>CM069148.1:38156718-40693458 GCA_035221665.1 Okamejei kenojei
CAGGATCTCCAATACATTTTGCTTGCAACAGTCCTATACAAATAATACCATTGGTTGTATAGTATCTGTTATTGTTTCAACTCAAGTTCTTGTTTACCATGAAACCTTTGGGATTTTTAGGACAGCTTATATCAGTAACATAAATTATTGTCTGTCAAATCCTGACAGATTCAACCTGATTCAAGTAATCTGAAACATAATTCTCAGTGATCTCTTAACCTCTTCTATCCCACACAGACATGATTGCAGAAGAAATGTTTACGTCTTATAGTAAAATTGAAAACACAGTACTTTCCCATACATTAGGAAACTGAAGTAGTTCTGCGAAGGTTTTTGGTTTGTAGACTAAATTCCTTTATTCTAATTTTAATTTCTTTAAAACTATATCTCAATGGCTCTTGCCTACATTTCACTTCTATTTGTGTTCTGTGATAATGTCTTGTGTGAAACTTGCAAGAATTTGGGGAGATTTTAAATCTATTCACTGAAATTTCAATCCTTCATACTTTCATTGCCATTTAGTATTAACAATATTGTAAAATAATAGTATGGAAGGCATTGCTTGGTGGTTAAGACACGCCCTACATCCAGTATATCTCTAGTTGTATCTATTGTGTCTTTTTACTGTACTTATGATGTCATAAATTTAAGGTGTCATATTTCATTATTGAGAGAGCATTGGTATAATTTTGTCGCCACTACCACTTCAGTGCATTTTAGTTTTTTGTGCATCTGAATATGGAGGAAAATTTCCTAGCTATTTTGGTAAAATCAACAGCTTGTGTTACTAAGAAACCTATGAATTAGAAACCAGGAACTGCAGATCCTAGTTTATATATTTAAAACATGTCAGTGCAGAGTAACTTAAGTGGATCAGGCAGCATCTCTGTAGAACTTAGATAGGTGTTATTTTGGGCTGGGATCCTTCGTCAGACTGATTGTAGGCCCAGGATGGTGCGAAGAAAGCTGGAAGAAAAAGGGTGTAGGGACAATGCCTGGCAGGTAATAGGTTGATGCAGCTAGTTGTGGGGGGGGGGGGGGGGGGGGGGGGGGAACAAAGGCCAGAGATGAAAAGAGGGAAGGTGTGAGACAAAATAATTGAAGGGTTGTGAATTTTGAAGTTAGAAGAAGGAATGTATGTGGGGCGGAGGTGGGGGAGAAATTGGTGCGAGTCCAGGTGGGGCGGAGGGGAGGGTTGTGGGGAAGAAGGATTATCTAATAAATGATCTGATTATCTAATAAATTAGATTTCTCCTTGCTGATACTTCTGCAGCTGTGGAGAAATGCTCCCTTTAGTCCCATGGCCGTCATGTAATTCTAAAATGATAGCTTCACCAATTTGACACTTTTTTGCTAATGTTATTCCAGGCTAGAATTCAATGAAACTCCTATTTATCTGCAGAGCTACACATATGATGCCACAATTTGGGGAATTATTGGATTTCAATTGTAAGCAAAGATAAAAAGCACCGACTTTTGAAGTTGGTGCTTTAGGTCATTATCAGAATAAAACTATATTTCCTTGCCTGATCTGTGTATTTGCAACAATTCTTGTTTAAGTTTGGTTTTAATTCATGAAAAGAAACGGATCTGATTTTTTTTTTTTCATTCCAGTCATCTTTCTGTGCCATTGGCTCTACTGGCAATCTTTGATCGTTGAGTTGTGATCGGCTAACTGACCACACTAAATTTGAGGCGACCTAATCTTTAGGTTGAATTATGACATTTCTACTGATCCATTTATCTACTGATCCATTAATGACGGTGTTTATTTCATTCAGTGCTTGGTGCATTGTGACTGAGTGATTCTACGTATTATCGATTCAAGGTGCTGGGTGGTTGCCAATCACATCATGGTTGGAATGATTAGATTTTGTGGAAATCTTGCAGAGTAACATAGAAATAATTTGTTGGTATAAAAAGCTGTAAGTATTTAAACTTTATTTAGACTTATTAGTGTCACCTAGGCTTTGGAGAATAGAACCAAACAGCTTATGATTCTGTTTGGAATATTCAGCTTGGAATATTTATTTTCATACTCTTCCATTATAATAGCTAGTTTCTAATTTTCCTCAAACCAAAGTTAGTGATGTTCAGTAAAGCCAAAGATGAGGAGACCTTGTCATGGAAGATGTAAAATCTTAATTGCTGAGGTATGTAACTGAATTTCTGCACAATAAGCAATGTTTTAAGCTCGATTCAATGCCCACTTCTAACCCACATCTTGCTTGAAGCAATGCCTTTTTTGAAGGACAAGATGACTGTCTCTTAATACAAATTCCAATCTTATGCCTGTTGGCAACCTGCAGATATTCTTAAAATAGGCACAAAAAGCTGGAGTAACTCAGCGGGTCAGACAGCTGTGATGGAGAATTAAATACAAAAGTACGAAGGTTATGCTTCAATTATATAGGGGTGTGGTGAGATCTCGCAAGAGTATTATATAAAGCGTGGTCATCTTATTTACTGAAGGATGTCAATGCAGAGGAAGCAGGTCAGAGAAGGTTGGCAAGCAGTTGTAACCCTGGCATTCAGAAAAATCATAAGTTTGCTTATCAACACTCTCCTCCGTTAAGCTGTCTATCTTCAGAAACAAAATGTCTGAAATTGTGTCAAATGTGACGGTGACTGTTTGTTGCCAGGTTCTTCAGACTGAAGAAGGGTCTCGACCCAAAACGTCACCCATTCCTTCTCTCCGGAGATGCTGCTTGTCCCACTGAGTTACTCCAGCATTTTGTGTCAACCAGCATCTGCAGTTCCTATCTACACAGTTAGAAAAGGTGATTCTGTATCATGCCATATACAAAAGAGAAGTAAAGGACTGGAATAAGGGAACTAAAAAGACGTAGGAGGAAAGTGAAAGAAAGATTAATACTTGTTTTTAACAGTAGATCCAGCATTAATGAAAAAATTATGAAGTTATGTATGGGTCAGTTTCAGTGGCAGGTAGAATGTTTGTCAATAATTAAAACATTAGACTGTTCATATCCCCTTTTTGATTTCTTGTGTGTTTTGTGGGCTAGTACCCATGGCTTCTCATCTATTTTAATGCTGTAGAGAAAAAATTCTGGAGGAGCAGAATAACCTGGGCAACAAATTCTGATTCTACAGACTTAATTATGTATTTACTTCCAGTTGTAATTACCATCCAATTTTCTGTTCGATAGTTGCAGGGACTAATAGCTATACATGTGGAACATTACTTATATTGAATAGAGTATTTAAATGATGAACATGAGAAACCATTTGTCACGAAGCAAAAGTTAAATAAAAGGGTGCTGTTTTTTCTTAAATGCTTCAAAACTGAGATCCCATGTCTTTGTTACGTCGAGGATAGGCAAATATATGAAATGTCAATGCCTTTGGTTATTATAATAAATTATAATAACATAGCAATTTGTACTTATAGTGCAGAATTAATGTTATTCTGCTCAATATTAATGAAATGAATAGATTAACACTCTTGCAAAAGTTCATGAGCACAGACATTAGACAAAGAATCCATTGATATTCTATAAATGGAACTGTGCTGAAATGCATTGTTCAAGGCACTAATAAATATCTGACTAATAAGGTTTGTTGACTGGTTTTTCTGCTTCTGGGGAAATAAACTGGGTGTTCTTTTGTATGTGAGGAAAGTGAATGCCGATCTTAAAGCTAATGGGAGTAGGAATACATTGAAGCTTTCTGATTGGGGGCATTAATCATTTACACTGTTCTACTGTCATGTAACAGGAATTACTTTTTGAGGAATGCATTGTGTAAATGCATAGACCACGGGAATAGTAACATGATGGGTAAAATTTACAGTCGGTGTAGTGTATGAAGAGGTTGTGTTAAGTTCCTGATAAATAATACGTTTATAAATGTAATCTCCACGTTGGTAGTCAAATTATTCATCTCTTTTACAATCTGGAACAGCAGAATAACTGAAGAAAGAAATTAAAGAAAGATTAAAGGGAATTTATGCTTTGGAAAATAAGTAACCTGCTGGGAGCCTAAACTTCTTGAATGGCAAAGATAGTAAATTTGAGCTATTTAGTATGAAGCATGAATTTGTTGTATTGATTGTTGGGAAAGCCATTAGAGTGTTTCTTGCATTCTAACCTTATTTCACCTGCTATAACTAATAAGGACTGCAACTGTACTTCATCTCATCCTTGCCAAACCACTTGTTGCAAATGTATTTGTCGATGATAGAAAAGATAGCCACAGCAAATCCCATCTTTATGCCAAGGCCATTCACTGTTCCTTTATGCGGCCCTGCCATGTAAATGCAAGTGGAAGAAGGGTCCCAACCGAAATGTTCATCCCTTTCACAGACTCGCTGTGTTCTGTTAATTGCTCTGGGATTTAAAAATGGAACTGGCAACTAATGGCTGGGCATGCATGTGGTTATTATCAGCTGCAGAACTTATTCCACTGCTAACTCATGATCAGGAACAGCGCAAAGTATCTGAAAAAACTTTGCAAAGAAGCAAAATGCTTCTTGTAGGTGGTGCATACTGCAATCTCACACTGCAACAGTGATGGATTGAGTGAATGGTAAAGGGCCTGTCCCACCAGCATGCGACTGCATGCAGCGAGCGCGACCTAACGTGGTCGCTTGAGCCGTACGGCCTCGCGGGGCCGGTCCCACTTCGATCGCCGGAGCCGTATGGAGTTGTACGGGGCTGGTCACGACATCGTGCGGGACTCCGAAAAACTGCCACTGTCCAAAAATCCAGCGCGGCAAAGGCCTGTCGGCCCGCAGCCACATTGACGGCGTACGCCTAGCGCGTGGCGTTGTGCGATGACGTCACTGCCCGGCGTGCTGTTGCATGATGACGTCACCGCCCGACGGCGTGCGACGTCCAAATTCAGTCGGCCCACCTCTTGCCCAGCTGATTGGTGAGTATGATGTCGGGACCAGCTCCCTACGGGACCGGCCCCGCGAGGCCGTATGCCTCAAGCCACCACGTTTGGTCGCGCTCGCCGCATGCAGTCGCATGCTGGTGGGACAGACCCTTAAGAGTTCCAAGCCAAGGTTCGATTAGGATTGTTCAGGCCAGTCCAAGAATGTAATAGTTGGAGGAAAGTAGCTGTGCTTGAACCTTGTAGTGTGGGAATTTAGGCTTCTGTACCATCTGCTTGACTGAGAAAAAGGTTTATCCAGATGGAGCGAATCTCAGTGATAGTTGCCACCGCCTTGAGGCATCGGCTCATGTAGTTGATGGGGAGGGCTGGTTCCACATCTCCTTGCAGCCTTTTGCATTCCTGTGCATTGGAATTGCCATAGATGTAGTTCAGTCCATCACATAGACAAGACTTCCCACCATTGACTCCATCTACACTTCATGCAGCCTCAGAAAAGAAAACAACATAATCAAAATCTTATTCCTCCTCGGTCATTCCTTCTTCTCCCTGCTCCCACTCGGCAGAAGATACAGAAGCTTGAAAGCGTGCACCACCAGACTCGGAACAACAACTTCCCCTCTGTGATCAGGCTTCTAAACCTCTACCCTATTGTGGACATTCGGCTTTGGATATGGCACTGATGCATTACACTGCTGAGAACTATATTGTGCACTCTATATCTTAGCCTTTGCTCTATCTATTATACATGAGTTTGACGATTGTATTTATGTGTGGTATATTTGATCTGCTTAGAATGCATGCAACCCTTCCTTCCCTCCTCCCCCTTTTCTTCCCTACACCTTACCCCCCTCCCCCCTTCTTTCCCCTGTGCCCCACGTGGACATCTACCTACTTCTCCACTCCACAACCCATTTCCCCCTCTTGCTACCTCCCCCCCCCCCCATCCAGCTCACAATCCACAACACTTCAAAACAGTCTGGCACTTATCTGACTGTCAATCCCCTGCCTGTGTCTACCTATTACCTGCCACTCTCTGTCCTGCCTCTCCCCTTGTTCAGGTTTTATCACCCCCCCCCCCCCTTACAATCAGTCTGAAGAAGGGTCTTGACCCAAAACATCACCTATCAGGTATTCTCCAGAGATGCTGCCTGACCTGCTGAGTTACTCCAGTACTTTGTGTCCTATTGCTATTCCCTTGATATCTGAAAATCTGCATAGCTTGCTGTTGACTATATCCATGAATCCGTTACAGTATCTCTCTGAGGTGGAGAACTCCAAAGATAAGCAAATATTTAGAAGAGGAAATGGCAACATTTTTGGCAATCCTCTGCACTGCAACTCTGTCTTAAAATTGTGGATTTCCTCCATAAAGAAAATATTTATGCAATGTCCACCCTGTTAAGGTCTGTCAGAATCTATTTTTTCAATAAAATCGCCTCAATTTTCTAAAATGAAAATGTAAATGCAAACACATTAATTCTTCATAAAACAACCCCATCTTCCTAGCAATTAATCGGGTGAACTTTCTTTGAATGGCCTCCAATGGGATCAAATTGCTCCTCCAATAAGGAAACTAAAACTGTTCACACTGATTGAAGTGTGGTGTAACTAGTGATCTGTAATAAGGCTTTTTTGCTTTTGTGTTCATTGACCATTGTAATAAGGATCCAAAGATGAGATATTGGGGGGGGGGGGGGGGGGGGGTCGGTCGGTCGGGGTAAGTGTGAGGTGGGGGAGGATGGTGATAGGCTTGTGGATAAATGCATATTTTATTTGCAAAACTTGCCAAAATGTGTTTCTTTAGTTGTTGCTGTCATTATGCCTTAAAGCTGACAGCAACTCATGGCGACCACTGTGCTGTTAATAGCAGAAATTCAGAAGCTGTCAACCTTTGCATGAGGTGCAAGTGAATCATGAAGAGCTTATTAACACATAATTTGTTCCTAATAAAATCTTCAATACCAAAACAAAGCAATGGATAGGGATTGTAATCCCTGTAGATAAGTGGTAATGGAGTTTTTTTCCCCCGATATCTACTTTAGGATTCTACATAAATCAAATTTTATTTTTGAGCTCTGCAAAATGTTTAAAACTTTTAAACAGTATTCGTCATGGTGACGATTCTCCAGTGTGGCAAGCTGCTAATCGGCTTGCTGTTATCACTGTTGCTGAATTCCATTGATCAGTTGAGCTTGTGCTTGACACCACGTCAATCACAAAAGGGGAACTTCATGCCACAGGGATGGCTAGATTTTTTAGAGGGAGTGTTCTTTATTGTTTTATCGCTGACCTCTGTGCACAAACCTCTGTGCACAAACCTCTGTGCCTGAGTCGATGCCCAAATTTTGATTAACTGTTTATTCTTCTCATTTTCCTAAACTTTTTTTTTTTGCTTTCAAATTATTCTGTGCGATACTTTCCTTTCAGACTTGAGGTGATGAATGTTAGGTGGATGAAAAAAGCTAATTTAGACTTCAAGAAAATACACAATGAATGATGAAATGAATGAGGAAGTATTGAGGCACAGAGGAACTTTGATATACATTTGAATGCAGCACAGGCAATAATATCTGATCAGTATGACTGACTCCGTAACATTCAAAGTATGAATATTTGCTGGACCTTTTACATTAACCTTGCTGCTTATTTGGAGAATACCCAGATCTCTCTGAACATAATAATTGAGTAATCTCATGCCTTTTAACATTGTTTTACTATCTTTTATTCTTCCTACCCAAGTGGATATGTTCTACAATACAACATTGCTCCACTGATGTGAATGAACTATGTATATTTGTTGTTTTATAAAGTCTTTTCGGTAACATTGGGTAAATTGGGATTTAAAAATGACAAGTAAGGAACTGCTTTACAGCTTCTGATAGCTTTCCAAATGCCAAATATTCAACTCTAATTAAATTATTCTCTTGCAAACGGCTTCTTGTGTCAAACACCTGATTTTCAGGAGTGTATGGCAATGGATGAATATTTTTTTAAGGAATATAAATATTAAGGAAGATATTTTGCAGACTCTCGAGGCTTGGATTGATTTTTCTGTATTTTTATTTTGTTACTCCTTGAAAATGCATCTGTTTACTTTCCCTGGGGTTTGTTGATGTACGTTCTACTTAATTCTTACTATTTAATGAAAGCAAAACTTAATTCAATTATCTGCCAGTGCAACAAATATACAGAAGGAAAAAACATTTGAGTGCTGCACTCCAGTAACATTAAGTCTGATTATGTTGGCCCGGAATTTCTGCAATATGAAGGTAGCACTTGCATTATGTAGTTTACTGTAATGGGAATGCTCTGATCACAGCAAGACTCTGTGATGTAACCAAACTTTTCACATTGTAAACCCCACTGCATGGGTTGGGGTGGGTCAGTGAGGATGCTATACAAACCATCTGGAAAAAAAAAATCACTGGGTGTTGAGAAAAGTGTTTCAATTACTTTCTCTAGGGCAGACAGTAGGGAGCTCGGCTGTAGTTAGCATGTTTATACCATCTCTGAGTTCCTCTCACGTGATCTCCTCTTTCCATATGAGAAGGACAAGGTTCTGAATTTTTGCCAGAAGTGCTTCTCTCCCACGTTCTAGGACTTCAACATAAATTTCTTCTGCTTCAGATGTATTATTGTTACTCGCTTATGGAATGATTGAAGTTTTTGAAGTGCTCCTTCAGCAGGCATCACTGTTCTCTCCTTAGATTTCATTGAGGTTGATCCATGAGCATTTGGAACATAGATATTCCTCTATGTTCCAAGACATGCACATGTCATAGTTAAAGCACTTGACACTGCCAGCAAAATGTGCATTGCCTTCACTCTATAACCAAGATCACTCTAATCATAACCCTTGTTTATGTGGACAATCTGAGGAGGACACTCTCCATCACTAAAAGTTTCAAAAGAATGGTTTTCACACTAAACATCTACTGGACAAAAAAAGAGTCACGGGTCCCGACCCGAAACACCAAATATCCATGTTCTCCAAAGATCATGCCTGACTCGCTGAGTTACTCGGGCACTTTGGCTTTTTTTTTTTTGTAAATCAGCATCTGCAGCTCCTTGTTTCTGCATCTACTGGATAAAGATTATTCAACCTGTTCTGCTGCACTACAATGTCTTCCCATCAAGCATTTTGACCCTCTCCCGTGAAGGCAAGTGGATGTTATGAATAAGCAATGGAAGGCTTGTATGACAATCCAAGTTACAAGCTCGCCTGTGTCACATCCAGCAATACTGTGATCTGTGACAGAGTTGCAAATCCCACAGAGGACTCATGGACTCCTGTGAACTCATAGAACTGGATAGCAAGCAAGTTTTGAAGAACAACCTTTACTTCGACAGAAAGATACGTACTGGACAGATACAGCGTTGATAGGACAGAATAATTATTATTAATGCTGTAGGGCAAGTACAGGATAGAAATTTAACTGAGCAGGTTACTTGAGAATTAATATCAATTGTTGTAGGTGGTGTTCAGAAAAAAGCTACGGAATGAGAAATGGCCAACTATTGCTCTAATGGGTCACTTTCAACTATTCAAATTTTTGATGCATTGCTCATCCTGTAATATAGATTTTCCAAAGGGAATAAATCGCTAATTTTCTTATTTGCAGTAGAAAATTGAAATGTTTTTCAATTGCCTTAAAGGCTATTCAGCTGTAGCTATTGGATATTGATTTTAATACAATCACTGCTGTTCAATTCTGGACCGTTGTATTCCACTAATGACTTTAATGTTATATTTGAGTTTTCTTAACAATGCGTTTGTGGGGGTGTATCCTTGTGAGCAATAAGTGCCTTGGAAGGAAGGAAATGATGATAATGCATTTACAATCAAATGAAAATACTGAATTTTTGGTTTTAAAACTATGTTTATGGCTTAATTATGATTGAGGTATGTTTAATGTCCTTTGCTTTTGATTTTGTTTATACCTAAAAAAAACTGCAAATTGCAGCTGTTATTCTCTCTAAAATATCATAACCTAACAGGACAGGTCAACGAGACTAGTTCATAAAATATACTCATGGGACCGGATGTCTTTCGTCCATGTTTCGACACTGATCTAAATCTACTGGGACCACCAATGCAGTCATGTTACACACTCTGCTATTATCCTTGCATGCTTTGTGTAATTAAGTACTTATTTCACATCAGACTGACGAGCCGCCTCTTTTTGTGTTTGGTGGCAAATTCATTGACAAAAAGAGATCTCCAGGCTTTCAACATTAAACTATTTCTGCAGTACAGCCACCCAATTTCGCCAAGAGTACCAATTATTTTTGGGTATAGACGCAGATTTCAACACGTAATGTCCCATAGCGAATATTATCCAGTCGAACAATATTTGTATAACTAATAACTCAGGGATATTCTTGAAAATAAATGAAATGAAAATTTATTTTGACCTCTTCCATAATCTGCATGTTTAAGAAGTAATTGCAGATGCTGGAAAATTGAAGGTAGACAGAAATGCTGGAGAAACTCAGCGGGTGAGGCAGCATTTATGGAGCAAAGGAAATAGGCAACGTTTCGAGTCAAAACCCTTGACAGCATCTATGGAGCAAAGGAAATAGGCGATGTTTCGGGTTAAAACCCTTGGGTTTTGACCCAAAACGTTGCCTATTTCCTTCGCTCCATAGATGCTGCCTCACCCACTGAGTTTCTCCAGCATTTTTGTCTACCTTCCATAATCTGCATGATGTTTCTCCTAGTTTGATCACAACAGTGCTAAAGAGATTAGCCTTAATTACCTGATGATTCCAACACATTTGTCACTTTATATTCTCATGCTTTGAGAATATAAAGCCAAATTGAATTAATCTCCTCTGGCTGTATGTGATCCATATCCTTCCATCCCTGTATATCCATGTAATGTCAAAAAAACTCCTAAATGCCATTATTGTTTCTGCTTCCACTAACAACCCTGGCAATGCATTCCAGGCACCAAGCATTTTGTGTTTTAAAAAAAACTCTCCATGCACAGTTCCTTTAATCTTTCCCTCTTTGACCCTAAAGCTATGCTTTCTAGTTTTTGACATTTCCACCTTGGCGGAAAAATGTTCTTTCAACCCTATTCATGCCTCTCAACTTTATATACTTCTATCAGGTTCACCTCACCCTCCAACATTCCAGAGAAAACAATCCAAATTTGTCCAACCACTTACGGCGAATACCCTCTAATCCAGGCAACATATGGCAAACCTCTTCTGTTCCCTCTCCAAAACCTCTCATCCTTGCTGTAATGGGGTGAACCAAACTGTGCACAATGCTCCAAATGTGGTCAAACCGAAGTTGTATAAAGCTGCAAAATGACCTCCGGACTCTTGTATTTAATACCCTAACTGATGAAGGCATGTATGCCACATGCCTGATTTATCACTCTGTCTACTTGTGTTACCCCTTTCAGGGAGTTGTTGACCTCAAAATCCCTCTGCACATCAATGCTGTTTGGGGTCTTGCCATTAATTGTATATTTTCCCCTTACTTTCGACCTCCCAAAGTGCAACACCTCACATTTTTTAATTTTACTTATTTATTTAATTTTAATTTTTTTTTTATTACTATACAAAACAAAAAAGAGAAAGAAAAGGAAGACAACAGAGAAGCCGCCAGACAACACTATTGGTGCAATCCACACGGTGCTACACAGTCAGGCATTGCAAAAGCACAAGTGAAGAGCACAGGACTACATCGCTGCAGACAATATGAAATTATTGGTCTTTGAGATGGTTGATAAATGGTCCCCAAACACTTAAAAAGTTGTTGGGTACCTTGGAGTTGTGGAAGCATATCCTTTCCATCTGTATGATTATTATCATTTCATTGAGCCATTTTTCAAAGCAGGGGGGTGTGGATGATTTCCAGTCTGTTAGGGTCATTTTCTTGGCTGCCACCATACCAAGCATCAGTGCTTGTTGTTCTTCAGACGTGAAGTTCAAAGCAGTGTCTGAGCATCCAAAAAGTGCCAGTTCTGGATCAAGGGGAATATCTTTTCCATAGACCCCAGAGAACCACTTAAATCTTTCAGACCAGTATCTTTGTATATGAGGACAGAGCCAGATAATGTGTGTTAAAGAACCATCTGCACCTTTGCATCTGTCACATAATGGAGAAATAGGTGGATAGATTTGATGTAATTTGGTCCTTGAGTAATGGCGCCTATGGATGACTTTAAACTGAATCAGTTTATACCTGACATTGATCAAACAAGTTTGGATTCTGGTCAAACCTTCATTCCAAATGTCATCAGACACCTTGAAATTCAGCTCAATAGAACAGGCCTCTTTCAGATGGTTAGTGGATACAGAGGTGGTGAATAGACGCACAAAGTGAGATATTAGATGTTTGGAGTCCGGAGGAAGCTGCAGGAGCTCGTAGAGTGGGCAACTGTCAGGCATGGTTTGAAAATGTGACACCTTACATTTGCTCAGATTAAGCTCCATCTGCCATTTCTCCACCAATTTCTGTAATTTGCTCTATAACCCACTGTCATTTATTATGTATGGATATATGTGTGTCTGCACATGTGTCACTAACATCAGAGGTCCCAGCATATATAACTGGTCACAACCTCCAGCCAGATATTACCCTTCCATAACTACTATTTTAAGGACAAGCCAGTTCTGAATCCAAATTACCAAGTCACCAGGGATACTGTGCATCTTGATCTTTTGGATCAGCCCACAATGAGGGATTTTGTCAAGTGCATTATTAAAGTCCATGTGGACAACAACCCCTGCCCTACCCTCATCAAACATCTTCGTCACCACTTCAATCAAGGAAGAAAGGCGTGACCTGCAAGCAAAACCATGCTTACAGTGCCAAATTATCGCATTCTCTTCCGAATGTGAATAAACCCAAAATATCATTCCAATGCTTCCACACTACTGTGAGGCTCACACAATAGTCTATTCATGACTATTCGTATGGGTGCTGATCTATACTGGCTCCTGGTTTGAATAATTCTTCAAGGTCTAATAGTTTGCATAATTGTTTCGTTGGTTATATTTAGTTGTAAGGTTGGTTATATTTCCTGAGAAAGCAGTAAAATGATATGCATGGAATTAATGGCACATTGCTACTCATATAATCAGTTATATTTAACTAATTAAGCGGTGTGACTCTGGCTCCACCTGATCTTGATTGAAAGCTAATATTGTGCTTGGCTTGGGCACTTGTCCGATTGTCGGAGTAACTCAGCGGGACCGGCAGCATCTCTGGATAGAAGGAATGGGTGATGTTTCGGGTCGAGACCCTTCTTCAGACTGAGATTCGGAGAGAGGGAGGCACAGAGATAAGAAAGGGTAAGGTGTGAAAGCGAGACTTCATAGGGGATGAGGTTCAGGGAATGTAGAATAGATCATTGTTAGCGAGGGGAAGGCAACCCATATACGCACCACCCTCTGTGTAAAAAAAAAAAAAAAGGCCCTTCAGATTCCGATTGAATCTGTCTCCCCCCCCACCAAACTACTTTAAATACGGTTTTGGAATTAACAGTTCCTGGAAATTTGCTACTATTTTGTGCCTTTCTGTCGATATGTCTAGTATACTGGTGAATCCCCATTGCTAAGTCATCAATATTTTCTTTTGAATCTGTGGCATGCTGACTCTTCCTTTAATGCTAATATAAATTATTTATTCAACACGGCGGTGGCACTGTGGCGTAGCAGTGGAGTTGCTGCCTGACAGCGCCAGAGACCCGGGTTCGATCCTGCCTATGGGTGCTTGTTTGTATGTAGTTTGTACATTCTCCCCATGACCTGCGTTGGTTTTCCCCAAGATCTTTGATTTCCACCCGCATAATTGCTTTTATTTCACGTATCTAACATTTCTACTATTTTACTTTTGTATGCCTCAGATTTCCTCACTTCTTTTGGTACTATTATCTAATGCATGATTTGCCAAAGTTTAGAAATATGGCATATAATATAAAAAGCTAATAGAATTTATTTATTTAATTGTGAGGGATTGTTTCAATGAAGGTTATTCCTTAGTTTATATAGTATAGAGATACAGCATGGAAACAAGCCATTCGGCCCACCAAGTCCATGCCGTTGGCCATCGATCAGCCATTCATTCTAGAACTATGTTATCCCACTTTCTCATCCACTCGCTAAACACTTTATGACATTTTACAGAGGCCAATAAACCGACAAACACACACATCGTTTGGATGTGGGTGCAAACCCAAGTACCCGAAGGAAACCCACGCGTCACAGGTAGAAGGTGCAAACTCCACACAGGCAGCACCGGGGGGGGGGGGGGGGGGGGGTCAGGATTGAACCTGGGTCCATGGCGCTGTGCTCTACCAACTGAGCCATTGTGCTACCCTGAGTACCACTCGTGGAGTAATTTGTATAGTCTTGATGCAGGATCTTGATGTGAAACATTGATGATTCAATTCACCCGTGATCCTCCTAAACGTTGGGGCAAGATCAAAGGGCTGAGTGGGCTTCTGTTACTCAAAATTCATAGATTTAGCTAGGAATTTTAAAAAAAGGTAAATGCCTCTCTGTCTTCTAGTCCAGACAGATCCAGGGTACTTGTGTAACAATATTTGGTCTGTGGAGGTGTTTGCACGAGGTTCACATACTTTCTGTTAATTATCTATCATCACTACCCAATTCACCAGGAAAATAATGCTGCTATATTTGTTGAAGAGCTCTTTACCATTGGGTTATGACTCCTGCTGGGTTTTTATCATCCTACACTATTATCTTTTGAGTGGCCTGATGGGTCTTTTGGCACTTCCTTTTCTTCTCTTTTCGGTATTGTAAAGCATATATTGCATTAAAAAAGATAAATTGTCTGTGCAGTGTAGTACACAGAACCATGTGTTTTTCATTATTGATTCATCGTACTAATTGGCTAAAAGCATTGAAGTGGAAAAGCTTGAGCACCATCACTTCTGGTGATATTGACAGCGCTGTTAAGATAATTATTGTTTTTTTTTTAGATTTCTTTCTCGCTGAAGCCAGTTGTTTGCTCCTGCAAACTTGCAAGTAAAATCTACTTTTAATGTACGAGTGGAAATAAGAATTGCTAACCAGAAGATTGTGGACATATTCATGATAATCTAGTTGCTAATGATGTCCTCCTTCATGAAGCAAGTAATTGGTCTCTTAATAGTGTTCTTCCTTGCTAACGTGTTAAATAAGGTGTACAGAGAGCCCTTGTTACTTGTGGAAACTCAATCATCCAATTACTAATCTTTATTCTCATTTTCAATGAGTTTTTCATTGGACAAAGCATTAAGCCAGATTTTGTCACTTTGTACTTAATTAAACCAACCTCGTCCCCGATGTTGAAAGCTAATTTCACATGGCGTGTAAAAGAAAATTAATAATTATATTATAATTGCCTTTTGGGAATCCTTTAGATTTGAAGAATGATATCATCTTCTAGAATATAATATTTACCAAGAGACTGTTCCATAATGGTCGACACTAGAAGAGACAATTATAGTTTGTAGACCTTATCGCTTGTATGTATGTGCCATACCTGATGAATTTCTCCAGTTACTTGTCAAACACCTAATTGTACAACATGGTTTGTTAATGGAAAGCAAATTGAAGTGATATAACTTGGTGTTATGTTTTTTGTGTTCCTCTGAGATTAAAAAATCCCAAAGTTGATAATTTGGACAAAATATAAAGGTTATGACTTTTACATTCAAAGCTGCCTTTCCTTTACAAAACAAGTTCAACATGATTTTCAGCATATGCATTCTTGTCAAGTTTATTTTGCCCTTTGCAGTGAGACACAGAATTTCTTTCATTTAAAAAAAATCGCAATTCTTCGTGAAGGTTGAGTGGAGAAGTCACCTTTATGACCATCTTAATCTTTTGGTTCTAGGTTTAGATTCTGTTAATTGAATTTGGTATGGACAGAAGCAGTTTAATGGTTATAAAGTAGTACATTTATGTTTTATGCTGTTTTGCAGTTTTCTGCTTTTGGTCACTGAAATTAGAGTGATAAATAAAACTGGACAGTGCTTGGTGCATTGTGAATGCTGCCTGACTGTGCTGTTTTCTGGACAACATTGAAATTGATGATCTGCAATAGCTCCCTCATTGCAAATTTAAATCAGCAGAAGGGAAAAGATGGTGTAATGATGGATGTGGCATGCAGCGTTTTCAGTATTTTAAGCCTGGTGGAAGGTTTTTTTTCCTTTGCTGTCAAAGGTAAATTGGTTTGTACTTAGATCCTGTGGAGAGAAAGTGATAAATTTGAAAGATGTACCAAAATTATGAGAATAAAGATGGCAGAGCGAAAGGGATGAGCAAAAAATAGTTCCAAATAAGAAGAAACTTTAAATGAAGACATTTTGTTTTGGACAATTGCTCCAAGCCAGTTAGTTAGACAGGGGGATAAGGAAACGTTGGAATTGGCTTAATGAAAAAAATACAGATATAAACTTGTGTTTAAAGCACTCTTAAAATTAGTGTTCTATCCTATTTTTTAGAATAACACATGCAGATCTGGTCATTTTCTCCAGGCATCACGTGAACAATTTACTTCATTTTATCAAATTCTGTGAGAATCTGTCTTTTCATATGGCATCCGCAGGCAGAATTTATGTTCTAATTTTGTTCTACCGGATTCCTGGGAATGCTTTGTTGATATATTTGCATTTGGGTTTTTCTTGGAGATGGACAGAAATGTTTGGAACAGTTTTGTCTATTTTCAAATTTGTTTTGCAGCATTTTATTGATTGAGGGAATAGCTAGTCAGAAATTGTTTTGGTACTGACAAATATCCACTGTTGGAGTTTTGTGGCATTAATGGCATTGCTGTCAGATTGTAATCATTTGTGCAAACATGTAACCTCACCTGATGTGTGCTAAATTTATCAACCATAGATTAATATCTATTTTACTGCTCATAACTTTAAAGCCATAGATTAATAATTATTTTACTGCTTTTAAATTGAGTTTGTGCTTGATAACAATTGCAGTGTAAATGTTGTGCAGAGTGGAACATTTTGAGGAATGTTGCAAGTCAGGAGAGTAGTTTGAATGTTAAAATGAATAACTGAATTCCCACAAACCAAGAGCACCTTATGTGCCTTTTTATGAGGTAGTTATTTGGTATCATCCTCAGCATATGTTTAAGGCTGTACACTATTAGAAATGCAGGGATTTTGCTCCAGATTGAGAAACTGTGTTTGTTCACCGTTAGCAGTAGAATGTCACTTTTGCTTGAAAATTAATGAGATCCCAAAGTACTTGTGTGAGATTAACAGTTTACTCTTTAAAAATCAAAGGATTGACATTCGTATTGCCTGCTCTGTTGTCCCAGTTTTAAAACTACTGTGTGAGATCACAGTTGCCAGTAAAAGAGGAGCTGAAAATGAATTGGTTGGGCTCGATCTCCTGCCTAAAGGCCAGTAGCTTCAATGGACAAAATGCAAAGTGCTGGAGGAACTCGGTAGGGCAGGCGACACCTGTGTAAGGAATGGACATGCGACGTTTCGGGTATGGATCCTCCTTCAGACCTCCTTCTGCAGAAGCTTCCCAACACAAAATGACATCTGTCCATTCCCTCCACAAATGCAGTCTGACCTGCAGTCTGAGTTTCGCCAGCACCTTGCATCTCCAGCTTCAGCAAGAATTGTTAGCAGTTTTAACAGTGCATCTGCAGAATTTCACAATGACCCAGTGGAAGCAGAGGTCCTGAAATTGTGTTCAGCTGATTTCCAACATGGGGGCAATTCTACTCCTCATGGAGTCCAGCAGGAACATGTCAATTCTGATGCATTTCCTAGCATTTTGAAGCTGCTGCATTTCCAGTGGGCCTATTGTCAGAATGGTAAAGGATGGTGGTGTAGGTTTGGTTAAGTATAAGGTAATTCATCTTGTTTGAGTTGTTGCAAATGAATTACTTTGCTTTAATCATTGTGTTTGAATCTTTTGAGCATTGACGGATATCGGAGACAAGCCATCTATTTGACAGCTGATGGCAGGGCCCACTAGCTGTTAATGTAGTTCAAGGGGCCAACCCTGGGCCCTGATGCACCTCAGCAGTCACCAGGGAACCAGCTGCTTAGTGGAAGATGACTGGCAGGGACTTGTTCCAGTTACGAGCTTACCAGTCAGCTCAAGATCTGGACCATTTACTATATTGCTCCTCTTGGAGAGGGGGTGCCGGTATGGTTTTTGTTGGAATTAAATACATAGAATTAAGAACTAAATAAGATCAAGCACTGGCTTAGGTGTGAAGATAATGGAATAATATACTGAGTATTTGCATGTATTGGGAAGATACTTCATAATGGAATAATATATTTGGGCGCAGTGGTAGAGTAGCTGCCTTACAGCGCCAGAGACCCGGGTTTGATCCTTACTGTGGGTGCTGTCTGTATGGAGTTTATATGTTCGCTCTGTGGGTTTTCCCCGGGCTCCGGTTTCATCCTACACTCCAAAGACATGCTGGTCAGTGTGTGCTTAGTGTGCCGAAAGGCTTGTTTCCGCGCTGTATCTCTAAACTAAACGAATTTCCGCCCCAAAACATAACCAAAATTCTGGAATGCAGTATTGGTAAGAATGGTAGCATTTCTGATCAAAGACTGGATCCTGACCCCTATCTCAGATTATTCGTAAGGTAATAGATATTGAATGATGCCTGATAGAATTTTTTTTCTTGGATCATAATCTTAGATTTAGTACATTGATACATGCATGATTTTAAACTAATGTAATATTCTTTAATTATTTACTAATTAAATTTGAATAGTTTGTAAATGTCTCTGAATGTTAGAAAATATTATACAAAAGTGGATGGTTTTGCAGATATTGAAGATGGTTGTGAAAGATTGCAGCAAGATCTGGATCGATTGGCCGGGTGGGCTGAGGAATGGTTGATGGAATTTAATACAGTGAAGTGTGAGGTGTTGCATTTTGGGACGTCTAACAATGGCAGGACCTATACAGTGAATGGTAGGCCTCTGGGAAGTGTTGTAGAGCAGAGGGATCTAGGAGTACAAGTGCATGGTCACTTGAAGGTCGAGTCGCAGGTAGATAAGGTGGTCAAAAAGGCTTTTGGCATATTGGCCATAATCAGGCAGTATTGAGTATAGAAGTTGGGAGGTCATGTTGCAGTTGTATAAGACGTTGGTGAGACCCCGCATTTAGAATATTGTGTTCATTTCTGGGCACCATGTTATAGGAAAGATATTGTCAAGCTTGAAAGGATTCAGCGTAGATTTACGAGGATGTTGACGGGGCTAGAGGGTGTGAGCTCTGGGGAGAGATTGAGTAGGCTAGGTCTCTATTTCTTGGAGTGCAGGAGGATGAGTGGTGATCTTGCAGAGATGTATAAAATAATGAGAGGAATAGATCGGGTAGATGCACAGTCTCTTGCCCAGAGTAGGGGAATGGAGGACCAGAGGACATAGCTTCAAGGTGAAAGGGGAAAACATTAATAGGAATCTGAGGGGTAGCTTTTTCACATGAAGCTGCCTGAGGAGGTAGTTGAGGCTGGGACTATCCTCACGTTTAAGAAACAGTTAGACAGGTACATGGATAAGACAGGTTTGGAGGGATATGGACCAAGCATAGCCAGTTGGGACTAGTTTAGCTTGGAAATGTTGGCTGATGTGGGCAAGTTGGGTCGAAGGGCCTGTTTCCACACTGTATCACTCTATGACTCTATTATAAAAATGTTTTAAAAAAAGAGAACTTCTGGCACAGCTCTACGCCATGCATTGTTGGCATGTCATGAAGGTCTCTTAGCATTTCAAGTGTGGATCCTCTTGGCTCTGCCACCTGAGAACCACACCACTTGACTCGAAATCTGTAAATGAGTCAGTGAGATACACCTTCCACATGTAGCCTTGGAAAGTGTGGGTATAACTAGACCACATACAATTAATTAGTGGGCATCTCTGCAATTTTATTTAACAACCCCTGTGTTTATAAATCTATATTGTGAATATGTCACTTACATTAAAATACATCATGATGCTACCTTGATGTCTGCTAATAAAAAGGGACATTTCTCATACAATAAGAAAATGTTATTTTAGGAATGTAATGTTGAATTAAAATGGGGCAATATTCCATTTATTTCGTTCTAATTTGATTTTTAGATACACGAGCTTTTGTATTTTTTAAGTGATGAAATGTATACATTTTCAAAAGCTTTTAATTTAAGTTGAAAAGAATGCCATTATTAACTACCGTATTTAAATTGGAATTTGGAAATGTAACATTATCTGTTCCTTTTGTGATTAAAGGGACGGTGGGGAGAGGTCACGGCAGCGAGCTCCAAGAAATGCAAGAATGACTGCGCCATCATTGGGTCGCTTTGTTCCCCGGTAAGACTGATTAGTAATCAAACTATCAATGTTTACCTGTTGAAGGGTAATTACAAAGTTAGCATCCTGCTGGAGTACCAATCAGAATGACTGTCCGGTAACATGAGTGAAGAAATGCACAAATTGACTTTGCAAACAAATTATCTCTTTGTTATATACTCACAGTCCAACTCCCAAGTTCCATGTTTAAGTTTCTGTGGAACCACTGAATTCTTAATGATTTGCCGAGTCCACCAGTAGCGTTTTTTACTCAAGGCAAAGCATTAAAATATCTGCAGGCCTTAATTAAAAACTGAACTTATCGTAGGTAACAAATCAAATAAACTATAGAACCGTAAATAAAGGCCTGAAGATAGCTGAACTTGGCTAGTAGACAAAATGCGCTGGACATTCACACAGAACATTTGCACAGAATACACTGCTGAAAAACAAGCTCCCTTATCAATATAGGGCAATTGATATCCTTTGAATACAGCTATCCAGGATGAAAGCTGCAGGGGGAACAACCCTGGGAATTACCAAACCCCACGGAATAACGTCTCCACTGTAAGATTGCAATCATAGTGAACTTCAATCCATTCTCTGCAAGATAATTGATTCCATCAATAATGTGCAAGCTCCCATAGTTTGATTATTTCCAAGAAAAAATTACTTTCAATATTTATTTTTGTTGATCCTGATTTTCTCTCCGCCCATCAGATGAAATGTCCAAAACTTATTGCCTCCTTCCTCTTTTTTTTTAAAACGTGTGCTCCACTTTAGTAAGCAATTATGTAGGAAGGAACTGCAGATGCTGGTTTAAACGAAGATAGACAGAAAATACTGGAGTAACTCAGCAGGACTGGAGAGAAAGAATGGGTGATGTTTCAGGTCAAGACCCTTCTTATTTAGTGAGCAAGTGATGGGTTTCCTTGTGTTAGTGGGAAGTACTTGAAGAATGCTTTATAAGATGCAAACTCTATATTAGAGATATGGTGAGGCGATATTGATGTGCACGCAGTGATAGACTGCAGAAAGTACACTTCATATTTTGTTTGAAAATTCCACCCACATCCCATGTGGAAAGAATGACAAATACTGAAACAAAATGAAGAATGATAACAATACCTTACACTTATGTCTTACAGTATTGTAGTAAAATTACATGCATAATAATCAAAATACCTATAAAATAATATAGAAATGAGGTGCAATTGAAAATATACTTAATCTGTCATCAGAGAAAATCCGACAATGATATTTACACTGCTTCATTTAGCCTTTAAATTACATTTCAATCTATTATTCAGAGTGCCAGCAGAACATTTGAAAATATATTTTCAAAATTCAACAGTTTTCACCTTGCTTTGGCAAAACAAAAATGTTGAACTTTTGGTTCATGCTTGTGATGTAAATGGTCTCTCAATTTTTAATTGGCTTGCTTATTGGTGTTCTCTTGCACTTTGAAAAGAACTGGTGCTTGTTTGTATTTAAATAAATATTTTACCTTTTACAGGCGATTTCTGCTGCCCGAGTATCTACCTTATGCAGGCATCTTTCATGAGCGTGGACAGCCTGGATTAGCCACTCATTCCTCTGTCAATAGAGCCTTGGCAGGTAAACATTATCAGTGGGGTTTTGGAACCTCATTGATAGAGGATTTTTTCACAGTGCATTGTGTTTATCAAGCAAATTTATCAAGTTAAGAGAAAAAGGAGTCACCTTGCGATGTAAGTGCTCAAATTGCTGTCTACACAATACAACTAGTTATTCAGATATTTTCATGTTTAGTTGATCTGATTCAAGTCGCACTCTTCCATTTGGTGTTCTTTTTCCGCCCTTTAGTTCCTCATCCTGGTAATGGTGTTCACTGGTCATTGTCATTGCTGTAAGCAAGCAGCATAAAAGCAAGAGTTGTTATTGTTTTATTCACACTTTGGTTTACCTTTCACTCGTCATATTTCTCTTCACTCGTCATATTTCAGCAAGGGATGTCACAGGAATTTGACTACTCCCTTTTTTTATATCAATGTAGCTGTAAATTTTTATAGGTGTTATTTTACCTGTCTAATGAACAAAAATGCTGTAATAGTGTTGCTCAATCTTAATTTGAGTATCCTTACTATTTTCACTTCATTTCTATGCATTGTGGCCTTGGAGGCATTGCTCCATGTTATTTTCAGTGTGGCAAGAGCTTTACACTCTGATCCCGAGCATCTCATTAACCTTCTGAAGGCAGGCTCTCGTGCATGCTCGACACAAAGTGCTGGTGTAACTCAGCGGGTTAGGCAGTATCCAATATCTGGAGAGAAAAAAGGATGGGAGATGTTTCGGATTAGGACGTTTCTTGAGATTGAAGAATTGCTTCTTCAGACTGATGCAGTCAGTCACCCATCCTTTTTCTCCAGTTATGCTGCCTGACCCGCTGACTAACTCCAGAATTGTGTGCCTATCTAACCTCAAACCAGAATCTGCAGTTCCTTCCTACATAATAACATTAATAATCTGTTTCTGTTGAAATTTGCTTTTGTAGAATAAAACTACAATGCGAATTCTGCAGACTTGCTTTAGTGACATACCATTGTTACTTATTCTCCCACATATCAGCATTGTGTATTTTTTTTTTGTTTTTTTTTTTTTTTTTTGTTAGAAGTAAGTACAGTAGTCTGGTACTTAAGTACCTAATACATAAATACATATTATCATTCTTGTACAACTTCATACTTTTTGTTCAATAATAAAAAAACAGTGAGAAAAAAAAGAAATAAAGAGTGTCGGAATAGATAGACAAGCGCGTTTTTTTGTTTATTTTTGTTAAAGTAAGTACAGTAGTCTGTTACTTAAGTACCTGATACATAAATACATGTTATCATTCTTGTACAACTTCATACTTTTGGTTCAATAATAAAAAAACAGTGAGAAAAAAAAGAAATAAAGAGTGTCGGAATAGATAGGCAAGCAAGTAGAAACAGAAAACAAAAAAAATAAAGGACAGAGGCGAGAAGTTAAAAGATTGAAAGAAAAGGAAAAAGTAAAAAGAAAAGAGAGATTAGGAGAGATCTACCTATCTCATATTTTTGCCCATCCGTCACCCAGTTCTAAACCATTTAATTTCTAAGGTTATGTTATGTTGCACCATATGCTTGTATAAAGTTGATAAACGGAGACCAAATCTTTAAGAATTGATCTACTTTGCCTAGTAAGAGGAATCTCATTTCTTCAAGATGTAGCGTTTCAGACATGTTTGAGATCCACATTTTGAATGTTGGCGTAGGTGCATTTTTCCAAAATTTAAGTATAAGTTTTTTCGCTGTTATTAGACCATAATTAAGAAAAGCTTCTTGGAATATAGTTAGTTTACTTCCCTCTTCCATTGATCCAAAGATAATCAATTCGGTATTGGGGTTCAATTTTGTGTTAAATGGTTTTGTAAAAATTCCAAAGATTTCATTCCAAAATGTATACAGTTTTGTACAAGAGACAAAGGAATGTGCTATAGTGGCATTTTGAGTTAGACATTTGTCGCAGATGGGGGAAACATTTGAAAATATTTTATTCAGTCTTGTTTTCGAATAATATAATCTATGTAAAATTTTAAATTAAATTAGGTTATGTCTTACATTCATTGAACATTTGTTTACATATAATAAATTTTTATCCCATCTATCGTTCGGAATTTTTATCAATAACACTTGTTCCCAGTCTCTTCTAATTGCTTCTGTCGTTGGTGTTTCTATATTTAGAATTATATTATATAAGTAAGATATTAAATTGCTTGATTCTGCCTTTCTATTCATTACTTCCTCCAGTAGATCTGGGGTTAAAGTTTGATATCCTTGTATATACTTTTTCAAATAATCTTGAATTTGAAGGTATTTGAAAAGCATTGTGTATTTGTACTGAAACTTATCACCACCAACTTATCTTTTTTATTTTTATTTTTTTAATTCATTAGAAGCAAATGTACAAAAATAGAACCAATGGCATATAAAATTATGCAGTTATTGTACAGCTTCAATTTTAACTTTTTTGTATTGAGTTAGAGGCAAAGAAAGGAGAAAAAGCAAGATAGAGAAAAAGTGAAATGTGCAGATAGAACCCCTAGACTACCAAAGTAGTGTAGCCAAAGAGTGAATAAAAGATAGAAAGAAGAGAGGAATAGAAAAAAAAATTAAATGGACGAAAAGAAAAAGAGAGAAAAAAGTGGTGATATACCTGCCTCTCATCCCTCCCCACCCACCTCACCCAACCTGTAATTAGATTTAAATCCAAAGTTGTGTTGCGTCATACTATCCTTGTATTAAACCAGTGAATGGTGTCCATTTCTTGGAAAATGATCTGGTTTTTCTTCCAAAACAAGTCTAATATTTTCAAGATGTAGTATCTCGAACATGTTTATAATCCACACCTTAAGAATAGGGACTGATGTATGTTTCCAAAATGTAAGTATTAGTTTTTTCACCGTTATTCCAACTTATCTTTATTACAAAAGTTCCAGCTTAAAAATTAAATGTTTTAAGTCGTGACCGGTCAGAAGTATCAGTAAAAACCAGAGAAGGCCATTGTCATTGCAAAGGCAGCAACATGTAAGCTGGGTACGACATTGCATCTATTTTCTGCTTTACTGTTAGAATGTTAAAAGATGGTTGTCCTTCTCACTTTTGTGTGAATTTGAAGATGATCCAGAAAATAGCAAAGTTGTTCGAAAATTGTACTATTTTGGAAAAGCAAATCATTCATCTTAGAAATACTAAGATGACAGCTCAGATATTTAATGTAAGTGAAAAAATCGCATTGCGTTCTTTAGGGTTAGGGCTGCTTTGTTAATTTAATATAAAAGTATATTTTTTCCCTCAACTTTGAGAAGTCGTTTCCATTCATTTACATTCAGCGTCGTACATTTTGCATTCTGATGAAGAACATGCTGGTTTTTAAAATTAAGCTATGCCTTAGATGTCACTTAACTGCATGGATAGTGGCAGCACACACAGAGTTGTAATTAGCTTTTTTTCTGACAACAGCTTTATAATAAATGCCCAAGTTTGATTGCTTTGGAAATTTTGAATGGAACAAATTAAATATAGAGCACAGTTAATGAACCTCATGCAGTGTGTTACATGTGTCTAGCAATGTTGTACAAAATGAGGTTAAAATGTTCATGGCAAGTCTATTTCCTCTGTAACACTTATTAAACTGAAATGGTTTTAAACTGGTTATTTGAAAGCAAAGTCTGTCAGCAAGAGAAAATGGCAGCATTCAAAGTATCAATTTGCGAAAAGTTTCACGATATTGATCTTCAATCTGCAGTTTTTTTATTGTGCACTTTATCAAATCTATTTTGGTTATATATAATATCTGATATATTGCCCTTCAATATAGTCCTTCAATCATCACTTTAAAACATGTTAAGTTTCTGAGTAATTGTTTCCGTAATGGCAAGTATGTTGACAAATTAACAGAAGCGTATTGATCTCATAGAACCATAACAACATTCATCCATGCTGACAATGTTACCTTTCTACACTTATTCTATTTGTCCCATATCCCTTTCCTTTTTTTTTGTAAAATATTTTTATTAGAAGTAAATACATATTAAGAAGGAATAACATAAAATCAAAAAAGAAAAAATCATATTATTCGTCACATACATTCTTAATATTTTTAAAGTTTACAGTCGTTCTTATTTCTATATTTTTTATTATTTTATAACAGAAAGAAAATAGTAAGGAGAAATAATACAATAAATAAAATAGAAAATCGATAAAATGATTGGAGTATAAAGCAAGATATTCTTCATTGGAGATATATGCGTGGTCTATTGTATATAGTTCTTCATCTATTCCTTCATTCAGGTTTCAGTCAGGCCCTCGAACCGGACCTCCTTGACCTTTTAAGTATTCAATAAATGGAGACCATATTCCTCTGAATTGATCTAGCTTGTCCAAAAGGACAAGTCTTAGTCTTTCCAGATGAAGTGTCTCCGACATTTCTGTAATCCATATTTTGATTGTGGGGGATGTAGGACCTTTCCAAAATCTTAGTATTAGTTTTTTTTACCAATTATTAAACTATAACCAATAAAAATTATTTGCTGTGTTATTAGTAGATGATCCATTTCTATTATTCTTAATATGATTAATTTTGAGTCCGGAGTCAGATTTGCATGAATTACTTTTGAGATTATGTTAAAAATTTCTATCCAAAAATTAGTAATTTTTATACATTTTGTGAATGAATGCGTTAGATTAGCTTCTAAATGCTGACATTTATCACATATAGCAGAAACATTTGAAAAAATTCTGTTTAATTTGGATTTTGAAAAGTGTAATCTATGCAAAACTTTAAATTGTATCAAACAGTGTCTGGCATTTAATGAGCAGTGGTGCATATGTTGCAAACTTTCATTCCATACTTCTACACTAATTGCTTGTCCTAATTCGTTTTCCCATGCTTGCCTATATATTTCCGAGTTTGGTAAATCATTTTCCAGTAAAATATTATAAATATATGATATTAATTTTTCTGTATTCGGATATTTATTTAGACATTCATCTAAAATTTCTGTCTTTCTATTTCTAAAATCCTGTGTGTTTGATTTAACATAGTCTCTAATTTGTAAATATCTAAAGTATTCTTTTGAGTGTAATCCATCATTTTGTTGTAATTCCTGAAATGAAAGGAATAAACTTTCCCTATAGAGATCACCCATCTTATTTATTCCATAGTTCTTCCATTTAAAAAAACCTTTATCCATCATTGAAGGTTTAAAAGTGATGTTATTTGCAATGGGAAGAGCCAGTGGTATACTTTCTAATTTTAATGTTTTCTTTAATTGTTTCCAAATACGTATGCCACTTTCTATTATTGGATTTCCTCTATAACTTTTTTAATGGATTTTAGTATTAGCAAATACAATCGAGCTAATTTCAAAAGGTGAACAATCTTCCTTTTCCATTTTTAACCAGTTTGGTTGTTTATCTACTTCTTCCAACCAAAAATTCATATTTTTAATATTAACTTCCCAATAATAAAACATAAATTAGTCAAAGCAAAACCTCCATTCATTTTTGATTTACATAGATATTTTTTATTTATTCTATGGCTCTTATAATCCCAAATAAAGTTGGTAACTATGGCTCTTATAATCCCAAATAAAGTTGGTAACTTTCTTTAAAAACATTTTTAGGAAGATATATCGGCATCAGTTGAAACGGGTATAATAATTGCGGAAGAAAAATCATTTTTATCGCATTAATTCTATCTAGCATTGAAATAGGTAATGTTTTCCAATATAGGATATTCTTAAGTAGTTTATTCAATAGGGGTGGGAAATTAGATTTAAATAAAGAATCATATCTTTTTGTTACATGAATTCCAAGATATTTGATTTTTTCATTTGCTATCTTAAAAGGATATTGTTGTAATATATGTGAGTTATTTCCCATTATTGGCATAAGTTCACTTTTATTCCAATTAATTCTATATCCTGAAATCAATCCAAATTGAGTTATTAAATCTAATGTTAGGAATACTAATTTCCGGCTTTGTAATATAAAGTAATACATCATCTGCGTATAAAGAGATTTTATTTTCAGTTTCTTTGGTTTCATACCCGTATATTTCAGGATGTAATCTGACGCACTGTGCTAATGGTTCAATTGCCAGTGCGAACAGTAGTAGAGATAGAGGACAACCTTGTCTACAGCCGCGGAATAAATTAAATGCCTTCTAAATGTTGCAATTTTTACTGACTTCATTACATCCTTTAGTTTAGAGATACAGAGCAAAAACAGGCCCTTCGGCCCACCAAATCCATGCCGACCAGCGATCACCGTACACTAGCACCATCCTACACACACTAAGGACAATTTACAATCTTTACCGAAGCCAATTAACCTCCAAACCTGTATGTCTTTGGAGTGTGGGAGGAAACCAGAGCACCCAGGGAAAACCCATGAGGCCACAGAAATAATGTATAATCTCCATACTGACAGCACCTGTAGTTAGGATCAAACCCGAGTCTCTGGCACTGTAAGGTAGCAACTCTACTGTTGCACCGTCGCTGGTATCTTGTTGCAGATAATCAACACTCTTATCTGTGGAAAATCTTGCCACTCAGACTTTCTTTACATTTTTCTTCTCTCACCTTAAGCTTGTGCCTTTTATTTCTGGACTTCCTTGCCCTGGGAAAGAAAAAAGGTTTATGACTATCTGCAGTAGATTATTGATGTTTTATAAACCTTAAGGTTACCCTTTAGCATCTCATGCTCTAGTGAGAATAAATTGGAGTGTATCCAATGACTTCTTATTACTACAGCCCTCCATTCTAGGCTGCTGACAAATCGCTTCTACATTCTCGGTGTTGCTATTATATCCTTTCTGTACTGTGACAACCAGAGCTGTACATAATATTCCAAGTGCATTCCAACAGATATTTAATACAACTGCAACATCATGTCCCAATTCTTCTACTCAATTCCTTTGCCTATGAAGGCAAGCATACCAAACAACCTTTTCAATACTCTATCCACCTGTGTCACCACTTTTAGCAAGCTATGGACATGCACCCCAATGTCTCTCTTACATCAACCATCCTATGTTTCTGCCCAACAGTTCTTCAGATCCATGGCACGCTGTATCTTTGAACAGCCCTCTTCACTATCTGTGACTCCACCAATTTTATGTTGTTTCCAAATCACTAATCATTTGAACTACATTCTAATCCAAGTTATATTACATACAACAAAGGTGCCACCACTGATTCCTGAGATATATAATTTGTTACTGACTTCCAATCAGTTGAGCTTATAGGACTTGGTGTATCAACAAAACACCAAGAAAGGAGGGTGCCCACCTGATGACCCCAATGAAGTCTTTACCCCTACCCCCATTCAAGATATTAAGAATTGCCAATTATAGTAGGGATTGTAATATCAAGTCCTATAAGCTCAACTGACTTCCAGTCAGAGAAACATCCAGCCTTCACTACCCTCTGCCTTCAATCACCAGGTCAATTTTAAATCCAATTTGCCAACATGCCACGGATTCCTGGTGCCTTAACGTTCTGAATCAGCCTAGCATGCAGGACCTTGTCAAAAGCCTTACTAGGCTTAGTGATTTGGAAACAACATAAAATTAGTGGAGACACAGATAGTAAAGAGGGCTGTTCAAAAACTGGAGCCTTTCGTGGTGGGGCGGCGCAGCCTTGGCAGCAGCGGCTCGCCTGCAGTCCGTCTGTTTTTCTTTTTTTTGTTGTTTTCGTGTCTTGTTTTAGTGTGTAAATATTGAGTTATTGTGTAGTGTATGTGTGTGGGAGGGGTGGGAGAAATGTTTTAGTCTCTTCCTTTGGGGGGGACGCGACTTTTCTTGTCGTATCCCCCGTCTCCGTCTCCGTCTGCGTTGAGGCCTAATGGCGGAGCTGACGGCCTCCAACTGCGACCGACCTCAAGGCTCCGGAGACAGAGCCAGCCAGGACTTACCAGTGCGGGGCTGGCCGACTTCGGGGCTGTGGCGGGTTCAGGCGTTCCGGCGTCCCGTCTCAGAGCTGTGGCGGCCTTCTGGTGGCGGTGGCGGCGGCAGCGACTTCGGAGGCCTGGCCGCGGGCCCAGTGGACGACATCGTCGGGAGCTCGCAAGTCACAGGTTGGTGACCTGTTTTTCCGGAGCTCCCGCGGCAACAGCTGCGTCCGCTGGACTGGAGGGTGGCAGCTTCGACTGCCCCGGGCCGCGGAGTTGAACCGGCCCGTTCACGGAGCGCGGTTCACCCGCGGGACTTATTTACATCACCCGGTGCGGTCACAACATCGGAGGCCTAGATCGCCTCAGCGCAGAGGAAGAGGAAGAACAACAAGGGTAGAGACAAAGACAAGATTTTTGCCTTCCATCACAGTGAGGAGGTGTTTGGTGAACTCACTGTGGTGGATGTTAAATATGTGTTTATTGTGTGTTTTGTTATTTACTATATGTATGACTGCAGGCAACGAAATTTCATTCAGACTGAAAGGTCTGAATGACAATAAAGTTTCCATTGATCCATTAAAGTCCATGTAAACTAAGTTTTCTTAGTTACATCATCAAAAAACTGAATACGATTTGTAGGATATGATCTCCCATGCACAAACCATCCCGATTCCTCATGGCTATCGAAAATGCTAATATTTCCATCAGAGCCCCATCAATCTTCCCTATTGCTTTCTTTAGCATCCTGGGAATTTATCTACCCCAATGGTCTCCAATATTTTTAGCACTTCCATTTTTTTCTTACAGACGGGCTTGAGCAATCAGCGAACCCTTTTAACTTTACCACCTCCACATTCTTCTCCATGATGAATACCAACAAGAAATATTAATTTAGTACTTGCTCATAATCCTTTGGCTCCCCCATTGATTTACCCCTGCAGTCTTTAGCAGGACCTATTCTTTCCTGAACACCTCATGTTTCTAATATACTTCTAAAATGTTTTAGGATTCATCTTAAACCATACTTGCCGAGGCCCTGTCTATCCACTTGGTCTGAAGAAGGGTCTCGACCCGAAACATCACCCATTCCTTCTCTAAAGAGATTCTGCCTGTCCACCTGAGTTACCCCAGCTTTTTGTGTCTATCTTCGGTTGAAACCAGCATCTGTACTTCCTTCTTACACGTCCTACATAATTTTTCCTACATCCAGACAGATACTTCTTTAATTTCCCTGATCAATCTTTAATTATCCTTTGATAACAGAAGTTCCCCAATCTTATCACCTTTGATTCTTTGCCGCACAGGGATGTGCTAACTTTGAATTATTCCCACATCAGACGTCGTTTTACGCTCTGCATCTGCTACCAGTCCACCTTTCCCAGTTCCTGACTTATACTAGCCATCCCGTAGCTATGCTCATAGCATCTTAATAAGCACAGGCTAACAAATTACCAGAAATACAAATCAACAACTCAATGAAGGCAGTCCCACCAAACGTATAATTATCTGCATAGTTGGAAAAAATAAAATGATCAACAAATTGCTTAAATGCTAAATTTATTAATGTCTTCTGATTTTCGGATGGCAAGTTAGATGGATCAGTGGTTCTGGTTGTGAAAGGGGTGGCTGACTGGTAGCTTAAGAGTTTTGGGTTTTGATGATCCACTTAAACCTGGTGTGAGTCCTGAAAAAGGAAGCAATTTATTTTATTTTATACAATATTTTGATATCATAAGATATTCTTGGAAATGGTTTCTTGGAAATGGTTTCTTTTTAGGGTTTTGACTAATTTAAAAAAAGTGCAGTTTAATAAAAAATATTAGCTAATCGCTGTTTTAGTCATTTTGTTAAGTTAGAGCATTGGCAGTTTTCTTGAATGGTCCACGGAATATTTTGCCTCAACCGCAAATGATAATTCTCTTGCTGTACAAAATCATCTCTGCATTGCTCTAGTTATCTTTGTCCACCATAGTGGGGTACCGCAAGGCTCAGTGCTGGGACCGCAGCTATTTACAATATATGTTAATGATTCAGATGAAAGGATTACAAGTAACATTAGCAAATTTGCAGATGACACAAAGCTGGGTGGCAGTGTGAACTGTGTGGAGGATGCTATGAGAATGCAGGGTGACTTGGACAGGTTGGGTGAGTGGGCAGATGCATGGCAGATGCAGTCTAATGTGGATAAATGTGAGGTTATCCACTTTGGTAGCAAAAACAGGAAGGCAGATTATTATCTAAATGGTGTCAAGTTGGGAAAAGTGGAAGTACAACGATATCTGGGGTCCTTGTTGGTACAGCAGGCAGTGAAGAAAGCGAATGGCATGTTGGCCTTCATAACATTGTGTGCACTTTTGGTCTCCAGATTTGAGGAAGAACATTCTTGCTATTGAGGGAGTGCAGCGTAGGTTCACAAGGTTAATTCCCGGGATGGCGGCACTGTCATATGCTGAGAGAATGGAGCGGCTGGGCTTGTATACTCTGGAATTTAGAAAAATGAGAGGGGATCTTATTGAAACATATAAGATTATTAAGGTTTTGGACACGCTAGAGGCAGGAAACATGTTCCCGATGTTGGGGGAGTCCAGAACCAGGGGCCACAGTTTAAGAATAAGGGGTAAGCCATTTAGAACGGAGATGAAGAAACACTTTTTCACACAGAGAGTTGTGAGTCTGTGGAACTCTTTGTCTCAGAGGGCGGTGGAGGCCGGTTCTCTGGATACTTTCATGAGAGAGCTAGATAGGGCTCTTAAAGATAGAGGATTCAGAGAATATGGAGAGAAAGGCAGGAACGGGGTACTTATTGAGAATGATCAGCCATGATCACATTGAATGGCGATGCTGGCTCGAAGGGCCGAATGGTCTTCTCCTGCACCTATGTTCTATAGACAACTTTGTGGCCCATTTTTAAACAGATTGGTTACTCCCACGGCTAGTTTCGCAAAAAAAAAGAACTGGAAACATCTCCCATCTTTGTTCTCTAGGTATGTGTCTTGGTCTGCTGAGTTACTCCAGCACTTTGCCTTCTTTTGTAAACCACCATTTGCAGCTAATTGTTTCTACATTGGAATCTGATTTATTTACGATATTGCTGGAGAAGAGCTAGAGCCCAGATAAATTGTGACGTTCCAAAAACGAAGTGCTGGAGCTTCTCAGCAGGTAAGGCATCATCCAGTACTGTTTTCTCTTCATTTAAGATTCCAACATCTGTGGCCTCGTGTGTCTCTCGTGGCTTGATGTTTGGCTAGAATTAACTTCTTGATGTTTTCTAATTATACCAGGCTAAGCCTAACAGTGCTGACCTCTTTAGCAAGTTCAGAGAGCAGGATGGGGAAAGAGAGATTTCCATTAATCCATGTAATGTGGCAACATGTTTTCATCCAACCTCTCTTGTTCTCTCTCTCTCATTCCCCAACTCGCTTCCGCTTCCCTCCCTCCCCGCATAACTTGTTTCTGTTGGTTCACTCCCACCCCCTGTGTCCAGCCCCTCAGCAAAACATTTTCCTCACAAAACCCATCTATTCGTTCTGCAGGTTATGGCCTTCAGCTTCCCGTCGCCTGTCACTTCAGTTTTCTCTCCCACTCCCATTGTGCCTTGTGTCGTAAGCCTGTTTCCTTGTTCCAACAAAGATAAGGATAAGCTCCAACAAAATTAGCTCATCTTCCAACTGGGCAAAAAGCAGTTTCTGGACTTTAAAATTAGTTCAGTAATTTTAGATAATCTGCTTTTCCAGGATTTGCATTTCACATTCGCAGCATTCAGTTTTCTTTTTCATGCAATTTCAAGTAATTATTCTGCTTTTTAAACCTCTACAAGTCTGACCCTTCTCACTAATTGCTTCATCACCCATTTCATCACATGCACTATCATATCTTTCAGAGACTCTTGCCTTCCATCCTCTGGCAGCACATTTCTTGGCCTCTCCTGTTCCCCTGCTCTTTACCCGTACCGTAAACCTTTTATCAGGATTTTGAAAAGTTGGGGATAAAAGATCATTGATCCAAAATATTAATTCATTTTTTCTCAACAACAGATGCTGCCTGACCTCCGTATTTCACGAATTTTCTGCTTTAATTTACTATTTCAAGCATCTGCAGGATTTTTCCATTGTGCTTCTTTTTTTTGTATTGGCAGGCCTTGATGTATGTCACCTTGCAAATGTGTGCAATACAACGCAACTCGAAAAGAGAGAAAATATTTATTATTTTCTATCCTTAATGAATATTTTGAATATTAAATTCAAATACAGTACTTTTGCATGTGAGATTCGGGTGAATTACAAGCTATGGAGACGAAGCTGCAGGTGATGGAGTCTTGAGCAAAAGACAAAGTGCTGCAGAAACTCAGAAGGTCAGGCTGCATCTGTGAAGGGAATGAACTGATGACATTTTCTGACTCGAAACGTCATCTGTCCCTCAGGGGACAGAGGGGATTCCCCCCTCAGATGCTGCTGAGTTTTTCCAGCAATTTGTTTCTTGCAAGTGACAACTAATGTCCTGTTGCAAGAGGACTACATTTTCGTAATGGTTTCTGCAGATTTACCAGCACTCTGAATTTTATAGGGCCTGGTGTGCATATCATTATTTAATTACAGTAATGACGTTGAAACAAGCACCTTGCCGCTCGATTGAAAGGCCCTTTGGCCCACTGACCATGCTGATCATTAATCAACCCGTTCGCACATGTTCTATGTTATCCCACTTTTGCATTCACACCCTTCACTACATTGCACAATAGGGTGTCAATTTACAGATGACAATTAACCTACACATTTGCATGTATTTGGACTGTGGGAGGACCCATAAGAAACCCACGCGGTCATAAAATGTGCAAACTCCACACAGATAACAGGTGAGGTTTGGATCAAACCTGGCTCTCGTGCTGTGAGGCAGCAGTTCTACCAGCTGCACTACTGTATTGTCCTTTTATCATTCTTGCACTCTTTCTTTCGTTGAGCTTGAAAGCTCATTCCACCAGACCGGGTAACAGTCTCCCAACTTCATCGTGGACATTGGACTTTTTCTCTTTGCACTACCCGATTAACTTGTGTATGGCTTGATTGTACTTGTGTATTATATGATCTGATAATACATAAAAGATTTTCACTGTACCTGTGTACATGTGACAATAAACCAATACTTTGCCATGAAGTGCTTCTAGCCGCTGCATGAATTGTGGGGAGAGATTAAAATCACATGAGACAAAAGGTCAAGTCAGCAGTTAGTTACAACTGGACTCTATTGAGAAAGGAGCTGAAAAGGTGAAGAGTTTAATGTCTATGAATAGATAGCAGAGCGAAGTGCCTTGAACTGCAAAAGAACTGATGGAAATTAGGACAATAAAGATGAGGGAATTAAGTCCTTTAGAATGGAGTGTGGTGCCTGATGGAAGGGGGTGGTGAGGCTGAAATCGTTGCTGTGGAATAAAGGGAGAGTGGAGATTGCCAGGGGTCCTCAAGGAAGGGCTTGGAACATGGGAACTAATCTAGATGCTACTGAGTGAGGAGAAAAAAGAACTGCTTGCCTGTATGAACTGGGATGATTAAAGGATAACCTGTTGTTGAGTTAGAATAAGATGGTGGCCAACTTCTCGAGTCTGTGAAGTGAATAAAATAAACACGTGACCCTTGCAGATTGTGCGTTTTTACGCCAAAGTTACATTTCTGAAATTAATAATGTGGGGAAAAAATGAGCGTGCACAATTAATGGCCACTCTATAAATTATATATTTAAAATGTGCTTCAGTAAGGTTAATGATTGATGTAAGATTGATGTGTAGTAAATACATTTGTGGCAAATATTGAAATGAAAAAGACAGATTTTCCAAATATCTTTGTTGTGTTTGGGTTGAGTTTGTGTTTCTTTGATGTTCGCTATGGTACTGGGTTCCAATAGGATTTTCAAGGACTCTTTGTTCTTGGAAAGGTTTTGAACTGCATTCTTATTGCCATTGGTGATATAAATAAATCAATCATCACTGCGTTTTGTAAGACTGTCATTCCGTCATCCAAAATAAAGATAGTTGAGTCCAAAACAGCAAGCTTAAAACTACATTTCTTGAAACCTAAACTAATGATAAATCAGTATGAAATACAAAGACTACCTTAAGCTGTAGGAGAGTTGCTTAGCTCTTAGGCTGTCCATCAGCTTGCCATGAATAGTATGAATGACACTTCAAATAGACCAGCCTGATATTTTTTTGTTCAAACGTTACCTTACATCAATTTAAAGCACATGAAATTGCCAGCACTGGAATATTGTGCAAAACGCTAAAAGCCCTGTCCCACTGTATGAGTTCATTCAAGATTTCTCCCGAGTGTGCCCTGATTCGAACTCGGAGATTTACGGTAATGGCCGCTCGTAAGTACTCGGGGCTCTCGTGGACATTTTTCAACATGTTGAAAAATCTTCACGAGTCTTCCCAAGCTTACCGCGTTTCCCGAGTACCTGCCGTTAGCGTTACGAGCCGCTAAGAGACGTCCCGAGCTCCGACGTACCCACTACATTCATTCTACTTGCTTACCGCGAGTTTGATTTTTTTTTAAACTCGGGAGAGCACTTGAATTAGCTCATACAATGGGACAGGGCCAAAAGTCCTGTAGTAATTGAGCAGGTCATGCAGCATCTGGGGTGGGAGTGGACAGACAACATTTTAGGTGGAGTGGAGCGGTGGGGGGAATCTGGAAAAGATTGGTGGGGTGGGCCAGAGATAGGTGGATACAGGTAGCAAGCCTGGTAAGAGATGGGTGGATGCAAGTGTGGGTGGGTGGGGGGGGGGGGGGGGGGGTGCACAGGGCTCCGGGCAGAGAGGGGGAAGTGATTGGCAGATGGGTAGAGTAAATGCAAAGGCAAGAGGTAAAAGATATTGAAAGAAGAGGAAGAATAAAATATAAAGCTGGAGGGAGGGATTGGGATGGACGTAATGTGGGGGGAGGGGAGAGTTATGATTAGATGTAAATATGGGCTCCAAAATGGGAGATGAGTGCGCCTAGGAGGGTGAGAGAAATGTGTTGGCACTGGGGTGGGCAGGAAGAAGAGAGGGTTAAGGGATGTATCACCCAAAATTGGAGAATTCAAAGTTCATACTAATGGGTTGAAAGCTACCCAAAGGGAACATGAGATGCTGTTCTTCCAGTTTACATGTGGCCTCACTCTGGAATGGAGGAGGACAGGGTTAGTAAAGTTGAAAGGAGAAGGGAGTTTAAATAGTTAGCAACCGGGAGCTCCAGCAGATGAACTTCATGCGTTTTGCGCCCATTTCAAACAGACGAACAAAGTTCCACCCAGGCACGCTCCCCAGCTTGCCCCACTTGCTCTGTCCCATACAAGGTGGCATGTCAGATTTGTGAACTCTCAGAAACTGGCCGACCTCGAAGTGTTCTGAAATTCTTTCTCCTAGCTTCCTAATTTGCAACTCTTCTTCCCGACAATCTAGGTGCTCCTGCAATATGTATACATTAAATCTAGGTCTGTGGAGGTTGCCATCTATCTTGCACTACTATAATCAGTCTTGAATATTCTTGGCAATAATGCCAGCATGCAATTTGACTACAGCTCAAACCTCAACACTTTAATACTGAATAAACTCATCCCTGACTTCTGGATCTGTTTGCATTGGCTTCTGGACATTGACCAGCAGACTTCAGTCAGTTAGAGTTGATCATAACATTTTCTCCCCTCCCCTCACCCGCAGTGTTTTCCCAGAGTTGTATGCTCAGTCTCATGCTTGAAATGTAGCTGATTATGTGGTCAAGTACGATGCCAACTTGATCTTTACGTTCCTCAGTAATACCATGATCCTCAGCCAGACCCACCACAATGATGAGGTGAAGTGCAGGAAGGAGGTTGAGTACCTTATGTCATGTGTTAAGAAGAATAACCTATCCCTTAATGTCAGCAAGACAAAAGAGTTGGTTGTTAATCAAAAGAAACAAGGGGGTGAATGCAACCTTGTCCTCGTCAGACCTTGCTGTAGAGATGGTTGTAGCTTCAATTTATTTGACATCCATATCACCAGCAACTGAAGTTGGTCCCATCACACCGACGCAACAATCAAGAAAGTGAATCAGTGTATTTACTTTAGGCGACTGAGAAGATTCAGCATGTCTATGAGGACTTTCCCCCATTTCTACAGTTGTCCGCTATGAAATATTAAAAATGAAAATGGGATACATATCAGCCTGGGATGTAAACTATTCTGCTCTTGAACCAGAAGAGAACAGTGAACACAGCCTTGTCACTTCCGACCATCCAGTCCACCTTCAAGTTGTGTTACATTTGGAAGGCTGGAAGTATCATCAAGTTTGCATGACATCCTGACACCTTTTTTCTCTTCTACCTCCCGGGAGAAGATAGAGCACGTTGACAATCAGAACTTCCAGACTTAAGCGCAGCTTCCTCCCTACTATTGGCCCAACTCTAGGACTAATCACCTTAATCCTGGAGGTGCCTCCATGTACTCTTACTCTTAACTCTACTTCATTGGGTTATTCTGTCATTGTACTGTTAATGTTCCTTTGCACTCTTGGATTTTGCAAAACAATCTTGCACCATTCTGCTGTTTGCACTTCGTTGTACTTATTTTTATGTTTATTATTACTGCGCGTATAAAGTAATTACTAAATTTCATTGCATCCCGTTGTATATGACAAATCTGAACTGAAATACTTTCCTTCACTTAACCTTTTATTGATGGTTTTATTGAACTCCATTCAAGTGAATGGCACTGTGCTGGAACAGTTGGCTTAAAGCTGATGTGTGCAGGGTAACCTTCCTCTGGATTAGTACGATCAGGACCTGACTGCTGGGTTGGACAGTGGAGCAAATGGACCTAATGTGCACTTCCTACAGTGACAGCTAGCCAATCATCCAGCAGGGTTTGGGCCATTTTGTATGAGGATTTTTTCAGTGATAAATATCTTGAGTTAAATGTCCACTAGAGGGTAGTATGCTTATGTTGAAATCATTGTGTAAAGAACAAAAAATATGGACCATAATTCTTCTTACTTGCAATTCCTCATTATATTTACCAGAATAATTTAAATGTTATGCAATGCCCCTCACATTCCTTTTGACTTTAATCCTTGCTTGTAAGTACAGTAAGTTTCTGATAGTTATCAGAGCTGAGAAAGAGCAATAGTAGACTTTGAATTCAATATGAATAATGGGGAAGCCATTTTAAATTGAGATGAGAAAAAACATTTTCACCCAGAGTTGTGAATTTGTGGAATTCTCTGCCACAGAAGGCAGTGGAGGCCAATTCACTGAATTAATTTAAAAGAGAGTTAGATAGAGCACTAGGGGCTCGCAGAATCAAGGGATATGGGGAGAAGGCAGGCAAGGGCTATTGTTTGTGGATGATCAGCCATGATCACAATGAATGGCGGTGTTCGCTCAAAGAGCCAAATGGCCTCCTCATGCACCTATTTTCTATGTTTATACATGATATTCAAAATCAATGCCATTTTTCTCCCCTCAATCCATATCTCTTAATCTATCTAATATCAAGAAACTAATTGATCTCAGTTGAGAATCCAATCAATGGCAGAGGCTTCACAGCCCACTCAGGATGAACATTTCAAAGATTGATCATCCTTTGAAGGAATTTTTCATTTCAGTTCCAATTGCTTACTTGTGTATAAGGACATACAGGTAGTTTGGACATCAGCATTTCCCAATTTGTCTCTAATTCTTAACTCTCTCCCGGCTGAAGCGGGTAACATTTTTCCACATTGCACTTTATCTGCTATTTTGCTACCCATTCACTCATCTTGATCTGTGTTCTATTGAAGCTTCTTTCACTGCTCATATTCCCACTTAGTTGTGTGGCATTAGCAAATGTGGAAATGATGCCTTTCATTCCCTTCGCCATCTCTTTGATATAGTTTGTGAATAATTGGGACCCAAGAGCGAGTTACCTGACCTGAAAAAGAATCCTTTATTCCTGTGTTTTGATTTTAACCAGTTAGTAAACTCGCTGTTTATGCTGGTATATCGACCCCCAATTCCATGTGCTCTAAACTGATTTACCAATTACCAATATGGAACTGTGGCAAAATATTTCCAAAGGTCCAAATACATTACATCCACTGGTTTCTTTGCATCTACTCGATTATAGACATTTGCAAAGAACTCCAAAGGAATACTGAAGTATGATTTCTCTTTCATGAATCCTATTCTTATTTTCAGGTTTAAATCTTTTGTAGCCGCATATTAATTTTGTGTTTAATGACTGAGGATAGCCAAGTAACCCAGAGACCTATCATCACAAACTATCCTTTTCTCTAGTCTTCCTAATGAGATGGTCTCATATTTACATTTGTTCCTGTTAGTAACTATCAATAAACGTGAACTATAGTTAAAATGATCAACACTGCACTTCCGGTGGCGCCATGGGGGGCTAGAGAGTAACGCCAGCCAGCTCCATGGAAAAAACGAGGACAAAACCGGGGAGAAAAGACCTACCTGCTGCCTGCTGTTTCTGCACCGGCTGCCGTGAGTGACGTCATCAGGAGTGCGACTCGTAATGGCAACACAGCGCAGCCCACCCGTGGATAAATCAAAACTTTGGTATACAAGGCAAAAAACGGCAGAACAAGAACAAGGCCCGACTGATGCCTCGGGCTCAGGTAGGACACTATCCCAAGAAGATGTGTCGAAAAAATCGAAGAACTTAAAGTTTTTTTTGTACAAGAAATGGCAGAGTTAAAGAAAGAAATAAAGTTGGAATTAGAAACTGAACTGGCAAAAATTTTAAGGAAGAAATAGAAAAAATCAAGGAGGAGATGAAAGAGTTAAAATCTGAAATCAATATCTCGGCCATGGAATTATCTGACACATTGCGAAAGGAAATTGCAGAAATATTAACGGATCAAGCTGCAAATATTGTAGTAGAGATGAATGATAAAATCCAAAATAAAAATGGAAACAGAGCTGGAACCTGTGGAGGAAGAACTCAAGGAGCAGTCGACAGCCATAAAGAACCTTGAAGATCTAGTGCTCAGACTATGGAAAATCAAAGATTTACTGCTAAATAAATAAATGTACCGAGTTGGAAGGACGCCAGAGAAGAGAGAACCTAAGGATCGTGGGTATTCGAGAAGGGAGAGAAAAGAATAAGATACCCAAGAGTTTTCTGCAAACTTATTGCAAAAGGTTTTATCTCTGGAACAAAAACTAGCCCGAGCAACAGAGTAATGAGACGTTATACAAAGCAAGACGCCCCTCCAAGACAAATTATAGTAAAAGTCCAGTATGATCATGTCCAACAAAATTGGTAAAAGTAGAAATCTTACATACGAAGAAGATTCGATCAGCATTTATCGAGACTACCCAGCAGAGATTCCAAGAAACGAAATGCGTTCAAGGAGACCAAAAGAATTTTGAGGGAAGTGAAGAATTTGAAGTACAGTCTACCCAGCCACCCTGAGAGTCACCTACAACCAGGAAGAACATTATTTCAAAAACCCAGCGGATGCAATGAACTTTTCCCAGGGGTTTAAGAACGAGAGGAAGACTGAACTATACCAACAAATAAATTGTATTTTTGGTACCTAATGAAGATGGAGAAGGATGCTGATTGGACACTCGGATTGGAGATATGGATTGGAGACTTCCCTATGGATACTAACAATTAGAATAATAACACTACTAATATTAATAACTAACAAATACTAAAATTCATACAGTGGTATTATTAATTAAAGCTGATAACTACTAATTAATGATTAACAACTAATTATAGCTGATTTACTTAGAATTAGGTAAACAGTAAATATAATTACACAGAATATAAAGTTTGACTTCATTTATCCCCCCTGGCACTATTTTAATTTTTTTTTACTTTTTATTTTCCTCCCTTTTTTATTTTTATTTTTTTAATTATATCTTTTAATATGTATTAAGTATAGATATTATCATATACTTGACCGATGGATCCTGTACACATCAGAATTTAATATTCCCGGTTAAATATTTTTATGGAATAACAATTTTAAGGAACCATGGAGATGGATAAGTTTGTAACATCGACTACAGAAGTCGGTAGATTGCTAGCCATGGTAGTATGGCTAACACTAACTACACTAATACTAGATGTAGTTTTTTCTCTCTTTGTACACCCTTTAATCTCTTAATCTATCCTTTTTTTAATATTATTCTTTGTTATTATTTTATATTTGAATGGGGTTATAAATTAATACAAAGGAGATATATACATGAGAGATACCCAAGGGTCTTGAAATTCATCTATTTGGAGTTCGGGTGTAAAGTTGGGTATGTCGAGCTGAACCATTTGCTCTATTACATACCTCCTTAGATAAAAGATGCAAGACTTAAAAACGAATAGGGAATGGAGGAATAACGTTTTGTAGCTGGAATGTTAAAGGTATTAACGAACCAATTAAGAGAGGTAAAGTATTAGCACATTTAAAAGAACTTAAAGTAGACGTGGCATTTATCCAAGAGAAACATCTAGCATAGATTAAAGGCTAAATGGATTGACAAAGCGTATCATTCTTCTTTTACACACAAATCTAGAGGTGCAGCAATATTAATTCATAAAGGCATTTCATTTAAACACACTTCAACTTTAACTGATAGTGATGGTAGATATATTATTGTAATAGGAGAATTATACACACAAAAATGATTTTTGTCAATGTATATGGCCCAAATTTTGACAGCCCACTGTTTTTTAAGAAAATATTTAATACTATCCCAGAATTACCACAACCTAATAATTGGAGGAGATTTAAATTGTACACTAGATCCTCATTTAGACAGATCATCAAGACAATGGAAAATTAAATCGCATTCCAGTGATCTAATAAATGCATATACAGATACCAGTAATATTAAAGATGTTTGGAGAATGCAAAACCCAGCTGGACGAGAATATTCATTTTACTCACCTGTGCATAACACATAATAAAATCTCTGCATTGAAATATAAATTAAATAAAATACAGTCAGACCAAGTTATAAAACTCTACCAATATACTAAACAAATACAATTTGAATTCGGAGATAAACCACAAAAAATATTGGCTCGTCAATTACGAAAATTGGAGGGAGAAAAGTTAATCCATAGGATTAAATCAGACAAAGGTGAATTACTAGTACAAACTAAAGATATAAATGAGAGATTTTTGCAATATTATAAAAATTTATATTCAGCCAAAACGACAGAAAATCGGACAGGAATAGAAACATTTAAAAAAAATTGTAATCTAAAAGGACTGGATTTAGAAAATAGACAATCACTAAACCCTGAAATAACTACTAAAGAAATCGAAGAATCTCTTAGGTCATTAAAAAATGGTAAAACTCCAGGACCGGATGGTATTGGTTCGGAATTTTATAAAACATTCTATGATCTGATAGCACCACGTTTGAAGACACTTTATGAATATATTTATGCACACCAGAAATTTTTAGAAACATTAAATGAATCTATTATAACGCTTATACCTAAATTAGATAAAGAGCTGGATGATCCAAGGTCGTATAGAGCCATAGCTCTTTTAAATACTGATCAAAAAATATTAACCAAAATACTAGCACAAAGACTAAATACAGTGATTAATAAAGTAATTCATTCAGATCAAACAGGATTTATACCAAAAGGATACTCCTCATATAACCTGAGACGATTATTCAATATTATATACTCGAAAAGAAATATTAATAAAGATCTAGCAATTATTTCATTAGACGCAGAGAAAGCTTTTGATCAGGTTGAATGGTCTTATTTATTTTCGGTTATGGAAACTTTTCAGTTGGGAGAGAAGTTTATAACATGGGTTAAAACTATATATACTAATCCAACAGCTAGAATATTAACAAATCAAATGTTATCAACTAAATTTAATTTATCCAGAGGCTGTAGACAAGGTTGTCCTCTATCCCTACTAGTGTTCGCACTGGCAATTGAACCATTAGCACAATCCGTGAGATTACATCCTGAACTATACGGGTATGAAACCAAAGAAACTGAAAATAAAATCTCTTTATACGCAGATGATGTATTACTTTATATTACAAAGCCTGAAACTAGTATCGCTAACTTATTAGATTTAATAACTCAATTTGGCTTGTTTTCAGGATATAGAATTAATTGGAATAAAAGTGAACTTATGCCAATAATGGGAAATAACCTACATATACTACAACAATTTCCTTTTAAAATAGCAAATGAAAAAATCAAATATCTTGGAATTTATGTAACTAAAAGATATGATTCTTTATTTAAATCTAATTTCCCACCCCTACTGAATAAACTATTTAAGAATATCCTATATTGGAAAACATTACCTATTTCAATGCTAGATAGAATTAATGCGATAAAAATGATTTTTCTTCCGCAATTATTATACCCGTTTCAACTGACCCCGATATATCTTCCTAAAATTATTTTTAAGAAAGTGGACTCTGTAGTTACCAATTTTATTTGGGATTATAAGAGTCATAGGATAAATAAAAAAACATCTTTGTAAATCAAAAATGAATGGAGGTTTTGCACTGCCTAATTTTATGTTTTACTACTGGGCAGTTAATATTAAAAATATGAATTTTTGGTTGGAAGAATTAAATAAACAGCCAAACTGGTTAAAAATGGAAAAGGAAGATTGTTCACCTTTCGAAATTAGCTCGATTTTATTTGCCAATACTAAAATACATAAGAAAATTTATAGAGGAAATCCAATAATAGAAAGTGGGATACGTATCTGGAAACAATTAAAGAAAACATTGAAATTGGAAAGTATACCACTGGCTCTTCCCATTGTAAATAACATTACTTTTAAACCCTCAATGATGGATAAAGGTTTTTTACAATGGAAGAACTATGGAATTAATAAGATGGGTGATCTCTACAGGGAAAGTCTCTTTCTTTCATTTCAGGAATTACAACAAAATTACGGATTACACTCAAAAGAGTACTTTAGATATTTACAAATTAGAGACTATGTTAAATCAAACACACAGGATTTTAGAAATAGAAAGACAGAAATTTTAGATGAATGTCTAAATGAATATCCGAACACAGAAAAATTAATATCATATATTTATAATATTTTATTGGAAAATGATGTACCAATGTCGGAAATATATAGGCAAGTATGGGAAAACGAATTAGGTCAAACAATTAGTCTAGAAGTATGGAATGAAAGTTAACAACATATACACCACTGCTCATTAAATGCCAGATACTCTTTGATACAATTTAAAGTTTTACATAGATTACACTTTTCAAAATCCAAATTAAACAGAATTTTTTCAAATGTTTCTGCTATATGTGATAAATGTCAGCATTTAGAAGCTAATCTAACGCATTCATTCACAAAATGTATAAAAATTACTAACTTTTGGATAGAAATTTTTAAGATAATCTCAAATGTAGTTAATGCAAATCTGACTCCAGACTCACAATTAATCATATTAGGAATATTAGAAAGATCAACTATTAACAACACAGTAAATATTTTTTATCGATTATAGTTTAATAATTGGTAAAAAATTAATATTAAGGTTTTGGAAAGGTCCTACATCCCCCACATTCAAAATATGGATTACAGAAATGTCAGAGACACTTCATCTGGAAAGATTAAGACGTCCTTTTGGACAAGCTAGATCAGTTCAGAGGAATATGGTCTCCATTTATTGAATATTTAAAGGGTCAAGGTGGTTCGGTTCGAGGTCCTGACTGAAACCTGAATGAAGGAATAGATGAAGAACTATATATAATAGACCACTGATATATCTCCAATGAAGAATAGCCTGCTTAATACTCCACTCATATTATTGATTTTCTACTTTTATTTTATTTCCCTTTATTATTTCTCTTTACTATCTTCTTTCTGTTATAAAATAATAAAAAGTATAGAAGTATAAATAAGAATGATTGTAAACTTTAAAAATATTAAGTATGTATGTGACGAATAATATGTCTCTTTCTTTTTATTTTATGTTATTCCTTCTTAATATGTATTTACTTCTAATAAAAATATTTTACAAAAAAAATGATCAACACTAAAAAATGTGGCTGTATTCCAAGGATCAATTGGCAGGATTTAACTCGGCTCTAAACTATGTTCTTATGGAGGGAAAAAATAATCTGTGGAGTGTTACTTACATTTTTTACAGATAGGAAATGAATGCCCTTGAATAAAAGCCTTTCTAATCCACTTAATTAAGCACCGTTTACTTCCAAGAGTAGTTTTATTATTTATGAAGTTGTTTTCTGCTTGAGGAACTAATTAAAATACCTTGTGTATTGATAAATTACAGCAGCCATTGATAATGCTTGCAGAGGTGCGGCAATTATACAAAATTTGAGGCCCAATAACAGGGTTTATTAATTTTCATGCAGTTGCATTGAGATTTGCATATAAATGGACACTGCATGCTTTCCGCTAACATATGGTAAATGGACAAGATAACTGATGTCTTTATCAATCTCAATGGCAATTTAATGAAGAAAACCACCTGCTGTTCAAGAAATCATGTTTTTTCACATTTATGTAGATTGGTTGTATGCTTCCTACCATCTCCTTTTTTTTGTTTTATTGTTTTAAAATAAACTGCATGGAGATTTTTTTAATGGGAAAAAAGTGCAAGTTAAGTTCCGTCAAATAAAATTGGAAGTTAAATACTGAAATAATTGGAAATGTAATTCTTTTGTGAACATTTATTTAACATTTTTAAAGCCCATGAGGACAGCTTTAAATTTGATTAATATCTTCTGCAACAACAGCAATGAAATCCCGTCAGCTTTAATGCTGCATTAAAAAAGTGATGTATTTTTGGATACTTTTGCATGTAGTAAATGCCGTAAGTCAGGGCTGCCAACTCCCACGCTTTCGGCGTGAGAATCACGCCTTGGAGCTATTTCTCACGTCCTCACGCTGATCAGAAATTTCTCACACTCAGTGGTGAGAAATTCTGTGATCAACCAAAATTTAAAAACTCATTTTCTCATGCTCACAAACTCATGGTCCGCGCGTGTGGGAGAGCCGGGGCTGAGGGACGGATGGAAGCAGATGTAGCGGCGGGAATAGATGCGGGGAGCCGCGGCTGGCGAGTGTTTGCCGTGAACAGATGCGGATGGAAAGCCGGGGCTGCCGAGTGTTTACGGGGCTGCCGAGTGTTTGCAGGGCCTGTGAGTCGCTCGCTGCAGCTCCGGCCATGGAGCAACCTCAGTGCGAGAGACCCAGGCCGATCGGAGGTGTCGGAAGCGCTGCGCCGCTGCCGCGAGAGTCTCTGTGCCGAAGGGACAGAGACTCTCAAAGGGAGGTGGAGAGAGAGAAGGGAAGGAGACAGGGGGACAGTGGGGAGAGAGAGAGGGGCTGAGAGGGGAGAGACAGAGGGGGAGAGAATGGAGAGAGAGAAGAGGGGGGGAGAGGAGAGGGTGAGGTGGGAGAGGGGGGAAGAATGAGAGGGAAGAAAGAGGGAAGAGAGGGGGAGGAGAGGGTAGGAGAGAATGGGAGAGAGGGGGGAAAGAGGGGAAAGAGAGGGAGATGGGGGCAAAGAAAAATAGGAGATAGAGACAGAGGAGAAAGAGAGGGGTGGGAGAGCAAGGGGGAGAGTGAGGTGGGAGGGAGAAATTGGGGAGAGAGAGGATGTGAGGAGGAGAGAGAGGCAGGGGGAAGAGAAAGAGGGGAGAGAGTGTATGGAGAGGGAGCGAGACAGAGAGGGGGAGATAGAGAGGGAGGGAGAAATAGATAGAGGGGGGGGGAGAGAGAAGAAAGAGGGGGAGAGAGAAGAAAGAGGGAGAGGGGGAGGGAGTGAGGGGGAGAGAGAGTTAGGGGAGAGAGAGTTAGGGGGCGAGAGAGTTAGGGGAAAGAGGGGAAGGGGAGGGAGAGGAGATAGGGGACAAGGGAGAGTGGGGAAGAGAGGAGAGAGGGAGGGGGAAAGAGAGAGATGGAGAGACAGAGAGAGAGGGGGGTGAGAGGAGAGAGCGGGAGAGAGAGGGATGAGAGTGAGGTGGGAGGGAGAGAGAGGGGAGAGAAAGAGAGGTGGAGAGAGGGGAGAGAGAGAGGGGGGAGTGAGGGGGATAGAGAGGCAGGGCTGCCAACTCCCATGCACTGAGCGTGAGAATCCCATATTTCGCCAAATTCTCACGATGATCACAAATTTCTCATGCTCTGTCATGAGAAATTCTGTGATCAATGAAAATTTAAAACTCATATCAACTGCATGGGCCATGGGAGTTGGAAGCAGAAGCAGCGACGAGGACAGATGCAGACGGGGGGGCGGGGCTAGCGAGTGTTTGCCGGGCTGGCGAGTCGCTCACTGCAGCTCCGGCCATGGAGCAGCCTCAGTGTAAGGTGTCGGAAGCGTTGCGCCGCTGGCGTGAGAGTGTCTGTGCCAAATTCGCCCAGGTGACCGGCATGGATCAGGCTGCGGCTCGGTGCATCCTGGAGGACAACCAGTGGCTGCTGGAAGTAAGTACCAAGCACTGGGTAGAAACGGTGGAAGATAGTGGACTTCAAATGGGGGTGGTTGGAGAAAGCATCCTGCTTGCCTGCTAGATTTTCACTTACTGTAACCAGGAAAAATGTTCCCGATGTTGGGGGAGTTCAGAACCGGGGGTCACAGTTTAAGAATAAGGGGGGCAAGTTGTGCTTTTGGTCCATACCTCCAAACCTGTCCTATCCATGTATCAGTCTAACTGTTTCTTAAATGTTGGGATGGTCCCTGTGTCAACTACCTCCTCTGGCAGCTTGTTTCACGCACCCACCACCCTTTGTGTGGATAAAGTTACCCCTTAAAAAGTTACCTCTTAAAAATACTTCATACAAAAAACATTGAAAACATACTTCTACAATGCACTAAAACATGATTTTAATACATCAAATTTCAAAAAGTTCATACCCTGAGAGGGGGGACACCCTTCTTCCACACCCTCTCCCCACTCGGTTGCTCCACTCCCTCACCGGGTACCCCCAAGGCCAGTGATCAGTGATCGCTCAGCCTCCCCACTTTCAAAAACGCTCCACGGCCCCTGGTTCAGGTGGAGAAGATGTGAGCAGGGAACTGAGGCCAGTTGTTGATGATGTTTGGATCCCAATGCTCAGCGCTTCATGTTTCGGAGTTGGCTAATGTTATTCATTTGTAATTAGCTTCAGGACAGTTTGTTACGAAAATGAAAGAAATGGTATCAGAATACTTATACAGCTGAGTGAGTATAATTTTATGGATGGGAATTGTGTTCAACCAATTGATGACTTCTTTGACAAAGTGACTAGCATGTTAGATAACAAGGAAGCCAATGAATGTAGCACATTTTGTTATCCATAATTTGGTCTGTGAAGTGCCCCATAAAGGATTACTGCATTAGCTAAGCACCTGTGGACTTGAACGTAATAGGTTAAGTCCAGGGTGTCAGATATGGGGCTTTATGTGTGGGCCAGATATATTGTCAGTGCAAAGGGGCTAGGAGCAAGGCCAAGTGTGCATCCAGAGTCAAGGTCTGGAATAGTACTAGGTGTGCAGTCAAAGCTGGGACCCGGGGTGTGTTCAGCACTGGGAACCTAAGCAGGTAAGCAGCTATGATCAGAGTAGAATAGGGGGCCAGGTGTAGGGCTGGACTCAGAGACAGGAATGAGAGAAGGTATGCAACTGGAGTCAGGGCCAGGAGTAGTACCAGGTGTGCAGTGAGACCCAGGTTGGCCAACATGGGCCAAGTGTTTGATTATAATCTGATTTCCATACATGAATACACTAAGATCATTCATGTGCTGCACGTATGGATCAGAGCCTGGGCTCTACTGTGGAATGTAATTAGGAATGTAATTTACTCTAACCGTATTCATAGCTAATCCAATTTAAAGCATATATATTGTATTCAAGTGTAAGTTAAAAGACTCGCTACAGTATGCACCATATTACGCAATTTCAGGCTGAAAAATGCAAAAGTTCCGTACCAATGGGAGGGGGGATACTCTCCTCTCCCCCCCCCCCCCCCCCCCCCCCGGTCGCTACGCTCCCTCGGGCTTGGTCTCGCAATTTCTCACTCCCAACTCTCACCCAATGTTGGTAGCCCTGCGTAAGTTATTAAATTGTTAATCAAATTATTTGGTGATATCCAGAAGCCTACATAAATAGACTAAAAGCAGCATTAAAATTCCTTCATTATTGAAGCAAGAACCAGAGGACACAGGTTTGAGGTGAGGGGGGAAAGATTTAACAGGAAACTGAGGGGTAACTTTTTTACGCGACAGATGGTGGATGTAGGGAACAAGCTGCAGGAGGAGGTAGTTGAGGCAAGTACTATTGCAACGTTTAAGAAACATTTTGCCAGGTACATGAATAGGATAGGTTTAGAGGGAAATGGGCCAAAAGGAAGCAGATGAGACTATGGTAGATGTGGCATGTTGCTCGGCATGGGCAAGTTGGACCGAAGAGCTGGTTTCCATGCAGTATGACTAAAATTTGGGAATTTAAAAGTAAGGAAATAATTCCGACATGAAATAGCCAGTGCCAGTCAGAATAATGATAAAATATTTAAATCTTTCTAGAAACCCACCTCATTTGATAATTGCCTTCAGGAAAAATAATCTGCCATTCCTTTCCTGCTGAGTTGTCCTGTCAAATCGTCTTCCGAGTCGCACAATTCAAAAAGCAGTCTGTGATGGAGAGTTGGTGCCAAGTTTGCCAAAGACGTCCACCTTGTTTGAAGGAATGAATAACTAAAGTAACAAATTGTGAACCATTTTAATCTAGTTACTTTACAGGTTATTCTGAGACCAAAGAACAAAAGTTGAGCTCAGTTGTTACTTTTCCCTTTTACAATGAACCACATGTATTCTCCAGCTGTATGGGTCCTGACTATATGTGTAGGGTTTTTTTTTTAAAGAGTCATTATTGGGCTGGGCTAGGATTTAGGCAGGTGAAGATTGAGTTTTTGTTTTATTCTAGTCAACCTAGTATAGTCCTAGTACAGGTCCTCCACCATTTTTCTGGCAACTGGTGGTCCGGTACTTCCTTTAGTCTGGAGAGAATTACACGAGCGCATTTGAAATCCCCCCCTAAAAATGCAGTGCCTAGGCCGGGTGAAGCTGCTGCTTATAACATCAGGATTTCTGTGTAGATCAGCGGGTCGAATTTGCTCCCTGCGACTAGGGCTCAGGAGCTCCAGCCTGTCCAGAGGCTGCAGATCTGTACCTATGGCCGACCTCCATGGCTAATCAGCGGGTCAAATTTGCCGCCTATGGATGGAGCACTGGAACTCTGGCCCGGTTGGAACCGGCAGATCCGTTCCCATATCCGACTTCCGAGGCTAACTTTATGGTCCGGTATCTTGCCGGTCTAGGCTGACTGTTTCAGTAATGTTAGACTCCTCTCGGAGACCGTGAACTCTGTTCGTCTGTCAAAACGGATAATCTAGAAAGGCTGTGGAACCAAGGGTGCCGGAAAATCAGTGGTGGACCTGAACCAGAAGATGAAAAAATGCATAAAGGCTATCCTTGAAGAGAAATGCCATGTTGTCGATCCATTCCAAGTCTTTTGTGCGCCAAATGTCTTGAATATATAAAGATCTTCTAGCTTTCATGTGGATTCTTCAAATGTTCAACTGCATACTTTGTCTCATTTCCCACCTCATCAGTGTATTCCCACATCTCCAATCAATCCTACTCTACAGTCATCGTAGTAGATGTGGAAACTAATCTAAATCTTTATTTAAAGTCTAGATCAGACTTATTTAAGTCTGATCTAAAACATAAAGTCATAGAGTGTGGAAACAGGCCCTTGGCTCAAATTGGCCATACTGACCAACAAGTCCCAGCCCGAGTTTGGTCCATATCTCTCCAAACCTGTAGGTCAAACTATTTCTTAAATGCAACCATTTATTAATTAATTTTCCAGCGTATTAAACAGTAAAGAGTTGGCAAGATTTTATTTTCTGTTCTGTCAGCTGAAATTCAGAGCAAATTGCTGAGTGCAGCGTTTTCTTGTACTGATCTTCCCCTGTATTTTCTACGTTGCTTGTTCTCGCTCTTCAAATTTGCATGAGAAATGATGTATGCTTGTTCTGCAGAATGTTGAATGGACCTCTCAAAGTAGGTAGATTCAAGCCTATTATCATATATTGTAGGCAATGTTCTAATATAATACATGGGCAAATTTGCTGACTCCATAACAAAAAAACGCTACAAGATTGAAAACAAATGTTGTTGATCCAATTTCAGCGTTTCAGAGCATTTAGATCTAAGCAAAGTTCAGTGTGTATTGAGGTCAGTAAGGATTACTGCGTGTATTGAAACCTGCTTGTATTGAAACCCTGAAAAGTTCACAATGGCACAACATAAAATGTATCCATTCAACGGTTTGGATAGATGTGGTCCTTGATCTGTTAACTAAAATACATCACGGCCAACAATTGCAGCATTTGCTCAATACTGCAACATCTAACATGTTGTTTGGTTGCTTCACTTATATTGTCCAAAGTAATGTACTTAAACCAAATGACACAACTCGCCATATTATCAACAGAGAGTATTCTTGTAAAAAACGATTAGTAACAGCAAAACCAGAATAATTCATCAACAGTCATTCCTCGATATACTGCATTCACTTTATAATGTGCCATTTATAAGAATAAATTCAGGATGTTGATTCGAGCGCAAGGCAGGTGACTGTTTAGAGTTATAGATACAGCGTGGAAACAGCACCTTCAGCCCAACTTGCCCACACCGGCCAACATGTCCCTGCTGCGCTCATCCCACCTGCCCGTTTAGTCCATATCCCTCCAACCTGGCCTAACCATGTACCTGTCAAACTGTTTCTTAAACATTGGGATAGTCCCCGTCTCAACTACCTCCTGTGGCAGATTGTTCCATACACTCACCACCCTTTGTGGGGAAAAACGTAACCCTCAGGTTCCTATTAAATTATCCCACCCTCAGCTTAAATCTAGGTAATTCCTAAAAAATGAAGAAGAACATGTGTACAAACAAATTGCTATTCATAAGTTTGTGTATTTGAATTGCATTTAAAAAATGGGGTGAGATATGATTGTAGAGAGAAAATTGTTAGGTATATTAATTGAGTAAAGGAAAATAATTGGTACATTATAGGGCCAACCATGGGAAAAAAATCAGCAGCTATTTGCATATTTAAATTATGAACACATTAAATTAATTTCTGTTTTTTTAAAAGAAATAATGTAATGTGGATTAATGTGTCGGAAGGAACTGCAGATGATGGTTTAAACCGAAGATAGACACAAAATTCTGGAGTAACTCAGCGGGACTGGCATCATCTCTGGAGAGAAGGAATGCGTGATGTTTCGGGTCGAGACCCTGTTGAAGGGTCTCAACCCGAAATGTCACCCATTCCTTCTCTCCAGAGATGGTGCCTGTCCCGCTGCATTACTCCAGCATTTTGTATCTAATGTGTATTCATATTAGTCATAGATTCATAATGCCAGAAATAGGCCCTTTGACCCAATTCGCCCATGCCAACCAAGATGCCCCATCTACACTAGACCCACTTACCTGCATTTGTCCCATATCCTTCTCAACCTTTCCTGTCCATATCCCTGTCTAATACCTTACCCACCACCGTCTGTGTCAAAAATGTGCCCCTCAGATTCCTATGAAATTATCCACCTCTCACCTAAAATCTATTTCCTCTGGTTCTTGATTCCCCTGCGATGGGTAACAGACTCTGTGCATTCACCCTATCTATTCCCCTCATGGTCCTATATACGTCCGTAAGATCACCCCTCATCCTCCTGCGCTCCAAGGAATAAAGTCCTAGTCTGTCCAGCCTCTCCCTATAGTTCAAACCCTCAAGTCCTGGCACCATCCTTGTAACTCTTCTCTACACGCTGTATTGTAAATCTTTACAGAGTGTAAATCTTTTCCCATTGTGCACAGGAGGACAAAGGTGTTGGTTTTACATGAAAGGAATGCTGAGTCATTCAGCAGACCCTGCCTTTTACACCATTCAGTGGCTCTTCTGCAGTCAATCCTAACTTTGTTTGCTTTATTACTAAGAAGAGATTCTATCAAATCTTGGGTACACAAAAAGCTGGAGAAACTCAGCGGGTGCAGCAGCATCTAAGGAGCGAAGGAGATAGGCGACGTTTCGGGTCGAGACCCTTCTTCAGATTCTATAAAATCTTGTTGTTAAACTCTCAATGCTGTTGTTAAGTACATCTCTCAAGTGCTTAAATCCCAGATTCTCGTCCCTTTCTATGCCGACAACAGAAGAAAACATTTTCCCTATTTCACCCACCAAAATATTCTCAAATTAATAATATAAAATTATTCACAACTGTCAACAGCTTGCCATCAAGTTTTTCTTTAACATTTGCCGGTCGGCTTGCAATATATTCAATATGTTAACTAGATTAATGGACTGAGGCAATTATTGCAGCTCACTCTGGATTCAATGGGATCACTGATCTCTTATCTGCTTTAGAAAATGAGCCTCAGCTATAATTTCCCTTCTCATCAGAGTGCTCATTTAAATTAATTCTATGATTTGCCATGTTAGCCTTTTTCAATGTTCTAATGGAAACAACTTGTTGCAAACCACTGACTTTTTTTGCAGCTGAGAGTATGAATTATTAATTTGACATTTTGAGTGTTTAGCTGTGGTCATCTTTCACCAAACTGTAGAGCCATTTTGGCTTGCTGAAAATATTGCTTTTGAGTAATATTTGAGCAATATATTACTTTTGACCTAATCAATATCGATCTCTTGAGCATATTGAACTGATAATTCAGGCTTTCACATTGCTGATTGTGGAACATAGTATTTGCAAATTGACAATCTACAAAACAATACACTAAAGTGGGATGTACTGTAGAATTGAAAAGGTGCCATATCAAAGGTTATTGTGGAAAATAAAAGCTGTGGTGTAGGAGGGAATATTCTTGCGTGTGGAAGACTGGTTGGGAAACAGGAAACAGGGTACCCATAAATGAATCTTTTTATAGTTGACAAAATGTAGTGAGTGTTATGCCACAGGGATTAGTGTTGTGCCCTCAACTTCTTGCAGGTTATATGAATGAAGACCATAAAAAGATGTACAGAGCCTCAGTGAGTAATCAAAGATCTTGAAAATAAAGTGCAATGTATGAAAAATTGAAATTGTTCATTTTTGTAGGAAATGTCAAAAATTAAGTGTCTAATCAAATTGGAAAGAAATTGTAGAGATTTGATGTGCAGAGAAACCTGTATGTTCTCGTGCATGGTTAGAAAAAGCCTATTTGGCAAGTACAGCCAGTAATTAGGAAAGCTAATAGAGAATCATTTATTGCTAGTGTTACAGGTCCCATGGTTGGGCACCGTAAAGCTGATAGATAACCTGTATAAAAGCAAGTGTGAGATAGCAAATGAGGCCACAGTGCGTCTTAATTCATCCCCAGATTGCTTCTCCTGGTTGTTTTATTCAATAATCATGTAAACACAAAACATTGCTCTTATCATTGGTTCAGTCATCCATGTTGTCTCTCCCTAACACACACATTTTGTTACAGTTTTACTCATAGCCCGTTCTTTCCTATGTTTCCCTTGTACTTAATACACTCTCTGTGCAATTTACACACTTGTATTTTTGATTTTTACACTTCAATAAATATCATTAGGCACTTAATTAACCTTCACTGCACATTTCCAGCAACATGCTAAAAGTTGACATTTGGCCTTTTTTTTCTATGCCATATCCTCATTACAACGTCTGCAACCACCACAGGTTATGGAATGACCTAATAAGAAACATGCCCATGCTACACGTTATTATATCTTCCAACACAGCACACAGAAACATTAACAACCAGTAACCCACTAACTTCAACATTCTTAACACCCAAAACAACACAAACTTCACCCAACCATATTCAAACCCCAAAAGTGCATATTTGTGTGGTCCTGACAGTCTACCGACCTGTATAAAAGCAGGTGTGAGATAGCAAATGAGGACACAGTACGTCTTAATTCATCCCCAGATTGCTTCTGCCGAGATGGGGGGAAGTGCCTTGCTGTTTTCCAGTCCCCGCAGCAACTGGAGTGACACAGACGTCCCCCCTCACTGCTGCACATTATAAACTGCCAATGCACCATCAAATAAATTAAATCAAGGTGGGTACACCATCTTAGGTGCGCCACACTAGGGAAATGGAATGTAAATAATGACGTTTTGGGTCGGTAAGGTTACGCTTCAGTTAGAGATTCATCGGTGAGATCTCTATGTGCAGTATTAATTATTGTATTAAAGAAAATGTGTTGGATGCAGTCTGGAAAAAAATTACTTGACTAAAATGTGAGATGGGCAGATTGCTTTATGAGAAAGGACTAGGCTAGTAGCCACTGAAGTATAGAATCATGCAAGGGAACTTTATTGAAACGGGGATGATGTGGAGGTCATGTTTCCGTTAGATCAGTTGTGATATCATTGAATGATTGAGAAGGTTTGAGGACCTGCGTTCCCTTCTGTTGCTGGATTGTTTGATAGAAATAGACTTTCGGACAATGAGGATGTGAAAGCTGATATCGTGCACATTTGGTCTTTGTTATCTTTGGATACAAGTGGTCAGCAAGGTTTCTTGCACTCTCCTAAACTTTTTTTTCAGTGAGTTGTTTTTGAGCTTAACTGTTCTGTTGTCAGGAAAGGTAGAGAAACCAAGGAAGGTCGTGACTCTTGATTGGAGAGAGAAGTGCTCATGGCTCAGATCCCAGTCCGAAGTCTTTGTGAAACAGCTCTGTAATATGAAACAGTCACCGTGACTTCTGCATTACTTTATTTTGTTAAAAATGTGACTGTCCCATAAACCTGTAATGTGTATTCACCTATTGCAGTCAGTCTGCTGTAATTGTCATTTATGATGCCACCAATTTGAGATGACCGAAATGAAGAAACTATGATGCACGAGTGCCGTGACTGAATCTGTTCAGTTTTTGGAATGTTACTTGAGTTATTTGAGTAATTGTTGTTTCTTTGAGTTACTTGAGTAATTATTGTAGTCTAATGGCTTATTATTATTCTCAGTAACAGCATCTTTGGCATCTTGTAACTTCACAGTACATGAAACTTGGTAACAATTTGCTCAATTAAACTTCAGAACTACAACACTCCCAGGGAAGGATATTATATGTAGTTTGGTTCATCAGTGGCAGGCATACTTAACATGTCATTTGGTTTTATATCCTGTCTCTGAAACTTTAGAAACTAAAACCAGTTGCCGCAGAAATGTTATTCTTGCTATATTTCTCAGTACTTTTCACTCCAATAATCCTCATTTAATTGCCACAAACTTAAAACTGAACAAAGTTCAATTTTCAAAGTTGCTGTTCCTGTTCATAAGGAGCAATATTTTTAAGGAGAGAAAAGATCAATAAACTTGCTGGTGCTTTGGTTTACATTGACCACCCCATATGGCTAATGACCATAAAATCCAGCTGCTTATTAAATTAAAAACAATATATATTCTGGGGTATTTTGTGGTGACTTGCATCTTTATCAAATACCTTTTCTTAATTCTAGATTCTTATTTGATATGTAATGCGTGCCTTCTGATATTTTCACATTCATCTCTACTATTCCAATGAGAATCATCCATTAGAGCACCTCTGAATCTCGATTTACCCAAATGAACAGGTCCGACATTTCTTCTAGTCATCTAGACACTCAGCTCACCTTTGGCCCACTGTCTGCAATTTTCATTAGCTCAGTGGTAGAGCTGCTATCCCTCACCGTCAGAGACCTGGGTTTGATGTCGACCTCGGGTGCTATCTGAGCGGAGTTTGCGGGTTCTCCATGTGATCGCGTGGGGGATTTCTCCAGGTTCTGAGGTTCCCCACCACATTCCAAAGACGCGTAGATTTCTAGGTTAATTGTAAATTGCCCCTAGTGTGTACTGATCAAAACTGGGATAACATAGAACCAGTGTACGGGTGATCGATGGTCGACCTGGACTCGGTGGGCCAAAGGGCTTGTTTCCACGCTGTATCTCAAAACTAAGCTAAAAAAATTGACCTACAACCAGCATGTCTTTGGAATACGGGAGGAACTGGAGCACACAGAAGTAACCCACACAGTCACTTGGAGAATGTGCAAACCCAACACAGACTGAAGAAGGGTCTCGACCCGAAACGTCGCCTATCTCCTTCGCTCCTTAGATGCTGCTGCACCCGCTGAGTTTCTCCAGCTTTTTGTGTACCCACAGACTGAAACTGAGGTCTGGCGGTGTGAGGTGCTGTGCCACTCAGACTTTCTTATTTAGGTAGAATTATTTTTCTGGTCGTCATCATTTAATATCAAGGTTACCAATTTGTTCATGTCTTTAGTAAAGTGATTACCATGCCTCCAAAAATTAATCTTTTGGGGCAAGAGTTCTTGTATGTGGGCTTGTGTGGCCACACTCGCATGCTAGGCCATCTTTACGTAGAGCAGCTGACCAGATCTTTTCTGCTCTATCCTTGAGCAGTTATTAGGAAAATGCTGAAATGAAAAATCAAGTTAATCAAGAAAAATCAAGTTTATGCCCCCATTGTCACAATAAGAAACAAACCCTTCAATAAAGGCCAGAATTACGTACGTATTCAATTTGGGGTCATCAATGTCTGTACAGTAATAATATCACATCTTCTGTTTTGTGTTGTTTTTTTCTGTTAGTAATATTCAGCACCAAATGTCTTTATATTAAATACTGTTAGAACAACATTACCATTTTCACTCTCTTGTTCGCCGTTTGTCAGTGTTCCCTCATTTTATTAATATAATTCAATTTTAATTGAATATTATAAGATTCTGTTGAACTATACTGGCTTTGTGTGCCAAATTACCTATGCTCATCCCAAGCCTGCAGCTATTTTTTCACTTTGGATGAATTGCTGTGACTATTAACAGTCTTGTGAACAGAAAATTCTTGCCTGTGGGATTTGTATGAATATATCAGTTGATATCAAGAGAAATAAAGTGCACACCAATGTTCGGCACAGTGGATTTGTGGGACCTTGTGATGTCTGAGCAGCTATGCCCAGTTATACAGGGTTCCATTGATTTAGACAGACTGCCAATAGAAACAGCTGTTGTGCAAGTTGGTTGGGTCATTACTATTGGAAACAACATTTTGACCTATCTGTTTACTTAACCCCCTATTAAAAACATGTTAAATAAATGCACTGTTTTCCATAAATATTCAATAATATATTTGCTGAGGAATTGTATTGGCTAGTACCAATTTTTTTAATTGCAAAGTATTGCAGGTGCTGTGGTGCCTATCTGGAAACAGGATCAGACAGTCAGATACACTTATGTTAGTCGCCTGCCATTATTTTGTGGCGTCAAACATGTATAGTCGTAGAGATGGGGAACAAGGATAGGCCTTTTGGCCAACCAAGTCTGCACCAAACAGCCATTTATAGTAATTTTGCATTAATCACTTTTTAATTCTCTACACTTTTCCATCAACATCCTTCGATTATGTTGCCGGTAGGCTAATTGACCTACCCAACCCACATGTCTTTGGGGTGTGAGAATAAACCTATTTGGTAACAGGGTGGAGTGCAAACTTCATGCAGACAGAACAGGAGGTCAGGATCTTGTCCGCAGGAGTCACAGCATATCTCTGCATGATATGCTACTCAGTACTGCATATTTCTGTAGGTATGATTTTCCCAGCTTCATTCAGGATTCAGTGGCAACATCTCAGCAGTAGATTTGCCAGTTTTGGTGGCTTTCCACAACACAGGCAGCCATCGACTGCACTGGTGCTTACAAGAGTTTTCTTGAACAATCAAGACGAATTTCCATTTGCTAAGTGGGTTGGTTCTTTGTGGATCATAAGCACATTTTGCTAATGGTGAATTATATGTTTCCATGAAGCACACATGATATAGGGTCTGAAGAAGGGTCCCAACCCAAAACATCACCTATCCAGAGATGCTGCCGAGTTACTCCAGCACTTTGCGTTTTTTTATTTTTGTAAACCAACATCTGCAGTTCCTTGTTTCTTGATGTGATTGTTATCAGGGGAACCAAACTATGAGACATGGTTAGGAGCTGCCACTGGCTGGAAGAATGTAGCGGGATTGGTGGAATGAACTACTCTCTACCTCCCCAGCTTCACTCACTGATCTGTAGTCCTATTATAGCTGCTGATTACTCCACAATTAGAGCAGCACAAGTGCTGGAATCATTATGGAAAATGCCATTGGTGTTATGGGAGATCTAGGGGGGGCTGCAGGCCTCATCTGGCACACAGGACATCCAACCTGGCATTTATATCATGGGTGGAAACGTCCACAACACCCAATAAAGCAGTGTCACTCCTGCAGCATGGCACCCATAGTATTGCTTGTATCTGACAGGCATGGGAGATGTGCCTTTGAGGGCTAATGCCCTTCCAATAATTTGCTGTGCACTCGTCTGAAAAGCAGAGTATGACGGCATTGCGAAACTTGCAAATCCTGTTTTATAGACAACAGGTGCAGGAGTAGGACATTCAGCCCTTCGAGCCAGCACTGCCATTCAATGTGATCATGGCTGATCATTCCCAATCAGTAGCCCGTTCATGCCTTCTCCCCATATCCCCTGACTTCGCTATCTTTAAGAGCCCTATCTAGCTCTATATAACCATATAACCATATAACAAATTACAGCACGGAAACAGGCCCTCTCGGCCCTTCCAGTCCGTGCCGACCATTTGTTTTCCCCTAGTCCCATCTACCTGCTCCATTCCCTCCATACCCCTCCATTCCCTTCACGTCCATATACCTATCCACTTTACTTTCTCTTGAAAGTATCCAGAGAACCGGCCTCCACAGCCCTCTGAGGCAGAGAATTCCACAGACTCACAATTCTCTGTGTGAAAAAGTGTTTCCTCATCTCCGTTCTAAATGGCTTACCCCTTTTTCTTAAACTGTGGCTCCGAGTGGACTCATGAAACTGTGGACTCACCCAACATCGGGAACATGTTTCCTGCCTCTAGCGTGTCCAAACCCTTAATAATCTTATATGATTCAATAAGATCCTCTCTCATCTTCTAAATTCCAGAGTGTACAAGCCCAGCCGTTCCATTCTCTCAGCATATGACAGTCCCGCCATCCCGGGAATTAACCGCAGCACTCCCTCAATAGCAAGAATGTCCTTCCTCAAGGGGACCAAAACTGCACACAATACTCCAGGTGTGGTCTCACTAGGGCCCTGTACAACTGCAGAAGGACCTCTTTGCTCCTATATTCAATGTCTCTTGTTATGAAGGCCAACATGCCATTCACTTTTTTCACCGTCTGCTGTACCAACAAGGACCCCCGATCACATTGTACTTCCACTTTTCCCAACTTGACACCATTTAGATAATAATCTGCCTACCTGTTTTTGCTACCAAAGTGGATAACCTCACATTTATCCACATTAAACTGCATCTGCCATGCATCTCCCCACTCATCCAACCTGTCCAAGTCGCCCTACATTCTCATAGCATCCTCCTCACAATTCACACTGCCACCCAGCTTTGTGTCATCTGCAAATTTACTGATCTTACTTTGAATCCCTTCACCTATATCATTGATGTATATTGTAAATAGCTGCGGTCCCAGCACTGAGCCTTGCGGTACCCTACCAGTCACTGTCTGCCATTCTGAAAGGGACCCGTTAATCCCTACTCTTTGTTTCTTGTCTGCCAACCAATTTTCTATCCATGTCAGCACTCTACCCCCACTACCATGTGCCCTAATTTTGCCCACTAATCACCTATGTGGGACCTTATCAAATGTTTTCTGAAAGTCCAGGTACATGTCAAAGTTTCTGAATAATAATTCCCTCACGCCATTTTAGCCCTGCTTCGCAATTTTCTCTGTGGGGAAAAATAACAAATTAGTTTGGCATTCATTTGCAGCATTGTTTCGATGCATTATCCAAGAGCAAAATGCAATTTTCCGACAGTTTTGTTCTCATTGAACTCAAAGTTTTCAAAATAGGTGCCATGATAATAAATTAAATTGAGAAATGATGGAATAAAAGTTGGCTATGCATATGGAGGGGTAAACAGTTTGGCTGATCGACCAAACAGTATTTTAAAATTTTATCTAATCTTGAACATCTGCAGAATTTTCTTTGTTTTGTAATTTCTGGAACACTTGTTCAAACCAGATAGGCTGTATTTGTATTTGCATCGTCAGTGTTATAATTCTATATCAAATTTTCCTGTATCTTGCAACATTTAAATGTTTGGTCATTTCGATCAGTCAGTCTGTCAAAATTGAAGTGTGGACTTTAGAGAGATTTGTGTGGAAAGAGGTTTCTCAAATAGTTTGTTTGTGCGAATGTGTCCAATAAGTGCCTTTTCACATTTTGTTTCTTTGTTGGGACAGAGTGTGTTTGGTGCTGCAGGGCACTAATCATTGAACATTGCTCCTTTTTGTCAAGTAAAGGCAAGTGACCTACTTTGAGAAACCATTTTATTAGCAATCAGAGCTCTCTCTGCTGCCTGGATTTACTTTGTTAAAAAGAGGTAACTGAGTGCAGAGTTGCATACTGTGTGACCCATGGATTATCGTATTGTAAATCATTTCAAAATGGATTGTTTTATTATAAATATCACTGTATATTTGCAATGTCACGACAAACTACATCAAACTACATGTCTGATATTTCATAAAGATAGAGCCTCACGAGCTACCATCTGGTTAACTCGGGCACAGTGCTCATTTTCTGGTAAGACAGAATAGTATTAAAGCACTAGACTTTTTTGCTGTTTTTACAGAATTTGAAAGAGATACTGCCTTTGCATTAATCTCTAAGTGATACAATTGAAATTAGTCTAAAAGTGAAATATATTTAAGACATTTCATCAAATGTATTCCTTTTATAAACTTAAGTATAGATGGTGAGTATTAAGTTTGCTTTGGATACAAAAAAAGTTACATAGTTCATTGTGATGAAAGTTGAGTAGAAAGATGCAAAAAGAATGTGATCCAGGGATGTGGTGGGGAAATAAAGGTGGGAATGTACTGTAAATGAGGGACCACTGACTTTGGATTTATGAGTGCCTATTCATAGATCCCGGAAGGCAACAGGTTAGGAAGATAAGGTGGTAAAGAGCAATTTGAATAAGTTAAGAAATATACAATGGCTCCAGAGAGTGTTCAGAGATCTCAGTACGTCACCACAACCAGTTGAGAGGAGTGACTGACTGACTTCATTCATTTCACCACCAACTTCCATCCGGCACTCAAATACACTTGGACCATTTCCGACATTTCCCAACCATTCCTTGACCTCACCATCTCTATTGCAGGTGAAACACTCCTGACCGACATCCACTACAAACCAACTCACTCCCACAGCTCCCTGGACTACTCTTCCTCCCATCCTGCTTCCTGTAAGGACTCCATCCCCTATTCCCAATTCCTCCGTCTACGCCGCATCTGCTCCCAGGATGAGGTCATCACAAATGGCCTCATTCTTCAGAGAACGGGGATTCCCCTCCCCCACTATTGATGAGGCTCGCACCAGGGTCTCCTCCATACCCCGCAACACTGCCCTCTCTCCCCATTCACCCACTCGCAAATAGGGCAGAGTCCCCCTGGTCCTCACCTTCACCCCACCAGCCGGCAAATACAACACATAGTCCTCCGCCAGTTTCGCCACCTCCAACGTGACCCCTCCACCCGCCACATCTTCCCATCTCCCCCCTGTCTGCCTTCCGCAAAGACCGCTCCCTCCGCAACTCCCTTGTCAATTCTTCCCTCCCGCTCTACCCCTTCCCCGGGCACTTTCCCTTGCAACCGCAAGAAATGCAACACTTGTCCCTTCACCTCCCCCCTCCACTCCTTTCAGGGACCCAAGCAGTCCTTCCAGGTCCGACAGAGGTTCACCTGCACCTCCTCCAACCTCATCTACTGCATCCGCTGCTCCAGATGCCAGATGATCTATATCGGTGAGACCAAGCGGAGGCTTGGCGATCGTTTCGCCGAACACCTCCGCTCGGTCCGCAAAAACCAACCCGACCTCCCGGTGGCTCAGCACTTCAACTCCCCCTCCCATTCCGTATCTGACCTCTCGGTCCTGGGCCTCCTCCACGGCCAGAGTGAGCAACACCGCAAGTTGGAGGAACAGCACCTCATATTCTGCATGGGGAGTCTGCATCCTTTGGGCTTGAACATTGAATTTTCTCAATTCTGTTAACCCTTGCTGTCTCCTCCCCTTCCCACCTCTCCCTCAGCCCTCGGGCCCTGGCATTCCCTCTATCTCTATCTCCCTCCCCCACCCTAGTAGCACTAGCTTCTCATTTTCACACCACAAACAGCTTACAATGGCTTGTTCCCTTTATCATCGATACTTTTTTGCATATCTTTCATTCATTGTTCTTTATCTCTCCACATCACCGTCTATATCTCTCGTTTCCCTGATCCCTGACCAGTCTGAAGAAGGGTCTCGACCCGAAATGTCGCCTATCTCCTTCGCTCCTTAGATGCTGCTGCACCCGCTGAGTTTCTCCAGCTTTTTGTGTAACCCTGGATTCTCCAGCATCTGCAGTTCCTTCTTTAACACAGTTGAGAGGAGAGATTGGCTAGACAGGTCAAATAGACTGTAGAAATTTAATTGAAATGTATGACATTATGAAATATGTAGCTAAATTCAGCCTCATTTGTTCTTTCACAGCTGGCATGGAAACTATGCACTTAGTGGCTGCCTCCTGTGTTGAAACTTAATGTGATTTTGTTATATCTTACTGTAATGATTTCCAGGGGAGTATATTTACTCTTGGGGAGTGCATGTGGTTGATCGATTATCAACCATTGTCTTTACATTTGTTTAAAAAATAAAATGTATTGTAAACGACTACTTAGCATCTGTAGTTACCAAGGATAATGACATGGAGGATAGTGAGTGTAGTTGGGTGATACATTAAGGCTAGGGCAGTTTGATATAACAAAGGGTTACACAAAATGCTGGAGAAACTCAGCGGGTGCAGCAGCATCTAAGGAACGAAGGAGATAGGCGACGTTTCGGGTCGAGACCAGGCCTGTTCCTATGCTGTAGATATGGTAGCTTGAAATCTTGTTGTTAACTTTCTTCGTTGACTGTTAGATTACCTTCATTTCTTGTAAAAGATTTATTTTTCCTCCCAGCTATTTTGCCATTAAATTCTGTCCTGCTAAGAATCTAGTGTGGCCATTAATGTTTTGTGCCTGTCAACTGATTTTTAGAGCGTGAAACACAATGTTAATCCTATTTGCTTAAGTGTAGTTCACTTAGAAGACGAACAATAACTCATCGCACAAGCCTTCCAGCCACTTTTTTCCTCATTATTGGCCACGCTTACCTTCATTGTGTCTCTATCAAGAAGACACCGGTTTGTTACATGTTCCTTTTCTGTTTTCTAAATTTTCTTTGGTTTATGCTTTCCTCGTCAGCTGGCAAGTTTTTTCCTGGCTTGTGCCAGTAATGTTCTTTGTAATAAATTTAGTGCAATGGTTTATTGACTGTTCGTGCATTAATGTTGTAACTGCATTGAGGCAGAAAAAAACTGCCTGACTGTTATTTTACTATCTAATTTCATTTTAAATAAAGATAGACACAAAAAGCTGGAGTGACTCAGCGGGGCAGGCAACATCTCTGGAGAGAAGGAATGGGTGACGTTTCGGGTCGAGACCTTTTTTCAGACTCATTTTAAATAAACTTTTGTACTCCTTATTCAATCAGAAAAGGAGTCATACCTATGAATGAAGTCAGTCCCAGGATATTAATTGGTCTATTTAAGATGCTTATGTCTTAAATCAATTGTTTAAAATGGTGATATTTCTTTCTTCTTCCTAATTGCATATGGAGTCAATATTTAACATAGTTGTTACAGTGACAGTGGTAACAATTATTGAGTTAATGGACATTCTTCTGTGTGCAAGGTGGATGGTTTATCTCTGGCATGTAGTATTGTGAGCTGATGGAGAACAATTTAATATTGCCTTTGCAAATGTATTGATGGCAAAGGTAACAGGGGCCTTTGGAGAGAAATCATACTTTCTAAATTGTACTTAATTGTAGAAGAAATGGTGCCAGAGATGCCCATATTTGAAGAATAGCAGTAAGATAAATGTTGCCGTATTTTTAGTTAACTGCAGAATTCAGTACCTTTGCCCCCTCGATGTTGCATTGATTAATTTTGTTCTTCAATTAACATAAGGATTCTCAAGGACTTGGCTATACTTGTACCATTGGCCTTTTGGTCCATTTGGCATCAAGCATGTATTAGTGGGACTGGAATTATTTTTACTTATCTCTGAACAGTGGTTAAGTTATTTGAGTCCAGAGGTATAGCCTAATCAACCTATTGCATTATAATTCCACCAGGGCAGCTGAGGAACTCGTATAATCTGGAATTTCAAAAACAATGTCAACTCGATTGTCATAAAAGTCTATATATTTGGATAAGGAAAACAATCTGCCAATCTGGTACAGTGTGTATGCAGTTTCAGATTAAGAGCGCTGTGATATTTAAAAAGAAATGAGGCACCAAGCTGACATGTCTACAAGACAGGGTTAGTATGCTTTTTAATCAGCTCAAAAAACAGGCAACTGACGACGCCAAGAGATCCCACGACTAATGCAACATATCAAAGCACTGCATGCTGTAATGAATGGTGGTGAGGAATAAAAACGGGGGTGCAGCTTGAGAAACATTCTTTGAAAGGTAGCTGAATCCCAGCATGAGTCCCAAACAATTTGCAATCCTCTTCAGCTAGAAATGCCAAGTGAATGATCAATTTTTTTTTCCTTTCTTTTGACGTTCCTGCCAACACAGAACACAGTTTTCAGCCAATTCAGTTCACTCGACTCGATGTCAAATATGGCTGAGCGCACTGAGCAGAAATTTCTCTTTGGACCAGATAACATCTCTGCTATAATGCCGGAGTGCTCCAAAAATGATTGTGCCCCTAGCCAAAACTTTCTGGTACAGCCACAACGCAGATTTTTACCCTTGAATATGAAAGATTATGTCCACATAAAGCAATCTCAATCAAATCCAACTGGTTACTGTTTCATTTACCGATGCGTTATTGACAAAGTTATGAAAGATCTCACTGGTATTGCTGTCATAGAGGACTTAGTCGTCATAAACTGCCGTGCTAATATTCAATGGACACAAGGAGTTGCAGATGCTGGATTCTTGAACAAAAAACAAAATGCTGGAGTAACACAGTGGGTCAGGCAGCATCTCTGGAGAACATGGATAGGTAACGTTTTGGCTCGGGACTAGCTTCTTACTGGTTGTAGTAGGGGACGAGAGTGGAGGGAGTGGAGCAAAGCCTGGCAAGTGATAGGTGGATGCAGGTGAGAGGGGTCGAATGGCAGATGGGTGGACAAAAGCCAGAGGGGAAAATAAGTTAAAAGGCCACGAGATAAGGAGAGAAGAGGCATGATTTGTGAGGCCAGAGGAAGGGGGGAGGTAAGGGGAAGAGAGGTGATAGAAATGGGTGTGTATCCAGGTGAGGCATTGGGGGAAGAAAAAGAGGGAGGGGTTTGGTTAGTTACCTAAAATAGCAACAACCGATTTCCCCCTCCCCTCTCCTCCTTGTCACACCCATTTCTTCCACTTTCAAGCCCCCTTTTTCCCTTCCCTCCCTCTGTCCCTTTCCATCTACATTCTTCCTCAACCCTCACAAATCATGCCTCTGCTCTTCATATCTCACAGCCTTTTGTCTCCTTTCTATCTCTGGCCTTTGTCAATCCATCTGTCAACCAACCCCCTTCACCTCTTTCCACCTATCACTTGCCTGGCTTACTCCTGCTACACGCCTCTCTTCCAGCTTTCTTCCCCCCACTGTCATTACAATCAGTCTGAAGGAGGCTCCCAGCCTGAAACATCGCCTATCCAATTTCTCCAGAGATGTGGTCTGGCCGGCTGAGTTACTCCAGCACTTTGTGATTTTTTGGTAATATTCAGTTTGGATTTTGTCAGCATTGCTCAACACCAGATTGTATAATCACCTGGATCTAAACATTGATAAAAGAACTGCATTTGAGAGATGAGTTGAGAGTGGCTAACCTTGATATCAAGGCGAAATTTAACTAACTGTGACATCTGGAGACACTGGTGGAACTAAAATCATAGAGAATTGTGGTAGAGGATCTTGGATGTAGATTATCTTAACCCCAAGATATTACTAGCAATGGAATGGTCCAAAGAAGATTCACCAGGTTAATTAATGGTATAACAAGGTTGACTTATTAATGGAGGCTAAGCAAGTTTGGGTCTGTGTTCTTAGGGGTTTAAAAAAAGATGTCACCTTATTCAGATGTATGAGGTACTGAGGGGTTTTGCCAGGGTAGATGTCGAGATGTTATCACTCATGGGAGAGTCTTGAACAAGGGGACTTGGTTACAAAATAAGAAGGCATTCATGAAAAACTGAGGCGCATGGAAATTTCTTGTCTTAGAGTATAGCAAATCTCTGAAAATCTCTGCCCTGAGGATGGAGGAGGCTGGATTTTTCGATGTGTTTCAGGTGGCGATAGATAAATATTTGAAAGATCAAGGAATTGAGGTTAGGAGAATCTGCCATAGAAAAGGAGTTGGAGACCAGCCTTGATCAGCCATGATAGTGTTGAATGGTAGGTTAGGCTTGAGAGGCCATGTAGCCTCCTCCTACTGCTGCTGCTGTTTAGTGTTCTTGTAAAACCTACAGATGCAAACTGGCCACAGCACCTGCAAGTTTCCCTCAGGTTGTGCACATTCCTGGCATGGATCTATATTGCTGCTCTTCATTGCAGGCTTTACATTTTGGGACCCTTTTATCAGCAGCACTGTTGGGAGCATCTTCACCAGTTGTGCCGCTGCGGTTCAAGAAAATGGCTCACCAATGCTTTCTTAGGAAGTTAACCATCATGTCAAAGTTCTCAGACACTTATTGTCCCCATTGAACATTTAATTATGATCAACCATCGCTGTAAATTTATGAAAATATTTAAGCTATCAAAATTAGTTTTTTTTTATGCTGACTTATGATATAGGAAGCCATTTGCTTTTTGGTTCCCGTAAGCTTTGGCTAGCCTTACTGGCACCTACTGGGAAAGAATCGCAATCGACTCTAAAAAATATACTTTCCTCTATCTGCTGGCAGGCTTTTGATATACGCTTTCATGTGGCAGTGCACAAAATGTAACAAATTGGGATATTCTGCTCCAGGCAGCGGCATAAGATGTATTTAAAGTATCATAGTGCTTTTGCATCCTGAAGCTTGTGAATAAAACAGTTTAAATTGTTGCCTGGTTAGATTTGTGATGCAATATATTGCTAATCAGATGTGCTGTGATGAAATATTTACTGCAATGTACCAAAGAGTACAATTTATAGGAAATACTAAGGAAGAAAAATCAGGCAAAGCCATAATTCATACTAAAGTACTGAGCCATCAACCTGATAAATTCATGTTTAACAGCTGAATCAGTGAAAATAGATTTTTGATCTCTTTTTATAAATGGTCTGTAATAACACAGTGTCTTCGTAACTGACTTTCAATTGCACTACCTTCTTTTCATCTAACATGGAATTCATGGTAGTGTCACATCAATTGAAGATTGGCCATTAGAGGGATTTAAGGTTAGGCTGCAGTTTGCACTTAATACTGACAGCAAAATGTCCTCATGAAGGGAGAAATTGAGAGAAAGCTTTGAGCAACAAAATCAGACAAGATGTCAATCAGACGATGGATGGTGAAGTCTGAGGAATAGGTTTTGCATGAAGAGAAATATAAAATAGTTATTCTAAAGGGACACTTTGCTATATACAATGATTATTCATAAATGAAAGAGGGTGGGAGAAATGCAACATGCACATTTCCGGCTGTAAATGCTGATGCACTGAAGATGCTGCACTGCTGGCCATTCTGAAAAGTAGCTTCATAAATTGAAGGCACATACCCTTAAAAAGTCAGTGATGTTGCAGATATTCGTGAAGTTTGCAAGTTGAGCGACCTTTTATACCAATTTAATTTTCAGAGCAACTCAGTGAGTCAGGCAACATTACTGGAGAACATGGATAGGTGACATTTCAGGACAGGACGTTTTTTGAGACTGATTGCGGTAGGGGATGAAAGTTGGAAAAGAGCTTGGGTGAGCCTGGCAAGTAATGGATGGATGCAAATGAGGGGAAGCTTACTACTTATTGGTATGTACGTTGAATTCTTCAATTGTGGGTAACTCCCAAACACCACCTTCGCCGCATTATCCACCTGACTCATCACTTTCAGGTAACCACATACTTGTATTCCCAGATACCTCTGTTCTGCAACACACTCTGAAGCTCTACCATTTACAGTGTAAGTCCTGTCCTTATTTGACATATTAAAGTGCAATAACTCACATCAGCGTTAAATTTAATTCCTTGAATCCCATCAGGTAAAGGGGAGAAGGTCTTTATGATCAAGCTTATAACTGCTTGGAGAGGATATTCTTGGGGGATCATCCAATGAGGCTATATAGGTAGAATGTAGAAACAAGAAGGGAAAGATCACTTTGATTATAGACTTCCCAATAGTCAGCGAAAGTTAGTGGATCAGATGTGTAGGGACGATGCATATAGCTGTAAAAAATAGCAGGGTTGTATTAGTAGGAGATTACTACTTCCTGAACATCGACTGGGTCTCCCATAATGTAAAGGCCATGGATGGGATGGAATTTGTTAAATGTGTCCAAGAAAGCTTATTTAATCAATTTATAGAGGGCCCTGCTAGAGAGGGTGCAACACTGGGCCTTCTCTCAGGAAATGACCAAGAGCAAGTGACTGAAATGTCAGTGGGGGAGCACATTGAGTCAAATGACCATAAATCTATTTGTTTTAAAGCAGATATGGAGATGGACAGGACTGGCCCGTAAGTTAATTAAGCTGCTAAATTTGGATGCCATTTTTTCTAAGCAATAGGGGGAAACGTGCATCGTTTGACTGGGAGGGTCTGTTTGAAGGCAAGAGAACTGCTGGAATGTGGAAGCCTTTCTAAAGTGTGAGAGCAAGAGAACAGGGGAGGCATTTTCCTGTAGGGTGATGAGCAAGACTAGCATTTCAGGCAGCTCTCATTGACAAGCGAAATTGAGGCTCTGGTCAGGAAAAAGTAAGATGCATTCATCAGATTTAGGCACTTGGGAACAGGCAAAGTAGTAAAGAAGGACACTTAAGATGGAAATCAGGGTGGAAAAAAAAAGAGGACATGAAACGAGGCTGGCAGGCAAGGCAAAATAAAATGATAAAGATCCCTACCTTATTATTGTGGTGAGGTCACATAATGCAGCGTGGGAGCTGTCTGCAGTGTGGTTATGCAACTATAAATACTCGATTGTAGCAGAGAGAGGTGGGTGTAAAGATTGGGAAGAGAGGTACGAGGAACTACTCAAATGGAAGTAATTCAAGCACATATATGTGGGCTGCCCATAAGTCCTCCATAATTAGTTTCACAAAATTTATTCTTTGCCTTTATCGCAGAACGAACTAGGACAGTTTTGAACAGCTTTCTTGGTGAATGCATGGCTTTACTGCATTGGGATTCTACATGGGGAAAAATAATAGCTTTATAGGCACCTGAAGGCTGAAGTCCAGCAGAGGAATCATGAACTTGGAGTAGGTGGAAAGAGTGCAGGAGAGTCAGGAACATTCATATTTTATAATAAGACATTGCTTCAGTATTGTTAAGAGCATCTGAGGATCCCATTGAGAGTCATGAACAAGGGAACGAATGACAGTGAGGTCCTCGGGACCCATCGGAAGTACTCTTTATCCCTGATTCTGTCCTTGGCATTAATGAATGCCCTTTACTCCACCCATAATACACTGTCTGCTCCAGTCTTGCTGCCACCCCTGACTGTCAATGAGTTGACAATGCCATGTGCCAACGGAAATCCATAATGCCTTGGGAATAGACAGTATCACTGTGGGTGCAGCACTGGAACGGCAGGCTAGATTTTTGTGCTTCAGTTTCTTGTGAAGGACTTAAATCTGACAATTTCAGGCTCTGAGGCAAGAGTACTATCTGCTGATTAGTAGCTAGAACATAAAGGAGTGTGATTTAATGATTGGACTGGAAGAAGTACCGGGAGAAGAATGAGAGAGAACAATCATTCTTCACAAAGCTTGTAGTGTAATTGACAGACAGGGTAATGCAATGTTGCCAAGGTGCATGTTACTAGATAGCATACTGTAGTATTCAATTACATCAGTTTCTATTTTGTGGTTAGCATATTAATTTTACACATCTTTCACCACTCTTTAAACCACGTTATAAATCTTCAGTGGTGGGAGATGGAGATCATAACTGTTTTTGCATGTTTATGTTTGGTGTTGAAATATCTCCAAGCAGAGGACTGTAGGCCCCTGCCAGAAGCAATGCATTTCTTGAAGTGGATTGTAAAGTCTGAGATTTGTTAGTCATCTTCTTTGACTAATTTAGGATATATTGGCATTGGTTGTCAGATTCTATTTACCCACTCCCCAACCAACCAAACAAAACAGCTCGTTTAAAAACAGCAAGAGGATTTGAAATAAGTTTATAGCTACAATTTAAACTGTACTTGATTAAAGCTATAATAGGAACAACTTCACAAACAATTTTGATTGCACTGTAATTAAATTTAAATGTACTTTATTAATCAGAGACATTTTTTTCCAAAATCTGCATCGGCTCAGACTTGAATTCTTAAGCAACCACTCAGGATTGAGAATGGCTTGCCTACTTTGTGGGCCCAGAGGCAGCTAATGGAGGCACTGTAGGAACTGTTAATGGGGAGGAAGTGGACGACAGCACTCCTAATATATGGCCTCCAGGTTCTCAATGCCATCCCTCTCCACTTTTATGAGCCTCAAGTTCTTAGCAGTCGGTGGCAATGTTGTCACTTGAAGGAAGCGTTAAGTACATCTTTGAATATTGTTCTCTCTTCAGCATGTTATCTCCTTCCATGACAGAACTTGGACTAGAGCATCTATATATAGATCTGGTATCAGGCATACGATTGACATGACCTACCCAACCCAGTATACCAAGAGTAGCTAGGGCCGCAATGCTGGGGGATTTTAGCTAGGGGGAGGGCATTGGCATTGGACTGCTTATCCTTGCCATTAACTTGAAAGATTTTGTGAAGGCAGGGTTATAGTCATACAGCACAGAAACTGGCCTTTTGGCTCATGCCGACCAAGATAACCCATCAAAGCTAGTCCCATTTGACCCATATCACTCTAAATCTTTACTCTCCTTGTGTCTTTTACATGTTGTTATTGAACAATGGTAGTTGGTAATAATTTTGCTGTACTTTGAGATACTTGCAGTAGATAGACATGATCTCAAAAGTATATATGGGAGAACCACTGCAACCCAAGTTTTATTCCAAGACAGGTCTTGACCTTCAAATACACTATACCCTCAATCAACCCAAGTCCGTGATAGCACTTTGAAGGCAGTCGTGCACTTTCGCCATTGAAACCTGCCTTTTGTTGAGGGATGGCTCCCGAATGTGGGAGCCATCCCTCAAGTGGTCCACAAATGTGGGAAGTGGTCCACATTTTCCAGCATGTCTCAGTCAGAGGCAGCCTGGTTCAGCAGGCCCGCCATACATTTATGTTAATTCTTTACAGTCCATGTTACAGTCAGTCACCTTGTTATACTGTATCTGCAACTTGAACAAATGGATATCACATTTCAGCACAATTATAAAAACTCACGGCACAATAACAACACTGGAAGTGGTCAAAACCTTACTCTATTTTGTGATTCGTAAGTTGTGAACTAGTGCCAGCAATATCATTAGTCCAAATGTATTGTGAAATTTAAAAATCTGATAAGAAACCTTTCTCTTATGACAGTTGTAAATTAACAATAACCTTTTGGTCTGTTTGCAAACCTGTATTTATTGCGGGCTGAAAATCAGATAGCTGCAGTTCAGGATGTGTGCTGCTTCTAAAATAACTTCAGATACAGCTTTTTAAGTATAACCTATAACAGACACTGTATGTGATGGCTGCAGGTCTTTTGGACCTGCTGCTTATATTGACCAAATCAAGTTCATGAATTTTACCAGGATGGAAAAAAGCCTTCATATAATGATGGAAAAAAAGTGTTTATACATGATAATATCAGATGATGTGAAAAATCTGTTTATCTGAGGAGTTGAATAGGCTGAATATTTCCAAAGGGGAAAACATTTCATCCCAAAATCCTTTTACTGCTGTACCTCAAATTTCCTTTAAAAATGTCATTTTGGCTTCAGCATTTGATTATTTGTTTATCCCAATTTTATTATGTTAAAAGTTGATTTTCTTAGCATCTATCTTGTTTTGGAATAGTCAGGAGTATGAAAGCAAGTGAGATATTTTATTAAATGCAGGCAATGGAATGACTGTCATTTATTCAGGTACATAGTTCCTTATCAGTGGTGTCACAGGTAGATAGGGTAGTCAAGAAGGCTATCGGCACATAGGCCATTATCAGTCTTGAGTATTGTATTGTATATCTTTATTATCATTTTTCCTGAGTACTTACATACCCAGAGGAAACGAAAAAACGTTGCTCAACCAGTGTCCATTCAGTACGGTAAAAAATAAAAATACATATATCATGAGTTCCAATCGGCAGCGGCACGACAATGGCTCTGCTTCAGTGTGTCCAGGTTGGTGGTTGGTGCGCGATACTTTGGCAGGGGGCAAAGTCCGTTTATCAGTCTTATAGCCTGCGGGAAGAAGCTGAGGAGCATCCTGATGGTTTTGCAGCTGATGCTCCTGTACCTCTTCCCAGATGGCAGGATGGAGAATATGTGATGCGATGGGTGGTATGGGTCTTTGATGATGGAGATGGCTCTGCTGACACATCTCTCCCTGTATATGTCCAGCAGGAAAGGGAGTGGAGCACCAATAATCCTGCTTGCGGTCTTCACAATCCTGTCCAGTTGGTGACGTTCGTACGCCTTGCAGCTCCCGAACCAGGAAGTGATGCCGTAGGTTAATGTGCTCTCGATTGTCCCCCTATAAAAAGTTCGTAGGTGTGCAGTGGGGAGACCTGCTTTCCGTAGTCTTCGGAGAGGGTGTAGTCGCTGCTGGGCTCTCTTGACCAGTGCTGTGGTATTGGTCGTGGACGTCAGGTCATCTGACAGGTGGAGTCCTAGGAACTTCACACTGCTGACCCTTTCCACATCAGCTCCATCGATGTGCAGAGGTGTATGGCATTGTTTTCCAGCCCTCCTGAAGTCAACCACCATCTCCTTCGTTTTTCCCACGTTGAGAATGAGGTTGTGCGATTTGCACCATCCTGTGAGCAGCTCCACCTCCATCCTGTACGCCAACTCATTATTGAGTAGAGAAGTTGGAAGGTCATGTTACAGTTGTACAAGACATTAGTGAGGCTGCATTTAAAGTATTGTGTTCAGTTTTGGTCACTCTGTTACATGAAAGATGTTGCTGAGCTGGAAAGGGTGCAGAGAAGATTTACAAGGATGTTGCCAGGACTCAAAGGCCTGAGCTATAAGGAGAGGTTGAGCAGACTGGGACTTTATTCCTTGGAGCACAGGAAGATGAGGAGTGATCTTATAGAGGTGTATAAGTTCATTAGAGGAATGGATGGGGTAAATGCACATTTTGCCCAGAGTGGGTGAATCAAGAAGCGGAGGAAATTGGTTTGTGAGGGGGAAAGATTTAAAAGAAACCAGCAGGGCAAATTTTTTTTTTTACACAGAGGGCGGTAGGTATATTGAACGAGCACCCAGAAGAGGTAGTTGAGGCAGGCACTATCACAACATTAAAAAAAAACATTTACGTGGTACATGGGTAGGATAAGTTTAGAGGGCAGATGGGTGTGGGTAAGTTGGGCCGAAGGGCTATTTCCACCCTGTATGTCTCTTGTGTCAATAGATCTATCTTCTCTGGCAGATGTTAGCAATATGAATGGTGAGAGGCAGATTGTGGACCTGTAATGATGCCACTAAACATTTACACTCTCTGGCATGTCTTTGTGTGATGAGCTTTCTCTTGAACCTACAGTGGTGCCAGTGTCTGATTTCAGTATTGTTGACCTCCGAAGCCGACTTTGCGGGCCGGTATCTCGAAGCCATGAACTATGTTGGTCAGATAATTGGATAATCCAGCAAGACTCTGGAACCAAGAGTGCCAGAAAATCAGTGGTGGATCTGTATATGCCATCTTCTTTCCATTCATCAGTTTCCAGTATTTTGTGAGACCTCAATGAGAGAACCTGCAGAAAATAAAATTTGTTCTTGTTTGGTTTAGAGATAGTGTGGAAACAGGCCCTTTGGCCCACCGGGATCGCGCCACCATGCGATCCCCACACATTAACATTATCCTACACCCACCAGGGACAATTTTTACATTTATCAAGCCAATTAATCTACAAACCTGTACGTCTTCGGAGTGTGGGCGGAAACTGAAGATCTCAGAAAAAACCCACGCAAGTCACGGGGAGAACGTACAACCTCCGTACCGACAGTCGGGATCGAGCCCGGGTCTCCGGAGCTGCATTCGCTGTGAGGCAGCAACACTATTGCTGCGCTACAATGCGTGGAAGAGAATAGCAATCCGGCTTAGTTACACCATTCACCTTCCGAAAGTCCGTGCAAAACCTGTCCTCCCCATTAGCCTTCGTAGCCAGTAGACACGGAGAACTCCACAGACTACAACTAGGTTCAGCAATTGCATGCTGCAGCATAGGCGCCTGAGAAGGCACATCCGAGAGCAGTGACCCATTTGACCCCACCAAAGCAAGCAGATCATCCCGCTGACTTTCAGACAAATGAGACAACCGCAAGGGAAGCGACTTCAAACCTTCAAAGTTGCACAGCCTTCCCTGCATCACTGCCACAGACATTTGTGCCGCTCCCACATCACCACCCGTGTCAGGGGGCAGCACTACTACAGCAAAACCGGCTTAGACAAAACCGAAGGACACAGCTCCTCCCCATCAACCTGTACATGCTCCTGCTCATGGTACTGCTTCAGCACGTCGACCTGACAGAGCTGAGTCTTACACCTCCTGATCAGGGGTACCAATAACGTAATCCCTTGCACCAACCTTCTTAAGCACCTGACAGGGACCACTATACCGAGCCTGCAGACTGGAACCAGGAATAGGCAACAACACCAGGACTTTGTCACCTGGAGAAAAATTCCTACTAGAAGCCTTCCTGTCGAACCAGCCCTTCATCCTAGACTGAGCAGAAGCAAGATTACCCATTGTCAGTTCGCATGCCCTCCGCAGTCTAGACCAAAAAGTACAGACGTGGTCTATAATACTACGTTTCGAATTCTCCTGCAACCATTTCTCCTTCAGGACCCTCAACGGACCACGCACAGTATGCACGAACACCAGGTCAGCAGGACTGAACTCTAAAGACTCCTGCACGACAAACATAACGAGATGAACCCCCTCATCCCAGTCTTTGTCAAACTCCAGGCAGTAAGTCCTCAACATGGATTTCAAAGTCTGTTGAAACCGCCCGAGAGCTCCCTGGCTCTCAAGATGATACGCACTGGAGTAACAATGCTCAATATCCAACAACTTCATAACCTGACCAAAAACCTTTGACATGAAGTTGGAACCTTGGTCCCTCTGCACCACCTTGGACAATCCGAACAATGAAACAACCTTAGTGAGAGACTTCACAATGGTAGGGGCAGTAATGTAATGCAAAGGTACCACCCCTGGAAAGCGGGTAGACGCACACATAATTGTCAATAAAAACTTGTTGCCCACCCTCGTTCGAGGTAGAGGACCCACACAATCAACTAGGATCCGTTCAAACGGCTCCCCGACCACAGGGATTGGATATAAAGGCGCAGGAACAATCGATTGGTTTGGCTTTCCTGCCACCTGGCAAATGTGACAACACCTGCAGTGCTGCTTCACGTCTTTTTTCAACCCTGGCCAAAAAAGATTCCCTAAGATACGGTCATATGTCTTATTGACCCCCAAATGTCCACCCAGAGGTCCATCATGAGCCAAACAGAGTATCTCGTCCCTATACCGACGAGGTATCACAATCTGATCAACCACGCTCCAATCCTCATGCCCTGACATATCCAAGGGAGACCACTTTCGCATCAGCAAGCCATTGCTCAGAAAATACCCCTTTGCTGTGGAATCCATATCCCCCTCAGGTACCGCGCAGTCGAACAGATCCGATAAACCTGGATCACTCTTTTGCTCCTCAACCAGCCGGTCACATGACAGCGACACCAGCACATTTTCAGACAAGACCCCATCTTGAGATGTAGAAACACCCTCCACAACACAGGATCCATCCTCCTGATCCCCAAAAATGCTCTCACTCAGGTCCACTACATCCTCAAACTTTGCCTGGCTCTTAGCCATAGCCCTTGTGACAGCACAAGCTGTGAAGACCGTCAGATGCTGCATAGCCAATATATCAGGACTCTGCACCTTCGGAACAGCCGTCACCTCAGGAGTAATGAGAACTCTACCTCCTGCCAAGTCATTCCCCAAAATCACAGAAACTCCCGCAACGGGAAAACATGGCCATAACCCGACAATTACCCGGCCTGAAACCAACTCGGACTCGAGACTCACGGTATGCAAAGGCACTACCATGTCCTCCAACCCGAATCCTACCACAGGGACACTGGACCCAACCGATGACTCCCCAGAAAACGGCAGTACACTATCCAATATAAAGGACTGAGTAGCACCAGTATCACGCAAGCTGGATACTGGAACTCCCATGACCCCCATTCTCGGGAGAAACAAAACCTTTCGTGATGAACGCAGAATAATTCCTACACTCATCAGACGCAGGCATCCCAGGAACCACAGGTGCTCTTTGTGTACCCACCAAAGCCACAGGCTTTGCATTTTTCCTTTGCAGGACGGGACATGACTTTAAGATGTGCCCGCTCCCTTTACAATAGTAGCACACAGGCCCTTCCTTAGTCCTGAAATCTCCATCAACCTGATCAGCTCGGACCTTCCCCTGTATTAATGAGCTGTCACTTGCAGGCACAGAAACAGCTTTGGCACTGCCACCGGCGACACCACCACGATTAACCGGCCGTGCACCAAAACTATAGGATCGCCCAACAAACTCAGTTTTATGAGTCAACACATACTCATCTGCTAACACCGCGGCCTTAGACTCCTCCAGTTCCCTAGAAGAAACTCGGGAAGCATTCAATTCCATCTCCTGCAGCTCAAGGCATTTTATTTCAAGCTCTGATTGGAGCATGAGCTCTTTCTCTTTCATTTCAAGCTCTCTCTCTTAAGGCCCTCTCCTTTTTCCTTTCAAGCTCTCTCTCTTAAGGCCCTCTCCTTTTTCCTTTAAAGCTCAAATTGGAGCTTGAGCTCTTTCTCTCTCATTTCAAGCTCTTTCTCTCTTATTTCAAGCTCTCTCTCTTATTTCAAGCTCCAATCAAATGAGGTCCCCCATGTCCTGACCAGGCTGTGTAGAAGATAGAGGACTGTCTGCACCAGCAGGCAATACCCCATTCCTCACCAACACAGACCATAACTCTGACTTTATAGCCTCTTTCTTCAAATGCTTATTAATAGGCACCTTATAGGTCTCTGCCAGCATACACAAATACTCCTTGGTACATTTATCAAACAACTCCCAACTAAGAGCCTCAGTAGATTCCTGTACTTTAAACTGCATATCAAATGTAGGACCAAATAACCCTGAAACAAAATACACGAAAACCCTCAGGTCAGCCCTTATCTGTCCCAATTCAATATTAATTAACAAATGTAGGTAATAATACACAAAGTTCTATGCCATGTGGCCAGGCCTCCTGCAGTTCAAACCAGCAACCTGCTCACGAGCCAGGGTCGACGAAGAGAGAGAGAATTATGGGAGATTCTGGTATATTAAGCTTCCAATGAGTCACCCGTCACCTGACGCAGCTTGGCCAATCGGGTACAGGAGCCCTTAACCCCTTGATTCCTGACTCCCAGCCACGGGGCCTGCACTCAGGAGAGAAACAAAAGAGTTAAGTACATAGCATTCACCAGAGGGGGGGAAGTACCTAACAACAACTGGCTGATGGATATGGTAGGAGCCAGTGCACAAATTGGACAAACGGTGGATAACTGAGTTAAGCTGTTGTAGATCAACAAAAAAAAGTTGTAGCTGTTCAATAACGTTAAAATAGTTAGCATTCTTACTTCCAATCTACAACATGGACTAGATCTTGCAGTCTGGGGCTGCTTTTAACGACACACTAGTTATTATGACACATATGACACACATGGTTGTAAAACCTCTGGTGCTAGTTTTATCTTTGCTATCAAAACATGGAGGAGGGAGGACGACGCAATTTCTTCACACACACACACGCACGCGCGCACGGCTTTGGAGGCTTCAGCCGTGGCCCCTGTGGACGGTAACATTGGGAGCTGAACTGGTTGGTGACCTACTCCGAACTCCAGCAACAGCAGCTTCATCCGCCCTGAATCGTGGGGCTTGAATCGGCCCGTTCGCGGGGCCTTGCATCGCCCGGCCCGGCTTAAAATCTGCCGGCGGAGGCTTCAACATCGGGAGCCTCGATCACCTAGATGCAACAGTTTGATTTTAAGCTGCGCTGCAAACGGGTCGATTCAAGTTTGAATCTTTCAAAAGCTACAATGTGATAAATAACACTTAAACAAATAAAACCTAAGCAAATAAAGGCAAACAGAAGACACAACCTTGGAGGGGGGAGAGCGAGAGAGATAGGAAAAAAATACTGAATAACGTGAGTGACCTGAATGAGGGACTAACCTACAAGCCAGACAGGAAATCCGTTCGACCTGAGCCCTTAATGACCTGACCCATTTAAATCCGATACCCGTTTAAATCTTTCCCATCCACCATTACATCCAACTAGTTCAAATGGTAATTGTACCCACATCAGTTAGCTTTAAGAAATTCTCCGTGATTACCTTCAGTAATACGAAGGTCAAAACACAAATGGTGCCACATCATGTTAATATGATGTTAATAGAGACATTTAACAAGCGCTTAATAGTGACACCCCCACTGTCTCGTGGAAAGCGTAGATTTTAATAGATTTTTTTCACCGCATTTGAAAATCTGGATTACGAAACATGGGGGGGGGGGGGGATTGTCCCCCACCTCTCAAAACATGGGAGGGACGTGTCCCACTGTCCCCCTCGGGATTTCCGCCCATGTCTTTGCACATGGGTGTCGCAGTGAACTGTGTAGATCCAGATTTGTGACTGCAGCAGTTTTCTCTGCAGATTCTGATATAATACGGTGAGCATAGAAATAAATGATCAAACAATACCTGTTCTTTCCTCTTCTTCTACCCCTCCATCAAAATAATCATTGTGTTTTCACATTTTCTAATGTGTGGCACATAAATGTTGGATAAGCTGTTGTATTCTGTTCAAATTATGTATTTACATCCTTGTGGCAAATGCTTTTTAGATTAATTCTTTATTTATGAGTTGTTTTGCAGCTTGCTGGGAGTTCCTGAAGGATAATCTACAGAAATGTGATGAAGTCAGGTTATGTCAGCCAATATAAGGAATATTGATGTGTGCTAACACTTTAATTAGATGTTAGTGCTCCGACAACTAAGCCTTGTTGAATTACTAGTGTTACAAAGAAATTTGTATGAATATCATTGCAAGATTATTAATGGAAGATTTAAAAATTCTATTATGTTTGCAATAGCAATGTTCTCACGTACTGTTAATCAAATGATTTGCAAAATGTGTAATAGTTTCACATTTGCAATAGCAGAAAGATAATAAAGCCAGTTTTCAAAATTGCTGTTCTTTATCCCAATCCATTACTGGTGGATAAGTAAGATAAGTATAGAAAATCGTGCTTCTCTAGTAATAGGAGAGGGTTGGGAGAGGGTTGTGGTGATATGATGGGATGCAGGTGACTGAGATTTGCAATTGTGTCAATTTTCCAACATATTACAGTTATTCGAGTGGATTTTTCTACTATTCTTTTTGCGTGCCAGTGTGCATATACTGCATTCTTCCACCGGCATTAAGTAGTTTAACTACAAGCTACCATCAAATAGGAATGAAAGATGGGAAGGGGCAAGTGTGATGGAGAAGAAAACATGAGATTGATCATGAAATTGTACTGTGTGAAGCTAGAATGGAAAAAGACAAATTGCCTGAAATGTTTTTTTTCCAGTCCTGAAGTAGTTCATACTTTACTTAAATTGGTGTTAGTGATAGTGATTGTGTAGTTTGGCCTTGAGTAGTGGTAGACTCCATGTAAATGATGTCCACTGGTCATATACATTGGATAGGAGGTGCTGACAAAGGAAAGAAGGGCTTAAAGGGCAGTGCCTCAGGGTTCGATACTGGGCCCGTTACTATCTGTCATCTGCATCAATGAGAACATTCAGGGCAAGATTAGCAAGTTTGCTGATGATACACAAGTTAGTGGTTTTTCAGATAGTGAAGATGGTTGTGAACGATTGCAGCAGGATCTGGAACGATTGGCCAGGTGCGAGGAGGTGCGTTGATGAAATTTAATACAGAGAAGTGTGAGATGTTGCATTTTGGAACATCTAACAAGGGCAGGACCTTCACAGTGAATGGTAGGCCTCTGGGTAGTGTTGTAGAGCAGAGGGATCTAGGATTACAGGTGCATGGTTCCTTGAAGGTTGATGCGCAGGTAGATAAGGTGGTCAAAAAGGCTTTTGGCACTTTGGCCTTCATCAATTAGAGTATTGAGTATTGAACTTGGGAGGCCATGTTGCAGTTGTATATGACGTTAGTGAGACTGTGTTTAGAATTTGTGTTCACTTCTGGGCACCATGTTGTAGGAAATATATTGTCAAGCTTGAAAGGGTTCAAAAAAGATTTACGAGGAAGTTGCCAGGACTAGAGGGTGTGAGCTATAGGGAGAGGTTGAGTAGGCTGGGTCTCTATTCCTTGGAATGCAGGAGGATGAGGGGAGACCTTATAGAGGTGTACAAAATCATGAGAGGAATAGATCGGGTAGATGCACAGTCTTTTGCCCAGAATAGGGGAATTGAGGACCAGAGGACATAGGTTCAAGGTGAAGGGGAAAATATTTAATAGGAATCCGAGGGGTAACATTTTCACACAAAGGGTGGTTGGTGTATGGAACAAGCTGCCTGAGGAGGTAGTTGAGGCTCCTCGTTTAAGAGTCCCATCGTTTAAGAAACAGTTAGGTTCATGGATAGGACAGGTTTGGAGGGATATAGACCAAGCACAGGCAGGTGGGACTAATGTAGCTGGGACATTGTTAGCTGGTGTGGGTGAGTTGGACCGAAGGGCCTGTTTCCACACTGTATCACTCTGTGACTCTCTGTCACTACAACTGCTTTCTGCGTTGAAAAAAAATCAAAATATAAAATTACTATTAGAATTAGCGGTGATTTTAAATTCTGGATTTTATTGTCTTCATGGGAAAATTGTTTTCCTGGTGGAATGGACATTTCCATTTTTATACTTAGTTCAAATAAAAATGACCCCAGACTGATGCACAATATCCCAGATAGATGTACAAGGATGGTCTCATTAATGTGTTGCCTTGTGTTCTAGAGCTTCTGTGTGACAGGATATGTGGGCACAATTTGGTGTATAGGTTTTCTGGGCCACTTATCAACACAGTGTGGAGGCGGACAAGCCATGTCACACAAGGCGACTCAATTCACTGCTGAAACAAAGCAGTTTGCTTCAATTATGTTTTTCTAGATCCTTGTGCAAATGTTCATTGCCAGAGGAAGAGCAAATCTGCCTTCATATTAAAGATCCTCTTGTGACGGCAAACAAGACAAAGAAACAGAAAAGACACAATTGATTTCTGTATGAATAATATGAATAGAATGCCATTAATTTCAGAGATAAAGGCATTTGCATGAAAACAGTTTCATGCCCTTGGACTTTGTGCCCACACACATCATTATTATTTATTTTACTTTATTCATTTTGCTGATGAGTGTCAAGTTTCAACTCCTCAGAGAAAATTATTTTACCTATTTATATTTCATACCTATTTACATCCTCAAGTCTGTTAAAGGGGAAGTAGTAGCCAGTTTAGACCGGGATGTTACTGCACCATTCTGTCTAAGCTGCCATCACAATCTAGCACACAAAGAAAGTTGCGACATAACTTTGGTTCGGAGATCTTGCACACAGGCGATATATATACCAGGCAACTATATATTTACATACATTCCTGCAATGGCTGGCTTTCAAATGTGATTCATGGTTGTGAAGTACTTTGGGACATATGGAAGGCTCAGTACATCTTTCATCAACTATTATTCCAGAACTGGAATCCCACATTTTAAATTTATTATATTCATCTTAGAATTCATATGTATGCTCCTCATTCCCCTTACAGTGGAGCATATGATAATGGTCACAGCAAAATTAGACTGTTCAGTGTAAATTATTGTATGCTGCAGATTCTCCACAAATGAATTAAATCATCACTGTGCTTATTGCTTTAGATCTGCAATTATTTTCCTTTCTAGAATATAATTCTCACTCAAATTGTGTTATTGGGTCCGTTTCCACTTCCCCGTGGTAGGGTATTTGAGAGGACCAAACCTCTTGTGCATATATAAAACTTAAATCTCCTGATGAAATCTCTAGTTTTTACCAACGTGTTGAAATCTTTTTCTCCTGCTCACTGACTCCTGGCACAGAAAATATTTTTCTCCCAGTTGCATTATGGCTTTGAAGACTATCAAATCTACTCCTCGTGTATTCTGCTTGAAGATGGAACAACCCTCGTTTCTCCAGAACCTCCATGTGACTAATCTCTCCTATCCCTGATAGCTTACTAACAAATCTTGATTTTTCTTCCCTCTCCAATTCCTGACTTTCTTCCTAAAGTGTCGAGCACAGATTTATTGGTACCTCAACAACGATCTACAATGGACTTTGCACCACGTACTGTCTATTTGCAATTACTAGCAAAGTACTTGCGCCACGTACTTTGGTTTACACAATAATATTCTGGATATCTATTACTACTTATAATTTATTGTATTGATTTGTTGTGTTAGCGGCAGCAAGTTAGGAATTTCATTCATCTGTTCCTGGTGCATCTGACAATTAAACAGTCTTGACTTCATAAATCACATGACGTACTTTTCTTGTTTAATGTAACATTAAATATTATTTAAAAGGTGTCACTCCACAAAACTGAGTAGAATCATGGTCAATTTACATTGTGGACCTTCAGTTTTAATGCTGTTTTAAGTGGACTTAAAAAGTAGGTTCCTATGCTGGTTGACTCATTTAGGAAATGGTCAGTGATGACATTGTTACACGAAAGTAGACCAGTGTCTTCACACACAAATCTCCTGACGAAATCTCTAGTTTTTACCAACGTGTTGAGATCTTTTTCTCCGTGCTTACTGACTCCTGGCACAGAAAATTGTTTTCTCCCAGTTGCATTATGACTTTGAAGACTATCAAATCTACTCTTCATGTATTCTGCTTGAAGATGGAACAACCCTAGTTTCTCCAGAATCTCCATGTGACTAATCTCTCCTATCCCTGACAGCTTACTAACAAACCTTGATTTTCTTTTGTGAAAAGAAAGAAAGAAAGAACTGCAGATGCTGGTTTAAATCAAAGGTAGACACAAAATGCTGGAGTAACTCAGCGGGTAAGATAGCATCTCTAGAGAGAAGGAATGGGCGACGTTTCGGGTCGAGACCCTTCATCAGACTGATGTCAGTGGAGGGAGCGGGACAAAGATAGAATGTAGGCAGAGACAGTAAGAACTAGTGGGAGAACTGGGAAGGGGATGGAGAGAGAAAGCAAAGGCTATCTGAAGTTTGAGGTCAGTGTTCATACCGCTGGGGTGTAAACAGGCACGTGCCGTGAGTAATCAGCCAGGGTAGGCAATGGCTTTTAAAAATCTTGAAAACCGTACATGCGCAGATTATTCTCTCCCCGGTGAGCTGTCAGTCGGCTTTTTTTAAATCTTGAAACTACGCTTGCGCACATTGTTCCCTCCCCGGTAAACTGCCGGTCGGCATTTTTTAAAATCTTGAAAACCGCGCATGCGCACATTGTTCCCTCACCGGTGAACTGTCATTCGGCTATTTTTAAATCGTGGAAGCCGCGCATGCGCAGATTGTTCTCTCGACTTTTATCATGTAATTTGTTTTCAATAGGTCCTATCTCTTAATAAAGTATTTAAAAACATATAGCTCAAAAAAATTTACTTACCATATTATTTGTGCACAAAATCCATTCTGCAGCAAAAATATCCATAAGGTTGCTTCGTGAAACGCTTCAGGTAATCACTATCCACCCTTGAAAATCCCGCTGAAACTTGCGCATGCGCAGCAGGCTGGTGCGCATACGCAGTGCGCAATGCAGCACATGCACACAGTTCACAGTGTAAAGGCAGAGTTTCAGCTGCCTTTACGGACCGTTCACACTGATGGCTTGAAGCAGCGTCGACAGCTCGTGAGTACCTCATACTTCCGCGTTTAAAACGTGCTGCTGATGAAAGGCACGGGAGAATTATGCCTCCCTAAGAGATTGATCTCTTAGGGAGGCATAATTCTCCCGTGACTTTACTATTTATGACCATTTTATATATGTTTTATATATATTTTATGTATATTATATTTATATATAAAATAATTACTATTTTATAATTTTAGTCAGGTTAGGCACTGCCTACCTTGCCTACCCTGACGGCACGTGCCTGGGTGTAAACTACCCAAGCGAAATATGATGTGCTGTTCCTCCAATTTGATTCAAGTAATTTGATCCTCTTCTTTTAAATGCGCAAAATAAATGTAAGATTTTGGCCACAGTTATTCCCCTCCCCGTCATTATAATATAGAATTCCAATTACTTTTTAATTATTATTTTAGTAGTTGACTAACATACCAATAATAAACAGCCAAATTGTGCAACATTATATAATTGCAAATAATTGACAGTTTACACAAACTGACGCATGCAAAACATTTTGAACTTCATGAAACTATGTGCCATTAAATATCATGTAAACTTTCACTGTGGCAAATATTTGTTTCCTTTACTCGCCTTAAGAGTACTTATGCTGTTTGCACAAGATAATAGTGGAGATTTCACTCCATGAATCTTCACCGCTTAAATACAGAAATAACTTCTGTCCATTAGTTAGTAGAGATCAAAGGATGGTCCGCATTTTATTCCATGAGTTTAACAATGTTAATGCACCAGTAGTTTTCACCAGCACTTAGAGACTTACTGAATTCATTTACTTTGCGATAAATAAAGGAAGAGATGATGCATTATATTTATTCATCTGATTTTCTGCTTTGATCTTCCATACATAAAGGATACTTTTCCAATGATTTTTTTTGTTCTCTTGCTTGTTGGCTTTTTCAAAGATTACAGAAAAGGAAGAGTGGTTTGCGTTTTCCAATGCTATTATGTGACACGTTTGTGTCCTTTTTAATTGTTAACTCTATTATCAGTAATATCCATGTGCCCGTACTTTTGGGGTTTAATAATGTGCTTTCAACTCCTCCCATCCTTTCACATATGCCATAATCCTAGTATTCTAAGCAGGCATTTTTTTGGTTTGCTCCAATCCCTAGCTTGGAAATTTGAGAATATAACCTGGATCGACAACTATATGAAGTGATGTACAAGTGTTATTATTGAAATAACATTCTTTAAGATGAGGCATTAAACTTTGCTCCCTTCTGTTGAATATTCAACATTCCATCACACTTGCTATTTCCACTTTCATTTACTTTTACCCTTTCACCTGGATTCCTTTGCTCATTTGGTGACAATTGCATGCACTCAATGCAATCTTGAACCAGTGTCAGTCGGTGCATCCCAGGTAACTGTCCTCCCACACAACTCTTATCTAGCATGCAGAACAGCACTAGGTTTTGTGTTCAAACCTTGCAACAAGCTCTGACTGTGATGCAGAGATGGGAATGAGGGATGGAATTCACGTGTCATGACCAATATTTATCCTTCAACCAACACTATAAAAGCGGTTGTATTTGATTGTTTATTGCCGTTAGTTTAGGGATACAGCGCGGAAACAGGCCCTTCGCCCCCACCTCCAAGTCCACGCCAACCAGCGATCCCCGCACATTAACACAATCCTACACACTCTAGGGAGAATTTACACATACACCAAGCCAATTAACCTACAAACCTGTATGGCTTTGGAGTGTGGGAGGACACAGAAAATCTCGGAGAAAACCCAAGCGGTCATGGGGAGAATGTACAAACTCCATACATACAGCACCCTTAGTCAGGATCGAACCCGGGTCTCCGGCGCTGTAAGGCAGCAACCTTACTGCTGCACCACCGTGCCACCCCAAACTTGTAATCATAACAAACATTTACACTAAAATATTCTGTTTTTTTAAGGATAAAGTATTCAAACTAATCCTCTTTCTTACTTTATGATACTATGGCAGTAGTGTTTGCCACCAACTCTTCATTTCATTGCTAATAGTTATTGGCAAAGCCTTTTTGTGTGTGGAGATGAAAAATTCTCAGGGTTGCCATAGAGCAGCGCTCTGGTTTCTCTTAAGCAAATGGGTATTGGAACTGTGAGATTTACAACCTGCTTTGGGATCTGTATACATGTCTCAATAGATATTGTTATATGAAACTGTTCCATTCAATGTTAAGATGTATTCCTTAATTTTTTTTATTTTACTTTATTTTTTTTGATATAATAATTGTTTTATTTTTTAATTTTGTTTATCTTTATTCTTTTTTATTTTTTATTTTCTCTTATATAATCATTATTATTTAATCACAACGTCTTGATTATTGATTTATACTTTTACTTTTTTTACACTCCCTTACCTTCCCAAATAAAATCAAAAACAGTAGCATATATAAATTATCCCGTAACATCTGTACAACGTTTGTGATAACTCTAATTTGTATTTGAAGTACTGTTGTACCTTAGATAATATGCAATGCTTCTAATAAAAATATTAAAAAAAAAAAAAAGATTTACAACCTGCTTCAACCATTTAATTTTCCCAGCTGAGAAGGCATAACTGGTTAGAGGAAATTGGAATATAAATTATTGCTGAATAACATGCAGCAATTCTTGGCTTTTGACCCAGACAAATTATTTTGGAAATCTCTACAGCAGTTAAAAAGAAAAAGATATCTAAGTGCATTTATCAGCAATCTGTTTCAAGAGAAACTTGAGAGGGAAAACAAAATCAAGCCAAGACTGGTTGAAAGGAAAATAAGTTGGATGCGAAGTGAGGGAAGTATTGATTGAATATTGCAAAATGTTATCAAATTAAATTGTTTTTCTTCAAGTAAGATATGGGAGATTTCAGGTTTTTTTTTCCTTTTAGAAACATACCTACCAGCTACCATTTATAGATCCCCAATCATGTACACTACGCTGTGCATGAGAATAATTAAAAGAACAGAATTAAATAACTTCCTTTAAAATGGTCTTAGGATCTAAGGATTCATATGAACATTGGAATTAGAGCTGGATTAGGCTACGTGGTCTATTTAAATATGGTCATGGATGATCTGAATATTTCCATTTCGACCTCAATATAACTTAATTTTCCACCGGTTTTTGACTCATTGTGCTCTCATGAAAAATGTTGCTGCATCTTTTGTGAATAAGCAATGCCCCATTTTTAAGCATCCAAAAGAATCTTCCAAAAACTGTTTGCTATACACTGTGCTGTAGAAGACCGGTGTCATTTGAAGAGCCTTTACAAACCTGTGTAGTTTAACCTGGGGTTTAACCTTAGGTAGATTGCCTTGACCCATCTAAGGATTGTTAAAAATACATGGTTGAATGGATTCAGATATAACACAAAGTGCTGGAGTAACTCAGAAGGTTACTCCATGAAGGTAGCCGCAAAATGTTGGTGTAACTCAGTGGGACAGGCAGCATCTCTGGAGAGAAGGAATGGGTGACGTTTCGGGTCGAGACCTTTCTTCAGACTCAAACCTTTCGACCCAAAACGTCACCCATTCCTTCTCCCCAGAGATGCTGCCTGTCCCGCTGTGTTACTCCAGCATTTTGAGTCCACCTTTGATTTAAACCAGCATCTGCAGTTCTTTCCTGCACAGGTTACCCGTGAATTTGTATTTTGCTCAGGATCTGAGCATCTTCAGTTTCTTATGACTCATATATAACACAACTGCATTTTAATTTCCTTGATTCATCTAAATCCACCCTGAATGGGAACATGCAAAACTAGTAGAGAAAAAATCCACCAGTCTATTCTTAATCATTAAAAAAGTGGTGTGTATTATGCTATTAAGAGTGGTGAGTCTCTGGAATTCTCTGCCACAGAGGGTAGTTGAGGCCAGTTCATTGGCTATATTTAAGAGGGAGTTAGATGTGGCCCTTGTGGCTAAAGGGATCAGGGGGTATGGAGAGAAGGCAGGTACAGGATACTGAGTTGGATGATCAGCCATGATCATATTGAATGGCAGTGCAGGCTCGAAGGGCCGAATGGCCTACTCCTGCACCTATTTTCTATGTTTCTATGTTAAGCAACATTTGTATGATAACCTGGACACCAATGCTCAGTTTAGATTCTCCCGGGGCCACTTGATTCACAATATAAATGCTGATACAATTATGGATAAAAGTCTGTATTCAGAGTTGAGTTTAGACAACAAGACAGGTGTTTCAGAGTTTTTTTGGAGGCTCTTCTGAAGTTTAATGCAATATTCCCCACTGCCTATGATCATATCAAGCATAAGGGGTTGTGGTTAGCGTTAATGAATCTTCTCGGGATTGGGGCTTTACTGCTGAACTCGCTTAGCATTGTTCCCTTGGTTCATATGTAAACAGCCTAAGTGAATGGGCCAGGAAAAGCAGCATGGAATCTGTTATTTTAAAAAAAAGGGAGGTCCTCTACATTAATGGAGGGAAAAATTGGAAAGCAGGTTATTTTATGAATGGTGAGAAGTGGTGTTCAGAGGGATCCATGTGTCCTCATAAACAAATCACTGAAAGTTAATGTACTGATATAGCAAGCACTTATGCAGACTATCACAGGGAGACCATGCAAACTCCACACAGTACTTGAGGTCAGGTTTGAACACGGGTACATTTTTGGTTATTAAGGCAATCAAGGGATTGCGGGAACAAGGTGATAAAGGTAAAAGAGCACCCATCTTTATGAAAGGGAAGGGGATGCATGGGGATATCTTGATTTGGGTGTTTATCATCGTTGGTTTTGAGGTGGCACTCGGTGGGCAGAAGTGTGTGTTTCCACGCTGCATCAAAACTAAAATAAACTAAAAGCCTGGCTCTCCCTGTTTAAACTGCACCGTGAGATCATCTTCACAAAGCAGACTACAGTATTTCATGAAATCAGCTGACATCACCTCTTTGACAAAAGGCGATGACATCCAGACACAGTGAACAATGGTAGCAGAAATTGAAATCTTTACATAATGCATTCTCTTGTGGTGTGGGTTTCTTTAATTTGCACTTAACCACTGAAGACCATTTCTTTGAATACTTCTGCTTACGTTCGTATTTTTGATTAATTCAGTAAAATAAAAAATGTATAATTATATCAGAACTGAAAAGGAAGTATTTAAACTTGCTGCTTTTTCAGTGCTTGCAGTTTAAAATGCTTCACTCCGGTGAGGTGATCTATTATTCTGTCAAATTGTTTTAGAAAATTAGTTGGAGTTGCTCATCTTGCAAATGGTGCTAATGGTTCTTAAAGTAGTATTAATGCCTGCTCTTGGAAAATACAGATGCCACAGCTACATTTTGAAGCAACGGATCATTTTGCTTTGTGTAAAAAGTTAAAAAGAAAATCTTTCTATTCAAACAAGCGTAATGTAATTGTTGAGGTATTCTTAATCAATTGTTGCTTTTATTCTTTCATGGCAGGTGCTGTGATAGGCGATGGGCAGTCTGCAGTGGCCAGCAACATTGCCAACATCACCTATCGCCTCCAGTGGTGGGACTTCACCAAGTTTGACCTTCCAGAGATCAGTAATGGTAAGTGCTTTGGAAAGTTTGTTGGAATGGACAGGTGAGTGTGTCTTTACGTCTAATTGTATGGTGTTCCTTTTGAAACCTCCTCAATCGATCCATTGATTATACATGTTATAGAGAGGTGCACCATATAGAGTTTGGTTATTTTCGAGGACAACTGCTTTTCTTGTGAACCTTCATGATAGTTCTGAGTCCTGGTTGAGTTTTGCAGGCAGCCTTCTCTGATGCTTGAAATTGTATTGAAAGAATTTCCTTTTGTCTTTTTCCCCCCCAACAGGAATTGTAGTTCCAATGTTTAAAGAGGTCATCCTTCAGGCCAGTTTTAGATTGCTAAAAGAGTGGTTTTCAAACCTTATAGTGATCCTTGGGGGAATGTGATGAGGGCATAGATGTTGAACTGATATTTTTTCCTGAAGTTGCCATGGCATTTACTGTTCGCCAATGATACTCCATCTGAAGAAACTTTCACTTGAAAAGTGATTGCTATTGAGGCCACAATTCCCTGCATTGCATATGAATCCACTGAAATTTATTTCATTTAACTTATAAGACAGCACGCAACTCAAGCAGGATCTGGAAGCTACTTACAGCAAGCTTTGCATCATTTTGTACAGGAATACTATTTGCAAAGCATAAAGTTAACCTCATGACTTGTCCTACTATTAGTTGAGATTCTTAGAAACTCATTTAAGTCAAATTCTGAGCATTTGATGCATGGAATAATTAGCAATTCCCAATGAAGAAAATACTCGAAAAATCTCTCTCATAAAAATAGTAACAGGATTTTGGTAGCTGTTGTACGCTCGATACAATTTGACGTGAACATTTTTGCATGAAACACTGACAGAAGGTTGAACTTTACTGGATTGAATTATTGAATCCTCTACCTCTGGTTTTAATACAGGAATGAATAGCTTTCAGGAGAGTTTATTTGAACGCAGTTCAGGGGCACATTGCTGCATTGATTGGATTGAAAGGTTCCACTCCGTTGAGATTTCATTTTCATGGAGACCTTTAGTGATAACTGCCTGTGGATTATTATAATCTTGGAACTCTCACTATTTTCTGTTAATTTAACCACCGGAGGGATATACAGCATGAATATTTTATGCCCCAATCAACATTACACTCCACTTCCATTAACAAAACTGTGATTATCCCATCTGTTTCTACTCTATATTTGATTTTTGAATATAATAAACATGCAATATTTTGCTGTTGAAAACTGCTAATATGCCATTGATTTCTGCAGGAAAGAACTGCAGATGCTGGTCTAATCAAAGGTAGACTCAAAATGCTGGAGTAACTCAGCGGGACAGGCAGCATCTCTGGAGAGAAGGAATGGGTGACGTTTCGGGTCGAAAGGTTTGAGTCTGAAGGGTCTCGAACCGAAACGTCACCCATTCCTTCTCTCCAGTGATGCTGCCTGTTCCGCTGAGTTACTCCAGCATTTTGTGCCGTTGATTCCTGCCAGGTAAAGCAATTTGGAGTGTGTAGTAAACATGTATATCTTTGCTATGACAGCTTTCTGAAGAGAAGACAATTGCTATTGGAACTAGATTAGATGGTAATAGCAAATGTGCTCCAGTGTACCATGGCACCATTTAAAGAATAGTCAATATTACTGTAACATTCTATTTCCATTGCCTGAAAACAATTCAGCAGAATATCATAAAAGTGCCTTGGTCTTCTAAAAATGTATAACTGAAGGAAATATAAAAAACAGTGTAGCGGTATGCATACCTTACCATCTCAGTTGTGGGATTACTGTTGAAGATGTAATGTGTCTTTTAAACTGAATTGCAGCTGTGTGTACCATCACTTTTTAATTGAGTTGGTTGATCATGCCAAAAGAGTAATGCAGATTTCTGGTGTTCTTAATCAGAAAGTATTATAGCTTTGAACTAAATTTTGCGCTTCACATTTCTTGTTATAAAACATTGTAATACAGAGCTAATTATTTAAAATGTGGTGGTTTATGGTGGAAGTTACAAATTTTCATTATTCTTATCTGCTGGAGAATTATAAATCAAGACCGTAGGGTTTTAGCTACTCTCTGCTATTGCAGTGGGAAGGTAAAAAATGACATGAAAGGTCAAGTGTGTTTTATTGTCATATGGAACAATGTTTTACTGTCAAATTGGAACAGTGAAATTCTTAAAGCCCTGTCCCACTGTGCGAGTTCATTCAAGAGCTCTCCCAAGTTTAAAAAAAATCAAACTCATGGTAAGCATGTAGAATGAACGTAGCGGGTACGTCGGAGCTCGGGGACGTCTCTTAGCGGCTTGTAACGCTAAGGGCAGGTACTTGGGAAACGCGGTAAGCTCAGGAAGACTCGTGAAGATTTTTCAACATGTTAAAAAATGTCCACGAGAACCCCGAGAACCTACAAGCAGCCATTACCATAAATCTCCGGGTTCGAATCAGGGCAAACTCGGGGGAACTCTTGAATGAACTCATACAGTGGGACAGGGCTTTTACCTCCAGCAGCACAATAAACACAGTACTCAACAGACAGTACCTCCATAATGTTTGGGACAAGACCCATCATTTATTTATTTGCCTCTGTACTCCACAATTTGAGATTTGTAGTAGAAAAAAAATCACATGTGGTTAAAGTGCACATTGTCAGATTTTATTAAAGAGTATTTTTATACATTTTTATACATTTTGGTTGACAGCTGATGACAGACGAATTCTCTCTATAATAAAGAAAAATCCCCAAACACCTGTCCGACAGATCAGAAACACTCTTCGGGAGTCAGGTGTGGATTTGTCAATGACCACTGTCCGCAGAAGACTTCATGAACAGAAATGCAGAGGCTACACTGCAAGATGCAAATCGCTGGTTAGCCACAAAAATAGGATGGCCACGTTACAGTTTGCCAAGAAGTACTTAAAAGAGCAACCACAGTCCTGGAAAAAAAGTCTTGTGAAACAGATGAAGATTAACTTGTATCAGAGTGATGGCAAGAGCAAAGTATGGAGGAGAGAAAGAACTGTCCAGGATCCAAAGCATATCACCTCATGTGTGAAACACGGCAGTGGGGGTGTTATGGCCTGGGCATGTATGGCTGCTGAAGTTACTGGCTCACTTATCTTCATTGATGATACTACTGCTGATGGTTGTAACATAATGAATTCTGAAGTGTATAGACACATCATATCTGCTCAAGTTCAAACAAATGCCTCAAAACTCACTGGCTGGCAGTTCATTCTGCAGCAAGACAATTATCCCAAACATACTGCTAAAGCAACAAAGGAGTTTTTCAAAGCTAAAAAATGGTCAATTCTTAAGTGGCCAAGTCAATCACCCGATCTGAACCCAATTGAGCATGCCTTTTATATGCTGAAGAGAAAACTGAAGGTGACTAGCCCCCAAAACAAGCATAAGCTAAAGATGGCTGCAATACCGACCTGACAGAGCATCACCAGAGAAGACACCCAGCAACTGGTGATGTCCATGAATCGCAGACTTCAAGCAGTCATTCCATGCAAAGGATATGCAACAAAAAACTAAACATGACTAGTTTAATTTACATGACATTGCTGTGTTCCAAACATTATGGTGCCCTGAAATTGGGGGGGGGGGGGGGGGGGCTATGTAAAAACCCAGCTGTAATTTCTACATGGTGAAACCAAAAGGTATAAAAAAGGCCTTTATTAAAATCTGACAATGTGCACTTTAACCACATGTGATTTTTTTCTATTACAAATCTCAAATTGTGGAGTACAGAGGCAAATAAATAAATGATGGGTCTTTGTCCCAAACATTATGGAGGGCATTGTAATATAAACATTAAAACGTTTAATAAATAAAAAAGACAATATACTGCAAAAAAACAAAATAAGGTCCAAAGTCTCTAGTGCAACCAAGGCAGTTGTAGTTCGGAGTTTAGTTGGAGTTTGTAGTGTTTAATAACCAGATGGTTGTTGGGGAGAGGCTGTCTGAATCTGTCTGACACAGTGCTGGCTGCCTTTTTGAGACAGTGCCTCCTATCAACAGTGGAGAGGTCACTCCTTTAATAATGGGGAGGTCAGTACCCATGATAGACTGGGCAGGTTTCACCACTTTTTGTAATCTCCTTTAGTTCCTGGGTATTCAAGTTGCTGCTCCATGCCGTGGATCAGTCAATATGTTCTCTCCCTACACCTGTGGAGGATCAAGTGTTCATCAATATAGAAAACTCCTCAATCTTCTAAAGAAGTGGAGGTATTGATGTGTTTTGTTAATCATTGTATCAATGTGCTGGGTCCAGAAATATGCACACCCAGTAAAGGGCCTGTCCCACTTGGACGACCTAATCCACGTGTTTGAAGACCCTAGATGAGTTGGAAAAAATGTAAAGTAAATTTAATTTATATAGCACGTTTAAATCAACTCGCGTTGAAACCAAAGTGCTTTACATAAAAGTAATAATAAAGTTTCCGTACATCCATAGAAAAAATTAAATGTAAGAAAAATGACACAACGTATTATAGAATTCAACATGAACGTCCCCTCACAACAGAATCAAATTTTCCACTGTGGGGAAAGGCATCAATGTTTAGTCCACTTCCTCTGTGAAACACCTGAGGTCGGGCCTATTTGTGGCCTCCGCCGTCAGTCCGATGTTTTCAGGCCCTCTTTGCCGGAAAGCTGGAACTCCGGCGTTGGGTGAACACTCCTCAGCGGCTTGGAAAATGTCTGGAGCGGCCGCTTCCTCCCCGGAGACCGGAAGTCCTCAGGCCACGCTGGCTGGAGCTTCAACTCTGGCGATCTCGGATCCCAGGCTCCGCATGTTCCAAATCCAGCACCGCCCGCAGCTGGACGCCCGCAGCCACAGCTCCGCGATGTTGGGAGTCGGCGCTCACAGCACTCCGGAGGTTACTGCACCGGCGACCCGGTAAGGCATTGCCCGCTCCCTGATGGTGTCCCAGCGCTGTGCCGCTGCCAAAGCTGTAATCCAGGCCGGCCCCGACAGGAAACGTCGCTCCAGTTTTGATGGTAGGCCGCGAGGAAGGTCTTGTTGACTCGCCGAAGTAAAAGACCTCCTACGACTATGTCTACGACCTCCTACGACCCCCCTCAACCTCAGTCTTCCACACCTAAGACCAACTACGACTAGCTATGTGGAAAATGATCACATGATAAAATGATGTCATGTTTGCATTTTTTTCTCGGGCCAGTTACCGACCTACGACTACCATCACGACCTACTACGACCTGCCTACGACCTACCTACGAGTAAAAACGACCGATTTTTCCCATGTCGACCTTGTTTTTACTCGTGGACATTTTTTATCGGGCTGGAAAAAACGCCGCAACCTACTTGAGGCGACGAATAGGCGGGGACCACTCATGAGCATGAGGAAGAGTTACGAAGACCTCCTACAACCTCTTGGTGACCATGCTGCGAGTTTGAGTCAAGGGCAAACTCGGTAGAGGCCGCCAATTAGGTCGTGAAAGTGGGATTGGAGCTTAACTTGAAATGTGGTCCACTAAAGGAAATGCGGTGGTGTAAATACAATATTGACCCTGAAAGAACATAAGCAGTGGTGGCGAATGGATGACTAATACATGCAGTGTTTTGAAGTGGCATTGCCCAAAAAATATTGCTTTTATTTCTTTGCAGTTTTTATTAAGAAACTGTAGTCTTGTGTGTGCGGAGCATTGATATAAAGTTTCCAGATGATTCAAAACTTTGCAAAGTGTTGGACCATGATGATTGTAATTATAGGTTTCAAGAAGATGTTACAAATGGAGGTAAAATTTCCAGAAGCTAGTAGATAGATTTCAGTGTACATAAATACAGAGTGACGGACTTGAAAACAAATATTCTGCAAGGACAATCTTGTGAATGTCACAATTTTGAAAAGTATGGAAGAGCAGAGAACCTATGTTTGAATGCACATCCTTGGAAGGCAGAGCAATCAAATTAAGCTGTCAGACTGGTACTTGTGTTACTTGGGTTTCTAAATGGTGAAAGAGAATTTAAAAGCAAAGAAAAGCAGAAATTAAATAAATTGTTGGATGGGTTTCATTTGGAGTACTAAGGGGATTCGGAAGTCCACAAGGGAAGATGTAGAGCTTAGTGAAATAATATGAGAGGGTTTTATCAGAATGTTATTTGGCATGAGAATCTAAATTAAAAATGGATCAAATGGAGATTCTAAAGATGGTAGATTTTAATGAAACAGAGAAAATGAGTCAGAGTAGAAGTTGTACAACTCTACAAAGCAAGCTAGTGGGAGTAAATAGTTACACTGAATTGTTGGGATTGGGATTGCTACATCTGAAAAATGTGACAGAATTTAATTCCACAAATAGTTTTTAAGAAAGTTGGAGAAATGTTTGTAGATGTTACAGTTATGTGAGCGTAAATACCACTGCACTGTCAAAGATTATGATCACAATGGATATAATGATTAGGGGTATACAAAGAGCTCCAGAAACTCAGCGGGTGCAGCAGTATCTAAGGAACGAAGGAGATAGGCAACGTTTCGGGCCGAAACCCTTCTTCAGACTCTAATGATATAATGATTATCTCTGTTTCCATCAACCCATATATTAGTATCCTGAGGCTGGTGCTGATCGAAGAATTGGTAGATCTTGTAAGCGTATATAATCAGGGCCATGGAGAAAGCTGCTTTAGGTTAATAGAGAGAGGGTGCAGAAACTGGCCCTTTGCCCTTTGCCCATTGTCCATGCTGACCATCAAGCACCCATTTCTATACCAATTCTACCCCAACCCACTTTCTTCTTGCCCCTTCCCATTCCCATTAATTGCCCCTAACCCCCCCCCCCCCCCCCCCCCCCTCCCGATTCTACCACCCATCTATGCACTTGGGGCAATTTGCAGTGGCCAATTAACCTGCATGTCATTGGGATTTGGGGGAAAATTTGGAGCATCCAGTTAACACGCACATGGTTACAGGTAGAATGTGCAAAATTCACTCCGACAGTGATTAATCCTGGGTCATTGGATCTGTGAGGTAGGAACTTTGCATGCTGCGACACTCTACTGCCCCGGAAGAGATCACCAAAGGGACTGAAGCCTCGCCTGTAATCATTAGCTTCTCGTTTGAATCGTCTTTATTCATTTGCACAACATCACATTTAATGCAATAAAATTAACAGTGAAAAAGTCAGAGTTTCATAGCAAGTAAACAGGGTAAACAGGGTCTTTGACGCAACTTTTCCACGCCAACCAACATGCCCAATCTACTAGTGTTATCTGCCTGCATTTGACCCATATCCCTCGAAACCTATCCAATCCATGCACCAGCCTAAATGTTTCTTAAAACATTGTGATAGTTCCTGCCTCAACTACCTCACCCGGCAACTCATTCCATACACCCACCACGCTTTGTGTAAAAAATGTTGTTCCTCGGGTTCCTATTAAATCTTCACCTTAAACCTATACCCTCTGGTTCTTGATTCGCCTACTCTGGACAAAAGACTCGGACAAGAACAAAAAGTGCCTTTACCCAATCTATTCCCCATTCGACAAAAATGGACATGTTTTTAATTAAATATACACTTAACATATACAGTCAGCTCTACTTTTCCTTTCTTCCACTCCTTCCTTGAATATCCCTTTTCAGTTCCAGTTTGCTGATTAAGATTGTGGAGATCTTGTTTCAACATGAGTATAATTCAGAATACTGTTGTGACTTAGGACATATTTGAAGAAACAAGCATACTGTTCCACCTAATTGTATTGCTGCAGTAGATGCAAGACATAGAAAACAAGGGAGCTGCTCATATTATCTCAAAAAATAAATTAATGAAAAGAGTTGATGACAAATTAGTTGTTTACAAATACACAGGACTAGATGTTAAAAGTCCAAAGTGCCAAATATCAATTTACTCCCGATGGTGATGGGAGCCCGCCTTCTGCACTCACCTTTGCTCCTCCGATGTTGAGAAAGGCAAGGCAGACACGTCATTGGGGTTATCAAGTGGGCACCTACTTTCATCGATGTTTCGCTGATTGAACCCACGACGTCTCCAGTAGGCTCAGCGGTGCATTCTGGCGTCCCAGAACCACCCCCCTCTGCATCTGTCTAGTCGGTTATTTGGGAGACCAAATGGGGTCTTTCCTCTTCAGCCAGAGCCACTGGCTACTCCGCTCTGCCACCCGTGATGTTTCTTTGATGGCCTGGCGTAGGGCTTGTCCGCTGATCCCCAGGTCCTTCATCAGTCTTAAAGTAGATGTTGCCACGAATCCTCGACATCCAACTTCTACCGGGCAGATCTTAGCTCTCCAGCCCCGCTGTTCTGCCTCCGCTGCAAGCTCTGTATATCACAGTTTCTTTCTTTCGAAGGCTTCCTGCACAGCATCCACAAAATATACCATGCGCTGATAGTTCGACCAGAGCACAAGATCAGGCCTCAAGTTGGTGATGGCTATCTCTGATGGAAGTGTAAGCCTTTGGTCCACATCCACCAGCATCTGCCAATCCCGGGCTGCCTCCAGCTGTCCAAACCTGGTCCTTGGTGGAATTTTCCATTGGCTTTGTCAATTCAAAATATGTGAAGATTGTCATTTTTGGCATTTTAAATTTTGGACCTCTATTCCTCTATGAGTTCTGTGCAGACTGATAAATCATCTGTGATGATCCTTCAAATGAGAAATTCTTGTTCAAACATTTTTTCAGGCTCCTTTGATTAAGCCATTTCTCCAATCTTCGTGCTTTGAGAACTGTGGAAAATTGAAGTGACAACATTCATTTTCTCTGTCACTCAATTTAATCCATAATGTAAATCGATTCTGCACAACATAAATTTATTTAGCAAACTGCAATTTCTTGCAAATGTGTCATGCACCAACTGCAGAATTCGTTTTGGGATTCCATAGTGGTCATAAAACGCATGTCTGTTTTGCTATCAGACTGAAGGAGAGGAAGTCCTCTTGAGTAGAATATATTAGGTGGGTAAGACTGAAGATAAGTGGAGGAGCAGGTAGTGTAGAGAACAGGTTGGGAAAGTAGGCAAGAAGTGGCAGGTGGAATACAGCGTTGCAAAGTGTGGAGCCATGCAGTTTGGTAGTAGGAATAAAGGTATAGACTATTTTCTAAATGGGGAGAGAATTCAGAAATCAGTGCAAAGGGACTTGGGAGTAATGCTGCAGGATTCCCAAAAAGTTAATAAGTGCTAGCATTTATTTCGAGAGGACTAGTAAATAAAAACAGGCATGTAATGCTGAGGCTTTATAAGGTGCTGGTTTGACTGCATTTGGAGTATTGTGAGATATTTTGGGCCCCATATCTGAGGAAAGATGTGCTGGCGCTGGAGAGGGTACAGAGAAGGATTACGAGAATGATCCCAGGCATGATTGGCTTAACGCATGATGACGGCACTGGGCCTGTACTCGCTGGAGTTTAGAAGGAGGAGGGGGACCTTATTGAAACTTATCGAATAGTGAAAGGCCTGGATAGAGTTGGTGTGGAGAGGATGTTTCCACTAGTGTGAGAGTATAGGACCCGAAGCCATAGCCTCAGGATAAAAGGATTTAGGAAGGAGATAAGGAAGAATTTCTTTAGTCACAGGGTGGTGAATCTGTGGAATTCATTGCCACAGAAAGCTGTGGAGGCAAAGTCAATGGATATTTTAAGGCAGAGATTAATAGATTCTTGATTACAGTACAGGTGGCAGGGGTTATGAGGAAAAGGCAAGAGAATGGGTTGAGAGGGAAAGATAGATCATCCAAGATTTAAAGGCAGAGTAGATGATGGGCTGAATGGCCTAATTCCGCTCCTATCACTTATGAACTAGCTAATTGCTTTCATATTTTTTCTCTCCAAGCCTTTATCATTTTACAATGGACCATGTTGTGCCTTTCGGCCATACCCCACACAAGCACTATAGTTTTGGGGCTATATGGGTCTCCATGGACAGTCAGATTCATAACAGCTTGTGTGGTTAGAAGGCTCTGTAAGTGTTTCCTGATCACTCCTCTGATCAGAGACATTGAGGAAAAATTATTATTTTTTTTAATTTCATAAAACATGAAACTGGTTAATTAATTAAGAATAACTATCAATTGAAGTAAAGAAATAAAATTAAAACGTAACTAAATTTGCACTAAGTAGTGTTCTTCTTCTTGCGTTTGAGGCAACAGAAGTCCGCAGCAGGGTGATGCCATCCGGTTCGACATCCGTAGGTGCCCGCCCTAAAAAGGGCGCATGCTTCGGGTTGGCGCCAAGCTACGGCGCTGCTGCTGTCTCCGTTTGTTGTCGTTCGCCTGACTGAAGTCAGTTGACAGGGCTCACCACGGGGAGGTCGACAACATGAGCCCCACTAAGTAGTGTTTGTGATCCCATTCAAGCGAATGGGATCAAGTGAGATGAGCTGTGTAGTCTATGCACTTGATGCTTACTCCAGGAGCAGAGAGTGAGGCCATTTGAGTGCTTAGCTGATCTGCAGCACATTCCTAACTTGCCCACGGTAGCAAACTGATATTTCTCTGACCTACCAGCTCGCAAGCACTGCGTTCTGACCCATTGTTATTGCTAACTGAGGAACAATGGTCATAGACATTACACAGCGATGAATGTTCATATCCTTCAACAAAATGTTCTTTTTTGATATCACTCAGTAATGCATGCCAAATTGAAAGTTTCAGGGTGAAAAAAAAGGCAAAAATTAATGACAATTATGAATTCTGGCCAGCATTGATTTCCCTTTGCTATTTGCTCTATGATGCTAGTCCCATTGAATGACATGGCTTTCACAGTCCTCTATTAAAGGTGGTTGGTGCATTGTGTGTTACTCACGTTACCTGCCGCTTCTCAGTCCGTGCCTATATAATATAGTGAATATTGTGCGGTCATCAGTGAGCACCTTTACCTTGGACTTTAGGATGGAAGGGAGAGCAGCTTCAGGTGCATTGAGAAATTAACTTCTAATTAATAATTAACTTCCAAAACTACAACCAGCTTCCTTTGTGTTAAATATGACTCCAGTGATGGGCGTGTTCTTCCATGATACCCATCAACATCTGTCTTACCGGGGCTCCTTGATGAGACTTCATTTACCGTGCCCTCCATAATGTTTGGGACAAAGACCCACCGTTTATTTATTTGCCTCTGTACTCCACAATTTGAGATTTAAAAAAAAAAATCAAAAAAAAAAAATCATATGTGGTTAAAGTGCACATTGTCAGATTTTAATAAAGGCCTATTTTATACATTTTGGTTGCACCATGTAGAAATTACAACAGTGTTTATACATAGTCCCCCCATTTCAAGGCACTGTAATGTTTGGGACACAGCAACGTAATGCAAATAAAAGTAGTCTTGTTTAGTATTTTGTTGCATATCCTTTGCATGCAATGACTGTTTGAAGTCTGTGATTCATGGACATCACCAGTTGCTGGGTGTCTTCTCTGGTGATGCTCTGCCAAGTCTGTATTGCAGCCATCTTTAGCTTATGCTTGTTTAGGGGGCTAGTCCCCTTTGGTTTTCTCTTCAACATATAAAAGGCATGCTCAATTGGGTTCAGATGAAGAATTGACACATTTTTAGCTTTGAAAAACTCCTTTGTCGCTTTAGCAGTATGTTTGGGATCATTGTCTTGCTGTAGAATTAACTGCTGGCCAATGAGTTTTGAGGCATTTGTGTGAACTTGAGCAGATAGGATGTGTCTACACACTTCAGAATTCATTATGGTACTACCATCAGCAGTTGTATCATCAATGAAGATAAGTGAGCCAGTACCTTCAGCAGCCATACATGCCCAGGCCATAACACCCCCACCAGCGTGTTTCACAGATGAGGTGGTATGCTTTGGATCTTGGGCAGTTCCTTCTCTCCTCCATACTTTGCTCTTGCCATCACTCTGATATGTTAATCTTCGTCTCATCTGTCCACAAGATCTTTTTCCATGACTGTGGTTGCTCTTTTAAGCACTTCTTGCAAACTAATCTTGCCATCCCATTTTTGCAGCTAACCAGTGGTTTGCATCTTGCAGTGTAGCCTCTGTATTTCTGTTCATGAAGTCTTCTGCGGACAGTTGTGAGATACGCTTTGTGCTCACAATTAATGCTCAAAGACTAAATCTTGGAAGCAAGAGTTCTTTATTCCTCTCGACTCTGCAGACCCGGGTGCCTCTCCAAATCGAGACACACCGAAGCCAAAGAAGTCATCCCCCTTTATACACAGAATTTTACATTCAACCTCCCCTCTGGACCCTTCTCCAATCAGGGTCTGAGGTGCACAATCTGTAGGTACATCCCACCGTACATCCCCTCGCACCTCCCATATCATACATCGCATGTTCAAACATGTTCATGGTAATGAGCAGTTTCTTGACCAGGGGTGTGTTGTAATATTCATTTATTCTATTAAGCATGCTCAGTTGCTCATGACCTACCCTAGTTTTACTCACCTCCTAGTGAACCCTCTCAGTTCTCCTATATCAGTACTAAAGCTAAGCTATAGTGACAAGGGTCCCATCTATCACTCCCTTCCACTGATATGGATCTCTCTACATCACTCCCTTCTACTGTTATACAATGCTATTACTTCTTACTCAAGGACTAGAGGATGGGTCTGGCAACCTTCAGACACAGCTGTGTCAGAATCCTCTCTCCAGCCCCTCTCAGTTCGGATTTTCTTTAAAACTCCTTACTTTAATGGGGTTTAATCACTTTATCCCTCACACAGTGGTCATTGACATACTCACACCTGACTCCTGAAAAGTGTTTCTGATCTGTCGGACAGGTGTTTGGGGATTTTTCTTTACAGATAATTCTTCTGTCATCAGCTGTGGAGGTCTTGCTTGGTCTGCCAGTCCCTTTGCGATTAGTAAGCTCGCCAGTGCTCTCTTTCTTCTTAATGATGTTCCAAACAGTTGATTGTGGTAAGCCTAAGGTTGTCTGATGTCTCTAACAGTTGTATTCTTGTTTCTCAGTCTCATAATGGTTTCTTTGACTTTCATTGGCATAACTTTGGTCCTCTTGTTGATAAACAGCAATAAAAGTTTCCAAATGTGATGGAAAGACTAGGTGCAGAGAGCTGTCTTATACCTGCATTAAGGAGGCAATTAAACACACCTGAGCAATTACAAACACCTGTGAAGCCATGTGTCCAAAACATTATGGTGCCCTGAAATGGGGGAACTATGTATAAACACAAATGTAATTTCTACATGGTGAAACCAAAATGTATAACTTACTTTTTATTACAGACTCATGGGCCAGATAAAAGACAGTTTGAAAAGTATTGACTCCTGCAGCCACAAACATTTCACTTGCACTACACCATCTAGGTCTCTTAAGTAATATTCTGATGGCATCATTATAAGCTACTTCCAAGTCTCTAAGGTAGACAAAAATGCTGGAGAAACTCAACGGGTGAGGCAGCATCTATAGAGCGAAGGAAATAGGCAACGTTTCGGGTCGATACCCTTCTTCAGACTGATGAGAGGGTGGGGGGGGGGGGGGGGGTGAGGGAAGAAGAAAGGAAGAGGCGGGGACAGTGGGCTGAGGGAGAGCCGAGAAGGGGAGGAGAAAGCAGGGACTACCTGATATTAGAGAAGTCAATGTTCATACTGCTGTAGTGCAAACTGCCCAAGCAAAATATGAGGTGCTGCTCCTCCAATATACGGTGGTCCTCACTCTGGCCATGGAGGAGGCCCAGGACAGAAAGGTCGGATTTGGAATAGGAAGGGGAGTTGAAGTGCTGAACCACCGGGAGATCAGGTTGGTTAATGCGAACCGAGCGGAGGTGTTGGGCGAAGCGATCGCCAAGCCTACGCTTGGTCTCATCGATGTAGAGCAGCTGACATCTAGAGCAGCGGATGCAATAGATGAGGTTGGAGGAGGTGCAGGTGAACCTCTGCCTCACCTGGAAAGACTGCTTGGGTCCTTGAATGGAGTCAAGGGGGGAGGTGAAGGGACAAGTGTAGCATTTCTTGCGGTTGCAAGGGAAAGGTCTCTGCCCTTGTTATGAGTGGGGCGTGAGAGCAGAGTTACGGGGTATAGAAGAGACCCTGGTGAGAGCCTCATCTATAGTAGAAGAGGGGAACCCCCATATCTGATTATGCAGATACAAAGATCCGTATCTGCATAAACCCCAGAGATCTTAACACTGCTATCAAACGCCCGCACTACCCTATGCGAACAGTAGAGGAAGTTGCTGCTCAAATAGGCAACGCATCAGAGTTCTCCGTTCTGAATGCCAAAAGCTCGTTTTGGCAGATTCCACTGGCATCAACTCCGTCAGCTAAGTTTTCCAGTGTACGATTCAGGGCACAATTGTTTGTTGAGTATCCATGCTCCATCATTGTTGATGACATTCTCGTCTACGGACACGACCTGGCTGAACATGATGCCAATCTGAAGAAAGTACTAGACCGTGCCAAAGATATTCAGCTCAAACTCAATCCTCTGAAGTGTAAGATTCGAGTTCCAGAAGTTACCTACGTCGGACATGTTTTCAACGAACAACAACTCTGTGAACAGGACCAGTTCTCAGTAATGAAAGTATCGTATGTTCCTACTGATTGCTTGAGCAGCCTAGCAGAACACACGGCTGCTGACTTTACAATTGCTGTCTGGAGTCATCCAGCGTGGCTGGCTGGATGAACAACATGGGAGGGTATACAAAACGTGAGACATCGGTTCCTTCACTGGAAGGATATGTTGACAGGTTGCGTCTGTAAATGTCTCCGTCCGCTTCAACCAGATAAGAGCGCGGTTCTTTAGCTGGGCCGTAGATCTGACCCAGACGGCCATAGCCCTTGTTGGTCTGGAGGCGAAACACCTGTCCACTGGCGAGAGGTTTAAGTGGCTTACTGGATTTGTCAAAAAAACGTTTCTGTGTATCGCGTTTGAATTGTAGTTGTTTCTGGACTGCAGGCGGAGAACGAACTTGTGGCTGCAAAAGCTACTGGAACATAGGCAGGGGAGCACGGGTTTGGCGAGACATCAGTTATTGGGCTGGGGAACCCAGTATGGGATCCCTAGCAATGTTCCTTAAGTTGAGCAGGTCCAGGTATACGTCCGATTGATCAAGGTATGACTGCTCCATTAGTTGTGTTGCGCTTCGGACAGCGCGTTCGGCGAGTCTGTTGGACTGCGGGAACTCACGGCTGCTGGTAATATGTCGGAAGTCCCATTGTTTTGCAAAGTTTTTTAAAGACTGCTTTTGTCATGCAGACGATGTGAACTGTCTGCCGTTGTCGGACAGACGACTTGCAGGGGAGCCGTGCATGGAGAAGTGATGCTGCAACTTCTCGATAACCGCTTCAGATGTAATGCATTGAAGTAAATCGATGTCGAACCAACCCGAATAAGAGTCAACAAGAACCAGATAGTGTTTCCCATGCCAATCTAATATATATGTGGCTAACGTGGACCACGGGAGAGGAGGAACTGGGTGTGGCAGTAAAGGCTGCTTCTGCTGATGTGGCGTCAGGCTTTTGCAGTCGGCGCAGACTTCGGTTTTGTCGCGTATGTACTTGGTCATACCAGGCCAATAAAACATGCTTTGTGCCCATTGTAGGGTTGCCTCCACGCCGGGGTGGCCCTGTGGACGGTGTTTTGCAGTACTTGTCCCGAAGGACAGCTGGGACAACTGCCTAGTGGCCCTTAATTATAATCCCGTCCTGTAACACCAGTTTGTTGCGAACCAGGAATGTACTGGTCTGTTCAGGATTGTTGTGCGGGGTGTTGTGTTTATCCGGCCAGCCACGCCGGATGACTGCAGACAGCTTTGAGGGAATTGATTGGAAAGCCTTTGAGGGAATCGAACTGGACAGCAGCCGTGTTGTTCTGCTAGGCTGCAATAATTATCAAGCAACTTAAAAAGAAATTAGGAAGGCAGGTTGCTTTGGCAAGAAAGGTGAAAGTAAACCCAAAGGGTTTCACACTATATTAATAGCAAAAGGATGATTACCTTCATTACTGATGGAACTGGTCCTGTTCAGTTGTTGTGTTTGGCAAATGTCATTGGCAGTGGTTGTCAACATGGATTTTTCTCAACATGGAAGAAATGTTGTTTGTATGCGATTTGGGCAGCGTTTAATGCTGATAGTGCTTTTACTGCAGCTGGGGCATTGTGGTCTAGTTATGTGGTTACTAGAATGTTGGCAACTATGTTTGGGGACTAGTGACCAGGATCGATTTTAACTGCAGGTAGATGGACTAGGGGAAACAAATGGTCGGACGGATCGAGAGTTTCTATATTCTCATACTTCCCAAAAAGTCCTTGAATTTTGTGCAGGCGAAAACCACTCAGAGCAATTATTTTTTGATCTGGGCGTAACGTTGTTCAGTGTCAGTTAGTGTGCGAGAGGCGTAAGAAACAGGCTTGCAGCTGCCATCGGTAGTAGTCTGCAGGCAAGCAGCGCCAGGTCCGTACTGGGACACATCGCAGGTGAGCGTTACGGGTAACTCCAAAGCAAAGTAGGCGAGGAGTAGGTGCACTAGCCAGCTGCAACTTGAGAGTGTCAAAAGCTCTTTGGTGCTGTGAATACCAGGACCATGCAGCATCCTTGTGTGTCAGTTCTCGCAGGGGGCAGATATGTTGCTGAGGTTGGGAATACATTTCCCCAGGTAGTTAACCATTCCAAGGAACCTTTGTAGACTCACAACGTCAGTAGGAAATGGCATTTCGTTGATAGCTGAAGTTTTTGATGGGTCTGGTCTGAGACCATCATTTGTGAGAACATGTCCGATGTAGGTAACCTGCGACTCGAAACTTGCACTTCAGGGGATTGAGTTTGAGCTGAATGTCTTTGGCACAGTCTAGTACTTTCTTCAGATTGGCATCATGTTCATTACATGACTCATTAGTGTCAGAAGTGGAATTCGAGCCCATGCCTCCAATTGGAGACCAGAATTGTATACCCTCCAATTGTATACCCTCCCACTGCCGGTCCTGCTGTTCCACCATCAGCGACCGTTTCCACTGCGGCCTCCCGCGGCCTTCAGCGACTAGCTCGCCTATCTCATCAACTCCCCGCCCCGTCGGGTCCCCGGTCACTTCCCCCATTCCCTTCCCATCTTCTCCGGAGAAAGGAGGTGAAGCGGATTCACACCGCATACACCCCGGACGGGTTAGCAGGCCACCCATTAAATGCGGTGATTTTGTGTAACTATACAATATGCGTTTTGGTGCTGCGAATACCAGGACCATTAACATTCCGCCACCTATAATGCTTAGCCATGTTCCTATGTACCGTTGCTTTCTTTTGTTTCTACAAGGAAAGATGTAGATTGGTTATTTCCTACTAGCCAATTGTAGTGCTTGTTAGTAGTGGCTCCGCCTAATATGTGTTTTATATTAACAAGAGCTTGCCTACGCCATTCAGAATGATTAGCTGCTAGGAACTGTAATGTCCTGCAGATCGATGTTGTAAGTTTCTCCCAAACATTATGGAGCACACTGTAAATGCTGCTAAGGGTGGTCATTTTCAATTCGAGACCTGGCATTCAAGTCCGTCCATGCTGTTCATGCTTTACCTAAGGTCTGAAACACACCGATCATGGGGGAATGATTGAGAAATTGAAGGTACAGAGAGTGTTTTTGGTTATGACATGGAAATCAAACAAAGCTGGATGTTTAAAATTTGAATTTCCTTGGAAAGAGAAACAGAGTTAATACTTTGGGCGTGGAGAAAGGTAGAATGTGGCTGATCTACTTTCCTGGGGTGGACTCGCCACTGTATTGAATGGCTGGTCAGGTTGGAGGGATCCGGATAGCCTACTCTTGCTATTCTCTCCTCCTCTTGAGTGGGTCTGCGGCCCTTTATCAGAATACTTTTAGGATTATTGTTGTCATATGTACCGGGGTACAGTGACAGGCTTTGTATTGCATGCTGACCAAACAGATCTGATATACCGTACATAACTACAATCAAGTCAAATGCAAGTACAATAGATATACAGAGTGCTGAATTTATTTACATGAAATGACATGGTCTTCATTCAGGTGAGAGCAAACTGGCTGTTTTTGTTATGGAGTAATGAGAGAATCAAAGTTCCTACCCTGAATAGATGTCGATTAGCTTCTCGTGCAGGAAGGAACTGCAGATGCTGGTTTAAATCGAAGGTAGACACAAAATGCTGGAGCAACTCGGCGGGACAGGCAGCATCTCTGGAGAGAAGGAATGGGTGATGTTTTATATACGATTATAAGTGATAGGAGCAGAATTAGGCCATTCGGCCCATTAAGTCTACTCCACCATTCAATCATGGCTGATCTTTCTCCCCCTCCTAACCCCATTCTCCTGCCTTCTCCCCATAATCCATGTCACATGTACTGATCAAGAATCTATCTATCTCTGCCTTAAATATATCCACCTTAAATATATCTACTGACTCAAAGGGTCTTGACCCATAAACGTGACCCATTCCTTCTCTCCAGAGATGCTGCCTATCCCACTGACTTACTCCAGCATTTTGTGCCTAACTTCGATTAACTTCTCAGCAGCTTCATTCACCCCAGCAATTAATTTTCGTAAACTCGCTTTACAGGTGAGGAATGGTCATTTTTGGCAAGGGCAAATAATTCCACCGACTGTGAAATTATTTATCTGTAAGGGGCATTCCTTCAGGGCAGGATATACTGTAGGTATTGAGAGGAGGACAAATTAAGGTGGGAGATGAAAGGATTCATTGCAAGCTAAAATTACATGCCTTATTTTTCATAGCTTATCTCTTCAGTGGGTTCTTTGGCAAATCAGCATTTTACATTGTATATTCCATTGGTATATTTTCCTATGTGCTGGAGAGCAGGCATTTCCACGCAATCGATGAAAAAAGTGGCTTAAAATGTACGAACAAAAGTATTACATTGTCTGATAATTTATCTTTTTATCCATCCATGTTCTAGGTCCTTGGCTTTGCACAATTCTGCAGGACTCTTCATGATGCATATCTATCATTTTGCTGATTGAATACAGATTAGAAATTGTACTTGATTCTTTTTTAAATCTAGGATAACTTTCATGTTTCACTGCGAGATTGGTGTATAAATCGCTGAAAGCGGCTGATGGTGTTAAGTTGCTTGAGTGTTCTATGTGTAATGTTCCCAGCAGCGTGACAGGAATCACGCTGGTTAATTGAAGTGTTTGGGATGACCACTTTGGTCGCAGCAATAACAATTGCACAGCTTCAGAGAAGCATTAATTTACCGTTACCCAGGAGTCGATGCTATAAAAATATCCTCCGTCATTATGAGATTTTTTAACAGTTATTAACGGCTGTGAATTTAATAAGTTTTCAGTTCAACAGGATATATCTCCTTCATTTCTTACGCTACATGCCGGAAATATGCTTGGTGTAGTCTCAGCAGTACAATATTTGGAAAAGAAAACCAAAACAACTTTTGATTATTTTCATGCTATCATGTTTTCATTTTTTGTTTTTCACATCTCTTGAACTTTTGTTTTAACACCAATCTATTGGTATTTTATTTATGATTTTTGACTACACGCTGAACTTTTTTTCTCGTTTATTATATTGTTTACAGTATTCTATGCCTCTGTTGTGCTGCTGCGTAAGAATTTCATCTGAGACATATGACAATAAACACTCTTGACTCTACTGTTGGTAATCCAATAGGACCAGGTTCCTGGGCAGCCAAACAAGCCTGCCTTTCATGTGGCCAAATGGGAGCCATGGCCTTGCCACCTGCTTATCCATTGCTTGCTGCCCCGATGTACTGATGAGCTGTGTAAGACGTTAGAGTATTATGTTCAGTTCTGGGCACTGTGTTATATGAAAGATGTTGTCAAGCTGGAAAGGGTACAGAGAAGATTTACAAGGATGTTGCCAGGACTAGAGGGTCTGAGCTTTTGGCAGAGGTTGTGCTGGCTGGGACTCTATTCCTTGGACCATAGAAGGATGAGGGGTGATCTTATAGAGGTGTCTAAAGATCATGAAAGGAATAGATCGGGTAGATGCACAGAGTTTCTTGTCCAGAATAGGTGAATCGAGGACCAGAGGACATTGGTTTAAGGTGAAGGGGAAAAGATTTAATATGAATCTGAGGGGTAACTTTTTCACACAATGGGTGGTAGGTGTATGGAGGTAGTTGAGCCGGGGACTATCCTAACATTTAAGAAGCAGTTAGATAGGCAGTAGGATAGGACAGGTTTGGAGGGATATGGACCAAATAAGGGCAGGTGGGACTAGTGTAGCTGGGACATGTTGGCCAGTGTGGGCAAGTTGGGCCGAAGGGCCTGTTTCCACATTCCCTATCACTCTATGACTAGTAGCATCCTGGTTTGGGTAATAACTGAAAGCATTTATCAGTTATTTTTGAGGACTTATTTTATATGGTTCCAAGTTACCTTTCATAGATTATTATCACTTCCCTCCTGCCACTACCTCACTCCCCCATTGCCTCATAAGCCTGCATTAATTATCAGGCACAGGAGTGATTAGAACGCTGTCTTTTGTCACACAGAGTGGGCAGGACTCTGAACAACAGGTGCCCAAATCTAACGATTGCTAGGCAGCAGAATTCCATCCGGAAGGGTGGGAAGGAGTAACTGGAAAAGATTGTTTGATGTGGTTGGTGTGGGCTGAAGGGCCTGTCTCCATGTAAATCTATACTCAGTCAAGGTGAGGAGAGTTGGAGAGTACTCAGAACTTTCCAACTTGGCTTACCTTCCCTAATTAGGTCTTCTCTCCAAGTGACATTTTCTTTTATTTGCAGTGGTTGTCAGTGCTGGATGTTACCGTGACAAATTCCATTTCCTCATGGAAGCTATTGTATATGTTTCATGAAATTAGCTTGAAGCACGGGGTGAGTGAAACCCCAGAAAGAATAAAGCTCACTGAAGTGAAGATCAACGTAGTTTAGGTACCAAGACAAACACTTCATAGTTAGTACATGAACTATATACAAACTATGAAGTGGTTTGAATGTTATTCTGAACAGACAGCTTTTTGCAGTTATTATAATTTCTAATAGAAGTGAGAGTCATAGTCATAAGTTGACAAAACAATTCTACAACATGGAAGTGGCTACATCTAATCAGAATTCTATATGTTGTAAGTACAAGAGTTTGCTACAATGCAACAAAAACCGTTCGGATATAATTGCAAAATGCAGCAGGTGAGCTAGAAGTGCTCAAAGCTGTGAAGGGAACTTCTATCCAATGTTTCCTCAGAGAAGGCATCTGCAGCTCCCAGTGGTGTTTGCAGCCGGGGACAGAGGGAGAGGAGAGTCCAAGTGGTGCTGGGTCACAGAGACAGAAGCAGCACGAGCAGAGTCCTGGAGGCAGCGGGAGGGTACGCGAGGGATGATCTGCAATAGTTTTATATGAGGGGAAACTGCTATGAGACTGTGTGGATATTCAAGGGCGAGGCGAGAATCAAATTGAATCGGGAATAAAATACAGATGTTCTTGCTGAAAGTGCGGATTTTCAAAAGTTATGCTTTTTAATAAAGCAAGTTTAAAGATTCGCATGATCGCTGATATGGTTGCCGGTTTAATTCATCAGTTTCAAGTAAAATGATCTGCTTATCCTAGGGCACCTGGCTGTACAGGGGAAGACTGTTTAAGAAAGATAACCGATGAGAGGATAATTCACTGTGGATTACCCCAGCATAATTAACCAGCAGAAATCTTGGAAAAAGTAATCTCCTGGACTTTGAATCAGAATGTGAATTAAAAGATGAGCCAAAAAAGAATCATCGTGTTCAATGTAATGCTGCATTGCATCTTGGTCAAGTGTTTGTTACAGTTATCAAGGGATAGCTTATGTGGTATTGAATAAATCAATATAACATCTTGTAATCACTCCTGAAATATGCGAGGAAACCATTGTCTGGTTTCTCTTGCAGAATCGTGAAGTGGAAAGACTGAAATAGTTGAATTGAGAAGGACGTTTAATCAATATGCTTGAATTGTAAATATTATTTTGCGATCTCAGTTATAAATGCAGGTAACTTTATATATAGAAGCACATGCATGCCAATGGTGGCAGTTGATCAGTTTGGCCCATACAAAGTGAAACCAGAGAATGCTCAGTGGTCAAACAGCAGATGTCGGAGGAGGAAACAGGGTTAATGTTTCAGATTTGAGACCGTTTGTCAGAAATGGGAAGAGAGTTGACAAGTTAATTTAAAACTCCAGAGAGGATGAGGAATGAATGGAAAACACATAGGCAAAACCTCTGATAGGCTAGTACCAAATCGATTAATATAATGTGTGGTACAATGGGGCAGCTGGTAGAGCCATTGCCTCACAGGGCCAGAGATCTGGGTTCAGCCCTGGTTGCTCTCTATGAATTATGCATGTTCTCCCTGTGAGCCCATGGGTTTCCTCTGGGTTTCCCCCCACATTCCAAAGAAATTCAGGTTTGTAGGTTAATTGGCTTCTATAAATTTCTCTTAATGCGTATGATATAATTTGATATAACTTTATTTATCCCACGAGGGGAATTGGTCTGCCAACAGTCATGAAACACAACAAGGTACATGAAACATGAAATTAAAGTGCCGAGTGGAAAGTCCAGGATTGGGAAATGTGCAAAGATTGGGGGGGGGGTGGGGGGGGGGCGAGGGAAGGGGGTTCCGTCTACTCCATGACAGAAGGGGAAGGAGTGTAGGGGGTGGATGAGAAAATGGGACAACAGAACTTGTGTTAATCGATGATTGGCATGGATTTAGTTGGCCAAAGGGCTGTTTCCATGTTGTATTTCTAAACTAAACTACACTAAACTAAGTACGGAAGGTAGAGTAAGATTTTTCTTATCTGGGTAATGTGTTACAAGTAGGACAGTGGGGAATGCCCAGCATATCAGGTAATACTAATAGTGAAAAATCAGTCAGAATCACAGAAAAATGAATGATGGGCAAAAATGGCCAGTTTTAATGTAGGTAGAAAGAGGCTTACCTCAAGAAAGTTGAGGTTGAGTGCAGGATGCTAGCATTTTCCGTTGGAGAGCGAAGGCGTCATTCGTTCTTTGTTTTCTTAGCAACTTCAACTCACTAGTTTTCTCTCTTTCCCACATGTAACAAGAAGTTTCAATTTGAATTAATTCCTCCTCCACCTGCGAATTTGGAATGTTTCCAGCATTTTCCCTTTTTATTTCAGATTATTATTATCTGCAGTATGTCTTTAAATATTCAAAGTGATTTAAATATTTAATTCTGTGGAATTCTCTGCCACAGAAGATAGTTGAGGCCAGTTCATTGGCCATATTTAAGAGGGAGTTAGATGTGGCTCTTGTGGCTAAAGGGATCAGGGGGTATGGAGAGAAGGCAGGTACAGGATACTGAGTTGGATGATCAGCCATGATCATATTGAATGGAGGTGCAGGCTCGAAGGGCAGAATGGCCTACTCCTGCACCTATTTTCTATGTTTCTATGTTTGTGGCTTGTTGTAAAGTGGCAGTAGCAAAAACCCAAGAGGGGGTCAACTTATTGATCTCTTTGTTTTCTGTGTGACAGTATGATACGCATCAAACAAAGTTGTTTCACCATTTCTGTTGATGACGAGGTTCTTTTATGTTGGTACATTTTCCAATTGCCGGTTTGTATCATAAATGGTGGATGTTGGATTACAGCTGCATGCAATTGTAAAATGGTGTGTACAATGCCAGATTTGTAAATAATGTTGATGATTTCTAAATGAAATGTGAGGCAACTTCAATGCAGTTTAAAAAAACGAAGGTTGACTGATCTCCGTTGGTATCCAGGCAACTGTAGCTCTCTGTCTTCTCATTATAGCATCAATCCAATTGAAACAAAGCATCTCACTGAACCATGGTGACCACCAACTGGAATATCTTTTCATGCATTACTTTGCATTTTGCTGTTCAAATTCTGTTAAACTAAGTTGTTTGGCATGCTGCATATTTTTGTAAGTTAAACACAGTCTTAGACTCATGGAATTAGTTTTATAACATTAAATCACATTTTAAGGATATTTTATACTGTTTTAGTTCCAATCTGATTTCTTTAACATTAGCACTGGATTTGTCTTGGGTTCTATGTGTCGTGATTGGAGAGTTGAACACACAGGCAGCCCCCGGATAACGATGACGGCCTGTAAATTAGGGCGGCACAGTGGAGCAGCTGGTAAAGCTGGTGCCTCAGTGCCAGAGAGACCTGGGTTAGATCCTGACCTCGGATGTTATCCGTGTGGAATTTGCACGTACTCTAGGTGACCATTTGGGTTTCCTTCCCACATCCCAAAGACATGCGGCTTTTTAGGTTAATTGGCCTCAGTAAATTCCCCCTAGTCTGTAGGAAGTGGATGCGATAGTGGGAGAACATGGTAATCAATAGTTGGCGTGGACTTGGTGGGCCAAAGGGCATTTTTCCGTGTTGTATCGCCAAACTAAATTAAATTAAATGAATGGCTTCTGTTCTTACAAATGTAAGTAAGTTGATTGTCTGTAAGTCGAAAAGTAAAGAGTCATTCTATGGTATCCATACTTCCACAGTAATGTAATGAATGGCAGTAAAAACACAATACTGTTAAGAAAGAAAAAATATTAAAAATGGAGGCATAAAACTAGTTCTGCCATTCACAGGAATGAACAGTTGGTCTTTTGAATTTAACATTATTGGAGTTTGTTTGTCTGTGTAAAGGGCCTGTCCCACCAGCTTGCGATTGCATGCGTGTAGCGCGACCAAACGTGGTCGCTTGAGGCGTCGTACGCAGCACTTGACGACGTACGCAGCGTCTTGCCGGCGTACACCTAGCGCGTGGCGTTGCGCGATGACGTCACCGCCCGGCATGCCGTTGCGTGATGATGTCACTGGCTGGCACCGTGCAGCGTCCAAATTCAGTCGGACCGCCTCCTGGCCAGTTGATTGGTGAATATGATGTCGGGACCAGCCCCGCACAACTCTATACGCCTCCGCGGTTCGAATTGGGACCGGCCCCGCGAGGTCGTACGCCTCATGCGACCACATTTGGTCGCGCTAGATGCATGCAATCGCATGCTGGTGGGACAGGCCCCTAAGAGTGTCCATAGCCCAGGCATTCGTATCCCAGAGGTGGCTTGTAAGCTGGTATGGCACATGGTAAGAACATTGCCAATATTCTTGCCAAAGCAAAAATGTTACATGGTGACACAAGAGACTGCAGATGCCGAATCTTGAGCAAAAAACAAAGTGCTGGAGGAACTCAGTAGGTCAGGCAACATTTGTGAAGTAGGATGGACAGCTGATGTTTGGGGCGGGATCTTTCTTCAGACTGATGGGGTAGAGGGATGATAACCGGTGGAAAGAAGTGAGGGGAAAGGGTAAGGCAAGTGTTAGGTGGATCCAGGTAAGGAGGGGTTGATTGGCAGATGAGTCAGGTGGGCGGTGATAATGATGGGGGTAGTCACCACGGCTGGAGGTGGCAATTGCCAAAGACAAAATGGAGGAATCTGTCAAGAAAGGATGGTGGAGAGTGGAATGTAGAACCAGGGAAGGGAACAGGGGTGAGAATTTGGGTCCCGGAGTAGGGAGGAGAAATTTACATAACTATATGGGTCATAAATTTAAGTTCACTTTAGTCCTGTCCTGCTATGCACTTTATAAGAGTGCCTCATTTGTATGTGCACTTGAAGTATAAAGCATGACAGTGGGGCACCTTACAACGAAGTAACTACAGCAGTAAGCTTTCTTAAATGGAATGATCACACGGCACAAAGATGTGCTCTTGACAAATTGAGGTTAAGCCATATCCTTGTGAGTTAATATGCTTTTAACGCAATGTTTACTAGATTGAGAACATTTGAAATGACAAGTGGATTCACTCTCAAACTGACTTGTAATCACACTAAAGGGCCTGTCCCACCAGCATGCGATTGCATGCGTCTAGCGCGACCAAACATGGTCACTTGAGGCGTATGGCCTCGCGGGGCCGGTCCCACTTCGATCGCCGGAGGCGCATGGGGTTGTGCTGGGCTGGTCCCGACATCGCGCGGGGCTCCAAAAATCTTGCACTGTCCGAAACTCCTGCAGGCCAACTGCCTGTCAGCCCACAGGAGCATTGAGGGCGTATGCAGCGTCTCGATGGGCGTACGCAGCGTCTTGACGTCATACTGGTGGGACAGGCCCTTTAAGGTTGTGGGGGGAAAACAAATGTTAATACTTCTAGATAATGACCTTTCATTCATACTTGAAAACGCTAGTATGTGAGCAAGTAAGTTTTAAAGAATGAGATGTGGGAGGGGTACAGCAAACCTGCTGGCGGGCAAGTTTGCTGTACCCATTCCATTTAACATTGCCAAAGTCTTTTAGATGAGGCCTGGCTGTCTATGTGACCGAGTCTTGGTGTGATCTTCCATCCCACCACTCTTCTAGTTAGTGCTGTTACTGAATGCATGATGTGAGAAACTGAATCATTGAAGCATTGGACAAAAAGAGGACAATTCTCCATTTCTCCTAACCAGCCCCAACCCATGTGTTGTGTTTCAGTAAGTATAGTAAGACTGGCAAGCCTTATTGCATACTTGTGAAGATTGTAAAATTAGAAAAATGCAAGTTTTTGAAGAACAAACTCATTTATACTAAATAGAAAAGACTGAGTTTGCTTAAGCTAGTTATGACTTGGATACACAAGGAACTGCAGATGCTGGAATCTTGAGTAAAACACAGTTCTGGAGTAACTCAGCAGGTCAGGCAGCAGATGTGGAGAGAATGGATAGGTGACATTTCAGGTCGATACCCTTCTTCAGATTCTGAAGAATCTCAAGACCTGAAATGTCACCTGTCCATTCCCTCCACAGACGCTGCCTGACCTGCTCTGGTACTCCAACACCTTGTGACTTCTTAGTATTGACTTGCTTGCAACAGCAATAATTGGAATTAGTACAATTTGCATTGTGATTCCAGGATCCTTTGTAACATAAGAAATGGAACCAGAAGTCGACCCCTTCATGCCTGCAGCCAGAGTCAGTGACTGGTCTTGTGTTTGTTAACCATTTTACTGCACTAAACTCATATACCCTGATTCCCTTAATTTTGAAAAATCTGTTGATTATCAGTCTGTGTTTGAGCCTCCACATGCTACTTGAGTAAAAAAGGTTAAAGGCTTACTACTCTCTGGATGGAGAAATTTCAACTAGTCTCTCAACCTGAATGGCCTACGTTTATTTTGATACTGTAGCCTCTGGTTGTAAACATCCCAGCCAGGGAAACATCAATCCTTTACCTCCTTCCACCCAATAAGATTTTTGTATGTTACAATGAGGTTAGTTCTCGTTCTTCCAAACTAAAGGGAGTACTGGTCTATTCTGCTTCATATCTCGTCTTTATCAAACTAATCATCCGCAAAATCAATCTGGTGATCTCTTGCGATAATCTTTTTTTTTACTGGCATAACCTTCCTTGGGAAAGGAGTCAAGATCAGCACAGAATATTTCTGATGCAGACCCACCAGAGCCCTATAGAATTGAAGCAAATCGCTTGTATTCAGATCCTCCTGCCATTAAGGTCAATGTATTTTTGTTACCTTAATACTTGCTGTCTCTGCATGCAAACTGTCAGGTGTTTCATGTACAAGGCCATTGACATTGTTCTGAACACCAGCACCTTTCAATTTCTCATCATTTAAAGGAAAACCTTGTTTCTCTCTACCAAAACACTAATATTTCCACTTTATATTCCATGCGTTATGCCCTTGCCCATTCGTGTAGCTGCTGGCCAAACCTTAATTGAGCTGTGAGCAAAATGGACAGCTTGATGCAACAACGCAAATTGCTCATAACCTAATTTTTAATAGGCAGCAGCTTGATTGTCTTCCTAATATCAGGTATGAAAGACACAGCAATTAGCAACCTACACTGTGACAGTGGATTTTTTGTTCATTTGACTTTGCAATTAAACACATTGTGGAACTGAACAGAAGGAACAGCAAAATGTGTTTTTACTTTCCCTTAACTGGGAGGGAATCGTGAAGAATCTAAATAAAAGCAATGCTCTATCTCACTACATGCATTTTATGTCACTAAATATCAAAATATCAAAATCCTGTCACTATAGCAGCAGTTAATTTTAGAAAAAAATGTAATATGTGGTTCCTAAGTGTTCTGCACTTTGAATGTTTGGATGAAAATGCTGTGGAAATGAAGTGCTGTTCAACTTGTATGTGAAATTGATTTGGTACTACAGTATATTAAAACTATTATGTTACTGTGGTATATATTTCAAATATAAAGATTCCATAAAAGCAGTAACATATTTTACCCATGTGTGAAAGAAAAACTAGGTTTTGTGTGTATGTTTCAATTTTTTTTTAATGTTTTGCCTTTTCCTGGCATCTAATATTAATCAATTATATTTTCTCTCTATTCTTTGGTTTTGCTGATCTTTCAGCCTCGGTCAATGTCCTTGTCCAAAACTGCAAGATCTACAATGATGCAAGCTGTGACATTTCAGCAGATGGGCAGCTTCTGGCTGCGTTCATTCCCAGCAGTCAGCGTGGATTTCCAGATGAAGGCATCTTAGCAGTGTATTCCCTTGCTCCTCATAACCTTGGAGAGATGCTGTATACGAAAAGATTTGGTAAGTGTGTAACAAAGCTTATTTTTGTCCAAGCCTTTTTCATTATCATTTTGTTAAAGAGAGGTTTTCACATTTGATGATTTATCTAATTGGCACTTCATGAAAATGATTAAATTAATTATAACCATACTGCTTGTTATTTGGAGTCTAAAAATCCTTTGAACTTGAATTTATTGAACTGAACATTCCCTTTCTCCACGGGTGGAGAATTTGCAGTTGCACAAATTTTAGATGAAGAAATTTTGACATGGATTGTTCCAACTCGTATGGCTTCCTGACTTTTATACTCGACGCCTGATGAAGGCAAGCATGCTGTATGCCTCCTTTACCATCCGACCACTTGTGTTTCCAATTTCAGGGAGCTCCGGACTTGCACCCCAAGATCCCTTTGTATAATCTTGCTTCTAAGAGTCCTTCTGTTTACTGTATACCCTCCCATTGTATTTGACCCCTCATAGAATCATACAGTGTGGAAACAGGCCCCTCGGCCCAACTTGCCCACACCCCATCAACACGTCCCATCGATACAAGTCTCACCTGTCTGTGTTTGGCCCATATCCCTCTAAACCTGTCCTATCCATGTACCTGTCTAATTGTTTCTTAAAAGTTGCAATGGTCCCTGCCTTAACTACCTCTTCTGGCATCTCATTCCATACAGTCACCATCCATAGTGAGAAAAGGTTACCACTCAGGTTCCTATTAAATCTTTCCCCCCTCACCTTAAACCTATGTTCTTTGGTTCTCGATTCCCCTCACATTTGTTTGGATTAAACTCTATCTTCCTTTTCTCTGTGCATGTCCACAACTAATCTACGTCCTGCCTTACCCTTTGACAACCTTTTTGATGATCCTCAACTCCATCATTTTGTGTGTCACCTACAAACTTATCAATCAGCCCATGTACATTTTCATCCATATCACAAAACTGAAGTTCCAGCACTTCTCTCTGCAGGCCACCACTAATCACAGACTTCCAGTGAGAGAAACACTCTCCGCCACTCCCCTCTGTGTTCTAATGCGAAGTGAATTTTGAATCCAATCTACCAAGCCATCATAGATCCCATGTATCTTAATCTTCTGAATCAGCCTATTGCCAAATACCTATTAGTCCATGGAAATAATATTTGCTGCCCTACCCTCAATCATCTTTATCATCTCTTCAAAAAAAATCTAAGACTTAGATAATGTATTTTGTTCATATATCACAATTCTTTGGGCATGCTTCACTTCTCTCAGGCTTTGACTATTTGCATTGTTATTACAAGGACATTAGAATGACTTTGATGAGTCAGCTGCAAGAGAATGGAGAAATGTGAGGCAGAAAATGGAAACTACTCTGATCTACCAAGTAGCATAATTTGAATAATCATTTGTCATTTAATCCTCTGGATATTCATACTTTTTGGGTTATCTTTGTAATAACTTGCAAATTAAATGTTTTGTGTAGTTTGGTTCATTCTTTTTTTTTAAAGTTGCTGGTTAGTTTAGTTTATTGTCACTTGTACCGAGGTACAGTGAAAAGCTTTGTTGTGTGCTAACCAATCAGCAGAAAGACAATGCATGATTACAATCGATCCATTTACAGTGTATACATACATGATGAGAGAATAACGTTTAGTGCAAGGTTAAGCCAGCGAAGTCCGATGAAAGATAGTCCGAAGGTCATCCAAGAGCTAGATAGTAGTTCAACACTGCTCTCTGGTTGTGGTAGGATAATTCAGTTGCCTGATAAGGAACTGTCCCCAAATATAGTGTTGTGCGTTTACACACTTCTATACTTTTTGGAAGAAGGGAGAAGAGGGAGTGACCCGGGTGCAACTTGTCTGCTAAGAACAACAGAATTTTTCCACTAAGTCAATTTCCTCCAAAGACAACTTGTCACCCCAAGCTAAAAGGTCAATTTTGTTATTCCGTCCCACAGGCCCCAATGCTATTTCTGTCAGTTTGTCGCCAATGGGCAAGTACGTGATGGTTGGCCTGGCCTCCCGCCGCATCCTGCTTCACCCCTCCACTGAGCATATGGTGGCGCAAGTTTTCCGATTGCAACAACCCCACGGTGGAGAAACCTCAATGAGGGTGAGTACTACTCTGTCAGCTGCCCATCACAGTACCAGCAGGTGAAACGTTCATTCGTCACTCATTCTGAATCTGAGAACCCTTTATCCATCTATGTTGTGGGGATATTTTAACTAGAACTGTAGCCGCAGTAGAAGGTGACTCATCACCACCTTCTCGAGCAATTTGGGAAGAGCAATATGAGCAACAATATGTACATCTTAAAATAATGGATAAAATGCTTGCAACAAGCATGTGCAAAATGTTACAAATCTGAAAACAGTCGAATTTTGCAATATATTTTGAAATGTGAATTGTAAATCACTTACTCACTGCTGCCATCTTAATAATGGACATTGAAAATCGGTGCTCATCAGTTAAGTGCTTACACGCTCACAATGGGATTAGTACAGAAAGCACCTCGATGTTCTGCATGGACAAAATTCCGCATGTTCACCACATGGTGAACCAAATGACTTGTTTGTTTGCTGTCTGATTCTGATTCTATGACACAATATTGGAATAGCTCAAGAATTATGGTAAACTTAGTGTTGTTACTGTTCTTTTCAAATGCTTTGGATTTAGAACTTTCCAGATAATTAATTCCTCTTCCAAAGTTCAAACGTAACCAGTCTTGAGCCTTCATAAAAAGGTACTGAGGTCTTAAAGTACCTATTACTTTAATATACAGTGCCCTCAATAATGTTTGGGACAAAGGCCCATTGTTTATTTATCAGCCTCTGTACTCCACAATTTGAAATTTGTAATAGAAAAAAATCACATGTGGTTAAAGTGCACATTGTCAGATTTTAATAAAGGCCATTTTTATACATGTTGGTTTTACCATGTAGAAATTACAGCTGTGTTTATACATAGTCCCCCCCATTTCAGGGCACCATAATGTTTGGTACACATGGCTTCACAGGTTTTTGTAATTGCTCAGGTGTGCCTCCTTAAAGCAGGTATAAGGGAGCTCTCCGCACCTTTACTTTCCTCCAGTCTTTCCATCACTTTTGGAAACTTTTATCGCTGTTTATCAACAAGAGGACCAAAGTTGTGCCAATGAAAGTCAAGGAAATATTATGAGACTGAGAAACAAGAATAAAACATTTAGAGACATCAGCCACACCTTAAGCTTAACAAAATCAATTGTTTGGAAGAACATTAAGAAGAAAGAGAGCACTGGTGAGCTTACTAATTGCAAAGGGACTGGCAGGCCAAGGAAGATCTCCACAGCTGATGACAGAAGAATTCTCTCTATAATAAAGAAAAACCCTCAAACACCTGTCCGACAGATCAGAAACACTCTTCAGGAGTCAGGTGTGGATTTGTCAATGACCACTATCTGCAGAAGACTTCATGAACAGAAATACAGAGGCTACACTGCAAGATGCAAACCACTGGTTAGCCACAAAAATAGGATGGCCAAGTTACAGTTTGCCAAGATGTATTTAAAAGAGCAACCACCATTCTGGAAAAAGGTCTTGTGGACAGATGAGACGAAGATTAACATATCAGAGTGATAGCAAGAGCAAAGTATGGAAGAGGGAAGGAACTGCCTAAGATCCAAAGCATACAACTTCACCTGTGAAACATGGTGGTGGGGGTGTTAAGGCCTGGGCATGTATGGCTGCCCAGTTATATAGACTCATCCTATCTGCTTAAGTTCAAACAAATACCTCAAAAGATTGGCTGGCGGTTCATTCAACAGCAAGACAATGATGCCAAACATATTGCTAAAGCAACAAAGGAGTTTTTCAAAGCTAAAAAATGGTCAATTCTTGACAATGTGCACTTAAACCACATGTATTTTTTTCCATTACAAATCTCAAATTGTAGAGTACAGAGGCAAATAAATAAATGATGGGTCTTTGTCCCAAACATTATGGAGGGCACTGTAACACGATGGAAAGGAAATAATCTGCTTCATCTAAATTGAATTATCAATATCCCACTTAATAAGGCCATCATTTCTTAAAAAAACAGCGGAAAAGAAGAATTGCATTTTCACCATTGTGATGGCTTGGTAGAATAATGTCAAAAAAGATAAGAATTACTACTCCAGAAGCAATGGTTAGACTCTGGTTCCCCGTAGTTTTGCACAGGCTGAAGCATGAAAACATAGTTTCCATCAGTTTGTGATACAAAAGTTGTTTTGCTCCTCCTTCAGCTTTTAAAATAAAACACATTTTGTTTCATCAAGTCTGATTCCATGTTGTCTTAGAATTGTACAACATGGAAACAGGCCCTAACTGGCCATCTCCTCCATGCTAACCATGATGTCTATGTCTAAATCTATCTGCCTGCATTAGGCCCACCATATCCCTGTGCTTTTCTTATCCCAGTATCCGACTAAATGCATTTTAAACATTGTAATTGCATCTGCCTCCGCTCACTTCTCTGGTGGCTTGTTCCTGATATTCAAAGGACAAAGGACATTTATTGTCACATATACCAGTTGGTGTTGTGAAATTTGTCTTGCCATGCAGCACACAGATAAAGATGAGACACAACACTAAAGAATTAACAATAAACATAAAAACATCCTCCCACAATGGTTCCCACTGTGGGGGAAGGCACAAAGTCCAGTCCCATCCCCATGTCCACCCATAGTCGGGCCTATTGAGGCCTCCGCAGTCGCCGCTATGGCGGCCCGATGTTTTAGGCCTTCACGCCGGGTGTTGGATGCTCCGGCGTCGGTAGACCCTCACAGCGGCTTGGGACACCGGGAACGGCCGCCTCCCTCCCGGAGTCCATGGCTTCCGAAGCCGACAAGGCACGCTGGATGGAGCTCCACCCCTGGCGATCTCACCGAGAGATCCCAGGCTCCTGATGTAAAAGTTCAGCGCTGCCGTCCGCAGCTGGCCGCCCCACAGACCCGCAGCTCCGTGATGTTCACCTGCGGTCTCAGCATTCCGGAGCTCCAGCGCGGCGACCCAGGCAAGGCATCGCCCGCAATGCTCCACGATGGTGCTCCAGCGCTGCACCACCTCCGAAGCCGAGTTCTGGGTGGTCCCCCCAGGAAACGCCGCTCCAGGCCCGCTGGTAGGCCGCGAGGCTGGGTCGAAGATGCAGCCCGGAGAAAACTGCCTCTGCGAGAATATTGACTGGCCTTGAGGGGGATACGACATCTATTGCCTGAAGTAGATTCATATTGCCCGAGTCGAAGACGAGGCAAATGGGTGAGGGCAATATATGTCGTATCCCCCGAAAGAGGACAGGTTATTATTACCCATATCAGACATCTAGAGAAAATCTTCTGTCAAAAGTCGCGAACCCTCTTCTCGCAGGAGGCTGCCATTTTGCTTGTTTTGTCGAGAACAAATTCTAAATTTCCCACGCAGCGTCACATTGCCAAGTTCCCGGATGTGAGACCAGGGGAATATAAGACCCGCTGTTTTAACACGTAAAGTCCCGTTCGCAAGAAAGGGGAATACAAGAAAATATTCCCCTGTTAACCCTGCCACTCAAAACGAAGGGAATACAATTTTGTAAAAGCATAGCTCAGATGTGATATGGGTAATAAAAAAAAAATATTCACCACTGACACAATGAAAAAACATAACCCTTTGATATAAACCCTAAACCTGTAGAATGGATTCCAGCCTGTAATGCATCCCCTTACATTCTCCAAAGAAACACCCAATTCCTTTGATTAGATTCCATCCTGCAAGTAACTACCTGATATATCTTGTGCATAAGTAGACGCTCTCTTCGTATGTAGTCCAGTCAAACGTACGCCTAGTCTCCAATATTCTATGCCAAAATCGCAGAATCTCTTGATTTGATTCCTGCTTTGTGTGATCTGTTGTACATTTAAAAACAGCCAGTGCTTGGGTTTCGCAGAAATCATTGCTCAGGCTTGAGTTTTCCTGGTGGACATTACGATCCACTTTTCAGCTTCACTGGTGTATCAAATATTATAAAAGAACACAAAATAAAGATTGAGAACATCACCTCATTAATTCGAGATTTTTTTAATGGAGTTTGACATGAAACAATTGAGCAGAGATCTATCTATAAAAATTAATGGGGAATTTAGGATGTTGCTTTGTTTTGCCTACAAAATGATTTGTAAATACAAGGCATTTTTATAGAATTGAAATGTAGCACATGTCTATCCTTGATTAGTATGGATGTCAGGGGTTCTGGGGAGAAGGCAGTAAAATGGGGTTAGGAGGGAGAGGTAGATCAGCCATGATTGAATGGTGAAGTAGACGTGATGGGCCGAATGGCCTAATTCTTCTCCTATCACTTATGTCCTTTTGACCTTATGTTCCTCTGGAAAGTCTTTCCTGTGGCAATTTCATACCAACTGTGGGTCCGACAACTAGGAGGCATAAGAATGTACTTTCGTTTAAGTGCTTACTCCACCTAAAATAAAGCATCCTTGGAATTTAAAAATAATTAACTTCAAGATTGCTCTGTTTTGGGAAATATTAAAATCACACATTCTTTCCACATTTCTAAAATCTTGTATTTCCATTTAATTATGTTAGGTATTATGTGATAGAGGCACATGGTATTATGTGAGAGAGGCACCAACTTTCTAATTTGTGCCATTTCCAAAGTAACTCAAAATAAGTGTTAACTTGTTCTGCATAACTGCTTGTGCATTGTAGTCGTTACTGAGCTGGGAAATTTATCTATGATATATATGTGGATCTCGCGTGGATATGGCTAGAAGAACATCCCAAGTTCTTGAACTGTGAGTTATTTGTTGACCACTTGCTCCATGTGGAAATGTATGGAAAAGACTTGGTTTTCATGTGAAGATAGTTGAGAATTAATAAAAATGAAGGACTAAATTTGACTTTGGCCCATCCATGCTTGACAATTTGTAACATTTTAGTGTCTCAAATGGTAAAGGATGCTTGGTGCTAAATAGACTTATTCATCTGATATTTCTATATAACTAAAAGTCTTCGTCCTGTTTGTGCCCACGATGTATCTCTGTGTCAATCTGGTAAATTCTTATCTTCTTCCAAACACTACTAGGCCACAGCTTTCCCATTTTCGCACATCCTACTCACATTTTCCCCGTGGTGGCGATAAACATCTACCCGTCGCATTTCCACCTATATTTCCAAGGTTATTAATAGTTGAAATGTTAAAAAACGGCCCGATTTCTTTAAACTCACCCATTTCCGGGGCAAAAAAATCAGAGTGACAATCACAATGCACTCTCAAGGCAGGACGGGCCACTCCGGGAGGGAGAATCCAGCGCACCAACCCCCCACCCCCCCTCCACCTCCACCCCACCAACCCCACGCCCCCACCTCCCCACCACCCCACCACCCCCATCCCCCTTATTGTCATGTGTCAAAGTAATTCTTACTTGCTGCAACACAACAGAATATGTAAACGTAGTACTCTGTAAACAATATGGTAAACGGGAGAGAAAAAAAAGTTCAGCGTGTATATATACGCATACTGACAAGTGTACACACACACACACACGCACAACGCACACGCACACGCACACACACACACACACACACACACACACACACACACACACACACACACACACACACACACACACACACACACACACACACACACACACACAACAAACAATAGTAGTGCAATAATAATAGTCTAATGTTCAGAGCTTATTTGAGGTTGTTGTGTTTAATAGCCTGATGGCTGTAGGTAAGAAGCTGTTCTGAACCTGGACGTTAGAGTTTTTGGGCTCCTGTACCTTCTTCCCGATGGCGGGGGGTGAAACGAGTGTATGGCCAGGATGGCGTGGGTCTCTGATGATGCTGGCTGCCTTTTTGAGGCAGCGACTCCGATAAATCCCTTCGATGGTTTCAAACATTCAAGTGCCTGCCTTTGAAAAAGAAATTTAATGTAATATGATTCATTATTTTAATAGATTAGGTGATCAGATGCTTCCAGATTAGCTTTTTGTATTGGATTGAGGTGGTTAGATTATAGGTTGTGCCCATAAAATTCTTCAGCCATCGTTTAGACTAGATACAAGGAAGAATTGTATTTTTTCAGGAAGCCATCACTCCAGAGGGAAGTGATTTGTATAAAATCTCCAAAATCCTTTGAATGGATATTTAAGGCCCTGGAAGGTATTTCCATTTGTCACAAGTATGTCGCTGGATGGTTGTGATTGAAATGAATCTGGGCAGCCTTGACAGAAAGCATATCTCTGTTGTTTTTGAGGGGAGCTTCCCTCAGTTGACTGCAGGCCTCTGCAGTTCGCCATGATAGAAAGTTGCTGGGGGGAGATTGCGACACTGCAGAAAACTAAATTAACTCTTGTCACATGTTTGAAATAGATTGCATTGGAACAATGATTGCAAGATTAATAATAGGTACATTCAAATATTCAGCAACCAAAATCTTCAACTGCCCTAAGGCTCTTGAATGTAATGCCATGTATTAGCTAAATCCACAGAATGTTCTTAATTTGCTGCCCAGTTTAGAGCAGCGGCTGCATTTGATCCTTGGGGCTTTTAACCAAAGAGTAATTTTTGATGCAAGTTTAATTAAACTTGCCTGTTAAGCTATGATTAGAACTTATTACAAGTGGTATATCCATAACCTTAAAAAATTATCAACTTTGAGCAGTCCAAAATTTAATTAAATATTTTGAAATAATTTTCAAATGCTGTGGAGATTGGTAATACTTTCCTGGAAATTGTTAAGTTAAGTTCCTCATAAGTCAACAAATCTATCCAGAAGATGAAGACTTCTCACTGTGACATGAACAGCAATAAGTGAAAATAGTTTGCTTTAAAATAAACTGAATTATAAATGAAGGTGGAATCCACATCATCGTCAACCCTTAGGCAAGGAATGTTGACATTGTTTCAGAATGACTGCTGAACTTGGATGAATTTTATGTTGGATTTGATTTTGCCAGATATGAGATCCATAGTTTTCCTTTGATTTTATGTGTAAACTCTTTCTTGCATTCATGTTGATATTTAAAGTAGCGCAAATGACTTGTCTGTATAAATTGGCATTGATTTATTATTGTCACTTGTACCAAGATACAGTGAAAAGCTTTGTATTCTATTCAGTCAAATCCTGCTATACAAATAGTAAGATTTGACTATATTGTACATATATTGTGTAACTACAGCCTACTGCTGCAAATGTGATGTGGCACATATTATACACCAGACCCTAACTTTGCTAAACTATGTTTCTTTATTAGTTGTGATTATCCTTTTACTCACATATAATTCCAAGAGTCACTACTTGGAATCAGATATTACCTGCTCTCTATGACCCTGGCCAAGGTGCGATGTGGGGAATTTTTCTCAGTCCATGACTCTGAGTTGTCTTTTGAACTAGTTGGTCTCCAGAGCTATCACTGTCAGTTATCCTATGAGCCACGTTTTATATATTGCTTTGTACCTCTCCCGGGCTTAGCCTGGTTCTTTCCCACCACTTGTATGGCTATAAGTCTTCCTCTTTCCATAATCCTTTACCATATTTCCCGGCAATGAAGACGCTATTTTTACCCGAAAATAAGGCTTGGAAATTTACCTGCATCTTGGAGGCTGAAGGTTAGATTGTTAGCCAAGAAAGATAGACTTGGCTATCCCTAAGTACATCAGCTGTAAAAGGACAGCACCGCTGGGGAGGGGCGGGGGTGAAGAGTTCCTTCCACAGCGTGTGGGAAGTCAGGCCGGGGTCAGCACAGCTGGGCCACCAGGGGTAAAGTTGCAGGGAGGGCAGGAGTGTTGAAAAGGAGGCGCTCGGGGATCATGCCAGCAACTCAGTAGCTCGGGTGGCTGCGAGCGGCCGCCGAGACCAGACAGCAGAACTGCAGCTAGACCCGGGGCTCGCAGGCGACCTGGGAACTGCAGCTAGTCCCGGGACTCACAGGCGACCTGGGAACTGCAGCGAGTGCTGGGGCTCGCAGGTGACTTGGGAACTGCAGCTAGACCCGGGGCTCGCAGGCGATCTGGGAACTGCAGCCAGTAACAGGGCACGCAGGCAATAGACAATAGGTGCATGAGTAGGCCATTCAGCCCTTCAAGCGATCTGGAAACCCCTGGACGAAACCAAACCCTTGACCCTGTCCCGCCAGCCTTTTTTCAAAATTTAGCAACTCAAAATGGGGGTGCGTCTTCGACGCAGATGCATCTTCATTGCCTGGAAATACGGTAAATACTTGCTGATGCTGTTCCATAATCACTTTAACTGCCAGTTCTGCAATTATCAGGATATCTGTTTGCACATCTGCAAATTACTACTGTCCGCTACACAATGCCACAATGTCTACCCATATCAGAACATCCTTAGTTGTTGCTTGCACTAAGAGTTGATGCATAAAGCAGTCAACGGCAGTTGAACTATTTGCTCGCAATAATGTGATATGGATGTGGATTACATGACCATGCTTCACTCTGCTGCTTTGTTCCTAGCCTCTGACCACACCTCCATTCTGGCAACATCCAGGTGAATCTATTCTACACTTTCTTGGTACTTTATCCTTCCTGAAATTTGGTGATCATAACTGAACACAATACTCCCAAGTGAGGTTTAACCAAAGAACCAACGTTTTGTATAACTGCAACCAGATGTCCTGACTCTTGTACTCAATATCAATATACTTATAAAACACTGATCTTGGATGTGGATGTATTTGTGTGTGTGTGTGTGTGTGTACTTGTATGTTTTTCTGCGATTCACATCTCCTTGAAAACACGATGCGCTAACGGTGAAATTTTTACATATTCCGATAGACATTTATCTCGAAAATCGCCCCATCTGAAAAATTGATTAATTATTTCTTGAGTTTTTTAATTAAAATTGTTCACAAATCTAAGATCTTTTTTGAAGCTAACGAACTGATGATGCCACAATGGGTCTGCTCCTCGCGGCCAGCTGTGCAGAGTTTTCAACGCGCAGCTTGCTGGGCACTGTTTTTGCACGAGCTGCTAGTTACGTTACCCCCCCACTCGCAGTCATTTTGTTGCTTCCCGCTCGCCATCGACTCGCACTCGGCCGACCCTCCGGCCCACCCCCCCAACCCCCAGGGCTCTGGATTGAAGCCGCTGAACATTCAGTAATTTGGTTGGGCGTCCGAGGTCTTGCGAGGTTCAGAGAGCTGCCGAAGCCCGCCACCCGATCGCAGTCGGCCCTGTCCGCGCCGCCCGCTCACCGTTCAAGTCCACCCTCTCCCTCTCTCTCCCCCCTTCCCCCCCTACTCCCCTCTCTCTCCCCCCTCTCCCCCCTCCCCCCCTCCCCCTCTCCCCTCCTCCCCCTCCCACCTGAACACTGACAGATGATTAATTCTGAGTGCATTATGTCATCTGTGTTGTTGAGACTCTAAAGGACAGCAGAGCAGTAGCCTTCACAGTGTGCTGCAAAATATATTGCAGCTTTCAAATACGTTACATAACTATGGCAACAAAATAAACAGTTTCTGTAAACTGATGATGTTAATTATGCTTCATTTTATTAGTTAGAATTGTCTGCCATCCTATAAACTGAAGAATCATCTACAATTGTGAATCTTTTTGCTGTTTCATGCCCACCCATTGAAACAAAAACAGCTGCTGAGAAGCATCATAAAAATAGGCATTTTGCACAGTGTGATCCCAGTCATGAGTTGAGATTAACTGTCCACTATCCTCTGTAGTTTATTCTAATTCCATCCTCCTCCCCATCCCTATTAATGCTGTTGACGATTTCATATAAAATATCTGTTCTCAGCCATCATTGAGCAGCAGTTTTGGACAGAAAGCTGATGATTGCAGTAGATTAATTTTATTGAAATTCTGCTGATTGAACTGTCCTTCCCCATTACTAATCTACAGTGCTTTGAAGTGACAATTACACTAAATAAAAAGCCCATTGTTATATTCTGAAGGGTCCCAACCCAAGACGTCACCTATCCACGGTCTCCAGAGACTGCCTGACTCACTGAGTTTGCTCTAGAATGTTGCTGTTATTTTGAGTTACTCTGGTCTTTTTTTGTAAATCAGCATCTGCAGTTCCTTGTGTCTTTGTTTCATTAATCATAGTCATCATCTCAAATGACAATTTGATCCCATGCAGAGGAGTGGGGTTTGTGGGGTATTGGTTGACAGAGCCAAGTATCGCTGGAGCACATGGCAGTTTATGTGGGTTCCTAGATAACCACCTGACCTCCAAGAGGACACATGTAGTGACTATATGATGCATCCAAGTTGGTCCATCATTGGAGTGTGTAGCTGGGAAATGTGATGCTCTTTCATGTTCTAGTTAGCCGACATCCTCAATATTGTTCACCATTGCAGTCATTGCATCAGAGGGAACATAAATTTTATCGGGATGCATCACAGCATGGTTTGGGAACGGTTCCCTCCAAGACCGCAATAAATTGCAGAGAATTGTGGACGCAGCCCAAACCATCATACAAACCAACCTCCCTTCAAAAACAACAGTCTTAACAAAAATCTGTAGCCTCCTGCTCCAAAAACTGCTAACTGTCACGTCACATGTGGGCGGAGCACCAAGACAAATTACTGGTATGTGAATACTTGGCCAATAAACTTATTCATTTATTCATTTATTGACTCCATTCACACCTCATGCCGTTTTTTGAAGGGACATCAGCATAATAAAGGACAAGTCTCACCCTGGTCACTCCCCCTTCTACCCTCTCCCATCAGCCAAGAGGTATAGAAGTGTGAAAACACACACCACCAGATTCAAAAATAAAATGCCAGAGCAAAAGGAGGCTACAGATTTTTGGTTATTGAGTAGAGTTACTACTCGTGGAAAAAAAGCTGTTTTTGGAAGTCAGTCTGAAGAAGGGTCTCGACCCGAAACGTCGCCTATCTCCTTCGCTCCTTAGATGCTGCTGCACCCGCTGAGTTTCTCCAGCCTTTTGTGTACCCACCAGATTCAGGGACAGTTTCGTCCTAGCTGTTATCAAGCAACTGAACCAACAACCAGAGAGCGGTCCTGTGCTACTATCTACAGTGGCTTGCAAAAGTATTCATACCCCTTGAACTTTTCCACATATTGTCACGTTACAATCACAAACGTAAATGTATTTTATTGGGATTTTATGTGATAGACCAACACAAAGTGGTTGCATAATTGCGAAGTGGAAGAAAAATGATACATGGTTTCCAAATTTTATTACAAATAAAAAAACTGAAAAGTGTGGCGTGCAAAAGTATTCAGCCCCCCTGAGTCAATACTTTGTAGAACCACCTTTCACTGCAATTACAGCTGCAAGTCTTTTGGGGTATGTCTCTACCAGCTTTGCACATCTAGAGACTGAAATTTTTGCCCATTCTTCTTTGCAAAAATAGCTCAAGTTCAATCAGATTGGATGGAGAGCGTCTGTGAACAGCAATTTTCAAGTCTTGCCAGAGATTCTCAATTGGATTTAGGTCTGGACTTTGACTGGGCCTTTTTAACACATAAATATGCTTTGATCTAAACCATTCCATTGTAGTTCTGGCTGTATGTTTAGGGTCGTTGTCCTGCTGGAAGGTGAACCTCTGACCCAGTCTCAAGTCTTTTGCAGACTCTAACAGGTTTTCTTCCAAGATTGCCCTGTATTTGGCTCCATCCATCTTCCCATCAACTCTGACCAGCTTCCCTGTCCCTGCTGAAGAAAAGCATCCCCACAGCATGATGTTGCCACCACCATGTTTCACAGAGGGGATGGTGTGTGTTCAGGGTGATGTGCAGTGCTAGTTTTCCGCCATACATAGCGTTTTGCATTTAGGCCAAAAACTTCAATTTTGGTCTCATCAGACCAGAGCACCTTACTCCACATGTTTGCTGTGTCCCCCACATGGCTTGTGGCAAACTGCAAACAGGACTTCTTATGGCTTTGTTTCAACAATGGCTTTCTTCTTGCCACTCTTCCATAAAGGCTCGATTTGAGGAGTGCACGACTAATAGTTGTCCTGTGGACAGATTCTCTCACCTGAGCTGTGGATCTCTGCAGCTCCTCCAGAGTGACCATGGGCCTCTTGGCTGCTTCTCTGATCAATGCTCTCCTTGCCCGGCCTGTCAGTTTAGGTGGATGGCCATGTCTTGGTAGGTTTGCAGTTGTGCCATACTCTTTCCATTTTCGGATGCTGGATTGAACAGTGCTCTGTGAGATGTTCAAAGCTTGGGATATTTTTTTATAACCTAACCCTGCTTTAAACTTCTCCACAACTTTATCCCTGACCTGTCTGGTGTGTTCCTTGGGCTTCATGATGCCCAAGGAACATTGTTTGTTTACTAATGTTCTCTAACAAACCTCTGAGGCCTTCATAGAACAGCTGTATATATACTGAGATTAGATTACACACGTGGACTCTATTTACTAATTTGGTGACTTCTAAAGGCAATTGGTTGCACTGGTTTTATCTAGGGGTATCAGAGTAAAGGGGGCTGAATACTTTTGCACGCCACACTTTTCAGTTTTTTATTTGTAAAAAAATTTGAAAGCCATGTATCATTTTCCTTCCACTTCACAATTATGTGCCACTTTGTGTTGGTCTATCACATAAAATCCCAATAAAATACATTTACGCTTGTGGTTGTAACGTGACAAAATGTGGAAATGTTCAAGGGGTATGAATACTTTTGCAAGCCACTGTACCTCATTCGAGACCCGTGGAGTATCTTTAATCGGACTTTACTGGACTTTATCTTGCACTATATGTTGTTCCCTTTATCATGTATCTGTACACTGGATGGCACGATTGTAATCATGTATTGGCCTTCCGATGGCTGGTTAACAAGCAACAAAAGCTTTTCACTGTACCTTAGTACACGTGACAATAAACAAAACTAAAATTTACTTTGAATGGTTAATTTAAAAAAAAGCTGGTGGAACGCAGCAGGTCAGGCATCATCATCATCAGAGGGAATGGTCAATCTTTGTTTTGTGTTGGAACCCTTATACTGACTGATGGGATAGGGGGGAGAAAGCTGGATAAGAGCGATGGGGTGGATCAAAGCTCGGCAAGTGACCTCTTTTCCAGCTTTCACCCCACCAACTCCATCAGTTTTGAAGAAGGGGCTCTGACCCAAATTGTCGTAATTCTATTTCCTACATTGATACTGCCTGACCTTCTGAGTACCTCCAGCCTTTTTGTTTTTTTGCTCAAGATTCCAGCATCTGCCATTTCTTGTGTCTCCAAATTAAATCAATAGATTATTGTTAAAGATGTTATTGAGGGATATAGAAGCTCACGGTTTAAGATCCAAATTGGCTTTGATTGAATTGAGTCCAACAGGATCAAGTGGTTGAACGGTGGATTTCAGTACCCATGAACATCAAGCTGTATTGTGTTAAAATCTTATCATGGAAACAATGCAGTCAAATGTAAGGCAGTGTGGTTTGAATCGAACCAAGCTGACACTTGCAATGCATGCCGGTCACTGTTTCAGCATCAGAGTTGCTGGTAGTTTTGAGATAACAAATCTTACTTGTCCCTTCAAAGGCTACAATGATGGACACATTATTTATGCAAGTCATAAGAAAACATTTTTTCCTAATTCCCCCTTCTGTGATTTATTTTTCTTATTTACCTTCAAAATCTAACAATTCACGCATTAAATAAAATTCTTCATTTATCTAACTGCATGCCTCCCAGCTTAAAGACCTGGGAACTGTATTATAATCTTCCCAAGCAGCAGTCTGAAGCAAATGCAAAACAGTTGTTGACTTTCCGAATTACTGTTGCAGAACTACTAATGAGCCACAGGTCAAAATGAGCACATGAAATCCAAGGTTTCTCTTTCCTCTTCCAATTACAGCTGTTTATAATCCTTTGACTGTAAACTAATTGCAGAATAATTGGACAGCGCAATATAAAGTAGCTCCCCCCCTTCCCATTAGCTTAATACTTGGATTTTGAAGCTTGCCAACGTACTCAATCATGCTCATTAACAAAGACAATTATAGATTTTTGGGCGATTTTGCTAATGTTACAGTGCCCTCCATAATGTTTGGGACAAAGGTCCATAATTTATTTATTTGCCTCTGTACTCCACAATTTGAGATTTGTAATAGAAAAAATCAAATGTGGTTAAAGTGCACATTGTCAGATTTTAATAAATGCCATTTTAATACATTTTGGTTTCACCATGTAGAAATTACAGCTGTGTTTATACATAGTCCCCCCCATTTCAGAGCACCATAATGTTTGGGACACAGCAAAGTCATGTAAATGAAAGTAGTCATGTTTAGTTTTTTGTTACATATCCTTTGCATGCAATGACTGCTTGAAGTCTGCGATTCATGGACATCACCAGTTGCTGGGCGTCTTCTCTGGTGATGCTCTGCCAGGCCTGTATTGCAGCCATCTTTAGCTTCTGCTTGTTTTGGGGGATAGTCCCCTTCAGTTTTCTCTTCAGCGTATAAAAGGCATGTTTAATTGGGTTCAGACCGGGTGATTGACTTGGCTACTCAAGATTGACCATTTTTTAAATTTGAAAGATTCCTTTGTTGCTTTAGTAGTATGTTTGGGATCATTGGCTTGCTGCAGAAGGAACCGCCGGCCAAAGAGATTTGACGCATTTGTTTGAACTTGAGCAGATAGAATGTGTTTATACACTTCATAATTCATTATGCTACTACCATCAGCAGTTGTATCATCAATGAAGTTTAGTGAGCCAGTATCTTCAGCAGCCAAACATGCCCAGGCCATAACACCCCACCAGCATGTTTCACAGATGAGGTGGTATGCTTTGGATCTTGGGCAGTTCTTTCTCTCCTCCACACTTTGCTCTTGCCATCACTCTGATATGTGAATCTTCGTCTCATCTGTCCACAAGACCTTTTTCCAGAACTGTGATTGCTCATTTAAGTACTTTGTGGCAAACTGTAACCAGGCCATCCTATTTTTGAAGCTAACCAGTGGTTTGCATCTTGCAGTGTAGCCTCTGTATTTCTGATCTACTAATGTTTGCCTACTGATTGAATGGGCATGTATTCAAATCCAGCCATCAAAAGGTTAACAATTTCGCAAATGATGTACCCAACAGCATTTGATCTGCAAAATATGCAAATTGCAGACATGATTCACTTCCCTTAAGAGTTCTTCTAAATAGTGGAAACCATGGAGACTAATGAGTGCTATTAAAAACATTAATCTGGGGATTGTTTACCAAGGATGGGATTTAAACGCAGCAAAAAAGTATTAAAATTCACAAGCGCCCACTGCTTACATGTAATGGTGCTTTGTACCTTAAACACCATCAAAACTAATGCTTCAACAAATGGCCCATTCTTTGGAAAGTGAACCAAAATATCACACACGTGACTAGATGTCATCACAAAGTAACATATTAAAAAATTCTTGTGAGAGATTAATCTCATTCATTTCTATTTTCCTACCTACATATCTATAGTGCCTGTCTGCTAAAGATATGAACATTCTAGCGTTTTAAAATTCACAGTTTGTATAACGCTTCCATGTGACATCACACACGTGACCAGTCATATTTTATCTCTGACCCAAAACAAACATTTTCAGCATCTATATATATCTATACTCCAACTCGCTCAGCCTAGCTGGGATTCCTCGCCCTCTCCATCTCTACCATCCCTTCCCCTCACTACCCCTTTCTCTCTAACCCCCTCCCTCTCTGCCCTACTCCCTCTCTACCCCCCCCCCCTCTACCATCCCTCTTTACCCACCATCACCTCCCTCTCCCTCTCGACCCCCTCCCTCTCTACCCAGCACTCCAACCTGTTCGGCCCTGCACGCTCGGCTCCGCTCAGCCCCGCTCTGCTCGGACCCGCTAAGACCAACTCCATTGGCTCCGCTCGAAGAGGTGAGGGAGGGATTGGGGGAGTGGAGGAAAGGAAAAAAATCCTGGGTAGTTGAGGAGGGAGAGTGGGGGGATTGAGGGAGAGGAGGGGGTAGGGAGAGTTGTTCAAATGTCTACATCCCTCTCACGTCCCCTCCCTCTCTACCCCATCCCCCTCTACTCCCCCCCCACAATATCCCCCTCCCCCGACTCTACCTCCCTCTCTCTAACCCTCTCCCTCTCTGCCCCTCTCCCTCTCTACCCCCCCCTACCTCGACCCTCCCTCTCTACCCCCCTCACCTCCCTCTCCCTCTCTACCAACTCCCTCTCTGCTCCCCTCACTGCCTCTCTACCCCCTCCCTCTCTATCCCCCTCACCTCCCCCTCCCTCTCTACCCCGTCACCTTCTCGCTCTCTACCCCCTACCCCGCACTCTCTACCCCCTCCATCTCCCTCTCTACCCCCTACCCCGCACTCTCTACCTCCTCCCCCTCCCCCTCCCTCTCCACCCCTACCCTACCTCTCTACCCCCTTCACCCTCTCCCTATCTACCTCCCCAGTTTTGGAATTGCTTCCCATTCCCAGGTTAATTAATTGACCTGCTCCATAATACATTTGACATCAACACTACATTTGTAAAGGTCCCAGAACCTGACTGCTGTTAGACAAAGCTCCCAGGTTTAATATATTTAGATGAACAGTCTGCAGACTTCAATTTGGATTTGTGCCATGATTATAAAACAAACAATGGAAAATCAGTTTGAAGAGAACCGTAGACCAGGTTCCAGAATGTGAATGGAAGCAAGCATGTGGGGAACTGATCTCTAATACTACAAACCTTGCAGCACCACCCACTGTTGTAATTGAGGATTCCAAGTGCCCCATGGTCACTTTGTGTCAAAGCCACTAATTTACTACAACATTTCAACATTGGATATTTTCCAGATTGGAATTGTCAGATTTACTCCACAGGTCAATGTTCCTGATCAATAGACTATGTGCTTGATAGTGCAGGGAACCAGAGAGGGGTGTTCAAATCCCTTTAAGGCATCTGTGGGATTTAAATCTAACTAACTAAATAAATCTGAAGAATGGTCTTGATCCTAAATGTCCATTATCTTCCAGAGATGCTGTCTGACCCACTAAGTTTCAACACCTTGTGTTTTTTTTAGTAAACCAGCATCTGCAGTTCCTTCTGTCTCTCTCTTAATTAAATATTAATTATAATATAATATCAAGGGGGGGGGGGGGTAAGTGTGTGTGGAGAGTGGTTAGTGTGTGTGACGCCGCAGGCCAACCCCCCCCCCCCCCCCCCGCTGCCCCGCCCCGTAACGGGTCCCACTTGGTCTAGTAACATTTTTTTCGTTTTATCAAGTGACATTTTTATATGAACCATATATACAGTACAAAACAATATACCTGTAATGCTTTCAGAATTAGAAGTGATGTTTTCCACAATTCTTCATCTTTTTGGTCACACATGTGACTAAGAATGGGCCATATACAGGATTGGAGATGCAATGCCTGAACATTCTGAAAAGAAGAGAGAGGGCCTGAGATCTTAGTTTGTTTAGAATGGTGTGTATTACTTCATGAACACAACACATTTAAGGATTATGTAGGAAAGATCTGCAGATACGGTTTAAATCGAAGGTGCTGGAATAACTCAGCGGGACAGGCAGCATCTCTGAGGGAAGGAATAGTCAGTCTGAAGAAGGTTCCTCGACCCGAAACATTACCTATTCCTTCTCTTCAGAGATGCTGCCTGTCCCGCTGAGTTACTCCAGCATTTTGTGTCTATTTAAATTTAAGGATTGCTATTGCTTCTCATCAATGATCCTTTTTTGAATTTGTGTTGTTGCAGAATTTGAAAGATTGAAACATGGACTTATATTTTTGAGTATTAGAGAAATCCAATGTATTTATTGTATGAACTTTATACATTCTAGAACTATATATAGCGTAGTGGAAGTTATTTTATAATCGCATCTATGTTTAATACACATGCTTTGCCCATACACATACACATACACTATACACGTACACAGGCATAGTGGCTCGGATCTAATTAATCACAGGAGGTCAAGATCGGGACATGAAAAATATTTGGTAACTAAGGCAAAGAAGCATCCAAAGTGATTCTACACATTTTTAAGGACAAAAGGTGGAGAATGGACCTTCTTAAAGATCCATAAGGTTGTCTATATGTGGAGGCGCAGGAGAAGGGCAAGGTTCTCAATGAATATTTGTCTTCGGTTTTCATTGTGAAGAAAACATGATGCTAGGAAACACGGTGAATTTAATAGTGAAGTCGTGAAATTAGTCCACATTACAGAAGAGGTGTTGATGATCATAAATCACTTTGAAGTAGATAAATCCCCAAGGCCCGTTCAAATGTAACCCAGGATTTTGTGGGAAGCTGGGGGTGAAATTGCAGGGTTATTGGGAAAGGTATATGTATCATTGATGCAAATATCTTTGGAGAGTGGCTGATGTTGTGTCTCTATTTAAGAAAGACTGCAAGGAAAATTCTGGGAACCACGGACCAGTGAGCCTAACATCAATGATAATAAATGAATGGAAAGTATTTTGAGCATAGCTGTGTTTGTTCAATTTGATTGAGTATTTTTGAAGAGGTGAGCAAGAAGACTGAGTGCTGGGCGGTAGATGTTATCTACGTGGATGTTAGCATGGCCTTTGACAAGGCAGTGCCATGGTACAAAGTGCTGGTCTGGAAGGTTCAATTACATGCGTTTTAGGGCGAGCTAGCCAAATGGATACAAATTTGGTGTAATGGTAGAAGACAAAGGGTGGAGGTAGAGGGTTATCTTTCAGGCTGGGGGCTGTCATAAGTGGTGCATCACATGGATTGGTGCTCGGTCTATTGTTGTTCATTATTTATATTAATGATTTTGGTGGCATGATTTGGGCGCGATATAGTTTAGTAAGTTTGGGGAAATTGCTGGAATAGTGCACAGTGAAGAAGGTTATCCATCATCACAAGGGATCTTGATTTATTGACTGAGGAATGGCAGCTGAACTTTAATTTTGATAAATGTGAGGTTGTCCTTTTTGATAGGGCAAAGGTGGGCAGAATTTGAACAAAAAATGTTGTGCCCTGGGAGTGTTGTAGATTAGAGAGAGGCACAGACAGAGTCCCGTAAAGGTGGTGACGAAGGCGTTGGATATGCTTGCCTTCACCGATTAGGTAATTGAGCAGAGGAGTAGGCATGACATGCGTATAATTATGGTCACTATTTTTATAGTAAGAGTTTGATTAAACTGAAAAAGATGCAAAACAATATATAAAAGGATGGTACAGGATCGGGAGAGTATGATTTATAAGAGGAAGTGGGATAGGCTGACTTTCTTTTCTCTGGAGTATTGGAGGCAGGGGGTGACCTTACAGAGATGTCAAATTATGCAGGATATAGATAAGGTGAGTAGCCAGAGTCTTTTCCCCAGCGCAGAAGAGTAAATACCAGAAGACGTAGCTTTAATGAGAGAGAGGAACGATTTAAAAGGAAGCGAAGGGACATCTTTTTCTTCCAGAGGAAGATGGCTACATGGAAACAACAGCCAGAAGAAATACTAGCGGTGGGTACAAATATGACATTTAGAAAGTATTTGGACAGGTACAGGGATTTAAAGGTTTGGAGGGGTATGGGTCAAATGCAAGCAAATTGGAATCTCTCGTTGGGCAACGTGGTAGTCCTGCACCCATTCTGTGACTGTAACATGAAGTCAATGCTCTGGGAAGGTATGGTAACAGTTAGAAAAAAGTGAAAATATTGATCTACACAAAATTCTTAAGTTTTCAAAATCAATAGGTGGAAAGGCCAACTGAAAGAGTTGTTCCCCTACCAGATTTTTGCTATTACATAAATCTGGTGTTGGACCTTATGCCTTGTTCAGCTGAAAAGGCCTCATATTCCGATCATTGTTTCAGTGTTATTGCCACCACTATGACTTGCTTCTCAAAGTAAGCCTTTTTCATCAAATAATAATTTTCCTATGTTGATTTGAGCTCAGGTTTGTGTTAAGTTTGGTGAAGATTGGAGTGAATTTATTTTGAGACCAGGTTAATAAACTGAATGTGAGTATTTAATTCAATAGCACAAAATCTGATGGTCACAGAGAGATACAGGCCTCTTGACCCATCGAGTCTACACTGACGTAATCTCCCCCAGCCCTCAGATATTTGAATTCTTTCAGTTATATCTCCTTAAAAAAATCCCCAACTTTAATTACAGTCATTCATAACTGAACCTTGCAATGCTGGGGCCCTAATATCTGCAACTCTCTCTCTATAAACCTGCCGAAACTCTGGCTCTCTAATCACCTTTATGATTCCTCTTATAGGCCTGTCTTTTCACTAAAGGTTTAGATCATCTGCCCATATTATTATTCCCCACTTTTGTAATCCTCTGCACAGACTTATACAGTGTGTCACTTGCATCTGCAAGCTTATTTTCAACAGTCTGCTCCTAAAAATCATTGTAAATTATAATTACATTTCATATTTGGGCTGAAAGCCCATCTTTACTACACTTAATTAGGTTAGTTAGGACCAACTGGCAGATTCTTCAAGATGTGTATAGAACACCAAGTTACCTTTTGCTGTAACGTAGTTTATCATATGTGAAGTTCAAATATATTAGTTTTTGAGGAACAAACTTGAGGAAAAGTGGTCTTAAATGTAAATCAGCACAGATGATTTCACATTTTCAGAATAATTATAATACCGAATTAGAACTTTCATTTGGATATGCATTTAATTGACATCATGACCTCAACACTTTGCTGTTATGGCATTTTAATCAGGAGCAGTTGGTGCCATCTAGGATTTAAGAAGATAAATGCTGTTATATTTTTGTTCTTGCAAGCTGATTGGTTACTAAGCTGAAAATTTGAATCCAATCTATCCATGAAGATGGATCCACAAAGATGCCTTTACTTCTTACGTCATTGAGACACCAAATTCAAAAACACAATGCTTTTTCTTTTATACCTCCTACAAAATCATTATATGTTTCAGGCATCATTGCAGAGTATTGTTTACTGGCTCCTTACAATGGGAATTGCAGCAAGTTTCTATCTTCATGATGTTGAAACAATATTCGCACCTTGAGCAAAACCATGCAGGCTGGATAATTGCCCTAGTGAACATGTCCATTAAGTGCAGTGGGAGTAACCCAAAATTACTGATCATTTAAAATTTTCAGCACCTACTTATTGTTTCTTACTGAAAACCAGAAACTCCAGCTTTGCCTTGGTCATCTTCCAGACTCGGTGTCAAGTGCAGTAATTTCAAATCCAATTGTTTTCTTTAATGTTCCCAGGCACCTGCTGTTGTTTTGTTTTTAAAAAAAGACACAAAGTGCTGGAGTAACTCAACGGGCCAGGCAGCATCTGTGGAGAACATGAATACATGAGTCTGAAGAAGGGTTCCAACCTGAAACGTCACCTAGCCGTGTCCTGCAGAAATGCTACCTGAAACACAGAGTTACTCCAGCACTGTGTTTTTGTTTGTATACCAGCACGTGCAGTTCCTTATATCTCAACTGTGCTTTGTGCTTGTCATCATTGAGGAACACTCCCAATTTCAACTGGATTATCCATGAGTTTATTGGAACTTTGCAATCAAATGTGGATCATGCCAGGCCAAAAATACCCAACTTGACCACTGGCTCTGTTCATCTGACCGTATAACTGCAGTTGTGCCTAGTTGGGGTTTTGTAGTATGAAAGGTCTTGCAGTCAACTAACGTCAAGGTCCCTTGTTAATCTCCCCTCTTCCAATCTACTGTTGCCACCTTTGTAATTCAGATCACTTTTAACTTGCCTGAAGTCTTCCCTGTTGTTGCACAGGGACTTTTTCCATGCTTGACTGAAGGGCTGCGTCTATACATAACTAAAGCTGTGATCTTGTGCTCTTCCGGGTTTTTCTATTTGCGCAAAAACAGTACGCGATAGAGCTACGATTTTTCTCCCGGTCACTCACTGTTCCCCTGTGCTGTGAGTGCAACAGGTTTCGTTCCGATCGGTGGTATAATATAAAAGTAAGAGAGGTTTAAAAATCTTAAAATCCAGCCAATCAGCAGCGCGCGGATTGGTCTCTTCTCCTGTCACTCCCCGGTCCGCCCCTTCCTATGCCATCGCGTCTTTACTGGAGCTGAGGATGGCCGGCAGAGGTCTCCACAATTTTCGGAGGGACCGGAAGCGGTGCGGTGATGTCGCCAAACGGAAAGCGGTGAATCTGATCCCGGCGGAGGAGAGCATCCAGCGCCCGCCGTGAGTCCCAAACACACCGCCATTGCAACGCCCCACAGCTCCAGTCCCTTCTCCTCTGGTCCCCAACGGGTCCCACTTAGTCTGGTATGTATTATTTATTTGCCAGTTCTGACCAAGAGTAGCACCCTAAATTGCTAGCCTCCATTCTCCAAAGCGGTGATCCAAAAGTTATTTCAATCAAGTTTTGTTCATGTAACACAATATGTACATTTCTGTTACTCTGATTGTTAAAGGACGGTCTTCAACTGACCATATCCCAAATCAATGAATGTAAAACGTAGTATTCCCCTTGTCAAATTGAAAAGGTAAGTCTATGATGGAGATGTCTCCTGAATCCCTAGCAGTATGTGTGAAACGAAGAGTAATTATAATTACAAATCTCCATTTTAACCTCTGTTTTCTGGTTGGACATAATGAGCTTAGAGTGGTCGATCTCTACAGTTGTCACTTTTTGTACCAGTTTTCTTAACAGTAATTGCAAATGTGCCATTTATTTTCATATAAGCACAGTTGAAGACTGCTAATAGGACAGACGTTTCGAATTGAACCTGATAGCTGCTGCCATTGCGAGGGGTGCGACAAATGGCATTAGGCATGTGAGCAACAATCTTCTCTCAAAATTAGCGCTTGTTCCAGTACTCATTCACGTTGAAAAATATTATTTAAAATTCTGCCATAGAGACAGATTTTCCTAAGATATTGTGTTGCGTAGTGTCAATTTTTGTGCACAATTCCATTTGATTTAATGCAAACTGAACTGTAAATCAGGAATTTAACAGAGAACTGCGGAAAATCTGTTTTTTTTTTCCCCTTCTGCTCCCTCTGCACCTAATGTGGCAATATGCAGAGGATCTTGGGTATGACGGGTAAACACACAGTCTCTTGCCCAGTAGGGGAATCAAGAACCAGAGGTCATAGGTTTAAGATGAGGGGGGTAAGATATCATTGGAATCTGAGGGGTAACTTTTTTACACAAAGTGTGGTGGTATATGGAACGAGTTAGAGGAGGAGATAGTTGACACAGGTACTATCACAACGTTTAAGAAACATTAAGACAGGTACATGGGTAGGATAGGTTCAGAAGGATGTGGGCAAACACAGGCTGGTGGGTCTAGTGTAGATGGGACATGTTAGTTGGTGTGGGCAAGTCAGGTCAATGAGCCTGTTTCCACACTGTATGACTCTATGACATGTCCTTGGCTTTTCATCAGCATACGCTTGCAGAAGTATTCAGAATGCATGTAGGGTCTGCTGCAGTCTAACCTAGTGTGAGTTCTAGACCCTGGTGCCCATGACAATAGGAAAAAAAAAAGAATACCAAAATAGTTAAGTTAGAAAGAGATGTATTATAAATTATTCAGTGTAAAATCTGGAATCAGAAAATAATTGCACGATACATAGTAAAAGTGGTTAGGGAAGAGATTGGAGCGGCACTGTCTGCAAGAGGTTTTCGAGATACAGGCCCTTCGGCCCACTAAAGTCACGCTGACCATTGATCACCCATATACCAGTTCTATGTCCTACAAACAAGGGCAATTTATGGAAGCCAATTAACCTACAAACCTGCACATCTTGGGAATATGGGAGGAAACCAGCACATCCGGCCAAAGCCCACGTGGTCACAGGGAGGAGGTACAAACATTGCGCAGACAGCACCCATAGTCAGGTTTGAACCCACGTTCTAGCACTGTGAGGTAGCGGCTCTGTGCGGATTTGAGTGATTAGTATTAAGTTAATTACAAAATGGGATAAGAACGGGATAGACACAAAATGCTGGAGTAACTCAGCCGGCCAGGCAGCATCTCCAGAGAAAAGGAACAGGTTCGAGTCGGAACCCTTCTTCAGGCTGAACGCTTGAGAAGGGTTAGATTTGTAAGTACTAGGTATTACACTTGGATTGGTGCAGGGAGAATTTTATTTAACATTTACATCAGCAAATTGGACGACAATTCACTCTCCAAATTTGTGACACATTACCAAATTGGGGTAGTTAGTTAATACAGAAAAAGCCTGCAACAAAATATTGAAAGAGCATAATTAGCTTCCAGCATTGATATACTAAGAGGCCTGGTAGAAAGTCTGATTAGGTTTTACAAAGAGAAACCAGAAGCTTGGAAGAAGAGGATTTAAATTAAAAATAACAAAATCTGGAAATTGAGGTGCATGGATCATAAGGTTGTTATGCTGTTTAATACGACCGGTTTTCAAGAACAAATCAAGCATCAGGATTAATTTCTAGAGGGACATAATTATAAAACAGTAAACATGTAATCTTGTCAAGCATCTCAATTGGACAAGATTTTACAGTAATAAGACTAATTCTGGTCTCCATTATTGGGAAGCCTATGCAGAAACTGAAGTGATGATAGAAGCGGTAGGTTTTAATCTTAAAGCGTATCATTGTTCAGGATGCTTGCTCCAGAGAAAATACAAGGCTGATGCCGATTTTAAGGTTCGGAAACTGGCACGGTAAGCATAGATCTTTTCATACAAAAAGACATAATTATTGACTAAATCATAATAATTGACTAAAAATAAAGAAGAATTTACAGGAGACATTCATTCAAGGAGTGCTAATAATGTAGAACTCCTGGCTATATGGTGCAGTCAAATCAAACAGCCGAGTTGTGTTTAAAGGGAAAATCATAAAATGGAGGGAAAGGAATGAAAGAATATGGTGTTGAATTCAAATCAACGGTTCTCAAATCACGGACCATACACACCAATGTGCCCAGAGTTCTGACATAGAAACCTGAAATATTGACTCTGTTGCGCTTTTCAGCAGACATTTGGGTGAGTGTTTCCTGCAGTTTCTGATTTTATTCACATTTCCAACACCTGCAGTTTTTTTTTTGTATTCCACTAATCTGGCACATCAGTTGACATACAAAACATTCTTGAAATTAATGACCTGAAAACAAGTTCTACGTGTAGCCCACAAAAACACAAAAATGCAAGTATATCTCATTTGGGCAAATAGATTCAGAACAAAAGGTTCTGACACATTAAGAGGAACCTGAGGGGTAACTTTTTCACACGAAGAGTGATGGGTGTATGGAACGAGCTGCTAGAGGAGATAGTTGAGGCAGGTACTATCGCAACGTTTGGGCCAAACGCAGGCAGGTGGGACTAGTGTAGGTGGGGCATTTTGGCTGGTGTGGGCAAGTTGGGCCAAAGGGCCTGTTTCCACGCTGTAGGACTTTGCGACTCTATGGTTAGTTTGGTAGTTTACCAAGCTACAATAAATTAAATACAGGGTGGCAGCATAAATCCCTTAGATTATTGATTATGTCCAGACAAGATTGATTTGGCTGCATAATGCTATATTCATGAATATTTTACTTTTCCTTCAATATTTGTATTCCATTTAATGCAAATGTCATAAAATGAACATGTGATTTGTTGGGAAAAATGTGCCAGACAATAACCATTTTCCTTGTTATCCTTTTATAGATTTGCTTAGCTCCCAATTGATTATTGAGACGAACTGGGGTGAAGAGTTTGTGGGGATGGAAAAAGAGAGATTTCATTAGTTTTAATAAAATGTAGGATTTATATACACAAGCTCAGTTAGTTTAGTTTATTGTCACGTGTACCTGGGTACAGTGAAAAGCTTTTGTTGCATGCTGACCAGTCAGTGGAAAAGCAATACATGATTACAATCGAGTCAGCCACAGTGTACAGATACATGAAAAAGGAAATAACATGCATAATGTTTAGTGCAAGATGAAGTCCAGTACAGTCTGATCAAAGATAGTCCAAGGGTCTCCAATGAGATAGATAGTAGCTCAGGACTGCTCTCCAGCTGTTGGTGGATTGGTTCAGTTGCTTGATAACAGCTGGGAAGAAACTGTCCCTGAGTCTGGAGCTGTGCGTTTTCATACTTCTATACCATTTGCCTGATGGGAGAAGGGAGAAAAGTGAACGACCAGGGTGTTACTCGTCCTTGATTATGCTGGTGGCCTTGCCGAGGCAGTGTGAGGTGTAAAATGGAATAAATAGAAGGTAGGTTGGTTTGTGTGATAGTCTGGGCTGCATCCACAATTTTCAGCAATTTCTTGCAGTCTTGGATGGAGCTGTTCCTAAACCATGCTGTGATCCAAATGAAACTATGTAGATAAGAGTTGTTTGGGACATGCCGAACATCCTCAGCCTCCTAAGGAAGTAGAGCCTTTTGTGTGCTTTCTTGGTCATTACTTGGCCAAGAATGGGGGGATAGGGATAAAAGTATAATAATTAATAATAGTAATATAATATCAAGGTGGTGGTTAATGTGTGTGTGTGTGTGGGGGGGGGGGAGTGGTTAATGTGTGTGTGTGGGGGGGGGGGGAGTGGTTAGTGCGTGTGTGTGTGTGTGTGTGTGTGTGTGTGGGGGGGGTTGGTTAGTGTGTGTATGTGTTGGGGGGGTGGTTAGTGTGCGTGGGGGGGGGTTGGTGTGTGTGTGGGTGGGTGATTAGTGTGTGTGCGGGGGTGGTTAGTGTGTGGGGGGGTGGTTAATGTGTGTGTGTGGGGGTTAGTATGTGGGGGGGTGGTTAGTGTGTGTGCGTGTGGGGGGGGAGTGGTTAGTGTGTGTGTGTGGGGGGGGAGTGGTTAGTGCGTGTGTGTGTGTGTGTGTGTGGGGGAGGGGGTTGGTTAGTGTGTGTATGTGTTGGGGGGGTGGTTAGGGTGTGTGTGTGGGGGGTTGGTGTGTGTGTGTGGGTGGGTGGGTGATTAGTGTGTGTGGGGGGGTGGGTAATGTGTGTGTGTGGGGGTTGGTATGTGAGGGGGGGTGGTTAGTGTGTGTGTGTGTGTGGAGGGGTGGTTAGCGTGCGTGTGTAGCCGCAGCACCTCCCCCCCCCCCCCCCCGCAAACGCACGTTGGGGGAACAGACCCAGCGGGTCTGCACTTGCTCTAGTGGCATTTAAAACCGGCTTGGACAGGTCTGCTGAACGGCCTACTTCTGCTACTTCTGCACCTATTTTCTATGTTACTTCAAGATGGGTGATCCAGGAGAAGTTGTTGGTGATATTTACTCCTCGGAAATTGAAGCTTTCATCCATCTCTACTTCGGCGGCTTCAATGCAAATTGGGGTTTCCGTGCTGTTCGTTTCCTGAAGTCAATCACTATCTCCTTGTCTTACTGACATGGAGAGAGAGGCTGTTGTCTCGACACCAGGTCATGAAGTTCTCAATCTCCTTCCCATTATTATTTGATATCTGGCCCGCAATGACAGTGTTGCCTGCGAATTTGTAAATTGAATTAGATTTGTACATGACTGCACAGTCGTGACAGCATTATTGGAGACCAGTTCATTTTATAAGGAAGGTGTTTAGCTTGCGGACAACGTAGAATTCTTGCAATTCAAATATAATTGAACAAAGGTGTTTCCATTGATCAAGTTCCCACTTTATTTTTTCAGTTGTAATGGTGACATCTCTGAATAGAGCCAACGGCAGTAATTATAAAGTCTGGTTTTCACCTATTAACACTAACACTATATTATAAATGATCATATCACAACCAATCATTGTTAACTCCATTTACTGTGCACTTCTCAAATTTAAAATTCCAAAATATTTCTCCCTTTTTCTGCTCTTCTCACATGTAAGGCATTAATTTAATGTAAGAAGAATGATATATCCATCTCAAAAGAACTTTAACTGTTCCCCTTGATGCAAATTTTTGTTATCTTATTTATTCCAGATTTTATTCACACAACAGTTTACTATTTTGAGTACTAGTTTCATTGAAAGCAGAAAGTAACTGATCCCCCCAAAAATTACCAAGACATTTCACATGAAACGAGTAAATCTGCATACAATGCTAAGGTGACTCGAATGTCAAACGAATCCATGCAAATGTTCGAATGAATTGGCCCTTGTCTCATTGATAGGATCAAAAAGAAGATGTAGTCATCTGCCACTCCTACCTTGGGGTAAGGCAGATGATCCGAATCGGGTTGCAAGATCCACGGCGAAATACGATGAGGATTTAGTATCTTCTTGTACAAAATTATAAAATGTTTAAAAAAAAAAAAGCTGGATCAACAGTTGCACCTTCCCGGCAGCCCTTCGCTCCCTAGTGCCGTAAAGAATGTTTCATATTTCCAACTGCAGTATGTGCAGTACATAAAGGATCCACAATTGAGTTACAATACACATTTGCCTTTCCACATATGGATGTGCACGTTAATCAATCTTACTGAATAGCTGGCCATCAATCACCACTTCAAATCAACTTGTGCAGTGGGCTGAGGAAAGAGCTGTCATGATACTTGACTTCACTTAACTAAAAAAAGCTATTTAAAATAATTTGAAAGTCTGTTTTTCAAATAACTTGGTCTGTTAGGCAGGAAATAAATCATGAAAGACTCGAGAGATTGCAGATGCTGGAATTTGAAGCAGCAAACACATTGCTGGAGGAACACAGTGGGTGGAGCAGCATCTATGGGGGGAAATACATGATGCTTGCATTCAAAAGTAAAAGGCATAGTTGGCTATATTTGTGCATCACATAAATATTGTCATTGTTTTAAATTTGCAGTTTGAGTTCAAGTTGCTCATGACCTGGTGAGAACAGCAGAACATTTCCAACTCCTGTTAAAGGAGAAGCAACAGCCTTAATTGTGTCCCTGTAGTGGCTTTAATAATTATACCTTGGCAATATAAACCAGGGTGTTGCCAAACCTAACTTGACACACAGCATCACTTGGGCATCAAGTAGCTAGTGGAAGAGGCAAGAGTTGACATGGAACAAAGTAGAACATTCCTGTGTTAGATCTGAAGAACTTGAACGCTGTCTGTGGTTGCTCTCCACCGCCCCCATCATTCCTGCATGCCTTCCCACTGTTGCACCGACAGTAGTCAAAACTGAAAGAGCAGCGAGCCAGGGAGATGCTTTATATCCATGAAACAACCAGGAAGGAAGCCCTCTCCAACTTCCCGTTACATTTACACAGGTTATTCAGGAAAAGGGACCACCTTTTGTGATTTGTTTATATAACTGCAAGTTTATGCAACTCACCTATTACATAAGTCAGGGAGTGCCTGTATAGTCTTTACTTTGACTGGAGAGCACATAATCAAAAGCTTTTCACTGTATCTTTGTATATGTGACAATAATAAACTAAGCAAAATCTGCATAAAAAGTGGAGAAAATAGTTCATGGAATATGAATGAAGAATTAAACAAATTTAAGATTTCAATTAAGTGCTTTCCTTGGAAATCGACTACGAGATTAGACCGACGATTTGTTTAATAGCTAATTTCTGGAATAGGCTGCCACCTAGTGTAGTCAATACAGATTCCAGTTGAAGATTTCCAAAATATAAATCTTCCCCTATTGACAAGAATTGTTGGAAGCAAAGTTTGGATTCAGAGAGAAAGGTCATCCTACATCATCTTATCCGGCAGATAATAGGATTGACTTTGAAGAGATCTGGGGATTCAGGCGTGGGCATCCATAACTTTATGGATAATAAGCAGCAGCAGAAATATACACCCTACAGTCTGCAACCTCTTCCCAGGGTTTCTCACACTGCCATTGCTATCAAAACGGGTGGTGATTCCTGGCACAATGAGGAGAGCACATGGGCAAGCTGAAGCAGCGAGCGGCATACCAAACAAAATGTTGACGTAGATGTGTGCTGAACAGTGACAATGGCATGCAATGGACAGAGCTAAACAATCTAGCAACCACTGGATCAGCATAGGGCTATGTACTCTATCCACATCTATGTGTGATGGTGAGCAGTTAAATAATGAACAGAGGCATCTGCAAGAATATCGCCATCTCTACGATGGTGGAACCTGGAATATGAATGATAAAGAAAAGGGTGAAGCAATGACAACTAAGCTCAAGGAGAAGAGCTAAATAGATGATCTGTCCTGGATCTTGCATCATCATGGAAAACTATTCCCAATCAATTTGACTCACTCCACCTGATATCACAACAGCTGAGAGCAGTGAATAGAGCAAAGACAGTACCCGTAGCAGTAGTAACGAGGATGTGTGCTCCAGCACCAACTGCACCTCCAGCACGAACATTCTCCTCCAGCCTCGCTGCAACTGTACAGTTACAACATCTTTGCGACAAGATGGAAAATGTCCCACATCTGTTGCGTTCACAAAGCATAAGAAAATTCCAATCTACAAACTACCCTCAAACTAATCTGCTCTCAATCATCAGCAAAGCGATTGATGGAAGCCATCATCAACAGCACCAACGAGCAGCATCTACTTCCCAGTTTGAGGGGGAGGTAACCCTTCACAAGGATAGTTAGGGATGAACAATCAATGTTGCTCTTGCCTGCAATGTCTTGATCTCTGGAGAAATTAATGTTAAAAAAGCCTTCAGCAGCATGCTAATCTTTAATAATGTGTGTACAAACATGCATTTGCAGAAATGTTACCACGTTACAATGTAAAGCTGGCATTTTCAAGCATAGTAATTTTTCCAAAGTTACAAATCACAATAAGGGTTATTGTTCTTGAAACAGTAGCTAGATTATAAGAGTATTAGCATGCATAACAAATCACAATGTGGAATGAATGGGGAGAAGTGAAGGTGCCCTCAAATTTACCCATTTAAGGAGAATAATTGACCTTAATTATATTTGAAAAAACTGCTAGTGATGCAAAAGGTTAAGTTAAGAGCACTCTAACCTTTAAGGTTATGGATAATGACCGTTCACCTCCACCTCCAATCTCCAACTTTAAACATTATTGTGTACTAGACGACCCGTGGACCTGTTTGGTCCCCGTTGTGACGCCAGAGATCCCCGTTGTGATGCCAGTCAAAATGGCGATCTGAAAATGGCGGTGGGCCCAGCAACCCTCCTCCAACTGCGCACGCGCGGACACCGGACCCGGCAACCTCCCCCACTGACGGGGCCAGCAAGTGGGAGCGCAGTGCCGTCCGTGATATAAAGTAAATTAAAGTTTATAAAAGGAAATACTTTGTAAAATCGAATTAAACTACCTACTGCACACTGCAGGCGAATGGTGAGTAAGGTGGGCCTAAAATTGTTGCGCTATATATATACAAGCAAGACGTTTTTATATATGTGTAAATAAGGACGGTAAGGAAGCGGCCGTTCCAGGTGTCCTAATCCGCCGAGAGGGTCTACCGACGCCGGAGCACCATCACCCGGCATCAAGGCCTAAAACATCGGGCCGCCGTAGCGTCGACTGCGGAGGCCTTAATAGGCCCGACTATGGGTGGACATGGGGATGGGACTAGACTCTTGCTCTGTCTCTCTCTCTGCCCTCTCTCTTCCCTCTGCCTCTCTCTCTGCCCTCTTTGCCTCTCTCTCTGTCCTCTCTGTCTCTCTCTCTCTCTGTCTCTCTGTGTCTCTCTCTCTCTCTCTCTCTCTGCCCTCTCTCTCCCTCTCTCCCTCTGCCCTCTCTCTCTCTCTGCCCTCTCTCTACCCTCTCTTTCTCTGCCCTCTCTACCCCTGTCTATCTCCCACTCCAGCCATGCCTGCGCAGTTGGGGGCTATGTGTGAGTGGAAAGGGTGGGATGGGGTAAGATAGCGAGAGAGAGAGAGAGCTCGACAGTGCAATGTAATACTGAAGGAAGAACTGTATTGTTGATTGTGCTTCCTGAGCTACAAGCCATCCATTTCTGAATGGTTGCAAAGATGTTCAAGGTAATTGACTATTTGAAGAGGAACAGTTAGTTTTCCTGGTATTCTGGCTGACATTCCTCTTTGAAACCAAAAGAGTACGACCTTGACATAGTAAGCTGTCTACTTAATAACTTATCACTTCACATCAAAGGGAAATGTACTGTAAACTGAGTTTCTGTTCTTGCAGAAAGTGATGATGTAATGTTGTATAAATGTAATGTTAAAATGAAGGCTTTCTAAATCTAATTAGTCCAAAGCAAGCAATATACCTTAGTATGCTGGAGAAACTCAGCGGGTGAGGCAACGTCTATGGAGCGAAGGAATAGGTGACGTTTTGGGGTGAGACCCTTCTTCAGACTCTTGTGCGGGTGGGGGGACGCGATGAAGAAAGGAAGAGGTGGAGACAGTAGGCTGTGGGAAAGCTGGGGAGGGGAGGGGAAGGAGGGAGAAAGCAAGGACTACCTGAAATTGGAGGATAATGTTTAAACTGCCCAAGCGAAATATGATCCATAGGAAATTATGAGGGTCTGCCCAATATGATTCATTTTGCGGTGGAACTCTCTCTGGCCATGGAGGAGGCCCAGGACATAAAGGTTGGATTCGAAATGGGAGGGGGAGTTGAAGTGCTGAGCCACCGGGAGATCAGGTTGGTTAATGCGAACTGAGCGGAGGTGTTGGGCGAAGTGATCCCAAGACTGTGCTTGGTCTCACCGATGTAGAGCAGTTGACAACTAGAACTGCGGATACAATAGATGAGGTTGGAGGAGGTGCAGGTGAACGTCTGCCTCACCTGGAAAGACTGCTTGGATGGAGTCGAGGGGGGAGGTAAAGCGACAAGTGTAGCATTTCCTACGTCACCTATTCCATCGCTCCATAGATGCTGGCTCACCCGCTGAGTTTCTCCAGCATTTCTGTCCACCTTCGATTTTCCAGCATCTGCAGTTCTTTCTTAAATCTACCTTATTTTGACTGCTTTTAATGAGTACAATTTCAGACACATTTGCAACCTCTTTCTTTCTTTGTCTCATTGTGCAGCTGTGGCCCTGTAGATACCATGTTGCCCCAGGATTCATGGTGGTCCATCTCCACAAAGTACAATTAGGGCTTATTCACTGTGGAGAACTCTGTGTTCTGCAAGAATTGAATGTTGCCCATGTAATTTATCATTGTGGTCATGTAATTGTATAATGAAGATGATTTGCATCATTCTGACAACCAGTCCATAATCTGCACAGCAGACTATGCTAATGTAATCATTTGTATGCTGTGTATTGTTTCTAAAGCCGGCTACATTATGCCATTGATAGAATTTGATTTTTTTTTAATGCAATCAATTTATGATTTTTTTAAATGTAGGGTTTTCAGATTTTTGCTGAAGATCCTGTTATTAGACCTTTGCATCTTTTCCAGAGTCATACAGTGTAAATGTATGCACTTCGGCCCTTCTATGGTAACCATCATTTGGTACTTGAATGAGCAGGCCTTAGAGCAATATGGACTTAATCCCATTTTATCTGTATTAATTCCATATCTCTCTCATTCAAGTACCTATCTATAGCAAGTCAAATTATGTCACATATTTGTGATATGTGCAAATATGCAAAGCTACAATGAAAATCTTATTTGCAGTGGCTTCACAGGCACATACTCTCGGTCAACACAGAAAAGCTATAAATTATATTTAAATTATACATATTACACATCCCACAAGCAGTGAAAAAAAAAGACTGCTCAAAAATACAAGGCGTTATTCCAGACACAATTAGACATCAAGTCTATGACGGTGTGCAATAGGCAGGCTGTAGTGTCATGTTGCCAAGGTAGGAATTTAGTTGTGCAGGACGGTTGGCATAGGCTTATTAATACACGCGTACCAAGATACAGTGAAAGCTTTCTTTTACAAGCCATCTCATCAAATGATATAATACTATACATTAATACTAACAATCCAAACTCAAGTACAATAGGTGAAGAGAAAGATGCAGTGGGCAGAATATAATTCTCAGCATTGTAGTGCACAATTGCAGTGTTCAATGAGGTAGAGAATCAGACTGTGTCCTAGCTGATGGATGGACCATGTAGCTGTTCCTAAACCTGATGGTGTGCGATTTCAGCATTCTGAAGTTCTTGCCCAACAGTAGCACATTCCAGATTCTTTGATGTGAACTATTTATCCCTCCAATCGCCATTAAACCACCTCCCTCCCCTTAAACCTGTACTCTCTTCTTTTACCCACAACTACAGCTATCTTCATCTTAATTTTATATAACTTAAATTATTTTAAAATGCTGTGCTCTTGGTATCAGTAGGAGGGTAAGGAATTTTAAACAAGCCAGCCAATATTCGCTGAGAAAGAATACGGCAGCAGGCTCACTCGTAAGGTTCGGGTCACAAAGAAAGCCGTGTTATCGTCAAAGCAAGGATGGTAAAAACAACAAGCACCCAAGGCAGTCTGCAGAAGGGTCTCGACCCGAAATGTCGCCTATCTCCTTCGCTCCTTAGATGCTGCTGCACCCGCTGAGTTTCTCCAGCCTTTTGTGTACCCTCGATTCTCCAGCATCTGCAGTTCCTTCTTTAACACTATGGAAGGATGAGTTTGGCACACAGACAGAAAGGGATTTGGAAACAACCTATTTTGTTTTGCCATGCATACACCTGCATATGACAAATGGTAGACTCAGCCCAGTCCATCACAGCCACAGTCCACCCCTCCATCGACAGTAACTACATATGTCCCTGTGCAAGGATTCCCACCATCCGGGCCATGCCCTCTTCTCACTACTACCCTCAGGGAGGAGGTATACAAGCCTGAGGTCCCACATCATTCGGTTCAGGAACAGCTGCTTTCCTATGACAACCAGGTTTTGAACCAACATGCACAACCTCAATCCTACCTCAACAGCAGAACGCTGCGGTCTATTTATTGCATCACCATGGACAGTTTTCATATTGTGTTTTGCACTACTGTCTTGATTATTCATTTTTAGAAATGTTATGTATAGTTTAATTTCTTATGGGTCTGAGTCTGTGCCTGTGGTGTTTATAGCTGTCTCTCACTGTACTGTGCTTATGACTTGATTTTCCTGGTTTGCTGGACTGTGTTAATTGAGTTTATTTCATAAGGTCATGTCATAGGAGCAGAATTAGGACATTTGGTCCATCAAATCTACTCTGCCATTCACTCGTGGCTGATCTATCTCTGTCTCCTATCCCCATTCTCCTGCCTTCTCCCCATAACACTTGACACTTGTACTAATCAATAATCTATCTATCTCTGCCTTAAAAATATCCATTGACGGTCTCCACAGCCTTCCGTGGCAAATAATTCCACCGATTCACCACCACCTGACTAAAGAAATTCCTCCTCATCTCCTTCCTAAAGGAATATCCTTCAATTCTGAGGCTATGACTCTCGTCCTAGACTCTCCCATTAGTGGAAACATCCTCGCCACAACTACTCTATCCAAGCCTTTCATTATTCAGTATGTTTCGATGAGGTTCCCCCTCATCCTTCTAAACTCCAGCGAGAACAGGGCCAGTGCCATCAAACGTTCATCAAACGTTAACCCACTCATTCCTGGGATCATTCTTGTAATCCTCCTCAGGACCCTCTCCAGAGCCGGCATATCCTTCCTCAGGAATGGTGCCCAAAATTGTTCACAAAGGTCCAAATGCGGCCTGACTAGTGCCTTATAGAGCTTCAGCAGTACATCCCTGTTTTTGTATTCTAGCCCTCTTGAAATAAATCATAGCATTGTGTTTGCCTTCTTGTAGATTAACTTTTTGGGAATCCTGTACCAGCATCCCAAGTCCCTTTACACCTCTGATTTCTGGATTCTCTCCCCATTTCGAAAATAGTCTATGCCTTTATTTCTACTACCAAAATGCATGACTCCACACTTTGCTATACTATTTTCCACCTGCCACTTCTCTGCCCACTCTTCCAACCTGTCCAAGTCCTTCTGCAGAGTCCTTGCTTTCTCAACCTTCTGCCTTTCCACCTAATTTCGTGTCATCCGCTAACTTCTCCTTGAATCCCCTCATCCAAATCATTAATATACAATGTGAAGAGCGACGGGCCCAGCACCAACCCCTGCTGAACTACACTAGTCACTGGCAGCCAATCAGAAAAAAGCTCCCTTTGTTGCCATTCTTTGCCTTCTGCCACCCAGCCAACCTGCTATCCATGCTTGTATCTGCCCTTCGATACCATGGGCTCTCATCTTCCTTAGCAGCCGCACGTGTGGCGCCTTATCGAAGGCTTTCTGAAAATCTAGGTAAATAACACCTTTTGTCCCTCCTGCTATTTACTTCTCCATTTCATCACAAGAGTCCTGTCTGCAGTTTGGTGAAATCATTATTCCTCCTCCACCCTGTACCATAAACAAATAAAGACAAAAGTAACCTTTGTCAAAGGAGGCAAGGAAGTGGTTATGGTCACTTTTTGCATTCAGCAATACCTCTAAGCTGACCAATGTTTATGTAGACTGTGATGACCCTGGTCATTGGCAAGATTAAGACAAGGTTCCACTGGCACCAATTTTACTTTCAGCATATATTTATTTCCTTTGAGCAGAAATTGGCTTTGTACCCGCTCCCTCTTTTTGCCCCCTCCTCCCTTTTGCCCCCCTTCCCCATTTTGACCCCCCTTTTCCCCTCCACCTTTGCCCACAGCCCCCCTCCCCTCTGTCGCTTGCCCTCTGGCCCCACCCACTCTGTCGCTCACCCCTTCCCCTCCCCTCTTTCACACCCTCCCTCCCTCGCCCCCCTTCCCTCTTCCTGTTCCATTCTCACCCTACAGTAGAAAATGGAAATAGATTTTAACCAACTATTGAAATAGTTTAAAAAAATATTTGGTTGATTTTGACATTTGAATATTGTTAAGGGCCTGTCCCACTCTACGAGGTAATTGAAGAGTTCTCCCGAGTTTTCCCCTGATGCGAACTCGGAGAATGTCCGTAGCAGGTCCGTAGGAGTTCGTGGATGTCTCGTAGCGGCTCGTACGAGTAAAAAGTAACCATTTTTTCATCACGAGTATTTTTTTACTCGTGGACATTTTTCACAGTGTTGAAAAAACGTCACGAGTTTACCGGATTTCCCGCGTACCTACCGTTACTCGTACGAGCCGCTATGAGACATCCACAAACTCCTACGGACCCGCTCCGGACGTTCTCCGAGTACGAATCAGGGGAAAACTCGGGAGAACTCTTGAATTACCTCGTACAATGGGACAGGCCCTTTAGGAAGAATGTCTTAGCTGCTGGGATGTGGTCTGAAGTGGAGTCAGCAGAGGACGACTGTTATGAAACATGCAGGCAATAATTCAATGAGAAGTTTGGTGTTTTAATTGGCTAGCTTGTCTCCTGCAGTTTCTTCACTGCGAATCTCCACTGAGTTGTAGTGGAAAGAACAATTGACAACAATGAAAGATGGTTAGCCATGCACAGCAAATTTTCAGTTAATGTGGATTAATTATTATGTTTGGTTAATCAAAACCTGTGATAAGCAAGTGGAATATAGTGAATGGCACTAGGTCACCAAGGGTCTGTAGTTGACCAATCCCATTCCCCTGTATTACAGCAGAGAACATTGCAGCTTCACCATGGAGCCTGTCCTTGGGAGAATGCGGAGGCAGGCATTGTCAGCTATTTGAGAGTGTGCTGCCACAGTGTACAGCAATTTTTAACTGAAGATGGCAATTTATTATTCATTGTTTTAATGGCATGCCAAAATTAGCATAAACTCTTCTCACAGGCACGGGGATTTTTGTACATTATGGTGACCCCTGTGATCTGTTCACACTGGAGGATTAGTCAGTTACAAAGCTCATCAAGCCTGTCTCAGTACAGTTATATTTTGTTCAAATTAGTTTTCTTTCTTTCAGTGTTTTTGTTTTAAATGTTGTTGCCCTCAAAGAATTCACAGGAACGGTGGAGATGGAGACCAGATTAAAATTGAAGTTTATTTGAAGGTGCATTGAATGATGATGCATTTTGAATGAATGATGCATTTTGAAATATCTTTATGATTATCAATTAATCAAGGCAGCAGCAAGGCAGAAGAATGTTGAGATTGTCTTTTTTTTTAAGTGTATCTTTTGGAGATTGCAGCCTTCAGTGAGTAGTTTGTTCTTGATTGAAATACGTGCACACCTTTCAGCAACTGTCTGAATTGTTGGGAGAGTGAAATAGGACATTGTATGCTGTTTTATCCATGTGACATCTTCCCTGACAATCTACTGCCAGCCTCTACTCACTCAAGGTTACCAACCTAGAAACCTTGGAGAAACAAGGAACTGCAGATGCTGATTTACACAAAAGGACACAAAGTGCTGGAGTAACTCAGCGGGTCAGGCAGCATCTCTTGAGAACATGAATAGGCGACGCTTAGGGTCAGGACACTTCTTCAGTCTGAAGAGGTATCCCGCTCCGAAAAGCCACCTATTCATGCTCTCCTGAGATGCTGCTTGACCCACTAAGTTACACCAGAAGTTTGTGTCCGCAAATGATTTTGAATTGGGCAATCTACAGACTTAAGTAGTAGATTGGTCTTAACTGAGCCAAAATGCTTTGAAGGAAAATTATTGATGCTTTAAAAAGTAACAAATTACCATTATTTTAGTATTGTGTCTATTTCATGGAAAGGAAATAATTGTTCCACGCCATATTCCACGGCAAAAATAATGGGAGCAGATGGATGATTCAGATCTGTTCAAACCATTTGTCATCTGTGATCAGAGATGAGGTTTTAGCACAGGTTCTATCTTTGGCTACCATTATTCTCCACGGTTTATTGTGTAATTTTTGCTCTTAATTTGTGAAGATGTTTAATTTCAAGATGCATTAGGTGTTGGTCTTCGGGTTGAGGGAAGATACCCTCCTGTGGAACACCTCACAGCGTTTACCTTTTGTTGCTACAGATTCCAGATCCAAACGGCCATTTTACTAAAAGGAATTTAAAAAATATTGAAGCATTCTCATTTATTGTCATAAATCATTATCACTAGCATAATTTCCCAGTTGATGCTACAGTTAAAATATCAGTTTACAATAAACTTTGTTTATCTTCAATGAGGCCACAGAGGTCAAGTAATTATTGAGCTTTTAAAATTGGCTACCCACCATCAATGTAATTAACTGTTGCATCCTATCTATACTTCCTTATCTGGCATATATAACTCCGGGAGAAATGTTATCTTTAAATGATTTATTGTTTTAAGGAACTTTGCCTTAATTTAATTTGTATCAGTAAATCATTTAGATGTTGGTCTTATTCTGTGTATGGACTTAAAAAACTGATTACATTTAAATTAATGTTAAAATAATTGAAGAGCAATTCTTTCTGATCTACAAACTAATGAGATATTAAGGTTGTCAGTTTTTTAATTTTTTTTTTAAACTATTATTCAGCTTCTCCTCTAAAATAATTTAATGATACTAGACTTGTTCCATAGCACTCCATTGCAGCTTGCCTTTCTTTAACGAATACAGCTAGTGACAGAATGTTAGACTGAGGTGTGGGATTGGGTTCAGGACAAGGCTGAATTGTTCTTTGTCAGTGAATCTCACTCTCAAAGCTTTTAACACTTGCCTTTTATATTTCAATGGAAGCAACAAATGTGATCAATCAAGCCCTCAGTCAAGCGGAGAATTCTAAAAATCTATGTTTTGCACATTAATAACATTTTTTGCATTTCCTATCAGCCAGTTGTCTTCCAATAAATCTCTATTGTGTAAGATTCCAATACCAGTGATCTTTCCATATGATTGAGCTCTATGAATTATAAACAAACTATTCCTTTGTTGCCATTCTTTGCCTTCTGCCACCCAGCCAACCCGCTATCCATGCTTGTATCTGCCCTTCGATACCATGGGCTCTCATCTTCCTTAGCAGCCTCATACCAGTGATCTTTCGACATGGACATCTATTGGACATGGAACTATTGAGGTAAACTTCCATGTCCAAATACAGACACTTGCCGACTTATGTAAGGATTACGTTCCGTGAATCCTTGCTTAAGTCAGATTTTATGTAAGTGAGAATCACCAACTCTGTGTCTGTTTCAATGATTCCATGGTTTCTTTATTATCGCGTGTAACAACATACAGATCATGCATCTAACTGCAATTTCCTCTCTTTGCAGAGAGTGTTCAATGTTTTGTACCCAATGCCTCCAGACCAGAGGAGACATGTCAGTATAAACTCAGCACGCTGGCTTCCAGAGCCTGGGATGGGGCTGGCCTATGGGACCAATAAAGGAGACCTCGTCATTTGCCGGCCTGTGTAAGTAACTTTTAATATTTAAATGCATTTTGACAGAACCTATTGCTTGCAAGGAATTGTGTTTTGCAATTTATATATGACAGTGCCAATACCGTTTACTTGGCACTAAGTCATCTATATAAAGAGTATGTAAAGAGACCTGGGTTCGATCCTGACTATGCGTACTGTCTGTACAGAGTTTGTATGTTCCCCCTATGACATGCGTGGGTTTTCTCCCAGATTTCTGGTTTCCTCCCATAAAGACATAATGATACAAATACATCTACTGATGCTCCTGAACACATCATCAGTGATGTAACCTGGGGTCATTGGGTGTTTCGGGTCTTTCAACATTAGACACCGTCACCCAGGCGACCCAGCAGTGGTTGTTCAGACCACGACTTCCGTTCAGGTGGCATTCACTCCTCCCCATGGACCTTCTCTCCTGATCCAGAGCCATCTCGAGGCCTTCTCCGCTGCCTCTGTGCTGTTCTTGATGGCTCTTCTCACCGCCACTCTGTTGATGCCCAGTGCACTCAAGGCTTTGTAGAGCAATTGCCCTGCAAAACCTCTGCAGCCAATCACGATGGGCATACACCTTGCCTTCCAGCCTTGCGTACGGCAGTCTATGACCAGATCTTCATACCTCTTGGTCTTCTTCCTCTCGTTGGGCCTCCTCCAGACGGTCCTCCCACAGCACTGTCAGTTCCAACAAGACGATGTTTTTGGTTGCCTCTGAGACCAGGAGGATATCTGGCCTCAGGGCGGTTATGGCAATGTGCTGTGGGAACCTCAGCTGTTTCACCACGTCTACAGAAAGCTGCCAGTCCTGCGCAGTCGCCAGGATTCCTGACGGATTCCTGGCTGCTCCGGCCTTCATGAAGGTGACCATCTGGGTGGTGGGGCGTGCTCGTCTGCAGCTGCTGATTCCCATGCTGATTGCCTCTGCAATGGGTTTAAGAACCTGGTTGTGACGCCAGGTGTACCAGCCCTGCCCAAGAGCCTTTGGGCAGCAGCTCAGGATGTGTTCCAACGTCCCCTTGCCTGAGCATTGCAGGCAATCTGGAGATTCCGCTTTGCCCCAGATGAAGAGGTTCGATGGGCTGGGCAGGACATCACACACTGCCTGGACCAGGAACTTGATGCGCTGTGGTTCAGCCTGCCAGAGCTCAGTCCATGTGACTTTTCGGTCCATGGCCTGCTCCCACCTTGTCCAGGCTCCCTGCTGCCTCAATCCAACTGCTCTGGTACACCTCTCCTCCTCCACCACTGCCCTAACTTCCTCCTGGACCAACCTGCGCCTCTCCTTCCCCATGGCCTTGTCAAACTGGGGAGTTGGGTAGATTCCCAGACCAGCTCTTCCCCGAGTCACTGCTCCCACCAGGACTCTGTGGCATATCCGAGACTCCGCTTACAGCACGGCTTCGCCGGCTCTCCAATTCCTCCCAGTTTTCACCTCCACCCCTGCCTGAGCCACCTTGGGGTCGCTGGAGTCCCTGTACAACTTCACCTCTCTGGTCCGAGTCACCTTAAACTCCTCCTCCAGGGACTTCATGGGCAGCTGGAGCTTGGTGTTATTTCCGTACAAGGCGATGCTGCTAAGGCTCCTGGGCAGTCCCAGCCATCTCCTGAGAAAGCTGCGGACTTTCCTCTCCAATCTCCCTACGATGGATATTGGGACTTTGTAGACAAGCAGTGGCCAGAGTATCGTTGGCAGGATACCATGCTGATAAATCCATGCCTTGAACTTGCCGGGAAGCCCCGACCAGTCCACTGCTCTCAACCAACTCTCCAGCTCCTGACAGGTTGCCTGGACAGATGGTGTATCCATCAGGCTGCTGTTAAACACCTTGCCAAGACTCTTCACTGGCCTTTTGGAGACAGTTGGGATTGGTGTCCCTTTGATGCTGAAGCGGAACCTGTCCATGACTTTGCCCTTCATCGGCACCAGTGAGCGTGATTTTCCTGGCTTAAACCTCATCCTTGCCCATCCAATCAGTTTCTCCAACCCCTGCAGGATCCACCTGCCTCCTGGCACTGACTCAGTGGTGGCAGTCAGGTCGTCCTGACATAAGGCTCTGATTGGTGGTTGGCACACTCCTGACTTGGTCCGAGGGCCGCGGCACTCTGGCTCAGCAGAATTGACGAGCATGTTCATCACCAAGGCAAAAAGGATCACAGAGATGGTACAGCCTGCGGTGATCCCAAACTCCAGTCTGTGCCATTCTGATGTTACTGACTCTGATGAGACTCTCATGCTGAACTGGTTGTAATAGTCCAGGATGAGATCTGCCACTTGGCCCGGCACATGATGCTTGGCCATGACTGTCTGGATCAGCTTGTGTGGGATGGAGCCGTAGGCATTGGCCAGGTCAAGCCAGAGCACTGTCAGGTTTCCCATGTCTCCCTGGCTTCTCTGATGAGATGCGTCACCAGTCCCGTGTGCTCTAGACACCCCGGCACTCCAGACAAGCCTCCCTTTTACACTGAGCTGTCGATGTAGCCATTGCTGGAGAGGAAGTTGGTCAGCCGCTTCGCCACTATGCTGAAGAAGATCTTGCCTTCAAAGCTTAGCAAAGAGATGATCCTGAACTGATCAATCTTCTTGGAATCTTCTTCCTTTGAGTTCCAGACTCCTTCAGGGAATCGCCACTGCTGCGCCGCTTTCCCTCTCCTCCAGATGACTTTCAGGATCTTCCACTGCCGTGTCAGTAACAAGGGGCAGTTCTTGAGAACCTTGAGGGGACTCTGCTCGGGCCAGGGGCTGAGCCAGCTCTTGCTCTCTTCACAACGTCCTGGACCTCTACCAGGAGTGGCTCTCTACTATCAAACTCCCTGATGGGTGGAGGTGGTTTTATCAGGATGTTGCACTGGCCCAGCTCCTGCTGCCTGATGGGGTCACTGTAGGTCGTCTGGATGTGCCGGTCGATCTCCTCCATAGAACAAACTTCCACTGCGCTTCTGCCCTAGCAGTTGTTTGGTGAAGCCGAAGGGGTTGGCAATGAAGGATGCTCACTTCCTGGCTCTTTCCTTCCGGCTTCAAAGGTTTACAGGTTAATTGTCTAATTATTAATAGTCCCTGATGTGTGTGGGATAGTGTATGTGTGCGAGGATCGCTGGTCAATGTGGACTTGGTGGGCCGAAGTGCCTGTTTCTCTAAACTAAATTAAACTAAAGCACTGCTAATGCATGCAAGTAGAAGGAATTGATGTGTAGGGAACTGAGGGAAATGTACAATGAAAGATGATCAGAGTGAGTGGACTTATAAGGAATAGCGATAGTGTGCACTCTTTGGCTGACAGCATAGACTGATTTTCTTAACAACATTTATTTTGTCAACTTAAAATATTACTTTCATTACGCTTAGCTGGAGTAAGGCATTGCATTTATAATCAGCATTTGTGATGAGTAGGGTTTGCCTGTTTTCAAAAATAATTTTGGCTGAAAAAAATCTTATTTTTTTCAGAAGTGAAATTTCAAAATACCTACCAGAAAATGAATTACAAATTTGTCCCTCGTTTGTTAATGGGAATTCTTTCTTAAGTGGTAATTAATTCAGTGATGCACATTTTGAGAATATTTGGCCATTGTGGCTATATGGCTCACGGGTCACCAGTGTATGGTGGATCCGGCTTGAGAGATTGACTCGCCGATTCCAACTGAAGTTTTTCAAGCATTGGAAAAGAACCTGGTTTGTCAGATCATTTTGTTTTTTACATGTTCCTGTATCCATATGACATTTAAAAGACTTTGGGTGGACATATGTTTTAGAGGGATATGAGCCAAATGCAGGCAAATGTGACTAGCCCAGTATACTAACTTGGTCTTTAGAGATACAGCATGGTAGCAAGCCCTTCTTTCCTACATACTAGGGACAATTTACAATTAACATAAGCCATTTAACCTACAAACCTGTACATCTGTGGTATGTGTGAGGAAATCAAAGCACCCAGAGAAGACCTATGCCACCACAGGGCACAAACTCTGTACAGACAGCACCTGTAGTCTGGATTGAACCCTGGTCTCAACTCTACGATGCACCACTGTGCCATCTGCGTGATCAGCATGGACAAGATGGGCCAAAGGGCCTATTTCAGTGCTGTATCACTCTATGACTATCTACAAACATCCCATTCAGAACCATACTTGCCACCTATTGACATTTTCAATGGTTGGAAAACATGCATAGCTGCTGATTTTCACTGTACAATATATTGGCTTCAGTTAACATCATTTTCAACATTGAACTGATTTCTGACCATGTTTGGATGTCAATGTTAACTGTTTGAGATGGAACAATAACTCATTAATACATAGCCTTTAACTTAGACATCACAAGTTATTCACAGGGGAGTTATTGACTACAGTTGACATTGATCAATGTAGTTGGATTGATATTGGAAATAGTAGTAAGCGGTTCTTGTGACCTTTACCATTGTGACACTTCACCAACATGACCTTTACCATCAATAACTCTGAAAGATGCACCTGTTGCAAAAACTAAATGTAAGAACAGGCTTGAGGGGCATTTGACTTTTGATTTGTTATTTCTCCATGTTAAATAGACATTGGTTTTAAGGATGAATGATGAGAATGTTAAAAAAACTGTTTATTTCACTGCCATTGATGGAAGGTTACAGCACCAAAACTGTCCACTTTGTGTACATCGCAATAATATTGAGGTGTGAACCTATATCGTGTCTGCAGCAGTATCATTCCCACTGCTCACAAATGTCCCAAAGTACATCACAATTAATTATATTAGTCAATTAATCTTCGAGAATTTTGTGAAATACCTTGCAATATTTCTCATAGATGTAAAATTGTGCTGCATGAATTAATCTTTACATATTCTCATGCAACAGGGACTGATTACCTTGTTGTTGAGATACAATGTTGATATTTATATTCTCAGTTTCCAATTACTGAAAAGACATTGTTCCGAGTTCACGTTGATTTTTAATGCATACTAACATCAACATGGGTGGTGGAAGATTAGAAAACTCTACTCTTTTTTTAAACAAAATGTTGTAAATGCAAAAACAGTTGGCTATTTGTGTCACCGTTTGCATTGAAATAGTTAAACGACAGCAAAAGACTGCAACTGTAAGGGTGATTTTTTAAATTAAATTTTCTTTGTCATTTGTCATGGAGCATAAGTAACAGCCTTTTTAGCCAAATTGAAAGGTACCAGGTTATTTAGTCATGTACTCAGTGACCAAAAGCAGTTGCCATTTTATTCTTCATCCTTGGAACTTGGAAAACTTTATTGTCATTCAGACCTTGCGGTCTGAACGAAATTTCGTTGCCTGCAGTCATACATATGGTAAATAACAAAACACACAATAAACACATATTTAACATCCACCACAGTGAGTTCACCAGGCACCTCCTCACTGTGGTGGAAGGCAAAAATCTTGTCTTTGTCTCTTCCCTTCTTCCTCTTCCTCTGCGCTGAGGCGACCCGGGCCTCCGATGTTGTGACCGCACCGGGTGATGTGAATAAGTCCCGCGGGTGAACCGCGCTCCGTGAGCGGGCCGGTTCAACTCCGCGGCCCGGGGCGGTCGAAGCTGCCGCCCTCCAGTCCAGCGGACGCAGCTGTTGCTGCAGGAGCTCCGGAAAAACAGGTCACCAACCTGTGACCTGCGAGCTCCCGACGATGTCGTCCACTGGGCCCGCGGCCGGGCCTCCGAAGTTGCTGCCGCCGCCACCGCCACCGGAAAGCCGCCACAGCTCCGAGTCGGGCCGCGGGAACGCCTGAACCCGCCGCAGCCCCGAAGCCGGCCAGCCCCGCGCTGGTAAGTCCTGGCTGGCTCTGCCTCCGGAGCCTCGGGTCGGTCGCAGTTAAAGTTGGAGGCCGCCAGCTCCGCGATAGGCCCCAGCGCAGACGGAGACGGAGACGGGGGATACGACAAGAAAAGTCGCGTCCCCCTAAAAGGAAGAGACTAAGAATGTTTCTCCCACCCCTCCCACACACATACACTACATAATAACTCAAACTAACGCTAAAAACAAGACAGGAAAACAACAAATAAAAAGAAAAACAGACGGACTGCAGGCGAGCCGCTGCTGCCAGGGCAGCGCCGCCACTCCCGCTGTTTGTTTGCTTACTCTACTCACAAGGTCAAATGGCAAATGTATTTATAAGGAAGAAATATTAATGATAAGTTAACTACTACTCATCTCCAATCTTTCAATGTTTACTAAGCTTGACTCTCACGCCATGAATGTAGAACGTGAACATCGCAGATGTTGCACGATATAATGTACTTTCACTGCACAGTTGTTTCCCATTTCTCACTGTCTGTTGATAACCCAGGCTAATGATCACTTTCTAACATCTTAATGTTTACCCAGTTTCCAAACCAAGTTGTGAAATATTTGTCAGGAAATAATCAGCATTAAACAGATTCAAGGAACTCTCCATTCAAGCTTTCAATGTTCAATTGAAATTAACCATATAACCATATAACAATTACAGCACGGAAACAGGCCCTCTCGGCCCTTCCAGTCCATGCCGACCATTTATTTTCCCCTAGTCCCATCTACCTGCACTCAGACCATACCCCTCCATTCCCTTCACGTCCATATACCTATCCACTTTACTTTTAAATGTTAAAATCGATCCTACCTCCACCACTTCTGCTGGAAACTCATTCCACACAGACACCACCCTCTGAGTAAAGAAGTTCCCCCTCACGTTACCCCTAAACTTCTGTCCCTTAATTCTCATGTCATGCCCTCTTGTTTGAATCTTCCCTACCCTCAATGGGAAAAGCTTATCCACGTCAACTCTGTCTATCCCTTTCATCATTTTAAAGACCTCAATCAAGTCCCCCCTTAACCTTCTGCGCTCCAAAGAATAAAGACCTAACTTGTTCAACCTTTCTCTCTAACATAGTTGCTGGAACCCTGGCAACATTCTAGTAAATCTCCTCTGTACTCTCTCTATCCTTCCTATAATTAGGCGACCAAAATTGTACACCATACTCCAGAATTGGTCTTACCAATGCCTTGTACAGTTTTAACATTACTTCCCTACTCCTATATTCAATGCTCTGATTTATAAAGGCCAACACACCAAAGGCTTTCTTTACCACCCTATCTACATGCGATTCCACCTTCAGGGAACTATGCACAGTTATTCCTAGATCCCTCTGTTCCACAGCATTCCTCAATTCCCTACCATTTACCATGTACGTCCTATTTTGATTTGTCCTGCCAAGATGTAGCACTTCACACTTAACAGCATTAAACTCCATCTGCCATCTTTCAGCCCACTTTTCCAAATGGCCCAAATCTCTCTGTAGACTTTGAAAATCTACTTCATTATCCACAACACCACCTATCTTAGTATCATCTGCATACTTACTTATCCAATTTTCCACCCCATCATCCAGATCATTGATGTACATGACAAACAACAGTGGACCCAACACAGATCCCTGAGGCACCCCACTGGTCACCGGCTTCCAACCTGACAAACAGCCATCCACCATTACTCTCTGACATCTCCCATTCAGCCACTGTTGAATCCATCTTGCTACTCCGCCATTAACACCCAAAGATTGAACCTTCTTAACCAACCTTCCATGGGGAACTTTGTCAAAGGCCTTACTGAAATCCATATAGACAACATCCACTGCTTTACCCTCATCAATTTCCCTAGTTACCGCTTCAAAAAATTCAAGAAGGTTTGTCAAACATGACCTTCCAGGCACAAATCCATGTTGACTGTTCCTGATCAGACCCTGTTTATCCAGATGCTTCTATATATATTCTCTAAGTATCCTTTCCATTAATTTGCCCACTACTGACGTCAAACTAATAGGTCTATAATTGCTAGGTTTATTCTTTGAACCCTTTTTAAACAATGGAACAACATGCGCAGTACGCCAATCCTCCGGCACTATTCCCGTTTCTAATGACATTTGAAATATTTCTGTCATAGCTCCTGCTATTTCGACACTAACTTCCCTCAATGTCCTAGGGAATATCCTGTCAGGACCTGGAGACTTATCCACTTTTATATTTTTCAAACGTGTCAGTACTTCCTCCTCTTTGAATCTCATAGTTTCCATAGCTATTTTACCTTACCTCACAGAGTACTCGCAAAAATACTTTTTTACCTTACCTCACAGAGTTCAATATCCTTCTCCTTGGTGAATACCGAAGAAAATAAATTGTTCAATATCTCCCCCATCACTTTTGGCTCTGCAGATAGCTGTCCATTCTGGTTCTCTAATGGTCTAATTTTATCCCTCGTTATCCTTTTGCTATTAATATAGCTGTAGAAACCCTTTGGATTTACTTTCACCTTTCTTGCCAAAGCAACCTCATATCTTCTTTTAGCCTTTCTAATTTCTTTCTTAAGATTCTTTTTACATTCTTTATACTCCTCTAGCGCCTCATTTACTCCATGCCTCCTATAATTATTGTGGATATTGTAGATAGGTAAATTCCAAAGGAACTTTGAGTTTATATTAAATGATTCTCTTTCATTTACTCAGGCAAGCAGATGACTGTACAATTGCATTAGGTTATTTCGATATATAACGTTTAAGAAGATTTTTTAAATACCTGTGCTAGAATTAAATACACCAGTGAAATATTACTCAAAATACTTAATTTTTCTCAAGGTATTTGTTGTTATAGTTTCTCAGTTTATATGGAAGTATTAAAAGTATTTGTGGTAAGTGAATACATTTAATTTTATGAAATATTACAAAACCTGTTGAGAAACTACCAAGAAAGTGAAGCCAGAGAGGAACCACACTTTTCTTTATTATAATTCAATATTGCTTTTAAAAAAAGATAAGGGCCATGTCTTCAGGTTCGTTGGCAGTTTTTTGTTCCTCAATCAAGATCTCTCTCCCTTTCCTGTCAGTGCTCTTGTTGATTAAAGGATTCCTCCACCAATTTCATTGTAAATGGCAAAGAATGAACCACCATGACAGACAGCTCAGATCTGGTCAGACCCAAGGGTCCTTAACACAGGTTGAAAAACTTTGACATGCTGATGGTAGAATTGTTTTCAACACCCACTGTACAAACCAAAGGGTCCTCAAAGTAAAACACACAAAATTAATTGGTAGAGGGAAATCATAAAAATTGGCAAAACTCCATCTGTACATTACTATAAAATTTCACATTACAGGTACACTTTTTGTACAAAAAAATGTGGTTAGTTTGTAGCACCCTTTAATACCAAACCATCCGGTATGTATTCAGTATTCAGTCTTTACTTTAATGTTATTTTAACTGAGTACTTACATACACAGAAGAAACAAAAAAATTGTTTCTCAATCAGTTCCTGTCAGTGCAGATAATAAAAACAGAATAAATACATACAGCTTTAAAATTAAAATTTACATATCTAAAATAGGCCTAAAAATTGAACTAAAATCAGACATTCAGACCGAACAGTGGCTTTGCTTTGACACGGTGTCTAGCTGTCAAAGTATGGGCGAGGCTAGATGTGTTGGTGTATGATGTATGGGGAGGGGACACAGTCCGTTAACCAGTCTTATTGCCTGTGGGGAAAAAGCTGTGTAGCGTCCTGCTGGTTCTGCAGCTGATTCTCCTGTACCTCTTCCCAGATGGCAGAATGGAGAAGATGCGGTGTGATGGGTGGTAGGAATCCTTAATAATTGTAAATGTTGCCTCCTATTTGAGGTAACTGATTAATCTCAAAAAATAACTTTTAATATATATTTCTGGCACATTGCAGGGGAAATCTTGCTGATTTATCTGATACTTCTTTAAAGCAGATCAGTGATGCATAGTTGCATTTGCTGCAGGTGACCTGTACTTGTAATATATATTGTCTGGTCATGGATACTCAAGCAGGAAGCCTAGACGCATTTTTGTGTTTTCATTCAAAACTCACTTGCGTATCAACGAACATTAACTGGCTCATCACAAACATAACTTTGTAAATTCATAGGTTCTAGGTTCATAGGGTTCTCAACCAGGGGGAAATTCCCCCCAGGGGGGGATTTCAGGTTTTCAGGGGGGGAATTGGGACCACAGATTAGCAAACTCAAACTGTTAGAAATAAAGAATTTTCAGTATTATAAGCTTATTATTTGGAATGCACTTTTTGAGGCAGACAATCTTGGAAAGGAGGGGGGGGAATGATATTCTGACACATGGTGAAAGGGGTGCATGGGGCAAACAAGGTTGAGAACCACTGATCTAGGAGCAGAATTAGTTAATTCGACCCATCAAGTCTACTCTGCCATTCCATCATTGCTGATCTATCTTTCCCTCAAAGGTAGATAAATATTCTGGAGGAACTCAGCAGGTGAGGCAGCATCTATGGAGCGAAGGAATAGGTGATGTTTTGTGTCGAGACCCTTCTTCAGACTGATGTAGGGGTGGTGGGGGTGGGGAGAAGAAAGGAAGAGGCGAAGACAGTGGGTTGTGGGAGAGCTGGGAAGGGGAGGGGAAAGAGGGAGAAAGCAAGGACCACCTGAAATTGGAGAAGTCAATGTTCATACCATTGGGGTGTAAACTACCCAAGCGAAATATGAGGTGCTGCTCCTCCAATTTTTACAGTCGGACTCATTCTGGCCATGGAGGAGGCCCAGCACAGAAAGATCAGATTTGGAATGGGAGGAGGAGTTGTAGAGCAGCTGACACCTAGGGCAGCGGATGCAATAGATGAGGTTGGACGAGGTGCAGGTGAACCTCTGCCGCATCTGGAAACGCTGCTTAGGACCTTGAATGGAGTCAAGGGGTGAGGTAAAGCGACAAGTGTAACATTTCCTGTGGTTGTAAGGGAAAGTAGAGTGATTTCGGTGGGAAGGGACAAATTGACCAGCGAGTTACGGTGGGAGTGGTCTCTGCGGAAAGCCGAAAGGGGTGAGATGGGAAGATGTGGCCAGTGTTGGGATCAAGTTGGAGGTGGCGAAAATGCCGTAGGATTATCTGTTGTATGTGACGGCTGGTAGGGTGGAAAGTGAGGACAATAGGGACTCTGCCCTTGTTACGAGTGGGGTGATGGGGAGTGAGAGCAGAGTTACGGGGTATAGAAGAGACCCCGGTGAGAGCCTCATCTATAGTCCTCATTCTCCTGCCTTCGCCCCATATATCCTGACACCATTACTAATCAAGAAACTACCAATCTCTGACTAAAACATCCATTGAATTGGCTTCCACAGCAGTCTGTGGCAATGAATTCCACAAATTCACCACCCTCTGATAAACAAAATTCCTCCTCATCTTTCTGAAGGTACATCCTTTTAATCTGAGGCTTTATATTACATTTTAATCAACATTATATATTATTTCTTACAATTACATTAATTAGTTTTAATGTGCTGCCTTTGTAAAGCCAATTGTAAGCGATATTTACTGGTACATAATATGCCCAGCCTTCTGCTCATAATATTGAGATGCTGAACTCAGTTTCTTTGTAAATTTAAAAAAAAATTGTGAAGCTTTCAGAACATGTTCATAGGCTTATGTTTAAAACCTATAATTTAAATGTACCAGAGTGGGGCCTCCCCACCCTAGCCACCATAGTGGGGACTCTGTGGTTGAGTAAATGCAAGACCGATGTTCAGGGAATCAAGCAATATGATAGGTGCAGGAAATAATTCAGATGCTAGATTAAATCGAAGATAAACGCAAAATGCTGGAGCAACTCAGCGGGACAGACAGCATCTCTGGAAAGAAGGAATGGGTGACGTTTCGGGTCGAGGCCCATCTTCAGAAGGGTCTCGGCCCGAAACGTCACCCATTACTTCTCTCCAGAGATGCTGCTTGTCCCACTGAGTTACACCAGCATTTTGTGTCTGTCTTCAAGCAATATGATATGTGTGCAGGAAGGTGGAGCTGAGGTGAAAGATACGCCATGAACTTATTCAATGGTGAACGAGGGACCAGATAGATGTTTCCTGCTTCTAATTCTTATGATGTTCTTAGGCAAGATCTAGCCTTCATCCAAATGGCAAAAGACATGGATTTCCCTTCAACATCAAGGGTAACAACAATTATACCAAAACCCAGATGTAGAATCACTGAGAGGATGGAACCTTGAGTAAAACAGTGCTCAAGTAGATCAGCAGGTCAGGCAATGTCTGTGGAGGCAAAGTTTCAGGTCGGGAACCCTCAGACCAAAACCAAAGTTGATTCTCTCCTTTTCTGCTCTCCAGTTTGCAGGTGAGTCCTGGGAGCCCAATTAGCACCGTGCTTGATGGATATCATCCGTCAGCTCACTGCAGACCAGAGTTCAGAACTGGGGCTTCTGTTTTGCTCAGTACTATATCACCATGAAGTAGCCTTTCAGCTTGTGGTAACTTTCATCATTCTACAGATAAGAATGAATTAAAATAGTAAGATTAAACGAGAACTTACCAAGTTTGAAGTTTGATCTGTATTTTACGAGGAGTCGCGGTGAGGGATTTCGTGAAGACCCCGCCAGCACGCATGCGCGGCATCCTTCAAAGCAGCGGTGTGGAATCACAGAACCAACCATGACTGAAAATAGTAAGATGAAAACCGTAGAACTACCTGTTTGACCTGATGATAGAGGGTGGGAGCGGTGGGCACGAAATCCCTCACCGCGACTCCTCGTAAAATACAGATCAAACTTCAAACTTGGTAAGTTCTCGTTTAATCTTACTATTTTACTTCGGAGTCACGTGAGTGACTTCGTGAAGATTTCAAAGCTCTGTGATTTCACGCCCTGAACAACGTCCATGCTTATCACACTGCCGCCATTCTGATGGAGTAAGACTGTTAATGGAGTTCAGTTGACAGCGGCTGAAAAATCAACACAATTTATTAATCAACTAAACAACAACCCCTAATTCGGGGCCAGACATTTACTGAGCGGTACCCAGGATAGCTTCTGCGAATGTCGCAGTGGCGAAAATGTGGTCCATGGGCACCTTCATGACTGTCGCTGCAGCCCTGGTGGAATAAGACTTAAAAATGTTAGTAGCAACTCCTGTTTTAATAACTCTTTACCAAAGAATTTTATTTGACCAGGGTTGGCCACCATGGTGTCCAGTCGCAGTTTTTGTAACATCTGGGCTCGTTGGGCTGTCGCCAGTGCCATGAGCATCACCACCTTAAGGGTGAGCTGTTTCAAATGGTAGCTCATCTATTGGAGCCCAGCTCCTCAGTAGGGTCAGCATGATCCCCACATCCCACGTTACTGTATATCTGGGTCGTGGAGGGATTGGTATTGAATACTCCCCTCATTAGTTTAGACACCAGGTGGTGGGAGCTGATACTTATATCCAGGTATGAATACAGCGTACTCCTGTCGCTGTTGATGGCACTGTAGCTGAGGCCTGCATCAAAATGGAGGCCTGCTAGAAACTCCAACACATCCAGTATTGTATCGAGTTGGAGGACTTGTTGTTCCGGGCACAGAAACCTCCCACTTTCTGATTCGAGTGAGATATTGTTTGCGGGTGGATTCCCGATACGATGCTGCAATAAGGTTCATGGCTCTTGACGAGATGCCTGCCCGGTTGAGCGGTCTTTTCAGAACCTGCAAGCCAACAAGTTTAATGACCATGGCAAGGATGACTGACCCCCCTGTAATGGAGTGAGTAATCAATTTTGGGATGTTTCCCAATCGCCATCCATGGTTGTTGTACATTTCTACAACCATCGGGTACCATGGTTGTGTAGGCCAGTCGGGAATGATCAATATGTCAGATGCAGAGTCTAGTTTAATTTTCTGCAATATCCGACTGGTGAGGCAGCATGGGGGAAACGCGTAGCAACCCATTTCCCCCAATGGATAAAAATGCATCCAATGCTATTACCCCAGGGTCTGGTTCCCACAACACATACGTTGGTATTCGATGGTTCAGCCTGGACGCAAATAGGTCAATATCTGTTGTCCCCAATTTGAGCTATAATATCTCCAAAATCTGGGGGTTCAACATCCACTCAATGTTGTCATTGAAGACACGTGACCTGGTGTCCGCCACTGAATTAAGCTTCCCAGGCAAATAGGTCGCAGTAATCCAAATATTTCTTTCAATGCACCAGTGCCAAATTGTATTAGCCAATTCATTGCAAACTAGCGACCTAATACTACCCATATGATTGATGTAAACCATTATTGTAGCATTATCTATTCGAAAGCGGACATGTAATCCCATGAATTAGTACAGAAGCCCGCAGTCCATGAAAACACCCCCAGCATTTCTATATAGTTTATCCCATGTGACTCCAGGAATGTAGACTCATGAGAGTTCCATCTGCCACCACAACTGGACATCGTACCAGTTGCTCCCCAGCCTGGTGCACTTGCGTCAGTTAGTAGCACAACATCAGGGTTGCTCCATATAATAGGTCAATGACATTCTTTAATATTATCTACCCACCATTATAGCTTGTTTCTAGCTTCCGGTGGTAACCAAAGTGGCCGATCAAAGCAGCCAGCATTTGTTTTTTAAATGCTGTGATTTGTGACCTTTGTGAATTTCTGTAGTGTAGCGGTCCGAATCGTGCAGCTGGGAATGTAGTTACCAATTTAGAGTTACCAATACCAATAACTTTCGCTGTTTGCCACATGGTCGATACACTGGCGCAAGCAAGATTGTGGCACTCTTCTGATATAGCAGTAGCTTTATTAGTGGGGATGATAAACTTAATTAAATTAGTGTCTAAGGTGAACACCAAATCCATAACCCGTAGCGGGTGCAGTTTTTGATTTTGTCTGGATGGATTACAATCCCAGCTTCTCAAGCAGAGCCTTGGTTGCAGCCACTCCTTGAATTGCCAATTGGAGGGTCTGCCCCATTATAAGGATTTCATCCAACATGCCATCACTATAATCTTGTTGTCGGAGAAGAGCCAATACAGGTAAATACCAACTTGGTAAACAGCCTAAGCTGTGATGGTTCCATTAGGCAATGCACCCTTCCAGACAACTTCAGAATTCCCTGTGAGTCTCAGCGATGGCCACCGTATAGCATGCTTCTTTCAAACTGATACATGCCATAAAGTACCCTGAGTAAAGCATCCACCTAGCTGTTCCAAAAGCATCCATTTTGACATGGGTATATTGTACAAAAGTGTTCAACTCAGCTAAATCGATTATAACTCAATATGTCCATGCTTGGTTATGCCAATTACCACTTTTCCCTGCTCGCCATATAATTTCAGCATGCCCTGCCTCCACCTCTTTTCCCTAAATGGTCGTTGTATTTATTGAGATGGAGGTAGGTAGAATCTTTGTGCCCTATCCGGCAGCCTTGGTTCACTGGTTGTATTAGGCTGTTGCCGGTGATATGGGTGAACTCTGACCGATGGAGTTTCATGAGGCCCACTGTTTTGGCCTCCTTTGTCCAGTCCCTTCACCTGTTTGTACAGGTCTCCAAGCAACTGATGCGGCGGTGGAGCGGTAATGGTCGGCACAACCCCGCGAATTTGGGGTTTAGTGTGGGCTATATGGAGCTCTTACGCAGGCAATATATCTCATACTGGGCATTGCATAGGAGTGCCAGTGCATCATGCTATTTACTGGACACGTTATCCCCGATCAGGGTTTTGCAGAACGCCGTTATGCCCGTGGAGAACCTTTCTCCAAGGTATTATTGAGAATCTGACTCCAGAGTTGGTGCATACGTAGGCAATCAATGGTGCCCGCCAATTCGTGGTGCAGGGTTCACCTGTCTGGGTAGAAACGGCAACTTCACTCACCACATCCAGCATCCTCCTCATGCTCTGGTTCAGCGGTCACTGGCTGTCCCTGGTCGTCGTCAAACTCAGCAGCTGGGCAATCATTAATGCTTCTGGCTGGAGACGATGAAGAGCTGAGCGGAGTCCTTGCACGACTAGTGGATGCCGTTCTTCACGTTCTCGGTCCCGCTGGAGATGTTGGACCATTTAAGAGCTCCAACCGCTCAATGCGACCGTCCCTGCTATATGCAGCGGACAAGCCGACTTCCCCAGGCCCTGCGAATTCACTGGGGCTTCCACCATCGGACCTCACCCCCTTAGGGTCTATGGTCCGATGGCAGGTCGTCGTGACCTACAGCCCAAGTAGGGTCATACGACTCCCGCACGGACTCTCCGCTAGTCTGTCTTCTCCCAGACTGTGGCGGCCCACCTGGCAGATAAGAAGGCAGGTGAGTTGACTCGGCGCCGACCCCCGGAACCTGGCTCCCCGGAGTCCGTGCAAGCTTACCTCCACACTTACACCATTACTTGGCGTGGAGGCGCATGGTCGGCCGCTCGCAGCGCTGAGCTGACCGACCGCTTCCTGCTGCCACCTCCGCCCTTGACCGCAGCCTGACGGGGTGTGTTGTCGGCGGTATCTGCTCCAGCAGGCCTACACGACGCAGCAGTGTTATGCCCGGGCTGCACGATGGCAGATATCCCTGGCTGCGGTACGCAATGCACTCTGCAGGGCTCCCCTGTCGTGCGGGCTGTCCCCCCGGCCCAGCCCCCTCGGGTCTACTGGAGCTCGGGGAGAGGTTGCCTGTAAAAGAAAACAAGACCCCTTGCCACGTACCTGTATCCCCCCTTATTCTCTTGGGGGACGGGGGCTCGGAGTCTGGACCTGTTGCTTGCAGCTCCATAGCGGTAACCCATTCGGGTGAGTCGGCCCCTGTATTAGCGGGAGCGCCCGACTCTGCATTCCAGCCCCCACCGTTGCGTTAAAGCTGCCGGCGTTCCGTGCAGCTCCGGGGACAAGGGCCGTCGGCTGGCCGCAGCTCAGCTCCGCGCCCGACTTCCTCATTCCTGCCCCCACCGTTGCGTTGAAGCTGCCGGCGTTCCGTGCAGCTCCGGGGACAAAGGCCGTCGGCTGGCCGCAGCTCAGCTCCACGCCCGACTTCCACATGCATCGAAGCTGCCGGCGTTTCGAGCAGCTCCGGGGACAAGGGCCGTCGGCTGGCCGCAGCACAGCTCAGCTTCCCGACAGCGTCGTCCTGTCCATGCTGTAAAGGAAGGTAATACTTACCTGCCGGTCTTGTGAAGGAGGCCGGTGGGGAGAGCGCACTCCCCCCCCCCAGCTGCCGCTGCAGATGCGTGCGACGATATGCCGCGCATGCCTGCTGGCGGGGTCTTCACGAAGTCACTCACGTGACTCCGAAGTAAAATGAGGATGGGCTGTATTTTAGTTTAATTTAAAATAAAGAGTTGCAACTCATTAAATGCCTGAAGAATTGTCAGACTTTCAACGAGATGGATTTAATGAGGTGACTTATCGACATTGCCTTTGAAGGATAAGTCCTTGGTTTTAACAATTCAGGAAAATTAAACACAGGCATGCTCACAGTTTGAGTTCTTGTTTGTTCAGTGCAAGCGTTCAGTCATTAACGAAGAAAGCAGCCCCCCCCCATCCTGGTTATTCCAGTGTTGCTGTCTTATGAAGGATTGGGTGTAATGATGGTTACTTTGAGATGCACTGCCGGTGACGTTCTCATGGGAACTGAGTAGTGTGTAAACTGAATTAGATGAATATCTCCAAAACTAAGGGAGAGATAATTACTCAAGTTAGTCCACAGATCATAACATTGTCTGGTATTTGCACATGTTATATACATGACTCGCAAATCAAATGCAGATTAAATGTTTAACTAAACACCATTAACTGATGGCATCACATTTATTCTTGTGGCCTGCAGTTGCATTATTTCACTCAGACGTATTGTAAGTGGAAGACTTTAATGTTTGGTCAAGCAAGTTGCCCAGTACGTCCTACATCGCCCACACCCACACCCCCCCGTGGGAAATGTCTTGTCGTGCTTCTATGGCATAATGTAGACTGGGTCATATTGGTTCCTTTCACAAGGACCGTAATTGAGAATTGATTCCAGCTTTACAAGTGTGAACTTTCACTTGCGGCAAAACAAATGCTGAAGCTACAAGATAGGCCCAATGCAAGTGTGAATAATTTTTAATATTGCAACCTGCCCCATACAGAGAAATGTATGCTTAATATTGGAGAACAGATCCCCGCAAGATCGCCTATCCATGTCCGCCAGCGATGCTGCCTTACGTGCTGAGTTACTCCAGCACTTTGTGTTTTATACAAGATTTCAGCTTCTGCAGTTCTTTGTATCTCCATTTATAAGTCTGGCACTTAGCAGTGTTGTCAAACACAATGTATGCAAGTGGAATTTATGCCAAATCATGTCTGAATTTTGTCCCTACAAATCTGACAGCAAATTTAAGTACAGCTTTAGGCACTAGTCAGTAGCTAGGAAATCCCTGGTGGCTCAAATATACGGGAGCAAATGAAATTAAAAGTAAAATATATTTTCTAACCATGTCAGGTATTGGAATCCTTACAGGCCTCTGGGTTTCCAGGTATTTACCACATGGGAACATCTAACAAATGGTGTTAAGGGTAAAAACAAAGAACTACATATGCCGGTTAATAGAATAAGTAGTGGGAGATGCTTCTCCAACCCTTTCCTCATTTTATTTATTCATGTCTGCGAGCAAGTCTAACATTGCCCTGGGAAGTCCTTGAAGATACTATAACAATATGTTAATCAACTAGTTGCATCTACCTTTTCCTCTGGGATTGGAGATAATATAATGCCATGAATTGCAAAATATTTAATGGACTGAAGATGAGATGGAGTAAGAATGAAGTCATTTCTCCTCTGGGGGGCTCTGACTAGAAAAATGCTATGGCACCAGTGCTAGGAACCCAGCCCTCAAACATAGAACGATAGAAAAGTAGGTGAAGGAGTAGGACATTTGGCCCTTTGAGCCAGCACCACCATTCAATATGATCATGGGTGATCATCTAAAATCAGTACTCCGTTCCTGCTTTTTCCCCATAGCCCAGGATTCCTTTAGCCCTAAGAGATAAATCTAAAGGGCCTGTCCCACTGTACGAGGTAATTCAAGAGTTCTCCCGAGTTTTCCCCTGATTCGGACTCGGAGAATGTCCGTAGGAGTTTGTGGATGTCTCGTAGCGGCTCGTACGAGTAAAAAGTAGCAATTTTTTTCATCACGAGTATTTTTTTACTCGTGGACATTTTTTGCAGTGTTGAAAATACACCACAAGTTTACCAGATTTCCCGAGTACCTACCGTTAGCATTACGAGCCTCTACGAGACATCCACGAACTCCTACGGACCCGCTACGAACATTTTCCGAGTTTGAATCGGGAAAACTCGGGAGAACTCTTGCATTACCTCGTACAGTGGGACAGGGGCTTAACTCTGTCTTTGAAACATCCAGTGAATTGGCCTCCACTGCCTCCCGTGGCAGAGAACTCTCTGGATGAAGGAGTTTTTCCTCATCTCAGTCCCAATTTGCCTACCCCGTACTATTAAACTGTGTCCCCTGGTTTTGGACTCTCCCAACATGGGGAACATTTTTCCTGCATCTAGCCTGTCCAATCCGTTAAGAATTTTATATGTTTCTGTAAGATCCCCTCTCATCCTTCTAAATTCCAGGGAATACAAGCCTAGTCGCCCTAGTCTTTCATCATATGTCAGCCCCACCAACCTATGCTGTACTCCCTCAATAGCAATAATGTCCTTCCTCAAATTAGGAGACTAAAATTGTGCACAGTCTCACCAGGGACCTGTACAACTGCAGTAGGACCTCCTTGCTCCTAAACTCAAATCCCCTCGCAATGAAGGGCAACATACCATTCGCTTCCTTCACTGCCTGCTGTACCTGTATGCTTACTTTCAGTGACTGATGCACAAGCAAACCCAGTGTGTATGAGGGACCCAGGTACATAATGTCAAGGTTTGATGATACAGAACTGATGGCAGTGTGGGTTGTGAAGAAGATGCAGAAAGGGTTCTAGAAGATGTACTAAAGATAAGTCAATGTACTAGGGCACTGCAGGTGGAATTATAATAGGGGGGAGATGTAAGGTTATTGACTATACGGAAAAGATAGAAAAACAATGCACTCTTGAAATAATGATAAATTAAAAGGCCTTGATATTCAGCGGGAACTGAATATTCTTGCACACAAATCTCTGAACGTTTATAAGTAGGTATTGCAACCAATTAGGAAGGTAAACTACTTGTTGGTCTTTACAACAAGGAGATTTATGAACAAGAGTGTATAGGCTCCCGGTGAGAGCTGCCTAGGAATAATGCACGGTGTAGTGCTGTGAAGCGAAAATCAGTTGACATTCTTTCTTGAATTTAGAATAAAAAGTGGTGATATCATTGAAGCACCTGGCATTCTTTTGGAGCATGACAGGTGAGATGCGGGAAGGACATTTCCCCTTTCTTGATGTCTGCAACCAAGGGTCAGCCATTCAGGAATGAGATGAGAAGATTTTTTTTTTCCCCAGGGAGTAGTGAATCTTGTGACTTCTACATCATAGATGCCTGTGGAGGCTTATGAGCTCCCGAGGAAAGTACTGCAAAGACAAGATAACGGAATGTTACACTTATTGTGAATAACATTTCTATTTGCTGTTTACACTCATGCTCCCTCACTCCTGACATTTTCTGTTTTTAAAAAGGCAGTGATTTTTTTTTAATCTACTTTGTCTATGGTTTCCTTGGTCACCATGTAGTTTCAGACTCTGGTTGGAATTATACTTGGTATTCAAAGGTTCAAATGTTTGTTTATTATCACATGTGCCAATTAAGGTACAGTGGAACTCGAATTACTATACAGCCATACTAAAAACAAATTGAGCAGGCATTGAAGTGATCACTATTGCAGGAAAGCATTAGTGAGCAGTTTAGGGCACAGTTGCCTGTGTTCTCTGCAATCGCAGAGTCTACTTTATCTTACTTCAAGTGGCACTCTGATTCCATGCTGCAAATAATGTTCCAACCTTATCAATTTTGTCCTCCTGAGCCAACACAGACTTATATCTGTCCAAAAGGGTAAATGGCCTCCTCCATGGCCAGAGTGAGCAACACCGCAAGTTGGAGGAACAGCACCTCATATTCCGCTTGGGGAGTCTGCATCCTTTGGGCTTGAACATTGAATTTTCTCAATTCTGTTAACCCCTGCTGTCTCCTCCCCCTCCCACCTCTCCCTCAGCCCCTGGCATTCCCTCTATCTCTATCTCCCTCCCCCACCCTAGTCGCACTAGCTTCTCATTCTCACACCACAAACAGCTTACAATGGCTTGTTCCCTTTATCATCGATACTTTTTTGCATATCTTTCATTCATTGTTCTTTATCTCTCACATCACCGTCTATATCTCTCGTTTCCCTGATCCCTGACCAGTCTGAAGAAGGGTCTCGACCCGAAACGTCGCCTATCTCCTTCGCTCCTTAGATGCTGCTGCACCCGCTGAGTTCCTCCAGCATTTTGTGTAACCCTCGATTCTCCAGCATCTGCAGTTTCTTCGTTAACAAGTTATCCTTGAAGCCTGTATCTTAATTTCAACTATCCTTGAATCCTTGGCTCAATTTCAACTCTTGAAAAGTTTCAGTCTCAGTTTTTTAAGAAATCAAGTCTCATCAGATGTATAGTGGTGGGTTGGTGAAAGGAGAAGAGTTCCAGATTTTCAAACCCCGGGATGCCAAATGGTCCTCCTTCAAGTATATCTTGCTTGAATCATTAATATTGAATTGGTGTTCGCAGGTCTTATTTTCTAACAGGGATATGGTATGTTAGATTTTAGAGATACAGCGTAGAAAAAGGCCCTCCCAGTGTGCATCGACCAGCGATCACCCGTACACTAGTTCTGTCCTACACACTAGAAACAATTTACAGACACTAAGTTAATCCACAAACCTGTACGTCTTTGTACGTTGGAGGAAACTGGAGCACCCAGAGAAAATACACGCAGTCCCAGGGAGAACATACAAACTCCGTACAAACAGCACCCGTAGTCAGGTTTGAACCCGGGTCTCTGATGCTATCAGGCAGAAACTACCGTTGCTCCACTGTGCCGCCTTCATCTGGTTGCTTTAATTTTTGATTCTACCAATTCACACTGCACTATTTTAATCTCACACTTTGAAAGAAAACGGTTGGAACTTTTTTAATCAACTCACCACACAAGATACAGGTTGCTGGCTTTAAAATTTAAATTAAGGGAGAAGGATACTTTATGGTAAACATAAGTACATTTCACATCTATATGCTAAATAATTCAACTTGTTAAATATGCCAGCATTTTATCTGGCATAGATAAAATTTATCAAGGTGGTCCTCTTGCTCTTTTCTTTTCCATATGTTGTCTTCCGTAAGGTTCAGGAAGCTGGTCAGGATTCAATAGGCAGCCACATTAAATGAAACTAAACAATGTTGTGCATTGGAGGATGATTCATGGCCTTTGGAACATTATGTAGCAAAAGAATGAAGAACTTGTCATTGCAAATCTTCCTTTCAGTAGGTATTTTGAAGAATTTACATTATTTGAAGGTCAAGAAGCAAGCCTACCAATGCACAATAACTCACTGAAAAAAAATTGCAGTGATTGGATACTTCATTTCCTAACCAAGGTTGAGACCATATGCACTCTTGTTATGCACTGCGGTGCTGGACTTAGTTTTTCCAATGAGACATTAAAATGAGGTATCTTATTGTTCCTCAGTTGGATTTTCCTTTTAAAGATACCAAGAATAATATTTTGAAGATGATCAAGGAGTTCACTCTAGTATTTAACCAATATTTCTCCCTCTGAAGAAGGGTCTCGGCCCAAAACGTCACCCATTCCTTCTCTCCAGAGATGCTGCCTGTCCCACTGAGATACTCCAGCATTTTGTGTCTATCTCCCTCAACATGTTGACAAGAAACATTGGAATATTCAGCAATTAGTGTTTGTGTTACCTGCATTGCACCTATGACTCTATTGATACTGTTTGACTGTAAAGCACTGTGGTTCACATCGAGTCTGTCGGTGCCACGTAAATGCCTCAAATTAGAAATACTCTGCTATATTTGTCATCCCCGCAAGGTAACCTGATGTTTTGCTGGAAAGAGCAAAAATCTTTCCTGACCTATCAAATTTACTCGGATCTCATATTGATCAAAATCACTATTTTTCCTCAACATTTTGATCTGCTGCAACTGCTCTAAAAATTCCTGACTACAGATCTTCATTTCCCACTAATATTCAAACTCATACCGACAGTAAAATGTTTGTGGAAGCAAGGAACTGCAGATGCTAGTTTACTTTTTTTTTTAAATACCTATATTGCTGGAGTAACTGAGCGGGTCAGTCAGTGTCCCTGGAGAACATGGAAAGGTGTCATTTCAGGTCTGGACCCTTATTCAGACTTCAGCTTAAATTTTGAACCGTAGTGAGCAATTCTAGCTTAGTTTGTTATTATCATGTGTGTACCGAGATACAGTGAAAAGCTTTTGTCGTGAGCTATCCAGTCAAAGACTATACATGATTGCAATCAAGCCCTTCACAGTATACAGATAAATAAAGATTTAAGAGTGGGGCAATTGTGACGTACGATATTAGATCCTCTTCGGGGGCAAGCACCCAATGGTACGCCACGTGTTAACTTAGAAAAATAAAATCTAGCGTTCCTGTTGATTAATTGATATGCTGGCTTATTGTCAGTTGTTTATCATTAAACAGAATGCAGCTCAGTTTTATTCTGCATCCTTGTCATAAAAAAAAGCAGAGTTCACAATTCAGAAGAATGCTGGAAGGGTTGACTGGATATGAGATTATCAAGCTGAACCTGTTCTCGTTGAGGGTGGAGATGCTTCTCAGCAAATCCATTAATTAATCCACCTAAAATGTCAAAACCATTATTCACCATGTAATTTTTATTAGCATCATGTTAAATTACTTAATAGGAGCTGATGGATTTAATATTTTATCATGGAAAATTATTTATAATAGTCACACATATTTGTACAGTAATGCGACTGAAGTTACATTGCAGCAGGGACTAGAATATAATTTGAACCTTGTATTTTACTAAAATTAAATTATATTTAGTATTTTACTAAAATAACCTCGACAATTTAGAAGGAACTGCAGCATCTCTGGAGAACCCTTCTTCGGACTGAGTCTGAAGAAGGGTTCCGACCCAAAACATCACCCATCCTTTTTCTTCAGAGATCCTGCCAAACCCACTGAGTTACTCCAGCACTTTGTGTCTAAATAACCTTGACAAACGTAAATAGGAATTGAGCCGCAGTTTCTTCAGCGTTAGGGTGATACAGTGTGGGAACAGGCCCGTCGGCCCAACTTGCCCACACCGGCCAACAATGTCCCAGTTCCACTTGCCTACGCTTGGTCCATATACCTCCAAACCTGTTCTATCCATGTACCTGTTTAACTGTTTCTTAAACAATGGGATCGTCCCAGCCTCAACTTCTTCCTCTGGCAGCTTGTTCCATACACCCACCACCCTTTATGTGAAAAAGTTATCCCTCTGATTCCTATTCAATCTTTTCCCCTTCACCTTGAACCTGTGTCCTCTGGTCCTCGATTCCCATACTCTGGGCAAGAGCCTCTGTGCATCTACCCGATCATGATTTTGTACATGGTAAAGTAATTTTTCAATGCTTTGTCTGATGAAGCATTGCCTCCAATAATTTTTCACTGTGCTGAGGTGGTGAGTCATTTTATAACCTTTAAGCTGAAAACTAAAGCAACTCACTAGTTTGGAAATAAAGAAGGATGTCCATCTTCAATCTCAAATTCTATATTGTTTTTTTTTATGGTTTTCCTTAATTGAACTGCCACCTAATGTCCAATGTTACCGTTTTCGTATTCCTCTGCAGAGCTATTTATCTGAACTAAAGTTGGATGTTGCCAGTATAAAAATAAGTGCTTTTGGTATAATTGATAGTTTTATTAAACAAATTTGGCATTTTTATGGTCATAAAAAAAAGGCACAAAATGTTGGAGTTATTCACTGAATCACACAGCATCTCTGGAGAACATGGATATGTGGCATTTCAGTTCGGGAGTCTGAAGAAGGATCCCGACATGAAACATCACCTCCCCATGTTCTTCAGAAATGCAGCCTGGCCCACTGAGTTACTGCAGCATTTGCAGTTCCTTGTGTCTATATCTTCATGTTGTGTTTCAGTTTTCACATGCTCTTCCCAGGCACATCACATTTACCTTAACTATTTACAATATTCTTTGCACCAAAGGAACCTCCCTTGATATATCTATATTATTATTAAACTCTGATCTTGGATGTTTATGTCGCCTGTATTTATTTGTGTGTTTGATTGTGTTTCACATCTCCTCGAAAACCCGACGCGCTAACGGTGAAATTTTTACATATTCCGGTAGAGATTTACCTCATGATGTCAAAAACCGCCTCATCTGAAAATGTGATTCATTATATCCCGACATATTTCTTCAAACTCTTCACAAATCTGAGATATTTTTTAAAGCTAATGAGCTGATTGGATGTTACATTAGCTCCTCTCCCCCTCCAACCCTCTGCCCTCCCCTCCACGTCCCTCCCCCTTCCTTCCCCCTTCATCCCCACTCCCCTCTCTCTCCCTCCCTCCGCGCTCTCCCCCCTTCCCCCCTTCTCTCCCTCTTCTCTCTTCCCCCCTCTGCCCCCTTCCACCCCACTCCCCTCCCCCCTTTCCCCCTCTCTCCCCCCTCTGCCCCCCTCCCACCCCACTCCCCTCCCCTCTCCATCCTCACCTTCCCTCCCCTCCCCCACCTCCCCCTCCATTTCCTCCCCCTCCCTCCTCCCTCCCCCTCCATTTCCTCCCCCCCTTCCCCCCCTCCTGCGGTGGGGGGGTGGTTAGTGTGTGTGTGACGCCACATGCCCCCCCCCCCCCCCCCCCCCCCCCCCCCCCCCGCGCAACCCAACAGGTCCACTGTGGTCTAGTACAGTATAAAATGTATAATGTTTAGTGTGAGGTAAAGTCCGATTAAAGATAATCCAAGGGTCTCCAATGAGGTAGATGGTAGGTCAGGACCGCTTTCTAGTTGTTGATAGAATGGTGGAATTATAAATATAAATATATTTATAATTATAAATAGAATTGATGGTTAGAATGTGGATTGAATTGATGAATTGTAACGGTAAGAATGCACTAATGAGAGTTATCTACTGGCCCCAAAGCAGTAGCCTGGATATAGGGTGCAAGTTGCAGCAGAAGTTAAAATTGGCATGTAACAAAGGTAATACCACTGTGGTTATGGGAGAGTTCAATATGCATGTAGACTGGGAAAATCAGGTTGGTCCTGGACCCCAAGAAAGGGAGATTGTAGAGTGCCTCCGAGATGGATTCTTAGAGCAGCTTGTACTGGAGCATAGCAGAAAGAAGGCAATTATGGATTTAGTGTTGTCTAATAAACCAGATTGAATAAGGGAACTCAAGGTAAAGGAACTGCTATGAGGTAGTAACCATAATATGAAAAGTTTAAATCTGCAAATTGAGAGGGAGAAGGTTAAATCAGAAGTGTCCGTGTTGTAGTTGAACAAAGGGGACGATGAAGACATGAGAGAGGAGCTGGCCAAGGTCGACTGGAAAAGGATCAGGAATGATGGTGGAACAGCAATGGCAGGAATATCTGGCCATAATCCAGAAGATGCAGGATCATTTCATTCCAAAGAGGAAGAAAGATTCCAAGGGAAATAAGAGGCACTCATGGGCTCTTCCTGCACCTAGACTCTATGTTTCCATGGTTCAGTTGCCTGATGACAGGCAGGAAGAAACTGTTCCTGAATGTGGAAATATGTTTTCACACTTCCACGCTGCATTGGCGTAAACTCATCCAAAATTCTGCTTTTCATATCTCCAAGACCCATTTACTTCCAACCCAGATACCCAATAAACTAAGTTTAAGAGGAACTCAGTGGGTCAGGCAGCATCTATGACACCAACGTCATTAACATACATTTGGACAGATAGGAAAGGTTTTGAGGGATATGGGTGAAACACGGGCATGTGGAATTTTGGTAGATGGAGCATCTTGGGCAAGTTGGACTGAAGGGCCTGTTTCCATGATGTATGACTGTGGAGGGAATGGACAGACGATGTTTCGGGTCAGGATCCTTCTTCGGTCTGACTCTAAATGTTCTCTGTCCATCACTTCCACAGATGCTACCTGACCCGCTGAGTTCCTTTGGCACTTTGTTTTTTGCTCAAGTTTCCAGTATTGAACTCTCGTGTCTCTGCTTGATAAACAACAGTGACTCCCAGTACAGCTGGTCCTGGATTTTTTTTCCATAACTTTTCCAATCTGCCCCGCTCACTGAAGACATTCCTCATAACATTTTTGTGATGTGCCTGAGTTTTTTTCTCTCTATCTTAATGCTCCTTGCAACCACTTTAGAATATCCTATTATATTAAATCCACTATATTTGTGTTATTACTTTTACAGCTAGAGGCTTATTAAGTTATTGTTTTGGGTGGTGTTCTTAAAATTAATTTAATGCACTTTTTCCACAAATTAAATATAATGTGCAGATATTGTAATGCCTTGGATTAAACCACAATATTAAGGCAAATTATTTTTTCAGTTTATTCACGCAGGTAAGAAATTCCAAATAATCTCTTAATTAAAATTTTAATTTTATATTTAATACAAATGTTGCTCAAGTTTGATTAATTAGTGATGCTATTATTACAGGCAATTATTTAGAGACATTCAAAAACTACATTTTATTAATAGTTGATGGTGCAATCTACTTCAAACATCCAAGTCGATATTCAATAGCGCAAATTATAAAGAAAAAAAACTAGCTTTGAATTGCTATGAATTTAAAAAACTGTGGCTTATGAACCTAATTAATAATAAAATTTGTACTTTTCTCCATTCGGCTCACTTTACAGACAGATAGTTGTGTTTCTCAATGATACTGCTTCATTCCCATGTAAAACCATAGAGCAATTATCTCTGCTGATATCTGGTTCTGCTTCGTAATGATCAAAAGGTTCGTTGACGTTGTTCCTTTCTACTCATCTTCATAATCAGGTGCCATTGGGTGTCAGTTTGTTTTATTTTTGTTGGTTTAGCTCTTGAATGTCACTTTGTGGCACTTTGCAGTGAAAGTAGCTTTGATCTCTTATCCCACGGATTTTGGAAAACAATTCTGATTCTTAAATCTTGTTTCTGTCGCTGTCTTTGAACAAAGGGGACTATGAAGACAAGAGAGATGATAGAGCAAGCAACATGTGCTGACTGGTTTAGTGAGTGATACAGTGTGGAAGCAAGCTCTTCGGCCCAACTTGCCCACACCGGCCAACAATGTCCCAGCTACACTAGTCCCACATGCCTGTCCCATATCCTTCCAAACCTGTCCTATCCATGTACTTGTCTAACTGTCTCTTAAATCATGAGATAGTCCCAGCCTCATCTACCTCCTCTGGCAGCTTGTCCCATACACCCACCACCCTTTGTATGAAAAAGTTACCCCTTGGATTCCTATTAAATCTTTTCCCATTCACCTTGAACCTATGTCCTCTGGTCCTCTATTCTCTTACTCTGGCAAGAGACTCTGTGCATCTACCCAATCTATTCCCCTCATGATTTTGTACACCTCTATAAGATCCCCCCTCATCCTCCTGTGCTCCACGGAATAGAGACCCAGCCTACTCAACCACTCCGAATAGCTCTCTAGTCCTGGCAAAATCCTAGTAAATCTAATTATCCGTTACCCAAAATAGAGTGCAGCATTATGGGCAGGAAACGCATGTTTCTTCCAGGGCGCTGGACCAGATAGCTATGGGGCTGTTGTTGGCCCATCATCTTTGAGGTGTCACGTTCAGTGGTTCCAATATGCGCTGCTTTTGAAGATCGGTGGTAGCTTTTGTCACAAGTCAATTTCTATGCTTTGCTTTACTTTATACTTTAGAGATACAGCGTGGAAACAGGCCCTTCGGCCTACCGAGTCTGCGCGACCAGCAATCATCCCGTACACTGGAACTATCCTACACACTAGGGACAAATTAACATTTTATTGAAGCCAATTAACCAACAAACCTGTACTTCTTTGTAGTGTGGGAGAAACCAGAGAAAACCCAGACGGTCACACGTACTAACACCATATAGACAGCACTCATAGTCAGGATTGAACCTGGGTCTCTGCCACTGAGCCAGTTCAATCTAATTAAAAGATTTCTTTGCATTCTTTAGCTATTTTCTTTAGACATATTTTCAGCTTATTTTCAGCTCTACATTCTCACTAGTTTTTTTTCACTGATATAAAAAGTCTATCTATAATGGAGTGCACTCCATAATGTTTGGGACAAAGACCCGTCATTTATTAATTTGCCTCTACTCCATAATTTGAGATTTGTAATAGTAAAAATAACGTGGTTACAGTGCACATTGTCAGATTATAATAAAGGCCATTTATATACATTTTGGTTTCACCGTGTAGAAATTACAGCTGTGTATATAAATAGACCCCCTTCCCCCCCCCCCCCCCCCCCCCCCCCCCCCCCCCCCATTTCAGGGCACCATAATGTTTGGGACACAGCAATGTCTTGTAAATTAAAGTAGTCATGTTTAGTATTTTGTTGCATATCCTCTGCATGCAATGACTGCTTGAAGTCTGCGATTTAGCTTTGATAAACTCCTTTGTTGCTTTAGCAGTATGTTTGGGATCATTGTCTTTCTGTAGAATGAAACGTTGGCCAATGAGTTTTGAGACATTTGTTTGAATGAGCAGATAGGATGTGTCTATACACTTCAGAATTCATTATGCTACTACCATCAGCAATTGTATCATCAATGAAGATAAAAAGCCAGTACCTTCAGCAGCCAAACATGCCCAGGCCATAACACCCCCACCACCGTGTTTCACAGATGAGGTGGTATGCTTTGGATCTTGGGCAGTTCCATCTCTCCTCCATACTTTGCTCTTGCCATCACTCTGATATGTTAATCTTTGTCTCATCTGTCCACAAGACTTATTTCCAGAACTGTGGGGGCTCTTTTAAGTACTTCTTGGTAAACTGTAGCCTGGCCATCCTATTTTTGCGGCTAACCAGTGGTTTGCATCTTGTAGTGTATCCTCTGTATTTTTGTTAATGAAGTCTTCTGCGGACAGTGGTCATTGACAAATCCTCACCCGACTCCTGATGAGTGTTTCTGATATGTCAGACAGGTGCTTTGCGATTTTTCTTTATTATACAGATAATTCTTTTGTGATCAGCTGTGGAGGTCTTCCTTGGCCTGCCAGTCCCTTTGCGATTAGTAAGCTCACCAGTGCTCTCTTTCTTCCTAATGATGTACCTAACAGTTGATGTTGATAAGTCTAAGGTTTGGCTGATGTCTCTAACAGTTTTATTCTTGTTTCTCAGTCTCATAATGGCTTATTTGACTTTCAATGGCACAACTTTGGTCTTCATGTTGATAAAGAGCAATAAAAGTTTCCAAAGGTGATGGAAAGACTGGGGGAAAGACTAGGTGCAGAGAGCTTTCTTATACCTGCATTAAGGAGGCATTTAAACACACCTGAGCAATTACAAACACCTGTGAAGCCACATGTCCCAAACATTTTGGTGCCCTGAAATGGGGGGACTATGTATAAACACAGGTGTAATTTCTACACGGTGAAACCAAAACATATAAAAATGGCCTTTATTTAAATCAGACAAGCTGCACTTAAACCTCATGTGATTTTTTTTTATGTTACAAATCTCAAATTGTGGAGTACAGAGGCAAATAAATAAATGATGGGTCTTTGTCCGAAACATTATGGAGGGCACTCCCTACAGTGGTTCCTTGATAAAAACATGATGTAACATTTGATGGTCTATCACGGTAGTCCTGACTGTTCCCTGCCCCTGCAACTTTTGCCCACATTCATAGCTTCATCTCATTCCACCCCAACTGATTGTTTAGCTATTAGTTTTGGCTCTTGTGCACTTTGATTTTATTAAAATCTATGAACATAAGTTGCTTTGTTTTTGTCAATCAGATTCTTATTTCTTTACCATGTACAATTAATGATTTTCTCTCTCTTTTCCTAGAACAGCTTTCTTTCATTTGTAATTCATCACTGCAGCTTTCAACATCATTATTTCATCCATTATCTCCATGCTTTATACTTCGGGGGAATTGAAAGATAAATTTCCTAATCTTGTTTCCATTCCCAATATCTGAATTGCTGATGTCAACAAACATAATTACATTTCTTCCTCAAAATGAATGATGGATTAATTAATCTCCAATTTGCATGGCAGCTGTGAGATGTTTCAATACAATTTCAATTTTGCTGCTGTGATGTTTTGGGGTTTTGCCAAATGAAAGTATGTAATGGTCAAGTATTTTTCTGCGATATTTGTGCTCTGAGGTGTTACTGTTTCAATTTGATTGGAATGGAAGGCACATTACAAAGACGTACAGGTTTGTAGGTTAATTGGCTTGGCCTGGTGGAGGCATTCAAACCTCTGACTCAGAAAGTTTACAGTTCCGGCTTTATTTCAGGGATTCGAATACATAATGCAGAGAGGCATGTCAGCGTGATGCTAAGGGTGCGTGGAGCGCTATCGTGCTGTGGTGTTTTGAATAAGCAATGGTGTTCTGCCTCAGCAATGTTTCTCAGGTGCAGCTTGGCTATACTTACAGCAGACTATACACAAGGCGGGGAAAACATTGTTATGAATTAGACCGATTAGGAAGAAAGAGGTTTACTGTAGATTGAAAGAGAGCGGTTGCGGTAGGTTAGGGTAGTTAGGATGAGGATGTGCTACTGTTGTTGTGACTACTTGGGAAAGGAAGGGCCTTGAATGCAGAGTAGAGTGACTGGGAGAGCTGGGTGATATTGCAGGTCAGCAGTGTTGGTAACAGTTGTCACAATTTGAAGAGGATGGATAGCTTGACTGAGGGCAGCATAGCTCAAGGCTATTGTCTTCACTAAGGGCAGCATAGCCTGGTTATAGTAGCGTCGTGGGTGGGTAATCAGAGATTAGGCAACATTGCAGTGGGTAGAAATGGGTTGAGAAAAGTTGATAACTGGCAGAGGTCTTGAGTTATTTTAGTTGGCCACAAAATTAAAATGTATTCATCACATTGAGATGTGTTTCTCAGAGCTTCTTTCCAACACACAATCCTTTGGCTTCTTCCACTCCTGCAGGTCCACCAAAGTCTCCTTGAAATACTGGTTGTTATTATTTATTTGATGCAGATTTAACTTCTGCCTGTTGGAAAATCATCACCCAATGCCATCTTTGAGGAAAATTTTAAGTTTTCTTTTGCATGTTGGAAGAGGATTCTTGAATTGCGAGGGCTTGAATTAGAATGCTTAATCTATTTTGATACCTTCAACCAGTTACGACTGTTTAAAAACAGGTGAGCTTTTTTCTAAACGTATGGCATTGATCGCAAAAGCAGAGATGCTGCACAGAATTCAGTTAATCACTCTTTTGGCTCCCCTAATGTATTATGACCAATTCACTGTACTACGCGTTATGAAAGACATTGTGACTTTGAAAGAAGTGCAGCAGGGAACCAGTGGAATGACATAAAGGCTTTACCTTGCATGGAGAACTCCATAAACTTGTGTTGTTCTCCTTGGAGCAGAGACGATTGAGATTTAATAGAGGTTAAGATTTAAATGGCAATAAAACCCATTTCAAACTGCAGAGCTTGCAGTTGGTGCAAAGACAACATAATTATCAAGAGTATTGGGTAAGACAAAATAAATTGTTATAATGCTGCAAATTATTATGATCTGGATGGAATGGCTGAAATGGAGGCACGAGGAACTACAGATGCTGGAATCTTGAGCAAGCAGGGTACCAGAGTAACTCAACATATTAGGCAGCATCTGTGGAGGGAATGGACAGAGTTAATCTAGCACTTTGTGTTTTGCTCAGGATAGCTCGAACGGGTGACTCAAGCAAGTTCATGGCAGGTTGTGAAAAGGAATTGAATAAATACTTGGAAAAGATGGAAATTGTATTATTAGATCAACCCTTTAATCTGTTCACTGCCATGATTTGTTTTCACTTGTATACTCTGACCCGAGTACACTTGGGGGTGGCACTGAACAGGTTGATCTGTAGCGCGCTATGACAGACCTGCAGACTTGCACCGATGGCACACACAATCAAGTCGGGTTTAGGCCACAGAGTACAGATAGTCTTTGTTCTCCATTTTAAATATTGAACCTGAGGTGGATCCTAACCTGCGTTTTCTTTTTCTACTTTGCAGAGCATCAAAACTGGAGACTGAAAACAATTGGGAACAACTTTCGGAGCCTGTTTCCACCCATCACAGCAACAGGAACAATGAGCGGCCTGGGTAAAACTGGCTCAAATATTCTGCTTCAGTTATGGATATTATTACTGTAGTTTTATTTATTTGATCTGAAAATGAAAAAAAAACTGCAGATACTCGAAATCTGACATACTCAATTCCAGTGTTTTCTGTTTCTATTATTTGAATTGGTGTTTAGAAGTACACAAGGTTAAAATATAGGATTCAGGGTGCAAAAGAGGGAAAAAATCTGCTGTTCTGAACAAATGAATGAAATTTAGTACTAACACATAAAATGTAATGTTTCTATTCACTAACCAATATGGCAAATTAGAAGGGTAACTAGAAGAAGAACATAACATTGTTCCTCGTCCCCAGTGGACAATTAACCAGTCTCATCCAAGGCCAGCGGGAGATTCTGAATGAATAAGATTTCTGTAATGAGTTAAAAATAAATAAATTTATAAATAAATCAAATAAAATTAAATTTAGGGCATCACTGACATAAATATTGGAATGGTTAAGAGCCCTTGAATTGTTTTGCTTTGTGATTATAACCACTTGGCTACAAGATCATTATTATTTACCTGCACAATGGTAGTTAATTTAAAGCCAGTTCATTATAAATCAGGTACTTACGGTTTAAGTTATAAACACAAAGGTTACACAGTATTACCTGAATTTGAAAAGGCTGAGTCTTTGAACTTGAAGTTTGTCAGATATGGTTATGCCATTGTATGACCCAAATCATGCCCCTCTCAAGTAGAATGGTTATCTATTTTAGTTCCCTGTAGAGTGAAGATCTTGCCAGTTGCCATATAGGTTCTACTGTAAAGTAGAATTTAAACTGAATTTGGATTCCGTGTTTGAATATGTATTTTGAGATCCAACACAGACTGTTAAAGGAATCAGCCTTTGTGCTGATATCAATGGTCTTAATGCATCATGATTAAGGTGCAGCAGTGTTTAATCCGGCCAACAGTAGGCCTTTAATGAGGTGAATTAATTAATGCTGCTTTCAAAATAAATGAGGGGGGAGCACATTTGAAACTTGAATAACTAAAGGGTCTGTCCCACGAGGCAATTTTTTAGGCGACTGACGGCGACTGTCATAGTCATAGCAGGTCGCCGAAAAACTGACGACTGGACTAATGGGTCTGTCCCACTTAGGCGATTCGTTAGGCGCCTGCCGGCGACTACGACAATGGAATTCCCCAAAGTCAGCACCGGCGACAACCTGCGTAACTGGAGACAACCTACGCCAGCACCTACGTCAGGAGAAGACAAGCTGCGACAAGCCCACGGTGGCCGACTGTCGCCGAAACGTTTTGAACCTTTCAAAATCTAGCAGTGACCAGAAAAACGCTACGACTCTTTGAGCGACTGAGGAGACTACTCACAACCGTACAGGCGACACTCTGGTGACCGTGTGGCGACAGCCTAATCGCCGGCACTCGCCTAAAAAATCGCCTAAGCGGGACAGGCCTTGAAGACTGTCAAGTCAGTTGAATTAGCAGCATAGTTTCCTAACCCATTACTGACCAGGCATCTGAAGATATATTTTAGTCATTTGCATTTGATATCTGAGCAGATTCATGGAGAGAGTATATCATAGGACACTCTATATGAGATTTATAATAATTAGCTGTTTCTTTTAAAAAAAATCTTAAGTAATTATTGTTTTATTTTTTTAATTAAACATGTTGGTAGTGCATTTTATTTTTTGTGTAGCTTGAATGTTCAAATGTCACCAATATTAACTGTTTGACAGCCATGACTGCTGGTTCAGTCTGATAGGTGCTTCAGTGATGTTTTGTGGTCAATTGACTCTGCAAGGACCAGGGCCATGTTGATGAAGCAAGAGGCAGCTTTATGAAGAAAGTGCATACCCAAGGATCTTGAGCTCAGATGATTTTCTGTTCAGCAAAAAATAATCAAGCCATTGTGTGTTGAAATTGCACTGGTGATTCAGATGGATCCACACAAAGGCCATCAGAGCTTAATTAATGTGATTTATAATTCATGACTGATAATCACTAGTTACAAAAGCTCAAAACCTGCTCATCGGCTATTAGTTGAACCTGTTGTAGGAGAACACTAGTTGGGCAATTAATCTTGATCTGTTGTTTAGTTTAAAGATGTAGTACAGAGACAGTATATTAGCACTATCCTACACACTTGTCACAGTTTATAATCTATACCGCAGTCAATTAACATACAAACCAGTGTAGGAAGGAACTGCAGATGCTGGTTTACAGCGATGATAGACACAAATTGTGGAGAAACTCAGCAGAACAGGCAGCATCTCTGAATAGAAGGAATGGGTGACGTTTCTGGTCAAGACCCTTCTTCAGACTGCCTTGTCGGAAAGAGGAGGAGAACTTCTTCAAAGTAGGCATATCTTGAGGAGATTTTGCAGTGTAGATGAAATGTGCAGGAAGGAACTGAAGATGCTGCCAGTCTGAAGATGGGTCTCAACACGAAACGTTTGAAAAGACTAGGCTTGTATTCACTGGAGTTTAGAAGGATGAGGGGATATCTTATAGAAACATATAAAATTATAAAAGGACTGGACAAGCTGGATGCAGGAAAATGTTCCCACTGTTGGGCGAGTCCAGAACCAGGGGCCACAGTCTTAGAATAAAGGGGAGATCATTTAAGACTGAGGTGAGAAAAACGTTTTTACCCAGAGAGTTGTGAATTTATGGAATTCCCTGCCACAGAGGGCAATGGAGGCCGTCACTGGTTGGATTTAAGAGAGAGTTAGATAGAGCTCTAGGGGCTAGTGGAGTCAAGGGATATGGGGAGAAGGCAGGCACGGGTTATTGATAGGGGACGATCAGCCATGATCACAATGAATGGCGGTGCTGGCTCGAAGGGCCAAATGGCATCCTCCTGCACCTATTTTCTATGTTACCCATTCCTTCTATCCAGTGATGCTGCCTGTTCCTCTGAGTTACTCCAGCATTTTGTGCTATCTTCAACATACAAACCTGTACATCTTTGGAGTGTGGGGGAGAACCGGAGCACCTGGGGAAAACTCACGCAGTCACGGTGAGAACGTAGAAAGCTCTGTACAAACAGCACCAGTAGTCAGGATCGAACCCGGGTCTCTGGCGCTGTAAGGCAGCAACTCAACCACTGCGCCCAGTGATTGTTTAGAGTGCTCAATTCCCTGTTGCACCTGAGTTTCCCGAGCCATTGTACCGCCACCAGTGTTATTTAGTTTAGTTTAGGGATACAGCACGGAAACAGACCCTTCAGCCCACCGAGTCTGCACCGACCAGCGATCCCCAGACACACTAGGGACAATTTTACATTCATACCAAGCCGTTTAACGTACAAACAAGCACGTCTTTTGAATGTTGGAGGAAACTGGAGCACCTGGAGAAAACCCACGCGGTCACAGGGAGAATGTACAAACTCTGTACAGACAAGCACCCGTAGTCAGGATCATACACAGGCCCCTAGCGCTGTCAGGCAGTAGCTCTGTCGCTATGCCACTGTGCCATGCTGTTATGGCTGAGATCTACATAATTATATTTGAGCACAAGCAGCGTTACCGAGCTTTGATGCTCTCCTGCAGTAAATACAGCGAGACAATCATTAAAAGAAGTATGTGATTCAGTTCACTCTACCAGCTACCTTCTCCTCAGCTGTTCTTTATGAATTCCAGTTTGTGTCCTCTCCTACAACAGGTCCTGCTATCTTGCTCTTGCTAATTATGCTATCTTCCTGCCATGGATATATTCTGTTCTCGCCTGAATGACTCTATGGCTCATGCCCACCCTATTTCTGCACATCTATATTCTGTCCTGAATATTCTTTCCCTCTGAATCTAATTTTGCATCTCTGGGACTCCAATGAGGCATATTGGTCCATAATTTCTCCTTTGTTGACTAGGTAATATGTTACCTATTTTTGTTATTCATGAAACACAGTGAAAATTATATTTGCCGCAAAAGTGCAAGATAATTGCAAGTTGGTATTACAAAGCAATCCGCAGTGGTTTCGTAGCTCTGAGTTCGATGATCCAGTCATGGTTGGTGCATCCTCCACTTACCTTTTGCCTTGTCCTTTTTGTTCTCCGTTACCATGACACCCAATAGTTCAGAGGGTCATAGATAGGATGATTGCCCAATACCTAGTTTTTATAATGCCCTGAGATGCAACAACACAACCAAATTAAACAATGCAGTAGTGAACTGTTTGAAGCAGGTTATGTTAAAAATAGAGCCATTCTGTAAATGAAGGAACAAAATTTCCTAAGTGGCTATTTACAATTACTACTGTGTTTCATAATGCGATGGAGTGATGTGTATATTTTAAGTATCTTTAATTGTGTGGACGTATTACATGGATTATTTTCTGAACGCATAAACGTCTGTAAAAATGGAAGCAAAAATGAATTTACTTTGGTTTACATTTTGAATAGCTAAATATCAATTTTAAAAATACCTATACGAGTAGGTCAGAGACTGTGTATTGTACAGTGAATGACTTGGCATTCTGACACTCCCAAACCATTTTCACCATTTACAAGGCACATGTAAAACTGCATTCAGGATTACGCAGATAGACACAAAGTGCTGGAGTAAACTCAGCGGGTGAGGCAGCAACTCTGGAGAAAAAGGATGGGCGATGTTTCGGGTCGGGACCCTTCTTCAGACCCGTCCTGACCCAAAATGTCACCCATCCTTTCTCTCCAGAGATGCTGCCTCACCCGCTGAGTTACTCCAGCACTTTTTGTCTATATCCTAGGTATGAATCAGCATCTGCAGTTCCTTTCTACACGTTCATGATAAAGCACATTCATGATAATGCACCTTCCTTGGTTGCACCCCATCTCCCGTAACATTAATTCCCTGCACTACAGACACATGGTGGCTGCAGTTGGCACCAAGCAACGTTGTGGAAAAACATGAGAATACCACCACCTGCAAACACACCTCTAAGCTGCACATGGTCTTGACGTGTCAATGTTTCACACTTCCTTTGTTACCATGGGGTCCACTCCCTGGAGCCCCCCACTCAACAGCATGGTTGGAGTATTTTCAACAGAAGAACTGCAACAGAGTACTGATTGGTTCATCATGAGTTTCCTGAGGACAGTTAGCAATAGGAAATAAAGGCAGCCATTGCCGGCAATACACATATGCCAATAAAAAGCTATCACTGTGTGAAGTCTCAGTAATGGTTGGTATCTTCCCACTAGTAAAGGAAAGCTGCTAGAGCCACCTCCTTTCACCCACACTTTCTAAAAATGACCAATTCTTCCACACAAGATCATTAGAAGAATTCTGAAAGCCATCCTGCAAGTTGATGCATGGTTTGAGAACAATACATAAAGCAAAAGGGCACACAATGCTGGAGAAACTCAGAAGGTCAGGCAGGTTTCTGGAGAGCATGGATAGGTGACGTTTTAGATCAGTCTCCAGAGATGCTGCCTGACCTGCTGAATTCCTCAAGCATGTTGTGTTCCTTTGTGCATTAACCAGCATCTGCAGTACTTTGTTTCTACAGTAAGCAATGCAAGATGGGATGAAAAATGCAAATGGCATTGCAAGCAGTAATCATCAACCACTGAACCTGGCAAGTTGGACAAGCAATGACTGGAATACGTTTCTGAGTGACAAATCTGTTTCTGTTCCAGGCCAAACAGAACGTCTTGGAGAACAGACCGGGACATGGGACTAATGAATGCTATCGGTCTGCAGCCGCGAAACCCTGCCCCTTCTGTTACCTCCCAAGGAACTCAAACACCATCGCCACAGCTACAGAACGCAGAAACCCAGACAGACAGGGATTTACAGGAAGCTACCACTTCAGGGACCAGCCAAGGTAAGAAACTGGAAGTGATACACACCAGCTATAAAAGCACTAAATGAGAGAACTGAACAGTACCATTTTGGAGATATCACAGGAAGTGATGGAATGCCTACAATCTGGAGATTAGTTACAGTGCCCTCCATAATGTTTGGGACAAAGACCCATCATAACCATATAACCATATAACCATATAACAATTACAGCACGGAGACAGGCCCTCTCGGCCCTTCCAGTCCGTGCCGACCATTTGTTTTCCCCTAGTCTCATCTACCTGCACTCAGACCATACCACTCCGTTCCCTTCACGTCCATATACCTATTCCACTTTACTTTTAAATGTTAAAATCGATCCTGCCTCCACCACCTCTGCTGGAAGCTCATTCCACACAGCCACCACCCTCTGAGTAAAGAAGTTCCCCCTCACGTTACCCCTAAACTTCTGTCCCTTAATTCTCATGTCATGCCCTCTTGTTTGAAATCTTCCCTACCCTCAATGGGAAAAGCTTATCCACGTCAACTCTGTCTATCCCTTTCATCATTTTAAAGACCTCAATCAAGTCACCCCTTAACCTTCTGCGCTCCAAAGAATAAAGACCTAACTTGTTCAACCTTTCTCTGTAACATAGTTGCTGGAACCCTGGCAACATTCTAGTAAATCTCCTCTGTACTCTCTCTATTTTGTTGACATCCTTCCTATAACTAGGCGACCAAAATTGTACACCATTCTCCAGAATTGGTCTTACCAATGCCTTGTACAATTTTAACATTACTTCCCTACTCCTATATTCAATGCTCTGATTTATAAAGGCCAGCACACCAAAGGCTTTCTTTACCACCCTATCTACATGCGATTCCGCCTTCAGGGAACTATGCACAGTTATTCCTAGATCCCTCTGTTCCACAGCATTCCTCAATTCCCTACCATTTACCATGTACGTCCTATTTTGATTTGTCCTGCCAAGATGTAGCACTTCACACTTATCAGCATTAAACTCCATCTGCCATCTTTCAGCCCACTTTTCCAAATGGCCCAAATCTCTCTGTAGACTTTGAGAATTTACTTCATTATCCACAATACCACCTATCTTAGTATCATCTGCATACTTACTTATCCAATTTTCCACCCCATCATCCAGATCAATTGATGTACATGACAAACAACAGTGGACCCAACACAGATCCCTGAGGCACCCCACTGGTCACCGGCTTCCAACCTGACAAACAGCCATCCACCATTACTCTCTGACATCTCCCATTCAGCCACTGTTGAATCCATCTTGCTACTCCGCCATTAACACCCAAAGATTGAACCTTCTGAACCAACCTTCCATGGGGAACCTTGTCAAAGGCCTTACTGAAATCCATATAGACAACATCCACTGCTTTAACCCTCATCAATTTCCCTAGTTACCCGCTTCAAAAAATTCAAGAAGGTTTGTCAAACATGACCTTCCAGGCACAAATCCATGTTGACTGTTCCTGATCAGACCCTGTTTATCCAGATGCTTATATATATTATCTCTAAGTATCCTTTCCATTAATTTGCCCACCACTGACGTCAAACTAATAGGTCTATAATTGCTAGGTTTATTCTTTGAACCCTTTTTAAACAATGGAACAACATGCGCAGTACGCCAATCCTCCGGCACTATTCCCGTTTCTAATGACATTTGAAATATTTCTGTCATAGCTCCTGCTATTTCTACACTAACTTCCCTCAATGTCCTAGGGAATATCCTGTCAGGACCTGGAGACTTATCCACCTTTATATTTTTCAAAAGTGTCAGTACTTCCTCCTCTTTGAATCTCATAGTTTTCCATAGCTACTCTACTTTTTTTCCCTTACCTCACAGAGTTCAATATCCTTCTCCTTGGTGAATACCGAAGAAAAGAAATAGTTCAATATCTCCCCCATCTCTTTTGGCTCTGCAGATAGCTGTCCATTCTGGTTCTCTAATGTCCAATTTTATCCCTCGTTATCCTTTTGCTATTAATATAGCTGTAGAAACCCTTTGGATTTACTTTCACCTTTCTTGCCAAAGCAACCTCATATCTTCTTTTAGCCTTCCTAATTTCTTTCTTAAGATTCTTTTTACATTCTTTATACTCCTCTAGCACCTCATTTACTCCATGCCTCCTATAATTATTGTAGATATCTCTCTTTTTTCAAAACAAGTGTCTAATTTCCCTTGAAAACCATGGCTCTTTCCAATTTTTACTATTTCCTTTCAACCTAACAGGGACATAAAGATTCTGTACTCTTACAATTTCCCCTTTAAATGTCCTCCATTTCTCTTCTACATCCTTCCCATGAAACAAAGTGTCCCAATTCACTCCTTTAAAATCCTCACGCATTCCCTCAAAGTTAGCCTTTCTCCAATCAAAAATCTCCCATCATTTCTCCCATCAATCAAAGACCCATCATTTCTTTATTTGCCTCTGTACTCCACAATTTGAGATTTGTAATAGACAAAATCACATGTGGTTAAAGTGCACATTGTCAGATTTTGTTAAAGGCTATTTTTATACATTCTGGTTTCACCATATATAAATTACAGCTGTGTTTATACATAGTTCACCCATTTTGGGGCACCATAATGTTTTGGACACATGGTTTCACAGGTCTTTGTAATTGCTCAGGTGTGTTTAAATGCCTCCTTAATGCAGTTATAAGAGAGCTCTGAGCACCTGGTCTTTCCTCCAGTCTTTCCATCACCTTTGGAAACATTTATTGCTCTTTATCAACATGAGGACCAAAGTTGTGCCCATGAAAGTCAAATAAACCATTATGAGACTGAGAAACAAGAATAAAACTGCTAGAGACATCAGCCAAACCTTAGGCTTACCAAAATCAACTGTTTGGAACATCATTAAGAAGAAAGAGGGCACTGGTGAGCTTACTAATCACAAAGGCACTGGCAGGCTAAGGAAGACCTTCACAGCTGATGACAGAAGAATTATCTGTATAATAAAGAAAATTCCCCAAGCACCTGTCCAACAGATCAGAAACACTGTTCAGGAATCAGGTGTGGATTTGTCAATAACCACTGTCCGTAGACGACTTCATGAACAGAAAAACAGAGGTTGCATTGCAAGATGCAAACCACTGGTTAGTCACAAAAATAGGATGGCCAGGTTACAGTTTGCCAAGAAGTACTTAAAATAGCAATCACAGTTCTGGAAAAAGGTCTTGTGGAAAGATGAGATATATCAGAGTGATGGCAAGATCAAAGTATGAGGGGAGATGGAACTGCCCAAGATCCAAACCATACCACCTCATCTGTAAAACACGGTGGTAGGGGTGTTATGACCTGGGCATGTATGGCTGCTGAAGGTACTGGCTTATTTATCTTCATTGATGATACAACTGCTGATGGTAGTAGCATAATGAATTCTGCAGTGTATAGAGACATCCGATCAGCTCAAGTTCAAACAAATGCCTCCAAACTCATTGGCCAACAGTTCATTCTACAGCAAGACAATGATCCCAAACATACTGCTAAAGCAACAAAGCAGTTTTTCACAGCTAAAAAATGGTAAATTCTTGTGCGGCCAAGTCAATCACCTGATCTGAACCCAATTGAGCATGCCTTTTATACGCTGAAGAGAAAACTGAAGGGGACTAACCCCCAAAACAAGCATTAGCTTAGGATGGCTGCAATACAGGCCTGGCTGAGCATCACCAGAGAAGACTGTCTCCATGGATACTGCCTGGCTTGCTGAATATTTGCAGCATTTTCCGCTTTTATTTGAGACTTATCCTATCACTCTCCTAAACCATCCTAGCATCAACTAGAGAGTGGCCCTGACCTACCACCTACCTCATTGGAGACCTTTAAAATATCTACGTAACCTATTCCTTTTTCTCCAGAGATGCTGTCTGACCCGCTGAGTTACTCCAGCTTTTGTGTCTGAGCTTTTTGAGCACTGAACTTTATCTTGTACTGAACATTATTCACTTTGTCCTGTGGAAGGCTTGATTGTAATCATGTATAGTCTTCCCGCGGACTGGATAGAACGCAACAAAAACAAATTCTCACTGTACCTTGGTTCAAGTAACAATAGTAATCTAGACTAAATCTCTAGCATCTACAAATTTTTGCTTTTCATAAGATCAATAATTCCTCCAAGGATATTGCATGCTGCTTAATCTTTTGAGTTATGTATTTTTTCATATATTCATGTTCATTTGCATCCTCTCTGTTTCACCTTGATTCTGTATTCAATTTAGTAGTCTGGACTAACAGAATATTGGAAAGCAGAATAGGGGACATGTGGAGCACACCAATGACACGCACACACACATGCACACGCACAATTGCGCATACACCTATAATACGCCCTAAAAATGGATGCAGATTTTCTTACTGGTGCTGAGATGAACATTAAACATTTCAACTGCAATGTTATTATATAACATGGTTTCAGCTGTAATGATGCTGCACTTATTTGAAAATATTGGAAAAATTGAGGACTCAGCGCATCTCTCCCGGTGAGACATTCAACTGTATGTGAAGTTCATCTCGTACCTGGCAGACCTGATGCAGGCATTATTTCCAGTGGTATTCTGGTCAAGATTTATTGTACATTGATGTATATTTTTACCTTTTAATTTTAATTTTTAATGTAATTTTCTTTTAACTAGGTCATTTAGTATTTCTCGACGACATTTCCACTTTTTAAGAATCTACATAGATTAATTTTAACCTTTCCCTCAGATCTTACACTTAATTTTAAAATGTGACTCTTCTCGCTGCCTCTATATTGTATGCAAGATCCATATGGACATTGTATGCAAGAAAGTCCATGTGAATCTTTAGTAAAATCTCAGAAGACATATTCCACTCTTCCACTCTCTCGTTGACCTTGCAATTTGTTGCCATTTATAACTACCATATACCTGCCAACCATTCCGATTTGGGCGGAATGTTTCCGATTTTTCCATCCCAATTCCGAATTCCGATTTTTTGTCTCAATATTCCGAGAAAAAAAATCGGAAAAAAAAACACACAGAAACTTTCTATGTGTTTTTTTTTTCCGATTTTTTTTTCTCGGAATATTGAGACAAAAAAATCGGAATTGGGAACGGATGGGCCAGCCCGTTCCCGCCTCACCAACACCGACACAGCCGCCGAGGCACCCAGCTGCTCAGTGCTCGGGCGGGTAACGGAGCAGAGCAGAGCAGGGCCGGCTGGCTGGCTGGCTGGCTCCCGGGCCGGCATGGGGGGCGGCGTGGAGCGCGGCGTGCAGATGTTGCTGACCACGTAGGGGCGTTCGGTGCCTTCAGCTTGATGACCATCGCCGTGGGCACCGACTACTGGCTGTACTCGCGGGGCGTGTGCCGGAGTAAGGGCGGCGGGGACAACGACACGGTCCACAAGAACGAGGAGGTGATGACCCACTCGGGGCTCTGGAGGACCTGCTGTCTGGAAGGTAGGTGGCGGCGGAGCCCGTTCCCCTGGATCCTTGGCCTGGCCCGGGCTACCTGACAGTCCCTTCGGCCCACACATCGGGACCCCCCGCGCGTCTCCCGGGACCCCGACCCTCCACTCCCCGGGACCCCGACCCTCCACTCCCCGGGACCCCGACCCTCCACTCCCCGGGGCCCCGACCCTCCACTCCCCGGGACCCCGACCCTCCACTCCCCGGGACCCCGACCCTCCACTCCCCGGGACCGCGACCCTCCACTCCCCGGGACCGCGACCCTCCACTCCCCCCCGACCCTCCACTCCCCGGGACCGCGACCCTCCACTCCCCGGGACCCCGACCCTCCACTCCCCGGGGCCCCGACCCTCCACTCCCCGGGGCCCCGACCCTCCACTTCCCCGGGACCCCGACCCTCCACTCCCCGGGACCGCGACCCTCCACTCCCCGGGGCCCCGACCCTCCACTCCCCGGGGCCACGACCCTCCACTCCCCGGGGCCACGACCCTCCACTCCCCGGGGCCCCGACGCTCCACTCCCCGGGGCCCCGACCCTCCACTCCCCGGGGCCCCGACCCTCCACTCCCCGGGGCCACGACCCTCCACTCCCCGGGGCCCCGACGCTGCACTCCCCGGGGCCCCGACCCTCCACTCCCCGGGGCCCCGACCCTCCACTCCCCGGGGCCCCGACCCCCCACTCCCCGGGAACTCTGGACGTCCTCTCCTCCCCCTCCCCCCCCCCAGGGACCCCCCGGCCCTTCTCCCATCTGAGCCCCGCCATCTCCCCCTGTGTCTTCCGTTCCAGCCCCTCCAAATCCCTGCCCCATGCGCGGTTCCCATGTATTCCGATACCAGAATAAACACAGTTATAACGGGGCAACTGTCCTCCAAGAGCAGAATAAACACCCCAGTCCAAGGACAAACGCACTGGTAGCCGTGTCCGGGAGAAGCGATACCTTGCTGGCGTGTTAACCCCCGTTGAAGCGCCTCTCGCACCTCTCACAGCGAGTAGCACCAACACAGCATTGTAACGCGGGAAATACTTCCCCAGCAGCAGCTGAAATCTCCACCCTGCTCTTTGACACATCTCCGGAATTGTTGTGACCTTTCTGGCAAATATACAAAAACAGGGGGGGGTTCTCATTGTTAACTGTCAGAGCGCAGCAGGGGGAAGTAAGCGGTAGATGAATAATAATCAGAACATGAAAACATAAGATGCCCACATCTCCCCCTCCTCCCTCCCCCCCCCCCACCCCAACCCCCGGGCTTTACCATTCAAGAGAACACGATTGAAAGTACCACTGCCCTGTACTAAACCCACTTGCTTTGACATGCTTATGCAAACATCAATTGATCGCTCTCGCGAATATGTTCTGCGCTCAAGTCCCTGCATCTCAAATTTCCAAAGATTCACTTCTGTTCGGGAAGAAGAAATGCCTTGCCACTGCCGACCGCATTCCCACGGCTGTCACGCTAACCCTGTTTGTGAGTACCCCAGCCGCAGCACCATCAACGCGGCTCCTCTCCCAACCAGCTGTGCAATCTAGTGTGTTTCAATGTGATCACTCCATTCTTCTGAACACCAGAAAGCTTGGAGTTCGCTGTAACATGACTAAACAGAACAAGCCGTCAGTGAGAATCAATTTTAAAAGGGACTTTCAGCTTCCAGACAAAAATGGACAAATTATTTTTGGTCTGTATTGCCATGAAATACATCATTTTGAAACGTGTCACTCGGGCATGAGCCAGGAATGTGAAGGGTTTTTAGTGGGAAGTATCATCATATGGTTAAAAAAAAGAAAATGTTTTTTTTTTAAAGTAAAACGAGACAGATGCTGGGAATCTGAAATAAAACAAAAAATGCTAGAAGATCAGACAACATCTGATCAGACAGGGAGTTAATGTTTCAGTTTGGTGCTTTTCCATCCAGAAACGAGAACGTTAGAAAGAGATCCCGTCAGCGGTGGAGTTGCTGCCTCAGCGCCAGAGACCGGGGTTCGCTCATGAATACGGGCGCGGTCTGTACGGAGTTTGTACGTTCTCCCCTGTGACCGCTTGGGTTTTCTCAGAGTGCTCCAGTTTCCTCCCACATTCCAAGGTCGTGCAGGTTTGCAGGTTAATTGGCTTCTGTAAATTGTCCCTAGGTGCAGGTTAATTGGCTTCTGTAAATTGTCCCTAGGATGTAGCACAGAACTAGTGGACAGGGGGTAGTTGATTGGCACGGAGTCGCTGGGCCGAAGGGCCTGTTTCTACGCTGTATCTCGAAAACTAAAATGAAAACATGTTTTAAGATGCAGAACATGGGTGGAGAGAAGATGGTGAAGGTCTTGACATCAGAAATAAAACAGAAAATGCTGAAAATGCTCAGCAGGTCAGGCAGCATCTGTAAAATGAAAGAAATAGTTCATAGTGAGACACAAGTAGCTGTAGATGCTGGAATCATGAGAGAAAAAAAACAAAGTGCTGGAGGATAGACACAAAATACTGGAGTAGCTCAGTGGGTCGGGCAGCATCTCTGGAGAAAATGGATAGGTGACGTTTTGGGTTGGGACCTTTCTTCAGACTGATTTTGTGAGGGCTTTGGCTGGAAGCGAGGGAAATTCAGGACGTATCAGGGCAGCAACAGATGACCTCAAGCAGGGAGGTTTCCTGATAGGCTGATTGTTGGCTAGGAACAGTGAGCTAGATGCAGGAAGATTGTTCCCGATGTTGGGGAAGTCCAGGACAAGGGGTCACAGCTTAAGGATAAGGGGGAAATCCTTTAAGACCGAGGTGAGAAAGACTTTTTTCACACAGAGAGTGGTGAGTCTTTGGAACTCTCTGCCACAGAGGGTAGTTGAGGCCAGTTCATTGGCTATATTTAAGAGTGAGTTGGATGTGGCCCTTGTGGCTAAGGGGATCAGAGGGTATGGAGAGAAGGCAGGTACGGGATACTGAGTTGGATGATCAGCCATGATCATATTGAATGGCGGTGCAGGCTCGAAGGGCTGAATGGCCTACTCCTGGACCTAATTTCTATGTTTCTATGTTTCTACTCACAAACTGAGAGTTGACGAAGAAACTGCAGATGCTGGAGAATCGAGGGTTACACAAAATGCTGGAGAAACTCAGCGGGTGCAGCAGCATCTAAGGAGCGAAGGAGATAGGCGACGTTTTGGGTCGAGACCCTTCTTCAGACTGAGAAGGGTCTCGACCCGAAACGTCGCCTATCTCCTTCGCTCCTTAGATGCTGCTGCACCCGCTGAGTTTCTCCAGCATTTTGTGTAACCCCCCTGAGGTCACTTTCCCGCCCTCACTGACGTCACGTACCCCGCCCCTTACTGACGTCACTTGCCCCGCCCCTTACTGACGTCAACTGCCCCGCCCCTTACTGACGTCACGTGCCCCGCCCTCACTGACGTCAGACTAATAGGATTCCGATTTTTCAATCTCACAAGTTGGCAGGTATGCTACCATGCCAGGATCCTTGGTGTTGTAAGGGAAAATTTCTCTCATTCTGAGTCATTTGTGCTCATTCCATTGTGATTTATTTTTTCTTCACCTTGCATGCTATTTTACCCAACAAAACCTAGATACACAATAGCCATGAGGTTGTTTTCTTGGACGTTATAGAGTTTAAGTTATAAGGTAATTGAACATGGCATGGAAAAACTGCCAGATTCTCAGTTCGTTAATGAACTTTAGAAATCTGATCTCCATGCAACTCTAGTTCTCCATGACTTAATACTGACTTACTGTCCTCTAATTTGACTATGATTGTCTCTTGTATTCATGGTTCTCTGGCAATGAACTGTTTTGTGCCATTTGGGTCTATTGATCATATCCATCATGTTGAGTGGAGGATTGTTATTAGCACGATTAGTTACCTTTCATGAGCGCTTAGTGTAGAGAAACAGCATGGAAATGGGGCCTTTGGCCTACCAAGTCCATACTGACTGTTCTCACTGGTTCTATGTAATCCCACTTTCTCATCCTCCCTACACATTAAGGGCAATTTACTGAAGCCAATTAACCTGCAACCCCCACATGTCTTTGGGATGTGGAAGGAAACAAGAGCACCAAAGGGAGAATGTGTAAACTACAAAGACGGCTCCCGAGGTCGGGATCCAACCCGGGACCCTGGAGCTGTGAGACAGCAGCTCTACCAGTGCCATTTTGCTGGCCCAAGTGTAAATCCAAATAAAATCAAGAAAGAATGACTGTTAATCAGCATATGTTGCCAGCATTAAATAAACAAATTTGTAGGGAACCACCAATAAATGTTACCAAGAAACATTAGTATAGTATGGGTTCTTCAAAAGGAGGACTTCAATTCATAATACCACAGTTCATGACCTTGGGACATCTCAAAAAACTTTACAGCCGGTGAGTAACTTGTTGACGTGCAGTCACACAAGGGTGATGTACTGGTAATACTGTGAGATGTCCCAACAGAATGAAGAATGGCCAAACTGAGGAATATGGCTCAGGGCTCTCTGGAGGACCCTGCTTTCCAAAATAATGATTAGGACATTTTTTGGTCCATCTCAAAGGACAGAACAGGCCTCAGCTTAACATCTGATCCTAAAGTAGTACTTACAACAGTGTACAACTCACTCAGGAGAAACAAGGAACTGCAGACGCTGGTTTATAAAGAAAAGACACAAAGTGCTGGAGTAGCTCTGTGGGTCAGGCAGTATCTCTGGAGAACATGGATAGGTAATGTTTCAGCTTGGGACCCTTCTTCAGACTGATTGTGGTGGAGGGTCAGAACAGAGCATGATGAGTGATAGGTGGATGCAGGTGAGGAAGTGTTAGATAGGTAGATAGATCACAACTTACAGTCCTGACACTGAATTAAATGCCCGAATCTCTGGGTATTTTGCATTGAATACAAATTAATTTGATTTCAAGTGACATTTTTTATTTACTGACTGAATTTTAAGAAACTAAATTTGGCATGTGCAACAGAATGCATCAGGGCAAATGTTCTTCCAAGCTTTATCAATGGTTGGAATAGTTGCTGACATTTCCAATTGAATCTTTCCACAATTCACAATTGAATTTTTCCCCAATTCAATAAATTGTGGAGCAGCAGGAGATGGGCAAGGAAGACTTTACCGTGAAGAAAGACTTGAAGATTGCAGAACCTGGGACAGTCAATGGAAGTGTCTTGAGGACAGTTATGGTACCAAGGAGGCGCTGAACGTCTGAAAGTAGACATATCTTCTGGACTTGATCTGATGTATCCGAGTACACTGTAAAGCTTAGAAGAAATTGCAGGCAGCCTGGCTGAGATGTTTGAATCATCATTAAATGCGGGTGAGGTGCTGGAACTGTTATGTTACAGTTGTACAAGGTTGGTTAGGCCACATTTGGAGTGTTGTACTTAATTTTTGTCACCCTGCGGTAGGAAAGATGTTGAATAGGAAGAGGTTGAGCAGGCTCGGACTTTATTCGTTGGAGCGCAGAAGGAAGAGGGGTGATCTTATCGAAGTTCAGAAAGGGAATAGGTGGAGTAGATGCGCAGAGTATTTTACACAGATAGGGGAATAAAGAACCAAAGGACATTGGTTTAAGGTGAGAGGGGAAAATTTTGAATGATACTGAGGGGCAACTTTTTCACAGAGGGTGAAGCGTATTTGGAATGAGCTGCCAGAGGAGGTAGTTGAGGCAGATACTATAATGACATTTAAAAGACATTTAGACAGATACATGAACAGGAAAGGATCAGAGGGATATGGGCCAACTGGGCAAGTGGGACTAGTAGATGGGGGGGCTTGGTCGGCATAGTCCTGTGGGCCAAATGGCTAATTTCCACGCTCTATGACTGTGTCTTTGGATGTCATAATTCTTACCAGTCTAATTCCTAAGACTTGGCTTCATCTTTATACATGTGAAGGTACAATGTACTGCTACAATGGTCAAAGCTGTGGTACAGTAGCCTTCAGACTTACTGTACTGTTGCTTTGACCTTTGTAATACTGAATGTTGCATCCCCATTACTGCAGTTGGAGAACACAACGGATTTCAGGTGGCACCAACATTCTAGATGTGCCTTCAAGTTGCTTGCGATGCTCATCCTTGCACATCACGAGAATGTGGTCATTCCCCATGTCAGGTTGCACAACTCTAAAGTTGAAAGATGTAAAACAGTTTTCGCAAATAAAACATTCACACATCCCAGGTATCTCGTCATTGAGTTATTTTCATTTGTATTCAAGGAGAAATAATGATTTGCAAAAATTGGCGCACATTCGTTTAAGGATTAAATTTGATATTGTTCAGGGTTTGCTTGCTCTCAGGAGTGACTGACAGCATACGTGAATGTACTATAAATTGAGACAATGTCTCCCAGGGAAACAAGACCACGTTTGTCAGTAAATGTTAATTACTGGATTACTGCTTTTTCTGCTGCAGTTTCTCTTTTTCAGTTAGGTTAATACCTTGTCTCAGCTGGTGGCTCCTAAAGCCATTTTGCCAGAACATGCCAGGTCTATCAAATGAGTCGCAATCTCAAGACTTCCATTTCCTTTCACAGAAGGCTGAGGTATGATGTTGCAGAGGTGTATAAAGTCATGAGGGGAATAGATAGTGTTAATGCTTTTTATAAAAAGATAGATGCTGTGAAATTAGAGGTGAATTCAGAAATATTTTGTGGTATTATATATTTTCAGGTAGAAGTAGAAATTAATATTATTGATGCATTAAATGGAAAATTGGGTAAGAAAAATGGAGGCTTGTATTGGCAGGATGAGAGGGTGTTTGAGTGGGCCTTAATAGCCAGTGTTTCTGTATTCTATATTCTATGAGATGACTGCAGTGCTATCTGTGTGACCTTGGTTGTGCAAATTCACTCCCACGGTTTCCAAAAACAGCACTTTAAAGTAGTTCATTGGCTACAGAGTGCTTTGAGTTATCCTGAGAGGTGCTATATAAATGCAAGTCTATTTTTTCCAAGTGGCGATTTTGACAGTGTTTCTCCAGAAGTAATATCAAGGATTCCAATACCATGCCACAGATTTCACTATGTAGTTTGGATTGACGTTTCAGGGCAACATTGAACTGCGCTGCATTGTTGCGGATGTTGTCTTTCTGAAGAGATGCTAAACCCAGGTCTTGTCTATCTGGTCACATGGAAATGAAAAGGCTGAGGGAATAATTTAAAGGTTCAATGGTACTTTTATTGTCACGTGCAAACACCCAGTGAAATTCTTTTCTCACATACAATCCAGTACAGTATTCCATACCCAGGGATATCCCCGATTAGTAAGTGTACAGAAATAGTCTACTGAGCCCGCATGCAAGAGGCGCCATGATTTGGCGCCATTTTCAAAGTCCAGTCCACGATCAAGTTCTTACGAGCAGTGTCCAATCCAGGCAACCCTCAGGCTGCTGTGCGCCTCCAGCCGTCGCCTTCCCTGGATGTGACATCCCTCTCCTCGCCCGTCCACCTTTGTTCCCCGGGGGGGCACCTTAGACAAGATCAATATTACTTAGAAATAAACACATTACCCACTCATTTGTCACATTGTTGGTAAAGGAACTTCACTGTGTGAAATAAGCTGGCTGCCACATTTAACCAAATCACAGCCATGCAGGATTCTTAGATGCACTTTGACACAACCTGAGAATTTGAATAGTGTAACTCAAGTGCAGGATCAGTCAGTTTTAATTCAACCTTGAACCATCTTTTTAACAGGAGCATGAAAAAAAGCTTGCTGAGAGTGTAAAACTGTCTAAAAGCTTCTTTAGATATGTGAAGAGGAAAAGATTAGTGAAGCCAAATGTAGGTCCCTTACAGTCAGAAACTGGGGGATTTATTTATATTGGGAAACAAGGAAATGGCAGGCCAGTTAAACAAGCACTTTGGTTCTGTCTTCACTAAGGAAGACACAAACAATCTCCCAGAAATACTAGGGGACCATGGATCTAGCGTGAGGGAGGAACTGAAGGAAATTCATATTAGTCAGGAAATGGTGTTCGGTAAACTGTTGGGACTGTAGGCATATAAATCTCCAGGGCCTAATGGTCTGCATCCCAGAGTACTCAAGGAGGTGGCCCTACAAATCATGGATGTATTTGTGAAAATTTTCTGATGTTCTATAGACTGGATCAGTTCTTGTGGAATGGAGGGTAACTAATGTTATCCCACTTTTTAAGAAAGGAGGGAGAGAGAAAACGGGGAATTATAGACCAGTTAGCCTGACATTGGTAGTGGGGAAAATGTTATTAAAGATGTAATTATTAAATATGTAATAGCAGCGCATTTGGAAGGCAGTGACAGGATTGGTCAAAGTCACCATGGATTTATGATTGGAAAATCACTAATCTTCTGGAATTTTTTGAGGATGTAACAAGTTGAATTGATACGGGAGAGCCAATGGATGTGGTGTATCTGGACTTTCAAAAAGCTTTTGACAAGGTCCCACACAAGAGATTAGTGTGCACAATTATAGCACATGGTATTGGGGGTAGGGTATTGACATGGATAGTGAACTGGTTGGCAGGCACGAAGCAAAGAGTACAGGTACTTTTCAGAATGGCAGGCAGTGACTAGTGGGGTGCCGCAAGGCACAGTGCTGGTACCCCAGTTATTCACAATATAAATGATTTAGACAAAGGAAGTAAATGTAACATCTCCAAGTTTGCGAATGACACAAAGCTAGGTGGCAGTGTGAGCTGGGCGAAGGGTACTATGAGGCTGCAGGGTGACTTGTAGGCTGGGTGAGTGAACCAATGCATGGCAGATACAGTATAAATGGTGGCAAGAACAAGAAGGCAGATTATTATCTTAATGGTGTAGAAAGTACTGCAGATGCTGGTTTAAATCGATGGTAGACACAAAATGCTGGAGTAACTCAGTGGGACAGGCAGCATCTCTGGAGAGAAGGAACGGGTGACGTTTTGGGTCCAGACCCTTCTTCAGACTGAAGAATCTCGACCAGAAACGTCACCCATTCATTATCTGAATGGAATCAGATTAGGAAAAGGGGAGATGCAACGAGACCTGGGTGGGCTTGTACACCAGTCACTAAAAGTAAGCATGAAGGGACAGCAGGCAGTGAAGAAAGCAAATGGCATGTTGGCCTTCATGGTGAGAGGATTTGAGTTTAGGAGCAAGGAGGTCCTATTGCAGTTGTACATGACCCTGGTGAGACTGCCCCTGGAGTGTTGTGTGCAGTTCTGGTCTCCTAGTTTGAGGAAGGACATTCTTGCTATTGAGGGAGTGCAGCATAGGTTCACCAGGTTAATTCCTGGGATGACAGGACCGACATATGATGAAAGAATGGATTGACTGGGCTTATATTCACTGGAATTTAGAAGGATGAGAGGGCATCTTATAGAAACATATAACATTCTTAAGCGATTGGGCAGGCTAGATGCAGGAAAAATGTTCCCGATGTTGGGGAGTCCAAAACTAGAAGTCACTGTTTAAGAATAAGGTGTAACCCATTTAGGATTGAGATGAGGAAAAGCGTTTTCACCCCGAAAGTTGTAAATCTGTGGAATTCTCTGCCAGGAAAGGCAATGGAGGCCAATTCACTGGATGTATTCAAGAGAGAGTTGGATATAGCTCTCAGGGCTAATGGAGTCAAGGGATAAGGAGAGAAAGCAGGAACAGGGTACTGATTGTGGATGATCAGCCATGATCATATTGAATGGTGGTGCTGGCTCGAAGGGCCGAATGGCCTACTCCTGCACCTATTTTCTATGTTTCTATGATATGATGGCACTGCTTTCCTGAATTGCAGCATTGTTAGTGTGACTTCATTGTTTCTCACTGTCTGAACAGAAATATCGGGATGTCAGGACATTACCTGAAGTGTACTAGAAACAAGAACATAATTGTATAAAACAAAAATAATAAAAGTAACTGCCCCCTTTGAGAAATTGTTGAGGCCTGTCAAGTCTGGTGCCCAGTCAGAAGTTCCTCATGCACAAGTTGAGCTTCACTTGTACAGTGTACAAGGCCATGCACAGAAGTAGGAGTAAGGCAGAGAAATCTTGTTTGCAGTCGTAGGATATTGAATGTCATCAAATGCCTTTTTATCGTGGCTCCTCCAAAACACAAAGCATGCAAGAAACGTCACTGTCTATACGTGTTTAGATACTTTTTTTCCAGTAAAAGATTGTTTTCCATCTAAGGTGTTTAATCCTCAGTTCACAGACAACCTGCTTTCATCAGCTGTTTTATTCTCACTGGTTGCTCTTTTTTATCAGTCTTCCGCGGGATATCTGTGCGGCTTATATAACATTGACATACAAATACTTTGGTTTGTTCTTAAGTGCAATTTAATCCTTTTAGCATGGTTAAAAAAGACATTTCCTGTTTATGATATTTCATGAATTGATTCCGTTTATCATAACTGTGTTGCAACAGGGAGCCAGTCGACTTTGAGTGAATCAGAGCCACCACTGGTGACTGTGGCGAGTCAGATGGCAGAGGCCAGTGCTGGAACAAGTTCTGACTGGCCCTTGGAGAATGCAGGGGGCAGCTCCTCCTCTGCCCAGCAGACTGAGGCGAACCCCTCAGCACCAGGAGCCAGTGCAGCGTCAACAGGTAGGTAACAAACCAGTGCCCCAAGCAGCATCAGCACGGAGCTTTCTGTTTCGAAAATTAAGTATTTGAGGCAGCCATGTAACAGCTTTTGTTGATTCGAGAGATGTGACTTAAATTGTTTCAGTTTAATTTATTCTCACGTGTCCCGAAGTACAGTGAAAAACTTTTGTTGCGTGCTCTCCAGTCAGCAGAAAGACAATACATGATTACGATCGAGCCGTACAGTGTATTTACAGTGTATTACAGTACAAGGGAATGATTTTATGGAAATTCCGCACTCTGTAATATCTGACTTCTATCTTTATGGGCCAGATCATCTGACCCATCCCTGCCTACAGAATCTATGGCCTCCAAGTCAACCACTCCTGAGGTCTCCCACCCTACCTCCCAGACTTGCTGTCTGCCCATCCAATCTCAGTCTAGCCTATTCCAACAGCTGATCCAATGAGTCAAGGCAATCCAAACCCTAGGTTGGTGCACTGAGGAATATACAGGTCCACCAATGATTTTCCTGCAGCTGATGGTCCGGCACATCCTTTAATCCAGACAAAATTACGAGAGCGCACGTGAAATTTCCTGGGCGGCTTCAGATGGCATTATCTGTGGTGCACGCTCTTTTGGGATGTGTCCCTCTGTCCCGAAAGAGCTATTTATTTATGTCTGCAGTTGTTAATGCTGGTCCCTTGGTTTTGTGTAATTTATAGCTTATTTTGCTTGCATCAAACCCTAGCTATGGCTTCTCAGCTTGTCCAAGTGACAGTCTCGGTGTCAAGCGTAAGCACATTTAATTTACCTTTAATATTTGTTTTATTTAAATTTCTAGCAGTCTATGGTGCTTTAGAGACATGGGAGGGATATAATTAGTGTATCATTATTATACATAGTGCACATTAGCGTGTCGGACGTGCATTGTATCATTATTTATGTGACACCTGTTGGTCTGGCAAAATGAATAATCCAGCAAGGCTCTGGAAACAAGGGTGCCAGGAAATCGGTGGTGGACCTGGTATATGAGAAAACAAAAATAAAAGGGTGAAAGTATGCTACTGGTAAGATTTAATCGTTTGATTCACATCTTTTTTTAAAGTATGAAGTTTAATCTGTATTCCCCCAGAAAGGAATGCATATTTTTACTTTTGCAAGTTACTATTTTCAGCGATTGCTAAGAGAATTAATGCTCAAGTGAGATATTATATTTCAATAATGTGGGTGACTTTGGTGAGACTTTATTTGGAGTACAGTTGCAATATTGGTCTCCTCACTTACGGAAGGATGTTTGTTAAGGTGATGGAAGCTTTTCAGAGAATGGATATAAGAATAGATACCATCTGTTGTATATCCTTCATCAACCTCAGTGGAGATGGTACATGTTTCAAGAAGGCTTTGAGCACATCCTTAATTTTTTTTGCTTACATCTGCCTACTTGCAATCTCATCCTGCGACAGGATATACAATAGAGTAATTGTTTCAAAGGCCTGATGACGCGCATGCAAATGATACAGCATCTTGGTACAGCAAAGCCAACTGAGTGTAGTGAAGGTCCTAGTGCATCCTACTATTGCCAGGTGTGAATAATGAAATTTCAGACTTCTGACTGAAGGTCTTCACCACTGACTTGTAGAACGTCTCGAGGGCTGCCAGTTATTTTTCTTTCCTCTTTTGGAACATGGCCTTATCGACTTATTTTTGACCAGGAATGATGCCAAGGCTGGGTTGACCAAGCTGCTATGGGATTAAATCATAAGCATTCATATCTAGGAGAGTCGGGATTAAGGAGATCTCTGATGTTTTAATTCCAGCTGTCGGTCCCTGATGATTTCACCCATTCTTGGATCTTTGGCCTTTGGATCACTGAAGAACCTGTATCGGTCATGGCTGAAGTTGATTTGCTGGCCTGCCAGGCTCTTTCCACTTGTCATCTGCTCTTTCACTCAGGCTTTCTGTTGGACCTCTGCTTTAGTGTGTCTGCTGAACTGTTTTTATTTTCTTGAATGGTGGAGCTTCCAATCCAGGGACACCTTAGGTATATGGTAAATTATATCGTCATTCTCTTGGTCTTTCTTATCATTCCTGCCGGAGCCAAGAGTCTTATCACAGGTACCAATCATGGTGGTCTTCAGATGAAGCATTAATAATATGGACATTGTAGACCCTGTTGACTGTGAGATACTTGTGGACTTGAACACTGATCTTCCTGGAGCAACTGATGTTTTGGACCCTGCCCTACTGTTGATAACAGAGCAGATTAGGCAGTGGTCAGACCAGCAATCATCAGTGTTTATCATGGCATAGATGAGGTAGACATCCTTGCAGTCTCTCACTTGGAAGATGATTCAATCTAGCGGTACTTGCGCTAGTGTCTCTGTCACAATTGTTTCCAGAAGTTTTCTCCCTCTCCCTCTGATAGAACAGGTGTTTATTCTTCAAAATAGAAGACCCCATTAGAATAGCTTAAACATGCATGATTTTTAAATGTTGATCTGTCCTGAAGCAAAATCTGATTTGTACATCGAGTCAGGGTACAGATCATCCACAATCGTGTTCACCAGTGGAAATATGTTATGTGTTCCCTTCCATTTTAGCGCTATATTAATACGATGCAGTAACAAGGGCATCCTCAATATGAAACCAGAATTTTGTCTTTGGGTGGCATCTGTGGTGGTACCTGAGGATAGTGGTCTCCCGGATTATTTTCCTTCGCACCACATCTGCTGCATCTTTTTCCTCTGTGACTGGGTATTAGAGCAATAATTAGACACACCAGATCAAATATGTTTGAGGAGAATCATTATCAGATGCATTTGGATGATTCACATTTAGCACTAAAATAGTAAGATTAAACGAGAACTTACCAAGTTTGAAGTTTGATCTGTATTTTACGAGGAGTCGCGGTGAGGGATTTCGTGAAGACCCTGCCAGCACGCATGCGCGGCATCCTTCAAAGCAGCGGTGTGGAATCACAGAACCAAACCATGACTAAAAAATAGTAAGATGAAAACGTAGAACTACATGGTTGACCTTATGATAGAGGGTGGGAGCGGTGGGCACGAAATCCCTCACCGCGACTCCTCGTAAAATACAGATCAACCTTCAAACTTGGTAAGTTCTCGTTTAATCTTACTATTTTACTTCGGAGTCACGTGAGTGACTTCGTGAAGATTTCAAAGCTCTGTGATTTCACGCCCTGGACAACGTCCATGCTTATCACACTGCCGCCAGTCTGATGGAGGAAGGCTGTTAATGGAGTTCAGTCGAAACTGGCTGAAAAATCAACACAATTTATTAATCAAATAAACAACAAACCCCTAAATCGGGGCCAGACATTTACTGAGCGGTACCCAGGATAGCTACTGCGAATGTCGCAGGGGCGGCCAGAGGCTTGTTATAGAACCGTTGAAAGGTGTTTCCCACTGGCCCAGCCCGCGGTGGCGAGAATGTGGTCCATGGGCACCTCCATGGCTCTCGCCGCTGATATGGATGCAGCCCTGGTGGAATGAGACTTAAAAATGTCAGTAGCAACTCCTGATGCATCCAGCACCACCCTGAGCCACCTGGCGATCGTCTGTGTAGTCACCCGATGATGCGGAGGTTTATGACTGATGAGGAGCCCCTGTTCCTTCATCCTGATAGCTCCAGTAACTCGGATGTAGTGGTGGAGATGGGTGACTATGCAGAGAGTGGCATCTACAGGGTACGCCCGAAATTCCAACTGCAGCCCATGCGCCCCTGGCCTGTGCTGTTTTAATAATTCTTTGACAAAGAAATTTATTTGACCAGGGGTGGCCACCATGCTGTCCAGTCGCAGTTTCTGTAACGTCTGGGCTCGTTGGGCTGTAGTCAGTGCCATAAGCATCACCACCTTGAGGGTGAGCTGTTTCAATGGTAGCTCATCTATTGGAGCCCAGCTCCTCAGTAGGGTCAGCACGATCCCCACATCCCACGTTACTGTATATCTGGGTCGTGGAGGGTTGGTGTTGAACACTCCCCTCATTAGTTTAGACACCAGGTGGTTGGAGCCGACACCTATATCCAGGTATGAGGACAGCGCACTCCTGGCGCTGTTGATGGCACTGTAGCTGAGGCCAGCATCGAAATGGAGGCCTGCTAGAAACTCCAGGACATCAGGTATCGTTGCCGAGTTGGAAGACTTGTTGGTCCGGGCACAGAATGCCTCCCACTTTCTGATTTGGGTGAGGTATTGTTTCCGAGTTGATTCTCGGCATGATGCGGCGATAAGGTCTATGGCTCTTAACAAGATGCCTGCCCGGATGAGTGGTCTTTCAGAACCTGCAGGCCAACAAGTTTAAATTACCATGGCAAGGATGACTGACCCCCCCGTAATGGAGTGAGTAATCAATTTGGGATGTTTCCCAATCGCCATCCATGGTTGTTTTAAAATTTCTACAACCAACCATGGTTGTGTAGGCCAGTCGGGAATGATCAATATGCCAGTTGCAGAGTCTAGTTTAATTTTCTGCAATACCCGACTTTTGAGGCAGAATGGGGGAAATGCGTAGCAAACCATTTCCCCCAATGGATAAAAACGCATCCATTGCTATTGCCCCAGGGTCTGGTTCCCACAACACATACGTTGGTATTCGATGGTTCAGCCTGGACGCAAATAGGTCAATATCTGGTGTCCCAAAATGAGCTATAATATCTCCAAAATTTGGGGGTTCAACATCCACTCAATGTTGTCAATGAAGACACGTGACCTGGTGTCCGCCACTGAATTAAGCTTCCCAGGCAAATAGGTCGCAGTAATCCAAATATTTCTTTCAATGCACCAGTGCCAAATTGTATTAGCCAATTCATCGCAAACTAGCGACCTGATACTACCCATATGATTGATGCAAGCCACTACTGTAGCATTATCTATTCAAAAGCGGACATGTAATCCCGTGAATTAGTACAGTAAGCCCGCAGTCCATGAAATGCCCCCAACATTTCTATATAGTTTATCCCATGTGACTCCAGGAATGTAGACTCATGAGAGTTCCATCTGCCACCACAACTGGACGTCGTACCAGTTGCTCCCCAGCCTGGTGCGCTTGCGTCAGTTAGTAGCACAACATCAGGGTTGCTCACTATAATAGGTCAATGACATTCTTTAATATTATCTACCCACCATTGTAGCTCGTTTCTAGCTTCCGGTGGTAACCGAATTGGCCGATCATAGTGGCCAGCATTTGTTTTTTAATGCTGTGATTTTTGATCTTTGTAAATTTCAGTAGTGTAGCGGTCCGAATCGTGCAGCTGGGAATGTAGTTACCAATTTAGAGTTACCAATACCAATAACTTTTGCTGTTTGCCGAATGGTCGGTACCCTGGCGCAAGCAAGATTGTGGCACTCTTCTATTATAGCAGTAGCTTTATTAGTTGGGATGATAAACTTCATTAAATTGGTGTCCAGGGTGAACACCAAATAATCCATAACCCATACCGGGTGCAGTTTTGATTTGTCTGGATGGATTACAACCCCAGCTTCTCAAGCAGAGCCTTGGTTGCAGCCACTCCTTGAATTGCCAATTGGAGGGTCTGCCCCACTATAAGGATTTCATCCAATATGCCATCACTATAATCTTGTTGTCGGAGAAGAGCCAATACAGGTAAATACCAATTTGGTAAACAGCCTAGGGCTGTGATGATTCCATTGGGCAATGCACCCTTCCAGACAACTTCAGAATTCCCTATGAGCCTCAGCGATGGGCACCGTATAGCATGCTTCTTTCAAATCGATGCATGCCATAAAGTACCCTGGGTAAAGCATCTGTCTAGCTGTTCCAAAAGTATCAATTTTGAAATGGGTATATTGTACAAAAGTGTTCAACTCAGTTAAGTCTATTATAATCCGACATCTCCCTTCTTTTTTACTGCTGGTGAACATATTAGACTCAAACTCAATAGGTCCATGCTTGGTTATGCCAATTACCCCTTTTTCTGCTCGCCGTATAATTTCAGCATGCCCTGCCTCCACCTCTTTTTGGGATAGAATAAATTCCTACGAGGCGAATGCTGGGTAGGGGAATTTATACCTCCAACAAATTATATACCCTTGAACACTTTGTAAAATAAACTCATCTGTGGTGACAGTTTTCCCCATATGTCCAAGGAAGCCCGCAATCGCCCACCTATTCGTGCAGGAGGGATACTACGGCGTGAGAGGAGCCAGACCCCCTTACCTCCATAGTTAACGGCGGTTCCGTACATACGGTGCTTCGGGTGGACGTTATGGAGGTTGACGGACCGGCGGCCGCATTTTCCATGCAGGCCGCTGTTGGCCTTGCCCTAAAAGGTCGTAGTGTTTGTTGAGATGGAGGTAGGTAGGATCTTTGTGCCCTATCCGGCAGCCTTGGTTCACAGGTTGTATTAGGCTGTTGCCGGTGATATGGGTGAACTCTGGCCGATGGAGTTTCATGAGGCCGGCTGTTTTGGCCTCCTTTGTCCAGTCCCTTCACCTGTTTGTACAGGTCTCCAAACAACTGATGCGGCGGTGGAGCGGTAATGGTCGGCACAACCCCGCGAATTTGGGGTTGAGTGTGGGCTATATGGAGCTCTTACGCAGGCAGTTTATCTCATACTGGGCGTTGCATAGGAGTGCCAGTGCATCTTGCTGTTTACTGGACACATTATCCCCGACCAGGGTCCTAGCAAACGCCGTTATGCCCGTGGAGAACCTTTCTCCAAGGTATTATTGAGAACCTGACTCTGGAGTTGGTGCGTAATTAGGCAGTCAATGGTGCCCGCCAATTTGTGGTGCAGGGGTTCACCTGTCTGGGTGGAAACGGCAAACTTCACTCACCACATCCAGCATATCCTCCTCATGCTCTGGCTCAGCGGTCACTGGCTGTCCCGGGTCGTCTTCAAACACAGCAGCTGGGCAATCATTAATGCTTCTGGCTGGAGAGGTGAGGTGCTGAGTGGTGTCCTTGCACGGCTAGTGGATGCCCGCGTGTCCCGCTCTTCTCGTTCCCGGTCCCCGCTGGAGGCGTTGCACCACTAAGAGCTCCAACCGCTCTATGCGACCGTCCCTGCTATACGCAGCGGACAAGCCGACTTCCCCAGGCCCTGCAAACTCACTGGGGCTTCCACCATCGGACCACACCTCCATAAGGTGCTGTCTAGGGTCCAATGGCAGGTCGTCGTGACCTACCGCCCAAGTAGGATCATACGACTCCCGCACGGACTCTCCGCTAGTCTGTCTTCTCCGAGACTGTGGCGGCCCACCTGTTTGATAAAAAGGCAGGTGAGGTGAATCGGCGCCGGCCCCCGGAACCTGGCTCCCCGGAGTCCGTGCAGGCTTACCTCCACTCTTGCCCATCTTTTAGCGTGGAGGCGCATGGTCGGCCGCTCGCAGAGCTGAGCTGACCGACCGCTTCCTGCTGCCACCTCCGCCCTTGACCGCAGCCTGACGGGGTGTGTTGTCGGCGGTATGTGCTCCAGCAGGCCTACTCGACGCAGCAGTGATGTTGCCAGGCTGCACTACGGCAGATTCCCTGGCTGTGGTACGTATGTGCACATTGCAGGGCTCCCCTGTCGTGCGGCTGTCCCCCGGCCCAGCCCCCTCGGGTCTTCTGGAGCTCGGGGAGAGGTTGCCTGTGAAGAACAAGACCCCTTGCCACGTACCTGTATCGCCCCTTCTTCTCTTGGGGGACGGGGGCTCGGAGTCTGGCCCCGTTGCATCCAGCTCCGGAGCGGTAACCCATTTAGGTGAGTCGGCCCCTGAATCAGCAGGAGCGCCCGACTTCCGCATTCCTGCCCCCACCATGCGTTGAAGCTGCCGGCGTTCCTTGCAGCTCCGGGGACAAGGGCCCTTGGCTGGCCGCAGCTCAGCTCCTCGACAGCGTCGTCCTCCGGCCCCTGTCCATGCTGTGAAGAAAATAGGTAATACTTACCTGCCTGTCTTGTGAAGGAGCCGGAGGAGAGAGCGCACTCCCCCGTCCCCAGCCTGCCGGTGCGAGTGCGCGCGACGATATGCCGCGCATGCGTGCTGGCGGGGTCTTCACGAAGTCACTCACGTGACTCCGAAGTAAAATTCCCTTTCTCCTTTTCTATGATATTATGACAGCAGTTAATTATTTTGTATAGCTGCTGCACATGGCAGTTGGAGTTATTAACCCAATTTATACAAAAGTTTCAATAAACCTTGGGAGTAATTTTATGTGAGTTATGAGACAACAGGATTCTGTCTAATTCCCTTCTGATTCTCTCTTTTGGCCTATAGAAGGCAGGATTGTATGTTTTTAATATTGATTTTTAATTTATTATGAATATATAGCTCACTCTTCTATCTGTAAATGTGACTTTTCTGTCATTTTCCTGGCTATTGGTTTTAGGCTTTTTTTTGTAATTTATCTACCAATCCTCAGCCACCCATTTCACTTTATCAACAAGCTTTGCTTGGCAACAAAATGGAATGACACACAGATTTGCAGGATTGTTCTCAATATCTTAAAACGGAACAACATTGTCATCACCGCCTACAGTGTCTCTGGCCTGATGCCAAGCCACCAAAGGGGAAAAATGCAATGAGCACTTCAAAGTGCACAAACAATTCCCAATCACAGGTGGAAATTGTGCCTTACATCTGTTTCTTGGTGGGAGGTGAGTGATTAGAAGTTTATCAGACACAGCCACCATGATACTCGGCTGTTTACAAACTACATAGCAGGATCTTGGCTCATTACTGACTATCCACATTCAGACAGCCAGAATAGAAAGATAGAATCATAGAAACATAGAAAATAGGTGCAGGAGTAGGCCATTCGGCCCTTCGAGCCTGCACCGCCATTCAATATGATGATGGCTGATCATCCAACTCAGTATCCTGCACCTGCCTTCTCTCCATACCCCCGGATCCCTTTAGCCACAAGGGCCACATCTAACTCCCTCTTAAATATAGCCAATGAACTGGCCTCAACTACCTTCTGTGGCAGAGAATTCCACAGACTCACCACTCTCTGTGTGAAAAAAAGATCTTCTCATCTCGGTCCTAAAAGACTTCCCCCTTATCCTTAAACTGTGACCCCTTGTTCTGGAGTTCCCCAACATCGGGAACAATCTTCCTGCATCTAGCCTGTCCAACCCCTTAAGAATTTTGTAAGCCTCTATAAGATCCCCCCTCAATCTCCTAAATTCCAGCGAATACAAGCTGAGTCTACCCAGTCTTTCTTCATATGGAAGCCCTGCCATCCCAGGAATCAGTCTGGTGAACCTTCTCTATGGCATGAATGTCTTTCCTCAGATTAGGAGACCAAAACTGTACGCAATACTCTAGGTGTGGCCTCACCAAGACCCTGTACAACTGCAGTAGAACCTCCCTGCTCTTGTACTCAAATCCTTTTGCTACGAATGCCAACATACCATTCGCTTTCTTCACAGCCTGCTGCACCTGCATGCCTACTTTCAATGACTGGTGTACCATGACACCCAGGTCTCGTTGCTTCTCCCCTTTTCCTAATCGACCACCATTCAGATAATAATCTACCCTCCTGTTTTTGCCGCTGAAGTGGACAGCCTCACATTAATCCACATTATACTGCATCTTCCATGCATTTGCCCACTCACCCAACCTATCCAAGTCACCTTGCAGCCTCCTAGCATCCTCCTCACAGCTAACACTGCCCCCCAGCTTTGTGTCATCCGCAAACTTGGAGATGTTGCATTCAATTCCCTCATCCAGATCATCAATATATATTGTAAATAGCTGGGGTCCCAGCACTGAGCCTTGCGGTACCCCACTAGTCACTGCCTGCCATTCTGAAATGACCCGTTTACTCCTACTCTTTGCTTCCTGTCTGCCAGCCAGTTCTCTATCCACATCAATACTGAACCCCCAATACCGTGTGCTTTAAGTTTGTATGCTAATCTCTTATGTGGGACCTTGTCGAAAGCCTTCTGAAAGTCCAGATATAACACATCCACAGGTTCTCCCTTACCCACTCTACTAGTTACATCCTCAAAAAATTCTATAAGATTCGTCAGACATGATTTACCTTTCATAAATCCATGCTGACTTTGTCCAATGATTTCACCGCTTCCAAATGTGCTGCTATCCCATCTTTAATAACTGACTCTAGCATTTTCCCCACTACCGATGTTAGACTAATTGGTCTGTAATTCCCCGTTTTCTCTTTCCCTCCCTTTTTAAAAAGTGGGGTTACATTAGCTACCCTCCAATCCTCAGGAACTACTCCAGAATCTAAAGGGTTTTGAAAAATTTTCACTAATGCATCCACTATTTCTGGGGCTACTTCCTTAAGTACTCTGGGATGTAGCCTATCTGGCCCTGGGGATTTATCGGCCTTTAATCCATTCAATTTACCTAACACCACTTCCCGGCTAACCTGGATTTCACTCATGTGTTAAAGAAGGAACTGCAGATGCTGGAGAATCGAGGGTACACAAAAGACTGGAGAAACTCAGCGGGTGCAGCAGCATCTAAGGAGCGAAGGAGATAGGCGACATTTCGGGTCGAGACCCTTCTTCAGTCTGAATTAACTTTTTTCCAAGTTATTTCTTTGTGAATGTCACATATCTAATATTTGTATCAATCCTTGCATCCACCTTTTGCAGCTCATATTCTTCAGAGTTTGCTGCTGCATCAAACTGCACCACAAAGTATGTTGCCAAACACCACCTTCCCCTTTCCTGCACCTTTCATATCATCATGGAGACTGCCTTATTCTCCTGGAAATACAAGTAATTTTACAATCACAGAACAACTTAGATCAACTTTTTGTATAACTATCAAACTATTCAGCTCCTGTCCCTCTTTATCTGAATGTATCAGCCTAACCTTCTGTTCTTCCTCAGATGCCTATCTAATTTTCCCTTAGCTGCATCAATACCGTTTGCCAGAATTACTTCATGCTTTAAGGTGTTTGAACTCCTAACTATTCTTTGCCGACTGTTTCTTCTGTATTCCTAAATGCATTTATTGACGACTCGGCTGTTTTTTGGCCCACTAGCTCACCAAACGTTTCAGAGCAGCATTTTCATACATAAGTCAACATCTATTCCCTCAACCACGTGCACCTTGAAGCCCATCATTGTTGCTGCTCCTACATGTTGCTGGCTATCTTTACAATCTGAGCCCTTCAACCAGTCATTGGATGCCTTCCAGAGTCTACTGACCGATCTATCCCCATCACCCACTGTCGGTACTTTCTTTCCAAAACTACACCCTAATCGCCAATAACTGCACCCATGTCTAATATGCCTCATTCCTGACTCGGTTTCCAAGTAGCAGATGCATTTTCAATAAGCTCTCTTTCTAAAAGCACAAGATGTGCTCCTTCCAATTTAGTATAGTTAAGGCAAAACATCAAAATAGTGGCTATTTTTCAGCAAGTAGCATCATTGCATTTTTGCCTGTAATAGTTTATCAAGAACAGGAGTTTGGTATTAGCTTAGGAGAAGCTGCACTCCAAACTGATAAACAAGGGTGACCCACAATGTCGTGACTTCTACATTTTGGTGATCCTGCCAAAAGCAGCGGGACTATTCCATTGAATTGTTCTAAATTTCCAGTCTCATGCTTCCACCAAGATTTTCTCAATATAAAACCAAAGCAAACCATAACTGATGGTTAAGATGACATTGTTAGTTTCTACATATTAATCAAAATGGAGGAAAGGAGGTGAAAGGATAACAATGGTTCTGACCTCCCTACCATCGAGGGGATCTATCGCAGCCGCTGCCTCAGAAAGGCTGCCAGCATCATCAAGGACCCACACAATCATGGCCACTCATTCATCTCTCTGCTGCCATCAGGTAGAAGGTACAGGAGCCTGAAATCTGCAACATCCAGATTCAGGAATAGCTTCTTCCCCACAGCCATCAGGCTATTAAACACAACTTCAAACAAACTATGAACTATAACAGCCTATTGCCCTTTTGAGTAATTTGAGTATAGGAGCAGGGAGGTTCTACTGCAGTTGTACAGGGTCTTGGTGAGACCACACCTGGAGTATTGCGTACAGTTTTGGTCTCCAAATCTGAGTAAAGACATTCTTGCCATAGAGGGAGTACAGAGAAGGTTCACCAGACTGATTCCTGGGATGTCAGGACTTTCATATGAAGAAAGACTGGATAGTCTCGGCTTGTACTCACATGAATTTAGAAGATTGATGGGAGATCTTATAGAAACTTACAATATTCTTAAGGGGTTGGACAGGCTAGATGCAGGAAGATTGTTCCCGATGTTGGGGAAGTCCAGGACAAGGGGCCACAGTTGTGAATCTCTGGAATTCTCTGCCACAGAAGGTAGTTGAGGCCAGTTCATTGTCTATATTTAAGAAGGAGTTAGATGTGGCCCTTGTGGCTAAAGGGATCAGGGGGTATGGAGAGAAGGCAGGTACGGGATACTGAGTTGGATGATCAGCCATGATCATATTGAATGGCGGTGCAGGCTCGAAGGGCCGAATGGCCTACTCCTGCACTTATTTTCTATGTTTCTATCTGTTTACTGATGTGTGTGTATATATATATATTTATTATGGTATATGGATACACTGATCTGATCTGTATTTATGACTACAATATTCTGTTGTGCTGCAGCAATGCAAGAATTTCATTGTCCTATCTGGGACACATGACAATAAACTCTCTAGACTCTTGACTTGACTTGAACCAGGCAAGGACTTGGGAAAATAGCCAATGATCCCGAGGAACATATTAAGGGATTATATCAATACAGCAAAGATGAAGGTGAATTAATTAAATCAGTCATTTTTAAACTCTCTTCAATCCTTTGATTTCCAAATTGATGCTTGAAACAGAATTCTAAGAATTAAAAATTCACATGACAAAAAATATTCATTTTTTCAGTTATCTTTTGTGTCAGTTTTTTTTCTGGAAACATCTTTGCTTCAAAGCCTCAATCTATCTGGGAATCCTAAACTTTATTCTGGATATTTTTTCCCCCAAGTTTTTTGAAGAGAAATACCAGTTAGATTCTGAGTGTTTTCATTAGAAAGTCTCTGCTTTGAAAAGAGTGCAGCATTTGACTTCATGAGTATCTGGAAAATAGCGAACAAGAAATGCAGATTTCTTTCTTCTCGGACAGAAAAATCCTGTTTGTTTTTCCACTTGATTTGAATCTGGCTGGGCAATGTCTCTGATCAGTTACTAAGATGTACTCAAATCAGAAACAGTTTATTCTTTGTCAATTAACACTGATGACTATCCGCATGACTTAAAGAGTACATCAAAGCAATAGGTTACTTAGCCACACCAAATTGGAAGCACGTAGATTCTTCTTTGTTTTTTCTGGCTTTTATTTTCGGCCACGATACATAGAAATTGAATATAAACATCAACCTTAAAACAGTGGAATATTCTTGTGGTCATTTTATGGTCGAAGAATATTTATTATGGCCTGATTTTTCCCTCAATATCAGCCAAACAAAGGAGGTAGTTATTGACTTAAATTGGGTGCTGTGTGCATCCCAGTCAGCATCAGTGGTCCCGAAGTGGAGATGGTCGAGAGCTGCAAGTTCCTAAGCATAAATATCACCAACAATTTGTCCTGACCAACACATTGAAGTTTCCTCATTACTCTGAGGGATTTCAGCATGTCTCCAACAACTCTGATCAACTTCAATAGATGCGCCCTAGACAGGATTCTATCGGGAAGCATCACAACTCTGCCAAAGACCGCAAGAAACTGTAGAGAGTTGAAAGATGCAGCCAAGTCCATCATACAAACCAGCCTCCCTGCCCATCGACTCCATTCATGCTGCCTCAGGAAAGCAGCCAACATAATCAAGAACCATACCATTTCAGTCATTCCTTCTCCCCTCTCCTGTCAGGCAGAAGATACAAAAGCTTGAAAGCACATGCCACCAAATTCAAGAACAGCTTCTTCCCCGCTGTTAACAGACAACTGAGCGATCCTCTCATAGGTTGTGTAGTCCTGATCTCCCGACCTATCTCATTGCAGCCCATCTACATTTTTTCTGTAAGTGTAACTCTAGAACACTGTAACACTATATTCTGCACTTTGCTTTTACTGTTCACACTACCTGTAAAACTTGTGTATAGTTTAATTCTAGTTGTGTACAGTATGATTTAACTGGAGAGCATGCAAATAAATATTCTCACTCTTATCTCGTACACATAAAAATAATAAACCTATAGCAAGACTGTTGAATCAAAATAGTGTTTGAGATTTCCATATCTCAGCAAAACTAGTGACTGATAGTCACCAGGTTGATCTACCTTGGAGCGAAAAAAATAATTGGGTATATACTGCCTGTATATCTTTTTTATGTACAAAAGACATGATATCGGCTGGATAAGATATTATTTGCATTTTGCTGGCATCTGGACCAAGCCCAAAATTACTACTCCAGGTTAAAATACAAGAGATGAAGTAATGTTGTTATCCTGTTCATCTCTATTGGCTTTGCCAATAGAGATAATTTATAAAACTTGTTTTACAAACATAGAATGTACATGTAAAGTCCTAACATCATCTAACTGGCAAGTGCCAGTGTCAATGCTTCAGTGTTCAGTCTTTCCTCCTCACTCGACCACAATAGTCTTGCATTCTTTTTGTTGTCTTTTGCAACATACTATATGAAAGGTGGAGGAATTGTGGGTGGGAAACGGGCAGAGCTGGAAGGGAGAAACAGAAATAGACTGCAAGGACATTCGATAAGACTTGCATAGAAGCACTGTGGATTAAATTGTGTGGTACAAACGATGAAACTGGGATAGTGGCATCTGAGCCAGCTGAGCAGCCTTGGTGGGTGTGTGTAAAGTCAGTATAGAATATTAGAAGAATGGTATGGGTGCAGGGTAAAGACTCAAGTGTTTAATTGTCATATGTACCGGCAACAGAACAAGGCAATTACTACTTGCTGCAGCTTAATGGACCCATTAACACAACAACCCACATATATATACAATAATCACGAAATCATAGCTGCTGAAGTAGGGTTACGTTTAGAGTTGTGCAGTGTTCAAGAGCCTGATGGTGCTGGGAAGAAGCTGTCGGTCACAGTTTTCAGGCTCCTGTACATTCTTCCCAATGGTAGTAACGAGGTGCAAGTGTGGCCTGGGTAGCGTGCGTTTTTGGTGGTTTTTGCTGCCTTTTTGAGGCATAGCCCCCTGCAGAACACTTTGACGGTGGAATAGATCATGTGGTAGGAGACTAATCTGTTGCTAGTTAAAGGGCCTGTCCCACTTGCGCGTCACGCAGATGGCGCGCGAAGATTCTGTACATCCCAAAATTGTGTGGCGCTGCGCGCGACACTGCCTACGTCACCATGCACCATGCGCCCGTAATGCGCACCATGCACGCGTCACGTCGCACGCCTTGTGTGTCGTGATGCGTAAATTATGTCGCGTAAATGACGCCCAAGTGGGACACGCCCTTAACTTTCCACTTTCCTGTCTCTCGGACAAAATTATGGTGCGTGTTAAGTTATTGACTCAACTCATTTGAACCCAATGCTACCAAGTGCTCAGCCTTTCAGAATCAGCCACATGGTATAGTCCTTAAAGAAGGCATGGATCCCAATCCTTGCTCTTCAAGCAGATTTATATTCTCAAATGTAAAATCAGACCAAAGCAGGACACCTCATGGTAGCCAGTACCATGGATTTGTTTCTGGGCAACACAAAATGGAATATTACTATGGTATTATTTTTTAATGCTGTGGAAGCTTGCAACCGATTAGGATGTAATGTTTGCAACAGAAGGTATTGTGCGATAGATGGTATGTCCTTTAATGAACAACAGTACCTGGCATGAGAGGATATTCTGTTGTGTGTGCAGGAACATTTCATTTGTCAAGAACACCTGAGAAGATTGTGTGTGCGCATATTTTAGTTTTCCTTTTAATCCTCTTAAATATGAAACACAATTTCACAGTTGATCTATCCAGTAAAATTAAGCCTCATGGGGAAAGAACAAGTTGTGTTTCAGTTTCAGTTCTTGACGAAAGTTGAAATTTGATTCAACAAATGTTTGCAGTAAATACTTTCAGCCTGTCTAAGTTTCTGATACTGGAGTTGTTCAACATTTTGCCTCTTTACCAACCATGTACAAAAAGCTTATTCCCTTTGGGTTGAATTTATGTCAACCGGACGGTTTCAGTGCCATATAAAATCTGTTCCTTTGTTTAACTGCTGGCTTGTGAGTTCTGCTGTGTGCATTACAAGCACAGCAGGGATTTGAGAGTGTTTCTTCTTGCTGGGAGGTGCTTTCACCAATGCCAACTGAGATTGAAACTAAGGATGCTTGAATGGAAGAAAATAGAAAAACAGTTCCTTTGAATAATTTTCAAGAGTAAACTGTATAATTGAAAAGTAATTTTATATGTGTGCACGATTGTATATTTAGAGCTGTAATCATTAACATTTTTTAGCAATCCAGTGTGTCTGCGGTTGAGAGAGTGAATACTGTGGCTGGTAGATGGGGTGCCAGCAAAGTAGGCTTCTTGGCCGAGAGTTGTTGGAGCTGCTTTCAAGGCAAATGGAGAGTATTCCATCACACTCCTGACATTCCTTGTAGATGGTGAAAAGGCTTTCAGGAGTCAGGCGACGAGTCGCTTAATGTAGGCTACCCAGCATTGGTTCTGCTCATTGTTCTTTATATCTCTACCATTCATTGTTCTTTATCTCTCTACGTCATCATCTATATCTCTCGTTTCACTTATCCCTAACCAGTCTGAAGAAGGGTCTCGTTCCAAAACGTCACCCATTCCTTCTCTTCAGAGATGCTGCCTGTCCAGCTGAGTTACTCCAGCTTTTTGTGTCAATCTTCGGTTTAAACCAGCATCTGCAGTCCCTTCCTACACATTGGTTTTGGTCTTATGTGGTTGATCTGTGGTGACTAATTCCCCTCTCTTTATAGCATGAGATTTGGCAATAGTTTAATTTGGAGATATAGCGCAGACACAGGCCCTTAGGCCCACCTAGTCCACGCCGACCAGCGATCACCACACACTAACACTATTCCACACACACACATGTACAATTTTACCAAACCAATTAGCTTACAAACCTGTATGTCAATGAATGTGGGATGAAACCAGAGCTCCCGGAGAAAACCCATGCAGGTCACAGGAAGAACGTACTAATGCTGTATAGACAACACCCATAGTCAGGATCAAACCTGGGACTCTGGTGCTGTAAGGCAGCAACTCTACTGCTGCGCTACCTTGCCGCCTCAATAGTATTGAATGTCCAGGAATAAAGTAAGAACGGAGGAAGAAGGGGTGTTAGCTGCAATTATTCTAAGGTGGTCACTGCTTAACATGTGTGGTTGGCACTCTTTAATGAAGCAGCTGAAATAGGCTAATTGACTATCATGAACTGCCCCTACTGCCGGTGAGCAGCATAATGACCAAGGTTGATGAGCGGGTGAGAGAGAATAACGTTCATGGAAATGAGAGGTCATTAAATGTATGTCGTTGTTCTGCTGAGTACTGGCATGGATTAAAATATCAGAATGCCCTTCTTTGCTGTAATTATTAAGAAAGATGAATGAACCTAAGACACTGAAGAATTCCTAAAACATGTAATATGATTGAAATGGCATTACATAAACCCTAACTGCAATTTTTAATGAGGGTTTGATTCCAGCAGGATTTGTTTTCTTTATGGTTCACATTGACCTTGATTGACCCAAGTCTCCTTGATGTCAAGGGTAGATACTCATCTTATCAATGCAACATATTTTCTATATTGATGTCTGGATTTAACAAACTCTAGAGCTGATGAAGCTAAACAGTCCTAAACCAGCATCTAGATCTGAAGCACATGTATACTTCAATACTTCCAATATAGTGTTGGGGGCCATAGTCTTTGCTTTGCTAGTATTCTTGATATTTCAAAACATAGAGTAAGATATTGCATGAGAATAGGCCTTTATACTGACCATCAATCCACCCCACTCCCCTTTTATCTCCCCACAATCCCATCAACTCCTTCCCAATTCTACCAATCACCTACACACTACAAGAAATTTGCAATGGAAAAAGGGATCATGTCAACAATGTGATTTTGGCAGTACAACACTATGCAGCAGGTAGATTTGTAATGAGGGCCAAAGGTGAGTCCTTCTGGATTAGCCCAAACCCAGCAAATAGGTTAATCTGTGTTGTGACTTTTCTCACCATCTGCCACAGACCCAGTTTGGCAACTCTCCCCTCCAGGGCAGCCAACTCAGTCAGATGTGGGACTGCCAAGACTGCCTTGATGATGGATTCTGAAATCCCCCAGACAAAATCCATCATCATTTAAATACTATTAAATAAAACATGGGTAGGCTTATTCATGTACCAAGCCCTTTTTTTGTCTCAATGTCAATCGTCTGTTTTGCTGCTTGTCAAGGTCACAGCAGAGTTGTTCGACTTTGGGAAATAAATCCAAAAAAAAAACTCCTTGTGGATTAAACAGGTATCCCTGAACATGATGGCATATAAAATGTCCTCTCAAAAGTTATTTTTTCAAATTATTTGGTTATAAATTGCTTGTATAGATTTATGTGATTGGGTATCTCCCCCCGCCCCCCCACTATAAACCTGTATTTTCTGCAAGTATAAGACGGATAGATTTGACCATCTCTTTCTCATATTCTGAATATCAGTGAAGTAGTTCGCACAAGGAACAAAAGCAGAAGATGATAGAAATTACTGTGCCAGATGTAAATCTGAAATAGAAATTAAACTACTATAAATATTTAGTAGGGCAAGCTGCATCTCTGGAAATAAACATTTCAGATTTCATCAGGAGTAGGAATAGTTGGAGGAAGAAAAAACAAGTTTTAAGAAAACAAGTTGAGGGAGCAAGTTAAAAAGCCTGTGGCAGACAGGAGAGATGAGATGGCAAAAGGAGTGTAATAGTGCAAGGTGAAAGAAAATGCCCTGAGATGCAAATACAGAATATGCTATAATTATCAAAGACAGAGTGAATGTGAGAAATCTGAAATAAAGATGGTGAAAATGTTGATAATATAAAGTTCTTAATTCTAATGGTAAGTCCAGAGGGCTGTTTGATTGATTAAAAGATACAGCATGGAAATGGGCACTTTGGCCCACTGTGACCGCACCGATCATTGATCACCCATTCACACAAGTTCTATGTTATCCCACTTTTTCATCCACTCCCTACATACTTGGGGAATTTAGGGGGGCAATTAACCTGCAACCCAGGATATCATGGAGTCATACAGAGTAGAACCAGGGCCTTCGGCCCAACTTGCCCACAACTAACATGCCCAATCTTCAACAATCCCACTTGCTTGAGTTTGGCCCATAACCCTCAAAACCTCTCTTCTCCATGTACTTGTCCAACTATTTTTTTTAAATGTTGTGAGAGGAAACCAGAGCATTCGGAGGTAACCTATGCAGTCACAGGAAGAACGTGCAAGCACCACACAGGTAGCACCCGAGGTCAGGATCAAGCCTGGGTCTCTGCAACTGTGAGGCAGCGGCTCCACCAGCTGCCAATGAGCCTAATTGGAAGATGAGAAGCTTTCTCACACACTGATGCTGAGCCTCATTGGAACATTGTGGGAGGCCAAGGTTGGAAGGTCAGAATGGGAGAGGGTTGATAATTCAAGTGACTATTGACGGGAAGGCCAGCATTATGGTCGTAGTGGTCAGCAATTCTGCATTTATCCTTGGTGTAGAGGCGAACATTGCATTTGAAATGCAATTGCAGTCTGCTAAATTGGATGGTATACAAGTTGATGCTTCACAGAGAAAGTGCTTGGAGCTCTCGGCAAGAGGAGATAAAAGTGCAAGTGTTGCATTTCCTGTGTCATAAGTAGGAGAGAGGATGTTATTGGAGAAAGTGTTTCAAATGCTGGAAGATGAGGGCAGTGGCTGTGTTTGATAATGGCATCACATTAGAGATGTTGGAAATTGAAGAGATGACATGCTGAATCTGGAAAATGAGAGCAACGTGAAGCCTGTACTTGTTCTTGAAGCAGATGGAAAGGGAAGAGCAGAAATGCCAAACACAAAATGATTGCATTCATGGGCCCATTAGACTATGGTGAAATGGAATCTACAATTGAGGAAATGTGAATAATATTTCAAGCACTGTGTATGGAAGTTGGCATATTAAGAGCGTGTGTTCTAAAGATAGAAAAGGTAAGAAAATGGAATTGAGTTATTGCAGGAAGCAGAGTGATGCAATGGTGACATGTAAAGGCAGCTCTGGCAGTCGGTGAACGGCAATATTGGATGAACAGGCTTATATTAGTGTACAGAAAAACAGCTTTCAATGCAAAGCATCTACAATCCCTTACCCCATCCCAACAGATGTTGTTCAACCTGCTGAGTTCCTTTGTTACTCCGGATTCCAGCATCTGCAGTCTCCTGTGTCTCCAGTTAATAGATTATGTTGATGTTTTCCCATCAGAGCTAGAAAATACATCCACGGGATTTGACTTTCATGGTAATTGCAAGGATGCAGTCTGCGTAATGAATTCAGATGGTGCAAATAGAGAAAAATGGGTAACTTTGCATAATTATAGCTCATCAAGTAGATTGTTCAAATGATTTGAATATAAAATAAAGCAGAATGTAAGGGTAAAACTGTTTTATTATTTAACCTTCACGATGAAAGCATTGCTTTGAAAATAGATATCTGTTATTCTCTTTGTATTATGTGATTCCCTTAAATAATGTGTGTGGATAACTTTTTCACACATCTTTAAACCGCTGACACTGTTTTGTGAATCTTTCGGATCAGTACCGACTAAGCATGCAGTTTAATGTTATTGATGAATAACTATACTTCATGCAAAACCATCTTCAATTAAGGGCCTGCTTTAGTCCTGAATCTTGTGTTAATTTTACTAACTCTTTTCAATCTGCAATGTACAGGAGCCTCACAAGATATTGATAAACTACAATATGATTTTATTTATCCAAAGAATCTTTGGATTCTTTGGCCAAACCTTCCCTGAGTCGGGATAATGCAGTTTGTGTAACTGCAAGTCAACCACAGCTCCCATAAAATCCCAGTAAAGGTCAAGTAAGACTTCATCACCAGATTTCAGGTGTCCATGAGCATCCTGTTATGATATCTAACTCCAAAGTTTGTTCCGTTCAAATTTTAGGAAGCCCAAGCCCTGTCTGTCAATCTGATGTTGACTGGGATTGCAATGAGGTTGAGTGGTGTTGTGCAGTGAGTAGACCAAGAGTGCTGGAGTAACTCAGCGGGTCAGGCAGCAACTCTGGAAATAAGGAATAGGTGACGTTTTGGGTCGAGACCCTTCTTCAGACTGAGAGTCAGGGGAGAGGGAAACTAGAGGTGGGAGAGGGAACCTACAAAAGGGTACAAAGAAAAAATGAATGAACGGTATGAAAAGAACAAATCAAAGCCAGAAATGATGATCAAGGAAAGGTGAATCCTGCAATGGTCCATTGTTGGCTGTGGAAAAGGTGATAATAAGTGGATGCAAACAGTAAAAGTAAGCAGGACGGAGGTGAAACTAGGACAACTAGGGTGGGGGAGGGATGGAGAGAGAGGATGCAATCTGACTGAAGCTTACTAGGATCGTACTGTGGTGTCTGATTTTGCCTGACTTTGGCTGGCTAAGTTTGTACATTGGGTAATTGGCTCAGGTTGTCTGGGATTGTTCTTTCTGGTGTGCACAAACCTTTGGGCTTCGGTGATTGGCTTTGACCATAGGACAAGTCTTTCTGGCACTGCCATGTGCAAGATTCACTGGTGCATGAAGGCTATTGACCATGCACATGTGCATGTTCTACTCTCCAAAACTTCCACTGCACAAATGAGGCTCCCAAGTTCACTGATATGTCTTTAAAGGAGCTTTGGGGCCTGAGCAGGCTTCAGATATAGGGCCCCAGCCTGTAAAATGTGGGTATGTCTGAGGCATCTGCAGTCCCCATTACTTGCCTAAATAACCACTCCCTATGTTTGAACCTCTGTTCATCCCGCCACAATAAGTGAACCTCTATGTAATACCCACACAATCCCTTCTCTCTCTCTCTCAGCACCAACTCACCACAATTCACTACGTACACCATCTAACACTTATTCCGATGTCTACAGCTTCTTGAGTAATAAAATGTTAGAGAGCATTCAGAAGGCACATATGGTTGTCTGATATTGGTTGTTTATTGAACATTGCCACTATTAGCACATACCTTGTGCCGCACCGTCCAGTTGTTGTGGCTCAACATTGTAGCCCCTGGCCGACTGTGCTTTCTTCAGGCCGCTGCCACTGACAAGACACGCTCGGTCACTGTGGGGCTCCATCCCCTGCCCCTTCTTCCTGTTGGCCGTCACATTGTCCACTCAATCTCTATCCCCCTCCACTGCAGCCTCCTCCTCCCTTGGTGTCGCCGACATACTCCACCTTGGAAGCTGTCGGCGACTGCGGAGAAGGTGGAGGAGGCAGCAGTGGAGCGGAGAGCAATCAAAGCAACGGCTGGCAGGAGGAAGCAACAGCTGATGAGAGGGGAAGGAGCCCCACAGTGACCAAGCATGTCCCATCGGTGGCAACGGCGCAAAGAGAGGGATCACTGGTGCAGACCAGCAGCATTGGCGCCCAGTTTTAAGTTGAAACAACACAAAGTGCTGGAGTAACTCAGCAGTCTGAATCAATCTGAAGAAGGGTCCCAATCAGAAATGTCACCTATCCATGTTCTCTAGAGATGCTGCCTGACCTGCTGAGTTACTCCAGTATTATGTGTCATTTGGTGTGTTAGCCAGCATCTGCAATTCTTTGTTTCTACTACATGCAATAATAATATCCTACTCAGTTACAGCAGACAATCACCAATAACGGACACCATAATTCCCCATGGTCGGTTATAATGAGGGTTTACTGTATTATAAATAAATTGGGGGGGGGCTTATCATTAAAGGTACACAAAAAGTGAGTCGGTGTACTCATCTTAATATGTTGTCTTTCCTGTCTCAGTGGTGTTTTTATTTTATATCTCTAGATTTTCCATGCATCTGCATTCTGTGTAGCAGATAGTCAGACAGTTTGCTTCCCCCTTTCAGCCTGTGTGCCAACTGATGCGTGGCATCAGTCATGGTAACCTGCCTTCATTTGTCTGATCTTCTTTTCCTGTATGGAACCAAATCATCCAAGACTTTTCTTTACTGCTATTTTATTCTGACCAAGACTCCCGATGAATTTTAACAAGCTTTTGATTTTCTACAGTCAGGTTTAAAATCATCTTGCCATGCCCTGTAACTTGGTCATGGACGAACAAATTATTTGATGGAGGTTGAATAAAAATATTTAATGTTTTAACCTCATTAATAAGGTGTTCAAGATGGCAGCTGGTTGTGTCTGGAAAGAGGTTTGAGAGAGATTGCATAATTTGTCCTTCTCTATCCCAATATTAAAGCCCAGTTTATGAATTCCTGACATTCTTGACGAAAGATGATCTAATTTAGAAGGTGCAATGGAATCTGGTCTTGTGTCAGACAAATAACACTTCACTGCCTTCCAATCTCATGACTATCATAAATGCGAAGACAATTTATTGTGTGATCCCTGGGATGTCTGCACAGTTTACTGCTTTCAAATCATTGCCACAGTGACACACCTTTGCTTCTGGTATGGGGAAGACACCAAAGATCAAAATGGCTCTGCAATTTTGCAGCTGGGAGGATAGAGTGACACAGAAGCAGGGATTTATTTGCTGGCTGCTGTTGGGCAGTAAATGAAACATTAATGAGATTTGCTGAGGAGAATGATCAAAGTATATTTTTATCTACACACAAAATATATTTCCAAGCAGCTACTTTGCCATTTGGTGATTGACTTTCAATGGTACTTTCAAAATATGTTCGGAACATCATTTTAAGCAACTTGTAAGTAAGCATGAATGTTTTCTGTTTATCCTTCTTCAGGAGATGCTCCAGAGTACATTCCAGGAGAGGATGCCTTGTCTCGCATCCGCCGACTGATCGCTGAGGGTTGGATGACAGCGGTCGTACAGCGAGAGCAAGGCACCACCACTGCCTCCATGGGAGGCTTTGGAAACAACATCATTGTCAGCCACCGCATACACCGAGGCTCGCAGACGGGCAATGAAGCCCTGATGCGACTGAGCGGACACCCTCCAAGTACCCTTGGCAGTGCGGAAATGGACAGCAGTTACAGTCAGATTGTGGTGGACTCAGCTGTCCCTAGCAGCTCCAGCAGCTTAGTAACAGACTTCAGAGAAAGTAGCGAAAGGGATCAGACATTAGAACAGCTCAGCAGAAGTAGTGCCCTTGGGGATGATGGGATCTTTGGTCAACAGCCCACCACTTCGATGGACACAGGTGCCCTTTTCCACCCTGTCAACGCACACAGCCCCCATATTGTTGACAATACTGATAATCATGGCACTGACAACAGGGACTCAGACACGAGGTAGAATTAGGTGCTCTGCTGTTCAGGGTGAAAGAAACAATAAAATTGCATGTCCCATGGTTTGTATGTGTAGAATCTAGCTAAAACAGCCAAGGAAATTCCACTTACTTGTTTTCAGTAGAATGTGATTTAAGTTGTTTTTCTTCTTTTATTTTTTTTTGTAAACTGGTAACTTGTTATTTTAGAGAAATGGAATCTAGTCAAGTGCAAGCAACGGAGACCTATGTGAACACCAAAGATCACAATAACGAATAAAAACTCTTTAAAAACTGGAAGACGACCTTTGCCGATGTGATTAATTTATTTTAAACCCTGTGAAACAAACTTAAAAAGCTTTACCATTCTCGTTTCTTGTGTCATTTTCAGCTATCAGTCTAAACCCCCCCCCCCCCTTAACATGCTGTAGCTGCAGAAAGTGTGAAGTGAAACAGAAAGTGAAAAGTTTTCAAAGTTGGGCAGCATCTGTGGAGAGAGGAACAGAGCTAACATTACAGATGATGATCTTGCATCATCAGACTTTACATGAGTGTTCTGAAGTCAACAAACTCAACAAAAAACAAACTGCTGGAGGAATTCAGCAAGTCAGGGTGAAATGAACAATTGACATTTCGGGTTGGAACCTCTCATCTCAATCTTCTTCCTCTCCCAAATCACATTTAACTTTGTTATTTGACTTCTCCCCCCCAAGATGCTGGTGGACCTGAGCACTATCAGCACTTTGTTCTATTCCAGCAGTGTTCTCCGATAAAAATACCAATTATTTGAAACAAGGTATCTTCCATTTATTAATATTGTAGAAAAATAATCCATCAATGATAATATATTCTTGGTGCCATAAATGTTATTCTGAGTTGATGTAAACATAAGAGACTGCAGATGCTGCAATCTAAATCAAATAGAAAACTGCTGAAGGAACTGAGCGGGTCAAGCAGCATCTGTGGAGGCATAGGGATGGTCAACATTTGAATCAAACATGAGTGATATAGTAGAGCAAGAGGTGGTTTGGCCCATCGTAGCTGTGCTGCCTCTTTGAAACTACAATCAATCCCTCACACCCCCCTCCCCCCCCCCCCCCCAAAAGAGTGTCCAAATCTCCCCACATAGCCACATCCACTTCTCCCTTTAACATTCTGGAAACATCTCCCTCACATTCAGTTGGTGAATTCCAGATTACAACCTGTTGTGTATATTTCCTTTGCTTCTGTAATCTCAAGTAGTTTTGCCAATTACCTTAAGTATGTATGTTTGAGTCATTAACCCTTCCTGTCAGCAGCAGCACTCTTTACTCAAGCAGGAGTCTTGATTTTGAGAACTATTGAATGTCTCCTGCACCTGCTCTTAAGAAGAACTACCTCATTGTTGCTGGTCTGCTCTGTTGCAAGCAACAGCCAACCCTAACATCATTCTGCTGAATCTGTTCTGTACAATCTCAAAGGCCTGTGCTATATTGCTTTACCCCATCCTACTAAATAAACACTTGGTACTTTCCTTCATTGTAAATTGTCTTCCATGTCACCAGCCTGTGTCCTTCTGAAGTCTTAACCTTCCTCATTGTTTCCTGCATTTCCAAGAATTAGATCATTGGGGAACTTTGCAGTAATGCCTTTTTGCGGAGGATCTGAACACAAATATAAATGTAAAAAATAGTAGTGCCAACATCAATGCTACATAACCTCCAACCAATAAAACAAGCATTCGGCAATATTCTGGGTTTTGTCCTTAGCCTCTTTAGTAACCATCCTTTAGTCAATAATGATGTTCTACAGAGAGAGTACAACACCATTAGTGAGGTATCAAATTAATTAAGCCCTTGATTATATTTCCATCAGTTTAGCATAACGTTAACATTCATAAAGAGAAGAAAATTCTCTTGATATTTAGATTAATTGATCATTTATTTTATACGCTGTTTTGTGGAACCTTAGGTGCAAAATACCTGTTCCATTTCTCTATTTACCAGCAACAGCAGTATAGAGAAAATTGATTTTGCATAAACACTTTGAAATTTCTGCTGCATATATTTACAGCTTTTTGCCTGCCCTTATTTTGTTTCACAAAGCTTACTTGGTTGTGATGAAAGTGTGTTTTTCTCTGGGCATCTGTGTGTAGATCGTTATAACGTGGAACAGCAATGTCCTCACACGTTCTTTCCCCAGACCATGCACAGTCTGCCCTATCGTAGATTCCAACCCATTCATTTAATCTGCTATGGGGAAATTGTGCAAAATGCCATCTGACCTCCAAAGGTAATTTAGCAAAGCTGTCCGTTTTGATCCAACATTAACAATTCTTCACATGTCATTCCCCTTCTGCCAGCAGCACAGGATTGCATTGTGTGAAGCTTTAACAACTCACCTGGTACCTACCTCTGCAATTGTAACTCAAATATTATTCAGCTCCCTGATAAGCAAACTGCTTCAAGGAGAATTGTTAACTATTGATGACAGTCCATTCCGCATTCTCTATAGGAAAGTGATATGGAGAAAATAATATCATTCCAATTGAGAAGGGAGATTAAAAATGTCATCCCTTCTTACACGGTTGAGACCAGTTCAATAGTGTTTTATTGGTCACACGCAACTGCACTGTGAAATTCTTTTTGCACATACTACAAATACGAGTGCTGCCATTTTGGCCGCCATTATTCAAAGTCAAGTCGGCCTGCGCACTCAATGTACTGGAGTGGTTCCCGCAGACCGACGTCGTCTCTTCTCGCCCGGCCATCTTTGTGTCCTGCAGCCTATTTTGAAGGCGCTGGAGGCATTACCCTGATTCACCCTCCTACCGGCCCACTCCTAGCGCCCGACATCTCCAGCTCCCTCCTGGTTACGCCATAGGACAAGTCCCACTGAGCCTTCAGGTGGGCCTCGACAAGCATTCCTGATCCTGCCCACCGACCTTTGCACTAGTGTCAGAGTTTGTATGATTGATAATTCCAAACAAAAACGTAACACTTTCTCTGCTGTTTTCTTTTCATTCCCCTTTGATTTCTACTTGACCACAACTCATTCAGGTCTCTGGACAGCAAAGACAGAATGAAATCGTTTTTAAGAAAATACTTGAAGCATTTGTCTTCAATGAAGCTGTGGAACATTATTTGATAGAGATAACGTTATTTGCAATGTAGCATGTGCTAAAAGAAAAGATAATGCATAATTCATCTATTTATTACATTGAAGGTGAATGCTGATTGCAAGTAGTTTATAATCGTAGTTATCTGCAGTTAGCATTCTGAATGATTGCCATGCAAAGACCAGTCATACTGAACACCTATAAATGTTTTAATTAACTTTTTGGAATCCTACTGTGAGTGTAAATTTTGGACCCTTTCGCAATTTATTTTCACTTTTCTCTAATATGTAATGTTTATTGCTCGCATCAAGACAGCTTGCACAAAAAGGAACAGCTTGAGACCAAAATGAAGACAAATTAGTAGCAACATGAATGGAAGAAGATGGCATGCCATCTGCTGAAAGTCGCAACTGTTGCACACAGCAATCAGTGTCCATCATCTAGTGATTGTGGAACCCTTTGGCCTATTGTTGAATGAAAGGTGATGGCTCCTATCATAATGGCTGAACTCAGAGATCTGACGCGGAGGTTTCAAATTCCATGTGTTAGTATTTTCTGTCCTTTTACTCCATTGAACGTGGTGTCATGGGATTGAATGTTGTTCAGCTAAGTTTTAAAAAAAAATGTTGGTCCAATTAATAACTTCCCTTTCACTCTCAAGGTATTATGCACAATTCTGCAGTAAACATACACCCATTTACAGCCATTGTAAACTATTCTGAAATCTCTTCCGGTGTATACACTCGCATTTTACTGAAATCGCTCTCATTCAGTACAATTTCATTGATCAAACTCTTGCATTGAAGGATATTATTGCAACCTTCCCCATCTTATACATTTCTATTGTATGCAACGACTTCATGTTGTATGAAGTCCCATTGAATTAATTTACATTCCAAAAAGTTGATAAGATGCTTTGAATTTCACAAAACATTAATTTCTAATGGCTTACTCCTTTTTCATGTGCTTCCAATAATGCAATGTCTTTTGAAATGAAAGTGAAAAATAAAATCCTACCCGACTAAATAGTTACATCATTTGCTTGATGTGTGGAAAGAAGAGTCCCCTCCACCTTGCACATTGCGCACAATGGTAATGTTTGCAAGTCGATTAATACAAAGATGCTATTAGAGATTAACTGTGGGGTTAATCTCTTTGGATACATCTTTGAGAAGGAGTCACAATTCCTTGTGGTGAATTCCATAACACTTTTCAATGAAATGTAAAATTTGAGCTAATTTTAATTGCCCATCATAATTTTTTTCCCCAGCATTTTGCCAAGTTATTGATGTAAACAATGACGGGTATACATACAGAATGATTCCAACATGTGATCACGGGCCAATGTGTAATAACGTGGATGGAAGTGAATGCATATGATTTGAATTTAGGCACAAACTGGCTTACAGTCATGCCAACCTTAATTAAATACTAAACTCAGGCTATTTTTTAATTTTCTTTTTTTTTTTGCAACTCCAAAGCCAGCTTGAAGTTGCACCATTGCAGTAGGGCTCCCTACTCTCTGTAGAAGTGAAGAGGAAGCAAGAAAATATTACCATGATCTTATATTGGTCATTTCAAAACATCTCAAACGTATATTGTTCAGATATTCGCAGAGTTAGTATAGTATGGCCCTAATCTTCCTAGAAAAAAAGTGGCAATTTCACAACCTATAAGACAACAAATTCATGCAACAATGATATGCAGTCACAAGGAAATGCAGATACTGGAATATTGAGCAAAACACAAAGTGCTGAAGTAACTCAACGGTTCAGGCAGCATCTGTGGAGGAAAAGGACAAGTGAGGTTTTGGGTCGGGATCTTCAGGCTAATTCACAATCAATCCACTGATGCTGCCTGACCTGCTGAGTTAGTCCAGCAGTTTGTCTTTTGCTTAAGTGATGTAGTATTGGAAATGGCTATAACATGTTAGGTGATTTCCACTGCTTCCACCACTGACATCCATCTATCAACAACCCTGTTATTTTGAGGAACTGTTTTGGATCTTCGTTTCGTGTTGAGTTTATATCAGCTCTCAGAGCATTCCCATTCTTCCACTTATTTTCCTGTAACCACCCCTTGTATCACAAGCCCATCAACCCCACCCTATTCTCCTACTACCTACATGCTTTTGGGATTTGGATGAAACTAGCTCGCTCAGAGGAAACTCAGGAGATCGCTCTTTCCCCATAGTCCACCAATTTTGATGGAAGGCACTGATGGATTCTACTTCCAGCAGCCAGACAGACAGCGGGTTCCACATTGTAAGATCTCTCAGCGTAAAACATTCTCCTTCCCATCCCTGACATTTGTTTTCCATTCACTTTGAATCGGTGGCCCTTGTTCCTTCCACTTCTGCTGAGTGCCATGAATAAATCCAACATAATTTTGTACATCTCTCCAAATCTCACAACCTTCATTGCTCCATTGTCCCCAGTCTAACCGTATCACTGAAACCCCCATTCCTGTAAACAGTAGTTAATTTTTTGAGCGAAATATCAAAAGATGTAAAGTCCTGGAGTAACTCACAGGATCAGGCAGCTTCACTGGAGAACGTGAATCGGTGACATTTCGGGTCGGGACCCTTCAGATTGAAGAAGAATCCTGACCTGAAATGTCACCCTCCCACGTTCTCCAGGGATGCTGCCTGATCCACTCCATCAATTGGGTCTATTTAAATTTTTGTAAACCAGCATCCTTGTTCTTGTCTGAAGAAGGGTTCTTGTCTGAAGAAGGGTCTCGACCCGAAACGTCGCCTATCTCCTTCGCTCCTTAGATGCTGCTGCACCCGCTGAGTTTCTCCAGCTTTTTGTGTACCCTCGATTCTCCAGCATCTGCAGCTCCTTCTTTAACATCCTTGGTCTTAATCTTTTGAGCATCTCCTCTTGGCCTTCATATCCTTCATGAAGTGTACTGATGGGAACTGATGCATTGCTCCAGATCTAGCCTATAAGATTTCAATGTAACCTCACTGTTTTTGTACTTACTACCTCTATGAAGGCTAGTAGCCATATAGTGCTTTAAACATCCACTCAACATCGACCATTTAAAAAAATAATTGTGCACAAAAACACCCAGGTTCCTCTATTCCTGTTCACTCTTTAAAAAAAACCTGTCATTTTGCCTTTCCATTCCTAGGAACTATCCGTAAGCCGATTTCTCTGTGAGTCAAAATGTCCATTCTTTATAGTGATCCATATTGTATCGGTCTACATACACTTACTATAATACTTTCATTTCATTGAACAATCATTTTTATACTACCGATAATTAAAGTAACAGAATTTGTATTGTATCGAGTCTTTCATGAATGCCATGAATTATTAGTATTACTAACTTGAAAAATGCTGGAAAAATGTATTGTAGATTTTGCATAAATTTGGGTTTCTGTAGGTCAGGTCAACTGCAACATGAGGAGACCCTGTATTGCCTTTCCTTGTCTTTTGCTCAAAATGTATCTCCACATTTATCAGTATTAAATTTCACCTGCTGCTTTCCTGTCGAGTGTACCAGTTTACTTTAAAGTTACCAGGTCTGCTTGTGAAATTTAAAGTATGCTCCCATTTGACTTGGAGACAGGTTTCCTCTATAAAGCCACACTAACACTTAATAACAGTTCATTTTCTAACTCAGTCCCTACTGCAGAAATATGCACTCTATAAACTGAAACTGCCTTCTGTGAGGTGAGAGGGATCACTAATCGTTGCACACCATCACATCCAAATAATACAACATACTGAAACATTGGTTTGTAACCTCAGCAGTCAGGACGAATTATGAAGTAGTGTTGCCCTTTCTATAGATGCCACATAACACCTTCTCCAAAGGCTCCTTGTTTGAATGTGAAAGTCAGATATCACTGTACAGAGATGCATTGACTACTAACCCTTAACATGGATGTTTCTTCAGAAATATTTTATTCTGAAATAAAACAACTTTAGAATGGTCTTATTTGAAAACATTCAAGTCTGTGAGAAAATGCTGGAGTAACTCAACGGGACAGGCAGCATCTCTGGATAGAAGGAATGGGTGATGTTTCGGGTCGAAGCTCTTCAGACATGAGACATTCAACTAATCATTTAATCATGCACTGATGCACAACCGATTAATTCACACATTTTCTGTGCCTTTATTGAGCTGTGTAACTTGCTTATGGAGCAAAACAGAACTGCAGTTCATTCCTCGTTAATTGTGCTTTATCTTCCTTCATTAATGCGAGCTATCAGTTCATAATGAATTATTTTCTGCCAGTTACATTAGGCTTTAAATATCTACCTGACACACTCTTCAAATGTCTCGGGTTAGAACATAAAGTCGATTCTTTATTGACACTAAGCGATGAAAGCGTCTTTGCTTTAACATCCCCAATGAATTTTATCATTGTTCAACGTTATCAAACTTGACTTTAATCATTATATTGGAGGATGTTCTAGAAATGAAAACCACTGTAGTTGACTGTAATAAAAACCCAAGCCAATTTTATTTTCTGAATTGGCTGTTCCACAATGTATGTTGTACTTGGATCTAGGCCAACCTGCCTCAGTCCATGGTACTCTGCGGGAACCAGCAGCAAATAACATGCCTGCAAATCAAGGGAGGAAGGAAGGGAACAGATCGTGAGCACCAATATGGTGCAGTTCATGACAAAGTGCTGTAGTTACTCAGCAGGACAGGCAGCATCTCTGGAGAACATGGATAGGTGACATTTCGGGTCAGGACCCTTCTTCAGACTGATTGTAGTAGGGGAAGATAGCTGGAAAGGGTGGGTGGGTGAGACGACTCCAGGTAAGTATTAGGTGGATACGGGGGGGAGTATTTGGCAGAGGGTTGGACAAAGGCCAGAGATGAAAAGAAGAAAAAGTATGAGAGAAGGATAGAAGAGGTATGACATGTGAAGCTAGAGGAAATAATACAAGGTGAAGGGGAAAGGGAGAAATGGATGCACATTCAATTTGAGCACAGGGAAGAGAGGTGTAACAAGGAAGAGTGTGTGTTTGTAGGTTAGTTACTTAAAATTGGAGAATTCAATGTTGATACTGTTGGGTTGCAAGCTACTCAGGCACAATATAAGGTGATGTTACTCCAGTTTCCTTCATGTGGCCTCACTCGGGCAATGGGGGATGTTCAGGATAGTAAGGTCAGCATGGAATAACAAAGACAAAAAGTGCTGGAGAAACTGAGTCTGGCAGCATCTCCGGAGAACACAGTTAGGCGATATTTCAGGTCAGAACCTTCCGTCAGAGATGCTGCCTGACCTGCTGAGTTACTCCCGCATTATGCTTCTTTTTTTGTAAATTAGGGTCTGATGAGCCTGTTTCTGTGGCATATGCAGCACTGCAGCTGAAATTGAAGTGACCAAATACTCTGGATCACGCCAGTGATAGTAAGGCATGTTACATGAAATAGTTGAGGCAGGTACAGTATCAACATGTAAAAGACATTTGGACAGGTACATAGGAAAGATTTAGGGATATATGGGCCAGGCATAGGCAAATGAGACAAGCTTCGATGGGGATTGGCATGGATGAGCAGGGCTGATGGGCCTTTTTCCCTGCTGTATGACCCTACAGGTAAGAACATTGCACACAAACCTGTAGTGGTAGGAAAGAGTACGCTGACAAGTTTAAGTCTGAAATTCTGCCCACGTCAGAAGAATGAGCATGTGTAACTTTGAATGCTTATAATCATATCCACAGGTGAGCTATTTGAATGAGTATTCAAAGCTGTTAATTAGTCACAAAGAATTAACAAAGTATTCTTGAATAACTTCAGGTTGATCCCTGCTGTAATCACTCGTGTTATCATTTATTCAGAGGTACAGAGAAAGCTTCCATCTCGCCTTTAGAAAATGCTGGAAACACTTAGCAGGTCAGAGAGAGAATCAGAGTTGGTCCTTAATCAGAACTGTAAATAGATGCTGAGTGCCCCCAGCATTTTCTGTTTCTGTCTTAGAATCGCAACATCTACAGTCATTTATTTTATTTCCTTCCATTCTTTGTTCGACCTTTCAGAAGGTCTTTGATAAGGTGCCGCGTGTGAGGCTGCTGAAGCAGATGAGAGCCCATGGTATCAGAGGGAAGAAACGAGAATAGACAGCAGGTTGGCTGGATGGCAGAAGGCAAAGAGTGGCAATAAATGGGGCTTTTTCAGGTTGGCAGCTGATGATTAGTGGTATTCGGCAGGGGTGCTGGGACTGCTACTCTTCATGTTGTATATCAATGATTTGGATGAGGGAATTGAAGGCTTTGTGGCCAAGTTTGCAGATGATACGAAGATAGGTAGAGGGGCAGGCAGTGTAGAGGAAGCAGGGACTCTGCAGAAGGACTTGGACAGGTTGGACAAGTGGGCAAAGAAGTGGCTGATGGAATGTAGTGTAGCAAAGTGTGGAGGCATGCATCATGCTAGTAGGAATAAAGGCGTAGGTTATTTTCTAAACGGGGTGAATTCAGAATTCGGAGGTGCAAAGGGACTTTGGAGTGCCGGTACAACATTCCCAAAAAGTAAATTTGCAAGTTGAATTGGTAGTTTAAAGAAGGCAAGGCATGTATTTCGAGAAGACTCGAATATAAAAACAGGAATGTAATACTGAGGCTTTATAAGGCACTGGTCAGAGCGCATTTGGAGTATTCGGAGCAGTTTAGGGCCCCATATCTTATGAAGGATGAGCTGGTGTTGGAGAGGAGATCCCAGGAATGGTTGGGTTAACGTATGCATGTTTGATGGCACTGGGCCTGTACATGTTTATGTTTAGAAGGATGAGGGAGGACTTCATTGAAACTTACCGAATAGTGTAAGCCTGGATAGAGTGGATGTGGAGAGGACGTTTCCACTAGTCGAGTCAGGCTGCATCTCTGAAGAACATGAATAGGTCACGTTTCAGGTCGGGATCCTTCTTCAGACTGATTGTGGCAGTGGGGGAGAGAGCTGGAAGCAAATTGGGGGCATGACAAAGCCTAGCAGTGATAGGTGGCTACTGCCTGCCCCACAAGTCACTCCGACACTTTGTGTCTTTCTTTTAATACCAGCATTTGCAGTTCCTCGACTCCATTGTAAAACCCCAGAGTTTGTTGATAAAAGGTTATAAGAGCGAATTAAAGATTTTCACCTCAGTAGTTGCCAAGATACCAAAACGTGGGCTTACAACAAGGACAGCTACAAAACAGGGTGGGTGAAGGATTCTTAATCCAGCTGTGCACCTAACATTGGTAGCTCACAATTTGGAGCCTTAGAACAGGGTGTTCTAATCCTACAATCCAAAGATTCCTATGCCATCAAATCACACACTGACATCCCAGTTTTAGGATTGTCTAATCCTGAGAACATTTCATGTCCAACAATAACTTCAGAATGCATCCACCATTGCATGATTTATTATTTGTGTGTCCCTCAACCCTCTGTTGAATGAATTCACTGAGCACTGCACCCATTATACAATTTTCATACATTGTCAAAGCCGAGAGCTTTTAATGGAAGCAAATAACAAAGGGTGTTTGTTGGTTTTTTTTGAAGAATTAAATGATGTGCTGGACAGTTGCATTGAGATTCCATCTTGAAATGTGAAGGCATCTCACAGTGAAATGTTTTCAGCATGTTAATGTTGAAATGGTTGTAAATAAATAAATTAAATTCTTCAAGATACCCTATATTAAACTGTAAGAAAACTCTGAGGAAAAAGTTGTGAAAATGGGAAAGGTTATCACTTCATTTATGTGGACAAAATGGTCGTCATCTGGGGGCTTGATGGGAACAGAAGAGATACTCTGTGATCTATAGGTAATTATTTTGAACATATTTTAATTCCTGTGACTGAGAAGCTACAGGGTGGTACAGTGGAAGAGTTGCTGCCTTACAGGTGCAATAATATCATTTTAAATACATTTGGACAGGATCGGAAAGGTTTAGAGGTATACGAGTCAAATCATACTAGCTTAAGTGGGCATCTTCAGTCGAGGGCCAGAGGATATAGGTTTAAGGTGAAGGGGACACGATTTAATAGGAATCTGAGGGGTCATTTTTTCACGCAAAGGATGGTGGGTGTATGGAACAAGCTGCCAGAGGAGGTAGTTGAGGCTGGGACTAGCCCAACATTTAAGAAACAGTTAAACAGATACATGGATAGGACAGGTTTGGAGAGATATGGACCAAACTCAGGCAGTTGGGACTAATGTAGCTGGGACATGTTGGCCGGTGTGGGCCTGTTTCCACAATGTATCACTCTATCACTCTCTATCTTGTTCAACATGGATGAGGTGGGCCGAAGGGGCTGTTTTGTGTTGTTTGATTCTATGACTTGAAATTTATTCTGCAAATTTCCCACAAATTCCCACAGAGGATTTAAACTAATGTGGCAGGGGGATGGGTACAAGAGCAGAGAGGCAGGAGGGTGTAAAATGAGGGTAGAAGCATTAGGTAGCAAGGTGAAAGGTAAAAGTGGCAGGCAGACAAAACCAGGGCAAAAATCAAAAAGGGCCACTTTTCAGCAAAATTGTATAAGGGGTAAATGCGTTGTAAAGACAAGCCTGAAGGCTTTGTGTCTCAATGCAAGGAGTATTCGTAATAAGGTGGACGAGTTGAACGTGCAGATAGATATTAATGATTATGATATAGTTGGGATCACGGAGACATGGCTCCAGGGTGACGTAGGCTGGGAGCTGAACATCCAGGGATATTCAATATTCAGGAGGGATAGAGAGAAAGGAAAAGGAGGTGGGGTAGCGTTGCTGGTTAGAGAGGAGATTAAAGCAATGGAAAGGAAGGACATTAGCTTGGAGGATGTGGAATCGGTATGGGTAGAGCTACAAAACACTAAGGGGCAGAAAACGCTGGTGGGTGTTGTGTACAGGCCACCTAACAGTAGCAGAGAAGTTGGGGATGGTATCAAACAGGAAATTAGAAATGCGTGCGACAAAGGCAAAACAGTTATAATGGGTGACTTCAATCTACATGTAGATTGGGTTAATCAAATTGGCAGGGGTGCTGAGGAAGAGGATTTTTTGGAATGTATGCGGGATAGTTATCTAAATAAACATGTAGAGGAACCAACGAGAGAGCAGGCTATTTTAGACTGGGTTTTGAGTAATGAGGAAGGGGTAATTAGCCGTCTTGTTGTACGTGCCCCCTTGGGCAAGAGTGACCATAATATGGTTGAGTTCTTCATTAGGATGGAGAGTGACATTGTTAATTCAGAAACAATGGTTCTGAACTTAAAGAAAGGTAACTTTGAGGGTATGAGACGTGAATTGGCCAAGATTGACTGGCAATTAATTCTAAAAGGGTTGACGGTGGATATACAATGGAAGACATTTAAAGACTGCATGGATGAACTACAAAAATTGTTCATCCCAGTTTGGCAAAAGAATAAATCGGGGAAGGTAGTGCATCCGTGGATAACAAGGGAAATCAGGGATAGTATCAAAGGATGATGCGTACAAAGTAGCCAGAAAAAGCAGCATACCAGAGGACTGGGAGAAATTCAGAGACCAGCAGAGGAGGACAAAGGGCTTAATTAGGAAAGGAAAAATAGATTATGAAAGAAAACTGGCAGGGAACATAAAAACTGACTGCAAAAGTTTTTATAGATATGTGAAGAGAAAGAGGTTAGTTAAAACAAATGTAGGTCCCTTGCAGTCAGAAACAGGTGAGTTGATCATGGGGAACAAGGATATGGCGGACCAATTGAATAACTACTTTGGTTCCGTCTTCACTAAGGAAGACATAAATAATCTGCCTGAAATAGCAGGGGACTGTGGGTCAAAGGAGGAATTGAGTGAAATCCAGGTCAGTCGGGAAGTGGTGTTGGGTAAATTGAATAGATTAAAGGCCGATAAATCCCCAGGGCCAGATAGGCTGCATCCCAGAGTACTTAAGGAAGTAGCTCAGGAAATAGTGGATGCATTAGTGATAATCTTTCAAAACTCTTTAGATTCTGGAGTGGTTCCTGAGGATTGGCGGGTAGCAAATGTAACCCCTCTTTTTAAGAAGGGAGGGAGAGAGAAAACGGGGAATTACAGACCAGTTAGTCTAACATCGGTAGTGGGGAAACTGCTAGAGTCAGTTATTAAAGATGGGATAGCAGCACATTTGGAAAGTGGTGAAATCATTGGACAAAGTCAGCATGGATTTACAAAAGGTAAATCATGTCTGACGAATCTTGTGGAATTTTTCGAGGATGTAACTAGTAGCGTGGATAAGGGAGAACCAGTGGATGTGGTATATCTGGACTTCCAGAAGGCTTTCGACAAGGTCCCACATAAGAGATTAGTATACAAACTTAAAGCATACGGTATTAGGGGTTCAGTATTGATGTGGATAGAGAACTGGCTGGCAAACAGGAAGCAAAGAGTAGGAGTAAACGGGTCCTTTTCACAATGGCAGGCAGTAACTAGTGGGGTACCGCAGGGCTCAGTGCTGGGACCCCAGCTATTTACAATATATATTAATGATCTGGATGAGGGAATTGAAGGCAATATCTCCAAGTTTGCGGATGACACTAAGCTGGGGGGCAGTGTTCGCTGTGAGGAGGATGCTAGGAGACTGCAAGGTGACTTGGATAGGCTGGGTGAGTGGGCAAATGTTTGGCAGATGCAGTATAATGTGGATAAATGTGAGGTTATCCACTTTGGTGGTAAAAACAGGAAAGCAGACTATTATTTAAATGGTGGCCGATTAGGAAAAGGGGAGATGCATCGAGACCTGGGTGTCATGGTACACCAGTCATTGAAAGTAGGCATGCAGGTGCAGCAGGCAGTGAAAAAAGCGAATGGTATGTTAGCTTTCATAGCAAAAGGATTTGAGTACAGGAGCAGGGAGGTTCTACTTCAGTTGTACAGGGTCTTGGTGAGACCACACCTGGAGTATTGCGTGCAGTTTTGGTCTCCAAATCTGAGGAAGGACATTATTGCCATAGAGGGAGTGCAGAGAAGGTTCACCAGACTGATTCCTGGGATGTCAGGACTGTCTTATGAAGAAAGACTGGATAGACTCAGTTTATACTCTCTGGAATTTAGGAGATTAAGAGGGGATCTTATAGAAACTTACAAAATTCTCAAGGGGTTGGATAGGCTAGATGCAGGAAGATTGTTCCCGATGTTGGGGAAGTCCAGGACAAGGGTTCACAGCTTAAGGATAAGGGGGAAATCCTTTAAGACCGAGATGAGAAAGACTTTTTTCACACAGAGAGTGGTGAGTCTCTGGAACTCTCTGCCACAGAGGGTAGTTGAGGCCGGTTCATTGGCTATATTTAAGAGTGAGTTGGATGTGGCCCTTGTGGCTAAGGGGATCAGAGGGTATGGAGAGAAGGCAGGTACGGGATACTGAGTTGGATGATCAGCCATGATCATATTGAATGGCGGTGCAGGCTCGAAGGGCTGAATGGCCTACTCCTGCACCTAATTTCTATGTTTTTCTGCAAATTTCCCACAAATGTTGTGCCATTCTAACTTGAAAATGTTTCACTAATCCTTCTTCAGAATCTTACAACTCACTGACAGCACAGTTGAAGTCTCTTCAGCACATGGTCTCCAGTGCTTCCTTGTGAAGGATGACATGGCGGTGCCCCCATGGCCACGGGAGGCGGCAGGCCTGGCTCGTCACCGCGACAAACACCCAGCGTCTGCCGCCTGCAGGGGGGGAAAGATCGGAAGCCGCCAAGCTCGGCCCCAAAGACTGGAGAGCCAAGGAGGAGGGAGCCACTCGGAGCGAGGAGTGGGCCAGTTGGCGAAGGACCGAGATGTTGCCTCCAGCGCCTTTAAGGTCTGATGGAAGAGGCACCCCCTGGGACGCAGAGATGGTCAGGTGAGGAGAGGGACGTCGGTTCGTGGGCCGAGCCGGTCGAGGGCGACGGAGGAGGCTCTGAAGCAGCCTGGGCTAACCTGGATCGGGAGCTGCTCCAGTACATCGAACGCGGGACCAGATCTTGTACTTTTGTTTTGTAAATGGCGCCAAAATATGATGACTTGTGCGTGTGTGATCCATGCAAAAGGAATTTCACTGCAGTGCACACATGACAATAACGCACCAGTGAACCATTGGTCAGTGGTCCAGTGGCATCACTAGGGACACCACCCACAGCTCTGGTACCCTGGTTCAATCCAGACCACTAGCGTCTCCTTGTGGATTTGCCCTGGTCAGAGTGATCAGTCACACAGTACAGAAACAGGCTTGTTGACCAGAGTTATCCATGCCAACAAAATGCCTCATCGAAGCTAGACCCATGTGGCCCATATCCCTCCAAACATCTACCTGTCCAAGTGTCTTTTAAATTCTGTTGTAGTATCTGCCTCAACTACCTCCTCAGGCAGCTTGTTGTACGTAATTACCACCCTCTGAGTGAAAAGGTTGCCCCTCAAGTTTTGTATTAACCTGTATTAGTAGCTGGGATATGTTGGACTTGTCTTATATGGTCCACGTGACAATAAACTGACCTTGAAACCTTGATAGGCAGATTTGTTTAGTTAAGTTTTAGTTTAGAGATACAACGCAGAAGAGGACCCCTCGACCCATTGAGATGGCTACGATAAAACAATCCCCTACATTAACACTATCTTACACAGGGACAATTTACAATTTTTACCAATGCCAGTTAACCTACAAACCTGTACGTCTTTGGTGTGAGGGGAGTGCCCGGAGAAAACCCACGCAGTCACTGGGAGAACATACAAACTCCCTACGGACAGCACCCATCGTCGGGACTGAGCCCAGGTCTCTGGTGCTGTGAGGCAGCAACTCCACTGCTGCACCACCTTGCTGCCCCCCAGATGGTTGGACAAACAAAAGATATGAGATAAGGATTGAAGAGCAAGAGGAAGCAATACCATAGCTGGTAACAAACACCACACACCAACTCCAATCACGTAGAGTTCAGGTAGGAATCTATGGCAAACAGTGCACCATTGCTCTTTCTACTGCTAAAATAGTAAGATTAAACGAGAACTTACCAAGTTTGAAGTTTGATCTGTATTTTACGAGGAGTCGCGGTGAGGGATTTCGTGAAGACCCCGCCAGCACGCATGCGCGGCATCCTTCAAAGCAGCGGTGTGGAATCACAGAACCAACCATGACTGAAAATAGTAAGATGAAAACCGTAGAACTACCTGTTTGACCTGATGATAGAGGGTGGGAGCGGTGGGCACGAAATCCCTCACCGCGACTCCTCGTAAAATACAGATCAAACTTCAAACTTGGTAAGTTCTCGTTTAATCTTACTATTTTACTTCGGAGTCACGTGAGTGACTTCGTGAAGATTTCAAAGCTCTGTGATTTCACGCCCTGAACAACGTCCATGCTTATCACACTGCCGCCATTCTGATGGAGTAAGACTGTTAATGGAGTTCAGTTGACAGTGGCTGAAAAATCAACACAATTTATTAATCAACTAAACAACAACCCCTAATTCGGGGCCAGACATTTACTGAGCGGTACCCAGGATAGCTTCTGCGAATGTCGCAGGAACGGCCAGAGACTTGTTATAGAACCGTTGAAAGGTTTTTTCCCCCACTGGCCCAGCCCGCAGTGGCGAAAATGTGGTCCATGGGCACCTTCATGGCTCTCGCTGCAGCCCTGGTGGAATAAGACTTAAAAAACGTTAGTAGCAACTCCTGTTTTAATAACTCTTTACCAAAGAATTTTATTTGACCAGGGTTGGCCACCATGGTGTCCAGTCGTTGGGCTGTCGCCAGTGCCATGAGCATCACCACCTTAAGGGTGAGCTGTTTCAAATGGTAGCTCATCTATTGGAGCCCAGCTCCTCAGTAGGGTCAGCATGATCCCCACATCCCACGTTACTGTATATCTGGGTCGTGGAGGGATTGGTATTGAATACTCCCCTCATTAGTTTAGACACCAGGTGGTGGGAGCTGATACTTATATCCAGGTATGAATACAGCGTACTCCTGTCGCTGTTGATGGCACTGTAGCTGAGGCCTGCATCAAAATGGAGGCCTGCTAGAAACTCCAACACATCCAGTATTGTTGCCGAGTTGGAGGACTTGTTGTTCCGGGCACAGAAACCTCCCACTTTCTAATTTGAGTGAGATATTGTTTGCGGGTGGATTCCCGACACGATGCTGCAATAAAGTTCATGGCTCTTGACGAGATGCCTGCCCGGTTGAGCGGTCTTTTCAGAACCTGCAAGCCAACAAGTTTAATGACCATGGCAAGGATGACTGACCCCCCTGTAATGGAGTGAGTAATCAATTTGGGATGTTTCCCAATCGCCATCCATGGTTGTTGTACATTTCTACAACCATCGGGTACCATGGTTGTGTAGGCCAGTCGGGAATGATCAATATGTCAGTTGCAGAGTCTAGTTTAATTTTCTGCAATACCCGACTGGTGAGGCAGCATGGGGGAAACGCGTAGCAACCCATTTCCCCCAATGGATAAAAATGCATCCAATGCTATTACCCCAGGGTCTGGTTCCCACAACACATACGTTGGTATTCGATGGTTCAGCCTGGACGCAAATAGGTCAATATCTGTTGTCCCCAATTTGAGCTATAATATCTCCAAAATCTGGGGGTTCAACATCCACTCAATGTTGTCATTGAAGACACGTGACCTGGTGTCTGCCACTGAATTAAACTTCCCAGGCAAATAGGTCGCAGTAATCCAAATATTTCTTTCAATGCACCAGTGCCAAATTGTGTTAGCCAATCCATTGCAAACTAGCGACCTAATACTACCCATATGATTGATGTAAACCATTATTGTAGCATTATCTATTCGAAAGCGGACATGTAATCCCATGAATTAGTACAGAAGCCCGCAGTCCATGAAATACCCCCAGCATTTCTATATAGTTTATCCCATGTGACTCCAGGAATGTAGACTCATGAGAGTTCCATCTGCCACCACAACTGGACATCGTACCAGTTGCTCCCCAGCCTGGTGCACTTGCGTCAGTTAGTAGCACAACATCAGGGTTGCATGAGTTTCATGAGGGAGTTTCATGAGGCCCACTGTTTTGGCCTCCTTTGTCCAGTCCCTTCACCTGTTTGTACAGGTCTCCAAGCAACTGATGCGGCGGTGGAGCGGTAATGGTCGGCACAACCCCGCGAATTTGGGGTTTATATGGAGCTCTTACGCAGGCAATATATCTCATACTGGGCGTTGCATAGGAGTGCCAGTGCATCATGCTATTTACTGGACACATTATCCCCGATCAGGGTTTTGCAAACGCCGTTATGCCCGTGGAGAACCTTTCTCCAAGGTATTATTGAGAATCTGACTCCAGAGTTGGTGCATACGTAGGCAATCAATGGTGCCCGCCAATTTGTGGTGCAGGGTTCACCTGTCTGGGTAGAAACGGCAAACTTCACTCACCACATCCAGCATCCTCCTCATGCTCTGGTTCAGCGGTCACTGGCTGTCCCTGGTCGTTGTCAACCTCAGCAGCTGGGCAATCATTAATGCTTCTGGCTGGAGACGATGAGGAGCTGAGCGGAGTCCTTGCACGGCTAGTGGATGCCGTTCTTCTCGTTCTCGGTCCCGCTGGAGATGTTGGACCATTTAAGAGCTCCAACCGCTCAATGCGACCGTCCCTGCGAGATGCAGCGGACAAGCCGACTTCCCCAGGCTCTGCGAATTCGCTGGGGCTTCCACCATCGGACCTCACCCCCTTAGGGTCTTATGGTCCAATGGCAGGTCGTCGTGACCTACAGCCCAAGTAGGGTCATACGACTCCCGCACGGACTCTCCGCTAGTCTGTCTTCTCCCAGACTGTGGCGGCCCACCTGGCAGATAAGAAGGCAGGTGAGTTGACTCGGCGCCGGCCCCCGGAACCTGGCTCCCCGGAGTCCGTGCAAGCTTACCTCCACACTTACACCATTACTTGGCGTGGAGGCGCGTGGTCGGCCGCTCGCAGCGCTGAGCTGACCGACCGCTTCCTGCTGCCACCTCCGCCCTTGACCGCAGCCTGACGGGGTGTGTTGTCGGCGGTATCTGCTCCAGCAGGCCTACACGACGCAGCAGTGTTATGCCCGGGCTGCACGATGGCAGATATCCCTGGCTGCGGTACGCAATGCACTCTGCAGGGCTCCCCTGTCGTGCGGCTGTCCCCCGGCCCAGCCCCCTCGGGTCTACTGGAGCTCGGGGAGAGGTTGCCTGTAAAAGAAAACAAGACCCCTTGCCACGTACCTGTATCCCCCCTTATTCTCTTGGGGGACGGGGGCTCGGAGTCTGGACCTGTTGCTTGCAGCTCCATAGCGGTAACCCATTCGGGTGAGTCGGCCCCTGTATTAGCGGGAGCGCCCGACTTCCGCATTCCAGCCCCCACCGTTGCGTTGAAGCTGCCGGCATTCCGTGCAGCTCCGGGGACAAGGGCCGTCGGCTGGCCGCAGCTCAGCTCCGCGCCCGACTTCCTCATTCCTGCCCCCACCGTTGCGTTGAAGCTGCCGGCGTTCCGTGCAGCTCCGGGGACAAAGGCCGTCGGCTGGCCGCAGCTCAGCTCCGCTCCTCGGCAGCGTCGTCCCGCGGTCCTTGTCCATGCTGTGAGCGTTAAACCTGCCGGCGTTCCGTGCAGCTCCGGGGACAAGGGCCATCGGCTGGCCGCAGCACAACTCAGCTCCCCGACAGCGTCGTCCTGCGGCCCTTGTCCATGCTGTAAAGGAAGGTAATACTTACCTGCCAGTCTTGTGAAGGAGGCCGGTGGGGAGAGCGCACTCCCCCCCCCAGCTGCCGCTGCAGATGCGTGCGACGATATGCCGCGCATGCCTGCTGGCGGGGTCTTCACGAAGTCACTCACGTGACTCCTACGGCTAAAATCTTTTACTGGTTCACAGTTGAGCAGAATATTAAAGAATCAATGCTCTCTTTGTTAATTAAAAACTTTGTCCTGAAATCTTGGTTCATTTGATTTTGTTTCATCCATTTGCAGTAAGTGCACTCGGAAAGCCAATACCCTCATTGCGATTGCGGTCAGCTTCCACAGAGCGAAGATTAACATACTCATCTTCAGTGTGGCCTTTGCCTCGCGAGCTGCTGCAACGTGACCCTTTAGCTGGCTTCGGTGCCACTTGGCAGTTTTTAATTTACATAGCTGTTCCGGTTGACTGCCATTGCATTTCCCACAAGTAAGTTGTTTCAGCATTTTCTCGCATTTTCTCCGCCTCTCTTCAACCACTAAAGCTCCCTGGACACTTGGGATGGATGAAGCCCTTTTGCATCTCACGCTGCTGAATCAATCAGTTGCTGCCTGACGGGATTGTGCAAAAATAAGCTCAGATACTGAATAATGTGGACTCAATCTTCTTAACAATCAATTGACAAATCAGTCCAACTCTTTGGGCTCTGTTGAGAAAGTCTGAGATGTTCCAGGGTAATTAAAGGTTCCTCAATGCCTCCACATATTCTTTTGTTGTACTCGCCATGTTTTTGCTTTTGCATTTTAAACCAGCAGCTTTCTGTTCTTGCTGAAGGCACCCAATTAATGTGTCTGCTTAATTTCCATATGACCTCTGCAAAGAGTACATCAATTGCTTTTTGACATGTAAGTAAATTGGAGGATTGTATGATGTGTCTGGTCACATTTCAGCTAATAGGATTGCTTTCTTCTTCTCTTGAATGGCTTTGTTAAGCATTTGTGCATTCTTTGGAATTGCACGTCCATCTGTGGTATTACTGGTCCATGAAGCACAGAACTCTTAATCTGTGTTAGAAACTCCTCATGTATAAATATGCCTTCTTGCTGTCTTCCTTTGATCCGCAGCACACAAAGACCTTTCCTTATGACCGAACTCAGAGACCATTCTTATTTCTCGCTTCTTGCAAGGTCCAGTCTTTTTTTATTTTTTTATTTATTAAAAAAAAATAATAATAATAATAATTGGAAGCAATTGTACAAGAATAAAACAATCAGCATTAAAATTATACAGTTATTGTACAGCTTCAATTTTAACTTTTTAACTTGAAAATAAGGGAAAAGAAAAGAGAAAGAACAAGAGAGTGAAAAAGTGAGAGGTGCAAAGATATGACCCCTAGACTACTATTTTCTAGTTTCTATTCATACATTCGTCTAGTATGTCTGGAACCATATATTGATAGTCTTGGATATATCTCAGATAGTCTCGCGTTTGGCTACCTTTCAGATGATATTTCGACTGTAATTCTTGAAATGAGAGAAGAGTTCCCGTCTCATAGAGATCTCCCAGTTTTTTAATTCATAATCTTTCCCAGTGTCTTGTCTAAAATAGACAGCAACAAGGCAATTGACAATTGGTGAGAGAAGTGATAAATTTCTCAGTTTAAGGGTTGACCACTTGTTTCCAGATTCGTAGGGTACTATGGATAATCGGATTTTTCTCATATACTGTTTTCTTCAAATTTATTGGAGAGAGAAGAAACGCGCCTATATTAAAAGGCGAACACTCTTCTCTCTCCATTATTAACCATTTTACCTGTTGGCACGTGTTGTCCATCCAATAGATTATGTTTTTTTAATATTTGTTGCCCAGTAATAGTACAAAAAATTGGGGAGAGCCAATCCGCCAGTTTCTTTACGTTTACATGGATGTTGTTTATGGATTCTGTGTGTTTTATAATCCCAAATAAAGTTTATGATCGGAGAATCGAGTTTAAAAAAAAAAAATTGTGTAACATAACTTTGGAAATAAACGGTTTCAGGACCTGGTGAGGGGTGTGTAAAGATATGAAGTAGGTACAGCCCTTTTATCTTATCTTATTTTCTTATATTTTCTTTTTTCTATTTTTATTTTTCCCTTTTTAAATTTTTTTTTTAATTCTTTCTCGCATTCTACGTTTTTACGGGCTCTTCCTTTTCACTTTTTCACGCACTGATCTAACTTTCTCTATTTTTCTTTTTCTTCTTTCTGTTACTTTCCTATTATTAAAGTTTGAAACAAGAAGTGGTACATGAAATGTATTATGTTATTTTTGCCTTTTACTACTGTACTGTACATTACTTCTAATAAAAATAAATAAAAAATTAAAAAATCTAAAATAAATTAAAAAAATTTAGGGAGATAAATCGGTATTGATTGAAATAGGTACAGGATTTGTGGAAGGAAGATCATCTTTATGGCATTTATCTACCTATGAGGGAAATCGGAAGCATTTACCAAAATTGAACAAGGGCATTTAGTTTGGTAATTGATGAAGGAAAGTTTGCTTGAAATAGAGAAGTATATGTTCTAGTTACATGAACTCCAAGATATTTAAATTTTTCCGTAGCAATTCTAAAAGGGAATTTTAGAAGGTGTGTCGGATCTTGAGGCTTTATTGACATAATTTCACTTTTGTTCCAGTTTATTCTATATCCTGAAAAGGAACCAAATTCCTCTATAAGATTTAGAATGTTTGGAATGCTAACTTGGGAATTGGTGATATATAGTAGTACATCATCTGCATACAATGATATTTTATTATTCGAATATTTAGTATTATAGCCATGAATAGAAACATAGAAATTAGGTGCAGGAGCAGGCCATTCGGCCCTTCGAGCCTGCACCGCCATTCAATATGATCATGGCTGATCATCCAACTCAGTATCCTGTGCCTGCCTTCTCTCCATACCCCCGATCCCTTCAGCCACAAGGGCCACATCCAACTCCCTCTTAAATATGGCAAACGAACTGGCCTCAACTACCTTCTGTGGCAGAGAATTCCACAGATTCACCACTCTCTGTGTGAAAATATTCGGATGTACTCTTATACTTTCTGCTAAAGGTTCAATCGCAAGGACAAATAACAGGGGAGATAGTGCACACCCCTGTCTATTGCCCCTGGATAGCTTAAATTTAGGTGAGAGTATTTGATTAGTCAGTATTCTGGCAGTCGGCTTGTCATATCGCAACTTTATCCATGAAATAAAGTTTTCTCCTAATTGTAAAAAGATATTTTCATTCTACTTGGTCAAATGCTTTTTCTGCATCTAATGAAATAATTGATAAGTCTTCCTTTATCGTTCTATGTGAGTACATTATATTAAACAGACATCTCAAGTTGTAGAACGAGTGTCTCTTGGGTATAAACCCAGTTTGATCAGAATGTATTAATTTATTAACATATTTACTTAGTCTTCTTGCCAAGGTTTTAGGTAATATTTTCTGATCTGTATTTAGCAGGGCAATTGCTCTATATGATCCCGGCTCTTCAAGATCTTTATCTTTTTGGGGTATCAGTGTAATAGTTGATTCGGCTAAGGTTTGTGGTAGCGTCTGTTCTTTAAATGCGTGTATATAAAGGTCTTGTAAACGCGGGGAGATTAAATTGTAATTTTTTAAATAAAATTCATTACTATACCCATCTGGGCCTGGCGTTTTACCATTCTTCAATGAATTGATAGTCTCTTCGATTTCTTTTATTGTGATCTGTGCTCCTAATTCTTCACGTTCCGCCGCGTTAAGTGACGGAAGATTACAGTTGTAAAGGAAGTTTTTAATTTTTGTCGTTTCTACTGAAGTTTTACATGTGTATACATTTTGATAGAATTGTACAAATCATTCATTAATATCTTTAGGAAGTGTAAACAGGTTACCTTTTTCTGATCTAATTTTTTGAATAATATGATCCTTTTCCATTTTTCTCAACTGACGTGCGAGAAGTTTATGTGGTTTGTCGCCGAATTCAAAATTTTTCTGTTCAGTAATTTGAAATAGCCTGATAACTCTTGTGGAGATAATTCGATTTAACTTGAATTTTAATACTGCTAACTTATTATGTTTATCCCTAGAAGGATCTATCGGCAAGGTCCAGTCTTTATACACTTGTTGCCCTTTTCAAATCTCTCAATGAAGGCCTTCCCGAAGTGTCGCCGCCGTGGATCTGAGAACCTGCCCGACGCCTCAGTGGACCGTGGAACCCACCCGTAGGCCCGGCAGGCCACACAACCAGGAACTACCCCAAGGACCCAAAGGCTCGGCGAACAGTGGTACCAGGAGGTGCTTGCTGGAGACAGTGGACACAAGGAACAACAGCCAGTCGGAGGGCGAACTGGGGTATTGCTTTCAGTGCTGTCAAGGGCAGCTGCAGGAGGCACCCCCAGGATACAAAGATGGCCGGGCGAGGAGAGGGTCGTCGGGTCGCGGGCCAAACGGGTCAAAGGCGTCAGAGGAAGGCCCTGCAGGTGCCTGGGGCTGACCTAGACTGAGCGCAGGGGCAGACCAGACTTTAGAGTCCGGAAATGGCACCAAAACCTGGCAGCGCCTGCATGTGTAGATATGCAAGAGGAATTTCTCTGTGCAGTTGTACATGTGACAAATAAAGCACCATTGCACCTCGTATTAAGACTCAAAACACACATACAAAAAGAAGTAAGAGTTTATTTACAAGGCTGACTCCTACCCTTTGTAGATTTATATTTCCTTATTGGGCAGTGCTGATTATGTCACTATTGCAAAGCAGCCATACACTGGTGACCAACAAGACCACTGATCCCAGAGATATCATCTCCCACCGCATTCGGAATAGGAAATATGGGATGGAGAGATGAGATCCCTTATTTACCTCCCTGTGACGATGCTGTGAATGACTTTACAGTAAGGGAGTAAGGGAAATCACAGCCAGGCTTGGCTCTGTGAAAGGTGTGCAATCTTGTCATAAGGTCATAAGCGATAGTAGTATTAGGCCATTTGGCCCATCAAGTCTACTCCACCATTCAATCATGGCTGATCTATCTCTCCTCCTAACCCCATTCTCCTGCCTTCTCCCCATAACCTCTGACACCTGTACTAATCAAGAATCTTTCTATCTCTGCCTTAAAAATATTCATTGATGACCTCCACAGCCTTCTGTGTCAACGAATTCCACAGATTCACCACCCTCTGACTAAAGAAAATTCTCCTCATCTACTTCCTTAAAGAACATCCTTTAATTCTGAGGCTATAACCTCTAGTCCTAGACTCTTCCACTAGTGGGAACATCACTTAGCTGGGTGGGTGGTGGGGAGTTAGGGAATTGGCTGCATTTATCCCCCAGAACAAAAGGGTATAATTTTGGATGGGTAGATGGCCTCTATTAATCCTTAATTAGATACTTCAGTCACTAACTTAAACCAAAGACCCTACAGCGAGCAAGATAGATCACTCGACGAAAACGACGTAATACGTTCATGGGCAGATTCAAGGGTAATTTTAGGCCCCATTTCCGTAACCGGCTTTCGTCTCCGCACCAAAGATCCCATAGCGGAGCAAAGATAAATAGTGCGGAGACGGAAGCCGGTTACGGAAACATCCTCGTAAAAATAGAAGTTATTTGGTTATAATCTTCTCCTCATTTTCAGAATTTTAATTTATCAACACAAACTGTTCCCCCACAACATTGATTACACTGCGAGTCGGGTCAGGTCGGGGCAGGTTACGGAACTGGATGAAAAAAAGGCCCACGTTCCGTTGCGTATTACACATCAGCCCATTACATTTAGCAGGAGTGATCGATCTTGCTCCGCTAAAGGAACTTTGACTTAAACTGCCAAAACATTTGCTCTTTGTAATGGGCGTTGTGGCTTTGAGAGGCATCGCACATTGTTAGCTTCTGTCAGGGCTGTTAATTCTTTGCGTACATAAACTCCATTTCCTGTCGCAAAACTGCTAAATCTCCCTGATTACATGTACTATTCCATTTGAACGGGTTAGTTTGCTACTGACAGCAAATGAAGTTGAAAACAGTGGACCTACTGTATCTTCAGAAAGTAACGCCAGAAAACTATCTCACATTATCTCACCCTCCTGGGCCTTGCAATTTGTGTATATTTTGTTCTATGTGAAGCAATTTGTCATCTTGACCCTTAGGTGCTGAAACCTTTGTTCAAATGTAAACATAGCACTAACAGCAAAATAATTGATGGAGCGTTTAGTCAATAATTAGGAACTGGAAATGTAGGCTTCTTTATTTTCTTGCTAAAGACAGATACATTCACTGATGTATCTGTGCAGCCAATCAGAAAACATTTTTAATGAGATATCTCATGCTGGCTTGAAAGATTATGCTCCAATTATTACCATGGAATTGTTTGTGCGATTTTAGGCTTCAGGCAACAACAAAACACCACACTACTTTCAAAGCTTTATTGCCTAACTAGACTAAGTGAGACCCGTTGGATCCCTGTCACACGGGAGGCTTGGTCCCCCAACGCAACCCGTTCCCCAACGCAATATTCCACCGCTCACCCATAGCCCCCCAACGCAATATTCCACCACTCACCGGTTCCCCCAATGCAATATTCCACCACTCACCCATAGCCCCCAACTGCGCAGGCGCGGCTTATTTCCCCTCCTCCGCACAAATCCTTCAGTGCATCAGGACTGAGGTAGATGTAGTTATATCGTGGCTCTGAGATGGTTCCATAACAGCACTCCAGTTTAGTCGAGTAAGACACGGTGGCACTCAAGAAGCTTTGGTAGTAATGGATTAGCATGAACACCACTTGAAATAATTTCTCACTAATGCCATTACTTAACGGTGATAATGGAAAGGATCTAATGTGAAATAAATCTTGTGAATGACCTGGAGAGGCCTCATTGAATATTTATTAAGTGAAGCTGTAACTCAATTGCTCTGATTTTGATCTGAGCAAAATTTCACAATACTTTAAATATCGTTTGCAGCTTGTGTGTGTGCCTGGGATCAGTCTGCAGCCCAGAATGGAGCATCAAGACTTTCAGAAGGTAGACACAAAACGCTGGAGTAACTCAGCGGGCGAGGCAGCATCTCTGGAGAGAAGGAATAGGCGACGCTCCGGGTCGAGTCCCGAAGGGTCTGTATTTACCTTTGATTTAAAGCCGCATCTGCAGTTCTTTCTTACACACCAAGACTTTCAGGTTCTCTGCCATTATATACTTTATTGTTCATGTGTCTCTAAAAACAATGAAATGAGCTCCACAAACTAGTTGAACATCAGTGATTTAATCCTGAATAAATATGTAGAGAAAATGGTGGAAATGCTCAGCTGGTCAGGCAGCACCTGGGCAGGGAGAAATAGAGTTGACCTTTCAGGTCGATGATTTTTAATTGGAGCTGGGGAAGGTAGAAACAATACATGTGTTTGGTTGCAAAGGAGAAGTGCAAAGAAAGGGCTTATTTTCTATTTGATGTTACATCATCCAATTCTGGAAAACACATTTGAAACATTAATCCTAATGGGCCTGTCCCACATAGGTGACTTTTTAGGTGACTGCAGGAGACTATGCAGTCGCCACATGGTCGCCACATGTTCGCGGGTGGTTGCCGGGGAGTCGCCTTCATGGTCGTGAGGAGTTCCCACATTCTGGGAACTAGTCGCGGCCTCATTATGGTCACCGCAAATTTTCCAACATGTTGAAAAATTAGCGGCGACCAGAATGAACCCGCCATGGAGAGTAGCGAGAATTCTGGTGCCGTAGGTGCGTCGCTGGGAGGTCCTAGTGGGTTGCTAGGAGGTTGAAGGTTGTCGTAGGTTCTCGTAGGTTGTAGCTGGTGCTGACCGGCGAATTTCATTGGCTCATTGGGGAAAAAAAATGTAAGCAGCAGTTTTCAGAACCAAGGATAACCGACCGGTAATGTTAAATGTCCGCCGAGCTTCACAGCCGTGTATCTCTGGCTTCTTAAAAGTTGTCTCCACTCCTTCTCCCCCCCTCTCCCCCCCTCTTTTAAAGGAAGGACTTACGTGACCCTTCCTGAACACCGCGCTTTCACCGTCTTAATTACAGCGCCAACCTTCCTGTTCACCGCGGTGTGTGTCTGTATCACATTGGGTTTGCACCGTGTGAATTTTACTCAGACAGCGCTTCCCCCGCTTGCCCTGTCCCCCACCTGCATTAAGGGCTGGTGAAGGAAGCGACGTGTTTGTGTGTGTTCCGTTCTGACAGTCGCCGTTCCAGTCGCCGTTTTTTCAGGCTACCTTCAATACTTAGGGTCATACACTGTGGAACAGACCCTTCAGCCCATGCCGACCAACATGCCCCATCTAAAAGTAGTCCCACCTGCCTGCTTTTGATCCACATCCCTCTAAACCTGTCCTATCCATGCACCTGTCTAAATGTTTCTTAAACATTGCGATAGCACCTGCCTCACCTACAACCTCCGGCTGCTTGTTCGGTACACCCACCAGGCTTTGTGTAAAAAGGTTACCCCTCAGGTTGCGATTAAATCTTTCCTCCCTAACCTGAAACCTATGTCCTATGGTTCTCGATTCCTCAACTCTGGGCAAAAGACTCTGTGTTTATCTGATCTATTACTCTAGTGATTTTGTACACTTCTATAAGATCTTCCTTTTCTGTTCTGTTTCAGATTTCCAGTACTTACTGTCTTTTGCTGTGGGGTTGACAAGGTAAGTATGAATCTGCTAAATGAATAGTGCTTTGCAAGCCCATTAATCTTTCTTCAGTCTATTCTTTGAAATATATAACAGTAAAAGTATTGGTTGACATTCTAGCAATTTATTCTTGTAATGTACGATGCAGCATAAATAAATGGACCAATTTTGACCTTTTATTACTTTGTTTGTAGGTATGTTGCTATAAAGGCCAGACAGTTCAACAGCTCATTGTTCCCACACTATGTGCACAGACTGATAAAGTGCACTTAATATTGACCGAGAATTACTCTGCTGCCAGGAGTCCATTTCAGGGATGATGAGCCTGCCTGAGGTTGCCTGGTGGGTCAGGACATTGTTGATCCTGGGCTCTATGCTACACCGAGGTAATGTCTGCTCCAGTGTTGACATACATAAGCTCCTTGCCTCATGTTGGTCACTTAGGACCAAAGCTACTTGCAATAAAATCCTACTGCAATAAAGCAGTCTGAGCTGCCCTCCAAGGGTGCTAAATAATAGACGTATTAGCAAAGTTCAAGCAAATGGCCATAAATGGACATCAGCAGTAAGGATGTGAAGGAGGCTAAGCAACAGGTGATGGAGGCTTGTGCTGATTTTTCATTTCTCAGCATCAAGGTTCTGCAGGGATTGCTGTTGCCCATTGCTTTTTTACTCCTATACTATATATCGGTGAGACCAAGCGCAGACTTTAGTTTTAGTTTTTGTTTAGAGAAACAGCGCGGCCCTTTGGCCCACCGGGTCCTCGCCGACCAGTGATCCCCGCACGTTAACACTATCCCACACTCACAAGGGCCATTTTTTACATTTACCAAGCCAATTAACCTACAAACCTGTACGTCTTTGGAGTGTGGGAGAAAACCGAAGATCTCAGAGAAAACCTACGCAGGTCACGGGGAGAACGTACAAACTCCGTACAGACAGGACCCTTAGTCGGGATCGAACCCGGGTCTCCAGTGCTGCATTCGCTGTAAGGCAGCAACTCTACCGATGTGCAACCATGACTGCGCCACCCGTGACTCTGCGATCGTTTCGCTCAACTCTTTTGCTCAGTCCACCTAGGCCTATACAATCTCCCGGTTGCTAAACACTTTAACTCCCCCTCCCATTCCCACACATCTTTATGTCCGGGACCTCCTCCCACTGTCAGAGTGAGGTCAAGTGCAAATTGGTGGAACGGCACCTCATATTTCGCTTTGGTAGCTTACAACCCAACGGTATGATTATTGATTTCTCTAACTTCAAGTAGCCCTTGTTTTCCCTCTCTCTCCGTTCCTCCACCACCCTGGTTCCCCGACTAGTTTCACTACCACGGTGCAACCCTCCTAGCGGCCACTGCTCCTCGTGTCTGTCGTCTCCAGTGGCTCCCTCCCCGTCCCGTTGCCGGTCGACGGTCTACAGGAGGCGGTGATTGAACCACGGTGCTGTCTTGTCTGAGAGCTTGACCCTGCATTTAATATAAAGGAGCAAAATGTAGTTTAGTTTAGAGATACAGCGTGGAAACAGGCCCTTCGGCCCACCGGGTCCGTGCCGACCAACGATCCCTGTACACTAGTTCCATCCTACAGACAAAGGACAATTTACAGAAGCCAATTCACCTCCACACCAGCACGTTTTTGAAATGTGGAAGAAGACCGGAACACCCGAAGAAAACGTTCGCGGTCACGGGAAGAACGTACAAACTCCGTACAGACAGCACCTGTGGTCAGGATTGAGCCTGGGTCTCTGGTGCTGTAAGGCAGCAACTCTACCGCTGTGCGACTGTGCTACCCCTAAATCAGTGTTTCCAATTCTGCGATAGTCACATTTCACAGCATGGAACAGTCCCTTCAGTCCATGGCGTCCTAGCATAGTTTTACTCATCTAACGGTTGGTGTTTAGAACGAGGAAGACGATTGTTCAAATGAAAAATGGTGACTGGGTCCAGACAGAAAGATTATCTCGTAACATATTCCTTGCTCCAATAAGCATTTTGACTCTGAGTGCATGAACTGAATCAAAAGAAAAAACCAGGAGAGATGTAAAGCATGCTAGTGATTATCTCTCATCTCGTCCACATTGCCCAGAGTCAAGATCTACCCTGCAATGCCCAACCCTGGGAGAAATAATGCGGTGAAATAGCCTTTATGTATTGAATGCCTAGTGGCTATTATTAGTTGGATTAGAATAAGACAATTAGAGAGCAGGACAGCCCAAGGCAATGGCGTAAATATCAATCTGGGCACTTGTCAAGGGCATTACATTTTTGTTCCTTTTCGCTGCATCCTTGTCAACGTGATAGCCAGAGGTATCGCACGCCAACTGGTGCAGTAATTGAGATGGCTGCTGACAATAACCTGCACAGTTTTTGCATGAGATTACTTTATTGGGCCCAGGGGAAGTTAAATCAACAGTTTGAGGGCAGTGTCACTAATACCCTGTCTATTTAAATGCAAAAAAAAAACAACAATTAATTCAATTAAATGCCTGCTGAGTTCACACTTCCATGTGCCATAAGTTGCCTGGCTTTCACCCTTGATCTGACGTTACTGTTCACCAGGTTTATGGAGGATGCAACCTCCCAAGATGCCACAAGAACGTGGGGTGGCACAGTGGCGCAACGCACCAGAGACCCGAGTTCGATCCTGACTGCGGGTGCTGTCTGTATGGAGTTTGTATGTTCTCCCAGTGACCGCATATGTTTTCTCCGGGTGCTCCGGTTTCCTCCCACACTACAGACGTCCAGGTTTGTAGGCTAATTGGCTTTGGTAAAAATTGTAAATTGTCCCTAGTGTGTAGGATAGTGCTAGTGTATTGGAACTGCTGGTCTGCTTCTCTGCTAAAACGGAACTAATTGATACTTTTCTAACTAGGCTTTTCTAAACCTCTCCTAAACCCACCCTAGTGTATTCTGCCTTTGCTCTGGGACAGATGATCCACCCGGACCAAACCTGTGCTGTACCTGGCAGGAAAATCTCAGACAGCCTAGCGCTGCTGAGAGATACCATCGCCTACGTGCAGGACAGACGGGTGGATGCCTGCCCAGTCAGCTTGGACCAGGAGAAGGCCTTCGACAGGATTTCGCACACGTACATGAGGGACGCGCTCTCCAAAATGGGTTTTGGGGAGGGAATCAGGAATTGGATCAAACTGCTCTACACCAACATCCGTAGTGCAGTCCAAATCAATGGGTGGGAATCAGACAGTTTCCCTGTAAGGTCTGGAGTTAGGCAGGGTTGCCCTCTCTCTCCTGTCTTGTTTGTCTGCTGTATTGAACCTTTTGCTGAATCCATCAGGAAGGATGCGAGCATAAGAGGAGTGACATTGCCAGGCAGTGGGGGCATTCAAGTAAAGACCTCCCTGTACATGGACGATGTCGCTGTCTTCTGCTCGGATCCAGGGTCGGTCTGCAGACTGATTAGTATCTGCGACCAGTTTGAGTCGGCCACGGGAGCCAGGGTGAACCGCAGGAGGACTGAGGCCATGCTCTTTGGCAACTGGCCCGACAGATCTTCCACCCCTTTCACCATCAAGCCTGACTTCTTGAAGGTGCTGGGGATCTGGTTCGGGGGCGCTGAGGCATGTAACAAAAATTGGCTGGAGCGGATAGCCAGGGTGGGGAGGAAGCTGGAGCTGTGGAGGCAACGCTCCCTCTCCATAACGGGAAAGAATTTGGTCATCAGGTGTGAGGTGCTCTCGGGGCTGCTGTACTTGGCACAAGTGTGGCCTGTCCCTCCCTCATACGCCACAGGGATCACCTGGGCCATCTTCCAGTTCATCTGGGGGTTGAGGATGGACCGGGTACGACGGGCCACAATGTACAAGTCAGCAGACAACGGGGGTAAAAGCGTGCCCAACGTCGCCCTCATTCTGATGGCCACCTTCGTGTGTGGCTGCATCAGGCGGAGTGTAGAGCCAAGGCACGTGGGCACCAAGTGTCACTACCTGCTGAGGTTCTACCTGTCCCCGGTGTTGAGAAGGATGGGCCTGGCGCAGGTGCCACGCATTGTGCCAGTCAGCTGGACATTGCCGCCCCATCTGTCGTTGGTAGAAGGGTTCTTCTGGACCAACACCTTTGACCACATGTCCATCGGGCAGTGGTCAGCACAGAATGTCCTGCAGGCACTGCAGGGAAAGGACTCTATGGACCCGGTGGCGTGGTTCCCTGAGCAGACTGCCCAGCTTGTCTGGCAAAATGCCTCATCTCCAGAACTCACCAACAAGCACCAAGACCTGGCTTGGCTGGCGGTGAGGGGAGCCCTCCCAGTCAGATCCTTCCTGCACCGTCGGAACCTCACTGCCAGCGCACGCTGCCCTCGGGACGGCTGCTATGGCGAGGGGACGGTTGCCCACCTCTTTACAGACTGTGGGTTTGCTAAAAGAGTCTGGAGAAAAATGCAAGGGTCCCTGGTACGCTTTATCCCGAACAGCTCCGTCACAGAGGACTCAGTGATTTACGGACTGTTCCCAGGGACACATTCAGAGGCTGACATCGAGTGCTGCTGGAGGGTCATCAACTCGGTGAAAGACGCCCTTTGGTCTGCCCGAGCATTGTTCACCACCCAGCAGAGCGAGATGTCCGTCAGGGAATGTTGCTGACTGGCCCGCTGCAGACTGCAGGAGTACGTGCTGAGGGACGCACTGAAGCTCGGTGCAGCCAACGCCAAGGCTCGGTGGGGGAGGGCCACAGTCTAAGGTCCTTCCGCTGCTGGACATGGGGGGTACAGTATGGTGGAGACGCCCCTCAAAATAAGGGAAGGTATCCCACGCCAGTGTGCCACATGAGTGGCACGAGTGGGGGACTGATTTGTGGAAATTTGGGGAAAAGAAACGTCTAAACTGTATTCATCAATTTGCACAGCCCCCGAAAATGTCGGATGGATTTTCCGCAAGGTTAATGTATTGTATATATTTATCATTTGAATTAAAAAAAAAAGCACCAGAGACCCGAGTTCGATCCTGACTGCGGGTGCTGTCTGTATGGAGTTTGTATGTTCTCCCAGTGACCGTATATGTTTTCTCCGGGTGCTCCGGTTCCTCCCACACTACAGACGTCCAGGTTTGTTGGCTAATTGGCTTCGGTAAAAATTGTAAATTGTCCCTAGTGTGTAGGATAGTGCTAGTGTATTGGAACTGCTGGTCTGCTTCTCTGCTAAAACGGAACTAATTGATACTTTTCTAACTAGGCTTTTCTAAACCTCTCCTAAACCCACCCAAGTGTATTCTGCCTTTGTTCCAACCATCTACCTTTCAAAACCCCTCCTTGACTGTGCCCACCTATTGCCTGTCATGCATTGTCCTCTCTGCCAGCTCTCCCCTCTCCCAGCTTCCTCCCCCCACCCCCCACCCCCCCCCCCACATTCAGTCTGAAGAAGGATCCTGACCTGAAACACCACCTGTCCATTGCTGCCTGACCTGCTGAGTTATTTCGTCTTCTGCTTTGTTGTGTGAACCATTTCTCCACTCACCCATGTACACTGTTCATCCTACCAATCCTCTCCACCCTCTATTAACAATGCACTTGAGTTGCCTTACTGTTTTTCCACACATACAGTGGTGGGTAGAGGAAATGGTGGATGCCGGTACAATTATGATATTTTTAAGACATTTGAACAGGTACATGAGTATAAACGGTTTAGAAGGATAATGAGCCAATTGCAGGCAAATGGGACTAGCTTAGATAGCCATCGTAATTGGCATGAACGAGTTGGGCTGAAGGGTCTGTTTTCAGTGCTGTTTAACTCTATGAGTCTACGATTTGGGAGAGAGGTAGAAATCGCAGACTTCCATTCCAGGTACCAGAGGCAGAGGGCCAGTGTTCTGTAATCCTGTCCGGGTTCAGTCAAACCTGCAGTGCTATCCAGCAGATAATTAGGTTTAAGATGGAATACGAATATCAATTTAGAATATAATAGAGTGTGGCAGCAGAAAAATTAAGATAAAGAACTGTCAAGACATGATGAGAAAATGACAAAAGGAATAATAAAAATTCAGAAATGAGGAAACATTTTGCAAAGATTGTAAGTGGTACTGAAACACTGTCAGATAAAACAATATCCAGAAATGCCAAACATCTTGCCCTGTACTCTTTGGACGAGTCCATTACAATGTGTATAATTTCCGACCGAAAGAAATGGTGGTTAGAGTACTGATTAGATTATCCTGACCTACGACTCTGTGGTGTGAGAGTGCTTCTTCATATTCTCGATGAGGGATGGCTACAAAAGACAGCTTTCTCATCTTCAGTGATATAATGCCAACTCTTAATATGCGAACAATGGAATAATTGTTCCTATGAAAGGAAACATTCAGAAATCTGATTTATGACAGCCGATTCAATTTGATGTCCCTGATGTCTGTGAAATCAATTTCGGATTGCACAGAATTTTCATTCACAAATACACTGATTTGATAATTTCTTCACCAGTGAGAATTAAATAATGACCCAGTGCAATAAATTCATACAAAGCATGAGGTATTGATTTTTTTTTCCTTCTTAAGTAAAGAACCTTTTGCAAATGATGCTACTGTGGAATTCAATTCTGACACTCATCAGCAGATGGAAAGAGTAATTGGCGATCTATATTTCCCATTTGTCTTCTGCACAGATTGTGAGCATTTAATATTTTCTCATAAAGTGTGAGGTGAGATGGAAAACAAGTTGCATGAGGAGAATGTGTCTCAGGCAATTAATTACATGTTGCCACAGAGGGTTGTTTATGAGATGCAAATAGGCCAAATGGTTTTCATTCATCATCTCACTTGTTGGCGATGGTTACCTTGCTAGATATCTTGTACAGCACTTAATGATGCATGCTACAGTTTATTTAAAATGACAAATATCCCACTAAACTATAAATAATCCATAAATAAAGTCATCAACCTGAAACGTTCTGATGCTTCATAACTCTGAGGATTTCCAGCATTTTCTGCTTTTGTTGGTATTTTGGTTTTGGCCAAGTTTAGATTGATGTAATTAGCTGGTATGGGCAGAAGATGCCTCCTCTTGCTTATCCATTGCTATTAAGTAAGATAGGATGGAGCCCAAAGGATAAAGGTAACATTAAGCTACTTGACATGGGTCCCACTCATCTGAGAAGAACAAGTTGGCCTAGGAATGTCCGATGATTGGATAAGATGAAGGCTGTGGGATCTAGTCAGATGATGGAAAACCTCTGCCTGTGTACCTGCTACCCCTCCAGGCAAGATAGACACAAAGTGCTGGAGTAACTGAACGGGTCAGGCAACATCTCTGGAGAAGGTCTGAAGAAGGGTCCTGATCGGAAACGTCACCATTCCTTTTTCTCCAAAGGACGCTGCCTGACCTACTGAGTTACTCCAGCACTTTGTGTCCATCTTTGGTATAAACCAACATCGGCAGTTCCTTTCTACACACTCCTCCAGGCAAATTGTTGCAGTATAGTTATAATATTGGCATTCCCCAGACATGGTCGATGGGGATCAAATGGAAAACAGCTATGTTGTTGCAGTCACAAAGATAGATGGTTATAGTTATTGGGAGTCAATTATTGCAGCTCCAGGAATCCCTCAGAGTCCAATCATCCTCAGATAACCTTCTTCCCATCATAAGATTAGAAGTGGGAACATTTGTGGATGACTACATAATATTCAATTCCCTTCACAACACTTTAGCAAATGAACCCGTCTGTCCCCGTTTATAACAAGACCTAGGAGCATTGAGGCATGGACGGATAAATATACGCTGCACATGTGCAAGGTGATGGTGATTAATAACACGAGAGGACCTCATCCCTTCCCTTGGCATTCAATGGTGTTACCACTGCTGGGTGCCCTCCTCAGCAAAATAGTTGGGGTCTCTAGAAGCTCAACTGGGCCAGCTACATAGATACTGTGACTACAAATGTAGGTCAGAAGATGGAGTTCCTCTAATGTGCGATTCCTGACTTTTATTCCTGACACCCCAAAGCCTCTCCATTATCTCTCTGGTGTATAGGTCAGGGGCATGATGAAATAATCTTCACTCCACTGAATGGCTACAACACTAACAACTCTCAAGAACTTAACACCAGCTCAATGCCAATTGTCCCCTCCTATCTCCATACACCCCCCCCCCCACCACTATATTCACTGCCCTAAATGTTTCCACTGCCAGTGCACAATAGCTGATAGACACTTATAAAATGCACTGCAATTGCTCTTCCAGATTGCTCCAAGAACACCTCCCAATCTGCAACCTCTATCATTAAAAGGACAAGGACAGGGGACAAAGCATCATCTGGAGGTTCTCTCCAGATCTTACACAACTGACTTGGAAATATATATTTGGCCCTTTATCATCAATGGTCTTAACTCCCTGTGCACAGCAGAGCAGGAACACCTTCACTGGAAGGATCACTGCAGCTTAAGAAAGCTACTTACCAGCACCTCCTCAGGAGAAATTAAGGATGGACAATAAACATGGGCCTTCTCAGCTATGCTCAGAAACCAACAACTAAATAAAAGCTGCTCTGCAATGCCCAACAGAATTATATATTGGGTGACAGTGTGATCCTGCAATGCCCAAGGAAGTGATGTCATCGTGTGTAACCCCTCAGTGTTTACGGTGTGATGTCATACTCTGACTCTAAAATGCCGAAGGAAATGATGTCATCCTGCATGACCCTGACCCTACAATGCCCGGGAAGTGATGTTGTCCTGTGTGACCATGCAAACCCCAAGAACTGGCTTTATCCTGATACATTAGAGCCTACATAAGACTAATGCTATAATGTACCCCTTCCCCCCCCCCCCCCACCCAGTGCAAAGCAGAGCAACTCAGAAATAATTGTGATCACGCTTCACCGTAGAAAAATAAAATCAATTTTCAATTGAACAATGCTGAAAGAAAACAGTGTCATGCAATTGAATTTCCAGGCATTTATTCTTTAGCTACTTGATGGGTTCTCACTGACTTGACATTTCAGCGGCTCACTCTGCAGCACAAATAATTTGGGATATCTGGGCCCCCCAGGATGATTTATGTCAACTTGTACTTATTGCAAGTTTATGTCACTCAAAATACAACAGCTTGCTGTGAAAGGCCGCCCTACTCCCACCACGGAGAAAAGCCTTCAGCTCAGGGCAAAAATTCTCCGAGGCAGGCTTTCTCTTATGTGTAATCTTAATACATGAAGTGCCAGAACAAATCTGTCCACGAGTCAATAACTTAATGGGTTCATGGCTTTACAGAATAAATCACAGGAATGGAGCGATAATGTAACATTAATTTGACTTTACTTTTAACATTCTGTTTGTTTGATTTACGGCGATATTTAAGTTCCAAAACCACGTGCGGCATTTGATTGGACAAATGTTTTATCAAGTCCATGCATTATACCAAATTCCAATTTTAATGGACCAAACTCTCTCCTTTGATTCCTGATTAGTGGATTCTAATGCACAGAATGGATTATTTTCTATTCTGAGAGTTTCTGTTCCAGGTTTAACACTAGAACGGAGTGGCTATTTATAGCTTCCATTGTCATGTACATACATTTGAGAGAGGTTTGAATCCATGAACTAATTGTGCAGCATCTGTGTCAAACTGCAACCCATCCCATCCCTTGCTGCGGTTAACCAACCACTCAGAGAAGGAAGGACACTTGGATATAGGTATAGAAGCATACAGCATGGGAATCAGGCCATTCGGCCTATCGTGTTGATGGCATCCAGTTGGCACCAATCTATGTGAATGTGAGATTGCAGCATTTTGCCCATCCCCTTCTCTGCCTGGGCTATTTAAGTTCTCATCTAGACACTTGTTAAATACTGTCAGCAACTCTGCTTCCACCACTCTCTCTGGCAGTACATTCCAGGTACTCACCACTCTCGGGGTGAAAAAGGTTCCCCTCAGATCCCCTCTATATTTCTTACCTTAACCCTCAATCTATGTCCCCCAGTTTTATCTGCCTCGGATAAAGGGAAAGGTTTCCTGGGGTTGACCTCGCCTTATCCCTTCATATACCTCAATCATGTACTTTCCTCATCTTGTCTGCTCCAGGGAAAGCAGACCCACCCGTCCTCATCCTTGGCAACGTCCGAGCGATTTTCCTCTGCACCCTCTCCAGCATAACCATAGCTTTCCTATCATTTGGACACCAGAATTGCACACATTTCTCCGGTTAAGGTCAGAGCAATGTTTAATAAATGGTTCAATGGCACTTCATTGTCACATGTAGCGAGGTATAGTGAAACTCATGTTTGTATACAATTCAATGCAATTATCACAATACATAAGCACTTATATACCTTAGATAAGCATCACAGATACAGTAGGTGTATAGTAGAAGCACACTGAGACAGTATAGTCACCAGATTGGGCACCATTTTCAAGCCCCAGTTGTTGTAAGTGCAGTTAAAGCCCCTGTCCCACTTAGGAGACCCAAGCAGCAACCTGGTGACCTTGCCCGCCACCCAAAAAAAAATCAAGGTCGAGGTGACCTGCAACCTCCTACCACCTCCCACGCATATGTTGAAAACCTTCCTCGACTATGAAGAAAACCGGCTTCGACTAGACCTGCGACTAAAAAATCAACGATTTTTAAAACGGCAACCTAATTTTAGTCAAGGCCGGTTTTAATCATGATGAAAAAATAGTAGCAACCTACATGAAGGCTCGACCATTAGGGAGAATGACCAAAACCTCCGGTGACCTCATGGAAACCTTTGGTGGCGGGCAAGGTCACCAGAGGTTGCTGTTTAGGTCTCCTAAGTGGGACAGGGGCTTTATTGACCTGACCATCCAGTCCCTTTGTCCTGGTGGTGTTGCAGGGTTGGCCTGCTAAAGCATAGCCGTGGTATTTTCCAACGCTGTAGGCCGCGTCCGGTCCACGTGCTTGGCCTTCTTGGAACAGCGGCCCGTCCAGCCAAGCCCCAGGCTGTTGCAGGGTCTCCAGCGGCCCACTCCACAGTCGAGGCAGTGAGCTCCCTCCTGCAGCCAGTCTGCTGACCGGCCCTCCGTCCGTCTCCTTCCACTCTGGGTCGGTGAGACAGACCTTCCCGGTGGGTCCTCGGTCTGTGGCAGGTGAGCTGGACCTTCCGGTTGGGTTCCCAGTACGGTCCACGGCGCGGGTCCTCAGATGGTGAGCCGGGACTGCTGGTGGGTCTGGCTGCGGCTCGCCAGGATTCTCCCACCACATACCACAACAACCCAAAACATCACCTACTCCTCCTATCCAGAGACGCTGCCTGTCCTGCTGAGTTACTCCAGCATTTTGTGTCTATCTTCGGTTAATCACCATCATCTGTAGTTCCTTTCTACAACATTTTTAATGCAGGCCAGTATTTCATACGTCTTCTTAACCCCATCATTACATGTGCTGACAAGGTTCCTGTGTTCAACATACTCCCTATGACCTTACCATCCATAGTGTACGTCTAACCCTTATTCGTACTCCCACAGAACATCACCTCACATTTACCAGGATTAAACTCCATTTGTCATTTCTCAGCCATCTTCACCAACTTATCAACATCACTCTGTAGCCCAAGACCACTCTACGCACTGTCAACAAGGCCAATAATCTTTGTGTCATCTGCAAACTTACTGATAATGCCTCCTATATTAAAATCATTCATATATTACAAATAGCAAGGATCCCCGCACCAAACACCAATATTCACAGGTATCCGATCACAAAAACAACCCTCTACTATCACCACCTGTCTTCTACTGTTAAGCCAATTTTGGACCTGATTTGTCAACTTGCTCTGGGTCCCATGAGCTAACATCTTTTGCACCAATCTCCCACGTGAGATCTCGGTGAGGAGCTGACCAAAGCCCATGTAAACCACATCTACCAGCTGCACCATTTTGCTATCCAAATGCAAGAAAGATCCCAAGTAAAGTTTTGAGGTAGAGCAAAGAATATCCAAACTAGTTATTTCACATATTTCATGATAAACTAAATGAAAGGAATATTGTTTTTACATAGTACTTTTTGTGGCATTAGAAACCCCATACAGCTAGATCCTACAACCAGTAGAGTCATAGACATACAGTATGGTCATAGAGAACAAGCCCTTCTGCCCAAATTGCCTATGCTGACCAAAATGCCCCAGCTACACTAGTTTCAACTGCTCCTGTTTGACCCATATCCCTCTTTTTTTTAATTTTTTTTTTAAATTTTATTTTTTTAATTTTATAATGCAACTTAGGAGATAGGTCCGTAGGTAAGAAAACAAAACTATTCGTCTAGTCCTGGGTTCAAGCTTCCGTCAAGCCTCAGCGCTGGCCCATTCTACCCCTTCAAATAATCTATGAACGGGGACCATATTCTAATAAATAATTCAGGTTTGTCAATTAAGACAAATCTAGTTTTTTCCAGATTTAAGGTCTCCGGCATCTCCATAATCCACATTTTAATTGTAGGGGATGCAGGGTTTTTCCAAAATTTTAATATTAGTTTTTTTCCCAGTTATTATACTATAATCCAGGAAATTTCTTTGGTTTATTGTCAGTTTTAGGTATTGTTCAGATATGCCCAATATTATTAATTTAGGATCGGGATCCAGTTGAATTATTAGGAGAGATATTAGGAAAAATTCTGTTTAATTTTGTTTTAGAATAATACAATCTGTGTAATATTTTAAATTGTATTAAAGAATGTCTGGCGTTTAATGAACATTGATGTATATGTTGTAGGCTTTCATCCCAAATATCTTTCGTTATGGGTTGAACTAATTCATTTTCCCATGCTTGTCTATGTGATTCCGTCGACGGATTCTCACTATCTAACAGAATATTGTAAATATATGATATTAATTTGACTGTGTTGGGATGTTTATTCAAACATTCATCTAGAATCTCTGGCTCTCTAATTCTGTATTCTTGTGTATGTGATTTAACATAATCTTTCAATTGTAAATATCTAAAAAAATTATTTGAATGTAATCCATAATTCTGTTGTACCTCCAGAAACGAGAGGAACATACCATTTCTATAAAGATGTCCCATCTTTTTAATTCCATAGTTTTTCCATTGTGTGAAGCCTTTATCCAATACCGGGCCCTTATCCCTCTAAACCTTTCCAATCCATGTACCTATCCAAATGTCTTTAAAACATTGTAATTGTAACCATTTCCTCTGGCAGGTTGTTTCGTATACCCACCAGCCTCTGTGTAATAAGGTTACCCATTACATCTTTCCCCTAGATCCTCTGTTTCTTGATTCCCCTACTCTGGATAAAAGACTGCATTCACCCTATCTATTTCCCTCATGATTTTATACATCTCTATAAGATCACCCCTCATCCTCCTTTGCTCTGACGAATAAAGTCCTAGCCTGCCTGGCCTCCCCCTATAGCTCAGGGCCTCGAGTAATAGAATATTTGACAATGTGCTTCAGGCTTTGGTTGAAGGTTTAACATTGGCTTGGACAGCTTGCCCTGTTTATGACAACGTATTGCCACAAGATCTTTCACTTAGGCACCAGTCAAAGTCTCATTTCAATATCTCGTTGAAAAGAATGATCATCCGATAATGTGGAGTTCCATCAGTACGTCACTGAAAAACCCCCTGGATTGTTGGAATGAATGGTTACATTCAAAAGTCTCTAAATTAGGTGTGAGATTTGTAAAGAAACGATGAACCAATGCAATGTATAGGAAGGAATTGCAGATACTGCTTAACACTGAAGACAGACACAAAATGCTGGAGTAACTCAGTGGGACAGGCAGCTTCACTGGAGAGAAGGAATGGGTGACGATTCGGGTCGAGACCCTTCTTCAGGCTTGATTCCAGCGTGCGTCACGTGCTCACTCAGTACTGTGCTCATTGTAATGACCTCGTATAGTCTATAGCAATCGGGTTTTCTAATGATAGATTTAGACTTTGGACATACAGGCCCTTCGGCCCATGGAGTCCGTGCTGACCAGTGATCACCCCATACACTAGCACTATCTTACGCACTGGGGACAATTTACCATTTACCAATTAACCTACAAACCTGTACGTCTTTGGAGCGTGGGAGGAAACCGGAGCACCCGGAGAAAACCCACAGGGAGAACGTACAAACTCCGCACAGACAGCACCTGTAGTGGGGATCAAACCCGGGTCTGTGGCACTGTAGGGAAGCAGCTCTGCCGTTGCACACTGTGCCGTCCCTAAATCAGCAGGATTAGATATCGTGGACTGTCCGTGGATTGTCACCTTGTCGTGGTAGAGAAGCTTGTGTGGACCTGAGATCCTGAGAGCGATGCCATCTGGAGCTGTGCTCCTGGTAGGGCCACCCATGGCGGTAAGGTCAAGGGGGAGGTCCCTGACAAAGAGCAATCCAATCAAGACCTCAACGGTGGAACGGGCGGAGGATGATGGATGACCTTAGTGGAGCGTCACAACGGCTGGGAAGGTGGATGAAGAATGCAGCAGGAATGGGTCCCCGGTCGTTGGACTCCATGCCACAGGAGCCTGACCCAGATCTGTCAAGAACCGTGTGGTGGCTGTCTGTGCACCAGTCTCCCCACGTTAAACAAAGTCGCGCACATGCGTCCTCCAAAAGAAGACAGTCATACTCGTTTCTAGCAACCTCCGATGAGATATCACCAGTAACAGGCCTCTATTAGTTCAAACGGGCCTGGCTTGCCCTCCGCGGAACTGGGGACCCACCGAGCCCGGCTCCTGTTCACACCTGAGGACTGAGAACCGGAGAGAGAGGATGGAGAAAATTGACTATGGCGGCAGACGCTGGAACAAAGGGTTGGTAAGATGAACCAGGGGTCTTACCTTCCGCGCCCTCAAGTTCGGCTGCGGGCAGCACCCTCGGGGCACAAAGGCTGAACGTGGCCGGGTGAGGAGAGGGATGTCGGTTTGTGGGGCGATCTGGTGAAAGCGGCGGCTGCAACTGTCCTTTACGGCCGGCAGTTGCTGGGACTTTGCAAATGGCACCAAAACCTGGAGATTCTTATACATGGTCTCAATGGACAGTTTTGATACATTCTGTACTTAATCGGTGATTGTATTTCTGTAAGGCTTTAGTCTTACTGATCTACTATGCAAAAAGGAATTTCATGGTACATGTAATAATAAAGAACCGTTGAACAATTGATAGGAACTAGTGTTGGAATTAATTTACAATTTCATCTAACCTGGGAAACTGAATAATTTCACAGCTTGCGAGATCGAAGGTTTCGAGTTTCTATTCAGCCACTGCATTGTGCAGGAGTGGGAGATGGAGGTAAGTGCTCCATCCGTTAGGATTAGGCAGCCCTCCGGATCTGTGCCAGAAGGCAGTGTACAGCTGTACAGATTGCAAAGCACCTGCTCATGATATTCCCTGGTTTGATTATGAAACCATCTCCTTCTATGCCCTTCCTCTGCCTCCTCCACCCTCCTGCTGCACCCCTTTCTCCTTCTCTACCCTTTTCCTGCTCTATTTTGGCGATAAAGCACGGGAACAGGCCCTTCGGCCCGCCAGGTCCACGCCGACTGTCGATCACCCGTTCACGCTGGTTCTGTTATCCCTCTTTCTCCTCCAATCCCGACACAGTGGGGACAATTTACCGCGGACAATTAACCTACAAACCTGCACGTCGATGGGCCGTGGGAGGAAACCGGAGCACCCAGAGGAAACCCATGCAGACACACGGGGAACATGCAAAACCTACGCAGAGAACACCCCGAGGCTGGGATCGAACATGGGTCTCCGGCGCAGTGAGGCAAAGGCTCTACCAGCTGCGTTACCGTGCCGCCCTCTGCATTTGGTAATTCTGATACTTTGGCAACTGGTTCACCAACCAGCCGCCCATTCACCAAGGCCCCAGGATCCTCATTCCTGCACTCCCTTCCCACTCGCCCTCCCCAGTTCCTGCACAACCTCTGATACATCTGTTCCTGCACACCTTTCCCATTCACTAGGGCTCCAGTCTCCAATTCCGTGAAGAAATTAGCCGAAAACAGGAAGGAAATAATTAGTCATTGATCTATGGGCACTGTGGAAATTCATAACTAACCTAAATATGATGCTCACTTTACATAGTGTTGGTGGGCTCCCCATTAGCGCTTGAGTGCGTGTTCAGCTTTTGAGGTTAAATGAGGATATTGCCTGGAGCACTGAGCTCTAAATGATCTGATGCATGGACCCATGTCAAATGACTTATGGAAATGCATGAAGACAGCATCCATTAACATTCCTCTATCCACCCACCTTGCCGGTGACTCGCATCAAAACTGCAGCTAAAATATTCAGACATGATGCTCCCACAGATCAAAGTGACTCTCTCTGATCCGCTGAAATATTTCTGAGTGTTCTGATACACCCTCCACTGTATGTGTAAAGGGGTGGAGGAAGGCAGAGAAAGGTGTGGCATCTTTGTGTGATATACTTGAACATGGAGTATTCTGTTGCACATGTCTGCACCGTCTGAGAAGAACCTTGAATAAAGCAAACACACTCTCTGAAGTGAGGGAAGGAACTGCAGATGCTGGTTTCAACCAAAGATAGACACAAAAAGCTGGAGTAACTCAGCGAGTCAGACAGAATCTCTGGAGAAAAGGAATAGGTGACGTTTTGGGTTGAGACCCCTTTTCAGACCGAGAATTCAGGGGAAAGGAAAATGAGAGATGTAGGCAGTGGATATTTTGGGTCGAGACCACCTTTGTCTATATCTCTAGTTTCCCTCTCCCCTGACTCTCAGTCTGAAGAAGGGTCTTGACCTGAAATATCACCTATTCCTTTCCTCCAGAGATGCTGTCTGACCCGCTGAGTTACTCCAGCTTTTTGTGGCACTTTCTGAAGTTCTCTGTGTTCCTTGTGTATTCAGTCCGCAGGTTACAATGCTGGAGACTGGGAACCCAGGGAAGAAGGAGTGATATGATCATAAGACATAGGAGCAGAATTTGGCCCTTCGAGTCTGCTCCGCCATTTGATCACGGCCGATCTATGTTTCCCTCTCAACCACATTTTCCTGCCTTCTCCGCATAACCTTTGATGCTTCCTAATCAAGATCCTATTAATCTCCTCTTTAAAAATACCCAGATCATTAACATATAACGTGAAAAGTAGTGGACCCAACACCAACCCTAGTAACACCGCTAGTAACTGGCAACCATTGCATTACAATAACAGATCAGGCAGCATCTCTGGAGGAAAATGATGGGTGACGTTTTGGATCGGGACCCTTCTTCGGGCCAACAGTTCTTTGTTTCTACCTCAAATTTCCAAGCAATTTCATTTCAGGTCATTGCCTTTGCTGTGTTTCTATCTCATGTTACGCAGCTTTTAGCAGTGAAATGGCAGGTTTCCGTGAATCCATTACCAGAGTGTAGCCTCACGCGGGCTGGAAGAACAGCACCTCTTATTTGCCCATGCTCTCATTTCACCACCACCGTTGGGGAGAAAGTACAAGACCACAAAAACCGCCAGGTTCAAGGAAGGACAGCTTCTTCCCAGCAACCAACATGCTCTTGAACACTGCACTACACAGACCACGACCTCAGCAACTGTGATCTTCTGTGGAGACACAAGGAACTGCAGATGCTGGTTTACAAAGAACGACAGAAAGTGCTGGAGAGGCTCGGTGGATCGGCCGGATCGGGCAACCCTCGGACTATCCTTGATCAGACTTTGCTGGCTTTACCTTGTACTAAACATTATTCCCTTATCCTCTAGCTATACAGTGTAATTGTAATTATGTATAGCCTTTCCGCTGATGGGATAGCATGCAACAACAAGCTTTTCACTGGACCTCGATACACGTGACAACAAACTGAACTGAAACTGAGAACCTGAGAACATTTTGGAATGTCACCTGTCTGTCCGTGTTCTCTTCAGTCTGACCCGGTGAGTTGCTTCAGCACTTTGTGCCTTTTCTATGGACTGTGTTTTTGGTTGCACTATAAACTTTGGTTTTTGCATTATTGTGATTACCAAGCATACTGTTATTAATTTGTTGTATTATAGATGATTATATATTTAATTATGTATTATTAAATGAGAACTTACCAGTTTGAAGTTTGATCTGTATTTTATGAGGAGTTACGATGAGGGATTACGTGAAGACCCCGTCCAGCACGCATGCGCGACATTTCTTCAAAGCAGCGGTGCGGATTCACAGAAAAACACAACAATGGAAATAAATATAGTAAAGAAAAAATAAGAACTTAATTACCAGTTGATCTGTATAATAGAGGGTGGGAGCGAGGGCACGTAATCCCTCATCGTAACTCCTCATAAAATACAGATCAAACTTCGAACTGGTAAGTTCTCATTTAATCTTACTATTTTACTTCGGAGTCACGTGAGTGACTACGTGAAGACTTCAAAGCTCTGTGAATCCGAACCGTGTACCAGCTCATGCTTCACTCACTGCCTGAAGACCTTAGAGGGAGAAGCATGTTATACGATCAACAATAACCTGTTTGTGAACAAAAAAGGTTTATTAATAACAACAAAAAACAGAGAGCTCCCCCGGGCTTAAATTAAATATTATCTGCAGACTCTAAAATTCTGTCTGCAAATGTAGCAGGCTCCGCCAGCGGCTTATTATAAAACCTTTGGAAAGTTCTCTCCGAGGACCATCCTGCTCTGGCCAGAATATGGTCCATAGGCACATCCATTCGCCTAGCCGCCGACGTAGATGCAGCCCTGGTGGAATGAGATTTGTAAACAATAGTATCGATTCCCGCGGACTTAAGCACCTGCTTGAGCCACCTTGAAATGGTTTGGCTCGTCACCTGACCATGAGGCTTCTTGTGGCTTATCCATAAGGCTTTTTCTCTCCCTCTTAAGTTATATGTTGTGTCTATGTAATTGGTGAGATGGGTCTTGGCACACAACCGTGGGTCAGGTGAATATGCCCGGAACTCCATTACTGGAGGCGTGGTACCTGGTCTAGATTGTTTGACCAGCCCCTGAATGTGAAATGTGATACAGTCCAATGACTCTGTCATGCTGTCCAGCCTCAGAAGGTGGAGGGACTGTACCCTTTGAGCTGACACTAGTGCCATGAGCATGACTGATTTCAGTGTAAGTTGTTCCAGCGTGAGTGACCTGGGTGGTGGCCATCCCCTAAGGTACGTCAGTACAATGCTGACATCCCAGATCTGAGTGTACCTAGGCTTAGGGGAATTGGTGTTAAAAAATGCCCTCATGATTTTGACCACTAGTGGATGGGACCCCAAAGTCAGTTGTCCTGCTGCTGGAACCAAATAAGCTGACAACGCACTCCTGGCTGTATTAATGGCGCTGTAGCTGAGTCCTTCTCGATGTAATCCAAGCAGAAACTCCACAACACTGGTGGCTGTAGCTGTAGTGTAGTAGTTCCTGTTTTGGAGCAATACCGTTCCCATTTTCTTATGTTGGTCAGGTATTGTCTCCTGGTGGACTCCCGGTGGGATGCGGTCATCATGTTTATGGCGTCCTCAGACAGTCCCAGGCCCAGTAGAGGTCTTTTTAAAATCTGCAAGCCAGGAGATTGACTCTGTCATGGCACGGGTGACTAATGCCTGACACTGGGTGGATTAATAACTGTCGACTGCTGGGGAATTCCAACGGTGTTTCAACAGCCATATCGAAAGCCACTGGGAACCATGGCTGTGTAGGCCAGTCAGGTATTATCAAGATTCCTGAAGCAGAATCCAATTGAATCTTGCGTAATACCCGACTGATGAGGCAGAAAGGAGGAAAGCATAAAAGAACATTTTTCCCCCAATGCAACGAGAATGCATCAACTGCTGCTGCCTCAGGGTCTGGTTCCCAAGCGACATACGTTGGTACCTGGTGATTCAGCCTGGATGCAAATAGATCGATATCTGGTGTGCCATATTGCTTAGTAATTTCAGCAAATACTTTGGGATTTAACATCCATTCGATGTTATCATTGAATCTGCGTGACCTGGTGTCTGCCACTGTATTTTGCTTACGTGGTAGGTAAGTTGCTGATAACCAAATATGCCTTTTAACACACCATTGCCAGATTAGGTTGGCCAAATTGTCACACGATATCGACTTTACACCACCCATGTGATTGATAAAAGCCACCACCGTGGTATTATCTAATTGCAACCGGACATGTGCATGATGCATATTAGATGAATATGCTTTTAACCCATAAAACACACCCAACATTTCTAAGTAGTTGATACCCCGTGTCTGTAGGCAAGATGATTCAAATTTATTCCATCTGCCCCCTGTGCTGGATTGCATGTTAGTTGCTCCCCAGCCCAAAGCACTGGCATCCGTTTGAATGGTTAATACTGGGTTGGTGACTATTATGGGACTGGAGCTGAGCCTTACGTTCCTTGCCCACCATTGTAACTCTGGAATGGATTCAGCAGTTAAAACTCATAGCTCGGTCAAAGTGACCTGAGTTTTGCTTTAGTGCATGCACTTTTGCTCTTTGCAAATTTTGATAGTGCAAAGGCCCAAATTGTACAGCTGGAAAAGCTGCTACCATTTTGCCAATAACTCTAGCTACCTCCCGTATGGTTGGCTGATGTTTATTCATGAGTTCGTTGCAAGATAGTGCCAATTCTGATGCTTTTCCCCTTCGGCAGAGTTACAATCATGCGAACAGTATCAATCGTAAATCCAAGATAGTCCATGACAGTGGACGGTGTAAAATTGGATTTATCTGGATGTATGACAAACCCCAAAGTTTCAAACAAACGTTTGGTGGCTGCTACTGCCAGAATGGCTGTCTCCAAGGTTTTCCCTACTATTAAAATGTCGTCCAAATACGCCATGACTATATGCTTTTGTTTCCTCAATAATGCCAAGGCAGGTTTTAAGGTTTTAGTGAACAGCCTTGAGCAGAGGTTAGCCCCATTTGGTAAGGCTTTAAGTTGCCATAGCTGTTTCATCCAGATACATTTTTAAGTATTTACGATGCTCCTTATGTATGGGTACTGAGTAGTAGGCATCTTTTAAATCAATGCTTGCTAGAAAGTACCCTCTAGAAACCAATAGTCTGGCTGTTTCAAAAGTATCCATCTTGAAATGTATATACCTGACAGACTTGTTTAAAGTAGTTAAGTCAATGATGATGCGTCGTCCACCATCTTTTTTGATTTTAGTGAAAATATTAGACACAAATTCCAAAGGTTCATGTTTTGTTTTTCAATGACACCTTTTGCTTGTAACCTCATCAGTTCAGCTTGACCCTCTTGTTTCTCTTTGACTGAGAGGGTGAATACCCTTTTGGGTATATGCTGAACTCGGTGGAATGTTTTTTCATGAACAAAGTCAATTTTGTAGTCCCATGACGCTGCTGAGTATATACTTGTCACTAGTGATGGATTCCCATGCATCCAAAAACAAGTGCAATCTCCCCCCTGTTAGTATAGAGCCCCTACTGCTCATATGCTGAGAGGAACCAGACCCACCTACCTCCACGGTTATTGGTGCTTCTTCTGCCTCTTTGCCGGTCGATGAGGCATCTGCTGGGCTGTAGAGGGTTGATGTTGATGTTGTTGGGGTGGCGCATTTTCCATGGGGTCCGCTCTGGGCCCTGGCCTAAAAAAGGCTTACGGGGAATGGTTGCGGACCCCGAGCTTTCACCAGTCCCATAGTGTGGTCGACGACTGGTGGACGCCATGGGTACTGCCGCCTGGGTTTGTTAGGTCTGCTCGGTCCCAAAACCTGCCCTCACGAGAACCAAAGGTCTTGGATTCTTCCTCTAGGTCTTTCACCTTTTTTGGAAGGTCTTTCCCAAAGAGCAGAATAGGAGGTTCTGAACCCGGTGTTTTGCAAAGTCCCGCAAATTTATGGTTGAGGGCAGGCTTTGATAATCTTTCGTAAATTGTTTATTACATATTGAGTGGTGCACAGTAGAGCTAATGGGTCTTGCTGATTTGTGGAGATGTCCGCACCATCAATGGACCGAGCATAAAGATGTTATTCCTGCAGTCAGGAGTTTAAGGATCTTCTGGAGCTTCAACTCCAGGTTTCTGATGTTCTGCCCCAAATGTCCCCAAATTTGGCTATTGACAGCAGGTACATTCAATGATGTACAATTTACTGGGGCTGTATATAGTTCAAGAGCCTCATTGACCACCTGTTCTTGTAGGATTTTGAGGACAGGTGGTTAATGCTGGCTGCAAGTTTCGGCTCTAATGGCCGACCCGCTTGTGGAAATGGCCACGTAGCGGTTGACCACACCCAGCAGCTCTTCCTGATACCTGTACACCCTGCGTACTCCCGATATCTTCAGCCATGACCCCTCTTCTTGACCAGCCCAGACCTGGTCGCCAATGCTGCCTTCAAAAGAAGGTGAAGCAATGGCCAGTGCCGTAAAAGGCACTGCGGGAGTGCCTGAAGCTCCCTTGGCGAGTCTGCTGCTGCTCTCTCTCAGCAGATCTCGCTGGAGCAAATGCTCCATAAGCCGTTCCATGCGGCTTAGGCGGCTGCCTGTGTCGCTCTCGAGCGGTGAGGCATCTTCATCCGAATCGTCGGACCACTACCGCCCGGTTCTGGCTGCAGGTACCTCCAGCCCGCTGCTCAGGCAGCACTAGCGGTGCTGGGCTCGGCTCGGTAGTTATACCTGCCGCCTCTTGCCCCCCCTCCAAAGAGCATTTCTCAACGGAGGACGAACGGGGGCGAGCTGTAGATTTCTTTCCTCTGGCCTTGCTCATTCTTCCTGGAACACAAGCACCACAGAGAAAAGACACACGGCCACGGTAAAACTTACCTGTCGGCCCGACTTTTCGATTTGTAGCGGGAGCGCCTTGGACTCCCGTCCGTTGCGGGTGCACTGCATAATGAACGCTAATGTCGCGCATGCGTGCTGGACGGGTCTTCACGTAGTCACTCACGTGACTCCGAAGTAAAATTATGTATTATTGTGTTAGTGGGCTTGTTAAGCTGCAGCGAGTAAGAATTTTATTGTTCCGTTGTGGTACTGTTCTATGTTCTATCATGATACAAGACTATACACTATATAAAACTATACAGCATCACCCCTCCATATCCAAGGTGCCAAGGAATAAAGTCCTAGCCTGACTTGTGGTGGGGGGCATCAAGCCTTGTTATTGGAAGCAAGCATTTAAAAGAGTGCATGGATAGGAAAGGTTTAGAGGGTGTATAGGGCTAATACAGGCAGGTGGCACTAGTGGAAATGGGGCATCTTGGTCGGCATGGATAGATTGGGTTGATGGGCCTGTTTCCATGGTGTATGACTTTATAACTCTATATTCTGCTTGGATAGCTTACAATCCAATGGCACGAACATTGAATTCTCCAATTTCAAGTAAACACCTCCAACCTCCTTTTATTTACCAACCCACCCATCTTTCTCCAACTACGCATTGAAGAAGGATCTCGACCCGAAACGTCACCTATTTCTTTTCTCCAGAAGTGCTGCCTAACCCGCTGAGTTACTCCAGCACTTTGTGTCTATCTTCAGTTTAAATCAGCATCTGCAGTTCCTTTCTAGACAAGCTTAAAGATAATACAGGCCATTGCATTTTTAACATAAATTCACATACAATGACAGGCCAACACTAAATCAGCTTCAGGGTAACTAATCCCAGCTATAGTAAACCCTTGTTATAATGGACCACGGGGGTGGGGGAGTGGGGGGGGGGGGGGGGGGGGGGAGATGGTGTCCATTAATGTCAATTGTCCATTATAACTGAGTACGGGATTATCATTTTATAAGTAGCAGAAACAAAGAACTGCAGTTGCTGGTTAATACTCAAAAGGACACAAAATACTGGAGTAACTTAACAGGGTGGCACAGTGGCGCAGCGGTAGAGTTGCTGCCTTACAGTGCCAGGGACCCGGGTTTGATCCTGACTACGGGTGCTGTCTGTCTCCCCGTGACCTACATGGATTTTCTCTGGGATTTCCGGTTTCCTCCCACATTCTAAAGATATACAGGTTTGTAGGTTAATTGGCTTGGAATAATTGAAAATAGTAAGATTAAATGAGAACTTACCAGTTCAAAGTTTGATCCTTATTTTATGAGGAGTTACGATGGGGGATTACGTGAAGACCCCGCCAGCACGCATGCGCGACATGCTTCAAAGCAGCGGTGTGAAATCACAGATAGTAGAGTTGACTGAAGATAGTAAGATAAGAGAACTAACATACCTGTTGACCTTATAATAGAGGGTTGGGAGCGGAGGGCACGTAATCCCTCATCGTAACTCCTCATAAAATAAGGATCAAACTTTGAACTGGTAAGTTTCCGTTTAATCTTACTATTTTACTTTGGAGTCACATGAGTGACTACGTGAAGACTTCAAAGCTCTGTGATTTCATGCCCTGGAACGAGTCCAAGCTCACACACTGCCATAATAACCAATGGAGGAAGTATGTTAACGTATTTCAGACTTGACAGTGCTGAAAAACAATAATGTATTATTTAACCAAATAATAATAATAACCTCTAACTTCGGGGAAATTATAATACAGAACTTAAAACAGTGTCTGCAATATCTCAAGCGTGGCCCCAGGTTTGTTATAAACCGCTGGAAGTTGTTTCATTAGACCAACCCGCTGTTGCAAGGGTGTGGCCCAGAGGAACTTCCATCATCCTCGCTGCACGATGTAGCTGCAGCCCTTGTAGAATGAGATTTATCCACCCCTGCAGCACCTCACACCACCCTGAGTCACCTTGAGATGGTCTGCACGGTTACTCTGTGATGAGGACGTTTAAAACTTATCAATAGAGCCATGTCCGTTCCCCTGAGATTTTGGTGACCTCCAGGTAATGTAGAAAGGTGGGTCACTATGCATAGGCGTCTATCTACGGGATAAGCCAGGAACTCCAATTTGAGGCTAGATGACCCAGGCCTGTTTTGTTTAAGTAACTCATAAATGTGAAAGGTTACCTTATTTTGGGATGTTACCATGGCGTCCAGTCTAGTTTGTGCAGAGACTGGACCCGCTGTGCCGTACAAGTGCCATCAGCATCACTGTTTAATACGTGAGTTTGGTTAGTGAGAGGGACGTGGTGCCCAATCTCTGAATAGGGTCAGGACAATGCCAATATCCCAGGTCTGGGAATATTGAGCCCTGGGGGGATTTGAGTTAAAAGTCTCCTCATCGTTTTGACACCAGAGGGTGAGATCCTCCTCCATGGTGTTCTAACTCCTGTCTCAGGTATGAGGATAGGGCACTTCTAGCACAGTTGATGGCACTATAACTCAAGCCTTCATCAAAATGTAGACTTGCCAGGAACTCCAGCACATCCGTGATGGTGGCTGTGTTGTAAGTAGTGTCTGTCCTGGTACAAAATACCTCCCATTATTTGATATAGGTGAGGTACTGTTTCCTGGTGGACTCTGCATGATGCTGCGATGATATTCATGGTTCGGTCCAACAGCCCAAATTCCAGGAGAGGTCTTACCAATCTTGCAACCCAATAGGTTCATTCCGTCATGGCACGGATGACTCTCCCATCACAGAATGTACCAGCAACTCGAGCGTTTGTAGATCGGAATCCATGGCTCTGAGACCATGTCGAGTACCACAGGGAACCATGGCTGAGTAGGTCAATCGGGTACTCCCAAAATACCTTATGCCGAGTCTTGTTGAATTTTTCGCAAGACCCGACTGATGAGGCAGAAGGGTCTGGTTCCCATGCAACAGACGTTGGTATCTGGTGATTAAGTCTTGATGCAAAAAGGTCAATATCTGGCGTTACATACCGAGCTATAATGTCAGTAAATAACTGGTGGTCCAACATCCATTCGGTGTTGTCATTGAATTTGCGTGACCTGGTGTCCGCCAGCGTCCAAATGTTTCTCTCTATGCACCAGTGCCAGATTGTATTGATCAATTCATCACAAGATATCAACTTAATTCCACCCATATGATTAATGTATGTCACCAAGGTGGTATTATCAATTTGTAGGCGAACATGCAAATGATGCATGTCTGAAAAGTAAGCCCGAAGTCCGTGAATGCTCCCAACATCTTTAGATGATTGATACCCTGAAGTAAGGTTAACTCATGTGTATTCCATCTACCACTGCATCTGGAGGTGGTATTGGCACTACCCAGCCGTAATTGCTGGCGTCAGTTTGTAACACAACCAAAGGGTTTGTGATTGTGATGGGATTTAGAGGAATGTCGGACATTGCTAATCCACCATTGTAATTTGCAATTTGCTTTGGCTAGTCTGTCAAAATGGTCAGCATGGTGTTTTTGAGTGCTGTAGTTTTGGCCCTTTGTAGATTTTGATAATGTAGGGTCCAAATTGTGGCTGGGAAAAAGGCAGCCACGAGCTTCCTAATTACCCTGGCTTTTGCTGAATAGGTGGTTAACTGACGCAAACAAAGCTGTTATATGCCTCTCTCAAGTCAGTTGCTTTGTCCTTTGGCAAGGTGACAGACAGATGAACAGAGTCAACCGTGAATCCCAAATTCATAGTCACCGGAAGGCATTTACTTGGATTTGTCTGGATGGATAATAACCCCGATTTTTGAAATAGGAGCTTGGTGGCTGAGACAGCAAATTTAGCCAATTCCAAGTTATTCCCACAATAAGATGTCATCTAGATATGCCATGACAATATGTTTTTTGTTTCCGAAGAAACGCCAAAGCTGGTTTCAATATTTTTGGAAACAGTCTGGGGCTGATGTTAATCCATTAGGCAGTGCTTTATACTGCCAGAAACTCCCATCCAGATACATTTCAGGTATCTGCGGTGATCTTTGTCTATTGTTCTCAGCAGTGAAGCACCCCTTGGAAACTAGTTGTTTTAGCAGTAACAAAAAATTTCCATTTTTAAGTGGGTGTACTGCACAAAAGTATTCAGCTGTGTCAAATCAAATGATGCGGCATCCATCATCTTTTTTGTTTTGGGTGAAGATGTTTGATACAAACTCAAGAGACTCATGTTTGGTTTCCTCTATAGCTCCTTTAGTATATAGTTTTTAACAGTTCCGCATGACCTTCCACTTTCTCTTTTTTGTGAAAGCACAAACTTTTGGCTGGGTGCATGTTGCACCGGAAAGGAGGAGTTTGTCAACAAATTCAATTTTGTATCGCTGAATACTGTGCAGTATGAAAAGATCAGAAGTTATTCCCTGTACAAGTGTAACCTTCCCCAAACCTGTGAAGAATTTACACACGCTATGTTCCGAGGGCAACCAGACCCACCTACCTCCATGGTTACCGGTGGTGCTGTGTTGGTTTCCTCCTTCCTTGGTTCCTGGGAGGTGGAGGCGTTGTGGTGTGGGGTTGGCGCATCTTCCAGGAGGGCCGTTCTGGGACATGGCCTGACAAAGACCTTCGTGTAGGTTGTACGGCCTTCGAGCTTTCACCAGCTTTTCTTTTGGTGTGATAACGCAGCCTGCTGGTGGATGCGTAGGGGTGCTGCTCTTTCTCGAGGTCTTTTACCTGTTTGGACAGGTTGTCCCCGAAACAGCCCGAGTAGCTCCTCTTCTTGCACCCCTAGCATGTTGCATTCTTCTGCCAACACCCCCTCTTCAGTCAGCCCAGACCTGACTCCTTATGCTCCCCTGCGAAGAGGGTGAGCATTTGGCAGCCCTGTAAAGGGTACTGCCGTGGGTCTGCTTGGAGACCCACGGTGACCAGACTCCTGCTGGAGTGTGTCACGTTGGAGCTAATGCTCCCCATCCGCTCCATGCGGGATTATCGAGCCCGGACCCTGCCGAGTCAACGGGCTTGCCCGACTTCCGGGTTGTTGTGCCGTCAGCCTTGTAGTGCCGTTAAGACGGGCTGCTGCTCTGCCGTCGCTACCCGCGAACGGCGAGTCTCCGAGCCCGGACCCTGCCGGGTCTACGGGCTGCCCGACTTCCCGGGAACATTGCCGTGAAGTTTTTTGCCGCCGCTGACTGCCCGTGGACCGCAGTCAGTCTTTCGAGGTGGCCCCTTGGTGGGGTACTCTGTCCCACAGAGTCATGTAAAGTTAGTGCACCTTACCTGCAGGTCCGTTCCGGTGGAGGAGCGATCCTCCTCCCTGTCTGTCGCTTCAACATGCGGTCGACGATATGTCGCGCATGCGTGCTGGCGGGGTCTTCACGTAGTCACTCATGTGACTCCGAAGTAAAATTGTCCCTTGTGTGTGTAGGGCAGTGTTAGTCTACTAGGATCGTTTGATCGGCCTACTTCCGTGCTATATCTCTAAACTAAATTAAACTAAGGTCAGGAGAACATGTTTAGGTGACGTTTTGGGTCGAGACCATTCGTCAGACGCTCGGTCCGGAACTAGACCTGGAATCGAGATGAGCTGATGGCTCCGGACTGCTGGCGGCCAGGAGAGAGACATGGATCGGCGGAGTCATTGGTTGCGGCCCACTGGCAGCCAGAGTGGAGGTGAGGGATGGCGGAAGGAGGCAAGTGGCAGGCGCGGCCTGGAAGAGGCTGTGGATGTGCCACGGGCCGGGGGTAGTATTGACAGCCCTGCCTGGGCCAGTAGGTCAGTCCACTAAAACCGAAATCCATTATTGAGTAGCAATGTTACAAAATTCTGAGATTTTAAAAATCAAGCCTGCAATTTATCCCATCAGATAAAGCATAAAAATAAGTTTAATTTGACACCTAATTCACTTTCATATTTTCAGTATAAAAAAAGTTATGGCCATTTTCATACTCGGAAATTAGCATCTTGTTCCCTATTGCTTTTCCATTGACTTAACACAAAAGCTGTGATCGAAGACAGTCAAAAGCCCATAACTTTCTTAAAAATTAAGATAACTGAAAGGAATTTTCAGTTATTATAGATTGAAGTATTCTGAAACAAATATGAAACAATCTTACTTGGATGACCTGAAATTAAAGCATATAATTAGTTAGTTACCCAATTGTAGCTAATTACAAAATTAAATTACTAGATCTAAACATCTATCCATTTCTTAAGAAAAGATGAACATTTTTAAATAACCTAAGTGTCCAAATAACATTCACACAAGAATTCACAATATATGATTTTTAAATCTCATTGTCATGAATTTATAGGCCAAATGGAAGGAATCTAATTCCCGTAAATTAATGGCCATTTAAATCATCTTGCGAGTGGGATTTTCTGGAATGCGATCGATTGGAACGTTGCTGTTGCGGTGAATTTAAACCCCATATCGGCAGGGAAAATACTGCCGGTTCGTATGGGGAATAAATCACCTTCTCGCAATGTGAAATTTTGATTAAAGGTATCCTAAGAAGCACTTTCTTAGAAAAAAATAAACTGTGTACCTAGCCTTGTCCCCTACGCGAGGTCCGTCCCGTTGTCGGCATTCGCGGCTTTAGAAGATGATTTAAAATTTACTACAGCAATTAAATTAGCAAGCGCAGTTTAAAAATCACTTCAGAGAATGGCAGTCAAAGCAATTTTTCTTCATCAACTAAATAGCCTGTTCAAGATCGATTTGAATAGGCTTCTGAAATACCGCATTTTAAACCCGCCCCCCCCTCTCAAAGGCGCCAAAGTCGCGCACACGGACAGTGACAGAACTGCAGCGCCGCTGAAGGTAAGTTTTGGAACATACCTATATTAAGAGGCTCATAAAAACAAGGGGTTTATTGTAACTCTAACTAGTTATTTGAACACCTGCTGTCTTAATTTTGGTGTGCCAGGCCATGGACATGTTGCAAAGAACGGCACAGCAATGGATGGTTTACCATAGCAACAAGACGGAGTCCAGGTTAGTTTGTGCTAACTTTGAACAGCTGCACATGTTTGACTGTGGACACAGCAAACAAATGTTTCGGTAGGTCATGGGTGATATTTGTACGAAACAATTATTGACTCGACATCATCTTAGTTGTGGTTTTAGGTTAAAAGTCCACAGAATTTTGCCCTTGATCACATCCAGTGGTGTCAGCCCTGCTGAGAACAAGTGGGATTTGGACTTTATTTTTAAAAGCTACCTTAACTGAAGGCGGTTTGTTGGTTGTGGTATTTTGTGTGATTCAGAGGTCACAGTGATGAAGCTATAGCTCCAATCCATCGGAGGTTGTGCTATTCAGTCGGGCAGTTTGAATGGTAAAGGGGCAGGGGTTAAGTCATGATGCTAGGAGTGTGCTGGGTCACTGGGAGCCATGGTGCAGGAGAACTGCTTGTCTGAGCTTGTTTAGAATGAATTGTGCTGCTAACTCCTCTCTCGAAAGTGAACCAAGCAAGTCACGCTCAGAAAACTCCATTTGCTGAGTTGGTTCATTGTACTTGCTTCTGTGAGCCGCAATCATCTCAATGGTACTGAACATTCAAAACTAGGTCACACTATCTGGAAGGTTGCATCCAGTGAGGATGAATTTCTATCCTAGGAAAAACGAGGTTGGGCTCCAGTTTTTTTTTGTCCATTTTATTTTCATCTTTCATTTCACTTTTTATTTTATTTCCTGGCAGCAAACTGTACCACTCTGCAAAGCAAAATCTGCATTTGCCGAAATGAAAATAAAGAGTTCTCCATATATCCAGCAGGTCAGGCAGCATCTGTGGAGAGAGAAACAGATTTGATTTACTAATCAAATAGTGAAAGCCCTGGATAGAGTGAATACGGAGAGGATGCTTCCACGAATGGGACAATCTAGGACCAAAGGATGCCCTACAATAAAAGGACGTATAGTACCTTTAGTAAGGAGATGAGGAGGAGTTTCTTTAGTCAGAGGATTGCTTATCTGTGGAATTGATTGTGGTTTTTAAAGTGGAGATTCTTGATTTATAAGGTTGTCAAGGGTTATGGGATTATGAAGTGAAGGCAGAAGAATGGGATTGAGACGGAAAGATAGATCAGCCATGGTTGAATGGCGGAGTAGACTCAATGGGCCATATGGCCTCATTCTGCTCCTATAACATGAAGTAAGGAACTTATGATATTTTAGGGCGTTGTCCTTGATGTGAGACACTAACTTTGTTTCTCTTTCCACAGATGCTGCCTGACCTGCTGAGTGTTCCTAGTAATTTGTTTTTACAACAACTTTTATCTGTAACTCAGTTCTGGCTAATTGTTCTTCTGCTGTGAAATTCCCTGGGCCAGAAGTAAGAAGTGTTTGGTTCAGCTCGAAGCAACTGCACAAGTGCATAGCATTGGGTGAAATACAACAGCAAGCAGTACGAGCTTGTCCCATTCTGGAGGTTTTGTTTTTAGCCAGAGAAAGTTCCAAACTGATCCAACAAGGACGCAACTGCAGGGCCGCTAGCTGTAGGGTCGCTCACATAAAGAAGGAGGTCATCGGCGTATAGAGACACACGATGTTCCATGTTTCCTCTCCTAATGCCCTGGAATAATGTGGTTGATCTAAGTGCAATAGAAAGAGGCTCAATTGCAATCTCAAAAAGAAGCGGAGACAATGGGCAGCCTTGGCGAGTGCCACGTGTTAATGGAAAATAATCAGATCGCGAATAATTTGTCTGTACACATGCTAAAGGTGAATGATATAAAAGCTTAACCCAGGCTACAAATTTTTTGCCAAATCCAAATCTCTCCAAGACTCTGAACAAGTATGGCCACTCCACTCGATCAAATGCCTTCTCCGCGTCCAAAGAGATAACAACCTCCAGACACGGAGAAGCACTGGGCGAATAAACCACACTGGCCAGTCGACGGATATTAGAAAAGGAATGACGATTTTTAATGAAACCTGTTTGATCTTCTGAGATTATTTTGGGAAGTTGGCATTCTAAACGGCAAGCCAGCGTCTTAGCCAAAATGTTTACATCTACATTCAAAAGTGAGATGGGGCGGTATGATCCACATTGAGTCGGATCCTTGTCTTTTTTGAGACGAAGTGAAATAGATGCCAGTGAAAGGAACCATTTTCTAAAGATTCTTGGAACATTTCTAGAAGAACTGGTGTGAGCTTATCCTTAAATTTCTTATAAAATTCTAATGGGTAGCCATCAGGTCCCGTGGTCTTACCACGCTGCATTGCCATAATGGCATTATTAATCTCTTCCTGCCCAAGAGCCTGATCTAAATCTTCTGCCTCTTCTGGTTTAAGAGTGAGTATTTCCAAATCATCTAAGAAACTTTCCATATTCGTTGTACCTGAGGGGAATTCTGAGGTGTAAAGAGAAGAATAAAATGCTGTGAAATTATTATTAATTTATTTTGGATTGCTTGTTATGTTTTGGTGTGTGTCTCTTATCTGAGGAATAAGTCTTGACGCGGCTTGATACTTCAGCTGGTGAGCCATAAGCCGGCTCGCCTTGTCACCATATTCATAATAGAGGCCACGAATCCTGAGAATTAGTTGTTCTGATTGGTTAGTAGATAGAAGATTGAATTTTGCTTGTATATCAGCATGACTTTTATATAGTTCAGCAGTGGGTGCCTCAGAGTATTGCCTGTCCAGAACCAAGTGGATTGTGACAGGGTTTGCATTTCCTTCTTACATTCTTTATTGGCATATGAGGTATAAGATATGATTTGACCTCTCAAGTAAGCTTTTAAAGTTTCCCAACGTAAAGAGCATGATACCAACTCAGTTTTATTAGTCTCGAGGAATGTGTCTATGTTAGCCGATACAAAACTGCAGAATTTCTCATTGGAAAGCAAAAGGGAGTTGAGTCTCCAAAGAGGTCGTTCTCTAATGTTTAAAGGAGAGCTGGTCCCATTTTTGCGCCACTCCTCTTTTGTACATATTTTGCATTTATTTTGTATTCTGAATACAGTTTTATTTTTGGGGAAAAAAATTCCGATGGGGAGGACCACAGTCTGGGTTCCTTCCACCACTGACCATTGAGTAGCAGAGTCCAGCGGGGACGCCACTCAAACAAGGGAAGGGATATCACCCGGGGGGCACATGGGTGGCAAGCGCACTTTGTTTAAAGATGGTAGTGCAAACACTACTGAGTACGGCATTAATGAATGTACAGACGCTGAGAAAGACTGAAGCACTTTGCACAGTTCTTGTTTTGTTTATATTTTTACACTGAATAAAGATTATTTCTGGAGAAATATTTCCATTGCTCTGTGATTCAACCTGCATTGAGTTGTGCATCTGTTGCAAGTATGGTATAATTCAATGCATGTCTGTCAGGAATGCATTTGGATAATCGTGAGTGAGATTGGTCTATGTTATTCTTGGTGGTTACCATCTTTAGTCACATAAGAGACAATTATGTTGTTTTTATTGCAAAGAAACATTACAAAATATATTATTACAATGAAACATTACAAAAATATGTTCCATGCTTATCTTCCATCTTTCATGCACTGTACCAATATCCCCTTCACCCCACCTCATTACCTTGATTGTTCCAAGCTCCCAACTTGGATACAATTCAGGCAAAGCAGAGGACACTAAGGAAGTTACATTTGTGTGATTAAGTGAAACTGCAGATGCTGGTTTATACCAAAGATAAACAGAAAATACTGGCATAATGCAGATGGTCATGCAGCATCTCTGGAGAAAATAGATAAGTGACGTTTTGGGTCTGGACCCTTCTTCAGACTTCTTTAGTCTGATGGTACCTATCCATTTTCTCCAGAGATGCTGCCTAACCTGCTGAGTTACTCCAGTGTTTTGTGTAATTTGTGTGATGCTTGGTTCAGGGCTTGCAAGCAGATTGAGCCATGCACGCGATGAATTGCAGACTGCAAGTATTTAAGGCCTACTAGTGAAAGGGTTTAAGCTAAGATTGTAAAGGGCTTGATAGGAAAAGTGTTTTTAATGCTGGTGGGGTGAGGGTGTAGCTGTGAGGAATATGTGAGAGCTGGCAATCGGTACTGGGGACTGGGGTAACTGCTGGGTGGTGGACTGTGAAGCGCAGGTCGGTTTGGTTATTGGGCCGTTGGAGTATTGAGTGAGAGTCACAGGTGATCTGGGCACATGGGGGGGTCTTTAATGAGAGTGGCCCCAAGACAGTGCCAACTAAACATTAACTGTGTATCTACCCTGTCAACCCCTGGAGGAATGCTGCTTATTGCAATGAGATCACCCCTTATCGTTCAAAACTCAACAAAGAAGAGGCCCAGTCTGCTGGGCTAAAATCTGTCCCAGGAACCAATCTGGTGAAGCTATACTGCACTCCCTTCATCACAAAGATAATTTGACATAGGTCAGGAGACCAGGCTGCCTGCAATATTCCAGCTTGGTCTCATCAGAGTCCTAAATAATTGGAGAATAAGGTCTCTATTAAGGGCAGATGGGTTCCATCATTGGAAACATGCTTGCTTTGAGTTGGGAAGTAGCTGAGAGGATTTGTGACTCCAGATACAACAGTGACTAGTTGTTTGCCTGCACTCCAAACTTCCCACAGTGTTAGACTCAGCAGGCTTACTGTCAGGGTGATATTTGACTGTCATCCATAACCTGCCTCCTTGCGTCGTCTCTTCCTGCGCTTCAAGGATTACAAATATCCCTTCCTAGGAAGAAGCTCCTCAATTTGATAGGACTGAGCCTGGGGAAGGGGGAAGAGAGAATGCTTTAAGATGGATTTTTTTGTTACTTGGTGAACTTGGCAATGGAGGGGTATATAGAAATCTGACCAGGTTTATCGGAATGGGAAGAGTAATTCAGACTGTCATGGAATCTGCCAATATATGATTTAATCCTTTATGTGCTGCAGCTCAGCCTTTGTCTGTTAATCAGGAAAATGTGTTACTTTTGAGTAGCAATTGAGGACTGAATTGAGATGCTGACCATGAAATAAGTGTTAGTTTAGTTACTTCAGTAGACCTCATTAAAATAATCCTGGTGTACACTGACTAATGGATATCTGAGAACTTTAATTGGTGCCTATTAATCCAGGAAAACAGGTCAATTTAGAAAGTGCAAACTCTTGGGATGCCTGGTGTGAAAAAAAAACCTAATCAAAGACAGAATTTTAATTAAAACTTTCATTTGGTGGAATTGCCATCATATGTAACTAGTGGGAAACTATTGACAAAATAGCAGAGTGAACGATTTATACTAGTCTAGAAAAATGAACTAATTAACACTAAAGTTATTGACCCTACGTAATTCTCATTTCATGAAATATAGTGCATCTGTAATGTAGAATCTTGAGGTTTGTTAGAAGGAGTGAGTCGTCAAATTGAATAAGCAATAAGTAAGTGCAGTGAGTTTTGTCAGGAAGTTGTGCTCCTTGCGAAAGCATTTTAAGCACGTCAAATATGATTAAGTATGCACGACCATTGTAAGTAAATGCGGAAGTGCTGTTGCATTTGTGCAAGTTACACAAATTCAAGTTCAACATGTAAGGGCTTTATTGATGTAAGTAGTATATTACAACTGAAACATCTTTTCTAATGAAACACACTATAGGAGTGGACCTAATTTTATTCAGTGTTATTGTATTGTCTTATTGCCTTATTATGTGGGGTGATCCAGTAGAGCAGCTACTAGAGCTGTTGCCTCACGGTACCTGAGACCAGGGTTCAATCCTGACCTCAGGGTGCCGTCTAAAGAGTAATGTTTAAAGAGCAACAGAAGATAACTGAAAAGACAATACGGGGAGAAAAGATGAGGTAAGAAGGTAAGCTAGCCAAGAATATACAGGAGGATAGTAAAAGCTTCTTTAGGTATGTGAAGAGGAAAAAAATGAGTTAAGACCAAAGTTGGACCCTTGAAGACCGAAAAAGGTGAATTTATTATGGGGAACAAGGAAATGGCAGATGAGTTGAACAGGTACTTTGGATCCATCTTCACTAAGGAGGACACAAACAATCTTCTTGATATAATAGTGGCCAGAGGATCTGGGGTGATGGAGGAACTGAAGGAAATCCACATTATGCAGGAAATGGTAGACTGATGGGACTGAAGGATGATAAATCCCTAGGGCCTGATGGTCTGCATCCCAGGGTACTTAAGAATTGGCTCTAGAAATCGTGGATGCATTGGTGATAATTTTCCAATGTTCTATAGACTTGGGATCAGTTCCTGTGGATTGGAGGATAGCTAATGTTACCCCACTTTTTAAGAAAGGCAGGACAGAGAAAACGGGGAATTATAGACCAGTTAGCCTGACATCGGTGGTGGGGAAGATGCTGGAGTCAATTATAAAGATGAAATAGCCACTCATTTGGAGAGCAGTAACAGGATTGGTCCGAGTCAGCATGGATTTACGAAGGGGAAATCATGCTTGACTAATCTTCTGGAATTTTTTGAGGATGTAACCAGGAAAATGGACAAGGGAGAGCCAGTGGATGTAGTGTACCTGGACTTTCAGAAAGCATTTGATAAGGTCCAACATAGGAGATTAATGGGCAAAATTAGGGCACATGGTATTGGGGGTAGAGTGCTGACATGGATAGAAAATTGTCGGCAGACAGAAAACAAAGAGTAGGGATTAACAGGTCCCTTTCAGAATGGCAGGCAGTGACTAGTGGGGTACCGCAAGACTCGGTGCTGGGACCGCAGCTATTTACAATATACATCAATGATTTGGATGAAAGGATTCAAAGTAACATTAGCAAATTTGTAGATGACACAAAGCTGGGTGGCAGTGTGAACTGTGAGGAGGGTGCTATGAGAATGCAGGGTTACTTGGACAGGTTGGGGGAGTGGGCAGATGCATGGCAGATGAAGTTTAATGTGGATAAATAGAAAGATTAAACGAGAACTTACCATTTGAAGTTTGATCTTTATTTTATGAGAAGTTGCGATGAGGGATTACGTGAAGAAGCCCGCCAGCCCGCATGCGCGTCAACCTTTAAAGCAGCTGTATGAAATCACAGAACAATCGCTGACCTAAACTACAGGAAGATTTAAGAAACTAGAACTACCGAATGATCTTTATGAGAATAGGGTTGGGAGTGGAGGGCATGTAATCCCTCATCGCAACTTCTCATAAAATAAAGATCAAACTTCAAACAGTAAGTTCTCGTTTAATCTTTCTATTTTATTTTGAAGTGACGTGAGTGACTATGTGAAGATTTCAAAGATCTGTGATTCATGCCGTGAACTCGAGTCCATGCAAACATACTGCGTCAGTTGGCCAGATATGATTGAAAACATAGTGCATTCAACATGATATAGACTTAAACATGCTGATGCTTTTAATGAAAGTAATAATAATGGTCCCTTACATCAGGGAAAAGAATAAATTATTTAACAGAACTCAAAATTGTATTAGCAAACAAACCAAGCCTGGCAATAGGCTTATTGAAAAAAGCTTGAAAAGTCCGCTCATTCGACCATCCTGCTGTCGCTAGAATGCGGTCCAGCGGAACTTCCATGACTCTCGCTGGTGATGTTGTTGCAGCCCTGGTAGAGTGAGATTTAAAAACATCAGTGTCCACTCCTGCGAAAGCTAATACATGTCTCAACCATCTAGGAATGGTCTGCACCGATACCCTTTTGTGTGTTTTTTTGTGACTGATGAACATGGCCAGTTCTTTATATATTGTTGAATATACGTGACAACACATAACCTGCGATCAGTTGGATATGCTAAAAACTCCAGCTTAAGACCTAACACACCCGGTCTACTTTGCTGAATTAAAACATTATCTTGTTGTAAGACATAACTGTCCTGTCCAGTCTTAATTTATGCAATGACTGGACACGTTGCTCTGAAACAAGCGCCATGAGCATTATTACCTTATAGGTGAGCCGGACCAAAGATAACGATGCGGCTGGAGCCCAAACCGCGAAGCAGTCTTAACACTACGTTAACATCCCATACTTCCGTGTATCTGGGCCTGGGAGGGTTTATGTTAAAGATGCCCCTCATAAATTTGGATATCAAAGGGTGAGACCCGACAGAATGGTGTCCCGATCCCAGTAGCAAGTATGATGATAAGGCACTTTTAGCAGAGTTGATGGTACTATAACTTAATTTTCTATCAAATAATAACATCGAAAAAAATTCTAAGATATCAGCTATATCTGCCGTACTATAAGATATTTGAATTCACACAAAAAACTTCCCATAGCTTAATGTAGGAAATGTACTGCTTCTTGGTACTGTCCCGCCAAGCTGCAGTGATCACGTCCACCGCTCGGTTGGATAATCCAAGCCCCAGAAAAGGTCTTCTTAAACTCTGCAAATCAATAAGTTGATTTTATCATGCAGAGGATGAGATTCCAGAGTCACGGGATGAACAAGCAAGTCTTTATGCTTACTGATAACCATACACGGTTCCGTTAGCATTCCTAACATCAACGGGAACCATGGCTGCATAGGCCAGTCAGGCACTACTAAAATACCTGAATCGGAGTCTTGCTTGATTTTGATGAGGCAAAATGGAGGAAATGCACAGAAGAACATTCCTCCCCAGTGTAATGAGAATGCATCTATAGCTACTGCCCCTGGGTCTGGCTCCCATGCAACATATTTTGTCAACTGGTGATTAAGCCTGGATGCAAACAAATCAATATCAGGCGTTCCATATCGAGCAATAACGTCGTTTAACACTTTGTGACCTGACATCCATTCCGTGTTATCATTAAATTTACGTGACCTAGTGTCTGCCACAGTGTTAAACCTACCTGGCAAGTAGGTAGCTGAAATCCAAATCCTTCTTTCAATACACCAGTTCAAACTGAGATTAGCTAAACTATCACAGGATATTGATTTGATTCCACCCATGTGATTAATATATGCCACCGCTGTAGTGTTATCAACTTGCAGTCGAACATGTAGATCATGCATATTCCCACAGTAAGCCTTAAAACCATAGAACGCCCCCAGCATTTCCAGGTAGTGGATACCATATAGATGGATAAATGGTAACTCGTGCATATCCCATCTGCCGCCGCAGCTAGAGATGGTATTAGTAGCTCCCCATCCTTGTGCACTTGCATCAGTTTGTAGTACAATTAAAGGTTTACTGATCAAAATGTCGCCGGAGCAATGCTGAATATTGATCGTCCACCATTGTAGCTCTGATATAGCTTCTGCCGATAATTGCATAGGTCTGTTAAAACGACCTAAATGGGACTTAAGTGCTTGCTCCTTTGCAAGCTCAAATTTTGATAATGCAAAGGCCCAATTCGGGCAGCTGGAAAAGCAGCCACTATTTTGCCTATTACACTAGCCACCTGGTGAATAGATGGTTGCTCCATAACAAGAAGGTTATTACAAGCTTCTATTAATTCTAATCTCTTACCCCAGGGCAGAGTCACAGATATTTCTATAGAGTTAATAGTAAACCCTAAATAATCAATAGCCCTTGTTGGTATCAACCTGGATTTAACTGGATGGATGAGAAACGCATATTTCTAAAATATGAGTTTCGTGGCTGAAACAGCTAGATTTAACCAAATGTAGTATTTTTCCTATGATTAGAATATCATCCAAATAGGCTATAACAATATGCTCTTGAGTTCTGAGCAGGCTGAGTAAAGGCTTCAGATATTTGGTAAATAAACTAGGAGCTTAGGTTAATCCATTAGGCAATGCTTTAAACTGCCATAGCTGCCCCACCCAGCTAAATTTCAAATATCTCCGGTGATCCTTGTGAATTGGAACTGAATATTATGCAGCTTTGAGATCGATGCATGCCATAAAGCATCCTTTAGAAATTAGTTGTTTAGTAGTAAAGTAGTTCTCCATTTTAAAATGTCTATACTGCACAAATGAGTTAAGTTCTGTTAAATCAAGGATGATCCAACATCCCCCATCTTTCTTTTGCCTGGATAATATATTAGAGACAAATTGATGACTTTCATAATTTGATCTCTCAATTACACCTTTTTTGTGTAATGTATAAATTTCTGCTTGTATATCAAACCCTCTTGTTTAGAATGAATATATGACTGACTTGGCGTATGTTGTGTGGGTGGAAATGAGTTAGGTAAAAATTCAATTTTGAACCCCTTTATACTGTGCAATATAAACGGATCAGAAGTTATCCACCGCCATTCATGCAAAAACAAGTTTAATCGACCACCAACTCGTAACTGTTCCACACGCCCCATGTTCCGGAAAGAACCAGACCCACCTACCTCCACTGTTACAGGTGGTCTGATAGCAGGCCCAACGGGCCCTAATACTGGTTCTGTTTCCGTCCCCTTCCTTTGGAGACTTGAGCTGCTGGGGTGCGAGGATTGCGCATTTTCCATGATGGCCGGGATGGGCCTTGGCCTAAAAAAGACCTATGCCCGGGAAGATCAACTTTAGAGCTGCTACTAGCTTCAGCAAACCGCTTATTGCTAGTGGAGGCAGAGGGGTGCTGACGCCGAAAGAGTGAAGACTTGCCCATAGTAGATGCTTTGATTAATCCTACAGCTTTGGCTTCATCATGTAAGTCTTTCACCTGTTTAGTCAGGTCTTCCCCGAACAGGAGATTAGGTGGCTGGACATTACAGGCCCTACAGAGACCCGCAAACTTCGGGTTCAATGGAGGCCTGATGGCGCTCTTACGGAAACAGTTAATCTCGAAATGTACGTTGCACATTAATGCCATGGCATCTTGTTGGATATCCGATAGTGGCCCACCATCTACCGATCTGGCAAAAGCCGTGATGCCTGAAGATGGTAATTTTAGAATCCGCTGGAGCTTCATCTCTTGGGCCTTGATGCCACCTCCAATGGAACCCCAAATGGAATTGTTGACCGCGGGCACTTTTAGAGATGCACAGTTCGCTGGAGTGTGGTACTTCGCAGCAGTTTCAATCATGGTTTGTTCTTGTAATTGGTGCAAGGTACCAGTTCTTCCTGAAGTGGCTCACCTGTTTGCGAAGGTATCGCAAATCTGGATGCAAGAGCAGGCAACTCTTGTGTATGAGCCTCACGCACATCATGCATACCTGTATGTCCTTCTGACATACATCCGTATTCAGAGTCAGTCATGTACTGACCTCCGACACTCCCCTCATCTGAGCGGGAGGCATTAAGCAGCCCTGGACCAGGCGCTGCCGCAGGCATTAGGGTAGACCTGCGTTGATATGCCTCTGTATCATGGAGCATATTGTGAGTGAGCATCCTCTCCATCAGGTGCCCAATATTGGATAAACGCCCAAAGTCGTTACCCATTGGTGCGAGGGAAATCCTCCTGGCCCGACTCATCTGAGAATACAGTCCTGTCAGACTTTCGTTTGGTTTTACCCCCCTTTAGGGGTTGCCAAAGTGCTCTGTGCAGGCACCAAGTCTGAAGATTCGCTGAACGAACTGTCAGCGACTCTGAAGGCGAAACAGACGGCCGCCGGCTACCCACACTCCCGCGGTCTTCCGTAGCCGGTTTCCCCGGGGCCCGTCTGGATTTGTTGGTCTTGGATCTCTCCATCATTCGCTAGAGACCACTGTGAATAGAACATACCAAAACAAAACCAACTTTCAGACCCTCCTCCCAGCCAGTCGTGCGCCATGCGTTAGACTATTGACGCGCATGCGGGCTGGTGGGCTTCTTCACGTAGTCACTCACGTGACTTTGAAATAAAACGTGAGGTTTCCACTTTGGTATCAAAAACAGGAAGGCAGATTACTATCTAAATGGCGTCAAGTTAGGAAAAGGGGAAGTACAACTGGATCAGGGGGTCCTTGTTCATCAGTCTATGAAAGTATGCATGCAGGTACAGCAGGCAGTGAAGAAAGCGAATGGCATATTGGCCTTTATAACAAGAGGAGTCGAGTATAGGAGCAAAGAGGTCCTTCTGCAGTTTTTACAGAGCCCTAGTGAGACCACACCTGGAAAATTAGTTTTGGTACCCTAATTTGAGGAAGGACATTCTTGCTATTGAGGGAGTGCAGCGTAGGTTTACAAGGTTAATTCCCGGGATGGTGGGACTGTCATATGCTGAGAGAATGGAGCGGCTGGGCTTGTACACTCTGGAGTTTAGAAGGATGAGAGGGAATCTTATTGAAACATATAAGATTGTTAAGGGTTTGGACACGCTAGAGGCAGGAAACATGTTCCCGATGTTGGGGGAGTTCAGTACAAGGGGCCACAGTTTAATAATAAGGGGTAAGCCATTTAGAACGGAGACGAGGAAACACTTTTTTTCACAGAGAGTTGTGAGTCTGTGGAATTCTCTGCCTCAGAGGGCGGTGGAGGCCGGTTCTCTGGATACTTTCAAGAGAGAGCTAGATAGGGCTCTTAAAGATAGCGGAGTCAGGGGATATGGGGAGAAGGCAGGAACGGGGGGGTACTGATTGGGGATGATCAGCCATGATCACATTGAATGGCGGTGCTGGCTCGAAGGGCCGAATGGCCTACTCCTGGACCTATTGTCTATTGTTTGTGTGGAGTTTGCACGTTCTGTCTGTGGCCTCATGCGTTTCCTCATGGCGATAATTTTCCTCCCACATCCCAAAGATGTGCAGGTTTTTAGGTTTATTGACCTCTGTGAATTGCGCCTAGTGTGTAGGGAGTAGATGCAAAAGTGGGATAACATAGAACTTGTAGGAACAGGTGATCGATGGTTGGCGTGGACTTGGTGGGTCAAAAGGACTGTTTCCATGTTATATCTCTAAACTAAACTAAACTAAACTAAACTTTCTTCTCCTTTTTCCACCGCTATTGGATCCAACAATGCCACATACTGCACTAAGGCATTTTCCAAGCTGAGAACACATCCCACAGTTGTTGCTGATGGATTTTAGCAGTTGTCAGGGAAAAGCAGAATGCAGCTTAATGAGAACTGTAAAACATCTGATGCAAGTAAATATTTAAATTCCATTACCTTCAAAGGAGTCAATTTCAACATACTTGAATCAGACTGGGAGACCTTCATTCATATTGCATGGTTGACATCTGAAATTGTTGCATAAGAGAAGGGGAGCGGAGAACATTGGTGGCAGAGTTTAGGAAGATTGAAAGAAGTGACTGAAGCTGAGTTGGAAGGTGCTGCTGGAGCAATTGGGGTTTACAGTGCAGAGGAACAATCACTGAAGGTCATGTTATGAGCAGTATAGCAGAAAAAGGGACAGTACACCTAAACCATTAGTTTAGTTTAGTTTAGTTTAGAGATACAACATGGAAACAGGCCCTTCAGCCCACCGAGTCCGCACCGACCACCAATCCCCACATGTTAACTAATCTACACAATCTGGGGACAATTTACATTTATACCAAGCCAATTAACCTACAAGCCTGTACATCTTTGGAGTGTGGGAGGAAACCAAAGATCTCGGAGAGAACCCACACAGATCACAGGGAGAATGTTGGTACAGGAAAGCACCCATAGTCAGGAATGAACCCGGGGCTCTGGCGCTGTAAGGCAGCAACTCTACTGCTGTGCCACCATGCTGCCTGGTGAAGTCACAGAGAGAAGGCTGTGGCAGGGTAAGGGGGAAGTGGAGCTCTCAAGGGTACTTGTAGCAGGGATGCAAATGCAAATGAAGCTGGAGTATTGTGCCTTTAACTAGAGACCTTTAACTTAACTTAAAGAGACACTTTATTTCTCTAAGGTTGCTGCGTGGGCTTCCAGACACAACCATTGCCGTGCACAGCTCCTTTTGGTATCTGACGACATTATATGATCATTGGATTAAGCAGTAGTTAAGTGGGCTGCTCTACTAATGTAGTTCAAAGCCAGCTATTTGCTAGACTTGTCAGCTTCTGGTTCTTCCCTGCAGCCCCATTGGAATTATCGTCATGAAGCAAAGGAGAAGGCTCGTCGGTCTGCCAACCATCAATAACCCATTTATATGATACATTTTGTTTTACCCAAACTCTTATCAATTCTTCCACTTCCACACCCGATACAATTTACAGTGGCCAATTAACTACCAACATGCATGTCTTCGACATGTTGGAGGACACTGGAGCACCTCGAGGAAACTCGTACACTCGCATATAAAACGTACAAGCATTACACACACAGTATTTCTGCTATCAGTGTTGCCTCCAATTTCAGCTCCGGTATCCATTTACTTTGTGTAAGAAGGAACTGCAGATGCTGGTTTACACCAAGGATAGACACAAAATGCTGGAGTAACTTAGCAGGTCAGGCAGTATATCTGGAGAAAAGCTCTCAGTCTGATGAAGGGTCTCGACCTGAAACGTCACCTATTCCTTTTCTCCAGAGATTCTGCCAGGGCCGCTAAGTTACACCAGGATTTGTGTCCATCTTCCATTTACTTTGTTTCACTCCTCCTCATGTAAAATAATATTTCCCTGTAACTAGAAACCTACACCAGTGCAGCTTATACACAGGATCTTACAGTAACAGGCCCATAATAAATCCAAATTCAGCCTGCAAACCCACACCATATTCATTGGGTTTTGAAGACTGAACTGTCTAGATCCTCTTATTACTGTGCTGCAGAAGTTAACAGCTAAGTTCTCAATGTGACAAATATGCCCAATAATTTGATACCAATGACATTCTTTCAAAAAGTGTGAAAGAATTCTATTAAAAACCTCTCGTTTCCATCTGGAGAATGAAATCAAATCATGTCTGTTAAAAATCACTTCCCCCATCGGTCAAGTGTTATTCAACAGATCCCAATCCACTCTTGTTAATGTCAATTTATTCCCAATAATTCAATTTCCTGCCTCATATCTGCTCTAGTGTTTGCAAATGCAAGATGATTTTGATTCAACTGCTTTGATTCTACAAAGCTTTTATTCATTCAGTTCCCGTAGTGCTGGCACCAGCTGCACTGTAAATGGAGAGAAAGGCAAGCAGCACATCTATGTAAGTGTAAGAACCTGCCTTTATAGAATGCCTTTTACAACCGTGGGGTATCTCAAAGCATTATGCGGCCAAGGCTACACTTTTAAATGATTTTTTTGAGAAATGGAAAAAAAGCGCTAAAAAAAACAGCACAACTTGAGGCATTTGGATAATTAGATAATCTGTTTCAACAATGATCAATGAAGGTTCAATGTGGGCAAATACCCCCCGGGTTTTATTTCCATCAGGGAGGGAAGAGAGGGTGAGGTGTGGAACTTAAGCCCTTCAATTTCATTGCAGTGTACTGCCTGCAATCATCACAGTGGTCTGATGTTCAGCAATGTCAAACATAGTGCATGAGAATGCAATTTCAAGTTATTCTCAATGACATTGTGCCATTGCCATTAACTGGTGTTATCTATGCTGCTGTACATTCATAAGTGATAGGAATAGTTTTAGGCCATTTGGTCCATCAAGTCTACTGCGCCAATCAATCATGGGTGATCTATCTCTCCCTTCTAACCCCATTCTCCTGCCTTCTTCCCATAACCTCTGACACCCATACGATTTAAGAATCTGTCTATCTCTGTAGCAATGTTAAACTTTTTTGAGATTTTATAAATCAAGTCTGCAATTTTTCCCATCAGATGAAGCATAAAAAGAAGTTTAATTTGACATCTAATTCACTTTCATATCTTCAGTATTAAAAAAGTTATGGCCATTTTCATACTTGGAAATTAGCATCTTGTTCCCTATTGCTTTTCCATTGACTTAACACAAAAACTGTGATCAAGGACAGTGAAAAGTCCATAACTTTCTTAAAAATTAAGAGAACAATGAAATTTTCAGTTATTATAGATTGAAGCATTCTGAAACAAATATGAAACAATCTCACTTGGATGACCTGAAATTAAAGCATATAATTAGTTAGTTACCCAATTGTAGCTAATTACAAAATTCAATTACTAGATCGAAACATCTATCCATTTCTTAAGAAAAGGTTAACATTTTTAAAATGCCTAAGTGACCAAATAACATTCACACAAGAATTCACAATATATGATTTTTAAATCTCATTGCCATGAATTTATAGGCCAAATGGAAGGAATTTAGTATTTAATTCCCGTAAATTAATGGCCACTTAAATCATCTTGCGAGTGGGGTTTTATGGAACGTGATCGATTGGAATGTTGCGGTTGCAGTGAATTTGAACTCCATATCGTAGGAAAAATGCTTCCGGTTCATATCTTTTCTAAGTCACCTTTTCGCAACATGAAATTTTGATTAAAGGCATCCTAAGAAGCAAGTTTATATGAAAAAATAAACGGTGTACCTTGCCTTGTCCCCTACGTGAGATCTGTCCCGTTGTCAGCGTTGACGGCATTAGAAGATGATTTTAATTTTACTCCTGCTTTTCATTTTTCCAGCGCTAATTTTAATAAACTTAATAAAAAGGCAGTCGAAGCGATTTTTCTTCAGCAACTAAAAAGCCTGTTCAAAATTGATTTGAATACTCTGAAGAAAAATCGCATTTTAAACCCGCCCCCCCTCAAAGGCGCCAAAGTCGCGCACATGGTCAGTGGCAGAACTATAGCGCCGCTAAAGGTAAGTTTTGTAACATACCTAATCTCTGCCTTAAAAATATCCATTGACTTGGCCTGTTGGTATGTTGATACCAAGAAAAAATAAAGCATTTTATCCCGTCCTACACTGAAAGTTTGTCGCTTAGATATTCAATTCATTACAGAGACACAAAGTGCAGTTACTTTGCTGTCCGCCCATACTGACTTTTCTTTCTTGGACCTCTTCCATTGCCAGAGTGAGGCCATCTGCAGGAATTGGAGGAACACCACCACATGTTCTGCTTGGGAAGCATACAACCCAGCGGTATGAACAATAGGCACAAAATGCTGGAGTAACTCAGCGGAACAGGCTGCATTTCTAGATAAAAGAAATGGGTGATGTTTCAGGTCGAGGCTCTTCTTCAGACTGAGATTCAGGGGAGAAGGGAGATACAGAGATAAGGAAGTGCAAGGTGTGAAAACGTGACAAAGGGGATGGAGATCAAGGAAAATGTAGAATAGATCATTGTTAGCTGGGAGAAGGTAACAGCAAAGCAAACAGAGATAAAATGTAATCGGAGACAGTCAGACTGGTCGGAGAACTGGGAAGGGGGAGGGATGGAGAGAACAGGAATACAAGGGCTACTTGAAGTTAGAGAAGTCAATATTTTTACCACTGAGGTGTAAGCTGCCCAAGCAACATTGAAATCTCTAATTTTAAGTGACTTCTACTTGCACGCCCCTCCCTCCTTGCCCCCTTTCTCCACCCTAGTCGTTTAACCAGTCCCTCTCTCGACTCGAAACATCACCATTCCTTTTTCCAGAGATGCTGCCTGCCCCGCTGAGTTACTCCAGCTTTTTGTGGTTGTCCACAGTTTACCACATTGTTTCGTTCTTGAGATCAAACCTTCCAGAGCCAACAATGGACCCACCAAGCACCTCCCTGCTTGAGATGCTGCCGGAGCCGAGCGCTTTGTGTCTCTCCACGTTATTTGTTGTTTCCAAGAGTTATTCCTTGTGGAATAAATGGAATGAATTCAGCGACAGAGTACGATGTAGTGATGGTGCTCTCTGGTGCACCTAATGTCACACCTGGGAGTGAATGTTCGGACATTTGTCTCCTCATGCTCACGAGGGGAATAGATAGGGTGAATGTTCCAAGTATATTTCCAGGGGTAAGAGAATTAAGAACTAGAGGGCATAGGTTTGAGGTGAGAGGGGAAAGATTTAATCAGAACCCGAGAGACAATTTTTCACAGAGGGGGTGGGTGGATGGATTGAGCTGCCAGATGAAGTAGTTGACACAGATACAATAATAACATTTATAGGACAACTGAATGGATAGCTAAAGTTTGGACAGATAATAAGATGGGCCAGGTGTTTGTAAATGAGACTGGATGATGCTTCTTAGTCAGTATGGATGAGTTGGGCCGAAGGGCCTCTTTCAGGACTGTATGACTCTTTGACTCCTGTTCTGGAGGTGCTGGTAGACAACTCATTACTGCAGCCATGTGACCTTTCTTTCCACGTGACAACTACAGGCAGAGAATTACTTTATGTTGCCATTTTTCTGAATTTGACATTGAAACACCCACAGCATCTCTAAGGGATCATTAACAAAGTTGAAGTGTCAAATTGGCGGAGGGTCCCGATGAGATTTACAAGAATGATCCCATGGATGATTGGGTGAATGTATGAGGACGATTTGTTGGCTCTGGGCATGTACTCGCTGGAATTTAGAAGAATATGGGGAGTCTCATTGAAACCTACTGAATAAAGAAAGGCCTAGATAGGGTGGATGTGGAGAGGATGTTTTCAGTAGTGGAAGAGTCTAGGACCAGAGGGCACAGCCTCAGTATAAAAGGATGTACCTTCAGAATGGAGATGACAAGGAAGTTAGATGGTGGTGAAACTATGGAATTCATTGCCACATCCATCTGTGGAGGCCAAGTTGTTGGCTGTTTTTAAAGCCGAGATTGATAGGTTCTTGGTTAGTAAGGGCATCAAAGGTTATGGGCAGGAGAATGGGGTTGAGTGGAAAAAATATGATCAAATGGTGGAGCGAACCCGATGGGCCGAATGGCCTAATTCTGCTTCTATGTCTTATGATCTTATGCTGTGACTTTGTACCGGACACTGCTGTTGGTAGCTTTGCCTGTACAGTGATGGTACTTATAGATAACAAAGTCGTGGAAAGTTACTATGAAATTTGATATTTGATAGTTGGCTATCTGCAGAAAAATATTGTATCAAAACAAGTTACGCCATTTTACGTGAATAGTTTTGAGTCCGAGCATCGTGGCAAAAAAGGAACCAGTATCAATTACGTATTAGAGCCCTCTATTAGATTTTTGTCACACCAATTGTGGGTGAGGTGTTTGAACAACAACATTGAGAGGTTACTGATGGCTTCGATTTATTTGCACACCATGTATTTTTGGGTCATTATCTTTTGAGCCAAGCACAACATAAGAACATGTGTAACAGAATGAACAAGATGGAAAGATGTCAGATGAGTTTTCTCATTTAATAAGAGACCTGTGGCACGTTAGAAATATTAGGGTGAGACGTGTAAAATGCAATCAGCATGCGGTGAAAGTTGTATTGCATTGAAGAACGTCACACTCAGAGTCTTGAGGATAATTAGAAAATGTCACCTTCAGCTTTTTTACAATGCAAGTATGATCTTTATAAGGAAAATTTTAACTTTGAGATATTTTCAGAAAGCAAATATAGAAATGATTGAAATTAAACACCGCATTTGACATTTTTTTTATAACATGAAAGCCAATTTAACTCATACTTTGCAAAGAATAAAATCCCAGTCAGGAGATTTACTAACTGTTACAAAATTTTGGATAGAAATATTTAAGATAATTTATGTTGTCAATATAAACTCCTGATCCAAAGTAGAAACAGATAACAATGGATTTTTATTTATGGTTTAATAATTGGGAAAAAAAACTAATATTAAAAACTCATTCACATCATACTTCTTACACTCTTTTTTCTATATTATAAGAATATAAACAGTAAATCTTCAAATATATAAAAATATACTAGTCTTAATTTTTAAAATCAATGATAATACAGTTAATATCATGAAGGTATTATTAGATTATGTATTTTCAAGTAGATCTGAACAAATTAATGAATATATCATGAGCAATGCAAAATAATGTACTTTGTTATTACTATGAATATAACAAAAAAAAAAAAAAAGAAATGTGTTTGTGCAGTTAAAGAGTCATAGAGTCATAGAGCTCAGAAGCACGTCCTTCAGCCCATCAAGTTCATGCAGACTATCAAGTACCTAATTGTATGAATTCCACTTCCAGCGCTTGGCCTGTAGTCTACTGTATTTAATTTAGTTTAGTTTAGTTTAGTTTATTGTCACGTGTACCAAGGTACAGTGAAAAACATTTGTTGCATGCAGTTTCAGGGACAGATTCTTCCCAGTTGTTATCAGGTAACTGAACCATCCTATCACCAACTAGCGAGCAGTCCTGACCTACCATCTACCTCATTGGAGATACCAGGCTATATTTTATCAGGCTTGAAGAAGGGGTCGACTGGGTTTATATTCACTGGAATTTAGAAGGATGAGAGGGAATCTTATAGAAACATATAAAATTCTCAAGGGATTGGACAGGCTCGATGCAGGAAAAATGTTTCCAATGTTGGGGGAGTCCAGAACCAGGGGTCACAGTTTAAGAATAAGGGGTAGGCCATTTAGGACTGAGGTGAGGAAAAACGTTTTCACCCAGAGAGTTGCGAATCTGTGGAATTCTCTGCCGCAGAAGGCAGTGGAAGCCAATTCATTGGATGTTTCCAAGAGAGAGTTTTAGATATAGGTCTTAGGGCTAACGGAATCAAGGGATATGGGGAGAAAGGAGGAACGGGGTACTGATTTTGGATGATTATATTGAATGGAGGTGCTGGCTCGAGGGGCCGAATGGCCTACTCCTGTACCTATTTTCTATGTTTCTATGTTTGTTGGCTTTCATCTTGCACTAAACGTTATTCCCTTTATATTGTATCTGTACACAATGGATGGCTTGATTACAACAATGTACAGTCTTTTTGCTGACTGAATAGTACGCACCAAAAAATATTTTCTCTGAGCCTCGGTGCAGGTGACAATAACTAAACTAAACTAAACTAAATAATACAGTACCAGCCTCCACCACCCATATCAGGCATCACATTCCAGTTGTATTCCCTTTCTTATTGACTACCCAATTACAGCGGAAAACTTTTGATAACTTTGCACCAATAGGTAATCTCTTGGAAAAAAATAGAAAGGGTAAAATTTATAACAAAATAGATTTATTACAATCTGACGCATATTCATGGAGAATTATTTTATCACAAAATGGAAACATACCCTTTGGGCTAACTCGTCAATGTTGACCAAGTTACGCCACTTAAACTTGTCCCATTTACCCACATTTGGCTCGTATCCCTCTAAAACATTCCCATCAATGTACCTGTCCAAATATCTTTTAAAGGTTGTTATTGGCCCTACCTTGTTCCATTTCTCCACCATCCTCTGTAAGAAAACGCTGTCTCTCAGGTTCCTATTACATTTTTCTCCTCTCACTTTAAACATATGCCATTTAGTTTTTCTTTCATCTAGCCTGGGAGAAAGGTCATGTGTATTCACCTTATCTATGTCCCTCGTGATATTATACATTTCTTAATTTCATCCCTGCACAGAATAGTCCTGAATTTGTTTTTTTTTTCTTCTTTCCTTCTGTGACCAGCGGAGTCAGAGATTTATACTTCAAGGTGAGAGGGGCAAAGTTTAAAATTGAGTGTGTTGGGCATGTTTTATACACAGAGGTGGTGAGTGCCTGGAACATGCTGTCAGGGATAGTGGTGGATGCAAATATGGTGCTGACATTTAGGAGGCTTTTGAATAGGCATGTGGATATGCAGGGAATGGAAAGGTATGGATTATGTGCAGACTTATAAGAGTTGGTCTTAGCATTATGACATTGTGGACCGAAGATCCTGTTCCTGTGGTGTACAGGTTTATGTTCTATGTTCTATGTTTGAATTCTCAGCAGTTTTTGTATCACAAACTTTCATTTTGCTGTGGAAAGTGATCACCTGTGTCATATCTCCTTGGCAGTGAATCACACAGAGGAATTCTCTGAATGACACTTGACACTTGAACCACTGAGAGTTTAAAGTGTTCAGTTTCTGTTACCAAAATTGTTCAGCAAGCCCGATTGACAAGTATCAATAATGAAGCCCGTTACCCACTGCCATTCCTTCATTCCTTTGTAAATGGAGATGATCAATACATGTTAGACCGTGTCATTTTCAATGCCAGGATTCAGTCTTTAGAAAAGATTCTGTGCTCCCAGATTGAACTGTGATATATTTTCCTAAGTTTTTTTTAATTAAACAGAATTTACAGACACTTACTGTCTACTGTGTTTGCAAGTAATTAAAGTGGTTCAGAACATGTTCTTCGCAGTCCTATTCTATAGTGTAAAGCCAATCCCTGTGTTTTAGAATTGCAACAACAATGTATTTCATTGGTATGTGTAGGAAGGAACTGCAGATGTTTCGATTATACACCGAAGATAGACACAACATGCTGGAGTAATTCAGCGGGTCAGGTAGCACCAATGGAGAAACGTCTGAGTCTGAAGAAGGGTCGCGACCTGTAACATCACACATTCCTTCTCTCTGGAGGTGCTGACCGGCCCGCTAAATTACTCCTGCAGTATAGCTTTGGTGTTTAACACAAACTGTCACAAGGCATTTCAATGAACCGTTATCAAATACAACTTGACTTTGAACCACAAGATAAATATTGAAGTCATGGCTAGAAGCCAAGCCAAAGAAATGAGGTTTTAAGGCACATCATAAAGAATGAAAAAGCTTAGGAAAGGGATTCTAATGTCTGGGGAATTAGATGTTAAAGTTATTTCCACCATTGATGATATGATTAACTTTCAGAATGAGCAGAAGGCTAGAGTTGGAAGAGAGCCAATCCCTTGAGATATAAGGGATAAAGAAGTGGGATAAATCAAAGGATTCAGGTTTTTGAAAACAAAGTTAAGATTTTTAAGTACAAGAGGCTGGCTAATAGAGAAGAGTCTTAGAACAGCCAAGATTAGCAGTAACGGCAGCATTGTTAATCGCTTCAGCAGCAGATAACCAAAGACAGGAATGGAATCATGTGAGTGTGATTCATCCAAACTGGACCTCAACAGGATATGGAGTTATACAGCAAAGAAACAGTGGTGGACCTATATTTTTGGGGCCCTGAAGCTGGAACTGTTATGGGGGACCCCTTCGCAACCAGCAACAAGGTCTGGGTAACAACTGTTATCTCCTTCAATGGGGTTGTTCCACGACAAGCTGGCTAGGCTCACCGGCGGGGTCCAGGGGCTTGAACTCTTGAAGATAGCGGAGTCAGGGGATATGGGAAGAAGGCAGGAACCCTGTACTGATTGTTGATCAACCATGATCTCATTGAATGGCGGTGCTGGCTTGAAGGGCCGAATGGCCTACACCTGCACCTATCGTCTATTCACAACTCTCTGAGTGTAAAGGTATTTCCGCATCTCCGTTCTAAATGGCCTGCCCCTTATTCTGTGGGCCCTGGTTCTGGACTCTCCCAGCATTGGAAACATGTTTCCTGCCTCTAGCGTGTCCAAACCCTTAATAATCTTATATGTTTCAATAAAGGCCTCATACAGCTAAAAAATCTTTACAAAAAATATGTTACCTGAAATGTCTCTTTGCCTAGCACTGAGATGAGAAAAAACTTTTTCACCCAGTTGTGAATTTGTGGAATTCTCTGCCACAGAAGGCAGTGGTCTAGTCTCCTTCAGCAGCACCCCGGTCTCCCTTCCTGAGCTCAGACACCCACTTCTCCTCACCTCACCTATGCTCACTTTCCCTCACTAACACACCTACGACTAATCCCCTCGCCTCAGTAAACTCCTCGCCTCGACGATACCTCACTACCAAATTTCTCCTCACACCTAAACCTTGCCTCGACTAAACTGTACCTCACTAAACCTCGCCCCTCAAATAAACCTCACACCTCAACTCACAATTTAACCCCACCTCAACTTAACTAAACCTCACACCTAATCCGCGCCCCTACTAATCGCCGCCTCTCTCCCATTCCCGCCCCGCGGGAGGAGCTGCAGGATTTGAATCGGAAGAATACGCTTCTGGGGCCTCTCCGGGATTAGGGGCCCTGAAGCTTAAGCTTCATTAGTTTCATAGTAGATCTGCCCCTGCACAGAAACTGGTCCACGGGCCAAACTTGTTCAAGCCAACCAAAGTGCCTTCCTGAGTTAGTCTCATTTGCCCATTCTCCCCCCCCAAATCTTTCCTGTCCATAAACCTGTCCATGTGCAGTATCTTTCAAATGTTAATTCTATCTCCACCAATCTCTCTGGCAGCTCATTCCATATATTCACAATCCCGTGTGAAAAATCTGCCGCTGAGGTCACCTTTAAATCTCTCCCCTCTCACTTTTAACCTATCTAATGCGGCTGAACTGTATCAAAAACAGCAGTCAATTGGAAGGAGAATACGCTGCCTTTGTGTCAGTCACACAATGCCCTGAATGGATGTAGGGAGTGGGACAGGGACAGAAACACACTTGGGGGACCCTTCTTCAGACTTCTGGCTGATGAAGGGACCCGACCCAAACGGGCACTGATCCTTTTTCTTCCGAGATGCTGCCTTGCCCGCTGAGTTACTCCAGCACATTGTGCCTACCTTTGGTAGAAACCATCATCTGCAGTTCCTTGTTTCTACAATTGTCTGCATGATTTGTTTAAGTTTAGTTCAGGAGATGGATGAAAGGCAGCATTTAAGATAAGAGAGATCAAGTGTTCAATAGGATCGAAGGTTGCATGGGTGTGACCAGCTAATACAGTACATACAGACATGCCACATTTAAATAACAGTCAAAATATAGTTGGCTGATGTTTTGACAGTGTATTTTAACATGAAATGTGAGCGAATACATTCTTAATTGGTGGATATCAGTTCAGTTCAGTTCAGTTTAGTTTATTGTACCATGTACCATGTTTGGTGCGTGCTCAGAAAGACAATGCTTAACTCCAATTGAGCCATTTACAGTGTATAGATACATAATAAGGGAATAACGTTTAGTGTGAGTTAAAGCCAGCAGAACCCGATCAAGGATAGTCCGAGGGTCACCAAAGAGGTAGATAGTAGTTCAGCACTGTTCTCTAGTTGTGGTAGGACGATTCAGTTGCCTGATAACAGCTGGGAAGAAACTGTCCTTGAATCTAATGGTGTGCATTTTCACACTTCTGTACTGTGGTGTAGACTGCATTGCAAGGAATATATTGCAAGGAATGGGGTTGAAGGGAAAGGGAACATGGACAGATTGTTATTGTAGCTGCATTCTCCTTCTATTTCCATTCCCATTCTCTTCAATATCCACAGATTAAATGCAAAATCCATTGTGTCGGCAGAGAATTTGTAAACATTTTACAGATTTATTCCAATTCTTACACCACGATTAAAGGCCAAGGGGAATCGATGAATCTGATCTCTGTTCGGAAAAGGGTTAAGCAGGCTGACCCTCCTTCACTGATTTGTTTAAAATGAGAATGGATTTACGTTTGTATACCCTTGGAGGTGATGACAAAGCCTTTATTCCAAGGACATCCATAAAATGTACGTCACTACCTTTTGCTATTGAACTAACCTTTTCCTAAGGTATTTCTTATTTGGAAATGAGACATTTTAAAGACTCTAGAAAGTTTTTTGTTTAGTTTAGTTTATTACTGTCACGTGTACCCGAGGTACAGTGAAAAGCTTTTTTATGTTGCGTGCTATCCAGTCAGCGGACTATACATGATTACAATGAAGCTGTCCACAGTGTCCCCACACTGGATAAAGGGAATAACATTTAATGCAAGATAAAGTCCAGCAAAGTCTGATTAAAGATAGTGCGAGGATCTCCAATGAGGTAGATGGTACTCGGGGAATGTGCTGATCAGCTGGCACGTCTCTTTACTGACATCTTCAACCCCTCGCTGAACCAGGCTGTCGTCCCATCAAGACTGCCACCATCGTACCAGTGCCAAAAATATCCGTAATAACATGTCTCAACGATTACCTGTAGCACTCACTCCCATAATGATGAAGTGCTTTGAGAAGCTGGTCAGGGACCATATTACCTCCAGACTCCCCTCCACACTTGACCCGTCCCAGTTTGCTTACAGGCCAAACCGCTCCACAGAGGACGCCATATCCTCCATACCCCATCTGAGCCTGGAACATCTAGAGGAGAAGAACACACGTGTGCGAATGCTCTTTGTGGATTTTAGTTCAGCATTCAATACAATCATCCCTCAGCACTTGGTAAGCAAATTGGGTTCATTGGGCCTCAGCACCCCCCTGTGTAACTGGCTACTGGACTTCCTCTGACAGACCCCAGTCAGTGAGGGTTGGAAACAACACCTCCAACATCATCTCTCTGAGCACCGGCTCCCCTCAGGGCTGCGTCCCGAGTCCACTGCTGTTTACTCTGATGACTCACGACTGTTGTGCCAGGTTCAGTACAAACCACATCATGAAGTACGCAGATGACACAACAGTGGTGGGCCTCATCCGGGACGACAATGAACTGGCTTACAGGGAGGAGGTGAAACAACTGGTGTATTGGTGCAACATGAAGAATCTGATGCTGGTTGTTGACAAAACAAAGGAGGTCATCGTTGACTTCAGGAGAAACCGGCACAGTTACACACCACTACACATTAATGACAGTGATGTGGAGTTGGTCAGTAGCGCTAAGTTCCTGGGGGTACAGATCACGAACAGTCTGACCTGGTCACGAAACATTGCATCACTAGTTAAGAGAGCGCAGCAGCGGCTGCACTTTCTGCGCCGGATGAGAAGAGCTCACCTCCCCCATCCCGTCCTCACCACTCTCTACAGGGGCACCATAGAGAGTATTTTGACCAACTGCATCTCTGTCTGGTTTGGGGACTGTAAAGCCTCCGACTGGAAGTCCGTGCAGAGAGTGGTGAGGACGGCTGAAAAAATCATCGGGACTTCTCTTCCTACAATCGGGGATATTGCGTGCAAACGTTGCTTGGCCAAGGCCAGCAGCAATATAAAGGACCCCACACATCTCCATCATGGACTGTTCACGCTGCTGCCCTCGGGCAAGATGTATCGCAGTATAAGGAGCAGAACGGCCAGGTTTTGCAACAGCTTCTTCCCCCGAGCCATCAGACTCTTGAATTCCACATAATGTGCCGCCACTATTATCTATTTTATCTTTTTATCTATTTTATCCTTTTGTTATTTTATGTTGCATGGGGAGCCAGATGCAACCAAATTTCGTTCAGACTTGCATTTGTTGGTGTACTTTTTAATTACAATAAAGTCTTTGATTGATTGGTAAGTCAGGACCGCTCTCAAGTTGGTGATGGGATGGTTCAGCTGCCTGATAACAGCTGGGAAGAAACTGTACCTGGATCTGGAGGTATGCGTTTTCATACTTCGGTGCCTCTGTGCCTAATTCAAATATTAGAATTCATCAGCAACCTGGCTTCTGTTCAGATGTCAACAAAGCAACAGCAACAGAATAATGTTTCATTATTTAACATGCATGGAATTATGACCATACCATGGATTTATGTGTTTGTATGAAATTGTGTTTATTCTTCAACAGTGCCAGTTGGGCCCTATTTCAAAACAGCATTGCATTATTGATTTTAAAACACTCACTGGTTTACAAGTCAAATTAAACATCAATTATTGAAACGGTACCAATTTTCCACTATTCCTACCAACCTAAACCACAACTTAGTTGATTTTTTCACTCACTTGACTTCTGACCACAAAATACACCATGGTTACCAAAGTAAGCTCCTGGAATATTGAGATTTTTATTTTGTTTGCCTAATATGACATGTGCATTGTCTAAATCACTCAAATAACCCACCAGCACGGAAGGCAGTCGCAACAAGCTGGAGTAACAACGCGGGCCAGTTATCATCTCTGGAGAAGGATAGGTGACATTTCGGATAAGGGCTCGTCTTCTGAAGAAGGATCTCGACCCGAAAAGTTACCTATTCCTTCTCTCCAGAGTTGCTGCCTGACCTGCCAAGTTACTCCAGCATTTTGTGTTGGGCATCAAACAAACCCTCGTCCAGTCGTTCTGCTCGTTTTCCAGATCGGCTAATTATACATTTGTTCCCCTGATTACCCCACCCCTCTCCTCACTTCTACCGCAGTTGCACTTACGTAACTGTAACTTTGACTTAATAATTACTATACTGACTAATCTATTTATTTTAAATGCCAAGCAACATATTTCCTACTGCTTCCCCTAATTTCCATTCCTCGAGAAAAGGTTTTCACAAAAGGTCACACAGTGTTGGAATAACTCAACGGGTCGGGCAGCATCTCTGGAGAAAATGGATAGTTGACGTTTCGGGTCGGGACTCTTCTTCAGGGCCTTTAGTTTAGTTTAGATACAGTGTGGAAACAGGCCCTTTGACCCACCGAGCCCATGCTGACCACAATCACCCGGACACTAGTTCTATCCTACACACTGCGGGGCAATTTACAGACGACAATTAACATACAAACCTGCACGTCTTTGGAATGTGGGAGGAAACTGGAGCACCCGGAAAAAATCTACGTGGTCACTGGGAGAACGTGCAAACTCCGTACGGACAGCACCAGTCGTCAGGATTGAACTCGGGTCTCTGGCGCTGTGAGGCAGCAACTCTACTGCTGCGCCGCCAATGTGACATTCCAAGTTTTAGAATGAAGTTAGCCGCTTACAAATCCCATTCCCTGCCCAGCGTGGAGAATCATGAATTGCCAAGACACAAGGCACTGTAGATGTTGGTTCCTTTTTTTAAAATCACCAATTCAAAGTTATCTATTCAAGAATAATGTAGTGTGGTTCGTTGGATTTGTCCATACTCAACTTAAAATTGTCCATAATCTATAACTTAAAGTTTTTAAAAGCAATTAGTGAAACACTACCCCCCCCCCCCCCCCCCCCCCCCCCCCCCCCCCCCCCCCCCCCCCCCCCCCACCTTTCCCTCCCAACTCCAGTCCCGTCCCGACCCCCTAGGAAACTGAAGGGAGCGACAATCGACTGCCACGGATACCAATAATGTCATACACAAGAAAGGGCAGATGCTGGTTGACAAAAAGTGAACACATGGTGCTGGAGAAATTTGGAAATGTCATCCCGTCACCCATTCCTTCTCTCCAGAGATGCTGCCTGCCCGCTGAGTTAAAGAGTGCCCACAGTAGACTCACGAGTCACTAAGGTAAACGCACGGGCCACTACGCTATTACAACGAGTTTAAATGTTTCAATTTTTAACTTGAACAGTAAATTTGACTCGTGGAAAACCTCAAACATGTTTGAATTTCTTCACGAGTTAACAAGTTTCACGGGTACCTGCCGTTAGCGCCACGAGTCGCTAAGTTGCGCGCGCGAGTTCCGACGTTCCCGCTACGTTAAATGTACGTGATTACCGCGAGTGAAAACTCGGGGTCACTCGTGGGTCAACTCGCACCGTGAGACAGGGCTTTAAACTGGCTGTGTCTTTCCCAACCTTGTTTCACTCTTTATAACATGATTGCCCTCGGTTTTTTTTAGTAAATAGTTTATTGTTATTACTCTATTTCTATTTAAACAGTTAATTGTTTGGCAGTGAGAAACAACTTGCAAATATCTTTAAATGAATAGATATCATAAATCAGAAATATAAATGTTTTGATCAGTGACGATCAGGTGGAAATTTTCAAACACTCTATTGGCATGTTTATTTAATTTCAAGATATGGTGTGGATTTCTGTTACTGAAGGGTTTTACTAAAATAGTGTCAAAAGTTCAGAACCAAGTCGACCAGGATTCCCAACTACCCAACTATCTAGGTTGTGGTGAATGTGCACTAAAAGCTGGAGAAACTCAGCGGGTGCAGCAGCATCTAAGGAGCGAAGGAGATAGGCGACGTTCGGGTCGAGACCCTTTCAGACTGGTCAGGGATCAGGGAAACGAGAGATATTAGACGGTGATGTGGAGAGATAAGGAACAATGAGTGAAAGATATGCAAAAAAGTATCGGTGATAAAGGGAACAAGCCATTGTAAGCTGTTTGTGGTGTGAAAATGAGAAGCTGGTGCGACTTGGGTGGGGGAGGGAGATAGAGATAGAGGGAATGCCAGGGCCCGAGGGCTGAGGGAGAGGTGGGAAGGGGAGGAGACAGCAAGGTTAACAGAATTGAGAAAATTCAATATTCAAGCCCAAAGGATGCAGACTCCCCAAGCGGAATATGAGGTGCTGTTCCTCCGCTTGCGGTGTTGCTCACTCTGGCCGTGGAGGAGGCCCAGGACCGAGAGGTCGGATGTGGAATGGTAGGGGAGTTGAAGTGCTGAGCCACCGGGAGGTCGGGTTGGTTATTGCGGGACCGAGCGGAGGTGTTCGGCGAAGCGATCGCCAAGCCTCCGCTTGGTCTCACCGATATAGATCATCTGGCATCTGGAGCAACGGATGCAGTAGATGAGGTTGGAGGAGGTGCAGGTGAACCTCTGTCGGACCTGGAAGGACTGCTTGGGTCCCTGAAAGGAGTGGAGGGGGGAGGTGAAGGGACAAGTGTTGCATTTCTTGCAGTTGCAAGGGGAAAGTGCCCGGGGAAGGGGTAGAGTGGGAGGGGAGGGAAGAATTGACAAGGGAGTTGCGGAGGGAGCGGTCTTTGCGGAAGGCAGACAGGGGGGGAGATGGGAAGATGTGGCGGGTGGAGGGGTCACGTTGGAGGTGGCGAAACTGGCGGAGGACTATATGTTGTATTTGCCGGCTGGTGGGGTGAAAGGTGAGGACCAGGGGGACTCTGCCTGTTTGCGAGTGGGGGAATGGGGGAGCGAGGGCAGTGTTGCGGGGTATGGAGGAGACCCTGGTGCGAGCCCTCATCATAGTGGGGGAGGGGAATCCCCGTTCTCTGAAGAATGAGGCCATTTGTGATGACCTGGTGTGGAACACCTCATCCTGGGAGCAGATGCGGCGTAGACGGAGGAATTGGGAATAGGGGATGGAGTCCTTACAGGAAGCAGGTGGGAGGAGGAGTAGTCCAGGTAGCTGTGGGAGTCAGTAGGTTTGTAGTGGATGTCGGTCAGGAGTGTATCACCTGCAATAGAGATGGTGAGGTCAAGGAATGGTAGGGAAGTGTCGGAAATGGTCCAAGTGTATTTGAGTGCCGGATGGAAGTTGGTGGTGAATGAATGAAGTCAGTCAGTTGTGTGTGGGTGCAGGAGGTGACACCAAAGCAGTCGTCGATGTAACGGAGGTAGAGGTCGGGGATGGGGCCCTGGTACGCCGAGAACAAGGATTGTTCGACATACCCAACAAAGAGGCAAGCGTAGCTGGGGCCCATGCGTGTGCCCATAGCTACGCCTTGTGTTTGGAGGAAATGGGAGGAATCAAAAGAGAAGTTATTGAGGGTGAGGACCAACTCTGCTAGGCGGAGGAGGGTGTCAGTGGACGGGTATGGGTTGCTCCTCTGGTCGAGGAAGAACCGGAGGGCTTTGAGACCGTCCTGGTGGGGGATGGAGGTGTAGAGTGTGTTGTGGTGTAGAATAGGTTGTGGTGAATGTGCACTAATTAGATAAGATGATTGATCCCATTGTGATTCTGTTTGGTTTGCCATTTGTAATAGGATGCCAATATGCTTAGAACTTGACCATGATATGATAATATATTGACCCTGATCTTAGTTTATGCAAAGAAAGTGAATTAGTCCATAGGTGATGAGCTAAGACTAGCAATCCATTTGCCGTTAAGGAGCACTGAAAGCAGTATGCAGTTTGTAATTTGCCTTCATTTATTTTTCTTTGTGCACAAGGTGTAAAGATCAATGGCAAGGCCAGCGTTTATTGTCCAATTCTAATTACGCCTTAGTTGAAGGGCTCTTTCAGAAGACAGTTAAGAGTCAATAACATTGATGGGTCTGGGTAAGGATGACAGATTTCCTTCCCGAGGATGGATGCGTTTTTCTGGCAATCCAGTAGTTGTATAGTCACTATCACTGATGCTTGCTCTTTATTCCTGCTTTATTTAATTACTTGGACTTAAAGTCTCCAAATGACTGGCAGCAGTGAGAGCCATGTCTCTGGATTAAAGTTCATCTGCCTGGAGACTGATCCAGAAACGGAATCACTCTTACGGTAGCATACGGTAAACTTTCCTATTTACATGGAAGGATTTATTTCGACTATTAAATAAATTGCAAGGGTCCTCTCCATTACATTTTGCAACGTTTGCAATCCATCCTGATGCGGGAGTGGTGGGAAAAATCAGAAGTTAGATACGATCAGGGATGGTAAACACTGGAGTCAGGTTGGAATCGGCATGGCAGGGAGATGATTCTGATGGGAGAGTATGAGATGGACGAGCAGTAGAAAGGCTTCAGAGTTTCGGATCAGTAAAAGGGTCGGAGTGAGGATTGCTGCTGGTATTCTGAGTTAAATCAACGATTGGCACCTTCGCAGGTCAGAGGTTAAAGGGTCAGTGGGTGAGGGTCACGCCTTGGGTGTAAAGTCACAGATAGGCTGAGGCATGGGAGTCTTGAGGAAAAATGTTCCTTAAAGAAGTTTTAGTTTAGTTTAATTTAATTTAGTTCAGAGATACAGTGCAGAAACATGTCCTTTGCCCCACAGAGTCCACGCAGACTAGCACTATCCTACAATAGGGAACATTTACAATTTTTATCAAAGCAATTTAACCTACCTACCTGTACTTCTTTGAAGTGTGGGAGGAAACTGGAGCACCCGGAGAAAATACAACGTACAAATGTACAAACGAGAACGTGCAAACTCCGTACACACAGCACCTGTAGAAAGGCAGCAACTCTACCGCTGCGCCACTGTGCCGCACTTACTTTTTACCTGAAGCAGTTTCCCGGTACAGGCACTAAGTTCAGATTCGCAAAAGTAAGACCAAAGATTTTCCCATAAAAATTAAAAAAAAGCTGCAGATACTGGAAATCTGCAATGCAAACAAGACAGAAAATGGAAGGAAATGCTCAGAAGGTCAAGCAGCAGCTGCGGAAAAAGCAGCAGGGTTAATATTTCAGCTTGAAGGCTCTTCACCAGAACTGAAGTAGGGAGAAAACAAGTTAGTTTTACGATGTGGGGAAGGTGTTGGGTGGGCCGGACATTTGCGATTGGGAAAGGTAAGGATTTCACACTCTGATCTCACAGCCCTGCTGTTTGTTCCATGTTGCACTTTATTGTAATATCATCCTCTAGATTTGCCATGAACTCCCCCATCTGACTTAAGGGCGTGCACAACTTACCCCTCCAGCATCCTGACCTCGCTCTATCACAGATATTCCATTTATCCTTGGCTATATAGGGCAGGAAGGAATGTCACGGAATTGTGCAATGTGCTGCACGACCTCAATCAACCTTTTTATTCTTATTTTTCATTAAATTATAAATTGCACAAAAGTTGGATCGGTTCCTTTGTGAATAAATGATTTGTTTTTGAAAAACATTGTCTAAAAGAAGTATTCATCCATGGAAATGTGTCAGAGAAACTTAATAAGGTGATAACATAGTCAAGCAGTTGCTCACAGTTATCAATTGGAGCCACAAAGTGAAAGCTGTGGCTGTGTTTCAAACATTGTTGCTTTTGGTGCTAATAGTCAGATGGTTTTTCTGCAAAAATAAATTGTGAAATAGGCCAAAGAGACCATTTGAAACAGTCTTATGGAGATTTTTTAGCCAGAAACAAGTGCTGAATGGGGATACATTGAAGTAGGCAGGCAAATGGGGCCTACTCAGGAAGACAAATTGGTCAGCATGGATATGTTAGGTCAAGGGGTATGTTTCCGTAATTCTATGACAAAGCCATCAGCCTTTAAAACTAACTACCCATTGCAGCCAGCCTGCAACAACTCAGCCACGACAGTGTTTGTGGGAGGGAATGAATGCTAATGGGTTGTATACTAATGGGTTGAATAAAGATCCCCAAACCACACTTTATAGTCCAAGAGCAGCCATGGTAGCACACATCCAATAACAAAATCTTGCCAACACAGTCACCAGTGAGGCACCCGTTGAAAGAGTAGCCAAATGATGGACAAAGCTGTTTGTCCATGTTATTTTTTTGCACAGTCTGAAATTTCAAATATGTTTGAACAGCCTGCAATCTGTTCTAATGCTGCCCTGTCAGGTTCCTTTAAATAAAAGACATTGAATAGCTCGATATACTCCTAAATACACAAGGAATAGTCCACAAAGGAGGGCATCCTTAATGTATTTTGTCCAACTCTCTTTTCAAATTCATGAAATCTGCATTGTGTAACTTGTGATGTGTGATCTGTGACTGGCATTGGAAATGGTTTGGCACACCAATGTGCAAAGCATTCAGAAGTGGCTGCTTCAACTTCTCCAATAAGACTGTTTGACCTGGAAATGTTTCATACATCAGGCTAAACACAAATTATGTTCGATTTTGTCCATAGAAAATTAAACATACGATTTTTGGCAAAAAGGATCATGTTGGAGAGTTATAAATCATTAATTAGACCACAGATAGAATCTGGAATACCACATTAAAGAAAATATTTAAAAGCCACACAAATTAAAAACATATAAAATGGGGAAGTCCAGTTTAAGGATAAGGGGTCGGCTATTTAGGACTGAGATGATGAAAATCTTTTTCACCCAGAGAGTCGTGGATCTGTGGAATTCTCTGCCACAGGCAGTGGAGGCCAATTCACTGGATGTTTTCAAGCGAGAGTTAAATTTAGCTCATAGGGCTAACGGAATCAGGGGATATGGGGAGAAAGCAGGAACGGGGGTACTGATTTTGGATGATCAGTCATGATCATATTGGATAGCGGTGCTGGCTCAAAGGGCCGAATGGCCTACTCCTGCAACTATATTCTATGTTTCTAAATTGTGGCGAGGAGATCGTCAAAATGTTATGAACAGTGAGGCACTTCAATGATGAGGAAGGTTGTAAAACGTAACTTGCCTTCATTGGAACAGTGAGGAACTGATAAAAATTTTAAAGATGTTGAGAAATTTAGATAAGCCAACAAGAATAAGGCCATATGTTAAAAAGCATTGGTTTAGTTTAGTTTAGTTTAGTTTAGTTTAGTTTAGTAATACAGTACGGAAGCAGGCCCTTCGGCCCATCGAGTACGCACCGACCAGCGATCCCTGTATACTGGCACTATCCTATACACTAGGGACAATTTACAATTTTACCAAGCCAATCTGCCTACAAACCTCATGTCCTTGGAGCACGGGAGGAAACTGAAGAACTCGGAGAAAACCCATGCGGTCACGGGGAGAAGGTACAAGCTCCGTAAAGACAGCACCTGTAGTCAGGATCGTACCCGGGTCTCTTACGCTATAAGGCAGCAACATTACCACGGTGCTGCCCATTGTCATTTTTCTGTTCAAGTTCTGCATCCTGTCACTTGCCGTTCCAGAGAGCAACTACGAAACATTGCGAAACCTGCTCAGTGTGTGCCTGAGAGGGAAGAGCAGTTTGTTGAATCCGTACTGCAATGTGCTTCATGCTCTTTAAAACTAAAGAAAATGATCAGTTTGTCTTCTTACCCTTCTGTAATCCTCTGCTGAGAAAAAGTATTTGCATGAAACTTTCACGCTTATGTTCAAAGATACACAACAAATAACACCATCTGTTAATGATGGTGGCGCAGTGGTGAAGTGGGAACTCTACCGCTGTGCCACCTTCATTAACAGAGAGTTGAGAATATTTTCACATGGAGGATTGATAGAGTCTAAAATGTCTGCTTGAAGAGAGAGTGGAAGCTGATTTAATTGATCATTTTAAAAGAGAGTTGGACAAAATGTAGAGCTGTGGGGTTTAATACGACAGCTCCTGAAAAAAACGTGCACAGATATGACAGGGAGAAATGCCTCCATGGGTGCGTGACTCTCTGTGAAAAGACTAAAGGTGTTGAGATTCAATGCCCCAGCAAGCTGGGGCCAGAGCCTTTGCTTCTATCAGCATAGCTTCAAAGTTCTGGACATGATCCAGAAAAGTATTGCGGACATTCTGCTGATAACTGCTAGTAGGACAGCTATAGAACATCTGGTTGGTTTTTTAACAGTCTGTTAGATTGTATTGAAAGTTGCTTTTTTTTTTAATAGAGTGGCATTGTAGACCCAACATTAGTGCTTCTGTCATCCATCTCCATGTCATCAAAGGCTGGAGGCAGCTGCACCTCAGCCACAATGTAACAGGTAATGCCATCAATGATATTTCCTACTCATTGCTGAAATTGGATAAAGCACTTACCCTCCTACACACAATGCACTATAAAAAATAGTGAATAAGTATTTTTATTAATCATTTGGACCTTATAAAGCAACAGGCTAAAATAAAATTTTGAGTAATCTTATTATATTGTTAACGCAGGTAGGCGTGTACACATGGTTGTACACACGTATATGTATAATAAATTTAGACTTTAGACTTCAATGATGCAGCGCAGGACGCAGGCCCTTCAGCCCACTGAGTCCGCACCAACCAGCGATCACCCCGTACACTAACACGGTTGTGTTACGCACTAGGGACAATTTACAATTTTACCAAAGCTAATGAAACTACAAACCTGTGTGTCCCTGGAGTGTGGGAGGAAAAGGGGCACATGGAGAAAACCCACACGGTCACAGGGAGAATAAACAAACTCTGTACAGGCAGCATCCGTAGACAGGATTGAACCTGGGTCTTTGGCGCTGTAATGTGGCAGCTCTCCTGCTGCGTCATCGTGCTGCCCCTAAATGTATTATATATAAACATACAAATAAATCCATGTGTATACACTTACTCCCTGCTACTTGGCTAATTCTCAAACTGGTGAAGTCCTTTTCATATATTTCATCAACCCTCATTGACCCTTTCTGTTACCTGATCACAAATCTTTATCGTTAGTGAATCATGATTAGTTTTTAACATTTTTATGAAAGCTTTCCAAAATCTATTTAAACTTCTGGATGTGACTGTTAATTCTACCGCTAAATATTTTTCCTAGTACTTTCCTACTGAGTGCTTTGCAGTAATTAGGACTTCATCAAATGTATTTGTGAATATATTTTTTTGTGTAAGTAACCTATGCAATTTTCTGGACCTGTAAAACTGCACCATCCCAAAATCTATTTGGAAATTCTCAGATCAGGGTACCTGCAATTCCATCCCTTACTTCCCTTAGCAATCCAAAATACATTACTGGACCAGGTGAGTAATCCACTTCCACTGTCATTTCCTTCCTAGTTAGCCCATCCAGAACCTCAGCCGCTTTTCTGACTCTCCAGTTTTGATGATGTACTCCTGCATCCACACACAACTCACTGACTTCATCCATTTCACCACTAACTTCCATCCGGCACTCAAATACCTGGACCATTTCCGACATTTTCCTGCCATTTCTGGACCTCACTATCTCCATTGCAGGTGATAGAGTTCTGACCGACATCCACTATAAACCCAATGACTCCCACGGCTATCTGGACTACATTTCTTCCCACTCTGCTTCCTGTAAGGACTCCATCTCCTACTCCCAATTCCTCCCTCTACGCCGCATCTGCTCACAGGATGAGGTGTTCCACACCAGGGCATCGGAGATGTCCTCATTCTTCATGGAACGGGGGTTCCCCTCTTCTACCATAGGTGGGGCTCTCACCAGGGTTTCTTCAATACCCCGTAACACTGCTCTCTCTCCCCATCCCCCCACTTGTAACAAGGGCAGAGTCCCCCTAGTCCTCACCTTCCACCCTACCAGCCGTCACGTACAACAAATAATTCTCTGTCATTTTCGCCACCAACGTGACCCTACCACTTGCCACATCTTCCCATCTCCTGCCCTGTCTGCTTTCCGCAGAGACTGCTCCCTCCGCAACTCCCTGGTCCATTCGTCCTTTCCCACCCGAACCACCCCCTATAACCATATAACAATTACAGCACGGAAACAGGCCCTCTCGGCCCTTCCAGTCCGTGCCGACCATTTGTTTCCCCTCTCCGGGCACTTTCCCTTGAAACCGCAAGAAATGCTACACTTGTCGCTTTACCTCCCCCCTTGACTCCATTCATGGACCCAAGCAGTCTTTCCAGGTGCGACAGGGGTTCACCTGCACCTCCTCCAACCTCATCTATTGCATCCGCTGCTCTAGATGTCAGCTGCTCTACATCGGTGAGACCAAACGTAGGCTTGGCGATCGCTTCACCCAACACCTCCGCTCGGTTCACAATTACAAACCTGATCTCCCGGTGGCTCAGCACTTCAACCCCCCCCCGCCCATTCCAAATCTGACCTTTCTGTCCTGGGCCTCCTCCATGGCCAGAGTGAGGACCACCGTAAATTGGAGGAGCAGCACCTCATATTTCACTTGGGCAGTTTGCACTACAGCAGTATGAACATTGACTTCTCTAATATCAGGTAGTCCTTACTGTCTCCTCCCCTTCTCAGCTCTCCCTCTGGCCCTCTAGCTCCTCCTCTTCCTTTCTTCTTCCCGCCCCCTCCCCCCACCCCCCCACCCTCACATTAGTCTGAAGAAGGATTTCAGCCCGAAACGTTGCCTATATCCTTCGCTCCATTGATGCTGCCTCACCTGCTGAGTTTCTCCAGCATTTTTGTCTACCTGTCACAATGTCTTTGTCTTTGCAATGTGGGAAGAAAGCTAGAACCACTGCAGTAGTTCTACCCTACACACAGTGAAATGTCCCTAGACTGTAGGATAGAACTCGTGTATGGGTGATCGCTGGACGGCACGCACCCGGTGTTCCCACGCTTAATCTCTAAATTAAACTAAACTTAAATAGATCAAAAACACCATTTGCTACATCCACCTCGTGGTAATCCCATGAAACAATGATTTTGGTCTTGAACAGATTTGGTCCGCTATAACTGAAATCCGTTATAAAGAGGTCAGTTAAAACAAGAGTTTACCGTACTCATTTAGTATCTCAGCCATGCCCTCTAACTCCATAAGCAGATTTCCTTTTAGGTCGCAGGATCCACATTGCATCTTACAGCCATGTTCTTGTTCACATGTCCATAAAATATGTTTGTATTCCCAGTTATGTTTGTTGCCAGACTTTACTCAATCTCTCTCTGTTTTTCCAGTTTCTTTTATCAGTTTTTTAAACTTTCTGTAAACAAGCTGGTTCTCATTCATTTTGACAACGGATCTCTACCATATATTTTTTTCTCTGCTGTTATAATTTCAAATGTTTTTGTTGCCAGACTTTACCCAATCTCTCTCTGTTTTTCCAGTTTCTTTTATCAGTTTTTTAAACTTTCTGTAAACAAGCTGGTTCTCATTCATTTTAACAACGGATCTCTACCATATTTTTTTTTCTCTGCTGTTATAATTTCAAATGTTTTGGTTTATTTTATTATCATATGTACCGAGGTACAGTGAGAAGCTTTTTTGTTGCGTGCTATCCAGTCAGCGGAAAGACTCTCTGAGTCTGAAGAAGGGTCTCGACCCGAAACGTCAATTTTTTCCTTCTCTCCAGAGATGCTGCCTGTCCTGCTGAGTTACTCCAGCATTTTGTGTCTACCTAGCGAAAAAAACTATACATGATTACAATTGAACCACTGTATACAGATACAGATACAGGATAAAGGGAATAATGTTTAGCGCAGGATAAAGTCCGATTAAAGGTAGTCCGAGGCAGGGCCGTCTTAACAGCATTATAGGCCCCCGGGCAAAGCAGTGCACTGGGGCCCCTATCTACACATTTTGTTTTCGTTCCCCGTTTTTTCACATCGCTATAATCTGAATCTGGACACCAACTCCTGGCTTTCAATTCGAATTCACTAAATTTGTCTCTAATTTCCTGAAGATAGGTTTTCAGAGACTCAAGAAGATTCATGGCAACAAGCATGTTCACATCCTCTGACTGCAGGACCTTACTTGTTTTGTTCACTCTTTCAAGAATGTCATTCCAAAGAATTGTGAGAAAGATCGTTTTCCAGGTTCTCCATTTTCTTGCTCAATCCTTCTGCCTCTCGCCTCGTGTTCACTTCCTGTTCAGTGTCAGCTGAGCCAGAATCCAGTGCCTGTTTAATCTTCTCGAAACCCCCATACAGAGCATGAACAGCAGTTCATGAACATGAACTTTGACTCTTATATTTCTTCAAGAATAGCACAAAGAACAAGTTGTCCCATTAATTCAATAAATTCCTCACAAATGTTTGCCGATAAATACGATGGGGTTCCCTTTTCCAGGATTTCCAGTTATGTAGCGTGTGAGATATGTACACATACATGCATGTGTGGTTGCAGAGGTGACCGTGATACTAAATCAGAGGCGAATGCCAATGTCCACTTGTTATCATAAAAATTAACATTAATATTGTTCATTATCTTTAGTAAAACACATGCTAAATATGCATTTTCCAATAACAAATATTTATAGTTTAGTATAGTATAGTAGTTATTTATTGACAGCAAGTCACAACATACATAGATTAACATGAGGCCCCGGGCAACTGCCTAGCATGCCCATGCGTTAAGATGGCCTTGGTCCGAGGGTCTTCAGTGCAGTAGATGGTAGCGCAGGAGCGCTCACGAGTTGGATCTAATCTTCTGCCTCTCGGCTTCTCCCTCTTGGGAATATACCTGGTCTATGGTTAAAACAACTCCAACCTAAAGACTATTTATGTTCACTTCTTATCAAGCTTTGGTTTCAATGTTCTCAGGTCAGTTTCTTCTCATCACACATCCCAGCGACCTGGGCATAATTATGAAGGGGAATCTTCACATCAAATATAAAGTGTATGATGATCACTGCATTGGCATGTCTGAGAGTGAGAAAGTATCAGACGTGGGCAGTGTGGACCCAGGAAGCAACTGCATGGTCCAACTTTGCAATCGATGCACTATAGAAGTGAGATCAACCGATTGACCAAATGGTGCCAGCACAACAACCTGGCTCTCAACACCAGTAAAACCAAGGAACTGATTGTGCACTTTGGAAGGTGAGGGATAGGGACCCACAATCCCGTTTATATCAACGGAACGATGGTGGAAAGGGTCAAAAACTTCAAATTCCTGGGCGTGCACATTTCCGAAGATCTTTCCTGGTCCCAGCACACTGATGCAATCATAAAGAAGGCACATCAGCGCTTCGACTTCCTGAGAGAATTACGGAGAGTCCGTCTGTCAAGGAGGATTCTCTCAAACTTCCACAGGGTCACAGTAGAGAGCTTACTGACTGGCTGCATCGTGGCCTGCAGAAAGATGTGACCACTGCCCGGTCCATCGCCGGCTCTGACCTCCCCACCATCGAAGGGAACTATCGCAGTCGCTAGCTCAAAAAGGTTGCCAACATCATCAAAGACCCACACCATCCTGGTCACACACTCTTCTCATCGGGAATAAGGTACAGCAGCCTGAAATCTGTAACATCCAGGTTCAGGAACAGCTCTTCCCCACAGCCATCAGGCTATTAAACACATCAAATAAGCTCTGAACAAAATAATATATTATTATTGAACTATATCTGTTTATTTATTGTGTATTTATATGGTCTATGGTCTATAGACACACTGAACTTTTATCTCCCGTTCTGTATTATGTTTACATATTCTGTTGTGCTGCAGTAAGTAAGAATTTAATTGTCCTATCTGGGGCACATGACAATAAAACTCTCTTGACTCTTAACTGATCTGCAAATGGCAACGTGATTTGTTCCAGGTTGCATTGATTATGGATTGCAGGTGTAAAAGAACAAATTGCAATCGTAAAAAAAAAAGTAAGAGGTCAGAAGGGTAGCCGGACATTTGTTTAGCTGCTTGAGTTGGCTTGAGTTGTGTTTGTTGCTCTGTGTTTATTGGAGGAGTATGACGAAGGAGCTGAAAATACCAGCGCTCTGCCTTCCAAAATTTGGGCACATTCACTTTTGTTGCCCATGTTTGATTTTCCACTGATCTAGAATTCCCTCTTCCAATGTTGATGACTATCCCTTGGTGCAAATAAGCACATGTGTAACATTATCATCGATTGCTCACCAGGAGGCAACAGAGAGCTGTTGACCTTGATGTCCCCATTGACTATGATGTGAATGCATTAACTTGTTGGTGCCATGGAGAGTACTGTTAGGACGTGAAGGGTGCACTGAGGCGGGATTGCTCTCTCACTCCTGCTCTCACTCTTCAGAAGGCACAAACAGGAGTCTCAGACCCGGTCAGTAAAGAGAAACCATTCCTTAGCTGCACAGAGCTTAAAAGAAGTTTGCTCACGAACCTTGGGGGCTCGAAAGGCCAAATTACCGATTGTCCCTTCGATCGGCAGAGCTGCGATCGAAGGCTGAGCTGATGGATTGCGGAGAGTTGGCTTGTGGGGGTGATATTTCTGCCATCAACACCAACATCTCTCAGCCTAATGAGCACCAAATCAAACTGAAAAAGAAAAGCACTGGAAATTAATTTGCATTATTGAAAAGGTCAACATGTCCACTGCATTTATCTTTCTTGTTATAGAACCTGCCAATAGCAGCCGATTTAATACATATTAAAAAAAAGTCGTCGTACTTGCGTTTCTGAGTGTAATGATAGCCAGCAGAAAGCTGTTTCTACCGGCACGTCATTGCTGGCTTTACCTCAGCTCTCAGACTGCCATTGTTCCAGAGAGTAACATATCGACAGAGCGTGCTGAGTCAGGATGTGTTCACACAAACTCTTGTGTGAACCCACTCACACATATATGTCAAAATCCTCTCAGTGATCTGAGAATTGCTTATAACGTCAAAACGAATGAAATTAAATCTCACTGCTGAATCAATAGTATACATGATGCTTTCTCCTCACTCAGGGTTAACAATTATACATCATTCTTGTCTACTGCATTGAACTGAATGGGCATTGACACTAACCTTTACATCTTTTATCAGTCCTGAATACCAACACCTACCTCAAACAACATAGGGTTTATCACAGAGAGCTCAATATGTCAGTGGAACAATAATTCGAATTTTAAAAAGTGTCAGTGCGAAACTGAATGGCCTTGGGAAGACAAACAATTATTTCCCATTTCTAGTTGCCCTTCAGAAGATGGTGAGGCTTCTGAAAGTGCTATAACGTATGTAGTGATGTTACACCAATAATGCAACCCAGCAATAATGCAACCCAGCTTCAATGAAGAAATGGCTCTAAGAGCTTACCTGGAATGGGAGGATGTGTCAGATGGAGGGAAATGGAGGCACTGGTGTTCTTATGCGCCGGTTATGCTTGTTACTTGAAGTAGTGGAGATCCAGAACTTGAGAGCTGAAGAAACGTTGGCTGGTTACGGCACTGCATCTATGCTGTTGTACACAGGCTAATCTTTGTTAAATCACAGGGCACATCTATGGTATTGGACACAGGACACACTACTGGAGAAGGGAGTGAATGCTGATGGAACGGCAACTGTTATATTGTGGCAGCTTTGTCCTGGCCTAAGTTGAACAAAGAAAAACACGTAAGGAAAAATGACCCTCAAATGTATTTCACAAAGTTCTGAATAGCAGGCGCATGTATACCATGCTATCATTATTTGTTACTGTTGATGGTATAGATGAGTGGTCCTCACCCCATTCTGATACTCTAGTTCCTGTATTCAACTTGTACACATCCAGCTGGTATAAAACTTGCCTAGGCTTCCAAAATAGAGCAACTCAATGTTTATTTAATTGTTTATTGCACTGGTAATAACTCTACAGAAACTAACCATTTCCAACTTTTCTGCAACTTTTTAAAATCAGCTTTTAAAATAAATCTCTCTTTTCCCAGTTCTGTCTAAAGGTCTCAAACTTGAAACGTTGAATCTCTTCCTCTCTCCACAGATGCTGCCTGACATGCTGAGTGTTTCCGCTCCTTTCTGCTCTTGTTACCAATCTACAGCATACTCTCCCCTGCCAACTTGAAATATAGTTCACGTCCTTGATTACTCCAGCGCTTTGTGTTTTACTGTCATCTTTAACTTTACACCCCCATTTAAACGAGCATTCAGTCCAAGGAATTTGTTCCTGTGTGTATAGATGATCAATTCTATCCATGGTTTCCATTCAAGTAGCTAAAGTCTGTCCTTTTCTGAATTTGAATGACAAACCCTTGATAATTTGATTAAAGCAACGTCCACACACTCAAACCCTGTGTCCCCTCCCAACTTTGGTTGTCCCATCTTTATCCTAACCAGATAGTCAACAAACATAGGCTGCTCTGGCCACCTCATCCACAGTGACCAGTGACCAGTGACCAGTGACTCCCATTTACAGTATATTAATCTCATCTTCCAGCTCTTAGCCCAGCGCCTTCCATGCCTTGCTGATTCAAGTACTTACATAGACACTTCTTAACAGTGAGCTTGTGACATGTCTCCTTCCCAATCCCGTGTTAGTGAATTAGTCCATTGCCCACCGATAAGAAAATTATAGTGTGTAGGAAGGAACTGCAGATGCTGGTTTGCACCGAAGATGGACGCAAAATGCTGAAGTAACTCAGCGGAACAGGCAGCATCTGTGGAGAGAAGGAATGGGTGACGTTTTGGGTCGAGACCCTTTTTCAGACTCGAGTCAGAAAACGAGAGGTATCGACGTAGAGAGATATAGAAAATATGAATGAAAGATATATATGTAAAAAAGTAACCATGACTTTCCTTCTCTCACCCAATCCTTCTCTCCAGAGATGCTGCCTGTCCCGCCGAGTTAGTCCAGCATTTTATGTCTATCTTCGACAAGAAAATCATCCTCTCCCAACTCTTAACCATTGTCAGGCAGAGATGTTGAAATAGGAAATATTCTAGGTTTATCAACACTTTGCAAGCCTGATGCATTTCACTGCTGTATCTGTTTGACCAGGGCAGGATCAATGTACTACCAGATGCACTCCCGAGTAGTTGCATAACATTGGACTCTGTGCTATTCTCAGATGTATTCTGATGTAAATACCCCTTGCTGCTGCTAGACCATTAGCTTGGTGAAAGAAGCACTTTGGTCTGCCTCAATGTTGTTGGGTGTCCAGTGTAAGGAGACGTGTGCAAGTGAATGCTGCCGACTGGCACCTTCCAAGGTGTGGGAGCATGTGCTGAGGGATGCACTGAAGCTCAGTGCTGCCACCACAAAGGTTTTGTGGGGAAGGACCATAGAAGGATCTCACTTCTGAACACGGAGAGGCTGGCCCCTGTTTAACAGCCACTATAACTGGTGCAATGTTTGAGGATGAAACATTCGTAACTCTGAAATATTCTAACATCAAACTATTCTGTACAGCAAATTAAAATAATGGCATGTCCTGATTCTATGAATGTATATTTAACGAATAAAGTCTATTTGGGGGTTAAAATGAACACCTTCAACAGCTTTTAGGGGTAGATCCAAATTTGAAGGTACCATGGTTGTTGCTTTCCTGTTGATGTGATCAGACCAGAGAGATTACAGCATTGGAGTCATAGAGTCATGCAGCATGGATAAGGGACCTTTGGCCCAACTTGTCCATGCTGATCAAGAGGCCCCATCTAAGCACGTCATATTTACCCCTGTTCGGCCCATATCTCTCTAAACCTTTCCTGTTCATGTAGTTGTCTAATTTATTTGAATTGTGTTTATTGTGCCTCTCTGGCAGTTCTGATCACCCCCACCCTCTGTGTAAAAACGTTGCCCCTCAGGTTCCTCATAAATCCTTCCCCTCTCACTGTAAATTCAAGTTTAGGGAGACAGTAATATTTTGATAAAGATAGCACTGAACTTATACTTCCATAGATCTGTGTTATGTTCATAAGTTCATAAATTAAAGGAGCAGAATTAGGCCGCTCAGCACATCAAGTCTACTCCGCCATTCAATCATGGCTGATCTATCCCCCCCTCTCAACCCTATTCTCTGCCCTCTCCCCACAACTTCTGACACCCATACTAATCAAGAATCTGTCAATCTCCGTCTTAAAAATATCCACTGACTTGGTCTCCGCATCCTTCTGTGGCGATGAATTCCACAGATTCTCCATCCTCTCATTTCACAAGTTCCTTGTGTATGACTGTATTTTTTCTTTATTCTTTTCATCTTATAGCCAGTTTTTTTTTTAAATCCCTGGTGGTTCCTTATTAGATATGAAGCTTTATGCATCGAGGTCATAAAGCTGCATTTCCAGTGGAGCCACCTGCCCCTTTAATGTTTTCTTTGGGTTGAATGCATTCTTGCTGCAGGTCTGGCCAAAAGGGCTCACCACCACTCATTCTCGACTCATCCTTTAACCTGTTTCTTTTGTTAAAATACATTCTGTGCCTATTGATTTTTTGACAGTATGTTAAAAATAAGGCAGGAGAGTATTTTTTTATTCCTTTCCCATTGTGTCCAGGACTATGAGAAAGCAGCCCTGGAGAGGGAGTCTGCTGAGTTTAGCATCAAACTGTCTTTTCCCCCCCCCCCCCCCCACTTTCGAGCCATACGTACAGCTCAGCACCAGCAATTGTGTCAGATTGTTCACACACACTAACCTTTGCAGCCTGGCTTACAGCGTCAAAAACAAAGGCAGAAAATTCTGCAAAAGTGCAACAACTTCAATTAGTGTCATGAAAAGAGCAAAAAAAAAACCCACGAGCTCCCGGAAAAGCTACATAAGCCAGATCGCTTTCTATAAACTCAACTGAAGCAGGGTCTCGACCCAAAACATCACCCATTCCTTCTCTCCAGGGATGCTGCCTGTCCCGCTGAGTTACTCCAGCTTTTTGTGTCTCTGAGCGATAATTACAGTATATGGTTTACTTGCACAGATTACCCGTTTGTACCCCGAAGTAGACAAAGGGTGAGGTTCCACCAGTATCTACCTCAGCGTCATTGATCGTGATCCTTTGCTGCCTTCATTCTGAAATGTTTTTTCGTCTAACATGCAGTCGTGAAGGAGCCAAAGCCTACTGCAGCTATGAAACAGTCCCGGTGTGTGCGGGAAGGTGAAGAGGGTGTGACGTGAGGCCAGCAATTACCGAGGGGGAAATGACCCGAGGATACTGTGGTCCTGTCAGAATTAACACTGATAATTAATGAAAAGCACATCTGCCTGGTATTAGTCTGAGGAACTACAGTATAAAGAGATTTTGATGGATTAAATAAGCTTCCACTGGCAGTTAATTTGACAGTCAGACCACCGGGACTTAGGGCTATGAGAAAAAGAATGGAAGACATAAATGAGGTGGATTCTTAACTAAATCAAGTTATTATGAGCCAGAATTCAACAGATATTTTCAGAAGGGAATTGGGCAAATACCTGTAGAGATGGAGATGTGCGCAGGGCTGTGAATAAAAAGAGGCATTGGGCTTATTCAACAGCTCTGCCAAAGGCTATAACTGGGGCAATGGGCTGTATGAGATCGCCCTGCCTAACTCCATAATTTTTTTTTGGATATCAAGGTGAGTGGGTGGCAATGGATTATCGGCAATTCTTGATACATTGAGCTCCTGATATTAGCAGAATCTCAATATTCTATTACAACTTCGGAGACCATTTTAGCCTATCTAGTCTATGTCAGCTCATAGATCAGTCCCATTCACTGTTACTCTTCCCGTTAACCCATACTGCCCTTGTTCCCATCAACTGTGTACTCAAATCCTACCGCTCATCTACACACCCGAGGCAATTTGCACTGGTTTGTATACCAGCTAACGCCACACGTCTTGGGATGCGGGAGGAAACCAGTGCACCCAGTAGAAACCTAGGCAGTCACAGAGCGAACGTGCAAAATACACTCAGACAGGACTGGAGGTCAGAACTGAACCCAGATCACAGGAGCTGTGAGCAGAAACTCTACTAATTGCACCTCTGTATCATTGATTGGAGGGAAGATATCTTCCTATATCTATGGAGAGAAGATAATTTTCTTGACACAGTAGCACAGCTGCAGTACTGCTGCGTCACTGCACCAGATACCTGGGTTTGATCCAGACATCTGGTGCAATCTGTGAAGAGTTTGCACGTTCTCCTTGTAACAGCATGGGTTTCCTCTGAGTGCTTTGGTTTCCTCCCACATCCCCAAAACGTGCGGGGTTGCAGGTTATTTGGCCTCTGTAAAAAAAATTGCTCCTAATGTGTAGGGAACGGATGCCAAGATGGGATAACAAAGAGCTAGTATAGTTGGGTGATTGACGATCGGTACGGTGGGCCAAAAGGCCTGTTTCCATGCTGTAACTCTAAACTGAATTAAACTAAAAGTACAGTTCAAAGAGGAACGATAATCAGCAACAGAGCAGAAGTAACCTTGCTGGCCTCTCAATCTTTAAAAAGTAAGTGGCAGATCCCTTCCCACAGTTTGACTTTATTGAGTATTAAATCATTCCGCACATTTCCCTCTGCAAGGTTAGTGTCTGGCAATCATATCTGCAGCTCTCGACGGGTTCTGACCGTATTAACCTCCAGGTAATGTCCCAGGCTGCAGCAAGACACGAGTGTCATGAAGAAGCTGGATATGAGCCTGTACCTGCCTCAGCTGGCTTAATCAATTTGAAATTGAACTACATTTTCTGGTCCCGCACACTCTGCTCCTGCCCACATCTTTCGAAGAAACCCATAAGTCATAATAAACCAGAAGGACTAAAGTGACGGTGGAAAATATGAGCCAGAATCGGAACGTGTGATGGGCACTCACCCGCTTGACCTGATGCAGGATAAAATGTATGCGTGGATTTAGCACCAGGGCAGTGCTGACTGCTATTTATTGCCTTTGTACTTATCCAACTTCAAGAAGTGTGAGCATCTATCAAATCTAAAGAGTGCAGATTGAAGTATGGCAGCACCTCTTAGAAGGCCAGTGCTCCTTTACAGAGTTCTACCTTTGCAGTGCGGGTGGCGCTGACCAACATCGCGGTTTCCTGGGACCTTTTTGCTGAGGGTCGCCAGCGTGACTCTCCGCCCAGCGCGGCCTGTGGACTTCGGGAGCCGCGGCCTCCGGTAGGAAGTGGCCGATTCAGGTGTCCAAGCCGCTGAGGATGTTCTCCCGTTCCAACGTCGGAGTTCCATCAGGGGGGCTGAACATCGGGCCGCCCGTATCGGCGACTGTGGGGGGCTTCGGGAGGCCCCGACCACGGGTGAACATCAAAGAACATCAAAGTGGAGGATGACAGAACTTTGGTGCCTTCCCTCACAGTGGGAATCTTTGATTCCGCTGGTGTGAGGGATGTTTATGTTAAAGTCTATTGTGTTCTGTTCTCTTTTGATTCGTACGGCTGTATGGTAACCCCAAATTTCACTGTACCAATTGGTGCATGTGACAATAAATGTCTCTTGTCTCTTGTCATATTCTGTAAAAATTTCATTGTTCTATCCGGGGGATATGACAATAAAACACTGTTGACTTTCTTGATGCCTCCATTTCATTAGTGGAGACCGTTGCACTTGCAACAGTTTTAACTCAACACAGTCTGGCACAGTGTAGCCTGCGGTAGGCAGCCAACAAGTTAGACTTTAGATGTTAGACTTTAATGACAGAGCATGGAAACAGGCCCTTTGGCCCACCAAGTCTACGCTAACCAGCGATCACTCCATACACTACCACCATCCTACACACTTCGGACATTTTTCAATTTTTCTTCTGCCAAAGCCAAAGCCAGCATAGATGGGACATGTTGGCTGGCGTGGGCAAGTTGGCTGATGGGCATGTTTACATTCTATATGACTCGATGACTATGATTGAACCCATGTTACCAGAGCTGTGCAGCAGCAGATCTATCAAATGTTCCGCTGTTGCACTAATCTTTCTTTCTTTTCATTGCTCTTTCTACCTGAAAAGCAGAGAGTTAATTCCAGTGGAGAAAATGTGTTGGCATTCAGATGAAGTATTTATGGTGCAGGAAGTATTGTTGTAATGTAATAGTTGCATTCCGAAGAAACATCAGTTTATAGAAAATCATATAGAAAAACAATTAGAAAATAAAAACAAATATAGCAATAAGGAAATAAGGGTTAGAAGGTAGAAAGTTTCAGACTCACAATAACAGTTACTTTTCTTGCAGCATTTTCAAAAATAATAGTCTATTTTGTAGCTGCAAGATAAAACATACCAAAGACTGTATCCTGTATTGTTTATTGGATTATCACTGCACAAGTGTCAATAGAAGTGTCGATTTCTATGGCCACCCCCCATAAAAATAGTAGCTGTGCTCTTAAGAGACTATGGTATGTTTACTGCTGAGGGGTTGCATGGAAACAGTTTTTCCCCTAGTTTGCTTTTTTCCAAGATTAGGTTTTTTTTCTGTGTGCCAATTTCCGAAGTAACTTTTAAGTGTTTTTTTAATTGAAATCGCATTGTAACCAGTTCAGCCCGTTTAACGCAAATAGTGCTCCCTGTATCCATTGTGAGTTGTGGAAACATACAATACAGCAGAACTACCTGTACTGACGCTGGACAGAACCAGGGCCCCATATGCATCGTTATCTGAAGCATCTGAGATAAAATAAAATAGAAGCTATATCATTTCCTGCATTGCTGATTGGAGAGTCGTAGAGTGATACAGTGTGGAAACAGGCCCTTTGGCCCAACTTGCCCACACCGGCCAACATGCCCCAGCTACAATAGTCCCACTTGCCCGCAGTGGACAATATCCCTCCAAACCTGTCCTATCCATGTACCTGTCTAACTATTTCTTAAATGTTGGGATAGTCCTTGCCTCATCTACCTCCTCTGGCAGCTCGTTCCATACGCCCACCACCCTTTGTCTGAAAATGTTACTCCTCAGATTCCTGTTAAATCTTTTCCCCTTCACTTTAAACCTATGTCCTCTGGTCCTCGATTCATCTACTCCAGGCAAGAGACTCTGTGCATCTACACGATCTATTCCTCTCATGATTTTATACACCTCTATAATCTTTTTTGAATGAAAATTAAGCTAGCGTTTCAGCTCTTCAACACTCAATGACACATTGCCTGAAAGTTTGCTTGCACGGAGATGCAGTGAAGCCCACTGTGGCAATCACAACGGCTTTTCTGTGCCTCAGCTCAGGGATGAATCGGAGGAGAGAGATAAATAGGGAAATGCATTTCTTTCCAATGTGAACGGATATGCTATGAGAAAAACAGTGGTGTTCAATTTGGGTTTTGTGGCGATGAGACAGCATTCCCTAAAGCCCCCGCACAAACATTCAGCAACATCTGTGCTGAGGGCTTTCTCTTTTCCAATATCAGTTGCACTCAGCCATCAGTTCTGTGGGATCCCTGGTGTTCAGCAGTTATGGTATCATTAAGCTGATTGAGCAGCCCATCATCACAGGAAACTAGGAAGATTTTTTTAATGAAAATGTTGTACATTATCCTGAGCTCTAACAACTGCAGCATTTACACATAATTAAAATAGAATCGGAAGTATCATAAAATAAACTCTCTTGAAAATTAAAAACAATTGAAAGTTCCTTACATTTTGAAATATTCATGTCAGAAAATGCAATGCACTTGCACAAAATTGTTATTTTTTAAAGCCAAGTAATTATTGAGCAATAGTTGTGCCTGCACGTGCAATTAGAAACTCACTCACTCCTCATCTAGCTACGTGTTAAATATTTAGAATATATTGCTGTACAACTACTTTGTAAAAATCTTAACCATAACAGCCCTTGTGATTACTGTTGGATCATGCAGGAGAATTATACAAACAGCACTATCTAAATGTCAATCTTCAACAGTGCAGGGCTAGCAATGAGCTGCATTTCTCTGTTGTTTAGTAAGGGCAGCATGGTGATGCAGTGGTGGAGTTGCTGCCGTTCAGCGCCAAAGTTCGATCCTGACTATGGACGCTGTCTGTATGGAGTTTGCATGTTCTCTGGGTGGGTTTGCGTGGGTTTTCTCCGGGATCTCCAGTTTGCTTCCGCACTCCAAAGATGTTCAGGTTAGTAGGTTAATTGGCTTGGTAAAAGTGTACAATTTCCCTAGTGTGTGTAGATAGCGTAAATGTGCGGGGATCATTGGTCGATGCCAAAGGGCTTGTTTCCGCAAAGAAGCTCTAAACTAATCTAAGCTGCTGCCTCACAGTACCAGAGACCTAGTTCAATCCTGGCCTCAGGTGCTGCCTGTTAGAGTTTGCACATTCCCCCTGGGTCAATGAGTAGATACAAACAGGGAAACTAAACAAGACAACAGTGAAACTAGTGGGACACCTAGGGTGTGTGTGTGTGTGTGGGGGGGTGGGGGTGGAGAGAGAGGGAATGCAAGGGTTAATTGAAATTAGATTAATCAATATTAATATTTAAGAAGGAACTGCAGATGCTGGAAAATCGAAGGTAGACAAAAATGGCGGAGAAACTCGGCGGGTGAGGCAGCATCTATGGAGCGACGGAAATAAGCAACATTTCGGGCCAAAACCCTTCTTCAGACTGATGTGAGGGTGGGGGTGGGAAACATAGAAACATAGATAATAGGTGCAGGAGGAGGCCATTTGGCCCTTTGAGCCAGCATCGCCATTCATTGTGATCATGGCTGATCGTCCCCAATCAATAACCCGTGCCTGCCTTCTCCCCATATTCTTTGATTCCACTAGCCCCTAAAGCTCTATCTAACTCTCTCTTAAATCCATCCAGTGATTTGGCCTCCACTGCCCTCTGTGGCAGGGAATTCCACAAATTCACAACTCTCTGGATGAAAAAGTTTTTTCTCACCTCGGTCTTAAATGGCCCCCCCTTTATTCTAAGACTGTGGCCCCTGGTTCTGGACTCGCCCAACATTGGGAACATTTTTCCTGCATCTAGCTTGTCCAGTCCTTTTATAATTTTATATGTTTCTATAAGAAATCCCCTCATCCTTCTAAAACTCCAGAAAGGAAGTGGGCCGAGGGAGAGCTGAGAAGGAGAGGGGAAAGTAAGGACTACCTGAAATTAGAGAAGTCAATGTTCATACCGCTGGGGTGCAGTACCTCATATTTCGCTTGGGCAGTTTCCCCCAAAGTTTCATCGTTTCGGCGATGACACACCCCACGCCTCATCGGCAGTAAGCAGTTCACTGAAGCTGGTGGCAGCTTGAAAGCTGGGTAGAGGGCTTTCAGGCCAAGGTCCAAGCCGGTCTCAGCAAATATGGAATCCACACACCCTACCAGTCCTACTCTCCAATCAAGGACGGGAATAGAACCCACATCAGGGGCCTTTGGGCTTACCATAAGACCACCGGTAATCATGGAGGTACGTGAGTCTGGTTCTTCCAAAACATGGGGTATGTGGACCATTTACAAGTTGGTGATATTTACACTTTTGTTTTGTACAAATGAAAATGATAACATGTGATTGGTTTATTTTGCACAGTATACAAGCGTTCCAAGCATGGCTTGGAATTGTGGCCTGAGTTGTCTTTCGAGGCAGGCTCAGTATTACGGCCAGGATTGCCTTCTGAGACAAGCTCGGAAATATGGCCAGAGTTGTCTTTCGAAGCAGGCTCAGAATTATGGCCAGAGTTGACTTTCAAGGCAGGCCCAGTATTATGGCCAGAGTTGTCTTTTGAGGCAGGCTCAATATTATGGCCAGAATTACCTTTCGAGATAGGCTCGGGAATCTGGTCAGAGTTGTCGTTCGAGGCAGGCACGGAATTATGACAGGCATGGCCTGTTCATTGTGAACGACGGAGAATGTCGGTTCATCCTTGATTTAACTCGCATGTGCAACATAGACTTTCAGAATATGGAACGTCGTTACTGTTAAACAACTGATTTCCATTCTCAGGGATAATCGGAGACATTTGAAATTTATCTGCATGGGACAATGATAACAGTTAAAGGGTTGCAAAATGGGCTAACTTCAGCTCCCAGGTTACTTACCAAATTACTAAGCTGGTGCTTGAACTGCCAAAAGCTCAAAAACACTTGTTCTGGCATATGGATGATATTCTAAACGTTGTATTTTGCTAAAATCAACTGTTCCAACCTCAAACTATAATTGAGAAATTGAGGTTCCTCATCCATCCAGTTAAATTTAAGTTGATACCAACTAGCGTTATTGATTATTGGGATTTACCTTTAATTATTAATTTGTACTGTGACTCCGCCCTGGGGCAAGAGATTGGAAACAATAGAAGCCTGTAACAACCTTGTTGTTATGAAACAGCATTCTATTCATCAAGTGTAATTGGCAATATTGCAGCTGTGTTTCAGCTGTGCAAATTGGGCCTTTGCATTATCAGAACTTACAACGTGCAAAGTAGTAACCTCTCAGGTGCCATATAGGTCATTGTTAACAGACCTATGCTATTACCAGCTGAAACTACCAAAGTCACAATGGTGGACAAACAGAATTCAGCATTGTTCCAATAGGTTTTGGTCACTAAATCTTCAGTTATATTACAAACTGATGCTTGTGTTCAAAGATGGAAAATTACGAATGCCACCTCTACTCACGGAGGCAGATGGGATTACCATGAGTTACCAATTCTCCAGTTATTGGTATCAAATACTTCTATAGACACTATGTGCATTCTATGGGGTTAAAGGGTTATTTGTGCGAATATGCATAATTTGCATGCCCAATTCCAAATTGATACACTGTGGTGGTGGCATATGTTAGTCACGTGGGTGCAATCCATCAAAGTATCCTGTCATATTTACCTAACCTCATTTGGCGCTGGTGTATCATCACGTAAAATCGATGACAACACAGAATGGATGTTGGATCACAAAGTATTTTATGACATTATGGCTCGATGAAACAACGAATATCGATATGTTTGTATCCAGGCTCATTCACCGGTTGCAAAAAATATGTGGTTCACAGTGGCGAGAGGTACATTCTCGCTACACGGGGGAGGAATGTTCTTTTATGTCTTTTCTCTATTTTGCCTAATCAGTCGGGTATTGCAATAAATTCAGCAAGATCCTGCTTCAGGGTTTCGTACTGTGTGACTGGCCTATGCAGCCATGGTTCCCGTTTATGTTGGGAATATAATAGAACCTTATATGGTTATTCTAAACATAAAACTTTGCTGGTTCAGCCTGTGACTCGGGAAACCAGCCCCTGCATGATAAAATCAATTCATTGACTTGCAGACTCTGAGAAGACGGCTCCTGCAGCTCGGATTGTCAGTCCGATCCATGTATGTGCTCACTGCAGAGTGCAGGGATAACATCAAAAAATCAGTACATTTCCTCTACAGGAGATTGGAAGCGTTTTGTTTAAATACTCGGATTACTGACGTCTTGGACTTCATTTCAAATCGGTCTTTGACAATAAATCAAGTTATAAAGCCATTAACTGAACCCAACATGCCTTCTCATCATATTTGCTGCAGTGAGCGGGACCCACTATGTCGGGCCTCACCCACTGATATCCAGTTTGTAAAGGATATCTTTAACACAAGTTCTCCCAGGCCCAAGCACATGGAAGTATGGGATATTGACATTGTGTTAACACTATTTCACCAGGGGGCTCCAGCTACATTCTTATGGCCCGGCTCTCATAAGGTAGTTATCTTCAGGGTGCTGGTCTCAGCGCAACGGGCCCAGTCATTACATAAATTGCAACTGGACAGGATGGTTACACCTGTAAATAATATAATAATTTACATTTATGATTTAGTTAAGTAGAGCAGCCCAGGGGCGTCACGTCTCAAACTAGCTCTCATGGCATACCCCATGGACCTTCAGTTATGTGTGGTCACACATTTACAACAATACATCAAGGTCACCTAGAGCCTTAGAAGCTCTGATACTAGCAATGTTTGTTATAAGAAGGTATCTGTTCAGACCATCTCCAGGTGGTTAAAATGGGGTTTTAGCTTATGCAGTAAATACTAATATTTTCTAATCTCACTCCACCAGGACTGCTACAACATCAGCAGCAAGGGTTAAGTATGTTCCGCTAGACCACATCGTAGCTACTGCAGGATGGTCTAATGAACGAGCTTTCCAAACATTTTATAATAACCCATAGCCAGACCGGGGGTATTTGCCAACTCTATTTTAGGGTCTATTTTATAGTTCCTTCTGGATGACAGGGGTTACTATTATTATTATTATTATTATTTGTTCATTAAATAGCATCAGCATGTTTTAAATCCATGTCATGTCTGTATGCTTTATCAATGTTTCCCTTATCAGTGGTCAATTGATGCAGTTGTGTTTGTGTGGACCTTTCCACGGCATGAAATCACAGAGCTTTGAAATCTTCACGGAATCACTCACGTGACTCCGAAGTAAAATAGTAAAATTAAACGAGCTTACCAGTTTGAAGATTGATCTTTATTTTATGAGGAGTTACGATGAGCGATTATGTGCCCTCCGCTCCCAACCCTCGTATCATAAAGGTCATCTGTTAGTTCTAGTCTTCTCTAATCTTACTATGTCACTTCAACTACTGTTATCTGTGATTTCACACCGCTGCTTTGAAGATTGGCGCACATGCGGACTGGCGGCTTCTTCATGTAATCGCTCATTGTAACTCCTCATAAAATAAAGATCAAACTTCAAACTGGTAAGTTCTCATTTAATCTTACTATTTTTGTCTACCTTCAATATTAATATTGCTGGTTGCAAGCTGCCCAAGCAAAATATGATGAGCTGTTCCTCCAATTTGCATTTGGCCTTACTCTGACAGTGGAGGAGACCTGGGACAGAGAGGTCAGTATGGGAATGGTGTTATACGATGCCTCTATATCCAATGGGAATTTCACTGAAATCCTACACAAAGAAGATGACATTATAAGGAGAATTAATGAAGATATTCACATTTAATGAATGAAAGATAGAAACTCTTTCACCAGCAAGCAGTCTGATATCCTAGGAACATATTTTTGAAAGATAATTTGGAAATTAGTCCAGAGGTAAAACAGGTGAGAGGTGGTTTCACGCAGCGAGCTGAAATGATCTGGACCATCGCTGAGATTAGTTCTTCCTCCTGCACACCTTGTTTATTTTCTACACTTTGTTAGCTTGCCCACGCAACGCTAACCTCTCTCTGAAGGCAGCTCAAGGCAGCTTCGCCACAGTCTCCCCCGGCAACTGCTAATAGCTTCTGATTGCCTGGTTGGTTGTGCTGTCTTAATCTCTTGGACTAATTATGCAGCGAGCTCAGTTCTCTGCACATTGTGGATGGTGCTTTCCTGATGCTTATTAAAATGAGACAATTTGACAGTTTTGTGTTAGGAACAGAAGGGTCCAGGGTTGCGCAGAGACAGTCTCTGCTAGGTAGTATTGCTAATTGTGGTAGCACATTTGCAAGACCTCTCAAGGTTCACTGTGGAATGTATTTTGAAATGCAAATGGACCACATTAAGCAGCATTCTACTGTATTTATGGTGGTTAAATGAGAGAGGTTTGCTAGAACATAAAGCTATCACAAACTTCCCAATGTCCTCTGTCAGTTTGGAACAAATCCATTATTGATTCAAATTCTAATTGGATACTTTGATCTTGAAATTTAGCTTCCTGATTTCCTGTTACCCCAGTAAATTTTAAATTGGATAACATTTCCTAGTAAATATAAACATGCTGGCAATGTTCAGCAAGTCAGTCAGCATCTGTGGAGAGTGAATCAGAGTTAATTATTCAGGCCGGGTTTAAAGAATGCTCCCGATCTGAAATGTCACCTATCCATTCCCTCCACAGATGTTGCATGACTGTCTGAGTTATTCCAGCATTTTACGTTTAAGGTTAGGTTTATTACTGCCACATGTACCGAGGTATTTTGAAAAGCATTGTTTTGCATGCTATCCAAACAGATTAGTTATGCTGTACTTAAAAACAAGCAAGTCTAACTCAAGCACAGTAGATAGAGCAAAGGGAAAGATACGGAGTGTAGACTATAGTTTTGAGCATAGTAGCACTTTGTGTTTTGCTTAATCATAAAATCATAAGATCATAAGTGACTGGAGTAGAATTAGGCCATTCCGTCAATCTATTCCGCCATTCAATCATGGCTGATCTATCTCTCCCTCCTAACCCCACTCTCCAGGACCTCTGACACCAGTACTAATCAAAAATCTATCTATCTCTGCCTTAAATATATCCACAGATTTTGCCTCCGCAGCAGATTCAGGTCAGTGAGAAGCCATCATCCAGAAACATTAACTCTGTTTCTCTCTCCTCTGATGCTGCCCAACTTGTAGAATAACCCCAGCACTTTCTGTTTTATTTCAGATTTCCAGCATCTGCAATGTCTTGCTTTATGAAAATCTCCAAGCACCTTGGCTCTGGTTTGTGGCTTCAGAGCCTGGCAGAGCCTTCACCTGCCTGAGGCATTCCTTAGGTTGGAAATTTGACGGAAATAAACAGGGTATTGGGATATCCAAAAGCTGGAGATAAATGAGGGGCAGTGAAGCAAGAAATGACGGGTGAAAAGGCACCAAACCCTTTGGTTGAGCGGCACTTTAGTTAGGGGGGGAGCTCAGTTGCAGGTTGACATCGAGACTTCAGAAAAATAGGATGAGCAGTGATTTATGTTTAAAGGGGAAACCTGCATGGCATTTATTTTTACACAGAGAGCGGTGGGTGCCTGGAACTGGCTGTCAGTTTTGAGGTGAAGGCAGACACAAAAGTGGCTTTTAGATAGACACATGGATACGCAAGGAATGGAGAGATGTGTATCACACACAGACAGAGGAGCTTAGCTTAACCTGGCATTGTGTTAAGCGCAGACATTGTGGGCTGAAGGGCCTGTTCTTGTGCTGTACTGTTCTACGTTCGATGATTCCATAATTTTCCTTATAAATTTCAAACTGACAGGTGGCTAGTTTCCTCTATCAATCCTTTCCACAAAGTTTAGGTTTGCATTTATTATTGCCATGTGAAAAGCTTCCAATCGAATCAGATAATACCATAAATACAATCTAGTCCAACTGAAGCACAATAGGTAGAGCAAAGGGGAAGATACAGAGTGCAGAATGTAGACCTCAGCATTACAGTGTAGATATGTCAGAGAATGAGTAAAGATTCCAACTTGGAGAGAGTTAAACCAAGGAAACATACTGTTGGAAGGAGTGGAGGGGAGTTCTCAGCTGGAGACCATTTTCACATTATATTTTTCCTTAAATCTTAGCTTTATGTTATCAGACTGAGGAAGGGTCTCGACCTGAAATGTCACCAATTCCTTTGTGCCATAGATGCTGCCTCACCCGCTGAGTTTCTCCAGCATTTTTGTCTCCCTAGCATTAGGTTAGCTGTCAGTTAGTCTTCCAGGTAATGTGAGTAATACTGCTTTCGCCACATCTCCCTCCATCCTTTTAAAATAGTGGGTAGATTTTCCATTACGTCTCAACATTTATATATCACAAAAGCCTATTTTCACTGATAGGTGTGTGATTAGCTCTGAGAACATAATGCTTTTTAGTTTAAATTACACAGCGGGAATCCAATTCCTCGGTCCGTAAATCAGCTTGTGCCCAAAATACACCCATTTACTATTTAGTTACTGTAAATAAATACAGTTACTGACTCAGCTGGTCAGGGGGACTTTGTAACTACAGCAGTGCATTGTTCCATGGACCACAGCTGCCAGCAGAGGACAAAGCTGGAGGAAAGAGCACTCACCAATCTTCTGCTCATCAGTCACCTCCTCATATTTATTGAGTTCAGGGTTTCACGAGGGAGGAGATTGAGATTTTGGATGAGAGTTTAGAAAGGACTGCACTTTAAACCTGTCTTGTACGATTGTACCTAAAACATGGCGACTCTTGTGTATGGTCTAAGTGTCTTACACTCTCACACTTAGCATGATTGTGCTTAATGTATAGCAGGATTGTCACTGAACTGTATGGAAAAAAAAAAATTTCACTGTACCTAGGTACAAGTGACACCAAAGTACTATTAAACCATTGATGTTATCTATTCAGTACCGTGTTTGCAGACCTGTTATGTTGCTGCGGGTAAGTATTTCAGTTTTCAGCTTCAGGATATATGACAATTAAACACTCTTGACTCTTGGGTGATGTTACTGAACCACAATAGCAACCACAGCATAAAGGCAAGTTTCTGTTGTGGACATTGTCAGAGGGCATGTTAGTGAGGGTAAGAATGTGCATTGGCCAGCAGCAGAGGCTGCCCACGATGTAAAGCCAGTCCAGACCCCTCACCTCACACCATCACCGAGGCTACATGTGCTAAGCAGCAGTGTGACTTCCTAGTGGCGCTGTTTCAATTGTCGTCATCTACTTGCATGTTACCTGCTTATTTATACTTGGGCCATACAGATGACAAATGGTCGAGTTGCTGACTCACAGAGACCCGAGTGCAATCCCAACCTCATGTGCTCTCTGTGTGGAGTTTGCACGTTCTCCCTGTGACTGTGCAGGTTTCTTCCAGGTGCTCTGGCTTCCTCCCATCTCTCAATAACATGTGGGTTGAGAGGTAAATCGGCCACTGTAAATTGTCACCTATTGTGTAGGTGAGTGGTAGAATTTGAAGGGATTTGATGGGAATATCATGGGATTAACGTAGGACTGGTGTCGATAGATGTTTGAGAGGTGTATGGACATGCGGGACGAACTGTATGACTGAGATTCTCAGACTTTCTACAGTTGTTTCTGCATTCGAAGTCTCTTGGAAGAAAAGGTGAAGTGTGGTGAGGCAGGGATAGGGAGACAGTGCGGTGGTGCAGGATAGGGAGTGAGGCAGGGATACTGAGACAGCGCAGTGAGGCAGGGATAGGGAATGATGCAGGAATAGGGAGGGAGGCAGGGATTCTGAGACAGCGTAGTGAGGCAGGGATAGGGAATGATGCAGGAATAGGGAGTGAGGCAGGGATAGGGAGTAAGGCAGGGATTGGGTGACCGTGTGGTGAGGCGGGGTTGAAGCTTCTTTGCTTGCCAAATCTTGTGAATAAATTTGTTGCTACAAGATTTGGATGCAGCAAGAATTCTTGCACTGGAATACAGCAATGAGCAGAGAGTACAGTCGGCAGGTGCAGTTTTGGAGGAGGAGAAAGTGTTCTGAGCAGTGTTGGGAGAGCAATGTTCCTGCCTGCACCTCAATGAGGAGATCATCACTGCAATCTGTTACCTGCTGCAACCACGATTGTAATCTCAGACCTATGTCAATAATTGTCATTGGGTCATACAGCACAGAAAGTGACCCTACAGGATAACTTGTCCATGCTGACCAGACTAAGCTAGGCCCATTTGCCAAGGTTTGACGCTTATCCCTCCAAACCATTCCAAATCTCTTCTAAAGGTTGTTCTTGCACTAGGTTCTATGTGACAGTGATAATGCCTTCTCTCCTTCCACAGTGGAGCTGGAGATACTTGGGGCATTTTAGAACTCCATCCCTGCGCAGTCTCCCTGCTCAAAGGTTCAAAGGTTATTTCAAAGGTTATTTTATTGGTCACGTACACCAATTGGTGGAGTGAAATGCTTCTTGCCAATGCAGCACATAAAAAAAAGAATACAGACATAACAATAATAAAGAGATTTAAACATTAAAAAACATCCTCCCGCAATGGTTCCCATTATGAGGGAAGGCACAAAGTCCAGTCCCCATCCCATGTCCACCCATAGTCGGGCCTATTGAGGCCTCCGCAGTCGCCTTCACGGAGGCCCGATGTACCAGCCCTTTCTCGCTGGGTGATGGTGCTCCAGCGTCGGGAGAATCCTCTCAGCGGCTTGGGACACCTGGAACGGCCGCTTCCTTACCGGAGTCTGCGGCTTCCGAAGCCAACAAGGCCGTGCTGAATGGAGCCCCACCACTGGCTCCCGATGTTACAGTCAGCGCCGCCGCCCGCAGCTCCGCGATGTTTTTCTCGGCGGTCTCAGCTCACCGGAGTTCCAGCGCGGCGACCCAGGCAAGGCATCGCCCGCTCCGCCCCGTGATGGCGCTCCAGCGCTGCGCCGCTGCCGAAGCCGAGGTTCTGGGCGATCCCCCTCAGGAAACGCCGCTCCAGGCCCGCTGGTAGGCCGCGAGGACGGGTCGAAAGTGCAGCTCGGAGAAAAGCTGCCTCTCCGACCAGGTAGGGACTCTGAAAAGTAGTTTCCCCCTTCCCCCTCCCCCCACATAAAAAAGACTAGAACTCCAAAAACAAAAAACTAAAACTCACTAAAAATTAAAAAAAGAGTGAAAAACAAACAGCTGCAGGCTGGGCAGCCATACCACACAGGATGCCCCCCTCTACTGCCTCTTTGGGGACAAGTAACCAGTTTGAGCGCAAGGGGTTTTGCAGATGAAATGCGATGCCAGCTGCCAGTTCTGCATGCATCACTGCTGCAAACTCTGCACCATATCAAGATGCCATTCCCTCTCCCAGCATTCAGCGGTGCATGCCCATGGTCTGTGGGTTAGTGACGACAATGTTTCGGCAGCAACTGGGCAGCGCATCAGTGAAGGAAGGTCTGAAGAAAGGTCTCGACCCAAAACATCACACACTGGAGTAACTCAGCCTGTCCCGCTGGGTTACTCCAGCATTTAGTGTCTATCTTCAGCATATCTGTGAAGATCTGTCCTGGACCCAAGACACGAATGCAATCATAAAGAAAGCCTCTTTGTCCTCCAATGATTGATGAGGTACAGTATGTTGATGAATACTCTATAGATCTTCCACAAGTGTACGCTAGAAAGCATGTTGACTGGTTGCATCAGGCCCTGGTTCAGAAACCTGAATGCTCAGGAAGGAAGGAGACAAAAAGTGGTGAACACTGCCCGGCCCATCACAGGTACTGACCTTCCACCATCGAAGGGATCTGTTGGTCGTTGCCTCAAAAAGGCAGCCAGCATCATCATGGACCCACACCGCCCTGGTCACGCTCTCACTTCACTGGAGATGAAAACAATAAACACAACTCCTGCTCCTCGTTCACTACTCGTTCATACTTCGCCTTGCTTCTGCCATTGTCACCTGAATAACAGTGCAAAAAAAGCAACCTGGCCTTTGCTGGGGTTCTGTTGAAGGCAGATTGGAAGGCGACGATACAAGGGCCCCAGCTTCAGAGAGCCTAGCTTTGGTTCTGCACTTTAGTTGGGTGATTGGCATCAGTACGGGCAGGCTAGTGGGTGTGGGCGAGGGCAATGGTGCCGGTCAGATCTCGGCACCCCGAGTCATCCATGCACAAGGATGCGGGTAACCTCAGATGCTGCAATCTTCAGTAACCCGGTTGCTAACCATTTTAACTCCCCATTTCCATAATCGATCTTTCTAACCTTTGCTAGAATGAGCCAAACTCAAACTGAAGGAATAGCACTTCACATTCCACTCTTGTAGCTTACAACCCAATGGTATAAACATTGAATTCTCAAATTTTAGGACATTTCTTCCCCCTTTCCCCTTCTCCCCCACCCCCACTCTCTTTCTTGTTTCCCCCTTCCCCTCTAACCATCCTGGCGTGCTCCCATTCCTCCCACTATCCTGCCCCCTTTCCTCCCCTCCTGTTTCCCTTCACATATATCCCTCCTGGTTTTATATTTCACTCCGCTTCTCTCCTCATCAGACCCCCTTTGTCTCATTTCCTTCTCTAGCCTTGGTCGTCCGCTCATCTAAACCCCCTCACCCGTATCCTCCTATCACTTGCCTGGCTTTGTCCCAACCACATCTTTTTTCCAACTTTTTCCCTCTGCCTCTATCAACGTGAAGACGGCCCCAGCCCGAAACATTAACTATCCTTGTCCTCCAGAGATGCTGCCTGACCCATTGACTTAATCCCCAGCACTTTATGTTTTACTCAACTGTGTGTGACTTCAATCAGAGCCTCCCGACCTCTGGTGACCTACAGGAGAAACCAAGACCTCTGCCAGCAGAGTTGTGGTCGCACTCCCACACTGGAAAGAATGGGCTTCATCATCTGCAGAGATGCCTGATTAGTGTAGGACATTCCATGCCCTAACATGGCACAACATGTCTGTGCCGACCAGCGGTCATCCCATACACTAACACTACCCTAAACGCTAGGGAGATTTACAATTTTACTGAAGCCAATTAACCTACATGTCATTGTCATGTATGTCATTAGTGCGTGGTAGGAAACCAGAGCACCTGGAGAAAACCTTTGCGGTGACAGGGAGAAGGTACAAACTCCGTACAGACAGCACCTGTAGTCAGGATCGAACCCGGGTCACTGGCGCTGCAAGGCAGCAACTCAACCGCTGAGCAACCGTGCCATCAGAGGTTATGTGGTGACACACTCGGCCTCTGCTTGTAATCCGTCATCCTTATTCTGCAGGCAGCCCTCACCTGAGTGAGCCTCTGCAGTAAAACCTGCCCTCTGGCATGCTGTCAGCCAGACTCTCCGTGCAAACTAGTCATGCCTGTCGTCTCACCTCGAGCAGATCGCCAATCTTAGTATTCCTCTGAATTAAACACAGTGTTAGCGTCTGAGCTGAGCTGAGCTGACTCAATCAATTGTGCTCCTTTTTGTTGGGTTTTGCAAAGGAGAGAAAGATGAGATGGGAGGACGGCACAGTGGCGCAGGGGTAGAGTTGCTGCCTTACAGCGCCAGAGACCCAGGTTTGATCCTGACTACGGGTGCTGTCTGTATGGAGTTTGTATGTTCTCCCTGTGACCGCGTGGTTTTTATTCCTCAGTGCTCCGGTTTCCTCCCACACTCCAAAGACGTACAGGTTTGTAGGTTAATTGGCATCTGTAAATTGTAAATTGTCCCTAGTGCGTAGGATAGTGTTAGTGTGTGGGGTGATTGCTCGCCTCAGTAGGCTCTGTTTCCACACTGTATCTCTTAAGTCTGAAGTCTAATGACAGGAGGACATCAGCGCTTGAGTCACTCACAGCCTGTAGGGTAAGACTGAGGGAAGATGGAGGAGTGGATTGTGAAAAGGAAGAACAGGTATGCAGGATAGGGACAAATTCATTCATTGCAGCATCACTGTTCTAATAAAACCCGGCACTCCCCTTTCTGATCAGTGTGTGCAGAGTGGTTGTCACAGTTGAAGAGCAGCGGGCGTGTACAGATGCGCATTCAAGACCCACAGCCATCCAAAATATAAGAAGGCAGACACAAAACGCTGGAGTAACTCAGCGGGTCAGGCAGCATCTCTGGAGAAAACAAATAGGTGACATTTTGGGTCGAGACCCTTCCTTTTGAGCTGTGTCTGCAGGGCTCCCTGAGCTCCTGTGAGATAGTGAAATCTCCTTTTCACCTCCTCCGGTAGTGCTCAACAACCCGTGAGCTTGCATCTATCATGGTTTGCCATTCCTTACGGCCTCACCTCCGGCACATGCTCTGGGAGTAAGGCAGCACCTCCGAAAGCAGTGTGCCTAACATTCTCTGATGCTGGTAATCTATGGATATGAAACCCCTGCTGTTTCATACACAATGAAGAGCACAGTTAGGAGGCTGGCTTTCCATTTATTAGTGAGGATCAGCACCAGTGTGGCACACTGTGTGCATTTCAATAAAAAGTAGTAGGTTATTCATGTACCCGATTCAGAGTTAAGTAATTCAGTCTGTACTGTCTCCTATCCTTGAAATGGCTGTCCTTTGATCCATCATTAGCAATTTGGTCCACGTCAATTCGTGTGCAGACAGAGATGGGGAAAATGCTGTATTTGTGTTGATGGCAGTGTAATAACACTACTTGAGAGCTGCAGACTGGAGTGGGAAGAACTCCCAGGTAGAAAATGAGCCAAATTGCTCTGTAAATACATATACAATCTCAGACAGATATCATTAAGCATCTGGGAGCTGCAGACTCATTCCACAATCACACAGGGAATTTTCAGAAAGAAAAGTCTAAACAGCATAGAGTCATGCTGCACAGCCCATCATGTCGATGTCAACCTTCAAGAACCTAGTTATACTAACTTGATTTTCCAGCACTTGGTCCTATAGCCTTCCCCTTCTATTAACTTGGCACACGATGTTGGGAGGTGTGGCACTGCAGAGAATAGCATTGCATGGTGCAATTGGGAAGACATACAATCATAGAACTTACAGCACAGAAGAGGGCCATTTGGTCCATCTATGCTGGCCACAAAGGGTGAACAATTTTGTTCCAACTTCCCTGTACCCTAAATGTTTATTCCTGGCCCCTAAAAATGTGGTGGGGCCGTGCCCTTTCAGCCAGTGAAGTCCAAGCCCACACTTCTCTTTGGGTGCGAAGAGGACTCCTCAGCCCTATCGGGCCAGGGTCCGATCCTTGAGCCTGGGTCTCAACGAATGGTCTCCGAGTTCTCAACTCAAGAGTTGCAAATCTGTGTGGGGGAAGGCAGGGTCTGATTGGAAAATTGCTATATCGGAGTCAATACAAGTCCATTATTTTCAGTGTCAGATAACATTGGCCTACATTGCTTCAGCAGGCAGTGCCTTGCTCCCAGAGCATGTGCTTGGGTTGTGCAGGAAGTAAGGCTGTAAATCAGTGAGCAAAAGGTCAGGAGATGAATGGGATGTAACGCACACATATAAAATCTGAGATATTACGTTCTTGAAATGGATGGAGTGCAATAAGGGGTTAACATTCGAATTTCTGTGATGGCAGGATTGGTATTCACTGGAGTGCGGAGGTGTGAGAGGGTTACTCATAGAAACCTGTAAAAATTCTAACAGGACTCAAGCCACTCAAAGAAAGACACAAAACGCCGGAGTAACTCAGCGGGTCAGGCAGCAACTCTGGAAAACATGGATATGGGTGTCAGGGACCAGAAACGTCATTTGTCCTTGTTCTCCAGAGATGCTGCTGGCCTGCTGAGTTACTCCAGCATTTTATGTCTTTCTTTGGTACACTAACACTATCACTAACACTATCCTACACACACTAGCGACAATTTACAAATATATCAAGACAATTAGCCTTCAAACCTGTATGTCTTTGGAGTGTGGATGGAAATCGGAGCTCCTGGAGAAAACCCACACATGCCACGGGGAGAATGTACAAACTCCATACAGACAGTACCAATAGTCAGATTCACACCCAGGTCTCTGGCGCTGTAAGGCAGCAACTCTACCACTGTGCCACCATGGCCGCCCATGCCGCGATCTGCCCTCTTTGCAGAGGGCACCAGTTCCCTTTACGCTCAATTTCCCACTGTTTCAAAAATGTACCTAACTCCTCTTTAAATAACTCCAATGAGCTAGTCTTACAACGTTTCAGGGAACAGAATATCAAAGATTGGCCATCCTGTGTGAACTTACTTTCTCACCTGTCAATGTTTACAATTTACAAAAACTTGGATGAAGGTACCAAAAGTCTGGTTGCTATAGAGCAACCAAAGAGGAACCATACATAGCAACCAGCCATTTAATGCCTTCATCAAAGTTCTTATAAATTGTAAAACATCGATGCTCTGTACTGATCTCTGTAGTATATCATTCGTTACTTTTTGCCAACCAGAAAAAAAAAACACATTTATCTCTACTCTCAATAAATCTTCTCTCCATGCCAATATGCTGCTGCCTACACCATGTGCTTTTATTTTCTGCAACAATCTTTGATGAGGCATCTTATCAAATCTAATAATAGAACACCCGCTGTACATGTTACATTTTTACAAAAAACTCTAATAAATTGGTGAAACAAAATTTATCCCTCACAAAAACCTGTTGGTTTTGCATGATAACCTTACAGAAACTTGTAGATATTGCATGATAATGTTATATTTTTCTAAGCCCAGCAATAATATATTGAATGATAACTTCTAACATTTCCCCCGTGACAGATGTTCAGCTAACTAGCCTGTACTTTACTGCTTTCTGTTTCATAAAAGAGTCATAAAAGAGTGGGGCTTTGGAAACCGAGGGATGACCTGATAAAAGTATGTCAAATTATGAGAGGCATAGGTATGGTGGACAGTAAGAACCTTTTTTTTCCCCAGAGTGGAAATTTCAAAAATTGGAGGGCATTGGTTTAAGTTGAGAAGTTGAAAAGTGATGTGCAATAAAGTATTTTTTATGCCCACTGTACTGGGTGCCAGGAAAGCATTGCCAGGCATGGTGGTGGAAGCAGGTACTGTAATTGCATTTACGGGGGTTTTAGATACAGTAGGAACATGAAAATGCTGGAAATTAGGAATATGGATCTTAAAGGGCCTGTCCCACTTGGGCGAACTAATCCGTGAGTTCTGGCGAGTTTGCCCTCAACTCATACTCGCAGCATGGTCGACACGAGGTCGTAGGAGGTCTTCGTAACTCTCCTTCATGGTCGAGAGTGGTCTCCGCGTACTCGAGGCCTCAGCTAGGTCGCGGCCTTTTTTTCAATACGTTAAAAAATGCCGGCGAGTAAAAAAAGGTCGCCATGTAAAAAATCCATACTTTTTGTACTCGTAGGTTTAGTCGTAGTAGGTCGTAGTAGGTCGGCATGTCAGTCGTAGGTAATCGAGGGTAGTCGAAGGTAGTCGTAGATAGTCTTCATCATAGTCGAAGGGAGGTCGAAGGAGATTGAAGGAGGTCGTCTTCACTCTCCACTATTCGGTGTCCAATTTTCCCGGTTAGTCGTAGCTAGTCGAAGCTGGTCTTCAACATAGTCGAAGGAGGTCTTCAACATGACATTTTTTCAAACTCTCCTAAACTCGCGAATTAGGTCGCCGCAGTGGGACAGCCCCTTAAGCAGGCAGAAGTGATTAGTTTAATTTTCATCATGTTTGGCACAGGCGTCATTGTCTGAAGGGCCTGTTCCTGTGCAATACTGTTCTATTAACTTACTTATCAAGCTGGGTAGAATGCCAGTTCTAAAAACTCTGCCCATTGACTTGCGTAGAGTCTGTTGCACAATGCAAAACCAGCATTGAAATTCTTCCCGTCAATTTTTCATTGCATGGTTCGAGCTACAATCTCACAGAGCAGTAAGTCTCTCTCTCGATGCTTTGAAAAAGCTGCCTAATTAAGCCCAGTCCCCTGCTCTTTCACCCACAGTTGTTCTCTTTTGTAGAAAATACCACATTCGTTTTTGAAAGCTTTGACTGAATTTTCATTGAACAGTTATTCAGACAACACATTCCAACTTATAACAATTCACTATGTATGTTTCAATATTCCTTCCCTCAATACAAATTAAATTATCTGTATGTGAAAATATATACATTTTATCATCGAGAGTCCATTAAAGGTTTCTGCAATTAATGTTACACAGGTATGCTGCAGTAAAATAGATATATTCCAACTGTTAGAAAATGTATCTAATTCCAGAAAAAAATATTTTAATTTGTTTAGTTTTTGAGTCTGGCTCTCCAACCCCCAAGCAATAAAAGAAATAGAGAACATTAAAGTGAATTTATTGATCATCAAGATGAGAAACAGTATGAGCAATGTCCTCTTTCCTATCTAGGACTCCCAATGTCAGACTCAGTCACTACCCAATGCACAGTTGCAAAGAGAGAGACACATTAGCATTGAACTTAAGGTAGTTTTGTGTTGTGGATTTATACCCAGTTGTTTTTTCTGCTGTGAGCAGCAAGTGGCACAGCCACTACATAGGTACAGCACAGGAACTGGCCTTTAGGCCCACAATGTCTGTGCTGAACATAATACCTAAATAAACTAATCTTATCTGCCTGCACTTGAACCATACACCTCCATTCCCAGCATATCCACATATAACCTTTGTTATATGTGAATTTTAACCGAACAGTCTGTGACGCATAGCGCTGTGTTTAAAACCCATAACGCTGTGGCCGGTAGCGCTATATTTAGAACCTATAGTGCTGCAGCCGACAGCTCTTTGTTTAAATCCCCACGCACTAAGCCGACAGCGCTCAGTTTAAACCTTTGCGTGCCAAACCGGAAGCGGTGTGTGTGTTGCTTTACGCGCCACATTTGTAGCGGTGTGTGTATTGCTTTATGCGCCAGTCTGCGGCTGATAGCACTTTGTACCCAAAGGGGGGGGGGCCTTGCTCGGATGCAGTCCCCTGCCATTGGTTATACTTTGAATTTGCGAGCAGCGAGAAAGAGAGAAAGAGAGAGATTTTAATTTAGTTCTAGAGATACAGCATGGAAACGGGCACTTTGGCCCTCCGAGTCCGCTCTGACCAGTGATCCCCGCACATTAACGCTATCCTGCACACACTACGGACTATTTTGCACATACACCAAGCCAATTAACCTACATACCTGTACATCTTTTGAGTTTGGGAGGAAACCAAAGATCTCGGAGAAAACATACGCGGGTCACGGAGAGAACGTACTATCTCGTACAGACAGCGCCCGTAGTTGGGATGGTACCCGGGTCTCTGGTGCTGCAAGCACTGTAAGGCAGCAACTCCACTGCTGTGCCACCGTTGCTGGAGTACACTGCACAAGCAACTGCAGTGCAGCTTGTAGATGCTACACACTGTAGCAACAGTACGTTGTTGATGAAAATAAAGAATGCCTAGCGTAGTGGAGGGATACAAATCGTGCGGCTCGTGTTTTGTCCCTGTGTGGTAGGTGTAGGCAAGTGGAGAGTAATATTCCATCACACTCCTGACTTGTGGTAGAAAGTCACTACAATGTTAGGAGGTGAAGTGAATCACTTGCCATTGTACATTCTGGGCCAAGGCATGGTACCTCTCTGTTGGCCCTTCACCCACCTCTAGCACACTTGACCTTCCACACTGAAGTACCACACTGGAGGAATCCTCCTGTGCGTTACTTTGCTTGATAGGCTGCAGCCATAATACCAAAATCAAAGAACCTACAAATGCTGGAGTTTAGAAATTAAAAAAAAAAAGTAAAATAAAAAATGAAAATGATGGGAGCATCCATAGAACAGAAACAGTGATCCTTTATCAAAAGGAATTTCATCAGAGCCATTAACCTTCTCTATGACTGGGTATTGATGAATAAATTGGACCTCCATAAAAGAAAGGGCAACCAATGTATGGGGAGTGAAGGCAACAGGGTGACATTATTGTGATTTAATGTCATCCTTTCAAACCCATAATTGTAATTTTGCTCATATCAATATAACCCAGTGCGGTGACAGTGTGCATAAAAATATAATAGAAACAAACAGCATTCAAACTCCCAACCTGAGAATACTGCCTGCAGATGGAGCAAATTGAAACAGGGAGAAATTCACTCAGACATTAATTCTTTTTTTTTAATGTACAACCTGACAAAGTGAATCCCCTGAACAGGAGTCTGCAGCTTGGAAAAATATCACTTTCAATAAATTCAAGCAATGGAGGAAGTAAGTGTTCTATGTTTCATTTTTAATATCAAACCGGGTCACTTAAAACAGAAAGACTATAAACAAGGTTGGGACTGACACCCACATCAACAATGGCATCGGGGTCTGTACGGCTAGCCACCGGGGTGAATGCAGCAGGTTGTTTATGCAGGTTGACAGATGCAGAAGCACGTTCGGCAATATTTGGCAATTTTGAGGAACATCAAATAGTTGTGACACTGCAAGCTGACCCTGCATTGGATCGACAGACTGGGGACGAAGAAACAACTAGAAAATCAGCATACGTCTGATTGCTTACCTCTGCGGAAGACCTGACTACCCATCTTTTTAATTTGTCTTTGCGTCTGGCTGCCTTTCCTCTTTAACAATACACCCATCGACCCATCAGTTCCACTTACCTTTCACGCTCATCAAAAGCCTGTTTATAACGCTGCCTCCAGCATTGATCTACCTGTCCAAACCCTGGCTTAAAATATTCAACCTGGCAAGAGTTGATGGAAACTGTCGGTCGCAGAATCTCAGAGACGCTGCATGGATACAGACCCTTCAGCCCATCAAGTCCGTGCCACCCATCAAGCATGTTTTTTAATGCTAATCTTATCGCAGAGCATAGTATAGCAGAGAAACCCCAGACCCATTGGCCCACAACACGTACCGAGTTAGACTAATCCCTTCTGCCTGCATGTAATCCATATCCCTCCATTCCCTACATATCCATGTGCTAAAGGCCTCTTTCATGCCACTATTATATCCTTGCCACCCTCTTCAAAGTCTCCACATTCTTCCTGTAAATAGGGCAACTTTATCTTCCAATGTTACAACTTTCACTGAGCTATGGACTTGAGCCCCATCTTCCATAACCTTCAGGGTAGAGTTCCAGAGATTCACCATACTACACGCTGCAAGAGGAAATTCCCATGTTTCCTAGTTTTATAAGCTGCCCCCTTATCTTGTAGCTATATCCCCTTGATGGAGACTCTCTCGCTAATGGAAAGATCTCAACATCTGCCCCTGTCGTGGAAAAGCAACCCCATGCACGCCACACATTCACGAAGCCTGGAGAATCATCTGTGGATATATACTAATCCACTCAGCCACGTGCTTTCCTGCGAGATGCAAAACTGTCAAAGAAACCCAGGGCTACAGAGGAAAAAATAGGGCAATGATTATACAGATAATGTTTGCTTTCAGGCAGCAGGAAGCAGCTGCGAAGCGAAATAAATAATGCTCCAGACTCTGCATATCAGACCTTATCTTGATAAGGAGAAAAACACACACTGAAAGGAAATTTGATGTTAATTTATGATGTTGTGGGCCTATCCACTAGGTTGATGCTTGTCTGTCAAGGCTGTTACCAGGCCAAAGAACGAAGGATTAGCCATGTAGATCAGAGCAGGAGGGTGTCAACCTCTGAAGAAATTATCATAAAATGTTCAAAACGTCAAAAAAATCCTTACCTAGTCCCTCAGGTAATGGAACCAAATCCAGGTGTCCGCATTGACCATGGTTATATTGAAAGATAAATTATTTACCGTGTCTGCTGCAGCTACGAAACAGTTCAGTTACAGAAAGTACATTATTTACTTTCTGTAACTTTCTACCAGCTTTAGCTTGGAGGCCATGTAATTCACAATGACCGAAAAGCACTGCTAAAAATAATAAACAATAAACAATGTACCCGATAACTGTGGTCACCAATGAATTTTATTTTGTGAAAAGCATTTTTGCAGTTGAATAAAAGTTTATGGGAAACCTTGAAAATTTTTAAGGCAAAATGAAATGTTGTGCAGCATCGAACTGAACTGAACAGATGAAAGGATTACAAGTAACATGAGCAAATTTGCAGATGACACAAAGCTGGGTGGCAGTGTGAACTGTGAAGAGGATGCTATGAGGATGCAGGGTGACTTGGACAGGTTGGGTGAGTGGGCAGATGCATGGCAGTTTAATGTGGATAAATGTGAGGTTATACACTTCGGTAGCAAAAACAGGAAGGCAGATTATTATCTAAATGGTGTCAAGATATAATCATGATAATACATCATGGCCTTCATAACAAGAGGAGTTGAGTATAGGAGCAAAGAGATCCTTCTGCAGTTCTACAGGGCCCTATTGAGACCACACCTGGAGTATTGTGCGTAGTTTTGGTCTCCAAATTTGAAGGATATCTTGATATTGAGGGAGTGCAGCGTAGGTTCACCAGGTTAATTCCCAGGATGGCGGGACTGTCATATGTTGATAAAATGGAGCGGCTGGGCTTGAATACTTTGGAATTTAGAAGGATGTGAGGGGATATTATTGAAACATCTAACATTATTATGGGTTTGGACACGCTTGAGGCAGGAAACATGTTCCCAATGTTGGGAAAGTCCGGAACCAGGGGCCACAGTTTAAGAATAAGGGATTTAGAACGGAGAGGAGGAAAAACTTTTTCACACAGGGAGTTGCGAGTCTGTGAAATTCTCTGCCTCAGAAGGCGGTAGAGGCCGGTTCTCTGCATACTTTCAAGAGAGAGTTAGATAGAGCTCTTAAAGATAACTGAGTCAAGGGGATATGGGGAGAAGGCAGGAACGGGGTACTGATTGTGGATGATCCAATTGAATGGCGGTGCTGGCTCGAAGGGCTGAATGGCCTACTCCTGCATTTATTGTCTATTGGTCTGTCAAATCACCCTACAATCTCACTTAATAGCACTTACATACCAACACAAATTACATTGAAATATCTGAAAATGTACATAACATGTTCAGCTCTGTGATGCCTATTCATTTTGATTCAAGAATCAGCACTGAAGTGTCTCACAGTTGAGATTAAGTTTTTAGTTACATAAGCAAATTAAATTAGTCTATTGCCTGTACAAAATGGAGCAGCTGGGCTTGCACACTCTGGAGTTTAGAAGAATGAGAAGGGATCTCATTGAAACATATAAGATTGTTAAGGGTTTGGACATGCTAGAGGCAGGAAACATGTTCCCGATGTTGGGGGAGTCCAGAACCAGGGGCCACAGTTTAAGAATAAGGGGTAAGCCATTTAGAACGGAGACGAGGAAACACTTTTTCTCACAGAGAGTGGTGAGTCTGTGGAATTCTCTGCCTCAGTACAGAGTGGAGGCGGGTTCTCTGGATGCTTTCAAGAGAGAGCTAGATAGGGCTCTTAAAAATAGTGGAGTCAGGGGATATGGGGAGAAGGCAGGAATGGGGTACTGATTGGGGATGATCAGCCATGATCCCATTGAATGGCGGTGCTGGCTCGAAGGGCCGAATGGCCTACTTCCGCACCTATTGTCTATTGAAGTAAATAGAGAAAAAGTGAATGAGGAGTCCCATGTAAGGATTCAATGGAAGGGTTTTCTAAGTTAGAGGCTTTGCAGTGCAATATTAGAAACACGTCAACATTTTAGAACAGTTTTCCTATATTATTGCAGGTTGAAAGATAAAGTGAGCAGGATGGGTTCATTGATTAGGATAATTACTAACAGGAGGATGAATAACAGCATGGACTAGATGGGTTGAAAGAACTACTTACATATCATAATTTCTATATAATCATGGAGTCTTACAGTGTGGAAATAGACCCTTCGGCCCAACTTGCCCACAACATGTCCCATCTACACAGGTCCCACCTGCCTGTATTTGGCCCACACCCCTCCAAACGTGCCCTATCCATGTAATTCTGCAAATGTATTATTTACCTGCACTATATAAACTAGTGATCTTCCAACAGACCAAGTTTAATTTTAATATACATAAGACAAATAGATGCAAAGTGCCATTTAAAAAGTAAACTGCTGAATTTATTCATATGTGCCAGAGCTAAGCTTGTTGAAGCGTGCAACCATTTACTTGGTGAGGATTGACACCCTGTCACAATAGTTGGTGGAGCATTCAGTGCGAGTACAATTTCTGTGGAAGCACAGCGATAAAAAGCGGGGACAGCATCGGAAAGCCATCTTGCGGGAATCGGCAAAAATATACAAGCACCCATTGTAATGGGATCGAGTGTGGATGCAGTGAGGTGGAAAGTTGCAAATGATATTCACGCTTTGGCTGAAGAGAAAAAATCTAAATGGTCAGACCATGGCAGGAACACCAGAGTGTGTGCTGCAATTTGTAATTAGAATAGTAACCTTAGCTACTCCGATGCAACTCATCTAATTAGTTATTCATTAAAAAGTCACAATTGACAGACTAGCGTTTTATATATTAACCTACTTCTCATTTCTTCATGAGTGTCACCATCAAAGACATCTCCTGTTTTTTAATACCTTTCTGATTGCTGTCTCCTGTCTCCTGTCACCCTGTAGGAGTAGTGTAGATAAACAGTGTAATCTCCCTTCAAGGTGAAGGCTTGAAAGATTTGTCCACTTTTTGGTAGACCTTAGATTAATACTGAACTGAAAGTTAATGGTGGTGACTGTGTGCCTCATTGCCTGTACAAGGGCAAGTAATAAACAAGACCAGCAGTGCAAGACTTTGGTGCTGGGGCTAGCAGAAACCTCCTGTAGCATGATACAAGAATTAACCATGATCTGTATCGCAGGTTTAAGAGAATTATCCCAGGAACGATTGCGTTACTCGCTAGAGTTCAGAAGAATGAGGGGGGACCTCATTGAAACTTACCGAATAGTGAAAGGCCTGGATAAAGTGAATGTGGAGAGGATGTTTCCACTAGTGGGAGAGTCTAGTACCAGAGGCCACAGGCTCAGAATAAAAAGAGGTACCTTTATAAAGGAGATGAGAAAGAATTTATTTAGTCAGAGGGCGGTGAATTACCTCTCCATTGCCACAATCGGCTGTGGAGGCCGTCAATTGATATTTTTAAGGTGGAGGTTGACAGATTCTTGATTGGTAAGGATGTCAGGGGTTTTGGGACGAAGGCAGGAGAATGGACTTGAGAGGGAAATATACATTAGCCATGATTGAATGGCAGAGTAAACTTAATGGGTTGAATGGCCTATTTCTGCTCCAAGAACTTATGAAACAAATCAGTAAAGAAATGGATGGATAAATTCTGTTACTGGGTAGATACTTTAATATGTATAGGACACATAACAGACTTCATACATGTATTTTAGTTATTGTAAAAATGTGATGTAAACATGTCTTATACTGCAAATGGACCTTCTCTTACCTGGGTTGTTTTTGAGAGTTCAAGCTGTTGATAAAGGTAAGGAACTGCTCTAACACCTAGAATGATAGTTTTAGCACTTCCTACACCTTCAGGATTGATCCCCATTTGTTCTGATATACTCCAAGATTAATAACCTCCCACACCCTTGATCTGGTCACAGATTCATAGAGTGATACAGTGTGGGAACAGGCCCTTCGGCCCAACTTACCCACACTGGCCAACATGTCCCAGTTACACTAGTCCCACCTGCTTCATTTGGTCCATATCTCTCCAAACCTGCCCTATCCATGTACCTGTCTGACTGTTTCTTAAATGTTGGGATAGTCCCAGCCTCAACGACATCCTCTGGCAGCTTGTTCCGTACACCTACCACCCTCTGTGTGAAAAAGTTACCCCTCAGATTCCTATAAAATCTTCTCCCCATCACCTTAAACCTATGTCCTCTGGTCCTCGATTCACCTACTCTGGGTAAGGTCTGTAACCTCCTCCCCAATCCTTTGATTCCCTCCCCACTGCTGAATCATAATGGCCATATTCCCCCGGCACCCCAACCTGCTACGCAGTCCTCCCAATTTCCTTCCCCTCTGTCAACTCCCCCAGACCTCAACCTTCTCCCACCCACCTTCTTCCCCAATGCAATCTTCTCTCTGTAATTACCTCTCCAATTGCCATAATCTGCTCTCCACCCACTCTCAATACCACCTCCCAGTACTGGGAGATTGAGATTATACAATACAATGTCCCAGAATCTGGAGGTTGAGATTGCAGAACAAATGCCATGTGTGCATGGAAACCAGTCCCACTGCATGCAATGTCAAGAAAGTGGCCCCCTCATATCTTTGAACCAAAACCTTCTGCACCTCACCTTCTCCTCATCTACATCCTTGTATTTAACCGTTACCACTTCATCATTACAGCAACATTGCCAACAAAAGTGCCTTGTATTCATTTAGTTGTGACCGCTTTAGTGACTGCATTGGATCCATTGGGATCCATCCATTTGCAATTATTATCTGTCCCAATGACAAGCCATCTTTTTCTGAGCAACAGTAACACAAAACAGTAGAAGATTTATTGAGTTCAAAAGCATGAGATCTGAATTATCGCTTCAAATATATTCCGCCATTTAATGGGATCTTGGCTGGTCTGTAATCTTTCTCCAGGTATCTGCCATATCCTCAAACCTGTTATTACCTGGGTATAAATGCCATTTGTATATGAGAGTTCTACCATCCTCTTTGTTTTTGACCTAAATCATGATTGGCCTGGATGTAAATGTTACGCTCTGCTCTCAAACTTAGACTACCAACCAGAAATCCTCCTTATCAACTTATCAATTTACCCCTCGACATTTTCTCCTCTGTGTCGGTGAGACTTGCTGAGACCCTTCACTCAGTCCACAAAGGCCATCTGGAGCTCCCGGTTGCAAGGACTGACCTGTCTGTCTCCCCCACTGCAAGGGGGAAGCCAAACACAAACAACAGGAACAGCACCTCACGTTATAGCTATGCCCTCTAGTGTTGGACATTTCCAACCTAGGAAAAGGTTCTGACGGTCTACGTGTCGGTCTATGTGTCTCATATGTATACAAGCATTAACTCTCCAATTTCAGGTAACTGTCTTTGAGTCTGATTTACTCACACACCTCCTTTCCAAACCATCCCCCTATCACCCAGTTTCCTACCCCTAGAAACATAGAAACATAGAAATTAGGTGCAGGAGTAGGCCATTCAGCCCTTCGAGCCTGCACCGCCATTCAATATGATCATGGCTGATCATGCAACTCGGCATCCCGTACCTGCCTTCTCTCCATACCCTCTGATCCCCTTAGCCACAAGGGCCACATCCAACTCACTCTCAAATATAGCCAATGAACTGGCCTCAACTACCCTCTGTGGCAGAGAGTTCCAGAGACTCACCACTCTCTGTGTGAAAAAAGTCTTTCTCATCTCGGTCTTAAAGGATTTCCCCCTTATCCTTAAGCTGTGACCCCTTGTCCTGGACTTCCCCAACATCGGGAACAATCTTCCTGCATCTAACCTGTCCAACCCCTTAAGATACCCCTCCCCCACTTACAGCCATACACTCCTGCTCTGTATCCCCTCCCACACGGTTCCAGTTTATCCACCATTCCCAACAATCTTTGGTCCCACCCTTTATCAGATTTCATAATCTGCATCCCTTTCTTCCTTTCTTGTTTCCACATCCCCTCCCTGCATCTGTCGTACCTGCCCACCCCTCCCCACCCGACCGCCCTCTTGATTCCATCTGGCAATCAACCCCTCCTTGGCTGGATCCATTACCTACTTGTCAGCTCTGTCCTACCCCCCCCCCCCCCCCCCCCCAACCTCTTTATACTGACCATCTCCTCTCTACTCTTTCAGTCCAGATGAAAGGTCTCAACCCAAAAAGTTGACGATCCATCACCCACTACAGATGTGCCTGACCTGCTAAGTTTGTCCAGCACCTCTCTTTTTTGTTTGCTTGGGAGATTATAGAGAGGCAATATATTGGCGAGAATACCTTGGAATGGTGGGACATGTTGCAAGGAATTAGCTATTTATCCATTGGAATATATCCCCTCGTTGTCCATATGTTCCCACACTCCTGGTATGCATCTAGAAATGGAAGAAACCATTGATTTTTTTTTTCTAAAGCAGTAACTCATGGAGGTCTAGATCAGATACAGTGGATGTAAGGGTGTTGAATAATGTCAACTAATTCAAGGAACAGATGGAACCAATTCACTTGATAGAACGAGAGATGTTAAGACATAGTCCACTGAGTGAAATATGTGATCATTTGGAGCAACTGTAATGGTTCAGCTGATGTTATAAATCTCCTGAAAACATTTGGTGAAATATGATATAATTAGTTATTTGCATAAAAGGCAGCTATTACACTGAATACAGCTAATTGAAATTACACAATCTGTGTTCATGGCCCATTGTGATTTGGATGTGGTTTTGATCAGTTATTCAGAGTTCTCAATGTCAAGACCATTTCTATTCAATATTCCAATTAACAATTTGTTGAATGACTGAAGTGGGAATATCATTTAATTTAGAGGATTAAATAAAGATTCACAAGGATACAGCGAGGCACATTATATATGTGGTGAATGGGCTCCAAATCTGAGATTGGACCCCTGTGTTCATGCTGAGAGGTATTTAGCTTTGAAGAGAGAGCAACCTACAACCAGAATATCACCAAATCTTTTCAAACACAGAAAGAGGAGCCAAAATTCCATTACTTATATTTGAGAAGTACAGACAAGGAGAACACAAGACACAAGGAACTGCAGATGTTGCAATCTTGAGTAAAACAAAAAGCGCTGGAGGAACTCAGCAGGTCAGCCAACATATGTGGCGTGGACAGGTCATATTTTGGGTGAGGACCCTTCTTCAAATATGATTCTTATATGAAATGATGATTTACGTATGGAAACATGATTTTTCTGTAAAAACATTAAATTGAAGCATCTAATTTAACAGATAATTGGGTCTCAGAAGTTGCAGACATTTAAAGCCACCATTTACTACCCACCCCAATTGGCTTTGAGAAGGAATCAGTGAGCCATCTAATTCAGTCACTGCAACCCTTCTGGTGCAGGTGATTCCTCAATTCTGCTCAGATGATAATTTCTGAATTTCGACCCAGTGAGGAGGGCAGACCAGCTATATATTCCCCAGTCATGATGGTGGGTGCCTGGTACATGGATACAATGTAATGTGCCCATGCACCTCCTGTCCTTGCCCTTTTGGTGGTCGAGCTCAGAGTTTCGGGAGGTACTGTCGGAGTGAGTACGTCTATTTTGTATTTGGCTTAACACTACTGCGTCTGTTTGCTGGAGGCGGGGAGATTGAATGCTTCAGGCATTTAAGGGGATGGAAATTAAGCAGGTTGCTTTGTCCTGGATAGTTTGAGTTCCTTGACCTGTTATTACAGTTTTATTTACCCAGGCAAGTATTGCATAATCCACTATGGTCCTGACATGGATGACAGAATGGATTTGCGATGCTGGGTAGTCAGTCTCTGACCTGTTCTTGTAGATACAGTATTCATGTGAGGATCCAGTTGAATTTCTGGTCAAATACATCTACAGGACATTGATACAGAGGGAACTTGGTGATGGTACCTCGTCGATGACCCTCAGACTATCCTTAATCCTTTGCTGGCTTTACCTTGCACTAAACGTCAATCCCTTATCATGTAAATGGCTGGATTGTAATTATGCATTGTCTTTCCACTGACTGGTTGGTGCGCAACAATAGCTTTTCACTGTACCTTGGTACATGTGACAATAAACTAAACTGTAACTCCAGTGAACATTAAAGGTAACTCATGAGACTCTTGTTGAGGATGATCATTGTTTTATCATGCTTCCTGCACAGATTAATCATTCATCATTGATGTTTCTTCACCTATATCCATCTCCCATAGAGAGGGGAGATCCTGAAGAATAGACAATGTGGAGATGGTTCCGCCGTCATATTTCTCTGCTTCTACTGGAGCTCCCATTCACAGTGTAATTGTGGACAATAGAGTGATACTTTATTTCAGGGCCCTGGTGTCACCATGAGGAAATTCTGCTTACGGTTCACAATAATTTTCATAACAAGAGAGTGAAAACCTTTCAGGGCCTGTCCCACTTACGTGTCCTTGGCACGCAAATGACATCAAGTGCTCCAGACGGCTGTGCGGATGCATGAAATCACCAGCGACCTTCGCGGGACCGTCGTGCCTCAACGCGACCACGAGGTTGCGTAATTAGCGTGCCAAGGACACGTAAGTGAAACAGGGGCTTTCCTCTTCATACTGAATTTGATGTTAGTGATGAAGCCCCTCCATGAGCATGTGAATGCAGCCAATGCTCATTTGCTTACAAATAAATGCTGGTAAATCCCAGTGCTCAAGATGCCAGCTGCTTTGCACGAAACACAGTGCCTTGGGCTACCGGTCTGATGCAGCAGACAGTGATCTGCAGTGATCACTTGGACAATTCTGCAGAGCGTAGATTGAAGGTCAACATGACCATCATGTGTGGAAGAGTACAGGCTGAAACGCATGGCTGAAGATCTTGCTGTCAGTGGCAACAGCCGAGGGAAGCCCGAGCCTATAAATACACTAGGTGCTGGAGTACACGGCGGGTCAGGCAGCATCTCTGGAGGACATGGCTGGGCGACATCTCGGGTCAGGATCCTTCTTCAGACTCACGATTCCAGCATCTCGAGTTTGTTGTGTTTCTCAATGAATTTTACTGCTCTACTGTGAAACAACTTCAAAGGATGCTTGCAGGTCAGACTGAAACAACGTGCTTCCCAGTCCCCCCTCTTCAGCAATACTACTGGCTAATGTGCAAGTTATAGAGAACAAGCTGGATGAACTTTAAGCCGGACTAACCTACCTTAAGGTACCGAGAGACTGCCGCGTGCTCTGTTCACAGAGACATGACTCACCCATAACACACCTGACTGTGCCATTCAACCTGAGGGCTTCTCCCTTCACCTGGTGGTCTGCACGGCATCCTTGGAAAAGGTTAAAGGTGGAGGGGTCTGCACTCTAATCAACATATATATATTAGACTAAGTGGGACCCGTTAGGTCCCAGCAACACACGGGAGGGCTGGTCCCCCAATACAATATTCCAATTCCAATATTGGTGGCCATTGAGGGGGGGGGGGGGGCTTTCTGGAGTGCTAGTATAGGTGTTGTGGGCTGAAGGGACTGGTTTCCAGAGGGCTAGTCTGGACATTGTGGGCTGAATGGATTCTTGGGCTGGCGGCTCTGTCACTCAAGCCTGTTGTGCTGGCAGCTCACTAACTCACGGCTGGTGGGTTGGCAGTTGACTCATGGCTATTCCTTGAAATTCAAGCAGGGTGCAAGGCCACCAAATTCAAGTGCAGTTTCTTACCACTTCAAGCTGGGTGCAAGGCCACCAAATTCAAGTGCAATTTAATACCATTTCAAGCAAGGTGCAAGGCCACTAAAGACAGTGAGTCGTGACCTCTCCCTCTTCCATCTTGCAGAGACTGAGCCATGCCCACAATTCTGGGTTTTATAGTCCCTCGCCCCTCCCACCAGAGGGGGCGTGACCTTCATGGCGTGATTGACAGGAGAGAGAATCTCAACATTTTTTAAACGCTACCACTAAATCTTTTATTTTTCATCGATTGGAAAATCCTCGGCACCTGATGAGCGGAGGTGGACTCTGAGTAAGGTGGCCAAAAATCACAGCCGTATGTGGTAGTGTTTTTTCTAAAATCGATATAAAGTGCAAACAAGAAGTGGTCAAGATTAGACTTTTAATTATATAGAAGGCAAGGCAACTTTAATTAGGCAAAGCAACTTTAATTAGGCAACAAAGCTTTAGCATTTCCAAACCATGGGCAACACAGCTTTAGCATTTCCAAACCAAAGGCAACACAGCTTTAGCATTTCCAATCCAAAGGCAACACAGCTTTAGCATTTCCAAACCAAAGGCAACACAGATTTAGCATTTCCAAACCAAAGGCAACACAGCTTTAGCATTTCCAAACTATATTTTGAAACCACATTAAGGGCACTGATAGGTCAGTAAAACCACTCACAGTTTAGTAGACATGTGTTCAGTGTTATTCACAGCTCAGACGGAGAGACGTGACCCTCTCGCTCCCCCATCTTGCAGAGGCTGACTGAGGCACTCAACACATCCGGGTTTTATAGTCCCTCCGGAAGGGGCGTGAATCTCAACATTTTTTAAACACTAATAACACTTTTATTTTTATCGTTGAGAAAAATTATCTTGTCCTGCGCAACAGAGGGGGACTCTGAGTAAGATGGCCAAAAATCACAGCCGTAAGTGGCAGCGTTTTTTCTAAAATCCATATACAGAAAAACAGGAAGTGGTCAAGATCAGACTTTTAGTAATATAGATATATACACATATATAGTTAATTTTAGTTTAGTTTAGAGATACAGCACGGAACAGGCCCTTCAGCCCGACAAGTCCACACCGACCAGGGATCCCCGCACATTAACATATACCAAGCCTATTAACCTACAAACCTGTATGTCTTTGGAGTGTGGGAGGAAACTGAAGATCTCGGACGCGGTCATGGGAAGATCGTACAAACTCCGTACTGAGCCATGGTCAGTATTGAACCCAGCTCTCTGGTGCTATAAGCGTGTGAGTCAGCAACTCTACCGCTGTGCCGTCATGTTACCCCATGATGATGTATTTTTTAAATTTCCCTTTAAGTTGATTACGCTGACATAGCGAATGATCTTGCTTAAGGTTTCACATTATACAATTATACTATTTTATTGTAATTTTCTTCTCATCTAAAACATTAGCATCTGGGCAGGATTACCGCTGCTGCATGTTGTAGGAAGGAACTGCAGATGCTGGTTTAAACCGAAGATAGACATAAAATGCTGGAGCAACTCAGCGGGACAGCCAGCATCTCTGGATAGAAGAAATGGGTGATGTTTCAGGTCAAGAAGAAAGGTCATGACCTGAAACTTCACCCATTCCTTCTATCCAGAGATGCCACCTTACCTCTGCGGGAATTACTAGTAACCTCATTCCTGGTTGAAATTCCCCTCCATCTGCATCTCTTTGCTATCAGACTAGCTCCCACTGTAATATATTGTTGTCCATACAAACCTCCACCGACAGATCATGGGGTGCACCATGTAAATGTGCAAAATGTTTTGCAGATAAATCATTATTTTCAGGAAGTGTGCTGTCATGACTTTCAAAATGGGTGCATTGATATAATACAAACTTAAATATTCTGGTGCCAATCAAACCTGCTCATGTGAGTGTATTAATTCAGGCAAAATCTGTCACATCTTATCAGGTTCTTTTCAAAGAAATACTACTTCAGTGACAAGGCAAATGAAAAGAAAACTGACATCACAAATACATTATTTCCCAACAAGCATTCTGCCATCAGCAATTTAATGTGTTTATCGCAGATATGGTGGCACTGATGTAAATTGAAATTTCTTTGGGATTAAGTCCTTATCTGATCTCACATTGTGGTCCTGCTCTTCCCAGCATCATTGAAACAAAAGAAACACATGTTTTTCTGACTTCATAGATTTTAGTTTAGTTTAGTTTAGAGATACAGCGCGGAAACATGCCCTTCAGCCCACCGGGTCCGCTCCGACCAGCGATTGACACTTACACTATCCTACACACACTAGGGATGATTTAAATTTATGGAAAGCCAATTGACCTACAAACTTGTACGTCTTTGCAGCGTGGGAGGAAACCGAAGATCTCGGAGGAAACCCACGTGGTCACGGGGAGAACGTACAAACTCCGTACAAACAGCACCCGTAGTCAGGATCGAACCCGGGTCTCTAGCGCTGAAAGCGCTGTAAAGCAGCAACTCTACCGCTGCGCCACCATGCTGCCCTAAAGCAATGGCAAGTTACCAGAAATGGTTTTGGATCTTCGGATCAGTGGAGGTTGGGGAAGCCGAGGTGTTTATTTTCATAGCTCTGCATATTGAGGTGGTTGGCAAACAAACTGATTGCAATGCTGAAACTAGGAACTGCAGGCGCTGGAATCTTGAGCAAAACACAAAGTGCTGGAGGGAGTCAGCAGGTCAGACGGCATCTGAGGAGTGAAAGGACAGGAAACCTTTCAATGGTTCAATGGTGCTTTTATTATCACACCTGGAAAGTGCTAAGACAATTACATTATTTTCTTGACAAACAGTCTAGTAGAATATTGCCATATCGCAGATCTTCGATTAGCAAATGTACAGAAATAGTCTACTGAGCCTGCATGCAAGAGGCACCATTTTTTGGCACCATTTTCAAAGTCCATGCTCCAGTTCCTATGAGCGGTGCCTGTTCCAGGCATGTCCCAGGAATGGGGGAAAGTGCACGATGATATAATGTAGTGCCTTTGATAATAAACCTAGATACCGTCTTGTAGAAATGCTCATTTGAGATAGATGGGGATGGGAGAGTAGAGGGCCGTGATCACCAAATGTGAGGGCAAAGAGCTTGAGAACCCAAGGGAGGAAATAATTCATAGGACAATGAGGTTGATCTTCTATGTTGAACGTCCATGAATCTAGCAACAATGATTCTGGCAACCCGACACAGGTTTAGGGGGGCTGAACACAAACTTCAACCTGAACTTTGTTTGGGTTTGCAGGTTTGGGGGGCTGAACCCGAGGGGGACCAATAACCTGGCGGGGAAATTTGCAAAGGCTACTGGGGAGACTTTAAACTAGAACGGTTGGGGGGAGGGACTCAAATAGAGAAAGCTAGTAGACAGTGTCTGAGGCAGGAGGCAGAGAAGGGAAGCACTCAGACCCAACATGTAGGGGGGGAAGAAGAAAAAAATAATAAACAGAGAATGAGAGGTGGTGGGTTTCTTAAATGTGTGAGCAGAGAGAAAGAGGGGTATAAAATGAGGGTAGAAGCAATTGGTAGCAAGGTGAAAAGTAAAAGTGGCAGGCAGACAAATCCAGGGCAAAAATCAAAAAGGGCCACTTTTCAACATAATTGTATAAGGAGTAAGAGTGTTGTAAAAACAAGCCTGAAGGCTTTGTGTCTCAATGCGAGGAGCATTCGTAATAACCATATAACCATATAACAATTACAGCACGGAAACAGGCCCTCTCGGCCCTTCCAGTCCGTGCCGACCATTTGTTTTCCCCTCAAGAATCTCAATTAATCTCAAGAATCAAAATGGGGAAAGTGAGGGCAATTTTGCTTAAATGGTCATTCTAAGCCCATTCAGATCTGCATAGTCAGAGTTATACAACATGTACATGGCTGGCCCAATTTGTCCATAATGATCAAGTTGGCATTCTGCGTTCCCAGGGGCTGGCTGCCGTTCCCAGATCAGCTCGCATCCCAGGGACTGGCTGCAGTTCTCAGGTCGGCTCGCCTACCTCAACCCCGCGAAAATGAATTGAAAAAAAACCCCAAGGTTTTTCGGGTTAGGGGCCGGAATTGGCCCGTGTGCCGTAGGTTGCTGAACCCTGTCCTAGATGTTTGGCCTCATTGTGGTCCCCCCAATGTTTAACAACTGATTCACCTGGTTAGTTCTATCTCCGGCTGCTTCATGTTGTCGGCGGCTGCACATCCAACCAAGAATGAAGAGAAGACAAGAAACGCGACGTCACTCACAGCCGTCAACCGACGCATTTCCCCTGACTGCACAGATCGCTGTGATGTGGCGCAAAGAGGAAAACTGTGCAGGGACTGAAGACAGCATGAGAATGCGTGACTCGCACGCTCAAAGCGTGAGAGTTGGCAGCCCTGTCCAAGGCCAGGATGTGACAACAGACACACAGGGCGACACATACACAAAGGAAGACACACACACAGGGAGACAGACACACACACACACACACACACACACACACACACACACACACACACACACACACTGGGAGACACACAGGGAGACACACACACAGGGAGACACACACACACAGGAAGACACACACACACGCACACACACACAGGGAGACACACACACACACACACACACACACTGGGAGACACACTCACACGCACAGGGAGACAGATAGACACACACAGAGACACACACACACAGGGAGACACACAGACACACACACACAGGGAGACAGATAGACATACACACAGGGAGTCACACATACACACGGAGACACACACACACACACCTTCTTCTCTTTCCTCACCCTCCCTCTTTCTCCTTTCCTTCCTTCATCCCTCCCCTTGTCTCTTTGCCTCCATCCCTTTTTTTCTTTCCCTCTCTCTCTCTCTCTCTCTCTCTCTCTCTCTCTCTCTCCCTTTCCCCCCTTCCTCTCTCTCCCCAGCCACCCAATGGGGAGTCTGGCGGATGAGTTGAAGGTGCAGATAGCTATTAATGACTATGATATAGTTGGGATCACGGAGACATGGCTTCAGGGTGACCAAGGCTGGGAGCTGAACATCCAGGAATATTCAATATTCAGGAGGGATAGACAGAAAGGTAAAGGAGGTGGGGTAGCGTTGCTGGTTAGAGAGGAGATTAACGTAATAGAAAGGAAGGACATTAGCTTGGGGGATGTGGAATCGATATGGGTAGAGCTGCGAAACAGTAAGGGGCAGAAAACGCAAGTGGGAGTTGTGTACAGGCCATCTAACAGTAGTAGTGGAGTTGGGGATGGCATTCCATTTGGTCAAACAGGAAATTAGAAATGCGTGCAACAAAGGTAAAACAGTTATAATGGGTGACTTCAATCTACATATAGATTGGGTGAATCAAATTGGCAGGGGTGCTGAGGAAGAGGATTTCTTGGAATGTATGCGGGATAGTTTTCTAAACCAACATGTAGAGGAACCAACGAGAGAGCAGGCTATTCTAGACTGGGTATTGAGTAATGAGGAACGGTTAGTTAGCAGTCTTGTTGTGCGTGGCCCCTTGGGCAAGAGTGACCATAATATGGTTGAGTTCTTCATTAGGATGGAGAGTGACATAATTAATTCAGAAACAAGGGTTCTGAACTTAAAGAAAGGTAACTTTGAAGGTATGAGACGAGAATTGGCCAAGAAAGACTGGCAATTGATTCTTAAAGGGTTGACAGTGGATGTCCAATGGAAGGCATTTAAAGACTGCATGGATGAAATACAACAATTGTTCATCCCAGTTTGGCAAACGAATAAATCAGGGAAGGTAGTGCATCCGCAGATAACAAGGGAAATCAGGGATAGTATCAAAACAAAAGATGAAGCATACAAATTATCCAGAAAAAGCAACCTACCAGAGGACTTGGAGAAATTCAGAGTCCAGCAGAGGATGACAAAGGGCTTAGTTAGGAAAGGGAAAATAGATTATGAAAGAAAACTGGCAAAGAAAGGAACATAAAGATTGACTGCAAAAGTTTTTATAGATATGTGAAGAGAAAAAGATTAGTTAAAACAAAAGTAGGTCCCTTGCAGTCAGAAACTGGTGAATTGATCATGGGGAACAAGGACATGACAGACCAATTGAATAACTACTTTGGTTCTGTCTTCACTAAGGAAGACATAAATAATCTGCCGGAAATAGCAGGGGACCGTGGGTCAAATAAGATGGAAGAACTGAGTGAAATTCAGGTTAGCCGGGAAGTGGTCTTGGGTAATTTGAATGGATTAAAGGCCGATAAATCCCCAGGGCCAGATAGGCTGCATCCCAAAGTACTCAAGGAAGTAGCCACAGAAACAGTGGATCCATTAGTGACAATTTTTCAAAACTCTTTAGATTCTGGAGTAGTTCCTGTGGATTGGGGGGTAGCTAATGTAGCCCCACTTTTTAAAAAAGGAAGGAGAGAAAACTCGGGAATTACAGACCAGTTCGTCTAACATTGGTAGTGGGGAAACTGCTAGAGTCAGTTATTAAAGATGGAATAGCAGCACAAAGTCAGCATGGATTTACGAAAGGTAAATCATTTCTGACGAATCTTATAGAATTTTTCGAGGATGTAACTAGTAGAGTGGATAAGGGAGAACCAGTGGATGTGTTATATCTGGACTTTCAGAAGGCTTTCGACAAGGTCCCACATAGGAGATTAGTATACAAACTTAAAGCACACCGTATTGGAGGTTCAGTATTGATGTGGATAGAGATCTGGCTGGCAGACAGGAAGCAAAGGGTAGGAGTAAACGGGTCCTTTTCAGAATGGCAGGCAGTGACTAGTGAGGTACCGCAAGGCTCAGTTCTGGGACCCCAGCTATTACCGATATATATTAATGATTTGGACGAGGGAATTGAATACAACAGCTCCAAGTTTGCGGATGACATGAAGCTGGGGGGCAGTGTTAGGTGTGAGGAGGCTGCAAGGTGACTTGGATAGGCTTGGAATGGGCAAATGCAGTATAATGTGGATAAATGTGAGGTTATCCACTTTGGTGGCAAAAACAGGAGGGTAGACTATTATCTGAATGGTGGCTGATTAGGAAAAGGGGAGATGCAACAAGACCTGGGTGTCATGGTACACCAGTCATTGAAAGTGGTCATTCAGGTGCAGCTGGCAGTGACGAAAGCGAATGGTATGTTAGCATTTATAGCAAAAGGATTTGAGTATAGGAGCAGGGAGGTTCTACTGCAGTTGTACGGGGTTTTGGTGGGACCACACCTGGAGTATTACGTATAGTTTTGGTCTCCAAATCTGAGGAAAGACATTCTTGCCATAGAGGGGTACAGAGAAGGTTCACCCGACTGATTCCTGGAATGTCAGGACTTTCATTTGAGGAAAGATTGGATAGACTCGGCTTGTACTTGCTAGAATTTAGAAGATTGAGGGGGGATCTTATAGAAACTTACTAAATTCTTAAGGGGTTGGACAGGCTAGATGCAGGAAGATTGTTCCCGATGTTGGGGAGGTCCAGAACAAGGGGTCACAGTTTAAGGATAAGGGGGAATTCTTTTAGGACCAAGATGAGGAAAACAATTTTCACACAGGGCGTGGTGAGTCTCTGGAATTCTCTGCCACAGAAGGTAGTTGAGGCCAGTTCATTGGCTATATTTAAGAGGGAGTTAGATGTGGCCCTTGTGGCTAAAGGGATCAGTGGGTATGGAGAGAAGGCAGGTACAGGATACCGAGTTGAATGATCAGCCATGATCATACTGAATGGCGGTGCAGGCTCGAAGGGCTGAATGGCCTGCTCCTGCACCTATTTTCTATGTTTCTATGTTTCTATGTAACTTCTGCTCTGCAGTCTGCCATGACCCAGAACTGCAAACTACCACCGTGAATTACCCAGTGACAACGCGACCTTCAGTACAAACTGCTCCCACTACACACATCTGCATTGTTGACATGTGTACCCCATGGAACATACTGTACTTCATTCCATTACAAACAGTCCTTGAAAAGGGATTACAACTAATTTTTTTTTAAAGTTCTGCAACTGTCTGATACAGAATTCCTGAAGGCAAAACTCCAGACATGCTTTTTATGTGGCCTAATTGATTTTCGTCTCTCTTGTTGACTGCCAGAACATTTCCTTCAGAAAAACAGCTGTGTTCTCTTTCATAAGGATAGTTAAGTGCACCTGTCACAAATAGTAAGGAGTCTTTGGTTTACAAGGTTTCAAGCTTTTTTTCAAATTTCAGAAATGTTGGTGAAACCGTGTGTTTAGAGCTTAAAGTTTAGAGGTACAGCAAGGAAACAGGCCCTTCGGCCCACCAAGTCCATTGGGACCAAACTAATTCCATGTTATTCCACTTTCTCATCCACTCCCTACACACCTGTAGATAAATTGCACTTACATCTAGACTGCCTTTATTTGTGAATATTTAGCCAGATTACATATCTACGATGCAGATGATGAATTAGCAGGTGACCAAGCCTTAAAACATAAGGCTCAATCTGTGGAGCTCATGAGGGTTTGTGAAAGTTAATGGAATAAATGGTGCCTTCAGTGACCAACTGACTAAACCTATCAGACAGCCATGAAGTAACAATTTCATGCAAATCTAAATCGTTCTTTTGAATAGAAACAAAAATAATTGTCTGAGCAAAGAGTATTGTGTTCAGTTTTGTTCACCATGTTATAGGAAAGATGTTATCAAGCTTGAAGGGTTCAGAGCGGATTTACCAGGATGTTGACAGGACTCGAGGGACTGAGCTACAGGGAGTGTTTGAGCAGGCTAGGGGTTTATTCCTTGAAGAGCAGGATACTTACAGAGATGTACAAAAGCATGAGAGGAATAGATCGGGTAAATTCACAGAGTCTTTTGCCCAAGGGATTGAAAGCCAGGGGTCATAGGTTTAAGGTTAGGGAGGGAAGCTTAAATGGGAACCTGAGGGATAACCTTTTTTTACACAGAGGTTGGTGGGTGTATGAAACAAGCTGCCAGAGGAGGTAAGTGAGGCAGGTAGTTGAGGCTGATTTCTTATTGTAGCCTTTAAGAAACTTTTAGACAGGTACATGAATAAGATAAGTTTAGAGGGATACGGGCCAAAAGCAGGCTGGTGGGACTAGTGTGGATGGGGTATGTGTGGGATGGAACTGCAGATACTGGATTAATCCAAAGATAGACACAAAAAGCTGGAGTAACTCAGAGGGACAGGCAGCATCTCTGGAGAGAAGGAATGGGTGACGTTCGGGTCGAGACCGTTCTTCAGACTGAAATCTTGGGTCTGGAGAAGGGTCTCGACCTGAAACGTCACCCAATCCTTCTCTCCAGAGATGCTGCCTGTCCCACTGAGGTGCTCCAGCTTTTTGCGTCTATCTAGTGTAGATGGGGTATATTGGTTAGCATGGGCAAGTTGGGCCGAAGGGCCTGTTTCCATGCTGTACGACATAGAGTAGACTCTAAACATGCAGACTAGAATTTTAGTTTCATGGCTAATTTGGTATCTGACTCTTTGACCTCTCTGCTGGTTTTCTCCTGGTGATCTTTCTAATTCTAAAGTAGTACGTTCATCTATAGTGTGTGAGGAGCAAGCAGGTAAGACTTGGACACCTTCGACCAGATGATCAGCTAAGCCACTGAGTCATCCAATGGAAATCTTCCCAGGTGACCTGCATATAAAGACTCCAGGGATTGTCACTGGTATTGACCTCTCTCAAGGCAACGTGTGGCTAATGGTCAGAATTATACTCAGCGTTGACAGTTGCCCTGGAGTTGAAATTCTGTTCGTCATTCCAGGGGTATGTGGGATGGCGATGTGTGCAAAACTCCCATCCGGGCGTACATTGCACAAGTCACGTCCCCAATTGTCAGGTTGACTCGAATATGTCCTCACACCATCAGTGTGATTGGGCCTCCACTTTCCATCTCGTTGTTGTATTCCCCCAACATGACCAGACCAGTAGGTGCCAGCCACTTAACCATAAAGGCACCAGATAGCAAGTCATTATCCTTCAGCCACGGGCGTGCCAGACTGTGACTGTGCCCTGTGATGCCCGTCCATGAATCCTTTCAGCCAGTGACGCCCGCCATGGAAGTGCACAGGATATCTTTTGTACTTCAAACTCCACTTGGAATGGCGGCAAAGCGGTAGAGTCGCTGCCTTTTGGCGCCAGAGACCCAGGTTCGATCCTGACCACGGATGTTGTGTGTACAGAGTTCACACATTCTCCCCGTGACCTGCATTAGTTTTCTCCAGGTGCTCCGGTTTCCTCCAAACAATCCAAAGACATACAGGTTTGTAGATGAACTGGCTTTGTTAAAATTGTAAATTGTCCCTAGTGTGTATAGAATAGTCTTAGTGTGCGGGGATCGCAGGTCGGTGCGGTCTCGGTCGGCCGAATGACCTGTTTCCATGCTGTTTTGCTAATTTAAACTAAACTGTATGACATCCTTGGTACATTGAGGCAAAGAGGGTGATGGATTCTGGGAACCAAGTGCTACCAGCAGCAGCCTTGACTAATCACATCATTCTCATGGATGATCTACCCCAAGAGAAGTGCAACAACTAGTTAAGGGAGCAATTAGTCACACCTCCAGCTCTCGGACTGCTGCGGTGGGAATATGCGGTACCCGTTAATTCCTGCTAATGAGGAAGTTATACCAGTTATCACCAGTTATACTCATTGCTGTTATACTTTACAGGACGCTGCTCGACCAGAGGACAGAGCCTTGAGCCAGCAGTGGAGAAACCTGGCAGACGCACACTGATCTCCCGCACTCTTATCCAGCATGGCACAAGTGGCAGAAGCAGTTAAGAGGCAGCTGCTTCTGAATCTTTTCATCACAAAATGCCAAAGTGATGCCCCAGTCATACCTTAAACCCCACCCTGTAGGAACACGGGTAGTCAATGATGGGGGTTCAAGGAAAAGAGACCAAAGAGAAAGCTTAGTCCGAACTATAATTTTGCGAGTGTTTATCATTGTCAAAGTAATGACAGATTGTGCTTGTCTAAATTAAGAGCCGTTTCTTTGCAATTTATTGGATGGGTGAATAAATAAATTATGCTGTCAGACCAACAAAGGACTAACCGATCAATGTCTCCTTATGCTGTAATGTTTCTCTGCAGGGTCACCATTAAGATCCTCCCTTCAACTCCCTCTCACCCCACTTGCACTAATTGCCCTCTGCCTGCTAAAGTTAACACCTGAGCAGACAAATCCTTAAAAATTTCAAAAGGTAATTATTATTTTGTTTACTTTCAAAACGGGCGAAGTTGCTGAGCAGTGTAAGCTGGGGAGAACTCACAACATGGTGGGCTGTAAAATCTGTAAAGTGGACCATTTTGCAGGCCAGCGTGCCCATTACATGTTGTGCAAGGCTCACTTAGTTCAGGCCCCACTGAGAGCCTGGAGTCCCGGGCCAGCAACACAAGATGGCCTTGGAGTGTCAGTATCCCAGAGCACTGCTCTCCAGGAACCAGAGCATGGTGAGATGGCGATGTGCTGTAAAACCCAATGGAGAGTGACTCCAACAACAAAAGTGATGGCTCCACTTCAACCAAGGAACACCATCTCATTTGTATGTCGAAAGGAACTGCAGATGCTTATTTATACCGAAGATGGATGCAAAGTGCTGGAGTAACTCAGCGGGCCAGGCAGTATCTCTGGAGAATAAAGATGGGTGAATTTTCGGGACGGATCTGGGTCTGAAGAAGGGTACTGATGCGAAACATGACCCATCCTTTTTCTCCAGAGATGCTGTCTGGCCCATTGAGTTACTCCAGCACTTTGCGCTCATCATTTGTACGATGTCTGAAGAAGGGTCCCTACCAGAAACATCACCTATCCATGTTCTCCAGAGATGCTGCCTGACCCGCTGAATTACTTCAGCACTTTGTATCTTTTTATTTTGTAAACCAGCATCTGCGGTTCCTTGTTTCTATGTTTCCTCATCATATATGTGCCTGCTCTCCCTCTCCTCCAAAACGTTCCTGAACTCATCTGGCAGCACCTTAAATGGCAACCCAATCGATGCCTTCATCCTCTGGAGGAGGAATTGGTAACTTAAGACGCAACCTTGCATTCCTCTCCGTCCGCTGTTTACCACTAGGCTCCACACCTGGAGAGACGAGAGTGAATAAGTCACCATTAAAAACCTTCTCCTTGCATATTCAACGTGCAATCTCAGCTGCGGTGCATCACTGCCACACACAGTCGATTCAATCTTCTCAAACATCGACAAGCATATGCATACAGCGATATGCGACTCCACTCTTGTTAATGTCAGCCTGCGCACTGGCTGCAACCCTGATGCCGATGCCAAGCAGCTGGTAAGTCCTTTTCGTAAGCACTATGGGCTCTCCAGAAGAAGCTACATCAGTTAAGTCTAGTTTTATTGTCACGTGTACCGAGGTACAGTGAAAAGCATTTTGTTGCGTGCTATCACCGCCAGTTCCTGGGTACTCGGGGGCATTTTGTGTCAACTTCATCCGAAGCACCAATGGTGAGACCCTAAAACTGAGATGGGTGCAGAGAGATGATGGTTATTTGAAAATGTGCAAGCTGTGGCTGCTCCGGTGAGGTCATCTTAGACTTACTTAGAGATACAGCGTGAAGCCAGGCTCTTTGGCCCAACGAGTCCATGCCCACCAGCAACCACCCCATACATAGCACTATCCTACGCCCTAGTGAACAGAAGCCAATTAATCTACAAGCATGTACTGTACATCTTGGATTGTCGGAAGAAATTGGAGCACCCGAAGAAATCCCACGCGGTCACAGGGAGAAGGTACTAATTCCGTGCAGACAACACCCGTAGTCAGGGTCGAACATAGATCTCTGGCGCTGTAAGGCAGCAGGTCTACCGCTGCGCCACTATGTCACCCTGGCACATTTTGCCACAAGGGAGGTAGCGTACTGTGACCTCCTGGCAGCTTGAACCTCAGTATTCATCATTTTGGTGCCTTAACCTCAGTGAGAAACGTCTGCTGATTCCTGCGCTCCCCTCCTCTCTCCCCACCCCCACCGCACCCTGCTCCCGCACTAAAACGGTGTCTCAATTCTTCAAATTGTTTCAGATCCATCATTCTTTCTGCAGATAAATGGACATTAAGTAGCTTAGCATCTAAGCAAAGATGCAAAGCACAGCACCACATGTCAGCGCGAACTCTGGGAGAATTCATGACAATTTGTGAGCGCTCATAGGAATGTTGCCGTGAAGTTTACAACTGACGGCAACATAAAAGATTATGGAGAATGTCACAGACTAAAATTCTGGTCGAATTGTTGAAAGGCATAAGCAGGCACTAAAGAAAGATTAACAAACGCCCAACCTAATGGAAAGACTATAAAATTAAAATCTTTGCTTGCAAAGCACAAAGCAGCAAATGCATCTCAGGCTAGTGGAAGATAGACACAAAATGCTGGAGTAACTCGAGCAGCATCTCCTGGAGAGAACGAGTGGGTGATATTTCAGGTCGAGACCCTTTTCAGACTGAGAGTCCGGGGAGAGGAAAAGTAGAGACGTGGAAGGGTAAGGTGTGAAAACGACAGATCAAAGCAGATGTTGATCAAGTAAATGTAGAATGGTTCATTGTTGGCTGAGAGGAAACTGACAACAAGGTCTACAAACAGCAAATTTAATCAGTGAAACTAGTCTGAGAACGTAAAGGATATCCTTTTTAATAATGATATCAGTCAGATCGCACCCATGACAAGCCTGTTGCTTCTTGTCCACCAGCCACAGCCACTGCTGAGGTGGAAAAAAATTGTTTCAGAGGTTGTTGAGAAAAAAAAAGGCTGGTAGCTGAAATCTTTTGGAACTTGCTTGATTTCGCCAAGGGCTCATCCTGGAATTTTGTACATTGCCATTGCCTTCTGTACATTTTGAATCTTTGAATTCTGAATCTTTGAATTCTTTGAATTTTGAATCTTTGAATTCTGTACATTTTGAATGGTTGTGTGGCCAAGGGGTGGGAGGTGAATGGGAATGATGCATGAGGTTGCACTCTATCAAGCCTTAATGTGCTTGATAGACCTGCTGTGGCTTTGATTTGTCCATTTGCACACCGTTCATTACGTTTGTTCTTTGTACCTCTTCATATCTTTAGCTTCCCTCTCCTCTACTCAGTCTGAAGAAGTGACTCGACCCGAAACATCACCTATTCCTTTCCTCTGGAGATGCTGCCTGACCCGCTGAGTTACTTCAGGATGTTGTGTCTATCTTTGGTGTAATCCATCATCTGCGACTCCTTCCCACACAGTAATTTTTACAACCGTCCTTCTCAGCACATAAAACCAGGGGAAAGTTCTTAACGCGTTTTCTGCTGCACCAAATCTTAGGTTTGTAAAAAGAGGTGGAGCCAGTCTGAAGAAGGGTCTCGACCCGAAACGTCGCCCTATCTCCTTCGCTCCTTAGATGCTGCTGCACCCGCTGAGTTTCTCCAGCCTTTTGTGTATCCTCGAATCTCCAGCATCTGCAGTTCCTTCTTTAACACTGGAGCCAGTAACATTCTTTGGCCAAAAAAGGACTGAATATTGAAATATGAGTAGTAAAAATGTGCCCAATATCATGATATATTCTTTCAATCTACAAATTATTATTGCAGCAAGCATTCAGTAAATAATAACATTGTTCTTGGTTCTTGGCTACTTGGTCCTCCAAAATATTCTTACTGGAATTTAAACTGGAGGTGGTGAAGGGAGGGGTTTAGCTATTGGGAAGAAAGTGCCACTTTAAATTTAGTTGCCTCTGGCTAGGCAACCGTGGCTTGAAACCACCATACAGCCATACAGTAAAAAATAAAGAACACAACATGGGGTAGAAATTCAACATAAAACATAAAACATCCCCCCACAGCATGATCAAAGTTTCCCGCTATGAGGGAAGGCACCAAAGTCAGTCTCTTCCCCTGATGTTCCCCACTGTTCACCCGTGGTCGGGGCCTCCCCGAGCCCTGCACAGTCGCCGCTATGGGCGGCCCGATGTTCAGGCCCGCTCGGCGAGGTGATGCAAGTCCGACGTCGGGGCTGGGGGACGTCCTCAGCGGCCTGGACCTCGAGTCGGCCACCTCCTACCGGAGTCGGCGGCTCCCAAAGTCCGCAGGCCGCGCCGGGTGGAGACACAACGCTGGAGGCCCTCGGCAAAGGGTCCCAGGACTCCATGGAGTTCAGCGCCGCCCGCGTTGGGAGCTCTCCAAACCAGAGCTCCATGATGTTGGAGCAGCGGCCCAACACTCCGGAGCTCCAAATGGTGACCCAGGTAGGTATCGCCCGCTCCGCAGTGACTCCAGCGCCGCCGCTGTTGCAGCTCTGGTCCGGTTCCCGGTCCCCGGCAGGAAAGGTTGCTCGGATCCAGGAGGTAGGCCGCGAGGTGGGGGGCGAGGACGCGACTCGGAGAAATAGTCGTGTCCCCGCCAGGAAGCAACTGGGTGTTAGTTTCCCTCTTACCCTGCCCCCCTCCCCCACATATAAAAGTTAAAGTTTCCCCCCCAAGACAGACTTTTAACGGACTAAAAATTTTAAAAAAATGTAAAAACAAACGGGCTGCAGGCAGAGGCTGCTGTCAGTGCAGCGCCCCCTAGTTCCTTTGTTGGGAGAAGAATAGACACATAGAAACATAGAAACTGTTGAAACATAGAAAATAGGTGCAGCAGGAAGCCATTCTGCCCTTCGAGCCAGCACTGCCATTCATTATGATCATGGCACTGCATTATTACAAGAATGTAGCCACATAAGTTTGTGGAATGCCCAAAATATTGAAACGGCTTAATACATAGAATTATATCAGATTTACAACACATAATCAGGTTATTTGGCCCAACCAGTCTCTGCCAGCCCCCACACACCACGTAAACCTTCTCCTATCCCATTTGGTCAAACCCCATCAGTATCATTTTGAGAATCTTGTCCATTTCTTGCAAAAACTCATGTGGTGCCTTCCATATATTTGAGAATCTCCAAAGAATTTAGGAATTCTCCCATTTTCTAAAAACGCGTCATTAGAATAATAATATAAAGATAGCTATTTCTCAAAGCATCTGAATGATGCTGATAATACAAAACTGGGGCTGGTGTGGGTTTGGCCTCTATAATCCATTTGCCAATTTAGCTCAAGCGCTTCATCCATCAAAACTAACTCCTAATCAGTCCTCAGGTAAAATGGCCAGGGTTTTAAATCTTAAGAAGGAGACTACAAACAAAAATGGAAAATACTTAGTTCACTTACCCAGATGTCAGTATTGAACCATAGAAGTAAGGAGAGGAACCAAAAGTACATGTGCCATAAAAACGAACTCACATCAACCATTTCCACTAAAAGTCTGCCCAAGTCAAAACAATATTTGCCTTTTGTTAGTTGATTTGAAAAAGCTCCCTGTGTACACAAGACTAAATTACCCTCCTTATGATATGCAATGCCTTCCATTATGCTGCAATTTATCAGCCATTATATGCAGTGCAGAAAGCAACATGTAGGATAACGAATCTTTTACATTGAATGTGATTTATTGATTTTTGTTTTAATGCTATGAGTGAGAGATACAGTGTCAGCACAGCCAAGTGATTGGATTTTCACTGCTGGAGCAGGGAGTTGGCTGTTCATGTCTCACTCCAGAGACTTGGGCACTGAATCTACGCTAAACCTCATTTGTAGTACTGAGGGTTTGCCTGAAGAAGTATCATATTTTGGACCCTGTTGATAAACTGTTAGTTAGCTTCAGTGCCTGTATGTTCTCCCCAGTAGATATAAAAGTCTCATGACATTGTTTTGCAGAGAAATTATCCTTGCTGTGCTGTCCTGGAACATAGTACAATACCACACAGGAACAGGCATTTCAGCCCTCACTGTTTATGCCAAACACAATGCCAAGATACACTATTCTTATCAGCCTGCACATGTTCCATATCATGCCATTCCCTGCATATCCAAGTGCCTACCATAGGGGGCTTGAACAAATGGCTTACTGATATCCATCTAGACAACATCCACTGTCCTGCCCCCATTGATCACCTTTGTCAACTCCTCAGAAACTCAATCGTTAGTTGGTCACATACAAAGCCATTAGCCCTAATTAGCTCATTCTCTTCCAAATGGGAGCAAATCCTATCCCAAAGAATCCTCTCCAATAGCTCCCGACCACAGACATGGGGTCTTAATCATTGGTCTATAATCTCCTTATAGCTACTCCAACATTAGCTACTCTTCAATCCTCCGAGACTTCACCTGTTGCTAGAGAAGATGCAAAGTTCTTCGTCAAGGCTTCTGGTATTTCCTCTCTTGCCTCTCTAAAGGACGTGATAAATTCCATCCAGCCCTGGGGATTTATCCACCTTAAAATCTTCAAGAGCCCCAACACCCCCTCCTCCTTAATCATAAATTGTCTTTGAATATTAGTATTCTCTGTTACTGATCTCAACGTCTTCCATGTCCTTCTCCTTGGTGAATACAGATGCAAACTACTCACTTGGTACCTTGCATACATTCCCTAACTACAAGCACTAATTCCCTCCTTTAGCCTTGAGTGCTCCTACCCTGGTTACGCTTCTTTTTCTTTTAGACCCAATTTTAGATCTATTTGCTCCTTGCCACCCGTATCGCTCCTCCTTACTGGAACATACTGGTCCCGAGCTTTGATCAACTGGCCTTTAAACAATTCCCACGTGTCAGATGTGGACTTCCCCAACAACAACTACTCCTAATGTACCCTCCTGGCCCTCTGCCTAATAACATTGTCATTTGCCTTTCTCCAATTTCATACCTTCCCGCATGTTATTATTTTCCTCTCCAATCAAATTACTCTGATCATTATTACTTCACGAGTTGTATATTAATTGCTTGCTCTGTAAGAAAAATTACAAAGAGTCCAAAACAGCATAATTAATTGCAAAATATTTTTAGATATTCTGAGGTTATGATTGGTGCTCTGTAAATGCTTTCCAATCTTTGTGCCCATTAAATGAAGTGTTAGCAGCTTCCCCGGTGCAGAGTGTATCTGGCTTCTACTTATTCTTTTGACTCTAATGCCTTGTTTCTGGTTGAAAATCAACTTGCTGATGGGTATGGATTGACCTGATCCCAGAAAAGCAAGTTGTGAAGGATGATGCACATGTCCAACTAGCCAGTGCCTTGACCACATACTGCTGACCTACTTGGATATGTTTGATTTAAGCTCAGAGACATTAATAGGAATTTCCATCAGGGAACCACAAACATGGTTTTAATATACTCCCTCGGATCAATATTAACCCATTAATATGACGTCGGATCCGTGGAGGTCGATGACATCTGATCAAAGACTTCTGTTACAAAAGCTTGGGAAATCATTGCAACACAAGGATTCAAAAATATATTTAATTGCTCGTGGTAATGTTAACGTGAATAAAGATTTTTAGTGCCTGTGGTCCATTTCGGCTTTTAAAAAACTGTACAGCCGATCACTGCTCGTCTCTTAAGCATTTACAATGTAAAACACATCCTTTGCAAGAAACATTGTAGAGGAAGGTAGCAGCAACCTGGAGTTCACCTCCGCCCACATTCAACAAACAAAGCAGTTGAGCCTGCATCAAATGTAAATTTCAGAACTGAACTTGACAGGTTTTGTTAGACCTACCCAGGATTACAGAATCAAGGTTACACTACAGATCATCAACATTCCAATCAAATGTCTGAAAAGGTTCAGGAGTTGATAACAACCCCTGTATTTATGTTGCAAGATAATCACGAGGAATATGAAATCTTCTTATCAGACAAATGTAAGGGTTTTCAAATAAGCATAAGCATCCCTGTCAGCACCCAGCTTGCCTTGCTAAATAATATCACTTCTTTGCTGTAATCTTACTACTTTATAGTGTGTGTATACAACCTCTGAGTTTGTGAAAAAATAACTAAATTTACTGAAATGTTATTTTGCGCCTGCATGTGGAATTGTGGTAATTTGACAGGTAAATAAATACTGCACAATATCAGATACGTATGATTCTACACCAAAACATTAGAACTGTTTTTTTTTTCCTTTAATGTAAGTAACTTTATAAATGGGGATACATGGTGTTCAGAGTTGTGTAAAGTTCAGATCGTGTTTCATACTAGTTAGATTATAGGTCCTGATCGATGATTGATGTATCTCCCAGAATCAAGGTTAACAAATCGGTCTTATCTGCTCCCAGAAACAGGGAAAGAACATATGCTTAACCTGCAGAAAGTTGAGCTTCTATATACAACGTACCAACAGAGATGTGCATACTGAAGACAAACATGCATGCATACACACCCACAAACACACACATATCATACATGACCCCATGTTGAACCTGTGCGCTAGAAGCACATCAGGCACATGCTATAGGCACACCACACATCCAGGTGTAATCAGCATCCACTCTAGTTTCACTTCGTAGGTAATTCTTTGAGATCAAGGACAGCTTGGTTCCACTCTAGTTTTGTGGGTTCTCCGGTGTCTAATGAGGCCAACGTTAGAACTGTGAACTCTCTGACGGATTGGGCAGATGCCACGAATGACTGGGAGGTTTGCCTCAAGCTGGTGCCGATCCTTCAGTCATTTATGCAGAGCCTCTGTCAGATCCCCATGTATGACCTCAAGGTTCTCAACATCACCTCAAAGTTTCTTCTCCATATTGCATATTTAGGCTTCAGAGACTCCAGCCGTCGGTGGGAATATTATATTTGCTTAAGGAGGCCTGGGAGAACATCCTGGAATATTGTTATCTGTCCACTGGCAGTGTCTTCACTTCCTTCAAACCTTTTAAGTTTAGGAGAATAATGTCTGAATATCTTATCAGTGACATCGGGCTTCATTAAGGAAGACTGAATTGGATGCTTGAGCTGCACTTTTGGTGTATAACTTGCAACTTGTAGAATTGCAACATCACAGCGCCAGAGACCAGAGTTCAATCCTGACCTCGGGATGTCTGTGTGGAGTTTGCACATTCTCCCTGTGACCATGTGGGTTCTCTCCGGATTCCCTGATTTCCTCTGACATGGCAAAGATGAGTGGGTTAATAGGCTAACTGGCCTCTGTAAAATTGCCCCTAGCATGTACTAATGGAGGAGAAAATGGGACAAAATAGAACTAGTGTGAATCGGTGAAAGAATCACAGCATAGACTTAGTGGGACAATAGACAATAGGTGCAGGAGTAGGCCATTCGGCCCTTCGAGCCAGCACCATCATTCAATGTGATCATGGCTGATCATTCCCAATCAGTACCCCGTTCCTGCCTTCTCCCCATATCCCCTGACTCCGCTATTTTTAAGAGCCCTATGTAGCTCTCTCTTGAAAGTATCCAGAGAACCCGCCTCCACCGCCCTCTGAGGCAGAGAATTCCACAGACTCACCACTCTCTGTGAGAAAAAGTGTTTCCTCGTCTCTGTTCTAAATGGCTTACTCCTTATTCTTAAACTGTGGCCCCTGTTTCAGGACTTCCCCAACATCGGGAACATGTTTCCTGCCTCTAGCATGTCCAAACCCTTAACAATCTTATATGTTTCAATGAGATCCCCTCTCATCCTTCTAAACTCCAGAGTGTACAAGCCCAGCTGCTCCATTCTCTCAGCATATGACAGTCCTGCCATCCCGGGAATTAACCTTGTAAACCTACGCTGCACTCCCTCAATAGCAAGAATGTCCTTCCTCAAATTAGGGGACCAAAACTGTACACAATACTCCAGGTGTGGTCTCACTAGGGCTCTGTACAACTACAGAAAGACCTATTTGCTCCTATATTTGATTCCTCTTGTTATAGAGGCCAACATGCCATTCGCTTTCTTCACTGCCTGCTGTACCTGCATGATCACTTTCATAGACTGATGTACAAGGACTCACAGATCCCGTTGTACTTCCCCTTTTCCCAACTTGACACCATTTAGATAGTAATCTCCCTTCTTGTTTCTGTTACCAAAGTGGATAACCTCACATTTATCCGCATTAAACTTCATCTGCCATGCATCTGCCCACTCCCCCAACCTGTCCAAGTCACCCTGCACTCTCATAGCATCCTCCTCACAGTTCACACTGCCACCCAGCTTTGTGTCATCTGCAAATATGCTAATGTTACTGTAGATTGATGTTCCATGTTAACCGATCACACACCAGCCAGCATCTCTAACTCCACCCCACTGTAATACTTATACTAACACTGTTTTCCCAGCACCGATGGTTGGAGCAGCCAGGATGTACTGACAACTAATCATCCTCCATGCTGTTAAGTTTCAGTGCTGATTAAAGATGTATTTGAGTCACGTACTGAGTCTAGAAGTCATTTACATGGTGTCAGAAGTGGGATTGGATCCACGCCTTCTGTATAACGTTTTTTTATGAGTTTTTTTTGTGAGTTTCTATTTTGCTTCATGATGGCCACATCCTGTCGAAAGCCTGACCCACTCGTCTTTGATGCGGATATCAATGAACGCTGGGCCACGTTTGAAATTGATTACCGACAGTACATGAACATTGCACACCGAAATGAACCTGATGCTGTCAAGGCCTCTCTCCTACTCAACCTTGCAGGCCCAGATGCCCTTCGGCGATCCAGAACATTCTGCTATGCTCCGGCAGTCCGCGATGCCAACGACCAGGTAATAACCCCAGCTGAATCTCCTGATGACCCCAATGTTCTGCTGCGTAAATTTAGCCAGATCTGTGACCTGCTCTCAAATCACATATTGGACAGGGCTAGGTTTTTCTCTCGCCATCAACTCTCTGGTGAACGAGTAGACTCGTTTATCTCAGACTTAATGTATTCAGCCCAGCGCAGCTGATTCCAAAATATGCTGGTCGATCAGCTGACTGATCAGTTAACAAGGGACACTTTAGTGAATGGCATTACTGACCTAAAGCTCAGATCAGAGCTTCTGAGACAGCCAGATTTGACACTGGAGGAAGTAGCACACGCATGCAGGACAGCAGAATTCATCGACCCTATAGATAGTTTGCACGAAACCAAAACCATCAATCTGACGGGCCTCACTAGGCAGCGAACCAACACAGCTATCAGGCGATTTATGACCCAAGCTAGTCAGGCGGCTCTCGGTGATCCTCAGAAGAAATGCCGAAATTACAACTACTCACACAGCAGACAATCAGCTTGCCCCGCGTTTGGTAAAAAGTTAAATCACTTTGCCTCTGCATGTCAGGCTGCAAGTCCGGCCCATGGGAAGAATTCGCCTAGCTTCAATCTCAACTTCTTGCAACGAGACAGCAACAATCTCACTCCCCAATTCCAGTTCGAACCTGCCCCCGAACAGACTCCAATTAACTCACAAGAGGACCCGACTGTTTACTCATTTAACTCGCTGATGCTAAGAATTAGGATCCGACCGCGACAGTAACAACATTCATTTTGGCGCGAAATTAGACATGGGGGCGAAAGTAAATACTATGTCAATCGACCTCTTCAACAAGATAAGAACTAACGAGCCACTGATCAAGGACAAATCCACTCTACATGCTTTCGGAGGGGAGGTGCTGGTGCCTCTGGGCAAAACCAACTTGAAAGGTGTGCTGAAAAAAACCATGAGGAACTTGACCTTCTATGTCTTGAACTTTAATTCAGTTACTCTGCTTGGCAACCGGGCCTGTCAGGAACTGGGGCTGATCTCCTTTGACAAAACAGTCCACAAGCTGCAAATTTCCCTGGACCCGCTGAGTGAATTCCCTGATCCTTTCGACAATAACCTGGGCAAGTTGCCCGTGACTTACAAGATTATTATTGACACCCGTCATCCGACCTCCACACTGATTGTCATTTGCCATGAGTGACAGGGTTCATGCTGCGCTGAAGGACATGGCCTCCACAGGCATAATTGAAGCAGTCAGCGACCCCACCGACTGGGTCTCAACCATGATTGCCACGGTCAAGAAGGAAAAAAATGAAATCTGCTTGTGCATCAACTCAAAAGAACTGAATACTGCCATTAAACGCCCACACCATCCCATGAAGACTGTCGAGGATGTTGCGGCAAAGGTGGGAACGGTCATCTCATTTTCTGTCCGTGATGCAAAGAACTGTTTCTGGCAGATACCGCTGGACAAGGAGTCATCAAACCTCACCACATTTGCCACCCCATTCAGCAGATACAAGTTTCTGAGAATGCCATTTGGAATCAACTCTGCCAGTGAAGTCTTCCAAAGAACTATGGAGCTATTATTCGAGGACCTACCTTGTGCCATCATTGTCGATGATAGCCTAGTGTATGGCAAAGATGCAACAGAGCACGACCACAATCTCAGGCTCATCTTGGATCGCGCACGCAAGATCAACCTCAAGCTCAATCCTGGCAAGTGCAAGTTCCGGGTTCCAGAGGTTTCCTACGTCGGCCACATCTTCACTCCTAATGGTCTCAAACCCGATCCGAAGAAGGCTACTGCCATCACAGAAATGCCTGCCCCCACAGACGTGAAAGGCCTGCAGCGTTTTCTGGGCATGCTAAACTATCTCGGCAAGTTCATAACAAACCTCAGCGAACTAAGCTCCACACTGCGGGAGCTGACAAAAAAGGACACAGCATGGTCATGGCTCCAGCAACATCGGATTGCTTTCGATGTTTTAAAGTCCAAACTGACCAGTGCGCCGACCCTAATTTTTTTTACCTGAAACGTCCGGTGACGATCACTTGCGATGCTTCGAAATTCGGGCTCGGCGCAGCCTGCTTTCAACCATCTGCCGAGGGCACTCTACTACCCGTCTCGTATGCCTCTCGCACCATGACCGACACGGAGCAGCACTACGCGCAAATCAAAAAGGAACTGTCGTCATTGCTTGCTCCAAATTCCACGACTTCATCTTTGGCAACACCTTCACGGTCGAGACGGACCACCAACCACTGGTGACAATCCTGGACAAGCCCATCCACGCCGCGCCAGCTCGTTTGCAGCGTATGATGATGCAGCAGCTGCAGCGGTACGATTTCTCTATTACCGACACTATGGGTAAGGACATGCACGGCGCTGACACTCTCTCCCGTGCACCTCGGGCATCTTGTGAACAACATCCCTATGAACAGGAACATTTCACGGTTCTCGGTGTCGATTTTGTCTCCAGCAAGCGACTGCGCACCTTGGCCGTGCACACCGCCACTGACGATACACTTCAAAAGCTCTCCTCCATCATCAAAACAGGCTGGCCAGACTGCCAATCCAACACGCCCACAGAGGTGCAGCCTTTCTTCCTGGTTCGTGATGAACTGGAAGTTCAGGATGGGGTTGTCGTCAAGGGTCACAAGGTGGTGATACCCTCAGCGCTACGAGACGAATACTTCACAGAGGCACACAGCGGTCACCCAGGAGCCGACGCCACACTGGCAAGCACCCGTAGCCTGTTCTACTGGCCGGGAATGGCCAGCTACATCCGGGACCACGTGGCCTCCCGACCCGCTTGCAACAGCCTTGTGCCTCATCAGCAGCGGCAGCCCCTTCTGCAACAACCTCCTGGATGTTGCTGGCGGCAGACATTTTCGAATGGTGCGGGAAGCACTACCTCGTTCTAGTCGACTCCTTTTCTAATTGGTTTGAACTAGACTATCTGACCTCCCTCACATCGGAGATGGTCATCCAGAAGCTGAAAAGACACTTCTCTACCTTTGGCGCTCCCGTCAGCCTGAGAACCGACAATGGTCGGCAGTTCCCAGCCACATGTTCAAGCTTTTCGCGGACCGATGGAACTTCCAGCAAGTCACGAGCAGTCCCGAGTGTCCACAGAGTAATGGACTCGCTGAACGCGCTGTCAGAAGCGCCAAACACTTGCTGGAGCGAGCACAGATTTCAAAGTCAGACGTTTATCTCGATCTCCTGAATCTCAGAAACATTGCCAGGGACGGAACCCTGGGATCGCCAGCACAGCGACTGATGTTGAGATTGACGAGGCCTCCGGTACCCATCGCACAACAGCAACTGGTTCCTCAGATGCTGAAGCCCGCCACTATCCAGAAACGTCTACAAGAGAAGCACGATATCCAGAAACGGTCATACGACAGTTTCAGCAGACCGCTCAAGCCTCTACTTCCAGGTCAGGGCATCCTCCTACGAACTTCTACTGGACATTTCCATCTGGGCACTGTTGTCAACCCGACTGACGAGCCACGGTCTTACCTGGTAGACTGTGATAGAGCGGTGTACCGGAGAAGTCGACAACACCTGCTTGCTGTGAGGGAGCCTCACCCACCGCTTGCTGGTCCCTATGCTCCACCACTCCAGTTCCAGCCGCCTTTTGCAATGTCTACCACCCGTCCCCGCATGCCTTGCACCCCTCCATGTCCCGCGGTCTCCACTAACCACAGGGCCTCACCCACCGCATGCTTCCCCTTTCGGTCACCACAAGCCTCCATCACGTCATTCTTGCCTCCAGGCTCTCCATCTCATCTTTCAGGTGAGGGGGGGAGGGTTTGGTCCGCACACGCTCGGGCCGTGTTAGTAGACCACCAGACAGATATGGCGAGTATGTTTAACCCCATGGCATGGGTGCCCTTTCACACTTAATCTTTAGGGGGGAGGATGTAGATTGATGTTGCATGTTAACCAATCACACGCCAGCCAACATCTCTAACTCCACCCCACTGTAATAGTTATACTAACACTGTTTTCCCAGCACGGACAGTTGGAGCAGCCAGGATGTACTGACAACTAATCATGCTCCATGCTGTTAAGTTTCAGTGCTGATTAAAGATGTATTTGAATCGCGTACTGAGTCTAGAAGTCATTTACAGTTACTTTGAATCCTTTCATCCAAATCATTGATGTATATTGTAAATAGCTGTGGTCCCAGCACCGAGCCTTGAGGTACCCCATAGTCACTGCCTGCCATTCTGAAAGGGACCCGTTAATCCCTACTCTTTGTTTCCTGTCTGCCAACCAATTTTCTATCCACGTCAGCACTCTACCCCCAATACCATGTGCCCTAATTTTGCCCACTAATCTCCTATGTGGGACCTTATCAAATGCTTTCTGAAAGTCCAGGTACACTACATCCACTGGCTCTCCCTTGTCCATTTTCCTAGTTACATCTTCAAAAAAATCCAGAAGATTAGTCAAGCATGATTTCCCCTTCATAAATACATGCTGACTCGGACCGATCCTGTTACTGCTCTCCAAATGTTCGGCTATCTCATCTTTTATAATTGACTCCAGCATCTTCCCCACCACCAATGTCAGGCTAACTGGTCTGTAATTCCCTCTTTTCTCTCTCCTGCCTTTCTTAAAAAGTGGGATAACATTAGCTACCCTCCAATCCACAGGAACTGATCCTGAGTCTATGGAACATTGGAAAATGATCACCAATGCATCCACGATTTCTAGAGCCACTTCCTTAAGTATCCTGGGAATGGGGATGCAGACCATCAGGCCCTGGATTTATCATCCTTCAGTCCCATCAGTCTATCCAACACCATTCCCTGCCTAATGTGGATTTCCTTCAGTTCCTCCGCCACCCCAGATCCTCTGGCCACTACTATATCAGGAATATTGTTTGTGTCCTCCTTAGTGAAGATAGATCCAAAGTACTTGTTCAACTCACCTGCCATTTCCTCGTTCCCCATAATAAATTCACCTTTGGGACAATGGGACTGTGTCCATACTGTATCTCTAAACTAAACTAAAAATAAAACTGAACTTCCCAATAAGAAGAAGGGTCTCAAAGAAGGGTCTCAAAGTCTCGACCCGAAACATTGCCTATTCCTTCCCTCCATAGCTGTTGCCTCACCCGCTGAGTTTCTCCAGCATTTTTGTCTAACTTCCCAGTGAGAATGATAAGCCTTGTCAAAGGAGAGTGTATGAAGTCTGAATAAAGGTCTCGACCCAAAACATCACCCATTCCCCCTCTGTAGAGATGCCTGACCCGCTGATTTACTCCAGCATTTTGTTTCTACATTGTGTATGGAACACACTATTCTTCTAGTTACTATTCAGAAAAGTCCACCATTGAGCAATTGATTGTACAATGTAAGATTGGTCCATTTGCAGCACTCAGACCTTCGAGTCAGAGGTCATAGGTTCATTGTGTAGGAAGGAACTGCAGATGCTGGTTTACACCAAAGACAGGCACAAAAAGCCGGAGTAACTCAGCGGGTCAAGCAACATCTCTGGAGAAAAGGAACAGGTGACATTTTGGGTCTTCGGACTGAGTCTGAAGAAGGATTTTGTCCTGAAGCTTCACCTATTTCTTTCCTTCAGAGATACTGCCTGACCCATTGAGTTACTCCAGCATTTTGAGTCTATCCTTGTCATGGGGTCATTGTTGACTTGTGTGGTTCAATTACTCTGAGGGACTCCTGCAACATTAGAGATGTTGTCTTCTGAAATATTTAAATAATATAAGAAACAATGAACTATTAGGGTGCATATAATAGATCCCATAACTTTAATCAAAGAATAAAACAGAGAGTCATCTGATAGCCTTAATACTATCCGTCATCAATATCTCCAAAATCAAACAGATTAACTAATAATTGGAGATTTTGTTAGTCAATCTGATTTGATTATTACTTTGGACAATGCATCCTGTTTCTGTACCAGAACTACCATTTATGCTGTGTCATCCATCTGATTTTACCTCGGGGTTTTTCTCTCTTCATTAGTACAGCCTTTGGCCATGTTCCACAACCCTGCTATTACAGTAACAACACAACAAAGAAGCAACATAATCACCCCCCGACCAACACACTGGGGCCGGTCTCAGCCGATCACGTATATTCTCGTTGTCCTATCCATCGCTCTATCACCTTCTCTGCAACTCAAAACTATCATTTTTCACTTTCCCAACATCTCTGACCTCAAACTTTAATGCTATACTTTAGTTTAGTTTATTGTCACGTGTATGGAGGTACAGTGCAAAGCCTTTTTTTTTGCATGCTATCTAGTCAGTGGAAATACTATGCATGTCAAGTCCTCCAGTGTATAGATGGGGGATGAAGGGAATAACGTTCAGCGTTAATTAAAGATAGCCCAAGGGTCTCCAATGAGGTAGATGGTAGTTCATTTCCATGTTTTCCCCATTTGTTTTTGTCCCCCATTTCCATTTGTTGCATTCACTTACAGTAATTACACTTCTGTGAACAGAAAGCGGCAATGTATTGGCAGTGGACTACTCTGGGACCTCCCAAGTGTAAACTGTACGTTTTAGCAAGCTCCTTCTTAATGCAGGTTAATTAAGCAGAAGTCTATCACAGTGAGCAGTAGCATTTGCATCAGAATGTAGCACAGCACAAAGGAAGACAGGCAAGGGAGAAAATTGGGTCTTTAATAAAAAGATATAAACCTCACGAGGGAATGCAAGATACCCGTTATACATTTGCAGACTGCACTGCTTGTTTTCATTAAAGATGTAGAGTCCTAAGAGTTGCATTCTGCTGTGAAGTTGGCCAGTGGGAGGAAGGTCCAAAGCAGTGCCTGCCATCCTCACCCCATCCCGGTCTCCTCACTCATGCCGTCCCCTTCCCCTAGAATTCTGCTCCTCTTCTCATTATTAATTCCTGGAGCTGGTGTGTAAAGGGAGAGGGTTTCTGCGAATTGCTGGCCCATTTGGAGAGAGCAATGATCAATGGGCAATAGAACAAAGCATGTTAAGTTCAAAACTCACTCAGCAACAATCCCAACATTGATATTAAACCCAAGACAGACACAAAAAGCTGGAGTAACTCAGCGGATCAGGCAGCATATATGGATGGGGAGGAATGGGTGATGTTTTGGGTCCAGACCCTTCTTCAGACTGAGAGTCAGGGGAAAGGCAAACCATATAGATGGTACTTAGGACAAATGAAGGGAAAATATGCAGAAAACGATAATCAGATAAATTGGACAAAGGTCAATTGTTGGCTGTGGGATAGGTTATAATGAGTTATACAGACAGTGGAACTCAACGGGAAACAGTGAAACTAGTACAGTACGCGTACTGTTATTAAACCACCGAAAAGGGAGGTGTCGTTGGAGTCTGGCAAGCTAACCTCTACCGTGCTGAGGCCAATCGCCAGCTCTCAAACACCTCCTCATATCTACCTCTTGATCATGACCCCACAGACCAACACCAGGCCATCCTCTCACAAACTGTTATTTTAATCTCATCACCTCTGGCGATCTTCCTTCCTCATACTCCAATCTTACCGTTCCCCAGTCCGCACTGCCTGCTTCTTGCCCAAATTTAGTGCAAGATAAAGTCCAAGTTAGTGCAAGTTAAAGATAATCCGATGGTTTCCAGTGAGGTTAATAGTAGCTCGGGACCACTCTCTAGTTGTAAAGACAATAGGATGGTTCAGTTGCCTGATAACAGCTGGGAAGAAACTATCCTTGAATTTGGAGATGTGCGTTTTCAAACTTTTGAACCTCTTGCTTGATGAGAAGAGGGAGTGACCGGATCAAAGGGGACCAACCCAATTTGGAGGACTAGCACCTCATATTTTGCTTGGGCAGCTTACAAGCCAGCGGTATGAGTATTGATTTCTCCAACTTCAAGTAACCATTGCTTTCCCTCGCTCTCCATCCCTCTCCCATCCTAGTTCTTCGACTAGTTTCACTGTCCTCCTGATTAGATGTTACTGATTGTGTGCCTCATTGTCACCTTCACCTCAGCTAACATGATACATTCTACATTTTCCTTGAACAACACCCCCTTTGATCTGTGTTTTCACACCTTGCCCTTCCTGTCTCTCCCATTTCCCTGAATCTCAGTCTGAAGAAGGGTCTCGACCCGAAACGTCACCTATTCATTCCTTCCAGAGATGCTACCTGTGCCGCTGAGTTACCCCAGCATTTTGTGTCTATCTTCAGTTTAAACCAGCATCTGCAGTTCCTTCCTACACATTTTGGTTTGTGTGATGGTCTGGGCTCCGTCCACAATTCTCTGAAATTTCTCAATCAGGAAGGAGAGAAGATTAATGGCGTTAAATGGTGAATAACCCGTGCGGAACAAAATATCAGCCAAGAAAGTGCACCGCTATGAACATGTACGGAAGCATAAAATGCAAAGACTATACCCTGCGATGAGATAAAACTACAGCTTGCTACCTATCACTCCCCACGAATGTTAACCTTGTCTGTGCCGCGCTAATGCAATACCAGAGAAGGGAAGAATATTAGTTTTATGTCACATGCAACTAGAATCCTCCCTAGCCTTTCGCTCATATGTTTGAAGAGCTATATTCGGTATCGTTTAGTTGAGTTAGATGGTTTTAGTGGATGATCCTTTAATGCAATCCTTGTCAAAACTGTTTTACTATTTCCACCAGACGACATCTCCCGAGGATGCGATGAGATCAGAGCTGCGAAAATCTTTTTGATAATTTATTTATCTTTAAATTAGATTTCTGCGGCTCCTGTGCCCTGGGGAGCGGAGAGGGGTAAGGAGCCCCCGCCGATCTCAGTGCCAGCTGCCGGCTCCGAACAACCCTCTCCAACAGATGGCTGAGCTCACAATTCAACCATCTGCCAGCGCCGAACGTCCAACTGGTGAGCTGAGGGAAGATCTCTACCGGGGGAAAGGTGTGTGGAGAGAGGAGAGAGGCAGCAGTCCAGGTCTGGCAGAGTTGAAGCTTGCGAGCAATTCCCCGGGCACTTTACACCAGGTATATTCATTCACCTTTTGCAAAGAGGGCAATGGGAGAAGCAGGACCTGGTCAGTTTGCTTATTAGTTGAGAGTAAATGGAACCGTTTAAACTAGCTTCACACCAAGTCGCATTTTCTTTAAACCAAAACGGAACACACGGCCAATCAAACGTGCAGGTCTAAGTCTTTTTGTTTAATCTAATACTCCCACTAAACTGGGATTGTATGTATTCATCCAGACAGGCATAAGCATTTTGAAAACACACACCAGTTGAAAACATGTTTGTGTCTACACGTCGCAAGTGTTTGTGTCTGACGGCGTTGGTGTTCGTATGTGTCTGCGTGTCCGTGTGTGTGTTCAGTTATGTCTGTCTGCTTGTGTGTGTGTGTTCAGTTATGTCTGTCTGTGTAGGTGTGTATGTGTGTGTGTGTGTGTGGGGGGGGGGGGGGGATGTTGTATGTGTCTGCGTGTGTGCCTCTGTGTATGTGCCGGTGTGCATCTGTGGGGTGGGGCAGTGTGTATCTGTGCATGTGTCTGTATGTGAGGGGTCTGTGTCTATACATGCGCGAACGCAGCATATACGTGTGGTCCGCAACTTAATGCAACCAGAGGAAGAACAAATTAGTTACTTTGCCGAATACATGAGTGGTGTGAGTGTTACTGTGGGGCGGCACTGTGTATCCTACTAGCGGCATATATACCCCGTGTTATGAGCGGTGTGTGTATATGTTCTGATGGTATGCGAGAGGCTTGTTTGGGAGTTATTGGAATATATAATGCTGATGATTTTCACAACACATTCCTATAGGGTTCACTGTGTAGAATTTGAAAACACCCTGTAGGATTTGAGTGGTGATTGTGAAGATCAAATTAACCATTGAATGTGAAGACGTTGACCAGAAAACGCGCGGGTTTTGTTTCCCATTCTCAATCTCGCTCTGTTCTGAATCTACAGGTTCGCTGAGCGATGCTCCATGTCAAATACTTCAAAGGTAATGGTGCCGCTCCACATAGTACTTACTGTTGCTGCATTTCATTACTCAGTATTTCTGATAGTAACAAAGATGGTCCACTTTAGCGATTTAAATCATTTCCCATTTAATGCATTACAAAACAAACAACAGTTTGAGAAAAGTTACTCCTCGTCTCTTTTGTTAACTCAAACTAATCGAATTTGTGTGACTAATACGCAGAGATTTGGTCCTAGGTGTCGGCTCGGTACGTCGCGGAATTGGCCAGTGAATGGCTACAATGCCATCTATAGGACATGTGGGTCGGCACCGAAACGTTATCTATGGGAACATTGGAGCAAAATGCCCTTTTCTTACATTTCCAATCAGTTGGCCTCACTCTTGGCACTTCATGGCATCTTTGCCCAAATGTGGCAAATGTCCCCCCCGCCCCCTCCTCCTCCCACCCTCCACACACTGTCCTGCTTAGGCCACCCCATGTACAGAGTGGGCTTCGCCCATTTACTGCCATGTGTATGGGAGGTGTGGTCCTGCCGTCTCTCCTTTCCTATACATCTTTAAACTCGCTCTTCTCACCCACTTTTGCTCATAGCTACACCAAATGACCCCAGTTCCAGGTCTCTCTTCCATCGTCAGCAAGCTTCACGCCATTCAGAAACCGTAGTGGTTAGTGATCTCCATGTGCCCACACCGACACCACTCTCCCAGCACTCTCTTCCCTTTTGCCACCGCCACGCTCAGCATTCCCTCGCCTGTCATCTCGGTCTGTCTTCTCAATTGTTGTATCTCACATTCACAAAGTGTCATTGTCTCACATCCAAGTGGGCGAAGTGAGGAGATTATAATACAGGACCGCGTATGATACGCGGATTTACCGAGATGATGTTTTTATTAATCATTCCGTATGAGCACTTGGCATTTTAAAAACGCACGATGTTCCTTGGTAACGTGTCGCGACTGAAACGGCAGTACACCAGACTCGCTTTCATTTTCAAGTTAAAATCTATCGTTGTATTATTTATGTTGTTCTTTCCTGCGGGCCGCAAAACGATAAAATGTGCATTTCTCATGCTTCATTTTACGACCATGGGTCATTCCCTATAATCGCTGTTATTCCCTAGTGGCTATTAGGTAATGTCCCAAAGCAAGATGGGGGGGGGGGGGGGGGGGGACCAAAGTTACCTTTGCAAAATGTGTGTTTAGAATGCTGGAAAGTGCTAAGAGTGCAGTAAACGGATTGGAGATGTAAGAAAACCGCATTTGTTTTGTTTAGAGGTACAACATGGAGCAGGACCTCTGCCCACGGGAGTCCACTCCCACCATCCATCACCCATCCATCACCCGTTCGCATTTGTTCTCTGTTATCCCACCTTTACGTTCACTCTCTACACACTTGGACAGGTTTCAGTGGTCAATTAACTTACTAAACTATGCCTTCGGGATGAGGGTGGAAACAGATACATATTTATATAACCATTTCGGTCTAATTCTGCCACGGATAGTATTTTGGATAGCCAACATAGCCAAATTGTCATTAATATAAGACGTTACTTTGATATGGACACATTTTCTGTCAAGAATAATTTCTATTAATATTTTTTCAACGGGAAAATGCAATTAGATATGGACATACAATAATGTTCTTCCATTCCTTGTACAAATATAAGGAATGGAAGAGCATGATTGCATGTCCATATCTAATACGTACAGTGGGAATACAACTGAGAGATTGACCCGATGTTTGTAGGTCTGGCGTGGAATCAGCATGCACTATTGAGTTTTGTTTCGGGCATTTCCAAATTTCTGTCCCACGCTGACTGCTTCATGACCACAGACAGCGCCAGCAGCATCGTTGGCCCTGTCCAGGGTGCTGAAGTGCACGCCATTGGCCAACCGAACACAGGCTCATGCCAAAATCAAAGATCTTTGGCCAAAATGGCATTCAATTTTAACCGAAGAGAATCAGAAATAAACTAAAACCATTTACTAAATCGTAAGTACATTTTAGACCCCGTCAACTCGGGGTCTAAAAAGGGAAATAGACACTTGCTGATTAGATAGAAAGTGTTTTGCGTCCCCAACTGGTGCCTCGGTGGCGGTGGGGCCTCGCGGTCGATGGGCGTGAGTGGGGAGGGGAAGACAGGGGGAGCCGGCGTGGGGGAGCTAATCTAGTTTGGAATCCTCTTCCCAGGCGACAAGTCTGTGTTTGTTTGTTTGTTTGTTTGTTCCGGTGAAGGCGCTGTGTACACGGCAGCCAGGCAACGCTCGCTTGTCTTTTTCTTTTTGTTTTCACTTTTGATTCCAAGTTTTTGTGTACCTTGTGTGTTGTGACTGTCGGCAGACAATTTCCCTCCGGGGATGAATAAAGTTGTATCGTATCAACACAGATTCCTCTTTGGGATCATATTGGAATGTTTCTTTTTTCCTGTAAGCACATGGGCTTTAATGTTACAGCGCTGAAAAATTCTCCTGCAATTGGGGAGTTTATAGATCCCAGGCGTAAACAAAAAACAGCGTTAGAAATTCTGTAATCTTTTCCGTGTGGTTTTCTAAACTGATAGCCCTCAAAGTAGATTTGTGCATGAAACGTTTCTAGATTACCGCGAAATATTAGTTTTAGATGATAACTTTCAAATCCAACAGACATCCCAAATCACTTCACACTCGATGAAGGCTGAACACTTTTTAGTGTAGGATTTATACTAATTACTAGTTGAATACATTTGCACGCGAAGAATGCCCTATGTAATGAGAAGAATGGAAATGTTTATTTTACCCTAATGTTCCGAATATGGAGCTCGCAACTATATTGGATACTGAGTGGGAAACAATTAGCGCAGTGCATGAGAATTGCAGCTAGGCTCGTACAAGTGGGCGGATGAAATAGAATATGTTGACAAGAGAAACGTGGGTTACTTCCAGTGTGACGTCGTGCAGAATGGTCTTTGTGTGTGTGTGTAGGAAGAAATTGCATATCCAGGTTTATACCGAAGATAGACACAAAGTGCTGGGTAACTCATAGAAACATCACCACCATTTAATATGATCATGGGTGATCATCCAAAATGAGTACTCGCGTTCCGGCCTTTTCCCTATATCCCTTGATTCCCTTAGCCCTAAGAGCTAAATCTCTGTTGAAAACATCCAGTGAATTGGCCGCTACATGCCTTCTGTGGCAGAGAATTCCACAGATTCACAACTCTCTGGTGTAAAAGATTGTCCTCCTCTCCGTCCTAAATGGTCCACCCCTTATTCTTAAACTGTGACCCCCGAGTCTGGACTCCCCCAATTTCGGGAACATTTTTCCTGCATCTACCCTGTCCAATCCTCTAAGAATTATATATGTTTCTATAAGATCCCCATCTCACCTTTCTAAATTCCAGTGAATACATGCCCAGTCAACCCATTCTTTCATCATGTCAGTCCCGCCATCCCTGGAATTAACCTGCTACGCTGCACTCCCTCAATAGAAATAATGTCCTTCCTCTAATTAGGAGACCAAAATTGCACACAATACTCCAGTTGTGGTCTCACCAGGGCCCTGTACAACTGCAGTGAGTGGGCAGATGCATGGCAGGTGCAGTATAATGTGGACAATTGTGAGGTTATCGACTTTGTTTCCAAGAGCAGGAAGGCAGATCATAGCATCCTCCTCACAGCTCACACTGCCACCCAACTTTGTGTCATCTGCAAACTTAGAGATGTTACATATAATCCCCTTGTCTAAATCGTTAATATATATTGTAAACAACTGGGGTCCCAACACTGAACCTTGTGGCACCCCACTAGTCACTGCCTGCCATTCTGAAAAGGACCTACTCTTTGCTTCCTGTCTGCCAACCAGTTTTCTATCCCTATCAATACCCTACCCCCAATACCATGTGCTCTAATTATGCACACTAATCCCGTGTGCGGGACCTCATCAACGGCTTTTTGAAAGTCCATATACTCCACATCCACTGCCTTTCCCCAATCCATTCTACTTGTTACATCCTCAAAAAATTCCAAAAGACCAGTCAAGCATGATTTCCCCTTCATAAATCCATGCTGACTTTGAACGATCCCGTCACTGCTTTCCAAATGTACTGCTATAACATATTTAATAATTGACCCCAGCATCCTCCCCACTACCGATATAAGGCTAACTGGTCTATAATTCCCCATTTTTTCTCTCCCTACTTTCTTAAAAAGGGGAGTTACATTGGCAACCCTACAGTCCACAGGAACTGATCCAGAGTTGAGAGAATATTGGAAAATAATCAACAATGCATCCACGATTTCTAGGGCCACCTCCTTGAGTACTCTGGGATGCAGACCATCAGGCCCTGGGGATTTATTTGCCTTCAGTCACAACAGTTTACCAAACACCATTTTCTGACTAACATGGATTCCCTTCAATTCCTCCATCCCACGAGATCCTCAGTCCCCTAGTATTTGGAGCAGCTCTCCAGAGGGTGATAAAAACTGCACAGGGTATCATTGGACTCCCCCTGCCCCCTCTGGAGGACATTTACCACTCCAGATGCCGCAACAGGACCTGTAATATTGAGAAAGACATTACACATCCTTGTCACCACCTTTTCACACTGCTGCCCTCAGGAAAAAGGTACAGGTCGTTAAAGTCATGCACTGCCAGATTCAAGAACAGCTTTTACCCATCAGCAATCTTGGAACTGAACTCTGTCTCGGGAGCGGGTTATGGGGAAGGGGGGGGGGGGGGGGGGGGGGGGAGGCAGTGTTAATTTATGTAAATGTGAAACCATGGGTGGGTTTGGGGAGGGAGGGAGTGTAAAAGGTATGAGTATGTGAATGTTTGAAGTTCTTTTAAATGGAGAGACACAGTAATCTCGTTGCATATGACACATGCAATGACAATAAAGCATTCTAATATAATCTAATCTTCTTTCTGGGAGATTGTTTGTGTCCTCCTTAGTGAAGACAGAACCAAAGTACTTGTTTAACCATTCTGCCATTTCCTTGTTTCCATTATAAATTCATCTGTCTCTGACTGTATGGGACCTACATTTGTCTTCATTAATTTTTTCCATTTTACATATCTATAGAAACTTTTAGTCAATTGTTATGTTCCCCGCAAGCTTTCTTTCACGCTCTTTCCCCCCCTCTTAATTAACCCCTTTGTCCTCCTCTGTTGAATTCTAAATTTCTCCCAGTCCTCTGATTTGTCACTTCTGATCTGTTCTGTGGTCATGCCTACTATGTTCTGTTGTGCTGAAGCAAAGCAGGAATTTCATTGTTCCTATCAGGGACACACGACAATAAACTCTCTTGAATCTTCTGGCCAATTTGTATGCCTCTTCCTTGGCTTTAACTTCTCTCGTCAGCTACGGTTGAGCCACCTTCCCAGTTTTATTTTTTCGCCAGACTGGGATGAACAATTTCTGGAACAATTTCCAATTCCCGTCTCATACCTTTAGTCTCCTTTATTCAAGTTCATGACCCTAGTCTCTGAATTAACCGTGTCACTCTCCATCCTAATGCAAAATCCTACCATATTATGGTCACTGTTGCCCAAGGAGACTCAGAGCGTCAGGCGATATCTCTCGAGAAGAGGTATAGACGACCTTTTGGCTCGGAACCCTTTTTCAGACTGAAAGTAGAGATGGATTGGGGGGGGGGGGGGGGGGGGGGGATGAGGAGGGGAAGAGGTAGGGAAAGGTCAGAACAAATCAGGACTGGCAATAGGTGACCAATGAAGGGTAGAGCCCATACTGTCCCATTGTTTCTGGGAAGAGGTGATTATGGAGGGATACAGGGGAACTCGTAGAACGACTGGGAGTGGGAGGGGGAGGGGGAAGAGGGGGGTTGCAGGGGTTACTCTGTCTTTAAGTTGTAATGTTGCTGCAAATAGAAGGGATTGGTATCACACAAATCAGACATCTTACATATGTTTTTACCTGGACTCAAGGAACTGCTCATGTTGGAATATTGAGCAAAACACTGAAGTAACAGCGGGTCAGGCAGCATATGTGGAGGGAATGGGCGACGTTGCAGGTTCGGGCCCTTTTCAATCTAAAACCTCGTTTATCCAGATTCTCTAGCGATTCTAGATGATCCATGGAGTTACTCCGGCGTTTATATTTTGCTCCACATTTCTAACTATCTTCTGTGGAACCGACAATCTGTTATAATGCCCGTTTCCTTGGTGGCCGGGCATCTCTCGCTAACGTTATCAGCCCTAAATAGATTAATTTAGTTGGTGGTTGTTGGAAAGGGTCAGATGCAACGCGAAATTAAGTTCAGCCTCGAGTTGTTGATAGGATTGGGCGCAGCGGCATGTTTGCTGTTTTATTAGCAATTATGGTTTACCATTATGTAAAGATTACTTTTCAGCAGTTTGAAGTAAGGAAAGTGCGTGCAAAATGTGAGTAATTTCGTCAACATTGTTTCCACGGAAACACAACAATTAATTATCTGGGGTACACAAAGGGCTGGAGAAACTCAGCGGGTGCAGCAGCATCTAAGGAGCGAAGGAGATAGGCGACGTTTCGGGTCGAGACCCTTCTTCAGACTCAGACTAATTAATTATCTGGCATTGCGTTACATGAATGGGTGAGTTGATCTCATCAAATTCTCCAGCTAAACCTCCTCTGAACCCAGCATTACATGGGACAACTAATTAGCGGAGAATGCTGGAAATACTCAGCGCATCAAACATGTCCCTGATCGAAAAGTCTTCAACCTGAAACGTTGTCTTTGTTCCTCTCTTCACGGATGCTGCCCAACCTACTATGTGTTTTTCTGAGCCTCCTCCCTTTACATTTCAGGTTTCCAACATCTCCAGAGGTTGAAGGTAAATTGTACCCCGAATGAGTCAAACACTGGGTCACAAGGAACTGCAGGTGCAGGAATCTTGATGCAAACACACAAAGTGCTGGAGGAACTCAGCGGGTCGGAGAGCATCTGAGGAGAGAATGGAACAGGCGGCGTTTCGCGTATCCTAACCCGTCGCCTGTCCATTCCCTCCACGGATGCTGTCAGACCGGCTGAGTTGCTCCGGCACTTTGTGTTTTGATGCAAACATTGAAGTTGACAGATACAAACGTGTCAACAATCTGAGCATATGCCAACTATCAGCTCAAATCAGTTTTAACCTTTAAAACCCTACAGTAAGTCGGTGTTACTTCCTGAATAGTTTGCAGTCTGACCCCGCTGTCGTGGTTTACCGCGTCGGCGCTCATATGTCCTTTCTCCTGCACAGGAGTTAACCGCGATATTAATTCCCTGTTGCTATGGCGCTGTCAGAGATTTAACGTGTGCAAAGGGTGCCAGGAAAGGGTGCTACGCTGACCAGCGTTGTGATACTGTTTCAAGGACTGACCTTTGCTTCTAGTTGGATCGGTGCATCAGCTGCTCCCACGTGCATTGGGAAGGCGGGGGTCTAATAACGGGGCTGGCGAGCTGCATGTCACCCTCCCGATGTTACCCGGACTATAAGCAAGTAGCGGCTTCGCAAAGTTTTCTTTTCGGAATCTAATGATTTCACTTCGCACCCACGCCCGCCCTCGCCCTCGCCCTCGCCTCCCGGGGCTGGGCAATGCACAGGCTGCAAACTCGAAGCTCCGCCTTGGGAGTTGCGAGATGTACGAGTCAGCCGGGCATCACACGGGCGTCTCTTTATTCCCATTCTCTATCGTTGCCCTAGTTCTATACTCCCCTTCTGTCTCGACAGCTCGCAGGCTTGCTAATTAAAGCATAGATCAAGAGCTTTCAAAAGTGTGCAGAGCTTTGGGAAAAATAAGTGCTTTGGTTGTCAATTAGTGACAAAGGGCTGTATCAAAAACCATAAATTCGATGAGAAGGGTTGAACCATCTATATGTAGTCTAGCCCTACAATGATCAATGCAAAGTAGCCGCCTGGGGTTAATGTATATATTATAGCGAGGAGACCGAGAGGCTCCGTGTTGATTGGCTGTATTCGCATTACATCACCTCTGCTGGCTTGCCGGTATTTCTATGGTTTGAAAATAGATAGTCAGTAGTTGGCGAAGCAGCATCGCATCTTATTCAGTCTCAACTAGCTCTTGGAACTCAACTTAGCACCAACAAACAAACTCGACACCGCCAAGCAGGCAGGGTTAGTAAATCCACAGGCAGAAGGACATGGTCGGAAGAAGAGACCCGACTGGCGTCAACAGTGGATGAAGGTTGCCGACCCCTGACAGACAGATACGCGGGCAGGTAACCATTTACCCCCGAAGTTCTGGTCAATTGCTGCCAAGGATTGTAACCGCGTCTTAGAAAATCATCGCCCTTGTGTCATGAGATGACTGAAGATTTCTGGTAAGTGTTACTTTATTGCAGGTTCCTTTTTTTTTTAGATGGGTAAGTCACCCTTCACCCGAAAGGTTCACACGATACCACGCTATTTAGATTGGGCACTTGAGCAATTCTCCAGGGGTGCTCGTGCCGCTTATTAGTACGTTTACTGTGATATTTTACTGATGTTAGTTTGAACTAATGCCTATAACCAGATTTGAGAAGTTTGTCTTTGCAACTTCGGTTCCTCGTGAAAAAGTTGCACAGCGCAGTATTGCTAAAATCGGGTACTGATATGAGCAAAAATGTATGAACCTTTGCATTCACACTTATTGCTAAAACTGCCCCCTTTACACATTGGAATAAGTCTTTAACGGATGTAACTCTGTTTTAACCTCGGTTTGGTAAATATCAGAAAGGCTTGTTCGGAGTCATCTTATCGATAGAAGGTCTTGAATTGGTTTGCCAGGTCAACGGATCATTTAGATTCATGCCCCTTAACCCAGAGTTCCCATAATGTTTGCGAGAATTAAAGGCACGAAATAATATTCAAACATCTGTCTCCTTTAATCAAAAATTTGCTCAAAAATGATTTTAAAACGCTGCCGTTCTTGTACACAGTGTCAATAGAGTGATTTTAAACCCTCCAGGTGCAATTAATAAATCTCAACTAATCAATGTGAAATAACTGGGACAATGACTAACAGCCGCGGCAGTCTTTACTCTAGCCCATTCATCAGCAGAACCTCAATTACCATTGTCAAATGATAAGTAATACGTTTAAAGATTACCCCCGAACTAAATCTTAATCACCATTCGTGAGACGGTGAATGTAATTTCTATCTCAGCAAATGTAATTGAACCCTTTTTTAATTAGAAATTGGCATTGCAACCAATCCACCGGACAGTGCTTACATATCCTTGATCAACGGATCCAAGCAGCACATCAACCGAAACAAGTTCATCAACCAACTAAAATGCACCAATGTTAGAACCACCCGGCACCAAAGCAACCTACATCTCCTCAAAGGAAACAACAATCTATACATATTTCAACTCATTAATAACACAACTAATTTGTCCGCATGTTCAGTTACAACATCTCTCAACCCAATAAGAGTAAGACGCGCATCTAGCCAAACGAGCCTAGCCAAGAAGTAATCAAACCATGTCCAACGTAGGTAGGCACTAGGATTCAAATAGAAAAGCATTTCATATTTCAATGTGGTCCAAAACAAGCTGGCAAGATGCAAACGTCACCCATTCCTTCTCTCGGGAGATGCTGCCTGTCCCGCTGAGTTACTCCAGCATTGTGTGTCTACCTTCGATTTAAACCAGCATCTGCAGTTCTTTCCCACACAAGCTGGCAAGATACACAGGTGTGCCACATTGTTGAGGAATGGGGTATATTTGGCGCATTAAAAGTATGCAGGGCGGGTTTATTACAGAACTATTTAGAACAAATCCCTGAGCCTATTGATTTTAATTCTGGTGCCTTTGCGCACCAAATGGAAGCATTTCCAGTACTGGAAGTAATTGCATATGTGAAACATACTGGAAGTGACCGGGGTTCACTTCATACATTAGAGCCCTCCTTCCCAACAACTGTAACTCCATCTAAAACGCGGGACAACCCACAAATTAATATCAAATCTGGAAACGACCGCGTCGTTCTGCGACTTCGTGCAGGTGTGTCTGTCCTAACCCGACAGATGCCCATTCTGTGGACGGTCACCTGGAAGGCACTTCTGGCCATTTTCTATTGATCTCGATATAAATCCGCCACCACAAAACGTGCTCCCGGGTGCAAATCCTACCCTCTGCTTAGTGACAGTCCCCCTAAGATCCCGTGATGGAGCATTACCAGAGAAGAGCTGGAAGGCGGGAAAAGGCGGGAAAACACATTCAATGAGGAAGTTCTGCGGAAATTCACACTGTCCGCACATAAAAAGCCAGCCGCCCTTCATACGATGTCAGAAGCATTACATTTGGGAGCCCACCCTCCGAGGCATCTCGGGGGAGATAAAACCTCCGAAGGTGAATCCCACTAATGGACAGAAGACATGGAAACTCCTCCCCTAACCTTTCATGGGAAAGCACCCGGGATGAAGACGCTGACCCCCCATTCGTTAGCTGCCGATCTAATATTGACATGTTTCATACTGCGGCAGATTCTGTACACTACACGCCATTAAATTGATAGCTTTGTACGGAGAGACCCGCTTACAGCTGGACATGTAAAAAGGTGACTCTGTGCAGAGGGTTGAGAACTGAGTCAGTGGCTACAAGCGAGAAAGGAATGGAATGGAATAGGGATGAAAGGGGAATGCATTATAATGTCTTGGACCAGGACCACTACCAAGGTATGGCTTATGTAAAGGGGGGGGGGGGGGGGGGGGGGGGAGTTACAAATGTCAGGGATGAAAATGCCATCAGAGAAAATCCGCACATGTATCGGGAAACCAGAGACCAGTTAACTGGCTGAGAACAGGTCATTCGCTGAGACTATGTACCGCGGAATGGCGTAACTTGGGCGGAAAGAAAGCAATCCTTGGGGGGGACGCATTCAAGTCAGGGAGACGTCGCGGAGACAGTTGTCTGTACAAGGGTCAATAAAGCAAAGTGGGATGACAGGGGGTAGAGTGAACAACGGACCCACTCGGACCAAGATGAGTGCAAGTGAGGATGAACAGTAGTGAAACATGATTGGAAACGGCAAGAAAAGACGGACGAGTGGCTGCAGCAAAAAGTTTGACTCCGACCCGAACGTAGTGCGGGGGCTTCAGTCCAAAGTCGGAGGGTCCGCCGACTCACGAGGCACAGGCAATCGATGTCTGTCGTCTTTATATGTTCATAAGTTATAGGAGCACAATCCGGCCATTCGGCCCAACCAGTCTACTCCGCCATTCAATCAATGGCTGATCTATCGTTCCCTCTCAACCCCATTCTCCTGCCTTCTTCCCATAGCCCCTTAGTAAAGCTACCAATCCTTAACAATACCCAGTGACTTGGCTTCCATAGCCGCCTGTTGCAATGCATTCCACAGATTTACCAGCTGGCTGCAAGGACGACGTTGCAGGTCACTCCTGGTCGACATTCTCGCACCACAGGGCCAAATGGCAATGTTTGGCCTCGCCACCGACTCCCACCCCCACCTCCATTTAAACAGCCCACTTTCCGCCGAAATACCCACGACTGTGGATCCGCCAATTGTTTGTTTAATAATGCCACCCGTTTCATTGTAACACAAAGTTTGCCATTCACTGTTCAAACTTGAGATTTGGGGAGTTTCTAGATTTTGTGGATTGGGTGCAGGATTGCCTTTCCGATTAGTTTAACGAATAGATTCGCCAAATCAAATTTCCGTCTGTGATGTTTTACCTGTGCCCCTTGAGAGAAACCTTTCCCAAATCGCGCGACTATACAGGAGAGGGCGCGGCATGGGTATTCCTATCTATCATAGAATGGCCCAACTCCATCAGATATTTATACAGTTCCCTTTCCAAGACTACTATTGACTCTTCATCTACCACTGTACCGCCAAGTGCATGCCAAACTCCGGTTACTCATTGCATAACAGTTTTTTTTTTCTTCGTTACCATGTCAGAGTTTGTAGGATATGGGACAACTGGTTCTTTTGCCTATCTGTCCACACCTGTGCATTGTTCTTCCCAACCATTGGAGACAGGTTCTCCTAATCCACTGGAACTCTTTCCATTTTAATCGTTACCATCAAATCTTCTTCCATGGGAACAATAAGGGATTCTGCAGCTTGTCCCTGTTAGCCTTCTGCCGGGGTCCCCGGACCACTCCAGCCCACATATTTCTAACCTCCCCGAAGCCATTTCGCTCTTCCCAGCGTAGAATTCCCATAATGGCACACAGCACCCCAGCTTGTTCGGGAACCCTCCGCGGAAGGAATTGACGGGAAGGGTTTCCCTCGCCAGGAGAAAGGGACACCACAGAATGATTTTGGATTTTGTGAAGATGGATACAAAAATGCCAGAGTAACGGCGGGTCAGGCAGTATCTCTGGAGAAAAAGGAATAGGTGACGTTTCGGGTCGAGAGCCATCTTCGCCCTGAGAGTCAGGGGAGAGGGAAACGAGACATACGGAAGGGTACTGAACAAATCACATCTGGCACCCATGACTCAAGAAAGGTGGAGCCCACAATGGTCCATTGCTGGCTATGAAGGAGGTGATAATGAAGGGATACCAACAGTGACACTAACAGGACGACTAGCAGGGAGAGAGGGACGGAGAGAGAGGGGATGCAAGGCTTACTTGAAATTGGAGAAATCAATATTCATGCCACTGGGTTGTAAACTCCCCAAGGAAACATCGCTGTCAATTAAACAGGGAAAAGTTAACGTTTCAGACCCGAAACCTTACTGCCCTGAAGGGTTCTAGACCTGAAACAGTATTTGTTTCACCCTCCACAGATGCTGCCCGGCCTCCTGAGTTTTTCCCGTATTCACTGTTTTTAGTTTAGGTTAGATACCACGCGGAAACGGGCCCTAGGACCCACCAATTCGGCACCGACCAACGATCCCCGCACATTAACACTATAGTGCATTAGATACATGTTTTACATCTATACCAAGCCAATTAACCTACAAACCTCAATGTCTTTGGATTGTGGGAGAAAACCGGACTTCTCAGAGAAAACCCACGCAGGTCACGAGGGGAACGTGCAAACTCCATACCGACAGCACCAGTGGCGGGTAACTCTACCGCTGCGCCGCAGATATCCAACATCTGTAATGTTTTTTTCTTTTAATTTACATTTACCAGTTACAGCCGGATCAGTGTTCTACATTATTTTTTAATAGAGATTTAATGCAACCGTGACTTCAGCAATCAATGCTTCTATTTATAATGTCCAGAATCCTATTTACTTTGTTCATTTCCTTGTAAGCACACATTGCTGCCATCTATGTGCCAGAATCCCTGGTTCTTTCAGGTATAATTCCAGGTGTAATTGTACCATTTACAACGTATTCTCTCCCACATTTTCTACCCAAATGTATCATCTTAAGGTATCATGTCTTCCTTTCAATGAGCTCTTTGCCCTTTCCAGCAGCTTTTTCTTACCCCTTTGAAGTATATTACTGTTTGGTCCCCTCCTGCAGTTTATTCATCCAATACAGACCTCATTGCTGTTATGCAGCAACAACGGTTCTTATTAAGATTAAAGCCATTGTGCAGATCTTCCTTTGTAAAGAAATTGCACTACCATTATGAGGCGTTGCAAAGTGACTACCTGCTGGCCCTAGGGATGGAGAGATAAACTATAACTGAACAGTAAATGGAAATCCAAAACAAAACCCCGAACAAATTAATAGTGAAAAGATTATGGTAGAAAAAGGATGCTGAATAAGGATGGATGTCTTCCATTGGAGCCAGGCATCATGGCTAATGCGTTTTTAAGGGTGCAGAGTTGGCAGAATGCAATGCCAGTTGGAAACAATATTGCCATTTGACAACCCCCCCTGAAACCCATGCAACCTTATGACTCTGCACATCTGTCGTCACCAGTGCTGTGGAAACAAGCCGTACACATCTGTGAAGTTTGTCACTAATTAATTGCTGTTGCTGCAAGTGGTAGGTGCTTACTCGAAATCTTTGGTTGTTGACGCACGGTAGATGCTGAAAATCATTATTTTAATTTCAAGGCTTCTAAACAAACCAATTATCTCAGTTAGAGGTGGAATTCATGTTCATTAGCATGGAGCACAACTGGGAGGTTGAACAGAGGTATGTATGAGAAGGACTACCTGCTCGGAGAGAGGAATGGATAATGGCCATAATCACATTGGGTGCGTAGGGATCAGTTCTCTTATCTCAGCTTCAGTGAGGAGCAATGTGGTAGAGGCTTACTCTATGTGAGGAAGGCTTGAGGAATGTACCACCATAGCCATGACATTGACCTCAGAGCAGGCCATAGACCATTTCACCATAGAGATCTAGATGACCACAGCCATGACCCCTTTACGCGTTTGTGTCCTTACAGGAATGAACTAGAGATGCTTGCAACAGTTCACATTTTGGAGATCACGGTTACATCAAAGGTAGCAGATTATATTTCATTTATTTTGCCAGAGAGAAGGCAGGGAAAACAAGTAGAACTATGAGGAATGCAGGCATCCTCAATGCATTGTGTGGCACTGAGTACACACCAGATACTTTATGGAAGGCACATTTTAACTCTGAGCTCACAGCAATTGAAGGGATTCCAGTCCCTCAACTTCAACTCAGTAAGTGACAGTATATCGTACACCATTCAACTATAATGTCACAGCCATTGTGATATCTTCATTGTATGATTATCAACTCTGTCAGCTATATTTTTGAAACACTGTGACAAACAAAAGGCTTGTTGTACACATGGAGCAAACAGCGCAGAAACAGATCCTTCAGCTCACCACAACAATGCTGAGCATGAATTACTCATCCACATTAATCCTATTTACCAGCACTTGGTGACATGGGCTATCCACTGTTGATGTGATCTTGACTCCAATGCACAATCCTGCCCATGTGGGGAATGTGCATGCATCATCATCCTCATCATTGAAAACATCAACGGGTGCCTTACAATGCTACGTACGACAGTGATCGCAACTTCTACTGAACCTGCCAGGAGCTCATCCGTCCTTTGACAGGTCTTGTTTTTGGTCCTGCTGGGGGTCGACAGCCCCCTCCTCACCTGGCAAACCAGGTGGGGGAGACGGTTTAGTCACCGACTACCTGACCTTGGAGCAGGTGGCACGGGATTATATGGTACCCGTGGTGGTGGGAACTACCCCCGACCTGACCTCAATGTGACCAATACAACCATAACACATGTGATAGGGCATGCTTCTGCTGCCTGGGATTGCTCTTGCCGAGTCTTGGAAAACTCTGCAATCTGTGGAATTAGATTTATACTGTACAACCTCATCAATTGGCCTTTGCTATAACTCTCTGGTGAGCAAGTGAGGAGCAAAAGGTGCAGGAAGAGGAAGAGGGGAAGAAGAGGAGGACAAGGGAATGGAAGGAACGTGAGACAGGCCTTCTCAAGCTGGCCTGTTTGTGAACAACTTGTTCGATTTGCAACAGCAATAAACATGGCCCCAATTCATTCACCCAAAAGCTCAAGCTTTGCTTGTCCCTTGATTCCAACATCTGCTTATTTGCAATGCAACCATAAAAGCCAATGTAAATTAAACATTGCAAATTACATTTATATATCATAATGCAATAAAAACCTCCTGCATCAACAAATCTCCCTAGTGCATTTCTTGTCTTCCAAGTGCCTTTGCCCGTCCAGGCTCCAATCTCCTTGGAACTGTGGAATCAATAGCTAGAATGGCAAGAATATAAATGGTTTACATGAGAACAGACAGAAGCTTGAACTTTCAAGGCAGGACCAATATATTAAATAGACCTTAAAAGCAAAACGCAATGATATAAATCTGAAATAAAGACTGGAAATAATGTCTCAATGACAAATAGCTTAACACCTCAGCCTGTTCCCATGTTGTGTGGCTCCAAGACTCTAATTTTAAAGAGGCTGCAGGAGCAGAGGTACAAGGAGAAGAACTCGTATTTCAATCAACTTCCAAACTTAGTGTTGGGTACAACTGGCGGCTACAAAAGTGAAAAGAGGTGAATATGTTTCTTCAATCCACTGTATTCCACTCTTCTATCTATTGCTCTGCCATCATCGAGGCACCAGGTTGTGCTTCCTGGGATTCAGAAAGATGAAGTCATGTTGTATGGGAGGGTAAAAGATGCTTTACAGTTCTATACTTTCTGCAGTATGTGAATCAGAACAGATTGCGGGATGAGAGTGAAGTGAAATGTGAGAAAGAATCGGTATGAGGATAGCATCATCACACGTCTTGGTGTCACAGGCTGCCTTCTACCCTTTTGACTTTAGTATTCAACTTTAGAGATACAGCGCGGAAACAGGCCCTTCAGCCAACCACGTCCCCGTGCACTAGCACTATCCGACACACTAGAGGCAATTTGCAATTTTAACCAAAGCCACTTAATCTACATTACAAACCTGTAAGTCTTTGGGGTATGGGATGAAACCAGAACACCCGGAAAAAACCCACGCAGTTACAGGGAGAATGTACAAACTCCATACAGGCAGCACCTATAGTCAGGATTGAGTCAGGGTCTCTGGTGCTGTAAGGCAGCAACTCTCCCGCTGCGCCACAGTGCCACCTTTCTAGTCACTGTGCTAATTATGATATTGTGCTGTGGTCATATATATTAGCATTATATAGAAGTGGCGTGCATCAGATGCAGGGGGCATAATATCATATTGTAAACCACACTATTGTTTCCCAGGCTTTCAAATTTAGCTTTTATCTTGCATTTAGAGAATGAATAAATGAAGCTGAGCATTGACTTGTTAAAGGCAAATTCTGCTTGACTAACTTGACCAAGTAGTGGAAAAAGCATTGGGTAATCTGGTTAGAGTACAGAGTGCACACACAACTTCAAACAAATGTCTGAAAGTGAAAAAAAAGTGAATGTGTTGCTTTAAATGTGGCCATATTTAGAGTATTGAGTTCAATTTTGGTTACCATTTCATCGGAAAGATGTTGTCAATCTGGAAAGGGTGCAGAGAAGATTTACGAGGATGTTGCCAGGATTTGGGAGCCTGAGTTACAGGGAGAGGTTGAGCAGCATGGACTCTATTCCTTGGAGCGCAGGAGGGGAAGATATGATCTTATAGGGGTTTACAAAATCATGAGAGGAATAGATCGGGTAAATGCCCAGAGTGGGGGAGTCAAGAACCAGTTTGAGGTGAAAGGGGGGGGGGGAGAGATTTGGTGAGAACCTAAAGGGGTAATTTTTTTTACACAAAGGGTGATGGGTGTATGGAATGAGTTGCCGGAAGAGGTAGTTGAGGCTGATACCATTGCAATGTTTATGAAAAAATTTAGACAGGTCCTTGGATAGGATAGGTTTAGAAGGATATGGGCCAAATGCAGACATGTGGGACTAGTATAGATGGGGCAAGTTGGTCGGTGTGGGCAAGTTGGGCCAAAGGGCCTGTTTGCACGCTGTATCACTCTATGACTGTATGTAATGCCATGTAATAGACATTAGCAAATTTATACTGCATTGCACTTGAAGAATAATGCTGCACAGTTGTAAGATTGTCTAGAAAGCATGTAATGGTGAATAGTGGCTTTTTCCCACTGGGCAGAAGCAAACAGTGATGCTCCTCACTAATTAGGACCAATGCTCTTTTTTAATTATTCTTGACATGGTTTTGGGTGCACAGATATAACTGAAATGTCTGCAAGTGATATGAAACTGAGAAATGCAGTAAAACATGAGAATAATTCAAGTGGTGACAACAGACTGATAAAATATGTGGGTATATGGTGGTTGAAATGTAACAAAGAGAAGCTTTTTGGTTAGAAGAATGAGGGCATAACATATATCATATGATGCTATGGTGACCACAGGAGACGGGTTACTTGGGAGTTTAGGCACACGTTTCTTTGGAAGTGGGAGGACAAGTTAAGAAGGCTGTTAGAGAATTTGAGATTGTATTAGTTATAAGAGAAGTAGTCTTGGAACAAAACTGCTGTGTATTTACGAGCCACTGAAAAGGCCTTAGATTGATTTATTCTGGTCATATTATTTACAGAAGGCTCCAAAGTCTTTGGAAAATATTAGAACATAAAACAGTGCAGGAATGGGCTCTTTGGTCCCCAATGTTTGTGCCAAACACGATACCAAGCTCAACTGAGCTCATCTGCCTTATAATCCATAGCCCTCAATTCCTTGCACTCCCTCTGTGCCTATCTAAAAGTCTCTTAACCACCACTATTGTATCTGCCTCCACCATATCTATGTATCTATGTACCATGTATCTATATCCTCCTCCCCAGCCAATGCGTTCCAGCCCCCCACTACTCTCTGCGTAAGAAACTTACCCGCACATCTACATTAAATTTTCCCCCTCTCACCTTATAGCTACGGCCTCTGGTGTTGGACATTTCCACCCCGTGAGAAAGGTTCTGATTGTCTACGCTGTCGATGCCTCTCATAATTTTATATACTTCTATCAAGTTTCCCCTCGACCTCCGTCATTCCAGAGAATTATTCAGAAGGCATTTACTAGAATGATGGCCAGCATTGCCTGACACTTAGAGCAGAGAAGGATAGAGGATTAGACAAAGGACTTCACTCACGAGTACTGCTGATAGGGTTGATATTGAAATAGTTATTCCAATGGCTGAAGAGTCAATAACCAGAGAGCACAGATTGAAGTTGGTTACAAAGGTATCAATGGTTAAATGAGGACAGATCTTTTTTGCAGAATGGGTTCCTGTGCTTTGGAATACACCATATGAAAGGAAAATGGAAGGTTATTCATAAGAACAGTGCAAAGAAAAGTTGATCAATATATGAAGGCTTAAATTTTAGTGCTGTGGGAAAGACTAAAGGACTGAAGTTCATTGGTGAATTCTACTAAAGAGCTGCCTTCGCTGGTCAATAAAATATGGTGAAAAATAACTCTGATAATACCTATCCTCTGAAAGAATCAGACTGCCATGTTATAGATACTTTTCTTCTGGCAACAAATAGGATTTTCTTTACAATTGAAAGATGCTTATATTTCAAAGGCTAGCTTAGCAACTTACAGGTAATTTTGTATTTGACTGTCTCTGACTGAAGTTGCTGTCTAATTATTTATCGTGAAGTATGCACTGATAATGTCAACCATGTTCTACTTTTCCATCCAGCATATTCTTCAAGAGATGCAGTGAATGAGGGGATATCCTTCCCTTCTAGAATGATGCCATCTCCATCTGTTTATTACCGGGGCATGACAGGACTAGCCTAGGGTTTTAGCTGCATAGCTGTTGGGAAAGCTTAACTCCAGTCTCAAAATGATGGAGCTAGGCATGATCCCAAACAATCTCAAGCTCCAAATAAAAATGGATAACCACCTTTATAGTGAAGCAAATAATGAGCCACTAAGAGGTATCTTCAAGAGGGTCTAATGCTGAGCTGTGTCACCTAAGGCAGATAAATCCCCAGGGCCAGATGGTCTGCATCCCAGAGTACTCAAGGAGGTAGCCCTAGAAATCGTGGGTGCATTGGTGATCATTTTCCAATGTTCTCTCAGCTGGATCAGTTCCTGTGGACTGGAGGGTTGCCAATGTAACTCCACTTGTTAAGAAAGGAGGGAGAGAGAAAACAGAATCATAGACCAGTTAGCCTTGCATCAAGGGGGAAGATGCTGGAGTAGATTATTAAATATGTTATTGCAGTGCATTTGGAGTAGTGATGGGTTTATGAAGGGGAAATCATGCTTGACTAATCTTTTGGAATTTTTTGAGGATGTAAAAAGTAGAATGAATAAGGGAGAGTCAGTGGATGTGGTGTATCTGGACTTTCAAAAAGCCTTTTACAGGGTCCCACACAAGAGATTAGTGTGCAAAATTAGAGCACATGGTATTGGGGGTAGGGTATTGAGAACTGGTTAGCAGACAGGAAGCAAAAGAAAAGGAATTAACGGGTCGTTTTCATAATGGCAGGCAGTGACTAGTGGGGTGCCGCAAGGCTCGGTGCTGGGACCCCAGTTGATTACAATACATATTAAGGATTTAGATGCAAGGAATTAAATTTAACATCTCTAAATTTGCAGATGGCAAAGCTGGTGGCAGTGTGAGCTGCGAGGAGGATGCTATGAGGCTGCAGGGTGACTTGGACAGGTTGGGTGAGTGGGCAGAAGCATGGCAGATGCAGTTTAATGTGGATAAATGTGAGGTTATCCACTTTGGTGACAAGAACAGGAAGGGAGATTATTATCTGAATGGTGTCACATTAGGAGAAGGGGAGGTGCAACAAGACCTGCAAATTCTTGAACATTAGTCACTGAAAGTAAGCTTGCAGGTACAGCAGGCAGTGAAGAATGCCAATGGCATGTTGGCCTTCATTGCGAGAGGATTTGAGTTTAGGAGCAAGGAGGTCCTACTGCCCTGTGAGGCCGCACCTGGTGTATTGTGTGTAATTTTGTTCTCCTAATTAGAGGAAGGACATTATTGCTATTGAGGGAGCACAGCGTAGGTTCACCAGGTTAATTCCTGGGATGGTGGGACTGACGTATGATGAAAGAATGGGTTGAGTGGGCTTGTATTCGCTGGAATTTAGGATGAGAGGGGATCTTATAGAAACATATAAAATTCTTTGAGGATTGGACAGGGTAGATGTAGGAAAAATGTTCCCGATATTGGGAGTCCAGAACCAGGGGCACAGTTTAAGAATAAGGAGTGGGCCATTTAGGACTGAGATGAGGAAAAGCTTTTCACCCAGAGTGTTGCGAATCTGTGGAATTCTCTGCCAGAGAAGGCAGTGGAGGTCAATTCACTGGATGTTTTCAAGAGAGAGTTAGATTTAACTCTTAGGGCTAAGGAAATCAAGGGATATGGGGGAAAAGCCAGAACTGATTTCGGATGATCAGGCCGAATGATTTTAGGCCGAATGTCCTACTCCTGCACCTATTTTCTATGTTTCTATGTTTCCATGCCCTCTTTCCTTGCCATTACTTTTTATTCCTTATGACCAAGCAGTGTGCTTGATTTCGAGTTGTAGAGTCATGCAGTGTGGAAACAGGACCTTCGGCCCAACTTGCTCACACCGGCCAACATGTCTCATCTACACATGTCCCACCCTGCCTGTGTTTGGCTCATATCTCTCTAAACCTATTATATCCATGTACCTTTTGAAATGTTTATAAACATTACAATACTACCTGCCTCAACTATTTCCTCCGGCAGCTCGTTCCATACACCTACACGCTTTGTGTAAAGAAGTTACCCATCAGTTTCCTATTAAATCTTTCCCCCGTCACCTTAAACCTATGTCCTCTGGTTCTCTGGTCAAGAGAATGGGCGTTTACCTATTCCTTTCATGATTTGTACGCCTCTGTAAGATCACCCCTCATTCTCCTGCGCTCCAAAGAGTAGTGTTATAGCCTGTTCAACCTCTTCCTATAGTGCAGGCCCTCAACTCTTGGGAACTTCCTTGTAAATCTTCTCTGCACCCTTTCCAGCTTGACACCATCTTTCCTATAAAATGGTGTCCAAAATTGAATACAATCATCTAAATGTGGCCTCACCAACGTCTTATACAACTGCAAGACAATCTCCCCACTTCTATACTCAATACTCTAATTCATGAAAGCCAATGTGCGGAAGTGTTTTGACTACCCTATCTACCTGTGACACTACTTTCTCTTTAGAAATAATTCCACAGCTGAGCAGTGATTGGAATCTCTTCCCGGAATGGCCCACTAAAAGCATTAGTTGAGTTTGGATCTAAAAATCAGTTTCCTGGGCAACAAGTCTGCTCCTGTCTGGAAACCATCTCCCTAAATAATGAGGTCAGTCTTGTTAAAAAATAATTTAGTTGTTTGCTCAAATGTCATGGCCACTTTCCTGTAAAATAAACACAAAAAACTTTCAGAGCCCCAATCTAATTAAAGAGCTATTGCACCTACTTGAAATAGTTTTCATTTTGAGTAAAGGTTTCAGTCATTTTCTTGCACTGAGTACATCAAATGTTAATAAAATAGGATCTTGCAAATGTCCAGCTAAATTGTTTGTTTACATGAAGCAAAAATGTATTTATTCCAATTTTAACCATCATTATAAATTATTTTAATTACGTGTGTCAATAACGAGAAATTATATTAAGAAACCACAGCTGATGTTTAACAGCTGTATTGTTATTATGAGCCTGGGTTCTCGTTTTTAAAAGTACAGCCTAGTTAATGGTAATTTGCTATATACGTTTTATTCAAATGGCAACTTAATATCAAATAATGCAATGGTTTTAAAATGCAGAAATAGGGCAACGATGAAAATAAAGATTATCATCAAAAAGGGCACAATTATTTTTATAATTATAATTAATTTCTTATCATAAATCTTTGCAGGATTCACGATTGGTGCAAATACACACAGCGAACCCCAGATCATATTGGCATCCAAGCATAATCATATCTCCTGAACTCGTTAAGTAGTTGGACAAGGATCCAGTGGCTTGAAATGTTGACCAGAAATACAAATTTGCACCCCTCCATTAATGGTGGGCTGGGGAATTTAACTAGGTAATGAAATAAATCAGGAATTATAAAGACGGGATCGGGAATGATGAAGCTAAAACCACCAAATTATTGTCAAAAATGCATCAGTTCACAAATGCCCTTTAGGGGATGAAATATGCCAAGCCTATTTTGAATGGTCTTATGGTGATCTCGGGCACACCAAAGTGCTTGACTCAACTATATTCTGAGTCACTCAGACCACATGCAAGCTTTCCCAGTAGTGTCACCATTTTGCAAATAAACAAAGACATTTGTAAGTCCATTGTTTAAAATTCCAATGGGTGATATTAACGGACACATACTGATCAAGCAGGGGCGGCCCAGTGGCACAATTGGTAGTGTTGATGCCTCACAGCGCCAGAGACGCTGGTTCAATCCTGACCTCAGGTGCTGTCTGTGTGGAGTTTGCATCTTCTCCCTGGGACCGCGTGGGATGCTTCCGGGTCCTCCAGTTTCGTCCCACATCCCAAGGACATGTGGGGTCGTGGGCTAATTGGCCTCTGTACGTTGCCCCTACTGTGCAGTGAGTGGATGCGAAAGTGGGGCCACATAGAACTAGTATGAACGGGTGATTGATGGTCAGTGTGGGCTTGGTGGGCAGAAGGGCCTGATTCCATGCTGTATCTTTCAATCATATCCATGAAAATCAGAAGGATGTCTGGTTACCATTCTTGAATACCGATAAATATGATGCAATAACAACACGAGGTTAACATTTTTGGAAATGTGCAGGTTGATGGTAGAATTTATGACAATTTAATTAATCTAGTCTATTTTTGCAATTGTTATTTGTTGGAAAAGAAGAGCTAGAATGAGATAAGGCATGGTATACAAGTCATTCTCATGAATACAATGACCTGGATTGTAGATGAAGGGGAGGGCTAGACTGAATGACAGCTTCACCTCACTCTTTGTGTTTTATACATGTACTGGATAACAAATACAGTACCGCGGTGACTATCTTGGAGCAGTAGTGGGCTGTGAGATTCAGGTGACCTTATTGCCCAAGATAGAATACGTGACACACAGGCAGAATCATGAAATTAATCAGACTTTTTAATGTCCATGATACTTCTTTAAGATTTTGTTGTTGTTATAGATTAATCCAGAGAATAGTTAGGGATTAAAGCTATTAGTAAATGAGTTTGTCACTATATTATAACCAATAACCACCGGGTGGCGCTTCGATGGCAGCCTCGCCAATGGTCTGCCTGTCCTTTTCGTATTTGTTTTGTTAAAAAAGTTTGAATTAATGTTCTCCGGTTTGTTTTATGTGGGAGGTGGGCATGGGGGGGGGGGGGGGGTCAAGGGAAAAGCTTTTTTTCAATCTCTTACCTTCAGAAGCAGCAGACACGTGTTCTGTGATAGCCTAAACTCATGCCAGGCAGCTCCAACAATTTACCTTGACTATCAACCAAAGACTTCAATGGCATCTGCCTTAGCTGGTCCTAAGTTACTGCTTCATAATTGCTTTTAATGTGCCACGTGGATTTTGGTCGGCCAAGTCAAAGTTATATTTGAAGATCAAGATCTGAGATGTGGCACCAAACCCATAGTCTACAGAGCAGTGTTGAGTCTTGCTCTCCTCTATCAAAACCCAAAGTACCCACACCAGGTATCCCAAAACATTGGTATAATGCCAATGACAGAGTCTCCTCAACATCCTCCAAATTCATAGAAGGAAGCGTGAGCAAATGTCAACGTCCTCTCCCCGGCCAACGCCCGCAGTACTCAGGCGCTAATTGCACTCACACAGCCATTTTGTTCTCTTGCCCAATACTAGTCTCCTGACACATACGATACTCTGAATAATTTATGGTAAGAGATTTCAAGGTGGACAGAGGAAATGAATGAAGGATTTTCTCAAATCTCCTTGTAGAAGTGCAGCATCTGCACTGACTCGGAGGAATCTCTGCCCCATGCTTGCTCAATGTGGAGATGAGGTTTCTGGATTAGACGTTACTTTAGACTTAAGAGATACAGCGCAGAAACAGGCCCTTTAGCCCACCTGGTCCATGACAACCAGCGAACACCCCCCCTACACTAACACTATCCTACACACTAGGGACAATTTTACAGTTCTTACTGAAGCCAATGAACCTACAAACCTGTACGTCTTTGGTGTGGGGAAGGAAACCGGAGCTCCTGGAGGAAACCCACGTGGTCACAGGGAGAAAGTATAAACTATGTACAGACAGCACCAGTAGTCAGGATCAAATGCGGGTTTCTGGCACTGTAAAGCAGCCACTTTACCACAGTGCCACTATGCTGCCCTGTTGATGCCCCACTGTTGCTGAGAACCTCAAATCCTTGTGTCCCGAGCTTACAGAAACTCTGCATGAGTGATTGAAGAGTGCAGCACCTCACAGAACTACTCCCAAGCCTTACCCCAGCAGGGAACCCAAGTCCTGTTCTATGGACGAGTCTGTGCTTCCAACACTAGCCTCATTAGTCACCTCCGAACCCGCAGAGCTGGAATGGAAACACCTCAGCCTTGATCCCAGGACTTTAGTTTAGATTAGAGATACAGCCCACCGAGTGCATGCCAACCAGCGTACACTAACACAATACTACCCACTAGGGACAATGTGCACTTATACCAAGTCAATTACGTCTCTGGAGTGGACTTCTTCAAAGGGAGAAAAAGATTGTAAATATTCAAAGTAAGTAACTGTTTTGACAGAGAAAGGAGAAAGTATCCATCGGCTAAATTCCTGCAAACAGTTATATCGTATCTTACGGAAAAACAAAACAAAATTACAAGCATTTATTTGATGCAACAAGTTGTTATGAACTAAAATTTTAGATTTGTTTAGAGATACAGCACAGAAGCAGGCCCTTCGGCCCATCAAGTCCTCGCCGACCAACGATCCACGTAGACTGGCACTATCCTACTCAGTTGGGACAATTTACAATTTTACCAAAGTCAATTAATCTACGAACCTGTACGTCTTTGGAATGTGGGAGAAAACCGGAGCACCTGGAGAAAACCCATGCGGTGACAGGAAGTATGTACAAACTCTGTACAGCCAGCACTCATATTCAGGATTGATCCCGGCTCTCTGGCCCTGTAAGGCAGCAACTCTACGCTGCGCCACTGTGCAGTCTTGTTTGAAAGGAGCTGGGAATGTTGAATAAATGCTCAAAAAGTACAACTCTGGGGGAGAAAAGTGATGTGGGACTATTTGGGTATCTCCTTCAAAGGGCCAATATGCTTGTTCCATAATTTCTTGATAGCAGCACTTCTGTCAGAGACAAGCAGCAAAGACCAGATGTAAAAGATTCCCTGTGGCTTGTCAGAGTAAGATTACTCAATTACTGGTAAATTGATGACTAGTCTTACCATGGTTTTTTTTAAACTGGATTTATGTTTGCCAGTAACTAGATTAAACTGCCTTTCCTCATTGCACTAAATAGCTTTAACATGCTTCAGAGATGAGATTTTAATTCTATCTGTAGACTCCTAAAAGAAAGGACAAACCAACAGGCACTGTTTGCAGCCATTTTCAATTCCTCAACATCCTCTAGTCTACTGTTTGACTAGGGTATTGCTTTTGAAGAATAGAACATGATTTTGACTGCTAAATATATGAAATATGAGCAAAATTTACTGGCAATATCAGACAGATCATAAGAACAATAGTAAGGATAAGCATAGAAATTGGTTTGCATCCCATTTTTGGTTATGCTGAACCGTCATCATTTTTAGCACTAACGATTTCCTGTGAAACATGTGTAACTGGCTACAATCCCGCCACAGGACAAGCACTAAAGCAGCACTTGCACAGATCTGAATAGAACCCCTACTATCTTTGTTTGGAAAGAAATATAGAAGTCAACAGCACAAGCAAAAAATTAATAGAGTATCAGATAATCTGTTTTCCCTGCTGTTAGTTGAGCAATGAACTGGAAAATTAAGATAACTTTCCTGCTCATCTTTAAATCATTTCATGGAGTCCCGGGAAGGAAAGAATGGGCCCACAATTTTAAATCTCTCTCCCTCCTTCCCTCCCTCTCTCCCTCCCTCCCTCCCCTCTCTCTCTCTCTCTCTCTCTCCCTCCCTCCCTCCTTCCCTCTCTCCCTCCCTCCCTCTCGCTCTCTCTCTGCCTATCTCCCATTCTCGTTTTTGTCAGAGCGGAAGGCTGTGGATTAGCTGCCTGTTATGCTGCTTGCCCATGAAGGATGAAAGGAATTTCAGATTAAACAGGGTGTAGAAACAGTGGCTGCTCTGATCCCACCAAATGTCTTGCTGGCTCAAGTGGAGATTGCACCTCAAATCCCAAAGGATAATTTTCAGACTTTGAGAAAAATCAATATCCAATGTAGATGGATACAAAATTATGAGAGATATGACAGAATAGATGGCCAGAGTCTTATTCCCAGGGTGGAAATGTCATATATTAGAGTACATAGGTTTAATATGAGAGGGGGTTAGTTTAAAATAAATTTACGAGCTAGGTTTTATGGACACAAAGATTGGTGGGTGCCAAGGGAAATGGCGAAACAGATAAGATAACAGTTTAAGAAGTCTTTAGGCAGATACATGAACAGGTAAGGAGTGGAGGGATACAGACCATGGGTGTGCAGTTTAAATTGTCATCATTATGGGCCACAGGGCATGTTTCTGCATTGGTTTGTTCTACGTTCTATAATATATAACCAGAGCTACACATTCAGATATTTTCTTAAATAATTATTTAATAGTAAAATAAACAGGCGCAGGAAGAGTTACGCCTTTGGTCACCCATGCAGAACAGGTGTGAGTACATTGGCTGTCATTTGAACTCGCCTCCTGATGTTTTCTAGTGTCATTGGTAAATGGAGTCTCATCAGATGATACAAGTGCTGGAAACCTAAAACACATTCTTCTCCCATAGGTATTTGTTCAACAGATATAAAGATAAACATTTATTTCTCCTTCATAATACAACATTCCCAACTGAGATCAGCCTAGCAACCTATTAGCCATTATTTGAGAACCTAATGTATGTTTGTTCAGTGTAATTGTATTGCATCAAAGTTCATCCTTTGCCATTTACTATAATGAGTAAAATCATTAAATATTTGCCTAGAAATTAATTCCAGGTCAGTATCTCTAACCACACAAGAGAAAAGTGGCTGCGCTTTCTGTATCACTTAAATGTAACCACATTATGAATATACATCTGCTGCTATACACTATGTTTATTGATACTGACTATGACTGAATTTCTAGGTAATTGTCTCCAAACTTAAAAAAACACAGATTTGTGCCTAAAAATAATATCAAGCGCCAATCAATTCTTAGGAAGGAACTGCAGATGCTGGTTTACATTGAAGTTAGACACAAAATGCTGGAGTAACTCAGCGGGACAGGCAGCATCTCTGCTGTTGTGTGAATGTAACACAGGTGGTTATGTTAGTGGACGAGTATTCCAGACGGCTGGATAAAGGAGTTCAGAAGTCAACATGGGAGACAGAGAATGTCAATTCGGAACATTTATCATGTTGGAATTAAGAAGCTTGTTTTAGTAATGATAACATCGTTACAAAAGGATTGTTACACAAAACTATAATTTTTGCTAATGTCCTTTACGGAAGGACACGTTTGGCTCACAGAACCACAACAATGTGTTTCACTCTCAAATAGCCCAGCACTACTCCACTTGTAACTTGAGACGACTATTCAATATCATATATTCAAAAAGAGTTAATGATATTGAATTAGCTGTCATTTCACTAGATGCAGAAAAAGCATTCGACCAGGTTGAATGGCCTTACTTATTTAAGATAATGCAGAAATTTCAACTGGGCGATAGATTTTGTAAATGGGTTAAAATTTTGTACTCCAACCCTACAGCAAAAATACTAACAAACCAAATGTTATCAGCTAAATTTAATCTTTATAGGGGTTGTAGACAAGGATGCCCGTTATCACCTTTATTATTTGCTCTCGCAATCGAGCCATTAGCAGAAAGGATTAGATCAGATGCAGAAATATACAGATACAATACTAATACACAACAAATAAAATATCTTTATATGCAGACGGTGTTTTAATATATATCACAAAACTGGAGATCAGTATTCCTAACTTACTTAACATTATAAATAAGTTCGGTACATTTTCAGGATATAGAATTAATTGGAATAAAAGTGAAATCATGCCTATAACTGGAATAAAAGTAAACATATTACAACAATTTCCGTTTAAAATAGTTACGGATAAATTTAAATACCTAGGAATTAATGTATCTAAATCATATAATCTATTATTCAAATTAAATTACTCTCAGTTATTGGATAAACTAAAAAAGAATATTTTATACTGGAAAACACTACCAATATCAATGATTGGCAGAATAAATGCTATAAAAATGGTCTTTTTACCACAATTATTATATTTATTACAAGCTATCCCTTTATATCTCCCAAAAAAAATTCAAAAAAATCGATTCTACTATTAACAGCTTTATTTGGGATTATATAAATTTACATTTTATGTAAATCCAAGATAAATGGAGGATTAGCATTACCTAATTTTTTATATTATTTTTGGGCGGTTCAGATTAAGAATATGAATTTTTGGCTGGTAAAAATGGACCAGGAACCAGCTTGGCTAAAGATGGAAATGGAAGACTGATTTCCATTTGATATAAGTTCGATTCTTCTTGTTCCAAGTGAAGCACAAAAAAAAAACTTACGGGGATAACCCTATAATTTATAGCAATATACGTACTTGGAAACAAATAGTTAAGACTTTACATCTGGATAACATGTCACTCTGTTTACCAATTATGAATACTCCTTTATTTAAACCTTCCATATTGGACAAGGAGTTTAGACATTTAGACAAAATTTAGGAATTATAAGGATAGAACATCTTTACAGGAAAGGAAATTTTTTATCATTTCAAGAATTAAAAGATATCTATGGATTACACCCAAATAACTTGTTCAGGTATTTACAAATTAGAGACTATATAAAGTAAAACATGCAAGACTATAAGAATAGAGAGCCAGGATTATTGGATGAGTGGCTTAACAAGCACCCAAATACAGAAAAATTAATAGCGTGCATATATAATACTCTTTTGGATAGGGAAGTCCCAACAACAGAATCATACCGACAGATATGGGAAAATGAAATAGGTCTATCTATAATGAAAGACACTTTGGAAGAAAGTTTACAATGTATACACCGATGCTCATTAAATGCCAGACATACTTTGGTACAATTTAAAGTAATACATAGATTACACTACTCAAAAACAAAATTAAATAGAAAATTTCCTAACATTTCTTCTATTTGTGATAAAGGACAGAATTTAGAAGCCAACTTAACGCATAGTTTTGTAACATGCATAAAACTTAATAGTTATTGGGCTGATATTTTTGGAATCATCTCTGAGGTTCTTAAAACTAAATTGGACCCTGATCTAAAGTTAATAATATTAGGAGTCCCTGACTCAAGCTTAATATTAACAGTAAGTCAAATAAATTTTCTTGATTACTGTTTGATAATTGGAAAAAAATTAATATTAAAATTCTGGAAGGGAACAGTATCTCCCACAATCAAAATGTGGACAGTGGAAATGTCGGAGATGTTGCATTTGGAGAGAATTAGGTTTGTCCTAATGGACAAATATGAACTTTTTGAACAAATATGGTCTCCATTCATTGATTACTTAAAGGGGTAGCTGAGCTCAGCACCGTAACTCAATAAGTACCCTGGTGTAGGATTAGATAAAAAAAGTATTGGGATCTGTATACATGTCTCAAGAGATATTGTTATATGAAACTGTTCCATTCAACGTAAAGATTCTTTCATTTAATTATATAATAATTGTTTTTATTTATTATTTTTTTTCTTGTTTATCTTTTCTTTTTTACTTTTTTATTTTTTTATTATATAATCATTATTATTTAATCACAACGTCTTGATTATATCTTTTTAATTATTTTTTTAAATTATATAATCATTATTATTCAATCACAACGTCTTGATTATTGATTTATACTTTTACTTTTTTTTTCACTCCCTTACCTTCCCAAAAAAAAAATCAAAAACAGTAGCATATATAATTATCCCGTAATATTTGTACAATGTTTGTGATAAGTCTGATTTGTATTTGAAGTGCTGTTGTACCTTAGATAATATGCAATGCTTCTAATAAAAATATTAAACAAATAGCCCAGCACACTGGAGCACAACTTCCTCAAAGGTGGAGTTCAACTGATCAATGGAATAACTTCCGAGAGCCATCCTTGTGAAATATGTTTAACGGTACAACACTATTGCCATTATTTTTAGTTCCATGTATGAAGACATAAAGATGAGAGATTTTTAAAGCCTAACTTCTATTCTAATGCTGTCAAAAACAACCAACCAATAATGGTTTCATTATATAAAATATAGGGACATTTCTGACTGCATTATTTAAACACATGATAAGAATATTAATTAGGAGTTGGACCAGACATAGATTTACCATTCAAGGAGACCTTGACTAATTCACATCTTGGTTCCCCCAGGTCCTCTGTAGACCAAATTCTATCCCAGCATTGTACTTATTTAAAGAATCAACTTTAGGGATTGAGATACATGCACATTCTGTTTGGCTGATGTAATAGCCTCCCCACCCATATCCCACCTCAGGCCCACACACCCTGCACCATTTCCAGTGCCCAACAACCTCAGTTCCCATGCAGGCTTGATTCACCGCTGTGAATTCAAGAAACCTTGCACTGCCCCCTCACAGGAGGCCAGCCCAATGATTTTGCTGGACTAGATGGTTACATATATCACCAAGATGACAAAGAACACTGGGCTGAGAAGAAACAGACATCCTGTTTTTGTATTAACGGTTCATACTTACATCAGCCAGAGAAGAGGTCTTTGGGAGTTTAGACCTGCTGTGGGTTTTAGTAGAGGTGGAGGTGGGTGTCTCAAACTGTAAATCTGCACACACGCCTCCACCATGAAGATGTTTTCCAACTCATCCTGTGACCAGCAAAACACTCAGTAAACAATGCTCCCAATGCTTTTGTCTAACTACCTGCAGCAGCTCATTTATGGTACACACCATTAGCAGAGGACTTTGCCACCAACTGTTTACAATCTGCTCTCAGTAGTTACTTCAGCACCAGGTAATGCAAAGTAAGGTAGTCATGGATTGATTGCTCCATCTGATAGCCTCTGTTCCGATTCTTATGTTAATGTTCATCATCAAAGATTTCGACCCTTGCAATACAATCAGAAAATGTTAGCAACTCAGCATGGCTATGTGTCAGATTCCTGCCTTGGCAGAAGCTCTGTCTGTCTTCACTCAGAGGTGAGAGGGGAGAACAGAATTTCTGGCCAAAATCTTTGGAACAAACTGTAGGAGCAAAATGGAGAGGCCATGCAAAGTTGGGGTGCGAAGGAAGGGGCGATTTATTAAAATGGGCGTGCACCAGGAGCTGACCTACCAAGTGCCACTTTGGTATGGTTTTTATATTCTCAGATGACAAGGTTTAAACAGTAACTTGATTTAAACACGATCTTCTTTACAGAATGGAGCTTATAGAAAGACTTAATTAGGTAACAAACAAAATAAAATGATTATCCACAAGTCTAGCTTCGTAGACATTACATGCTATTATGATGGGTGCATCTATAACACAATCACTGAAGTTCCTGAAACTTGGGTGTCATCACTGCTGCATTCCATGTCTCTATTTTAGACTTTTTAGAGATACAGCGTGGAAACGTTCCCTTCAGCCCCCCGAGTCCGCACCAACCAGCGATCCCCGCACATTAACATCATCCTACGCACACTAGGGACAATTTACACTTATACCAAGTCAATTAGCCTACAAACCTGTACGTCTTTGGATTGTGAGAGGAAAGCAAAGATCTTGGATAAAACCCACATGGTCACGGGGAGAACGCACAAACTCCGTGCTTGGGATCGAGCCCGGGTCTCCAACATTGCAAGCACTGTCAGGCAGCAACTCTACCGCTGCGCCACCGAACATTTAGGCTTTGTCAGTGGTTCCCCGTCACCATATTAAGGACAAAGGACAAAGGACATTTATTGTCACATACACCAATTGGTGCTGTGAAATTTGAGTTACCATGCAGCACACAAATTAGATAAACACAACACTATAGAATTTAACATAAAACATAAAACATCCCCGACAACGGAATCAACGTTTCCCACTTGAGGGAAGGCAATAAAAGTTCAGTCCTCTTCCTCTTGTTCACCCGTGGTCGGGGTCTATTTGAGGCCTCCGCACTCGCCACTACGGACGGCCCGATGTTTCAGGCCCTCTCGCCGGATGATGGTACTCGGGCGTCGGAAGAACACTCTCAGCGCTTGGAGTTCCGAATCAGCCGCTTCCTACTGGAGACCGAGGCTCCCGAAGTCCACAGGCCGAGCTGTGCGGAGCTCCAACACGGTGATCCTCGGCAAAAGATCCGAGGCCTCCGCGATGTTAAAGTCAGCGCCGTGCCCGTGGCTGGAAGCTCCCCAGACCACAGCTCCATGATGTTCAAGTCGGCAGTCCCAGCACTCCGGAGCTCCCAACACGGCGACCCCAGTAAGACATCGCCCGCTCCGCGATGGTACCTCAGTGCTGCGCCGGCGCTGAAGCTGAAGCTCTGGCCGGTCTCCGGCAGGAAAGGCCACGCCAATCGCGATGGTAGGCAGCGAGGAGGGGGCGAAGATGCGGCTCGGAGGAAAGACGCATCCCCGACCCAGGTAGCGACTGTGAAGAACAGTTCCCCCCCTTCCCCCCCCACATAAAAAGACTAAAAGACCTCCACAACAAAACATTTTGACGGACTAAAAATTTTAAAAAGGTTGAAAGTACAAACAGCTGCAGGCGAGGCTGCCACCACTCGGACTAGCATAACTCACATCCTTATTTACTAGTTATTAGCCCTTTAAACACAAACCAAGCTGTGGTAAATTTCAGCGGAAAAGTATTGATGAAAATCACTCATGGATCAAAGTTGGCTGACAGGATCTGAGAAAGAAAAAAAAATCACACAGAAAACAATGGTGCTTAAGTGCCCCACTGAGTTAAATGGATGGCATCAATAAAATCCATGGGAGCTGGTGGTTAGTGGGTTGTGCATTTAAATTATTTTTGAGGAAATTAGTCCCTTTAACACATTCAGCTTGGTCAGCTTTGCAGAGCTTTAATGCCAGCCTATCTATCGTTAAAAGAAGCTTGGATGCTCTCGAGCCTCCGGCGACTTTTGCCTCCTGCTGTGCCGCAATGTGCAACTGGCACATCATGGAACTTTATCGCCATGAGTCTCAGCTTATGAGATGAATGATCATCTCGTCCTTTGCCTCCGGGGCCCCTGTCAAAGGCCTTTGTCTCCAACATGCTTTCTCTTGTCTCTGCTGTGTTATGCTCTTAGTCATGGAGTAACAATCCTCTGTTCCTCACCCTCCTTCCCCATACACATCCTTGGGGTCAGGTGTAGGATATGATCCCGAGTGAGATTTTGCAAATGAATGAATGATCTGTACAAATATGGAACACATCTGACAACAGAATCAACATCATCTGTGGTGGCTATTTTTATAATGAGGGCACTATTCAACTACAAAACATTCAACACAAGGGAATTAGCATCTGTAAAAAGCATACATTGTGCCACAGTGTATTTCTAGCATGCTCTATATTTTCAATTCTAGTTTACAGTTTTGTTTTCTTTTACTTGAAAAGTGTGTCTCCAAACAAACGTTTATGAATCACAGATAAACATTCTGTTTCTGCCCTGTATTTTTGGTATCTTTGTATGCCCTCATAAATGATAAAGAGTCACTGAGTCACAGAAAGATACAAGCCAATTAATTCCTATTAATTCATTAAATCAGAACTCAACCATTTCCGAAATAGAGGACGAGTTACTCTGGATCCATTTTACGGTATATAATGGCTTCATTCATCATTGCAACCCGAAGAAATGTTATGGACTTCAATCCCTCTTGGCACTTTTGGGAGGACTATTTTGGTCAGTTGTATCTGGTTGCAAGTCATTTTTCATCATCTGAAACTTCAATGACCTGTTTTTTAATTGGCCTTCTTAGTTATCATCCCGCATCCACTTTTTTGTGTTTTTTATGTTGAAGCATCAATCTCGTGCTTCCTAAAAGTAGGACTTGGATCTGAGAAATTTAGCATTCCACTTTACACTCAAATATTGCAACATATTTTACATAACTGGTCAGATCACAAGTGAATGAGAACATATGTTCCAACAATTACATACCAATGCTGCAACTGTGTGAACCGGTTCCAATGTAATAATATTATGTCTTGGTTGTGTTAACTTAACCGATGCATATTATAAGTCGATTTTGCCAAATATTTCACTTTGAAACATGTAATATCATAATCATTATAATCATAATCATACTCTATTAGCCAAGTATGTTTTGCAACATACGAGGAATTTGATTTGCCATACAGTCATACCAATAAAAAGCAACAGAACGCACAAAAAACATTTTAACATGAACATCCACCACAGTGACTCCTCCACATTCCTCACTGTGATGGAAGGTGAAAAAAAGTTCAATCTCTCCCTTCTTTGTCCTCCAGCAGTCGGGGGCCTCTAACCTCCTGTTGACGGGACGATCTCACTCCCGTAGCCGGTGGCGGGCCTTCCTCGTCGGGGCGATCAAGCACCTGCATCGGGGGGGAATCTCAGCTCCACTGCGCTGGGCGATCTACCCCGGGTCGAACGTCGTATGCTTTTGGAGCTTCTCGACGACCGTCTCAACTTGAGACTGCGAGCTCCTAGGTGTTAAAGTCCGCGGTTGGAGCGTCGATCCCAGGCAAGGAATAGGTTCCGATGGTGGGGCTCAAAGTCAGTCCCGAGCAAGGCCTCCAGCTCCACGATGTTAGGCCGCAGAGCGACCGGAGATATGATCTGAAAAATAATCGCAAGTTTCCCCCCATCCCCCTGCCCACCCCCCACATAAAACAAACCAGAGAACATTAACACATACTTTTTAAACACACTAAAAATAACAAAAAAAAACCGAAAAGGGCAGACAGACTGTAGGCGAGGCTGCCATCGAAACGCCACCCGGTGGAATGTTTATTACCCAAATGATAACATCTGATTAAATGCTTCATTCTTACTCATTTACTCAGTGGTGCACTAATCTATCCAGTTAGATGGAGCTTTTAAATGGCACAACTGGAATTACTGGAATTAACCTTTATTAATTATTCGGTCCCACTGCAGTAGCAGAAGTTAAATGATGTGTGAAGGTTCATTTTTTCCAGAAGCATGAGCTTCAGTTTGAAGAGAGTAAATTAGAGTAAAGAACAAGCCAGACACTGGCACCAAATGACCAGACAATGGTAAAAATAAGGGTACATCTCAAGAAGAAAAAGGTGCTGTTGAGAATGCACGGCAGGATGCTTACGGATCTTGAGAAGCTGGTTAGAACATTATGGACAAACAAAGGGATCTTCACCAGCGTCTCTCAATGTCATCTCCTTACAGGTGGCACAATGGCACAGCTGGTAGAGCCTCTGCCTCTTAGCTCCAGAGACACAGGTTCGATCCAAACTCGGGTGCTGTCTGTGTGGAGTTTGCACGATCTTGTGTAACCACGCAAGTTTCCTCCGGGTGCTCCGGTTTTCTCCCACATTGGAGGATTATAGGTTAATCGGCCTCTGTAAATTGCCCCTAGCATGTAGGGACTGGATGCAAAAGTGGGTTATATAACTAGCATGAATGGATGACTCAGTGGGCAAAGGGCCTGTATCTATAAACTAAACTTACATCAGCAGGGGGAGCATCAGGAACATGTACATTCTGGAAAAGCATGAATAACAAATTAGAATGATCCCATTAAAATATAGTCTGCCCACTGCCCAAGCCAGGTGAGAAAGCATGTCCATCCCTTCATTGTACCATAATAGTCTGTTGCTGTGCCACACATTAGATTAGATTTAACAACATTGCATACTTGGCAAATATGGTGTGAATGTCAAAAGTGTATTTTAAATTGCAGTTGACAAGATTTGCACATGAAACACTCAGATAATGCAGTAACTAAAATAAAATTGTCCGCGTGGGTTTTCCCCAGGTGCTCCGGATTCCTCCCACATTCCAAAGATGTACATGTTTGTAGGTTAATTGGCTTCAGTAAAAATTGTAAATTGTGTGTAGGGTAGTGTTAGTGTGCGGGGATTGATGGTTGGCGCAGGCTCGATGGACCGAAGGGCCTGTTTCCGCGCTGTATCTATAAACTAAACTCAACTCAACTAAATAGGACCAAAACGGCGCTGATCATCAGGCACCTGTTTTTGCACCAATTCTATTCTAACTCATATTCATCTCCCCAAGTTCATATCAACTCCCTCCCTCTCTAGACTCTACTCCTCATCTGCACTTGCAGAGGACATTTAACCAACCAACTCATGTTTGTTTGGAATATGGGAGGAAACGGGAGCACCTGAGGGAAAATTCACTTGGTCACGTGGAGAACATGTAAACTCCACACAGAGTACCTGAGGCCAAGTTGCTGGAGGTGTGAGGCAGCGCATCTACCATAAGCTCCACTGCGCTGACACAGCTGTTGGAGCTATGTTCAAAACTCAACTTAATTAAAAAATTGACAGAAAAATAATTCGCACATTCATATGCAAATTTGCACTCGGATATTTTGCACATGTCTTGAAGCATTTCTCCCCAATGCAAGTGAAATACCCACCCATGGTGAAATAGACCCAGCACCTGTGGGTGTAATTTAACCGAGCAAGGGTGGCCTTTTCTCATCGACATTTATGCATCTAGGACTATCATCAGCATGCTCGGTGCTCTTTTCCGCATTACAGAACTGAAATTGGTGCAACAATGTGCATGAATAACGCAGAGGTACCAATGGTGTACCATTCATGGTTACTCAAGAAGGACTCATTCGGTCACGGGGAGAACGTACAAACTCCGTGCAGACAGCACCCACTGTCAGGATCAAGCCCAGCTCTCTGGCGCTGGAAGGCAGCAACTCTACCGCTGCGCCACAGTGCCACACGTTTCACAGCAATGGGAAAAATGCAAGATTCACAAAAAGAAAACTTCCCTCGCATCACAATATAATTTCACACAATCAAAAATAAATTTGTGCAAACTTGTCACTGACCATGCGATTGATTTGAATATGTTCTAGAAATAAGTGAAGGCATCAGAGGAAGTAGTGATGTCATGTGTCTGACGTAAGAACTAAGTGCGTGGAGTTTCGCAGGATTGAATACATTGAGCATGCCTACATGAACTTCTGTGCTTTGCATCTGTTATTGAAAGTGGAGTCTTGCATATCCAAGGTCTACCTTAACATACATTACAGGCTTGTTTAAATCAGTTCCAACTCCTAACATTAGTTTTTATTGGTGATCTGCGGATGGATGCATTGCACCTACGATTAATTTAACAGCACAAGTGCGCATTCAGGTTGAAACAAATGCTTTGTGCTAAATGTGCTCGAACATTACTACAGCCATTACTATTGCTGGCCTCCTTCCAAGACAGAGATTAAGTACACGTTAGTGATACAGGAAGAGACTCCACACAATGTAGTCAGGGTCTATTAATAAACATGGAAATTCAACCCAGATTCTGTTACAGTATTCAATCCCAGAACTATATTCTCAGTAATAAATTGAGGCTGAGGTTTAAAAGCCTGTAAATGTAATTAGTTTGTGGTCAGCATGGAGTGGCTGGGCACAAATTTGAAGCTTTGTGTCCTGACATGGTCCCCTGGCTCTGGTTGACTGCATGGGTGAAACATAAAGAGCACAGCGAGTGAGCTGATGAAATTAGGAATGTTAATCAGAGCAGATAATATTGTGATGATAAAAATACAGAAATATCTACAAATACTCAAGAGGCTGAGCACCATCTGTGGAGATGGCAGCAGAGTTCAAAGGACAGATGGGAGAAATCAGTCGTGTAGCATGGAAATAAGACCTCCTGTCCCCCAAATTTGCACCAGCAATCACGTACCCATTTATGCCAACACTATTTTATTCTCCTGCATTAACATCAATTCCCCAGTTTCTAGCACTCACCTGCAGCCTAGGGTCAGTTTACTGTGGCCAGTTAACCTACCAACGCACATATCTTTGGGATGCGAGAGGAAACCAGAGCACTTTGTTAGAGGGAGATTGGAGGGAGAACGTGCAAACTCCACAATGGCAGCATCGGAGAGCAGGATTACACCTCAGCCACTGGAGCTGTGAGGCACCAACTCTACCAATCACACTGCTGCTGCCGAAGAGCGATAAGTAGTTGAATTTGCCAGACGCACACCAAGAAGAACTCACAATTTCTTCAGGTATGCGCCGAGGCCAACCTCCCTAGGGCAGGTGGGGCTTCATTTGATTGGCAGGAGGTGAAGTACGAGGTGAAAGACCATTCAGAGTGTGAGAGTCAGATTCACCACTGAATAGCATTCACCTCCAGTGAAACCAGCCTCCAACCTCACTCACTGTCCATGCTGTCCCAACCGCTTAATTATATAACCGCTTAATTATAGGAAGGATGTCAACAAAATAGAGAGAGTACAGAGAAGATTTACTAGAATGTTGCCAGGGTTCCAGCAACTATGTTACAGAGAAAGGTTGAACAAGTTAGGTCTTTATTCTTTTGAGCGCAGAAGGTTAAGGGGGGACTTGATTGAGGTCTTTAAAATGATGAAAGGGATAGACAGAGTTGACGTGGATAAGCTTTTCCCATTGAGGGTAGGGAAGATTCAAACAAGAAGGCATGACATGAGAATTAAGGGACAGAAGTTTAGGGGTAACGTGAGGGGGAACTTCTTTACTCAGAGGGTGGTGGTTCTGTGGAATGAGCTTCCAGCAGAAGTGGTGGAGGCAGGATCGATTTTAACATTTAAAAGTAAAGTGGATGGGTATATGGACGGGAAGGGAATGGAGGGGCATGGTCTGAGTGCAGGTAGATGGGACTAGGGGAAAACAAATGGTCGGCACGGACTGGAAGGGCCGAGAGGGCCTGTTTCCATGCTGTAATTGTTATATGGTTATATGGTTATATCAGAAAGGAGGTTTGGGGGGTGGGGGGGGTGATTGTCCGAAAGCTTTACTCAATTCACATGAGGATATCATAAGAATAGTAACAAGAGTAGACCATTCGGCCCCTGATATTTTACCTCAGTATCCAACCCCAAACCATTTGATCCCCTTGAATGACTGGCATCAATCAGACTGAAGGCTGAATTATTAAAAATTAAACTCTGCAGCAAAGCTGAAGCTCAGACTGCTTCCTGTACCGCTAAATGATTCCAACATTTTATGTCTATCTTTGGTATAAACCAACATTTGCAGTTCCGTCCTACACAAAGTTGATGCTCAAACTGCCTCAACTGATAAGTGTTTCCAACATTTTCTAATTTCAATACAGACTTCCAGCATCTTCACTGAAAAGGTCGACATCAGTTTATGAGGGTAGCTCTCCACCACCTTCTTTAGGAATGGGCAATAAATCATTGCTGATTGCTTTGTGAAAATTTACTTTTTAAGGAGTCTTTAAGTTTAGCCGGGGCCTTGATTTGGCATAAATGCACCACGTGTTAGGGCAGCAATCCAATTTCCAGGCAACTGTTTCTGTATTCGACCTAACTCAATGCAACAAAGTAGTTTAATTTCAGCTCGTCTCATGAAGCAAAGCGCGCAGCCTGTGTTTCATGGAGCCTGTGGGAAACTATTTCAGTGACTGAGTTTTTAAATCTCAGGGACAGATTCACTGGGGAAATGGTGGAAGGTAGCATTGAATCATTAAAATGCAAATTAAAGAGGTTGGTTTCAGGAAGTAATATGTTGCAAATACAGTGTACAAGTAAGCTGAAAGTGTGATGCTGAGAATGAATGGTTAATATTGGGCTTATTGGTCACAAATCACTCCTGCAGGGGTTTGCCTAGCTTAACGTTTGCATTAATTGTGGATTAATTGGTAGCAATTGATTGCTATAATTAGTCAACGGCTTAATTATTGTAGTATCATATGGCTACTTGGATGGTGGAAGTTGATCTCAATATATGCCAATTTTCACATTTGGCTTTGACTGTTCCCATGACATAAAGGGGCTGTCCCACTTGGGCAAACTAATTTGCGAGTTTAGAAGAGTGTCTTCTACCTTCAAACTCGCAGAATGGTCAGCACGTGGTCCTAGGAGGTCCTATGAGGTCGCTGGAACTCTCCTTCATGCTCGAGGGAAGTTCCTGAATACTCGCGGGCTCAGCTCGGTCTCGGGAAAATTTTCAGCATGTTGAAAAATATTCTGCGGGTAAAATTTGGTTGGCATTGTTCTTTTGAACTTGTAGTGCAGTGGAATGGGGTCGCTATTTAGGTACAGACAGTCGAGGGCAGTCGTAGGCAATCTCCTTCGCTGACCGGACATTTTGATTTGCTCATTGGAGTTTTCAGGACCAAGGAAACCCTCCCCCCCTTCTCCCTCCCTTCTCCCCCCCTTCTCCCCCCCTCCTCCTCCTCCAGTCCTCCCCGCCACCTTCTCCCACCCACCTTCTCCCCCCTCCTCCCCCCTCCTCCCCCCTCATCCCCCCCTTCTCCCCCCACCTTCTCCCACCCACCTTCTCCCCCCCTTTTCCTCCCCCCCCTTCTCCCCCCCTTCTCCTCCCCATCTCTACCCCTCTCTCCCCTTCTCTCCTCTCCCCGCGCTCTCTAAAGGACTTACCTTTACTGTGCAGCCGTTTTAGCTTCCTCTTCATCGCGGGTGTGAATTTTAGGCAGCGCTCCCCCGCTTTCCCTGCCCCCCACCTTTGTGGTGTGTGTGCGTGCGTGCGTGTGCGGTTGGTCGATCCAGCTCGCGGTTTCATCTCGGAGGGTCGATCCAGCTCGAGGCTTTCCAGACGAGTGCCCTCGAGCTATAAAGTCAAAGACACTCTTCTTAACTCACGGATTAGGTCGCCCAAGTGGGACAGCCCCTTTAGTCATGTATTTGGAGAGATGCATCTGTGAATTTCCCTGCACTATGTACCCCAAATGTGTCACTCATGTTACAAAGTGGTGAGGAATGCACTGGGGAAATTTTCATGTATTAACCCCCTTCTTTCTTTGAATTTCAAACGTGAATACTTGTTGAACTAATGAATGATAATAAAAATCATTTAGGGCTCAGCTAGAGGCTATTTGGTGCAATTGCTGAATTATTACAAATTGGAGTTTTGGAAACTTGCATCGTGTGTGTATTTGTGGCGTTAATTGGAGTTCCTCATGCCTGAAGATACAGCAATAAAAATTGTAAATATATGCATCACATTATTAAACTAAATTATAATTCTCCAGAGAGTGAAAACTCAACGATGCATTAGATTCCCAACTGTTCATAGAGATCCTGTCAGAGCTGGATAGATTGAATGGAGTGAGAATGTTTCTGTAGGCTGGGGAGTGTGGAGCGAGTCACAGGTCTGAGAGGAGGAGAAACTCCTTCACTCATGTGGTGGGCCTGTGCAAATTTCAACCACAGAAGGCAGTGGAGACACATCACTGAATACAGTTAAGGAAATGATAGATTTCTGGACACAAACGGCATCAAGGACTTTGGGGAGAGAATGAGAACATTGTATTGAGACGGAGCATCAGTCATGATTGTGCTGTATGGCAGACCAGAATCAAAGGGTCAAAGATTCTACTCCTGTTCCTATTTTCTGCGTTACTATGAATCTTTGATTTAATCCGCTGCAGTAACACTCCGGTCCCCAAGTCCATAGGTTATAGTTCTAGGTTTCACTTGAGCATTAAATCTAAGTTCAAACGTCAAAGATCAGTGCTGTACTGAGGGAATGATGTCCTCTCAGAGGTGCTGCTTCCGACGATGCTTAAAACTGAAACCAGCGTCATCTCGGTGAGGTGGGCAAGAATGACTCCATAAAAAAAGGCACAATATGCTGGAGTAATTTAGCGGGTTAGGCAGCATCCCTGGAGGACATGGATAGTTGATGCTCCTGTGTCTTGGGTCGCAGAAATTCCTATTTCTGATATCACACACATTTAGCCAGGAAAGGCTGATTGATGGCAGAACTTATAGATGGCCATGAAACTCCACAGGTTCCCAATGGACGTCTGACAACTGATTGGCAGATGTTTCTATAACAAATTATAGCAGATGATAGCAGATGTGTCTATCACAAGGCAGATCAGGTGGGCGAATATATTTTTTAGACCATGGGCCTATTTCTCACCTAGAATTCACAACGATCCATTTTAGACTTTTGTCTTTAGAGATGCAATGCGGAAACAGGCCCTTTGGCCCACCGAGTCTGCACCAACCCCATACACTGCACAATGCTACAAACCAGGGACAATTTACAATTTTTACCTAAGTCAATTATCCTAAAAACCTGCACATCTTTGGAGTGTGGGGTAAAACCAGAGCACCTGGAGAAAACCCACACGGTCACAGGAAGAACAAACAAACTTCCGTACAGACAGCACCCATGGTCAGGATCGAACCCCGGTGCCTGCCGCTACAAGGCAGTGATTCTACTGCTCGCCCACTGTGCCACCCAGGTCTGGACCCTTTTCCAGTCTAATTCACTTTGCGTTTTGCTCAAGAATAAACACTATTCTATTCATGGCCAAATGTCACACCAACACCTCTGCTTCCTCAGCCTCTTGGCATGTCTCCAACGTCTCTTACCACCTTCTGTAGAAGCACCATTGAAAGCATCATATTGGGAGGCATCTCAGCTTGGTTTGGTAACTACTTGGCCCAACCTCAAGAAATTGCAGAGAGTTGTAAATGTAGCCCAGTCTTTCACACATCCGCCCATCCACACTTCACACTGCCTTGGGGAAGCACCTAACATCATCAATGACCATTTACATCCTGATCATTCCCTTTGTCTCTTCTCCCCCTTCTGACAACAGATGCAAAAGCCTGAAAGCACCTACCATCAGATTCAGGAAGAGCTTCTTTCCCGGTGGCTCAGCACTTCAACTCCCCCTCCCATTCCGTATCCGACCTTTCGGTCCTGGGCCTCCTCCACGGCCAGAGTGAGCAACACCGCAAGTTGGAGGAACAGCACCTCATATTCCGCTTGGGGAGTCTGCATCCTTTGGGCTTGAACATTGAATTTTCTCAATTCTGTTAACCCTTGCTGTCTCCTCACCTTCCCACCTCTCCCTCAGCCTTCGGGCCCTGGCATTCCCTCTCTCTCGATCTCCCTCCCCCACCCTAGTCGCACCAGCTTCTCATTTTCACACCACAAACAGCTTACAATGGCTTGTTCCCTTTATCATCGAGACTTTTTTGCATATCTTTCATTCATTGTTCTTTATCTCTCCACATTACCGTCTATATCTCTCGTTTCCCTGATCCCTGACCAGTCTGAAGAAGGGTCTTGACCCGAAACGTCGCCTATCTCCTTCGCTCCTTAGATGCTGCTGCACCCGCTGAGTTTCTCCAGCCTTTTGTGTACCCTAGAGCTTCTTTCCTGTTGTTATCAGAAGCTACAGGTGTAGTCCGATCTCCCTATCTATTTAATTGCTGCTCTTGCACTTTTTTTAATCTGCCATTTCACTGTAACTGTACCCCTATAACACTGTAATGTTATATTCTACAATCTGGTATTTTTCTCTTTATATTGTATATAGCTTAAGCTGTACTGATGTGCAGTATGATTTGACTGGATGGCAAGCAAGCAAGCTTTCCATTGTATCTTGGTACATGTCACAATAATAACCCAATGATGGCAGGTTCTGTTCTGGTCTTCAGGAGGGAATTGGTTAAATACATGCAGAAGAAAGAATTGCCAAGCTATGGAGAAAAGGCTGAGTGGTGAAATTAGAGAGTAATTTTGTTAGAAAGCTGGCACGAAAACGATGGGCCAAGTGGCCTCCTACTCACTGCTAACCATTCTACGATCAAGATAAAATCAATTGAAAGTGTCTTTTGCTGCATCATTTGTGTAAGTAATCAGGACAGAGGCGGGCGGTCCCAAGCCAATGTAAATGGATAGAGTTTGTGGACCACTTCCTGTTGCCTTCCCTATGGTATTTCTAAAAACAGGTGTCATTGCTATCTATATATATATACAGAGGCAACAAGATATATAACTGATTCAATGCACAAGAGCAGATGGTTACCCTGTGCTAAAACTAATCACTGATGATGTCTTGTGTGTCCATTTGAGTGTTCACTAACTGCATTAGATCTGTGTTAGCATGTTACTGTAAATTAGTAATGACAGATGTCAGCACCAAAGGAAAATCCACCCTTAGCAGGGGTACGTTTTACAAAGGAGATCCTTTCATCTGAAGTGCTGCAGATGCCATTAGCTCCCATTAGTCTTTGTTGTCATGCTTTATGTTGTTCTAACCGCTGGTCAGTGCTCAGCATAGGAGAAGACATTTTGTGGATAATTTGCCAGAGACTGCAGGTAATTCTGTGATTGAATGAGGGATAAACATTAACCAGAATACCAGGATCTTCTTTGATTTGTGCCAAGGAGTCTTTAGTGCCCACATGAGAGGGCAAATGGAGGCTTGGTTTAATATCTCATACGAAATTAGCAGATCACAATAGCGTGAACTCCAATCGGTACTGCAATGTGACTGCAGCCTAAGTCTCGAGCTTAAGATTTTGTTTAGTTTTTAAATTTAGAGATACAGTGCGGAAGCAGGCCCTTCAGCCCATCGAGTCGGCACCGACCAGCGATCCCCACACATTAGCACAATTATACACACACTAGGGACAATGTAAACCCATACCAAGTATGCAAACCCAAGCCAATTAACCTATAAACCTGTACGTCTTTGGGTTGTGGGAGGAAACCTAAGATCTTGGAGAAAACCCACATGGTCACGGGGAGAACATACAAACTCCGTACAGACAGCACCCGTAGTCAGGATCAAACACGCGTCTCTGGCGCTGAGCCACCGATAGTGTTGTTCTTAACATACTTGAAGGAATAAAGTCAAAATGTATCGAACTCCTCACCCCAGCGAGATCCATGTGAACTTCAGGCCAGTCGCTCCAAAGGCATGCTGAGTTCTGGTAGGACTGCAAGGAAATGGAGTTATCCTCATTCATACTTCGCACAAGAGAAAGCTGCAGGGAATTAGTGATGTGGAGCCTGGTGTGAATGTGAGAACAGGGCTTGGCCATGGAACACTTTGGGCCGCAGCTGCCTAATTAGCTCATGGTTGATGCAAAACCAAACCTCATTTAACCTGAAACATATCTAAGAAATTGCATATGCTAGAAATCTGAAATAATAATTGAAGAGGTTGGAAACAATCAACAGGTTGGGTGGCGTCTGTGAAGAGAGAATCAGTTATTGTTTCAGAAGAACTGGGAAAGCAAACAAAATGTTATTACTACTCTCGCTGAATTCCTCAGCACCATAGAGTTGGAATGGAATTGCAACAGCTTAGATGATCTGGAGGAGTGTGATTGGAACTGAAGCATTTCAGCAGAATCTGAATCTGGTTTTGCACCCATTCAATAATGTGAACAAGTTCATAACAGTGAGCTTGCTATTTTGTTGGCATTATATTTAATGACTTTACCATTAGTTTTCACAAAAGCACAATAGCTTAAACACAGTCCCCGCCAGCAGTTAGCAAGGCTCGCATATTTCCTCGTCACACCTCGTCACATATTTCCTTGCATCACAACTATAGATCCCGCCATCCAAGGGATCTGTACGAGTTCCTGCTTCAAAATGACAGCCAGCTTCATCAAGGATCCACACCACCTTCTCCACGCTCTCATTTCACTCCCCCCCAACAGGAAGAAGGAGCCTGAAAACTCTAGCATCCAGGTTCAGAAATAGCCGCTTCCCAACAATCATCAGGCTACTTACGCGAGAGACTGTGGGCTTTGTTTTTGACTTGCCGCTATATTGTATTTTTAAATTTATTCAACTTTATTTGTTGTTTATTATGGTGTCTACTGAGTACTATCCCCGATGTGCTGCTGCAAGTAAGAATTTAATTGTTCCATTTCAGGACACATAACAATAAAACACTCTTGACTCGACTCTTGATTCTTGGCGATCGGTGATCTGCGTGTTTATTCTGGTTATTCTGGAATATAGTGCATACAGAAGGTCCCTTTCTGTCCTGGGCCTCCTCCATTGCCGGGGCGAGGCTGTACGCAAACTGGAGTAACAGCGCCTCATATTTCACTCAGGCAGTTTACAAACCCAATGGAATGAACATTGAATTCTCCAATTGTAGGGTGACGCTTACAAACACCTCCCTCCCTCTCCCTCTCCTTCCCTCCCACTCCACCCCCCCTCCCCTCCCCCTCTTTTCACCCTTTCTTCACTATAAGTCAACGAACCACTGTTTGCAATGATGTATCCCTCGGGCTCACACTTGTCCCTAACCAATGTTCAGCCTGTCAGGGAACCACCCTGCCTGAGGTCATCTGTTGCTGGCCCCAATTCATCCCGTTTTTATTCGCTTCTAGTTTCCCTTCCCCACCCCACCCTCACCCCCACCCCACTACAATCAATCTGAAGAAGGGCCCCGAGCCAAAACGTCACCTCTCCATTTTCTCCAGAGATGCTGCCTATCCCGCTGAGTTAGTCCAGCACCTAATCTGATTTTATGTGTTGGTTATATAATAACTACCTCATAAAGTTATAAAATAACAAGAACAGCTGCCTTGAGAAAGCTGCCTTCTTCAAGCACAGACTCATAGATTCCATTCAATGGATTGCACATCTGACATTGCAGCACCACTTTCATTAATCACAGAGATCCTACCCAGGTCTCTGGAGCAACACTTGAACTCAAAGCTTTCGGATGTGGAGGTAAGAGAGCAATTCCCTCATTGGTGACTTTGGTAGAATGAGCTGAGAGCTGGGATGGTGGGGATGCAGTTGACTAAAGGCGCGTTGGTTTGTATTGATATATATATATACTGTATGTCAGTGTTGAACCCACAATTAAAGCAGCTTCAAGTGCTCATATAATGCCTGCTGTGATCACTCTGTTGGTACCGGGTAACAAAAATAATAAAATAGATTTTTGATAGTGTGACCCAGAGCAATTATTCATTCCACTGTCATAGTTATTTTGGCAAATGAAGATGTAGAGTCAAATAAACAGAAACATGCCCTTCAGCCCATCCTGTCCATGCTGACCATCTACACGCATTTCATTTATCAGCATTTGGCTGAAAGCCTTCCATGCTTTGGTGATTCATGTGCTCATCCAGATAGTTCTGTATTGTGAGAGTACCTTCCTCCACCACCTACTCAGGCAGTGCAACCATCCTTTTGGTGAAAATGTTTTTTCACAGGTACTCTGTACCTTGAATCTACGCCCCTCTAGTTACAGACACTCTCACTATCTACCTTGCCTCTACCACTCATAATTTTGTACACCTCTGTCTGGTACCCCTCCAACTTCTCCACTCTAAACTCCATTCCGATCTCATCTTGTAACTGAGACTCCCTCCCAGGTAATGTAGAGTCATACAGTGTGGAAACAGGACCTTCAGCCCAACTAGCCTACCCTGACCAACATGCCCCATCTACACTAGTGTAGACGGGGCATGTTGGTCATGGTAGGCAAGTTCTCTAACTTCAGATAGCCCTTGCTTTCTCCCTCCTTCCCCTTCCCAGTTCTCCCACCAGTCTTACTGTCTCTGCCTCCATTGTATCTTTGTCCCACTCCTTTCCCTGACATCAGTCTGAAGAAGGGTCTCGATCCAAAACGTCGCCCATTCCTTCTCTCCAAAGATGCTGCCTCACCCACTGTGAAGTTCCTGACCTGGTTTGAATTCCCAAAATGCAACACCTCGCAGTTATCTGTATTAACCTCCTTTAACCATTCCTCAATCCACCAGCCTAACCGATCAATATCCTGCTGCAATTTGTGATAACCTTCTTCACTATCTACGATGCCACCCATGTTTGTGTCATCTGCAAACTTGCTAATCACACCTTGTACAATCTCATCCAAATTGTTGGTGACATCCTTGTGATTTGTTTTTGCACCTTCTCCAGTACATTCGCAAGTTTCCTAAAGTGTGACACTGCACCCGGTATTCCAATACATTATAATTCTGTACCCTAAATTCCCTCCTTGTATGTTTTATGTCCTGGTTAATGAAGGCTGACATCACCCATGATTTTTTTGTAAACCAACCTATCTACCGGTGCTGCCATTTTCAGGATTCTTTGGAGTTTGGACATCTAAGTCCCTCTGTTCCTCAATATTCCTCAAAGGCCCTACTATTCATTGTGTTTGTCCTACCCTTAGTTGACCTCCCGCAATACATCACTGCATTTTTCAAGGTTAAATTCCATCTGCCATTGCTCTGCCCAATCTACCAGCCGATCAATATCATTCCGTAATTTGAGATTATTCTCCTCACGGCTTGCAACACCACCAATTTTTTTGTGGCATCTGCAAGCTTATCGTGCTTCCTACATTAACATCTAATTCATTCATAACACAGCAAGTTTAACGGGTCCCACATGATCACCACAGTGCACTACTCGTTGCAGGTTTCCACTGCTTAAACTAACCCTCCAGTATCACGCTGTAAATCCTTTCACCAAACACATTTTGAATCTGATTTTCTTTCGATCCCATGGCCTCTAACCTTATGGACCAGCCCTCCATATCGGATCTTGTCAAATGTCTTACTAAAGTCCACACAGACTACATCAATTGGACTTTGTAACCTCTTTGAAAAACCCAATCAAATTAGTCAGAGGCATTGATACCTCCACATGGACCAATTAACCAAATCCATCTCTGCATAATACAGATGGGCAGTTAAACTAACCTATGCTTGTTGGTAATGAAAATTAAAAAAAAAAACTCAGATGCTGCATATCTGGTCCTGACAAAGGGTCTTCAACCTGAAACATTAACTGTTTTTCTCTCTCCACAAATGCTACCTGACCTGCTGTGCTTACCGAGGTTGATTACCAGAAATTAGACAAACGCAGAGTAATCAACAAGAAATAAGGTTTATTTCAGGTGGCACAGTGGCGTGGCTGATAGAGCTGCCTCCTTGCCATTACAGTGACCTGTGTTCAACCCTGACATCCGGCACTGTCTGCGTGGGGTTTGCACGTTCTCTCTGTGTCTGCATGGGTTTCCCCTTGGGGCTCTGGTTTCACTGAAAGATGAGCTGGTAATTATCTTCCATAAGGCACCCCTCACCGCAGCTAAATGGCAAATGAATTAAAGGGAATTTGAAGGACAAGAAAATAAGTTGTGGGTATAAAGAGAAAGGAGATGGGACAGAATTGTATGGAATTGGCAAAGACCCAATGGTCTGAAAGGCCTCCTCCTGTGTATAGCAAATAAGTCATTGATAATTACATCGGCACCTTTCAAATCCTCAGATCATCCCAACATTCTTCCCAGCCAATAACTTCAAAGTGCAGTTGCTGTTGTCGGGGTGGTTTTGTGCACAATAATGAGATAAATATCCGATTAACTTGCTTGCTTTTTGAATAATAGTGGTCATGAAACCAACAATTCCCTTCCTTTTCTTCAAATGGTGTCAGGCAGCTTTTAGATTCACCTGATTAAGTAGCTTAGTTTAATATCACATGTCATAGATGGTACCTCTGCAGCACTCCCTCAATTCCTCCCTGAAGTTCTGACCTATGTTATGTGGTGACTTCTTGCACTGGGGCTTTAGGTAAGGCTAACACGTATTTTCAGCAGAGGATTTGTCATAACATTCCAGATCAGCTACTTCTCACACCAGTAGAATATCTACTTCAGCAAAAAGTAGATAATGAGGATAATCTAAGTGATAAGAACATCCCAGCAAAGAGGATTAGTGGAGAGGCTCCAGTGGAAATGTCTGCAAACTCTCTGTTCACCCGTAGCTCTGCCTGTTATGAACACCCGGGCCACTTGCTATTTTCAGTCCAATGCACAAGCAACCACTTCAAAACACCTACTTGGTGCCCCATTAAATGGCTTCCTGATCCATGCATCCCCCAATGACAAGCAGTTCTTCAGTTCTCATGAAACCAATAGGGTTAAACTGGTTCGACTTCATCTGTCCCCCATACATAACATTGTTGTCATTACAATGTGGCTTCTGTACCACAAAGTAATATATTATATACAAATGACTTTGAGACATTTCTGAGAAATGTTCTGGGCATCACATAGATTGATTCATCCTTAAGTCTTCCCAAATACATTATGCCATGGTCCTATGATGGTGAAAATTGTATTTAATGTTTTTTTGCTAAGTTCGACCTCTCAATGCAAACTCTTGCTCTGTGGGAGAAAGTTCAGAAGTGGAATTATCTGGTTAAGTGATTCACAGTTGGTCAACGTAGGTTGCCACAGTTAGACCTTTGTACCAAGTGGAAGCTATTCCACTTTTCCATCCTCCAAGGCAGGTGAGAAATGTGAGGGTTACCATTTTGGAAGGAACAAAAGAAAAGCAGAGTACTGTCTAAATGGATTGAGAGTCTAGAATGGTGAGGTACAGAGGGATCTGGGTACATGAATCACAGAGATAGATACAAAATGCTGGAGTAACTCAGCAGGACAGGCAGCATCTCTGGAGAGAAGAAATGGGTGACCTTTCGGGTCGAGACCCTTCTTCAGACTGAAGACTGAAGGGTCTCGGCCCAAAATGTCACCCATTTCTTCTCTCCAGAGATGCTGCCTGTCCCACTGAGTTACTCCAGCATATTGTTCCTATCTTCAATTTAAACCAGCATCTGCAGTTCTTTCTTACACACTGAATCACAGAGAGTTAGGATGCAAGAACAACAAGTAATTCCAAAGGCAAATAGGATATTGGTGTCTATTACAAGGAGTACTGATTATGCATGCAACAACTCAGGCATATCTGAGACCACACCTGGAGTATTGTATACAGTTTTGTAATTCTTGTGTAAGTAGCAATATAGTTGCATTTAGCTACTTCAGAAAGATTCACTTGGAGATTTGGATGAGAGATCACCATGAGAAAAGATCGACCAAGCTGTGTCTATATTCATTGGAGTTTAGAAGAATGAGAGAGAAAGTTATTGAAGCAGAAAATGTTCTGAAATGGCTTGGCAGGGTGGGTGATAAATGGTTGTTTCTACTCATGGTAGAATCTAAAACCAAGTTGCTCTCTCCTAGGAAAAGATAGAAATGAGAAGAAATTCCTTCTCTCAGAGGTTGCTAATGTTTGGAATTCGCTACACAGAGACTTGTCGAGGCTGAATCATTGAAAGTATTCAGAGAACAGCCATCGCAGAGCAAGCCTGAGGGGCTGCATGGCTTATTCCTGCTCCTGACTCTTGATGTGCTTATGGGGACGTTTAAAGGTTAAGTTAAATCTGCTCTGTTAACGTTATGTTATAAATTTATCAAAGATGCTGATGAAAGCTTTTTTTCTCCCCAGTGATTAAATGTTTGTTGATCTAAATTGCTTGTTCTCTGAGTGTTGTTCTCCAGAAATGCCCTTCACAGGCACCTTTTCTGAAGTTCATCAGTTGTTCACTAATTTTTTCCGCCTAGGTGGTCACTCCTGGTATGAACAAGGTCTCCAGTGGGGGGCACCACATCCCCACTGTCGAACAACCACTCCAAGAACACACGATACCTTAATAGCACCCTGTGTAAATAAATGATGAATCCCAGATGCTGGAACAAATCCAGGGCTAATAACCACAGAGCTAACAAAATACTTTGGATCAACTGTTGATTGTTTGCAAGTGGTGTAGGCATTCTGCTAGAGTAAAATCATTGGATTTAAAGCCTGCAGGATTTAATTTCCTGATAGTAAAATTAATCTTGTTTCAAATTGACCAACTAACAACACATGAGGAACACTAGGATACAGAAAGTAATACGTCAACTGGCCGAGTTATATTCGGCAGCTAAACCCCAGAGAAGTGTTTCAGCCTCAAGAGCAGGTGAGGTTATGAGCTGCAGAACTATTGCCAGCCCTGTTCTCGAAGGACTAACTATCGCAGGCGAACAATCACAGGCAAACTAGCCCCCAAATTCCCAGACGCATGCTGATCTCACCTGCCCTCGCTGATGTTGTGTTCGTGGCTGCTCCTTATACTGACATTGCAATAGATATTTAAAGTTGTTGCTCAGAAAGCCGCGAGGGGTTTGGCATCAACTAAAGGGAGAATGGACTGGGGAGTGAGATAATGGCGCCTGGGCAGAGGAACACAAACTAGAGGAAAGGACGCAGAGCGCTGGAGTAACTCAGCGGGTCAAGCAGCACCTGTGGAGAACATGGGTAAGTGACGTTTCAGATGGAGACCCATCTCCAGACAGTCCCGTCTGAAGAAGGGGCTCGACCCAAAACGTCACCTGTCCGTGCTCTCCAGAGATGCTGCCTGGCCTGCTGAGTTGCTCCAGCACCTTGTGTCTTTTTGTGTATTAACCAGTATCTGCGGTTCCTTGTTTCTACAAACCAGAGGAAATTGAGGTGCTGCATTTTAGATACGACACTCACTCTCAGAGAAAGCTGAGATACTTCAGGAACACCAAGCTCTTTTTCACACTGCAACAGATCCATCATATTGTACAGTGGCAAGGCCGTCACCATGGCAACGGTCTCCGCAGACATTCACCAGGCTAAAAAAATAGTTTTAACCCTTTGTCAACCAATCCATTCCGAGCACCATCCAATCTCAGATGCAATACCTCATACCAACTAGCCCACTTGAAACAAGCAGATCACACTCATCTCATATGAAACCATAGACACGAAGGGTCTCGACCTGAAACGTCACCCATTCCTTCTCTCCAGAGATGCTGCCTGTCCCACTGAGTTACTCCAGCTTTTTGTGTCTATCTTTGGTTTTCACCAGCATCTGCAGTTCCTTCTTGCTCATATGAAACTATACCTTAATTTGTCCTGGTTCTGACACTGCACTTTTCAATTACATAATATATTTAACATAGCAGAACATTTGCAAATGCATTACAAAAATAGGACCAAAGCCAGGCCAAGCCATTAAGGCAAAAACTAGAGCAGATGGTCAAAGCTTGACCAAGTTTTAAAGAGTAATAAAGCAGATGTGGAAAGGTTTAAGAAGGAAATTCTAAGCTTAGAGCCTTGGTAGCTGAAGGCACCATGGTCAATATTAGAGTGATTCAATTCTACAGTGAGCAAGAAGTCAGAATTAGACGCAAGCAGTTAGCTGCCAAGTGATCTTAGGGAATACTGCACCAGAGATTTCAGATCAGAAATCTCCTCAACAGTAATTCACACTCTTCTAATGTGTCAATACTACCCAGCAAACCTTTTACACTAGTCTACCAAAATTCCAACAATTGTTCACCATCCTCCCCCTCCAAGACACATTCCCACTCACCACCCACACAATTATGCAATGCCATTAAAACACTTCCCACATCTTCAAATCCAATACTCCTGAACAATCGTCCCACCAATTAACCTTAAGTCCAATATCTCCTAACAAAGTCTCTCCAAACCATCACTGAAGCAATACCATCAAACAAATCCCATACAGACCTGATATTCCTAAAACATTTTACAATCATGAAGGCACCTAAATAAACCTCCCATTAATCAGCACCAATTCTAAGTGGGAGGTTATTAACAGTGACAGCAGGCCAGATTTAGTTTATCAACAGTGACAAAGGTAGACAAGAATAAGGGCTCATCCTCATCATCATCATCATCATCATCATCATCATCATCATCATCATCATCATCATCATTGTTGAAAACATCAACGGGTACGGTGCCTTACAGTGCTATGTAAGACAGTGATCGCAACTTCTACTGAAGTGTGGATGGCCATTTGGCTAGCTAGGAGCTCATCCGCCCTTTGACATGTCTTGTTTTTGGTCCTGCTGGGGATCCACAGCCCCCTCCTCACCTGGCAAACCAGATGGGGGAGACGGTTTAGTCACCGACTTCCGAGCATGGAGCAGGTAGCATGGGATTACATGGTACCTGTGACGGGGGGGGGGGGGGGAAATCCCCTCAACCTGATCTAAGGCTGAGATAAAAAAAATAGTAAATTGATGTCCAGGTAGCCAGTTTTCTACGCTAAGACTGATTGCAGACCTGCAACCTTTACAATGGCTGCACAATGCACAACTCTTCTACCCTCGAGTTTCCTAATTTGCAACTCTTTATCCTTTTTGGCCTTACTCCTTACACCATGTTTTGTCCGGTCCCTCCTCTTTTCTGCTTTCTCTGCCGCGCCCCTGCAAGCGTTCTGAAGAAGGATCTCAACTCATAACGTCACTTATCCATGTTCTCCAGAGATGCTGCCTGATCTAGAATAGAACAGAGTTATTCTAGAATTCTGCGTCTTTCTTTCATTGGTATAAACCAGCATCTGCAATTCCTTGTTATTACAGTTTCTCTGCTGTAGTAATGCATATTGTGCATCTTGAAACTACTGTATTGACTATCAGGTGCTTTAGATTACCTCAGGAACATTGAATACAATGTATGTATAAACCCTGTTCATAGAACCTGCTATATTACAGGATATATAATATTTCCAAATAAATATTGAAGGGTGGCAAGGTGGCGCAACCAGGATGGTGGTAATGTGCGGGGATCGCAGGTCGGTGCGGACGCATTGGGCCGAAGGGCCTGTTTCTGCGCTGTATCTCTAAACTAAACTAAACAGCTTTCCACCCACAACTGGTTGCAAAGCCAGACCTAGTCGTTCTGTTTTGTCCTCCCCAACACACCCCCACCCACCATCCCCACTGCCGTCTTTCCATCCTCTGGAAGGGAGATGCTGGGCCTTTTCAGGTAAAAATGTGTACAGCAGGGGGTACCATTTTTAATGGGGGGGGGGGGGTTCTCTATTCAAGTAAAGTAAAGGAGATGCAAGCAAGAATAAGCCAAAGACCTACAGGTTTGTAGGTTAATTGGTTTGGTGTATATGTAAAATTAACCCTAATGTGTAGGATGGTGTTAATGTGCGGGGATCGCTGGTTGGCGCAGACTCGATGGGCCGAAGGGCCTGTATCTCTAAAACTACCATATAGTCATATATTGTCCCATACAGTGCAGTACAATTAAAGCTGTATATTGTATGTACCAACAGATTAGAGACAGTCGAATTCATCTTTTAGATAATCTATATGAAACACTGGCAAACTCCAGGTTGAAACATTTACATCATCTACTGATTAGATTATGGAAAATAATGTTTGCTTTTAAAAATTCTGCAATGCTCCTTGGGGCTTGTGAATACATACAAGACAAAATATTAAAGCCTGGGGTTATTATTTGACTTTGTTGGGAGTAGCAGATTTATCAAAATGATTCTTGGATTTGAAAGGAAAATTACAATAGAGATTACCAAATCTATCCCTGAAATTCAAAGTTAATTTGTATTTCTGCAACAATATTAAACAGGTGATGACAAATCAGTCGCCCAATTTTACATGACTCCGAATAAAGATTCTGTGCTCAACAGGTCAGGCAGCATCTCTGGAGAATATGAATAGGTGATGTTTCAGGTGGGGACCCTTCTTCAGACTGATTGCAGAAATGGGGCAGAAAGCTGGAAGAGACGCAGAGTGGGACAACAACTGAGAAGCAATAGGTGGCTAGGAGGAGGGTTACACAAAAGACTGGAGAAACTCAGCGGGTGCAGCAGCATCTAAGGAGCAAAGGAGATAGGCGACGTTTCGGGTCGAGACCCTTCTTCAGACTGGTCAGGGATCAGGGAAACGAGAGATATAGACGGTGGGTATTGGTTTGGCAGATGGGTGGACAAATGCCAGGGATGAAAAGATTAATAAAAAAGTGAGAGATAGGGAGATAATGATGGAAGAGGTATGAAAATTGAGGACAGAGAAAGGATTACAGGTCGAATGGGAACGAGGGCTGGGAGGGGGGGGGGGGGATGAGTAACTGGTGTGCATTCAGGATGAGCATAGGAAAGAGAGGGGGGGAGGGGGGAAGGAGGGGCAGACCAGGAAGGGGAGGGAGGGTGTGGTTACCTAGAGTTGGGAATACAGTGCTCATACTGTTGGGGTATACAGAGTGGTGATTCTGCCTTCCTCCTTGGAGGTGAAGTATTAACCTTGGCCTGGTGTTACCATCAAGCTCTTTAATCCACACCAATTTGAGTGTGAGAGCAGGTTTGTATAAGTAGGGGTTTCGATGTTTCCCTCGATGTAACAATTCCACCCCAACTAGACGACTGAGATGAACTGCTTTAGGTCCAGGGCCTTCGGCACCGCTGAAAGAAAAGACAATCTGCATGATGGATAGCCTGTCAGCCCTTCCTGTCTCATTAATAGTACCCAGAACATCAATTAACCATCCCAAAGAAATTTAAAGTTGTCTGCAATTAATCATCCGAAGCTCTGTCTCCAAAAATAGCCAAAGGCTATGTTGGTTAAAAATATAAATCCACACCATCCCAATGACCCAAAACACAATTTTTGATCGGGGGAAAAATGTTCTCCGCATTTTTTATCAGGCAAGGTGTGCAATGCTATGTGTTTGTAGATTGAAATCTATAAGGTCAGGTTGGTGTTTTATGTCGATGCAGTATGTGGATATGTATGATGGGTGTTTGTAAGGGGTGTGTACGTGTGCATCTGCATCTATGTGTGATTGTGTGCACTGGTGTTAGTGGGAGGGTTAAGGGGTGCTGTATTGGTGCAGGTTTGTTTGTGTATTTGTATAAATATATTTATATTAGGCTGCAAATGCATTGGATTTGAGATTGTTTGTAGTTGTATAGATGTTCCCTTTGAGTATAGAAACATAGAAACATAGAAACGTAGAAAATAGGTGCAGGAGGAGGCCATTCGGCCCTTCGAGCCAGCACAGCCATTCATTGTGATCATGTGAGTATGTGTGTGTGTGTGTGTCTGAGAGAGATAAGGAAAAAGAGAGTGTGTGTACGTGCACGTGCTGTGGTGATTGTGTGTTTGGAGGCGGTTGTGTGTTTGGAGGGGGTTTGCATGTGTTCATCTGTGTTTGAATCTAAGATGGATAGCGTGGGTGGAGGGTGCAGGTAACAGCGTATTAGTACATGAGTGGGCTCAGACATGTGTATCTTATGCATGTGTTTTATGTTTTATGTTTAGGGCTTGGGGCCCGGACTTAACTGTAGCATAAAAGACAGCAGCAAACCCATGATGCAGAGCAGAGAATGGTTGGTCAGCAGTGGCCTACAGCAGGGGTTTAGTGTGACTCAGTATTCTGATGAAATGATGTTTTTCATATTGATTTCAACTGCAATGGGGTGAAATAAATCAGGACTAGATATTGATATTTGATGTGGACATCTTCTGACCTTGTGGACACATCCTATGAGAAAGGAAACACAGGACAGTTACTTTGACCAGACAATATCAATGAGACGTGAGATATCAGCAATGTTAAGGGGCCACACGGATTGACTGCAATGGAGGAATTTGCAGGAATATCAACTGTGATGTTGCACCCATTGAATAATGAGCTTTGTGGGAAAGGTTCAGCACCTTCCCGTTGTACTGTACACAGCACTCGTGTCCAACCTGCCCTGATTTGCAAAAATATTACCTCCAAATATTCCCTGCATTATTTAATTGTCCACACGTCTCCTCTATCTCCATCATTACCTTTGACCGCCCCAAACACATACATAAAACTCACAAACCTGGCACTTGCCTGTAAATAATAGATCATTTTACTAAAAGAATAACCATGCATCTGACCTTAAGTTGCTAGGCAGTACTTCAGTTCCCTGTGTTCCACTGACTCTAATAAATCACTCAAGCTTTAGCTGATATTGTTATCCAAAACATATAATTGAATTACATCCTTGCAGCTGGCATCTGTTATTCTATATACAATCTGATATTTACTCAAGGATAGAGAATTCGCTTTGATAAATTGGGCTTCCCTCTTTTACCTATCTTGCATGCTGTGTGCAAATTCTTTTAGCATTATTTACATCAAAGCCTCGTCTACCTCTGATCTAGCCATTAGTTATAACAAAACATTTATCGATGTTGAGTTTAATCCACGATAAAGATGCAAATGAAATTATGTTTCACCCTGTCTTGATAGAAATATGTTTTGAAAGCTTATCTCTTCCCTGAGAGTGTGGATGCTTGCCGTCTCAAAATCATTTTAATTCATCGTTTCTAAGATGGATATTGCAATCCTCTTGTCTCAGTCCATTCCAGGGTGAATCCGTGAATCTTCATTCCATTCTAGTGTTCCATTTTTGAACCTTTGTCCATTCCTGAATGAATCCTTAAATCCGCCGTCCATTCCTGAATGAATCCCTGAATCCTCAGTCTTCTCCAGTGAATCTCTAACCGGTTCTTTGATTCCAGGATAGCCAGCAGAAATTAACTAACATGACTACAAGGGAGTGGGAAATAAAAAGGGCCAAGCAGTGGCACTGCAAGCCCTGCAGCTGTCTCATAGCTCCAACAATCTAAGTTGGATTCTGACCTCTGGCATTGCCTTTGTGCAACTTACACAGCCTCCCCGCAACCATTAGTACAGGTCTTGATTAGTACAGGTGGCAGAGGTTATGGGGAGAAGGCAGGAGAATGGGGTTAGGAGGGAGAGATAGATCAGCCATGATTGCATGGAGGAGTTGACTTGAGGGGCCAAATGGCCTAATTCTCCTCCTATCCCTTTTGACCTTATGACTATTATCAGTTTGCCATTTTCATCCAATGTGCAGTTTGGAAGTTTATTTGGTCCTGTAAGTGTAGGCAGGTTGCCGGAGAATGAGGTCATGTAAAACACACACACAGGTGAATGAAATGATAATTGTTCTAACAACAATTGTTAGGACATCTCAGTAACCTCGTTGGGTGCAGTGGCTAAACTCTGGAGTATTACCCTAGCATGTAATATTCGATTAGTATCACTGTGTTTACGAATTAAAGGGCCTGAACTGACAACTGTTGTGGAATATGTTTGCATCTAAGTGTGTTCAATAGTATTTAACAATTGCCATAATTAAACCTTTTTTCCCCTAAGATCCCTGCAGGATATTTGTTACGTGGAGGATGGTACCATAGTTATCGGCAGTGCTCAGATGCATTGAGATGGCACTTAGAACCTGAGGTCCATTTGTCAGGATTATATGGAACCCACAAAAACACTACAAGAAACGTACCATCTCCCAGATTATCTATCCCTCCTGCCCCATTCGTGATAGACTTTGAAGGTCCCATATTGGCCTCATTGGTCACCCATAGAGCCACAGTGGAAGCAAGTAATCCTCAATCCCAAAAGACCATCTTAGACGTGTGTAGGAAGGAACTGCAGATGCTGTTTACACTGAAGATAGACACAAAATGCTGGAGTAACTGACTGGGATAGGTAGCATCGCTGGAGATACCACTATCTGTATAACTCTTTCTAACTTGTCCCACTGCCAACAATGGACCTTTGTGTACTCCATGGTAACTTGATTATCGTTTTCTGCATATTTTCCCTTCATTTGTCCTAAGTACCATCTGTATGGTTTGCCTTTCCCCTGACTCTCAGTCTGAAGAAGGGTGAAAACTCAAAACATCACCCATTCCAGAGATGCTGCCTGTCCCGCTGAGTTACTCCAGCATTTTGTGTCTATCTTAGAAGTGTTGCGCCGATGCTGACAGGTTGTGAGGGGCAGTGTTGGAACAGAAAACCAAGGTTGAATATGATTATGGAATAGTTTTAAAGGTGACATAAAGTTATTGGGAGAAAGGAAGTTTCATCTGTTTTTTTGGTCACTGAAATTGAAGCAAGAGATTAGAGGAAATGTATTTGGGTAGAGGCTTGTTTGAGAATGGAGAACTTTGCCACAGGGTATGAGGGAGGACAAGATTACCGCAACAATTGACGCAAAAGTCGATAAACATTTCAAGTAGAGGAAGGTGCAAGGTTGTGAGGAGAAAGTAGAGAACAGGACCAGCATTTGAAGTGCTCCACCAAAGCCAGCAGTGGATCAATGGGTCAAAAGGCCCTCTTTCTGTTATCCCAGTACAGTAATCTGACTATTTTGTTTAATGCTTCTCACGAGGTCAACAGTAAATGCCACAAGCAACAGCAAGTTCCTTGAGTTGACGGCTTAATGTGCAAAAATGCACTTAACTCAAGGTGTCCTACGGCCATAATCTTGGTCCCCTTTCATTTCTCTCTCTCTCTATCTATCCAATGCAATTTGAAAACCTTAAACGTACTGAATAACTGTTCATCTCCCTCACATTATTTGGTTCCTGTTACTCAAACTTCACTGAAGGGATGAGCTGAAGTAGAACAGCAGCAGAGGAAGTGCTTGGCAGATTTTAAGACAGATACCATTTACCAATGACATGTCATAAATAAGGCAAACAAAAGCCCACTGCACTATCTGCAGATCTACTGCATATGTTACATCAGTGTAGCAGCTCACATGTTTTTTAAAACTAGATGCACGTCATTACCAGGTCATTTAGGGGTGCATTGATTTAAGATCCTGCACTTCCGTGGCATTGGTAATAATAAAAGAAGCACTGGACCATCTATCTATGCTTTCATTAAAACTCCATCTTCATACCTCTGTAGCTGCTCGATTCTGTCTCTGCTCACCTGCTGTCAGAAACCTTGTCCATGCCTCCGGTTGACTATTCCCATCTAGTCTGGGCTGGTCTTTATCATTCTACCCACCAAAAACCTGACCCTTGTTGCCCACTTCCTGCCCTATATTGACTCCTGGTTAAATAGCGGCTTAATTTTACAATCCTTGAACCCTGTTTAAAAAAATGTTCCTGCTCGTGCAACCTCTTCCAGCTCTACGGCCCTCTGTGCTCACTGCACTCTTCGGGTGCTAGCCCTTCAATTGTACTGAGTTTAATTACTCCCATTTCTTGCCTTGATGTTCCCTGCTAAATTTATTATTCAATCTTCAATGCTGTTTAAACATGGGCCGTGGATTCCACATTTTATCTAGCCTCTATCCTTGAGACTAGCTTTATGTAAGAACAGTTGGAGATTGTTCCAAAGACTAACCTGGACATTACTTAGCTGCAGCGACACACACCCCTCCATACCTTTCATTAACAAAGACATCCAGATCTCATCGATGAAAGCTTCAATTGACCAAACATTCATCAACTTTTTGGAAGAATGCTTGAGATTTCTGTCAACCTTGATGTGACAAATTGGTTCCTGATTTCACTTCAGGATGCATGATCTTCCATGTTAACATTCTGGCATCCAATTGAGTCTATCCAACCTACAACGTCTTATTTCATGTGGCGTGCACAGCCTAAAGTTGTAGGACAATTTGTTCTACTTGATCTACCGTTTGTGCACGTCGAGTTGATTGCATTAGTCGAAACAGGGCGGACCACACACCTACAACTTAAACTTTATAACTTAATTACATTGGTTTTTACTCTACATATAAACCAATATATGGATACGTTTATGCCACATATTCCGTTAGCTTTACCATTTGGTCCATGTTATAATTTTGGTGAGTGTGGTGTCTGCTTCCAGGGTATAAGATCATTATTGCAGCCTCAGCTTAGACATGTTGACAGATCTGGACTGCAGACAGCAGGGTGACATTAAGGCTGCATTTCGCCATGTAGCATCTGGAAGCTCTGCTTAGGTAAAAAAAAAGGGAATAAAGAGAAAAGCACCGCACTGGCTGCATTCGTAGTTAGCTGAAAGGATGGTGGTCATTCTTGTTAGCAGACAATCACCCAACCTTAGGAATTCCACATGGCAGCATCCAATATCAATGTCATCCCTCCTCATTGGGCCTGAAATAGGGAGGATTGCAGTGATTCATTCCGTTTGCAACTCCTCTGTTAAGATTGGCATCCATGTCCAAATATTTGGGAATCGCGAGAACAGTGTGTGCCATCCATATAATTCCCTATGGCAATGGTGCTATTGACAGCAACTTTAACCCATGACCTTATACAGGTGGAAAGACAAGGGCAATAGGGGCAAGAGAACAGCACCAACACCCTTTCCCTTCATCATTAGTGGATCAATAGCCTGGATCTCGTTACCGAACAGCTCTGAGGGACTTTCATGTCCCACACATATTGCAAGAGATGTAGAGGTAGATCATCATTTCCAGTTTATGGACAATTAGGATTGGTCTTGAATGCTGACCTTGCAGGACACATGCACATTCCAAGAAAGGATTTGAAAAAGTCTTCCACAACACAAAACTAAATACTATACAACAGATAGTTGGACCAAGACTAATTGACCATTACATTCAAATCCATTCGTGATATAGGTAAAATTTCCACTGGTCATTTCGATTACTTTGTGCAAAGTGATTGTGTCCAAGGATTTATCGAGTGAAACATAGACATCCAAATTCCTTTGCCCTTACAAGACTCCCCACATTTCACTCAGCATGGTTCATTGCATTCATGAATGCTACACAAGTGCATATCGCTGTGGAAGAATTGGTCCGAGAGGAAATCCTGTATCTTCCCTCAGTACCTTGTCATTCATTTTTTGTTACTGATCGAGTTCACATACGAGAGAAATGACCGTCATAGTACTGAACAATCGTTTATTGTTCGCAATTTTGTCGGATTCATCTTAACCTTCCAATACACTTTCCCTTTCACAAAACTGGTCTTGCATGAAATATAGAATAATCTAATAATCCCCAAGGAGGATTGTTTGAGTTCTACACAAACTGGCATCCAAACGTTACATGTTATTTCTGCATGAAATGTCCACTTACACAGTCTCCCCACTGGGTATGGATAGCAAAGCTCTAAACATACTTTTCCCATGGCAAATGACGTAACAGAAACAGGAAAATCATTTCTGGATTGGATCTGAAAGGGTCATTGATTATATTTCCAATTCTATTTGAATGCCATCCTTATTATCCTGCAACAGAAATGCGAGATCATGCTGGCTAAATGGACAAACTTGCACAGACAGCAAACCAGGAGAAGTAAAAAGCATTACATTTAACTAACTTTTTGGTCTCTTCTAGAACATAGAGGTTGGACATGAGATTAAATTTGCTCTAAAAATATAATTGAACTTTCTAAGGGTATAGAGCCTTCAGCCCACAATATCTGTGCCGAACATAATGCCAAGATAAACTCATCTCATCTGCCTACACATGATCCATACCACTTCATTCCCAGCATATCCATTGGAAAATGGTAAATGCCACTATCGTATCTGCTTCCACCATTACTATGAAAAAACCCAGTAAATTAACAATGATCCTCTATTATTTTAAAATACAGGGGTCCACAAACTTGTCTCTGCTTGGTAGAACGAATGTGCTTTTCAGGAATAACAGAACATTGCTCCTTGCATCAGAAATTCATTCCATTGACAATTTAGGAAGGTCAATGCTACCAGTAACCAATGAATTTATACACCATGAATTTATATGTTTGAAGGAATAACATTATATTTTAAGGACCAGATAATTTATGAAACAATGTATTATCTTGGGTTGCCTTAAATGTTCAGACATAACTGATGTAAAAAATGAACATTTCCTGGAAATGTTAAGGCATAGATCATAAGTACTTGAATTGCAATTCAGTTTACTAATTTCTGCTGATCTAGATTGCAGTATGCTACCCGGTAGCATCACTGTCGTCAAACGCCAAACTTCTTTATTTATTGGAAGTTTGCAAATCGAGAAGTTGCTGACAGACTTTCTGCATTATAACATTGAATGTTGACAGCCTAGTTATTATTTCTCATTTCTCACAATGATCGTGGACAGTCTCCGTATTCAGACTCTGTCCGACATCCTCACAGCAGCTACACCTGATTCCCTTTCACCAACACAGCTCCTGCGTTGGGTCCGCTGCTAAGGTCCGTCAATAGTTTGCTTCATCTCCCAGCGTCGGGGTGCTGAACTGCACCAGATGGTCCTAACTGTAACTGTTCCTTTCTAACCCATTTTCTGATGTGTGTACAGATCTTTACATGTTTACAGAAGGAAATACATGAGCACCATTTCCAGCAAGCCAAACACTGGGCACCAGTTCAATGCCTGTGTATACTGTGGGGTAGTATTATGTTGGCTATGTCTTCATAATGAAGTCCTAAATAACTAATTGTTAAATCACATTGAACGTGCAAACTATAGCTGCAACCAGCACTATACTTTCTAATTTATTTAGGCACAGTGAATTATTTGGTAAATAGTAAGTTTACGGAGATAAGGAGGAATTTCTTTAGTCACAGAGTGGCAAATCTGTGAAATTCATTGCCACAGAAGGCTGAGGAGGCCAAGTCAATGGATATTATGAAGACAGAGATTGATAGATTCTTAGTGTCAAGGGTTAAGGGTTATGGGGAGAAGGCAGGAGAATGGGGTTGATAGGGAAAGATAGATCAGCCATGATTGAATGGTGGAGTAAACTTGAAGGGCCGAATGGCCTAATTCTGCTCCTATAACCTATGAAGATGGCACAGTGACAGAGCTGGTAGAGCTGCTGCCTCACAATACCAAAGACCCAAGTTCAATCCTGATCTCTGATGCTGGCTGTGTAGAATTTGCACATTCTCCCTGTGACCGCATGTGTTTCATGATCTGGGCGCTCCAGTTTTGTTCCACATCCCAAAGACATGCAACTGGTATGAACAGGTATGGACTCGATGGGTTGAAGGGTCTGTTTTCATGCTAAGAGATACAGCAAGGCCTTCAAGCCTTAATCATAATGAATAGTTTCCAACAGTCGTGACATAAAACTTAAAGCACACGGTATTGGGGGTTCAGTATTGATGTGGATAGAGAACTGGCTGGCAGACAGGAAGCAAAGGGTAGGAGTAAACGGGTCCTTTTCAGAATGGCAGGCAGTGACTAGTGGGGTACCGCAAGTTCAGTGCTGGGACCCCAGTTATTTACAATACATATTAATGATTTGGATGAGGGAATTGAATGCAACATCTCCAAGTTTGCGGATGACACTAAGCTGGGGGGTAGTGTTAGGTGAGGAGGATGCTAGGAGGCTGCAAGGTGACTTGGATAGGCTGGGTGAGTGGGCAAATGCATGGCAGATGCAGTATAATGTGGATAAATGTTAGGTTATCCACTTTGGTGGCAAAAACAGGAGGGTAGACTATTATCTGAATGGTGGCGGATTAGTAAATGGGGAGATGCCACGAGACCTGGGTGCCATGGTACACCAGTCATTGAAAGTAGGCATGCAGGTGCAGCAGGCAGTGAAGAAAGCAAATGGTACGTTAGCATTCATAGCAAAAGGATTTGAGTATAGAAGCAGGGAGGTTCTACTGCAGGGTTTTGGTGAGACCACACCAGGAGTATTGCGTACAGTTTTGGTCTCCAAATCTGAGGAAATACATTCTTGCCATAGAGGGGGTACAGAGAAGGTTCACCAGACTGATTCCTGGGATGTCAAGACTTTCATATGAGGAATGACTGGATAGACTCGGCTTGTACTCGCTAGAATTTAGAAGATTGAGGGGGGATCTTATAGAAACTTACAACATTCTTAAGGGGTTGGACAGGCTAGATGCAGGAAGATTGTTGCCGATGTTGGGGAGGTCCAGAACAAGGGGTCGCAGTTTAAGGATAAGGGGGAATTTCTTTAGGACCGAGATGAGGAAAACATTTTTCACACAGAGAGTGGTGAAGGCTCGAAGGGCCGAATGGCCTACTCCTGCACCTATTTTCTATGTTTATGTTTTTATGTAAATGGAAGCAATTCATTTCCTATCAATAAGATTAATCTCGCAATCCTAGACTTACAATGGGGCGCTTGCCTATGACATTGGTGCCATGGTTATGTGATCTTCGATTCAGAATGCCAAACAGGCTGCTCTCCAAGAGCTTCTTGTACCTATGACAGATCTTTTCCCACAAGGATAATATTCAGGAGGAGGCATCCTGGGTGATTTTTCCCATGAGGCCAGGATGCTAATACCTACTGTTGGTGTTACCTATGTTGTTCCAGGTAAGGTCAGCTAGCTCAGCAGGAACCATTGACTGACCGAGCACCTTATGGGAATATGAACACATATTCTCCACTTGCCCACTGAGCCACAGAGGCATTCCAATGCAAATCATAAAACTAGAACTACCACCTGACGGGCCTGTACGAGGTAATTCAAGAGTTCTCCCGAGTTTTCCCCTGAATCGAACTCTGAGAATGTCCTTAGCGGGTCCGTAGGAGTTCGTGGATGTCTCGTAGCGGCTCGTACGAGTAACGGCAGGTACTCGTGAAATCCGGTAAACTCGTGACATTTTTTCAAAACTGTGAAAAATGTCCACGAGTAAAAAAAATACTTGTGATGAAAAAAATGGTTACTTTTTTACTCACACGAGCCGCTACGAGACATCCAAAAACTCCTACGGACCCGCTACGGACATTCTCCGAGTTCGAATCAGGGGAAAACCCGGGAGAACACTTGCATTACCTCATACAGTGGGACAGGCCCTTAACCTCATAGCACCCTTCATACATCACAGAATTAATTGTCTCTGAACTTATTGTGGTGACTAAATTGCCTGGCAAAGGATATTCAGCTATGGTGGATGAGTGGCAAAGATGTGGTAGCCTAGGATTATAAAATGTGTACTGATTTGAAAGTACAAGCCTGACATAGATTTATAAGGGACGCGCAGATTTTTGCAAGAGTTCCGTTGATCATATATTCGGCTTCACCTCCAGGATGTGGCAAAGAATAACGACAGCCAGATGATATTTTCACATCGCTGGCTTCAACGGAAATTAAAATCCAGAGAGATCTAAAGGGGGCTGCTGCTGACTATAATCATGCTTACGCTGAACGGAGAGTCAAAACAAATCCCTGTGTTTGCAACCACTTGAATTTTAACTAAGTATAATTAAGCGGGTACAGAATTTTTAATTACTTGCAATGGGAATATTCACCTGAAATGTATTTAAAAAAAATACAAAATGCTTTTATTCAGAACAAACTAAAATACAGAGTAGTAACACAATCAAAGAATGCCTATATTGGCAGTTTACAAACAAAGTTATCAAATTAAAATACGAACAAATTTATCAACAATACATTCGACCTCCCGCGGTGACCAGCGTTCGCGGAAGGCCTCCAGAGTCCCCGTGGACACCGCGTGTTCCCTCTCCAGGGACATGCGGGCACGGATGTAACCGCGGAAAAGGGGCAGGCAGCCGACCGCTGTGCGGCCGTCGACTGCCCGCTGCCTGGACCCGTGAATGGCCATCTTGGCCAGGCCCAGGAGCAGACCGACAGGGAGAACCCTCGAAATTTTTTTTTTTTTTTTTTTCCTTTTTTTCCTTTTACAAATGCTTTTATTTAAACCAACAAGTACAAAACAGTAAAACGATCAGAGAATGCCTATATTGGCATTTTACAAACAAAGTTCTCAAATTAAAATATTATCATTTTTATCAATAATGCCTTCGACCTCCAGCGGTGACCAGCGTTCACGGAAAGCCTCCACAGTCCCCGTGGACACCGCGTGTTCCCTCTCTAGGGACACGCGGGCACGGACGTAACCCCGGAAGAGGGGCAGGCAGCCGACTGCTGTGCGGCCGTCGACTGCCCGCTGCCTGGACCCGTGAATGGCTATCTTGGCCAGGCCCAGGAGCAGACCGACAGGGAGACCCCTCGAAATGTTGGGAGTGTTTATTTGACAGCAATTCATTTTGTACAGAACCTAAGGAGTGCTTTAGATTTCTAATAACAAAACCTCATCAACTTTAGTCACATTTCAAGTACCAAATGAATCATCACGGCTACTGCTAATCCAGGCATGTACCCAGGAGGCAGCAGATTGCACAAGTGGCTCAGTGGGAGCCTGAGACAGAGTTTGCCACATTTAAGCAGAACAGTCAAATTCTGCTTCAGATCAGGTTATTTTGATGTGGTGGACTGGGCATCCAGCAAGGAGCTTTCAGACAGTGATTCAGGCTGTGGGTGGGCCACATATTAATTAGTTTAAAAGTTCAGTAGAAGCCCGGAAAACATCTGCTCACCGTCAATACCTGTGCCAGATTTTACCATTAGTTCAGTTTGAAGTCCCTCCATTTTTTGCCTCAGGCGTATCCATGTGGCTATAGATGATGGACCATGCACAAGATGCATCTGATGCAGTGATGGGAAAGCTCCCAGGATAAAATGTGGTTTGGGGGCTAATCTTCAACAAAGAAAGATGTTCTTCCTCACTGACAATTTGATATTATTCACTCTGATGGAGATGGCACGAAATACTGGAATAGCTTAGCGGGTTAGGTAGCATCTCTGGAAGGAATAGGTGATGATTTGGGCCGGTACCCTTCTACCGACCCAATACGTCACCTATTCCTTTTCTCCTGACCCGTTGAGTTACTCCAGCATTTTGTGCCTATCTTCAGTGTAAAACAGCATCTGCAGTTATTTAGTGTAGGAAGGAACTGCAGATGTTGGTTTAAACCGAAGATAGACACTCAAAGCTGGAATAAACAGCAGGACAGACAACATCTTTGGAGAAAACGGTTAGGTGACATTTCGGATCGAGACCCTTCTTCAGTCTGAAGAAGGGTCTCAACCTGAAACATTACCGATTTGTTTTCCCCATAGATGCTGTCCGATTCGCTGAGTTACTCCAGCTTTGTGTCTATCTGCAGCTCTTTCCTGCAAATAGAATATGGAGCTGCCAAAAAATGGGAGTGCACATGCTGCTTCAACTGAAGAGGCCAGAAGATATTTTCCTGCATGCTCCTTTCTTCTTCATTTTGCTCTCCAGAATTTCCCACCCATAATTTTCAATGGAGCTATGTGCCCTCTGCTGCTGTTAAATGGTAGGATTATCTCAACAGTTTCTCAACAGCAGAGGGAATTTTTTTTATCTGCTCAAATTTGGCGGGATACACATCAAACGTGTTGAGGAAAGAAAAAAGTCCCAATTCTCTTTTCCCATTATTCCAACTTTCCTTTTCCATTCCAGGGATGTGGGTTTCTCAGGCTGAGTCAACCTTTCATTACCCAAACGGCGTTTGAGGCGATGGTGAGCTGCCTTGTTGAACCGTTACAGTCTCTGATGTGTGGAAATGGCCACAATTTTGTTTAAGAAAGAGTTCCAGGATTTTGACCAAGCAATGATAATGAAATGGTGATATATTTCCAGGTCAGGATGATGTGTCGCTTGGAGAATATCTTCTAGGATGCTGGTGCTCCCATACTTTTGTTGCCCTTGCCTTTTTAACAGATAGAGTTCACGGATTTGGAAGGAGATACCCGAGGATCCTTCCACCCTATCAGTTGTCGCATACAACATATAATCCTCCGACATTTTCGCCACCTCCAACAGGATCCCACCACTGGCCACATCTTCCCATCTCCACCCCTTTCTGCTTTCCGCAGAGACTGTTCCCTCCATAACTCCCTGGTCAATTCATCCCTTCCCACCCAAACCACCCATTCCCCGGGTACTTTCAAGCGCAGGAAATGCTACATGTATTGCTTTATCTCTCCCCTTGACTCCATCCAAGGACCGAAGCAGTAATTCCTGGTGAAGCAGAGGTTCACCTGCACCTCCTCCAACCTCACCGTACTGCATCCGCTGTTCTAGGTGCCAACATCTCTACATCGGTGAGACCAAGCGCAGGCTTGGCGATCGCTTCGCCCAACACCTCCGCTCAGTTCGCAATAACCAACCTGATTTCCCGGTGGCTCACCTCTTCAACTCCCCCTCCCATTGCAAATCCGACCTTTCTGTCCTGGGCCTCCTCCATGGCCAGAGTGAGGCCCAGCGCAAATTGGAGGAACAGCACCTCATATTTTGCTTGGGTAGTTTGCACCCCAGTGGTATGAACATTAACTTCTCCAATTTCAGATAGTCCTTGCTTTTTTCCTCCTTCCCCTCCCCAGCTCTCCCAGAGCCCACTGTCTCCGCCTCTTCCTTTCTTTTTCCCGCCCCCCCCCCCCCCCGACATCAGTCTGAAGAAATGATGACAGACCCGAAACGTTGCCTATTCCTTCTCTCCATAGATGCTGCCGCACCCGTTGAGTTTCTCCAGCATTTTTGTCTACCTGAGGATCCTTGGTGAGTTGCTACAGTGCATCCTATAGATGTTACGATTGGCGGTTACCATGCGCTGGTGATGGAATAAATGAATGGTTGTGGATGGTTGCCTGAAAAGCGAGCTGCAATGATCAGTGCGGAACCGAGTTTCTTGGGTGTTGCTGAAGCTGCACTAATCCAGACAGATGCAGAGGATTTCATCACACTCCTGACTTGAGCCTTGCCGATGGTACAAAGATACAAAGATACAAAGGTATTTATTGGTCACATACACCGATTGGTGCAGTGGAATGCTTCTTGCCAATGCGGCACATGTAAAAGAATACAGACAACAATAATAGAAAGATTTTAAACACAAAATGGTTCCCATTATGAGGGAAGGCACAAAGTCCAGTCCCCATCCCATAGGCCCACTGGTAGGCCGCAAGGACAGGTCGAAGTTGCAGCCCGGAGAAAAGCTGCCTCTCCGACCAGGTAGGAGAGGCAGAAAAGTAGTTTCCCCCTTCCCCACCCCCCACCCCCCACATAAAAAAGAATACACTCCAAACAAAATACTTTAACTCACTAAAAATAAAAAAAAAGAGTGAAACACAGACAGCTGCAGGCTGGGCAGCCATACCATACAGGACGGCGCCCCCTATGGCGGACAGACTCACCTCAGGATTCATAGGCTCAGACCGGCTCTTGCTGTCGCAGTGTGTATATCGCTGCTCCAGTTCAGCCTCTGGTTAATGGTAACACCCAGGATAATGATAATGGGGAATTCATTGATGGTAATGCCATCAAATGTTAGGTGATAGCTGGTTTTTCTAATGTTGGAAAACGTCATTGCCTGATTTTGTGGTGTGAATGGTACTTGCAACCTCTCACCCCAGATCTGAATATTGTCCAGGCCTTGCTGCATTTGGATGTGGATTCATGAGTGGTGCAGAACATCACGCACTCATCAGCAAGCTTCCCTATTTCTGACCTTACGATTGAAAGGAGGCCATTGATGAAGTAGCTGAAGATGTTTGGTCCCAGGTCACTACCCTGAGGAGATCCTGCAAAGTTGTCCTGTGGCTGAGAGGATTGACTGCCAAGCACCGCAACCATCTCTTTTCGTACTTGGTACAATCCCAATTCCAACCAACACTCTAATAAAAACCAATAACTTAATGTGTAGGTTTACACTGACGATAGACACAAAATACTGGAGTAACTCAACGGGTGAAGCACCATCTCTGGAGAAAAGGAATAGGAGGTGTTTCTGGGTCGAGACCCTTCTTCAGATTGAAAGTCCGAGGAAAAGGAAATAAGAGATATACACAATGATATAGAGAGAAATAGAGCAAGTGAATGAAAGATATGCAAAAAAGTAACGATGATTAAAGAGACAGGCCATTGTTAGCTGTGGGATAACTTAATGTTGTCAATGCCTTCCTCTTGAACAATTTAAACAGCATGACCTTCCTAGCATTTACAAGTTTTGTGCAGAGAAAGTTCTTTTGTACTGATCGATAGTAATATATTTTTTAATTTTAATGCTCTGGCCTGATTACCCTGCGTTCTTTTAAGGAAATAGCAAGCATTTATTGCTCAATAAAACTATATTGAATGCGTTCATCAAATTTTCCACCTTTAAGACTTGAGCTAATCTGGCCTTTCTGATGCAGCTAAATGTTAAAGTCCATCATAATTTGTAACGCTTGCCATTATTTAAAAACTCCTTTCACCTGCAGTAGACTGTAACACTGTTTGTGACATGAACACTGGTTTAACTTCCTTTTAAACTTCAAACACTCTTGCTAAACTCTCTTCATCTCATATTCTAAAGACGTGCAGGTTTGTCGGTTAAATCGCTTCTGAAATGTGTCCCTCATGTGCAGGATAGAACTAGTGAACGGGTGATCATCGGCCAGCGTGGACTTGGTGGACCAACGAGTCTTTTTCTCCTCATATCCCTTAACTAAATGTTGACACAACCTTTAAATATGTAAACTATATAAAGATCCACATGCCTTCTTAGATGCACACCAGAGATTATTTCTGAGAAAATCAGGATTATATATCGCCCAACCATGTTCTTTTTCCCTATCAATCTAAATTACTATGTTTGAACGTGGCATTACATTGGTATAATCGCAAAGCGCCTTCATTCGGAGAGAATCCTGAGATCATAAAATGCATTACATGAATATAATTCCTTCCCTCCCCTCCTTTCTTCCTTTACTTTTGCTCCCCTTTCCTCTCAAACTTGTTTTGTCATGCAGTGAGATCATGTCTAGTCTGTAACCTAATTCCATCTGTCCTTATCAGTTCACAGAAATCTATGGTCTCAGATCTATAATTAACAATTGGCTTTGCATCTACAGCAGAAGCTCTTTCATTTCCATGCGCTATTCTGCTGGTGATGTTCTTAAGATGTTAGGTGCATCTGCCAATTTTAGCACAACAAAGTTCCATGAAAGCAAGATGATAATAATTGATGGTACACAAAGTGTTAAAGAAGGAACTGCAGATGCTGGAGAATCGAGGGCACACAAAAGGCTGGAGAAACTCAGCGGGTGCAGCAGCATCTAAGGAGCGAAGGAGATAATTGATGTTTAGGTATTCATTGGCTAGTACTCCAGGAAGAAATTGCCTGTTACTCTTTGAAATAATGGTACAGGATTGTTCTTTGCTACTGAAAGCTCATTTCCTCTCTTTCCCAGTTTTGACTTTGAGCTGTAACTTTAACTCTGTTTCTCTTTCCACAGATACTGCCTGACCTAGTCAGTGTTTGCAGCATTTCCTGTTTTAATTTCAAGATCTTTGTTGCCCACCCAAGTGCACAGATGAGCTCCATGGAATTTTACAATCTGTAAAGTTTTAATCTACCTTCATAAAATGAACGAAACACAGTCAAATAGTTATTAAAATGTTATAACATTTTAAAAATGCGATAAGACCACGAGAAAAATAAAGTCACAAACCAGTAATATAGGTGCTCCATGTGAAAAAAAAAATCATATATTATAATATTTGATGCTTTTAGGTCTTTAAAAAAGATAGGAAAACGGAAAGTGAAAGAAGGGTATGTTATTGATGAAAATGATTTCCAATATTGCAAGAGAGGTTGCATGGAAAAGAAAGCAAACAGCAAACAAGTCAATTTGAGATAGACATAATGGGAATTATCTACAGAACTCCAGATAATAGTAATAAGTAGCAGGATGTATTGATTCAAAGAATGGAGAGCAGGGCGACAAAACTGGAACTGTTTCAAAGGGAGCCTTGCATATTTTATTGGGGATGAGCAGCATTACTTATCTGAAAGGAGTGAGTTACTTGTCGTAGCCTAGCTTAGAGATACAGTGCGGAAACAGGCCTTTCGGCCCACTGAGTCCACAGCGACTCGTCAATTTCTCCGTGCACAAGTTCTAATTCCTACACGCAATTTACAGAAGCCAATTCAACCTACAAAAGTTCATGTCTTCAGAATGTGGGAGGAAACCAGAGCACCCGGAGAAAGTCCACACGGTCACATGGAGAACGTACAAACTCCGCACAGACAACACCCATAATCAGGATCGGACCCGGGTCTCTGGCGCTGCGAGGCAGCAGCTCTACTGTAGTGTAGTTAATATTCTGGAGCAATAGTGTTTGTAACCATTAAATTGCAGGGCACACTAACTTTAGCAAAGAGACAGATTTGGTTAGTCATTAAAACAGCCATATGATAAATCTCAATATTACATTTGAAAATGTAAGACAGTTACACAGTTACTAAGAATCTAAACATTGCTGTGGCTAACTTTAACATAAGGAGCTAAAGGATTCCAAATAGATCAAAGCTGTCATCAAATACAATTGTAGATAAATTATACAAAATGTATTTAATTTTAAGAAATAAATGTACAAAAAAAAAATCATATATATTCTCATACAGGGCAGGGACAAGGTAGCAAATAGGGCATAGTGAACTAAAGAAATGAGAGATACCAAAACACTAACATTCACATCCAGTGTGATCCCTAGTGTATGTCCAAGGGTTTGGGAGAGATATAAAGATCAACAAAGGAAGACAAAAGAAGAAAGCAGCGAAACAGAATATAGAAAGTATTTGTGAGAGCTCTAAAAATCAATACGGAAAGTTTGAGAAAAGAATGGATTTTCAAAGATAATGCGCGCTCGCTAAAAGACAAATTAGATAATATCACCAATAAATACAATACATGGAAACAACAGAGACGGAACAATTACACTGTCTCGTTCTTCATAATGGAGGTAGAAGATGATAAATCGGATATTCTCAGGGATATAATAATGAATCGAGGAATGATGTTCAATATCGTTAACATAACCAAGGAAAGCAATATTTAAAGAAATTAAAGCACTAAACATTGACTTATCTCCAAGATAAGCTATTTCCCAGCTGATTTCAAAGGGATGATGTAAGGAAATTGCAGATACCTAATCCACTGAAGCTTCTTAATTCAAGATTTTTGTCTTCAGATTAGGAAATAGCACATAATTTAGAACATAGAATATAGAATATAGAAAATACGGCCCTTTGGCCCACAATAGTTGTGCCGAATATAATGCCAAGTTAAACTAATCTCCTCAGTCAGTCTGCATGTGATCTATATTCCTCCATTCCCTGCGTATCCATGTACCTATCTAAAAGCCACTATCGTATTTGCCTCCTCCACCACTCCTGGCAGTACGTTCCACGCACTCAGCAATCTCCGTATAAAAAAAAACTTGCCCCGCACTTTTCCGTTAACCTCTCCCCTCTGCCCTCCAATATTTGACATTTGAAACCCTCGCCCGCTCCAAAGCTTCCACATCCTTCCTGTAATGCGGTGACTGCAAACAATACACAAAATGAGGCATAACTAAAGTTTTATAAAGCAGCGACATACATTTTAAACACTTATACTCAATGTCCTGACCAATGAAGACAAGTGTATCATACTCCTCCTGTATCACTCTATCTACTTGCGTAGCCACTTTCAGGTAGCAGTGAACTGAGATCCCAAGATACCTTTGCAGATCAATGCTAGAAAGCATCTAACCATCAACTTTCCTCTAACATTTAAATCCCAAAGTGCAACACCTCACATTTGCTTAGATCAAATTCCATCTGCCATTTCTCCCCATTTGATAACAGATCGATAACTTGCTGCATCCTTTGACAGCTTTGCTCACTTTCTGCAGCTCCACCAATTTTGATGTTATCTGCAAACTTATTAACTGACCCATCTACATTTATGTTCAAGTTATATATATATATATTATATATATATATATATATATATATATATATATATTATATACACATATACACACACACATCACACACACATATATACACATATATATATATATTTATATATATATTATATATATATATATATATACTCGTGTGTGTGTGTGTGTGATATGTGTGTGTGTGTGTGTATGACTTGAACATAAATGTAGATGGGTCAGTTAATAAGTTAGCAGATGACATCAAAATTAGTGACGTATCTGGTCAAAGAGCTTAAGTCAGAACCCTTCAAAAACTCTCTTCTATGGGTAAGCCAGTTCTCAAACCAAACTACCAGTCACCGTGATTCCCATGCATCTTACGTTTCTGGATCGCCATTCAATAGGGGACTTACTAAAAATACACATAGACAACATCCACTGCACCGCCCTCAGTCAATCATCTTTATCAGCTCCTCAAATAACTTAATCAAGTGACATTCTGCAGACAAAGCCATGCTGACTATTTCTCGTTATCCAATTCTCTTCTAAATGTGAATAAATCTTATCCCGAGGAATTTTCTCCAATAGCTTCCCTCCCATTGATATGAGGCTCAATCGCATAAAATTCCTCTGTTATCTCTGTTCTTCCTCACCGTATGAACAACGTTAGCTATTCTCCAGTTCTCAGGGGTGTTGCCTGTGGCTTGGGAGAATACAAAGGTTTTCATTAAGACCCCTGCAATCCTCTCGATAGCCTCCCTCAATAACCTGGGATTGAGCACTGGGGATTTATTCACCTTAATGTTTTTTCCAACACCACCTCCTTCTTGCTCTCAAACTGCCCTTGCATATTAGTATACTCGACACCATTCTCTCTATCCTTGGTGAGTACAGGTACAAAGTAATCATATAATACCTTGCCTATACCTTCCAACTCCTAGCATAAATTCCTCCCCTCTATTCTTGGTGCTATCTTCTACCTGGTTAAAGCCCTGTCCCACTGTACGAGTTCATTCAAGAGCTCTCCCGAGTTTCCTTAGATTCGAACTTGGAGATTTACGGTAATGGCCGCTCGTAGGTACTCGGGGCTCTCGTGGACATTTTACAATATGTTGTAAAATCTTCACGCGTCTTCCGGAGCTTACCGCGTTTCCCGGTAACCTGCCGTTAGCATTACGAGCCGCTAAGAGACGCCCCCGAGCTCCGACGTACCCGCTACGTACATTCTACGTGCTTCCACGAGTTTAATTTTTTTTTAAACTCCGGAGAGCACTTGAATGAACTCGTACAGTGGGACAGGGATTTTTACACTCTAATTCCCCACTTGAATTATTTTCTACCTGCAATATATATCTCAAATATCTTGTCTGATTTCATCTTCCTTACATACACTTTCTTTTGCTTTATCATCACATTTACAGCCTCTATGGTCATCTAAGATTCCCTTACGTTGCCAACCTCACCCCTCCTCCTTAGTGGAACATATCAGATGAGAACTTTGATCAGCTGGTCTTTAAATGACTCTCACCTATCAGACATGGGCTTAATAACAACTGCTCCCAATTTACTCTCCCTAGCTGCTGCAGACACCTCAGACACTCTCCGTCGTCTCCGAGCATTCCATTCTCCAGGCCCCCATCCTCTCATCTTCATCATGGACGTCCAATCACTCTACACCTCCATCCCCCACCAGGATGGTCTCAAAGCCCTCCAGTTCTTCCTTGACCAGAGGAGCAACCCATACCCGTCCACTGACGCTCTCCTCCGCCTAGCGGAGTTGGTCCTTACCCTCAATAACTTCTCTTTTGACTCCTCCCATTTCCTCCAAATGCAAGGCGTAGCTATGGGCACACGCATGGACCCCAGCTACGCCTGCCTTTTTGTCGGGTACGTCTAATAATCCTTGTTCGCATCGTACCAGGGCCCCATCCCCGACCTTTACATCGACGACTGCTTTGGTGTCACCTCCTGCACCCACACACAACTGACTGACTTCATCCGTTTCACCACCAACTTCCATCCGGCACTCAAATACACCTGGACCATTTCCGACACTTCCCTACCATTCCTTGACCTCACCATCTCCATTGCAGGGGATACACTCCTGACCGACATCCACTATAAACTCACTGACTCCCACGGCTACCTGGACTACTCTTCCTCCCACCCTGCTTCCTGTAAGGACTCCATCCCCTATTCCCAATTCCTCCGTCTACGCCGCATCTGCTCCCAGGATGAGGTGTTACACATCAGGGCATCACAAATGTCCCCATTCTTCAGAGAATTGGGATTCCCCTCCCCCACTATAGTTGAGGCTCGCACCAGGGTCTCCTCCATATCCCGCAATCTCGCCCCATCCCCCCCACTCGCAACAAGGGCAGAGTCCCCCTGGTCCTCACCTTTCACCCACCAGCCGGCACATACAACACATACTCCTCCGCCAGTTTCGCCACCTCCAACAGTGACCCCACCACTCGCCACATTTTCCCATCTCCCCCCATCCGCTCCCTCCGCAACTCCTTTGTCAATTCTTCCCTTCCCTCCCGCTTCACCCCTTCCCCGGGCACTTTCCCTTGCAACCTCCCCCCTCCACTCCTTTCAAGGACCCAAGCCGTCCTTCCAGATCCGACAGAGGTTCACCTTCACCTCCTCCAACCTCATCTATTGCATCCGCTGCTCTAGATGCCAGATGATCTATATCGGTGAGACCAAGCGGAGGCTTGGCGATCGTTTCGCCGAACACCTCCGCTCGATCCGCAATAACCAACCCGACCTCCCAGTGGCTCAGCACTTCAACTCCCCCTCCCATTCCGTATCCGACCTCTCTGTCCTGGGCCTCCTCCACGGCCAGAGTGAGCAACACCGCAAATTGGAGGACCAGCACCTCATATTCCGCTTGGGGAGTCTGCATCCTCTTGGCATGAACATTGAATTCTCTCAATTCTGTTAACCCTTGCTGTCTCCTCCCCTTCCTACCTCTCCCTCAGCCCTCGGGGCTCCTCCTCCTTTTTCCTTTCTTCCCCCCATCCCCCATCAGTCTGAAGAAGGGTTTTGGCCCGAAACATTGCCTACCCCCTTCGCTCCATAGATGCTGTTGCACCCGCTGAGTTTCTCCAGCATTTTGTGTACCCTCGATTTTCCAGCATCTGCAGTTCCTTCTTTAACGCCTAATAATGTCGTTATCTGCTTTATCCCAATGTCGTACCTTCCCCCAAGATCACCTTATTGTCACTCCAAACTTATGGAGTTGCGATCACTGTTCTCGGAATCCTCTTCCAATGAAGCACCATTCTTGATCAGTACAGGTGATGGGGTGAAGGCAGTAGAATGGGGTTGAGAGCGAAAGATACATCAGCCATGACTAAATGGAGGAGTAGATTTGATGGGGCCCAATGACCTAATTCTGCTCCTACAACTTATGGACGTATGAAATTATGAACCAACAACATGGCCAGGCTCGTCTCCCAATATAAAGTCCTGTATGCACCCCTCCTCAAGTTAGATTATCCACATATTATTTTCAAAACCCTCTTGGATACACCTAATAAAATATGCCCTGTCTAAGCCTTTTGCAGCAACAACATTAATCAAGGAGGCTGAGAGAATGATTGTGGTCAAGTTACTGGCATCTATAATTAAGGATAGAATGACAGAACACCTGGAAATATGAGCAGATCAGAGAAAATTAACTTAGATTGGGAAAAAAGCGAATCAAATCTTTAAAAAATTATTTTTGTTTTGAAGAAGTGCACAGGGGGGATATCTTCAGATGTAGTTGATTTGAATTTCCAGAAGTTGTTCAATTAGAAGAGAAGTTTTTTTGACCGAAAGATTGATTGAAGGATGCAACATGGAAATAGGCCCTTTGACCAACTGAGTCCACACCGACCATCGATCACCCGTTCACACTATTTCTATGTTATCCCACTTTTGCAACCATACCCTGCACACCAAGGGCAATTTACAGAGGTCAATTAATCTACACACCAGCATGCCTGGGACATGGGATGTAGGAGGAAACCGGAGCACCCGGAGGAAACCCACACGTTCACAGGGAGAATGTGCAAACTCCATACAGACAGCAGCCAAAATCAGTATCAAAGCCGGGTTTCTGGTGCTTAGAGGCAACAGCTCTACCAGCCATGCCACTGCAATCTTAAATGGACACCACATCTGTAGGGAGGAGCTGCAGATGCTGGTTTACGCCAAAGCTAGACACAAAATACTGGAGTAACTCAGCGGGACAGGCAGCATGTCTGAAGAACGGTCTCAACCCGAACCGTGTCTGAAGAAGGGTCTTGACCCGAAACGTCACCCATTCCTTCTATCCAGAGATGCTGCCTGTCCTGCAGAATTACTTAACATCTGTATTGACTCTAGAACAACTCCCATTGAAAAGCAGCAGATATCAGATATCACGGTGGGCTTAAAATTGGATAAATCACCATAGCCAAATAAGAGAAAAGGGAAGAGACTGCTGGGGCCCTGACGGAGATTTCAAAATATTTGCTGGCCACAGGCGAGGTGTCTGATGACTGGAGCACAACAAGTGTGGTAACTTTATTCAATATTTATGGATAGCAGGATGTGAATCTAACATCCACGATAGGGAAGTTATAGAGAAATAAATATAAGCAACAGCATTAATCTATACTATAACAGTAGAAATAGATCCATCATAGTAAGCAAGGATGATTCTGCCTGACCAAATTGATTGAATCTTTCAAAGAAGTAACAATTGTGATTGAAGTAGTCTACATGATGCTCAGCATGGTCTTTATCAAGGTCATACATGGGCGACTGATCCAAAAGGTTGTAGTCTGAGATCCAGAGATTCCAAACTGAAGCGAACAGGAAAAAGAAGATGATGTTGAATGGTTATTGTTATGTTTGGAAGCCAGTGACCAGTGGTGTACCACAGTGCTTGGTGCTGGGAATCTTACTGTTTATTGTGTACATTGATGATTTGGTTGTGAATGTTAGAAGTATGATTAGCGAGTTTTCAGATAACATGAAAACTAATGGTGTTCTTTATGATGTGGAGAGCAGTCTTAGTCTACAGGATGGTATTGATCGGTGGGGAAGGGAGAGGTTGAGCAGGCTAGGACTTTATTCCTTGGAGCACAAGAGGATGAGGGGTGATCTTATAGGGTTGTATTAGATCAAGAGGGAAATAGATTGGGTAAATGAACAATCTTTTACAGAGTAGGGGAAAACGAGAACCCGAGGACCTAGGTTTAAGATGAGAGCGAAAATAGTTAATATGAACCTGAGGGGCAACTTTTTCAACTCAGAGGGGGGTGGGTACATGAAACAAGCTGCCATAGGAGGCAATTGGGGCCGGTACTATAACAGCATTTAAAATACACTTGGACAGGTACATGGATAGGAACGGTTTAGAGGGATATGGGCTAATTGTAGGTAGATGAGACGCTTGTATGGGGCATTGTGGTCAGCATGGACAAACTGGGCTGAAGGGCCTGTTTCCATGCTGTATGACTCTAGTTCTAAAAAAATTAAAACGTGAAATGCATTTAGGCTGGACTAAAAAGGCGAGGATTAATGGAATGGTTCGAGGGAGTACCGAGGAACCATGGTATACATGTCCAAGAATCTCTCATGGTGGCAGCAGAGATATTATAGGTAATAATGGCTTACGGGATACTTAATTTCATTGTTGGGATGTAGAACATTAGAACAGAGAGGTATATGCTTATTCCAGTACTGTGTGCCTTTCTGCGATTGCATGGGAGAGGGTACAGAGCACATTCGCCAGGATGTTGGATGGGATGGAATATTTAATTTATGAGGAAAAGCTCAATTAGATGGATTTGTTTTACTTGGAACTCAGGAGGCTGAGGGGGACATTATGAACATCATACATTGTTCTGATATTAACGGGCCTGTCCCACTTGGGGTATTTTTTAGGTGACTACCGGCAACTAGACTGTGGCCACATGGTCGCCAGGGTGTCGCCTGTATGGTCATGAGTAGTCTCCTCAGTCGCCCAAAGAGTCGTAGTGTCTTTCTGGTCGCCGCTGGACACCAATGAGCTTAGCTTGACTTCCCCTGATGTAGGTGCTGTCGAAGGTTGTCACCAGGTGACAGGTTGTCGCCGGTGCTGACTTCAGTGAGTTCCATTCACGACTATCTACGTCAACTGGCGACAGGTACCGGCGACTGAATTGTCTTCAGTTGTCGCCGACAGGGTCGGTGCTTGTGGCGGGTTGGCGTAGGTTGACTTAGGTTGTCGCCTGTGTGTGGTCATAGGTGGACGTCCTAATGGGTCGCCGGTTGTCAGTAGCTTGCCGTAGCTTGATGTCGACTAGGTGGTAGGTTGTTGTAGTTTGTCGTAGACATTGTCGTAGACATTGTTGTAGACATTGTGGGAGGGAGGTCCAGTCGCCTGTTTTTTGGTGTCCTGCTACGACTATGACAGTCGCCAGCAGTCGCCTAAAAATTTGCCTAAGTGGGACAGGCCATTAAGCATTTTATTCCCCAAAGCAGAACTGTCAAAAAACTAAAGAACATGGGTTTCAGGCAAACTATTATGAGGGGCTCCAAAATTGATTTTTTTTTACCCGGAGTGTGGTTGGAATTTGGATGCAATTCTCAAGGGCATGATGCAGACTCTCATAATACAGCGCCTGCCCTAGTTACAGGTGACCTGACCTATGGAAATCCAACTTTACACAAATTCTCCCACACATTTGTAAAGCATTTTTCAAGACAATAAAATGTTTTTTACGGTGTTCATTAATACCTGCATACCGTATATATTCCATTAGTTTCATTACGGCTAGTGTTGAATATGTGATGAAATGTCAGAATTATCAAGTGCAAGTAGACTGATACGTTATGTGTTACTATAGAAAACAGATGTTTCAGACCTACAGAGAAATCGGCTTATGGACGGCTCTCAGGAAGGGAACCTTTACATGATACAGGGACTGTCTGTATTTAAGATGTATCTGGATGTGCAATTGGCAACAGAAGCCAATAACATAGAAGGCAATAAGATAAGTGCGGAAAAGTTGATTATAGATACAAACAAACTCTATGGCTGGCATGGATGCAGTGAGCCGAAGGGCCTGTTTCTGTTCTGTTCAAATTTGACTCTATAAGTAAGCATATATCTTAAATAAAGTTCAATATCATGGAGTAGTCAACAAATTATTGACTTAGTAAAGATATTGATCACAGATTAAGACGAAAAGTGGGGGATATGAAATTTGTACTTCAAGTACAGGTATGTGACTGGCTGGCTGAACTCCACAAAGATTTGTAGAATGGCCTGAACTATTCACAGCAATTCATAACAACCTAGATCGCACAAAAGGTCATACATCAGTGTCAATGACACAAAGACTCGTCGCTGCGTAGTGGAGAAGGCGACATAGAATTACCAAGGGGCAAGTGGGCAAAATCATATCCAATGGAGTTCACTGCAAGTGTGCGCGAAGTCATCATCTTGAAGCAATGAGGAATAGATCCAGGTATCTTTGACTCGTGAAAATGTTAACACATTGGGGCTCCAAGGAATGGTCGTGATACAAAGGGACAAAATAAACATAAAACCCGATGAAATGTTAGCATTATTAAAGGACCAGAAAATAAATGGGAGAGCATTTTAATACAAAGCATTAAACTACGTCTGGTTTATAATGTGTTATTCCCGCCACTGCATTGTATGAAGGATATGTTGACCTTGGAAAGAGTGCAAAGGAGATTCAACAAATCATTACCCATGCACCAAGTGATATATTATGAAGAGATTACATAAACCAGGCTTGTATTCTCTGGAATGTGAAAGGTCAAAGGGTGATTTAATTGAGGTATGGTTTTAGGAATTTGACATAATTGAGAGAGTAGACAGAGACAAATATTTTCCACTGAAAGGAAAAGTCGAGAGCAAGCTATTTATACTGCTCTGATTGTTATATTAAAGCAGTGCCATGCCATGTAGGAGATATAGAATAAAGAACGCAAGACATTACAATACAGGAACAGACCCTTCAGCCCAAAATATCTGTGCAGAACACGATGTGAAGGATAAACTAATCTCATCTGCCTGCAAATGATCAATATCCATCCATTTCCTGTATAACCATGTACCTAGCTTCTTCTTCTTGCGTGTGGCATGCACAGCCTAAAGTTGTTGGACAACTTGTTATATTTGATCTTCCGTTTGTGCACGTCGAGTTGATTGCATTAGTCGAAACAAGGCGGACCACGTGAAGGTTGCAATCTTCCCGTACCTAGCTAAAAGTCTCTTAAATGACACTATTATATCTTCCTCCACCACCATTCCTGGAAGCACATTCCAGACACCCATCGACCTCTGGGTAAATTACTTGCCCCACACAGCTCCTTTAAACATTCCCCCATTCAACCTGAAGCTATGGTCTGCAATCTTTGACATTTCTACAATGCCTATACTGTCAATGCCTTTCATAATTTTCTATACTTCTAACATGTCTTCCTTCAACCACCTGCAATCCAGAGAAAACAGTCCAAGTTGGCCCAACCTCTCCTTATATACAATACTCTTATTTATTCATTCAAAAGACAGAGGAAGTTTTGAGGGTTTTTTTACTACGACAATGGATGTCATTGATGCTATGGCTTAAATAACTTAACTTCTAATCTACAGTTAGCCAAGGATATTAAAAGATGGCATCAAGGTGGACTGGGTTGCAAGACTATGGGAGAAGGCAGGAGAATGACGTTAGGAGGGAGAGTTAGATCAACCATGATTGAATGGCAGAGTAGACTTGATGGGCCAAATGGCCTAATTCAGCTCCTATCCCTTATGACCTTATGGCTGAGAACTTTGGCATAAAAATCTGTGGCGATGGCATTAAATGGCAGATCAATCCCAAGGCCTTGAATGGATTGTTTTTGTTCCTCTGCCCTTCCTAGTTCTTTCCTTCCATTAACATGCCTCAATGTCTCTCCAGTCCTTACAGCAACTAACAAAAACACACCTCGGCTGGGCCGTGACGATAGAATTTCCCATCAATCGACCTTTAAACGATGGATGAAAGGCATGAAAAAAAGGAGCGAGTGTCTAATCATTACTTCTCGGTGTGTTTCAGATTCTGTGCACAACTCGTCTGGGGAAACTTTGCTGCTCAAGATGGAGAATGTCACTTTGGGAGCCGACGTAAATGCGAACTTAAGTGTACAGGCGAGTCCTTACAAGACTGTTGAGATTGTCTTTATATCTGTGGTAACTGGCTCTCTCAGTCTGGTCACAGTCGTGGGCAACATATTGGTCATATTATCCATCAAAGTTAACCGTCAACTGCAGACTGTGAATAACTACTTCTTATTTAGCTTGGCCTGCGCTGACTTGATCATTGCAATCTTTTCTATGAACTTGTATACCATCTACATCATTAAAGGCTTCTGGCCGCTGGGCGCAGTGGTCTGCGACCTGTGGCTTGCTGTGGATTATGTTGCAAGCAATGCATCGGTCATGAACTTGCTCATTATCAGCTTCGACAGATACTTCTGCGTTACTAAGCCATTGACTTATCCAGCTCGCAGGACCAACAAAATGGCTGGGTTGATGATAGCGGCAGCTTGGATCCTATCCTTCATCTTGTGGGCTCCTGCTATCCTCTTCTGGAAGTTTGTGGTTGGGGAACGCACGGTGAAAGAGGGCCAGTGTTACATTCAGTTCCTCTCCAACCCCGTGGTGACATTTGGCACGGCCATTGCAGCCTTCTACCTGCCCGTGGTCATCATGACCGTCCTGTACATCCAGGTGTCGGTGGCCAGCAGGAGCAGGATGAGAAGCCACCAGACTGAGAGCAAAGTGGAGAAGACCACCCGATCTTCCAACTTGCTCAAGGGTTACTTCAGCAGGCAGCAGAATAACAACAACTGCGGCCAAAGCTGCCCTCCGCGACACGGTGAAGAATGGACAGTTGGAGGACAAGGCCTCAGCCAACCCCGGCTCAGCCAGCCACCAGGAGAAGACTTCCAACGAGTCCAGCTCTGCCAGCACTGCCCAGTCCGTTCCCAAAGGCAGACGTGGTCCAGAACGCACAAGCCTCCTGCTCTCAATAAGATGCAAAGCTCCAAGTGGTCAAGGATCAAGATAGTCACCAAGCAGAGTGGCAACGAGTGCGTGACCGCCATCGAGATCATGCCCGGCAACGCCACTCAAAACACGGTGGAGAGCAAGCCCGGCAACGTGGCCAGGAAATTCGCCAACATTGCCAGAAGCCAAGTCCGAAAGCGGCGCCAAGTGGCTGCCAGGGAGAAGAAGGTCACGCGGACCATCTTTGCCATCCTTCTGGCGTTCATCTTGACCTGGACCCCTTACAATGTCATGGTCCTCATCAGCACTTTCTGCGAGCTATGTGTGCCTGAGACGGTCTGGGTCATTGGCTACTGGTTGTGTTACATCAACAGCACCGTCAACCCAGCCTGCTACGCCCTCTGCAACATTACCTTCAAGAAGACTTTCAAACAGCTGCTGCTATGCAAATACAAGAATATCGGCAATGCAAGATAAAATGAGGCCTCTTGCTGGCCGTGTGTGTATGCCATGGCTTTAAAACTGGACGTGTTGTAAAAAGCTGATTCCCAAGGCTTTGTGCTTGTTCTTGTGCTTTCATTGAAAATACAAACTTCCAACCTCACTCCCCTTCAAGCGAAGCATGTACATACCATATAAGCAAAGACATGACTGTGTGTAAAAAATAATTATAATTCATCCCAGTGTGGTGCGGGTGGTGGGAAGCGGCACGACCAAGTTGGAGACCCGAAAGTGTCGATTATTATTATCAATAAAACAATGCAGATCTGTAAGATATTTAAGCAACTGAGTAAATGCTGTGGTTGAAATTTGAAAGATGAGTTCGAAGATCCCAAAGAAAGTTTTTGATGTTCACCCGAGTATCCAGGTTGAATTAAAGTTTACCTCTCACTCCCAGTCACCCCAGCCTGTGACTGCGTCTCCACCCCTTTCCGCTGAGACTGTTCCCTCTGCAACTCCCTGGTTCACACATCCCTTCCCACACAAACTACCCCCTCCCCAGGTTATTTTCCCTGCCACTGTAGGAGATGTAACATCTGTCCCTGTACCTCTACCCTCAACTCCATCCAGGGACCCCGACAGTCCTTTCAGGTGAGGCAGAGGTTTACTTGCACGTCCTCCAACCTCATCTACTGTATCGGTTGTTCTCAGTGCGAACTCCTATATAATCAGCGAGACCAAGCGCAGATTGGGCGATCATTCCGCTGAACACCTGCACTCAGTCTGCCATGGTTTACGAGATTTCCCAGTTGCCAAACATTTTAACTCCCATTCCCATACTGACCTTATTGTCCTGGGCCTCCTCCACTGTCAGAGTGAGGCCACACATATTGGAGGAACAGTACCTCATATGTCGCTTGGGCAGCTTACACCCCAGCAGTATGAATATTGATTTCTCCAATTTCAAGTAAACCTTGGTTTCCCTCTCTCTCCGTCCCTCTCCCACCCTAGGATTCCTGTTAGTTTCACTGCTCGTATATCCCTTTGTTATCACCTCTTCCACAGCCTACAGGGGACCATTGTGGGCTCCACCATCCCTTGGTGATGGGTGCCGGCTCTGATTTGCTCAGTACCATTTCATACCCTCTAGTTTCCCTCGCCCCTGACTCTCAGTCTGAAGAAGTCTCAACATGGAATGTCACCTATTCCTTTTCTCCAGAGATGCTGCCTGACCCACCCGAATACGTGACATTTTGTGTCTATCTTCGGTGTAAACCAGCATCTGCAGTTTCCTCCTACACACCAGTGTGTGACGGGATCTTTACAAATCAAACCATCCCGAGTGAAAAGTGAACGAAACAGTGGCACTCACTGCCAGATTGACGTGGGTGACATGACCCACTGCCACAATCAACCATCATTTATTTCCAAATTGAACCGTTTTAACAATGAAACTGTAGAGGTTGGGCCATATATTACAGTGTATTTATTGTAATCTTCACATTCATGCTATAACTGATGTAAGTTTCAGCCTTTAATATTATTTACATAAATATCTGAAACATTCATCCTTGCTGCAGCGTGTTTTGTGGCTGTGGGACAACGGGACTATTTATCCCAACTTGCGCTTTCATTTTCCGCAATGCTGCCATATTGAGGAAGGTGGCAAGGATTTGGCTGCCTCGTTTAGGAGAAGACGGACTGTCCCTGGATGATTTTTTTTAAATGTTTTCTTGCCTAACCAGTACTCAACTGTTTCCTAAATCAGTGGAATTACCTGATAGTACAAGGCACTGACGAGAAAAAGCATAATTTTGAATGCACGGTCTCTTGCTTTGAAGCCAACTTGACCACCATTGCTGGTGAAAGGATCACAAATAATTGCCATTCCTGTTGAGCCCTTTATGTAAAAAGGAAATGTGCACTAATGACATTATTGAGCTAAACAACCTGCCCCAAGAGGATTTTAGCAGGTGAGGGAAACCTCATTCAAAGTGCTCTAATTTCAGATAGTTCGGGGTAAGATTAGGAAGCAGCAAAGGTTTGCGGAAAGTGTGAAAAAGCTGCCACCAAAACTAGAGTGGTCACCGCCAGATTGGAGGTTACAGGGCAAAGGTATGAAAGGATTTAAATACATTAAGACGCTCCAGTTCTGCATTGCTGGGGAACCAGGAGCCAAAGAGATAGATGAATTCAGAATAACTGGATTTAGATTATATAGGACTAGAATACTCCAGTCGTGGTGCAATTGATTAAATAATAGAGAGGAGGAACAGCCTATTTCTGATTTTGGACGCACTGAAGTTTGCAGAGGATGGATGGTGATCAGTTGTTCAGCATTCGAATAGTGTAGAGGCGAAGTGGTGAGTGTGTGGAGCGAGCTGCCAGAGGAGGGAGTTGAGGCATGTACATATTATAACAACCTGTAAAAGACTTTTGGACAGGTACATGCATAGGAATGGTAGATGTACATGCGCAAAAGAGCAGGCATGTGGGATTAGTGTGGATGGAGCATCTTGGTCAGCATGGGCAAGTTGGACCGAAGGGCCTGCTTCCATACTGTTTGACTATAGTGTGGACGAAGGCTGTTGTGATGGGGGGAAAAAGGTGTCAGAAGTTTAGCTCGGGCCAAATGGAATGTCGAGGAAGCAAGCAAACTGGCTCATGCTGAATGGATACAGGGGAGGAATAGAATTATTGGCACTTTAGAGTAGAGGTAGAAAGACATTTTTTAGCCTTACGGAGGGAAGTAGAACTCATTCAAGGTTGGGTATCAGACCACACACGCAATGGATTTGGAAATTAGTCAGAAGCATACAGCAGATATGGTTCTTCAGCCCGTTGAGTCCACACTGACCATCAACCACCCATTTACACTAATGATACATTAATACCACTTCATATTCTGCCCAAATTCTCATCAACTGCCCTCCGATTCTAGCACTGACCTACACCCCAAGGGCAGTTTACAATAAAAAAAATTAATGTGCTAACTCACATGTTTGATTTGGGGGAGGAAACCAAATTATCTAGAGCAAACGCACACAGTCACAGGGAGAACATGCAAACTCCACACAGATTACACCCAAGATATAGGCAGAACCCGAGCCATTGGTGCTTTCAGGCAGCAGTTCTACTGGCTGATACAGTGCAGTTGCAGGTGAATATGTTGAACATAGAAAGGAAGCTTGCCGATGATGTTTTAGAAGGGAAGAAATGAAGAGGGAGCCATGGACAGATTCATGGAACACTTCAGAAATGTCTGTGTGGGTGTGGGACACTTAGATTAATTTCTATTGTAAACTACTGTTGGGGTGTAGGTCAGTGGTAGAATCAGTGGGCAGTTGATGAGAATGTGGGCAGGATAAGCAGCGGTATCAATGTCTCATTAGTGTAAATGGAGGGTTGATGGTCAGTGTGGACTCAACAAGCTGAAGAACCACACACGCGCACACACACGCACATGCAGTGGGGGCCAGGGCAAGCGGGGGAGCGCTGTCTAAACAATTCCCACGGTGCAAAGCCAAGGTGATACAGACACACACCGCGATGAACAGGAAAGTTGGCGCTGTAATTAAGACAGCTAAAGCACAGTGTATGGCAAGTCCTTTAAAAGAGGGGGGGAGAAGGGGGAGGAGAAGGGGGGGGGGGGGGGAAGGGCGGGGGGGGGAAGTGGAGACAACTTTTAAGATGACAAATTTTAAGAAGCCAGAGATACACGGCTGTGAAGTCCGGCAGACATTTAACACTACTGGTCGGTTCCTTGGTTCTGAAAACTACTGCTTACCTTTATTTCCTCCCCAATGAGCCAATGAAATTCACCGGTCTGCACCGGCTCCAACCTACGAGAACCTCCGAGAACCTTCGACCTCCTGGCAACCCACTAGGACCTCCTTGCGACCCACCTACGGCTCGAGAATTAGCGCTGCTTTCCATGACGACTTCATTCTAGTCGCCATTCAACATGTTGAAAAATTCTCGGCCACCATAATGAGGCCGCGACTAGTTCCCAAAATGTGGGACCTCCTCACAACCATGGAGGCGACTCCCCGGCAACCACCCACGAACATGTGGCGACTGCAAAGTTTCCTGCAGTCGCTTAAAAGTCGTCTAAGTGGGACATTAGAGATGGCTTGATTTAGCTTGCATTGTTAGATTCAAACACAATGAATCAGTATTGGAGGTGAATTGTATGGGTAATAATGGAATGTATTCGAGGAATGTCTTTGTTAAGTCAGCATGTCACCGAGGACGGGACAAACAGAGGCAGGAAGCTTCATGCACAAGACGAGCTGCGAGATGGGGTAAGATTACCAAGTGGAAAGCCAGAGAGTTGCAGGCTGAGGCCAGGGTGTGTGTGGTTTGGTGTGAATGAAGGTGATATGGCAGCAAGGCCAGGTGGTCTCTATGGCAACAACATCCACAATGTCCTCATGTTAGTGACAAGGGCCTAAAGGAAGAAAGGTGGAAAGAAGAGGTAGCAGTAGAGAAAATAAACTGAGATTATCATTGCACTCTGCTAATCCAAGAGCACCATATTGTTTAATAAAGCACTGCCCAATGCCACTCCAGACAGTGCTTATGTGGATCTCAGAGAAGCAGCAGTCAAAGAGAAGCAGGGAGAAGAGCTTATTGACTGAAACCCATGGGAAAGGTGGGAAAACAGAGGGGAAAAACAGTTTAAATCTGAGGAATTTGATTTGTAGATTGGCAAATTAGGCAATTTATCGGCCAATATAAGCAAGGCTGCTCTGGGGGTTCGGCCTTGTGAGTAAAGTGTGAGTCTTTGGTCGAGAGTCTTCAGTGAGGAGGCTACGCAAACGGGCTGGAGAGGTCGGGACGCGTTGAACACATGACGGGTAAGATGAGACGGTGTGATGCTTGCAGGATGTGGTAGCCCAGGGACACGGATGGAGCCTCTGGCTGCTACAACTGTGGCAAGTGCGTCCAGATTCAGCTCCTAAAGGACCGTGTTGGGGCACTGGAGAAGCAGCTGGATGACCTCTGGGAAGAACAAAGGTGTGTGACTGAGAGAAAGGGTGGTAACCATGGAGTGCAGGAGACCCGGGTGGCTGTGCCAAATTAAAACCGGAACGCCCTCTTGGGAACTGTCGGGGGAGTCGACGCCTCCAGTCCGAGCGGCAGACACGTCGGTTGCTTCAATCCTAGAGATGGGACTCAACCGGCAAGACCGATAGTGTTGGGTGGCTCCATTGTCCGAGGAGCGGATAGGAGATTCTGTGATGGCAAACGAGACGTGAGGATGGGCTGTTGCCTCCCTGGTGTCAGGGTTTAAGATGTCACGAGCCGAATTCTGACCATCCTCGAGAGGGAAGATGAACAGCCGGCAGTAGTTGTGCACATAGGCACAAACAACATCGGGAAGAAGAGGAAGGAGGTTCTGCAATGTGAGTTCAGAGAGTTAGGAAGAAGACTGAAAAGTAGGACATCTGGGGTGGTTATCTCTGGATTGCTTCCAGTTCCTTGCGCTCGTGAGGACAGGAACAGAGAGAAAGGGGATCTGAATGTGTGGCTGAGGGGCTGGTGCAGGGAGCAAGGATTTAGATTTCGAACGCTGGGATTGCTTCTGGGATAGGGGTGACCTGTACAAAAGGTACGGGTTAAACCTTAATTGGAGGGGCACCAATGTTCTGGAACTCAGGTTTGCTGGGGCTACACGTGTGGGTTTATACTAAATAGTTGGGGGGGGGGGGGGGGGGGGTGGGGGGGGATTGACAAATTGGAGTATAAAGATGGAGTTGAAGGGGAAGTGAGTATGGGAAAAGTTACAAAAGATTCAAATTAATGGGAAGGAAAGTTTGAGAAGGGGATAAGAGAGTTAAGGGCCAGGGCCAATTGTGAACGGTGGTGTGAGAGGGGTGGTGAATACCAAGGTCAAAGTGTTGTATATGAATGCGTGAAGTATAAGAAATAAAGTGGACGAGTTTGAGGCTCAGTTAGAAATTGGCAAGTATGATGCTGTGGGAATTACAGAGACATGGCTGCAAGAGGGCCAGGGCTGAGAACTGAATATTCAAGGGTATACCTCCTATTGAAAAGACAGACAGGTGGGCAGAGGGGTGGGGAAGCTCTGTTAGTGGGGAATGAAATTCTGTCCCTTGCAAGGGGTGTCATTGAAACAGGAGATGTGGAGTCAGTATGGGTAGAACTAAGGAATTGAAATGGGTAAAAATAGCCTAATGGGACTTATCTACAGGCCCTCAAACAGTAGCCTGGATATAGGGTGCAAGTTGAATCAGGAGTTAAAATTGGCATATAGTAAAGGTAATGATACGGTTGTTATGGGAGATTTTAATATGCAGGTAGACTGGGAAAATCAGGTTGGGACTGGACCCCAAGAAAGGGAGTTTGTGGAGTGCCTCCGTGATGGATTCTTAGAGCAGTTTGTATTGGAGCCTACCAGGGAGAAGGCAATTCTGGATTTAGTGTTTTGTAATGAACCGGATTTGATAAAGGAACTTGAGGTTAAGGAGCCATCAGGTGGTAGTGACCATAATATGGTCAAGTTTAATCTACAATTGGAGAGGGAGAAGGGAAAATCAGAGGCGTCGGTGTTACAGTTGAATAAAGGGGACTATGGAGCCATGAGGGAGGAGCTGGCCAAAGTTGACTGGAAAAATACCCTAGCAGGGATGACAGTGGAACAACAATGGCAGGTATTTCTGGGAATAATGCAGGTGCAGGATCAGTTCATTCCAAAGAGGATGAAAGATTCCAAGGGGAGTAAGGGGCGACCGTGGTTGACAAGGGACGTCAGGGACAGTATAAAAATAAAAGAGGTGCAACGTAAGACCAAAGTTGGACCATTGAAGACTGAAAAAGGTGAATTTATTATAGGGAACAAGGAAATTACAGATGAGTTGAATAGGTAATTTGGATGAGTCTGCACTAAGTAGGACACAAACGAGTGGTCAGAGGATCTGGGGTGACGGAGGAACTGTAGGAAATCCACATTAGGCAGGAAATTGTGTTGGATAGACTGATGGGACTGAAGGCTGATAAACCCCAGGGTCTGATGGTCTGCATCCCAGGGTACTTAAGGAAGTGGCTCTAGAAATCGTGGATGCATTGGTGATAATATTCCTATCTATTTATATTATGAAAAGTCTGATCTTGACCACTTTTGGCTCACTGTGGTGTGATTTCCAAGAGAACGGCGCCACCTCTGGCCATCATTTTTGGCCATCTCGCTCAGAGCCCCCCTCCGCCTTCCTGGACCAGATAATTTTTCCCATCGATGAAAAATCAGAGAGATATTAATGTTTTTTTTAAATCACCATTCTCTCTGCTGCCCCTGCTGGAGGGAAGGGGAGGGACTATAAACCAGGAAGTGGTGTGCCTCACTCAGTCTCTGCAAGATAGAGGAAGCCAGAGGGTCAACGTATCTCTGAGCTCTGCATAGCACTGAACACATGTCTACTCAACTGTGAGTGCCCTTAATGTGGTTTGAAAATGAAAATATGGTTGGTTTGAAGTAAAAAGGCACTGCCTGCAAATGGTGGCTTGGGTGCTTTGGGTTGAAGTTAAAAGACACTACTGCAAATGGTGGCTTGGGTGCTTTGAGTTGAAGTTAAACGGTACTACTGCAAATGGTGGCTTGGGTGCTTTGGGCTGAAGTTAAAAGACACTACTGCAAATGGTGGCTTGGGTGCTTTGAGTTGAAGTTAAACGGTACTACTGCAAATGGTGGCTTGGGTGCTTTGAGTTGAAGTTAAAAGGCACTACTGCCAATGGTGGCTTGGGTGCTTTGGGCTGAAGTGAAAAGGCACTACTGCCAATGGTGGCTTGGGTGCTTTGGGTAACTTCCCGTTTGCACTGTATATTGATTTTAGATAAAATGCTACCACTTACGGCTGTGAATTTTGGCCATCTTACTCAGTCCCCCTCTGCTGAGCAGGTGCAGAGGATTCTTCCCATCAATGAAAAATAAAAGTGCTATTAGTGTTTAAAAAATGTTGAGAATCTCTCTCCTGTCAATCACGCAATGAAGGCCACACCTTTTCCGGTGGGAGGAGGAGGGGTTATAAAACCCGGAAGTGTGGGTGTGGCTCAGTCTCTGCATGATGGGGGAGGGAGAGGTCACGACTCTGTCTGAGCTGTGAAACAACTGAACACACTGAATGTCTACTTCTTCTTCTGGCATATGGCGTGCACAGCCTGAAGTTGTAAGACAACTTGTTCTGTTTGATCTTCTGTTTGTGCATGCCAGGTTGATTGCATTCGTCGAAACAGGGTGGACCACGTGAAGGTTGCAATCTCCCACCCCGAATGTCTACTGAACTGTGAGTTTTGTGTTTTATGTGGTTGTGTGGTGGTTTCACCCTGCTTGAAATGGTATGAAACTGCATTTGAATGTGGCGGCCTCGCACCCTGCATGAAATGGTATGAAACTGCACTTGAATTCGGTGGCCTTGCACCCTGCTTGAAGTGGTAGGAAACTGCTCTTGAATTCAGTGACCTTGCACCCTGCTTGAAGTGGTAAGAAACTGCACTTGAATTTGGTGGCTTTGCACCCTGCTTAAAATGGTAGGAAAATTGGTTTGAATTTGGTGGCCTTGCACCAAAATGGAATTTCATGGAATTACCACGAGTCAACTGCCAGCCCACCAGCCATGAGTGAGCTGCCAGCACATCAAGCTTGAGGGACTGAGCAGCCTCCCCAAGAACCCATACCAGCGCTCCAGAAAGCCCCCCCACTGTCCACAAATATTGGAATTGGTGGAGAGGTGGAATATTTCGTCGGGGGACCAGCCCTCCTGTGTGAACATGGGACCCAACGGGTCCCACTTAGTCTAGTGTTCTATAGATTCAGGATTGGTTCCTGTGGATTGGAGGGCAGCTAATGTTATCCCACATTTGAAGAAAGGCGGGAGAGAAAAAACAGGGAATTATAGACCAGTTAACCTGACATCATTGGTGGGGAAGATGCTGGAGCCAATTATAAAAGATTAAATAGCGGCATATTTGGATAGCAGTAACAGGACCTGTCCGAGTCAGCATGGATTTACAAAGGGGAAATCATGCTTGACTAATCTTCTGGAATTTTTTGAGGATGTAACTAGGAAAATGGACAAGGGAGAGCCAGTGGATGTAGTGTACCTGGACTTTCAGAAAGCATTTGATCAGGTCCCACATAGGAAATTAGTGGGCAAAATTAGGGCACTTGGTATTGGGGGTAGAGTGCTGACATGGATAGAAAATTGGTTGGCAGATAGAAAACAAAGAGTAGGGATTAACAGGTCCCTTTCAGAATGGCAGGCAGTGACTAGTGGGGTGCTGCAAGGCTCGGTGCTGAGACTGCAGCTATTTACAATATACATCAATGATTTGGATGAAGGGATTCAAAGTAACATTAGCAAATTTGCAGATGAGACAAAGCTGGGTGGCAATGTGAACTGTGAGGAGGATGCTATGAGAATGCAGGGTGACTTGGTTGGGTGAGTGGGCAGATGCATGGCAGATGCAGTTTAATGTGGATAGATGTGAGGTTATCCACTTTGGTAGCAAAAACAGGAAGGCAGATTACTATCTAAATGGTGTTATGTTGGGAAAAGGGGAAGTACCATGGGATCTGGGGGGGTCCTTGTTCATCAGTCAATGAAAGTAAGCATGCAGGTACAGCAGGCAGTGAAGAAAGCGAATGGCATGTTAGCCTTTATAACAAGAGGAGTTGAGTATAGGAGCAAAGAGGTCCTTCTGCAGTTGTATAGGGGCCTAGTGAGACCACACCTGGAGTATTGTGTGCAGTTTTGGTCGCCTAATTTGAGGAAGGACATTCTTGCTATTGAGGGAGTGCAGAGTAGGTTTACAAGGTTAAATCCCGGGATGGCAGGACTGTCATATGCTGAGAGAATGGAGCAGCTGGGCTTGATTACTCTGGAATTTAGAAGGATGAGAGGGGATCTTATTGAAACATAAGATTATTAAGGGTTTGGACACGCTAGAGGCAGGAAACATGTTCCCGATGTTGGGGGAGTCCAGAACCAGGTGCAAGCTTTTCAGAATAATGGGCAAAGCCATTTAGAACGGATACGAGGAAACACTTTTTCTCACAGAGAGTTGTGAGTCTGTGGAATTCTCTGCCTCATAGGTCGGTGGAGGCCGGTTCTCTGGATACTTTCAAGAGAGCTAGATAGGGCTCTTTAAGGTAGCGGAGGCGGGGGATATGGGGAGAAGGCAGGAACGGGGTACTGATTGGGGAAGATCAGCCATGATCACATTAAATGGCGGTGCTGGCTCGAAGGGCCTGCACCTATTGACTATTGTCACTCGATGTGGGTCCAACAATCCAGCTGCCAACCTATTCTGCTTAAATCTGAAATACAGAAAGTGATGGTTATTTTTCAGCAGGACAGAGCAGGATAGCAGTTAAATCGTGAGAAGCAAGCAGAGATCTAGAGCATTAATCCAGAGACTCAAATTAAAATCTTACCATGCCATCTACTGATGAATGTACGTAGTAGATTTGGAATTTAAAGAAAGCCAGTCATAGCAATGGTAAAAATGCATCCAGTCACAGACCTACGGCTTAAAAACAGGCTCTTCAGCCCATCATCCACATTGACCATAAACCTTCCACGTACACTGATCCTACATTAATCCCAAGTTTATTGTCCCCACCTTCTGTCCTGCTCCCCTGTTTCCACCACTCACCTACAAACCGGGAGCAATTTGCATTACAAGCAATTACCCTACACATCTCAGTAATGCAGAAAAAAAACTGGAGCATCCAGAGGTCATAGTCATGGAGTTATACCGTGTAGAAACAGGCCCTTTGGCCCAACACCAGCCAATATGTCCCCGCAAGACGAGTCCCACCTTCCCGCATTTGATCCATATCCCTCCAAACCTGTCCTATCAATGTATCTATCTAACTGTTTCCTAAATGATGGGATAGTCCTTGCCTCAACTACATCCTCTGGTAGCTTGTTCTATACACCCACTATCCTTGGTGTGAAAAAGTTTCCCCTCCGATTCCTATTAAATCTTTTCCCCTTCACCTCATACCCATGTCCTCAGGTCTTCGATTCACCTACTCTGGGCAAAATACTCTGTGGATCTCCCCGATCTATTACTCTCAGACCATTATACACCTCTATAAGATCACCTCCTACGCTCCAAGGAATAGATTCCCAGCCTACTCAACCTCTGCCTATAGCTCAGACCCTCTAGTCTGGGCAACATCCTTGTAAATCTTCTCTGTACCATTTCCAGTTGACAACATCATTCCTACAGCAAGGTGCCCAGAACTGAGCACAATACTCTAAATGCGGCCTCACCAACTTATACAACTGCAGGGTCACCGTGAGAATGTGCAAACTCCACACAGACAGGACCAGAGATCAGGATTTGACCCCAGTCTTCAGCACGGAGAGGATTTACTGACTGTGCTACCGTCTTAAAATCGCATCTGGCTCAGCAGATGAAGAGGTCTGCCATCCTTTCAATGCATTGCGCTTTGTGACTCCTAAGCAATGATGCATTGACCCGTAACTGCTACCTCAGTTCTGGGCAATGAGACTGCCAGTGACACGACCATCCTGCAAACAAAGTTTTTAGAAATTATGGAGGTGGACAGATGATATTCAGAGAACGTCCACATGACCACTCATCAGTGGGCATAGAAAGATCCAATTACACATTGTGTTGATTCAACACAATGGGGCATGTAACTGTTATGATGTTGGACATGTAATAATTACATCCAAATCTCGAATGATGGGGAGACCCTTCATGTTTCATCCTTCCCCTCTTCAATCACTGCTGACTATGGAAATAGATGGTAAAATATATGTTTTAAGTTATCTTTTCAATAGTTGTGATTTCCATTAACAAATACTCCCCACGCCTGGCTCCAACTCCACATGACAATTTGAGGACTTTACATGGTTTCCTTTCAATCCAAGAGAGCAAGTTGCCACCAGCAATGTTTAAATCTGCCTAGACTTGTGGAAATAGCATCTTAAAACTCTTCTTATTGCCGATTCCCCAGCAATTTTTGCATTGACACATCATGTTCTAGTGCAAGTATTACTTGATAAGCATGTGTGTCCCTGCAGAAGCTGCTAATCTTGCCTTTGGCCATCATCCTTGCCATTCCGTCACACGTACACCAGCACAAATCTCAAGCAGGGACAATCCATCCATTGTTTCAGAGATATTTAATATCTAACTTGGCTCAATTTCACATCATCTTTGTGATTAGTCCCAACCTTGACAGCCAAACGTTAGCCGACAGCATTATTATCAACAGTTCATACCCTGATCATTCTCTCCTCTCCCACTGAGCAGAAGATATAAATGCTTGAAAGCTTACCACCAGGTTAAATAACAGCTTCTTCCCCCATTGTATTCAGAGTTGTGAATGTCTCATATGCCAAGGATGAATCTCTGATCCTCCAATCTACCTTGCTGCAGCCAATGCACTTTCTCCGTAGATGTAACACTACATTTTACATTGTACGGCACAGGAAGGCACATTTAATGCATGATCTACGAGGTGTGACATTAGGGACAACTCCAGGTTCAGCAGTGACCACACCGACACACAGCATGGTGGACTTGAGTGATTTGTTTTATTGACAATGACAAGTAGAAACATAGAAAATAGGTACAGGAGTAGGCCATTCGGCCCTTCGAGCCTGCACCGCCATTCAATATGATCATGGCTGATCATCCAACTCCGTATCCTGTACCTGCCTTCTCTCCATACCCCCTCATCCCTTTAGCCACAAGGGCCACATCTAACTCCCTCGTAAATATGGCCAATGAACTGGCCTCAACTAACTTCTGTGGCAGAGAATTCCACAGATTCACCACTCTGTGTGAAAAATGATTTTCTTATCTCGGTCCTAAAAGACTTTCCCCTTATCCTTAAACTGTGACCCCTTGTTCTGGACTTCCCCAACATCGGGAACAATCTTCCTGCATCTAGTCTGTCCAACCCCTTAAGAATTTTGTAAGTCTCTATAAACCCCCCCCCTCAATCTTCTAAATTCCAGCGAGTACAAGCCGAGTCTTTCTTCATATGGAAGTCCTGCCATCCCAGGAATCCGTCTGGTGAACCTTCTCTGTACTCCCTCTATGGCAAGATTGTCTTTCCTCAGATTAGGAGACCAAAACTGTACGCAATACTCCAGGTGTGGCCTCACCAAGACCCTGTACGACTGCAGTATAACCTCACTGCTCTTGTACTCAAATCCTTTTGCTATGAATGCCAACATACCATTCGCTTCCTTCACTGCCTGCTGCACCTGCATGCCTACTTTCAATGAATGGTGTACCATGACATCCAGGTCTCGTTGCACCTCTCCTTTTCCTAATTGGCCACCATTCAGGATAGTAGTCTACTTTCCTGTTTTTGCCACCAAAGTGGATAATCTCACATTTATCCACATTTAGCTGCATCTGCCATGCATCTGCCCACTCACCCAGCCTATCCAAGTCACCTTGCAGCCTCCTAGCATCCTCCTCACACCTAACACTGCCCCCCAGCTTCGTGTCATCCGCAAACTTGAAGATGTTGCATTCAATTCCCTCATCCAGATCATTAATATATATTGTAAATAGCTGGGGTCCCAGCACTGAGCCTTGCGGTACCCCACCAGTCACTGCCTGCCATTCTGAAAAGGACCCGTTTACTCCTACTCTTTGCTTCCTGTCTGCCAGCCAGTTCTATATCCACATCAATACTCAACCCCCAATACCGTGTGCTTTAAGTTTGTATACTAATCTCTTATGTGGGACCTTATCGAAAGCCTTCTGAAAGTCCAGATATAACACATCCACAGGTTCTCCCTTATCCACTCTACTAGTTACATCCTCGAAAAATTCTATAAGATTCGTCAGACATGATTTACCTTTCATAAATCCATGCTGACTTTGTCCAATGATTCCACCACTTTCCAAATGTGCTGCTATCCCATCTTTAATAACTGACTCTAGCATTTTCCCCACTACCAATGTTAGACTAACTGGTCTGTAATTCCCCCGTTTTCTCTCTCCCTCCCTTTTTAAAAAGTGGGGTTACATAAGCCATCCTCCAATCCTCAGGAACTACTCCATAATCCAAAGAGTTTTGAAAAATTATCACTAATGCATCCACTATTTCTGGGGCTACTTCCTTAAGTACTCTAGGATGCAGCCTATCTGGCCCTGGGGATTTATCGGCCTTTAATCCATTCAATTTACCTAACACCACTTCCCGGCTAACCTGGATTTCACTCAGTTCCTCCATCTCATTTGACCCCCGGTCCCCTGCTATTACCAGCAGACTATTTATGTCTTCCTTAGTGAAGACAGAACCAAAGTAGTTATTCAATTGGTCAGCCATGTCCTTGTTCCCCATGATCAATTCACCAGTTTCAGACTGCAAGGGACCTACATTTGTTTTAACTAACCTTTTTCTTTTCACATATCTATACAAACTTTTGCAGTCAGTTTTTATGTTCCCTGCCAGTTTTCTTTCATAATCTATTTTCCCTTTCCTAATTAAGCCCTTTGTCCTCCTCTGCTGGACTCTGAATTTCTCCCAGTCCTCTGGTAGGCTGCTTTTTCTGGCTAATTTGTATGCTTCATCTTTTATTTAGATACTATCCCTGATTTCCCTTGTTATCCACGGATGCACTACCTTCCCTGATTTATTATTTTGCCAAACTGGGATGAACAATAGTTCATCCATACAGTCTTTAAATACCTTCCATTCCATATCCACCGTCAACCCTTTAAGAATCACTTGCCAGTCTATCTTGGCCAATTCACGTCTCATACCCTCAAGGTTACCTTGCATTAAGTTCAGAACCCTTGTTTCTGAATTAACAATGTCACTCTCCATCCTAATGAAGAACTCAACCATATTATGGTCACTCTTGCCCAAGGGGGCCATACACAACAAGACTGCTAACTAACCCTTCCTCATTATTCAATACCCAGTCTAGAATAGCCTGCTGTCTCGTTGGTTTCTCTACATGTTGGTTTAGAAAACTATCCCGCATACATTCCAAGAAATCCTCTTCCTCAGCACCCCTGCCAATTTTATTCACCCAATCTATATGTAGATTGAAGTCACCCATTATAACTGTTTTGCTTTTGTTGCACGCATTTCTAATTTCATGTTTGATGCCATCCCCAACTCCACTACTACTGTTAGATTGCCTGTACACATCTCCCACTAGCATTTTCTGCCCCTTAGTATTTCGCAGCTCTACCCATATTGATTTCACATCCTCCAAGCTAATGTCCTTCCTTTCTATTGCATTAATCTCCTCTCTAACCAGCAACGCTAGTCCACCTCCTTTTCCTTTCTGTCTATTCCTCCTAAATATTGAATATCCCTGGATGTTCAGCTTCCAGCCTTGGTCATCCTGTAGCCATGTCTCCATGATCCCAACTGTTATGACTCCTGAATGCAGGTTTCTTCAGAGCAGCGTAACATAGTCAAAAACCAGGCTCAAGTTCAAGAAAATTGTCTTTTATTTTCTTAAAACCCAAACCTGATCCAAACAAGGACAAGAATAAACTAATAAACAAAGATAACAGTGCTCCAGCCAGCCTCGCAATGGGCCGTCAAACTAGTCTCTAACCTGCCTAAATGGAAATAACCCTGAAACAAAATACACGAAAACCCTCAGGTCAGCCCTTATCTGTCCCAATTCAATATTAATTAACAAGTGTAGGTAATAATACAAAGTTCTATGCCATATGGCCAGGCCTCCTGCAGTTCAATCCACCATCTGTTCATGAGTCGGGGTCGACGAAGAGAGAGAGAATTCTGGGAGATTCTGGTATTTAAGCTTCTGATGAGTCACCCTTCACCTGACGCAGCTTGGCCAATCGGGTACAGGAGCCCTTAACCCCTTGAATCCTGACTCCCAGCCACGGGGCCTGCACTCAGGAGAGAAACAGGAGAGTTAAGTACATAGCATTCACCAGAGGTGGGGGGGGGGGGGGGGAAGTACCTAACACCCCCACCCAAAGATACTGAATAAGCTTCGGAAGAAACTATTCAGTACTAAAACACTACTGGCGCGACAAGGCATCAGCCAAGATATTATCCTTGCCCCTGATGTGCCTGAACTCCAGGTTGTATTCCTGCAGCTGCCAACTCCAGCTCATCAACCGCCTGTTCTTATTCTTCATGTTCTGCAAAAAAAACCAAAGGGTTATGATCCGTGAATACGATGACAGGGACATTCGAGGAGCCCACATAAACCTCAAAATGACTCAGAGACATTAACACAGCAAGGGTTTCTTTCTCAATGGTGGAGTACCACCTCTGATGGGGATTAAACTTCTTAGAGAAGTACGAAATTGGATGCCCCACCCCATCTGAATCATCCTGTATAAGAACCCCACCAAGCCCACGATCACTAGCATCCACTGCCAGCTTAAATGGACGCTCAACATCAGGTGCCGCAAGCACAGGTGCGCGCACCAGAAGACCCTTAGTATGATCAAAGGCGTGTTGACACTCAGCGGACCACACACAAGCTACCTTCAGACTCAGCAAATCCATCAAAGGAGCAGCCACTGCAGAGAAGTTTGGACAGAACCCCCTGTAGTACCCAACCATAGCCAGATACCTACGGAGTTCAGTCCTAGATGCTGGAACAGGAAATGCGACAATATGTCGCACCTTGACCTCGAGAGCGCGAACCTGACCCCGGCCCACCATCTTACCCAGATACGTCACCGTGGCCTGGCCAAACTCACACTTCGCCAGATTGATCATTAGGTTTGCCTCCGCTAGTCGACAAACTACCTCCTTCAGATGAGCGATGTGCTCGATCCAAGACCTGGAGCACACAACTAAATCACCAAGGTATGCTTCACAGAAGGACAAACCAGACAATACCTTGTTCACTAGCCGTTGGAAGGTTGCCGGTGCATTGCACATCCCAAATGCCATTACCGTGTACTGAAGAAAGTTATCAGGTATAACGAACGCTGAGATCTCCTTTGCCCGCCTAGTCAAAGGAACTTGCCAATACCCGTTTAGCAAGTCCAACTTAGACACAAAAGATGCACTACCCACATGATCCACACAATCCTCCATCCGTGGAAGAGGATAGCAATCCGGCTTAGTTACACCATTCACCTTCCGAAAGTCCGTGCAAAACCTGTCCTCCCCATTAGCCTTCGTAGCCAGTAGACACAGAGAACTCCACAGACTACAACTAGGTTCAGCAATTGCATGCTGCAGCAAAGGTGTCTGAGAAGGCACATCCGAGAACAGTGACCCGTTTGACCCCACCAAAGCAAGCAGATCATCCCGCTGACTTTCAGACAAATGAGACAACCGCAAGGGAAGCGACTTCAAATCCTCAAAGTTGCACAGCCTTCCCTGCGTCACTGCCACAGACATTCGTGCCTCACACACATCACCACCCGTGTCAGGGGGCAGCACTACTACAGTCAAAACCGGCTTAGACACAGTCCGGTGAAACCACTCGAGAGCTCCCTGGCTCTTAGGATGATACGCACTGGAGTAAAAATGCTCAATATCCAACAACTTCATTACCTGACCAAAAACCTTTGACATGAAGTTGGAACCTTGGTCACTCTGCACCACCTTGGACAAACCGAACAATGAAAAAAACTTAGTGAGAGACTTCACAATGGTTGGGGCAGTAATGTAACGCAAAGGGACCACCTCTGGAAAGCGGGTAGACGCACACATAATTGTCAATAAAAACTTGTTGCCCACCCTTGTCCGAGGTAGAGGACCCACACAATCAACTAGAATCCGTTCAAATGGCTCCCCGACCACAGGGATTGGATATAAAGGTGCAGGAACAATCGATTGGTTCGGCTTTCCTGCCATCTGGCAAATGTGACAACACCTGCAGTGCTGCTTCACGTCCTTTTTCAACCCTGGCCAAAAAAAAAATTCCGTAAGATACGGTCATACGTCTTATTGACCCCCAAATGTCCACCCAGAGGTCCATCATGAGCCAAACAGAGTATCTCGTCCCTATACCGACGAGGTATCACAATCTGATCAACCACGCTCCAATCCTCATGCCCTGACATATCCAAGGGAGACCACTTTCGCATCAGCAAGCCATTGCTCAGAAAATACCCCTTTGCTGTGGAATCCATATCCCCCTCAGGTACCACGCAGTCGAATAGATCCGATAAACCTGGATCACTCTTTTGCTCCTCAACCTGCGGTCACGTGACAGTGACACCAGCACATTTTCAAACAAGAACCCATCTTGAGATGTAGAAACACCCTCCACAACACAGGATCCATCATCCTGATCCCCCAAAATGCTCTCACTCAGGTCCACTACATCCTCAAACTTTGCCTGGCTCTTAGCCATAGCCCTTGTGACAGCACAAGCTGTGAAGACCGTCGGATGCTGCATAGCCAATATATCAGGACTCTGCACCATCGGAACAGCCATCACCTCAGGAGTAATGAGAACTCTACCTCCTGCCAAGTCATTCCCCAAAATCACAGAAACTCCCGCAATGGGAAAACACGGCCGTAACCCATCAATTACCCGGCCTGAAACCAACTCGGACTCGAGACTCACGGTATGCAAAGGCACTACCATGTCCTCCAACCCGAATCCTACCACAGGGGAACTGGACCTAACCGATGACTCCCCAGAAAACGACAGTACACTATCCAATTTAAAGGGCTGAGTAGCACCAGTATCACGCAAGCTGGATACTGGAACTTTATGACCCCATTCTCTAGAGAAACAAAACCTTTTGTGATGAACGCAGAATAATTCCTACACTCATCAGACGCAGGCATCCCAGGAACCACAGGTGCTCTTTGTGGACCCACCAAAGCCACAGGCTTTGCATTTTTCCTTTGCAGGACGGGACACAACTTTAAAATGTGCCCGCTCCCTTTACAATAGTGGCACACAGGCCCTTCCTTAGTCCTGAAATCTCTGTCAACCTTATCAGCTCGGACCTCCCCCTGTATTAATGAGCTGACACTTGCAGGCACAGAAACAGCTTTGGCACTGCCACCGGCAACACCACCACGATTAAACGGCCGTGCACCAAAACTATAGGATCGCCCAGCAAACTCAGTTTTATGAGTCAATACATACTCATCTGCTAACACCGCAGCCTTAGACTTTCTGCTCATTAAGGCAAGTAGCAACCCTCTCAGGGAGACAGTTCTTAAAGTCTTCCATAATAATCAAGGCCCGCAGCAGCTCAAAATCCTTTACTCCTTGAGAAGCGCACCACCTGTCAAAAAGTGCCTCCTTCTCCCAAGCAAACTCCACACAAGTCTGACTATCAAACTTCCTAAAGCGCCGGAACTTCTGCCGGTACGCCTCTGGAACTAATTCATAAGCCCTTAATACCGTAAACTTTGCACACTCATAGTCCCGACTGTTGTCAACAGATAACGACGAGTACACCTCCTGTGCTTTACCCACAAGGACACTCTGCAATAGCAAGGACCACATGTCCCTAGGCCACTTCAAGGACGAAGCCGTCCGTTCAAACACTGCAAAATACTTGTCCACATCCTTCTCATTAAACGGGGGAACCAGCTGGATGTTCTTGCTCATATCAAACTCCCGTACCCTAGTAGAAACTCGGGAGGCATTCAACTCCTTCTCCCGCAGCTCAAGGCGTTTTATTTCAAGCTCTGATTGGAGCATGAGCTCTTTCTCTTTTAAGGCGCTCTCCTCCTTTTTCCTTTCAAGCTCAAATTGGATCTCTTTCTCTCTTAAGGCCCTCTCCTCCTTTTTCATTTCAAGCTCTAACTCCTTCAATCGAATGAGGTGCCCCATTTCCTGAGTAGGCTTTGTAGAAGAGAGGACTGTCTGCACCAGCAGGCAATACCCCACTCCTCACCAATGCAGACCATAACTCCAACTTTATAGCCTCTTTCTTCAAATGCTTATCAATAGGCACCTTATAGCTCTCTGCCAGCATAAACAAATTCAATTCAATTCAAATTTAATGTCATTGCACAGATACAAGTATGGGTACAACGAAATGCAGTTTAGTGTCAGTACGTAGTGATAGCAATGTTTAGATAAATGCAGATAAATAAATACAGATGTGGGAATCTATCGGCGGGACTCCGAGTTCAGCAGTGCGATCGTGTTATTGTAGAAGCTACGCCTCATCCTGCTGGTGCGGGACCTGAGGCTCCTGTACCGCCTCCCCGATGGTAGGAGGGCAAACAGTCCATGGTTAGGGTGGGAGGGGTCCTTGATGATCTTCCCAGCCCGTCTCAGACACCGTTTTCGGTGGAGGGCATCCAAAGCAGGGAGCGGGGCACCGATGATGTGCTGGGCGGTTTTCACCACCGTTGTAGTGCCTTCCTGTCTGCTACGGTGGAACTGCTGTACCATACCGTAAAGCAGGTGGTCAGGATGCTTTCGATGGCACAGCGGTAGAAGTTGGTCAGGATCTGGGGGGACAGGTGGGCTTTTTTGAGCCTCCTCAGGAAATAAAGCGCTGCTGCGCCTTTTTGACCAGCTTGGAGGTGTTGAGGGACCAGGACAGATCCTCCGAGATGTGTACCCCGAGGAATTTGTAGTTGGAGACCGCTCCACCTCAGTCCCGTTTTATATGGATGGGGGTGTGTCTGCCCCCTCTGTTCTTCCTGAAGTCGACAATGATCTCCTTCGTCTTTTGGGAGTTAAGGACGAGGTTGTTATTGGCACACCAGGTTGTCAGGTGCTGGACCTCCTCCCTGTAGGCTGACTCGTCATTATCGCTGATCAGTCCTACCACCGTGGTGTCGTCGGCAAATTTTATGATGGCGTTGGAGCTAAACTTAGGGATGCAGTCATGGGTGAAGAGAGAGTAGAGGAGAGGACTGAGCACACAGCCTTGTGGCACGCCAGTGTTCAGTGTTATAGTGGAGGAGGTGAGGTTGTTGATCCTAACAGACTGGGGTCTGTTAGTGAGGAAATCCAGTGTCCAATTGCAGAGGGAAGTGGAGATGCCAAGACCGCTGAGTTTGGTGATCAAGCTAGCGGGTTTGACAGTGTTAAAGGCGGAACTGAAGTCGATGAACAGCAGCCTGATGTAGGTGTTATTGCTGTCCAGGTGGGTCAGGGCAGAGTGTAGGGCCGCCGATATGGCGTCTTCTGTTGACCTGTTGGTCCGGTAGGCAAACTGATGGGGGTCCAGTGTGGGGGGGAGGCTTTGAGGTGAGCCAAGATCAGCCGCTCGAAGCACTTGGCGATGACAGGGGTGAGTGCCACTGGCCGGAAATCATTGAGACTCCCTGTCGCTGATTGTTTGGGCACTGGCACAATGGTAGATGTCTTGAGGCAAGTGGGACGACACCCTGGGCCAGTGACAGATTGAAGATGTCAGTGAGGACCAGGGATAGTTGTCCAGCACATGCCCTGAGCACCCGCCCGGGGATGCCATCGGGGCCGGCAGCTTTGTGCTCATTCACCTTGCTCAGTGCATCCTGAACAGCAGAGGTGGAGAGACTTCACTTGATAAACAAATACTCCTTCGTACATTTATCAAACAACTCCCGACTAGGAGCCTCAGTAAATTCCTGTACTTTAAACTCCATTTCAAATGTAGGACCAAACCACCAACCAAACCCTGGTCACAAACGTTACCCAAATGGAAGAGGAAAAAATTCTCCTCACAACACATACTTCCTCAGTCACCAGAAGCCTACCAAAAAAAAAACTCCAAAACTGTCTAGGGTCCTCAAAGCTTAGGACGAGCCCCCATTTTGTTATGACTCCCGAATGCAGGTACTTCAGAGCCGCATAACAGTAAAAAACTAGTATCAAGTTCAAGAAAATGGTCTTTTATTTTCTTAAAACCCAAACCTGATCCAAACAACCCAGACAAGGACAAGAATAAACTAATAAGCAAAGATAACAGTGCTCCAGCCAGCCTCGCAATGGGCCGTCGAACTAGAGTCTCTAACCTGCCTAAATGGAAATAACCCTGAAACAAATACACGAAAACCCTCAGGTCAGCCCTTATCTGTCCCAATTCAATATTAATTAACAAATGTAGGTAATAATACAAAGTTCTATGCCATGTGGCCAGGCCTCCTGCAGTTCAAACCACCGTCTGTTCATGAGTCAGGGTCGACAAAGAGAGAATTCTGGGAGATTCTGGTATTTAAGCTTTCGATGAGTCACCCGTCACCTGACGCAGCTTGGCCAATCGGATACAGGAGCCCTTAACCCCTTGAATCCTGACTCCCAGCCACGGGGCCTGCACTCAGGAGAGAAACAGAAGAGTTAAGTACATAGCATTCACCAGAGGGAGGGGAGGGGGGGGGGGGGGGGGGGGTACCTAACACCAACTATATCATATTCATTAATAACTATCCACACATTCAACTCATCCACCTTATTACGAATGCTCCTTGCATTGAGACACCAAGCCTTCAGGCTTGTTTTTACAAAGCTCTTACCCCTTATACAATTATGTTGAAAAGTGGCCCTTTTTGATTTTTGCCCTGGATTTTTCTGCTTGCCACTTTTACTTTTCACCTTGCTACCTATTGCTTCTACCCTCATTTTACACCCCTCTGTCTCTCTGCTCATGCTCCCATCCCCCTGCCACATTAGTTTAAATCCTCCCTGACAACATTAGCAAACACTCGCCCAAGGACATTGGTTCCATTCCAGCCCAGGTGCAGACCGTCCTGTTTGTACTGGTCCCACCTCCCCCAGATCTGGTTCCAATGCTCGAGAAATTTGAATCCCTCCCCCTGGCACCATTTTTCAAGCCACATATTCATCTGCAATACCCTAAATTAGCCCTGTAGGACCTCATCCCGTTTTTTTACCTATATCGTTGGTGCCAATGTGCACCACGACAGCTGCCTATTCAACCTCCCCCTCCAGAATGTTCTGCAGCCGTTCAGTGACATCCCTGACCCTTGCACCAGGGAGGCAACATACCATCCTGGAGTCTCGTTTGCAGGCACAGAAACGCCTATCTATTCCCCTTACAATTGAATCCCCTATTACTATAGCCCTTCCACTCTTTTTTCTCCCCTCCTGTGCCGCAGAGCCACCCATGGTGCCGTGAACTTGGCTGCTGCTGCCTTCCCCTGATGAGCCATCTCCCCCAACAGTATCAAAAATAGTATATCTGTTTAGGAGGGAGATGACCGCAGGGGACTCCTGCACTACCTGCCTACTGCTACGCTGGCTAATGGCCACCCGTTCCCTTTCTGTCCGCTTAACTTTTACCTGCGGTGTGACCAACTCACTGTACGTGCTATTCACGAGTTTCTCAGCATCGTGGATGCTCCAGTATGAATCCAACCGCAACTCCAATCGTTCAATGCGGTCTGCCAGGAGCTGCAGCTGGACACACTTCCTGCAAACGTAGTCACCAGGGACACAGACCATATCCCTGATCTCCCACAGGATGAGCAGACCATGGGGCCGATCTCAAATGACATGGCTTGCCCCCAAATTAAATCAACTCACACTTTAAAAATCTTAATCCTTTAAACTAACCTTTACTAAAAAGCACTGTACCCTTTGCTCACTGAACCCTTTGCTCACTGAACCAGAAAGCAGAAATGCAAACCAGATGTTGCACCTAATCAGCTGCTTCCTCCTTGTCCGCTTCCACCAATCAGCAGCTTCCACCAAAACACTTGTGTGGAACATTACAGATTTGGGTAACTCCTCCTCTTGCTCCAACAGCTCCTGGGCCTCTGTGGAGTAAAGCCCCGCGCTCAATTTAAACACTCACCGCCCAGAGACTCCTCCTCTTGCTCCAACAGCTCCTGGGCCTCTGTGGAGTAGAGCTCCGCGCTCGATTTAAACACTCACCGCCCAGAGAGTCCTCCTCTTGCTCCAATGGCTCCACAACAGGGAAGCACAGCCAGCAGGGAAGCATCCCACTTTCTGCCCCCTTCTCGCTCCGCCTCTTCTCCCCTCTGGATGGGCTGCCTGGGTTTTATAAGTGGTAGGCTGATGAGGCCAAACCAATATCAGCTAATTGGTCTCAGTTGTTGCCATTGATGCTGGGGATTGGCCTCTCCCGGTCAGTCAGCCAGTGATAGGGGTCTGGGTGGCATCCGAGAGAAGGGGCGCTGTCATGCTGGATAGCATGCAAAATCAATTTTTTTTCCCCTTCTATCTCAGTATAGGTGAAAATAATAAACTAATACCAATAAAAACACCAAAGCAGAAATTCTTTAATATTTCCATGTTTTTGCAAGTAAGCTACTTTTGCTTGTTCCAACTGATAACACTCGGCTATAGAATTCCCAGGATGCACAAAGGAGGAGGGGGGGGGGGGGGGGGGGGGGGGGGATGAGAGTCCAGGTGGGGCTCTTTCTCAATGTCAGAAAAACTAAAGAGATGATCGTGGACTACAGGAGACAGCAGGGGAGTGGACACCTCCCCATCCACATCGGTGACGCTGAGGTTGAAAGGGTCAGCAGCTTCAAGTTCCTCGGTGTGCACATCACTGAGCACCTCGGTAGACAAAAGTGCTGGAGAAACTCAGCGGGTGCAGGAGCATCTATGGAGCGAAGGAAATAGGCAAAGTTTCGGGCCAAAACCCTTCTTCAGACCTTCTGACCCGCTTTGATTTTCCAGCATCTGCCGTGCCTTCTTAATCGCTGCGGACCACTCTTGGACACTGCACACGGACACAGTAACTAAGAAATCCCGCCAGCGGCTCTTTTACCTGAGAAGACTAGCATCCTCACAAACTTCTACAGATGCACCATCGAGAGCCTGCTAACGGGCTGCATCACAGTCTGCTACGGGAACTGTTCTGCCCACAGCCGCAAATCACTACAGAGAGTGGTGAAGGCGGCACAGCACATCACTGGCAACTGTCTCCCGGCCATTCAGGACATTTTCCACCGGCAGTGTTGCGGAAGGCACACAGCATCATCAAGGACCACAGCCACCCAGCACGCAGACTGTTCTCCTTGTTACCATCAGGCAGACGATACAGGAGCATGGCTGCACATACCACCAGACTTAAGAACCGTTTTTATCATCATGCAATCAGGCTTCTGAACTCATAAACACATCATATATGTTGATTATTTTATTTATTATTGTCTTTTATCCACCAATGTCACTTTTAACTTATCTTTTTTTAATCTTAATTTTATCCTTGTAATATCATTGCTGAGGTGACCCATTGTCTTGTCAAACACATTTCATTGTACCGTTGACCCTGTGTTAACCTACATATGACATATAGAACTGAACTGGTGAGGGAAGGTGGGGGAGCAAAAGGATAGGGGGAATACTATTATTATTCAAGTGGATAATGCTGGAGAACACTTCCAATTGATACACAAACATTTGTTTCAATTAGCTAAAAACAATAAAAGAATAGGTTAGAAAAATCAGTATAATTTATGTTGTTGTCCCTCTGATTTTTCTCTCTCAATTGCTTGCTGTGGTTATTTGGACGCAAGTCTTTATGCAGTTAGAATTAATTATTTGAAAATAAATAAGATCTTTTTGATTGATTACAGTATTTGATTACTCAGTCTGGTCTTTTATAATACAAGACTAAATATCTTTCATGAGAGCTTTAGAGTAGCAGAACCATTGCGGTCTACAAGTAGAGAGCATTTTGGGCCAAATACTTCAGTTATAACACTGGCCAAGCTATCCCACAGAGTGTTGGCTCTTGCATCAGTTTACACTGAAAAAGATGTGGAGATGTAAATGTTTGCAGAAGATAATAGGAATTAAAACAACATGCTGTAGAGCTGGGCACATCTCATACTCTTAAACCTGTTCCTTAAATTTCCTGCCTATTTAATTTTTAAAAAAGGTTCTTTCTCCATATGATCTGCCATTTTTTTTTACATTGGTTACTCTTCTCTTAAAATGGCTGCTCGCCCTCTCTTTGCTCGACTTTTAAGATAGCAAAACAATCCCAATTCAGTACCTTCCTTCCCTTTTATTGGCTGTTTTTTTCCCTTCCTTGCCAATCAGATGCCTGCTTCTTTAAATTGTTTGTGCCAGTGTTCACTGTGCAAGACACCAACAACGTTCCAGAAATTGAAGAGTGAAGGGGAAGAGATGCGTGCAGTCGCAATTATTGATGAGAAGGTGCTTGGTGCTGAAAGGTCTGAAGGTGGATAAGTCACCTGGACCAGATGGACAACAGCTCATGGTTCAGTCCATCTCAAAAAGGTTGGTGTAGAGTTTGTGGAGGCATTAGTGGAGGCATTAATTCAAGAATCACCCGAGAACTGGAAAATCGCGAATGTAATTCCACTGTTTAATAAGGAAACAAGGGAAAAGAAAGCACCCGATGAGTTTCTCCAGCATTTTTGTCTACCATCGATTTTCCTTCTTGTGCAGTTCCTTCTTGAACAAAAGAAAGGAAATTATAGGCCTGTTAGTCTGACTTCAGCAATTGGTAACATTTTGGAGTCCATTATTAAGGATGAGGTTTTGGGGTACTTGGAAGCACATAATATGCCGAAGTCAGCATGGTTTGTTAAGGTACGCTGAAACGTTGCCTATTTCCTTCGCTCCATAGATGCTGCTGCACCCGCTGAGTTTCTCCAGCATTTTTGTTTACCCTCGATTTTCCAGCATCTGCAGTTAAGGGTCAATGGTTTGTTAAGGGAGATCTCGTCTGACAAATCTGTTGGTATTGTTTGAGGAATTAACACGCAGGATAAACAAAGGCGAGTCAGTGGATGTAGTTTAAGGTGTCACACGTGAGGCTGCCAAATATGAGAGGAGCCACTATTAGAGGCAAGATAGATTGGCTGAAAGCAAAGAGTGTCTTTGGCATCAGGAGTCTTTTGTGGTTGGCTGCTAGGGGTTTGTATTGGCTCCATTACTTTTCAACTTTTAGGTTAATGATCTGAATGATGGAATATATGGCTTTGTGGCTATGTTTGTGGATCATACAAAGGTAGGTGGAGGGGACAGGTCGCTTTGAGGAACCAGGGAGACTACAGGAGGACTTGGACAGGTTGGGAGAGTGGGCAAAAAAGTGGAAAATGGAATACAGCAGATTAAAATTCTAATTGCGGATGGTATAATGATACTCTATTGGACTGTTTGTGAGAAAAGTAGTTCACCGTGTGTTTGCACTTTGCACATGTGACAATAAAGCACCGTTGCACCCCACAGACAGAAGCAGATGTCAGGATTAAACTCCAGTTTCCGGTGCAGTGAATTTGTGGGTCTACAAACCACTAAACGTATGACACTTAGTGTCATAGGAAAATAAAGAGGGCAATAAAGCAGAACTTCCTTGATGTTTGATCCTAAACATTATACGTGTATTGATCAAAATAACCATATAAATATCTTTCCTAAAGTCATAATGGTTTGTTCTTTCTGAACCCACATAAACTGTAAGTGTTGATTATCATTAGGAACAAATGGCAATTATCAGTCACCTTAGAAAGCACAAAAGCATATGTTTATAAAAAGATTTTATTGAAAAAAAAACCTCTCATCAAAGATCTGCTCAATGAATGACAAACATTTAGGATAGGAAACGTATTATTTTTCATGAGCTATTTTATGCCTCCCAAATCTCCAATTCAGGGCTTTAAAAAAACAAGTTTTCTGATTTAGTTCTGTGGCGTTATTAGGGATCTTAATGTGTCAATAACATGCATTGTCAAGAACGCAACAATGTCGGCTCAGCAAAGTGGCCATTTCTGATCACATCACTAACTGCTTTAACATTTTTCTAAAAGAAACAGTTACAGTTTTTTTTTTACAAAAAGAATACTTGATGCATTCAGATGCCAAGATCAGAAAATGAAAGCTCTAATATTCTGCAAAGAACACATCGAGAAACTAAAAATAATTTTGAATGGGATTTAGAAGGACAATTGATACACTGTCAAAACTACTACAATCCTAAAGATTTGTAAGGCATTCTACATTGAAATTATACTGTTGCAGGAATGTACTGTACACACGCCAAAGTCTCAAGTTTATAAGCGATGAGACTAGAAAAACAAAAGCAACCATTTAAAAAGGTTGTTCCTTTACATTAAATTCTACAGATTAAAGGATTACAACAAAGCTTGGTTAAAGGTATTTTGGTGAGGGGTGGCTGTATAGATTGTGCTGCAGTTCAGATCAACAAAAGGTGGGTTATACTGTCAAATTTCTAGGAAGTTCTTCACATCCCCTTCCTTCCCTTCTTACCTGTTGAAATAAAAAACAAGATTGACAATTAGGTTTACGGAAAGATAACTTTCTCATACAACTTCCTGCGAGCTGACCCTCCTATCCATCCTAGTAGGACGTCCTACTGTTGAACAAGAGGCTACTGTTCTTCCGGTTAATCTTTTAATTCCAGGGATGGACATTTGTCACATGAGGAGAGCTTAGGCAGCCTAAAGCTCCCACTTTCCCGAGTTCTCTGCCGAGTTGAAAGGACCTTATAAAAACCCCAAGATTTTTGTGATCTTCGAATTCCTCCTCCCGACTATCTTTATACTCGTGGACTTTTTTGTCATGCTGGAAAAAACGTCCCGACTTACCTGATGCCTCGAGTACCTACGGCTGCATAGCGAGCCGCTACGATATATCTACAGACTCCTACAGCCTCGCTACGGACATTCCCCGAGTTTGAATCAAGGGGAAAACTCTGGAGAATTTGTGAGTAACTCGGGAAAGTGGGACAGGCCCTTTAGTTTGCAAACTGGCTCCTCACTAAGCATTAAGGATGTATTCCTTCAAATTCCATTCACCACTTCACACATACTTAAAGCAAGACTAATGTCTGAAAAGACTGGACCCCTTCCCACCCACCCCTCTCCAATCACCACTTCACACCGAATTACCCACACCCTCCGTGCTGCACAACATCACTTCTCCATCATCAACAATAAAAATAGAGGAGGCGGAGAGACTTTTCGAAAAACAGAAAAGCCGGAGATCTCCAAGACCGGACAATGTTTCCCCCTCTACTCTCAAGCTCTATGCCGAACAACTGGTCTACACAGTTATTTTTAACCAGTCCCTGCAAACCTGTACTGTCCCTGCCTGCTTCAAAGTCTCCAATAGTGTCCCTGTACCCAAAAAGGCAAGGATTACTGGTCTTACTACAGGCCTGTCGCACTGACCTCTGTAGTCATGAAGATCCTTGAAACGCATTTGCTGGCCAAGCTGAAAAATATCACGAACCCCTGCTGGACCCTCTGCAGTTTGCATATCGGGCCAATAGATCTGTGGATGATGCAGCTAACCTGGGCCTGCATTTCATCCTCCAGCACCTAGACCGCCAGGGGACCTATGCGAGGATTGTGTTTGTTGATTTTAGCTCTGCATTCAACACCATTGTGCCAGAGCTATTACATTCCAAACTTTCCCAGTTGACTGTGCCTGAACCCCTCTGTCGGTGGATCACCAGCTTCCCGACAGACAATAAGCAGCATGTGAGGCTGAGAAATCACATCTCGGACCCGCAAACCCTCAGCATAGGAGCAGCGCAAGGCTGCGTACTCTCCCCTCCCCTCTACTCTCTCTACACCAATGACTGCACCTCCACAGACGCCTCTGTCAAGCTTCTCAAGTTTGCGGACGACACAACCCTGATTGGACTGATCCAGGATGGGGAGGAATCTGCCTACAGACAGGAAGTGTCACAGCTGGCATCTTGGTGCCATCGCAACACCCTAGAGCTCAATGCTCTTAAGACAGTGGGATTGATTGTAGACTTTAGGAGAGCTCCCCCTCCCCTCCCCCCACTCACCATCAACAACACCACAGTCACATCTGTGGAGTCTTTTAAGTTCCTGGGAACCATCATCTCCAAGGACCTTAAGTGGGGGGCTACCATCGACTCCACAGTCAAAAAGGCACAACAGAGGATGTACTTCCTGCGGCAGCTGAGGAAGCACAATCTGCCACAGGCAATGATGGTTCAATTCTACACGGCCATCGTAGAGTCTGTCCTCACCTTCTCCATCATGGTCTGGTTTGGCTCAGCCACCAAGCACGACACCTGGAGGCTGCAGCGAATCGTCCGATCAACTGAGAAGGTTATTGGCTGCAACCTTCCCTCCATTGACGAACTGCACACTACAAGGGCCAGGCAGCGAGCGGGTAAGACCATCTCCGATCCCGCTCACCCTGGCCACAAACTCGTTGAATCACTTCCCTCTGGAAGGTGACTCCGGACTGTCAAAGCCGCCACAGCCAGACATAAAAACAGTTTTTTCCCACGATTAGTAGCTCTACTCAATAGTCAAAAATCTGTAGCCTCTTTTTGCTCTGGTATTTTGTTTGCTTCACATGTTTGATCAATGGTTTTTTTATTATTAATGTTTAGTGTTTTATGTGTCATTCATAACTGTCACTGTATGTTATGTTGTTGTTAATCCTGGCTAAATTGGAGAGGCTAGGACTTCAAAATGGGGTAAAAGCTTCAGACTGCTGGGAGATTTGATCAATTTGGAATTGCTCTCTGTCAAACACAAGCTGCGGAGTGGTGCCACTGTGCCTAGAGCCTAGATACGCAAGCAAAGAATAAGAACATCTGCAGACCCTGTCAATTAGGTGCAAAATGCATAGAATGGATTGGATGGCTGCAAACCAGACATACACCTTTTAAATAATTGTAAATAATGTTGCAGAGTTCTGCTTTGCCGAGTGTTGATTGGATGAGGTATTGAGCCTTGTCTGGGTTTCTTGCTGATCAGGGTAAATGTTTCTAAGTTGGCTTTCTGGTGAAGTCCGGTCTGAATACAATGTATTACGCTGCTGTATTATTGGGTTAGGGAAATATCTCTTATGTATGGGGTTAATCGATATCTGTAATTTGATTTTTCAGAGACCACCCCCATATGGTTCGGCCCCTCGAGGTCCCGGGACATATAAAAGCCCGCTACCATGAGGTCCAGCGTCAATCTTCTAAGAGAGCGCTCGGGACTGCGGGAACTTCTGGAGTGTATCTATCCGAGCAAGGCCTAGAGGGCTTGAACAAGCAGATACGAGGATCGAACCCGCGGTGGGATAGGTACAGTAGTTGAACTGTAATGCGCTTTTGTTAAAATAAAATTTAGTTGTTTCAAGTGCTTAATTCAGTGCTTTTACTGAAACTAGACTGGGGGAAGCTTGGAAACGAGCAATTTACTTCGTCACTTGTGGGCGGAGCACCAAGGCAAATTCCTTGTATGTGAATACTTGGCCAATAAACTTATTAATTTATTCAAACAATCAAACACTCATTCAATTAGCACTCAAAGATGTCACAGCGGCAGCGGTATAGTTGCTGCTTTACAACCCCAGAGGCCCGGGTTCAATCCTGACTACGGGTGCTGTCTGTATGGAGTTTGCACATTCTCCCTGTGACCACGTGGGTTTTCTCTGGGACATCGGATTTCCTCTCAAACTCCAAAGACATACAGCTCAATTGGTTTTACTAAGAATTGTAAATTCTCCCCAATGTGTTGAAAGAGTTAGTTACTATTATCGGTTGCTGCCATATTTAAGCTTTCCTGTTGTAAAAAGGCAATTGCTATTGCATTGTGGGATACTTGGCCAAATATCATGGCAAGGTTTTTTACTCAAGTTTAATAGTTTAATCAGATAAGAAGGGGCCAGGGGAGGATTGCTAGTGCCATTGGAATGCCCGGCTTTTGGCAAAGAGCGAAAAACTCCATATTTGGCGGTGGCTGGTGTTTCCTGGGACATTACCTCATTAAATTGATACTGAGTCCGGGGGTATATTAACCCCGGTTTTCTGGTATTTCTGTGTGTGTTGCTGGAGAACTCAGACGTAATACTGTTGCCTCTAGGTCTCTAAAAAACACACCCGTTGGACATTAAAGCTTAAAGCTTTGAATGGTCTTAACTTTGTGTATTGTCTGTTTCCAAGTGAACTTTTTCAGTGTCGGATAGTATTAGTGTACAGGGTGGTTGGTGTGGACTGGGTGGGCCAAGGGGCCTGTTTCTGCGCTAAAACCCTAAAAACTAAAACATAATTTTGGCCAAGCACCTATGACAAAATGAGTTTTCAATGGCTGAGTGAACATGCACTCTGTGGTAATGTTTGACAAGTTGCAAGTGGCCAACTGGTAAACTGACCAAATGGTAAACTTATTGGCTTTGGTAACTTTAGTCAAGAGTTTTTTTTTTATCATATGTATTCAAATCGGAATATTGACATTTGTACAGACCCACCACAGATTTTCCGGTGCCCTTGGTTCCAGAGCCTTTCGGGATTATCAGTTTTCGGGACCAATAGAGGTCACGGCTTTGGGATGCCGCAAAGTCGGCCGCGGTAGACGGCTATGGGCCGGAGTTCCCGAGCCCGCCGATCACCGTGGAAGTCCCAATGAGATCAAGATCGACCACCTCACCCGGCCTAGGTGCCACATTTTCGGTGGCATTTCGTCTAGGAGTGAGGGATTTTGTCCGGGTAAAAGGGTTGGCCGGACCACCAGTAGCCAGAAAATTGGTGGTGGACCTGTACTTCCTTTTGATATTATTGGTAAAATATATTGTTTTAATCAGCTAAGCCGACTATGATGGATTCTGATCAGTAGGTTAGTGCTACCAGTGTACCCTAGACAGAAAGGAGATCTCATTAAAAGGTGCCAACACCTTATAGGGATTAACAGAGTAGATTATAATCATGTTTCTCCTGACTCGGGTGTTAAAATTCAGGAGTCACAGCCTCAAAGTAAGGGTTCAGCCATTCGGGACGGAGTAAAGAAGAAATGTCTTCATCCAGCGGGTTGAAAATCTTGGCAATTCTCTACCCAGGAAGGCTGTCGAGGCTCAGTCACTGAGTCCAAAACTGAGAACGATGGAAAGATTTGCAGGATGAATCCAAATGCAGGATGAATCAGTGACCTTGAAGGCGGCACAGTGACCTTTGGGGATGACATAGTGGTGCAGTGGTAGAGTTGCTGCCTTACAGTGCCAGAGTCCTGGGTTCAATCCTGACTATGGGTGCTGTCTGTATGGAGTTTATACGATCTCCCTCTGCGACCATGTGTGTTTTCTCCGGGTCCTCCGGTTTCGTCCCACACTCCAAAGACGTAGAGATTTGTAGGTTAACTGGCTTCGATAAAATTGTAAATTGTCCCTAATGCATCGGATAGTGCTGGCATACAGGGATCGCTGGCCAGCACAGACTTGTTGGACCGAAGGCCCTGTTCCACACTGTATTTCTAAAGTCTAGACTTTCTATGAGAAATAATGTAGGTGATAGTAAGTCAGCAATCTAATTCTACAGCTCTCATGATTTCCATTATTTAATCAGTGATGAGTAATTCCTCACGATTCCCCTTGCCCATCTCTCATCCTGAAGTACGTGAGCATGTGCCCTATGGTTCCTGTCATTCCTTCCAAAGTTCCTCTTCACCCTTTGTCACAAGTCAAACCTGATTTTGTCATTTGCTAACTATGTTGCTGATATCCCCTTCTGAATCAGGTGATTGATTTGTGAATACAATTACTACCTGCAGACCAGTACAATTCCACTTTAGTTTAGATCAGTCTGCAGGGAGGCTGCCTGTCCCGCTGAGTTACTCCAGCATTTTGTGTCTATCTCCACTTTAGTTTAGTTTTGAGACACAACGAGGAAACAGGCCCTTCAGCCCACCGAGTCTGCACCGACCAGCAATCCCTGTACACGAACACTACCCTATACACATTCGGGCCAATTTACAGCCTATTAAACTAGAAACCGTACGTCTTTGGCGTGTGGAAGGAACTGGAAAACGCACTCAGGTCACAGGGAGAACATACAAACTCTGCACGGGCAAGCGCCCATAGTCAGGATCGAACCCGGGTCTCTGGCGCTGTGATGCAACAACTCTACTGCTGCGCCACCGTGCTGCCTCTAATTATATTCCTCGGCTAAGATCACTTCCCAATCAATCATACTTTTGTGTTCCCTCACTCATCCAATGCAATCCATTTAACACTCCTGCAAATCTTTTGATAAAACATTTATGGTTTCTCTCTCCACAGATGCTGCCTAACCCACTGAGTGTTTTGAGTATTCTCACATTTTTATTTCACATTTTTATTACCTGCACATTTTAGATTTTCATTTAATTCCCAATCCTTTTCAAACTCTTTTCCCGAATCTTTTGTCTCCCTGAAATCCATGCCTTTTATACTTCCATCCTTACCCTTCTCAACATCAATAATCACCAAACAATTATTTCCATTTGCCCCTGTATGACTCTCCTTCATTCTGTTTGCTTATTCTGATTTTTGTTTATGTTCAGGTATCCAGTTGCAGATGTTAATTTTATTATCCTCTCCAATCCTGAGGTGAAACTCTTTGCCCCTATATCAGCATTTCCTTATATACATTGTTGAACTGTCACATCCTGTTCAGCACTGTCTGCTTCTGCACTTTCTGATATCCACAGACAAAAATAGCATTCTTTATTGCTTTTACTTCTTTTGCCCTCATCATTTTGTGCTCACAAATGTCCAATTAACCTTAATTTCATTAGGTAATCTAAATTCATTTCCTTGCTTGGCTCATCAAGTTTTCTTCAGCTGATCCTTATTAACCTCTGCCATAAACAACTTCTAATCTTGGGAGTGTCGTTAATAAAAGCTACAAGGTTTTCTTGCCAGAGCTCCTCTTTATATATTGTTTTACATTATTTTCTAAGCTCCAACCATTTTGCCACAACTGCATGCCAACTCTGTTCTCTCGCCTGCAGGTAAATCTATTTTAAATCTCCAATTAAAAAAAGCTCCTTCATCAACAACAATCAAAGATTCAGGAACAACACTGAACACAGTTTTTATTTAGCCATTTACTTCCATTAACGAGATTGTTTTGGACCAAGTTATCACTTAATATTGAGGTTGCTTACTTTCACTGGAAATCTAAAAATGAAGAACGAGCCATCACCAAGTGAAGTGTTTTTTATTTGTACAATTACATATAGAACAGCGCAGCTCAAGAACAGGCCCTTTGGCCCAACACCACCAAGCTCTGACTATGATGCCAGTCTAAATGCATCCAATCCGTTTGCATATGGTCTGCATCCCCCAATTCCCTGCATGTTCATGTGACTGTTTAAATGCTTCTTTAAAAGTTGCTATCATATCTGATTCTACTATCTGCCCTGGCAGCGCGTTCTAGGCACCGATCATTCTCGGTACAAAAAAAGCTTCGCAAATCTTCTTTCCCCCTCTCACCTTAAAGCTATGCCCTCTAGTATTTGACACTTCCATCTATGACTATCTACCCTACTCACCATTTTATAAACATAGATCGGGTTACCTCTCAGTCTCCAGTGCACCAGAGCAAACAATCCTTGGGGCAGCAATGTCAGACCAACGCCAGGCTCTTGTATGTTACAAGAATGTAGCTGTTCAACCTCTCCTCTGCCCCAACACTCCCGACCATGCATGGAGTAATTATGAGATTCTTTCATCACTTACAATGGACTTCAGCTGCACATTATCTGCCTGTACTTGGCCGGAGGAGAAACTTGGCCAATATTTGCCATTTTCTCTTATAGCATTTGACAAGTTAGTTTTTCTTCAATTGATGCACTCTCTCCCTATCCACCAAGACCCTTCATCTCCTCAGAAGCCTAAACTGTTCTAAGAAAACCTGACCAAGCAGTGGCTCTCCAATCTCCTAAACTGGCATTATTAGCGTGAACCGTGGCATTTTGCCACATCAAGGTATTCGAGGAAATCTGCAATGCGATTATTCCGGTCTTCCCACCTCCAATTATATTCTTCAGCTATACCATCTACAAATGATCGACAAGTCTCTTCACCAAATGCTGAGACTGGCAACCTGAAATTGGACTTGGCAGTAAAAAGGGCAAATTCCGAAAACAGTAAATCCCGATCTTACACACTCTTTCTTCCTCACACTTACACTTGCACTTGCAGCAACTACTTGTTCTCGAGAGTGGTTACGCTTTCAAGTAAACATCAGGGGTGTTAGTAACGGTAGGTTTTCAGCAAGATGTTCTTAGTTCATCTATCTCTGCCAATGAACATTTGTAAACTAGCAACTCTCCTGAGTTGCAGGAGGGAGTTATAATTCACGATTGTAAGCCCCTTCACTCTATTTGCTATTTCTTGCCCCTTCTCTCAGCAGGGTGAACACTGACCTTTTGATTTTGACTTGGACTTATCACAGGACTTTGTGACCTTCACCGACTGCTCGCACTCCGCATTGAACAGAGCCTTCTTTAGAGTGCCATTGCGAGTCTTGAGGCCAGTCTCGATGTCACATTCTCCCCAGTTTCCAAACTTGTACTTGCAGTCACCTGTGGAAACAGTTCCAGGTCAGGAAACCAGGAGCGACATTAGTGGTCGATGGGTGAAAGTCACCCAGGTCCAACAGCCAGAACTCAGTCATTGACCCTGTTCCGTGACAACCAATGCTGCATTATGAAAGGAAGCCTGCACGAGTGGAGAGGGTGAATGCATGCAGAAGTGGCAGAACAAAATGGAAGAGTAAGGAAGCGGGTATATATGTGAGGAAAGCAACAGATGAAAATCATAAGCAGAGTGTTAGAAAAGGCAAACAAGTGATTAGTCATTTATCAGGAAATATGAATTTGCCTAAATGAAGGAGGGCAGAAAAATAATTTTGTCTAACCAAGAAAAAAAAATGGTGCGATACACACTAACATTACCTCATTATCGCAACTGCCATTCATTAAGCTCCAGGTTCATAACTGTATCGTTGCAACAGTGAACAATTTAGAGTAGCCACTGGAAATAATATACAATAAGGGTCTATGAGCCCATAATATCAACCAGATGGCTAATTGCTTCCAAAAACTTATGGCTTTGGTAAAGTGAACCCATTACTTTGAGCAAAGGAGCCAAGGTTAATTGGCCTAATAATAATGTGAGCTTTTCCCTCAGCCTCCTCAGGTTTTAAGATTGTCAGGGAGTTGCTGCAACTCTTGTACACTTCCCCACAGCCAGTTACAAAATTGCCAGAGGCTGAGGTCTGAGTGCAGATCATTGGGAACGATGTATTTCTGGTGGGGGTGGAGTGGAGGGAAAATATAAAGTCTGAGAAAATGAGACCCAGCGTTTAAAAAAAAAAAAAAAACTTACTTCCAAATTGTTTCTTCCAGTTACAGGGCACCTTGCACTTCACGGTCTTGGTGTCATCGCTCTCCTTGCAGGTTCCGTCACGCAGCCCAGTGCCACAGTCACCTGATGCTGGCTCGCATGCTCCCCACTCCCACTCCTTGCAGGCGGAGTTGGATTTCTTTCCTTTTTCTGGAATGGAACACAGCAGCACAGTCAGCCTTTTGATTATGTTTTGGGTAAGAGGAAAGGGGGGGAAGGGGTGTGGGTGTTGAAAGAGACTTGCCAGTTCAGTTCAGTTTATTGTCATGTAGGCCAAGGTACGGTGAAAACCTTTTTTTGCTTGCTATCCAGTCAGCGGAAAGATAATACATGATTACAATCGAGCCGTTTACTGATGCATGATAGTTCAAATCTCTTTATTTTGGTCTTTGCATCAGAGCTTTCCTCTTCTGCTGGTTGGTACTCAGGACGAAGATCATCCACCCTATCACCAGCGATCCTTCCAATAAAAACAGCACAGCTATACAAAAAAAAGTGGCACAGCTGGTGGGGCAGCTGCTTCACAATAGACAATAGGACCAGGAGTAGGCCATTCGGCCCTACGAGCCAGCACTGCCATTCAATGTGATCATGGCTGATCATCCACAATCAGTACCTCGTTCCTGCCCTCTCCCAATATCCCCTGACTCCGTTATCTTTAAGAGCCCTATCAAGTTCTCTCTTGAAAGTATCCAGAGAACTGGCCTCCACCGCTCTCTGAGGTAGAGAATTCCACAGACGCACAACTCTTATGTGAAAAAGTGTTTCCTCATCTGCGTTCTAAATGGCTTAACCCTTATATTTAAACAGTGACCCCTGGTTCTGAACTCCCCCAACATCAGGAACATGTTTACTGCCTCTAGCATGTCCAAACCCTTAATAATCTTAGGTAGACAAACGTGCTGGAGAAACTCAGCGGGTGCAGCAACATCTATGGAGCGAAGGAAATAGGCAACGTTTCGGGCCAAAACCCTTCTTCAGAATAAGAGCCCCTCTCATCCTTCTAAATTCCAGAGTATACAAACCCAGCCGCTCCATTTTCTCAGCATGTGACAGTCCAGCCATCCCGGGAATTAACCTTGTGAACCTACGCTGCACTCCCTCAATAGCAAGAATGTCCTTCCTCAAATTAGGGGAGCAAAACCTCACACAATACTCCAAGCGTGGTCTCACTAGTGCCCTGTACAACTGCAGAAGGTCCTCTTTGCTCCTATACTCAACTCCCCCTGTTATGACTTTCATTGACCAACATGACTTTTTTCACACAGAGTGGTGCTTTCTCTGCCACTGAGGCAGTTCTGCTATATTTAAGAGTGAGTTGGATGTGGCCCCCAGTGGGTATGGAAGAGAAGGCAGGTACGGGATACTCAGCCATGATCTGAATTGCAGGCTCGAAGGCTTGGCCTACACCCTATGTTTCTATCCCGTTGTACATCCCCTTTTCCCAACTTGACACCATTTAAATAATAATCTGCCTTCCTGTTTTTGCCACCAAAGTGAATAACCTCACATTTATCCACATTAAACTGCATCTGCCATGCATTTGCCCACTCACCCAACCTGTCAAAGTCACCCTGCATTCTCATAGCATCCTCCTCACAGTTCACACTGCCACCCAGCTTTGTGTCATCTGCAAATTTGCTAATGGTACTTGGAATCCCTTCATCCAAATCATCGATGTATATTGTAAATAGCTGTGGTCCTAGCATCTTGCGTTACCCCACTAGTCACTGTGTGCCATTCTGAAAGGGACCCGTTAATCCCTACTCTTTGTTTCCTGTCTGCCAACAAATTTTCTATCCATGTCAGCACTCTACCCCCAATACCATGTGTCCTAATTTTTGCCCACTAATCTCCGATGTGGGACCTTATCAAATGCTTTCTGAAAGTCCAGGTACAATATATCCACTGGCTCTCCCTTGTCCATTTTCCTAGCTACATCCTCAAAAAAATTCCAGAAGATTAGTCAAGCATGATTTCCCCTTCGTAAATCCATGCTGACTTGGACCAATCCTGTTACTGCTATCCAAATGTGTCGCTATTTCATGTTTTATGATTGACTCCAGCAGCTTCCCCACCACCGAGGTCAGGCTAACTGGTCTACAGTTCCCTGTTTCTCTCTCCCGCCTTTCTTCAAAAGTGGGATAACATTAGCTACCCTCCAATCCACAGGAACTGATCCTGAATCTATAGAACATTAGAAAATTATCACCAATGTATCCACAATTTCTAGAGCCACTTCCTTACGTACCCTGAGATGCAGACCATCAGGCCCTGGGAATTATCAGCCTTCAGTCCCATTAGTCTACCCAACACCATTTCCTGCCTAATGTGGATTTCCTTCAGTTCCTCCGTCTACCCAGATCCTCTGGCCACTAGTACATCAGGGAGATTGTTTGTGTCCTCCTTAGTGAAGACTGATCCAAAGCACCTGTTCAACTCATCTGCCATTCCCGATAATATATTCACCTTTTTCAGTCTTCAAGCGTCCAACTTTGGTCTTAACAAGCTGTAACTCGGACCGATCCTGTTACTGCTATTCACAATACCAGAGACCTAGGTTCGATCCTAATCTGAACCTATTTTCATTGGAAATTATTAACAATGAATGGAGAAAACCTTTGTTGGCTAATTTTTAATGAAGATAATATGCTAGAAGCCAATGAATTATGGGATCAGTTTATTTGGCATTATATGTAGATAAATGTTTGAATGCACAAGGAGTGTGCTATTTAAAGATGAGATTCGTGGTTAATGAAGAATTGCCAAGCTTTTGGAAATGGAAGTCTTTTCTTTTTGATTTGAACACATTGAATAAGTGGTGGTTGATGATGGTGATGACGTTGAATTTCTGAATGAACCCTGATAAAGGATGCTAAGGAAGTGCAAGCTCTTGGACCGATAAGCTGTTTAACTTTTCCAGGCAGAGGCGAATAATAAATGCTAGTAGTACTGTAAATACCTGCAGCATTCAAGGAGGCAGCTCATCCCCCCCACCCGAAGCCAATTTATGGATGGACAACAACAAATGCCGGCCTAGTCGGTGATGCCCAGTCCTAAAACTGAATTAGTGACAGCACACAGAGGGCCATTTAGCCTTTCATGTCTATGCATGACAGAAATTGAACCATTTTGGCCACTTCCATTTTCAACTTCAGTACAGCAGTTGCCTTTTAACTCCAACTGTTTCTCCAAGTACTTTTTAACTGTGACATGGATGTTCTGCCTCCATGACTTTTATAGGCAGCAAGTTCTTTTGGTGAAAACATTTTCCCTCAATTGCCTTCCGATCCTTCTATCAGCTAATATATAGCTACGTTCACTGGTTATTAACCAGTCTTCATTCATTGCTGGTGCACTTGGCTGCCTTGTCTCACTGGCTGAATGCCAGTTATCAATGGGGCACACATTGTGGTCATAAGAAACTGAAGGAAAAATGTCCTTTGACCTTATAGAGATACATAAAATCATGAGGGACATACACAAGGTAAACAGTCACAGTCCCTTTCCCCAGGGCATCGGAACCTAAATCTAGAGAACATCGGTTTAAGATGAGAGACGAAAGATTTTGAAAATGGACCCGAGGGACAATTTAGTTAATCAGAAATTCTCTTCAGGTCAACAAATTATCTTCGGGTAAAACTGGGATTGTTGCCTGCACTTAGTGTTAACACAAGAAAGAACCCAAGGGTTCTGCTGCGCTGCACTCACCTTTCTTGGTCCTTCCAGCATCCGAGCTTCCTGTCATCAGGACGAGCATCAGCATGAAGACCAGCGAGAAAAGGACACGGGGCTGCATCCTGGGAAGAAACACAACAATCCTGCGTCATTTCCCAATGGATTCATTTATCCAAAGTTGTCCAACAGTGATGACAAGACGCAGCTCACGCAGACGAAGGCCACGAGCCCAAACTCTCAGCATCTCAAAGTGGACGATGGCTCTGGGGACAGGATTGCCACCAAACCATTTAAAATGGAGAATTAACATCTTGCCCCTGTTGTTGCTGTTCTGACTTCTTAAAGGGCCACAGAGAACTTACCCACAAAGTAAACACCAAGGTAGGCAGATAAAGGAGAAAGTATCTTAAACTTGTTAAAATTATGGTTGAATCGCAAACAGTGCAAACTTAGCCCATTTTGGCACAATGGCATTACAGGTTATAAGCCAATTCCACAATACCCTCAGTAACCAACTGAGGAAGGACAAAGAAGGTGTCGACTCTGGGAGCCACCCCACATCCATAGTCTCACTAATCCATCAAGATTCGACAGGTTAAGGAAGGAATCTATGATTGTTGTGTTTTAATATGCTACTCTTATGATTGACATAAGAATAGACAATATACAATAGGTGCAGGAGTAGGCCATTTGGCCCTTCGAGCCAGCACCGCCATTCAATGTGATCATGGCTGATCATCCCCAATCAGCACCCCGTTCCTGCCTTCTCCCCATATCCCCTGACTCCGCTATCTTTAAGAGCCCTATCTAGCTCTCTCTTGAAAGTAACCAGAGAGCCGCCCTCCACCTGAGGCAGAGAATTCCACAGACTCACAATTCTCTGTGTGAAAAAGTGTTTCCTCGTCTCTGTTCTAAATGGCTTACCCTTATTCTTAAACAGTGGCTCCTGGTTCTGGACTCCCCCAACATCGGGAACATGTTTCCTGCCTCTAGCGTGTCCAAACCTTTTATAATCTTATATGTTTCAATACGATCCCCTCTCATCCTTCTAAACTCCAGAGTATACAAGCCCAGCCGCTCCATTCTCTCAGCATATGACAGTCCTGCCATCCCGGGAATTAACCTTGTAAACCTACGCTGCACTCCCTCAATCGCAAGAATGTCCTTCCTCAAATTAGGGGACCAAAACTGCACACAATACTCCATGTGTGGTCTCACTAGGGCCCTATAAAACTGCAGAAGGACCTCTTTGCTCCTATACTCAACTCCTCTTGTTATGAAATACTGCAATATCAAATAAATTGTTATTCTCCCATCGACAGTCCTTTGTTGCTTGCAACTTAAATATAGGCAACTTTATTCCTCCTTTGGTCGACTGGTGACGTTGCACAAATTTATGCCCTCTTCCTCTTCAGGGCCAAAGATTAATTGAGGAAATTAAATAACAACTATAATTGTTTCATTTAATTAAAACCTGGCTGTACTAACTAGCTCAACAAGAAAAATACAGCCTACATTTCAACTAACCATCAGTTTGCCAAGGAATATTTCATTTATAGCTTTTTTTTAAATCAGTTTAGAAATTTAAAAATAGTTTGGTTTTCTCTAGTTGGGCTGGTTAGTTTAAATACAGGTTGGAGCAATTTTAATTGTCAATTAATTTCCTTGAGCGATGTTTATGTTGAGGAATTGTGTGTAAATTTATCAACTAACTTGTACCCTCATGGTGTAAACTAGTAAATTCATCGATAAAAGAGTTGATACTGACAATGAGCTTACTCTACAGCCACATGTAATCTGAATCAATAGATATCTATGCACAGTCACCTAAACTAAAGGCTCCACAATAGAGCTTGCCATTTCTCTTGCATGTAAAAAATGTTTGGCCTTTTTGGGCAAAATTAAATTAATAAATTCCCCCAACTTTGCAAAGAGGAAAATATTCCACTGATCATTGGGATAATTGTGCCAGAAATAGAACCAACTGCAGAATACAACCAGTCTTTCTCTACAAAACTGAGCACACTGTCATCAATAAATGGTCAAGCGCAGAGAACCAGGAATAAACCACCTAACAACTGCCTTCTGTGAGGCTTCACCCATTCACTGTCCTGATTGTTCCAAAGCACCTGGGAATCGTTGACAACAGGCATAGGAAGCAAAATCATTTCAAAGTCAGACAATCTGAAGCTTTGGACTGAAGCTGATATGAATAGTGCTTTGCAGACATGAAGGGCAGTTATTCAATAGAAGTTGCCGATGGGCTTAATGAAGTATGTAACAGCTCTGCCAGGATTGCCCCCAGCATGTCAATCCTGAACAAGCCACCGTTGTTAACCCAGATTCCAGGTGCACGATCGGTTGGCACCAACCAATCCTGCATTTGCAGACTGAAAAGAGTAGATTATTTACCGCACTGTGTTCCAGCCTGCATCACTCCCTAAGCAATGGTTCTAATCATTTAATGGTCGCCAGCTGGATGTCCCAAAGGCAGCAGACAGTATTTTTTTGAAAACAAACATGCAGCATTCAATCATGTTAATGAACAAGGGAACACTGACAAGTTACTTTCTTCCAGAAATCATGAACATATGGGAAAGGTTGAGGGGGATGGGCAGAGAGGTATTGGGAAGATTTCTTCCGAACATTTAAGATCCATTTTTCTACTGGAAACACGGGCACTTTTAAAGGCATCATACATCAACAATCTAAACTCTGCATTTTGTAATTAATTGTACATTCATTGCTGGGGCTCCTTTATTTCAACATTACCAACACTTCAACTAAACACTTTGCTGGCTGCAGCATTTTTGGACATTCTGTAGTTGAGAAATCTAAATGCATCTTTTTCATATTTGCTTACGAAAAGAGAATGTGGCTACTCAGCCCACGGAGTCTATGCTGGCTCTCGGAACAGAACAACCTCATTAGTTCCATTCTCCAGATTATATTTGTGCAACCCGACCGCTCACAAAGCCAACTAACACACGCTGACTATCCTTCCAAGCACCACACTAGGGGCAATTCACAGCAACCAATTAACCTCACAATGTCTTTTGCGATGTGGGCAGAAACCAGAGGACTGGGACCAAATCTACATAGTCAAATCTACATAGTCACATGAAGGACGTTGAAACTACACAGACAGCACTGAAGGTCTGAATCGAACGTGAACCACTTTGGGCTGTGAGACACCTGTACTGCCTACAGCGCCACACTGCATTTCTTTCCCTTCCGTCTCCCCTTTTCCGTGGATTATTATGAATTATGGGCACTGTGAAATGTTATCAGTACTCAAGGCTACTCCAGAGAGAGAGAACATCAAGACTCAAAGCAGAACAATTACCATCCCAAGGTAGACAAGTTCCAAGTTCTTGCCAATCCCAGGTTCGGCATTAATCTATTAAGCGAGAGATATCATCAATACATCTGGACTCCAGGTATTTACACAACATACAACCTGCTAGATCAGTCTAGTCTTAGTACAATTGAATCTAAATTCCTTGGCTTAGACACCACATAGAATCTGCTGAATCAGTCTTGTCTTAGTAAAATGGAACCTAATTTCCTTGGCTTCTCCTTCACCTCTGCCTCTCCTTCCTCCAAGCCGCTTTTTCACATTCTATGTGCTCAGCTTCTTAAGTCCACCCTTGCAGCAAAATACCTCAGCAGCTGTGACCTCTGAACTTTCACCTGTGAGTAGTTTCTGACCTCAGGCACAAATGAGTTTGGTTCTTATTAGAACTGAATGCTTTGAAATACCCGAATAGCTGGAATTTCAGGGCCAAAAAGCAAAATCCACCGTGAACAGGATTACCCGAGGCAGTGAGGATCCAGCCCTACTTCTGGGTTCAATGATGATCATTTTTGCAAATACTGCACAATGTCCATTATTGGTGCACATTTTTAACACTCAGCACAAGAGGTTGGACATAAGAGACATTTAATGAGAATAATTACCTCACCGATAATGCCCCTATTCTCTGTGAAGCAACTGGATATTAACCCTTGAAATGCTGACACTATAGTTTACATTGACCGCCTGCATAATGTGTTATCAAATTGATTTTGGGATCCATCGAGCACCATCTTTACATTTAGTTACCCCAAATTACATCAACAGGACTGAAATGAAGATGGTCGTGAGCTTCAAACTCCTAAACGTAAATATAACCAATCATTTGTCCTGGTTCAACCACATTGCTGCTATGGTCAAGAAAACACACCAATGTCTCTACTTCATCAGAAAACTAAGCAAATTCAGCTTCTCCAATGACTCTTACCAATTTCTACAGTCACACTTTAGAATGTATCCTATCTAGATGCATCACTGCTTGGTATGGCAACTGCTCTACTCAAGACTGCAAGAAATTGCAGTTGTGGATGCAGCCTCCCCCGCATTTACACATCACACTACTGCGAGATAAAGTAGTCAAAGTAATCCAGGACTACACAAACCCCGTAATTCTCATTAGGTAGGTGATGCAAACACTTGAATGCATGTACCACCAGATTCAAGAAGGTTTCTTCCGTGCTGTCGTTAAGACTCATGAACAGACCTCTCTGAAGCCAATCTACCTCATTGTGGCCCGTTGCACTTTTTTTTAACCTGAACTTTCTCCGAAGCTGTGACAATATATTCTGCACAGTTTCCTTTCTCTTTCATCACTACCTGCGGTACTCAGGCGTAGTTTGATTGTGTTCATGTTTGGTGCGTTTCACCTGGACGGCACGTTAAACAAAGAATCTATCTCAGTACACGTGACATTAATAGACTAACACCAGCATGGTTTGAGTGGAATGATTTGATAGCACAATGTTTAAAAAGTAATATGGATTATACACAATTTAATTTGATCAACTCCAAAACAGTTGTATAGTGATTAAAAAACAGGTGAGCACTGACTTTTGCAATTTTGTGCACATTCCCAGCTCACTTTGTGCCCTTTATTTGGCAGATACATGCCTCACGTTATTGCCAGGAATTCTGTTGCCCCAGCTCTATGTATACAGTGTAAAAGTACCTGAAATCAGATCAGCTGTAATGAAAACCTGTCTCATTGAGGATTCTAAATCAGTTTTTAATTATTTTTTCAAAAATGAAAATCAGTTTTAATTAGTATTTTAATTAACGCCATTTAAGATCCATGCTGCATGGTCAATGAGAGGGCAAGGAAGAATACGGAAAGAAAGAGGACAAAGAGGTGTCCTTCACCCTGTGGGTTCAGGTCAAGCCTCTCCCTCCAGCCCTTCACCATAAAGGACCTGCATTCCTCGTCTTTCATCCAATGTATCTGTGTGCCAGGCCCACCTCCAAACCTTCATCACAAGTTGATGCCCCAGAGAACTTCCATCCAGCCAGTACTTGAGTGCCAACTCTATGCTTGACTGGTTCAGGCGATTCTGCCATCAGAAATTATGAATAAAATTGTGTACGGAATCAGATATTCAAACAGATGTCAGCATTTGCATTGTTATTAGTTCTTCCTCATCTTCATTCCTTCATCACACCATAATTCTGGCCAAAGGCTTTCTTCTACCTTCCGAGGACATGTTAGAAATGTAGGCTTTCGACTTACGGTGGCGCTATGGAGGGCTAGAGAGTAACGCCAGCCAGCTCCTCGAAGAAAATGGAGAAAGATCGGGGAGAAACCGACCTACCTACTGCCTCTGCACCGATTGCTGTGAGTGACGTCATCAGGCGCGCGACTTACTATGTCTACACAGCGCAGCCCACCCCCGGGTAAACCGAAAAGTCGGGTTACCAGGCAGAAAACGGTGGAAGGCCCGACTGAAGCCTCGGGCTCAGGTAGGACGCTATCCCAAGAAGATGTGTCGAAAAAAACGACGAAAAAATCGGAAGGTGAAGAACTTAAAACTTTTATTGCAAGTGAAATTGCTGGTTTAAAGGAAGAAATAAAGCTGGAACTAAAGAATGAACTGGCAAAAACGAATGAAGAATTGAAGAAGATGAATTTTGGGGAAGAAATAAAAAAAATCAAGGAGGAAATGAAGCTTGAAATTAATACCACGGCTAAGAATACATCGGATGAACTGAAGAAAGAAATCGCAGAAATATTGACTGGTCTGACAAATGAGACGAATGTTAAAATCAGAAATGTGAAAACTGATTTTGAAGAAAGGCTGAATCCTGTGGAGCAGGCACTGAACCAACAGACGGCTGCCATAAAAGGCCTTGAAGAACTCGCCGAAACAAGTGCTCAGACTACAGCAAAGCTTATCACAGAAAATCAACGTCTAACTGAATTACTGGGCAAAATAACCGAGAAATGTACTGAATTGGAAGGTCGCCAGAGAAGACAGAACCTAAGAATTGCAGGTATACCAGAAGGGAAAGAGAGGGATCAAGATCCCCGAGAATTCACTGCAAATTTAATGCAAAAAGTTGTATCTCTGGAACAAAAGCCTTTACTTGCCCGAGCACACAGAGTGATGAGATGTCAGACAAGACAAAACGCTCCCCCAAGACAAATGATAATAAAAGTACAGTACGACCACGTCTTGAAGGAGATAATGCAAAAAATATCAAGAAACAGAAATCTTGCATTTGAAGGACACAGGATCAGTATTTATCGAGACTATCCAGCAGAGGTCTCCAGGAAACGAAAAGCGTTTAATGAAACCAAAATTATCTTGAGGGAAGTGAAGAATTTGATATATGGTCTGAGGTATCCAGCTACCCTAAGAGTCACTTACAACCAGAAGGAACACTTTTTCACCAACCCTGTGGAAGCATTGGACTTTGCCCAGAAGATTAAGGCTCGAGAGGATGCTTGAATAATATTTTTAAAACTGAGCCTCACCATTGAATAAACTGATTTTGCAGGACTGGATGGAATTAAAGTGGTGACTAAGGAAGCTGGAGAAAGACGTGGATCGGAAACTCTCCCATGGATACTAATAATTAGTATAGCAGCACTACTAATACAAATAACTAATAAATACTAAAATTATAGCGTGGTATCTTTACTAATCAGAGTTAATAATTATCACTAATGACTAATACTTATAATGGAATGATTAGAGTCAAATATGGAGTTTGATTTCATTTGCCCTCTTTGGAAATCTTTTTTCTTTTTTATTAGTAATTTTAATTTTTATTTTCTTTTTTCTTCTCTTTTCGTTTTTTTTATTAAATTTTCAAACAAGTTTTAAATATATGTATCCTCACATTTCCAACTATTGGAACCCGAATATTTTAAAATTTAATATGCCCGGTAAAAAACTGCTATGGAATAAAAATTCCAAGAAACCAAGGAGCTGGTTAAGTTTGTAACATCAACTACGGAAGTCGGTAGATGGTTAGCCCTAACCATCTAGTATGGCTAGCACTAACTACACTAATACTAGATGTAGTTTTTTTCCTTCTTTGTGCACAATACTAATTTCTTAACCTATCCTCTTTTCTTCTCGATTATAATCTATCATTATTATTTTCAGTTTGAATGGAGTTACAAATTGGATCAAAGGAGATATACACGTGAGAGACATTCAAGGGTCATAAAATTTGTCTATTTGGAGTTTGGGTGTAAGGTCGGGTCTGTCGAACTGAACCATTGGCTCTATTATAGACCCCCATAGACAAAAGATGCAAGATTTAAAAATGAATAAGGGGAATGAGGGAATAACGTTTTGTAGCTGGAATGTTAAAGGTATTAATGAACCAATTAAGAGAGGTAAAGTACTAGCATATTTAAAAGCAATTAAAGCTGATGTGATTTTTATTCAAGAAACACATTAAAAAAAAGATGCCGAGCATAGGCTGAAAGCTAAATGGATAGATAAAACGTATCATTCTTCTTTTACACACAAATCCAGAGGCGTAGCAATATTATTTCGTAAAGGCACTTTATGCAAACATACATCAACTATAACTGATAATGACGGTAGATACATTATTGTAATAGGAGAATTAAATGCACAAAAAATGATTTTTGTCAATGTATATGGACCAAACTTTGATAGTCCATTGTTTTTTAAGAAAATATTTAACAACATCCCGGAAATAGCACAACATAACTTAATAATTGGAGGAGATTTAAATTGTACATTAGATTCGTACTTAGATAGATCTACAAGACAAAGGAAAACCAAATCGCATTCCAGTGACTTATTAAATGCATATATGTTAATTAATAGTATATTAATACTAGTAATATTAAAGATGTTTGGAGAGTAGAAAATCCAACTGGACGAGAATATTCATTTTATTCACCTGTACATAAAACCTATTCAAGAATAGATTATTTTTTGGTTGACGCTAAAGTTATCTCACTTACTGATAATTCAAAATACCATAATATTACAATCTCAGATCATGCACCTTTAACATTTATGATTAAAATAAATGGTAAAACGGAAAAACAGGGACAATGGAGATTTAACCCACAAATTTTAAAAGACAAAGTAACTCAGGAATATATTATAGAACAGATCAAGATTTTCTTTGAACTAAATGATAAACTGGAAATATCTTCTCCCCTATTATGGGAAACTTTTAAAGCATATGCCCGTGGAATTATGATTTCTTCTCAAGCATTTTATAATAAAGAGAATCGGAGGGAACAACAGGAATTGGAAAAGAAGATTAAACAATTAGACACAGAGAATGCCGCTAATCCATCCATAACAAAACATAATAAATCACTGCACTGAAATATAAATTAAATAAAATATACTCAGATCAAGTTGTAAAACTCTATCAATACACTAAACAATTACAATTTGAATTTGGAGATAAACCTCAAAAATTATTGGCTCGTCAATTACGGAAGATGGAGGGAGAAAAAAATAATCCATAGGATTAAATCATATAATGGTGAAACATTAGTACAACCCAAAGATATTAATGAGAGATTTTTGCAATATTATTAAAAATTATATTCACTTAAAACGACAGAAAACAAGATAGGAAAAGAAGCATTTAAAAAAAATGTAATCTGAATGGGTTGGATTCACAAAATAGAGAATCACTAAATGCTGAAATTCCAGTAAAAGAAATCGAAGAATCTATCAGATCATTAAAAAATTCGTAAAACACCGGGGCCAGATGGTATTGGTTCGGAATTTTATAAAACATTTTATGATCTGATTGCACCACGTTTGAAGATACTCTATGAATACATTTATACCCACAGAAACTACCAGAAACGGTAAATTAATCTATTATAACACTTATACTTAAAATAGACAAAGACCTGGCTGACACAGGATCATATAGAGCAATAGCTCTTTTAAACACTGATCAAAATATACTAACCAAAATATTAGCACAAAGACTAAGTACAGTTATTAATAAATTAATTCAGCCGGATCAAACAGGATTGATACCAAAATGATATTCCTCATATAATCTGAGACGATTATTCAATACTATATATTCGAAAAGAGGTATTAATAAAGACCTAGTAATTATATTGTTTAGATGCGGAGAAAGCCTTTGACCAGGTGGAATGGTCTTACTTGTTTTCGGTTATGGAAACTTTTCAGTTGGGAGAGAAGTTTATTACTTGGGTTAAATTATTATACACTAATCCAACAGCCAGAATACTAACAAATCAAATGCGATCAACTAAATTTTATCTATTTCGAGGCTGCAGACAAGGTTGTCCTTTATCCCTGCTTCTGTTTGCACTTGCAATAGAACCATTAGCTGAATGTGTGAGATTGCATCCTGAAATATATGGGTATGACACCAGAGATACTGAAAATAAAATCTCTTTATATGCGGATGATGTATTACTTTTTATTACAAAGCCGGAAATTAGTATCCCAAATCTACTAAAATTAATAACTGAATTTGGATTATTTTCAGGATATAGTATTAATTGGAATAAAAGTGAACTTATGCCAATAATGGTAAATAACTTACATATACTACAACAAACGAAAAAATCAAATATCTTGGAATTTATGTAACAAAAAAATTTGATTCTTTATTTAAATCCAATTTTCCACTTTTATTGAATAAATTAAATAAGAATATTTTATATTGGAAAACATTACCTATTTCAATGCTAGGTAGAATTCATGCAATAAAAATGATTTTTCTCCCGCAATTACTATATTTCTTCCAATTGATTCCGATAATCTTCCAAAAAATTTCTTTAAGAAGGTTGATTCTATAGTCACCAACTTTATCTGGGATTATAAGAGCCATAGAATAAATAAAAAACATTTATGGAAATCAAAAATAAATGGAGGTCTAGCACTGCCAAACTTTATGTTTTATTACTGGGCAGTTAATATTAAAAATATGAATTTTTGGTTAGTAGAGACAGATAAACAACCAATTTGGTTAAAAATGGAAAAAGAAGATTGTTCGCCTTTTGAAATTAGCTCGATTTTATTTGCTAATATTAAACTAGGTAGGAAAATCTATAGTGAAAACCCTATAATAGAAAGTGGAATATGTATCTGGAAACAAATAAAGAAAACATTGAAATTGGAATGTATACCACTGGCTCTTACCATTGTAAATAACGTTACATTTAATCATGGACAAAGGTTTTTTACAATGGAAAAACTATGGAATTAATAAGATGGGCGATCTCTATAGGGAAAACTCCTTCATGTCATTTCAAGAATTACAACAAATTTATGGATTACATTCAAAAGATTACTTTAAATATTTACAAATTAGAGACCATGTAAAAGCAAACACACAAGAAATCAGAAATAGAAAGACAGACATTTTAGACGAATGTCTAAATAAACACCCGAACACAGAAAAATTGATATCATATATTTATAACATTTTATTGGAAAACGATGTTCCAATGACAGAAATATATAGACAATCATGGGAAAACGAATTAGGTCAATTAATCAGACTAGAAGTATGGGATGAAAGTTTACAACATATACACCATTGTTCATTAAATGCTAGACACTCTTATACAATTTAAAATATTACATAAATTACATTATTCAAAATCCAAATTACATAGTATTTTTTCAAATGTATATGCCATATGTGATAAATGTCAGCACTTAGAAGCTAACTTAACGCATTCATTTATAAATTGCGTAAAAATTACTACATTTTGGACAGAAATATTTAAGATAATTTTGAATGTTGTTAATATGAATCTGATCCCCGACTCAAAATTAATAATATTGGGAATATTAGAACCAGATCAATTAATAACAACGAATCAAAGAAGTTTTATTGATTACAGTTTAATAATTGGGAAAAAATTAATATTGAAATTCTGGAAAGGTCCTACATCCCCTACAACCAAAATGTGGATTACAGGAATGTCGGAGACACTTCATCTGGAAAGATTAAGGCTTGTCCTACTGGACAAGTTTGGATCCTTTCAGAGGGATATGGTCTCCATTTATTGAATATTTAAAGGGTCAAAGTGGCTCGGTACAAGAGCCTGACTGAAGCCTGAATAATGGAATAGATGAAGAATCATATCATGATGGATAATCCAATGATGGATAACTTTTTTAATACTCCACTCATTTCTTTATTTTTGATTTTCTACTTTTACTTTATTTTTCTCTATCTTTTCTTATCTGCAATAAAAAAAATGTATAGAAATACAAATGACATAATTGTTAATATTAATAATATTACGAATGTATGTGAGAAGTATATTCTAGTAATATGTACTTACGTCTAATAAAAATATTTAACAAAAAAAAAATGTAGGCTTTCGCCTAAAGCTCAATGTCCTGGATTAGATCAGTCTTTGGAAAAGTGCCTGTGGATAATCCCGCTGCAAGATTATCTTTAAGCTTCAATAAGCAGCGATCTATTGTTTGCCTGGGTGTCCCATCTGGATTGGCGTTCAAACACTAGTGCATCTGGGGCCCTGAGATATTTTACAGAGCTGAGATAAAGTATAATCACCCACCACAAGCAGCTCCCGCGGCAGGAGAGCGGTGATCAGAAAACAGCTGGGATACATATCTTCAGGGAGCAAGGCATGGGTTTAAATGAGGTGGCTGAAGCTTTTCTTAATTTCTGTAAACAAATCATTTAACACCTTCATTATCATTTATATAGACCAAACCTCTCGACCCATTTCTTGGGAAACAATTCACAACTCAGTCTGAAGGACGGTCTTGACTTCGAGCCGGAACCCTTCTTCCAACCCAAAACATCACCTATTCCTTTTCTCTAGAGATGCCGCCTGTACCCACTGAGTTACTGTAGATGATATGTGTATACACCTTTAATTGATAGTGACGATGTCCATGCTAACCACCCCCCCCCCCCCCCCACCAGTTAGTATAATTGTAACCCACACGCCCCTAGCTCTCTCTCTAGTGATCGTGACAGACCACGTACAGCTAGGGCAATATATGATGTATGATTAATAAAGTAGTGAAGACCTTAAGATATCTGTGTACCTTCTCTACATGGTGTCAGATGTGGAACTCCGTATGCCCCCCCGCTGCCACTGTCGCGGCCCAGTGTTTTGCCCGTTCCTCGGGGGCCAACCCCCCCTCGTCCTCCTCCTGTCCACCTCCCGGCTGCGGTCCCGCTTTCTCCGGCTTCTCGCCCTTCTCTTCGCCGTCCCCCCCGATGCCTTCATCGCCAAGGGTTCTCCTGTCCGTAGCCCCCACCATGCCCCAGCGTCCCCGCTTGTTCCCGTCGGGGAAGGAGGTGATGGCGAGGTGCGGATCCGGTCTGGTTGCCTGGTCGGTGATTACGTGTGATTCTGTATTCCCGTGCTTTACTGTTTGCATTTACAGAGATGCCAACCCTAAATTTAGTTCACAGTAACATTCAACCCATTTGTCCGTAAAAAATGGGGTTAAATGCATTTCTCTCCGTACTCACTTGGGGTTGTTGCCGGCGGGTCTGCGCCTGCGCACTGGTGCAGATCAGCGGGCTGCCGGCGGGCGGGTGCAGCACATGCGCACTTGGCAAGGTTGCCGCGGGTCTGCGCATGCGCACTGGGTGGGGGTGGGGGGGAGGCCCGGTGATGGGGCTGCCGCGAGCGGCCGGCTGGCAGCAAGAAAGTGCCGTGATCGCGCGGGCCGGCGCCGCCCGGGCTCTGGGCCGGGCGTGGCGTGGGTCGAAATGGCGCCAGGCCCGGCAACCCTCCCCCACTGCGCACGCGCGGCCACTGGGGCCCGGCAACCCTCCCCAACTGCGCAGGCGCGGACACTGGGGCCCGGCAACCCTCCCCAACTGCGCAGGCGCGGACACTAGGGCCCGGCAAAGTGCCGCTGATCGCGCGGGCCGGCAAACCGGGGACACATGGCGCCGGCGTTCACCACGGGAGGAACACCGGCGCGGCGGTGTTCCGTAACAGCATGTTTGGCTGCCGGAACACCGTAAAAAGGTTATTTCGCCGGGATAAAATACGGCGAATCCGGGACACTTGGCATCTCTGCATTTACCCTAGCGCATGAGACGTGGTCGCCCTGTCACTCACTGTTTGTTTTGGTAGAGGAAGGATGTAGATGATATGTGTATACACCTTTAATTGATAGTAACGATGTCCATGCTAACCACCCCCCCACCAGTTAGTATAATTGTAACCCACACACCCCTAGCTCTCTCTCTACTGATCGTGACAGACCACGTATGTAGCCTAGGGCTACATGTAATGTATGATTAATAAAGTAGTGAAGACCTTAAGGTGTCTGTGTACCTTCTCTACAGTTACTCCAGCATTTATTGTCCGTCTTCAAGTCTAGGCACCACTTATATTGTAAATGCCGTAGTTAGAATAACCCGTGGCAGAGTTCCACAGCTAAGTGATCTGCCGCCCCACAGCTCCAGGGACCAAGGTTCAATCCTGACCTTAGGCGCTGGCTATTTGGAGTTTGTCTGTCCTCCCTGTGACCTTGTGGGTTTTCTCTGGGTGCTCTGGTTTCCTCCCACATTGCAAAGTCATGTAGATGAGCGGTAGAACATGGGGGGATTTAATGGGAACGTGGGGGCTATAACCTGGGATTAACGTAGGATCAGAGTAAGTGGAAGGTAGATGGTCGGTGCAAACACGTAGGGTCAAAGGGCCAGTTTCTCTCTATCATGACATACTGACATCCACTCTGAGGTTAATATCACGGTATCTGGGAGCTTTTGAATTTGTCTAATGATTTATTTCAGTCCAATTTGCCAACTCATTTCATCCAAAAGCTAACAAACTCAATAGGCCAGGCAGCATCTGTGGAGGGAAATGGCAAGATGAACGATTTTCCGAACCCTTGTTCGGAAGTCCCAAGTCAAAACATTTGTCTGTCCAATTCCCTCCATAGATGCTACCTGACCCACCAAGTTCTTCTGGCAGTTAGTTCTATGCTCAATATTCCAGTATTTACAGTCTCTTGTGTCTCCAAGTCAGGCTAACCCCTTGGTTCTATATCCCATAGTGCCTGTATTCAATAAAAAATATCAGAATTGGTGAATTTTTCAAATGACCAATTGTTAGCTGCTTTTCTGGGTGGGCAGTATGTTTTTATTCCCTTTAGTAAGAAAGGAAAGCATTGGAACTACTCAGCAGTCCGTTGGCCTGAATTAATGGGTAGATCCCACAAATTCAGTTTTATGTCAGATTTCTCACATCTGCAGAGTTTTTATTTCAATTTCTTCAGCTCCTCTCTGTTTGAGGGACCACGTGGAATCTATCATTTGTCTGCAATCAAAAAGGCAGCAAGACAATCTTGGGAGGGCCACAAGCCAGGACTCGAGTGTCTGAGTTGTTGGGAGATGTTGAGCAGGCTTGTAGTGTGGGAGGATGAGGGGTGATCTCATAGAGGTGTACAAATTCATGAGAGGAATTGATCGGGTAATCGCAGATTCTTTGCCCGGAGAGGGAAATCGAGAACCAGAGGACATAGGTTTATGGTGAATTGGGAAAGATTTAATGGAAACCTGAGGGATAACCTTTTTTTATACAAAGGGTGGTTGGTGTATCGAACAAGTTGCCAGAGGAGATAACTGATCCACAGGCTATCACAACATTTAAGAAACATTTAGACAGGTAAACATGGATAAGGTAGGTTTAGAGGGATGTGGTCCAAAAGCTGGCATGTGGGACTAGAGTAGATGGAGTGTTGGTCGGCACGGGCAAATTGGGCCAAAGGGCCTGTATGATTCTATGACTCTCGGTCATCGAATTATTAATTCCCATTTTACACTAGTGCACAACGTTTGGATGATGCCAGAAACCGGCAGACAGTTGGATATGCAACTCTGCCAGAACACTGTTGCATGGTCCTAGAAGAATTAGAAACAGGACAATGCAGAATCAGTGTAAATGGGTGATTGCAGGTCAGTGTGGACCAAAGGGCCCATTTCCATGCTGTATCTTTCTATGACTATGACGCACTCGCATGCAGTCTGAAGTATATGGCATGGGAGCTGTGGGCAGGTCAAGGCGTTCAGCTTAATTCGCCATTTAGTGGCCTCAGGAAGAGCAGTGAATGTTTTTCGCTGAACAACATCAAGGGATTGCTGCAAATTTAGGTGTCACTAGCAAGACCATCATCTTGCCTTTAGGCTATTGTTCACATTTAAATGAGTGATTTTCATGTTTAGTGACAGTAAAGGTTAACGTATTATTGTTCGGATCATCAAAAATAATCTGTTCACCTTCAAATAAGCTTGGAGCACCAGCCGAAAACCCGGAGGCGTGACTGGGGAGCAACACTTAAATCCAGCACTCAATATTCCCTGAGGTAACAAATGTGCAGTGGGATGAAGAGAAACTAGGGGAAAGAATTGCTAGGATCACGAGCTCTCAATTAAATAGTTTATGCATTGGATAAATTAGTACCTCACTGTATTTCTCATATCTGCTTCATTGCAATTATCCTATTTATAAATGCATGGTTTCTCGATGCTTCACAGCTCATCTCCTTTTGGAGCAACAAAAACATATTAGAAATTGGGGTGACCCTCTCCGAGAGACCATGACACACCGGGAACTGGGATAACTGTCTTGGGATGAGCAGTGGAACATTAGACCTGGGTGTGATCTTAAAGGACCACTGTGTGTCCTGCATCTTATCAGTATCACGTGGATGAGTGCAGGTCATCTCGTCCATCTACGCAAACTGAAATTGTTGGGAGACTATCAACTAAAAGTCAAATGTGTCAATGGTGTTTTATCGTACCTATTTCTGGGGCGAGTCCCATTTCAGCTCCACAGACTACAACAGTGAATACAACATGGTACAGGACTGAAGTGATGAACTCATACCTACTTTACACCTTTCATCTCCTTAGACATCTAAAAGCAATTCATAGCCATGAGACACATCTCATATGTAATTCAGGCAAAAAGGGGCACCCAAATTCGTGGACTGAAAGCTTAAATAAAATAGCTAATGATTAATAACCCAATGGTCAGTTTTTGATGAAGTTCCCAGAAAGACACATGTTTCTATACTGGAGTGGAACTTTTAGATTCCCCATATTAACCTTAATTTCAAATCTTAAATCCTGAATGTGGCACATCTGACAATGAAGCACCTCCTCAACACTACACTAAAGTACCTGCCTTTTAGGGAAATATTATCCAGGTCTTGCTGTGTACAAGTCCAATTTCTTTTCATTTTCTGAGTAGATGCAGATAGAATTGAACACTGTGGATTTATCAGTGAACATCCCCACTTCTGACCATATGATAAAAAGGTCATTGATGAAGCAGCTGCAGATAGTTGGAAGGAGGTGACTGTTCCAAGGAATATCTGCAATGCTGTCCAGGAACTGAGAGGATTGACTTCCAAAAAATCGCAACCATCTCTTTTTGTGGAAGCAATGAATCCAAGCACTGGAGTGTTTTCCCCTTAATGCCCATGATGCCAGGTTTACCAAGGTTCCTTAAGGTCACACTCAATCCAACAACACCTTCATATCAAGTACACTCATGTTCACCTCACCTCTTCAACTCGCCTCTTTCATCCACATTGTGCCAAGGTTGAGATATAGGAGCACAGTGCTCCTAGTGAAAACCAAATTTAACAGGATACTGGTGAGTTATTCTACTGTTAAAGAACTGCAAACCGTTCTCCATTTTACTGCTGATTTGAGAATAGACTGGAGGGTTTGTAGCCAGACTGGATTTGTCCAGCTTTTTTTGTGAATGGGACACACCTGGGCAATTTTCAGCACTGTCATTCAAATGCCAAAACCGTAACAGCTTAGCCCTGGAGTGCACGCCTTCAGTACCGCAGCTGGGATGTTGTCAGGTCCAAAGGTCTCTGCTGTATCCAACACTCACTCTCAGCCATTTCCTGATGTCACGTGGAGTGGATCAAAATGACTGAAGATTTGTTTCTGTGACGTCGGTAATCTCAGGAGGTTGTTCATCTATTTGACACATCTAGTTAAACATGACTGGGAATGATTCAGTCTTGCATTTAATACTCACAAGCTGGGAAGCTTCTGCCTCCTTGCAACTCTTTAAGGCATCCACCACTATTAGAATGGCAGGACTGCACACCTTTGATTTAATCCATTGGTACTGGGATTACTTTGCTTGGTGTATTGCATGCAGTCTGTACTGCATATGAATTTCTGTGTTGCTGTTCCATAAGATGGGCATCTCATTACTAGGTCCCAGAATTACTCCCTGCACTCCTAATTGAACCAGGATCATCCCCTTACTTGAATGTAATTAGAGAACTGAGGGCTATATACAGGGTTATGAGGTTACAGATGGTAGCAGGGTTCATTTCCGCTGGTGATAATGTTCATGCTATCTCACACATACAGCACCATGGAGGATGTCCTCAGGTCTGCACAAGACCTATGGGTTGGTCACTTCCATGAATGACATCAAGAACAAACGCGCCTGCTTTGGGTAGATTGGTGAGAATGAGCTCAGGTAAATCTGTACCTCGTCCTGGTTCACTCACGGCATGGAGAACTTCATTGTCCATCACCAGGTGTGGCTCTTAATACTCACAAGCTGGGAATGTTTTAGGAACTTCACTGTGTCCTGAAGGTCATGGTCGACCTTATTGTGGGTCTATGTCCCTCATGACTCAGTCAGTGGTGATGCCACCAAGTCATTCTTAGTCATGGGCAATGAAGTCTTCTACCCATAGTAACTGCCACACCTTTGCTACTTTCAGAGCTTGTTCAAAGTGAAGGAGCACTGATTCATCCACCAGCTCAGGGAGTAGGCAGCCATCAGGATAGGTTTTCCTTGGCCTAAATGTGACCCGATTCTATGAGAGTTTGTTGATCATGATCATGAGGAACTCTAACAGGATTCCCTCTGGTGGATTTCACCTGCCAGTGAGGGAGAATGTACCCTTGGATTGGGGGAGGCATCTGTAAAGTCTGATGTCGTGAATACAACTATGTCAGGCTGTTGCTTGACTAGCCTGGGGAACAGCTTTCTCTCTGGTCACCAGGAAGTCTTTGCCTGGTCGACTGCTCCGAGACCAACATTGCTCATTGCTGCACCCAGATTTGGTGCTTGGGTTGAAGCCAAGAAGTCTGCTTGGTTTTATTCTTCACTCCACTTTATTACGGTGGTTATGAGAAACTGTTGGGTTTGCAGCACCAGTTCGCAGTCAATCACATTGCTGTGGATCGAACCAGAGTCTCTGGCATTGCAAGGCATCAACTCTACCGCTACGTCACAGTGCTGCCCAAAGGGCCTCCTTCTCAAGAGTAATTACGGATGAGAATTTAATAGCTTGCTCAGCCCAAGAAGCCTTCATCCCTTGTATGAATGAAGCAAAATCTGCTGTTTTTGGCACTAAATTAAATCTGAAGAGAGGCGAGAGACTTCATATAAAACTGCTGCACACAGATCCAGCACGAGGCTGAAGAATTGGCTGAACATAAACATTGCAGGGAAACTTCAGCTGGGGACAAATCCAACTTCTGCACCCCCGTCATCATTTGACTCAGCGGAACGGAGTCAGAGCCACCGGCAAAGTCGTGACATGGCCAAGTATACAATACGACAGCTACTGCCAGCTGGGCGAGAAGGTTAGGTGCTTAAAAGAAGAGATCCAAAGGCACTTGGCATCGATCGACAGCCTGTGTATGTGTTTGAGGAAGATTGCACTAGAATGAACGATAAACATAACCATTTAACACTGGTGAGAGATAAATGGAAAAGTCAATAGGGTACATTGAAGCCAATTTAATCAATTGTTACCGAGTCAACAGCTGTGAGGAACTGGAGATAATTAATCTGGCTACATTCTATAGAAAGTCTAGTTACCGATCAAAGACAAATTGATTTGTTATTTTAAGAAGCAAATTTGAACCAGTATCAGGTTGAAGTGAGGCTGCTTTGATGTACAGTAATTCTGCTCAAAGCGCCAGAGACCCAGGCTCGATCCAAACCTCACGTGCAGTCTGTGTGGAGTTTGCATGTTGTCGCTATGACCACGTGGGTTTCCTCCCACATCTCAAAGACATGCGGGTCTGTAGGTTAGTAGGCCTCTGTAAATGGATGCAAAAGTGGGACAATATAGAACTAGTGTTTTATTTTAGTTTAATGTCATGTGTACCGAGGTATTGTTAAAACCTTTGTGTGCTATCCAGAACGGAAAGACTATACATGATTACAATCCAGTTGTCCACAGTGTACACACACAGGAACAAGGGAATAATGTTTAGGTCATGATAAATTCCTGTAAAGTCTGATTAAAGATAGTCTGAGGGTCTCTGGTGAGGTAGATTATAGGCCAAATCCACTCTTTATTTGGTGATAGGAGGATTCAGTTGTCTGATAACAGCTGGGAAGAAACTGTCCCTAAATCTGGAGGTATGTGTTTTCACACTTCTGTACCTCTTGCTTGATGGGAGAGGGGAGAGCAGGGAGTGAGACTCATTCTTGATCATGCTGGTGGCCTTGCTGAGGCAGCGTGAAGTGTAGATGGAGTCAATGTAGATGGGTTGTGTGATGCTCTGGTCTGCGCCCACAATTCTCTGCAGTTTCTTGCGGTCTTGGATGGAGATGTTCCCAAACTATAGTGTGAATAGGCTATCAATGGCCGGTGTGGGTTCAGTGGACAGAAGGTCTATTTCCATGCTGTAACTTTCAATTAATCACCGAAAACATCAGCCTGGTTACAGCATTGAGTTGCTTCCCACACTAGACAATTGGTTGGCAGACAGGAAACAACGAGTAGGAATTATGGGTCCCTTTCAGAATGGCAGGCAGTGACTAGTGGGGTACCGCAAGGCTCGGTGCAGGGACCACAGCCATTTACAATGTACATTAATGATCTAGATGGATTAAAAGTAGCATTAGCAAATTTGCAGATGACACAAAGCTGGGTGGCAGTGTGAACTGTGAAGAGGATGCTATGAGGATGCAGGGTGACTTGGACAGGATGAGTGAGTGGGCAGATGCAGTTTAATGTGGATAAATGTGAGGTTATCCACTTTGGTGGCAATAACAGGAAGGCAGAATACTATCTAAATGGTGTCAAGTTGGGAAAAGGAGAAGTACCACGGGATCTTGTTCATCAGTCACTGAAAGTAAGCATGCAGGTACAGCAGGCAGTGAAGAAAGCCAATGGCATGTTGGCCTTCATAACAAGAGGAGTTGAGTATAGGAGCAAAGAGGTCCTTCTGCAGTTGTACCCCTAGTGAGACCACACCTGGAGTATTGTGTGCAGCTTTGGTCTCCTAATTTGAGTAGGGACATTCTTGCTATTGAGGGAGTGCAGCATAGGTTCACCAGGTTAATTCCCGGGATGACGGGACTGTCATATGTTGACAGAATTGAGCGGCTGGGCTTGTACACTCTGGAATTTAGAAGGATGAGAGGGTATCTTATTGAAACATATAAGATTATTAAGGGTTTGGACACGCTAGAGGCAGGAAACATGTTCCCGATGTTGGGGGAGTCCAGAACCAGGGGCCACTGTTTAAGAATAAGGGGTAAGCCATTTATAACGGAGACGAGAAAAAACGTTTTCACACAGAGAGTTGTGAGTCTGTGGAATTCTCTGCCTCAGAAGGTGGTGGAGGCCGGTTCTCTGGATGCTTTCAGGAGACAGTTAGATAGAGCTCTTAAAGATAGCAGAGTCAGGGGATACGGGGAGAAGACAGGAACAGGATACTGATTGTGGATGATCAGCCATGATCACATTGAATGGTGGTGTTGGCTCAAAGGGCCGAATGGCCTACTCCTGCACCTATTGTCTATTCATGTCAAGAAAAAGAGGCAAATGCGACTTGGGTAACTGCAGAGCTGGTCTTTCTGTTACCTGCATCACCAGGGTCCCATTCACCTACCCTCCCTAGTGGCTGAAGAGTTGTTCCCACATCACTATGGATACTGTCCACATGGAGGCAGAATGCAACAACTTCACCAGGCAACAGGTCCAGAAGAAAAGCTGGCTATTCCACCAATGTACACATCCTTGCTTGCCCTCGGTAAAGCTTTTGGCTCCTTCAGTGAAAATCTTCTCTAATCTTCCCGAGGACAGATATTCAGCTCCATCTTCCTTCTACTTAATGATATAGTTCAACCAGTAGCCAAAACAAATGAGTTTAGCTTGACAAAGCATTATTTCACAAAGAAAGCTCATTAATGCCTCTACTTCCTTAGCAGTTTGAGAAGATTTGGTAAGATTTGATTATGGGCCAAACGTAGGCGGGTGGGTCTAATATAGATTGGACATATTGGTCGTTATGGGCAAGTTGGGCTGAAAGGCCTGTTTCCACACTGTATTACACTTTGTCAGTGAATCCTCTATTGAACTTCTTCTGGTGTACGTTAGAGAGCATTACTGACGGTGGCATCATTGCCTGGTTCAACTAATCAAATGCCCAGCAACTAGGGAAATTACAGTGTTAGACACTGCCCGATTAATCAAAGGTATTGACCTCCCCACCATTGAGGGGATCTAAAGGAGGTGCTGCCTCAAAAATGCGGACAATACCAAAGACCCATGCAACACCTGCTCTTGCCACCGGGAAGAAGGTGCAGGAACCTGAAAACCAGCAGGTACAAGAAAAGCTTCTCTTCGACAACCAGCAAGTTCTTGAACACTACACAATACTAAACTCAGCAACTATCAATTTCTACGTCCTGTATCTTTGTTGCACTCGACTTTGGTTTCTGCACTAGACGACTGCCTAGCATCAGTTATTCATTTATTACATTTTTAGGTTTTAAAAAATATATATTTTTAATCCATATTGCATTTACAATCCTGATATGCTGCTGCAAGAAAGAATTTCATTGCTCCGTTGTCACATATATATATATGACTCTTGAGCCTTCAACAGAGCCAGGCCCAGTGTGGACCTGCTGATACCAGAATCACAATAAGAGATTCAATTTCAAGCCATGTCATGGCAGATTAGCACGTGGACAGAAAAGAAGATTCAAGGATGTTCTCAAAAAAACATACACCATCCCCACCAACTTGGTGATCCCTTTTAGATGGCCATCTAAAAATGGCGAAGAAACTATTTAGATGGCACCGAGCTGTATGGTCTAATCATCAGAAACTCACAGGAGACCACTACCTCCCATGTTACCCACTTGTCTTATGTCTTCTGCCGGTGACAGGGTCTACAGATCCTGTCTCACACCTTCTGCTTTAATTTCTGGACTTTGTTCCAACCATCTGCCTATCATAAACCCCCCTCAACTGTGCCCTCCTATTGCCTGCCGCACGTTGTCCTACCTCTCCGCCCTCCCAGCTTTCTCCCTGCCCCTTCCCCATAATCAGTCTGAATGAAGGTCCCGACCCGAAACATCACCTATCCATGCTCTCCAGAGATGCTACCTGACCCGCTGAGTTACTCCAGCACTTTGTGCCCTTTATTCTACATATCCTACATTGGTCTCAGTGGCCAGCCCTGAAAATATCTCTGATACTGAGAGAAGGCCTACGAAGTGATAGTGCCAGTGATACTCCATCTAATTAGAGAACTCACTGTTGGTACAACTTAACCCAGGTCATGAAACAGAAGGGCAAACAAGCAGGGACAATGAAAACCATTTCAAAAGGATCCAGACAACAAAGCAAGAACCTCTGACAACAGTCAGCTGAGCAAATAGGTGTCTTGGTTCAGCTGAGAATTGGTTCAGTTAATTCTCGAGCCCAAGGGTCGTGGGTGTGTTGATCTGGCTAGTATTTACTCCTCAACCAACCTCAAAGAACAGATTAACTTGACACATCTCACTGCTATTTATGGGTCATTGTTCAATCTGAGCCATTTCTATGTACCCTCCATTAGAAACACTGAGCACCACTTCAAAGTACTTCATTTGTCTGTGAAACACTTCAAGACATCCTGTTGCAAAGAAGGTGCTCTTAAAATGCAAAGCCACCTTTTTGTTCTTGATGTATCATTGTCTCCAAATGCTTCAATGTTCACAATCAGCCAGTTCTATGAGCAAGGCGAAGTGCGGATTCAGAAATGGTTCAGGAGGTGATAAGGAATGCAATGCAGAAAACGTTTTGTTTGGGATCTTTCAAGGTATTGAACACTGGAGTCATGCAACCAACTGAGGCAATAATCTGAAGTTTCATTTACTGCTTAAACTCACTACTGGGAAACTGACCTTAAGCTATGTGGTAGACAAACCAGATATACGGTAGCAACCGATCCACACAAAACTATTTGCAAAATCTACCAGCAGCAGTTTTAAAAACAACCCCAAAATCTTGAGGTTGTATAGGAAAACAATGAACAAATTGCATATTCTGCAAAAAGGCACTTTATAATTCATTCCAAATTGGTAGGAAGACTCAGAAAAGGGCATAGCACTTTGGGGATGAGGAAAAATATTTGTGGATATCGAAGACAAAAAAAAAAATTGGGGAATTTCATCTACATAAAAAAACAGATTAATAACCACAGGCTCCTTCTGAATCTACAAGAGCTGACTTAAACAATTCCTGGAGCAAATCCTTCGATACAGCTTTGAGATGCTAACTTGTAGCAACAAGCGTTCTAAGTCTAAAACCTTAAATATGGCTTTTAAAACACCAGCAGCAAGAACAAGTGGATAATGAAAAGGGAAACAAAACCAGGTCACGAGGATGGTTTTGCAGGTCAGACTCGGAGGTCACCAAAAAGCCTATTGGACTTCTTTGTATGCTGCTGACACAAGCCCTTTTCAGGATTACAGTCTATTCGCTGGTGCGTCAAACAAACGCTGTCACGTTGAATTATACAATGAAGTAACTCAAATTTACAAAAGTGCAACAACATAACTGGCAAGTCAATATGATTATTCCAGGCCACATCAAGGCAAAATTCCTCGCCCCGGGCTTTCAGGAAAACAGACTGCAACAGATTCTGGGCTGTCAACCATTAAGGTGATGAAAATGCCAGATTTTGATTGCTCACCAAGCAAATTTTGAAAGCTTTAAAGTGAAGGCAATAATTTAAATTCCCCCTTCCATCACTCCACCCTAGCTCTAACCAAGTTAACTCAATGAAGGATTATAATCCAGATATGCCTGGAAATTGCCTGGATAGTGTATCTATTGAGCGAGCATCAATACATGCGAGGTGGTGTGGGATTGATGTGCAGCTGGTTGGACAAAGACCAGAGGTGAAAAGACAAAAAAAAATGTGAGATAAGAATAGAAGATGTGTTAATTGTTAAAACTAGAGGACAGAATATAGATGGAAGGGCTGGGAGATGGGAGAAATGATTGCAAACCCAGGTGGCGCACAGGGTACGAGAGAAACAAAAAGGGTTGTTTGTAGGTTAGTTACTTCAAATTGGTTAATTCAATGCTCATACCGTTAGGTTGTAAGCTACCCATGCAGAATATGAGGTGCTGTTACTTCAATTTGCATGCGTTCTCACTCTGGCAATGGAGGAGATCTAGAACAGAAAGGTCAGTATGGGAATAGGAAGGGAGGTTAAAATGGTTAGTGACTGGTAATATCCAGCAGGCCTTGGAAGACCGGGTGCAAATGTTCGGCAAAACGGTCGCCGAGTCCATCCTCAATGTGAATTGGGAGGCTAAAGTGAGTGAGGAAGAACATTTATTTAAAAAGGATAGGGAGTTGGTTGCATCTGGAGATGTTCTGGACTTATTGGAAAGTGGTAATTTGCAGATCAAATACAAATTCAAATGCTGTGTTGTATCTTAATTGTGAAATACAGAATGCTTACAACAAAACACTTTTTAATACGAACTTTACTGGTGAGGCACACATACCTGACCCCTGCCTTTGGAAACTGAGAACCCACTTTTTTCCTGTAATTACTGGACTCATACACATATAAAGATATGACACATCTTTATTTTAACACTTACAGCATTGGATATGCAGTACGTTACATGTCCGAGTTGCTACATCTACTGCCTGACGTTGGCGAGTTCTTAATATTATAAAGCATGTACTAAGCGGGGCTACTACTAACAAGCACTATGATTGGCTAGCATACTATAGCCGATCTTCAGTTCCTATCATCATTTGTAGGAAGGAACTGCAGATGCTGGTTTATACCGAATAATTTACACAAAGTGCTGGAGCACCTCAGCAGGGCAAGCAGCATCTCTGGAGAAACAGGATGGGTGACGTTTCGGGTTGGAACCTTTTTTCTTCTTCAGTCTGAAGAAAGGTCACCCATCCTTTTTCTCCAGAGACGCTGCCTGACCTGCTGAGTTTCTCCAGCACTTTGTGACTGTCTTCTCGTTCCTATCATCAGTAGGATTCTGCCTTCAGACATGGTCTGATCGCAGAAATGTTGCGTGAAAGTCCAGGTAATTATATGTTGTCTCGTGTCTTATGTTTACAACGAAGGCCTGCGTTTCAAAATATCAGTTAAAATAACTGGGGAACACAAAAAGCTGGAATAACAGTGGGTCAGACGGCATCTCTGGAGAAAAGTAGCAGGTGACGTTTCGGGTTGAGGCCCATCTTTGGCATTCGCAGTTCCTTCCTACCCAGTCATTTTAAAGGCATGGGGCCAGCTTTTCCTTAAAAGGCCTTTGGTTATCATGTGCAGCTTATCATTCCAGAAGATTTCTGCTGGGAAAGACAACGTGAACACAAACATTTTTGAACACACAAGCCTCCTTTGAGTGAAAGCCCGTGCAATGGAGGGGTTAGATCCAATGAAATGGCGGTTTAATTGGAGGACAATACAACCATTTACAGATTTGAAAAACAGAAATTTTCCAGCATGCTAAAAACTGAGTAACATAATGAGGTGTTAAGCCCGGTCTCCCAACCTCCCTCATTGCTTGCGGCCCTTGCGCTTTTTTTAAAACTCTGCACTTTCTCTGTAAATAACGTTATAACGCTTAACACTTTATTTTGCTCTTTGCATTATCTGTTGTACTTCTGTATAGTACTCATTATACTTAGCTGTAATCACGTATATGATTTGACTGGATAGCATACAAACAAACGTTTTCACTGAATCTCAGCATACGTGATAATAATAAATCAATATGATTTAACTTCCCTGATTTGCCAAGTTACATTAAATTGAATGAGCCCAAAGAATATGAATGTAAGTGTCCACCTCCCGTTTGATCTATGTGAACCTATGTAGTTGCCCACCAACACATTCTAACTATGAGGTCTTCAGACATTTCATCGGCAATGTAACCTTACAGTGCTCAATGAAGTCACCCACCGGAAAGAATTGGCAGACCCCCAGCTAGCCGGCACAAAGACCCACCCACCACACTAACCTTAACACTCCTATTTAATATAAAGCACGTCACCGTCTGAAAGAACGCTGAGAGACAGGCAACGTTCTGCACTAACTCACTTCGGCCATAGAAACGTTCCTCCCCTCCCCCACCCCGTCCCGTCCCAGAAGATATATTGTTCGATGAATTGATGGGGCAAACATTTGTCCAGCACCGCAGGCTTGAAGCAGCTCGTGAATTGAGTTATTTGATCAGCCCCAACACGAGGCCTCAAATGATTTATTTGTTTTAAACGTTCGGTTCAGGGGACTGAACAAATGTGGTGGAGAAACAACGACTGTTGAGCCTAGCTGCATGCAAATAGCCCTCAAGCAACAAAAAAGAAAGCAGTGTTGAGAAGTGATACCATGAGGAAGCCAAATTTAGGCTTTGTTTCTTCAACAAGTATATTTTTCCTGAAGAAAACCCAGCTGACATTTTTTCCCTGTGATGGTGTCTAGAGTTTTCATTGACTAAGAATGGCCTATTCTCCTTCAGTAAATGAGTTGGAAAGGCAATAGAAGTTTAGTGCTAAACATACCACACAGCATATGCCATTCACAAAGAAATCCGACTAAGGCTTACTCCTCTCATTGAGTGCAATTTTCAGATACCAGTTTCACCTTCTTGAAAAGTGACCAGTCAATATTAAACCTGACAAAGACCAGAGGAAATCGGTAAATGATGTGTGCACTCCATTTTACATTCCTCCCAAAAAAAGGCAGGCCATGCAATAAACCAAAATGCCTTCTAAAGTCTTTTCCTTCAAACAGCAGCTCCGAATTGCGATTAACTGTACTTTTTGTCCGTTGTGAGCTTGACTGAATGCCAACAACACTTAGCACAAAAGAGGGGACATTAGTCCATATTTATTCTACGTTTGAGCAGCACAACCCTATATCTGAAGTGGTTTATGGTGTTGCGACAATAAGAAAGCCTTTTGTGACTCAATGAGCTCTAGATTTCTGTTCACACCAAATGGGGCTGCCATGGGTGTTAATTTATTGAACCCCAACTGGTGTTCTACCTCATTCACAATGCCCAACCTATGAACAAACAATAGCTGACAAAGGAAACATTTCTCCATGAACCCATTCTCCTGCTCACGGTCTGTGTACTTTCTCCGGTTTTTCCCAGCTCCCTGGCTTCCCATAAATCATTGCTAATTAACAGTGTTTTGTTTCCCTATCGCACAGATGATCTGCATGAAGCTTCAGGTGAATGCACTGCACTTCTCAGAATTATACCTACACGCAAAATCCCAACAAAGATGGGTACAGCATAGGAATCATTTATGAACTTTTACAGTCTATGGATGTGCAGTGGCAAAGTTGCTGCCTTACAGCGCTAGAGGCCCGGGTTCAAACCTGATTATGGGTGTTGTTTGTCTGTTCTCCCTGAGACCGCGTGCGTTTTCCCCGGGTGCTCCAGTTTACTCCAACATCCCAAAGACATGCGGGTTTTTAGGTTATTTGGCTTCTGTAAATTGTCCCCAGTTTGTAGAATAGAACTAGTGTACGGGGGGGTGATTGCTGGTCGACGCAGACTCGGGGTGCCAAAGGGTCTGTTTCTGTGCTGTTTCTCTAAACTAAACCACAACCTGCTCATCCCTGTATTATATGTATTCTTCCCTTGAAATGGTGCTCCCATGATAAAAACTGCTAAAAAACAAAACTGGTTAAAAGATAAGAAAAAAAAGATTTCCTCATTCACATCAAAGTGCCCGGCCAAAGGGAATACTTTTTTTGAACCATCTACTTAACAAATGAGTAATGACAATAAGAGAGGGAAAAAGACACAAAGGTAGGAACTGTGAGATGATCAACAGCAGACACTGGTTATCTGATGCAAATACCTGATAGATCAGGCAGTATATGTGGAGATAGAGATACAGAGTTAAGGTGGGCGAGCTGACATCAGAATTGGTCAGCTCAGACAGAAAGAGAATAAACTATTTGGTTATTTGAAAATTCTGCACTCAATACTGAGTAATGAGGGCGGCTAGTGGGGTAAAGACATTACCTTGGATATCTCTTATGGCTAGAATATTTGGTTATCAACACTCCCTCCTGGAAGTCTGACTGATAATCTGCAACTTTAATAATTGTTACAAAGAAACATAGAAAATAGGTGCAGGAGGCGGCCATTCGGCCCTTCGAGCCAGCACCACCATTCATTGTGATCATGGCTGATCGTCCCCAATCAATAATCCGTGCCTGCCTTTTCCCCATATCCATTGATTCCACTAGCCCCCAGAGCTCTATCTAACTCTCTCTTAAATCCATCCAGTGATTTGGCCTCCACTGCCCTCTGTGGCAGGGAATTCCACAAATTCACAACTCTCTGGGTGGAAAAAGTGTTTTCTCACCTCAGCCTTAAATGGCCTCCCCCTTCATTCTAAGACTGTGGCCCCTGGTTCTGGACTGGCCCAACATTTGGAACATTTTTCCTGTTCTGTGCATTTTGAAGAATAAAATTATTGAAGATGAGGGCGGCACGATGGCGCAGCGATAGAGTCTGCCTTACAGTGCCAGAGACCAGGGTGCAATACTGACTACATAGAAAATGGGTGCAGGAGTAGGCCATTCGGCCCTTCGAGCCTGCACCATTCAATATGATCATGGCTGATCACCCAACAACGGGTGCTGTCTGTACAGAGTTTGTACATTCTCCCTGTGACCGCGTGGGTTAGCACTGGGGTGCTCCAGTTTCCTCCCACACTACAAACACATGTAGGTTTGTAGGTTAATTGGCTTTGGTAACAACTATAAATTGTCCTTAGTGTGTAGGATAGTGCAAGTGATCGCTAGTCGGCACAGACTCGGTGGGTGGGCCAAAAGGCCTGTTTCCACACAATCTCTAGAACTACACATGAAGCTGATCAGTTACATACCATTGCAAATGATTTTCAATCAGACAGAAAATAAATGGAGGGTTTTTAAACTATGTTTGAAAAATTGAATTTGGTGTGGAATCATTTTATCCACAGGGCCAGATCAAGGACTCAAAAACACTTCCTGCCTAATCAGATCAGCTGGGCGGTGGGGGGGGGGGGGGGAGAACCATGAATAATCTTTCCCTATTACTGATGACGAGGCCATTCACACAGAAGAATCGTGTCCCTGCTGAGAAGATCCAGCCTTAATCTCTCAGCATTGAAGCAGTAGCTGGATTTGAAGGAACACACATTCATTGAAGGGTTTGTACATCACTGCATGAACGTTAGTGAATACACTGGGACAGATGGGAACGGAACAAATAAACTCCAGGAGGCTTTTTGAGTTTTGGACTGTCAGATTGCGCTCGTTCCCCTGCTAATCAATTGGTGGGCAGGGCAGCTGCTCTGTACCACATGTTACGAAGCAATCTCCACCGTGTCAGAGAGAGGGAATGGGTGGCAGAAGACGAAACAGAGCAAAAACAACTAGACAGACTTCACTGCACGAACCAGGAAGATTTATCATTAGCCAACGTGCTGAATCCAGACAACCCCCCCCCCCCCCCCCCCTCCAAAGACATTTGCATCCAGATACAATTCAGAAGTATACAGTACGAGCAGTTTTCATCCAAAACATGAGAAGGTAGGGTGTTCGGCCACTTGCTAAAAGGTGCAGAAAAATATATTGCCAAACAACTCCAGATGCTGGTTTACAAAGTGCTGGAGTATTTCAACGGGTCCGGCAACATCGCTGGGGCACATGGCTGTGCAATGTTTCGGGTCGGGACCCTTCTGCAGACTGCTAAAAGGGCAGGCTATTTACAAATTAAAGTACAATAAACTCATTAAGCACAATGTACATTAACATATTAATAAAGGTTCATTCAGAATGAGACGAGGGTGGTTCCATTAAAGATTATACTTTTGCTAGTTGTCCACATCTCTTGAACCCAGGCTCAAACAGTAAATGCGATACTAGAGATACACATAGATCAGCTTTCTGTGGCAAAGAATTCCAGATTCACCACCCTCTAGAGACTAAAGAAATTCTTTCTCATTCTCCTTTAAAAAAACATCCTTTAATTCTAAGGCTATGACGTCTAGTCCTAGACTCTCCCACTAGTGGAAACATCCTCTCCACTTCCAACCTGACCCAACCTGTTTTATGCGGACCTCAGCTGCAGTCTGTGTGGAGTTTGCATGATCTCTGTGAGCCGGTGAGCTTCATCCAGGGGCTCCATTATCCCCCCCACATCTCAAAGATGTGCAGACCAGTCAGTTCAATGGCCATTGTAAACTGTCCCCCAGTGTGCAGGTTAGTGGCAGAATATGGAAGTTGATGAGCATGTAAACAGAATAAATGGGATTATTCTGTAGGTATGTTACAAAACTTACCTTCAGAGGCGCTACAGTTCTGCCGCAGGCCGTGTGCGCGACTTTGGAGCCTTTGGGGGGGGGGGGGGGGGGGGGGGGGGGGGTTAAAATGCGGTTTTCCCCTTGCCACCGGAATTATATTTTCTCGGAGTGCGAGCTATTTCTGGAGATCCGTTCCGACTGCCGGTAAGTTATTTTTTTAAAATTTAATTTAATTTTTTTAAATCGCCCTGCTATTTCAGCACTGGAGTAAAATTAAAAATAACTCCTAATGCCAAGAACACCGACAACGGGGACGGATTTTACGTAGGGGACAGGTAAGTGAAAGCTGTTTATTTTTTCATATAAACCTGCTTGTTTAGGTGACTTTAATCAATGTTTCATGTTGCGAAACGGTGATTTAGTCCCCATATGAACCAGCAGTGTTTTTCCTGCCGATATTGGGTTTAAATTCACCGCAACCGCAACGTTCCAATACATCGCGTTCCAGAAAATCCCACTCGCAAGCTGTTTAAAATGCCCATTAATTTATGGGCATTAAACACTAAATTCCTTCAATTTGGCCTATAAATTCATAACAATGAGATTTAAAAATCATGTTATATTGTGAATTCTTGTGTGAATGTTATTTGGACACTTAGGCTTTTAAAAAAAAATGTTAACATTTTCTTAAGAAATGGATAGATGTTTAGATATAGTAATTGAATTTTGTAATTAGTTACAATTGGGTAACTAACTAATTATATGCTTTAATATCAGGTCATCCAAGTAAGATTGTTTCATATTAGTTTCAGAATGCTTCAATCTATAATAGCTGAAAATTTATTTCAGTTCTCTTAATTTTTAAGAAAGTTATGGGCTTTTGACTGTCCTCGATCACAACTTTTGTGTTAAGTCAATGGAAAGGCAATGGGGAGCAAGATGCTAATTTCCGAGTATCAAAATGGCCATAACTTATTTAATACTGCAGATACAAAAGTGAATTAGGTGTCAAATTAAACTTCTTTGTATGCTTTATCTGATGGGATAAATTACAGACTTGATTTTTAAAATCTCAAAATTTTGTAACATTGCTAATATGATTAGCGTAAATGAGCCCCACTCCTACCTTGACTTGACTTCCTCCCTTCATGCCTCTTGCACAGACACCATCCTTCCTTTCAATTTTTTTGTCTCTGCCGCATCTGCTTCCAAGATGAGGCTTTTCACTCGAGGACATTCGCGATATCTGCATTCTTTAGCAAAATTGGTTTTCCCCCCTTGCAATCATAGATGAATTCATCTCACCCATGTATCCTCTACGTCCCCTAGTTCTGCTCTCCCATCCCCCAGGTGGAACAAGGATTGAGCTCCCCATTTCACCTGTCACCACAACAGCCTCCGCATCCAACATGTCATTCTCCAACATTTCCACCACCCTTCAACATGATCCCACCACCAGTCAGTCACATCTTCCCATCCTCACTCCTGTCTGCATAGACTGCTCTCTCCACAACTCATTGGTTTGCTTGTCCCTTTCCACCCATACACCCCTTTCCCAGGCATTTTCCCCTAAAACCACAGGAGATGTCACACCTGTCCCTCAATTCCATTCAGCGACTCCAGCAGCCCTTCCAGGTGAGACAGAGGTTCACTTGCACCTCTTCCAACCTCCTCTATTGCATTAGGTGCTCCCGATGTGGGCTCTATTAAACCAAGCTGAAGATCCGTGAATGACAGAGGACTTCAACCCACCTATATATAGACATGGATATGACGGTAGGGACAAAGTATAGGGGTGTGGGGAAACGGATTTTTGATATGTGCCCAGTTAAACTTTCTTAATGAATACTTTTCTACCCCAGTGAGGATGGAAGCATTGTTACCTTACTTGTCCATGGGGGAACCATTGCAGAATCATGATTATATATCCATAGTTTAAAAGATCTACGGTAAAGTATATGGCCCTCTTCAAGGTAAAGGTAGGCAATTGGAGATCAAACAATTTCAATGGGATGAGATCAAATCTGGCCTGGGTATATATTTTTTTACAAATATTGACAGGAAAAACTATATTAAACAATGAGAGACCTTTAAAGAGTTGTCGCTTCGGGTACAGTTTGGGTACTTTCACACAACGGTGAGAGGTAGGGCAATTAATGCCCAAGCTTCAAAAATGACCAAAGGGATACAAAAATATAATAAAGAAAGGTAATATTGCAGATGCCAGGTTATGAACACGAGTGTGTACAAGGCTAGTCTAGGAAGTTCACAGGGGAAGTGAGAAAGGAAAGAGGGGCAAAGAGAGGGAATTACAAAAGACGGTGACAAATATAAGGAAGAATTCAAAAATACAGGAAACAAATAAATAGCATCGATTGGAGACCAAAGAGGAAATCTATGCAAGCTGAGATTATAAGGTTCTAAGTGATAGGCACAGAATTAGGCCATTTGGCCCATCAAGTCCATTCCGCCATTCAATCATGGCCGATCTATCTCTCCCTCCAAACCCCATTCTCCTGCTTTCTCCCCATAACCTCTGACACTCGTACTAATCAAAAATCTATCCATCTCTGCCTTAAATATATCCACTGACGTGGCCTTCACAGCCTTCTGTGGTGATGAATTCCACAGATTCACCACCCTCTGACTAAAGAAATTCCTCCTCATCTCCTTCCTAAAAGAATGTCCATTAATTCTGAGGCTATGACCTCTAGTCCTAGACTTGCCCACTTTAAGTCAGTCTTCTCAAGAAGATGCTAGTGGAATCGAAGCAAAGGAAGATGTAATCAAGTTTCTGGATCAGCTAACCCTTCAAGAGTAGGTTTAGAAAGACCAGCAGCACTTAGTGGATAGATTCTCTGGTTTGAATGCAATACATCTCGAATTGCTGACCAGGAGAGGAGGGAAGTTGTGAAAATCCGAGCCACAATCTTCCAAACACCTAGAGATACATGGGTAATGCCTTAATATTGCTTGTTCAAAAAATGCTATGAGGATATCCTCAGCATTTACGGAGCCACCAGGTTAATATTTGTGGTGGGAAGATTATTAAAAATTATAATCGTGAAGGAATTTGTAATCATTTGGACATACGTGGATTGATATGGGAAAGCGAGCATGCATTTGTTAAAGGGATGCTTCAGTAATTGGCAGATTACTTGACGCGGTGAATGAAAGGGTCGGTCAGGGAAGTGACTAATGGACTTTACAAAGCCGTTTGATAAAGTGCCACTTAATAGGCTTGACGGAGATTGAAGGCAATAGCATGGACAGAAGATGTGCTTAGTGAAACAGGGAGTATTTTGGCAGTCAGGAGGGAAACATGTTCCTGGTCCAGTACTTTGATAGGTGGACACAAAAAGCTGGAGTAACTCAGTGGGCAGACAGTATCTCTGGAGAAAAGGAATAGGTGACATTTCGGGGCAAGATTCTTCTTCAGACAGAGACAGGGGAAAGGGAAACGAGAGATATAGATAGATATATAATATATTTATGAAAGATATGCAAAAATGTATCCATGATACTTGAAGTTAGAGAAATCAATATTCATACCGCTTATATCGGTTGCAAGTGAAATATGAGGTGCTGTTCCTCCAATTTGAGTTTAGGCCTCACTCTGACAATGGAGGAGGCCCAGGGCAGAAAGGTCCGTGCGGGAATGTGAAGGGGAATTAAAATGCATGGCAAGTGGGAGATCAGGTAGGTCCAGGCGATAAAGTGACTTGGACTTGCTTGTAAAGGACTTTTAAAGTGACTTGGACTTTGCTTGTAAAGGCATGTAAATGACATTATTGCCTTATTAGCAGTTGACACAAAATGTGACAGCATTATGAATGACAAGTTGGGTACAAGATACAAAATGGACAAAATATGGTGGTGCAGAAAAACAGTGGGTGCTATATTTCAGCAGAACAAGAAAAAACACAGTATTCAATGGGGACCTGAGCTATGGGGAGATATTAGGGGAGTGGGACCTGCTGAATTTCTGTTAAAGAGTGCCCACAGAGATATGATGGGCCAAATATATCTCTTGTTTATAACAAGAGGAATCGAGTATAGGAGCAAAGAGGTCCTTCTGCAGTTCTACAGAGCCCTAGTGAGACCACACCACTCCTGGTAGGGAATTGAGGAATGCTGTGGAACAGAGGGATCTAGGAATAACTGTGCATAGTTCCCTGAAGGTGGAATCGCATGTAGATAGGGTGGTAAAGAAAGCCTTTGGTGTGCTGGCCTTTATAAATCAGAGCATTGAATATAGGAGTAGGGAAGTAATGTTAAAATTGTACAAGGCATTGGTAAGACCAATTCTGGAGTATGGTGTACAATTTTGGTCGCCTAGTTATAGGAAGGATGTCAACAAAATAGAGAGAGTACAGAGGAGATTTACTAGAATGTTGCCAGGGTTCCAGCAACTATGTTACAGAGAAAGGTTGAACAAGTTAGGTCTTTATTCTTTGGAGCGCAGAAGATTAAGGGGGGACTTGATTGAGGTCTTTAAAATGATGAAAGGGATAGACAGAGTTGACGTGGATACGTTTTTCCCATTGAGGGTAGGGAAGATTCAAACAAGAGGGCATGACATGAGAATTAAGGGACAGAGGTTTCGGGGTAACGTGAGGGGGAAATTCTTTACTCAGAGGGTGGTGGCTGTGTGGAATCAGCTTCCAGCAGAAATGGTGGAGGCAGGATCGATTTTAACATTTAAGAGTAAAGTGGATAGGTATATGGACGTGAAGGGAATGGAGGGGTATGGTCTGAGTGCAGGTAGATGGGACTAGGGGAAAACAAATGGTCGGCACGGACTGGAAGGGCTGAGAGGGCCTGTTTCCGTGCTGTAATTGTTATATGGTTAAAGGAATATAGGAACTGAGAGACCCAAGGGTAATTGTGAATCATTTGGTAAAAGTGGAAGGGCAGGTTGAGAAAGTAGTTATAAGTAAACAGGATCCTTTATGTTTTTAAACTGAAAAAGAAAATATAACATGAAAATCAAGATGAGCTTCTATAAGGAGTTGTGCAGCAAATTCAGGACTCTATATCGTTGGAAAGTCATGAAGTGCTTAAACATGGCATGGGATAGATTTACAGTGTGTCTCCAAGGATTTGTGAATAGCCAGATGTTCTTCTGGGAACAGACGTGGCTGCAAGTGAATCTGACAGAGGCATTTAATTTAATGAATCATCTACAAAGAGTAAAGATAGAGAAACTGATCCCAATGGTAAACTGATCAAGAACAAAAAGAATCAATTTTAATAACTGGCAAGAAAAAACAGAAGTGGCAAGAGGAAAAGCATTTAAGCAGCAAATGGAATTCACTGCCAAGGGTAGCAGAGTAAATAGATTCAACCATAATATTCAATGGGGACCTGAGCTATGGGGAGATATCAGGGGAGTGGGAACTGCTGAATTTCTGTTTAAGAGTGCCCACAGAGATATGATGGGCCAAATATATCTCTTGTTTATAACAAGAGGAATTGAATATAGGAGCAAAGAGGTCCTTCTGCAGTTGTACAGAGCCCTAGTGAGACCACACCTGGAGTATGGCGTGCAGTTTTGGTCCCCTAATTCGAGGAAGGACATTCTTGCTATTGAGGGAGTGCAGCGTAGGTTTACAAGGTTAATTTCCGGGATGGCAGGACTGTCACATGCTGAGAGAATGGAGCAGCTGGGCTTGTACACTCTGGAGTTTAGAAGGATGAGAGGGGATCTCATTGAAACGTATAAGATTGTTACGGGTTTGGACACGCTAGAGGCAGGAAACATGTTCCCGATGTTGGGGGAGTCCAGAACCAGGGGACACAGTTGAAGAATAAGGAGTAAGCCATTTAGAACGGAGACGATGAAACACTTTTTCTCACAGAGAGTGGTGAGTCTGTGGAATTCTCTGCCTCAGAGGGCGGTGGAGGCAGGTTCTCTGGATGCTTTCAAGAGAGAGCTAGATAGGGCCCTTAAAAATAGCAGAGTCAGGGGGTATGGGGAGAAGGCATGAACGGGGTACTGATTGGGGATGACCAGCCATGATCACATTGAATGGCGGTGCTGGCTCAAAGGGCCTAATGGCTTACTCCTGCACCTATTGTCTATTGTCAAATAGCCTCCTTCCATGCTGTAATCTCTCTACAATTCCAGAATTCCCTCAGGATACCCAGGGTTGGACAATAAATGCAGTCTTGCCAATGCTGTCTACATCTTAAGATCAATTATTTTCAATAATAATAAATAACTCTTATTTCTCATTAGCAATTATTATCCATTACGTACTGTATTACATGTGTAATATTACCTGCGTAATATATGGATTTATTACACTATAGGAGTCTTGGACTGGTAATCCCATGTACGAAAATTCACAATTCTACTAGCAAACTCTGAGAATCGAAATCAGTTTGTTTCTTTAAGTCCAGACTGTAGGTCCTGACTGTCATGATAACTCAACTGGGGCGACACTGACATTTTTTCAGGAAGGACAACCACTGAAAGGACAACCAGGGTGACACGGTGGAATCGCGGATAGAGCTACTGCCTTACAGTTGCAGAGACCCGGGTTCAATCCTGACCATGGCCGCTTCTCTGCACAGAGTTTGTACGTTCTCCCGTGACCGGCATGGGTTTTCTCCGAGATCTTCGGTTGCTTCCCACACTCCAAAGACGCACAGGTTTGGAGGTTAATTGGCTTGGTATAAATGTAAAATTGTGTAGGAGTGTATTAGTGTGTTGGGATCGCTGGTCAGTGCAGACTCGACGGGTGGAAGGGCCCCCCACCCACCCTGCACTGTATCTCAAAACTAAACACTGCCTTCCTTCAGTCTGTTCTATGTTTAACCATAATCTGAGTGACTGACTCTGAACTTCTCTCTGGAGTAATCACGCAAGGTTTCTCGTGATTTCACGCTGCCAATTGAGGAGACTAATGATGGAGATTAAATGCAAGCCTTTCCAACGATGGGGTATTTGGAAAGGCTCTTATTTCTCTTCTCTGAGCTCTTGAAGTATGGTAGGAGGTGGCAGCGGGTAGGGAAGAGACAATAGCATTATTATCATAGGAATTTGATGAACACTGAGACACAAGGATGATTTTTAAGTATTAAAAAAAAATTAGACAGCAATCGTTTCTGCAGGTCTGGTATTAGGGGGCGGGGACAGTAGACGGTGGTAGAGTTGCTGCCTTATAGCGCCAGAGACCCAGGGTTTGATCCCGACTACAGTCTGTACAGAGTTTGTACGTTCTCCCGGTGACTACGCGAGTTTTCCCAGGGTGCTCCGGTTACCTACCACACTCCAAAGACATAGAGGTCTGTAGGTTAATTGGCTTTGGCATGTTGTAAAATTGTCCCTAATGTGTAGGATAGTGCTAGTGCATGGGAAATGCCAGAAGGCTCAGTGGGCAGAAGGGCCTGTTTCTACACTGCATCTCTAAACTAAATTTAACAAAACTAAACTATAAGAGTGTTTGAACAAAAATACCCTGGTCAGTGGCAATGTACCTTTGCACGCCGTTGCTTCCTCAAAGCATTGTGACTGCAGGTCAGAGGACCCACCTATAACATCACAGCATTACAAATCCAGCTTGATAAAGCACCGATAGACACAAAAAGCTGGAGTAACTCAGCAGGACAGCAGCATCTCTGGCGAGAAGGAATGGGTGACGCTTGGGGTCTCGAGTTACTTCAGCTTTTTGTGTCTACCTTCGGTTTAAACCAGCATCCTATATACTTCACAAAGCACAGCATGGGACTCGTGTTCGAAAATTAATACCCTCCACACAATTTTATACTCCAAACTAGCCGGTGGAAACGTGCACTGATCTGAGGTTCGAAGAGCCTGCTCTCCCTATATGTTTTTCTCAAGTGAAGAACAGATCCACTCATTTCAGTCAAAGAGCCATTCCTTTTCTTGGTGAAGTAATGGGATTAGTCCAATATCACCCATCCTTTCCTAAACAGCATTGATCCGACCATTTGGAGGCAACTCACCCTTTCGAGGACAGGACCTTTGAACTCTTTTGAGGGCTTTCATTTCAAATAAAAACCTTGAAATTAGTTTTCCGTCACTCTATTTTCAGTTCACCCTTACGGTCACTTTCACAGAGAAATCCACAGGAAACTTAAAAGATACTATGCCACAAATTAATATTTATTAGCATAGGCCAAATTACTTTATAAGTCTAGTAAAAATCAAAGGACAGATGCATTGGAAATCTCCTTCCCAATAAGTACGTGAAATGAGTGGTATGGCTGTCAAAGGTTACGGGGAGAAGGCAGGTGAATTGGGTTGAGAGGGAAACAGAGATAAGCCATGATCGAATGATGGAACAGACTCGATGGGCCGAATGACCTAACTCTTCACCTAGATCTTATATTCTAAACTGCATCCAAATAAGATTGGAATAAAACGGAACAGTAAGGACCCGTTTCACTGAGCCACTTATCTCCGTATCAAGAATCCTAGTAAATTAGAAAGTTAAGTAATTCAAAACAGTCAGTTGAACAGAGTTAGGAAATCACCTGAGCAACACATTGAAGAGGGTTTCTGATACGGTCACATTATTTGATTAAAACTATTGATTATAAAACTGATACATGATCCAAATGCTAAATTGGTTTAAATCTTAGGGATTAATCCATCAATAATCTCAATTGGACATCAATAAAGTGAAATTGCATGTGCTGAGTGATAAACACCTCAACTCTCCTCGCAAGGGAGCCAAGGGTGACATCAGTAACACGAACTACGCATACAAGGTGTCAGAGGTTATGGGGAGAAGGCAGGAGAATGGGCCTAGGAGGGATAGATCAGCCAGATTGAATGGCAGAGTAGACTTGATGGGCCGAATGGCCTAATTCTACTCCTATTCCTTATGACAATGATTTAGCAGCTTCCAATACCTTCTGAGTTTAAACAAAAGGACATTTAGCCTCAATAACATTTGCTGCTGATTCTCTATGAGAACCTCACTTTTAATGCATTTCACATATTTACAATGCTGATCAATTAAAACCATCCATTATTCCTCAAGTCAACGTTCTCAATACCATCGTTGTTACCACACTCCACCCACACATTCAATCTTATAAAAACTATTTTTGATGCAACAAGATACAACTTTGTGCTTGTTTCACTTTAATATACCTCACAGCAAGCTCCCTTCATTTCACAGAGCCACAGATCATCTGTTGGTCCCTAGGCCTGTAAAGAACAAGAATGTCAAACTTCTCCTTAGATACAATGTGACAGCAGCAAGATGGAAAAGCAAAGCAGCTTTTAAACATAAGGCCCCCGACAAGACCATCAACTCCCAAGAGTTTGGAAACCAGCACCAGGGAAACCTGAAGACAGATGAAAACCATTTCACGCTCAAAGGACTTTTCTAATCTGGAGACTGTCAAGAGTATATTCAAACACATAGTCAATCATATTACAATAGTCACATTTAATTAACTTCAGACCCAATAGTCCAAAATGACATTCAACCCTTTCAGTTCTATACAAAGTTCAGAATGAATCATACCAGGCTTTTCCAACAAGACGAGATTTCATTGGGCTGGTAAATTGTTATTCTTGCTGTGTGTGAAAAACAAGAGTTCCAAATGAAAAAGGCACAGAGCAGTGACTGATCCTTATGTGAGAGGGGAGGGACAAGCAGCTCTAGCGGAAAAGGTGGAGATTCAAAGTCATCCTAGTGCAACAGGATAAAAAGGGGGAGAACACAAGTATTCACCATTGAACACCAGTGTAGGGAATAGTGTACAGTCCACTGCACCATGCTATTCAAAGGGCTGCATGTACGGATATCAATGAATTGTAATAGATCAAATCTGCTCTTGGTGCAGCCAATGCCAAGGCTCTCTGGGGAGGACCACAGTCTAGGTTTCTTCCTGCAAGGGCCAGGAAGCCAGCGGGTAAGATCATCTCTGACCCCTCTCACCCTGGCCACAAACTCTTTGAATCACCTCCCTCTGGAAGGCGACTCTGGACTGTCAAAGCTGCCACAGCCAGACATAAAAACACCTTTTTTTCATGAGTAGTAGCTCTACTCAGAAACCAAAAATCTGTGGCCTCCTTTTGCACTGGTATTTACTTAATTCACATGTTTAATCAATAATGTTTTATTATTAAGGTTGAATGTTTTATATGTCATTCCAATGTGAATACTTGTATGTGAATACTTGGCCAATAAACGTATTCATTCATTCATTCCGCTGCTGGACATTGAGGGGCAGGTATGGTGGAGTCGCCACTCAAACGAGGGAAGGGATATCACCCCATGAATGGCAAGGGTGCCGGGTAAAAAAAGATATTTGTGAACACTACGATACAACGTTAATGAATCCATGTAAAGCCTCTGAGAGTGTGGGAAGAATTTTTGCACAGTTCTTGTTTTGTATATAATTTGACTTTGGGTTTTTTTAAGGATCAAATCTACTGCCAGATGGGGAGTGAACAACGTCAAAACCTTCAGGACAGAATGTGCAATTGTTTTACACGGGCAGAAATAAAATCATACAAAGAAACACTCTGCAGGTTGGGCAGCATCTGTGGAAAAAGAAACAGTTAATGTTTCATGTCTAAAGTTGGGTCTCGACCCGAAATGCCACCTATCTATGTTCTACAGAGATGCTGCCTGACCTGCTCTTTCTGCAGTACTTTGTATCCTTTAATATTTTTGTATGGTACTCATTATCAGAGGTTTGATGATGAAGGGTCCTGGACCCAAATCAATATATCTTTTTTCTCTCACCACAGATGCTGCTTGACCTGTTGAGTGTTTCCAGTACTTCCTGGGTTAATTTCAGATTTTCTAGCATCTGAAGTTTTTACTTAAGGGCAGAACCTTTAAGACTCCCCCCTTTGCAGCAGAAATGTTTCTCTGCATTGGGTCAGCACTAGGTAGGGGGAATCTGTTCAGCATCTTCCCAATATTTGGCATAACTGCAATGGCATACCATTTCTTGGAGTCCCAACAATACTGTAATAGGAGATTGGGAGAAGCTTTTAAGGTGTCCAAAATTATTTCCAGTGCCGTAAACCAATAACAAAATCTCTCCTGACGAAGCGGAAAACCAGACTATCCTGCTACACCGTAAAGAGCATGAAAAGTGACTGAATTATAAAGGCTGACTCACAGGCAACACAAATCCAGGGTCCCAGGTTCAATATTGACCTCTGCTATTAAACATGTGGAGTTTGTACAGATGCTCCACGAGTTACGACGCTTCGACATGATATTTCGACTTTACGATGGTGCAAGTACTCGGCAACGTCAGCGAGCCGCGGCTCACTTCCGGTCACGTGATCAAAGTGTATTAAATGCATTTTTGACTCGCGATATTTTCGATTTACGATGGGCTTATCGGAACGTAACCCCATCGTAGGTCAAGGAGCAGCTGTACATTCTCCCTTGTGACTATATTATCTCGTTTCCCCTCCATATCCCAAAGGCATGCAGGCTGGTACACATAACATAGATTCGTACAGCACGGAAACAGGCCTTTCAGCCCACAATATCTGTGCTGGCCATTACTCCAATCTCAACTAACTCCATCTGCTGGCACCACATTGTATCCCACTATTCCCAGCATGTCCGCATGTCTATTTCAATGCACTTTACAAGTCGCTATCATGTCTGCATCAAACATTGCCACTGGCAGCGGGCTCTGGGCACTTACACTCTCTGTAAAAGAAAAATAAAAACTTGCCTTAAACTCACCGTACTCCTGTACTAACGAGTATTTAACATTTCCATGCTGGGAACAAGACCCTGACTATCTACTCGATCAATAACTCTTATAATTTTATATATCAGAATACTCCTCAGCCTCAAATGCTCCAGCTAAAACAATCCAAGATTGTCCAATCTCTCTTCATATCTAATACACCAGAATCCAGGCCGCATCCTGCTGAAACTCTTCTAGGACCTCTTCTACATTTACCTTTCGAAAGCGTCCGCATGCTTCCTGTAATTGTGTGCAATGCTGGTTGTGTGCAATTCAGGTTGCACACAATACTCTAACTGTGGCCCAACCAAAGTTTTATTCATCTGCAAATGGGTTCTATGGGCATTTGATCATTTTCACCATTGTGCAAGTGAATTATAGAATCTGGGGGAGATCGATGGGAATAGAAAGAATTAACTAGAAATTCAATGGAATTAGTGCATTGACAGTCAGCTCTGCATGGAGTAAGTGAGCTGAAGGGCTTGTTCTAGTGGTGTAGGACTGTGAAATGTCCATTCTGTATGAGCTTACACTGAGTGATAGATGATAAATAGACTGTAGTAAGCTCTTTAATTGCAGGATTCATAACATGACCTTCACTTTCAAGCTCACACCACATAAAACCTCTATATGTTTATAACTGAGAAATGAAAATCGTTGAAAGCAAGACCAAAAAAAGCACCAAATCTATTCAAATGTAACTTCTCCATTGAAACTTGTAACACGTGGGATATTAATCTTCGGTACTTGGAGTTTCTGAATCAATTCTGGTGATGAAACATAGAAACATAGAAATTAGGTGCAGGAGTAGTATTCACCCTTCGAGCCTGCACGATGATCATGGCTGATCATCCAACTCAGTATTACCTGCTTTCTCTCCATACCCTCTGATCCCCTTAGCCACAAGGGATAGCCAATGAACTGGCCCTCAACTACCCTCTGTGGCAGAGAGTTCCAGAGACTCACCACTCTCTGTGTGAAAAAAGTCTTTCTCATCTCGGTCTTTAAAGGATTTCCCCTTATCCTTAAGCTGTGACCCCCTGTCCTGGACTTCCCCAACATCGGGAACAATCTTCCTGCATCTAGCCTGTCCAACCCCTTAAGAATTTTGTAAGTTTCTATAAGAATTCCAGACAGTATAAACCGAGTCTATCCAGAAGACAGTCCTGACATCCCAGGAATCAAACCAACAACTGAAGTAGAACCTCCCTGCTCCTGTACTCAAATCCTTTTGCTATGAAAGACCATTCGCTTTTTTCACTGCCTGCTGCACCTGCATGCCTACTTTCAATGACTGGTGTACATGACACCAGGTCTCGCTGCATCTCCCCTTTTCCTAATCGGAGTCTGCTTTCCTGTTTTTGCCACCAAAGTGGATAACCTCACATTTATCCACATTATAACTGCATCTGCCAAACATTTGCCCACTCACCCAGCCTATCCAAGTCACCTTGCAGTCTCCTAGCATCCTCCTCACAGCGAACACTGCCCCCCAGCTTAGTGTCATCCGCAAACTTGGAGATATTGCCTTCAATTCCCTCATCCAGATCATTAATATATATTGTAAACAGCTGGGGTCCAGCACTGAGCCCTGCGGTACCCCACTAGTTACTGCCTGCCATTGTGAAAAGGACCCGTTTACTCCTACTCTTTGCTTCCTGTTTGCCAGCCAGTTCTCTATCCACATCAATACTGAACCCCTAATACCGTATGCTTTAAGTTTGTATACTAATCTCTTATGTGGGACCTTGTCGAAAGCCTTCTGGAAGTCCAGATATACCACATCCACTGGTTCTCCCTTATCCACGCTACTAGTTACATCCTCGAAAAATTCCACAAGATTCGTCAGACATGATTTACCTTTTGTAAATCCATGCTGACTTTGTCCAATGATTTCACCACTTTCCAAATGTGCTGCTATCCCATCTTTAATAACTGACTCTAGCAGTTTCCCCACATGTTAGACTAACTGGTCTGTAATTCCCCGTTTTCTCTCTCCCTCCCTTCTTAAAAAGAGGGGTTACATTTGCTACCCGCCAATCCTCAGAACTACTCCAGAATCTAAAGAGTTTTGAAAGATTATCACTAATGATTTCCTGAGCTACTTCCTTAAGTACTCTGGGATGCAGCCTATCTGGCCCTGGATTTATCGGCCTTTAATCTATTCAATTTACCAACACCACTTCCCGACTGACCTGGATTTCACTCAATTCCTCCTTTGACCCACAGTCCCCTGCTATTTCCGGCAGATTATTTATGTCTTCCTTAGTGAAGACGGAACCAAAGTAGTCAATTGGTCCGCCATATCCTTGTTCCCATGATCAACTCACCTGTTTCTGACTGCAAGGGACCTACATTTGTTTTAACTAACCTCTTTCTCTTCACATATCTAAAAAACTTTTGCAGTCAGTTTTTATGTTCCCTGCCAGTTTTCTTTCATAATCTATTTTTCCTTTCCTAATTAAGCCCTTTGTCCTCCTCTGCTGGTCTCTGAATTTCTCCCAGTCCTCTGGTATGCTGCTTTTTCTGGCTACTTTGTACGCATCATCCTTTGCTTTGATACTATCCCTGATTTCCCTTGTTATCCACGGATGCACTACCTTCCCCGATTTATTCTTTTGCCAAACTGGGATGAACAATTTTTGTAGTTCATCCATGCAGTCTTTAAATGTCTTTATAAGAGTCATAGAGTGATACAGTGAAACTGGTCCTTCGGCCCAACTTGCCCACACCAGCCAATAAGTCCCAGCTACACTAGTCAAACCTGCCTGCGTTTGGTCCATGTCCCTCCAAAACCTGTCCTATCCATATACCTATCTTTAACTGTTTCTTAAATGTTGGGATAGTCCCAGCCTCAACTACACCCACCATCCTTTGTGTGAAAAAGCTACTCCTCAGATTCCTATTAAATCTTTTCCCCTTCACCTTAAAATCACCTCATGATAATTGGCGTCAACTACTTTCATTTGGCCCACAGTGCGCATTCCATACATCCTCGTGACACAGATGGAACACACAAAAGTCAATGCTGGCTCACAGAGTAACCCCATTCTCCAATACCTATTCACCCCTTTCTCATCAATTCACCCAGATCCTACCACTCACACACAAGGGGCAATTCATCGTGACCAATTAACCTGCCAACGGGCATGTCTTTAAATGTGGGAGGAAACTGAATCACCCAGGGTAAACTCAACACAGTCAAAATACGAATGTGCCAACTTCATGCAGACAGTGCCCAAGGCAAGGATTGAACCTCGGTCCCTGGAACCGCAAGGCATTAGCTCTATCAGTTGTGCCACTGTGCCAATCCAGTCAACGCGATCATTGGTCCCACTTACCTTCCACCCTTACCTCCCCTGCTCGGTCTAAGCATCCAGGGAGATACCAGAGCCACAGCCTGGCATTGCCACATCTTGCCAAGCAAACCTTCCATTGGCGTTCACATGAAGGAGACGTTAGATTTCATGTCTAAACACCCGCGCTGTGTTATGGGCTTGTGCTACATCTGTCAACTCGACAAAGCAAATTTAAATTATGTTTAAATGAAGACTTCAAATACGGGTCCTGGTTAATCATTCATGGGGGGGGGGATCAAACAGAGACAGAAACAGACTGTGCATTAAGCAAAGTGCTTGGATTTCTAAAGCATCCTGCCGTCTCTGCTGGGAGACATTTGGTGGCCAATTGCTTCCAGTGATGTACAGAGCATCAAAAGCCAGAGAACAGGAATCAATGAATAATTGAATTCAGCCAAGAGAAAAACATGCATCTATTCTGGGAACCACCCGTTCGTTCTTCTTGCCCTGTGTCATTAACTCCCCACAGGGTCAGTGAGGCAGCTTGTGTCCAAACATTTATCTGCAGAATTATAACCAGTCAGCTGGGAATTCAGGCCTCATTGCTCTCACAGATCATGTGCTTGCATCAGGCTTAGACCGTCTGCTGGCAACACTTGGAACTTTCTTGGTTAAAAGCAAAAAAAAAAATAGAGTCATAGAGCTGTACAGCAGAGAAACGGACCCTTTGGCCCAATGACACTGCCAACCATTTTGCCCACCCACACCAATCCCATTCACCTGTATTAAGACCATATCCTTCTGTCCCTTGCCCATTTAAGTGCATGTCTAAATGACTCTTAAACAGAGTGATCATATCTGATTCTCCACCTCCTCTGGTTGCATGTTCCAGATATAAATCATTGTGTCAAAACTTACCTCAAAGAGCCCTTTTGAAACTTCTTCCTCTCGCCTTAAAACTATGCCTCCTCGTTTTTGAGCCCTATATCACATGGAAACGTTTCAGATTCATAATCGCATCTCTGTCTTCCATAAGTTTATAAACGTCCCACATATCACCCCTCAGCCTCTTTCACTTCAGGCCCTGCCTATTCAATTTCTCCCCTAAACCAAAGTCCTCCAAGCCAGACAAATTCTGGTAAATCTCCTCATCCAAAAAATAACTTATTTTTAATTTCAATTCTCTCATCCTTCAGGAACACAGTCGACGATAGCATTTGATTCATTTAATTTCTACATGTAAAAAAAAAGGAACTGCAGATGCTGATCTGAAGATGGGTCCCGGCTTGAAACGTCACCCATCCATTTGCTCCAGAGATGCTGCCTGACCTGTGGTGACATTCCAGCATTTTGTGTCTATCTTTGTAATTTAGACAACTATATTAACAAATAACATGTTTCTACTGGCATGTTTAAAAGTAATTTACATGCAGACGAAATGTTACGTTAAACGGCTCCAGAGACTGAAAGATACATTTGCCAGCAACAAAATATAGCCCGCAACCATCCATTTAATACTGGGTATGTTTAAGTTACAGAGTGTAGTGGCAAAATACATTAATTACATGGGTTGGATTTTAAAGTGCAATTTACCAAGTTTGTTTATTTCACACAATAGTTCCCCTGTAGCAGGAACTGTAAAAGTTAACAGAAGGGAAAAGGGCTCGATGATTCCTCTCTGAATGTGTCAAGTCTTAGTTAGAAATTATAATTCACTCCCCACACCAAATATTTATTCCCATCTCACTCTCTCCCTTGGTTTTCCAATTCAACTACACTCTTTGGAAAATCTGTTCACAAACCAACCACCTGCAGCGTACCCAATTCCTTGTTCAATTCAAACAGCCAAGCAGCCGTTTTAGTCCACAACTTTATTACATGTTGGCTGTCCTACCCAAGAAAACTCTGCTCAGGAAACACTGCACGATCAAAACAAATACTTTAATTACCCCTGAAGAAAGATTCCGACACAAAATACTACCTTTCCAGATGCTGCCCAACCCACTGTGGACTTCAGCACTTTGTGTTTTGACTTTAATTCTCCTCACAGCCGTCTCTACTCCAGTCTTTTGAGCGTTTAATCTGTGCATATATGGGAGCCCTTGCCTGATTAGCAATGGACTATGTTGAATGGGGTGTGGAGAAGATCAGTTGCCTTACATCAGGCCTTATGAGTTTAGGCTCCTTAGGAGGAACATCAAGGAATTCCGTATACATTCTAAAAGAGTTTGAAGAAGAGTCCCGGCCTGAAACATAATCTACACATGTTCTCCCGGAATGCTGCCTAACGCGCTAAATTACTCCAGCATTTTGTTTTCTCTCCGCATATCCCATTTTGCCAATGCCTTCCTCCTCTGCTGGGAGATGGGTCAGTGGATGCTGAGCAAGGACATCCCCCCTGCGGCTGCCTCATTCCTCCTGCTCCTTTCGCTCGTGTTGCCTTCCAGGTTCTGCCTAGTGGCCCTCGGGCTCCAGAACTCCTTCAGCCTATCCTCTAGTGAGGCTCCACGATATGGCCTCCATACCTTGGTGCAGACAATAAAACCCAATGCTTCAGAAGAAAGCCAGCATATGATTGTATTGGTTATCAGCAGCAGTGGGCAGTCATGGGAGGCAAAGGTTGCCCTTGGCCCCAATAATCAAGTCCACTGGACATTGGCAAGCAGTATGGGCTCCTTCACCATGAAATAGTCAGGTGTGTGTCTGGAAAACATGGCACTGACCACCCCGATATTCTTCTGGCGATCCACCACAGTCCACACATTGAACGAGAGAAAGCCTTTCCCGCTGGTGAAAAGGTCGGGATTATTAACGGGAGCCTTTGTTCATGTTGTAGGAGCAGAATTGGGCCATTCGGCCCAACAAGTCTACTCTGCCATTCAATCGTGGCTGATCTATCTCTCCCTCTCAACCCCATTCTCCTGCCTTCTCCCCACAACCCCCGACATCTGTACTAATCAAGAATCTGTCAATCTCCACCCGTAAAAATATCCACTAACTTGGTGTCCATAACCTTCTGTGGCAAAGAATTTCACAGATTCACTTCGCCTCCCTCTGACTAAATACATTCCTCCTCATCTCCTTTCTAAAAGTATGTTCTTTTATTTTGAGGCTATAGCATCAATGAGCTTCAATGAGGTCCCCCTCCATCTAAACGCCAGCGAGTACAGGCCCAGTGCTGTCAAACGCTCATCACCACCTATCCCCACTGATGCCTGTACTAAGGTGCCATCCCCTCAGCATGGCCTGCTGAATAACCCACTGGCTTGGATGTTCTATCACATACAGGTCTCAGGCATTGTGTGTGATCTGTCATCACTGTCGCAAGTGTGGGTTGGAGACAGGGGATGAAGCAGTGGTGAGGAATGGATCATGGATATTTGGGAAAGGATTACCAGTGGGTGTGAGGGGATCAATACCTGGGAGGAAATTTAGAGAGCAGATTGGCATGGGTGGCATTGAGCGGATGACTGGGGTTATCAGCATCAAAGTGAAGGGGAGGTGGAAAGAAAGCTCTAATGGAGAAAGATAAAGAAGGCACCTACCTGGAGAAGGATGGACTTCCAGGATTCTCCCGCAGCTGCCAGGCATGCCCCGCCCTTTAATATACATTGAAGCAGGTCTTGTCCCGCTGACCACGGCTTGCGCTATACCTAATGGTTCTCAAGTGCATGGTAGAACTTTGTGCTTGTGAGGATATACCAGGTGACATCAATACATTAACAATATCAGTGTGTGCTTTTCAGAAAATGACCTCAGAACACAAAGCTTTGGTCAACTCCAAATGAGACCAGTTCTGATCCGAGCTCCTTCATCATCCTGTGCATCTACTCACTCACCTCACCTGATGAAAATCTCCAATTGTGGTTTCAAAAACCCAACTGACCACTGGAAGAGGGGTTGAGACTTTTGTTTATTCTTGGGTTGCAAAATGCTTCCTGATATCCCTCTCATAATGTCCAGACTCCACTTTTAAAGAGAGTCCCTCCTTGATTTACTCATTGGAGGCCATGAAGAAACAAGAGCATACGGAAGAAACCCACCTCTGTATTGATCCCATGGAAAAAAAACAGCAATGGTCAGAACTTCAATATCTGGACATATTTTACTTTGTCGCCTCGTCTCAGTAAGTTGGAAAAAAGCTTCCTTACTTTAGTTTACTCTTTACTTTGGAGATAATACAGGGACACAGGCCCTTCTCGCCCCACCAGCAGTCACCCCGCACACCTTCACTATGTTACACACGAGGGACAATTTACAATTTTATCAAAGCCATTTAACCTACAAACCTGGATGTCTCTGGAGTGTGGGAGGAAACCAGAGCAGCCAGAGAAAGCCCACATGGTCGCAGGGAGAACGTTCAAACTCCGTTCAGACAGCACCAGCAATCATGTATTGCCTTTCCACAGACTGGTTAGCACGCAATAAAGGCTTTTCACTGTACCTCGGTACACGTGACAATAAACTAAACCCTCAGTCAGGATCGAACCCATGCCTATATTTAAGCAAATGCATGTTGTAGCCCAACAGCGGCAAAGGGCAGCCAGGCCAGTACATTTCCCCAGCTTGCATTTGACATTGCTGAAATAAAGATAAATCGGATAATGTTTCCCCTCTTTCCCCCCCACAAAATCTCAGGGCAACCTTTGAATCCTCAGCACCAACAATCAAAATGAAAAGATATTGATAGAGTAGCTTTAACACCAATTCTCCAACACCTTGTGCAGTTGGTAGTTCCGAGCTAAGAAATTACCTCAAAGACCAGACCTCCTTGGGTAGGCTTTATTAACATGTCTGCTTAAATTGACCTTGCATGTATGTATGAAACCTTGGGAAAGGTGAATTTATTCATTCCGACTGCCTTAAATCCAGTTGGGCAGCATGGTGGAGCAGTGGGCGAGTTGCTGCCTTGCAACAACAGGGACCCAGATTCGATCCTGAAGACGGGTGCTTGTCAGTCCGGAGTTAGTAAGTTATCCCCGTGACCTGCGTGGGGTTTCCTCCAGGATCCTCCCACACTCCAAAGATGTACAGGATTGTAGGTTAATTGGCTTGGTATAAAAGAGTAATTGTCCCGAGTGAGTGGGATAGTGTTGATGTGCAGGGATTGCGGGTTGGCGCAGAACTGGTGAGCCGGAGAGCCAGTTTCCGCGCTCTGAACTACAAAAGAAAAAGGTAAGCACGTACACATATTGTGCCCGTATTTTTACAATCGCCTCCAAGATGCATGAAATCATCTCACACACTTCTTGGCGGACAAGCATTTCCTTACAGAATGGTACAGAGCTATCCCTCTCCCTTAGAGAGATCCATACTTTTCACAAGAACAACACTGATTTAGTGGCAGATTCCTGGCCCACCCCACCAATAACAACATGGACATGGTAGCAAAGTGCTTACGTTCCGGGAGCTATCCTGATGTATATGCAACAGCAAACTCAATCCTACTGTTGCAGTTTCAGAATTTAGGGGCGGCACAGTGGCATTGCAGTAGAGCTACTGCCTTACAGCGCCAGAGAGCCTGGTTCGATCCTGGCTACAGGTGCTGGTCTGTACGGAGTTTGTACGTTCTCCCCGTGGGTTTTCTGCAAGTTCTTTGGTTTCCCCCCACACTCCAAAGACGTACAAGCTTGTAGGTCAATTGGATTGGTATAATTGTAAAATTGTCCCTAGTGTGTGTAGGATAATGTGCAGGGATCGCTGGTCGGCGCGGACTCGGTCTGCTGAAGGGTCTGTTTCCGCGCTGCATTTCTAAACTAAATTTTAGCTTTTGTTTCTAATAAAATGCAGTAATGGAGAAAGATAACACTGCCAGTATTGATAGTTCTTGAGACAAATTGTTAAACAACCCAATGATATTACTGACGTTGTTCAGGAAAATAAATCCTCCATCCTTATTGATTGTGGCCAATATATATTCTGGTCCAACATTCCTACTGGTTGACTCTTCAGTGATTCCTGTGTGGGTCAAGCACGTAAAAGGCAAACTATAGAATCAACCTTCAAATTATTTTGTAAAAAATGTGCACTTGAGTCACCCACATGCTATAGCAGTGTTTTATTTTCCCCAAAAGAAAGGAAGTTCTTTTACCAAAACCCCTTTAGATTGTATGCTACCTCACGAGGCTGGAACTTTATGCCCATAGCTAATTACCCTTGAGAAAACAATACTGAACATCCCCCCCCCCCTTCAACCATTGTGGTCCTTTTGGTGAAAGCTCTCCCACCATGCAGTTGGACTGGGGGTTCCAGCCTTCAGTCCCAGTGAAGACAAAGGCATTCAATTGCAACATAATGAAAAATTTGGTTTAAAAAAAAAATCAGCCAGGAAGCCATGGACATTTTATTTAATTTTGCAGCCAAATGACTAAAGGTCAAAGGTCAAACCATGTGCCTTCCCAGAAGACATTAATGTCCCTTTAGTTGTGGGCTCTACTGACTACAGAATGAATGCTTCAGAGATCACAATGCTGATCACTGCAGGACAAACAAACGCCTCACAACTGTAACAAAGTTAAATAGTTTCAAGAATTAGACGGAGAAGGTGTGTGGCAGCAATTAAACAGATCTTGGAGGATCTTTTTTGGTATTAGCGATTAACTCAGCCTTACTTCTTCAAGGTGATGGTGTATTCTGCCATATGTTACATATAAACCGGCAATTGTTAACATCTGCATCTCCCTAACTCCCAGCTGGAAGAAAAGACAAAAAGAAAAAAAAAAATTACATCTAGCCTAACCCTAACCCTTTTTTTTTACTTCAAGTATTAAAAAACCAAGTCTCTTCTCACTCAACTCCTTGGGATTAACCCGTCTGATGTGGGAGAGATTCCATATGGAGTCGGCAGACAAGTTTCTGTTACACACCAGTGCCTCTGGAGAGTTGGTGGGGTCAGAGGGGAAAGTGATGCCTGGATACATAGAAGCCCAAGACCCATTTAAAAGTCACTTTATATAACAACCAAAAATCTCTCAACAAAACACATTCCTCATGTCATTTTCACACTTTCCTTGCCTTGCAGCTGAAAACTAAATTAAACAAAAATAAAGCAAGATTCAAAACTACTCAAGTCGCAATTCTTTAGCCCCTTCTGATGCATCTGGTAACTGGGAATCTACAAGTGTTCAATTGGGCTTCTGATCAGTAACCACACAGTGACTAACAGAGGTCATTGTTGGGCAAATGATCCTAATATACTTTTTGACACGTAATCTGCAGTGGTCTTCAACCCTTTTCCCCTAGATTGATAACAATAAAGGACAAAAGAAAACTGTGAACTGTTTTTCTTGTCTCCGACAGCACTTTGCTTCCTTCCTTAGAGAAAATCTGGTAAATAAATTAAAAGCAAAACACTAAGTTCCAGAATAACTCAAAGGATCAGGCAGCATCTCTGGAGAAAAGGTATAGGCGATGTTTCGGATTTGGACCTTTCTTCAGACTGATTGTAGCAGCGGAAAGAAAGCTGGAAGAGAGATGTGGGGATGGGATAAATTTCAGTGAGGGGGGGGGGGGGGGGTCACAAAGTGCTGGAGTAACTCAGTGTGTCAGGCAGCATCTCTGGAGAACTGCGAAAGGTGACGTTTCGGGTCACTATCCTTCTTCAGACTGGGTCCTGACCCGAAACGTCACCTATCCATGTTCTCCAGAGATGCTGCCTGACCTGCTGAGTTATTCCGGCACTGTATCCTTTTGTGTAAACCAGCCTCTGTAGTTCCTTGTTTCTACTGGTCAGGGGGGGGGGGTCTGATTGAAAGATGGGTGGAGGAACTGACAAAGGTTAGAGGTGAAAAGGAGGCAAAATGGTGTTGAGTGAGGAAATGAGTGAAATGTAAATCCAGAGAGTGGGATATAGATGAAAGGAGGGGGGTGGGGGGGTGCTGGAAGGTGGAGAACTGTGCTCATAGGGGTTTGGGGGGTGGGGTGTTACTTAAAATTGGAGAATAAACACCTTAAGTGCATCTGCCTGTATGGTGATGAACCCACATGGTGAAAATGTCATCTGTAGGTTGTCCACAACTTGTATTGCCCAACAATAGGGCAAGTAAAAAAAACGGTGTATCGCATCCCCTCTGCAGCTTGCCACTGTCCTTCATAGTGGCTGATTTTGTTTCAAATTTTACAAAACCAGAAGAAATCTAAAGAAGGGTCCCGACCCGAAACGTCACCTATCCCTGTCCTCCAGAGGTGCTACTTGACCCAGCACTTCATGTTTTTTACTCAAAATTCCAGCATTTGCAATTCCTTGTGTCTCTGTTTAAAATCCTAACAGCTTTCTTAACCTAAAAAACAGTCACTTCTGGAGGCAGCGCAGTGGCACAATGGGGCAGCCAGTAGAGTTGTTGCCAGACCTGGGTTTCATCGCGACTACGGTACACTCTCTCTGTGACCCGAGTGGGCTTTCTCCAGGTGCTCTGGTTTCCTCGCACACTCCAAAGACCTGCAGGTTTGTAGGTTAATTGACTTCTGTAAATTGTATTGTATTGTATATCTTTATTATCATTTTCCGAGTATTTGCATACCCAGAGGAAAATGAAAAAGCGTTTCTCAACCAGTGTCCATTCAGTAATAGAAATAGAGAATAAAAGTACATATATCACGAGTTCCGATCGGCAGCGGCACGACAATGGCTCTGCTTCAGTGTGTCCAGGTTGGTGTTTGGTGCACGATACTTTGGCAGGGGGCAAAGTCCGTTTATCAGTCTAATTGCCTGCGGGAAGAAGCTGAGGAGCATCCTGCTGGTTTTGCAGCTGATGCTCCTGTACCTCTTCCCAGATGGCAGGATGGAGAATATGTGATGCGATGGGTGGTAGGGGTCTTTTGATGATGGAGATGGCTCTGCTAATACATCTCTTCCTGTATATGTCCAGCAATAAAGGGAGTGGAGCACCAATAATCCTGCTGGCGGTCTTCACAATCCTGTCCAGTTGGTGCCGTTCGTACGCTCCCAAACCAGGAGGTGATGCCTCTAGTGTGACCCTAGTGTGTCAGATAGTGCAAGTGTATGGGGTGATAGCTGGTCAGACAGGAGTTGGTGGGTCGACGAGCCAGTTTCCACGCTGTACCTCTAAAGCACTAAACTAAACCCAAGTAAAGTGGAAGCTTTACTGGTCCACTGCTGAAGTGCCACATTTTAACAGAAAGCCAAAAGGCCTTCAGTTGATATATATTTATTAAAGAAATGGTTGGAAATGGACTGTACCACCAATTAAGTGATTGTTGCATTTAAGAGCAAACAAAGATCACACATGAGGCAGGGCACAGAAAAAATGGATCTGTAAAATGGTGACACAAGAGTCTGCAGATGCTGGAATCCAGAGCAACAAACAATTTGCTGGAGGAACTCAGCAGGTTCAGCAGCAACTGTGAGTGGAAAGGAATGGTCGATGTTTTAGGTCGAAAAAGCTAGATGGAGTAAAGTGAGAGAAGGTACAAAGCCAGAGTAAACACCAGCAGGGAAGCTTGGGGCCAAATGGCTGGATTCTCTGGTGTAAACAGTGTAATATTCCTCAAAAGGCCAATCAAAGCCATTTGAAATGCATTGTGAGATAACACACTCAACCCCAACTGTTTGCTTCTGCTGGTGGGAGAAGTGATCTGCGTACGAGTGCTACTGATCTGAAGTGTTAAAAGATCAAAATTCATGAAGTTAGGGACAGCACAAGTTACTGAAGTGGTTAAAAGAGAGTGAAACGCACCGAGTTGATGCCACCCACCTTCCACTCGATAACATTTCAAGCAGTCACAGTTCAAAAGTTTCAAGTCAATAGAGGCTGCATTTACTCAGCACTCCTAATTCTAGCACTTCTGGAAATTGAGTTTAGTTTATTGCCACATATACCGAGGTACATGAAAACGTTTTTGTTGCCCGCTAACACGTCAGCAGAATGACAATCCACGGTTGCAATCGAGCCATCCACATTGTACAGATACGCGATAAAGGGAATAACGCAAAGAATGTTTAGAGCAAGATAAAGTCCAGTAAAGTCCGATCAAACACAGTCCAAGTCTCTCCACTGAGAGAGATAGTAACTTAAGACTGCTCTCTACTTGTTGGCAGGAAGGTTCAGTTGCCAGATAATAGCTGGGCAGAAACTGTCCCTTAACCTGAAGGTACACAAAAGGCTGGAGAAACTCAGCGGGTGCAGCAGCATCTAAGGAGCGAAGGAGATAGGCGACGTTTCGGGTCGAGACCCTTCTTCAGACTGGTCAGGGATCAGGGAAACGAGAGATATAGACGGTGATGTGGAGAGATAAAGAACAATGAATGAAAGATATGCAAAAAAGTATCGATGATAAAGGGAACAAGCCATTGTAAGCTGTTTGTGGTGTGAAAATGAAAAGCTAGTGCGACTAGGGTGGGGGAGGGAGATAGAGATAGAGAGAATGCCAGGGTCCCGAGGGCTGAGGGAGAGGTGGGAAGAGGACCAGACAGCAAGGGTTAACAGAATTGAGAAAATTCAATGTTCAAGCCCAGAGGATGCAGACTCCCCAAGTGGAATATGAGGTGCTGTTCCTCCAACTTGCGGTGTTGCTCACTCTGGCCGTGGAGGAGGCCCAGGACCGAGAGGTCGGATGCGGAATGGGAGGGGGAGTTGAAGTGCTGAGCCATCGGGAGGTCGGGTTGGTTATTGCGGCTTAAGGCGTGTGTTTTCACAGTTTTATACCTTTTGGGAGAGGGGAGAAGAGGTAGTGTTTATTTTGATCAAAATTACATCTCTAAAATCTTGCAGCTGCCTTTTGAATGAAACTTTTTGTTTGGGAGCCGATGAATATAATCCGATCAGGCTTTCCGTTTGGAAACCTCGCGCTGTTCTTCGATCTGACGAGTCGCACCGGCTCTAGTCCTTCTAAACAGCAATTCGACGTTCCCAGCAAGGATCGATAACTCTCCCAGGGGAGTTAATTTTACTTTTTTTTAAAGTAGAAGCAACCCCCGCAGTGCCAGTGATGTCAATGCCAACGTTTCAACCCTAATCCTAGCTCAGGGATTGAAAGCACTTTGGTTCCTGGACAGATGTAAACAAAGAGCCTTACAGACCAGCAGTGTGAAAGTGCCAGTGTTGAGGAGGACAGAATTTTAAAGGGGACACCGTCAGCTGGGAAAACTCTTGCAAGGCAGCTTGCCAGTACATACATACTGAGACATGCACTCTCACAACAGAATGGATCACAGAGTGAAGAACCATATGAATGAAGGATCATTGAGTCACAATAGAATAAAGAATAGAAATGTAATTTAGTCATTTACAAAATATACCACAAACGGTTGTGACTCTGACATTTCTTCACGAGGATCACGCCTAATTTGGATTATCCCAAGGGCTGGGGTAGACCAGGAAACTCCATGTCTGCAGCAGTCTTTCTCACGGAACTTGCTATTAGAGTGGGACGACACACTGCAGAGGCTCAGTTTCCATTATCGAGGAGATTCGCCAAATTGATTGCAACGGCACAATTTTGCGAGAGATGCATAAATCAAAGTCTATCCAAGAATGAGGACGAGAATGGGGTCTACGCGATCTCCAACTGGGTTGCTGTTGGATGCCATTGCCGCAAGGACACACAGAGACACTCTCGACTAAGTCAACACTCCTTGCTCCACACACCAGTCAAGAGGACACCTTCAACTGTCATTTTACATTGCCGTCTTTTCCTTCCCTTGATGGAATGAGGCGACCTTCAAACCAAAATAACTCCCAACACAGTTAAATCTCTACTGCCATGTTAAACACACCAGCACCAAGTGACCTGCAGAGGACAGTAGCTGTATATTCCCACCCGAGTGCACCTTCTCAGAAAATAGGAGCCAAGGGCTCGAGGTCAAGGCATGACGAAGACGGGAGGTCTCATGCCATAGCAATTGGCTGGGTCCAGACCATATCTTACAGCATCTTCATGCATTAAATTGGTTTGAGCTGCAAACACAAACCCCCAAATATCTACATGATGTTAAACACACCAACAAAGCCTAGATTGGAGATCAGTTGCAAAAGGACAGACAAACTCAGTACAGCTCTGCACAGCAAGGCAGCATTTTAGTTTAGCTTTATTATATCATTGCCAAGTATACTGTACAGTGAAAAGCTTTTTATGATGCGTGCTACCCAGTCATGCGAAAAAACTATCTGTGATTACAATGAAGCGGTTCATAGTGTACAAATACAGGATAAATGGTATAATGTTTAGTGCAAGATAAAGTCCAGTGAAGTATGATTAAAGATAGTGGGGTAGATGGGAGGCCAGGACGCTCTCTAGTTGACGAGACGGTAGATCGATAGCAGCCGGGAAATTTGGAGCAGAGAGTCTACCCAACCATCGGTGGGCTAACCTTTGACCTGCAGCCTCACTGAGCGAAAGATTGTCAGCCCTTTTGAGGAAGGGGTTCTACACATTGCATTACCACAACCTGCAGACTGATACGAGTTTCCGATGCAGGAGGGATTGTCATTGCAATCCCTCCATTCTTGGCTGTGCAGCCAGAGCGAGAAGCTCAACATTCTCCATGCTCATTCTGCATGTTCTCACGCATTGCCCAAACGGAAAAGAAGAGTCTATGGCCTACTCATGAGTCTGCCTCCAACAATCATGCAGGGGATAGTCACAAAATGCTGGAGTAACTCAGCGGCACGGGCAGCATCTCTGGAGAGAAGGGAACGGTGACATTTCAGATCGTGACCAGATTGATGTCAGGGGAGAGGGAGATCATAGATTAGGAAACATAAGGTGTGAAAATAGGACAAAGGGAATGGCAATCAAGGAAAATGTAGAATTAGATCATTGTTAGCTGGGAGAAGTTAACAGCAAAACAAACATAGATAAAATGTAGTCGGAGACAGTAAGACTGGTTGGAGAACTGGGAAGGGGGAGGGATGGAGAGAGAGGGAAAGAAAAAGTTACTTGAAGTTAGAGAAGTCAATGTTCATACCCAAGTGAAATATCAGTCAGGGGAATTGTAGAGAGCAGGGATTCATTCAAGTGCTTAACAATTCAAGATTGCAGTTCAAGAGGGGTTTTAAAAAACACTTAATAACCATTATGAGGAAGAGGGTAGAATTTGCCAAATTTCATTCTATCCTATTGTATCTACACCAACTTGGATAATTATCTCCCAACTTAAGAGTTGGAATCGTATCTCAATCCCGAGTACCTTGTTTAGTCATTCATACAATTAGACGGGCTTCAAAACAGGAAGCAGGTCCTAGATATCAGGACGATTACCATTAACGGATGATAAAATAATTTCTTATTGTTGTTCTTTCCACACATCTGAGGGAAACAATATGCCCACCTTCAATACCCCAAATAACAAAGTTCTCAATTGTAAATCTCAGGAAATACAAATGGAAGCACTGCTCATTGAAAAATTGCAAGGGAGGATGTAACAGAGGCAAATCCCCAACCTACAAATCTGAAAATAATTATTTGTTTTTTTGCACCAAATAATTTCATCTGGTGCTCACCAGGGGAAGTAATGGATACTCAGCAGTTTCGAGGCGACACAGTTTTATTTTCCCTTAAGAGTACTTTGACATAGAGCAGTTCCCAGTTACTGCACAATATAGGAAGCAACAAAATATATTCTGAACTAAATGCCATCCTTTACAAAGTTGCGAGCAAAGTCATCTTCACTGCTTGGCTCCCAACACCTCATTATGGAGAGGCTCCCCTCAACAGCACAAGTTACACTACCAACCTATTAGACTGAAACAGTGCTGTAAACTGCTGGAAAGTAAGTTTTTAAAAAAAAACGCACATTCTGTCTGCATTGCAAGGAACACTTGGGCTATGCGAACAAAGGGTTTAGAGTTACATTGAGTGGGGAGGGGGGAGGTGAGAGAGTGAGAAGAACAGTTTTGCTGGCTGGCAGACTCTTTGATGCAGTTGGTTCTGCTTCAATCCAGTTCCAACTTGCATATCCGACATGTAAGGAGTTAGCTGCCCAGCACTTTCCCAAACAAACTAAAGCGGTTAGCAAAAGTTAATTCTTCCGCAGTTTTCCCCAACTTGAGAAATGCAAAACATCAACGTTTTTCGAGGATTTGCAAGGTCCTGCGAAAGCATTCCAAATATCAGTTGATTTGATGTTCGCAATTTGCATGAGCATTTTAAGTATTAGAAATTGAGCAAATATGAAAGAGGATTTAGGATTTCTGAGAGCTATTTTTGCAGTTATCTCTGTTCAACAGCATGCTCCCAATTACAACCATGCCTACGTAAGGTCAAGGATCCCCACTGAGGTAAAAAAAACAAGGTGTCAAACTCTGCCTCATCAGACGCCTCCAAATGACCGAATCCAATTCTGTGAGCAATTTTGTCCACCCCCTCAGTTGAACCTGGGGAGAAAATGTAGATCAACGGTTTAAAACGTTCCTCAGTCTTTAATTAACCACAGGTCCATGAGTTTAATTTGACACAAAGTGTTACTTTAAAGCAGGCTGTTCAGAATTACTCACCAAATTAATTGTGACATCCACAGACTTTATTACTGTTTACTTGCCTTTTGTTCAAAGACCGTAACTTAACTTTACAGCTTGCACTTTAAAAAAAAAGTTATGTTTCTCAAACACAGTGGGAGATTTTCTATGAAGTTAAAACAAAGCTAGAATTCTCTCAATTGCCTTCCTCGACAGGAGAAAAAAAAACTTGCAAAGGGACACAATTAAATTCTGCTTTGCACAGTAACTGGGCTCCATTGGCTGTGAATTGATCTGGATATCCTGAGCTCATGATGAGTGCTGTCTAAAATACCAAATCCTTCCTATTCCCTAATCATGCCCCAGTTCCATCTGACTGCAGAGAGCCACGGCTATAGTTTAAATGGTGTATTCCCTAATTAAAAATAGCTCCAATGTTCAGCTTTCCACAACACCATCTTCCCTTGACGACTCCACCAAGAAGTCTTCACAACAGGTCACTGATGTGGTCACAGAGTGCAGGGAGGTAGGATCATTCTGTTCATCCATGAGGCTGCATTGAGAGACTACTACTCACCACCCACAGTGTGTTCTGGAAAGATGAACACTGGGCAACAGTGAATTGCCACTGACACTACTACTCCAAGCCCAAGTTGGGCGTGGAGGACAAACCAATTTTCTACTGTTTCAAGGAAAACAATTGGCAAGAACAATTATATTTGTTTTAGCTTAAAATAGACACATAAAAGCTGGAGTGACTGGAGAGAAGGGTTTCCAGCTTGTTATTTCTCAAATTAGTTTCACACCTTTGATTGTTTTATTATTTGCAAACTGGAGACAGTTTTGACATAGGAAAGTTCAGGAGGCAAATTACACAGGCTGGTGTTAAAACTAACAATGGGAGCACATTAACTGAGATGGGGAGGGTTGAATATTTTTCTCCAAGTAGTTAGTGCCATGGGATGGCATCATTTATCAGGCAGCTATTGAGGTAATTCGATAACTTTCTTAATCTAAACCAACAGAATCACAGCCATCCATTTGCGTGAAACAAATGCCCAGCATTTACAGAAACACATTCTCTCTGTATTTCCTAACGTTACTTGGTTAGTTGTCTCCCAATTTCTCAATAAACCCAAATTCCAGTACCGCACACAAGGCTGTTTATAATCAAGGGCTGGGTCACCTCAATGTGCGGGACATTCCCCTCTGGTCAAACTCATCTCCCAATCCCTCAAATCTACCCCCCCCCCGCCCCCCTCGAATTTGCCATATTTTCCAAACCTTTCCCCTCTCCCCTTCCTAAACGATTTCCAACTCTCCAGTAAAACTCCCTCTCGCCATTAAGACCCCCAATCCATTGATCTTCTCTCGCCCCGTCATTTGTTCTCCCCCATCTCAACCCTCCCCCAACTAGTCAGCTTTGGGTTAGAAGACCACCGGGCTTCGGGTTAGAAGACCACCGGGCTTCGGGTTAGAAGACCACCGGGCTTCGGGTTAGAAGACCACCGGGCAGGGTTTGGAGGAGAGGGCGGCGTTCAGCTCCTTGGCTGGCGGGAGTGGACAACTTCAACCCAATTGTCCTCCTCACCGCGTCTCGGCGAAGGTAGGCGTCCAAAGTTCCCTTCCTTCACGCCAGCCGGCCCACGGGCTTCTGTCGCCCGAGGAAAGTGGATTGCAAAGAAATGACACCAACTGTCCGGGACGGGAGCGGGACAGGACCGTCCTGTACTCACTCCACCACCTGCATGTTCTCCCCTCCTGCACAGCCCCTAGGTTTAGGTTCTTGACCCTAAAACCGTGGCAGCCACCGCTCAGCTCCCACTCATCCCTCACACCTCCCCTAACGTCTCCATAAACCTTTCCCTATTTCACCTTCCCACTCCCCATTCAACCCGTTCAAATCTGCTCATCCCCCAAACTGGATCCTCTCATCCCACGATCGCGACCCCCCTCTCCCCATCTAATATCCCGCAGACATTTCCCTTGAGACGCTGAAACATCCTCCCGTTGAACGCCCCGGGTCCCCACTTTTTTTTTTTTTCTCAGCCCATTCCCCCAAGTTGAATCGTTCCGCCCAATGTCCCAATGCTCAAGAGTCGGGACTTTGTCCAAATCTGCAAAAGGGTCCAGACCCGAAACGTCCCCTGTCGATACCTTATCCAGTTGCTGCCTGACCAGCAGAGTCCCTCCAACACTTCTGTGTCTTGCTCAATAATCCAACCTCTGCACGGTCTCCTTTGCTCCAACACTTACCCCGTGGTCCCCACCGAACACCTCCCCACTGCCCGTATCCTAACCGCGACACCAAGTCCACCACCAGCGCCAGATACTTCGCAACTCTCTGATAACATCACGCACACCGGAGCCGCGAAAACCAAAAACAAAAGCTCTTCCACCAGTCACTTGTCCAGCACTTGTTACCCCAGCGCTCACCAATCCCCCACCCTTCCCACGGGAATTCCTTGGGGGTTGGGGAAAAAAAGGGAACGATGCATTGCCCAAAGGTCCCTTGTCAGAGAGAGAGAGAGATAACCTTCTCCTCCCTTCCCAGATTCCCATCCAAATTCCCAACCCCAGGAAGATCTTAACCTCCCGCAGCAACCAGCCTGCTCCTCAATGCTAAACTTGCCCAGTGCCGACTCGCTACTTCATTGCACCCCCCACACAATGTAATTTGTACGATCTCTCTCTTCCCCCCCCACCCCCTCAGCCTTCTCTTTATGAGATAGAGATTCATGTACTTCACACACACAGCGCCCGGATGCTGACTTACTTTGTAGGATAACGTGTTGCCTTGTCTCAGCTCAGACCCCCGGCGCTCGCCTCTGCCTCTTCACTCCCTCTAAGTCTTTTGAAACTCGTTGGAGCTGGAAAAAACATTTACATTGCCCCTACAGCGACGTCACGCTCACGTGATAGAAACTTACCTTTCAAAACAACGGGATGAAAAGTGTTAACTTTTGATGCAAAAAAACCTTTGCCAGTAACTAATTGCACAAAGCAATCCCTTTGTTCTCGGCCACTGATATGCATCCCCTGATATTCTGACCGCCGCACCGATCGATATTGCCATTTACCAGATTCGGTTTATTTTTTTTTTTTCTCTCAGTGTAAGATAAGGACAATTACCAACCATTACCAGAAGGGGTAAGTGACCCGAGAGTCGCCTTCGGCCAGTGAGCGCGTTTCAGACACTTTGGCGTTCGGCGGCAAGGTTGTTTCTGAATGACAAGGCGGGCACCTTTGGACAATCGCCTGGTTTCAGCTGGAAGGACTTAGCTTAGCGTACGAGGTGACCCTGCAGCACAATGCATACCCCAAGGGTGTAGCAGTAGGCTACCCGGTCCCATAAAACTTGCCCTGCCTTTCCACAGTCTCAGCTCCCCTTTTGTTTAAGTTCCTTGTAGCCCTCAATATCCAAATCTTTCGTCTACTTTATTTTTAAATACTTAGAATTATCTTTTCTCCACAACCCTCCAGGTTTCCAGAAATGTGCCAGCCTCTGTGGCAAGTTTCTACACACATCAGTTTGAACTGACCATTCTCTAAACTCAGAACTATCTTCCTCCAGTGCAAAGTTCTCCAATGAGTATAAAACATCTCAACATCTACCACATCGTGGTTCTTCAGTGTCGAGCATGTTTCAGTAGCAATGGCCCTCAGTCTTTTAAACTCCATTTAGATTTAATTTATTTGTGATGGGACAACCCTCTCTGTATCTTGCATGATTGACCACTAATCCGAGACCCCATTTTCCTTGCCCTCCAGACCAATGGGAAAGGTCACACAACCCTTTCATCCAAATAAGTAGTGTTCCTCCCAGTTTTCTGGCCAATGTTTGCCTGTCAATGCCATCACCAAATCAGCTTTTTTTATTGGCTGCTAGATGTTTGGGAACATCATGAGGCCACAGTCCTCCAATTTGACGACCTTGAAAAGATCATCCACGCATTTATCTCCTCCCGCCTTGATCACTGCAACTCCCTTGATACTGGCATCAGCCAATCATCCCTGTCCCGCCTGCAATTGGTCCAAAACGCCGCAGCGAGACTTCTGTCGGGCACCCGAGAAAGGGACCACATCACCCCGATCCTGGCCTCTCTCCACTGGCTCCCAGTGCTGTTCGGAATCAATTGCAAGCTCTTCCTTTATGTATACAAAGCCCTTAATGGGCCTGTCCCCACCTTCATCCAAAATCTGCTAACCCACCATTCCACCTCCAGGTCCCTCAGGTCGGCTGACGTGGGGTTACTGACCATCCCGCGGTCCAGGTATAAGCTCAGGGGCGACCGCACTTTTGCGATTGCAGCACTAGACTGTGGAACCTCTTCCCATCAGAACTACCCATTCCATCGACTCTTTTAAGTCTAGACTTAAAACTTACTTCTACTCACAAGCATTTCTTGAGGTCCTCTGAGGGAGCGCTGTATGTATTGTTCGGTCTATGTACCACTGTTAAAACTGATATTGATATTGGTTGTATGTAACACGTTAGTATCTGCACTGATGTAAAGCACTTTGGTCAACGAGAGTTGTTTTTAAATGTGCTATAGAAATAAAATTGACTTGACTTAACTTGATAACAATGTAAGGTTGCTCCTTTCTCTACTGGAGACAGAGGATAGAGGAAAATAGTGCAGCACATGGTGCAGCAGTCGAGTAGCTCCCTTACAGTGCAAGAGACCCGGGTTCGATCCTGATTAGAGGTGCTGTCTGTACGCAGTTTGCCTGTTTTCCCTGTGACTGCGTGGGTTTTCTCCAGGTGCTCCGGTTTCTGCCCACACTCCAAAGATGTGTGGGCTTGGAGGTTAATTGGCCTCTGCAAATTGTCCCTAGTGTGTAGGAATGAACTAGTGTACGGGTGATCATCGGTCGGTGTGAAGGCGGTGCGCCAAAGGGCCTGCTTCCAAGCTGTAGCTCGAAACTAAACTAAACTTGGATGAGCTGTGCCACGATTACTAGTTTTGCTGGAATGCAGGGTGGGCTTGTACTTCCTTTTAAGATGGGACATTGCAGGCTTGGTTTATATCGGAAACAAGTTTCATTTTTTTCTGTTGAGATAAATTTCCATTACATCCAAGTTGCGTGTTCTATCTGTTACTTGATCCCATTTTTACTGCTTTTTGAGCATTTATAAGCAGGGTGACACAATGATGCAGCTGGTAGAACAGCTGCCTCACAGCACCAGAGACCTGGGTTTGATCCTGATCTCGGGTGCTGCCTGTGTGGAGCTCACACGTTCTACCTGTGACTACATGGGTTCCTCCAGGTGCTCAGGTTTTCTCCCACGTCCCAAAGACATTTAAGTTTGTAGGTTAATTGGCTTTTTTTTTAAATTGCCCCTAATGTGTCAGGAGTGGATTAGAAAATGTGATAACATAGAACTGGTATGAATAGGTGATCAATGGTCAGTGTGAACTAGATGGGCCAAAGGACCTGTTCCGTCCTGTTTCTCTAAAACTGAAACTGTGACTAAAAATATTCTCCTCTGCTTCCCAGCAAAGTGAAGAACCTCAGATTCTCCCACATTATATCTGCCTTATTGTCCTACTATCCCTTCTGATACCCAACTTTCCTACAATCTCTTTTTAGTCAGTCCATAAGACCTATGAGCAGAATTAGGACATTCGGCCCATCCAGTCTGCTCTGCCATTCGATCATGGCTGATCTATCTTTCCCTCTTAGCTTATTCTCCTGCCTTCTTCCCGTAAACTTTGATGCCCTTACCGATCAAGAACCTATCAATCTTTGCTTTAAAAATACCCAGTAATTTGCATTCCACAGCTGTTTGTAGCGATGAATTCCACGCATTCATCACTATCTGGTTAAAGAAATTCTTCCTCGTCTCCATTCTAAAGATACGTCCTTTTATTCTGAGGCTGTGCCCTTTGGTCCTAGACTTTCCCACTAGTGGAGATATCCTCTCCACACTTACGCTATCTAGATGTTTCATTATTAGGTAGGTTTCTAAGAGATCCCCCCCCCCCCTCATCGTTTTAAACTCCAGCGAGTACAGGCCCAGAGTCATCAAACACTCCTCATTCATCCCTGGAATCATTCTTGTAAACCTCCTCTGGACACTCTCCAAAGTCAACACATCTTTCCTCAGATAAGGGGCCCAAAACTGCTCACAATATTCCAAATTCACCAGGACCTTATAAAGCCTCACATTACATCTTTGCTTTTATATTCTTGTCCTCTCAAAATGAATGCTTCCTTACCACCACCTCAACCTGCAAATTAACCATTTGGGGATCCTGCATCAGCACTCCAAATCTCTTTTCACCTCTAATTTGCGAACCCTCTCCCTATTTAGAAAATAGTCTACCCTGTATTTATCTTACCACATACCAAATGACTGTACACTTTGCTGCGCTGTATTCCATTTGCCATTTGTGTGCCCACTCTCCCAACCTGTCCGAGTCCTTCTGCAAACTGCATGCTTCCTCAACACTACCTATCCCTCTAATCATCCAGAAATTTGGCCACAGCCATCAAATCCATCTTCCAGATCATTAACATGTAACGTGACCCTTGTGGAACACCACTAGTCACCAGCAACCTACCAGGAAAGGTCCACTTTATTTCCACCCTTTGCCTTCTGCTAGTCAGCCAATCTTCTATCCGTGCTAATACCTTGCCTCTAATATCATGGCTCCTAGCTCCCAGATACTCCTGCTCCACTGTCATTCATGCTAGGGACCCCTTCCAATCAACTTTAGCCAGCTCCTTCCTCCTTCTGCCGTTACCTTTACTGAACAATAGTACCAATAAATCAGCTTTCCGTGTCTCCCTTTCAGGTTGAATTCTATCATATTATGATCACTGCCTCCTCGGGGTTGCCTCACCTTAAACTCCCTAATCAAACCTGGTTCATTATGCAACATCCAGTTGCCTTTTACCTCGTGGGCTCCACCACAAGCCATCGTAAAGGCATTCTACAAATTCCTTCTCTTGGGATCAAGTACCAACCTGATTTTCCCAGTCTACCTGCATATTGAAATCTTCCAGGACCTCTGTAACATTGACATGTAATGTCAATTGACAGTGCATGTCTATTTTATCTCCTAATGTAATTTGTACCCTACATCCTGGCTGCTATTCAGAGGCCTGAAAATAACTCTCATCAGGGGATTTTTACACTTGCTGTTTCTTAACTCTATCCACAAAGATACTACATCTTTTGATTGGATTGAATTTTATTCCTTACCAACATAGCCATCCCAACCTCTCCTTCCCACCAGTCTGTCTTATTGTTGGGATGTGTATCCTTGGATATTCAGCTCCCAGCTCAGATCCTCTATCAGCCACGAATCTGTGATCCCACAATGTCGTAACTGCCAATTTTGCTCTACGCTGTAAGCTCATCCACCTTGATTTGAATGCTGCTACACTTTCAGTTCTGTATTCAGCCAGCCTCTTCTCAAATTGGTCCCCATGTTGCCTGATATTAGACTCTTGTTCCCTTTATAAACTTTCTGTCCTCTTTCTTATTCAGCAAACTTTGGTAACATCTCCTTTAACTTTATCCATACTTTTCCAATCTGTTGAACCATCCTTTTTCCTAGCAAAGACCCCTTTATTTTAAAAACTCCATAACATTTACCTTAACTTTCTATGCTCTTAGAATTCCACCAGTTCTCCAGTCTTTCCACACAAGTGGTCTTCTCATTCCAGGTCACTTTGCTATCAATTTGACATTCTTCCAAAGGCATGGTGTGCAATGATAGTGCGCAATGATAAACCCGAGTATAAACAGGAGTTCATTGAGATTTAGCATCATCTCCTTCCTTTTATACATTTTTACTTTATGAGGAGAACCCAAAAAATAATTGAATATGAAATGGACGTTGTGACGACGGTCTCCCGCAATGTTTTTTCCACCCACACCAGCGCTGTTGCCTCTGGTGTCCTCCAAGGTAAAATCCATGCCCCCATAACCTATTTGTCATTGATGTCGGTCTCCGAGCAACATGAATTATAAACAATGTCAGTCTCCACATGACCACACTGTGTTATTTCAGCTCTCTTCAACCTCCTCACTGTTTTACAGACATTATTTTTGGAGGAGGCGAAATTTGGATATTGGAGAGTTGGAAGCCACAACCCTCATAAACTCTGGTCACAGTGAGAGAAGGACACAAGGACATAGGAGCAGGAGTAGGTCAACAGGCTCCGCAAGACCGCCCTCCACTCAATCTAATCATGGTAGATCTATATTGGCCACACCTCCTCGTCTGCGCCTGTTCCTCGTAGCCTTCAAATCTTCACTTTTAAAAATATTTTTCTCTCTCCATCTTAAATAGAACAGTGCAGCATAAGAACGGGTTGTTCTGCCCACAATGTCGATACCAAACATGATACCAAGTTAAACTGATCTTTGCTTGCATGCGATTCATATCCCTCCATGCCCTGCATATCCATGTGCCTCTCCAAAAGCTTATTAAATGCCACTCTTGTAACTGCATTTACCTTTTGCAGGGCATTCCAGGCACCCACCACTCTCTGTGTAAAAAACTTGCCCTACACATCCTCTCACATTAAAACGATGCCCTCTACTCCAATCCTTGACGTTTCCACCCTTGGAAAAGGTTCTGACTGTCTACCTTATCTATGCCTCTCATAATTTTATGAACTTCTATCATCTCCCCCTCAGCTTCCAACCCTCCAGAGAAAACTATCCAGGTACATCTAATGACCCGGCCTCCAAAGAATTCCAGAGATTCACTACTCTCTGAAATTCACCATCACCTTCAGTACCCCAGTGCAAACTTAGACTGACAAATAAAAATGGTGGTCGAAGACCTAGACAACAAAATTCATGGTCTATTAACTTTGCTCTCCTACATGTTTCTGAGATCTGGATTTCCTGCAGAAAGCACCTCTAGATGCTGGAAAGATACCACCAACACTCCATTTGCAAAATCCTCTGATAGAAGAGAAGGATAAGTGAACCTTCATCCATTCCTGCTCCAAAGCACTGAGGTCCTAGTTGCTCTCAGTCAGCTCCAAGGTATCATTCACATACCTGCTCCATCACAGGAAGACATTACCACATGGATGGGGGTGAGGGGAGGGCGGAGGGGGATGGGGCGGATTGAGTCAAGGTATTTCCCAAACCATCCCTTGAAACAATTGCAACATTCCCCAGCCCGTGACCACTCAAAGCAGGGAAGGAGCATTCAGGACGGTATTCGGAAACATCAGCCCTTGTTAAGGAAGCATACTGAAACACCATGTAAAAGAAATGCACCGCCCTCAAATATAACTCCCTTATCCCCATTAATTTCCACATTTACCTCATCGGTCACCTCAGAACACAAAGAATGGAATGTGGGTTAGTCACCCTCGATCACATAGGATGCCCCAAGAAGAAAAGCCACGGAGTTTCAACTTTACTGACCTGAAAGAAAACAAGAGAACGGGGAATACAGAAAACACCAAAACCCATAACCCACTGGACCTTAACTATTGCATTTACATGGCTAATTAAATATACGCTTCTTATTTTGAATAAACGTCTTGTATTTTAAAACCTATCTTGCGTGGTGAAACATTATGGTGTCCTTCACAGGAGTGACGGCAAACAACCTTTGCTAACAAGGTACATAAGGACACAGTTGGAGAGGTAACCAGGAGCTTAACTAAAGAGATAGATTTTAGGAGAACTTTATAACATAGAACAGTACAGCACACGAGAAGGCTCTTTGGCCCTTAATACCTGTGCCGAGCATGATGGCAAAATAAACTAATGTAATCTGCCTGGTTAAGATCCATACCACCCCCACCCCCGCCCCCCCCCCCCCCCCCCCCCCCCCCCCGCCCCATTACCTGCATATCTTTGCTCCTAACTCTTAAATGCTCTTATATACTCATTACTGTATTAAAAAAAAACGTCCGCTCTCTGTGCAAAAATTATCACCACTTCCACACCCAACAATAGACCATTGTGGGCTCCACCTTTCCTTAGTCATCAGTGCCGGCTCTGATTTGTTCTGAACCTTTTCATACCTCTAGTTTCCCTCTCCCCTGACTCTCATTATGAAGAAGGGTCTTGATCCGAAATGTCACCTATTACTTTTCTACAGAGATGTTGCCTGACCCGCTGAGTTGCTCCATCATTTTTTGCCTATCTTCAGTGTAAATGATGGAGAAACTCAGCGGGTCAGGCAACTCAGTTTTACTGTCTCCGACTACATTTTATCTCTGCTTGCTTTGTTTATTACCTTCTCCCGGCTAACAATGATCTATACTACATTTTCCTTGATTTCCATTCGCTTTGTCCTGTTTTCACAACATACATCTATGTACCTCCCTCTCCCCAATACGGCTAAGATTTTTCTAGATTACCCAACAAACAGCTAACAATGACATGTTTCCATTATTATTGTTACTTTTTTGCATATCTTTCATCCATTGTTCTTTATCTCTCCACATCATCGTCTATATCTTTTCCCTTTTCCCTAACTTGTCTGAAGAATTTCCCTTTTCCCTAACTTGTCTGAAGAAGGGTCTTGACCTGAAATGTCACCCATTCCTTCTCTCCGGAGATGCTGCCTTTCCTGCTGAGCTATTCCAGCATTGTGTGTCTAGGGCCTGTCCCACTTGGGTGTCATTTGCACGTCACGCAGATGGCGCGCAAAGATTTTGTACATCCCAAAATCCTGGGGCACCTCGCGCGACCGCGTGTCACTGCCTACGTCACCGCGCGTAATGCGTCCCATGCTCCCTCGCCGGGTACCCCCGAGGCCGGTGGTCAGTGATGGCTCAGCCCCCTTACTTTCAAAAACAGTCTGCTCCCCCCTGCTCAACGGTGTTTTAATTGACACATGTGCGAATGCAAATGCACAGTAAAATTTATTTTCTTACTGATAGTCCAGTAGAGTATCACCATATGAACCCTGATTAGCAGTTGTACAGAAATAGTCTACTGAGCCCATATGCAAGAGGTCCCATGTTTGGCACCATTTTCCTATTCCAGTCCACGCTCCAGTTGTTAAGAGCGGTGCCTGATTCAGGCAAACCCCAGGCTGCTGCGGGCCTCCAGCCATCGTCTTCCTCGGTCGACCAGCAGCCTCTCCTCGCCCGTCCACCTTTGTACCCCAGGGGGGCCTCCCGCAGCCGACCTCGAGGACGCGGTGGGCCAGACCACCGTTCCCTGTCCTCTCGCATCGCGTCTATTGTCATCATCGTCACTGCGTTACTTCCTGTACCCTCTACAGGCTGACGACCGTCTTGCTAAGTCTGATGGTCTTCGTCCTCAGGGACCTCCAAAGCGATGCTTTTTAGTTGTGCAATGTACAGCAAAATAATAGCTCTTCAAGACTGCGAGTAGCAGTAATGTCCCCAGACACTTGAAATGCATCCTACAACTTGCCATCAAGCTATACATGAATGCTTTTGCTGACTGCATGGACCTGACCATACCAGTGCACCTCACAACTCCTGGGAGGCAATTATAGTTGCATTACCAGCCTCTGGTGCAGTGCCACTGACATCAAATTGGCAAACTCACCTAATACAGCAAATGGGAGATGTCAGGATGGAAAGAACGTCCCCTTCAATTTTACAGCGATTCATCTTGTTCAAGCAAGAACAGCATCTAAGCAGAGCCACAGCATTGGTAGATGAGAAGGGGCATTTTTATTTTGCATCTAGTTACCCTGAACATGGCCTGTCCGTGCTTACTAATGGGAAAGGACACATCGTGCTAGGGCAGCAAATCAGGCAGCATCTCTGGAGAATGTGGGGAGGTGACATTTCTGGTTTGGGCTCTCTTCGTTTTTACAATAAATGAGAAGTTCACCATTCCACCAGGGCTGACATGTCTTGCTTGGAAGAGCACAGAATTGCACCCAAAACCAAAATATCACCTTGCCTTTGTCTTTCTAGATCAATGCAGGGAAAAGTCTTAGAATAACGCAGCAAAATGCGGAACAACATTACACGTGCAATGAAAGCGAGGGCATTTACTCAGCTGAGGCTGGCAAAGAAAGTAGGAACAAAATGTGCTCTCAGTTGGTGTCTGTGAAACAGGAAATAGAGCTTATGAGTGATCGTAACAGGGTCAGTATTGGCGCTGTAGGCAATGTTGAGAGTGTCAGGTTTTGAGGCTCATTAAGTGGGATAGCTCTCTCCCACACCCCGTTATTTGTCAGGCTTTTTTTTGCAAAACATGCCAAGTACAGCCAAAAGAGAAACAGTGTGGACTGAAAGAAAAAGGTAACCTAATTTAAAGTACTCAATGTTTATTTCAATGGATATATCAAGGACAGTTTATAGTTTTATATTTTGATGTGAGATCTGTTGTTGTGATTTTTTATCCTTTAATATTTTGGTATTCTAGGCTTTGCTGGTGAGGGAACATTTATTGGCCATCCTTGTGTCCTTGAAAAGGTGGTGGGTGAGCTACTACGAGGACAGATCTCACAAAGTGTAGGTAGACAAAAGTGTTGGAGAAACTCAGTGGGTGCGGCACCATCTATGGAGCGAAGGAAATAGGCAACGCTTCGGGTTGAAACCCTTCTTCAGACTGTGTTATTGTTATTGGGGAAGGGGTTCCAGTGGCGATGGATGAAGGCTGGTGTATTTGTATTTCCAAAGCAATGTGAACTTGTGGAGGAATTTAGTGGGTCAGGTAACATTTATGTAGGAAAAGTCATGGTTGATGTTTTGGGGTCGAGATTCTGCACCAGGACTGAGGGTGTAGAGGGGGGATGGCCAGTTTGAAGAGGTGAGGGGAGAAGCTGGAGATGGAAGCAATGGGTGGATCTAAATGAGGAAGATTTGATGGGCAGTTGTAGATGGACTTTCAAGTCAGGATGGTGCGGGACATAGAGAAGGAACCTGCATGGGGTGGTTCAACTGCATGGGTGTTACTGTCTGTCTGAAGCTCTCATCCTTCCTGGTGATAGTGGTCATAGGTTTTGCAGGTGGTATCGGAATACCCTGGCCATATAACTCATGGAGTCACAGAGTAATACAGCACAGAAACAGGCCCTGCAGGCCACCAGTTCTACACCAATCATCAACCACCCGTTTACCGTAATCATACATTAATGCCATTTCTATTCCCCCCACATTCCCTTCAAATACCTCCGCCAGCTACATGTGAGAGGCAAGTTACAGCAGTCAATTAACCTAACAACAAACGAGGTCACTCGGACAAAACCCCATGTGGTCAAAGAAGAACATGCGCGCACACACACGCACACACACAAACCGCCCAAGGTGAGGATTGAAACTGTGTCCCTGGTGCAGTGAGGCAGTGGCTTTACTAACTGTGCGCTGTGTGGACATACTGCGGCTGTATGTGCCATTGTGGGATGGGGTGAATGTTTAGGGTGCTTGACAGGCTGTGAATCACGTGGGCTGCTTTATCCTGAATTGTGTCAAACTTGTGGCCGATGCCTTGTAGACGGAATGTTCTCCACGAGCTGGGATGAGTCCTGCTCCAGCACTTGTATCTAACGCATTGTAGAAAGCGTTAGGTTTGGGTCAGCCTCACTTTATACATCCACCTGTTTACATTCCATTGAAGTCACCCAGGAAAAATACCCAACTGATTAAATCATGTAGGATATGTTTTTACATCGGTGTGCAGCTCAACTGGAAAGTGGAGCTAAAACTCTCATAGAAATCTATTTTTCAAAGATGCTTTTTGGTATCTCATGATGATTCTGCTGTGTGGGGATGTTTTATGTTGAACTCTATCGTGTGTTGTGTTCTTTATTTTATAGTATGGCTGTATGGTGATCACATTTCACTGTGCCAACTGGCACATGTGACAAATAAATGTATCTTGTATCTTGTGTTAGAATCCTCTATGCAGACTGAGTTCACCACTGTGTTTAAGAAGGAACAGCAGATGCTGGAAAATCGAAGGTAGACAAAAGTGCTGGAGAAACTCAGCGGGTGCAGCAGCATCTATGGAGCGAAGGAAGTAGGCAACGTTTCGGGCCGAAACCCTTCTTCAGTTCACCACTGTCTTGGAGACCAGTTGCAAATATTTCCTCAATCCATGGACCAGAGGACACAGCTTTAATGTGAGAGGGGCAAATATGTAAACAAGATGTGCAGGATAAGTTGTTTTACACAGAGAGTGGTGGGTGCCTGGATCACACTACCAGGGGGGGTTGTGGAGGCAGATATGAGAGTGGCATTTCAGACGCTTTTAAAGAGGTACATAGATATGCAGGGAATGCAGGGACATGGATCACATGCAGGCAAAGGTGATTAGTATACCCTGGTATCATGTTCAACTTAGACACTGTCGGCCGAACCGCCTGAATCTGTGCTGTATGTTATATGAGTATTAGAGTGTTATTTGAATATATATTATATGATATATATTATATGAATGTTATATGAGTATTAGATATGGATAATGTATTCAAACCATGAGGTAGAGCTTGCATCTATAAAGCATTGTCATCTTCATTGCCTGTTGCTTAAGCCATCAGTCATCAGTCTTGATGACGAAGTTAACCAAAGTTGGCTTCACAGCAGGTTGAACGTGCATTTAATGTACTCAGATCACATTTTACAATATCTTGGACTAAGCATTTGAAAACAACGTCTCTTTGGCCGGATTGATTTACTCATTTCGGACACCTTCTGCAGAACTCTTTCAAGCATTGAATCCTTCAATCAGCAACATACCATAGCTACAGGGTGTTCTAGTTACAGGATGCACTCTTGCCATTTGCCAAGACTTTTGCAGCACCTCTCAAATCAGTAATCTTAACATTCAAATAGCACAAAAGTTGCAGGTGCTTGGAACAACATCATTTCCAAGTTCCCCGTTACATTACACACCTGACATGGACTGTGGGATAATTTCAGAAGTGCTTTAAAGGCATGACCTACTTGGACACTGCTCATTTCTTCTACATAAACACCAAGTCACCATATGTGCCCACGCAATTCCAGTATCATTGTTGTATATATATGAAACTTTCCTTGTTTTAGTCCCTCTCAGGTACACACCCCTCAACATGATGCATGACTGTAATGCTGTCACTCCTTCTTTCACCTTGAACCAAAACAATTGATCAACTTTTTTCCTACTGTGTACCCTATGTAGCCCATTTCTGATTTTTCAGTTCCCTTTCTCAATTTCTCCATCTACACGTCAGAATGTTTTGGTTTATTATTGTCATGTGTACCGTCATAACGTAATACAATGAAGTCAAACTCAAGTACAATAGATCGAGCAAAGGTTAAGATACATTCAAGATGCAAACGAGTGCAGAATATAGTTCTCAGCATTGTAGAGCATCAGTGCCACAGACATGGGTAGAATAATCCTGGAAGAATAGAACTAATCATTGACTTCAGAAAGGGGAAGTTGAAACACCACGTCATTTCATTGATGGGTCAGTCCTGGAAAGAGTTACTAGCTTCATATTCATCAGCTCTAACATCTCTGATGACCTGGGCCTCGCACATAGAAGTAATCGCGAAGAAGGTACACCGGGGCTTGTATTTTCCTGGAAGTTTAAAGAGGTTTGGCATGTCTCCAAATACACGAACAAACTTCTACAGATGTGCTGTAGAAAGTATCCTAACTGGTTGCAACATTACTTGGTATGGCATTTCCAACACACAGGAACACAAGAGGCTGCAGAGAGTGGTGGAGTCAGCCCAGTCCATCATGGGCACAGCCCTCCTCACATCTACATGAGGCACTGCCGTTAACATGCAGCATCTATTATCAAGGATCCCCACCATGCAGGCCATGCCCTCTTCTCACTGCTACCATGAGGCAGGAGGTACAGGAGCCTGAAGCTGCACACGGTCAGATACAGGTACAGCTACTTTGCTGCAACTATCGGGGGTCATTAACCAACCTGCACAACCCTAACCCTACCGTGACGACAGAAAACTAAGGTCCACCCCTTGCGCCACCATGGATTTGCCTTCCAATTGTGTTTTACACAAATAACTTATTTTTGCACAATCTTTTTCTTTTAACTTTTGTGCAGAATTCCAAGTATAACGTATGTGTAATTTATGAATAATTTATGTTTTTTTTGTGTGTTGTCTAAGTCTGTAATACTGCACTTACTGGCCTTGTGCATTTGACCGTAAACTCGACTTGACTTGATTTTTCTTTAGAAACCGGGGTGGTGACCAGAATGCATCATGTGTCACAGACTCCTGCAACGACTTGATCCCATTTGCTCTCACCCGGTAGCGGAATATTGTATCTCGGTCAGCATAATCCATGTGTCCTTATCAATAGCACTGTCTAGCCACAAGTCCAGTAAGACACAGGTACGCTGCATTCTTATATTTCAGCTCTCTCACGCTGTGCTCTCTCAGTTGTGCATCTGATTGAATGATACCTGTTCCACGACTTTTTATTAGATACAGAGAGACAATAAATACCATGCTGTTGTATATATGTCTTTAACTATTTAACCTAATCCATTTGTTAATATGTTGGGGAGATATTTGAACAGTACCTATGCAATCACTGAGATCACTCAATGTTCCAGCACCCTGGCAACAATGAAACTAATGCAAATGAATCTTCCTGCAAAATCTGCCTTCCTGTTTGATACTAGTTAAAGATTAACAGGAGCCCATCTGGGTTTGTATAATTTGGATCAATATAAATCTTGATCTGGAGTTTCTATGACAATATTTAGAGATACAACGTGGAAACAGGCCCTTCAGCCACCGGGTCTACACCGACCAGCGACCTAGGACGAACCTACACACTAGGGACAATTTACAATTTTACTGAAGCCAATTAACCTATACGTCTTTGGGTTGTGGGAGGAAACCAGAGCACCTGGGGGAAACCGGTCACAGGGAGAAGGTACAAACTCCGTACAGACAGCACCCGCAGTCAGGATCGAACCCGGGTCTCTGGTGCTGTAAGGCAGCAAATCTACCATTGCCCCACTGTGCCGCCCAATATTATCAGTCCTGCTTGAGATAGAAGAAGTTTGCATCTATGAAAATAAAGTGGAATGAAGTGTTTTATTCCATGAGTTCAGTACAGTGATATTCAAAGTGTGCAGAACAATAGATGGGAGTTACAGTGGGACCTAGGCGTGCCTGGCTTATTTGAAGTTCAGCTTGGTTTACACATGCACACAATGGAGCATGTATGATCAAATAAAACATAAGAAGCATCATTCTTATTAACAATATGACACTGACTACATCTTTAAAGAAAAGGGTCAGATGAGTATAACAGCATTTACAAATTTGCTAGTATAATTGATTCACTGTTCTTCAAATTCTCTTCAACCTTCCAGAGCTATATTAGTGTTGATCCTGTTGATTTAACAAACACTAACAAAATGCTGGAGTGACTCAGTGGGACAGGCAGCATTTCTGGATATAAGGATTGGGTGACATTTTGGGTTGAGACACTTCTTCGGACAATCCAAACACTATAGCAGTTCCTCTTCAACCATTGTTAGACTCACTTGGGAGTACGTTCGCACCCACAATCTTCCTATTCTTGTGGGCATTTTAAACTGAGATCAAGTGGTCGATATGAACCCTGCCGAATCTTTCACTAACTCGTACAAGTCCATTGTTAGAATTGCACAGATTCACAACTTTTCCAAATTCCATTTTCTTGTCTTCAACTTGTCTGCAAGTCGCAACACATGAACCTTGCCGAGTAATGTGGACCCTTGTCCCTTCATAGGATGTGTTATGTTGTCCTTGTTTCAAAAGGTTTTTATCCACCTTCCCTTCTAGATTTGGCCGAAGCAGACTCTGATGAATCTTGAGTCTCATAAACATCACCATTTCAGTCAGAGTATGCACTGAAGTGGAATAGTGGGTTAATCGATAGTTCAGAGGAAAAATAGCAAATCAATACTTTGTAACAATTTGCTTTCCACAATATGCTTTCACACTTGATCTGTCACTTTCCATGTTTGCAGCTGAATGATTATGAGATTTGCAGCAACGTTTGATCTTCTTGTCCGTGTATTTCAAAACTGAACAAGTTCTCTGTAAAACTGTGTTTGGTGTGGTATATGATCTACCTGCTTTAGCATGATCCATTTGGAATGGTTTGTCCACCAAACACCAGAAGCACGCTCACATTTCTCTCGCATTATGTAGACAATCCAGAATAAATCTTGGTGGCAACAATCGACAGTCTTGGCCGACTGTGCACATACTTGCTAGTCTTCCTCATCTTTGTCCGCTCTGGACTAGAAGACAAAGCTTTGAGCTTCTGTTTTCACGTGGGTGATGCCCAAATGTTGCAAGTGAAGCTCCTCTCCTACTCTGCTCAGTAGAGTAACCACACTATAGTGTACACTGACTGAAGAAGGGCTCGACCCAAAATGTTACCCATTCGTTCTCTCCAGAAATGCTGCCTGTCCCGCTGAGTTACTCCTGCATTCTGTATCTATCTTCGGTTTAGACCAGCATCTGCAGTTCCTTGCGACACTGAAGAGCGCTCCACTACACTGCACTCAGTGGCTCCCCTTGGTGCAGCCCTGTCTCATGAACAACAGTGTGATGGAAATACTCATATATTCTCACTTAGATATGTGTCTGAATAAGTCCAGTGCCTAATAGTATATTCTAGTGCATTAACTATATTTGCATTGAATTTTGCTACTTCTGCCGAAGTTACAGAAAAGTAATCCCCTCTTGCCTGTAAAATGTATATTCCATCCTCTGTCTTTGTTCCTGTGTCTTCAGATGACAATCTTAACTATTGTATCGCTATAGCATTCTGTTTAGTTGCTGGACATTTGTTGAGATGATAATATTAGAAACATAGAAACATAGAAAATAGGTGCAGGAGTAGGCCATTCGGCCCTTCGAGCCTGCACCGCCATTCAATATGATCATGGCTGATCATCCAACTCAGTATCCTGTACCTGCCTTCTCTCCATACCCCCTGATCCCTTCAGCCACAAGGGTCACATCTAACTCCCTCTTAAATATAGCCAATGAACTGGCCCCAACTACCTTCTGTGCCAGAGAATTCCACAGATTCACCACTCTCTGTGTGAAAAATGTTTTTCTCATTTCGGTCCTAAAAGACTTCCCCCTTATCCTTAAACTGTGACCCCTTGTTCTGGACAGACGGATGATCCATCGCTGCATGCTTGAGTTTCCAACGGTGCAAATTGCTGTCTTGGATCCAAGAGCAGCCAATAAGTGTTTTTGTTTTTGGTCGCCGCCAACAGCAAATAAGTGAGACCCTGCGCCACAAGGCGAAATAGTGGTGAGTTGGGCAACACAGTGGCGCAGACACCACAAAGGCCTTCTGGGCAAAGACCACAGTCTGGGGACCTGCTGACCCTGGACCTGCCAATCCGGACACTATATATATATATATGAATCACACTGGCTCTAAATGTTTTGTGTAGAATTCATTCCATAGTCTTTAAACCCTCTAATAACTGTGCTTAGCACTAATTTCTGGATGCATTAACTAGAATGGGTTTTGAACTGTGGATTTGACTGAGTCATTGAGCTAAAAGAAACAGCCTCTTGATGGATGAAAGTCGCAGCTAAGTTATCAGGCAGCTGGAGGCAACAACTGCAAATCCATCTCAATTATTACAACGTCAACATATATTTACTGGCACTGAGAAGAGATGGGGCAAAGAGATTCTGCTTTAAACTCCTGGCTTGACAAACACCTGTAACACTCTGTGTACAGTATTGGTGGGGCTGATAAGGCGAGGGACTTCCACAATGCCGGAGGTCACTGTGTCCAGTCATGCTTGCAAGCTGTTGCGGTCGTACTATCTCTGCATCAGCCCCCAGTTCTGGATTGGATGGGACTGACTTGAAGGAGCTGGAAACAAACATCTTGTTCAGTTCTCCCAAATGAGCTGATGATGACAGATTGTTGTGTTCAGATTAATGGGTATCTTAACGACAGGGTACTGAATCTAGACTAAACAGCCAAAGAGCATAAGCAGGTCAGCAGCCAGCACCCCAGCAGCTGCAGTGCAGCAGGTCCGTACAACAAGGACAGAACCTCGACTATACACAGGGGAAGAGCGAGGTGGGCTCCAAAGGCCTGGTCTCCCTGCTATGTCACAGAAAGTCACCATTTATGCAGCACAGAAACAGGCCCTTCAGCCCATCACATGCATGCCAACCCTTCGGGGCCAACTGCACCAGACACATTTGCCTACATTCTTTCAACATTTTGTATCTGTTTAAATGCTTTTTAAATGAGTTGAATATATCTGATTCCACCAGCTTCTTTGGCAGCATGTTCCAAATATCAACCACTTTTAGTTTAGAGATACATCGTGGAAACAGGCCCTTTAATCCACTGAGGCCACACAACACATCTATGACCCTTTCACGCTAGTTATATGTTATCCCACTTTCTCATCCATTACCTACATATTAGGGCCCAGTTTACAGATGCCAATTAACCCAAAAGACCTGTACATCTTTGAGACGTAGCTATGGGCACCCGCATGGGCCCCAGCTATGCCTGCCTTGTTGTAGGGGACGTTGACCAATCCCTGTTCCAGGCGTACACTGGCCCTATCCCCGAACTCTATCTCCGTTACATTGATGACTGCATCGGTGCCACCTCCTGCACCCATGCAGAACTCATGGACTTCATCAACTTCACCACCAGTTTTCATCTGCACTTAAATTGACTTGGACCATCTCTGACACCTCATTCCCTTTCTTGCTCTCACAGTCTCCATCACAGGAAATAGACTATTGAATGACATCTACTACAAACCCACTGACTCCTACAACTATCTCGACTACACTTCTTCCAACCCTGCTTCCTGCAAAGAGTCTATCCTCTACTCCAAATTCTGCCGTCTACGCCGCATCTGCGCCCAAGATAAGGTGTTCCATACCAGGACATCCGAGATGTCCTCATTCTTTAGAGAACGGGGGTTTCCCTCTCCCATTATAGATGAGGCCCTCACTTGTGTCTCCTCGGTACCCAGCAGCTCCGCCTCCCTCCAGTCACTAGGGAGTCCTCCAAGTCCTTACCTTCCACCCCATCAGCCGTCGCATACAACAGATAATCCTCCAAAAATGTTGCCACCTCCAGCGGGTTCCCACCACTAATCACATTTTCCTATCTCCACCACTTTCCGCCTTCCGCAGAGACCGTTCCCTCCGCAACTCCCTGGTTAACTCATCCTACCCATCCAAACCAACCCCTCCCCAGGTACCTTCCCCTGCAACCACAGAAGATGCAATACCTGTCGCTATAACTCCTCCCTTGACTCTGTCCAGGTACCCTGACAGTCCTTTCAGGTTAGGCAGAGGTTCACCTGCGTCGCCTCCAACCTCATTTACGGTATCCATTGTTCAAGATGTGGACTCTTATACATTGGCGAGACTAAAAGTAGACTGGGCGATCGTTTCGTGGAACACCTTCGCTCAGCCCGCGTGAACCTACCTGATCTCCCGGTTGCCGGACACTTTAATTCACCTTCCCATTCCTACACAGGCCTTTCTGTCCTCGGTCTCCTCCATTATCAGAGTGAAGCTAAACGCAAATTGGAGGAACAGCATCTCACATTTCGCTTGGGCAGCTTACAGCCCAGTGGTATGAATATTGATCTCTCTCACTTCAGGTAGCCCCGGCATTCCCTCTCTCTCAATGCCTCCCCACACAAGTCGCACTAGCCTCTCGTTTTCACCCTACAAACAGCCTGTTTCCCTTTTTATCGTTACTTTTTTGAATATTTTTTTATTCATTGTTCTTTATCTCTCCACATCACCATTTATATCTCCCGTTTCCTTTAACCCTAACCAGTCTGAAGGAGAGTCTCGATCCGAAACGTCACGCATTCCTTCTCTCCAGAGATGCTGCCTGTCCCGTTGAGTTACTCCAGCATTTTGTGTCTATCTTTGGTTTAAACCAGCATCTATAGTTCCTTTCTACTCATTGCCTTGTCTTTTCCTGGGTTTGATTCACCCTCCATCACACCCTATGATCCACCTGGACAGACAAAAAGCTGGAGTATCTCACCGGGACAGGCTGTATCTCTGGAGAGAAGAGTGGGTGAAGTTTTAGCTCGAGACCCTTCTTCAGACCACCTGGAATGTTTTTTGGACTTTCCATAACTAAGTTATTGAGGATCTCCAGAGCCTCAGATTCCATCACGCTTGGATACGATCACTTTTAGCTTTATTCGCAAGATGCACTGAGCTGGAATGTACACCATTCCTTTGTCTTAATTTTTAGTTTAGTTTAGTTTGGTTTTGTTTAGTTTGGTTTATTTCAGTTCAGTTTAGAGATACAATGCAGAAACAGGCCCTTCAGCCCACCATCTGCGCTGACTACGAAAGCTGTACACTAACACTACACTGCCCACTAGGGACAATTTACAATTCGTACCAAAGTCAATTAACCTACAAACTTGTAGGTCTTTGGAATGTGGGAGGAAACCGGAGAAAACGCACCTGGAGAAAACGCACGTGGTCACAAGGAGAATGTACACACTCCATACAGACAGCACTGGTAGTCAGGATTGAACCCAGGTCTCTGGCGCTGTAAGGCAGCAACTCTGCTGCTGAGCCACCATGCCGCCCCTATGAACACCCTTCCTAGCAACGTTAGCACTCAATGGTGGCAGAACCTCCTGAGATCCAGATTTTCACCACACTTCGGGGATGATTACAAAGATTGTCACGTTGGACTTCTGATTGGTTCTGTATTTGTTCCACCCATTCTGGACAAAATCTCCTGGGAATACAAAATATAGAAAATCCAGATTCTGGCCTTCTTCAATTAGCTAACATTCCCGGGTGGCCTAACCGTTATGCTGAGTCAGATGTTCAGTACTGCACATCCACGTGCCACTCTGGGCTATTTAGCTGGAGGAATGTATTTCCCATGGCTGGCATATACATTATATATAGAACAGGCTTCTCAGCCCACAATGTCCCTGTCGAACACAATGCCAAATGAAACTAATCTCTGCTTGCACGGGATCCATATCCCTGCACATCCATGTACCTATCTAAAACCCTCTTATTCACCGCTATCGTATCTGCCTCCTTCACTGTTTCCTGGCATCACGTTCCAGTCACCCACAACTCTATAAGTGTAAAAAACTTGCCCTGCACAACTTCTTTAAAGTTTGCTCCTCTATCCTTAAAAATATGCCCTCTAGTCCTTAACATTTTCACCCTAGGGAAATCTGTCTATCTATGTTTCTCATAATCCTGTATACTTCTATCAGGTTTTGCTTCAAACTCCAACGTTCCAGAGCGATCAGTCCATGCTTGTCCAATCTCTCTTTCCACTAATCCGGGCAACGTTCAACTAAACCTCTTCTGCACCTTCTTCAACGCCACCAAATCCTTCCAGTAAAGAGGCAACTAGGACTGTGCATAGTACACATTGATCTATGAACACCAATGCACGGGATTGTTCTTGGTCCAGAGGGTTATATAGACCAGCACTTGACACACCTAAATATTAATGGCAATCCCATGAAACTATAACACCAGAATCATGCGCGCAAAATGGCAACAGCAGCACACCATAAATGGAGTGAAGTAATCCCACACCCAATACATCAGCTCATAGCTCGTCAAGTCAAGAGTCATATATGTGTGTGTATATATATATATATACACAGAGAGACAGTCACATATGTATACATAAAATATAAGCAAACAATAATAGTGTAATAATAAAAATAATCGTCTATGTAGTTCAGAACTTATAGGAGGTAGTAGTGTTCAATAGCCTGATGGCTGTAGGGACAAAGCTGTTCCTAAACCTGGATGTTACCGTTTTCAGGCTCCTGTACCTTCTTCCTGATGGGATGGGTGAAACGAGTGTGTGGCCAGGGTGGTGTGGGTCTCTGATGGCGCTGCCTGCCTTTTTGAGGCAGCGACTCCTGTAAATCCCTTCGATGGCGGGGCAGTCAGAACCCACGATGGACTGAGCAGTGTTCACAGCTTTTTCACAACTGTGCAATATATCTTCAAGCAGTCAATGATTGTTGTTGACAACAAGTTTATCTTGGCTGTGAAGGTAGGAGGAATGATTGCTGAGGGGGTCAGGGTGGTGCAGTGGGGACGAAGACAAGGGAGGAGTGTGGAGTCAGATTCTTACACGATTGATGCAATGGGAAGAAATTTCCCAAAACAGAAAGCGAGTCTCCAACTCAATGAAGTCTGGGTTGAAGTAATTTACTAATGTCTTTTTCAGCAGCATTTCACAAGAGGCTGCCTGATTTTCCCTCACCCATGGCAGAATTAAAAGCTAATATAAAAACAAATGGCTGCTCTAATTTGAATGGAAGGTAATTGAGTTGGACAGCCTCACAATGGTAACAGTGCTTCCCACATCTCATGCATCTCAAGCAGCCAAGCACTGGTGAAAGCTGTTTGATATATGCCATGGTGATGCAGAGAGAGGGTGGGTGAGGGGGGAGAGGGAGGGGGGAGTCATAGAACGAGACGTTATTGCTTTTCAAAAGCCCTCTATTTCTCTCTGTCTTGGCAGCCCCACAATGTGACACTGACAAATCGACACTAACCACACAGAGGAAGCTGAATGGTAAGTCATGCATGAGACATTTCTGTTTTGTCCCTAATGGGCTCTCTTGGAATTATTGAGCAGAAAGTTTACTTTCAGGGCAAGCTTTGCACTGGATCAGTGATCCGCATGTGACGGGTCTATACCTCGGCACAATGGTGGGTGGTGGGGGGAGGGCCAAGTCCCTTCACCAGCAACGGGACCACCAAGCCACAATGACCCACAGAGTGGGTGCACCCAGCTCTGGATCAGTGCACTGGGCAGACTGATGCCAAGAGTGCCCTCATGTTAAGGTGCGTTCAGTTGGCGAATGTAGTGCACACTGGCCATTGGCGAGAGAGAGAGAGAGAGACGATGGCTGCGGGACCCCATCCTGGTGAACTTTCCTCAGCGGCTTACGATGGGACATTGCCATCAACTAGAATGGAGTTTGGAGCAGAGATGTGCAGCCGGTAGAACTGCTTCCTCACCCTAATCGGGGAACTGCTCCAGTTGACCGAGCGCACAGGCAGACTGGACTTTGCAAATGGCACCAAAACATGGCGCTGCCTGCGTGCATAAATATGCAAAAAATATTTCAATGTGCAGTTGCACATGTGACAATTAAAGCACCATTGAATCTATAAAGCACCATTCATCGCTCCAACAACTCAGCTTCAACCCTGATCTGTGTCTATGGCCTGTGTCTGTGACTGTGGTCCTGTCTGTGGAGTTTGTGTGTTCTTCCTGTGACCACGTGCATTTCTCCCTGGTGCTCTGGAATCCTCCCACATCCGAAAGATCTGGGGGTTGGAAGGTTACTTGGCCATTGTAGAGTATCCCGTTGGGGTGAATTGATGTTTGAATGGATAATCCATGCTGCCTCAATGGGCTAACGGGCCTATTCCCAGGCCGTGTGACTGTGACTCTAATGTCTGGACCATTTCAGAAATCAGAATGGAGTGATTCACCCTAATGCCTCACTCCCCCCCCCCCCCCCCCCCCCCCCCCACACCTCCCCCCTTCACACTGCAACGTGTTAAGCCTCTGTCCCAGTTAGGCGTTTTTTTTTTGCCGACTGCAGGCGACTAGGCTGTCGCCACATCTCCCGGGGTGATGCCTGTATGGTCGTGAGTAGTCTCCTCAAGTTGCCTAAAGAGTCGTAACTTTTTTTTGGTTGCCGCTGGATTTTGAAATGTTCAAAACCTTTCAGCGACTGTGGGCTGGACGTAGCTTGTCTTCTCCTGTCGTAGGTGCTGTCATAGGTTGTTGCCAGGATGACGCAGGTTGTCGCCAGGCGATGTTGGTTGTTACCGGGTGCTGACTTTGGTGAATTCCATTGGCGACTACCTACGTCAACCGGCAACAGGTACCGCCGACTGAATTTTATTCAGTTATCTTCAGTTGTCGCCGAGAGGATCGTTGCTTCCCGTAGCTTGTCTCAGGTGGACGTAGGGTTGACTTTGGTTGTTCTAGGTCGCGCCTGTGTGGTCGTAGGTTGTTGTAGGTGTGGTTGTAGGTGGATGTCCTAATGGGTCGCCGGTTGTTGGTAGCTTGCCGTAGCTTGACATTGACTAGATGGTAGGTTGTCATAGCTTGTCGTAGACATTGTCCTGGGGGGGTCCAGTGGCCGCTTTTTCGGGAAAGTCGACAGTCGCCAGCAGTCGCCGAAAAAAATCGCCTCAGTGCATTTCTGGTTTAAACCAAAGATAGACAGAAAATGCTGGAGTAACTCAGTGGGTCAGACAGCATCTGTGGAGATAAGGAATGGGTGACATTTCGGGTCAAGACCCTTCTTCAGACAGACCCGTAAAATCACCCATTCCTTCTCTCCAGAGATGCTGCCTGTCCCGCTGAGTTATTCCAGTATTTTGTGTCCATCTTGGGGTCCCCTAATGTCAGACGTGAAGTTGATGACCGGCTCCTTTGGCTGCCATTGAGAGCGAGGTTGTAGTCTTGACACCATGCTAGTAAGCTTTTCACCCTGCTACTAAACTCTCTACCCTCATCCTGTACTCTTGTTGATGCTGAGGCAATATGCTGGAAGCGGAGGTTGGTGGATTGGAAGGTAAGTACCAGGGGGAACTCTGTTCTTGTTCTTCCTGAAGTCGCAGATGTACCATGTTTTGGGATCTCCAACACTCTGTTAGAAATCAAGTAATGTCAAGTCACTTTTATTTCTATAGCACATTTAAAAAACAACTCTTGTTAACCAAAGTGCTTTACATTGGTGGAGGTACTAACATTATACAACAGTGGTTCATAGATTAAGTACATACATAAATACACACATATAACCCTCAGAGGATGTCAAGAAAGGCTTGAGAGTAAAGATGAGTTTTAAGTCTCGACTTAAAAGAGTCGATGGAGGGGGCAGTTCTGATGGGAAGAGGGATGCTGTTCCATAGTTCCAAATGAAAGCAAATATATACGGCAAATGCAAAGACCTCCTGATTTTGGTCATGAATTAAAGGATGGCTGTGAGGAGACATTAAATTCTCCCTGGTGCAGGAGAGTTTGGCTTCTGAATGTAGGACAGCATGAGAAACCCAAGGCTGACATCACTACTCAGTTAGTGGTGGTACATGATATAAGGAGGCCAGGTATGTCGAAAAACAGTAACACAAAACAAATACACCAAATGTCTGGAAACTGAAACCAAGGTGAGGGTCTGAAGAAGGGTCTCGACCCGAAACATCGCTCCTTAGATGCTGCTGCACCCGCTGAGTTTCTCCAGCCTTTTGTGTACCCTCGATTCTCCAGCATCTGCAGTTCCTTCTTTAACACTGAGTGTAAGTACAAATAGTTTAATATAATGTGTGTACACAAAAAGCTGGAGAAACTCAGCGGGTGCAGCAGCATCTAAGGAGCGAAGGAGATAGGCGACGTTTCGGGTCGAGACCCTTCTTCAGACTATAATGTGTGTTTAGTTTAGTTTAGAGATACAGTCTGATCCAATTGTTTTGAGTTGGCAAACGCTGGGAAGAAATTAGACTCTATTGTTGCTCTCAGAGTCGTTTTGAAATGCGCAAAACCAAATGCATGATTAAGTGCTAACAATATTAGTGTTCACAACCTGCAGGGATTGTAATTATCTACAATGTTATATTAAAAAGCAAATATGTTTTTTCAAATGTAATTAAAAAATACCACTGCTATTTCATTATTTTCTCCATGCTCTCCCTTAATGATTTGATTTGTTTTGGTCAGTGTTGGTTTTCCCTCTAAGAGGATTACTTCCTTGGCCATGTCCTCTGGCATGCCGGTTGTTACAATGCTTGTACAATGTTCCTTCGGGATTTTTCCCTGGCCTAACATGACTACAGACGGAAAGGATTCTGCTCTAAGCCATATGTGTTTTGATAGTATAATCAGAGACAGTTTCAAGAACACAGCTAAGACGCTTCCAGATTACCCAACAAACTGCTAACAATGGCCTGTTTCCTTTATCATTGTTACTTTTTTGCATATCTTTCATTTATTGTTCTTTATCTCCCTACATTATTGTCTGTATCTCTTGTTTCCCTTCTTCCCAACTAACCCGAAGAAGGTTCTCGACCCGAAATGCCACCCATTCCTTCTCTCCAGAGATGATGCCTGTCCCACTGAATTAATCTATCTAAGATTCTTCTCTAGTGTAAAAAGGTACCATCATAATGGAGTATTTAAGAACACAAGATTATCAATTTGGTGGCAAACCTATATTATCTCTGCCTAATCCCAAACCTCTTTGCTCCCAATATGTTCCTCTCATGTCTATATTCATTTACATTTTCAACCAATTACACCAGCCTTTCGGTTTTCAATATATTCAACATGGTATTAACTTTTGCCTAGCTTAAAGTTTAAATGACATTTATCCTCGTGCATCGTAGCACTCCAATCCATCACAGTTTGCCAGTATTTAAATCAAACATGTTACAGATTCCAGAAGATGCTGACAAAGGATTTTTGACCTGGGGTTTATTTTGTGTCATTCTCCTTGATAACTTTATTTCTGGGATCTCTCTTACTTGAAGTGAAGAAAGCGAGGTGCTTTCATGATAACTAAATCCATTTTGGATATTTCCAAGAAAGGGCAACACAATAGCCCGGTTGTAGAGATACTGCCTCACAGTGCTGAGACCTGGGTTTCATCCTGATCTTGGGTGCTACCTGTTTCCAGTTTGCACATTTCCGTGTGACTGTGTGTGTTTCACATGGGTGCTCCAGTTTCCTTCCACATCCCAAAGACGTTGGTTGGTAGATTAATTGCCCCCAAGTGTGCAGATGAATGGTAAAATCTGGCAGAGTTGATGGGAACATGCAAGGAATAAAAAATTGATTCATGTAGGATTAGTGTAAATGGGTGATTGATAGCTAGTATGGAATCAGTGGTCTGGAAGGCTTGTTTCCATGCTGTATTTTTCTATGACTCTATGACTTAACTTATGGAATCAGAAATCTTGTAGTGGATTCAATAGCAACTTTTTTTACTGAAAGAGATGTGAGAATGTGGAGCTCGCTCCCATGTTGGCGTAGTGGTATTTTTAAGTGTATCCGGAAGTGGCGGCGCTGCGTGGCAGCTGCGGCTCACCTGCAGTCCGTCTGTTTTTTTCTTTTTTTTCGTCCTTTTGTGTCTGTTTTTAGTTAGAAATTTTGGTTTATTAGGCTGTGTTTGTGTGTGTGGGGGGGGGGGGGGGGGGGGGGGGTGGGAGAAACAAGGTTTTAGTCTCTCCCTTCGGGGGGATGCGACCTTTTCTTGTCGTGTCCCCCGTCACCATCTCCGTCTGTGCTGAGGCCTAATGGCGGAGCTGGTGGCCTCGGAGCTGTGGCGAGCGTTCAGAGCTCCAGTGTTCCAGCGGCGGCGGCGGCCCGGCTTCGGGGCTTCGGGGCTTCGGGGCTTCGGCGCTCCAGCAGTTGCTCCAGCGGTGCTCCAGCAGCGGCCCGGCATTGGCGCTCCGGCGGCTCTCCAGCGGGTGTTCCAGCGGCGGCCCGGCTTCGGCGCTCCGGCGGCTCCGGCGGCTCTCCAGCGGCTCTCCAGCGGCTCTCCAGCGGGTGCTCCAGCGGCGGCCCGGCTTCGGCGCTCCGGCGGCTCCAGCGGCTCTCCAGCGGCTCTCCAGCAGGTGCTCCAGCAGCGGCCCGGCTTCGGAGCTCCGGCGGCTCCAGCAGTTGCTCCAGCGGTGCTCCAGCAGCGGCCCGGCTTCAGAGCTCCGGCGGCTCCAGCGTTCCCGTGGTCGATCCTGGCTGGGGGCTGTGGTGGTGTTCCGGCGTTCCGGCGGCGGCGGCGGTGGCGGCCTGGCTTCGGAGGCTCGGCCGCGGGCCTGGTGGACGATGACATCGAAGGCCTGGATTGCCTCAGTACAGAGGGGGAACAAGTAGGGGAAAATGACAAAGACTTTAAGACTTTTGCCTTCCACCACAGTGAGGAGGTGCTTGGTGCACTGTGGTGGATGTTAAATTATGTGTTTATTGTGTGTTTTGTTTTAATTTATTACATGTTATGACTGCAAGGTAACAAATTTCGTTCAGACCGAATGACAATAAAGGAATCTGAATCTGAATCTGAATCTGAAGGCACCATCAATAGATACTTTGAACAGGTGTCAGAGAGAGAAAGGAATAAAATGTTATGCTGATAGATTTAGATGAGAATATATGGAAGGATAATGCTGGTATGGACTGGTTGGGATGAATGGAGTATTTTAAAATCATACATTCTATAAAATCCTTTGAAAGCCAAGTAATTAAGGAAGATGATCCTCATAGCACGTGGCCCCAAGATTAACCTTCCATGGGATTTTTTTAGTTTAAGATGACTCTTTATATACAGTATATATAGTTAGGATGTCGAAAGAGCAAAGAAAGCAAAAAAACAACAGCAATGTCTACAATTAAACGGCAACATTTACCAAGTAAATATAGTGAGTGGAGGATAGTTACATATAAATCATGTACATAAACAATTTTATGCCACCAGCACTTGATTACTACAGGTACTATCCACTTATCTCCACTCTAGCTCACTAATTGTACTGATAGAACACACAACATGTATTTATACGTAGAAAAACAAACTGCGTCAGTCACAAACAGCTGGAGTAACTCAGCGGGACAGACCGCATCTCTGGAGAGAAGGAATGAGCGACGTTTCGGGTCGAGATCCTGCAGTCACAATTCACTTTGAGTCTGAAGAAGGGTTTCGGCCCGAAACGGTGCCTATTTCCTCCGCTCCATAGATGCTGCTGCACCCGCTGAGTTTCTCCAGCACTTTTGTCGACCTTCGATTTTCCAGCATCTGCAGTTCCTTCTTATTCACTTTGAGCATGTACCACATGACCTTCCTTGGAAGTGGCACCACAGGTAGATAGGGTGGTCAAAATGTGCTTGAGTATAGAAGTTGGGAAGCCATGTTGCAGTTATATAAGTTTTAGTGGATTGTGTTCAGTTCTGGGCACCATGTTGTAGGAAATGTGTTAGATTTACAAAGATGTTGCCAGGACTAGAGGGTCTGAGCTACAGGGAGAGATTGAACAGGCTGAGATTCTTGGAGTGCAGGAGAATGAGGGGTGATCTCATTGAGGTGTATAAAATTCTGTGGAATTTTTTGCCACAGAAGGCTGTGGAGGGCAAGTCAGTGGATATTTTTAAGGCAGAGATAGACTCTTAATTAGTATGGGTGTCAGTTATGGGGAGAAGGCAGGAGAATGGGGTTCGGAGGGAGAGATAGGTCAGCCATGATTGAATGGTGGAGTAGATGATGGGCTGAATGGCCTAATTCTGCTCCTATCACTGATGATCTTACGATAAAATGAGAGGAATTGGTCAGGCAGATGCACGGTGTCTCTTGCCCACAGTAGGGGAATTGAAAACCAGAGTACATAGGTTTAAAGTAAAGCAGAAAGATTTATTAGGAACCTGAGGGGTAACTTTTTCACACAAAGGATGGTGGGTGTATAGAACGAGTTGCCAGAGGAGGTGGTTGAGGCTGGGACTATTGCAATGTTTAAGAAACAATTAGACAGGTACATGGATAGGACAAGTTTAGAAGGACATGGGCTAAACACAGGCAGGTGGGACTGGTGTAGGTGGAACATGTTGGTGGCAAGGGCCTGTTGGGCTGAAAGGCCTGTTTCCACGCTGTTTGACTCAATGACTCTTTCTATCCAATGACGTTGGGAGATATACCCTTTTATGTTTACACATTGTGGGAATGGATCATTTTAGTCAAATCAAAACCCGTTGACATTCTCATATGCACAATTTCAGTAATGTTCACGTACAATGAAAATCTTGCTTGCAGCACCATCGCAAGCACATAGACAGAGACAACACAGGCAATGAGAGAGAAAGAAAGGAAAAGGACTGTTCAAAAACGAGACTGTTCAAAAACAAAAACTAGAAAGTTCATATTAATTTAAGATGTGATCAGTTGTGCTCCAATGCCGAGAAGCATTGGTGTTGTGCAGGTCAGTTCAAGAACATTGCAGGAAAATTGTAGGAAACTGCGGTGCTGCTACTTCCTGCCTACAGCCAGCAATTGGAGAGCTCACCCCCGGAGGTGGGGACTGTACAGAGCAGGTTGGGGGGGGGGGGGGGGGGGCAGAGGAACAACTCCAGGACTGTTTGGCGTCTGTAGACTGGGCAATGTTCAGGGACTCGGCAATGGACCTGAACGAATACGCCACAGTCGTTACAGACTTCATAAACAATTTGTGTGGAGGACAGCATCCCGACAAAAACCTTCCGAGTGTTTCCCAATCAGAAGCCTTGGATGAACTCTGAGATGCGCACTCTTCTGAAGACCAGACACCGGGCATTCATGTCTGATGATACAGTGGGCTACAAGTTGTCCAGATACGAACTTGGTAAGGCCATCAAAAAGGCCAAAAGGGACTTCTGCTGTAGGCAGATGTTCGGCAGCTGTGGCGGGGCCTGAATGCAATCACCTCCTACAAGGCGAAATCAGGAGGCAGCTCGAATGGCGGCAAAATATTACTCCCTGACGAGCTCAATGCATTTTACGCACGCTTTGATAGGGAGAACACTGATGTGCCTTCTTGAGCCCCCATTCGCTGTGATGGTATTTCAGTCTCAGTCACAGAGGCCGACGTTAGAAAATCCTTCAGAGGGGTGAACCCTCGAAAAACGCCTGGACCTGATGGCATACCCGGTCGTGTTCTAAAAACCTGTGTGGACCAACTGGCTGGAATTTTAACGGACATTTTCAACCTCTCACTTCTGAGGTCTGAGGTTCCCACCTGTTTTAAAAGGGCATCAATTATACCAGTGCCCAAGAAGAGCAAGGTGACGTGCCTCAATGACTATCGACCTGTGGCACTAACAGCGGTGGTGATGGAGTGCTTTGAGAGATTGATCATGGCGCAAATCAACTCCTACCTCGAGAAAAACCTGGACCCACTGCAGTTTGCCTACTGCCATAACAGATCAATGGTGGATGCGATCTCGCTAGCTCTCCACTCCGCTCTGGACCACTTGGACAACAAAAACTCATATGTCAGGCTGTTATTCATTGATTACAGCTCGGCATTTAATACAATCATCCCCTCCAAGCTGGTTACCAAGCTCTCAGATCTGGGTCTCTGCGCATCCCTCTGCAATTGAATCCTTGACGTCCTCATTCAAAGACCACAGACTGTTCGTATTGGCGGAAATGTGTCAGTCTAGATAACAATCAGCAGGGGAGCACCTCAAGGCTGCGTGCTCAGCCCCCTGCTGTACTCACTCTATACTCATGACTGCATAGCCGGTCATAGTGCGAACTCCATCATCAGGTTCACTGACGACACCACTGTTGGGGGACGTATCACTGATGGGGACGAGTCAGAGTATAGAAATGAGATCTACCAACTGACCAAATGGTGCCAGCACAATAATCTGGCCCTCAACACCAGAATAATCAAGGAACTGATTGTGGACTTTAGAAGGGGTAGGATGGCGATCCACAGTCCCGTTTATATCAACGGGTCGATGATGGAAAGGGTCAAGAGCTTCAAATTCCTGGACGTGCACATCTCTGAAGATCTTTCCTGGTCCGAGAACACAGATGCAATTATTAAGAAAGCTCATCAGCGCCTCTACTTCCTGAGAAGATTACGGAGAGTCGGTTTGTCAATGAGGACTCTCTCTAACTTCTCGAGGTATACAGTAGAGAGCTTGCTGACCGGTTGCATCGTGGCTTGGTTCAGCAACTTGAGCGCCCAGGAGAGGAAAAGACAACAAAAAGTAGTAAACACTGCCCAGTCCATCATCGGCTCTGACCTCACTATCATCGAGGGGATCTATCGTAGTCGCTGCCTCAAAAAGGCTGGCAGCATCATCAAGGACCCACACCATCCTGGCCACACACTCATCTCCCCGCTACCTTCAGGTAGAAGGTACAGGAGCCTGAGGACTGCAACATCCAGGTTCAGAAACAGCCACTTCCCCACAGCCATCAGGCTATTAAATTCAACTGAAACATATCTCTGAACATTAATAGACTGTTATCTGTTTATTTGCACTTTATCTGCTTATTAATTGATGTGTGTATATATTTATATAATGGTAAATGGACACACTGATCTGTTCTGTATTCATGCCTACTATATTCTGTTGTGCTGAAGCAAAGCAAGCATTTCATTGTCCTATCTGGGACACATGACAATAAACTCTCTTGACCCTTAAACGAGGGGTGTGAGACTTTAACCTTCTGTCCCTCCTGCCCGATGGTAGTAGCAAGAAGAGGGCATGGCTCGAATGCTGGAGATCCCTGGTGATCGATACCGCCTTCTTGAGGCTGCATTTCATGCTGATGCTTTCAAGAGCAAGGAGGGCTGTGCCTGTGTTGGACCGGGCTGAGTCCACCACACTCTGTGGCCTCTTGCGTTCCTGTGGTGAATTGCTGCACCAGACGCGTCTGGAAGCCTGAGTATGTTAAAAGCTATGCACATCCAAGCAGCCAATCGGAAAGCAATCCTTCTTCACTAGATAAGTAGCCTCTTCATGGAAATAGTCCCAGCCACAGGCAATTTCAACTGTGTGACTTCTGTAAGTAATGGAAGGGCTTACCTTCGTTTCCTGCAGCTTTGAGTTTAATTGGAAATCTTTCATGTGAAAATACATCCAAGCAAATGCTATCATATGAAATTCAAATATCCACTTTATCCCTTAAGTCTTCAAAAAAGTCACAGCGATTTGTCACCTTGGATCTGGTCTTTCGAATTCATGCCTGCTGCTTCTTATTAAGTCATTAGGAAGGGACTCCCCTGGGTTTGCCATCCAATAATTTCCATTATTTTATTTATTATCAACATTATGATGCATATAATAACATTGGGGATGGAGGAGAGATTGAGAAATTGTTCAGTCTGACACGGCCAGAGTGTGCACTGCTGTCACTCCTTGGGGCAATTGTACTCACACAGTCCGTGACATAATAAATATCCTCCACTCATTCAGCCCATAGCATTTACAGTAGCTATACATTTTAACCACAGTTGCCCTCACTTTTAAGGATCTGTGGAGATACCCTCCAAAGTCTATTTACTCCCCCACGTCAATCAAATTCCCATATAATGTACATTTCCTTGCATTGAGATACCTTCGCAAATGTAAAGGGGCTGTCCCACTTGGGCGACCTAATTGGCGAGTTTAGAAGAGTTTGAAAAAATGACATGTTGAAAACCTCCTTTCACTATGCAGAAGACCTCCTTCGACTATGTTGAAGACCAGCTACGACTAGCTACGACTAACTTCGGGAAAATTGGACACCGAATAGTGGAGAGTGAAGACGACCTCCTTTGACCCCCCTTTGACTATGATGAAGACTATCTACGACTACCTTCGACTACCCTCGATTACCTACGACTGACATGCCGACCTACTATGACCTACTACGATTAAACCTACGAGTAAAAAAAGTATTGATTTTTTCCATGGCGACCTTTTTTTACTCGCGGGCATTCTTTAACATATTGAAAAAAACGCCGCGACCTAGCTGAGATCTTGAGTGCGCGGAGACCAGTCTTGAGCATGAAGGAGAGTTACGAAGACCTCCTACGACCTCGTGTCGTCCATGCTGCGAGTATGAGTCGAGGGCAAACTCGCCAGAACTCGCGGATTAGGTCGCCCAAGTGGGACAGGCCCTTTACATCCCCCACACCACTCTGACCAAAATCCATTTGCCATGTTTCTGCCGTGAGATTTTCCTCCTGTCTTATTTCTTTGCCCTTGCAGATACTGCTTCACTCATAAAAGTTCTTCCAGATGTGTAGGAAGGAACTGCAGATGCTGGTTTACCTCGAAGATAGACACAAAATGCTGGAGTAACTCAGCGGAACAGGCAGCATCTCTGGATCGAAGGAATGGATAATGTTTCAGGTCGAGACCCTTCTTCAGTGGTGACCCTGAAAGGTGACCCATTCCTTCTACCCAGAGATGCTGGCTGTCCTGCTGCATTTCGGCAGCATTTTGTGTCTAAGTTCTTCCAGCAGTTTGTTATTTGCTCCGTATTCCGGCATCTACATCTTCTGCAGTCTAAAGCTTTTCTCCCAACTTTATGCCGCAGGGCTATATATATTTTTTGCTTGATGAGAAGCCAATCCAGAGTGCTGTGTTGTTCAGCATGGTACTCTCCTACTTGAGTGTTGCTGTTCCAATCATCCAGGCTGGTGGAGAGTACTCTGTCAGTGTACTGACATACAGTGTAGGTGGTGAAATGCCTTTAGGTAGTTAGGAGGTCAATCAACGTTAAGTGAAATATTTACGTAGGTGGCTCAATTAAATTTATGTTCACTGATCACCCTTCGAATGATGGAACTTTAAGCTGTGTTGTTAACGTCTCTTGTTGGAGATGACCATTGTGAATCATACTGTGCAGGCATGGACTATAATATCTGAGAACAGGGAACAGGACTGATCCCACGTATTCAATGTGCGATGTCCCCACTCCTCATAGCAGGAGTGTATCAATAGCCTGCACCATCTACCCGACATACTGCAGCAACTCACCTAGATCTCTTAGTCAGCATCTTCCAAACCCATATCTTCAACCAGCTAGAAGGACAAGCGCAGGGAAAGCATGGGAGCACCACCACCTGGAGGATGTCCTCCAAGCCAGACACCATCCTGATTTGGAAATATATCGCAGTTGCTCCACTGTTGCTGGGTCAACATTCCAGAACTCTATCCCTAACAGCATTAGGTGGTAATACCTACACCTCGAAGACTGCAGCAGTTCAAGAAGGCAGCTCACCCCCACCTTCCCAAGAGCAACTAGGGATGGGTAATTTAATGTTGGCTCTGCCTATGAAGCCTACATCCCTTGAATGAATTATTAAAAAAAACCTTAATTAAAAAATTGTTGGTCATCAATGAAACTGACTGACCCAAGTGAATCTAAGAGGAACTCTGACTGCAATATGCTGGCTTTCAACAGCAGGAAGCATTAGTCTCTTGTGTCTCTGACTACAAGCACCTCCCTTTGTGTGAAGCATGATCTAGGTTTTAGAGATACAGCGTGGAAACAGAAGCTTTGCCCCACCATGTCCGCGCCCACCAGCGATCCCCATACACTAATACTGTCCAACACACTAGGGACAATTTTACTGAAACCAATTACCCTACAAACCTATATGTCTTTGGAATGTGGCAGGAAAGTGGAGCACCCGGAGTAAACCCACAGGGTCACGGGGAGAGCGTACAAACTCCTCGCAGACAGCATCTGTAGTCAGGATCGCACCTGGGTAGGTGTAAGGCAGCAACTACTGCTGTGCCACCATGCCACCGGTTTATAGACAATAGACAATAGGTGCAGGAGTAGGCCATTTGGCCCTTCGAGCCAGCACCGCCATCCCAAATCAGTACCTATATAAGATTGTTATATAATATAACAATCTTATATGTTTCAATGAGATCCCCTCTCATCCTTCTAAACTCCAGAGTGTACAAGCCCAGCTGCTCCATTCTCTCAGCATATAACGGTCCCACCATCCCGGGAATTAACCTTGTAAACCTACGCTGCACTCCCTCAGTAGCAAGAATGTCCTTCCTCAAATTAGGGGACCAAAACTGCACACAATACTCCAGGTGTGGTCTCACTAGGGCTCTGTACAACTGCAGAATGGCCTCTTTGCTCCTATATTCGATTCCTCTTGTTATAAAGGCCAACATGCCATTCGCTTTCTTCACGGCCTGCTGTACCTGCATGCTTACTTTCATAGACTGATGTACAAGGACCCCCAGATCCCGTTGTAGTTCCCCTTTTCCCAACTTGACACCATTTAGATAGTAATCTTCCTTCCTGTTTTTGCTACCAAAGTGGACAATAGTACAATTTTACTTCGGAGTCACGTGAGTGACTACGTTGAAGACCCCGCCTCACGCTGGCAACGGCATGACGTCAACGCTGACGGCGCGAGGAGGAGCTGCAGTAAGGAGCAGCTCCTCGGCAGCGGTCGGAACGGCCCGCAGGTAAGTGAAGTTACACCGGGGCGTTTTTTAGGTTACGCTGGGTGGCTCCAGCAAAACGAAACTAAAAAGAAAATTTAGAGCCACGTTAACGTGCTGATTGAGCACTGATTTTTAAAGAAAAATGGAAAAATCGGGAAATAAGTTTTCGCGGGTAAAAAGATATTCCCGGGGTGAAAGTAAAAATACGGGACGCGAAGCTAGTGCGGACCCGGTTCCGATACCGTTGGCCGCTGATGTACCCGATAGTGAGTTTCCAGATTCTCCAGAAATAATGACCACGGAGGAAAATGTTCCTAAAAAATGCAAAAAGAAATCTGAGAGGCCCGTGGTTTCTGATGACTCTAATATTGAAAGACCTCCAGACAATTAAAACTATGTGGCTAAAAATGGAGCATATGGAGAAAGTTCGCCAAACAATAATGAGACAAGGGTCAGAGTACCCAGATGAATCCCAAAAAATCCCTGAGGGGTTTGAATATGATGAATATGGCTGTGGGCCAAGTTGGGAATATGATACTCCGGACCCAGGATTTGGGCTGGAAGAAGTCTCATGGGATGATATCCCAATTGATTTAGGGCTGCAGAAGGCAGACCCTGCTGGTGGCTATATGGCTTTTGAAAGCACACCACAAAGTAAAAAGAAAAGGCCTAATGTGCCTGGGATAGCACAAGAGTTTGCTATACCTGAAGGAAGTGGTGAGGCTATGGAAGAAATCCTAGCTGCAAACATAAATTATATGGTATCTCACCAACTTCACAATTCTGTGATGAATGAAACATCAGAATTATATAAAGCTCCAAGAAATTGTGCCTCATTGGAAAGTACCTACGGTGAATCCGAGGATATGGACGTCTATGACTCCAAGTATGAGAGCCCTAGAAGTGAAGTTTCAAAAGGTGCTCAAATTAATTTCTGCCGCCATTACGGCCTATGGCAGGCAAATGGAGAATCTGGAAACGGAAAAAGATTCAAAAGGATATTTTGGGCTTATTATGTAATTCATTCTATGAAATTAATTGCATGAGGAAAACGGCGATTCGGCCCATATTTCACCCTAGATTTGCAAGCCTGTGTACAAGAAAGTGGAGTTCAAGCTCCTGGGTATTTGTTTGGAGAAATTTGCCGAAACAGCTGAAAGAGTTGAATGACGAAGCTAAATATTTTAGCAATGTTAAACCTTTTGTTTTTGGACAAAGAAGGGGTTTTTTCGACCCGAAGGGGTTTCGATTTCCATTATAGAAGCAGAAGTTTGTCACGAAAATACTATCGTGCTGTGCAGGCAAGTGCTTCCCTGTATTCGGGAAGAAGGAGACCACCATGCTCATACGGAGAGGTATTAAAGACTTATATACTTAAACAAACTGTGGATGACCCTCCAGTTGGAGGGAGATTGCAAAAATTTTATAATGCCTGGCTTAACATTACTTCTGATCGATATGTATTACAAGCAGTTTCAGGAGCCATTATTATTTTTAAAGAAGGGGTTAATCCTCCTGTACAGAATAGACCTGCTTATGCTTATGTGTTTTCTGCAGAGGAAAGAATGGAGATTAATGTGGAAATTGACAAATTATCTGGGAAAGGCGTAATTGAAAAGACTTATGAACATAAGCATCAATTTGTCTCTAATATATTTCGAAGAGATAAAAAAGATGGTGGTTGCAGAATTATTCTGGACCTTACAGATCTGAATAAGTTTGTAGAATACAAACATTTTAAGATGAAGACATTCAGTACTGCAAAATATCTTCTCTCAGCAGGGTGTTATATGGCTAAGATTGATTTGAAGGATGCCTATTATTTCTGTAGCAATTCATCAATGTTTCAGGAGGTATTTAAAATTTAATTGGCTGGGGCAATTATGGCAGTTTAAAGCTTTACCAAATGGATTGAGTTTGGATCCTAGACTCTTTGCAAAACTGTTGAAACCAGTTTTAGCCCAATTAAGAGCACAGAAACACATTGTTATGGCTTATCTGGATGATATTCTGATCATTAGTGATACTTAAGAGTCAGCTGAGCACTCAGTTTCAGTTACTAAAGCTTTGTTTGAAAAGCTAGGGTTTTGATTCATCCAATTAAGTCCCAGCTGCAGCTAGCACAATCAATTAACTTTTGGGGGTTTGTAATTAACTCAGTGACTATGTTAGTCACTTTGCCAACAGAGAAGGTCAATGACATCTTGATGACTTGTAATTACCTCATTCACAAACCTTATCCCTCCATCCGAGAAGTGGCAAAAACCATTGGGAAACTGGTAGCAGCATTTCCGGCAGTGGAATTTGGTCCATTACATTATCAAAATCTTCAAAGGGACAAAACAAGGGCTCTTAAGGAGAAGGCAGGGCACTTTGACAGGCCTATGCAATTAACAAAAGAAGCCGTGTTGGAATTACAATGGTGGGTTGAAAATGTCCCACAAGCTGCTAAGAATATCATGATTAAACAACCTGAAATGGTTTTACAAACGGATGCTAGTGCTCTCGGATGGGGGGGGGGCTACAGATTCGTCCTCCAGTTGTGGAGGTAGATGGAAAGCTCAAGAAGAAGCGTTTCTTCAGGTTTATGGTATTAAACTATTTGGAGTTATTCGGTGCTTTTTATGGACTTAAAGCATATTGTTGTGCTAAACAGGGTCTACATGTGTTAATACAGTTAGACAATAAAACGGCTGTTGCATACATTAATCACATGGGGGGAGTTAGGTCAGTATCATGTGATTCTCTGGCCAATGAGATATGGCAATGGTGTATTGTCGCCAAATATGGATTTCAGCAAGCTACATTCCGGGTAAGGACAATGTGGTAGCAGATGAAAGGTCCAGGATTTTTAAAGATAATACGGAATGGATGCTTAAGCCAGCAATATTTAAGAATATTGTAAATCAATTTGGGTTGCCAGAAATAGATTTGTTTGCATCTAGGCTTAATCATCAGTTGCCTACTTATGTGTCTTGGGAACATGATCCAGATGCAGTAGCAGTAGATGCTTTTTCATTACACTGGGGAAAGATGTTCTTTTATGCTTTATCCACCATTTGCTTTGATTCAGAGATGCTTGAAGAAGATAGAACAAGATTCTGCTTCTGGATTGTTGGTAGTTCCAAATTGGCCAACTCAACCTTGGTTCCCAGTAATGCTGAATATGATTAAAGAACCATATATGTCGATTCCTAACTGTAGTGATATCTTGACTAATCCGGTAACTAAAGAGATTTACCCATTGTATGCATATATGAATTTGTTAATCTGCAGGTTTTGACCAGACCACTACAGGAGCTGGGATTGTCGGACCAAACTATGGAAGTTATGGTTGCATCATGGCGCAATAGCACACAAAAGCAATATATGACACATATTAAGAAATGGGAAGACTTTTGCACACAGTCAAATATTTCTTATGATACTGTAAATATTGTAAATGTTTTGGAATTCCTTGCCAATTTGCATTTTCAGCAACATTTAAGTTACAGTGCCATTAACACTGCACGCAGTGCTTTGTCGTCCTATTTAGGGCTTATGACTGATCAGAGATCAAATTGGGTCGCATCCATTAATATCTAGATTCATGAAAGGAATCTTTAATATTAATCCACCCAAACCAAGATACACAGAGATTTGGGATGTGAGCATTGTACTTACGCTACTTAGACAATGGACTCCCAATTGAAGGGTTGACATTGGAAAGATTGACATTGAAATTAGTCATGTTAATGTCACTGGTCTCAGCTCAAAAGAATGCAAAATTTACAAATGTTGCATTTAGACTGTATGCATGTGACTACAGATAATGTTGTGTTCTATGTTTACGAGTTAATCAAACAAAGCAGACCAGGGAGATCTGGAACAAAGGTAACCTTTCAAGCTTATCATATTGATCCTACTTTGTGTGTGGTTAACATTTGAACGAATATATTAAAGTTACTGACACCCTTCGAGGAAATGAAAAAAGCGTTAATGGTTACGCACAAAAAACCACACACAAAGCTTCAGTTCAACTATCTCAAAATGGTTGAAACAGGTGTTGGTTTTTAGCGGGAGTAGACACTGATGTGTTCAAATCTCAACTCCACCAGGGCGACAGCTACGTCCGTGGCAAAGGGGGCGGGACGTACCTCTCGAGCATATTTTAAAAGTCGCAGGGTGGAGTAGAGAAGAAACTTTTTCAAAGTTCTACAATAAACCTGTTCACACTATGACAAGCTTTGGACACGCGGTGTGGGAGCACTATAATCACCTGCTTTGTTTACTATTAATTGCTATAATCAAGGGTGTAGTCACTTCTATCTTTTATCACTTGTAATCATTTTCCCTCAGATATAAGGAGGGTTATTATATGGTCTTTAAACCATTAAAAAGTTAATTGTGAAATGATCTAACATTAGTCTGGTTTCTCATGTATGTGTTTACTTAGCCGGACTGTCGTACGGATGATTCTACGTCATAAAAAACACAGAAAGCTTTAAAATCTTCACGTAGTCACTCACGTGACTCCGAAGTAAAATAGTAAGATTAAACAAGAACTTACCAGTTCGAAGTTTGATCGTTATTTTATGAGGAGTTACGATGAGGGATTACGTTGCCCTCCGCTCCCACCCTATAAAAATAAATGATCAAATGGTAGTTCTGAGTCTTTTATGAGCCTTACTATGTTACTCCGGCTTTTGGTGTTCTGTGTTTTTTCATGCCGCTGCTTTGAAGTATGCCGTTGCCAGCGTGAGGCGGGGTCTTCACGTAATCCCTCATCGTAACTCCTCATAAAATAACGATCAAACTTCGAACTGGTAAGTTCTTGTTTAATCTTACTATTAAATGAGAACTTACCAGTTTGAAGTTTGATCTTGATTTTATGAGGAGTTACGTTGGTGATTACCTGAAGAAGACCCGCCAGGCCGCATGCGCACCAATCTTCAAAGCAGCGGTATGAAGTCACAAATAACAACACCGAAGTGACATAGTAAGATGCGTGACTCGAGCACTACCAGATGATCCTTTGTGAGAGAGGGTTGGGCGTGGCGGGCATGTAATCACCAACGTAACTCCTCATAAAATGAAGATCAAACGTCAAACTGGTAAGTTCTCGTTTAATCTTACTATTTTATTTCAGAGTCATGTGAGTGATTCCGTGAAGAGTTCAAAGCTTTGTGATTTCATGCCGCAGATTACAAATCTCGGCATCCCACTGCATTGATTGACTCGAATGAGAAATTAATGCATTAGTAGTAACATTCCATTTAATGCAGTAATAAAGTTTACTTAAAAAATATAAACAAACAACAGTACCCCTCTATCCCAGGGCACTTTAAACATAACTTAAAATAGCATTGGCAAACAGCCCTGGATCGGCAATCGGCCGATGATAGAAATTCTGAAACATCAGCTCATTTGCCCATCCGGCGGCCGCCAAAATATGGTCGACGGGCACGTCCCTCGCCTTTGCCGCCGACATAGCTGCTGCCCTAGTGGAATGAGATGTAAACACACTATCTAAATGATACGCTGACGTTGATGCTGACCTGGTGGAATACGATATGCAATCGTCAGTGTTAATACCTGTATAACCCAGCACCTGCTGCAGCCACCTTGAAATAGTCTGAACCGACCTTCCTTTGTGTAGTTGTTTGTTGACTAATAAACAATGCTGATTCCATACTTCTTAGGATTCTGGTGGCCTAGATAACATAGACGTGAGACCGTGGGGTATCCGAAATGATCTTAAATCATGCCACCCCTAGTCTACTCTGCTTGTGTAGATCAGAATGTAAATGTAATGGCACCTGCAGCCAATTCCACCCTATCTAGCCACAGCGTTTGCAATGTTTGCCGTCGTTGTGCCGATATAAGTGTCATAACTAAGGATGTGGCTGGAACCCCTTGGTGAAGTAATGTTCACACATTTTCAATAACCAACTGCATAATCTTTTAGTGAGAGAACTTGTGTCAAGATCTTTTAACAACTCGATATCCGGGTTGAACCCAACAGCGTAGTTCCCTTATGTTGCAGCTGTAGTGTCTCTATAACTGAATTATTGTCAAATACCATTTAAAATGAACTGGAAAATGTCCATAATATGTGCCGTATTAAATGTAACATTAACATTTAACAAAAAACACTTCTGATTCCCTCAATAGGAATGTACTGCTTTTTTGGGTGCTATCCCTGCACACTGCAGTGAGCACCTTCATGGCTTGGTGTGACAACCTGAGGCATAAGTCAATCCATTCAAATGTGTAAGTCAATAATTGTTTTACTGTGCAAAGGCCGGTCTCCTGAACCACAGTTTGAAACAGCAAGTTCTTGTTTTTTGGAATAACCGTATACCATTGTGCCATAATGCCTGATGAAGCAGGCAACATGGATGCTTGGCCAGTCCGACAGTATGAACCCAAGCGAGGTCTTGCTGACTGTTTTAAGACCCGGCTAATGAGGCAAAAAATGAGGAAGACATAAAAGACCATTCCTCCTATTGAAGCGAGAATGTATTTCTCCACGCTGTTGTGCCACATATTTTTGCAATCAGTGAATAAACATGCACCAACATGTCGATATTCGATGTAGTATTGAACCATACTTTCATCATACTTTGAGATCCAACACTTATTCTCTGTTATCATCGATCTGAACTGGATGACACACCAGTGGCAAAAGGAGATTTAGGTAATTATTACAGGATATTTTTACTTGATTACCATGTGATTAACATATCTCACCATCGTAGAGCAGCAACTTGAATTTGAGCATGTAGAATATGTATATTCGCTCAATAGCCCCTAATCCATGGGGTGCATCTAGTGTATATATTTAGTTGATACCAACAATTCAAGAATTGGTAACTCATGCAATCTCCAATACCTCCAAGTAGGTGGTGGTATTCGGAACTTCTCATCTTAGAGTCCTAAGCATCAGTTTGTAATAACTGAATTCGACCGACCACACTACTGTAGCGAGTTTCAAGTTCGAGTTCAATGAGTTATTGTCATGTTCAGCAATGTTGAATACTGTTACTTCATCATTGTGGCTGAGGCAGCTTCAGCTGACAATAGCATAAGGTTGTTAACAATGGTCTAATTGCTACTTACACGATATCAGTTCCTTGATTTGCTCGGCTGAAACACAGCTGCAATATTGCCAATTACTCTTGATGAACTCTGTTTTGTAATAGATTGCTATAACTCAAATCGCTTGCCACAAGGCGGCGGAGTCAAAGCTAATAATAATTAAAGGTAAATCCCAATGACCAACAAACAGTTTATCCCATACCTCAAAGCTTTACTGTTATGGTACAGTTATTTAGTCTTCGATAACCTCTGTAATAGGATTTGCATAGCATGGATCTCTGACCCTTATGAATCTGTTGTTAGTCAGGAAAATAGGTTTTCATATTCGGAAAGTTCATATGCCCGACACTCTCCATTCTTCATAATAATATGCCACTCCTGCCTTATTCCATGGGTGGTTTGCATGAGAACTTTTGTCCAATTTCCGAACCTTAATTAAAAAAAAAAAATAACCCTGGCCATAATCCAAACTTGCTTGGAATGCTCCGACTATGCCTCAACCAAATATTTTTTACCCTTTGTGTGTTGTACAAAACAAATGTAAATATTACAACTTGTGAACGGAGCACTACCCATATTTTGGAAGTGCTAGACCCATTTTGTTGAATAGGATTGGTAAGGTGCATGGAATTTCTGAGCTATCATGCTGCCCCCTGCTCCAGTGAACCGCTACTGCCGATGAGCGCCTGGGGAACGTTCTGAAACGATGACTTTTACCCGGCGTTGGCACAATTGATTCGTCTGCCAGGCTTTCTTCCCCTGTTGAATAGACCTACCTGAATAACAGATTCAGCGGCTGGCTCTCACATCCCCCTGTTGGCGCTGTTCACTGCCGGCACATATGTGCTTTAGTATGTTCTGTTGACTTCTTTAGAGCCTGGAGTCAGTTATATCTTGACCTTTTGCTCTTCCCTCCGCAGAGAGGGTGATTCGTAGGCAACCCTAAACAGGCGCTGCGCAGGCTGCAGGATACCAATACTGATACGAACCCATTGGGCTTAACCCAAATAGAATATTCTGCTGGGATGGCAACTTTGTTGTCAGGAAAAAGGTACCTCTGACATGTGTCCTTCATCCCTTGGGGTTTGCCCCACGGCCATACCCTGAGACTCAGTGTCAGCAGGATACTGACCCGTCTTGGTCTCTGCCTCCGAGAGGGAGACCTCTGTAGCACTGTAAAGTAAAGTAAAGTGTCCTTTATTGTCATTCAGACCTTTCGGTCTGAACGAAATTTCGTTCCTGGCAGTCATACATTTAATAAATTAACAAAACACAATAAACATAAATTAACATCCACCACAGTGAGTTCACCAAGCACCTCCTCACTGTGGTGGAAGGCAAAAGTCTTAAGTCTTTGTGTCCTCCCTCCTTGCTCTCCCTCTGCGCTGAGGCGATCCAGGCCTCCGATGTTGTGACCCCGCCGAGTGATGGTAAGTCCTGCGGCTGAATCCGAACTCCGCGAACGGGCCGGTTCAAACTCCGCGGCCCGGGGCGGTCGAAGCTGCCGAAGCTGCCGCCCTCCAGCGGACGAAGCTGTTGCCGTGGGAGCTCTGGAAACACAGGTCACCAACCTGTGATCTGCGAGCTCCCGACGATGTTGTCTACTGGGCCCGTGGCCGAACCTCCGAGGTCGGGCAGTCACCGCCGGGACACCTCCTCAGCCCCGAGTCGGGCCGCCACCGCCGCCGGAGCCCGCCACAGCCCCGAAGTCGGCCAGCCTCGCGCTGGTAATTCCTGGCTGGCTCTGCCTCCGGAGTCATGGGTCGGTCGCAGTTGGAGGCCGCCAGCTCTGCCATTAGGCCTCAGCGCAGACGGAGACGGGGGATACGACAAAAAAAAAGTTGCATCCCCCCTGAAGGAAGAGACTAAAAACAAGTTTCTCACCCCCCCCCCCCCCCAAACACACACACACAAACTAACAACTCAAATTAACTGGCTAAACAGGACAAGGGCAACAAAAAAAAAAGAAAAAACAGATGGACTGCAGGCGAGCCGCAGCTGCTTGGGCAGTGCTGCCACTTCCGGATGCAACAGTTGCTGTATTTGGGATAGTCGTTTCAAACGCACTACCCAGCCCCGGTGAGGAATTCATCCCCCGACTCCGTGGGCCTTGCTATCCAGCCCCGGTGGAGAATCATCTCCCAACTCCGTGGGTGTAGCAGATTATGTGTGAACTTGAGCAACCCTGTCCCAGGCGTTGCTGGGGCCGCCTTTCGAAAAGGCCGATGCTTTTTGACATGAAACAGCCTGTACCAGGTGCTGCTAGCACTGCTCCCTCGTAGGCCGGTAATATCACAAATGAAACAGCCCTGTATCAGGCGCTGCTGGCATGGCTCTCCCGTAGGCCGGCACTTTCATACATGAAGCAGCCCTGTCAGGCGCTACTGGCGCGGCCTGTTCCTTAGGCCCGCACTATTACACATGAAGCAGCCCTATCCCAGGCGCTGCTGGTGCGGCCTGTCCTATAGGCCCGCACTATTACACGTGAAGCAGCCCTGTCAGGCGCTGCTGGCGCGGCCTGTCCCATAGGCCCACGCTATTACAGTGTAAGCTCACTAATCAACATTTTTAGTGTACAGTTTTACCTGTGAAGGGTTAAAACAATTCACAGCAACTTCTGCTAAACAACAAGGAATACATTGTCAGAGACATATAACAATAACGTTTTATGACTTTGACTTTTCCGTTAGCTTTTAACTTTAAGAAAAACACTATAACATACATACATTTTATTATAAGGAGAACCCTTTGTAGCCCGACTCACCTGAGTCCAAATTGGGCTGAATTAGTCCCATTTAATTCCTTGCCTGGGGACCAACGTCTGTGAGCCACTGACCCCACTGTCAGTGACTCTATCGTTACTTCCTTGCCATTCCAACGGCATCCCCACAGGCTGGGAGCCGCTGACTCTACTGTCAGCGACTCTGCTTGAATTTCTTGCCGTTTTTACGGCATCCCCGCAGGCTGGGAGCCGCTGACTGCACTGTTAGTGGCTCCTTATCTCGCAACCCGATCTTTTTGCCGGTTATCCGCTTCTGCGGTTTGCCCAGTCCATAACCGGCACACTCGTCGGGCTGCGAAACTGGCAGGAAAATCTCTGTGAAAAGAGGCTCTTGCCTGAAAAACCCTGGTAAGTAAAAAACGAACTTACCATCGAGGTTTAACTTACCACTGGCAGGAGCGCTGTCCTGCCAGTCTGGTGCTTGCGCCAGTGCGACCTGGCGGGTCTTCTTCACTGAATCACTCACGTGACTCCGAAGTAAAACCTCACATTTATCCGCATTAAACTTCATCTGCCATGCATCTGCCCACTACCCCAACCAAGTCACCCTGCATTCTCATAGCATCCTCCTCACAGTTCACACTGCCCACCAGCTTTGTGTCATCCACAAATTTGCTAATGTTACTTTGAAAAATGTTTCAAGTTACATAGACTATATTATTCAAAAACTAAAATAAGTAAATTTTTTCCAAATGTCTCCCCAATTTGTGATAAATGTCTATCCCAAGAAGCAACCATAGCGCATTCCTTTGTTTTGTGCATAAAAATCCAAAAATTCTGGAATTAAATTTTCACAAAATTATTCAAAATAAAATTGAAACCGAATGCAGAATTGATCATTTTTGGAACAATGGAAGCCAGCTTTGAGCTGACTTTGTTCCAAAAGAGCTTCCTTAATTATGGCTTAATAATGGCAAAAAAAGGTATACTTAAAATTCTGGAAAAACGCTCCCGCACGAATGATAAAAATGTGGATTTCAAATATGTCCGAAATGTTACACCTCGAAGATATGAGATTCCTCCTAGCGGGCAAATCAGACCATTTCCAAAAGATTTGGTCTCCATTTATCGACTTATTACAAGCATAGGGTGCAACACAACTCTGAAAATAAATGGTATCAGGACCTGGTGAGGGGTGTGTAAGGGAAGTAGGTACATCCCTTATTTTACTTTCTCATATTTTCTGTCTTCTATTTTTTTTCTTTCTTTTCCTTTGGTTTTCTTTTTTATTCTTTCTTAGTGTCTTACGCCTCTACGGTTTCTTCCTGATCACTCTCTCATGCACTTACTATCTTATCTAACTTTCTCTATTCTTCTTCTTACTCTTCTTCTTAAAGTTTAAAATAAGAAGTGGCACAGGAAATGTATTATGTTATTTTTGGCTTATATCATTGTAATGTACATTACTTCTAATAAAGAAAATTAAAAAAATAAAAGAAAAATGTGATTTAAATGTTTATGTTTCAAGAAAAAACATAAATGACCTTAAGCAATAACTGTTTCTCTCTCCAGTAGCTGCCCACCTTTCTGAATGTTTTCAGTATTTTGTTTCTAGGAGTTTAAACACGGTTGGAAGTGAGCTGTGTTTGATTACACTTCATCTGCAGGATTTCCATACCAAGGAAAAGATTTTGAATTTGGAAAGAGATAACGAGAGAATCTACAGCAAAGCAACCATAAGAGAAAGCACTCGGAATCACAGCAGAAAAAAGGATAACCAAATGAATTAACCAAAAAGTAATTAATTAATGAACGATTGGCTCATTGTTTTTCCTTTTTGCTTCTTTTTATTGGTCCAGTCTGATGTCAATACAATCAAATCCATTTATATGCAACCCCGTAAAGGGACATTTATACCAGTCCCAGTTTGTTGCTCACTAAGTCAGCAATGATACAGCCATTCCAGACTTCATGTATATTCAAATATTAGTGCCAGCTATGGTCATATCCTAACCATCCCCTGTCCGAGGATTTCATTCCGATACAAATCACACCATCTATAAAAGAGAGGTCTCTGATGTATTTTGGTCCATTTACTTGTTCCCATGGTTGACGGGTATCAGAGAAGGGTAATGAAGAGATGTGGCTCAAAGATTACACAAAGCTTTATCCATTCAATCTTCTACTTTGGCAAACTGAAAAAAAAATTGCACTAAAGAAATGTCAATAGGTCATGTAACATGGCCAAGAGTTTCTTAAATCTCCAAGAGACATCAATCAGTTGGGCCATTAGTGAAAAAAGAGTAGGAATCTTTGCCACCCACCACAGCCCGGCCAAAGTTCCACTTATAAACTGACCGGAACAAAGGAAAAGCTGGAACATTGCTGGTACTGGGTAGATGTGTAGATTCATAAACATTAAAGGGAAATGGAGAACATATTGCACAGAAACTAAGGCTTGTGATCTGCTGTCCATCACTCAATACCAGACTGAGTTGTTAGGACTGGCTCACACTTCATTATGAATGGTTTAATGCTCCAGGAGCCCTTGAGATTAAATTATGATGGTTAATGTTTTGGGTCTTTTCCATTACACAATCAATCCACATTATAATAAATCTATAGGTCCATCCATATTTGCCAGCAATATTACCATGATCTCAACTGACCTACACAAGGGTCTAGATCAGTTAATATGTGCTGCAAACTTTTCGTTCATCAAAGTGGGATTGTTGTGGTGGGTGAAGGAACCCCCAGTGTCAATACTCTCTTATGTTGTTTTTACTATTATTAAATGCAGAATGAATGCCCCACACCTGATGCACTTTTAACATCGATTCAATTATCACCCCAAAGCCAATTCCACATTCTGTCATTTCCAGTAGTGAGGAAATTAGGACCATTTTAGAATGAAGGCCGGTACTGGATTAAAATTCTACCAATCCCCTGTAAAACATCTAGCCCCAATCGCCGCACATTATCCTTCTTATTCCCTCTTACGATGCTGGAAATGAGTATGTCTTTTGCTCCAGTCACTATGCACGATGGGATGGGAAACTTTACACAGAAGGAATATCAGCTGGGCTGTTAACAGCTGAGGCAACAGACCCATTGGTGGGACTGATGGGTGGGGATATATGGAGTTAGATATTGGAGAAAAAGGCAGCAAATGTGATTTTGAGAAACAAAGACATTATTTAAAAGAGATTAAATAATGCATTAAATATATAATTGGATGCACTAAATGCAGGTTGGGGACCACAGTGATGACTGATCAGTTTGTTCAAACGTTCGGGTCTGTTTTCTCACAAGCAAAATCCTGGAAATGGTATCGCACAATATGTCTGACAATAAGGTGTCTAAATTCTCCAACACATGCACTCATTATATAATAGGTTACTGTCTACATTAGAACGGGAAACGAAGGAATTTAATGCACGTGGTAATCATGCAGTGTGATTAACAGGTCATTGTTCAAATGGGAGGACTTATTCAATGTCACTGCAGCAATTAAGGTAAACACCACCCGTTTCACATCCCTAACCCAATTTTAGCTTGAGGGATAGATACAAAGTGCTGGAGCAACTCAGCGGGCCAGGCAGTATCTCTGGAGGAAAAGGATGGGTGACATTTCGGGTCGGGACCCTACTTCAGACTGAATGTAGAGGGTGGGGAGTGACGAGCTGGAGGCGGAAAAAAACCAGGACCAATTAAGGTCGACAACAAATAATCTCAGGCAGGGAGGGAGGTGCCCTGAGAGGCACATTTGTGTTTATCGTTGGTTCATAGCAGCATCTTCAGTTCTTTGTTTCTACATTTTGGCTTGAGGAACTATGGAAAGCAAAGAGTATTGTTCTTGAAAGCAAAGGTGAAGTCTTGCACCTTGAAAGGTCAAACATAGTCCTGCCATTAATTTTACAGTTAATGGCAGGACTCATTGCATCATTGATATGTCGAGGGATCTTGGACTCCAAGCTCTCAGCCCCCTGAAAGTTCAAAACAGTAGATGGAGTGGTAAAGAAAGTGTATGCATGATCGCCTTCAATGATCGGTGCACTGAGTATAAGAATCAATAAATCATGTTGCAGCTTTATAAAACTTTGGTTAGGATGCATTTTGAGTATTACATGCAGTTCCGGTCACCCCATTACAGGAAGGATGGGGAGACTTTTGGGAGGGTGCAGAAGAGGTTTACCAAGATGCTGTCTGTATAGAGGGTAATAACTACAAGGAGAGGTTGGACAAAATCAGATTGTTTTCTCTAGAACATCAGAGACTGAGAAACGGACTATATAACTGATAAAGTTTTTTTTTAATTACGAGAGACGTAGATAGGGTAAACAGAATATTTCTCCCAAGGAGGAAATTTCAATGAAATTTCAATAGGTGTAAGGTAAGTGGGGGAAGCTTTTGAGGAGATGTGCAGTGCAAGGTTTCTACACAGAGAGTGGTGGTTGTCTGGTACCTGCGGCCAGAGGAGCTGATGGAAGCAGAAACAATAGTGGTGGTTAAGAGGTGGCACGTGGATAAACAGGGACTGAAGGGATATGAATTGTGTAGGCAGAGGAGATTCATTAATTTGGCATAATTTACAGCACTAATTGTGTTCCTCTGCTGCATTGTGCTATGTTCTATGTTCTTGGGAGGCAATCCCATCCTCTTATATTATCACATCCTGAAAACATGTGAGATATGACATGCTGACTCAAGGGCTCACACTACTTCAGTGAGGAACACCCTGGGACTTGGTTCACAGTTTCAAGTAGGAACAAGGCAGCTGTATCCAACTCACTCGACAACAGGCAAATCAAGGCATTTGTTTCTAAAATGAACACGCGCACAAAATGCAAATATAAAAACTGCCAATGTCTGAAGTTATAGCAATCTACAAAAAGGGTCTGTAGTTAAGTATTTATACACAAAAATAGTCACAGACATCAAACCATCAGATACTATAACCTCACTAGAATATTACAATAATTGTACTATCCTGGAAAATTTACAACCAGACAGAAATGTTTTGTTCAAAGAACATATTTACACAGTCGATAGCAGAGAATGGAGCCGCCTGTCTCCATTCTGCTTAGGTAGAATTCCACCTTCTTCTTGTGGGAATCAGGAGGTCCTGGGTGTCAGCTTCAAGGGTTCGATTTCCTCCTTCCTCCTGGCACAGTGTTCCTTTTCCAGGTAAGGTCAGAGCCTGTAAACCTTTCACGTTTTAAATCTGCTCCAATAATAAGCAAGAAACACTGACGGTGACTACAAGGTATGTATGTGGAATAAAACTGGCTACTTGAGGAATGTGACATAACCCTGCCTGTGAAATAACCTTCACGTTTTTCCATTCCACTGACGTATAAGTTAAAACCGTCTTTGCTTCTTCTCTATCATAATCCAAGCAATGATAATGTTATTTCAGTACAACAGTACTAAGTTGGTGTTCCGTCGAAATTAAATCATACAATATATATTAATCTAAAGCAATCAGCAGAAATTTCAGAACCAAATTACCCATTTAGCTAATTGGGTGTTTTGTAAGGAAAATCTATTTCTGTTGGTTTAAGGCCTTGCTTGATATATAATATATACAGTGCCAGCATACAGTACCAGAGTGCAAGATTGAGCATTGTAACATATAAACAGACACTGCTCCACCATGCTGAGCTAAAGAGACCTTTTTGAAACTGAGACTGTCAGGCTTCATGGGTGACATCTAAAAGCAACCGCATATGTCTGATCTCAGGGCAAACACTTACCATCTGTCATAAGCTATCATCCTCAACAGCAACAATCACCTTTGACCCAACAGAACATCCCAAGGAGTTGTGGAAAGCAAAAGGAAAAACAGCAGAGGCGGGTTGAGGGGAGGAGGAAGAGGGTACAATGGGTGAGCAAATGCTGCAAGGGACAGATCTAATGGAAGCAAAGGGGTTAAAAGGACTCCATTAAATCTGTGTAACATTCAGATTTTTTCAACATCCTCGCTTTGTTCATTCACCATTGATTGTGTTGCTATTCAGTGGAAGCACGCGGAAGGTGGGCAGGACCGTACAGGAGAGAAGTCTATGTTTCCTCAAAGTCGAATGGCAATTATCAAAAGGATCTTGAATAAAACCGAGTGGCAGCTGTGGCTGAGTTGGTAGTGCTAATGACCTTACGTGAGAAATATGGGCTGCAATCCCACTCTGGAGATATGACCACAAATGTCTACACTGGCGATCCAGAGAAGTAACCCCTCCTTGTTCAGCGTGGCACTGCAGGAGTGCCTCATTGCCCGATTGTCAACGACGAAAGCTGCAGGACCTACCGCCATCTCACAGGAGACCCGACCTGCAGGGTTATCCTTGGTTCCTGGCCCAATATTTATCATTCATTCAACCCCAAAACAAAATATCTGGTCGTCATCATACTGGTATTTCTGGAAAGTTCTCCTTCACCGTCACCTGTAGTTCAACAGTAGCTACACTTAAAAAACACTGGTGAAGCCCTTTGAGGAAACCTGAGACAGTGTAGGAGGGCACTATGTAAATAGTTTTATGTTGACTGTGATTGCATCTAAATGCTTTGACACCGTGCAGGGTTCTCTTTCTGAAAGGTCCAAATCCAGAAGCGCAACTATTTTTTTTTTTAAAGGATATATTCCAATCAAGATTCTGAACAATTACCAAAAATATTATTTGCAACAACATCCCAAACGACCTAATTTGAAGATTCATTGGTAAGGTGCTGCAGAATGAGATCGCAGAATGATAAAAGTCATGTGAAAGATTGCCCTGATGCACATAGTTTAATCGCAGCCACACAGGGATTTATGAAATATGTAAGAAGGATCTGCAGATGCTGGTTTAAACCAAAGATAGACACAAAAAGCTGGAGTAACTCAGTGGGACAGGCAGCATCTCTGGAGAGAAGGAATGGGTGACGTTTCGGGTCGAGGCCCTTCTTCAGATTGGCCGGTTTCCTTTATCATCATTACTTTTTTTTCATTACTTTTTTGCATATCTTGCATTCATTGTTCTTTATATCTCCACATCACTGTCTATATCTCTCATTTCCTTTATCCTTAACCAGTCCGAAGAGGGGTCTCGACCCGAAACATCACCCATTCCTTCTCTCCAGAGATGCTGCCTGTCCCGCTGAGTTACTCCAGCATTTTGTGTCTATCTACAATGAAATATTCTGTTTGTTTGGCTGAAGTCTGCATTCCCTTCGAGTAGCCAAACAATGATTGCACGTCTAAACTCAGCAGCAGTTGGTGCTGTGGAGGCCCAGGGATAGAGAGCTTGGCTGTTTTTGAACAGTTCTTTCCTCTGCGACTCTGAAGCCCTCATTTAGCCCAGCTCAATAGCCGACGGCACGGACTGCCACTGCAACCTGGGACCAGCCCGGTCAGTGGGGACTGGCAGGCACGGACCATCAGACTGACTGAGAGAGTGACAGTAGCTGAGAAATTGAATCTTCCTCTGAGCAAAGTCTCAGTAAAGACCTTGGTGCCAATCTGAAATAGCCTTGAATTTTTGTACATTGGATGGGACACAACTATTTCCTTATTACATCCACTTAATGGCTCCATGCATTGTGATTGCAGATTGCTAAATACCTTTCCGAAATTTGTGTTCAACACATTTGAATCCTTTTTTCCTAAAATGTCCTTGTAAAAGTAAACAAAAAGAACAGTGTTTCACTTAAAACAAATAAAATCAATTGAGCTCATGGGTGCTTATTAAATGCCCGTCTCCATCCCTCAGCAGTACATCAACCTGTTAGTTACAGCCTGGATGTTGAGAAAAAAAAGCAACCACTCTTTACATCTGACTCTCTCAGTGCTCTCTAGCACTGGGGATGAAGACCACATCCTCCTGTGCTCTACCTTGCACCCCAGTCACCATGAGCGGACATTGGATGCAACAACGCTCAAATGCCAAACCCACCGTAAACATGACAGAATCCCTGAAGAGATGGTCTTCCACGCTGCTTGCAGGAGACTTTGCTTGAGTTAACATTACATAGCATCTCAAGGAGACGTTCCAATGTGTACAAAATAGAACGCTTTTCCACATGGTTCTCTTTTCACAAAATGCAACCACTGAGCTATCAGGTTCCATGTAAATCTTTGAAGCCTGCACTGGGATACATGTGCCCTTTTACCAAGCAGTGAGCATTCACTTTGCAGCCCGATATGTTACCTCTGCTACCACTCCAGCAATGACAACAGCAGAGGGCATGTCCCAAGAACATAAAGCTGCATGGGCTATTGGGTATCAATGTGTAACGTGCAATTTAAGCAAAGTTAACGTGAATGCTAATGGATGACCAAGGCTCTCCAACCTCATTAAATCCGTTGACCTTATCCACTCATTGCATCGGTGAGATCCAGCTTGTCGGAATGCTACCACCACTGAACTGCTGCTCGCTAGTAGTAAATGCAACAATGCCATTTTTTAAGTTTTGACTTCCGATGCTCCAGTTTTGGTGTGAGTGGAGGGGAAGGAAAGGGGTCGGGTAACAATAAACACCGACATTCACAGACACGCCTGAGATTCGAGTTGCCAACAACCTATGCTGCCATAAACGACAGCAGGCATGCGGGGTCTGGGATGGTGCGGGATGAGGTGGGGTAAGGTGGTGGGAGGAGATAGATGGTGGGAGATGGGGAGGGACTCCCCATCATCTGCTCGCAGGAGGTTACACAGCCGTCTCCTGATCCTCGCGCTGAATCATCTGGTAGTGCTGCCGGTTCTCCAGGTACTCTGCCAGCTCCAGGTCCAGAGCTTTCTCGGCTTTGTTTTTTGGCGTGTCCCCCTGCGGAAACAAAATGGGGCAGGCAAGTCAGCCCCGAAATATGCACCTGCAGCACCACACTCCGCTTCCCTGCTGAGACCAGGCTAACCAACCCACGGCAGCAAGCCTCACAGTGCAACAGAGGTCTGAAAAAGAGCTTCTCACGGAACATGCCCTCCCAACCTCTGATAAAGTATGCAAACTTATGAGAGGCATCAATAAGGTCGACAGTCAGAAGCTTTTTGCCAGGGTTCAAATGTCAAATATTCGAGGTTACAGCTTTAAGGTGAGTGGGAAAAAGTGTAAAGATGTGCAGGGCTAGTTTTTCTTTTCACACTTTGTAGAAAGTGGTGGGTGCCTGGAAGGCTTTGCCAGGGAAGGAGGCAGCTACAGTAGTGGTATTGAAGAGGCTCTTTGATAAGCAGATGGATAATTATGGATCATATGAAGGCAGAAGAGATTACGGTAGTTTAACTTGAGGTGGAAACAAGGAAGTGTAGTTGCTGGTTAATACACAAAAGGACACAAAGTGCTGGAGTAACTCAACAGATCAGGCAGCATTTCTGAAGAATGTGGATAGGTCTTCTCCAAAGATGCTGCCGGACCTGCTGAATTACACCAGCACTTTGTGTCTCTCAATTTTATTTGACCTAATGTTCGGCATTGTGGACTAAAGGGTCCGTTCCTGTGCTGTAAGTCAATGTTTTATGCTCTAATTTGGTGATATCCCGAGCCCCCATTCGCTGTGATGGTATTTCAGTCTCAGTCACAGAGGCCGACGTCAGGAAATCCTTCAGAGGGGCGAACCCTCGAAAAGCGTCTGGACATGATGGCATACCTGGTCGTGTTCTAAAAACCTGTGCGGACCAACTGCTGGAATTTCTACGGACATTTTCAATCTGTCACTTCTGAGGTCTGTGGTTCCCACCTGCTTCAAAAGGGCATCAATAATACCGGTGTCCAAGAAGAGCAAGGTGACGTGCCTCAATGACTATCGACCTGTGGCACTAATGCCTGTGGTGATGAAGTGCTTCGAGAGGTTGATCTCGGCGCAAATCAACTCCTCCCTCGGACAAAAACCTGGACCCACTGCAGTTCGCTTACTGCCACAACAGATCAACGGTGGATGCGATCTCGCTGGCCCTCCACTCCGCTCTGGACCACTTGGGACAACAAAAACTCATATGTCAGGCTGTTATTCATTGACTACAGCTCGGCATTTAACACAATCATCCCCTCCAAGCTGGTTACCAAACTCGCAGAACTGGGCCTCTGCGCACTCTCTGCAATTGGATCCTCGACTTCCTCTTTCACAGACCACAGTCTGTTTGTATTGGTGGAAATGTGTCAGACTCGATAACAATCAGCATGGGAGCACCTCAAGGCTGCGTGCTCAGCCCCCTGCTGTACTCTCTCTATACTCATGACTGCGTAGCCTGTCACAGTGCGAACTCCATCATCAAGTTCGCTGACAAACACCACTGTAGTGGGACGTATCACTGATGGGGATGAGTCGGAGTACAGAAGAGAGATCGAGCGACTGTCCATATGGTGCCAGCACAATAAACCTGGCCCTCAACACCAGCAAAACCAAGGAACTGATTGTGGACTTTGGAAGGAGATTAGGATGGGGACCCACAGTCCCGTTTATATCAACGGGTCGATGGTTGAAAGGGTCAAGAGCTTCAAATTCCTGGGCGTGCACATCTGTGAAGATCTTTCCTGGTCTGAGAACACAGATGCAATTATTAAGAAAGCTCATCAGCGCCTCTACTTCCTGAGAAGATTACGGAGAGTCGGTCTGTCAAGGAGGACTCTCTCTAACTTCTACAGGTGCACAGTAGAGAGTTTGCTGACCAGTTGCATCGTGGCTTGGTTCAGCAACTTGAGCGCCCTGGAGAGGAAAAGACTACAAAAAGTAGTAAACACTGCCCAGTCCATCATCGGCTCTGACCTTTCTTCCATAGAGGGGATCTACCACAATCGCTGCATCAAAAAGGCTGGCAGCATCATCAAGGACCCACACTACCCTGGCCACACACTCATCTCCCTGCTACCTTCGGGTAGAAGGTACAGGAGCCTGAGAACTGCAACGACCCGGTTCAGGAATAGCTACTTCCCCACCGCCATCAGGCTATTAAACTTTGCTCGGACAAAACTCTGAACATTAATACCCCTCCATCTGTTATTTCCCCTTTATTAATTTATTAATTAATGTGTGTATTTAAGTATATAACTGTAGTCAATGCCTACTATGTTCTGTTGTGCTATGCAAAGAAAGAATTTCATTGTCCTGTCAGGGACACATGACAATAAACTCTTTTGACTCTTTGACTCTTGATATCATGAACTGGACTCTTTCCCTCAATGAGGTTTGTCACAGCTCAGAAGGTACTGCCTCACCTCTGACTTAGCAGTTCACTGGCCTAACCCCACTCCATAGACTTGAAAATTAAAATCTGCTATTAAACTCGCTATCAAACAAGCTTTGAACAATAACAGTCTATTATTATTATTATTGCACTATATCTGTTTATTTATTGTGTGTATATATGGTCTATGGTCTATAGACACACTGAACTTTTATCTCCCGTTCTGTATTATGTTTACATATTCTGTTGTGCTGCAGCAAGTAAAAATTTCATTGTCCTATCTGGGGCACATGACAATAAAATTATTTTACTCTTGACTGAAGGCAGATAAATCCCCAGGGCCAGTTGGTCTGCATCCCAGAGAACTCAAGGAGGTGGCCCTAGAAATCGTGGCTGCATTGGTGATCATTTTCCAATGTTCTCTCGACTCTGGATCAGTTCCTGTGGACTGGAGGGTAGCCAATGAAACTCCACTTTTTAAGAAAGGAGAGAGAGAGAAACCGGGGAATTATAGACCAGTTAGCCTTTCCATCGGTAGTGGGGAAGATGCTGGGGTCGATTATTAAAGATGTAATAGCAGCGCATTTGAAAAGCAGTAACAGGATTGGTCAAAGTCAGCATGGATTTATGAAGGGAAAATCATAACTTTTAGAATTTTTTGAGTTTGTAACAAATGAATGGATAAGGGAGAGCCAGTGGATGTGGTGTATCTGGACTTTCAAAAAGCCTTTGACAGGGTCCCACACAAGAGATTAGTGTGCAAAATTAGAGCACATAGTATTGGGAATAGGGTGTAGAGAACTGGTTGGCAGACAGGAAGCAAAGAGTAGGAATTAACGGGTCCTTTTCATAATGGCAGGCAGTGAATAGTGGATTTGGCAAGGCTCAGTGCTGGGACCCCAGTTGTTTACTATATATATTAACGATTTAGACGAGGGAACTAAATGTTACATCTCTAAGTTTGCAGATGACACATAGCTGGGTGGCAATGCGAGCTGCGAGGAGGATGCTATGAGGCTGCAGGATGACTTGGGTGAGTGGGCAGAAGCATGGCAGGTGCATTATAATGTGATAAATGTGAGGTTATCCACTTTGGTGTCAGATTTGACGAAGGGGAGGTGCCATGAGACCTGGGTGTGCTTGTACATCAGTCACTGAAAGTAAGCATGCAGGTACAGCAGGAAGTGAAGAAAGCCAAAGGCATGTTAGCCTTCATTGTGAGAGGATTTGAGTTTAAGAGCAATGAGGTCCTACTGCATTTGTACAGGGCCCTGGTGAGACCGTACCTGGAGTATTGTGTGTAATTTTGATCTCCTAATTAGAGTAATTGCCATTGTGGGGGTGCAGCGTAGGTTCACCAGGTTAATTCCCGGGATGGCGGGACTGACGTATAATGAAAGAATGGGTCAACTGGGCTTGTATTGGCTGGAATTTAGAAGGATGAGAGGGGATCTTATAGAAACATATACAATTCTTAGAGGATTGGACAGGGTAGATGCAGGAATAGTGTTTGCAATGTTGGGGAATCCAGAACCAGGGGTCACAGTTTAAGCATAAGGGGAGGCCATTTGGGACTGAGATGAGGAAAAACGTTTTCACCCAGAGAGTTGTAAATCTGTGGAATTCTCTGCCACAGAAGGCAGTGGAGGCCAATTCACTGGATTTTTTCAAGAGAGAGTTAGAGATTTAGCTCTTAGTGCTAAGGGGTACTGATTTTGGATGATCAGCCATGATTATATTGAATGGCGGTGCTGGCTCGAAGGTCCAAATGGCCTACTTTCTACTTTATAGGTGCCGAATGGCACCTATTTTCTACGTTTCTATAACAAAGTAGCTGGTGATTACGGCCTTGCTGTTTTGGAGAGCTTCAGTGTGAAATTGGTGATGTGTTTTCTACGTTGCATTGCATTTCAAAAGCTATTTATCAGATGGAATGGCTTTGGGGTGTGCTAAAGGTGCAAAATAAACACGTCTTTTTTTGCTCTGGATGCGACAATGCTCTCATTCTTGCACCCAACACAGTCAGCTCTTTGCACTTACTGAATGCAAACTCCTAACAACTAACAACTCCTTGCACCTCACTCTCATGAATGACAATGGCATGCAGCAAAGAATGAGTTGCTTCTTGTCGAAAGAAGATTACACCTGGCATGATCGTACAGGGAGATGGCTGCACTGAAATTCCTTACTGTCTTGAAAACAGGTCAAAGGCTCAGTCCGCCATTTGCATTATCCGGTTTTTAAAGGAGGAATGAAACTCTTAGACCAATTTTTTAAAATCCCTTTCTGACCTTTCCTCTTTTGTTTCTGCTTTGCAAAGTTACTCTGTATCTTTAAAAGTCTGTTACTGTCCATTATGAATCAAAAGCAGCTTCATTATCTGTTTTTAGAATAGGTTTAGCAAGGTCAGTGCAAACAAAGCACTGCCAGAACTGGTGCTGATGTTGGTTCATTGCGGGAGGTGGCAGGTAGAGGCAGAATACTATAGTCAAGAGTGTTTAGTCATCATATGTACCTGAACGGAACAATACAATTCGTATTTGCAGCAGCACAACAGATCTGTAAACACAGTAGTCAATAGATAACAGAATAAAATGTTCAATGTTTATTTGGTATTTGTAGTGTTCAATGGCCTTACGGTTGTTGGGAGGAAACTGTTCCGAAAGCAGGAGGTCACGGATTTCGGACAAGGTTTGTTGCTGAGGTTTGTGGAGAAGGGAGTTGGGAGAGGGGACGTTCGTCCCTGGTGTCTATGGATTAGTTGAACCGGTAACACAAGAGAGAAGCCAGAAACACCATTGTGCCATAGATGCTGCCTCACCCGCTGAGTTTCTCCAGCATTTTTGTCTACCTTCGATTTTCCAGTATCCGCAGTTCCTTCTTAAACACCATTGGAACTGATGCCAAAGAGGCTTTGTAGGTAGGACATATCCCAACGTTAGTTGATAAATGCAGTTCAGTACTGGATGCTCATTTAAAAATGGTGCCTTGACTATCAGAGTCCCCACTTTGTTGTTTTTGCGATATTTTTCTAATTTATAGTTGGAAAGTTAGTCTAGAGTGGCTATGCAAAGAGGAGTCCTGTTTTATATCTTGCTTGAATTTCTCCCCCAAAGAGGCTTTGTAAGAAAAAAAAACTGGTGTTGCACTGATGGTGCTGATATTGGGACAAGTAACCAAGGATTGGGATTTTAAGACTGAAGAAGGGCCTCGACCCGAAACATAACCTATTCCTTTTCTCCAGATTGCGGTCTGATCCGCTGAGTTACTGCAGCTTTGTGTGTCTATCTTCGGTTAAAACCAGCATCTGTAGTTCCTTCCTACACATTTGGATTTTAAGTGTCGTTAATATGTTCTCCTTGCAACATCGAAGGAGGCCATTTGGCCCATTAAGTCCATGCTGGCTCCAGTAATCCTATCAATCCAATTGCAGCATTTACTGAAGGAGGAATTTGACCAGAAACATCGCCTGTCCATGTTCTCCAGTCATGCTGCCTGACCTGCTGAGTTACTCCAGCACGTTGTGTCTATCTTTGCCCCATGTACTTCCTGCAAATTTTTCTCTCTCAAATGCCCGATAATTCCTCTCAATTTTCTTCCCACCCATCTGCACCATGGATGACTTGCTGTGGCCGATTAACCCCGTAAGGGCCTGTCCCACGTAGGCTATTTTTTAGGTGACTGCCGGCGACTAGGCTATCGCCACGTGGTTGCCGGGGTGTCACCTGTATGGGTGTGAGTAGTCTCCTCAGTCGCCCAAAGAGTCGTAGCGTTTTTCTGGTCGCCACTTGATTTTGAAATGTTCAAAACGTTTCGGCGACAGTCGGCAACCGTGGGCTTGTTGTAGCTTGCCTTCTCCCAATGTACGTGCTGTCGTAGGCAGTCGCCAGGATGGAGTAGGTTGTCGCCAGGATGTGGTAGGATGTAGCCGGTGCTGACTTCGATGAATTCCATTGTCGCAGTCGCCGGCCGTTGCCTAAAATAATCGCCTAAATGGGACAGGCCCATTGTCCAGTCACCGGTTTTTCGGCGACCTGCTAGGACCATGACAGTCACCGGCACTCGCCTAAAAAATCACCTAGTGGGACAGGCCCTTTAGTGAAACTTTGTGATGCGGGAGGAAACCGGAACACCCGGGAGGGGACACGCGGAGCAGTCGGAGGGAGAACATGTAAACTCCACTCAGAGAGTAATTGAGATCGCTGGGGTTTTGAGGCAGTTGCTCCAGTCCCTGTACCACGGACCTTGCAAAAATAGATCAAGAGGTAGGAAGGGAAATGCATAACTGTGCATCAATGAAGCTTCCTTTTACTGAGTTTTCTTTAAAGTAAAGGCTGGAGATGTAATGATAAAGAGACTTGTGCACTCGATGGCATTGTGAGCCTAGTCTCTGAGCTGAACTGGCGGCTCTCACAGCTCTCTCCTTACTGACCGCTCCAGCCAGCTGGACACCATCCATTAGCCTGCTCCTTCGTCACACAGGAGGGTCCCTCCATTATCCCTGCACTACTTCCTGCCACCCCACAGGCTCAGCAAAGTTGGCTGTAGTAAACCATTAAGAGTAATAGAGTAAGTCGCACATTAATCCTGGAGGGCAGGATAAAAATAAAAACGGTTCCAAATTCCTTGAAACTCTCCTGTTCTTAGGCAGATTTTGCTTTAAAAAGAGACTTGTATGTTACGGTCATTAAACCTCTCTCCCACCCGAACATTCATAGAAATGTAAGTACAGTTCTTGGCTCGTATCCCATTTGTAGTTTTATATTTAAGACTCACGTGATTGAAGAGATCCTTGAGGGGAAAATATCAGCTTCAAACAGTTTTAAGAGGTCTGTTTAAGTGCCAGTGCGGACTAATGATTAGTACAACACAGGAATGAGCAGAAACTCAGAAAGAGTTGCCCTGATAGGTTGAATATAATGAACGAGGTTGTCTAAGTTGGGAATGTTCGTGATTGATTCTCCACAAGTTTAAATTGAAGGGCACACATCGTGGAGCACACATCTGAATACCCTGCTTGATACATAGTGACTGCCCTGACAGAAGAAGATGTGAAAGATTGTAAGAATAATGGGAATTTACAGCTCTTCCCTTGATCATTTTGTTCTAAGATTCCTTCCACGAACATCCACATAGCTTCTCAATCTTTCCAGAATTGAAGCAAGTAACTTGAAAACCTTTACATTGGTCTAACAGAAAATGAAAGCATCCAATCTATACTTTGATTAAAAGGCAAGTTTGGGACCCAGGAAGGTTCCATTGACAGTTCAAGGGAAACTCACAACTTGTCGACCTATATACATTAAATGCTTTCCGTGTGTGTGCACTTTTGCAAGTTGTGAAACTATTCAGGTGCCAGTAATGCCTCTGTTTTGAAGCTTGTAGCATTTAACGGACATGTATTACCTATCGCCTCAAGATTCTGAGATTGTCCTTGTCAAATACTGATGAGTTGAGTTGCAGTAGTCAATTGAGCCACAGACTAATTTGTCCCTGTTCAAGACAATTGATTTACAGATGACATCGAGTTATCCTGCAGAATATGCCTCTTGCCTTCCTTTAACTTGCTTCACAGTCGTGATAAGGTCAGCCCCACCCTGGTAAGCTGCAACAATGAGATGGATTTGCAACCCGACTTCTCCAAGCTCTTCACATTGGCAGGCAAATTCCACACAATGTTTATGAATGAACGCTGAATGAAAGCCATTTCCTGAACAACTGCTCAGCCACCTATTTATTTCCCCTGCGGTTTCGTGGTTCAGGGCTGGTCGTGATGAAACTAAAGTGTGTGCCTATGAGTTACAATGACACCCGGAGCTCTTTGAGATCTGTGCAAGGAAGCAGAAACTACCATTGTACAAAGCACCTACACAGCTTATATGCTTAAGCCCCAACCCCCCCAAACCAGTAACTATACTCAACCCACAAAGAAGGTAGTCAAGTCTTCACTGCAGCCTGGCACCCGAGCCATATTTTTCTCAACAGGCTTTTTATCAAACTACTGTTTCTTAATGCTGATTTTTCACCGTTTCCAATGGTTGCTATAGCGATCGTACAAGAGAGGCTTATAATGCGGTGAATGCTTACGATTTCCATGCCAGGCTAAATTTGGGCCTACAATGGATCTTCTCACACAGAGGTGCAGATTTTAATGCTTTGCCAGCAACTGAATTTGTTCTCCATCAAAACCCGTTGCTTCTTGAGGCAATAGAAGGCAGTTTTTAATGTACTTGTGCAGTGAAACACCCCACTGTTCTTCCATTAGCCGGGACAGCAAGGATTAATGACGCTGAAAGTTTTGCGGGCTTTCGAAGCACCCTGGTGTTGGGATGTACCAATGTGTGTGCACAGCCCCCCCCCCAACATCATCCTACGCAAGACAGCAGAGTCCCCTACTTTAGTCCCCTAACAAAGGCAGAAAATGCTGGAGTAAGTCAGCCGGTCAGGCAGTATCTCTGAAGAACAATGATAGGTGGCGTTTCGGGTCAGGACCTTTCCTATGTAACCCATGTAGATTGTGTGATCATTGTTACAATGTTCACGACAATGGCATCCAATCTCCATAATGCTTCCAGCCACGACAAGTTTGTGGTTGACACAGAATGCTGGAGTAACTCAGCGGGACAGGCCGCATCTCTGGAGAGAAGGAATGGGTGACGTTTCGGGTCGAGACCCTTCTTTACAGTTTGTGGTTTGTTGGTTTAAGGGTGGACATCAGAAATTCTAATAGTTGATGCATGACATCAACTGAAAGAGGGCAATAGGGAGGTCATGCCAATCAGATGGCCACATGTTTCTGGGCAATGCCCTTTGCAGAGTCTCTGGATATTTTGCTCTTTTTAGTTTAGTTTGGAGATACAGCAATGGAAACAGGCCCTCCAGCTCACTGAGTCCATGTCGGCCATCGATCACCCGTTCACACTAGTTCTATGTTATCTCACTTTCCCATCCACTCCCTACACACTAGGGGAGATTTACAGAGCCAATTAACTTCCAAACCCATAAGTCTTTGGGGTGTGGGCGGAAACCGGGTCACCTGGGGGGAACCCAGTCTGTCACAGGGAGAAGGTGCACAATCTACACAGAGAGCACTCAAGATCTGGATCGAACCCGGGTCTCTGATGCTGTGAGACATCAGTTCTACCAACCCTGCCACTGTGCTACCCTTCTCGCTGGGTTTAGAATACATCTCATTGCAGCAAGAGGTAAATAAAAAATGTTTGGCAGATTCAGTGGATAACAGCAGTACACGACGGGTTTCCTAAAGCTGAAGGCTCGCGACGCCGCTTTTAAATCTGGCGACGCTGAGGGATACAGCTCATCCAGGGCCAATCTGAAAAAGGGAATTAGGAATGCTAAACTCAATCACAAACGGCGGATCGAGGAGCATTTCCGAAACAACTCTGACCCCAGGCGCATGTGGCAAGGAATCAAATCCATTGCCGTTTACCATAAAGTCAACACCCCACACCCCCACCCCCCCCCCAGACAATGCCTCCCTTCCTGATGAGCTAAACCATTTCTACGCCCGCTTTGACCGGGACAACAAAACTCCAGCCATCAAAGTTGCCCCACCCCCGCATGAACAACCCCTCAGTCTCTCCACCTCTGCTGTACAAGATGCACTGAGCAAGGTGAATGAGCACAAAGCTGCCGGCCCCGATGGCATCCCCGGGCGGGTGCTCAGGGCATGTGCTGGACAACTATCCCTGGTCCTCACTGACATTTTCAATCTGTCACTGGCCCAGGGTGTCGTCCCCACTTGCCTCAAGACATCTACCATTGTGCCAGTGCCCAAACAATCAACGACAGGGAGTCTCAACGATTTCCGGCCAGTGGCACTCACCCCTGTCATCGCCAAGTGCTTCGAGTGGTTGATCTTGGCTCACCTCAAAGCCAGCCTCCCCCCCACACTGGACCCCCATCAGTTTGCCTACCGGACCAATAGGTCAACAGAAGACGCCATATCTGCGGCCCTACACTCTGCCCTGACCCACCTGGACAGCAATAACACCTACATCAGGCTGCTGTTCATCGACTTCAGCTCCACCTTTAACACGGTCATACCCGCTAGCTTGATCACCAAACTCAGCGGTCTTGGCATCTCCACTTCCCTCTGCAATTGGACACTAGGTTTCCTCACTAACAGACCACAGTCTGTTAGGGTCAACAACCTCACCTCCTCCACTATAACATTGAACACTGGCGTGCCACAGGGCTGTGTGCTCAGTCCTCTCCTCTACTCTCTCTTCACCCATGACTGCATCCCCAAGCATGGCTCCAACGCCATCATAAAATTTGCCGACGACACCACGGTGGTGGACTGATCAGCGACAACGACGAGTCAGCCTACAGGGAGGAGGTCCAGCACCTGACACCCTGCTGTGCCAACAATAACCTCGTCCTTAACTCCCAGAAGACGAAGGGAACCATTGTTGACTTTAGAAAGAACAGAGGGGGCAGACACACCCCCATCCATATAAACGGGACTGAGGTGGAGCGGGTCTCCAACTACAAATTCCTCGGGGTACACATCTCGGAGGATCTGTCCTGGTCCCTCAACACCTTCAAGCTGATCAAAAAGGCGCAGCAGCGCCTTTACTACCTGAGGAGGCTCAAAAAAGCCCACCTGTCCCCCCAAATCCTGACCAACCTTTACCGCTGTACCATGGAAAGCATCCTGACCACCTGCTTTACGGTCCTGGTACAGCAGTTGCACCGTAGCAGACAGGAAGGCACTACAACGGGTGGTGAAAACCGCCCAGCACATCATCGGTGCCCCGCTCCCTGCCATGGATGCCCTCCACCGAAAACGGTGTCTGAGACGGGCCGGGAAGATCATCAAGGATCCCTCCCACCCTAACCATGGACTGTTTGCCCTCCTACCATCGGGGAGGCGGTACAGGAGCCTCAGGTCCCGCACCAGCAGGATGAGGAGTAGCTTCTACAATAACACCATCACACTGCTGAACTCGGAGTCCCGCCGATAGATTTCCACATCTGTATTTATTTATCTGTATTTATCTATATATTGCTATCACTACGTACTGACACTAAACTGCATTTTGTTGTACCCATACTTGTATCTGTGCAATGACATTAAAGTTGAATTGAATTGAATTGAATTGAAGAGAACACATAGAGTTGTGAGTCTGTCGAATTCTCTGCCTCAGAGGGCGGCAGAGACCGGTTCTCTGGATACTTTCAAGAGAGATCTAGATAGGGCTCTTAAAAATAGCGGAGTCACGGGATATGGGGAGAAGGCAGGAACGAGGTACAGATTGGGGATGATCCGCCATGATCACATTGAATGGCGGTGCTGGCTCGAAGGGCCGAATGGCCTACTCCTGCACCTATTGTCTACTGTCTAACATGGATGCTGTGTTTGTGGAGCCACGCAATGGAATGGTTTCTAACTCAGAAGAAGCTTATAATGGCAGTTTGAATCATTATATGTATATACTGAAAACATTATTAAGACAGAGGTTGAACCTAAAAGTCCTTTCCATCGTTTGAAGACCCTTGAAAATGTTTATGTAATGTTAACATTTAACCATTGCTCTCCCATTTCAGCCTTGTTCAGCATTAGTCGCCTTTCATTGCAGATTTGATGTAATTCCCTTTCATTGTATCCAATGCTATTTGTTTGTACAAGTCAGGCCATTGCGGGTGAGAAGCCTGTTGGTTAAAATGGAGTGAGGTACAAACTGACCACTGAGCACTGACAGCTAGGTAGACACAAAATGCTGGAGTGACCTAGCAGGACAGCAGCATCTCTGGAGAGAAGGAATGGGTGACGTTTCGGTTTGAGACCCTTCTTCAGACTGAATGGGTGACGTTTCGGGTCGAGACGCTTCTTCATACTGAAGTCTGAAGAAGGATCTCGAGCCGAAACATCACCCGTTCCTTCTCTCCATAAATGCTGCCGGTCCCGCTGAGTTACTCCAGCATTTTGTGTCTACCTTCGATTTAAACCAGCATCTGCAGTTCTTTCCAACAAAAGCTAACGAACTAATCAGGGTGCTGCAAGAGTGGCTGGCTCTATCATTAATTGTCAGCCCCTGGGCCTGACCAAGTGAGCCTCACATTGGCAGGGCGGATAAACATCAGGACAGGATGAAAATCTGCGTGACAGCCTGCAGCAAATATGATGCCTTTTGCTGTGTTAAGAGATTACCACATGTTCAAGCCCAACAAAATGCAACAAAATTAGTTTGACCTCTAACCCAGTGACACTTTGTCCCTATCTGACAGGTAAAAAGGCACTTCACAGACGCACAGATTCCAGGAATGCCAACCTGCGGAATCCACTTAAACATTAGTGTTTATGAGGAGATGACACTGAAGGATCAGTTCTCCCAATCGTTTCCACCTGGTTGGTTATTAATGACACGACCAGTACAGATTCCAGATGGTAATACATTTTCTCTACTCATTTTGAAAACTCCATCTGGCAATTTTCTTCCCTAATAACAGCTCCCATCTAATTTCGGAATGGTCCTCACATTTGCCTCCCTACCTGATAGCCGTGGTCATATTTTATACAGTGTAGTTGCCAACATTGTGAGATGGGCTTGTCTGAGTGAATGTAGATAGTGTATTTTCCAATCAAATGGATCCAATCAAATCCATCAACTTAGAACAGGGTAAATCAGTTGATTGTGCACATTTTCTTCCCTACATATCTCTTCTACACCCTCCTCCCTCACGTCTATATTAATTCAGCTGTCTCATACAAAGACTTGGCTTCCAAAGAAAACAGTCTTAACATTCCCCAGTGTTATAATGATAATGGAAGGATATATTCAAACCTATTTTATTTATACTGTGCAGAGCCTCGTTGTATCTAGATGATAGTCTGCAATGTATTTGGTATGATTTTTCACAAAGATCAACTGGGCAGCTAACTCCAAAACCATCCCCCGCTGCTATGACCCCTTCACAATTCGGTCCCTTCAGTGTTAACAGCACTAAATACCTTTTGCACAATGAATGACAGTTCACAAAGCTTTTCCTTTCCCATGGAAACCCGCGCTGGTGGTCCTATGAGTTGTGGAGTAATAAAAATCAGACTTGCACCTCATGCAGTTTCTAAGGTTCGCAGTGTGGGGGGAGGGGGTGGGGGGGGACTGAATGGAAGCTGCTTGCCTTGTGATAAAGGGAGATGGACAAAGACAGAGAGATAGTCAGGATGAGAGGTGAACAGAGACAGAGAACAGACAGGAGAGGAAGATTAGTCCTGGCTCACACTTACGTATGTCCCCTGAGTAATTGTCTAAAAGTAGAACTATCAGATTGGGATAGGGCAGCTGAGCTTTGAAGTCAGCTGTGTCAGGAAACGTTCCTGAATTTGTAAACGGGCAGGCAACAAAGGCAAACTAATATACTGAATAAGCGACTATATCAATAAATGCAACTCCCACAAAAGCTTAACTGGTATCATTATCATGTCTCTGCCTGTCCCTATTGTGAGTGACGTCCACTTCTTTCTAATTTGGTATTTTGCTCCACTTTCCCCATTTCAAGTAATAAGGCAGTTGCAGGCCTGTGCTGGGATTGGAGTGTAGCCTTGGGGTGACTCGCCTTGTTAATCTTCCCCCCTTACTGTTTGTAAATGCCCAGCCTTGGGGCAGTACAGGTGATGTAAGGATCTCAATGGGTGACCGAGGGAACAAGAGATTCCAATCCAATTAAGTGACCCTGTTTAAACATTTGTCAATCAGAATTTACACCGCCAAACAAATTGTTTACTTCACAGTGTTAAAGAAGGAACTGCAGATGCTGGAGAATCGAGGGTACACAAAAGGCTGGAGAAACTCAACGGGTGCAGCAGCATCTAAAGAGCGAAGGAGACAGGCGACGTTTCGGGTCGAGACCCTTCTACAGACTCGTCAGGGATCAGGGAAACGAGAGATATAGACGGTGATGTGGAGAGATAAAGAACAATGAATGAAAGATATGCAAAAAAGTATCGATGATAAAGGGAACAAGCCATTGTAAGCTGTTTGTGGTGTGAAAATGAGAAGCTAGTGCGACTAGGGTGGGGGAGAGAGATAGAGATAGAGGGAATGCCAGGGTCCGAGGGCTGAGGGAGAGGTGGGAAGGGGAGGAGACAGCAAGGGTTAACAGAATTGAGAAAATTCAACTACAAACCAACTGACTCCCACAGCTACCTGGACTACTCTTCCTCCCACCCTGCTTCCTGTAAGGACTCCATCCCCTATTCCCAATTCCTCCGTCTACGCCGCATCTGCTCCCAGGATGAGGTGTTCCACACCAGGTCATCACAAATGGCCTCATTCTTCAGAGAACGGGGATTCCCCTCCCCCACTATTGATGAGGCTTGCACCAGGGTCTCCTCCATACCCCGCAACACTGCCCTCTCTCCCCATTCCCTCACTCGCAAACAGGGCAGAGTCCCCCTGGTCCTCACCTTTCACCCCACCAGCCGGCAAATACAACACATAGTCCTCCGCCAGTTTCGCCACCTCCAACGTGACCCCTGCACTCGCCACATCTTCCCATCTCCCCCCCTGTCTGCCTTCCGCAAAGACCGCTCCCTCCGCAACTCCCTTGTCAATTCTTCCCTCCCCTCCCGCTCTACCCCTTCCCCGGGCACTTTCCCTTGCAACCGCAAGAAATGCTACACTTGTCCCTTCACCTCCCCGCTCCACTCCTTTCAGGGACCCAAGCAGTCCTTCCAGGTCCGACAGAGGTTCACCTGCACCTCCTCCAACCTCATCTACTGCATCCGCTGCTCCAGATGCCAGATGATCCATATCGGTGAGACCAAGCGGAGGCTTGGCGATTATTTCGCCGAACACCTCCGCTCGGTCCGCAATAACCAAGCCGACCTCCCGGTGGCTCAGTACTTCAACACCCCCTCCCATTCCGTATCCGACCTCTCGGTCCTGGGCCTCCTCCACGGCCAGAGTGAGCAACACCGCAAGTTGGAGGAACAGCACCTCATATTCCGCTTGGGGAGTCTGCATCCTCTGGGCTTGAACATTGAATTTTCTCAATTCTGTTAACCCTTGCTGTCTCCTCCCCTTCCCACCTCTCCCTCAGCCCTCGGACCCTGGCATTCCCTCTCTCTCTATCTCTCTCCCCCACCCTAGTCGCACTAGCTTCTCATTTTCACACCACAAACAGCTTACAATGGCTTGTTCCCTTTATCATCGAGACTTTTTTGCATATCTTTCATTCATTGTTCTTTATCTCTCCACATCACTGTCTATATCTCTCGTTTCCCTGATCCCTGACCAGTCTGAAGAAGGGTCTCGACCCGAAACGTCGCCTATCTCCTTTGCTCCTTAGATGCTGCTGCACCCGCTGAGTTTCTCCAGCCTTTTGTGTACCCTTGTTTACTTCACAGTTCTGCTGGGATGTTTAGACTTTACTTTAGAGATACAGCACAGAAATAGGCTCTTCGCCCCACCAAGTCAGCACCGCCCAGCGATCACCCATACACTAGCACTATCCTACACATTAGGGACAATTTTACAGCTTACCAAAGGCAATTAACCCACAAACCTGTACGTCCTTGTAGTATGGAAGGAAACTAGATCACCCGGAGAAAACCTGCATGGTCACAGGGAGAACATGGGAAACTCCTGTACAGACAACACCCGTGGTCAGAATTGAACCCAGGTCTCTGGCGTTGTAAGGCAGCAACTCTACCGCTGTGAAGCTTTACATTCCACAATTGCTGCTGGTGATCGAACAACACCTGAGCTGATCACCTCTTGGACTAATTTGGAAAACAAAATTTGCTGTGGCCAAAAACAGAATCATCTTGATTCAGATTTGACCACAAAACACATTCATAATGAACGTGGATAGGGAATGCACAAAAAGCTGGAGAAACTCAGCGGGTGCAGCAGCATCTAAGGAGCGAAGGAGATAGGCGACGTTTCGGGTCGAGACCCTTCATTCATAATGAACGTGGATAGGGAATGCACTTAAATATCAACCGGGGGAAACATCAGCTGCAACAGCCGGAAAGTAAGTAAAATTATTTGTAGTTTATTTTTGAAGTTCAGGGGGACTCAGGCAACATCTTACAATCACAACTTGCTCGTGTTAGCTTTTTAACAGGTGGATTGTATTACCCTTTGTCACATTCATCTCCTCCTCTTAAATGTTGTGGTTCACTGACGAGAAGTAGCAATCCATGCAGAGGATTCAACAGTTGACCTCTCTATTTTTACCTGCCTTTCCATTTGCCCGCATCCCACAACTCTTCTAAAGTTGAGCCCTGTCACTGGCCTGAGATGAACCTCGAGGAGTATCATGAGGATGGACTGATAGACACAGTTGAAGAGGTGTATGCTACATATTTTGAATTGTTAGCAGTTAATAATCACATTTCCTTGGAACAAAAGACTTCTGAACCTGAGGTTGACTCATAGAAAAGAAAGGTGCCGATTTCAGCCTTTGAAGGATTAAGTTAACCAGTGTGTTAATAACCAAGGGTGACAAGAACATCAAGTTTGTGGCTGGAGCATAGGTACGAAAGTCTCATTAACTACAATACAAAAAAAAATGGCAAGGATAATAAACTGTCGCAAGGAGCAGTCCTCAAAGAATTTGAGATGAGTTAGCTCTGGAAGCCTTGTTTGATTCGATATAAACAACCGGGATTGTTTATGTGAATTGACCATTTTCAAAGGTTGCAGGAAGTTCATGGCTTTTAGCTATGACATGCACCATTAATAAGGCAAGCTGATACATGAGGCACTATGGCTTTCAACAGTGGTTGGAGCATGAAAGACATATACATTGAAATCGTAATTTCTCTGCAGTGTAGTTGAACGCTTGCGCTGTGCATGAATAAAGTGTGTCTCCATTACCCGTGGAAGGAAGCTGAGCAACAGTCGTTCCGAATACCGACTGGCACAATGTTCCGTGCCATCTACCTCGCGTTCAAAGTTCCCTTTCACACTTTTGTGTGGGGTTTGGACAGGTTTGTGGAAGAGACATGGAGGGAAGAAATTGTGCACATTCTACTGATTTGCACTGTCATCAATTGATGGATTCGATTGGATTCAAACCTGTCTCCCAAGCTGGCAACTACCCATTTAAAATGTGACTGCCACATGACTGGACACTACATCACCCCTAAACGGATGTCCATAAGTCATAGAAGAAGTAGGCCTTCTGGCCCAATGAGTCTACTCCGCCGTTCAATCATGGCTGAACTATCTTTCCCTCCCAACCCCATTCTCCTGTCTTTTCCCTATAACCCTTACTAATCAAGAATCTGTCAATCTCTTCCTTAAAAATACCCAAATGGCTTGGCCTCCACAACCTTCTGTGGCAACGAATTCCACAGATTCACCATCCTCTAAAGAAATTCCTCCTCATCTCCTTTATAAAGGTGCGTCCTTTTATTCTGAGGCTGTGGCCTCTGGTCCTAGACTCTCCCACCAGTGGAAACTCTCCACATCCACTCTATCCAGGCCCTTCATTATTCGGTAAGTTTAATTGAGGTCCCCCCTCATCTTTCTAAACTCCAGCGAGCACAGCCGTCAAATGCTCATCATACATTACCTCAATCATCCCCGGGGTAATTCTCCTAAACCTCCTCTGAACCCTCTCCAATGCCAGCACATCCTTCTTCAGATCTGGTGCCCAAAACTGCTCATAAGACTCCAAATGCGATCTGACCAGTGCCTTATAAAGTCTCAGCATTACATCCCTGTTTTTATACTCTAGCCCTGTTTTTATACTCTTGAAATTAATGCTAACATTGCATTTGTCTTCTTTGCGACGGATTCAACTTGCAAATTAACCTTTTGGGAATCTTGCACCAGCACACCCAAGTCCCTTTGCATCTCAGATTTCTGAATCCTATTTCCATTTGGAAAATAGTCTGCACAGTTTATGTGGTAGTTTCATATTCCCCCTGGAAATGACATACTAAAATATCCCAACAGGAAGCAAGAGTAATGGAAGTGGCAGCCCTTATGGTTGGTTCACTGTTAGTTACTGGCATACAGGACTAACTAAACAGCACACACCTGGAACCTGCAGTCTCAGCTTCCATTTTGTTAAGGAGCCTGAGGAAGTGATTGAAGCTGAGTTGCTGATAGCATTTGAGAGATATGGTGCATATGTATGTGAATACTTGAAGGTCCTGACTGTCAACATCAACTGTCTATTTCCCTTCACGGATGCAGCCTGACCCGCTGTGTCCCTTGACTTTAGTTTTTTGTTTGAGAAACTGTTCCCATTGTTGAAAGAGTTGTGAGCTGGAGTTGAAACTGACAGAGGACCCAAAGGTGGCACAAAAAATAACTTCCTTCTGCGATAAGTGGTGAGCCACGAGCGATGGAGGCAGAGTCGATCATAGCTTCCAATAGGGAATTGGATCGGAATTTGAAAGAGCGAAAAATAAGGCTATGGCTAACGGCAGGACACTGAAATCAGCTGCAATGGTCTCACACAGACCGGAAACTAATGGTTCTATAGGTACTAAGCACAAAAGGCTGGTGGTGTAACCAAAGGAGATTCTCTATCATCTGTGACAAAAATTGTGGGCCTGGCTCCTGCATTCTGCTGCCATGCTTGTATCTCTGAGCCAGTAACAGAACGGTCAACTGATAAAGGGAATAAATGCCAGCTCGCTACTGATGTACATGCCTTGATAATAAAATAAGAGTGTCTGGGATTATGGGGTGAATGGGAATGAGAGGGAAAGAAAGATCAGCCATGATTGAATGGTGGAGTAGACTTGACGGGCCAAATGGTCTAATTCTGCTCCTAGAAGTTAAGAAATATATTATAATATATATGAATTGCGGGTTAAAAATAAGGTTCTTTGGCGCTGTATGTAAAGATTGGGATTAGGTGTTAAATTACTATTGCAATAAGGCTGGATGGGTGAGCACATGAGTCATTAAACCAGATGCTTTGAATTGAGTCCAAGTGAAGGAGTCACTGCAAAGTCATTGCTAAACAGAGATGACATACAAACCTGTAAGTCTGTCTTCATCAGGGATGCTCCAGCCTCCACAAGGAGATGGCAGATGGTTCGATGTCGGAGAGCAGCTGCTTTGTGAAGGACTGTCTCACCACTGCAAAAAGAAATCATATGTCCAGCACAATTCTCAGCAGCCCGAGGCTCCCAACATAGCACCAGGCATTATCTCAGCTACAATTGTAACTCAACAACAAAGAGATACAAACCAGAAGGCTTGGTGTTCTGTTAAAGCATGTTGGGATTCCAACATGTCAAGATAACAATCGGCGCTGTTGGTTAGATAGCACCTTACACCTACTGATTATACAGGGCACTTTGTGGCCAATGCACCTCCCCCCTCCAACCCCCCAAAGTTTCGGGCAACATTGTCCAAATACCATAAATGAAGCAGCAGCGTTTATTAGTTATTACAACATTTAGTTAAGACAAATGTGGGTCCCTTGAAGAAAGAAACAGGTGGATTTATTATGGGAACAAGGAAATGGCAGACGAGTTGAACAGGTAATTTGGTTCTGTCTTCTCGAAGGAAGTCACAAACAATCTTCCAGATGTACTGGGGGACAGAGGACCTATGGCGATGGAGGAACTGAAGGAAATTCACATTAGTAAGGAAATTATATTGGGTAGACTGATGGGACTGAAACCTGATAAATCCCCATGGCCTGGTCTGCATCCCAGGATACTCAAGGAGGTGGCTCTAGAAATCGTGGCTCTAGAAATTGGTGATCAGTTTCCAATGTTCTATAGATTCGGGATCACTTCCTGTGGATTGAAGGGTAGCTAATGTTATCCCATTTTTCAAGAAAGGAGAAACCAGGGGATTATAGACCAGTTAGTCTGACATCGGTGGTGGGGAAGATGCTGGAGTCGATCATCAAAGATGTAATGGCGGCGCATTTGGAGAGCAGTAACAGGATCGGCCCAAAGGGGAAATCATGCTTAACAAATCTTCTGGAATATTTTGAGGATGTAACAAGTAAAATGGACAAGGTAGAGCCAGTGGATATTGTGTACCTGGACTTTCAGTCAGCCTTTGATAAGGTCCCGCGCAGGAGATTAGTGGTCAAAATTAGAGCACATGGTATTGGGGGTAGGGTAGTGACATGGATAGAAAATTGTTTAGAAAATTTGCAGATGACACATAGCTGGGTGGCAGTGTGAACTGTGAAGAGGATGTAGAGTGAAGGACAGGATGGGTGAGTGTGCAGATGCATAGCAGATGCAGTATAATGTGGATAAATGTGAGGTTATCTTCTTTGGAGGCACTACCGGGAAGGCAGATTATTATCTGAATGGTGTCAGGTTAGAAAAAGGGGAAGTACAACAAGACTTGGCTTGTCCTAGTACATCAATCACTGAAAGTAAGCATACAGGTACAACAGGCAGTGAAGAAAGCAAATGGCATATTGGCCTCCATAATGAGAGGAGTTGAGTATAGGAGCAAAGAGGTCCTTCTGCAGTTGTACAGGGCCCTGGTGAGACCACTCCTGGTGTACTGTGTGCAGTTTTGGCCTCCTAATTTCAGGAAGGACATTCTTGCTATTGAGGGGTGCAGCGTAGGTTCACGAGGTTAATTCCCAGGATGGTGGAACTGATATGATGAAAGAATGGAGCGACTGGGATTGGCTTCACTGTAATTTAGAAGGATGAGAGGATATAATAGGGAAACATAAAATTATTAAGGGATTGGGCATGCTAGAAGCAGGAAACATGTTCCCGATGTTGGGGCAATCCAGCACCAGGGGCCACAGTTTAAGAATAAGCGGTAGGCCATTTAAAACTGAGATGAGGAAAAACTTTTTCACACAAAGAGTTGTGTATTTGTGGAATTCTCTGCCTCAGAAGGCAGTGGAGGCCGATTCACTGGATGCAATCAAAAGAGTTAGATGGAGCTCTTAGGGGTATCGGAATCAAGGGGTATGGGGAGAAGGCAGGAACGGGGTACTGATTGTGGATGATCAGCCATGATTACATTGAATAGCGGTGCTGGCTTGAAGGGCAGAATGGCCTCCTCCTGCACCTATTGTCTCTGTATCTAGCATTTACTTTAATTACAGCCCTCAGTCATTTGATCCAGTCTAAAAACAGGCACACACTGCACACCTCAAGTGGCCAGAGTACCGGTGTAAAGCTGGAGCTGCCAGCTCATTATAATGAGTCAGGCGTGCAGCTGCAGTGTCTCTGTTATTCATTGGCTGCACGCCTGCTCGGGGGGCATGGGAAATCAGCCTTGACTGACCCTCATAAAACGCAGCCAGCACTTCTTAAAGCTGATGAGCACTGTAGGTGCAGGCAGAAAAGAGCTTGTAAGAAACAATGACTGTGGGGCCTTCATGTCGGGGTCCCAGGAGGCAGAACACTCTGTACTCCATAGAGTAGAACGTCCTCTGAGAAATAACCCCCTCTCAGTGAAAAAGTTGCAGGGAAAGTCAAAGCTAATGCTTAGCTCCCAAGGCCTGGCTGAGATACCAAGTTCAAAAAACAGAGAGATGTTAAGATCCCAATTTCTCCCCCCTCACACATTAGTCTCTGTCTCTTCCCTACTGTAATTTCCTCAAACTTCATTCTTTGCTGAAAAATCAGCATCAAACCATCGGACCCTAGCTGATACGTGCAGGAAGGAACTGCAGAAGCTGGTTTACACTGAAGATAGACACAAAACGCTGGAGTAACTCAGCGGGACAGCAGCATCTCTGGAGAAGGAATGGATGACGTTTTGGGTCGAGCCCCTTCTTCAGACTTCAGTCAGGGGAGAGGGAAACTAGAGGTATGGGGGGGTACACCAGCTGATACAAGTTTAGAGTCTGGCAAAACATATACCCTGGAGATTATTCTGGAAGCATCTTAATAACTATTATAGCTTGATTATCTATGTCACACTTTGACATTGTAAATAAAATCCTACGGCACTTCACAGTACGAATTAAAGAGTTGATGTGAAAGCACACAAGCAGGTGTTATGATAGGTGACCCTTGACTACAGCAGTAGGTTTTAACGAGGACCTTAAAAAAGCAGAATTGGTAGGTAGGGGAATCCAGAATTTGGGGCCTGGCAGCTGAAGGCATATTTACAAATGATTGGGTGATGGACCCAAGACACAAAAGGACCCAAACTATTCACTGATTAACCAGTGGCTACTCAACATGGCATTGGTGAGCCAGATCCTGTAGCCACCTTGCTTCGACCTGGCAGTTAATCATGTTGCAACCCATCTCAGACCAGTTTCACAAATGGGTTGAGAATGATCATCGGTTCCATCTTTCAATCAACCAGTATGGTATCAGTTAACTACCAGAGTTAAATCTTCAACATGATTAAATTCAAAGCCTGATATCCCTATCTGCTTGTGAACATGACTTAATCGCATACTACTTGGGCCCAAGGCTAGAAGTCTTCGCCTTCTTATCTATTGAGAAATATCCACAATTTGCTCAAACTAAGATAACAGGCTCTCTCTTTAATCACAATGATATAACGTAATCCATTTTCTTATTACTATTTGTGTAAATAAAGGATCGAAACTTACTTCTCTTTCTCTGTTAAATCCAGGATTTCTGGAGAGGCTGGTGAGAGGATTGGGGTGGGGCAGGGAAGGAAAAAAGAGAAATAGGTTAACATGATCAAAAGCACTTTTAAAAGCTCATTGTATTCCTCCATCTATTCATTTATAGAGATTTCCCTCGCAATAGAGCATCCCATTACCCCACATCATTGGTTTTGATTAAGTTGCATGTAAATAGTGTGAACATAACCTTGTGTGCACAGTGTGTGAATAATTCGAAATAGACATTTGGAAAGTGTATAATGCTTGGGAGAACTTGTCATTCCAAAACTCTTCACTGCTGGAGCTTCTTTGGTTCATGTCTGGTGCTCTTGTTTACTGGCAGACATTGACTGATAACGAGAAGACAACAACTTTATTGTATAATGTAGCAAACATAAAGGTGGAGCATTAGATAGCTCACAATCGTTTTTACCTATCAAGCAACTCCTGTGTTCTGTGCATCAATTGTTTTTATTTTAGTTTATTATTGTCACGTGTACTGAGGTACAGTATACCCTCATTATAATGAACCATGGGGGGTGGGGTGGGGTGGGGTGGGGGAATGGTGTCTGTTATTACCGATGGTCCGCTATAACCGAATAAGGGATTACCGAACAATAGTGTCATTGCACAAGTAGTAGTGTGCAATGATACTCCCCTCCCGGGGAGAGGTGAGGATTGGCAGAGTCATTGGTAGCGGAAAGAATTAAACATAATTAAAGGAAAAAAAGCTAGCGGTGAGAAGATAGTAAAGTCCCCATTTGCAGTTCAGAGCGGTTGCAAAGTAAGTTTCCGACAGGAAGGGTGGGCACGTTGCCACTGAGATCTTTGTAGCTCATAGATTTCCACAAATGAGATTTTGCAGCAGTTGTTCAGCTTCATACCATTGTCAATGATGTATTTCACAATCTCTTTGTTTCCCTCGCTGACAGCATAGTGCAGTAAGGTCCGTCCTAAAGAATCTCGCACCAGTAGATCAGCGCCCGACTTCTGCAACTCTCGTAACTGCAGAAACAAAATATACAGTGTGGGTCAGTCTTTATACAGTATGTAATGGAGTTTACATTGAAAACGAGTTGCATCTACCAAAGTGCCCTTTGCAACCACAGTTTAGCCCAAAGTGCTTTATATCCAATCTAAGTTTTAAGCGTAGTCACTGTTGTAACATGCCTGCTAATATATAGTTGACCCGTCTAAACAATGTGTCTTTTATATTCCCCTTGGACTCGAGGAGTAATGGAACCAATATCTAACGGTCTCTTCCAAAATATGGCAAATAAAGGCTTAGGAGTTATCTCCAGAAAACTCTCATTTAAAGGCAAGAGCACCATCCACTAGGTCACAGCTGCTGCATAATTCTATGCAATGAGATTTTAAATATTGCCAGAGAATAAGATGTAGTTTAATTCCCATCCCTTCTTGGGTTCTCTGGGACTTGAGAACAATCACAATTATCAGTGCCTTTGGGTTTAATCCCGTGCCTCTTCCTTGCTCCACAGAATGTTCCAACCTATATTCGGTTCTCATTCCTTCCCATTTCATTCACAAGGCATCTCAGTGCTTGGCACAGTACTTCCTGTCATCCTGTGCAGGGGCGGAAAACCCGGGGGGGCCAAAGGGGGCACGTCCCTTCCATGTTTTGAGGACATCCCCCCCCCCCCAAGTTTTTGTGATGTGGATTTTAAAATCTCCGCTTTCTGCGAGACAGTGGAGGTGGGACTGCTGATCGAGGGCGCCGATTGGACGAGAGAGACGTCGGTCAGCAGGCAATGGGGGCGGGACATGATGTGGGTGAGTGCGCGCATGCGCGCGCGGCTGTCAAAAAATTGTGTCCCCCGTCCCCTCCATATTTTGATTGCGAGTTCCGCTCTTGGTCCTGTGCACTTGAAAGAATTCACGTTCACAAGTTATAGGAGTAGAATTAGGCCATTCAGCACATCGAGTCTACTCCGCCATTCAATCATGGCTGATCTCTGCCTCCTAATTCAATTTTCCTGCCTTCTCCCCTTGACACCTGTTCTAATCAAGAATTTGTCTATCTCTGCCTTAAAAAATATCCACTGTCGGCCTCCACAGCACTCTGTGGCAAAGAGGGCTACAGATTAACTACCCTCTGACTAAAGATGTTCATCCTCACCTCCTTTCTAAAAGAGCGCCCTAAAATTCTGAGGCTATGATCTCTGGGTCTAGACTCTCCCACCTGTGGCAACATCTTTTTCCACATCCTCGCTATCTATGCCTTTCATTATTCTGTAAGTTTCAATGAGGTCCCCCCTCGACCTTCTAAATTACAGCGAGTACAGGCCCTGTGCTGTCAAACACTCATCATATGCTAACCCACCCATTCCTGGAATCACTCTTGTAAACCTTCTCTGGACCCTCTCCAGAGCCAGCATATTCTTCCTCAGATATGATTTGCTCACAGTACTCCAAATGTGGCCTGACCAGCGCCTTATAGAACCTCAGCATGACATCTCTGTTTTTGAATCCCAGACCTCTTGATATAAATGCCAGCACTGAATTAAACGAGGGCTTCAGATTTTCATACTGCCGTTCAGGCAATTCCTTTTGTTCTGAGACTTACTCTGTTTCCAGAAGATCTGAAGAACCTGCAAAGCAGTTTGGGAAAGAGGCTCCCATTGGGAACTACACACACACAGCACAACTTGGAATATAGGCATGTGTTCTGTAATTTTTCATCATTCGATGCAATAGTTGGAATATCACAGACTGTGAGTGAGTGGTGCTAACTAGTAAAGCCAGCATATTATTCAACCATCTCAAAAATATCAACTCTTTATGCACTTAACCAATGCCATGACAGAGCTTCAGAGTGTAACAGGACTATTTGATCCCCCCCCCCCCCCCCCCCCAACCCAACCTCACCCACACTAGCCTTGTCCTTCACTAAATGATGCAGTCTGATATAAACATTATTCTGAGCATCAATATACTGCGGATTACATTATGCTGTGGCATTTTAAATACTGCTTGGGTGACATGGTGGGGCAGCAATTGAGTTGTTGCCTTCCAGCGGCAGAGACCTGGGTTCGATCCTGACTATGGGTGCTGTCGGTACGGAGTTCGTACGTTCTCCCCATGAGCTCCGGTTTCTTGCCACATTTCAAAGACGTACATGTTTGGAGTTTGATTAGCTTCTGTAAAAATAGTAATTGTCCATAGTATGTAGGATCGTGCTCGTGCACAGGGGTCGCTGGTCGGCGCAGACTCGGTGGGTCGAAGGGCCTGTTTCTGCACTGTATCTCTGAACTAAATAAGAACTAAACTAAATAACAAGTAGAAGACTATTTACTATTTCCTGTATCTCTTTTTACTAGCTTATTGTTTCCCTTCTTAAAAAAGCCCCACCACAAAATATTTATTCCTGAGCTTTTACCTCCATTACCTTCCGCTAAGACCACTCCAGTCTTGTTTCCCACTTCTCGTCTTAAATTTCTCTTCTACCTCTATTTGATTTGTGTTTCAAATTCTGAAAACATAGAATCATACAGCACAGAAACAGGCCCTTGTGGCTCACCTTGTCCATGTTGACCATGATATTTACCTGTGCTCATTTTAGTTGCCTGTATTAAGCCTGTATACCTCTTGCCTTTCCTCTCCAGTACCTGTTCGAATGCCTTGTAAACGTTATGATTATATCGGTCCCCGTCACCTCCTTTGGTACAGTAGTTTATTACAGACATTCACCACTACAGTCTGAAGAAGGGTTTCAGCCCGAAACGTTGCCTATTTCCTTCGCTCCATAGATGCTGCCGCAGTGATGCACCCACTGAGTTTCTCCAGCACTTTTGTCCACCTTCATCATTAAGCTTTGTTTCAAAAACGTACCACTCAGACCTCCTTTCATTCCTCTTACTTTAAGCCAGTGTCCTCTGGTTCTCCATTATCCTGACCTGGGAAAAATACTCTTAACTATCCATCTTATCTGTGCCACTCAGAATTTTATAAACCTCTATAAAGCCTCCTGAAATTTCAGTGAGAATAAACCAGACTGTCCAATCTCACCCCATAACTACAGCCCTCCATTTGAGGCAACATCCTGGTGAATCTCTTGTGCACTCTCTCTGGTGCTACCACATGTGTCCTGAGCCATGCTGCGACCAGAATTATACGCTATATGCAAATGCAGCCTAACAATGTTTTGTACAGCTCCAACATCACATCCCAACTCAATTTGAAACACCGTTGCAACACAACCTTTCCAACACAAAAACCTTGTATGAGACATTCTCTCCTTCATCGTTTTATGTTTCCCTGGTGTATTCCTGACCTCTCAAAATGCAGTCCACCCTTCCACCTTTGTAGATGCCATCTTACAAATGTGAAACATATTAATCCTCATAAAGAGAATTAGGTTACATTAAGTAAAATGGAAATAGCTTTTTACAACATATAATCAGTAACACGAACCAGATGAGCCACATGCTTTGTTTTCATAATGGGAAATGTACATTAAAATAGAACTCTGGTAGCTTGTTGCTATAAATGCGTTATAAGAAATCAGCATTGATATAATTATCACATTATAAGAAAAAGGTTGAAAATTACTGTACAAATAAAAACAGTTAAACACATTTGTACTTGCAAATAAGAATAAGTATAAGAGCTGGTTCTAAAATTTCCTGAGAGTCAGTTACCATTCACTAGATTCTGGAATTTTCTTCTAAATGTTATTTACAATAAACCTCCTCCCTTGAGAATTTAATAAGCCTAGAATGCAAAACAAATTGTGACTGTCTGCATGAAAAATGAAACTCGCTGACATAAATTACTTTTTCTTGCCCTTATGCTTTAAGGAAAATAATGTCTTGCTTTTATATAATGGATATGTTTCCACAAAATAAGTTTCCAATTATTACTTCTGGAGGATAATTAATGAGAAACTTGACCCCGACATTAGTTGAAGATGGGAACTGCACCGGCGAATCAGAGGAACAAAATAAACCAAAACCTATTGCAGGGTTAATTTAATCGCAGGAGTCAAGCAGATGCTTTCACATGAAGCTGCAGCAAACCTCTCTGGTAAATGTACAAACCTCGAGTTGTATTTGAGTCTTCAAACGGCATTCCATCAGACAATGTCCCAAACCCATCTCTGCTACCTCCTGCAACCCTGATATTTTCTACAGTCTGTGTTTCTCAAAGTCCATGTTCATACTCATTCATGGAAACATTCTTGTAAACCTCTTCTAGGCCCTCTCCAGAGCCAGATGTGGCCCTTGTGGCGAAAGGGAACAGAGGGTATGGAGAGTTCCCTCTGTTCCCTTTCGCCACAAGGGCCACATCCCTTCTCAGATATGGTGCCCAAAATGGCTCACAATATTTCAAATGCACCCTCAGCATTACATCCCTGTTTTTGTGTACAAGCCCTCTCGAAATAAATGCAAGCATTGTGTTTGCTTTCCTTATTACTGATTCGACTTGTAGATTAACATTGTGGGAATCCTGCACCAGCACTCCCAAGTCCCTTTGCACCTCCAATTTCTGGATTCTCTCCCCATTTAGAAAATAATCTACACCTTTATTCCTACTAGCATAATGCATGACTCCACACTTTGCTACACTATATTCTATCTGCCCATTCTCCAAACCCGTCAAAATCCTTCAGCAGAGTCCTTACTTTCTCTACACTACCTGCCCCTTCAACTATTTTCGTATTATCTGCAAACTTGGTCATAAAGACTTCAATGCCCTCATCCAAATCTTATCCCAGATTTCCTCTGTGTATCCATGCATCCATGCGCACCTGAAATAATCCTGTAAGTGTCGGGAGAGGAACTTGGCAACATCGCAGTCTTGATACTCGGGGTAGTGGGTCAACTCGCACAGTGAGACTTAGAAACATAGAAAATAGGTGCAGGAGTAGGCCATTCAGCCCTTCAAGCCTGCACCGCCATTCAATATGATCATGGCTGATCATCCAACTCAGTATCCTGTACCTGCCTTCTCTCCATACCCCCTGATCCCTTCAGCCACAAGGGCCACATCTAACTCCCTCTTAAATATAGCCAATGAACTGGCCTCAACTACCTTCTGTGGCAGAGAATTCCACAGATTCACCACTCTCTGTGTGAAAAATGATTTTCTCTTCTCGGTCCTAAAAGACTTCCGAGATCCTTAACTATCTTGTAAGGGTGCTACATGTATGCAAGTTGTCTTTAAGGCCCAGACCACAGGAAAGTAATACATAATCCAGGTCCCCTGTAAACTGCTCAGAACCCATGAGAGTTCTGGCTATTCTTCAGACCAGGCATTACATTTAAGCTGGTTAAATATCACTGATGCTTTGTTTTTCACAAAACACAATGGGCATCCTGTCAAAGCTTTGCCTTACCTGCTGTAGGTCACTGTTCTTTACTGCGTGAAGAAGGCTCTCATCTACTAAAAGAAGAAATGTCATAATTTAAGTGAAGCCATTCTGAAAACTGACAAAATCTAAAACAAGCAGTTAATTCTTAAAAACAGGACACCACAATTCCGTTAAATTCAATTGATCTCTTGTAACACACATGAAAAATGAAAGAAATGTTCCACGATTCACTTCATTCCTTTGCCTTGTATTATGTGGGAAGTTTCCATATAACCTTTTGGAATTTTAACCCCTTTCCTTAAGCCCCTGTCCCACTTAGGAGACCTAAGGTTTCCATGAGGTCACCGGAGGTTTTGGTCACTTTCCCTAATGGTCGAAAGTGGTTTCCGCGTGGTCGAGGCTTCATCTAGGTTGCTGGTATTTTTTCATCATGATTAAAACCGGCCTTGACTTAAAATAGGTTGCCGTTTTAATCGATGGTTTTTTTGTCGCAGGTCTAGTCGAAGCCGGTTTTCTTCATATATCCGTGGGAGGTGGTAGGAGGTTGCAGGTCACCTCGACCTTGATTTTTTTTTGGGTGGCCGGCAAGGTCACCTGAGGTTGCTGTTTAGGTCTCCTAAGTGGGACAGGGGCTTTACATGCTCTGGACTTCTAGTGTTTTATGCAATTCTTTGAATAGACATGTTTTCTATTACTTGAACATGACACTTTTGATGACGATCCACCATCATTAATAGTTGTATATTCAGCACAGGGGGAGGGGAATATTGTCATTGAAAGACAACTTGAAAAAAAGGAACTTGGGATGAGATTAGTGTTAGTTGGCTGAAGAATGTGGGCGAGTGAAAAGTGGTAAAGAGAAAATGAGAGGAGGTTTTGAAAGGAGATTAGGGAGATGCTCGAGTGAAATAGGGAGAGAAGAAAGTGAACCACTAGTAAATGTGTGAAAAAGTGAAAGTGCAGAAGGACATTAAGAGGTGCCGTGAAAGGTTGAGAGGTTAATGAAAGGGGCAGAGTGATAATCAACATGCATTTTTACACATATGGTGTTATACTGTGGATGAAATTAATACAAATGTGTAACGGAGCATTGGTTGTTTAGTATAGAGACAGCATACAGAAAATGTTGGAGAGACACAGCAGGTCAGGAAACGTCTGTGGAGAGAGAAATGTCTCATTTGTTTCAGGTAAATATCTTTTCATCGAAAATTAAGGAAGTAACAGGTGAGTTCTGATGGAAGGTCATTGACATGAAATATTAATTCTGTTTCTTTCTCCATAGATGCTGCCTGGCCTGCTGAGTATTGTGGCATTTTCATTTTGGATGTCTCGCAGCACCTGCAGTTTCATTTTGACTTTGTGATTATTTAATGTTCTCCCCATTTTTCTGAGTCCGAAACACATAACAAGTGTATTTAATGATACTCACAACTACAACATTAAAGCCCCTGTCCCACTTTCCCGAGTTACTCACGAATTCCCCTGGATTCAAACTCGGAGATGCCAGCCTCGCAGGTACTCGGGGCTATTTATTTTACTCGTGGACATTTTTCAACATGCTGAAAAAAACGTCCCGACTTACCTGATGCCCCGAGTACCTACGGCAGGCATTACGAGCCGCTACAAAATATCTACGGACTCACTACGGACATTCTCCAAGTTTGAATCAAGGGGAAACTCGGGATAATTCATGAGTAACTCGGGAAAGTGGTACAGGGGCTTTAGTCTTACTAATCGGTGCACATACAAATTTTAACCTGAGAAGTTAGGGTGATATTAATAGCATCAGTTTAGGACAGCTCTGTAAATAGTAACCCATATGATGCTATTAAAATATCCTGATTTAAAAGAAAAAGTTACGGGTAGCATGAATGATCTTCTTGTGTTCTGTAAGGCTGTAATATGCTTCCAGTCTTGCCATCCTTTTGGCTCAAGTCACATCCTCTCAGACGTGTTAACGCTGTGTTATTGTCATATTCACACGTATGGTAAGGCACAGGTACAATGAAACATTGTAACATGCTGCACACATGTTATTGGCTAGTTAAACACTTTAATGCAACTAGTGAAAGAAAATCAATATTTTCATTTACTGAGGGATCTTTTCATTCCCACAGGAAATGTCAAAGCACATTGTAGCCAATAAAATACCAAGTATTGGCACAGTTGTAATATAAGCACAGCTTAGTGCTAGAATCTGGTGTACATCCCACCATAAACTATGACATACAGCCTTACACTTGATCCTGGGCTTATAGAAATGTGGAGTTGTGTGGTCTTACAATAATGTCACTGCTAAAAAAGCATGAATCTCATAGGGCATGTAAAAGGAATGACTTCTAGTGGCAGGACCTTGATAAAGTTACAACAAGGCTGGACTCGCACCCACTTCTTCTCTTCCCCCTCCCCTTCCACCTTTATTCCTTCATCTGGTTTTATAATTCTCACCTCTTCTATCCTTACTCAGACCTTTTGTCTTTTCATCTCGGGCTTTTGTCCCACCATATGCCTATCAACCTCCAGCCCCCTCACCTGTAGGGTCTCGACCCGAAACGTCGCCTATCTCCTTCGCTCCTTAGATGCTGCTGCATCCGCTGAGTTTCTCCAGCTTTTTGTGTACCACCTATCACTCTGCAGGCTTTGTCCTGCCCCTCCTCTCTTCTAGCGTTCTCCGCTCCCCCACCACAATCAGTCCTAAGAAGCAAAGACCCTATAGCAAGCAAGAAAGATCACTCGACGAAAAAAAAACGTAGTAAGGTCATGGGCAGATTCATGGGTCATTTTCGGCCCCATTTCCATAACCGGCTTCCGTCTCCGCACCAAAGACCCCATAGGATACTAGTGTGGAGACGGAAGCCAGTTACGGAATCATCCTCGTAAAAATAAAAGCTATTTGGGAAAAATCTTCTCCTGATTTTCAGAATTATAATTTATCTACACAAACTGTTCCCCTGCAACGCTGATTATACTGCGAATCGGGTCGGGTTACTGAAATGGATGAGAAAAAGGCCCACGTTCCGCTCCATTGCGTACTACACGTCAATCCATTGCATTTAGAAGGAGTGGTCTATCTTGCTCCCTATAAGATCTTTGCTAAGAAGGGTGCCAACGTAATATGTCACCTATCCATGTTCTCCAGAGATGCTGTCAAACCCTCAGTTGCTCAAGTACACCACAGCATATATGGCTTTCAGTATGAACCCAGATCATATTCATAGAGGTAAAAAAAGCCATGCAAACAATTGAAATGTGTTTTCAAAATGTACAGCACAGTGCTTTTGCAAATAGATATTTTTTTGTTTATCAAGGAGACATATAAGTGTAGCAAGCTACAGCTGTGAAGGTCAATGAACCTTTAAACTGTTTAAGAATTGCTTCAAAGCAGAATGCAAGCCAAGGTAAACAGACATGGAAATTAGGCAATTTTCCTGAACCAACTTTTTAACGGCTGCAGTTCATATACGATACGATAAATCTTTATTCATCCCCGGACGGAAATTGTTCAGCCGACAGCCACAACACACAAAGTACACAAAAAGTTAAAATTAAAAGTGAAAACACAAAGAAAAAGACAAGTGACTGTTATCTGGCTGCCATGTACGCAGCGCTTTCAACGGAACAATTGAACAAACACAGACTTATCCCCTGGGCAGAGGGTTTTAAACTAGAGTACCCCCCTCCCCCACACTGGGTCCCCCTTTGTTCCCCCACCGTCTCTCACAACGATCCCCCCACGCCGAGTCCCCATTGTCTTCCCCTCCCCCCTCACGGTCATCGACCGCGAGGCCCCACCACCACCGAGGCTCCCATTGCTGCCGATATCTATCACCAATTGCAAAATCAGTTGGCCCAAAGTGCTATACAGTCAATGCTGTACGTTTTGAGGGTTATTGCTGCCACGTGAGAAACCAGTAACCAATTTATAACAAGTTCCCACCAACAGCAAAGAAGAAACTTTAGTATGTGTAGGAAAGAACTGCAGATGCTGGTTTAAACCGAAGCTAGACAGGAAATGCTGGAGTAACTCAGTGGGACAGGCAGTTTCTCTGGATCTGGAAACATGGGTGATGTTTGCGGTCTGAAGAAGGGTCTTGACCTTCAATCAAGTAACGTTAGTGGACACTTAAAGAACTGCAGGTACTGGAAACTTGTGCTGGAGTAACTCAGCAGGTCAGGCAGCATCAGGGGAGGGAATGGATAGGCGATGCTTGGATACATGAACAGATAGATTTTTGCAGATAGATGAATGGATAGGTGACTGATATGAAGAAGCATGGATTTAGTGGAAGGTGGGACATGTTGGCCGGTGTGGGCAAGTTGGGCCGTAGGGCCTGTTTCTACACTGTATCACTATGACTCTTAGAGTTCTGATCCAAAACATCGCCTAGCCATTTTTATTTAGGTGCGGCCTGATTCACCGAATTACTTCAGCATTTTGAGTTTTGCTCAAGTAACTTTAGTAACACGATAAACAAAGAATTGCAGATGTTGGTTTCCAAAAAAGTGCTGGAGCGACTCAGTGGCAGTATCTCTGGAGAACATGGATAAGTGTCATTTCTGGTCAGGACCCTTCTTCACACTGACCAACCAGTCACCTATCCATACATCTATCTGTCCAAATCTATCTATTCAAACATTGCTTTAGAAGGATCCCAACCCAAAACGTCACCAATCCACATTCTCCAGAGATGCTACCTGACCCGCTGAATGCCTTTGCTGTTTTTTTAGCAACTGGATATTATCTTCAGATTTGGGAAAGACGCAGATAGGTGCATTCCTATCAGGATTATGTCGCAGAAATATGACACTTACACATTGATGTATAAATTATCTAGTTATTCTAGTTATCAAATAGGTTATGGTGGAATTACTGTCTGTTGCCTATCGTGTTTTTTACAGTACAACAATGAATATATACGTATTGCATTGACTCCACAGCACTTAGGGGGCATTCTGACATTCTGAGTGTTGATATATATGTCAGCCCTTTCTTGACCAAATGTCCCATTCATTGTGAACTATGAAGAAGAAATGTTTATTATTGCCATGTGTACTGAGATACTGTGAAAAGCTTTTGTTTAATACTGTGTGTTTAGGAATGTATGTTTAGGACTTGGGTTAATGAGGTTACGCTAAACCTAAGGTACCTGTTGGCTGTAATTTGGGTGTGTGCACGTGGGTGTGAATAGTGGTACAAACAGTTGAAGGTTTCTGTGTAGCCTTCCTCATCTCAGTCGTCTACATGCATTTTTAGTTCACAACAAAAATAATCCATGCTCCAGTATTAGAAAGCTCCAAGACATTCTCACACCTAGCACCTGAAACATGTTCATGAAAATACTAATGCTGAAGAACGTGCAGAAATCCGAACACTTTGTGTAAGATTCAGCAGCAGCGGAATCCAAGAAAAGATAAGCACAACTGGACTTGGGCCTCCTCATTCATCTCTCTCTTTAAATTACACAGAGGGAGTCTTTTGGAGAAAAAAAAAAGTGGCTGACCTTTAAGCTATTTGACAGGCAAAGTCCTGCCACAGGCGAGCTCAGCCATCAGGATATAAATGCAGCTGAGAATTGCTTGCACCTGCCTGCTTCAGGATGTGAAGGAGAAATTCGGTCCAGTGACCTATGAAAGGAAGAATGCATGCCGTCCGTTTTTTGGCTGGCTTGAACGCTGATGTGCTAGCTATCTTGTACTGTACTTTAGGCCAAAGGTGTGGTGCTGCCAGCACCAGCAGACAAAAATACACACATTTTGGACACAATTCCATAAAATTGTCTCCAAAGCACATTTTGTTCAAGACTCTGCAGACATTGACAATTACATCCTGTGAGATCTACTTACTTAAATCTTCATTCTAATTTATGTTTTGTGTATTGTCCAAGTCTATGGGCCTGTGATGTGGCTGCAAACAAGATTTCCGTTGTACCTGTACCTCACCATACTTGTGCATTTGATAACAAACTCGACTTGGGACTTGGGCAGTTGTACAAAGATGCAAGTACATCTGACTGAACATTTGCTTCCTATCCGTTGACACTGTTCTAATTCTGGCGCAGTGCTTCAAATGGTGAAGATAAGCAAATAAATAGATGTCAGGAGATGAAGCCATGTGCCAAATATCACCGATTACAAAGGAGGCCATTAGCATTATTGCCTGAAGCTATAAACTTGAAAGTGACAAGTTTCTACAAAAAATAAACATATTAAGTTTTTTTTAATCTACTCAAGGGTATAAAAGGCTCAGGATGTTAGATATTTCTCCCTTGTTGAATATTTGGCAGTGAAACAAATTGAGTGAACTCCCAGAACTCATGACAACTGTGTATTATCCCTGTGAAGCAGTGTCTGTCAGATAGAGGATCTATAGTACTATTCTTTTCTGCAAATCTGGACATTAATTATGCAGTTGCTCAATTTTGTGATTAATAATGCAATGCATAATTTATATATAAATGAACACATTTGATTTTGATGAGCTCTCCTGAAATAGAACAAGTATCTGAGAATGATGAAACAATATTCATTCCAATTTCTTTAAACTGACACATTGATTTAATTACATTCTCAAAGAGAAATCAACATGCTTTCTTCTCAATTTTGGCCCACATTGAACATCAAGCACGCATTGAGACTAATCATACAGGACTTTGTTTGTTTTCCTGCACACATTCCTGTCAATTCCCTCCAAATCACACACCCACACATTACTTCACCAACCTTTGGGATGTGGGTGGAAATATCCAGAAGGAACCAATGCAGCCCCAGGGAGAACATGCAATCTCCGCAAGGACAGCGCTAGGAGATCCCGATCAAGCCTAGGCCTCTGTAGTTGTGAGGCAGCAACACTACTAGCTACACCACTGTGCCACCCTACTATAGAAGGAAACATTGAAGCAATTACATTTTGTCTGTGCTCTGTGAACAAAGGATATAGCAGCAAACGTAAGTCATTTGGCCCCTTGCCTGTGCTCTGCCATTGAATAAGATCATGCCTGATCTTTCCCCCTCATTGTCAGCTACCTGCATCACTTCTGTAACATCAGTCCTGTGACTGAATATTAAAAAAAAAAATCTAATGATATATTTCTTGAATATACTCAGTTATTCTGCTATTCTGTTAATGAAACTACTGCAAGATGACCCAGTGTGTGAATTTGTTTGCGTGCGTGTGTATATGAACACAGGTGTGCAAAAAACATTGTATCACACATTTTCCATGAAAAAGCTTGTATTTTATGTTGCCGAAATGTACTTGAATAAATTCAAAGGACAAATGATGTTTAAAGCTGGAACTGTTAAAAGTACATTGTTAGCTCCTGATCATTCTTTAATGTTAAGATTACGTATTCAAACAAATCTGTGGAAATGTACAAAGTCCAGACGACCTTATAGTCCTAGAATACTCATTCTCATTCACCTCTCTCATTCCTTCCCAATTTTCATCTTTTCAATGTATTTGACCTTCATCTCTCCACTTCTATTTCAAAGATATTTGGACAAGTACATGGATAGGAAAGGTTTAGAGGGCTTGGGCCAAATGCAGGCAGGTAGGACTAGAGTAGATGAGGCATCTTTGTTGGAGTGGGCAAGTTGGGCCAAAGGGCCTGTTTCTGTGCTGTGTGACTCTATGAATCCTAAACTGTCCTAAACATTCCTAAACTGTCCCAAGAATTTTTCCACTTTCACATTCCACCTCCTCTTATCTTCTCATTTGCTAGTCCATCCCCTCTTTAGCTCTGCCCATAAATCACTTGACCTTTTGTGCCACATAAACCTCTCATTACTAAATGCCAACATTACCTCAAAAATATTACCCCTGTCAACCATCAAAATATGTAACATTCAAAACAAATTCTCTTCTCTTACAATGTCGTATTTTGTGAAAGAAAATGACATGATGCTCAGACAAATATTAACCTGGCATTAACTGTGCTAATTGTTCTGTGAATATTGGCCAATTCTGCTGCACATTTTGGATGAATCGGGCAGAGAATTACTAAAATGAGCAACCAAAAAAGACCAGTGGAATAAATATTTTTCAAGGTCAAATTACTTTGATGTGAATTCTGGCTACGGGTTTGGTACAATTGGTAGCACTAATGTAGCATGACACGAATGCAGTCATCTTAGATAATTATACATTGCATTTTAATATAGGCAAAATAACTTAAGGTGTCACATAGAAATGAAATTAAGCAAAACAATCTGAGACCAAGACAAAGCCAGTGATGTTGGAAAAATAAGGCCAAATTTCAGTGAAGGGTTAAAAAAAAAAACACCTTGAAGAGAATTAGGTGGATATGTGGAGAGAATGTAAAAACAAATTCTAGAAATCAGACTGCTAAATAACACAACGATTATTTAATAATGGTGGATTTTCCTACAGGAATAAAGGGGGCAAGACATTAGAAGCGTCTTGACATGAAATGTCACCTGCCCATTCCCTCCCCGGATGTTGTCTGACCCGCTGAGTTCTTTTAGCACTTTGTGTTTTGGGCAAGAAATGATCATTACATTGCCCAGAAAGCGATGACATAGCGATAATGACACATCCTTTCTTTATGCCCACTCATGTTCCCATGGGCAGTTCTTAAAAGGGATCGGTGAAATCATTTAAAGAGGGAATGATGAGAAAAGGAAGGAGATAACATTATCCATGTTCATTTATTGAGTTTGAAAATAAACCTGCCCAAATGTGAACTGAATTTCCACCACAGAGATCAATAGATTTTCTCATAGATTGTTGGTTATTAAGGGATGTGGAAAGTGGTCCTGAGGTGGAAGATTGGCCATGATCTTATTATAGGGTGTAGCAGATACAACATGTAGAATGGCTTATTCTTGCTTGCATCTACTTTACTTTACATGAATAGAGAAAAAAAAAACATTTTAAATGACACCCCTGCTTTAGTACCCTCCATAATGTTTGGGACAAAGACCCATCATTTATTTTTTTGCCTCTGTACTCCACAATTTGAGATTTGTAATAGAAAAAAATCACATGTGGTTAAAGTGCACATTGTCAGATTTTATTAAAGGATATTTTTACCGTATTTCCCAGCGTCGAAGACGCTATTTTTCATCCTGAAATAAGTAAGGCCCGAAAAATTACCTGCATCTTGAAGGTCAAAGGTTAGGTTGATTATAGACCTATAGCTGCAGCAAGTAAGAATTTCATTGTTCCATTGCCACTTTAGTATGACAATTAAAAACCTCTTGACTCTTGCGATAAAGGAAATTGATGGTGGGGGAGAAGGTGGGACAGACAGAGACGTAGTTATAAATGAAATATTTATTTCAAATTCGATTATTTCTAGACAGTGGTGGCGGTGGACGGAGGGGAGGAACGGTGCCGGTGAGTGGGCTGGGGGCTTGGAGGCCCTCTGGGGGTTCCACGGACAGCTGCGGGAAATCCGGGGGGGGGGGGGAGGGGGGCCCTATCCCCCCCATCTTTTGAGAGGAGGGGGGTAACACCCCCCCCCCCCTAATGTTTTGTAAAACATGTTGCAGCAAAACTGCCCGGGAATGGCTGTAATGCCCAGGTGGGCTCGCCTTCCCCTGGAATGGCTGCAGTTCATAGGTCGCGAAAACTAATTGAGAAAAATGACGCCTGCGGGCTGGATGATTTCAGGTTAAGGGCCTGATCCGACCCATAGGCTGTAGGTTGCCGACCCCTGTCCTAGATGTCAGGCCTCATTCCCCCCCCCCCCCCCCCATGTTTTAAAAGTGATTTCTGCCCATGTGACCTGGGTCACGGAGGCAGAGCAGAGGCCGTGGAGGCAAGGAAACAGCACGTCGAAAGTTGAGATGTTGGTGGAGAGGGCCGTTGGAGGCACCGCAGCAGCCTGGGGCACTATTGGATCGGGCGCTGCTCCGAGGCTGAGCGGAAGGATCGGATGTGGCCTGCAGCGGTATAAACAATACGCAATGCAAATGGCCGCCATCACGGTAAATGTTTGTTTTTTTTTCAAAATTTAGCAACTTAAAATGGGGGTGTGTCTTCGACGCAGGCGCGTCTTCATCGCTGGGCAATACGGTATACATTTTGGCTTCACCATGTAAAAATTACAGCTGTGTTTATACATAGTCCCTCCATTTCAGGGCACCATAATGTTTGGGACACATGGCTTCACAGGTGTTTGGAATTGTTCAAGTGTGTTTAAATGCCTCCTTAATGCAGGTATAAGAGAGCTCTCAGCACCTAGTCTTTCCTCCAATCTTTCCGTCACCTTTGGAAACGTTTATTGCTGTTTATCAACATGAGGACCAAAGTTGTGCCCATGAAAGTCAAAGAATCCATTATGAGACCGAGAAACAAGAATAAAAATGTTAGAGACATCAGCCAATCAATTGTTTGGAACATCATTAAGAAGAAAGAGAGCACTGGTGAGCTTACTAATCGCAAAGGGACTGGCAGGCCAATGAAGACCTCCACAGCTGATGACAGTAGAATTCTCTCTATAATAAAGAAAAATCCCCAAAAGCTGTCCGACAGATCAGAAACCCTCTTCAGGTGTGGATTTGACAATGACCACTGTCCGCAGAAGACTTCATGAACAGAAATACAGAGGCTACACTGCAAGATGCAAACCCACTGGTTAGCCGCAAATATAGGATAGCCAGGTTACAGTTTGCTAAGAAGTACTTAAAAGCGTAACCACAGTTCTGGAAAAGGGTCTTGTGGACAGATGAGACGAAGATTAACTTATATCAGAGTGATGGCAAGAGCAAAGTATGGAGGAGAAGGAACTGCCCAAGATCCAAAGCATGCCACATCTGTGAAACGCAGTGATGAGGGTGTTATGGCCTGGGCATGTTTGGCTGTTGAAGTTACTGGCTCACTTATCTCCATTGATGATACAACTGCTGATGGTAGTAGCATGATGAATTCTGAAGTGTATAGACACATCCTATCTGCTCAAGTTCAAAAAATGGCCAATTCTTGAGTGCCCAAGTCAATCACCCGATCTGAACCCAATTGAGCATGCCTTTTGTATGCTGAAGTGAAAACTGAAGGGGACTAGCCCCCAAAATTAGCATTCAGGCCTGGCAGAGTATCACCAGAGACGACACCAGCAACTGGTGATGTTCATGAATCGCAGACTTCAAGCAGTCATTACATGCAAAGTATATGCAACAAAATACTAAACATGACTACTTTCATCTACATGACATTGCTGCGTCCCAAACATTATGGTTCCCCTGAAATTGTGGTACCATGTATAAAGACTGCTGTAATTTCTACATGGTGAAACCAAAATGTATAAAAATGGTCTTTATTAAAATCTGACAATGTGCACTTTAACCACGTGATTTTCTATATTACAAATCTCAAATTGTGCAGTACAGAGGCAAATAAATAAATGATGGGTCTTTGTCCCAAACATTATTGAGGGCACTGTATATCTCAATAGAAAATAGGTGCAGGAGGAGGCCATTCGGCCCTTCGAGCCAGCACCGCCAGCACAATCGGGAAGATTCACAGTTATAATGCACCTCCAAGAGCTTCAGGATGTCTCAAAGCCCCCTTGTGATCAATGAGGTACATTTACCAAGCCAATTAACCTACAAACCTGTACGTCTTTGGAGCGTGGGAGGAAACCGAGATCTCGGAGAACACCCACATAGGTCATGGCATGAACGGACAAACTCCGCACAGACAGCACCCGTACTCGGATCGTACTCGGGTCTCTGGCGCTGCAAGCGCTGTAAGGCAGCAACTCAACCGCTGCGCCACCGTGCTGCCCGCCCTGGTTGAATTTGCTACTTAATCTTCCTCAGGCTGACAAGCACACCTGATTATTGCTCACTGTGGCAACTCATTGTTTCGCCAGATGTTTTGCTTCAGGCTACAGCCAGTTTAAAACGCATTTTTGACCAATTGCTGCTGTGAGCTGACAGCTGGGGCCTCATTTGCCAGTGGGGGCCGAAGAGTAAAGCTGTTTGCTGGGGCTGGTATTGGGATGAAAATGTACGGAATTCAGTCGGCTAGGCATAGAGAAGGGAACTATCAGCTCAAACAAGGGAAATTGGAACCAAAAATGAAAGAAGCAATTAGCACGCTATTGCTTTCTCCAAATTCAAGTAATCTTCAAATTCTCACACTCTGCAGACACATTATTAGCACTTATCATATTTCAGAAGGGAATATGTATTTTTGGTCATTATCTGAGAACCATCTTACCTAAAGGTTTTGCACTCTAACTAATAAACAATGGAAACTCAGAACCTGCAAGGCCAGGAATTTTTCCAACACTCTGTGTTTTACTGCTTTGCCATGTTAAACTGCAACCTGGGTTTGATCCTGACTATGGGTGCTGGCTGTACGGGGTTTGTACGTTCTCCCCGTGACTTTGTGGGTTTTCTACGAGATCTTCGGCTTCTCTGCACACTCCAAAGGCGTACAGGAATATTGGTTAATTGGCTTGGTGTATGTGTAAAATTGTCCCTTTTGTGTGCAGCATGGTGTTGATGTGTGGGATTGCTGCTCGGTGCGGACTTCCGAGTTGTATTTCTGGACTAAAATGGTGAATTCAGTAGAAGTCTAACTCTGGCGACATTGGTTGCCTTAAAACTCCTAGGAGACTGAAACTCAGGAATGATATCCTTCACCGCACAGAATTCTAGGCCTGCCCACCTCACAATCCTTGCTGAAGTCTTCACACTAGAGAGATACAGCATTCAAACAAATCTATTTATTTTAAAAGAAACTGGGTGCCATGAAAATGTTCAGATGAACCAAGAGGCTTTGCATGGCATGAAAAGGTCAGGTCAAGTCTTGGGAACCTGATTAAATTATTTTGAACAGGTGACTGAAATAATAGACAGGGGGATGTCTACTGATGTTATTTACATAGACCTTCCAAAGACGCAAGAGTGTGTTGGCTAAAAGCTCAAGCTTATGAATTGAAAGGTGATTGACTGACCTGGTGAGGAAATAGAAGCAACAAAAGCCAGACAGTTTTTAATGAGGCCTAAAAAACAGTTCTATGTGCAAAGAACAACAGATATTTGCAGGAGTAGGAAGGAACTGCTGATGCCGGCTTACACCATAGACACAAGATTTCTGGAGTAACTCAGCGGAACAGGCAGCATCTCTGGAGAGAGGGAATGGGTGATGTTTCAGGTCGAGACCCTTCTTCAGACTCTGGCAGCATCTCTCCAGAGACGCTGCCTGCTCTGCTGATGTTACTCCAGCATTTTGTGTCTATAGCAGATATATGGAACTTTCTTGCACAAATGATACTTGGTCTATGTTAATTTTAGATCTTTGGATGAAAGATGGTTGTTAACCAAACATGTTACAAGGATATGGTGCAGAAGGTAAATGCAGTTTGGTCACAGAGCAGCCACACCTAAAGGGCCTGTCCAACTTGCATGTGATTGCATGTGTCTGGCGCGACCAAATGTGGTCGCTTTAGGCGTACGGACACCGTAAGACCGCACGGGGTCGGTCCCACTTAGAAGCGCGGAGGCGTATGTAGTTGTGCGGGACTGGTCCTGACATCGTGAGGGACTCCGAAAATCCTGCACTGTCTGAAAATTTTGCGCGCCAACGGCCTGTCGGCCGACTAGCGCATGGCGAGCGTACGCAGCATCTTGATGGCGTATGCCTAGCGCGTGGCGTTGCACGATGACGTCATCGCCTGGCGTGGCGTGATGATGTCACCGCCCGACGTCTTGTGACGCCGAAAATCCGGCGGCCCGCTTCCTGCCCAGCTGATTGGTAGGTATGACGCAAATGACGTCACGCGTGAACTTAGCGTGTACTTAGCGCGAACTTCGTGTGAACTCCGCTTCCGTTTGGTCGCACCAAACGCATGTAATCGCATGCAAGTGGGACAGGCCCTTAATTGATTGTCAGAGCAGACGCAAGAGGATACATGGTCGCCTCTGTCACAGCTCCAGAATTTCACTCATAGAAAATAGTTAAAATAGCATGGAAAATCCCGGCGCAATGGTTGGCTTCAAACACTCAAATGATCTAAAGTCAATCACAAGCATTTTCCAACATAAAAGTAAAATAAATATTTTTTAAAAAACTGCAGATGCTGTATATTTAATATAACAGCAGAAAATACTGGAAATTTCAGCAGGACAGGATGATAAACTCCATTAGGAGATTGTAGGTTGCCCTATGATTGCATGTGTTTTCTCCTGCTGCTCTGGTTTCCTCCCACATTCCTAAGACGTTCCGGTTTGTAGGTTAGTTGACTTCTGTAAAATGTACTTAGTGTATAGGATAAAACTAGTGTATGGGCGATCGTTGGTCGGCCAGGAATCGGTGGGCTGAACAGCTTGTTTCTACGCTAGAGCTCTAAACAACTATCCAGGAATTATTGCAATATCCTGTCACTTTTTACACCGTATGATTTGAGAATTCCTGAATAAGTACATTGCTTTATTTTTGTCCGGCTTTGAAGCTTTCTGCTGGTAGTTTTGTATTCTTTGATGAGAGTCCCCGTGGACTAGAGAGCAATGGTCATTTTCCATTCCTCCAGGAGATAAAGCCAAGCTCAAACCACACATCAGGCTGAGCTGCAGTGAAGGGATGTGTGCACTTTGATTTGATTAGAAAAGCACATTACCTAAAGCTGCACCACAGCCAAGGCCACAGAACCAAGGATGTTGGCTGCATTTTATCAGGCAATTTACTGGCCTTAAAATAACATGGTGCGATTTGTGAAGTGATGGAAATGTACACCCCTGCATCATTAAACTCTTTCTGACCATACACACTGCTAAAGAAATGCTTTCCACAACTTCACTTACTGAAATTATATTTTCAAATGCGTGCGAAAGACCTTTTTGGGGAAAAAATGATCACGAAGACAGACTTGTATATATTAAGCTTTTTGCTTCCTTCATGACTCAACATGTCTAACTCAACTCGCAATTATCAAACAACTTTTTTCAATTTTACAATTGTTCTCTTGCAGGATAGGGATCAGCTTTTGAATCTTAAGAGTTTTAGAGTTAGACTCTTTGACCCAAATTGTCTATGTTGATCAAAATGCCTATCTATGCTGATCCCATTTGCCCATGTTTGACCCTTATTCCTTGGTACGTTTCCTTTCCAGGTACCTGGCCAAATGTCTCTAAAATGTTTTTTTTACTGTACCTAGCTCAACCACTTCATCTGGTAGCTTGTTGCATGTACATAGCCTTTTCCGTGCACAGAATGGTAAAACTAACTGGAGGGAGGCAAATGATCAGAAAATCTGCTCCGATGATGTTGTTTTCATAGTTCAGAATTCATGTTATAGGAGCAGAAATAAGCCATTCAGCCCATCAAGTCTACTCCACCATTCAATCATGACTGATCTATCCCTCCCTCTCAACCCCATTCTCTGCCCATAACCCCTGATGCCCGTACTAATCAAGAATCGATCAATCTCTGCCTTAAAAATATCCATTGACTTGGCCTCATAGCCATCTGTGGCAATGAATTCCACAGATTCACCACCCTCAATTATAGAAATTCCTCCTCATCTCCTTTCGAAAGGTATGTCCTTCAATTCTGAGGGTATGGCCTCTGGTCCTAGACACTCCCACTAGTGGAAACATACTCTCCACATCGATGTAATACTTAATTCATGCAGGAGAAAATTACCCAATTTGCCAAATCAGTCAATCACATGAATATATCTAGGAAATCCACCAATATGACATTGTGGGCATTTGATGCATTACAACAGACATAGCTGAAATAAAATCCAAAAACTACTTTCGTTAGCAACAGGGAAAATAAAAAAAGGGCAACTGCTGCACAGCTCCTGGCGGCTGATTTTGTCGCAGGAACAATATACATCAAAAAATATCCCCCGGCTCATTTTCATTTGTTAGAAAATAAGTAACCAGGGGGGGTGAAAACCATTTTAAATATCAGTTGTTGCACTGAAACACAATTTATTTTGCTAGCTAACCTCTTCCTGACGCTAGCCATCTTTTCTGGAAGTGTTGCTTGCACATACAATGTATTATTAGTTCAAGGTACTAATCTATACAAAGCCAATTTACATACCATCCGTATGTAAAAGCACCCATAAACTATTATAATCACATGCTGTGCTGTGGTAGCACTTTAGTCAATTAAGGGCCCCATAGCAGAGGCGTCCACGTCGCGGGGCTGGAAACTGAAAGTATCCTGAGCTAGGGTACAAAAAAGGGTGGAGAAACTCAGCGGGTGCAGCAGCATCTAAGGAGCAAAGAAGATGGGCGACGTTTGAGCTAATTCTGCCGCCACCATCATCTATTGCAACAAGTGACGGCTTCCACTGATTGTCGCCGGAAGCCTGCGTCCTTTTCAGGACGGACGATGACAGCGAGGTCAACATTTGTAACAAGATGGACACGAAAAGAAGAAGTCAATTAAGTGCAAATCCATGTGCGACAATTTAACGCACATTCTCACCGAATTAACAGAAAAAAACTATCCAGGAGAATAATTATAGATTCTTTCTTCCAAAAGTAGATTGTCACTGCAGGAGGAGTGTTTTGCTCTGATTAGCACCAGAGTAAAGTATTGTGTGATTATGGGTTTGCCACTGGCAGTTGGCAGTGGTTGGAGCCGGTTGTGATGATGAATTAATACAATCAGTCCAGAAGGGTACCAAGCATTGAAGTGTTAATTTGATTTCTTCCTGCTGCGTAAATAAGCTGGGGTGACAACTTGGTAATACATCAGCCATCTAAAACCTGCATGACACAAGTGTGTTGTCGGTAATTTATTTTCCATTTATTGCCTTTAGTGCATAGAAACCCTGCAAAATAAATTGCTGTAATCTTTCATGCACTCACTCACCGTAAACCCCTTTCTTCATCATGTGAAATGAGTAAAGGACTGTTATTGCTCATAAAATTCAACGAGGCTTGCAGCTTTAGTTGAGAATATCTTCCTCCACCAGGATAACAACAGCAATTCACCCACCCTGAATGTCAATTTAATTCATCTCTGCACAGCTACTGGCTGGCGTCATGAGAACCTCCAACATTTTCCCATTTTATAATTCCGGCATTTTTGGGATTCTATGCTTGAATAAAATTGTCAGTATCCTGGATAGGGTCCCATGTTTGACTTATGGTCAGTAATGCTTAAAGTAAAATGGCCACATAATGATGAAAACAGGACTAAAGATATCTATGATAGCACCCACCCCTCCCTTAACATCACCCTTCTAATGATAAAACGTAAATGCCATTTATGAGTGATATATTTCTTCAATTGACCATATCTTTTTCTCTGTTTAAGAAGGAACTGCAGATGCTGGAAAATCGAAGGTAGACAAAAAGGCTGGAGAAACTCAGCGGGTGCGGCAGCATCTATGGAGCGAAGGAAATAGGCAACGTTTCGGGCCGAAACCGTTCTTCAGTCTGAATTTCTCCAGCACTTTTGTATGTCTTTTTCTCTTGTCTCTTTCCATTCTCACTGCCAACTTCTGTCACATTTCTCTTTTTTTTTACTTTAGCTTTTATTGCTTTTATGTATACACAAATAAAACACAAATATACCAACGAAACATACAACATTACAATGAAACGTACAACAGTGTAGCGGGGGGTTCAGTTTACAATTAATGATGCAGTATACAGAACTATTTTCATATTAAAACATTTTCCAATAACTTACATTATTGTCTATAAAATTATACAGTGTTGATGTCTTTATTTCTATACCTAATCCATTTTTCCCATTTTCTGTTAAACTCGTCTTCTTTCACTCTTAGAGAATATGTCATTTTCACCATGACAAATATTTCCTGTACTATGTCTAACCATTGTCTAAGTCAGGGTGTGTCCGCTGCAAGGCAGTTTCTTGTAATGGCCTTTCTGCCAGCTGTGAGTAGGATTTTAACCAAGTAATGGTCTTCCTTCAGCACCACTGTAGTTATATTACCCAGGTATAAAATGGAACACTTCTTGGAGACTATATATCCTAATACCTCCGTTAATTCTGAATTCACTCTGTCCCAAAATAGTTCCATTTTTGGGCAACTCCAGAAGATATGTGCATGGTTTGCATCTGTTTGGCCACATTTGGCACATGTTTGCTGCCTTAGAATTTTCTTGCTTTTTATGTAAGGCGTAATAAAGAAACAAATCAAATTTTTCCAATTGAATTCTCTCCAATTTTGTGAATTGGTGGATATCTGTAGTGTTACACACATATGATGCCATACTTCTTCTGAGATCGTAATGTTCAATTTCTTTTCCCACTTAAATTTTACATAAAATGTAGTTTTAGCTTGACAATTTAAAAAAAATATATATATAAATTATGATGTTTTTATGTGATTTACCATGATTTTATATATATTTATGATATTTGAGATGCAATGCATTTTTTTAATGTAATGTTGCCCCTTGTCTGGACCTTGAGTCCGTAATAAAGTTATTATTATTATTATTATTATTCCATTAAATAGAGGTACCATTAAAACAATTCGCGGAATGGGATAAATTAATATCTAGATTTATTTGGGGAGGAAAGAAGGCCAGAATTCGATACACTACACTACCAAAGGACAAAGGTGGAATGGCACTTCCAAATTTTAGAAATTTAAAAATAATCCTTAATGTTTTTTGATGAAACGCACTAACTATCACTTCCATCACTGGATTCTTTTCTTCTAGTGCCTCCCTTTTCACCTTTTTATTGTAATAATCTCTCAGTGGAAGTATCTAAACATGTCTTGATTCCGAAGTGCAAATCTATCCTTCAAATCTTGAAAACTTCTTAGGTCTCCATTTTCAATAACAGTACAAAATGCAGCCATTCCTTTCTTCATCCACTCTTTAAATGTTGAGTCATACATCCCTGGTTTAAATTAATTATCCAAAGCTATCCATCTTATAACCTTTTGTCGTTTATTCAGTTTATGTTGTCTGGTAAGCATGAACCAGGTTTTTAAAGTAAATATCGTTATTGGATCGATTATGCTCCTGATATGTCCAGGAAGCGCTTTTTCTCCCAAAAGTGTTTGGATGTGGAAGTCAGGGATATCTGTCTCAATCTCTTTCCACCTAGCTATATAGCTGTCCTCACACCAATTAATTAGTGGTCGAAGTTGGGCTGCATAGAAATATATCCTAAAATTTGGAAGTGCCATTCCACCTTTGTCCTTTGGCAACTGTAGTGTAGTGTATCAAATTCTGGCCTTCTTTCCTCCCCAAATAAATCTAGATATTAATTTATCCCATTCCGTGAATTGTTTTAATGGTACCTCTATTGGCAGAGACAAGTACAATAGCCATGACAAAATATTCATTTTCACCACTTTTATCTTACTACTAAAATCCATTGGGTAGGTGGACCATCTTTCTATATCCTTTCTTATGTTTTGGTTGATGTGATTATAATTGGCCCCATACAACATTGATATATTTTTTGTTATATGTACCCCTAGGTATTTGATTGATTTTGAATCCCATTTAATATTATAATTTTGTTTGATTTCTTCTGGAGGAGGACAATTAAATAGGAGGATTTGAGTTTTTGAAATATTCACTTTTTATCCTGCATAAAAATTAAATTTATCTATGATCCCCATCATCCTTGGAAAGGAGGTGTTTACTTACGTGAGAAACATCATTACATCATCTGCAAAAACGCCAATTTTATGTTCTCTGTCACTTATAGTTACTCCCCTCAGTTCCCTATCTTGACGAATTGCTTGAGCCAATGGTTCAATATATATAGCAAACAGGGTAGGGCTAAGACAACATCCCTGTCTCGTTCCTCTTCCTAACACAAATCTCTCAGTTAAGGACCCATTCACCTTTACTCTTGCAGTAGGTTGCTGGTAAATTGCTTTAATAACTTGAATTGACTCTTCGGTAAAGCCAAATCTTTCTAGTGTTTGATATAAGAATTCCCAATTAACCCTATCAAAAGCCTTTTCCGCGTCTAGACTTATCAGGACAGCAGGCGTACTTTCCTTTTGAATCTTGTGTATTATATGTAAGGTTCTTCTAATGCTGTCCTGTGTTTGTCTGCCTATTATAAAACCAGTCTGGTCTTCATCAATTAAATCTGGCATGAACTTTTCAAATCGTTTGGAGATAATTGAAGAATATAATTTATAGTCCACATTTAGAATTGATATTGGTCTGTAGTTGGTACAATTTTCCTTGTCTTTGTTCTCTTTGGGGATTAATGTTATAATTGCCTCTTTCCATGACGGGGGTGTCTTGCCTTCTTTGATAATCCAGTTAAAGGTTCTCAGAAGAAGTGGGTTCAGCTCATTCCGAAATATTTTATACCATTCTATAGGGAAACCGTCGCTGCCTGGGGCCTTGTTTGATTTCATCCTACCAATTGTCTTCTCTATCTCCTCCAGTGATATTTCTGCTGTGATTATTTTATTTTGTGTCTCTCCAATACAGAGCAGATCTATTGTACTTAAAAAGAAGTCCTCATTGATTCCCCATCTACTGTAGATATTTGTGTATATAATTCTTTATAATATTCCTGGAAGATATATTCTATTTCTTTTGGATCACTCTTCAAATTCTGTGTACAGGGGTCCTTAATTTTGTGTATGGTGTTGTCAGCCTGTTGTTTGCGTAGCCTTCGGGCAAGTATTTTAGTGGATTTAGGGCCAAGCTCATAATGTGCCTTTTTACAAATCTTGCTTTTTTCTCCACCTCTTGACTCAATATTCCACCCATTTGTCCCCTCAAATCTTCTATTTGCTTATAAGTTCTCTGGTCCTTATTATTTTTGTACTTCTGTTCTAAATTCTTCAGGTCTGTTATCAACTTATTATATGTTTTCATTCTAGCCTTTTTAATATGTGATGCCCTCGCTATTAACCTACCTCGTATTACAGCCTTCAATGAGTCCCATAGTATGGATGGGTCCACCTCCCCATTGTCATTCTCCTCTAGATACGTTTTGATTTCCAATTTAATATCATTAACAGTTGTTTCATCATTCAGTATTCCAACATTTAATCGCCACACTGTGTTTTTCCTTCTACTGTCCATTTGAATTGTTAAGTATATGGCATTATGGTCTGATACATCTGCCACACCAATTCTGCAATCCGTTACCCTATAACAGTCTTCTTTCTGCATTAAGAAATAGTCTATTCTGAGTGCGGTATTGAGTAATGTGTATAGTCTCTTTCTAGAGGGTGAAAATTCTGCCAGACATCAAGAAAACCAAATTCTTCACAGGTAGTGTTTAGTAGTTTTGTTAACTGGTTCTTATTCTTCTTTTTACTTGTCGTATCAAGCCTATGATTCAGTACAACATTCAGATCCATCCCCACATATACAAATTCCTTCTGCTTCCATTGCAATAATATCAAATAGGGATTTGAAAAAATGTTTATCACTATCTGGGGGAGCATAGATATTCACCAGTGTCAGGATATTATTATCAACTTTGCCCTTTACTATGATATACCTCCCTTTTTTGTCTTTTATTTCTTTTAACATTTCGAATTTAACTGAGTTTGATATCAAGATTGCCACTCCTCTTTTATGACTACAAGTATGTGAGCTATAATATGTGGTTTTATATCCAAATCTTTTCAGCTTCTCATGCTCTTGTCGCCATAAATGGGTTTCTTGTAAGAAAATAATATGCATCTTCACTTTTTTCAATTTAGTCATGACTTTAGCCCTTTAATTGGATTACCCAAACCATTAACATTTAGAGACATCAGCTTAAGTCCTTGACATTGCATCATTACACTTAGTGTGATTGATTTCACTGTATCCCCTCAACTCAACACCAGAACCATTCTGAATGACAAACCAAAACATATGAACAAACAAAGGTGTTTTACCTGGCAAAACAAAACAAAACATCAAAACATATATGGACTCCCAAAAAAGGGTATTCTCTCTCCTCCATAGATCCAGAATCCCTTTGTAAATTGAGGGGGGAAGCCTAACACTAAGAAAGGGCCCTCTCCTAGATAAGGGGGGTAACCCTCTATGGGTCCCTCCATTCATTCTAGCTCTAATATTTCGCTAATCTCCCTAACAGTCGGATTTATCTAATACAGAAAGTTGTATTAAATCGACATTAATTACACTCACATGAGGTCTGTGAAGCTTGGTGCTATTTTTAGAACCAGGCTTATAAACAGATTTGTCCATGAATATACAAATCTATACACATATTTATAAACTTAGGATTCCATAAGAACTCAGTATTCTAACATATTGTGGCAGAAGCCATTGTGTTATCCATGTCTGTGCGTACCTTCATAATCATATCTCATTTCAAGCATGAGTCTTTTGTTGGAATACTTGAAGGTGCTCCCATGCCCGTCTGACTGTCTCTGATTCTCCGTGTCTCTCGACGAGTTGCCACCGCGCCGTTTGGTGGAGTTGTTCACGCAGTGGCGGCATGTCCGTGTCTCCCCGCAGCTCTTCCACTTTATAGCCTCTCCGTTGTAGCTCTCGCACGGCTTCCCTTGCGTTGTTGTAGGTTTGGTGTCCGCTCTCCCAGTGAATACGTATCTTGGTAAATGGTGTCTGAAAGCGGATTCCTTCCTCTTTTAAGAAGCGTTTGATATGTTTGTATGCCTTGCGTTGTTGTACTACAGCGGTAGTGTAGTCATGGTGAAAAGACAGCATTCGTTCTCCAAGTTGGATCTTCTTTTGCCATGCCTGTTTGAGAACCATCTCTTTAACTTTAAACTGGAGAAAGTGGACAATTATGGATCTTGGAGGGGAACTGGGGCTTGGTTTCTGTGCCAGGGATCTGTGTGCTCGTTGAATCTGTAAATCTGTCATTTCAGGGATTGACATTTCACTTCTGAGCAGTTTCTCTACAAACTGAGGTACTGAGCTACCTTCCACACCCTCTCGCACACCGTACATCCGCAGATTATTTCTTCGGGATCTGGACTCCAGATCATTCAATTTGTCGACAAGTAACTTCTGGTCTTTCAGTGTTTCTGTCGTGTGGTGTTTGCAGCGACACTCCATGTTTCCAGCTCCTCTATTCGGGTGGCGGCTTCTTCCGTTTTTTTTTTTTTTGGTCTTGTATTGCTTGTGCATTCGCTGCCATCTGAAGATTCATTTCATGTTTAAATTCGGCCAGCTCTTCTCTCATATCCCGCTTGAAATCGTCTTTGAATGATGTGAAGTCCGCTTTTAATTCTCTTCTCAAGTTGCTGAGTTGTGTACGTATGCTTTTTAATCCCTCACGGAGGGCCTCTGTTGCATCGTCTCCACCAGCCTGTTTGATTTTGGCTTCGCCTGTGTCGCTTCGGGCCTGACCTTCTGTTTCTTGCTTTTCTAGCATCTTTTCTTGCAACTTTCTGCCCTTTGTTTTGACTCCCCCACTCATACTGTACTCATTAAAACTTAAATACTTGCTTACTTTGAATTTAGGGGAGGTTTATTTATCCGACTGTACTCTCTGTCTAATCAGCCACCATGCTCTGCCGCCTACCGGAAGTCTTCTGTCACGTTTCACTTCAAGTCTCTTGGGTTCCAAAATAATTTTCATCCGAGCCCATAACAATTTTCTCAGCCTTCCTATTCTCCTGCCACTTTTCCTGGCCGTAAACTATTTTGTGAATAAGCCCACAACTATCCCACTTCTCTCTGTCCAGTCTCTAAACGATTCATTGCAGCAGCCATCACAATCAGTAGCTCCTCTTCCCAATCCTCTTTTCGTCCTAACCTGATGTTTCAAAGCACCCACTGATGGTTGACAATGTTAATCTTTTACATACTGATGATATGTTGGGTTTTTGTAGATTAGTACCTTGAACTGATTATTAATACAGTGTAGTTGCAAGCAACACCTGACTTAAGATGGCTCAAGTCAAGAGGAGGTTGGGTGGCCAAAAGATTTGCATTTCAGTACACCAACTCATTTTTTTGCAAATGATTTCTATCCTCGCTGGCTGCTTACCGGTATTTCCCCAACAAATAAAATCAGCTGGGAAATAATTTTTGACAAATTATGCTCCAGTGTACGCATCTCCAGTTGTCCCATGGAAGTTTCAGTTTAGTTTAGTGATACAGCACGGAAACAGGCCATTTGGCCCAACGAGTCCGCACCGACCATCAATCCCCACCCATTAACAACATCCTACAAACACTAGGGACAATTTTACATTTATACCAAGCCAAATAACCTACAAACCTGCACGTCTTTGGAGTGTGACAGGAAACCGAAGACCTTGAAGAAAACCCACGCAGGGCACGGGAAGAACGTACAAACTCCGTACAGACCACCCGTAGTCAGGATCGAGCCCGGGTCTCTGGCGCTGTAAGGCAGCAACTCTACCACTGCGCCACACTCACTTTGTTCATAAGCCCTGCACTTAACTGGAATTGATTACACCAGTCTTTATTCCTACTCGGTGATGGGATTCCCAGAATGTGATTACGGAACGGCATCCAGGAATTTTTACTCCGTGACCATGAAGATGCTAATCAGTTCAAATAGCTGTAGCTTTTGTAGTTGTACTATGTCTCTTTGGGGAATAAGTTAATGGCATTGACACTTGCTGTACACCACCTACCCAATGGCATCTATAGATCGATAGTCAAGCTTCACATCCAAAGATTCTGAAATACCACAACAACTCCCTTCTTTAAAATATCCCACTATCCCGCCGCACTTGATTTGCTCATAAGTCTTGCATTCAACTGGAATTGATTACAGTGCTCAAACTCTCCCACATTTAGATGCTGACTGAGAAAGAATGCTAATTATACTGTAGGGAATCATTCAGCTGAGCCACGCTTGTCCAGAGGCTGTCAAACCCTGCTGGAGGCTCCTGCCTGTCAGTTACAGTATGGTAAGGGAATGCTCATCGCCTAGAACTGTCGTTCCTGACAGTATTCTGTGCACAGATGTGTGATGGGGAAAGGCAGACTGGTGTTCCTAACCAATGCAGAAATACCTAGTCTGATCATTGTAGGGTGAAACTGACTTACAAAGAGACATCTTAAGTCTTGACTTCCGTCACTTGCTGAGAAGCACTAGTTATTTTTAAACAGAAATTAGAAAAATCCAAACAGGCAGGTAAAATGTGGCGCAGTGAGCAGGGCTGTTGCCTTACAGTTCAATGCTGACCGTTGGTGCTCTCTGTGTGGAGTTTGCAAGTCCACAGGGGGTTTCCCTCTACCGCCCCAGAATGTGTGTGCTGGAAGGTTAATGGCCCAGTGTGTAGGTGAATGGTTGAATCTGGGGTTGAGGGATGAAACTGATGGGAATGTGGGGAGATTAAAATGGGCTATGATAGGATCTGTGTAAAAATGGGCGATTGATGGTTGGCATGTCCTTGGTGGGTCTAAGGGCCTGCTTCTGTGCTGTATCTCACTATTTTTGCTTTCTCTTCAATAACTGAGTAGTATCCAGACCCACTGGTGTGCCTGCTCCCACCATCGCATGTTGGTTGTGAGAGCAAGTCACAACTGCAAGGAAAAGAGATGTTGGCTTTACTTTCAGAACTTTAATAGGGGTAAAGGGCCAACAATCTGCCCTCAAGATGCAATGGGAAAGGTAGATTAAAAAGGGAATTTTCAGTATGTTTTAGGGAGGGAAAACCTAGTAATCACTCTCACTTGTCTGCCCTAAATTGATTGAAAGATATTGATTGATTGAAACATACGGCATGGAAACAGGCCAAGTTCCATGCTGGCCATCGATCGTTCGTTCACACTAGTTCTATATTATCCCACTCTTGCAATCCCTTATACACTCCAATTTACAAGGGGCAATTTGCCTACGAGTCCCACGTGTCTTTGGAATGTGGGAGGAAACTGGAGCATCCGGTGGAAACCTACATGTTTACAGGGAGGATATGCAAGCTCCACACAGACAGCACCAAAGGTCAGGATTGACGCTGGCTTTCTGGTGCTGCAAAGCCAGATGTACCACTGTGCAGCCGCTACACTGCATCACCCTTCTTTTGCAAGTTCACAAGCAGGGATCCTAACGTCTCGCTGACAATCAGCCTCGGACTACCAGAAAAAATAGGATCACATCCTTGCAACCTGAGGCAACGATGAGATACTTATTACATTATTACAATTATCTTTAGACTTGAGCAGCCATTTAAAACAATTGCTGTGAACACAGATTTTCAACCCTTTACAGTAACAAAACTTTTCTTGAGCTGATAGATGGCACCTGTATCTGCGTTTTTTTGTTCTGTTCTTCCTTGATATTTGAATGGACTTTAATGCGATTATAAATAAAAGGTTACTTGGAGCACGGATGCTGGTTATAGTCCATGTGGCATTGGCCAACAAGAAGTGACAGATAAAATAACCTTGGCTCTGTCTGCCATGACATGCTAGAGTTCCTGGTATCTTAACTCCCCTTCCCACACAAACCTTTCTGTCCTTGGACTCCTCCATTGCCAGAGTGAGGCCAGATGCAAACTAGAAGAACAGCAGCTCTTATTCTGCTTGGGTACCTTACAACCCAATATTATGAATGTTGCATTCTCCGATTTCAAGTAATACTCGTTGTACCCCTCGCCCCTTTCCCCCGCTCCCTCCCCAAGGTGCGTATTTCTCCCACCATCTCCTACAACCCCAGTCATCCTGCTCCTTTCCCCTCCTCCATAAGCTCACCCCCCATTCACAAGTTCCATATTTCCCTTTCCCCCTCTTTCCCGTGGCAGCAGCCGGCTCTGCAAGAGGCCGGCACTGCGAGCGGCAGGGGAGGTTGCGCGAGCCGCCATTGGTAGATCAGTCAACTATTACAAAATCCTATAAAATTTAGATCTGTTAAAACAAGGGCCGTTTATTTATACTTATTATATTGGTATAAATGACAACAGTTCTGCTCCCAAGAACTGTCCAAAGGCGTTACCTGTTTCCCTCTCTCTCCGTCCCCCCCCACCCTAGTTCTCCTACTAATTGCACTCGATTAGTTTTACTGTTTGTATGCCTCATTGTCACCTTCCCGCTCATCCAACAATGAACCATTCTACATTTCCTTGATCATCGTTTGCTTTGATCTGTTCTTTTCACACCTTTTACCCTTCCATATCTCGTTTCCCTCCCCCCTGGCTCTCAGTCTGAAGCAGGATCTCGACCCGAAACGTCACCCATTCCTACTCTCGTGTGTGGCTGCATCAGGCGGAGTGTAGAGCCAAGGCACGTGGGCACCAAGTGTCACTACCTACTGAGGTTCTACCTAACCCCGGTGTTGCGAAGGATGGGCCTGGCGCAGGTGCCACGCAATGTGCCGGTCAGCTGGACATTGCCGCCCCATCTGTCGTCGGTGGAAGGGTTCTTCCGGACCAACACCTCTGACCACATGTCCATTGGACAGTGGTCAGCACAGAATGTCCTGCAGGCACTGCAGGGAAAGGACTCTATGGACCCGGTGGCGTGGTTCCCTGAGCAGACTGCCCAGCTTGTCTGGCAAAATGCCTCATCGCCAGAACTCACCAACAAGCACCAAGACCTGGCTTGGCTGGCGGTGAGGGGAGCCCTCCCAGTCAGATCCTTCCTGCACCGTCGGAACCTCACTGCCAGCGCACGCTGCCCTCGGGACGGCTGCTATGGCGAGGAGACGGTTGCCCACCTCTTTCACAGAGTGTGGGTTTGCTAAAAGAGTCTGGAGAAAAATGCAAGGGTCCCTGGTACGCTTTATCCTGAACAGCTCCGTCACAGAGGACTCTGTGATTTACGGACTGTTCCCAGGGACACATTCAGAGACTGACATCGAGTGCTGCTGGAGGGTCATCAACTCAGTGAAAGACGCCCTTTGGTCTGCCCGAGCATTGTTCACCACCCAGCAGAGCGAGATGTCCGTCAGGGAATGTTGCCGACTGGCCCGCTGCAGACTGCAGGAGTACGTGCTGAGGGACGCACTGAAGCTCGGTGCAGCCAACGCCAAGGCTCGGTGGGGGAGGGCCACAGTCTAGGGTCCTTCCGCTGCTGGACATGGGGGGCACGGTATGGTGGAGACGCCCCTCAAAATAAGGGAAGGTATCCCACGCCAGTGGGCCACATGAGTGGCACGGGTGGGGGACACACTTGTGAAATTTGGGGAAAAGAAATGTATAAACTGTATTGATCAATTTGTACAGCCTCCGAAAATGTCGGATGGATTTTCCGCAAGGTTCATCTACTGTATATAGTTATCATTTGAATAAAGTCTAATTTTGAAATATTTAAAAAAATTCCTACTCTCTAAAGATGCTGCCTATCCTGCTGAATTGCTTCAGCATTTTGTGTCTCTCTTCAGTCCACGGGCATGGCAGGTTAACTGATAAACTAGTGTTGCACAGCAGAACGGGGGACAGTCACTGCTCTATAGTTACTCATACTGTAACATAAGAAATAATGCACTGTTCCTGAAAAAAAAAGACAAGCATACTATAACATTACAGAAATACCAGGAAAAGGGAAAGTGGAGAGTTCCTGGAAAAGCAGGTAACATAAACTATTATGTTCCTGGAGGATAAGGATAAAGTATGCTGGTCTTCTTGAAATATCTGGTAACCTTGGCTGAGTAATATTATAGTTCTACTTAATCGGCAGAGTAAACAATACTATAATCTTATTTAAACAGTGGGGTAAAGGATCTCATATCTGAAATACCAAGAACAGATGGGGTAGCATATTAAAAATTAGGATATTAAGTGTGACTGGAATGATGGGGTAGGGGATTTTTAGTGTTGCTGTAACAGTAGGATAAGGGATATTATATAGTCTAAAGCGCCTGTCCCACCTGGGCATCATTTGAGTGTCACGCGATCGCGCGTCACTGCCTACATCACCACGCGCCATGTGCGCACAATGCACACCGTGCGCGCATCACAACGCGTGCGTCGTGAGCCGTGACGCGTAAATGATGTTGCGTAAATGACGCGCGAATGATGCCCAAGTGGGACAGGCCCTTAACTTAATGTAGTAAGGAAACTATAAATCTTATCAAACCAGCAGGGTAAAGAATACAATAGTAGTAATGAAGCAGCAGGTAACAGATACTACCCTGTTAATTAATCAGCATGGTAAGGTATCTATACAGTCAATGAAACAGCAGGGTAAAAGATACTCAAGTGTAACTCGTAAAACAGTAAAGTGCCTGTCCCACTTGCCTGTCCCAACAATTTTTTTGTCGCCGAATGTTCTAAATCTTTTTGCGACACTGATATGACGCCGGCAGTAATGAAAAAATCGGCAAGTGGGACAGGGCTGTAAAGGATACTGAAGTGTTAATGCAACAGCATGTAAGGAGTATTTCATTCTTGCAGTAAGGCAGGGGAAATGCTATTCCAACTTTATACAGTATAAAGTATGGATTACTCGATTGCTACTGATGCAGCATACAGATACAGGTAAGGTTTACTCCAGTGGTATTAAACAGCAGCTGTGGTTTTGATGTCTTTCCAACCTCTGATAAGGATCTGTCAAGTAATCTCAGGGAATGATAGAAATCTGGTGTCCTTACCTGAACTTGCACTCGGTGTGGTGGCATTTTCAGGTCTGGAAAACAAAATTGAACCAATATATGAGAAGAAAAATCACTTTGCCTTCAATACTCTTCACTTCAACCAATCAAAAATTGAGCTCACAATCTCTAAAGTCTGCACGTCTCAAGGCAGTGAGGAAACACATTTCAATAAATATTTCTGGAGAAGGGTCTCGACCCAAAACGTCACCCATTCCTTCTCTCCAGAGATGTTGCCTATCCCGCTGAGGTACTCCAGCAATTTGTGTCTATCTTCAGTGTAAACCAGCATCTGCAGTTCCTCCCTACACAATAGTTTTTTTTTTGTGCTTGAGCGACAGGTGAACACAGGGCATGGAGTTGCAGCAAAGGGGGCTAGAAATATTCCATGCTGCAGGCACACACACACACACACTATTTTAAAGCTGTACAGTGCTTCACTCACAGAGAGGATTACTCTGCTCAGTTGGTCCTTCAGCGTTGAGGATGACTTGCTTCCATTCCAGTTGGTTATGAGGTGACTGAAGACTCCAAAATGACATCCAGAACCCTGCCAAAGTTGGAACCTCAACAACCCTGCCATAGTTGGTACCGGTGATGCTTGTCAAGGAAAGCAGACGGACTGAACACTCCTGTTTGTGAATGACCTCTAGATGCTCCTGTTGTAGAAATATGAGGTGTCCATTGCCTTTCTGGAAACCTGGCCTCCACTTTGAGTAGTTGTGGCCATTCATTACGTGTTTTCCCTGTTTCGCTGGAAATGTTTGTCATGATGGAGTCTGGATTTGGAAATCTGGACAATGTGGCTTGCTCACCGGCTTGCTTGCCTGAGCATTGAGTACTGCCTCAATGCGGGGACTGTTGCTCTGGAAGAGGACACTTACATTGGTTCACCCAATCTGCTGGTGGATTTTGCAAGAGATCATTGGAGGTGTTTCTTCATTGTTTTGGGAGCCATCTGAAGGTTGCCCACAACTGAAGCATTGAAAACGGCGGTGACCTTGCTAAATTTGGGGACTTAGTCTTTGAACACTCTTTCCGTCATGCAGCCAGAGCAAGTGATGTACACTGGGATCCATGGTGAATTCGACCATCACGGTCTACATTTGTTGTTGGGTGGCTCCTGAGATATGGAAAATGATACATGTCTTTGACAGTTTCATGAATTTTGATTGTCTAATGGGTGAGAAATGTCATGCTGCGTTCTTCAAATCCCAAACATCTCGATATAACCTCAACACCTCTCAGGCCATTGATAATAGGATACTTTGGATCAACTGTACACATCCCAGCTCGTTTGCCAGGGTCTGGGATAGCTGTCCTCAAGCATGAGTGGCTCGGTTATTGGACGGTTTTGAGATATTGCTATTGTCCATGGATAAGCTGCCAATTGCATGTATTTCTGTAAGCATGCATGCATAAAGCGGCCAATTGCATGACATTTTATGAGCATCAATTAACCAATTACATTCAGATCTTCACCTAGAAGGTGCGTTGTGTATGCCACATATCCTACCTTCCATGGGATCCATTAACATAAACACAACAATGTTTCAGGTCCTGAGAGCAAATCTTCCCCTGCACATATGCAGGTGGAAAAGTTTATTATTAAGCCCTCATGCGCTCTAAAGGCCAGCAGACATGGGCAACGATCATCTCAGGAAGACAGAGCAAGGATCTCAGAAGTCCGGCCAATTTCTGTCACATACTTTCACTTGTCCACCTAGTTTTCTTCTCCCTTTGTTCACCCACTCATCCCCTTCCCCCATTTTATTCCATCTGCCCATTATCCCCTCTGAAACTCTTGTGCCGAGTGCACCACACCCTAACTACTGTGGAAACCGGTAATGTGTATTTTCAGATCTAGTTATGCATCTGGAACATATCTTCAGTATACCCAATAGGTAGCTCAATGCATAACTTGTTACATGTTAAGTCTGGAGAAGAGTCCTGTCCTGAAACGTCACCAATCCATTCCCTCTACAGATGCTGCTTGACCCGCCCAGTTCAGCACTTTTGTGTTTTGCCATTACATAGTTTTCATCATGCCATCCCTGGGACTTGTGGATTTTTCTATGCTGTTATCAGCCTTCTAGAGTTGATCTCTCATCAGATGGTAATCTGAGGTATGATGAGAGCAGGAAGTTTAGTCTTCCACAGCACAAAAGCATCACAGTACTCGGTGGAAATATTACAGACACTTTGATAAATATCTTCTAGTGATTGCACACCAGCTGCAGTCTGATGGAAACATTGCGGTTGATGGATCCTCCTGGACTAATTACCAAAGGTGTATCGCCCTATACTGGAAAATAGCCAGAGCTGCAAATCCAGGTGCTTGCTCACTCTGATACACATAAACACCGGAAATGTTGGTGTGACCACCTGTCTGAGCATGCTAGGCACCAGCATTTCTGGGCCCAGCAAGGCGTTGCTAATATCCCTAGCAGGATCCTGGAAGGATTGTGAGCAAGTCAAACTGAGATTGGAAGGTAGACACAAAATGCTGGAGTAACTCAGCGAGACAGGCAGCATCTCTGGAGAGAAGGAAGTGGGTGACGTTTCGGGTCGAGACCCTTCTTCAGACTGATGTCAGGGGAGTGGGTGGGACAGAGGTAGAATGTAGTCGGAAACAGTAAGACTGGTTGGAGAACTGGGAGAGGGGAGGGGATGGAGAGAGAGGGAAGGCAAGGGCTATTTGAAGTGAGAGAAGTCAATGTTCATACTGCTGGGGTATAAGCTACCCGAGCAAAATATGAGGTGCCGTTCCTCCCTTTTTCCTACACAAACTGAGATTGGAGCCTGTTTTAACAGTCATTATTAAAGCATGGCTGCCAGGTTTACGGGATATCAGGTACAGCTGGTCACTACCACCTGACAGGACATCCTGAATCTCCTGAAACTGTAGGAAAGCATATCCACTGCCTGCACAACCTGCGATAAAGTCTGCCCCGACCAGCCATCCCCATGCACTGGCACCATCCTACACACTAGGGCTAATTTATAACTCTTACCGAAGCCAATTAGCCTACAAACCGCTAGGACTTTGGAGAGTGGGAGGAAACTGGAGCACCCGAGGAAAACCCACGCGGTCACGGGGAGAATGTACAAACACCGCACCAGACAGCACCCGTTGTCAGGATCGAACCGAGGTCTTTGGTGCTTTAAGGCAGCAGCTCCACCACTGCGCCACCATGCCAACCCTACGGCCAGTTGCAAGCTGGCTTACTTCGACAATAAGTCCCTCGCATCTGTGCAACAGCTGCAGCTGTTACACAGATGCTCGATAGTTCTGTTGGTGCTGATCTCTCTTCTGCTGGTCACGTTGGTTCTCATCTAAGTTGCTATGCTACAGACCAGTAGTAACACCGTTACTGATCAGGTAGATCAGAACTCCAGGGCGGTGATCACATAGAACGCTGCAAATTAACTCTCAACTCACCTACCCGTTACAAGTTCCAATGGTTTTAACAGAAGCATTCGGGACAAGCCCCATCTATTGCCAGATCTTCTCACTGACACTCATCTCAATTTCATTGCCCGATTTTCATGGAGCCCAGGAAACTCATGGACTGAGATTAAATGGGTAACATTAAATTAAATGGATCTAATTGATCCATTAATGTAATAAGACTGACAGACTTGACTGTCCCAGTGGGCTCAATGAACAATGAGAACAATGGATTGCAGAATGAAACATTTGCAAAGTCCATTATTATTTAGGAGGGGAACCCCTCACCAGCAGCTGTAGATTGTTTGCATCAGGAAATTATTTCGATTAACATTCCAATATCCCTAGCTTTATCCTGCAGTAAATCCTGGTGAGAATGCAACAGCTTGAATCACAATGTTTCTCAAGGCTCCCTGTCGCGCTCAGTCTAATTTTCACATCTCCCACAAAGCTTAACATAAAAATAAGTAAGTGAATACAAGAAACCTCCCAGGCTGGTACTACTCACACACACACACAAAAACAAACAAAACAGGGATTGGGATGCCAGACGTGGGAAAATTGAGGAAAGTCAATACCTTGGGAAACAAATTGGCAGCTGTAGTATCTTTTGCTGTGATCTAGCCAACATAGCTTCAGATACCAAAGAAAGAGTAAATGATTAGAGGACCAGATGACACAGGTTTAAGGTGAAGGGGAAAAGATTTAATAGGAACCGAGGTGTATGGAACAAGCTACCAGAGGAGGCAATACTGGCTGGGACTATCCCAACAGTTGGACAGATACATGGATAGGACAGGTTTGGAGAGATATGGACCAGGCAAGTGGGACTAGTGTAACTGGGACATGTTGGCCGGTGTGGACAAGTTGGGCCGAAGGGCCTGTTTCCACGCTGTATCACTCCATGACTCTAAGACACGAAATGCTGTAGTAAAGGGCCAGTCCCACTTGGACGACCTAATCCACGAGTTTAGAAGACCCTAGACGAGTTGAAAAAAATGTCAAAGTCGTGTTGACTCGCCGATGTAAAAGACCTCCTACGACTATGTCTACGACCTCCTACGACCCCCCTCGACCTCACTTCCACACCTAAAACCAACTACGACTAGCTACGAGTGGGAAATGGTCACATAATAAAATTATGTCATGTTTGCATTTTGTTTCTCGGGCCAGTTACCGACCTACGATTACCTACGACTACCCACAACTACCTACGACTACCATCACGACCTACCTACGACCTACCTACAAGTAAAAAGTATCAATTTTTCCATGCCGACCTTTTTATAACTCGTGGACATTTTGTATCAGGCTGGGAAAAACGCCGCAACCTACTTGAGGCCACGAGTACGCGGAGGCCACTCACGAGCATGAGGAAGAGTTACGAAGACCTCCTACTACGACCTCCTACGACCTCGTGGCGACCATGCTGCGAGTATGAGTCAAGGGAAAACTCGGCAGAGGTCACCAATTAGGTTGTGAAAGTGGGACAGGGGCTTTACTCAGTGGGTCAGGCAGCATCTCTGGAAAACATGGATAGCCAAAGTTTCTGGTCAGAACCCTTCTTCAAACTGATTGCAGGTGAGTGGGAAAGAGGAGGGGCAGGACACAGTAGGGCAGGTAACAGGTGAACACTGGCGAAGGGGTTTTGATTGGCAGATTGTTGGACAAAGGTAAGGAATGAAAAGACGGGTGTGATCTCAAAAGGATAAAGAATTGCAAATTGTTAAACTTACGGATAGAAATGTCGTGAATTGTTTAGCAATTGGAAACGATGCTGGTTGGAGGGGGAGGGGAGAAACTGGTGCAATGTCAGCCAGGATTCAGGGGAGAGGAGTGGGGGAAGAAAGGGGGCTGTTGTGGGTTAATTACCTATTGAGAATACTGTCGGGTTTTAAGCAACTCAAGTGGAATATGATGTCCTGTTCCTTTAACTACAGGCACCCATTTGAACTGCAGCAAGAGAAGCTGTTAGTCATAGGATTTTCCACATGAACCAAATCACTGCAGAGCTGCCACCCAACATTCAGAGATGGGATGGGAACATTAAGAGTTATTAGCATTCGATAATGCAAAAAAAGGTGATTTTAGGAACCATTCCTACCTCGCAATATCTATATCAACAAAAGGAGGTTGTTGGGACTTTTGGGTATCCATGCTATATTCTTGGAATGAGGTCAAAGTCTTTAAGGATCCAGCTTCAGCTTTTGCTATTGCAAGTTCTATGTTCAAGACCTGCTGGGAGTGCCAAATAACATTTGAATTAACAATTCGCACGGTGGCGCAGCGGTAGAGTTGCTGCCTTACTGCAAATGCAGCGTCGGAGACCCGGGTTCGATCCTGACTACGGGTGCTGTCTGTACGGAGTTTGTACGTTCTCCCCGAGATCTTCGGTTCCCTCCCACACTCCAGAGACGTACAGGTATGTAGCAAATTGGCTTGGTAAATGTAAAAATCTGTCCCCAGTGGGTATAGGATAGTGTTAATGTGCGGGGATCGCTGGTCGGTGCGGACCTGATGGGCTGAAAGAGCCTGTTGCCGCACTGTATCTCTAAACTAAACGAAACAAATATTGAGACAGAATCATTCATTAGGCATCATCTTTCTTGCTGGGTAACAGTTTTGCCACCAATACAGACTATGCCTGGTAGAACCTGGTGAGCCACCCACACTGAAGGCAAGCTCCCTTTTTGTTGGGTTTGATCAGATTTGTAGGTTGATTCACCAAACCATTATTTTCACTTATGCAACAAAAAAAGTAGCAAATACAAAGGCAAGGTGTTGCAAGAGAGCGTGCAAGATGACCAGTGACTTAGACCATTTAGGTTGCATGTTCTTGCATTCAAAACCCATGAAGCATTAGGAAATGCTTCTGGAGGATATTTTAGGGGCAGCATTTGAACAAAACAGTATGTCCTTAGGTTGTAGATCCAAAGTGGAAGACTAATTGTACACGGGCCAAAGAAGACTGAATGAGCTGCCTGTAAAAGTTAACAAATGCAATTCCTTAGCGTAAAACATGTCAGTATACAACATGTTCTGGATTCGGCAAGCATGAAAGATTTTCGAAGAATGTGTCCAAGACTATTCTAGTTCAAAGCACCATATTTATAATGTGTAATACCTCACTACTTCCTCAGTGCCGGATTACTAACGTGCTGGCTGATCCTCAAGGTTATTGGTATGGCGAGGTGTGACTGGAAGAGAGAATGGCAGGTGTTGAGTGCTTTCATTATTACTGCTTGCTTTCAACAAGGCTCCATTCTATTTGTACATACGCGACTGTTATTTAATTTGGATGATAATTATGTTGTGTTCAAAACATAATACAATCTCTCAGCTAATTCTAATACGACAACATTGATTTAAATCTTTACCATTTGTCTCCAAAGGTTGCATTCCATGGATAGGACAGGTTTGTACGTGGATAGAACAGGTTTGGAGGGATACGGGCCAAATGCAGGTAGGTGGGACCAGTGTGCCCGGGACATGTTGGCCGGTGTGGGAAAGTTGGGCTGAAGGGCCTGTTTCAACGTTGTATCACTCTGTGACTCTAAATCAGTGGAATCATTTGGGAAAGCCTCTGTATTTACCGAAGTATGCACATTCCCAGCAATTGCAACTAAGTAAGTTATCTTAATTTTTTAAGAAAGAACTGCAGATGCTGGAAAAATCGAAGGTAGACAGAAATGCTGGAGAAACTCAGCGGGTGAGGCAATATCAATGGAGCGTAGGAATAGGTGATGTTTTGGGTCAAGTTCCTTCTTCAGAGGTAGAGTTGCTGCCTTACAGCGAATGCAGCGGTATCTTAATTGATCACTTGATCCTCGGCTGAAATGGGCATGACGAGAGGGTGAGGCTATATTCATTGGAGTTTGGAGGGAAGAGTGGTGGTCCAGTTGAAACATCTGAGCTGAGGGAGATTTACAGGATGGATGGTAAGGGAAGTGTCCGTTAGAGCGGTTTCTAGAACTATGTGGCACAGATTCAGAATAGGCAGAGAGATAAGGAGGGATTTATTCTCGGAGGGTAGTGACTCTTTGGAATTCTTGATCCCCAAAGAAACGTGCAGTAGGGACTAATGGATACATGAATGGCAAGAGAGTCAAAGACACCAGGAGAGCACAGACATGCAACTTTAAGGCTAAGATTGAATCAGCCACTATTATGAATATTAGTTTCAAAGGGCTGAATGGCCTCCTCTGGCTCATGGGTCTTATGTTGAACATTATCACTCTGCCCGTATCACTCTCTATGGAGCATCATTGCCCTCAACGAGCATCGCAAAGCTGCCGAGATCCGTCATTGTACATGGTTGCAACATATTCAGCTGGCAACATGCTTTAAGTCTTCAAGCTCTCAGCATTGTCTGCCTTCCTAAATAGCTCCCCTTGCAGTGGATCTAAACTTGGCATGCAGCCTAAGCCATTATGGTTGGAATAGCTCGCTGCAGTGCCATGTTTGGGAACAAGAGGGTATTCACACTGCAGGATGTGTTATCATTTTTACGAGACCAGAAGCACCAGTTTGAAAGTGAAAGTGATATCAGGAACTACATTATTATCTTTAGCTCTTTTCTGGAGAGAATTCAGAGCTAATAATAAAGAAAACTTAAACACACACGTTCCTCTTCATAATTAACGTCCCAGCAACAAAACTGCGGAAACGCAGGAAGAGTTGCCTGCCTGAGACTGTGGTTCTCAGGATCCAAAAACCACCAACTACAATGATCATTTTAATGCCTTTCAAACACTTAAGCTAGTCTAATCTTCACAAAGTTCATTAACCCAGCTGCAGTGTGACAAAGTGTCTCCATTAACCGGCTCAATGACAATTGGGGAAAGTGCTGACATGGGTGCTAGGTCTCAGCTTTATTCCAGTCCCACAGGTCAACATCAAAACACAGCTTACAAAACCAGTTTACACTTCAGGACCTAAAACACATGGCCAACTAATTAAATCGATGGTATTAAAGTGAAAAAGGCAAGCAACTGTTAAACACATGCTGTAGTCTACACTTTGCACCACACATAACTATTTAAACACAGCCAACACTCAAAGTACAGATTAAAAACATGCATTACGCCATGTGCGTAGCACCATTAAGTCTTAAGTTCTTGTTTTTAATTACTGACTATTTCATTGACAACAAATGTAGAAAAAGAGGACACTGCATTTGACTTTGGGAAATAGCAATTTTTGGACATTTCAAAAATGATTGTAGTCTTCAACTGAATAGACATGCTGAGTTACTTCATGTATATAACAATTTATAATACACTTAGAATTATGGATTATGCAGTGATGAAGGTGCATGTTGCTACGTCATTGAAGAAGGGCCACCAACTCTTGTTTAAATAGCGGGCAGCATCCTACTGGTGAAATGAGGTTAACCCTACAATTTCTGTCATAAATTTGCACACTGGCAAAGGTGTAAAGGAAACAAAGAGCCAAGGTACTATCATAAAACATGTTACTTATTAAACAGCCCTTCCTGTGATTATTCCAGCCTGTAGAACTTTAACTGGATCTAAATACCACTGAAGTTAAAAGACTTCTGTGGTATTTCAGTATTAAAAGCTAAATACCACTGAACTTAATTGACCAGTGTTTGGTCAATTAAGGTTTTACAACAGCCATGGAGTCAGGCATTCCCAGTGTATTAATGCTCCTGGCTCCCCTTGCAACAGAGAGTATAACATTTTAACAGACTCGACATTCTTGGAGGCCGACTATCAATTAATAATAATGTAAAAATATAGAGGTTGTGCCTGGTGGGAATGCAATACGCTGGAGACGTGGGTGTGGGTGGAACCAGATGAGAGGGGGATGGTGACAAAGGGAACAGGTGGGTGAGGGGGGAATGGGAAAGCTGAACAAAGACCAATGTGGGCAGCTGAGTATGTGTGGGAGAACACATGTCGGGTTACATGGATAGGACAAATCTGGAGGGATATGGACCAAACGCAGGCAGGTGGGACTAGTGCAGCTGGGACATGTTGGCCGGTGTGGGCAAGTTGGGACTGTTTCCACACTGTATCACTGACTCTCTAAATTGAAAAATTCAATGTGGTTCCATCTGCCCATCATCCATCCCTGAATTGGTTCAACGTACAGAGTGAAGAAGGGTCTTGACCCGAAACGTCACCTATTCATAGAATCAGCATATTAGAAAATAGGTGCAGGAGTAGGCCATTCGACCCTTCGAGCCTGCACCGCCATTCAATATGATCATGGCTGATCATCCAACTCAGTATCCTGTACCTGCCTTCTCTCCATACCCCCTGATCCCTTTAGCCACAAGGGCCACATCTAACTCCCTCTTAAATATAGCCAATGAACTGGCCTCAACTACCTTCTGTGGCAGGGAATTCCACAGACTTTTCTCCAGAGGTGCTGTCTTAACCTCTGACTTACTCCAGCTTCTTGTGTCCATCACCTACCAGACCCTGCCCCACCCTTCTATCATACAGCTAATGTATACCTTTTGTCTGACCAGTTCTTCTATTCCGTTTGTTCCACGCTGCTATTGAATTGACTATTACATTGTGCATGGAATGGGAGGGGTTAAACCTTTGAGGGAAGAATCCTCTTCAGGATTTTGTGCCACTGAATAATAGTGATTTTTTCCAATGGATTATTCCCGTTGCAGACAAGTAAGCTATTTGGTCCACCATCATTAGTTTCTCAAATTCCATTGCCAGCATCTGCAGCCCGTTATGTCTGTGGTATCACTTTTCATCTACTTTCTATACATTTCGGGCAATTAATAGTGCCAATTAATCTATCCCTGCTTTGGGATGTGGTTGGAAACGAGAGCAGCCAGAGTAGCCCACGCGGTCACTGGGAGAACATGCAATCTCCACACAGACAGCACCCAAGGGCAGGATCGGACCCGGGTCTCTGGCACTATGAAGCAGCACCACCCGCTGCGCCACTGTGTTGCCTTTATAAATCACTAGACCAAGTGCAGACCCGTTGGGTCTGTTCCCCCAACGTGTGGTTGCGGGGGGGGGGGGGGGGGGAGCATGTGGCGTCACACACACTAACTACCCCCCTTGATATTATATTAATATTATTAATTTGCTCCTTTTACCCCATAACCGCCCTATCTACTGACGAGCCCCCGACTGGCAGGCAGGGGGGGGGGTGGGTGGGGGGGTGGAAGGGAGGAAGGAGACAGCGGAGAGGGTGGGTGAGGGGGGGTGGGTGAGGGGGGGGAGTGAGAGATGGGAGGAGAGTGAGAGGGAGAGAGAGGGGAGAGAGGGAGAGAGGGGGGCTGAGAGGGGGAAGAGAAGGGGGGAGAGGGGGGAAGGGAGGAGGAGAGGTGGGGGGTGGGGGAGGGGGAGGGGGAGGGAGGATGGGGGAGGGGATGGGGTGGAGGGAAGGGGGGGAGGGGGGGGAGGGGGGGGAGAGAGAGGAGAGGAGGAAGGGGGGAGAGAGAGAGAGAGGGGGGGTGAGAGAGGGGGAGAGACAGAGAGAGAATGGGGGCAATGAAGTGTGCACGTCTCATGCAGAAAGCTGTCGGCAGGGATTTCAGGGGAGAAGCCTGCCGCGCCACACACACACTAAACCCCCCCTCCACCCCCACACACATGCAGCAGGTCCGATCTAAGCTGTCAATGAAGACAGCAAATTTATTTTTTTTAAACTGTCTTTGAAATTTAAAGTTAATGTTAAGAATTAGTGATGTTAAGTGAGAAATAATTAAATTAAATTCAATGAAAAACAATGGAATCAATAACCTGGCAGGCTGGGTGGGGTCAGCAGGCAGGCTGGGCCAGGTGCAAAGGCATTGTGAGGTCAGCAGCTGGGGAACCTTAATATTTAAAAAAAATGTCAGTTTGGTTATAAATGTTAGTAAATATCTCGGGAAATAATTGACCAAATGTATAGAGGATTGGATTTTTGAAATCATAAGGAAAATTTCTACCAGAAGGTGTAAAAATGTAACTGTTATTGTAACATCAGCAGCTGGGCAGCGGTGGTGTGAGATGGCTCTGTGACTCATGCAGGAGTTTGATTTTAGTGGGACCATGTGAAGGTTCCAATCTCCCACCCCTGTCCCATTGTGATGTCATATATGTAAATGAGATCCATTGTGATTGGACATCTGTGGGGTGGCACTGTGACTCATGCAGCAGTTTGATTTAATTTTTTTTTGATGCTTTGTGAACAATTTAATTCAAAATCTGGGGAAATAATTGACCAACATGATGAGACAGCCCTGCCATGATTTCAAAGCAATCCAAAACAATACAGCAATAGAGAAAGAACACCGAGTTGCTACTTCCATTGGCCTCGAAAGACCAGGTACACATTCCAACCTGGGACTACTGAAGTTGGGGGCACCGTGGTCAGCATGGCCAAGTTGGGCTGAAGGGCGTGTTTCTCTGCTGTAGGATTCGATGATCCAAATCAACAGTAATTAGTAAATGATCTGACCGGCTAATGAATTTGCCAATAACGTTTTACACTCATGAACAACGCAGTACGGGAATTGTGTAGGAAGGAACTGCACTAAGATCGACTTTCAAAACCATCTAACCATTGATGGGCACAGGGAGTTTGCTCAGCATGCAGTTCAACGAGTTAGGCATTAATGTCCAATACTTTAATCAGCTCCGTCCTCCTCTTCATAATGGTAGGAACTGTTGATGGAAGATGTGGTGCTCAGTTTACATATTTTCCACGTCCATCACTTGATTCTGCTGTGCCCCACCCGCTGTGCTTTTACATTCTCTCTATTCAATCAGAGCTGAATTTCAATCCTTTCCAGTAGCTGTGTGATTACGCTTTCCACACAATACACATTCAAGTGATACTCCAGCGACACCTTTCATGTGGGGATCGGATCTGAAAAGAGTTTGCAGCAGATAGGACTACTACTCATGTCTCTCAGTCCCCCGTGTTTGGTATTATATTAATAAAATAACAAATGCCGATTGAATTCATTCTACGCTAAAAATCAAACAGATGCTTGGATTAACAAGCAGAAGCACCTGCATTGACACAAGCTTCTTCATTCTGAGAGGCAGGGATCTGATTCACATTTATCATTAGAGCCAGGATGTTTAGGTGCTAAAAAACTCTGAAATAGGCAGGCAAAAAGGCATAATAAAATTATAAAAAAGGCACGGAAAAGGCATTTATTGACCAAAAAAGGCATAACAAGGCAAGTATTTCCACCACCAAAATATGGTTAAAAATGATAATAAAATGGTATTCTACATTACTAGTATTTTTATCAAATTATCTAGTGTTAAACTATGCCATCTGTCAGACAGAATATGCTTCAGTTGTGAAAAACGTCTTTCTTTCAGCTGAGGTCACTGGTGCATACCAGAAACAAGCTATATTCATGTCGATATCTTGTGCATTGCAACTACCTTTGAGAACTTTAGCTATGTTTTGTATTTCTTCAAGATCTTTGTTAGCTAAATTCCCTCTCTCATTGTCCTTGTATGTCTTTACCCACATCGCCAGGAATTTTACGGATATTGTCAGTTACTTTGTTGAAAACCTGCAAGTTATTCACTAATGTTTTGCCACGTTTCTCAAGGGAAGTGATAGCTTGTGGGAAGTTTGCAAAATTGGAAGCAACAAACACAAGATCGCGGTGGAGGGACTTTTCCTGCAGGATTTCACTGACGATCCTGACTGCAGCAGATTCTTCTTCTTTAAAACACTTGACGATTTATTTTATCTTTTCAAAATTTGCTGCATAGTGGAGTACAGCGGAGAGTCATGTACCCCACCTAGTCTCAACGGGCTGAGGAGGTAGCGGAATCTCGGGTGCCATTTCCTTGAACAACTGCACACGTACCGGTGCTTTGAGGAAGGTTTTCGTGACATTGGAAACTAGGCGATCGACATTTGGAAACAAGCTATTTATGTGCTTGACAATTCTATGAAGTCCTTGAGCTAAGCATGTCAAATGCAACATTTTGGGGAATAAAACTTTAAGAGCACGAGCAGCTTTTTTCATGTATGGAGATGAATCAGTCACAAACAGAAGAACATTCTCGTGTTTTATACCTTCTGGCCAAAGTACAACAAGTGAAAATGTAAACAACTGAGCAATAGTTGAGCTGTTTGACGTCTCCAATCCGATGTCAACAAATAGTTCTTTGATGGTTGACCTGCCTCCAGTGTACCGATGACCACATTAGCAACCTATCTCCCCACACCATCGGTTGTCTGGTCTACTGAGATCCTTTTTTGGTTGTATGCAACTTCATCTCTAATTTTCTGCACAACAAAATTGAAGTTGCTGTCAACATAATTTTTCCGTAATGATGACTCGCTTGGTATATGTTCCTCTGTGTATTTCTCTAAAAAAACACTGAGAGATTTGTTTTCCAATTTCCACAGTGGAATTCAGGCATCAATGAATGCCTTGCACAGATCACTCGAAAACTCCGATTTGCGTCTGGAGCCAGCAGTAAATGCAGTGAGGGGACAAGCTTGGGTATTTCACTTGGGTATTCTGCACCCCAGCGGTATCAACAATGACTTCTCTAATTTTAGATAGCCCTCATCTTCTCCCTCCTCCCCCTTCCCAGCTCTCCTTCTAGTCCTACTGTCTCCGCCTCTTCCTTTCTTCCCCCCCCCCCCCACATCAGCCTGAAGAAGGGTCGCCTGTTCCTTCTCTCCATAGATGCTGCCTCATCCGCTGAGATTCTCCAGCATTTTTTGTCTACCTTCAATTTTTCCAGCATTTGCAGTTCTTTCTTAAATAGATCTTGGTGAAGGCTGAACCAGCGGGCAGCAGCATGAACGAATGAACGACCGACAGTGGCGCCCCCGGTGGTGCAAATGTTCTTGTAAGTTATATGTTAACAAGTTAATAATAACATTAATATTAACGTGTTTACAGAGAAAATGTCATTGTAATCACGGTACAATTAGAGAAAATAGCACAACCTTTTAACAAAACGGCAAAAAAAGGCTGAATCAGGCACTCGATCATGAAAAAGGCGTTATCTTGGTGAAATCATCAAAAAAGGCATGATAAGGCACATGGCAAAATCCTGGCTCTAGTTATAACGATGCTGATGGAATAATCTGCCATTCTGGAAGAGGTTTCATGACGAGCTGTGCCATTCCCGGACCAATGAAAAGAAGCTTCAGTGAAGAGATGCTATTGAGAGAGATGAAACGTGCTATTTGTAAACTGCATGATTTTGGGTTCGCTGCTGCAACACATCATTTTAACTCAAAGTTAGCCTGGGCACTCAGAAGGCACAGGTTTTAAAGTATAGAGCGATGGATGCAATCAATCTAGTGTTTCCACACACTTTTTACAGCCACTGTCCCCATTCCCTGTGTCTCCTTTTGTTACTGCTGCTGAACAATTTCTGCTCCATTTTGACTCCACATCGAGCTAGGGCCAGGCCATACAGAGCTCAAGGTATCAACAGAGAACTGCCCCTTAAAACAAATTGGTATGACCACTGGACGGTGCACGTAATGGACACCTCGCCAGCAGTCTGTCTTGTTCCTTCTCTGTTTTTATTATTTTAAGTATGTCTTGAATGTTTGCTTTAATGTCTCTTGGTACGTTTTACGTGGGGGGTGCGGGATCGGGGGAGTCACGCGACGTGATGCAATTTTTTTCCGTTTGTCGCATCTCCGTCTCCCCCCGTCCCCCCCCCCCCCCCCCCCGCGGCCTACAAGGTGGAGTGGTGCGGCCTTTCCTGGAGACTGGCCCAGAGCTTCAAGCCGCAGATGCGGAGCGGATTTACCATTGTGGGGCTTGGGATCTTTTGCTGAGGATCACCAGTGATGGAGCTCCAACTGCGGGGCATGTGGACTTTAACACCGTGAAGCAGCGGTCTCCGGTAAGAAGCGGCCGACTCAGGAGCTCCATGCCGCGGAGTGTTCCGATCTGTCCCGACGCCGGAGTTTCGATCATCCTGACGAGAGGGCTTGAGCAGCGGACCGTTGGCAACGGCCCCGTTCAAAGACCCCGACCAGGAGGAAGGTGACTGAACTTTATTGCCTTCCATCACAGTGAGGAATGTTGATTCCACTGTGGTGGATGTTTATGTAAATAAACTTTATTTTATATGCTGTGTGTATTTTTGATTTTTACTTAGTATGGCTGTATGGTAACTCAAATTTCACTCTACCTTAATTGGTACATGTGACAATTAAAATGAATCTTGAATATGCGACGCACTGGTATCGAGATGTCTATCAGCTCCAAGCTGCTGCAACTGAATATTGAAAAGTTGTGGAAATCTACACTGTTACTTTAACTTAAACAGTAATGTCGAGCAAACTCTAAAACATAATTTGGTCTTACAGCTCTCGCTCAATAAATATACTCCTGCCTCGCTGCTCGATTACATTGTTGGTCACATTGCACAAATGCTTTTCCTGTAACACTTTGAATAATCTGCACTGGACTTTTTTTTAGGTTAGTGGAGAGGGCACAAGTTCTTGTCAGAATGGATGAAGAGGCTGAAGGATTCGGCCGCCGGCTTCATTGAACATCCAGCCATAATGTGAAGAGCTTGTCAGAAGCTCTCACAAGCGCGTTCTGTCCATTGCATACCTGCCGGTCATTGAGATGGCAACTTGTCTTAGTCAACCAAAGAACACCAACAACGCACAGGGACCCCATGTGGTTACCTGTCGTGCTCCTTAGTCAGGATCAAATCATGCCCTGTAAGTCACAGTGACTGCCAGGATTAATGATTGTGACGTTTTATCCCTTTCTCACTTTGCTCTCCAAGATCCATGCCGACACACAGACACCTGGCAGCTTACATTTCTGCTGCATCCCTTCTCATGAGGAAGCAGTGTCATTTGATGTTCTTTTCTTTTTTTTTATCAGAGGCCAGGTTGGAGAGATACCTGCCAAGCCATCAGAGCAGTTTAAGTTGATTGAGCCCAAAATATCTCAGCCTCTGTGCCAACCTTCTCCATTTATGTCTCTGTTTGGACTTCAGCTTGAGCAGAACAGAAGCAAATCTGCCGCTTCCTAGTCCAAGACAAAAACACCATTCAAACATTCATGCATCTATCTATATTGCCTTTGGACTCTCCGTGACAGGGTGCTTATTGTTTTCAATGACTTGATCGCTCTCTCTGACAGGAACTGGCCACATGCAGTGACTCGTTCTCCAAACACTCATTTATGAGAGGTTCTGTCTGTCCCCGATGTTGCGAAGGATGGGCCTGACACCTTTGCCATAAAATGTCGCAGTCAGTTGGACATTGCCACACTACCCGTCAAACACGCAAACGTTCTTCTAGAGAAACACCCTTGACCACAGGACTGTCAGACAGCAGCCACCGTACTACTGGCACTGCTAGACAAGGACACAATGGATCCCGTGGGGTGGTTCCCTGAGCAATCTGTCCAAACCATTTGGCAGAATGCCTCATCGCTAGAATTCACGGTTGGAGCGTCGATCCCAGGCAAGGAATTGACTTTGATGGTAATTCCACGCTCAATGGGGCTCAAGGTCAGTCCCGAGCAAGGCCTCCAGCTCCACGATGTTAGGCTGCAGAGCGACTGGAGATACAATTCGGAAAACAATCGCATCTCCGGCAAGGTTTGCAAAGGTTGTCTGGTGAAGTCTGCAAATGGCTTTATGAGATTCATCCCGAGCAGCTGCGTAAGGGGACTCTGTTCCCTATTACATATTCTAAAACATCAAATGCTCCTGGAACATCAAATACTCAGTGAACGGTGCATTTTGGTGTTCCTGAAACCTGTTGGCCAGCACAGGATGTTGTGCATGAACACTGCCAACAGGTGCAGGGCTGCAGGAAGCTGTGCTGAGGGATGCAATGAAGCTTGGTGCAGCCAATGCAGAGGTTTTGTGGGGAAGGATTGCAGTCCAAGGTCCTTCCTCCATCAGACCACACAGCCCAACCCAGCAAAGACGTGAAGTTGTATCTTCTCCGGAGGCCACAGGAGTGGAAATGGTGTCTGGGCACAGAATGTGCTCACACTACAAAGGTATAGAAAGCTGTGAATGCGGCAACTGAACGTATGTAAATAAAACCATGCAATTTTATTTGGATTTGTCAAATATATATATTTTACGAAAATGTCTATTTTTGAAACAAAAACTCAATATGTGGAGACAACCTTACTGTCAGACTGACTGCTCACTCTGTTTGGTGAAGCCCTCTTGCTCCAAGTGTTCATTGTACCTGGTAACATGTCATAAGCGAGGGTGGCAGAGGCTGGGACAAAGGGCCGAAGATGGTTGTTTGCACTGAAGGGAAAAAGATGGATGTTGACTTTGTGCTCCAGGATGATCCTGAAACAATGAAGTGTTTTGGCAAATGCCAGTGAGACCCAACTTGGAATCCTGGCATCAAATTACTACGATTTCTTCTGGAAACGAAGGAATGGGGTAGACTGCCACAGCAGGAGTGCAGTGGGAATGAGTGACAACAGTGAGAGTGGAGTGGGAGCATGAATGAATGGATTAGTAAATGCATAAATGTGGTAAAAGAAGGATTAGACTGTTAGGAATTTTAAAATACTGATGCAAATGAACTGGTAGAGAGGGTTTTCAGGCGAGGACACCAGGATTGCAAAGGGCCAGGGCAATGTGAGTGGAGTTCAAGATAAAGAATTGTTCCGAGGGATCATATCGGAGGGACACAGTAACGCTCAGTCCGCCTGGACTTAACTGATCTCGCGGTTGCCAAACACTTTAATTCCCCTTCCAATTCCCACACTGACCTTTCTGTCTGAGGCCTCCTCCATTGTCAGAGTGAGGCTAAATGCAAATGGGAGGAACAGCATGTCATATTTTGCCTGGGCAGCTTATACCCCAGTGGTATGAATATTGATTTCTCCAACTTCAAGTAACCCCTGCATTCCCTCTCTCTCCATCTCTGCCCCACCCAAGTTGCACCAGCTTCTCATTCTCACCTAGCAAACAGCTAACAATGGCCTGTTTCTTTTATCATAGTTACATTTTTACATATCTTTCATTCATTTCTTCTATATGTCTCTGCATCCCCATCTATATCTCTCGTTTTCCTTTACCCCTGACTCTCAGTTTGAAGAAGGGTCTCAACCCGAAATATCAGCCATTCCTTCTCTCCAGAGATACTGCCTGGCCCGCTGAGTTACTCTAGCATTTTGTGTCTACCTTCGAGTAATGAGAATACTTCTCCTTCCAGCTTCAGGCCGAGCGGCAATCTGTGTCCCAGATTCACACTGCTCTTAGGAACCTTCCTCATCTTTACCACAGAATCAAAGAGCTGGGCTGGACTAGACACTGATTATAAAGGTGTCGGAAGGAACTGCAGGTGCAGAAGATCGACACAAATCAATCAATTAAACTTTATTGTCATTTAGAAATACATCGATATATGCAACACAATAATAAACAGAAGGATAAAAAGAAAAAATGGATAAAAAGATTATATAGATAATGGTGGCGGCCCATTGCACGGCATTCAAGAGTCTGATGGCTCATGGGAAGAAGCTGTTGCAAAACCTTGACGTTCTGCTCCTTATGCCACGATATCGTTGCCCGAGGGCAGCAGAGTGAACAGTCCATGGTGGAGATGTGTGGGGTCCTTTATAATACTGCTGGCCTTAGACAAGCAACGTTTGCTTGCAATGTCCCCGATTGAGGGGAGAGAAGTCCCGATGATTTTTTCAGCCTCACCACTCTCTGCACGGACTTCCAGTCGGAGGCTTTACAGTCCCCAAACCAGGCAGAGAAGCAGCTGGTCAGTAGATCGACACAAAAAGCTGGAGTAACTCAGCGGGCCAGGCAGTATCTCTGGAGAGAAGGGATAGGTGACAGTTCGGGTCAAGGCCCTATCTGAAGAAGGATCTCGACCTGAAATGCCTCCTTTTCCTTTTCTCCAGAGATGCTGTCTGACCCGCTGAGTTACTCCAGTGTTTTGTGTCGATCTACTGGTTATAATGGCACTGGAACTGAACACTACCAACAAAGGCAATTCCACCTCTTTCTCCAGCACAGTTTGGCCAATATCACATTTACCGGCAATTTTAGGCACTAAAAACAGTGAGAAAGAAGAAGAAAAACCAAGACAGTAACAAAAAACAGCATCCTCCACACACTCTGACAATGACATCACTGTGTTCCCACAAGATGAAGCCTCTTTAACACAGCTGTGTAAACATGAGTGGCCCACCTGCTGATACCTGAATAACAGCCGGCAGCAACATCACACATGCTTTGACTTTTAATTCTTACATCTACTCACACATTCGCATTTCAAATGACAAGCCCTCCGGGTTACCAAGCTCCATTAAACGGAGTCCAAAATAAAATATAGATTTTAATTTTTAAATGAATAAATTAAAACGCTCTCTTACTGCATAACAGTAAGCAATTAACAGAGGCAAAGAGAGAGTGAACAGACGGGGAGATCACTAATGCAGGTTAATGTTTGAGTACATTGGGAAAGGCTCCCATTATAAGCTACTAATAAGATTTCCCATGTGTTTCTTGGAATCCCATATATGAAGTGTGAATCTGTGGATGGTGGGCATTCAGTCTGGACAGTTTGTCAGAGAGCTCCAGAAATTCAAGTTCTTATCATGATGAATCCTGGAATATCTTGTGATAATCTAAGTAAAGCAACTGTCTAATTTGGCTTAAAATAATGTTTTCAGAGAATTTTCTCCCCTTTTCATCACTGGCTTCCTCATATCGTGAACCAGGTGCCACTGGAGTCTCCAACCATCACCAGCAGAAGTCAGATTGTGCAAGTGAGCACCCATTCCGTTACTCTTCTGCCCAACTAGCTTGCTCTGTCAATGCTTGCCTGCTCTCTCACAGAGTACAAGGAAGTTGGTAAGTGGGGAGGATCTAACAAATGGCAGGGAGGTGCTAGGAATTTTCAGTGCTCAGTGTAGCGATCTCCCAATTTTCAGCCTATTGTCTCATGCAACATACACCAGGTAAGTTTGAAGAAACCTCTGAGGATGGGTCTCGACTCGAAACATCTCCTATTCCTTTTCTCCAAAGATGTTGTCTGCCCCGATGAGTAACTCCAGCGTTTTGTGTCTATCTTCGATTTAAACCAGCATCTGCATTTCCTTCCTACACATGCAAGTTTAAAAGACTAATGGGACTGGTTATAGGAGTACAGTTAATAATTACTCCCAGAACTCACAGAGACTGCTGTATCAAATTAGACACCAAACTAAGTCACTGTTTGCAAATTTGATATCATGAAACCAGATTTGAAGGCTAAACACTGATTCACTTAGAAATCTTGAAAGTTTCATGAGAGTAGAACAAAGCCTTCGATTAGATAACTGTTCTGTCCATAAAGTGCCCGGGGCATGATGAATCTATGTAACTGCGTGCAGTTAAATATAAATACAAGTGTCGTTCTGAAATTAGGTCACTGCTGCCTGCACAGAAGAGCCAGGACAAATTTCAGATAAAGGCTGCAGAGCTGCCTGAAGGAAAGTGAAATCTCATGATTGTGAGTGGGGTCAATGTCATTAAAAGGAATGATGCCAATCCTTCAAGCAACGTCTCAGGAACAGGAGTCAATCCCCACCCAGCACACTCAGTAATTGGGAGATTGGGTAACTCTTTAAGTATAGCTCTAATCAAGCTCAGAATTACACTGCTGGCTCAGATATAGAACACAACATTTGTTCTATGTCTCTCTACTTCACCACCTATATCACACGTTTCCCTCTCCCCTAACTCTAGTCTGAAGAAGAGTCTCGACCCGAAATGTCACCCATTCCTTCTCTTCAGAGATGCTGCCAGCATAAGGGCCAAACATGGACCAACATTGCGGCCAGCATTTTCATAGAATTAATGCCCACATTGTAAGTTTAGGAGGGAGAAAACAAAAATAAGTCTCAGGAATAGGAGTAGAATTAGGCCATTTGGCCCATCAAGTCATGGCTGATCTATCTCACCCTCCTAACCCCATTCTCCTGCCATCTCCCAATATCCTCCGACACCTGTACTAATCAAGAATCTATCTCTGCCTTAAAAATATCCACTGACTTGGCCTCCACAGCCTTCTGTGGCAAAGAATTCCACAGATTCACCACCCTCTGACTAAAGAAATATCTCATCTCCTTCTTAGTAGAACATCCTTTAATTCTGAGGCTATGCCCTCTAGTCTTAGACTCTCCCACTAGTGGAAACATCCTCTCCACATCCACTCTATCCAAGCCTTTCACTATTCTGTATGTTTCAATGAGGTCCCCCCTCATTCTTCTAAACTCTAACGAGTACAGGCCCAGTGCTGTCAAACGCTATCGTAGGTTAGAATATAATGTTACCATACAGGAAGTCTGTCATAGAAGACTAGGGAGAGGGAAAAAGCAGCAGAAACAGAAGAACAGATACTCAATCTTAGTTGTTTCACGGTATTCTAGAGGAGAATAGTGGAGAGAAGAGAGAGTTAGTTTTGCATCCTGGGATGATCCTGAACTAGTAAGTAGTTTTGGCCAAAAGGCTTCATAGTCTCTTGTGCAGTCTCACCAGAGATAGCAGCATATGTGATTTATCGTAGATGTTGAAGTCTGTCTTCCACAATTGAGGAAGCAGACACTATACCAGTTGTTACACAAAACATGAAATAGGATTAGAATATAATTACTTTAATCGACTAAAGGCCAACAGCTATTGTATTAGTACATGAAAAGACATTAAGACATAAACACTTAGTCATGTTTCCCTTCAAAGTAAAATATTGTACACAACATTATATTTCATCTTCTCATCCAGGCTGAAATCAGGAAACTGACTTGGTTGGGCTCCTTTCTGAGGTATTAATTCTACGGATTTTCGCTCAGCTCTTGGAGGCGAAAATAAAATACTACAGCTTTGAAGTAAACCAACAATTTTCACTTCATTTTGCCTTCCTCGCATCTTTGGCCACCCCCTGCCCTCCACCAGGCTTCATGACACAAGGAGGCAGATATCCCTTGCTACAACTCTCTCAGGCTGCTGTGCAGTTCATGGCACTGGGTTTAAAGGGAGAAAGATAAAATCCTGCATTTTTATACTAGTTTTCATCATTGCAAGACATTCCAAACCGTGCTATTGCTGATGTGTTATAGTTAGAGCTGTAAAGCTGCAACGATGGAAGCCAAACCTTGCACAGCCATACACCATCAAGATTACGTTCAAACAATATGTTTTAATATGTTATGGCCCTGTCCCACGGTACGAGTTTAAGAATAAGGAGTAAGCCATTTAGAACGGAGACGAGGCAACACTTTTTCTCACAGAGAGTGGTGAGTCTGTGGAATTCTCTGCCTCAGAGGGCGGTGGAGGCAGGTTCTCTGGATGCTTTCGAGAGAGAGCTAGAAAGCGCTCTTAAAAATAGCGGAGTCAGGGGGTATGGGGAGAAGGCAGGAACGGGGTACTGATTGGGGATGATCAGCCATGATCACATTGAATGGCGGTGCTGGCTCGAATGGCCAAATGGCCTACTCCTGCACCTATTGTCTATTGTCTATTGAGATAATTCCAAGAGCTCTCCCGAGTTTTTAAAAAAATCAAACTCGTGGTCAGCACGGAGAATGAACATAGCGGGTACGTCGGAGCTCGGGGACGTCTCTTAGCGGCTCGTACCGCTAATGGCACATACTCGGGAAGACTCGCTAACGGCAGGTAAGCTCGGGAAGACTCGTGAAGATTTTTCAACATGTTGAAAAATGTCCACGAGAGCCACGAGTACCGACGAGCAGCCATTCCTGTAAATCTCCGAGTTTGAATCAGGGCAAACTCGGGAGAGCTCTTGGAATGAACTCGTACTGTAGGACAGGGCCATTATTTAGGTGAAAAGAATTGAACAGAACACAGTGAGAATACATCCACATTGAAACAGCTTGAACAGATTTTTTCTGTGCATCTGAGGGGTCACATTGATCTTGATTTAACACTTCCATCCATAAGGCAGGGTGAGTCTGAAGAAGGGTCTCGACCCGAAACGTCGCTCATCTCCTTCGCTCCTTCGATGCTGCTGCACCCGCTGAGTTTCTCCAGCCTTTTGTGAACCCATGTTTCCCAATGCAGCAGCATCTCAGCGTTACACCAGTGAGTCTGTCTGGAATGTCTTCAAGATTGGCATTCTTGGAAGAGAAGTGGTACAGCAGGAATTCATCTCCTAATCTTCTGATTTAAAGGTGAAAAAATATTGCTACAGTCATATCTTGACAAAGCATGTTGTTTTGTTTAGAAATACTCATTTTCAAGTTATTTATCTGCCTATCCAATCAAACCACAACTACAGCCCTCAACTAAATCTAGTAAGAATTCAAAGATAGACAATAACGCTGGAGTAACTCAGCGGGACGGGCAGCATCTCTGGAGAGCAGGAATGGGTGACGTTTCGGGTCGAGACCCTTCTTCAGACTGATGGGTCTGTCTGCCATGAAAGAATTCATGACTGTTTAGGACAAATCTCACACAGGTAATGCCCATGGCTGGCAGTGCTGCCATGAATCTTATGCTGCTCAGTTTTCGAAAAATAAGATTCTCCTTTTCGCAGCTTCGTTTCAGAGCTTTTGTGATGTGGGAAATTGGACGCACAGATACATTTGAAAATTATTATTTAATAAATTCTGGGGTGTTTTTTTACATTTCATGTTCACCTTGAAAAATAGCTAATAGAATTTTTTTCTGTGCAGAATTATTTCAGTAAGCCCATGAGGTTAGCCCCCATAAAAAGTCAATACCTACAAGTAATGTTAATTAGCTCAGCCACCTGCAAAGCCCTTCTTTTTTATGTACATGTCCGATTCTTTTTTTTAATAGGGCTACTGAAATCTATTTCAACCACCCTTTCAGGCAGTCTATTCCACATCACAACATTAAAAATATTCTCATTTTCCTCTGGTGTCTTGCCAATTACATTAAATGCATGTCCTCTGGTGACAACTCTCCTACCATAAATACCCTTTATGTGAATTATAAAATATTGTAAGAATAACATTTTGAAGACTAATCTAAAATCACATATTGAAACTAATAAGCAGATCTATGATTAGTGGGATATCAATGAATTTAATAAACGAGTCTGGGAAATATCAACCTCATGAATTTGACAACTGGTAGTGAGTGGTCATGTTCAACTTGGCAACTGCCGTGAATGGTAATGGTTTAGATAGATAACCAGATGGTGTAGATCAGGGGCCTCCAAACCTTTTAGCATGAGAGCCACATTATATATTTGGCACATTTTTGCGGGCCGTACACACACACACACTCACATACTCACACCCACCCACACACCCACACACTCACTCACTCACACCTACCCACTCACTGGGGTCACCGCCGCAGCTGTTGCCAATCTTCACTGTCGCCCCGGGGCCGTCGACAGTAACCTGTCAGCAGCTGCACACAAACCCTCAACTTGATGGCCTACGAAACTAACGTGTAAGTTCCCGCGCCACCACAGAACCCGCTAACTAGCCCGCCGCACGGAACGTGTTAAGAGCTTGCCGCGGTCCAGATAAAATCCTCGCGGTGGGCCGGGTGTGGCCCGCGGGCCGCAATTTGGAGACCCCCGGTGTAGATATTGTCCTAGAGATACTTTCAAAACCACTTGGAATATGCTGAAAGGTATATCAAGTATCAAGTAACTCAGCCACCTCGCAAGTCTGGTATTACTAAATTTAGTCCATGTTTAAGGCATGGAAGCCATGAGGAGAATTTTAAACTTTTAAGATAGTTCAAATTGGGAAAGATCCAGAAGATTGAAATAAACCAAAAGTTCCCATTCAGATATTTTATTTACTGTTGAATTCAGTGCCACCTCTATCAAGAACGGCAACCTTGAAGACATTCTCCACTGCTCTCTGGCAGGATTTTTGTTTCCTTTCCCTTGTGTGCTTTTAACAGTTGAACAAACTGCGTTTCCACAACCCTATTGATCATCTGAATTCCCTTTATTCTACTCACCCACGTCCCACCTTTTCTGCTTCCTAAAATTAACCTGCTTTCTTTCATTCCCAGTCCTGATGGACATCAAACATAAACCGTTTCTCCCTCTGCCGGACAGGATGTGTTTTTCCAGTATATTCTGTTTTTATTCCAGATAAATTGTGATTAGCTAATGCAAGAAAGTTTTATCTCCCAAAATTAGCTGATTTTTTTTGTGTGAGAAGATCGATGACAGCGTTACTATGAGCTGCACCGTTCTCACCCCGAGATAGAACAACCTTACAAACTTGGACAGTGAAGATAAATTGGAAGAAAAAACGATCTCTCCAGAGATGCTGCCTGTCCCGCAGAGTTACTCCAGCATTTTGTGTCTATCTTTGGTTTAAACCAGCATCTGCAGTTCCTTCCTACACAGGGTGCAATTTTATTGTGCGAGTTCACACCGATATTAGCAAGGCGATTATCGCGATCATCGTATTGAACCAAAGACAAAAAGGCTTCATCACTGTGCCCTCAAGTTGCAATGAGAATATAGTTATCCCAAATGTTATTGGGCATGCAAAAAAAAGCACAGAAACAATTAGGCAGTTGATTTCACAGAATATAGCAAAGGCCTTTATGTTTGGTGGAATATAACCTAATTGATAAATTGCTGCTTCGTTTTGGGATCTGCAATCATTTTATAAATCTTACTGATTACATTTTACTGAAATCCCCACTTGGTGATTGAAGGCCCTGGAGAGTTGAGCAAATGGATCATAATAATGAGAGGTACGAAGCAGGAATATACTCTTGTCACCAACTTTCATTCATTATGATTATGATGATGGATATCCTGGTTGGCACCATGGACAACAGAGCTAAAGGTAGGCAAGTCACTTAGGTACATATTACTGGATGGTCTTTCCCCCAGTACTTTTGTGTAGCAATGGTTATTTGCCACTTGCAAGCCCCATACTTGCAATTGCTTCAGAGTCAAACATGGTTTTGGACATGATGAAACCATCAGCAAACACCTCCACTTTTAACTAATTATGGAAAGAAGGTCATTGATGAAGCAGCTCATGATGGCTGGGCTAAGAGTCTTCCAAAGGACCAGGGCCCAAGGAACCTATCAGCGTGGGGTGATTCACCCATGACATCTACAGCCAACATCTTTTGTGGAAATTATGTTTTCAGCCACTGGAGTGTTATAGCTCCAAACTTGATCTTGATGCCACACGTAGTCAACCACTGTCTTGTTGTCCATGGCAGTCACTCTCTGGAAATCGGCCCTTTAGTCCATGTTTGAATTAAGGCTGGGAAGAGGTCAGGAGCCAAGTCACCGTGGAGGATAATGCGTAGGTTATTGGTTAATAGGTGCTGCCAGATAAAACTGTCATTATTTTGTTACTTTGTTACTTTGCTGATAATTATTAGTGGGATTTTGCTCACCGCTAACAAATCAGATTTCCCTGCAATTTTGCTACACCATTTCGCAAGGATATTCACAGAACTGTAAGGGCATTCATTTGATCTTTTTATTATGGGATATCACGGAGAGTTAAATTCGCCAGTGAACTGAAAGAAACAGGTTTTTTTGTGGTTGGATTCACAGGACATTCCAGTCACAGATTGGCAAATTGGCTTTAGTTAAACCACATTCCTATAACGCTATGCCCAATAGTCTTCAACCCTCGAATGGCAGCTGCAAACCCAGGCACCTGGGCCCTACAGTTTGTCGATGGCTTCCTAAATCTTCCTAGCCTCTCCATCTCTTTCTCACTTCATTCATGGCATTCCTTAAAACACAGCTCCTAGTTGAAGCATTTAGTCACCTATTATTTCCTTTTGGGGCTCGCTGCCAAATTCTGTCTGATCTTGCCTTTGGGCCTCGGTAAAAACAAACCACAGGGAAATAAGTTATCAGCTTCAGCTGCTGGTGCTTCTGAGCAGCTTGTTTCTATGCAACATGAGCAACATGAGGTGAACTTCTGAAGCAAAGCATCAGCATCCCACCAGTAAGGCACAGCACAACAAAGGAGCAGGGCCTTGGGTTTGAAAGGAGTGCCAGGCTAAAAGATTTAATTGCTGATAATATATTAAACTTTGTTGTATTTTTGTTTACATAAGGTGAAATTTGTTTCTGTCTCTCCAATAATACCATCACACTATTCTGCAGCTCAAATGAGAAATGCAGCCCAGAGATTAGTATGATATTAATATGCCAATCTTCAGGTTAATTTTATTGGAAGGATGCTTCTGTAGAAGTGAGTGACTGGACTGCTTGAGCGTGTCCTCGTGCCAATGTGCACACATGCCGAAAACAACTTTCTGTCTCTCTCCCATTCAGTATTCAAAGGGAGGGAAATACGTTGATCTTTCAATACAAAAAGGATGGACATACCCAGCCGTCAGTGGTGATCTCAGTTAGTGCACGAATATTTCACCAGGAACGGGCCCTTCAGTCCATCAACTCCTCGCCAACCAGCAACCACCCACTTTTACACTAACCCACTCCAAGGTATTTTATTCTCCCCACAATCCCATCGACTCCCAAATTCTACCACAGCTCTCCACACTAGAAGCCATTTATGTGGCCAATTAAATACCAATCAAGATATCTTTGGGAAGCGGGAGTGAATTCACACATTCAGAGGAAGAACAAGCAAATTCCACCCAGGCACGACCACATTCAAGTCAATGGCATGGCGAGATGGCAGCTCTACTAGCTGAGCACTTAAGGTCGTAAGGAATAGGAGTAGAGTTAGGCCATTTGGCCCATCACATCTACTTCACCATTCAATCATGGCTGATTTATCTCTCCCTCCTAACCCTATTCTCCTGCCTTCTCCCCATAACCTCTGACACCCGTACTAATCAAGAGTCTATCCATCTCTGAGAATCTATCTCTCACTTGCAGAGTTGAAGCAGGCAGCAGGGCAGCAGGAATACTAGGAGGACAGAGACAGTTTTGATTTCACCAACTGCTTCCTTCCCAACTGTTGAAACAAAATCAATCCGAGATAGTTCCCAGAGGAAGGTAAGGAACGGATGAGAATGAACCAGGGAACTAGAGGGGCTAGCTGGTGCCAAATGGCAGCTGGTCCACAAGAAAAGACCCTGTGAACATGACAATGTGAACATGACAATTGTCAAGAGCAGAGGTGGAGGCATATCATAGAGGGCATCAAAGATTGAAATCTAATATTGAAAAATGATTGAAAACTAATAAAGTATTCCGGAACTCTTACTTAAAAACAAAATTGTTTTAATAATAATCTGTTAGATGCCCAACATCAATAACTAGAAGGCAGTAAAGATTTTAAAACCATTCTAAAGATCATAAGCAGTTCATCAAAATGGATCCTTATTGTGCTGAAGCTCCAGCAGTCAAAATGTTTGCCTTTATCGGATTAAACCTGCACATCAAGCCGCAGAATGTTTATAACCAAAACTATTCACAAGAGCAATGTGACTTTCTGTGATTACAGAGTAGCGAGACCTCTAAAGACGAAGTGCTAAGGTTTGCCAAACACGCTCCATCACATAAACTAATTTAGATGCTGCAAGGGATTAAAGGAAACAATCAAGTGTGGAATATTTTGCTCTACTCCATCATATTCAAGTGACGGGGCTGGAGGAGACCAGAGTTTCATTAGTGCCTGTGAGGTAGCTGCATTAAGATTAGTCTCACAGATGGCAGCAGTCCAATCTTAGAGAAGCTGTCTCTTTACCAATATCAAGACTGTTAAAAGTATTTGATCAGATAGAAACCTCTGATAGCAGGATAAAGGCATGTAAACCTAAATGTTAGTGGTGGTCATTGATGGTATCAGAGAGTAGACTTGCACACTAGGGGATGTGGAAGTCTGAACTGTTCCCTGTGACACATTGCTGAAAACAACTTTCTGTCTCTCTCCCATTCAGTATTCAAAGGGAGGGAAATACTCCCTTTGAATACTGGGAGTATTTCATGAAAATTTAAAAACTAGCTATGATATTCTTTGCTAGGTAACGACACAAAGAAAGATACTTGGAATCGAGAAGAGGTATGTTAGGATACAAGATACAAGATACATTTATTTGTCACATGTGCCAGATGGCACAGAGAAATGAGATTACCATACAGCCATACAATAAAAATAAAGAACACAACACACGATAGAGTTCAACATAAAAACATCTCCACACAGCAGAATCAAAGTTTCCCACTGTGAGGGAAGGCACCAAAGTCAGTCCTCTTTCCCTAATGTTCCCCACTGTTCCCCCATGGTCGCGGCCTCCCCGAGCCCTCCGCATTCGCCGCTACAGTCGGCCCGATGTTCAGGCCCGCTCGCCGGGGTGATGTAAGTCCGACGTCGGGGCTGGGGGACCTCATCAACGGCCTGGACATCAGAGTCGGCCCCCTCCTACCGGAGTCCGCGGCTCCCAAAGTCCGCAGGCCGCGCCGGGTGGAGATGCGGCACTGGCGGCCCTCGGCAAAGGGCCCCGGGACTCCACGGAGTTGTTCAGCGCCGCCCGCGTTGGAAGCTCCGCGAACCACAGCTCCACGGTGTTGGAGCAGCGGCCCAACGCCCCGGAGCTCCCAACGGCGACCCATGTAGGTATTGCCCGCTCCGCGGTGAGTTCAACGCTGCGCCGCCGCTGTTGTCGCTCTGGTCCGGTTCCCGGTCCCCGGCAGGAAAGGCCACTCCGAAGCAGATCAGCCGCCATCACAAGGCAGAGCAAATTATGTCGCTACTTACCAAAACCACATTGTTTACTGACAGGAATTTGCATGTGTGTGGGTAAATGAGGTAACAATCAACAGCTGGTGGGATCCGGAGTGCATGTTGGCCATGTTGTAATATTGTCAAAGTGATGCTGTTAATGAGAATCACTTTAGCTCAAGATGCTGCAGCTCACCCCAGTTGCTAGTTAATTCATCTTGTCTCAAGCGGAAGGGAAACAGGTCTACAACCACACAAGGCCGAGGTCTAACAAAAAGCATAAAGAGCAGATGGCGAGTGGAAGGAGCATAGGATATCCAGCATCTGGCTGATATGTTCATCATGTGTGGATTCTTCAGCATTGTCAAACCCATCAAATCCCCAAATACCCAATAATATACTGAGAGCTAAGAAGTCATCAAGGACACCGAGAACTTTGTTACCATTGAGGTGCTTATTAGAAGGAGCACTGCACAGACTTCTCAGTTGTACATTGTCCCTGACTCCACTCCACAATCCCCTATTCCACTCCAACACACCATTACCACACACTGTCGAGAGGTTCAAAAGGCCAGATATCAAATTAAGACCTCAGAGGCAGGATATAACCTTGCTGAAGTGCTTCAGTTCCACAACTCCAGGTTCAGGGCATAGCTACTTCCCTACATCTCTCTGGATCTTGAACCAACCTGTGCAACCTTACACCTACCTTGACAATGGAACACTTAGAACTAATCTAGAGTGGCACAGTGGCAGAGTTTCTGCCTTACAGTGCCAGGTTCGATGTTGGCTACAGGTGTTGTCTGTACTGAGTTTGTACATTCTCCCTGTGACTGCGTGGGTTTTCTCTGGGTGCTCTATGTTTCCTGTGCAGGTGTGCAGGAAGTGCAGGTTTGTAGGTTAATTGGTTTCTGTCAATTGCCCCTAGTGTGTAGTATGCAAAACTGGGATTACATAGAACTAGTATGTGGATGATTGCTAATCGGCACGGACTCAGTGGGCAGAAGGGCCTGTTTCCACCCTGCATCATAAACTAAAGCTCTTGCAAGAACTTGGATTTATTTTTTTCTTACCTTTTGACACAAATTCACAAAGCTGTCTCCCTCATTTTGGAAGAAGGATACATGCCAAGGGGACACAGTGACACCATTATCTTCAAGGAAGGAGACAAACCCAATTGCATTAATTTCAGACGGATCTCCTCATTGCCTGCTATTTGGAAAGTCATCACAAGGGTCTCCTCATACCTTTCCTTCCAGTAGGCAAAGTGCTGCTCCCTCTCCACATATTGCAGTGTGGATTCTACCCCTCAAGAGGCATGGTGGGCTTGATCTTCACTGCACAACTCCGCCAAGAAATGCAGGGAGCTGTGTCAACAACTAATCATTAGCTTTTTTCAACTTTACGAAAACCTTCTACTCTGTCAACCGAGACACAATGATAAATCATTGCATATTCGGCTGCCCTCAGAAATGTGTTTTCTGCATGAAGCCATGAAAGTATTGAGCATAGATGATGCTTATGGGTGTACACATCCAGAGGCCAAGCTCTAGATTGTCATCAATTCAGTGAAGTACATTAGAAAGGGTAAATTAGATGAGGGTAATCTGTATTGTAAATGGAACAGTGTTATTTTTGCGCCAACAAAAGTTTAGATCGAAGAATACTTGACTTCAAGTACATTTTCCTGCGGAAATTGTTTAGCCAATGGTGTCTTGGTGATTATATATAATAGAGTTGGAGGGTACATCATGAGGTATGAAAGGCCACAAATAGGTTCTAGGAGAATAATCATTGTGAGTTATACTGAAATCAAACATCGTGAATGGATTGTTAAAAAAATGAGTATAGACCTTGTATGGAGACTGAAACACCTCTGACGATCATATAAAGATTAATGATGTGCAGGAAGGAACTGCAGATGCTGGTTTACATTTAAGATAGACACAAAATGCTAACTCAGTGGGACAGGTAGCATCTCTGGAAAGAAGAGCATTGTAGCTATGACTCGGGGCTGGATAAACCAGGGTTGATCTGTTTGGAACACAGCAGACTGAGGGAGGCAACTGAGATGCATATGATTAGGAGAATCTGATAAAAAAATAAATAGGAAGACCATATTTACCTTAGTTGTGGGGTCAAAACCAAAAGGCATAGGCAGAAAATAATTGGGTAATGGAGTAGAGAGAAGATGAAAAATTATTTTTTCAACATGGGAGTGTTACGGGTCTGGCCCTTCCTGCCTGAATGGGCGTGAAGGCAGAAACCCTTATTATTTAAACAAAACTTGGATATTCATCTGAAGAACCATGATCTGAAGCAGCGCCATAGACTTGTGTGTAAGGTGGGATTAGATTGGTCAGCTCGTTTACACTCAGCATGACGGATTAAAAGGCTCACAGTTTTTAAACCAGTGGAATTCCTGAATGTCACACAAGGACTAATATATTTATTTTGCAGTATTTGATGTAGAACAAGGCAGCCTCTGTAAATTAAAGACTAATTAACTCACATATGTTAGACAGAGTCTAACAGAGCTACCGAGTATTACATTGGGACTAATGTACGCCAACATACGACACATCAAAGTACTGAAGAGGGGTCACCCAGCTCAAACCAGCTCTTTCTGCAGATGCTGTCTGACTTGCTAACTGCTTCCAGTACTTTCAGTTTTTAAATAATTAAAACAAGGTTTCCCTTGCGTATTACATTAAATCTAACAGCCCTTACACACTTTACAGAGACTAAAAACCTGAAAAGCAAAATGCCAGTGATGCTGGAAATCAGAAATATGGACAGAGTAGGGATACACAGAGGGTCAGGCAGCATCTTTGGAGGGAGAAACAGAATTAACTCTGCAGCTTGATGACCTTTCTTTAGAATTGGAAAAGTGAGTAAATAAGTGTATTTTAAATTCTAGAGATGGGAAGTGATTGAAAAAACTATGATTGGTGGTGACACACAAAATGTTTGCTACATTTCCTACAATAAAAAGGGAATGCACATGAACATATAATTATGTGGCCTTAAAGTGAGAGAAGGAATGGATGACGTTTCGGGTCGAGACCCTTCTTCGGGTCTCTTCATAAATAGAAGTGTTCACTTTCTATCGTCGTACAAGGAGGATATATCTTCTGAATAAAGGGGAAAGTTATACCAGAACTTCCATTGCTAGATCACTGATTAAATGGTATCAAACATGATCAATTCTCTGTGACATGAAACAGGGGACATGACAGACACCTCAGAACAATAAAGGCAACATTTCCCTGGCTCATTTAAGTTTCACATTTAGCCAGGCATGGGGTCTCTTTAAAATTGACACCTGCTCTGCTCATTCATTGAGTACATCACACCACCCACTTTGTATTGAAACTTTTTCCTGAACAAAAAAACCTTCTCCCTGCATTGAAAATGCACCTTGACCCTCTGCTGAATTTATGTAAATAGTGAACTTGACTTATTGAGCGATAACTCCTTTTGTTTTTCATTCGCCTTTGAGTTCAACCCACAAGATTACATGAGGTCAAACTGCCAGGAAGCTGAACTTCATTATTTATTTGGATAATTTGTAAATTTAAAAGCGTATTCAATACCTTTACTGTGGGAGCCAAGTTTTCACAGTGACCGGCTATCTGTGAAATCAGGGCAGAGCAAATTCCATCATAAAAACCCATTATACCAGCAATGCATCACTGGATCGAGCAAAGTCAAGACAGGATTAATTGTAAAAGAGTCAGGAGCGCATATTTCAACTTATTCCTTCAGTGATGGGCTCTTACAGGGATTGAGTTCAGTGCTGGAGATGACAACGAAGTGAACATGGTCATCACCAGGGCTGAAATGGAACAAAGCCTTGTGTTCTCAATAAAGAATATCAAAACATAGAATTATATAGGATGTAAAGCTCAGAAACAGGTCATTTGGTTATTTTCCACATATAAATGTAGCAATCAATCGTTAGCAATAGACCTGACTGAAGAATTTTATACATATTCAATATCTATAGCAACAAAAACAAACGTCAACATTTGGCTCGTGATTTTAGAAATGAGACATTCATTTGAATTTGAGGATGACAGCTTCACTTCGGGTTGTAGTTCCTGGGGGCAGTAGTGAACTGATATTGTTTACAACGAGAGGTTTCATTGTTCACTGCGGAAAAAAAAAACAATTCTCAGGCATGAGAATCCTGAGATTCTGTACGATGTATTATGCAAGCGGAGAAAACAAAGAAAACACAAAGCGGTAGTTTCTTGTTCAAAAAAATTCCAGACTGGGTCTCGGCAAAAAACAGTTCAGTGATTGGAGCCCAAATTGTTAGTCAAAAATCAGAGAACTCCTTCAAACCCGATAAATATTCTATACATACTGACTAAATCACTAATGATTTTTTTTTATCCAAAGTAGGAATTGACTCTATTAGGCATTACAAGCAACAACCATTTTAGCAAAGGGAAATCAATGACATTTTCTACCCATAGAACTGATGATGTCTACTTCTTTATGTGGCCAATTTCTGATTTGGTTTAGTTTAGAGATGCAGCGCGGAAATAGGCCCTTCAGCCCACTGAGTCTGCGCCAACGAGCGATTCCCACATACTAACACTATCCTATGCACACTAGGAACAATTTACACTTACACCAAGCCAATTAGCCTACAAAACTGTATGTCTTTGGTGTGTGGGAGGAAACCGGAGCTTCCCGGACAAAATCCCACATGTCATGGGGAGAACATACAATCTCCATACAGAATGCACCCGTGGTCAGGATTGAACCCTGGTCTCTGGTGCTGTACGATAGCAACTCTAGTGCTGCGCCTCTGTGCTGCCATAACTCTTTTTTTCCCCACAGTATTGAAGTGTTTTTATTTTTTATTAAAATGCATTACTTCCCTCTGAAATAGTTGTCAATGGCATCCATGGCTTACGAGACCTTGCCATAATCCTTGACAATCACACAACTGCAACCCGCACCCTTCCGAGTTTATACTTGGTCTATTTTGCATAGTCCAACCCACGCACCGAGTTTCTTGTTGTCATCAACCTTAATCAGGTAGATTTGATATTTAGCACAGATTGCCTCTACCAACTTACCATATTGGGCCTCATCACAGTAGCTTGCCACAACACGGAAGTGGGGTTGCCGTTTATTCCGCACTTTGGCAGCCTCCCGAAAACAACAACACTGGCCATCGTAGATGGATGCTGTTTTCAGCACCTCCTGAAGTACAGTATTGACATCCATGATGCAGCAAGATGACAGAGCGAACTTTCTGCTATCTATTTACTAACTCACTTTTACCAACTATCCATTCTCACAATTTGAAAACTCAATCAAGTCAAGTCAAGTCACGAGAGCTTATTGCCATGTATTCCAAATCGGACAATGAAATTCTTGCTTGCTGCAGCACAACAGGATATTGTAGTCATAAATACAGATCAGATCAGTGTGTCCGTATACCGTAAAAAAAAAAAAAATTAAAAAAAAAAAAATATATATATATATATATATACAGAGATGCCAACCCTAAATTTAGTTCACAGTAACATTCAACCCATTTGTCCGTAACGAATGGGGATAAATGCATTTCTCTCCGTAACATACTCACTTGGGGTTGTTGCCGGCGGCTAGCGCCTGCGCACTGGTGCAGATCAGCGGGCTGCCGGCGGGCGGGTGCGGCACATGCGCACCTGGCAAGGTTGCCGGCGGGTCTGCGCCTGCGCACTGGGTGGGGGTGGGGGGGAGGCCCGGTGATGGGGCTGCCGCGAGCGGCCGGCTGCCGGCAAGAAAGTGCCGCTGAGCGCGCGGGCCGGCGCCGCCCGGGCTCTGGGCCGGGCGTGGCGTGGCTCGAAATGGCGCCAGGCCCGGCAACCCTCCCCCACTGCGCACGCGCGGCCACTGGGGCCCGGCAACCCTCCCCCACTGCGCAGGCGCGGACACTAGGGCCCGGCAACCCTCCCCAACTGCGCAGGCGCGGACACTAGGGCCCGGCAACCCTCCCCAACTGCGCAGGCGCGGACACTAGGGCCCGGCAAAGTGCCGCTGATCGCGCGGGCCGGCAAACCGGGGACACATGGCGCCGGCGTTCACCACGGGAGGAACACCGGCGCGGCGGTGTTCCGTAACAGCATGTTTGGCTGCCGGAACACCGTAAAAAGGTTATTTCGCCGGGACAAAATACGGCGAATCCGGGACACTTGGCATCTCTGTATATATATATATATATATACACACACATCAATAAACAGATAAAGTGCAATAGGCTGTTATAGTTCTGAGTTTGTTTGAAGTTGTGTTTAACCGTCTGTTGGCTGTGGGGATGTAGCTGTTCCTGAACCTGGATATTGCAGATTTCAGGCTCCTGTACCTTCTACCTGATGGCAGCGGAGTGATGAATGTGTGGCCAGGATGGTGTGGGTCCTTGATAATGCTGCCAGCCTTTTTGAGGCAGCAACTGTGATAGATCCCCTCGATGGTAGGGAGGTCAGAGCCGATGATGGACTAGGCAGCGGTTACAATTTTTTGCAGCCTTTTCTGCTCCTGGACGCTCAGGTTGCCGTATCAAGCGACGATGCAACCGGTCAGCATGCTCTCTACATGACCCATAATAAAGACTGGATCTGTTGTGGGGAGGTCCAAACACTGATCTTCATAGATCCACAGCACCAGTAAGCTTTATTCATTCCTCGCGCTATCAATATTCTGTTTATTCCAGCACCAATGATCAGTCTGCATTGACCCAGTCAGTTATTGACCAGCACTCACCAATAGATCCCTTCATCTGTTAGTGCCTTTTCAACTTTTTATTTCCTGTTTTTTTCTAAGATCTAACTGTGCAAATTGGATGCAGCATTGTAACAAAATATAAATTACAAATAATTGTATTGTTTTTTATAAAGCTGGGAGATATTCTGTGGCAAACAAGTACCAATGCAAATTATCCCCATTAAAACATCTCAGATTAGTCAATTGATATCCCATCCATCTCCATGCATGCATCCTATCAAACATCTCTATCAGTTTCAAGCACCTCAATCAAATTAAGCTTCCCATCCAGGGATCTGCCACATTGCCTGATCAAGGCACCACAGAAGGAGCCAAACAAATTGCCCATAAGATAGCCATACTGAAATTAAAACCTGTCTCTCTGGTCCTCTGCTCTGGAATATCTTCCAAAAACATCTTTACTTCTCCACCTCTCTCTGGTCTATTAAAATACTTATCACTGTTATCAGAATCATCTTGACCAATTCATGAGAGGGTTTATTTGTCCGTTGCATTGGATATGAACTGGAACAAAGACGTTCTTGCTTGCTGCAACTTTACGGAAACACTAAAAACAATTACAACAATAAATTTTCAGTTATTCAAAGTAAACAAGGCCATGATAATGTAAAAACTAAAGCATGTAGTACAATGACTGTAGTGGTTCTGAAGAGTTGTGTCCTTGAAGTAGGGTTGCGGTTAGGATTGTAGAGGGTGGTTTAAGAAACTGATGGTTCAGGGGAAGAAGTAGAAATAAGGAACTGCAGATGCTAATTAACACACAAAAGGACACAAAGTGCTGGAGTAACTCAGCAGGTCAGGCAGCATCTCTGGAGAACATGGATAGGTGACATTTCGGGCAGAGACCCTTCTTCAGACCGGTTGATGGAAAGGAGCTGTTCTTGAATCTGAAGGATGCAGCAAGAAGAGAGATGTGGTGGGACTCTGGTGATATGAGCTCCGTTCTTGAGGCAGTGCTTCCTGCAGATCTCTTCGATGGTGGAGTGGTCTGTAACCATGATGGACCAAGCAACGGTAGATGGATCTACCTACCACTTTCAACAGCTCCCTTCACTCTCGAATATTTGAATTTCTCAAGCAGGCCATGATACAACTAGTTAACCGGAGACATGCCAAATCCCCTTAAAACCTCTGAGTAAGTAGAAGCTTTAGCGAGGTTTCTTGGTGATTGCATCAAGATCAGGTATATGCACTCCCAAGAACTTGAAGCTATCGACTCTCTCCACCTCTGCCTCGGCAATGAAGGCACGTTAATGATGTCTCAGCTTTCCCTTCCTGATATTAAGTCAGCTATCAGCTAACTGGCCTTGCTGACATTGAGATCACAATTGTTGTTTTGGCGCCACTCTGTCAGATTGTCGATCTCCCTCCTGTATTCTGACATCGTTATTCAACCAACATGATAATGGATTGACCAGTGCGATGAAACGGAACGTCTTTTCTGAGCATTGTCATTCTTCAAATTCTCAACCTCAAAGTTGTGGCTGATGTACATTCATGTCTGAGATAGAGCTCTTGCATTCAGTGGGATCAAACGTTATGGAGTCGATGCCAAAAATCTGAGATCCCATCGAATGGAGGGGCACACACGAGGGGTGGAGTGGCCTTACCGACTTCAATTTTTGATGCACCTGGTAACTCATCCATTTGCAGCGTTGTGATGTTTATAACATTAAATGCTAAATGTGTATGTCGTTCATATTTTGTTTTGTCCTGCTGGCTGCTTTCATCCAACCTCTTCAAAAGAGCCAGTGATGGAGAACCAAGATGCAATTGGAATACATAAAATAAGGGCTTAGAGAGGTTTGGGAATGGCAGAAATAACTGGCTAGAGTTTTAGAACTGAATTATGTGCATCACATACCAACACTGGTTGCTTGCAATTGGGTGTCCATAGTCTGACTGACTTTGGCCTGTTGCAACACGATAACAAGTTTCCCCTCAGATATAGACATAGAAACATAGAAATTAGGTGCAGGAGTAGGCCATTCAGCCCTTCGAGCCTGCACCGCCATTCAATATGATCATGGCTGATCATCCAACTCAGTATCCCGTACCTGCCTTCTCTCCATACCCTCTGATCCCCTTAGCCACAAGGGCCACATCCACCTCACTCTTAAATATAGCCAATGAACTGGCCTCAACTACCCTCTGTGGCAGAGAGTTCCAGAGACTCACCACTCTCTGTGTGAAAAAAAGTCTTTCTCATCTCGGTCTTAAAGGATTTCCCCCTTATCCTTAAGCTGTGACCCCTTTCCTGGACTTCCCCAACATCGGGAACAATCTTCCTGCATCTAGCCTGTCCAACCCCTTAAGAAATTTTGTAAGTTTCTATAAGATCCCCTCTCAATCTCCTAAATTCCAGAGAGTATAAACCGAGTCTATCCAGTCTTTCTTCATAAGACAGTCCTGACATCCCAGGAATCAGTCTGGTGAACCTTCTCTGCACTCCCTCTATGGCAATAATGTCCTTCCTCAGATTTGGAGACCAAAACTGTACGCAATACTCCAGGTGTGGTCTCACCAAGACCCTGTACAACTGAAGTAGAACCTCCCTGCTCCTGTACTCAAACCTATAATAGCACTAGAAGGAGAAAATCCTCACCCATGCATTCTGTCAGTTACCCAGCCCCACTGCTGATGCATCCTCCTGCTATTGTCAATTATTGCACTCCTCTGCAAAGCTCTGCACGTGTTTAGTGGATGCACTGTGTGCTGCCTGTACAAGCCATACTTAACATGCCCATTTATGATAAATCCTCGGCCCAATTTCCTGAGACAACCAAACACAGGAGCCCACTCCAGAGCCGCTTGTTCATCCGATTAGTGCATTTTCTCTCCGTGATGTTTATTATTAGTAATTATATACAAACCACTGAATCTCAGGTGCCCTGAAAGTGGGCTTGGCATTGGAAAAGTGTGGTGCTTAAGGGTACCCGACTGCTTGCAATGTTAGACCAGTGTGGAAGGTGCTTGCCTGGGGGGGAAGGTTATTAAAGGACATACATTAACGAAAAAAACAAAATCATTAGCAGTTGCTTCTGAAAGCCAGAACTTGATGTACAATCAAACAAAAACGAGGAGGTTCTGTCAGTTGCTTTCAAACACATTTCATCTTTGGGGATAAAACAGATGCTGGAGCTTTCAGAAGATGTGGTTCCACTAAATAAATGAAGCTGTGTTCCAATACTAAAGGGAAATGCTGCGGCCACGATTTCAATCATTAAAGCAGAAAGCGATGAAATGCACTGTAGGTTGGCTGGTATTGGAGGAATAGGTCATCCCTTTGAATGTGACCTTTGCTCAAAGTTGGAAACAGTAAAGAAGCACTAACAGTGAGAGGAGTGTAAGTAAGGGAGATAACAAGGCAGAAATCTGCACTGATCAGCAATGTTTCATTTTTATTCGTGTGGTTTATGCCTCAATTTACTTTTGGTTCCATTGATTAGAATGAACAAGAAGAGTGACGTGACCTCAATGTCTGGTCTCCCACCTGCATGGATGAAGGTGAACATTTTAAAAGCAAAGACTAGAAAGTTGGGGATTGGGCATCCTCACTCCATAAATATTGAAACAAAGCTGATTTCATCAAACATTGAGAATTCCACTCAAATACCAAGACCCTATTGACCACCAAGACACATTTCTAAACTAATCCTATCCCAAATCCATTCATTCTTTCCACATTTGCAGCAACTGTTCCTCTCACTGATTCGACTACTCACCTCCATACTTGGAGCAATTAATCGAATAATCTGTAGTTTTTGGAGGTGGGAGGACACGGAAACCCTGAGAGGAAAGACGCACATTCACAGAGTGGGAACGTGCAAAACATGTTGGTGGGTCAGGATTCCACTCAGGTTTCATGGAGATGAGGCAGCAGCACTGCACGTTGTGTCACGGTACTGCCCTTTGAGGCACATTTAAAATGTTATTCACAGCACCCTGGAGTACCAGTTCATTCGATGTATAATTGCGACTATGACGTCCACCACATCTCTGCTTGTCTCCAGAAACAAGATTGGACTTTGGATTTATAGCACAACTCAATGATTCAATGAAGCTTTGTTGTTACATGTACCTAGGTAAAGCGAAATGCTTTATTTTGTGTACAACTCAGTAAAATCACAAACCTCACTTAGGCAGTGCGCAAGTGCTGCCACGGTTCCGACGCCAACAACACTACAAAGGGGTTACCTGCTGCTGCACGTGACAGCAGGCAGCCCCCCGCTGGGTCCCCCTTCATTCTAGACGGCCCTATGCCAGGTTCCCCCTTTGTTCTTGGTGGCCTCCCTCTGGGTCTCCCCTTTTAAAGAACACTTAAGAACAACAGTGCCTTGGAATGTCCCAAGGATGTAGAAGATATAATATAAATGCAACTTTCTTCACTTACTTTATCTCTATCACATGGAAAGCAAGTGCCAGTAATGCCAACATTAATGTACATATTGCTCGGCATATTGAAATGTTGAAACATGAAATGTGTGGGTGTAAATGACAGAGTGTAAGCTGACCTCCTCCTCTAGTCTCTCTTCATATTTTCTGTTTGTTTCAAAACACTTCGCTGACTGAACTGCTTCCAATCTTCCACAGATACACAAAATGCTGGAGGAACTCAGTGGAACAGGCAGCATCTCTGGAGAGAAGGAATGGGTGATGTTTTGCGTCCAATCTTCCAGTCTTATTTTTGAAATATATAAATTCTTCGTTGAGGACGTTTTATGGACCAATCTGCTTGCCATGATTAATTAAGATCAAATGCTAATAGAAGCTTGCACTATTGTGAAAATGGATCTTTTCAGTTTGTTGCCTCAGCTGTAGTTAGGCAGACAGATGAGCAGCAAAAAGAGGTGGCAGAGTCAACGGTGAGGCCGCATTTGGAGTATTGTATCCATTTTTGGCCACCTTCCTATACGAAGGATGTCATTAAGCTGGAAAGCGTACAGCAAAAACTTACAAGGATGTTGCCAGGATTCGAGGGCTTGGGTTATAGTAAGAGATTGGGCAAACTAGGACTTTATTCTTTGAAGCATAGGAGGCCAAGAGATGATCTTATAGAGGCGTATAATATCATGAAGGGGATTGAAAGTGAATGCAGAGTCTTTTACCCAGGGTAGGAGAATCAAGAACCAGAGGACATAGGTGTAAAATGAGAGAATAAAGATTTAATAGGAAGTTGAGGAGCAACTTTTTCTCTCAGAAGGTGGCGAGTACATGGAATGAGCGACCAGAGAAGGAAGTTGAGGAAGGTACAATAACAATATTTAAAAGACACTTGGATAAAGACATGGATAGGAGAAGTTTAGGGATATGGACCAAATGTGGCAAATGGGACTAGCTTAGATGGGGCATCTTGGTTGACAGAGACGAGTTGGGAATAATTCGTCACTATTTCTGTGCTGTGTGACTCTATCACCCTAAGATGATAATACAGTCTGTACTTCACTTGCCATCATTTACTGATCAGCCATTTTATGTGACTCATTTGCTGGTTCAACATTTCCAAGTAAAATCATAAAATAATCGACTTTCAAACTACATTTTTCTCATCCAATTTCTAGTGATACAAAAGCTTGTACAAACATGTTTGCAAAAGTGCAAAAATAAATACATGAAAAATTGTTTCCAGTAAAGAGCCATTTACCCTTAAGTGACCACATTTCTTTAAGCTTATCCATTACTCTTTTTCTGTGCAGCTTTTAAATCCATTACAGTCCAATGACTGACATTCCTGTGATGAGCTCCCAGTGCAGAGACAATGTGGTCAGTAACACTCATACTACATAAACATAACAAATTCCCTGAGGACAGGAGCTTGCTAGCACATAATGGAAGGTGGAATAATGGACCGATACTCAATCATGGAGACGCCAAAGTATACACGTTAATCTTCCAAATCCCACCATCAGCGCCAGAGCTACAACGTGGATTAACACCACATAAATAAAATTAGCACTGTTAACTCCATGTCCATGTTTAAATTGCGGGCGATTCATCACTAATAAATGAAATGATTCAGCTTGCCTTTGGCTAAGATGTAGTTGCAAGAGAATCTCAGGTCATTTCATGGTAAGGCCCTTACCTTGACATTGCAGCTGGCTGAGCTGGCGATGGAGCCTGCGTCGTGGGCAGTTGGGATGTCGGCTTAAAGTCAGCTGCTGTGGTATTCGATCGATGTACACTGGGTACCTTTGGACCTGTCCTGCAGCATTGAAGAGAGACACAGGTTACAATTCAGTACAATCCTGCAACATACTCTTACATTCTCTTCTTGTTACCTGACAACTCACAACATGTGCTGTGAATCCTTTAATCATGGAGGTCCAGTGCAATGTATTTATTCTGTAGATTCTGGCCATAAATTGTGAGGTGCCTAGCACTGGTGATTTACAATATTGTTTCTTTAATTTGTGGATTTTGACCGCTGTACAATCTACTTTGGATTCCTTGGTACTTTTAATCAGTAGATACCCTATGCTGTGCTATTTGGCTATGAATTTCCAGAGGTATACTCTTAATTAATTAATTCCACCAGAGTACCATTTTACTTCGGAGTCACGTGAGTGACTTCGTGAAGAACCCCGCCAGCACGCCTGCGCAGCATATCGTCGCGCGCATCTGCAGCGGCAGCTGGGGGGGGGGAGTGCGCTCTCCCCACCGGCTCCTTCACAAGACCGGCAGGTGAGTATTACCTTCCTTTACAGCATGGACAAGGGCCGCAGGACGACGCTGTCGAGGAGCTGAGCTGAGCTGCGGCCAGCCGACGGCCCTTGTCCCCGGAGCTGCACGGAACGCCGGCAGCTTTAACGCAACGGTGGGGGCTGGAATGCAGAGTCGGGCGCTCCCGCTAATACAGGGGCCGACTCACCCGAATGGGTTACCGCTCCGGAGCTGCAAGCAACAGGTCCAGACTCCGAGCCCCCGTCCCCCAAGAGAATAAGGGGGGATACAGGTACGTGGCAAGGGGTCTTGTTTTCTTTACAGGCAACCTCTCCCCGAGCTCCAGTAGACCCGAGGGGGCTGGGCCGGGGGACAGCCGCACGACAGGGGAGCCCTGCAAAGTGCATTGCGTACCGCAGCCAGGGATATCTGCCATCGTGCAGCCCGGGCATAACACTGCTGCGTCGTGTAGGCCTGCTGGAGCAGATACCGCCGACAACACACCCCGTCAGGCTGCGGTCAAGGGCGGAGGTGGCAGCAGGAAGCGGTCGGTCAGCTCAGCGCTGCGAGCGGCCGACCATGTGCCTCCACGCCAAGTAATGGTGTAAGTGTGGAGGTAAGCTTGCACAGACTCCGGGGAGCCAGGTTCCGGGGGCCGGCGCCGAGTCAACTCACCTGCCTTCTTATCAGCCAGGTGGGCCGCCACAGTCTGGGAGAAGACAGACTAGCGGAGAGTCCGTGCGGGAGTCGTATGACCCTACTTGGGCTGTAGGTCACGACGACCTGCCATTGGACCATAGACCCTAAGGGGGTGAGGTCCGATGGTGGAAGCCCCAGTGAATTCGCAGGGCCTGGGAAGTCGGCTTGTCCGCTGCATATAGCAGGGACGGTCGCATTGAGCGGTTGGAGCTCTTAAATGGTGCAACACCTCCAGCGGGACCGAGAACGAGAAGAACGGCATCCACTAGCCGTGCAAGGACTCCGCTCAGCTCCTCATCGTCTCCAGCCAGAAGCATTAATGATTGCCCAGCTGCTGAGTTTGAACGACGACCAGGGACAGCCAGTGACCGCTGAACCAGAGCATGAGGAGGATGCTGGATGTGGTGAGTGAAGTTTGCCGTTTCTACCCAGACAGGTGAACCCTGCACCACGAATTGGCGGGCACCATTGATTGCCTACGTATGCACCAACTCTGGAGTCAGATTCTCAATAATACCTTGGAGAAAGGTTCTCCACGGGCATAACGGCGTTTTGCAAAACCCTGATCGGGGATAATGTGTCCAGTAAATAGCATGATGCGCTAGCACTCCTATGCAACGCCCAGTATATGAGATATATTGCCTGCGTAAGAGCTCCATATAGCCCACACTAAACCTCAAATTTGCGGGTTGTGCCGACCATTACCGCTCCAACCGCCGCATCAGTTGCTTGGAGACCTGTACAAACAGGTGAAGGGACTGGACAAAGGAGGCCAAAACAGTGGGCCTCATAAAGCTCCATTGGCCAGAGTTCACCCATATCACCGGCAACAGCCTAATACAACCTGTGAACCAAGGCTGCCGGATAGGGCACAAAGATTCAAACTACCTCCATCTCAATAAATACAACGACCGTTTAGGGCAAGGCCAACAGCGGCCTGCATAGGGAATGCGGCCGCTGGGCCGTCAACCTCCTTAACGTCCACCCGAAGCACCGTATGTATGGAACCGCCGTTCACTATGGAGGTAAGGGGGTCTGGCTCCTCTCACGCCGTAGTATCCCTCCTGTACGAATAGGTGGGCGATTGCGGGCGGTCTTGGACATATGGGGAAAACTGTAACCACAGATGAGTTTATTTTACAAAGTGTTCAAGGGTATATAATTCGTGGAGGTATAGATTCCCATACTCAGCATTCGCCTCGTAGGAATTTACTCTATCCCAAAAAGAGGTGGAGGCAGGGCATGCTGAAATTATATGGCGAGCAGGGAAAAGTGGTAATTGGCATAACCAAGCATGGACCTATTGAGTTGAGCCTAATATGTTCACCAGCAGTAAAAAAGAAAAGGAATGTCGGATTATAATCGATTTAGCTGAGTTGAACACTTTTGTAACAATATACCCATGTCAAAATGGATACTTTTGGAACAGCTAGGTGGATGCTTTACCCAGGGTACTTTATGGCATGTATCAATTTGAAAGAAGCATGCTATGCGGTGCCCATCGCTGAGACTCACAGGGAATTCTGAAGTTGTCTGGAAGGGTGCATTGCCTAATGGAACCATCACAGCTTAGGCTGTTTACCAAGTTGGTATTTACCTGTATTGGCTCTTCTCCGACAACAAGATTATAGTGATGCATATTGGATGAAATCCTTAATAGTGGGGCAGACCCTCCAATTGGCAATTCAAGGAGTGGCTGCAACCAAGGCTCTGCTTGAGAAGCTGGGATTGTAATCCATCCAGACAAATCAAAAACTGCACCCGCTACGGGTTATGGATTTGGTGTTCACCTTAGACACTAATTTAATGAAGTTTATCATCCCCACTAATAAAGCTACTGCTATATCAGAAGAGTGCCCCAATCTTGCTTGCGCCAGGGTATCGACCATGTGGCGAACAGCAAAAGTTATTGGTATTGGTAACTCTAAATTGGTAACTACATTCCCAGCTGCACGATTCGGACCGCTACACTACCGAAATTCACAAAGGTCACAAATCACAGCATTAAAAAACAAATGCTGGCTGCTTTGATCGGCCACTTTGGTTACCACCGGAAGCTAGAAATGAGCTATAATGGTGGGTAGATAATATTAAAGAGTGTCATTGACCTATTATAGGGAGCAACCCTGATGGTGTGCTACTAACTGACGCAAGTGCACCAGGCTGGGGAGCAACTGGTACGATGTCCAGTTGTGGTGGCAGATGGAACTCTCATGAGTCTACATTCCTGGAGTCACATGGGATAAACTATATAGAAATGCTGGGGGGGCATTTCATGGACTGCGGGCTTACTGTACTAATTCATGGAATTACATGTCCGCTTTCGAATAGATAATGCTACAGTAGTGGCTTACATCAATCATATGGGTAGTATCAGGTCGCTAGTTTGCGATGAATTGGCTAATACAATTTGGCACTGGTGCATTGAAAGAAATATTTGGATTACTGCGACCTATTTGCCTGGGAAGCTTAATTCAGTGGCGGACACGTGTCTTCAATGACAACATTGAGTGGATGTTGAACCCCCAAATTTTGGAGATATTATAGCTCAAATTGGGGACACCAGATATTGACCTATTTGCGTCCAGGCTGAACCATCGAATACCAACGTATGTGTTGTGGAAACCAGACCCTGGGGTAATAGCATTGGATGCGTTTTTATCCATTGGGGGAAATGGGTTGCTACGCGTTTCCCCCATGCTGCCTCACCAGTCGGGTATTGCAGAAAATTAAACTAGACTCTGCAACTGACATATTGATCATTCCCGACTGGCCTACACAACCATGGTACCCGATGGTTGTAGAAATGTACAACAACCATGGATGGCGATTGGGAAACATCCCAAATTGATTACTCACTCCATTACAGGGGGGTCAGTCATCCTTGCCATGGTCATTAAACTTGTTGGCTTGCAGGTTCTGAAAAGACCGCTCATCCGGGCAGGCATCTCGTCAAGAGCCATGAACCTTATTGCAGCATCGTGTCGGGAATCAACCCGCAAACAATACCTCACTCAAATCAGAAAGTGGGAGGTTTCTGTGCCCGGAACAACAAGTCCTCCAACTCGGCAACAATACTGGATGTGTTGGAGTTTCCAGCAGGCCTCCATTTTGATGCTGGCCTCAGCTACAGTGCCATCAACAGCGACAGGAGTACGCTGTATTCATACCTGGATATAAGTATCAGCTCCCACCACCTGGTGTCTAAACTAATGAGGGGAGTATTCAATACCAATCCCTCCACGACCCAGATATACAGTAACGTGGGATGTGGGGATCATGCTGACCCTACTGAGGAGCTGGGCTCCAATAGATGAGCTACCATTTGAAACAGCTCACCCTTAAGTGGTGATGCTCATGGCACTGACGACAGCCCAACGAGTCCAGATGTTACAAAAACTGCGACTGGACAGCATGGTGGCCAACCCTGGTCAAATAAAATTCTTTGGTAAAGAGTTATTAAAACAGCACAGGCCAGGGCGCATGGGCTGCAGCTGGAATGTCGGGCGTACCCTGTAGATGCCACACTCTGCATAGTCACCCATCTCCACCACTACATCCGAGTTACTGGAGTTATCAGGATGAAGGAACAGGGGCTCCTCATCAGTCATAAAACCTCCGCATCATCGGGTGACTACACAGACGATCGCCAGGTGGCTCAGGGTGGTGCTGGGCGCAGAACATTCTGGAGGGGGAGGGTGAACAGCCAGTTGTCGTGGTGCATGTTGGCACCAACGATATAGGTAAAAAAAGGGATGAGGTCCTACAAGGTGAATTTAGGGAGCTAGGAGATAAACTTAAAAGTAGGACCTCAAAGGTAGTAATCTCCGGATTACTACCAGTACCACGGGCCAGTCAGAGTAGAAATAGGAGGATAATGCAAATGAATACGTGGCTTGAAAAGTGGTGCAAGGGGGAGGGATTCAAATTTTTAGGGCACTGGACCAGTTCTGGGGGAGGTGGGACCGGTACAAACAGGACGTTTGCACCTGAATGGAATGGAACCAATGTTCTTGGGGAGTGTTTGCTAGTGCTGTCGGGGAGGATTTAAACTAATGTGGCAGGGGGATGGGTACAAGAGCAGAGAGGCAGGAGGGTGTAAAATGAGGGTAGAAGCATTAGGTAGCAAGGTGAAAGGTAAAAGTGGCAGGCAGACAAAACCAGGGCAAAAATCAAAAAAGGGCCACTTTTTCAGCAAAATTGTATAAGGGGTAAAATGCGTTGTAAAGACAAGCCTGAAGGCTTTGTGTCTCAATGCAAGGAGTATTCGAATAAGGTGGACGAGTTGAACGTGCAGATAGATATTAATGATTATGATATAGTTGGGATCACGGAGACATGGCTCCAGGGTGACGTAGGCTGGGAGCTGAACATCCAGGGATATTCAATATTCAGGACGGATAGAGAGAAAGGAAAAGGAGGTGGGGTAGCATTGCTGGTTAGAGAGGAGATTAAAGCAATGGAAAGGAAGGACATTAGCTTGGAGGATGTGGAATCGGTATGGGTAGAGCTACAAAACACTAAGGGGCAGAAAACGCTGGTGGGTGTTGTGTACAGGCCACCTAACAGTAGCAGAGAAGTTGGGGATGGTATCAAACGGGAAATTAGAAATGCGTGCGACAAAGGCAAAACAGTTATAATGGGTGACTTCAATCTACATATAGATTGGGTTAATCAAATTGGCAGGGGTGCTGAGGAAGAGGATTTTTTGGAATGTATGCGGGATAGTTATCTAAATCAACATGTAGAGGAACCAACGAGAGAGCAGGCTATTTTAGACTGGGTTTTGAGTAATGAGGAAGGGGTAATTAGCCGTCTTGTTGTACGTGCCCCCTTGGGCAAGAGTGACATAATATGGTTGAGTTCTTCATTAGGATGGAGAGTGACATTGTTAATTCAGAAACAATGGTTCTGAACTTGAAGAAAGGTAACTTTGAGGTATGAGACGTGAATTGGCCAAGATTGACTGGCAATTAATTCTAAAAGGGTGACGGTGGATATACAATGGAAGACATTTAAAGACTGCATGGATGAACTACAAAAATTGTTCATCCCAGTTTGGCAAAAGAATAAATCGGGGAAGGTAGTGCATCCGTGGATAACAAGGGAAATCAGGGATAGTATCAAAGCAAAGGATGATGCGTACAAAGTAGCCAGAAAAAGCAGCATACCAGAGGACTGGGAGAAATTCAGAGACCAGCAGAGGAGGACAAAGGGCTTAATTAGGAAAGGAAAAATAGATTATGAAAGAAAACTGGCAGGGAACATAAAAACTGACTGCAAAAGTTTTTATAGATATGTGAAGAGAAAGAGGTTAGTTAAAACAAATGTAGGTCCCTTGCAGTCAGAAACAGGTGAGTTGATCATGGGGAACAAGGATATGGCGGACCAATTGAATAACTACTTTGGTTCCGTCTTCACTAAGGAAGACATAAATAATCTGCCTGAAATAGCAGGGGACTGTGGGTCAAAGGAGGAATTGAGTGAAATCCAGGTCAGTCGGGAAGTGGTGTTGGGTAAATTGAATAGATTAAAGGCCGATAAATCCCCAGGGCCAGATAGGCTGCATCCCAGAGTACTTAAGGAAGTAGCTCAGGAAATAGTGGATGCATTAGTGATAATCTTTCAAAACTCTTTAGATTCTGGAGTAGTTCCTGAGGATTGGCGGGTAGCAAATGTTAACCCCTCTTTTTAAGAAGGGAGGGAGAGAGAAAACGGGAATTACAGACCAGTTAGTCTAACATCGGTAGTGGGGAAACTGCTAGAGTCAGTTATTAAAGATGGGATAGCAGCACATTTGGAAAGTGTGAAATCATTGGACAAAGTCAGCATGGATTTACAAAAGGTAAATCAATGTCTGACGAATCTTGTGGAAATTTTCGAGGATGTAACTAGTAGCGTGGATAAGGGAGAACCAGTGGATGTGGTATATCTGGACTTCCAGAAGGCTTTCGACAAGGTCCCACATAAGAGATTAGTATACAAACTTAAAGCATACGGTATTAGGGGTTCAGTATTGATGTGGATAGAGAACTGGCTGGCAAACAGGAAGCAAAAGAGTAGGAGTAAACGGGTCCTTTTCACAATGGCAGGCAGTAACTAGTGGGGTACCGCAGGGCTCGGTGCTGGGACCCCAGCTATTTTCAATATATATTAATGATCTGGATGAGGGAATTGAAGGCAATATCTCCAAGTTTGCGGAATGACACTAAGCTGGGGGCAGTGTTCGCTGTGAGGAGGATGCTAGGAGACTGCAGGGTGACTTGGATAGGCTGGGTGAGTGGGCAAATGTTTGGCAGATGCAGTATAATGTGGATAAATGTGAGGTTATCCACTTTGGTGGCAAAAACAGGAAAGCGGACTATTATTTAAATGGTGGCCGATTGGGAAAAGGGGAGATGCAGCGAGACCTGGGTGTCATGGTACACCAGTCATTGAAAGTAGGCATGCAGGTGCAGCAGGCAGTGAAAAAAAGCGAATGGTATGTTAGCTTTCATAGCAAAAGGATTTGAGTACAGGAGCAGGGAGGTTCTACTTCAGTTGTACAGGGTCTTGGTGAGACCACACCTGGAGTATTGCGTGCAGTTTTGGTCTCCAAATCTGAGGAAGGACATTATTGCCATAGAGGGAGTGCAGAGAAGGTTCACCAGACTGATTCCTGGGATGTCAGGACTGTCTTATGAAGAAAGACTGGATAGACTCGGTTTATACTCTCTGGAATTTAGGAGATTAAGAGGGATCTTATAGAAACTTACAAAATTCTTAAGGGGTTGGACAGGCTAGATGCAGGAAGATTGTTCCCGATGTTGGGGAAGTCCAGGACAAGGGGTCACAGCTTAAGGATAAGGGGGAAATCCTTTAAGACCGAGATGAGAAAGACTTTCTTCACACAGAGAGTGGTGAGTCTCTGGAACTCTCTGCCACAGAGGGTAGTTGAGGCCAGTTCATTGGCTATATTTAAGAGTGAGTTGGATGTGGCCCTTGTGGCTAAGGGGATCAGAGGGTATGGAGAGAAGGCAGGTACGGGATACTGAGTTGGATGATCAGCCATGATCATATTGAATGGCGGTGCAGGCTCGAAGGGCTGAATGGCCTACTCCTGCACCTAATTTCTATGTTTCTATGTTTCTATAACAAGCCTCTGGCCGTTCCTGCGACATTCGAAGAAGCTATCCTGGGTACCGCTCAGTAAATGTCTGGCCCGGGTTAGGGGTTGTTGTTTATTTGATTAATAAATTGTGTTGATTTTTCAGCCACTGTCAACTGAACTCCATTAACAGTCTTACTCCATCAGAATGGCGGCAGTGTGATAAGCATGGACGTTGTTCAGGGCGTGAAATCACAGAGCTTTGAAATCTTCACGAAGTCACTCACGTGACTCCGAAGTAAAATAGTAAGATTAAACGAGAACTTACCAAATTTGAAGGTTGATCTGTATTTTTACGAGGAGTCGCGGTGAGGGATTTCGTGCCCACCGCTCCCACCCTCTATCATCAGGTCAAACAGGTAGTTCTACGGTTTTCATCTTACTATTTTTAGTCATGGTTGGTTCTGTGATTCCACACTGCTGCTTTGAAGGATGCCGCGCATGCGTGCTGGCGGGTTCTTCACGAAATCCCTCACCGCGACTCCTCGTAAAATACAGATCAACCTTCAAACTTGGTAAGTTCTCGTTTAATCTTACTATTTATGATTGGATGTTTTCAGTGCTGTGTCATTAATTTGATTCCCAGTGATGTAGCTTTAATTTGTGGATCTGCCTTGCTAAGACAGGTAGCCATTTTGACCTTACTGGCTTACTGCAGAGCAATCCCAGCATTCTTTGTTTCCCTTCTCTTTATCTATTTGCAGCTCTACAAGTTATTGCTGTACATGTCATTTACAGCAATATGTATTGGCATGACTTTGGAGTATGGGAGGAAAGTGGAGCATTCAGGGGGAACCCATGTGTTCAAGGGACAACATGCAAACTCTGCACAAAAGAGCACCCAAGGTCAGAATTACACCCAGGCCCCTGTGGCCAAGAAGCAGCAGCATTAGCTGCCATGCCACCATGCCCCATACAGGTTTGAATGGATTTCCAGTGTTGCGTGATTATTAGTGGTTATTTCCTGTTCCCAGCTATTCATGAGCAGGTTCCCTGTGAGGCATGTGTGACTTTTCACCAATTGTTTGAGGATTTCTTGCATGATTTCCCTTATAGTAGATTCTGGGGTACATCTTCTTCTAGTTTGTTTCAATCCTATTTATTAGATTACCTTTGCCTGCTCTTTATCAGTAACTAAGAACACATTGGAAAGTTGTGACGGTCTCGTCATTATTTGGGAAGGAGGGATTCAGCATCAGGTAACCGCGAATTAGCCAGTCTAAGTTGTGGAGAAGTTACTGGGATTTACAATCACCAACACTGGGGGACAGATACAAATTGTCCGGAGAGCTTGGTATTCTAGTGAATAAAACACTACTTCGTTCTCAGCAGGTTGAATAGTTTGGGAATTTCTCCAAAGTAAACTTTCACAAGTCACCTGATAAGGTTGCCCAAAAGGGATCGACATAAATGAACAGTGGAGAAGTTCATGAACAGTGGACATGGGCTCGATACTTGGCGAGGGCAAATGGATACCTGTTCTGACTGTGCAGGGCACGTGTCATGGGACATGGAAACTGGCCCTTCAGTCCAACATGTCCATGCTGACAAGAAGTCTATCGGAGCTGGTCCCATTGGCCTGCATTTGGTTCATATCCCTTTACACCTTTCCTATGCCTGTCTACCATGTACCTGTCTAAATGCCTTTTAAACGTTGTAATTGTACACACCTCTACGGCTTCCTCTGGTGGTCTATATACCCACCACTCTCTAAACAATTTGCTGCACAGGTCCCCTTTAAATCTTTCCCCTCTCACAAATTTTATCCTCTACTTTTAGGCTCTCACACGCTGTTCGTCTCTTCAATTATTCCGTTTTCCGGGCCCCACTCCTGCATCTTTACTATATCTCCTCTCCAGAGACGCTGTCCCGTTGAGTTACTCCAGTGCTTTTTGTCTCTCTTTTACACTCCACTACCCTGGGAAAAAGACTGTGGCCATCCATCTGATCTGTGGTCCTCGTGGTTTTATATAAGGACACTCCTCAGGCTCCTCTGCTCCAATTAAAATAGCTATCCAGCTTCTCCTTATTGCTAAAGCCCTTCAGTCCCACAAACCTCCCCTGTTCACACTGGGCAGCACGTCTTCCAGAGTGTCGCACAGGAATCTAGCTGTTACATCAAACAAACAAAATCAGGCTAGGTGCACTTAGCAATCTGCTTCCAAAATTCAGTTTGATTCAATGAAATGGCACGGAAATTCACGGGATGAACCACAATGCACAACCAATGTACAAACTTACGCCGAGGATTTTGATACAAGTTTGCAGCTGACACTATGTTGGGATGTAAATGAACAATACGTTGTAAAGATGGAAGCCAGAAGCTGCAGAGACATTGATAGATTAGACTAGATACAGGAAAAAAAATCCCGATGTTGCGGGGTCCAGAACCAGGGGTCACAGTTTAAGAATAAGGGGTAGGCCATTTAGAACTGAGATGAGGAAAAAACATTTTCACCCAGAGAGTTGTGAATCTGTGGAATTCTCTACCTCAGAAGGCAGTGGAGGCCGATTCAATGTATGTTTTCAAGGCAGTTAGATATAGCTCTTAGGGCTAATGGAATCAAGGGATATGCGGAGAAAGCAGGAACGGGGTACTGATTTTGGATTTGAAGAAATACTGATTTTGGTTGATCAGCCATGATCATATTGAATTGCGGTGCTGGCTCGAAGGGCTGAATAGCCTACTCCTGCACCTATTTTCTATGTTTCTATGTTTCTATGTGCGCTGACAAAACTGTTGAAAATGGAGTACCATGCGGCAAGTCTAATTTCATCCATTATGTACTGGAAAACGAGAGATCAGCCTATTTTATCAATGGTAAAAAGAACTAGGAATTATGGAGATGCAAAGGGATTTGGGTGTCCATTGGTTACTGATTGGACGGTTCTAAAAGTGATCTGAATGATGTATCGGATTTTGGTCTTTATCTCAGTTTTGCAGACAAATACGGAAGTTAGACTTCACTAGTATAGAGTCTTGTTGAAATCCCATCTGAAATATCTCGATCAGTTCTGAAAAACATGCCTCGGCAAGAATATAGAAATAAATTCAGAAAGATGCTGGTGGTTAAAGGGTTAAATTATGAGGACCTTGTATATACTTGTATTCTGTCCAGACGTGATCTAATGTTGGTGTTTAAAATGGCAAAGGGATGATTTGAACCGACTACGAGGAGAAGTTAAGACGAGGTATATTGAGGTGTAGTGCACCATGACAGCAAATGGAAACAAAAGCTTCACGTGTCTTGGCCTAAACCATAAGCAAAGCCTGCAGTAGGTGAGATGCAGGAGTGCAACATTTTCCACCAAACTCACAAGCAAATGAGGGAGCTGAAAGGAGAAAATGGCCACCATTGTCATCCTTGTCGCAACAAAGTGAGATTTTAGCACTTCAACTCACTCGCACAGCATATATCCAAATACTGGATGGATAGTGCCTGACATTCATCTCGCTACCTCGTGTTCAATTCTCACAGCCATACTAAGCTTTTGCAGCCATGTGGGATCGATTTCCCTGAAGGCCAGCATCCTGTTGCCCATCCAAAAAACAGATCAGGCCTTGAGTTGTACCCAGATGGTGGAACCCCAGGCCCCGCCCCAAATACCATTCTAAGAGCCTTTGAGAACTTTTCCCTCTGAGAGTGGTGAAACTAATATGATGACTAGAGTGTGGGAAGGACGAAGTGAGCGGGGATGCAAGGGTTGCTTGAAGTTTGAGAATTAATATTCATACCGCTTGGCTGTAGGCTGTTCAAACCAAATATGAGGTGCTGTTCCTCCAATTTGCATTTGACCTTACTCTGACAATGGAGGAGGTCCAGGGCAGAAAGATCATTATGGGAATGGGAGGGGGAGTTAAAGTATTTGGCGAATGGGAGATTGCATAGGCCAAGGTGGACTAAGTGAAGGTGTTCAGCGAAACAATCGGTCAGTCTGAGCTTGGTCTCACCGATGAATAAGAGTCCACACCTGGAACAGCGGATACAGTAGATGGGATTGGAGGAGGTGCAAGTGAACCTCTGCCTCACCTGAAAGGACTGTTGGGGTCCCTGGACAGAGTCGAGGGAGGAGGTATAGGGGGGGATAGGTGTTGCATCTCCTGTGATTGCAGGGGAAGGTAACCTCCACTGATAGGAAGGAACAGCCGATGCTGGTTTAAACCAAAGATAGGCAACAAAATGCTGAAGTAACTCAGCAGGACAGGCAGCATCTCTGGAGAGAAGGAATGGGTGACGTTTTGGGTTGAGACCCTTCTTCACCCGAAACGTCACCCATTCCTTCTCTCCAGAGATGCTGCCTGTCCTGCTGTGTTACTCCAGCTTTTTATGTCTGTAACCACTGATATTGCCTGACCTGCTGAGTTCCTCTGGCACTTTGTTTGTTGCTCAATATTCAAGCATCCTGTGCCTGCCACACAAGTGGTTGAGGCAGGTGTAATAACAACATTTAAAAGACATATGGACATATATGTGGATGGGAAAGGTTTAGAGGGATATAGGTAAATGGAACCAAAATTGGCATCTTGGTCGGCAAGGACAAGCTTGTTGTCTGTTTCTGTGGTGTGTGGTGCTGTGACTCCAACTGAAGTTTAGAATTATAAGTAAAGCACATAATGTGAATTTACCATCTGAGTAAGGGACTGAGACTGTATTCAAATCAATGGAGCTGCCACTAAATGAAGAAGTCGAATGCAAAGGATATCTGGTCTCACTTCAACCACTATTCCACTCAATGAAGAAATTCAGCAGCAAGGTGGAAGATCAGATGGACTAGCACCAAATCACCAGTGTTTCCAGCTTCCACTTTGCACTCTGCAGATGAAGCCATTGGAAAGTGGACGTCTTAAGGTCCATATGGAACTCCAGCCCGTGTGGGAACACAATCTCACCCATCACTATATCAGAGAACTGTTTGTGCACAACAATGGATGCAATTTAGAGCAATTTACTGCTCTTTTTACTGGAATTTTATGTGGAGACTTTACAATGAATGACGGCTTAGCAGGTAAACAGGGCATGAAGGATCGGTTAGCCTTTCAACTGAGTATGAGAAAATGCTGCATGCTTTTGACTGATTAAAGAAATGGATCAATCGCCCATTAGAAGAAAAATAAAGCCAAAGATCCTCGTGGCACAAAATGTACAAGAAGCAAAAATATTTTTTGGCCAGCAGCAAGATGCACTGATAGCAATCTGGATGTGGAGGCCCAGGTTAGTTTCCCCTAATTTTGCTGAGATACGTGGTCTCTGTTCAGCAATCAAGTCTGTGCCACTCACCCACCTTTTTTCTTGTGCCAACTGCACAAGGACTTTACTCCTCAGACTTGTGGGAACCCAATTGGCACTGGCAAGCCTCATTAAAATCAGAGTCATACAGACCAGCTAATCTAATAGCCATCAAAGCTAATACCCTTTACAGGTTTGGCCATACCTGTGTGAAAAAGTTGCTCCTCAGATTCCTATTAAATCTTTCCCCTCTTACTTTAAACTTTGGGTCCTCCAGTTCTAGATTCTCCCACACTGAGTAAAAGGCTCTGTTATCTATCTTATCAATTCACCTCATGATTTTATATACTTATATCACATCACCCCTCAGCCTCCTGGTCCCCAAGGAATAAAGTCCTAGCTTGCCCAACCACTCTCTAAAGCTCAGGCCTTCATGTCCTGGAAACATTCTTGTAAATTTTCTCTGCACCCTTTCCAAAATAATGGCATCTTCCCGGATGCAGAGTGACCACAACTGAATCCAATAATCCAAGTGCGGTCTCACCTTGAACTATTTCCTTTATTTCTTCCCCAATGGTCTTGGGGCCTGGCTAGTTGGGATCTCACTGCAAACTATTTTCATATGACATTAGGAGAATACATATATCCACAGTCAACAGGGTTGGAACACGTCTCGACCCAAAACGTTACCCATTCCTTCTCTCCAGAGATGCTGCCTGTCCCACTGATTTACTCCAGCATTTTGTGTCTATCTCACATTTATATAGTGTCTTTGGCATAGTGCAACTAATCCTCATTGTAGAATAGGTGACTAATGGTTTGCATAGCATGTTACCTAATAAATAGAATGATAGTGGAAGAATGGAAAGTAGCATTCAAGGGAGATTTAGGGTGGGAATTCAAGAGAACACAACCAGTAGTCACGTGTCAAGATATAGTGGATTTTGGATCAGTGCGGGGCCTGAATTTACAAAGATGAACAAAAATGAGTATTCTAAGATTGAAGTATTGTCCAAACGGGAGTTATTGTAACCGTCAGCGCTTGTGATGATGCGTGAGATTTTGAATTGATGTGACTGAAAGCTCAAGTTTTTATGTGGAGCTGGAATATTTTTTCACTGATATGTATCAAAAACAGTAAGAATTCGAAGAAGTGAACTGCACTCACAACAAATGATGCTGGAACGACTTCACAGAAGCCAGTCAAAGGGAAAATGCAGTGTTTTTTGTGTGTTTTATGTGGCATTGGCATCAATAAGGTTCCAAGGCATGGAGATGGGTGGGGGGGGAGGAAGCCAAACTACAGCACTCCCACCGCACTCTCCTTGAATTGGATTCAATTACAGAAGAACGCGTCAAACCCTTGAATCTGACATTTTTCCACCATTAACGTTCTATGCAGGTCACTTCTATTTAAATTTGAACAATGGCTCCAAACCAATTGGAACAGTGGACCTACTTGTTTTCGAGAACCAGGGGGTTAAGAAAAGAGGAAAAAGGGCCACTTAAAGCAGGAGAGTTGCGCAGATGGATGGGAACCATGCGGTTCCTAAAGAACCGGGAGTCTGGTCACTTTTCCGCCTCACTTTGAAACTCTGCATTGTGGAGTGTTTCTATCGAGCTCAGCTTCGCGCACTCTTCCTGCGGTTTCCTCCTCCTTTCAGGCAACTGGTGTTTTGTTTGGGGTTTTGTGTCCTTCTCCTTTGAAGCTTCTCCTCACCTGCTGAGCAAGGGCTTTGAGACTCTGAGCGATTCACTGTGAGCGAGAGCCTCAGCAACCGAACTGTCGCTGGAAATACGCTTCCTCTGGGTGGTTTTCTGCAAATCCAGAATTCTGTAATGGGAAGGGAACAAAAAACAAAACAAAAAAATCAATAGTGGTCAAAATAAAGAAGGAGAGAGAGGGAGAGTGCGGGAGAGAAAGAGGGGTGGGGAAGAGAGAAAAAGACGGGGAATGAAAGAGGGAAAGGAGAGAGAGAGAGAGAGAGAGTGGAATTTTGAACAGTCATGAATCTGTGACCATTGGGTGACCCCAGGCTGCCGACAGCTTTTGTTTACTTCCAGAATGCTAATGTTTGAAAAGTGTTTTCAGAAGTTCCCTTGATGACTCTTTTCCCATTCACTAAATACTATTCTATCGCAGATGAGCCCAGCCTCTGAAGCAGAACAACCGTCAGCTGCATCCATCCTGTTTGTACCGTAGATGTTTATCTCTCTTTCTCTCTCTCCCTCCCTCTGTCCAATACTACGGCAGAGAATGCTCCACAAATAAATGGACAGATGAAGGCCCATCAATCTTGCCCAAGGCCAGTGTGTCAACAAACTCCTGATGGCTCTCTACTCTCATTGTTTCATAAACCTGTACATATCCTCTGGAAAGATACCAACAGTTCTCAGACACTGCAGCCTTGACTGCCTCCTTGCCATCACAGGCTCTGATGCTCCAAGTGGTCAAATTGCCTGCTGACATATCTTTCGAGGAGACATCCTAGTAATAACCATTTGCCGGAGGAACCTGAAACCTGCCTGCACCCGTTGGCACACCATCGATCAACAGGCACTCAGCAGGGGTATGTCCGTAGGGCGGGGTGAATAGGGGAGAAACCTAATAAATAGGGAAGAGTGTGGTGCAGTCATTGAGGTGTGCCACAGGTTTTGGTCCATCACGTCCATGCTGGCCTTGTGTCCACCAACACTAATCCCATTTTCCCACATTAGGACTGAGTCTTGTCTCTTTACGTGACTGTCCACATGCATCTTGAACATAGCAATTGCACCGTCACCTTCTCTGGCAACAACGCCATATTGTAATGGTTGCACGCCAACAAAAAAGCCTTCCTCTCACACATTCAACCTACGAGGGCTGCCGCCTTACAGTGCCAGAGAACACGGGTTCGACCCTGACTACAGGTGCTGCCTGTACGGAGTTTGTATGTTCTCCCCGTGACGGGCGTGGATTTTCTCCGGTTTCATCCCACATTCCAATGGCGTACAGGTGTGTACGTTAATTGGCTTGGTATAATTGTAAATTGTGCTTAGTGTGTGTTGGATAGTTTAAGTGTGCTAGTCGGCACAGATTCGTTGGGCCAAAGGGCCTGTTTCCGCGTTGTGTCTCTAAACTAAACTAAGAGCAAACACACCATGCCTCCTTGTTTTTGATACCCTTGCATGGGATAAAGATTCTAACTATCTAGCTTATTGTCTTATTATCTTAATTATCTTAGTTTTACCTTACTCTCTCACTATTTTACTCTCATAATCTTAAATACTTCTATCAGGTTATACCTCTGTCTCCAGCACCCCTGGAAAGGCAAGCTCTGCCCTATCCAAAACTCTCCGCAAAACCAAATTCTTTCAATCCATGCAACATCCCGGTGAATCTCCTCTGCACTCTCTCTCTTGAGCACAATTACATCTCTGACTCACTGCTAGTTTTGTGCAGCAAGAACATGATATGCAAACACTACAGATCTCATGTTGCGTTAAATTCCCTATATCTAATTAAGTACAAACATCTGGTAGATGTTCTCTGGCATGCTGTTTAACTGCTCGGGGCAATAAAATGCAGAGAACACACTGAAAGCAAAGGAAATTAACCCAGCAAAAAAATGCTCAGTTGGTCGCATTTTTATCTCCGTTAGAAGGCTGTGGACTCAAAAACACAACATCTTAGCTTAACAAAGCCTGCCTTTTTTACACTGCTGTTTGGTGTAATTTTAGGTACAATTTGGATGTCATGATTTCTATGCAACAATAGTGACTCCATTTCGGAAACACTACATTGACCACAAAGCTCTTAAGATTATTCTGAGATTTTTAAGCACTTTGCACAAAAAAAATGGGATGGATTATCCTTGATCTAACATCTGGCCCTTGTGGTAGCCACCTAACAGCACTAAACATCTGCAGCCACCTTGATTGCAAACACCTAGAGGCTCGTGCACGACCACTCTGACTGGATGGAGCAGGCTATAGGCAACAACCAGGCTCAGATATTCTCCACCACAGCACCTCTCCAATGGCCTTCTACCCCTCATATTACTAACAGCCACAGATATTTTAAAAAGGGGGGGTTCAAAAAAACAATTAAAAACAGATATAAATATGCAGACCCATTTTATTGAAGGTTGGCAACTCTATTCCAATAATTCAGATGTGACAATTGTGCTTGGTGCAAAAGTAAGAGAACGGAAACCACGTGCATTCATGTGCTCAGTTCATCCAGTCCCTCAGTTCAGTCAGTTATTGAATAACTCTGGACCCAACTGTGCATCTGGGGCAGAGTGAGAGCTGCCTGCACTGCACGTCTGTCTGCCTCACATGTTTTGACCCTTCCTCTTTCAATCCGCGTGGCAAGCTGGGGCTGTCAGCTTAGTCTGACCATAATTAACCAGGCCACTCAATCTATTTGCAGCACACCTCAGCCGAGCACTCTCCTAGCTTTTGGCATCTGTGTGACTTCTGAACTATTGGACACAGCATTAGGTATAGTAGAATTAGGCCATTTGGCCCATCAAGTCTACTCTGCCATTCAATCATGGCTGATCTATCTCTCCTTCCTAACCCCATTCTCCTGCCTTCTCCCCATAACCTCTGACACCCGTACTAATCAAGAATTACGGTTATATGAAACCATCAACAGGGGAAGGGGGGTGTAAAAGGTTATTTATATCCACAGCAGACACAAGAGGCTGCAGATAGATGCTGGACCCCAACCCCAATGGTGAAATCTGGAGCAGATCTACATGAAGGATCCTCTCCCGAAACTTCGCTCAGCTGCACATCTCTCTCCATATATGGCACAGTGGCGCAGCAGTAGAACTGCTGTCTTACAGTGCTAGACACCTGGGTTCAATCCTGACTACGGGTGCTGACTGCACGGAGTTTGTAGGTTCTCCTTGTGACCGCGGGGTTTTTATTCCGGCTGCTCCGGTTTCCTCCCACATTCCAAAGATGTCCAGGTTTGTAGGTCAATTGGCTTTTGTAAATTGTCCCCAGTGTGTCGGATAGAACCAGTGTACGGGAGGAGCGTTGGTCAGCACGCACCCTCGGTGCTTCGAAGGACCGTTTTCCACGCTGTATCTGTAAACTAAAAAAAAAGCTCCCTGATCTCCAGCTAATCATATTTTTCCTTTTGGTACTTGTATCCAAAGCTGATTTCACATTGTTTGGGACCCTGCTTTCTATTTTGCCGGACTCTTACATAATGATGAGTCGAAGAATCAACTCATTCAATCAGTTATCAAAGGCTTACGTCAGTGCCACCTCCCGAACCCGTTATCCCCAACAACAGGATAAATATAACCAATGCATGGGAACACAGTCACACCATATCAACCAGGCAATATTCTGTCATCGATGGAGCGTTTCTGGGATACCTCGATCACCTGTTGCTGGGTGCTTCTTGGCATGGCTCTATACTGGGACATTTACCATTGGTATCAATAATTTGCCTTCTTCTTCGAGTCTGACAAATTACACAACACATCTCTGCTGTCTGAAGAATTTTGCACCTTTGCAGTCTGAAGATAGGTCTCGACCCGAAACAGGAATGCATCTTGTTCTTGCCACTGGTGTTGTTAATTCTGGCCAAATTGGAGAGGCCAGGACACTAAAATTGAGTAAAGGCCTCTGGGCTGCTAGGCCATTTGGTCAATTTAAATGTGCCTTCTGCAGAAATGGGACAAGCTGCAGAATGGTGCCAGTTTGTCTAGAGTCTAGTATAAGAGCTGCAGGAAGAGAATGAAACATCTGCTGATCCTGACAATTAGGTGCAAATTGCATGGAATGGATTGGATGAATGCAAACCAGACATACACATTGTATATAATGTTGCAAAGCTTTACTTTGCTAGATGTTGATTGGATTAATTATTGAGCCTTGTCTGGTTTTCTTGAATATCAAGGCACATGTTGCAATGTCTGTTTCCTCTTCAGAAGCACCATTTGAATACATTGTATTAGTCACTGCATTATTGGGTTAGGGAAATGTCTATCATGTACTGTGTTAATCGATATCTGTTATTGGACTGTAAAGAGACCATCCCCATATGGTCCGGCCCCTCAAGGTTCGGGGACCTATAAAAGACTGCTCCCACAAGGTCCAGTGTTGATCTTCTGAGACAACCCTTAGAGCTGCGTGACCTTCTGGAGTGTCTCTGCTTGAGCGAGGCTAAGAGGGCTTGTAATTGGAACTGTAATTGTGTTTTGTCAAAATAAAGTTTAGGTGCGCAAGTGCTTGACTCGGTGACTTTTGACTGAAACTAGACTGGGGGGAATCTTAGAACGAGCTATTTACAGTGTCCTGGGATTTATTTGTTAAAAATCTGAATTTACTATCACTGTTGATACTTAAGGGGCTGTGCCACTTTGGCAAAATAATTGGCGAGTTCAGGAGAGTTTGAAAAAATGTCATGTTGAAGGCCTCCTTCGACTATGTTGAAGACTAGCATCGACTAACTTCGGGGACATTGGACACCGAATAGTGGAGAGTGAAAACGACCTCCTTCGATCTCCTTCGACCATGATGAAGACTACCTACGACTACCTTCGACTACCTACGATTACCATCAATTACCTACGACTAACATGCCGACCTACTACGACATACTACGGGTAAAAAAAGTATCGATTTTTTTCCATGGTGATTTTTGTTTTTTTACTCGCGGGCATTTTTCAACATGTTGAAAAATGCGCAGCGACCTAGCTGAGACCTCGAGTACACGGGGACTACTCTCGAGCATGAAGGAGAGTTACAAAGACCTCCTACTACCTTGTGCCGACCATGCTGCGAGTATGAGTCGAGGGCCAACTCGCTAGAACCCGCGGATTAGGTCGCCCAAGTGGGACAACCCCTTAATGAAATGTCACCAACATGACGGCTGATTCTTGGTAATGTGGTCTCAGGGGTTAAGGTGGACCAGGAGCTTGTGGAAAGGAAACACAGAAGCATGCACAAAAGAATGACAGTACCTCTTTTTCACAGGAAAGGGGAAGCCAGAGTGTGAGGAGAAGAAAGACTTCTTGTGGCGTCTGGTGAGGGCTTCACTGTCAGAGTGAGGGCTAGTGGGGCTGAGGGGAAGGGGTTGGAGGGAAAGGATGAGAGGAAAGAGAAGAACATAGAAGAAAAACAGACATTTTAGTCGGAAGCTGCACAGCTAGACAGTGGGACATAAAACTAAATGTAAGACAGGAAGCCGGGATGCGCCTGAATGTTACTTGTCAGCCCCCGCACCAGTAGAGTTTCAATCCTATCCACATTCTCCATTCGCCCCTCCTCTGCATTGATGTGCACATTGAACAGTGAAGTACATAACGGGCTGTGAGCAGCTGACCGCAAGCAAAACGTTGGCAACATGGCTCAACATGACCATGCATACCCTGCCTTGTCACACACCCTGCTGATCTTCGGGGAAAGAGAAAATTCATGGTCAGCCCTACTCCAAAAGCAGAAACCCGTTGGACGCAAAGCCCAGTCGATCAATATTTGAGGCTTACATAACTAGGCCCACATCTTGCAAAAGGTATTAAAGTAAAGTATATTGATCTGAAATAAGCTACAGGTTGTAATGCTGTGTATGATTCATTCTAGACAGCATGAGGGGAGATGCCCAAACTGTGGAGACCAGTGCTTGGAAAATCAAGTTTCTGAGCTGCCCTTTTCAGGATTTTGCAATTGTTTCTGCATTGTTTTGTACTACATTTCTTACATACTGCTATTTCCAAATTAGACATGCTAGGAGTAATAATAAGCAAACAATAATTGTGGGCGTTTTTTCAGTACCTGTCATCGGGTGCCTGATCTTCCCGGCACGGTGCTGGACTGGGACATTAACAATGGAAATGAGTGAATCTGACAACTTACACCAACTAATCCACTGATCCTCAGTCATCAACCCACTCCAGAAATCACTCATGCCCCACGGCCTGAAGATTCAAACATCGTTCGTGACCTAAACTGACCCCCCCACCCCCCCCCCGGTCCCCCCAGCATTCGATACCACCAGTCTCCTCATTTCCACCCATTCCACAAACCAACATTGCCAGCCTCCCCATCCTTCTTCCCAAGGCCTCGCCATTCAAATGAGTTGAAAACTTGCTGATCCCGAAGAAGACTTTTTTTTTCTCCAACTTATTGGATAATGCTACTCCTGACATTTTTTTGCTGAGGTCTTCACCGTCCTATTACCATTATTCTGGTATAGAATTTCCACAAATTATTTCAACATGAAAACCACATCTGCAATGAGGTTGTCATCCTCACTTTTTTGAGAAATCAGCAGTTTTAATTTAATCACAGATCAATCTGGTTTTACTAACACCATCTCCCTGAAACTGGGCCAACAGCTGACTATATATTTTTTGAGCTTGGTGACCTCAGACACAACCTCAGAAGCCTGCTTTGGTTCCTTTCCCAATGGAAGTCTGAGTTGCAGCTTCGTGAACTTGGGATCATTCCAGACAGCTGCTGCTGAACTCTCCCACATCTCACAAGCAAAGAAAAATAGGATGAGGCCATTTAGCCCCTCCAGCCTGCCCTGCTTTTCAATATGATCATGGCTGATCTAAGTGGGCTTCAGCTCCTCTTCTCTGCCAGTTTTCTACAATCCTCAATTCCTTGATCTTTCAAACTTTTATCTACCTCCACCTTAAGCATACTTATTGATCAGGTGGCCACCTGCCTGGAATGATCCCAAGTTCAGGAAGCTGAGACCCAGACGTCCATTGGGAAAAGAACCAAGAACATGGCTCCACGAGGGTGTATCTGGAGGCGGGTTCATTAGATATATTTAAATATTTATCTATCTCCACCTTAGGGACAGAAAATTGCCCTCGGGGCAAGAAAATCCCAGAGATTCACTATCCTTTGAGTGAAGAAACTCCTCCACACATCAGCTTTAAATGCACGTTATTTTGTAGCTAAGTACCCTTGTTCATTACTCTGCTACAAGTGAAAATATCGGAACATCTACCCTATCAAATCTTATGGGCCTGTCCCACATACCCGACTTTTTAGGCGACTACAGGAGACTATGAGGTTGCCGCATGTTCGCTGGAGGTTGCCGGGGTGTCGCCTGCGTGGTGTTGAGTAGTTCCTGCATTCTCGTAACTACTCACGGCTTCATTCTGGTCACCGCTAATTTTTCAACACGATGAAAATTTAGCGGCGATCCGAATTTTTACGCCACGGAGAGTAGCGAGAATTCTCGTGACGTAGGTGCAGCGGTAGTGGGTCGCCAGGAGGTCATAGCTTGTCGCCGGTGCTGACCGGTGAATTTCACTGGCTCATTGGGGAAAAAAAACGTAAACAGCAGTTTTCAGAACCAAGGATAACCGACCAGTAATGTTAATGTCTGCCGAGCTTCACAGCCGTGTATCCCTGGCTTCTTAAAGTTGTCTCCACTCCTTCTCCCCACCCCGTCTCCCCCTCTCTTTTAAAAGACTTACATGACCCTTCCCGTACACTGTGCTTTCACCGTCTTAATTACAGCGCCAACCTTCCTGTTCATCGTGGTGTGTGTCTGTATCACATTGGCTTTGCACTGTGTGAATTTCACACAGACAGTGCTCCCCCTGCTCGCCCTGTTCCCCGCCTGCATAACTGGCTGGTGAAGGAAGCGACGTGTGTGTGTGTGTGTTCCACTCTGGCAGTCGCCGTTCCAGTCTCCAGTTTTTCGGCGACCTGCTACGACTTGACAGTCGCTGGCAGCCAGCTGAAAAATCGCCTAAGTGGGACAGGCCCTTTATGGGGCTGTCCAACTGCACGAGCTAATTCAAGAGTTCTCCCGACTTTCCCCAGATTCGAACTCAGAGAATTACGGTAATAGTCGTTCGGTGGCACTCGGGGCTCTCGAGGAATTTTCTCACCATGTTGAAAAATCTTCACGAGTCTTCACGAGCTTACCGCATTTCCCGAGTACCTGCCGTTAGCGTTACGAGCCGCTAAGAGACGTCCCGAGCGCCGACGTACGCGCAACGTACATTCTACGTGCTTACCACGAGTTTGATTTTTTTTTACACTCGGGAGAGCTCCTGAATTAGCTCGTACAGTGGGACGGGCCCTTTAGGATCCTGTATGTTTGAATATGGTCCTCATCACACATACCTCTAAACTACACGGAATATAAACCGTTTCACCTCTCTTGATAGGACAACGCTCTTGTCCCAGGAACTAGCTCAGTGAATCTTTGGACTGCCTCCAATGCTACTATATTATTTTTTAGATAAGGGGAATTAAAACTGTGTACAATATTCAGCTGTGGCCTCTCAATTTTCTGTACAACAGAAACAGAATTCTAAGCTTAAACTCCAGCCCCTTTGCAATAAATGACAACATACCTTATGCCTCCTTAACTCCTTGTTGGACCTGCTAGCTTGTTGTTAATCATGCACCAAAAACACTTACATTTCTGGTTATTACTACATCAGGGTGGTCACCAAGTTTCACATTTGTAAACCTCTACTTTTCCTTTAATGCTGATGAGTAGCAGAGCAGTCATTGCAAGGACTTCACTCATCTTTACATACACCATGTGTAGGAAAGAACTGCAGATGCTGGTTTAAATCGAAGGTAGACACAAAATGCTGGGGTAACTCAGTGGGTCAGGCAGCATCTCTGGAGAGAAGGAATGTCTGAAGACGGATCTCGACCCGAAACGTCACCCATTCCTTCTCTCCAGAGATGCTCCCTGACCCGCTGAGTTACTCCAGTATTTTGTGTCTACCATCATCTTTACATAGATCTCACTTTCAATCCAGATGCAAATGGCTGTAGCCTTGTAGGCTTGCTTCACAGTCCATTTGTACAGAGAACATGCTTCCCTGAGGCACTGTTCCTCATATGCCTATCCAGATCCCTCTAACTAATTGAAAACACTCTTCCCATTATTTCAACTTAGGAGCCGCATTTCCCTGTGGCTGGAAATGTACTTCTTGCATAATGGGGTGTCCTTCTGAGAACTGTAGAAACAACCACGCTAGTGGGTAAAATGTTACTGAAAATGACAATGTTAATTTCTAAGAAGGAACTACAGATGCTGGAAAATCGAAGGTAGACAAAAATGCTGGTGAAACTCAGCGGGTGAGGCAACATCTATGGAGCGAAGGAAATAGGCGACGTTTCGGGTCGAGACCCTTCTTCAGACTGATGTGGGGGTGGGTGTGGGGGGGCAGGAAGAAGAAAGGAAGAGGCGGAGACAGTGGGCTGTGGGAGCGCTGGGAAGGGGAAAGAAGGAGAAAGCAGGGACTATCTGGAAATTGGAGAAGTCAATTTCTATGTGGGTTTACATTAATGCTGTTCTGCAAACCTCACAACTGATCTCACTCTTTCTGTAACTTTTCCATACAGCATTAGGATGACCCACATACTTTTTGTGTCCCCTATGGTATGACTTTCAATATGTTGTTGCATCAGCCACTGTGGTACGAGTGTATTTTCTGCCTTCACCAAATAATGATACATTAGCAGTTCTATTCTTCTTAATTGTCAGAGTGCACACTAATGCCAAGATGCCAATGGATTCAGCACTGACAATAGGTTTGAGATGGTAACGCTTGAAGATGTAGCAGGGCAATAATTAAGTGCGAGTTAATTGAGAATAATGTTTAAATATAGAATAGTGATGATAGCTTGCAGTAAATGTTATGGCTATGTTTGCAATCCAGAGAAATACATGAGATTTCAACCATTTGATCTTTATGAGAAATGACTGGAACTGTTCCTGAGAACAAAGGATATCACTGAGGTCCAGTGAGAGGATGCAGAATGAGAAATGGAACAATGCACTGAAGGGCTACATTACGGGCTAGTAAGAAGCCCCAAGACTATGATGGGATGAGTGAGTTCATTAGAACAATGGAATGTTCTTATGAGGACGTTGAAAATATCCTGGACATTTCAACCCAGTTCCTTTGGAACTTTTCAGAGTTAAGTTTAGCTCTGCAACCAGAAACCAGTAGAAAAGACCAAGATGGGTCATGAGCACTGACAAGAGGTAAACTGGATGGGGAGCACAGGCTTGATTATTGCGCGGCAAGCTAACAAGAACATTCAGACAAAATTGTTAGGAGAGTGCTCACTACCCTCAGCAAAGAATGTTTTGTTAGCAGTTTTATTCTTCTTATTTTGTCATAATGAACACAAACACAATTTTAACCAGTGTTTAATGTTACAGTTGATTTAAAAAAAAAGTAACTCAATAAAGATACAGGTGCTACATTAGTCAAATATTTGGCAAATTGATCTAAGACTTGGGTGGGTACTAGAGAGTTGTTAAGGCTTATTTATGGTGTAGATTAAATAGTTGAAAGAACTAAGGAACTAAGGAATCTGCATAGATTCATGCTTGTTCAAATTAATAACCTTGTCCATACATGTTGGATACACGTCTCTATAAGATTTTACATGCATAGTTTCATTTAACAGTTACCTGATCTACAATTTAAAAAACAGAGAATTCAGGGTAGTATTTACAAGAATGTGAACAAGAACTGTGTATGTCACTTGTTCTGAGCTTTGACGTATTGCAGTACCAGCCACTGCAGTTCATGGAGCATTCTATAGCTTAAGTACAGGCCCAACATTTATTTATTTGACTCTGTCCGCCTCAATTTGAAATTTATAATTGAAAAAAATCACATGTGGTTAAAGTTTCACCATGTAGAAATGACAGCAGTGTTTATAAATAGTCTCCCCATTTCAGGGCACCATAATGTTTGGGACACAGCAATGCCATGTAAATGAAAGTAGTCATGTTTAATATTTAGTTGCATATCCTTTGCACACAATGACTGCTACAATGCTCTGCAGGCCTGCATTGCAGCCATCTTCAGCTTATGCTTGTGCTTGTTTTGGGGGCTGGTCCCCTTCAGTTTTCTCTTCAGCATATAAAAGGCATGCTCAATTGGGTTCAGATCAGGTGATTGACTTGACCACTCAAGAATTGACCATTTTTTAGCTTTGAAAAACTCCCTTGTTGCTTTAGCAGTATGTTTGGGATCATTGTCTTGCTGTGCCAATGAGTTTTGAGGCATTTGTTTGAACTTGAGCAGATAGGATGTGTCTATACACTTCAGAATTCATTATGCTACTACCATCAGCAGTTAATGATGTCTTCATTAAGACATCATTCACTTGTCTTAATGAAGATAAGTGAACCAGTACCTTCAGCATCCATACATGCCCAGGCCATAACACCCCCACCACCGTGTTTCACAGATGAGGTGGTATGGTTTGGATCTTGGGCAGTTCCTTCTCTCCTCCATACTTTGCTCTTGCCATCACTCTGATATAAGTTCATCTTCATCTCATCTGTCCACAAGACCTTTTTCCAGAACTGTGATTGTTTTTTTAAGTACTTCTTGGCAAACTGTAACCTGGCCATCCTATATTTGTGACTAACCAGTGGTTTGCATCTTGCAGTGCAACCTCTGTATTTCTGTTCATGAAGTCTTCTGCAGACAGTGGTCATTGTCAAATCCACACCTGACTCCTGAAGAGTGTTTCTGATCTGTCGGACAGGTGTTTGGGATTTTTTTAAATTATAGAGAGAATTTTTCTGTCATCAGCTGTGGAGATCTTCCTTGGCCTGCCAGTCCCTTTGCGATTAGTAAGCTCACCAGTGCTCTCTTTGTTCTTAATGATGTTCCAAACAGTTGATTTTGGTACGCCTAAGGTTTGGCTGATGTCTCTAACAGTTTTATTCTTGTTTCTCAGTCTCATAGTGGCTTATTTGACTTTCATTGGCACAACTTTGGTCCTCATGTTGATAAACAGCAATAAAAGTTTCCAAAGGTGATGGAAAGACTGGAGGAAAGACTAGGTGGTGAGAGCTCTCTTATACCTGCAATAAGGAGGCATTTAAACACACCTGAGCAATTACAAAACACCTGTGAAGCCATGTGTCCCAAACATTATGGTGCCCTGAAATGGGGCACTATGTATAAACACAGATGTAATTTCTACATGGTGAAACCAAAATTTATAAAAATACCCTTTAATAAAATCTGACAATGAACAACTTTAACCACATGTGATTTTTTTATTTTATTAAATCTCACATTGTGGAGTACAGAGGCAAATAAATAAATGATGGGTCTTTGTCCCAAACATTATGGAGGGCACAGTAGATGTTTTGTTAGAACTCCTTGTTCTAAAAATTCTAAAAAGACAGAATTATTTCAAAATGCTGGGACAACACTACAAAATATGAACCCGGAGAGTGAAAAATAGTTCATGTTGTTTTTTGTTAATGTAAGTGGCATAGGAAAACAAAGTCCCACTGGATGGTAAGTTGGTGACTCAAGTAAATGAGAAAGTTGACAATGCTTTTATTTTAACCTGGAGGCCAGCACGCCAACACTAGAGAAGAAAGAATGGATAAGGCAAAGTTCACTATCGCATTGAAAAGGGAAGGGGATAAATATCTGACAAGTATTTAGAAGGCTGCGGGGATAACTGATGAACTCTTTCAGAGAGCTATCGCAGATGGTCTCATCTGTGGTAAAATTCTATAACTGAATTGCATTGTTTAAAATGCAGATTTTTAATGATCAATTTATTATTTTTGAAGCGTAGAGTCTGAATACTTTTGCAATTATGCTTCGCTACAAACTTGGACTGTTTTCTCTGGTGTGTTGGAGGCTGAGGGGAGACCAGGTAGAGGTTTGCAACATTATGAGGGTAGAGAGTCAGAATCTTTATCCCAGGGTGGAAATGTTAAAAACTAGAGGGCATAGTTTTAAGGTGAGAGAGGCAAAGTTTAAAGGGGATGTACAGGGCATGTTTTTTTACACAGCAAGTGGTGGGTGCCCGGAACATGTTGCCGCTGTGGTGGTGGAGGCTGTTACGATAATGTGATTTAAGAAGCTTTTGGCTGGGCACATGGATATACAGGGAATGGAGGGATATGGATCACATGCAGGCAGAGATGAGATGAGTTTAACTTGGCATCATGCTCGACATTGTGGGCTGCAGGGCCTGTAACTGTCCTGCACTGTACTATGCTGCATTAAATGCTCACTCTATAAGCTCTCCTAGTGACTACCAGCTCCTGGAAAAAAAAAAGGAACATTTAAAAGAGGAATAATTTCCAGAAATTATTCTACCACTCATCATCAACTTATAATTCCTCCCCATCTCGAGACAAATGCTTAATTTTAATGTGGCCACAGCTTCAAAGGGGCACATTAGGTTCTGTTTCTGAAGAAGTTACTTGCAATTAAGGCAAGGATAAAGATTTAAACTGCAGGATGAAGTGCAATAAACTGCAGCTAAAATGCAGACAAGACAGAAAACATTGCAGAAAAAATAATATTGATTTGCAGTAAAAAAGTCAGGAGGTAATTTGTTTCAGTGGAGATCGGAAACAACTTCACCACAGATATACTTTTTTTTTTAGGAACCATTTTACGTCGGTTAATGGTGGTGTTGTTCAGTGGCTCTAGTTGCAAGCTAGCTGCTTCTTTCTTCAGCCATCGAATGGATGTCGATGGCCTGTATTTCCTGGCTGCATGTCCCTCTCATGTCTGATACTTAAGGAAACCACTCCTGGGAGCAGTTGCCAACCAGCTTGCTGACTGCCCTGCAGCAACAGGCCAGGCTGACTCCGTGAAACCTCTGCAGACAGTCCACCACACCCACCATTTTACTCTCAGGGCTGTTAACCCATTGTCCCACCGTGTTAAAGGGAGAACCAGTGTAAGTAGAGTGAACAAGGTGGTACTCTGATCTAATATGCCAAGCCAAAACATTGAAGTTGAGCCAAAAGTTGTGAAATCCACCAAGCCTGCGAGATCACTTACATTGGGCCTTATTTAAGCTACAGAGACAATGACTTATTCCACAGTGCAATGAAGTTGTACCACAGCCTGTGACAAGGGCTGGAGAGAGAGGCAGTATCATCCCTGGTACTGAGCTCACGATTGAAACAACAGCATCTTCCCTTTATCATTTTAACAGCAACAATGCAAGTTATGTTCCAAATATGTGACGTGATGGACAATTTTCAGCAGAAGCAAATAAAATTAGACATAAGCTACAGCCCTAGCTGCAATTCTCAGATAACACCCGCTTTCAAACAAAATCCTATGCACATTCAGTGTTGAAACACGCATTCTGCCAACACGAGTGTTGTAACACTTGTCAGCGTAATCCCAGGAAGGAATCCAATGGGAGTTGGTTTTAGGAGCAATTCCAAGCAACTAATAATAGAAAGGCCCAGCATAGTGCTCTTTGAAACATTGTGCAGTCACCTTACCACTTTCAGCAATGCCACCTCCGATACACAGAATCTCCAAACTAATACTGTTGGCAGCATGTAATTGTTACTCCTCTGGAGAAATACTAGTTAATTAGATATGTAAGGAAATCTTGTATATCTGCAGGGAACCCCGCAGCTCGCTTACCTGGGGACAGGTGAGAGCGGCGGTGAAGAAGAGGACGGGAAGATGAAGGCGTCAGATGAGTCGACTAAATCGGGCATTCCCGGAGAGGTTGCCACCGTCTCTGTGATTACAAGCTCGGGGTCCAGGATGTAGAGTTCATCTTGGGAAATTTCAGTCACGTAGTGCAAGTGCTCCTGAAAGAGTGTCCAGTAAAAGGGATCATTCAATGTCACATCTATAACATGAAGCTTTCCATTTACAGAACCCCCCCTTCTCATTCCTGCAGGGAAATCAGGGTGTCTAACAGTGCTTTACAGCAAATGGCACGTGCAGTTTTGTCTCTCTTGCGATATAAGAAACCTAACAGTAAAGTCCACAAACAGCAATGAATGCCCAGGTAATTCTTATGTATTAACTGTGGTAATTGAGACATGAATGTAGCCGGTGTTAAAGAAGGAACTGCAGATGCTGGAGTTCGCTCCTTAGATGCTGCTGCACCCGCTGAGTTTCTCCAGCCTTTTGTGTACCATTAATGTAGCCGGGCTCATTAGGGAAAAGAATCCTAGCTCTCAGAGTGGCACAGCACGGAAACAGGCCCTGCAGCCCACCAGGTCCATGTTGCCCGTCACTCCCCATTCACACTAACCCAACACTACTTCCATTTTATTCTCCTTTACATTCCCATGACTCCCTCCAGATTCACTTACCTTTAAGAGGTTATTTACTATCCAGCACACCTTTGGAATGTGGGAGAAAACCGAGGCACTCGGAAGAAACCCATTTAGTCATCGGGAGATCGTGCAAACTCCATGCAGACAGGGCAGGATAGGTCAGGTTAGAACCCAAGTCACTGGAGCTATGAGGCAGCAGCTCTACCAGCTGCGCTACAGTGAATGCTGCTGTGGGCGCATTTTTTTTGTTGCTTTTCTCATGTATATATTAAGTGGGTAATAATGCTGTCGCAATAAAATGCGAGGTCAGTATCAGTGGGACAAATGTCTGAGAAAACAATTTAGGTCAATGAACGCTATTAGAATTCTTTCATTGTTTCACCATTTAGATGTATTGATAAATTGAAGAATTAATTGGGGAATTGGGGAAAGGAACCCACTGGCTGATGGCATTCCATGCAACTCACGCTGGATGGATATTAGTCAAGCGTCAAGAGTGTTTTATTGTCATTTGTCCTGAAACGGAACAATGACATTCTTACTTGCAGCAGCACAACAGATGTGTAAACATGAGATAGCCATAAAATGCTGGAGTAGCTCAGCAGCACAGGCAGCATGTCTGGAGATGCTGTCTGTCTCGCTGAGTTACTCCAGCATTTAGTGTCTATCTACGGTTTAAACCAGCATCTGCAGTTTCTTCCTACACAGACAATACTCTGAAAACATATTGATAAATAATGAAAAAAGTTCCGTGTAAAAAGACAAACAATTAGAATGCAAACGGACATTCTTAGTGAGTGAATTAATCATACACCACAAATATGTTAACCGTCAAATCATATGTTAACCATCAAACAAATGCCAACATATTAGTCTTCATTCGATGTCTATTCTTACCTGTGCTCTATCGATTCTGTAAAACCGGTCAGCAGTTGTGGCTGAAAAAAAAAACAAAAGTCACATAAAGGATTAGACTTTGATCAGACAATTCCTAAAGTGCGTTACATTTATGCCAATAAAAGTGAATGTGACACATTTTTCTGAAGAATGTCTCTTATCGATTCAAATATTTTTGGAATGCATCAATAGCCAGAAGTTGTCAGGAAATTTGCCACAAAGCACCACTACATCAATTGGGGAGTGACCTTTTTGGAATGTTAGTTACAATGGTTATGGCCAGAATCATTCAACACTTTGTACAGAAATAACTCAGCATATCGCTTAGTGTAGTAAGCTATGATGGTCTGGAATGCACTGCCTGAAAGGATAGTGAAAGGAAAGATTAAATGATTTCATTTTACAAAGGAATTAGATAAATGCATAAAAATTGAAACATGAAAAAGAAACAAATAAGTAAAAGGAGATTATTTGCAGCACGAGATGCGTATAAAACATGGACATATATCAAGTTCAGGCTTATTAATTCTAAATTAATTTGCGAGTGTTCACAGAACAATCCCTGAAGGATTACTGAGGTTCACAGTGATATCCAATGATGATTGAAATGAACAAGATGTAGTTCTGTTGGCTGCAACTGGTTCCCGTCTACAATGAATGGAGTATGCTCAACAACGATGTCTGCACTTGGGAATGTGACGTTACTTTCCTGACCTTGCTGTCTCAAATCTGCAGATAAGCCTTTGTCTCCCAATATTTTATTTTCTTCGCGTTATTGGAATTCTACAGACTGAGTATCAACTATTACCACCAATTATTTGTTAAAATACACCCAAAGGCAGGAATACCTTTTTAGTTTTTCTGCATCAGGCATAAAATGGCTCTGTTCATCAGTTGCCCATTGCAGATACAAATTATGATGCTCTCTAGATAGAAAACAGGTGTGGTGCACACATACATATTAAGCATAAACCAAGTGTGCAAATAAACAAGGAATATAAATTCAGTAATCTTGCAGTACTTTAGCCTGTTACTTTTTAATGGAATGAAATGATATCTGGTTAGTGCAGGTAAGTGGTTTGAGATTAAAGATTAGTATTGATTTTACTGAATGACAGAGCAGCGCAAGGTGCTAACCAGCCTACTCCTGTTTCTGTTTCTTATGTTGTTATCGGCAGGTAGCATGTTCTGCAAAACTGATGCTGCAGTGCTGTGGTCTACATCTAGCCCGTGATCTCGCTCAAGTTAGTGAACATCAGGGAACACAGAGCTGTAAATTCAATTTTACCTTTGAACAACTTTTTTTAATGACCACATCTAATCATCACATCTTTTTGCCCGAGTACATGTAGATATAAAATGCAAAAGGTGTTCAGTTTCACTGCAATATGCAGTGAAGTAAAGCAGTCATCAGGAATTATCAACAGCAGCTATCCCAAGGGTATGCTGATGGCACAGCAGTGAAGGTTTGTAGCCCGGAGGCCTGATCTAACAGTGAAGAGATGAAAGTTTAAATCCCACTAATTCAACAAATAGATTTTCTTTTTAAAAAAACAATTAGTGTCAGACCGCCACATTGTTGTAAAGTTCCACTTGGTTCCCATGTGCCCTTTTGAGGAGGAAATGGATCATTTGTACTTGGCCTGGCAAATATGAGATCCAACATTCACAGCAATGTGATGGATTGTTATAATGTCCTCTGAAAAGCCCCTACAAGCCACTCAATTGTACCACAACCTCCACATTAAAGCAGAAAAACAATTACGTTGGACAGATCTCACAGCTTTGATCTAGCCGCTGAATTTGGAAATGCCAAAGTCAGTCTCGGCCCATCAACCTCACAAACTTGTTCTCAGGAAGATGTAGGGGACAGCGTCTAAACTGTGAGAGATGTCCCAGAGATATGCAGGGACACCCAGACACCACACGGACCAATGATTTCATCAACCACTCATGCATATTAACTGCATTGTGTGCGATCTACAAGATGTTCTGCAGTTCCTTCCAAGTGCATCTCCTGAATTCCCATTAGCCTGCCTTTTAGATAAGCACATGGAAGTGCAGGGAATGGAGGGAATGGAAATCCTTATGCAGTAGCTCCTTTAGAATAGGTTCACGCAAATGAAGTGCAGCATCAGGTCCTTGGTCCCACTGATTCTGTGCAGACCTGAAACATACATTTACACTAATCCTACACAAATTCCATTGTATTCTTCCAACATTCCCATCAACTCTCCCAGATTCTACCAACTCACTACACACTGAAAGCAATGTACAGCAGCCAACTAACCAACAATTGTTGGGATGTGGGAGGAAACAGGAACACCAGGGCTTACAGTATATCCTTGGATTTTGCAAAATGTATGAAACCATCACGGGAGTGATATCAAACATGGACATGGAGTACAGAAGATATTTGGACAATTAACCAGAAGCTTGGTTTAAAGAGACCATCTGAAATGAGGATAGGTGCAGGTGGAGAGGTTCAGGGAAGGATTGCAAAATCTTTGTGCCCCAGATAGAAACATAGAAAATAGGTGCAGGAGTAGGCCATTCGGCCCTTCGAGCCTGCACCGCCATTCAATATGATCATGGCTGATCATCCAACTCAGTATCCCGTACCTGCCTTCTCTCCATACCCCCTGATCCGTCTAGCCACAAGGGCCACATCTAACTCTCTCTTAAATATAGCCAATGAACTGGCCTCAACTACCTTCTGTGGCAGAGAATTCCAGAGACTCACCACTCTCTGTGTGAAAAATGTTTTTCTTATCTCAGTCTTAAAAGATTTCCCCCTTATCCTTAAACTGTGACCCCTTGTTCTGGACTTCCCCAACATCGGGACCAATCTTCCTGCATCTAGCCTGTCCAACCCCTTAAGAACTTTGTAAGTTTCTATAAGATCCCCCCTCAATCTTCTAAATTCTAGCGAGTACAAGCCGAGTCTATCCAGTCTTTCTTCATATGAAAGTCCTGCCATCCCAGGAATCAGTCTGGTGAACCTTCTCTGTACTCCCTCTATGGCAAGAATGTCTTTCCTCAGATTTGGAGACCAAAACAGACTGTATGCAATAATCCAGGTGTGGCCTCACCAGGTGTGGCCTCACCAAGACCCTGTACAACTGCAGTAGAACCTCCCTGTTCCTATACTCAAATCCTTTTGCTATGAACAATATGACAATACAGAACAAGGGAAAATAGCCATAGAATCATCTGTTGCAGACAATTACTCAAAGTGAAGGTAGTCACTAGTAGCAACTAACAGGAAGGCATCTGTTAAAAAAATATGTTGAATTCAAAATGCCATAAGCTGCAGATAAGTTGAAAATGATTTGGAGAGATAATTTATCAGTCACAAAGGATGGATGTCATTTATGATTCTGATAAGGGGTATTCCAATACAATGGCAAGGCTGCAGACCTGAGGAATTTGGCATGGAACTAGGGTCTCGACCCGAAATGTCACACATTTCTTCTCTCCAGAGAGGCTGCCTGTCCCGCTGAGGTACTACAGCATTTTGTGTCTATCTTTGGTGTATCTGCAATTCCTTCCGACACATTGTGAAAGGATAACCATGGATTTGGAAAGTGAAGGTACATTCAAGGATTTGAGTAGAAATGGTGGCTGAAGGTTCAGCTGCAGATTTAAGAGTAGAGCAGTCAAGAATGTAGACATTGAAGAACAGTGGCAGGATTTCAAAGGAGGACGGACAGTATCCACCTATCACTTGCCTGTTTTTGACCGCCCTTCCAGCTTCATCCCACCCCCACTACAATCAGTCTTTAGAAGGATCCCAACCTAAAACATCACCTACACATGTCTTCAGAGATGCTGTCTGACCCACTGAATTACTCCAGCACTTTGTGTCTTTTTTTTGGAAATCAGCACCCGTGGCTCCCTGTGCTTGTTTTAGCTGAACAAATGATCAAGGGAGAGAGGGAGACCGAAAAATAATCAGGGAGAAAAATGATATGGGTTTATCATTGTCACATGTACCGAGATACAGGAGTTATCAGGGTTAAGAACGTGGCTGCTAGCACTAAACATAATATACAGCAACAGGAGTGCACTGCACTAGGCTTCTAAAAATCTGTCTCATTCAAAACAAAATGAAGATGGAATAAAGGCGATTGGAGTGGACAAGGCAGGGTGGTTAGTCAAAGGACATCAAGTGATGAAACCTCCAGAAACACATCCAAAGAGTTGTTCATTCTATTTTCAGGTACATACTACCTTTAATCTTCCATTCCTGAAATAATACAATCTCCCTTGCATGTATAAACATATAAACTCATTATTACTGATAATCATCGATGGCACTGACTTCACCATAGTTTTATGAGTTATGGCATATCCTGGATCGTGAACAAAAGGCTGTAATCTAATATTGAACTGAAATGATGCCTGCAAGCCACCCACTCTTGGCCTAACTCAGCTGATGCACCATTCACCCTCAGCATCTGATGCACCACAGGCAAGGTTGCTGCTGTTGTGAAGAAGTCACTCTGCACTGCTACATGCAATTATGCTGTAACGGGTCCCTGCTTGTGGTTGAACCGTTTGAGAGCAACAACTGGAAATAAAACAGGCTGAACAAATAGCCAAAGAATACAAATCCATTCTCTCTACCTTCCTAAGTGCTGGTTTCTCTGAGACTCCTGACTGACTTTTATAGTCTATTAAACAAGACTTTTCGTCGATGTGAGGTGCCAGGGCTGCTATTCAATGCTGTAAATAAAAAGGCTGCACAGGCAGAGGTTTGTGACGAGATTCAGCCTGTGGAAGCTACAGCCTTGGCAACAATGTAAAACACACATACACTCTTGAAGGATAATTAGTGGGGTACTATAGCACGTCTGTTCGAACACACAGTCACAGACTATATTTCCTTTAGGAAATATTCATTAGCAAAGTAGTGGAAAACCACCTAGTCCTGAAATTCAATAGCACTATTGCCGAGTCCCCCACCATCAACATCCTGAGGGATTAACGCTGACCAGAAACCCAACTGGACCAGCCACACAATGGTGAGTGACATGAGCAGAAGAGATGCTGGGAATCTTGCTACAAGTGACTCACGGGTGCCAAGCCTTCCCAGCATCTTTGTGACACAAAGCAGGATGAACACAGCTCCCAAAGACATTCAAGAAACCACACGAGAAGAGGAAGTCCACTTGATTGTCACTCTCTCCATTCATTCTTGCCACCATTAGTGGTCCCAAGTACTAGTTAGTACTACAGTGGCTTGCAAAAGTATTCATACCCCTTGAACTTTTCCACATTTTGTCACGTTAGAACCACAAACGTAAATGTATTTTATTGGGATTTTATTTGAAAGACCAACACAAAGTGGTGCATAATTGTGAAGTGGAAGGAAAATGATACATGGTTTCCAAATTTTATTACAAATAAAAAACTGAAAAGTGTGGCGTGCAAAAGTATTAAGCCCACCTGAGTCAAGACTTTGTAGAACCACCTTTCGCTGCAATTACAGCTGCTTTTGGGATATGTCTCTACCAGCTTTGCTCATCTAGAGACTGAAATTTTTGCCCATTCTTCTTTGCAAAATAGCTCAAGCTCAGTCAGATTGGATGGAGAGCGTCTGTGAACAGCAATTTTCAAGTCTTGCCAGAGATTCTTAATTGGATTTAGGTCTGGAATTTGACTGGGCCATTCTAACACATGAATATGCTTTGATCTAAACCATTCCATTGTAGCTCTGGCCGTATGTTTATGGTCGTTGTCCTGCTGGAAGGTGAACCTCCGCCCCAGTCTCAAGTCTTTTGCAGTCTCTAACAGGTCTTCTTCCAAGATTGCCGGGTATTTGGCTCCATCCATCTTCCCATCAACTCTGACCAGCTTCCCTGTCCCTGCTGAAGAAAAACATCCCCACAGCATGATGCTGCCACCACCATGTTTCACAGTGGGGATGGTGTGTTCAGGGTGATGTGCAGTGTTAGTTTTCCGCCACACATAGCGTTTTGCATTTAGGCCAAAAACTTCAATTTTGGTCTCATCAGACCAGAGCACCTTCCTCCACATGTTTGCTGTGTCCCCCACATGGCTTGTGGACAAACTGCAAACCGGACTTCTTATGGCTTTGTTTCAACAATGGCTTTCTTCTTGCCACTCTTCCATAAAGGCCCGATTTGTGGAGTGCACGACTGATAGTTGTCCTGTGGACAGATTCTCCCACCTGAGCTGTGGATCTCTGCAGCTCCTCCAGAGTTACCATGGGCCTCTTGGCTGCTTCTCTGATCAATGCTCTCCTTGCCCAGCCCATCAGTTTAGGTGGACGGCCATGTCTTGGTAGGTTTGCAGTTGTGCCATAATCTTTCCATTTTCGGATGATGGATTGAACAGTGCTCCGTGAGATGTTCAAAGCTTGGGATATATTTTTATAACATAACGGGCTTTAAACTTCACCACAACTTTATCCCTGGCCTGTCTGGTGTGTTCCTTGGGCTTCATGATGCCCAAGGAACATTGTTTGTTCACTAATGTTCTCTAACAAACCACTGAGGCCTTCACAGAACAGCTGTATTTATACTGAGATTAGATTACACACAAGTGGACTCTATTTACTAATTAGGTGACTTCTGAAGGCAATTGATTGCACTGTATTTTATTTAGGGGTATCAGAGTAAAGGGGGCTGAATACCTTTGCACGCCACAGTTTTTTATTTGTAAAAAAAAATTGAAAACAATGTATCATTTTCCTTCCACTTCACAATTATGTGATACTTTGTGTTGGTCTATCACATAAAATCCCAATAAAATACATTTACGTTTGTGGTTGTAACATGACAAAATGTTGAAAAGTTCAAGGGGTATGAATACTTTTGCAAGCCACTGTATCTGTAAAAGGCACAGTTGCTTCCCATCCAGATAACCAGGATAGCACCTTTCATTAATGCAACCTTTACTGCCAAGGAAAGAGGCAACAGTTGCCTTGGAATATCACTTCACCCAGAATGACGTGGAAAAACATTTGTCTTTTTTGTCAAACACCTGGAATTTATGACATAGCTGTATTGTTTGAGTACCTTTAACAAAAGCTACCTGCACCTTGCAGTGGTATAGGTGGCCCACCGCCACCTTCAAGGGCACATATTGATGTGGAATAAATGATGCCTTCCCTGGTGACACCAATAAAATATAATTTAAATATCCCATCCCTCACCACCTAGCAGTTAAGTTCCTGCACAGTTCAATGCAGTATTGACCTAGGAGATCATCTTCTAACAAGCAGCATTGGGAGCGCATTCCATCAAAGAAGTTAATAAGGCATCAAACTGCCGATTAGGTGGTTATCAATGATCCCATTCATCTCCACGATTGAGATCAGCAGCATCCTCCTGGTGTCTTGCTCAATATTTATCCCTCAAACACAATACTTGGTTATTTCTTTATGTGGGACTTTCTCGGAACCGTGGCAAACTGTGGAAGAGAAACTGCTTGGGACCAAAGCAAAATCCCACACCAGTGGAAATGAAGCATTTATTTTGGGGGCAGAAGAGTGAGAACAACAAAGCAAATTAGGGATGAATGACTCGACATAATACTGGGTGAAATGAGTATTTGACAATTAATAAGATATTACTGTGCGTTCTAATTTGGGATTACATTATTTAGGATTTAGGATTCATGAAACAAACCTCTCTATCACTTTCACTTAATAGAGTGTGTGGTAACCACATATTTTAAGTAAAGAAAAGAAAATGCTTTCAGAACTCAAGCCAAGCAAATGAGAGCAAAACCTTTAAAGTGGTTACAAAGACAGGAAATGCTTTAAACTGATAGCACATTTGTCTTATAAAAATGCTTCATTCATTCTATGTAAATTGGTAACTCTGCTCTAGAGGGACTTCCGTTTTTTATGATGAAAGGAAGTACACAATGGACCAATGTTCTTAGCTAAATAAATCATTGTCAATGAAAATTAATTATAGACTACATTAATTCAAAATTTACAGAATCTTCCTGCAGGACCAAGAAGAAACATCTGCAAAAATAATCAGCACTGCCTTTAATTGCACACATTGCTTTTTAAGTTATTTCTGTCGAGTCACTCTTTTCTGATGATGGGGTAAGTTACATTTTGAACCATTAGTGCAGAACAACCTGCAGACCTTTTCTTAATTGTGGGTGGCACGATGGCGCAGTGGTGGAGTTGCTGCCTTACAGCGCTTATAGCGGAGACCTTACAGCGGAGACCCGGGTTCGATCCCGACTACTGGTGCTGTCTGTACGGAGTTTGTACTTTCTCCCCGTGACCTGCGTGGGTTTTCTCCGAGATCTTCAGTTTCCTCCCACACTCCAAAGAAGTACAGGTTTGTAGGTTGATTGGCTTGGTAAATATAAAAATTGTCCCCAGTGTGTGTAGGATAGTGTTAATGTGCGGGGATCGTTGGGCGGTGCGGACCCGGTGGGCCAAAGGGCCTGTTTCCGCGCTGTATCTATAAACTAAACTAAATTAAACTGTTTTTAAACATTTGATTTCCAGCATAGGATGTGCAGAAATGAGGTGTAGGCACTGGGTTTGGCTCTTCTTACCCTCCCCACACTGACGGCTTATCCAGTCTGTGCCAAGCATCAAGCAACAATTTGTGCGATCTTACATCATTCCTATTTGATTCCCACCATGTCACAACATGGTCTCCGGATTCTACCACTCACCAACAATCTAGAGGCATTCAGCCAATTAACCTACAATGCACAGGTTTGTGATGTGGTGGGAAAGTGGAGTATATGGGGGAAACCCACATGGTGGGAACGTGCAAACTCCAGACGGACAGCAGTGGAGGTCAGGATTGGACCCGAGTCACAATTGTGTTTCCAAGCTCACGACTGTGTGCTTACTTCAAAAATGCCTTATCATCGCTCAATAAAGTTTTGGAAATGTTGAGGTTGCGAAAGACTCTTCATAAATGAAAGTTTCTCTTGGCTTTTAAATAAGGTTCTGATGACCTCCCAAACATCCTGATTGCCATGGGACAGAGAGAATGAGAGCGAGGGGGGTGAGTGGAAATCACTGGGCAAAAATGGCAGGGAACTTTAATGAGGGAAAATCATTAAAGTGGCAGATGGTAGAAATGCAGGGTGACTTGGGCAGGTTGGGGGAGTGGGCAGATGCATGGCAGATGCAGTTTAATGTGGATAAATGTGAGCTTATCCACTTTGGTAGCAAAAACAAGAAGGCAGAATACCATCTAAATGGCGTTGTTGGGAAAAGGGGAAGTACAACGGGATCTGGGGGGCCTTGTTCATCAGTCTATGAAAGTAAGCATGCAGGTTCAGCAGGCAGTGAAGAAAGCGAATGGCATGTTGGTCTTTATAACAAGAGGAGTCGAATATAGGAGCAAAGAGGTCCTTCTGCAATTGTACAGAGCCCTAGTGAGACCACACCTGGAGTATTGTCTGCAGTTTTGGTCCCCTCATTTGAGGAAGGACATTCTTGCTATTGAGGGAGTGCAGCGTAGGTTTATAAGGTTAACTCCCGGGATGGCGGGATTGTAATATGCTGAGAGAATGGAGCGGCTGGGTTTGTACACTCTGGAGTTTAGAAGGATGAGAGGGAATCTCATTGAAACATATAAGATTGTTAAGGGGTTGGACACGCTAGAGGCAGGAAACATGTTCCTGATGTTGGGGGAGTCCAGAACCAGGGGCCACAGTTTAAGAATAAGGAGTAAGCCATTTAGAACGGAGACGAGGAAACACTTTTTCTCAGAGAGTTGCGAATCTGTGGAATTCTCTACCTCAGTGGGCGGTGGAGGCAGGTTCTCTGGATGCTTTCAAGAGAGCTAGATAGGGCTCTTAAAAATAGCGGAGTGAGGGGATATGTGGAGAAGGCAGGAACGGGGTACTGATTGGGGATGATCAGCCATGATCACATATGGTTATATGGTTATATGTTATATGGTTATATGATCACATTAAATGGCAGTGCTGGCTCGAAGGGCCGAATGGCCTACTCCTGCACCTATTGTCTATTTTCTAAATCTGAAATCAAAACAATGCTGAAAATACTCAGCAAATCAGTTGGTGTCTGAGACAGATTTCGATTGACCTGCCATGGGGTTCTTAGAGGAATAGGTGAGAAGATTTGTCGTGGTTAATTTTTTTCTAAAACTAGAGGGGTCCTTGGCTATTCAAAAGATTGGTCTTTGTCAGCAAAAAGCTACTCCTTCTCTGCTGCCAATTCTTATGTAGAAGGTCCTTTACCACAATTTATCAACTTCAGTCCAGGATTTACATTGCACGTTACAGTCTGTATATGGGGACATGTCCATCCATGGGTCCCAACCTTAGCATGATGACAATAGTATAAGTGGAAGGTTTAATCCAAGTTCAAAAACCCAACTGCATAACTTGGGTTGATACACCATTATCATAATAAGAGAGCAAAGCTTTATCGAGGTGCCTTCGTACATTGAGAAACGTATCGGGGGACGGATCTATTTATCGATGCCTTCCAATAATTATCCTTTCATCAACCACTAATTTAAGATTAATGTGGCCATGTATTTCTTCGCTGCATGGGGGAACATTTCATGCACAAAATGTTTGCTGAATCTCCATGATTTCTTCACTACACTAGTATCTCATAGGGTGAGTAGGGGCTGTGTAAGTTGCAATATAGAGTCATAGAGTGATGCACTGTGGAAACAGTTTTCGGCCCAATTTGTCCACATTGGCCAACATATCCCCGCTACACTAGTCCCACCTGCCTGCATTAGGTCCATATCCCTCCAAACCTTTCTGTCCATGTACACGTCAAACTGTTTCTTAAAATGTTGGGATAGTCCCAGCCTCAACTAACTCACCAGAAGTTAACGAAACCAGACTTTAATTTTTGTGCTCAATTTATTTTCTGAAACCTTGCATGCCAAGTACAGGTCATGCTAATTCCAACAAGTCAAATGTCAGCCTTATAAAGTGAGGGTGCTCATTAATTGAACAGATGACAGAGGCATAGGAGGATGTGATCCTGCCAAACTACATCATGAACATGGCAACAGAGAACGTACAGCAGTTGTCACCTACTCCCTCCCCCCATCACCAGCATATAGCGGACATTATAGTCCTTGGATGGGGCTGCTAGGCTGAGGCTATAGCAGTAAATGCTATATCAGTAAATGCTTACTCTCCTAAATGAGTTGGACAGGCTATATGCAGGAAGATTGTTCCCGATGTTGGGGGAGTCCAGGACAAGGGGTCACAGTTTAAGGATAAGGGGGAAGTCTTTTAGGACCGAGATGAGAAAATCGTTTTTCACACAGAGAGTGGTGAATCTGTGGAATTCTCTGCCACAGAAGGTAGTTGAGGCCAGTTCGTTGGCCATATTTAAGAGGGAGTTGGATGTGGCCCTTGTGGCTGTAGGGATCAGGGGTATGGAGAGAAGGCAGGTACAGGATACTGAGTTGGATGATCAGCCATGATCATATTGAATGGCGGTGCAGGCTCGAAGGGCCGAATGGCCTGCTCCTGTACCTAATTTCTATGTTTCTATGTATGGGAAACAAGAAAGCCCAAGTGACAATCTTTCACCTTAAGGTATCGACAGAAAAGCAGTCAAGTTGTCATCTTGCATTAACTGCTCTTAAAATCTCAGGAAACATCACATTCGATGCAAGTAATGGAATGGCATCGGAGACCTATTGTTTGCTGTCTCTGAACCAGTCAGAATTTCAGGACACTTACTGCATGCTGGGGCACTGCATGTGTGTGATGGAGCAGATGGGGGTACTTAGGGAGGAGACTCAAGGTAAATATTTTCCCACAAACGGCTTCAACATGACAAGATGCACTGAGGGATGGATAACTAAAGGGGAGCTTACTAATAGCATACAACAGAAAGCGGGAAAGAGTATAGGAGTGACAGTGAAATCAAAAGGGGAGTTTGGAAAATATGAGAAAAGATTTGGTAAAACAGAGCCACAGAGTCATACAGCACAGAAACAGATCCTTCAGCCAACTTGTTCGTGCCATCCAAGATGCACAGAGTGTTTCTTTGAAGAGAAGATAAAATTAGGACTATAAAATCAGAAGACAAAGAGAGAATAAATAAGAAAGATGTATTATTCGCAGAGGAGTCAATAAACTTCTGACAGCCCCCTATTTTATGTAATTGGTGGAAAAATGAGAGGGGAGGAAGGTTTTTTTTCCACCCAGGAGATGATTGGTGTCTGCAACAGGCAGAAAAATCATCGCATGTTGGCAATACTTTGATGTGGCTTCGAACAGCATTGATCTGAAAGATTACAGGCCAAGTGCTGGGAGGTGGGATTGTATTTTTTCCGACTGACACTGTCTCCTTCTATGTCTTCTATGATTGCTTAAATGTTAGTACCCCAAGACTCATGCCGGCAGACCTATCACCTTTAGACAAATGATTGCATACCTTTATTACTCCATAACTGGAAGGATCAGCATGAACCAACATCTATCGCCTTCATATTTAATCAAACAGAGCGTACCATTAAATTGCAACCCCCAAAATTGACTGGCTGCACATATTGAGCGAGTTGACTGCAATTCTCTATATATCCCTGGTGATCATCAAGAGTGCTACATAGAAGGCACTGTTTTCCACAAGGCGATTGACCCTACCAGGAGAACGATATTATAAACAGCAGGTGGGATGCACTCAGGCAGATGTGAACAAAGTCTGACATCTTAAGAAGCCATCACAGAGAGAATCATATTGGCCTGACATAATATTGAGGCAAATAAGATTTCTAATCCATTCTTGTATGCTTTGGATCTGATCGCCTTGCCCTGACACAGTAATCCCAGGTATGCTGACTGGGAAGAGAAATACTTTGATTTGGTAATGAACATTCCTGCAATTTCAGTAATCTCTCTCAGCATCTTGTGCAGGTGTGATCTGCTGGAGAATGGAATACATCTGCCAATTCACTGTCTGTCACACTGTTCTCTGGGACACATGATAATAAAGCACTCTACACGTGGCTGAGGCCTCTTATCAATCACAAAGCTTCCCAGCGCAGTGTTCGACGCCTGCGAGTGCGCTGAAAGCATCCTTGCAGTGTGCAGTGACATCCCATTAATTAATCTGTCCATTGAGTTATTTTTGTTGCGATATAGTGCCATTGATAGAGATTGTCTAAAATTGTGAAGCCAAGCAGAAGATACCCTTATTTCCCGATAACCATTCATCGGGACTGTATCATTGTTACATCTCAAATGGAGGGATAGGCCAAACTTCCAGCACGCCAAGAGGAACTCCCGTCATTCATGAAGAGATTGGGATTGTGAAGGGGTTCCCAGAGACCTACATGTGTATACCTATGGTGGGGAAGTGAACAATGGTGGCTAATCAATGCACCAATTCATCTTCTGTTTGAAAGGAAGCAGCGAGGAAGTCACATGTTCCAGATCAGTGATCACTTCAGTTGTCTGAGGAGGTCTCTCAGGATCTAATTCTGGTTCTGAGGTAGTTTATGAGGCTAATCTGGGACCAGCAGACTATCAGAGCTGGGCCAGTGGGTGGAATTGGCTGATAGTTTGGAGATGGTGTATTCTCTTTCTGCCATTTATGTTAAGCTGCTTTGAGCTCCCAGCAAATGGACTCAAGGTACTCCATTCATTCCCAAAAGTGCCTTCCCCTTATTTTGTGGTTACAGGCCAGGCTTACCCATGAGGTTTTGAGAACATAAGTCTTCCAACTAGTAAACACGTGTCATGACTGAACTTGAACACACTGTGTGTTTCAGGAATTTGGTGTTGCACATGACTGATAGGCCTGGTGGTCGGTGCTGACCTAGCATCATTGAGCCATCAGCATTGGGGATGTTAACCCAGGAAAGATCTCTGACATTGGTTCACTTATCCCACCAGTGGATTGGAAAGATTTTGCAGAGTTGGTGTTAGAGGAATGTCTCCACAACTGCTGTAGGTGGTCCATGATTGAGAGATGCCCAGAAAGGAAGATGCCCCTGGTGCCTTGTAGACTACGAAATATGTTCCAGATTTGAGGAACACATGTTCTTGATTCAATGGTCCGCCCCAATGTTGTTGATTTTCAAATAGTTGAAAGCAATGATACATCAACTCTGTCATTAATTTACGGTTTTAGTGCAAACTGGCTGCCAAGAAATATGAAGCAGTCCATGTTTTCCGGGTTCTCATTGAAGACCTTTGTTTTGAAGATGTTTGGTATAAATTCATCCTTGCGTACACATCAATGAATGAGTCAACAATGATTCAGAGCTTGGATATGAATTTGTACATATGTGCATATGCAAGCCTTGTACCGCCTCTGCAGCCTTCATTGGCATCAGCCTTCTAACTTGCAGCCACCACCACTGAGGGAATGAGATGGTTAGGCACTGGGTGATTGAGGATCAAGACATTCAGGGTCCTGCAATCTATTTCTTACAATCAGCTTTTATTTCCAATCATCAACATCTACAGATGTTTTGCTTTTTCAGAGTTCCAGAGCTTTTATTATATTTTTCTCTTTAGCCTTGAGTTCTCATTCTTCATCTTCTGTTTACATCTCCTGATATTTTATGCAGGTCATCAGCGATGAACCAAACTTTAGCAGCTTGTCTCAGCTGCTACTCCCACCACATGCAGTGTCTCTTGGCCTCCAACTTTTCACAGACTTTCCTTTTGTCATTGAGCTTAAAGAAAGGTCCTGACCGGAAATGTGTAAGTAGGAACTGCAGATGCTGGTTTAAACTGAAGATAGACACTAAAAGCTGGAGTGACTCAGCGGGACAGGCATCATCTCTGGAGAGAAGGAACGGGTGACGTTTCGGGTCGAGGAAGTGACCCAAAACATCACCCATTCCTTCTCTCCAGAGATGTTGCCTGTCCCGCTGAGTTACTCCAGCTTTTTGTGTCTATCCTGACCTGAAATGTCACCTATCCATTGCCTCCATAGATGCTGCCTGACCTGCTGAGTAACTCCAGCACTTTGTCTCTATGTCTTTCAGTGGAATTTAAAGCCTACTTGATTCCAAAGCCTTCCAGGTTCTTAATAAAAGCTATTAACTTAAAACATTAACCTTGTTTGTTGTTCTCCAGCAGATATCATTTGACCAGCTGCGTTCTTCCAGCAATTTCTGCTTTTACATCAGAAACAGACCTACAGCTACCTGGACCAAGGTCCATTAGACCATTTGCAGAAGTACTGATGATAGAGGTTGGACATGTTTATTCTGCCAATCTTAAAATACAAAATCAGTACAGGTTCCTTGGTAAATCTTATACAGAAACGTATCATTTGGCCCTCCCGTCCTTTCTGCCATATAATGAAGCTATGTCTAATTTATGACGCAAAATTCTATCAGTTCCAGATTCAAAGTGCCAACTGACCAAGCATCGCGTGCACTTTGCCAGAGATAAATCCAACTTTGCAGCTCTCTACTTACAGAAATGATTACTTACTTTACTTCCAAAAGGCCTAATCTGCCTTCTCCGAGAGTTACTAGCTCTTACTTCCCCTACCAATTAATGGAACTAACTTCTATCCATCCCACCATCTATCCCAAATAACCTTTGAGAAAACATGAGGGAATACACACATGAATTATGTAATCTTTCTTTGTATTTTAATGTCTGGAGTCGAAGAAACATTATAGTAAATCAAACTCCATTGTCTGCTAACGCATCCTGAACTGCTGAGAGATTCTAAGTGTGCTCCAACCAGAGATTTGATTTGCTGGAGAATAATTTTTGACCCTGGAGACACAAGAGACAGCAGATGCTGGAATTGAGCAAAAAAAGCAAAGTGGTGGAGGAACTCAACAGGCCAGGCAGCATCTGTGGAGAGAAATGGGCAGACGTTGTTTTGGGTCGAGACCCTTTCTCAGCTGAACATTAGACTGATGAAGAGCCCCAGCCCAAATCATCATCTGTCCTTTTCCTTTCACAACTGCTGCTTGGATGGTTCAGTTCTTCCAGCACTTTGTTTTTTTACACAATAAAAACATTTCTCTTGTATTCTACTCCCAACAAAAAGATAGCATAAGACATTTTGATTATTTTCTGCACCTGTCCAAAAAATATGAATGACCTATTTGGATCCCAAGTCCTCCCAAGGCTTTTAACATTTGATCATTTATAGTGCTCTTAGTACTAACCTTTTTTTTAGATCCAAAGTGAATGATTTTATGTTTGCCCGCATAATATCCATTTGTCATTGTTTTAGATACTAAATTGGGTAACTAAATCTTTCTGCAACTTAATACTTTTATTGCATTATAATTGATTATCCTTTCAAGAGTAATGTTGTCTTATACGGATGGATGCTAATTTTGCTGGGTTCTGCACTGTGGAATTTTGTTGACAGCCCCATCACTGATCTGTTGTGACCTAAAGCTCTGAATACATGCCAATGGGAAAATAATAACTTGAAGTCACAAATATACGATGGATGAGTGACAAAGATTAAAATTCACAACATCCAACAATCCTGGATTTTGTTTTTCAAGGTAAACATAAGTATTTGCAGAATGTCAGAACGTGCAGTACAATATATAGCAGTTTTTATTAGCAGTTCTCCCAAGTACTCACCGTGACATGATCCACCTTTTAAAGAAACAAGGTAAGTATATAAAAAAGACAGAGAAGAAGTCCTGTTATACATATTTCACAAAATTGAGGATGACAGAGGAAGATCCTAGAGGTGCATGTTCACCTGTGTTGTTTTGAGACTTTGCCACTTGTGGATCTCCAGACCCTCAAATCAACCCGAGATGTCACATGCCTCTGCAATCACTCCTCAAAACACCAGATGAAGTTGGGTGGCAAGGCAATGAGGCATCCTCAGTTGGCTGATGATTTAGATTAGTACATGAGGATGGTGGGTAAGGTATGACATGCTGATGTGTCACGATCTGCTCCGAGGAAGTCCTCAGAGTCTGAGAAGCCAATAGAAGCAGACTCAAAGACAAGCGACACATACAAGACAAAAATTAAGTTTGCACCATGCCCTCAGCACTCTAATGTCTTGATCACAACAGGGATTACATGCAATACTTCAAGGGTTAATAAGATGAGAAAATCCTTAATGCCTGCAAACGTTTGATTCAAGCAAACATAGTGGAATGAAATCACAAGTTTCATGAATGATTGAAACACACAACATATTAATAGTGTTTGCAATGGACCTCTCAAGCAATCCAAATACTTTGATCTTGCATTCTTGTTTCTAATCAAAAGGGATACTCACGGGCCACTGTTCTGAATGAGTTGGTAAAAGTTTTGGAAGAGTATACTAAACAGGAAGACTATGCTAACGAGAGGCGGTGTATTTTCAGTAAGGGCACTGTTTTAACTGAGTATAGACTGCTTCATTTTGATGTCTATACATAGCATAAATTGATTGTTTCCCTCAGACTAGAAAGCAAAATACACAAGGATGTCAGGAGATAGTGTATTGAGTTTTATTGTGCATGAAGTCCAAACAACACCCAGGAGGCCTCGGGGCTGAATGCCCAGAAAGATAAATCTACAATTCCTTAAAATAGCTTCTCTCAGAAGGATAAAAAAAGGACCCAGGCTCAAAATGTCAACTTTATCTTCTTCTCTTCTTGAATGTTGTCTGGTCTACAACAGGTTCCTTGGATTTCCCATTGTTTTTACAGGTAAAACCTCTTGTAAAGTTGTAAACTCTTGTAAATATAATTAACTCTTATTTCACGTGCCTTCCCCGTGGGCTACCATGTGCTCTTACTCTAAACTCTACCTCACTCGGTTGTTCCTTTATTGTACTTTAGTACTACATTTTTGCACTACTTCAGGTTGCACAATAATCGTTGCACCATTATACAGCTTTACACTTGTCGTATATTAATGTTGTATTCATCATCACAGTATGTGCCGTATTTCCCGGCAATGAAGACGCACCTGTGTCAAAGACGCATCCCCATCCTGAGTTGCTAAATTTTGAAAAAAGGTTGGCAGCACAGGATCAGAGGTTTGGTTTAGTCAGTAGAAAGGAAGATGTGAAACTCCTCCAAGGAGGCAATGGGGACCATAGTGCCTCCATCTTCACCTGTCCCACAATGCACTATGCGGTTCAGGTCTGAGGGGCGGGGACTTCCTGGCTCAGGGAGATCACATAATGGGGGGAGAGAGAGAGAGAGAGAAAAAAAGAGAGCGGGAGAGAGAGAGAGAGTGAGACAGAGCAGCCAGCCTTCCACCCAGTAGTTACCCGCCAACTACCACCTCCACCATTGGGCCTGTGCCGAAGGACACCGTGGCTGTCTGGCGGGCCGGCCAGCAGAAGGCCCTGAGGTGGCGGCCGGTTCCGCTGCCCGGTCCCGGTGGCCGCTCGCAACCACCCGAGCTACTGAGTGAGTTGCTGGCATGATCCCCGACCCCCTCCTTCTCAACGCTCCTGCCTCCCTGCAACTTTACCCCTGGTGGCCCAGCCAAGTTTACTATTTTGCCGTACTGACCCAGGCCAGACTCCCCACATGCTGTGGAAGGAACTCTCCCCCCCCGCGGCGCTGTCCTTTTACAACCACTATCCTGAGGGATAGCCATGTCTATCTTTCTTGACTAACAATCTAACCTTCGGCCTGCAAGGTGCAGGTAAATTTTCGGGCCTTATTTTCGGGTAGAAAATAGCGTCTTCTCTGCCGGGAAATACGGTATACTGTTTAATCTATGATCTTCATGTGAATGAGTGATGCCATTTGAGTAGAGTGTATGATGATAAACAAATCTGATTCTGAACTGGTACCCTGCTAATCAGGATGCAAGATCCTCTGTTTAGGCTGATCTTGGATTAAAACCATGATAGCATAGATGTTCCCTCGCAACTCATGCAACATCAAAATACATTATTTTTTAAATAGAGTTTTAGTATGCATTCTTATCAGAAGAATCAATACTAAAAAATATTGTACAGGATTGATCCACAGACTTCTGTAGGTATGCTCCATTTTATATTCTCAGGGCAAAAACAGAAATATCCCAGTCTGAATTTCAAGTGTGACTGGTAAATGGTTAGATGTTCAAAAGGCGTGAGAATTGCAGGACTAGTTCACATTGAGCAAAACAAGTCACCCATCTTTTAATTTCTTAAATATATGATCAAAACTACAAAGAGGATTCATGGATGTGTGAGGTTTAACATGACAAATATATTTCAAATAATTGGATATGGCCAAATGACTCTCAAGGACCAAACTACCATGAAAACAATTGTCATCCCTTGAAATATTTTCAATAAAATCAGTCTGAAGTATAAATGTCATGTGGGCATTTGTAATTGGAGTGAAGGGTGCTGAGATCAATGATTCTCAGGGGAATCCTTGCCTCCAAGTAAAATACGCCATAAACCGCTAAGAGATTCAGCAGAATAGGAGGTGGCCCTTTTATTTCTTCCAGATATTCCAAAATGATAGAACTGTTAAGGCCCTATTCAGAATATTATACACAAGTCTGGTCTCTTTATCAAAGAAGGTATGCGGTCGTGAGAGAGGAAGTGCAGCAGTTTCACCAGATTCATCCCTGACTGGGAAAACTGGGCAAATACTTTCTCCCAAGATTAGAAAAGTGAAAGGTGATCTCATTGAACAGGACAACATTTTAATGGTGTTTTACAGGGCAAAGCTGGTGTTTCCACTGGAGCGAGAAGCCAACCACAGGAGACTGCTGATGTTAAAATCTGGAGCAAAAATTCAAACTACTGGAGGAACACAGCAGGTCGAGCAGAACCTGATGGGTGGAAAGGAACTGCTAAGTGTTTCGGGTAGAGACACCTTGCATGAGTCCTGATGCAGGATCTCGATGAGAAATATCGACAATTCTTCCCCCCCCCCCCCCCCCCCCCCCCTCTCAGAAGTTGCCCGACTGCTGAATCCTTCTTGCAGTTTGCTCTTCGCTCCATAGGGGAGAAGAAAATTCTTCACCCAGCGGATGGTAAATCCTCTTATTGATTAGTACAGATGTCAGGAGTTATGGGGAGAAGGCAGGAGAATGAGGTTGAAAGGGGAAGATAGATCAGCCATAAATGAATGGTGTAGACCTGATGGGCTGAATGGCCTAATTCTGCCCCTATCACATGAAATTATCTTTGAAAATCCTCTACCCAGTGAATGAGGCAGTCACTGAATAGATGCAGGCAAGATTGTTAGATTATTTTTATATGAAGGGAAGCAACATCATAGGTAAGGACACAAAAATGACAAATGCGGCAAACAATCTGTCATTACTTTACTAAATGATGCAGCAGGTAAGAGTGGCCAAATGATCTTCTTTGCATTTATGTTCTCATGTTATGGTCTGAGCAAGGCAAACTTTGAAGCAAGGATATTTTGGGTTCATAATAGAAATGTTTCATAACACGCCATTCAGGCAGGTTCTGGGCAGGAAAGCTGCATGGAGCATAAGTCATCCAGCACTTAGAGAGTGAAAGGGAAACCACAGACCTGGATCTCAGTCTCCCTATCAGAATACTTATCCTCATGTGCTCCATCACACTTTGCACATCTGTCGCAATAACAACAAAAGCAGTGGTCGTTCATTGCAGTGGTTTTCTTTTAACTGTAATGGGAGTTCAAACTGTTTTGTTCTTCACTAGGACAACTCCATAAATCGTGCAAAACTCTTTTAGCTACAATCTGGTTTGCTCGGAACCCAAGTAGTGAGCTTTCTGTTCTAACAATTTCATTAATGGGTTGGTTTCTGAGAGACCTTCCCTCAGAATGTACGATAGATGGCAAATATCCGCCAGAAAAAATAAAGAATAAAAACATATGTAAAAGAGATGTGGCTCTAGAAGCCTGTTGCCACTGTGGAGGACAAGGAACTCGAGGCATCAGGGGATCTCAAACTATCCAACAACATAGCTGGAGAGGACGGTAATACAAACAGAACTGTTTAGAACTGGAGGCAGAATCTTTGGCATAGACTCCACAGGTTTGCTGAGAGTTTGTGGAGAACTGAACTTGAACTTAGCGGCAGATAGGCCTGGTTTGCCCATTCAACCTGTCCTTTCCATGCACAACATTCCACTCGTCCTACGCGCAAAGCCTGACAGCTTCATAGTTTGCTATGTGCCATCTTGCAAAGTCTATACGCAACAGAAATTGGTAATCCTCCCCCTTCGTTACTCTCAGGGAAATTATAGCCACTGGCATATCCCTCTGCTGTAAAATGTGATGGATTCAGCTGAGGTCAGCATCATCTGTCCACTGGCCAGTTCACAAGCTCCTCTAATTTCATCATCAGCAATCTCTCTTTCTAACCATAGAACGACATTCTGCAAAAGGTTAAACCTTGTATCCTCTAAGCAGGGCTGGATCAACCATTAAGCAAAATAAGCATGTGCTTAGGGCATCAAGGGAAGGTGGGCACTTCAGAAATGGTAAATAGTTTACGGCACAAAATAAATCACTTTAACCTTGCTAAAATAATATTTGAAGTGGTTTATTTTCCATCTTACTGTTAGTTTTGTTTCATTTTGAAAAATAAAAATATATTTTATGGTTTATTATGTTTATATTTTGAATTACATATATATGGGGGCACCAAAATCTTTTAAGTCCTTAGGGCCTCTATGGGTCTTAATCCGGCCCTGCCTCTAAGGTATTGGCAGTGCCTCATGACCTTTGACTCGTCTAAACAGGCAGCAGTGAATGTATTCACATTTTTTAAGAACATGTATTCCTTTCTTTGTTTGTGGTCTCCCTGCCATCTGAAGCCAAGTGAACAAGCAGATGATTTAGTTGGAAGCTCGAGGCAACATTAATTTATCACTGGTTGTTTAGAATCCTATGATTGATGACAAACCCTTCCCCCGCATATGTCCCTTTAGCTCTGTAAGCCCTGTCGATATGGCAGCAGTCATACTGGGAAGGACCATGTATCTCACAGTAAGTTGTAGTCCACAAATGCTGCCCTCCCACCTTTCTATATCCTATTCATACAAACTTGTGACATGTCTTTAGCACACTAGCTTTTATCATGGTCGTTTTAAATCACCTCTCTTTCAGTTTTCACCAAGACAGTAACTGCTCATTCTTGAAGGGTCCCACAGACGCAGAGACATTATAAATCTTACCCAAATTCCCCATTGAAGAGCCAAGTCAGTAAGATCAGCAAACTCAACGCACACCCACGGAGGGAGTACCGGATGTCAAACGGTGCTGACTTCAAACCAAAAGAGCCAAATGACCTCTCAGGAGGACACAAAGACAATGGTATAGAAATTCAGATGCCTAGGGGTGTTTTGTTAACAGCTCCATGCAGTTGAACATCATTTATTTTTCCACATTAGAATTCAATTGCAACCATTTCCATGTCCAATCACACCATTCCAGATATTACTTGTGCATATCCTGTCACAATTTATCCTTGCAAGCTTCAATAATGTAGTTAAGTCTCCACATTCTCTAAAAAATAATACATGGGAATTATTGGGAATTACTCCAATTATTTAAAAAAAACCTTCTTGGGATTTGAGGCCAGAATAATGTTATTTGTACTGCAGGCATTTGTCTAGATCACTCAAGATCATTGAAGCTATTACCCCAGCAAGGCGAACTGCGTGCTTTCCTAACAAAAAGGAAAATGGGTTGTAATAAAATAGAAGGCTGAGAAGAAATTGACTTTCGGATAAGACAAAAGGACACTTTTATTTGTGGAAATGGCTTTTTCAGTTTGCAAAATTACCTGGTACCAATTCTTCTCATTACAGTTCATTAATTTTGTCATCCTCCTTTCCCTGAAATATTTTTTCTGCAGACGGCAGCTCTACCAAATGGAAGTAGAGTGCAGTCTCAGCTGGATAACTGTTGCTGAACAGAAGTTTTTTTTTGCTGGCCACAGGGATGTCAAAGACAGCACTACTTATGTCAGGTACACTGATTTTAATAAAAAAAGGAATGCCAGTATTTTCACATGCATATTTCCATAACTACTATTTATCACCATTCGACAAGGAAATAAAATATTCCAAATCAACTGACACTTGCACACATTGCCTGTCAAACTTCCATATCCAGTGCATAAAAAGGTTAAGGTTCACAAACAATTGCTGTAGAATAGGTATTGAAATCATGTGCTTAATGACAAGTATATAACTCATTTTTTATTTACTAGCTAGGAGTGGATTCCTGAGTAGCCCCTTGCGGCAAGTAGAAAATAGACTGGACAAATCTGAACATTGCATTCTCCATCCAGACCTGGATCACAACAAAACGGACATTGGAGTGGGACGGCTAAATGAAGATTGCACGCAAGACGCTAGCTTCAAGTTAGACCAAGGCACGGCTGTTGGTCAAGTCTTCCTTCAACTCCTCCTTCCCATGGAATTATCTTGAGTCTGAGCACAGCAGTGCTTATAGGATTTCATTATCGCAAGTCAGCAACTATTGAGACACTCTGGAAAGCATTAAGCGATTACAGGCCACCAGGGTGAGCTGCTGGCAATGATTCGCCCCAACGCTGAGTCTCAGGACAACGGGAAGCTAGGTCGAGTGAAAGAGCAGCAATTAGCAAATCTGAAACTCCTGCCGGGGCCAGACGTATAATTAGGCACAGCTGTTACTGGAGATGAGACATATTTAAAGGCAAGGGGAAAAAAAAAAGCTCTCAAAAATTGAGAGCTAACCACAGACCCAACCGAGCAGCCACGCTCACGTGTTAACTAGTATTGTATCTCAGGCAGCTGAGATTACATCTGCCGCAAGTGTGCAATTTTCATGGGGGTCAAATTCACTTAACAGGGCAAAAAATTAGTATTTTTTTTAAATAGGCAAGTTTGTACAAAAAATAGTGAGGTACAGCCTGGTAATTGCTTAATTTTCAAAATAATACAAAATGATATCAGATTCTAAAAGTTGACTGCGGTTTACCTTTTGAAATGCAAAATGTTGGGAGGAAAGAAATGCACTAGATTTCAACACACAAAAGCTCTGCTGGAGGGCTGCTTCCCACAGACCCATTGAAAGGATTCTATCTGACTGACCTTGCAGGTCAAAGGTTTACGGTAATTTATGAGGGCATCCATTTTGTCACTGCCAATGGTGAACAATGCCCCGGAGGGCATAAGGTCTTGGATTCCAAGTACTCGCACTAGAAAAGACAGAGGAAATTAGAGTTTAAAGAATGCCTCTTCTCGGAGGGATACTTTATATTTTTTGAGGAGGGGAATGTGGTGGTCTACGCAAAATCTCAAGAATCTGCTCCATCTGCTTTCAGCCGGCAGCTAGTGTTCTGAATAGAGACTGGCAACTTCTCAAACCGCACCCGACTCCAAACACAGCAGCTCGTTAAATCAATTACGAAGTCGGAGTACCTGACCCGATCGCTCGTGAGATTTACAGGTGGGTTATGTTGGGAACGACTGGTGAATAGTTGATGCCAGATGCGCTGAGGATAGGCTTTCCAAACTGGGAAACAATACGTGGAGGCTTGGACTTGATAGAATAGATACAGGTAGTTTATGGTGTGCTGAGAAACTGAGTCTGATAGATTCCAGTCTCATAAGCATCTTACACTTCCATCAACCTTAATAAAATTTCTTCCAAATCTCTGCTACCCATATCCTCTCACATCATGCTCTGGCCTCATGTTATCCAGGGTTGAAATGTGTTCAACGCAAAATTCTTATCCTGGTTTTCTCATCCTACATGTCTTAACACTTACCGTGTCCAGCAGCAATATCCTCTGAGGGCTTTACATTCCCTCAATTCAGATCTCCAACCCAGTGCCGGTGCTAGGACAACAGACCTTTATGGCCAAGATCAGACTCTACATTTTTAACAACTTTGAATTTGAAGGATACAAGACAGCGCTGGAAATATCGCGAATCTTGAGTACTGCCTCTGTGTACTTTACTATTTTTACACTTTAGTATTTAAGGATGATTGTTGCTAAATATGGTAAGATTGTTACTGAATTGTATGGGAACATGTGACGATAAAGTACTATTGGAAAGTACCATTGAGATCTATTTCTTCAGACCACCACAGCCTTCGGCTCTAGAATACCCTCTTTCATTCATTCCCTTAACACATTCATCATTGATCACCTATCCTAATATTTACCGATCTGATGTGAAATCTTATTGAGGCATCTGTGAACTGCCCTCACATGTTTTACAGTATTAAAAATGCTCCACAAACAGTATGTTGCAGTTTCCACTTTCCTGTTGGTAAATGGGGCGCGCTGGCTTTTTATAAGTGTAACTAAGGTTCGTTGGTTGAGTTTTGTGTCTGAGTTAGACATGTCATTTAAAGTCCAGAGGGACACTTTGGTGCAGTACCGATGCAGCTCTACAGACATATAGTCATTTGGATAAAATACTAAATAAATGCCCTTGATAGACACAAAGTGCTGGAGTAACTCAGTGGGACAGGCAGCATTATTGGAGAGACGGAATGGGTGACGTTTCGGGTTGGGACCCCTCTGAGGAAGGATCTTAACCTGAAACGTCACCCACTCCTTCTCTCCAGCGATGGTTCCTGTCCCGCTGAGTTACTCCAGCATTTTGACTCTATCTTCGATTTCAACCAACATCGGCAGTTCCTTCCTAAACAAAAGCCCTTACTGCCCTCGTAGATAGAAGTAAAAGATCCCATAACAACTAATTTTAAGAGCAGGAGAATTTTCTCCACTGCTGGTCAACATCCACAGAAACAGGATAGAGGATCGTTATCATGTCTTTATGTGTGGGAGCTGGCACAGGACAAATTGAGGCAGTCAGCGGTGATATGTCTCAATGCATCAGTAATTCAACAGCTGCAAATGGACCCTGTAGTGGTAGAGGCACTGACTCACAAATCCAGTATCTCAGGTCCAATCCTGACCTCCAGTGTTGCCAAAGCAGAGTGTGCATGTTCTCCCTGCGATCGTATCGGTTTCCCCTGGTTGCTCTTTGATCCCCTTGCCAAACATGTGGGTCGGTAAGTTGTCAATTATCAATTGTCCCTGGTGCGTAAATTGATGGTAGAATCTGCAGGGAGTTGATCGAATGCGGGAGAAGAAAATGGGACTAGTGGAGGAATAGTGTAAATGTGTGCTTGATGCTCAGTAGAGAAAATAATTGGGCTGAAGGCCAAAGCCATACGTGCTGTTAAATTCTGTGACTAATGCACTTTGGGATGTCCTGAGGTCATAAATTTCCAATGAAAGAGGAAATTTCCAAAGACTGTAAATAATAGTGACAAAAAATGAACTAGGCTTCCTGAGGCAAGGTCTTGATGGTATTTAAAAGTTAAGGAATGAGCGCAAAAAAAAGCATGACTATATCGAGGACAAGCCCAAGACTGGATCAATTCTCCAGATTCATGGCTACCAAGCAGGAAGTCTTCACAAAACGTCTGATATATCATGAGAGAATCAAGATACATTTCAACTTAATTATAATGTACAGAGGAACATCACTGCTGGAAATCAATTGAACTACTGCACCCTGTGGAAATTAATATTCTGTATTCATTCATATTATCTGAGGACTTAGTAATGAAGATCTGAGGTCAGCAACTTGAACTCAAAATGTGTGGTGTTAAAATGTTTTAAAAGATTTAAACTCCTGCCTACACCAGTTGCCTATTCAATTCCAAGGGTATTGTGAGATTCAGCAAGCAGGACAGGCGGACTATGCTGCACTTCTCAAGTAATCGCACAAATGGTGTTGCGCTATGAGAGAAGCTGCTTTTTTTAAAATTCAGAATTATATTACAATCTTTTGGGGGAGCTACTCACTCCTCCAGAAATCCCTGCTCTGTCTAAGGGGTTCATTCTTTATGATGTGTTGTGCCATCGTTTCTACTTTAAACATTGATGTATTAGTACACGTCAGCTCATTGAGCCCGGACCACCAAACTTCCCCTCTCCGAAGTTCTGTTTCCTTCTATTTTGCTCTTTACTCCCACTCTCACTGCCCTTCATTGCTTCAACTGCTTAGTTGTATTATTATTTTTTAACTCTTCCCTTCGTTTGCTGACAGGCTTGTTTCTATTTTCCGTCTACGCTCTCTTTCACTTTCATACTCTGGATCATATTCTCTGGTACTTCATAAATTAACTCCTCTCTCGACACATCTGGATATTTGTTTCCTTTCGCCCACTATGCGTTCAGTCTTGCCCAGTAAGTAGTCTCCCTCCTGCAGCAGTTCAAAAGAAAAATCCTCAACCCTGCTTTGATACCATTTAGTTTGCAGAGAGGACTGATGTTTATTACGGTTTACTTTCAAGTAACTTTCTTTGGTCTGAATAATCCTGCAACATGTTGTCCATATTCTTTTTCATTCTTCGCCTGCGTTTACAACTAGTACAGCACCAAAGCATGCAGCTTGCCTCTCACTTCAGCGGGTAAATTCAAAGTGGGCTGCGGCACTGGGCCATACCAATCAAGAAGGAACACGATACGAGTCCTGGGTCAAATGCCTAATCTTAGGTGAGAGTAATGAGCATCACAATTGGTCTCATACCCTGGCTGGGTAGAAAGAAAATGAATCACACAGGTTCCCCAAACCAGTGATCTTTGTCAGAACTTCTGTTACAGGAGATAAGCAGACCTTGTTGCAGGCTGACTGCCTAGGAATGTTGCTGGATGAGACAGCAGATTAGGTAGCCTTCAGACTATGATCGAGAATGCTGCCGAGATCAGTATTATTGCACCAGTAAAAGTAAAATGACAGAAGGACCCAAAAGATCAAATGAAGACAAATAACACCAGCAAATATAACAACACCAGGGGCAGGCAACACAGTGGCACAGCAGAACAACTGCTGCCTCAGTGCCAGAGACACGAGTTTGATCCTGACTACGGGCGCTGTGTGTGTGAGCTTGTACATGACCGTATGGGGCTTCTTCGGGTGCTCCAGTTACCTCCCACATTCCAAAGTCATGCAAGTTCATTGATTAATTGGCTTCTGTAAATTGCCCCTAGCGTGTAGGACATAGAGGTAGTGATCGATGGTCGGCTGAAGGGCCTGCTTCCACGCTGCATCTCTAAACTAAACTAAACCATTCCACAAAAAAGATAAAGTTGTCCTCCAGTGCAGTGCAAGGCAATTCTGCATTGACAGAGGTGCGACATTGAGGGAGAGCAGGGTAGCCTCCAGAGTCCATTCACCTCCTTATCATTGTCAGTATTTTACTATGTTCAATTGTCCCCTGTCTATACCTGCTTGTAATAGCCATCGTGCTACCTGATCAATTAATCAACAAGTGGTCAAGGAGGGGAAAAACATCAAAATTGGCAACTGACAGCAAGCTGCGGAACTGGGGCAATAGTTGGGTAAAATGTATGATTGTGGGAAACATACATAGCTTAGAGGAGTAGATTGGTACGTGGCAACATTTACAAATAAAAATTAAAATATAACCCCAATAATAAAATGGGCGGCACTATGAACACATTTTGGAACTCAGTAGGTAGTTGCTGCCTTACAGCACCAGAGCCTCGGGTTCCATGCTGAATATGGGTGCTGGTCGATATGGACTTTTGTACCTCCAGATGTTTTCATTTATTTAACTGTGATAGTTTTAATTTCACTGTTGTGTTTGGAACTCAGTAGGTTAGGTTAGTTTAGATTAGTTTAGAGATACAGCATGGAAACAGGCCCTTCGGCCCACGCAAAATCCCCGTACACTAACACTATCCTTCACACACATGGGACAATTTACAACTATCCCAAGCCGATTAGCCTACAAACCTGTATATATTTGGAGTGTGGGAGGAAACTGGAAATCCCATGACCTTTGTAGGTTTTTTCCGGGATTTCCATTCCTATGGCATTTGATATTATTTACAAAGTAGGCATTGGGAAACTGAATATTTCTATTCCATATCCCTCTTCCATCAGGTTCTGGGATCCTGAATAATTATTACAGCATATTCCTCTCAGTAGTTTGTGACAAAATGAATATTTTTCCATTTTCCCATCTCAATAGACCCTATTAGCAATCCTGAATCCTGAATTCATCAAGTCCTCCTCCTATCTACACCATTGTCCTCGCTCTTCAGGTTCAATGAATGATCCAAATAAACACAACATAATATTCCCCTTTCACAAGGATGTGTGATTTCTTGAATAAACATTATATCACAATGCTCTTACCAGGGTCTGCAAGATCCTAACACTACAGAAAGCTCCGTCAACCCATTCTTATTGAGACCTGAGTTATTAATTCACCGTTTTTCAACAAGGTCTACAGATCATAACTTGAAATGATTAAGGAAGGTCATGAGGTCATAAATGATAGGAGCAGAATTAGACTACTTGGCCCATCAAGTCTACTCCACCATTCAATCGTGGCTGATCTATCTCTCCCTCCTTAACTCATTCTCCTGCCTTCTCCCCATAACCCTGACACCCATACTAATCCAGAATCTATCTATCCCTGCATTAAAAATATCAATTGACTCAGTCTCCACAGCATACTATGGCAAAGAATTCCACAGGAGAGAAAGAGCAGTGAAATTCATAAATGCTGCACCAAATTCTCCACAATTCCACATTTTAATAGATGTGCTTGAGCTAGACATCCAAGTAATCCAGCAACTTTAAGAATGTTGCCACTCCTTGTGTAGGAGTCATTTTCTCCTGAAAATGCAGTACTAGAGATTAGTTGTGACTTGGATGAGGCAGTGGATGGAGGGAAGCAGCTTTGTCTTTGTATTTGGGTGTTTGACGGGTGCTAAGTGCAGTATTGTTTCAGTGTTGATCTGTGCTAGGGTTTATTTCCAAACCACTGACTGGATACAACATATATCTAAAAATGGCCGGCACACTGTAAGGGTGATCGTTGCGTCCAGCAATTTATTGCTTTGGCATTGTCCTTTAAAAGGGTTTGTGCACTTCAGTGGTGCACCTTGCATCCAATATTCATTCCTTTGAAATTCCCTTTTAAAGGACCAATCCGTGCCAAACAAATTGCTTAACTGAGTTAGATGGTGGTCGATCTGTGGAACATTGCCGCAGGTGGCGATGGAGGCCAAGACTTTGGGGATTTTTAAAGCTAAGATTGAGTGGTTCTTGATTAGTAGGGGCATTAAGGTTAAAGGGCGTTAAAGGAAGAAAAATAGATCAGTCATGATTGAATGGTGGAGCAAACCTGATGGGCTGATTGGCCTAATTCTGTTCCATGTCTCCCTGTCCAGGGTCTTGTATCCCTCCATACCTTACCTATCCATGTACCTGCCTAATTTATTTTAAAATGTTGTAACTCCTACCAGTAAATCTCTACTCCGTCCACCTTCCATCGAGGGGATCTATCGCAGTCGCTGCCTCAAAAAGGCTGGCAGCATCATCAAGGACCCACACCATCCTGGCCACTCACTCATCTCCCTGCTACCATCAGGTAGAAGGTACAGGAGCCTGAAGACTGCAACGACCAGGTTCAGGAATAGCTACTTCCCCACAGCCATCAGGCTATTAAACTTGGCTCGGACAAAACTTTGAACATTAATACCCCTTTATCTGTTATTTGTACTTTATCAATGTATTTATTCATTTGTGTATTTACGTGTATGATGGTACATGGACACACTGATCTGTTTTGTAGTCAATGTCTACTATGTTCTGTTGTGCTGAAGCAAAGAAAGAATTTCATTGTCCTGTCAGGGGCACACGACAATAAACTCTTTGACGTTGACTTTTGTACCATGTATGTGCCACTGTCAGTGTGAAAAGGCTCCCCCCTTTTAAATCTAAATATTCACCTTAGTGAATATAGTATTGTGGCTGTTCACCTTATCCACGCCCTTCGTGATTTCACATGCACCCGTAAGTCACTATTCGGCCTCCTAAGCTCCAGGGAAAACAATTCCAGCCCAAAGTTTCAGCCCAAATCATTAATATAAATAGCGAACAACAGTGGACCCAGCACCAAAACCTATGGCACGGCAGTTGTTACAGGCCACCCCTCTATCACCACCCTTCAAGCCAAGGAAGGAAATAATCCTTTGTTTCCAAATCCTTCAAAGGCATTGGACAAATATAATTCAACTATTTGGGAAATCCAATTACAATGAGAATGCTTCTCTAGTGTGCATAAAGCCTTTGAAATGGGTACTTACAGTCCAGAAAACACCATTTTGGAGACAGCTTCTGTGAAGACAAGGTTCTAGACTTGTTGCCATTGTCCTCCTGCAAAAGAACATGAAAGCAACCCTTTAGTACATAAAATAACTTTCTTTGTGAACATAAAGTACAATGAGGTACAATGGAGCTGTTGATTTATTGTTCCCATCTCAAAATTGGAGAATATATTGGGCTTGAACCATTCCGAGCCACACAGGTGAGGAGAATGTGGGTTTTATGTTCTGGTTTGCCACACATCCCCTATAGATCAAGGTAGCCCACAAAGATTCCCTGTCCCAAAGAACAAACCACTCCATCGGCTGTTCCACACATGGATGTGGCCACAGGTAGCATGTTCATAATGTGGCCTTAGAGACGTTAATTAGTCTGCTAGATCTTCCACTACTTGACATTGTTCAAAACAGAAACAAGTGAATTCACGACAGCGTCAAAGGGTGCAACACAATGCATAGATAAAAACCAGGACAAGACCAACATCAAGGCAAGAAGACATAATCAATAAAGAAGCCACAGGCGTCCAACGTAACAAAGGCAATAAAACAGGCCAACTGTTTTGACTAGATCAAGCCAGTGTGCGTGATATGAAAGTAGTACAATTGAGGGAAACAACTGCTGAATTTGAGGCTGGCAATTGTTCTAATAGCATCATCATCAGATTCTCGGGATTCAGATGGTGAGAGGGCCTGGATTTTACTTCGGAGTCACGTGAGTGACTTCTCACCACCAGCTCCTTCATAAGGACCGTCAGGTAAGTACTTACTTTACACCCACAGGATGGACAAAGGAAAACGGAAGGCGACACTCTCCAGGAGCCGTGGTGCATCGACCAGCCAGCGGCCTTTGTAACCGGAGCTGCAAGCACCACCGGCAGCTTCGGGACGTTTGGGGGTAAGAATGCGGAAGTCGGGCGCTCCCGTTACACCAGCGCCCGACTCATCACCTGAATGGTTCACCGCACCGGAGCTGGAGCCTGCTGACCCAGACTTCGAGCCCCCATCCCCCAGAAAAAGGGGGGGCAAACAGGTACGTGGGAAGGAGCTTCGCTTGTCACCAGCGACCTCACCCCGAGTTCCAGCTGACCCACGGGGACTGGGCCGGGGGACAGCTGCACTGCAGGGGAGCCCTGCAGCTGCACGCCGCCACGTACAACTGCCAGGGATATCTGTCGTAGAGCAGTCTGGCAGAACTACTGCTGCGTCGAGCAGGCCTGGAGGAGCAGGTGCTGCGGCAAAACACCTCGTCAGGCTGCGGTCAAGGGCGTTGGTGGCAGCAGTAGACGGTCGGTCAGCTTAGCTGTGGGAGCGGCCGACCATGCGCCTCCACGCCGTTTATTGGGCGATAATGGAGGTAAGCCTGCACGGACTCCGGGGAGCCAGGTTCCGGGGGCCGGCGCCGATCCAACTCACCTGCCTTCGTATCAGACAGGTGGGCCGCCACAGCCTGGGAGAAGACAGACTAGCGGAGAGTCCGTGCGGGAGTCGTATGAGCCTACTCGGGCGGTAGGTCACGACGACCTGCCATTGGACCCTAGACAGCACCTTACGGAGGTGTGGTCCGATGGTGGAAGCCCCAGTGAAATCGCCGGGCCTGGGGAAGTCGGCTTGTCCGCTGCAGGTAGCAGGGACGGTCGCATAGAGCGGTTGGAGCTCTTAGTGGAGCAACTCCTCCAGCGGGACAGGGACCGGGATGAACGGGACTCGCGGGCCTCTACTAGCCACGCCAGGAGTCCGCTCAGCCTCTCGTCTTCACCAGCCAGAAGTGCCAGGAGTTGCCCGGCCGCTGTATTTGAAGACGACCCGGGACTGCCAGAGACCGCTGAGCCAGAGCACGAGGAGGATATGCTGGACGTGGTGGGCAGGTTTGCCACGGCCACACAAACTGGAGAACCCCTGCACCACAAACTGGCGGGCACCATTGATTACCTGACCACTCACCAACTTCAGGGTCAGGTACTCAATGAGACAATGGAGAAAATAAAACCACCCGAGAACTGCATCAACCTCAGTGTTCCCCTGGTCAATGCTCAGATCTGGGGACATTTGAGCACGACCACCAAGATGCAGGATGTCCGTCTCCAGCGTATCCTGAAGGTCCTCTCCACGGGCATAACGGCGTTTGCTAGGACCCTTAACGGGGACAATGTGTCCAGTGAGCAACAAGATGCTCTGGCACTCTTATGCAACGCCCAGTATGAAATCAACTGCCTGCGTAAGAGCTCCATAAAGCCCACTCTCAACCCCAAATTCGCGGGGTTGTGCCGTCCACCTACCGCTCCACCGCCTCATCAACTGTTTGGAGATCTGTCCAAACGAGTAAAGGAACTAGACGAGGAGGCGAAAACAGCGGGTCTTATGAAACCTCCTCCGACTAGACCTCACCCATATCACCGGCAACAACCATACACCAACTGGAAACCGCGGCAGCCGGAGAGGATGCGAAGGGCCTATCCCCCTCCACTTCCCAACCACAGCGGCCTTTTTTAGGGCAAGGCCAACAGCGGCCTGCATGGAAGATGCGGCCGCCATCCCGACAACCTCCACAACGTCCACCCAAAACGCCATACGCCAGGACCCGCCGTTAACCATGGAGGCAAGGGGGCCTGGTTCCTCTCAGACAGTAGCATCCCTTCCTGCACAAATTGGTGGACGATTGCGGGCCTATTGGGGAATTTGGGACACTATCACCACTGACGCGTTTATTTACAAAGTGTTCAAGGTTATGTCATAGAATTCATCGATGGTAAAAATCCCCCTACCCAGCATTCGCCTCATCGGAAAAATACACTCTCCCAAAAAGAGGTTGTAGCAGGACATGCCGAAATTTTACGGCTTGCAGCAAAAGGGGTGATTGGGAAAACAACGCACGAACCCCTTGAGTTTGTGTCCAACATCTTCACCAAAACCAAAAAAAGATGGGGGATGTCGAATTATTATAGACCTAACTGAGCTGAACACTTTTGAACATATACCCACTTTAAAATGGACACCTTTGAAACAGCCAAGCAGATGGTTTACCCGGGGTACTTTATGGCCTGCATCGATTTAAAAGATGCATACTATACGGTGCCCATCACTGAATCTCACAGAAAGTTTCTGAAATTTGTCTGGAAGGAACAGTTGTGGGAATACAAAGCATTGCCCAATGGGCTCACCACAGCCCCCAGACTATTTACTAAATTAGTGAAACCTATATTGGCTCTCCTTCGACAGCGTGCCACAGCCTTGCTTGTGCCAGGGTACCGACCATGGCAAAAGTAATAGGGAAACTGGTAGCTACATTCTCAGCTGCACAATTCGGGCCGTTACATTACCAAAATTTACAAAGAACAAAGATCGCTGCATTAAAAGCAAATGCTGGGCACTTTGATTGACCAAGCCGATTACCACCAAAGGCTAGAGCTGAGCTACAATGGTGGATTGACAATATTAGCGAGTGTCGCAGACCCATCATAGTAAGCAACCCATCTGTCGTACTACAGACTGACGCAGGCGCACAAGGCTGGGGTGCAACTGACACTATGTCCAGTTGTGGTGGCAGATGGGACTCTCATGAGTCTACCCTCCTTCAGTCACACGGGATAAATTATAGTGAGATGTTAGGGGCTTTCCATGGACTGCGAGCTTACTGTACTAACTCACGGGACTTACATGTCCGCCTCCAAATAGATAACACAACAGTGATGGCTTATATCAATCATATGGGTGGTATCAGGTCGCTATCTTGTGATGAATTGGCAAACACAATTTGGCACTGGTGCATCGAGAGAAATATTTGGATTACAGCGACCTATTTGCCAGGGAAGCTTAATACAGTGGCGGACACCAGGTCACGAGTATTCAATGACAACATCGAGTGGATGTTGAACCCCCAAATTTTTGGAGACATTATAGCTCACTATGGGACACCAGATATTGACCTTTTTGCGTCCAGGTTGAACCATCAGACACCAACATATGTGTCTTGGGAACCAGACCCTGGGGCAATAGCAATGGATGCGTTTTCTATCCATTGGGGGAAATGGTTTTGCTACGCATTTCCCCCATTTTGCCTCATCAGTCGGGTATTGCAGAAAATTAAACTGGACTCTGCAACTGGCATATTGATCATTCCCCACTGGCCTACATAGCCATGGTACCCGATGGTCGTTAAAATTTTGAAACAACCATGGCCTTCGATTGGGAAACACCCCAAATTAATTACACACCCCATAACGGGGGACAGTCATCCATGCCATGGTCACCTAAACTTGTTGGCCTGCAGGTTCTAAAAAGACCACTCATCCAGGCGGGCATCTCACCACGAGCCATGGAACTCATCTCAGCATCATGCCGAGAATCAACCCGGAGGCAGTACCTCACACAGATCAGGAAGTGGGAGGCATTCTGTGCTCGTACCAACACGACTACCAACACGGCAACAATCCCTGATGTCCTGGAATTCCTAGCGGGCCTTCATTTCGATGCTGGCCTTAGCTACAGTGCCATCAACAGCACCAGGAGTGCACTATCCTCATACCTGGACATAGGTATAGGCTCAAACCACCTGGTGTCTAAATTCATGAGGGGAGTGTTTAACACCAACCCTCCACGGCCCAGATACACCTTCACCTGGGATGTAGGGATCGTTCTGACCCTACTGAGGAGCTGGTCTCCAATGAACGAGTTACCACTCAAACAGTTCACCCTCAAAGTGGTGTTGCTGATGGCACTGACTACAGCCTAACGAGTCCAGGCGTTACAAAAGCTGCGGCTGGATAGCATGGTATCCACCCCTACTCAGATGAATTTCTTTGTCCAGGACTTATTGAAGCAGCACAGGCCAGGGGCTCATGGGCTGCAGTTGGAGTTTCGGGCATACCCTACTGATGCCACCCTCTGCATAGTCACCCATCTCCACCACTACATCCGAATTACTAGAACCATGAGGAAGAAGGAGCAGGGCTCCTCATCAGCCACAAACCTCCGCATCACCGGGTGACTGTACACAGACTATCGCCAGGTGGCTCAGGGCGGTGTTGGGTGTAGCAGGAGTCGCTACTAACATTTTTAAATCTCATTCCACTAGGGCTGCATCCACATCAGCGGCGAGGGCCATGGAGGTGCCCATGGACCACATCCTCGCCACCGCGGGCTGGGCCAGTGAAGCAACCTTCCAAAGGTTCTACAATAAGCCACTGGTCGCCCCCGCGACATTCGCAGAAGCTGTGCTGGGAGCCGCTCAGTGAATGTTTGTCCCCGAATTAGGGTTTATTTGTTTGTTATTATTTGGTTAATAAATATGCATTATTTTTCAGCCAGTTTCGACTGAACTGCATTAACTACCTTCCTCCATCAGAATTGCGGCAGTGTGATAGCATGGACGCTGTCCAGGGCGTGAAATCACAGAGCTTTGAAATCTTCACGTAGTCACTCACGTGACTCCGAAGTAAAATAGTAATATTAAACGAGAACTTACCAATTTCGAAGGTTGATCTTTATTTTATGAGGAGTTGCGGTGAGGGATTTCGTGCCCTCCGCTCCCACCCTCTATCATAAGGTCAACTGGGAAGTTCTACGTTCTTCATCTTACTATTTTCAGTCATGGTGCATCCTGTGATTCCACACCGCTGCTTTGAAGGATGTCGCGCATGCGTGCTGGCGGGAAATCCCTCGCCGCGTCTCCTCGTAAAATAAAGATCAACCGTCGAACTTGGTAAGTTCTCGTTTAATCTTACTATTATACTTCACACGTTTCCTGCCTGAACAGCTGAGGCTCAGTTTATTAAATGGGATTGTGTAGCAGTGGCACTGGAGAGTTTCCTAACACTGCCACACTGAGGAACACTTCACAAAGTGGATGCTTCTTTAAATTCCTTTATGTTGGTTTGTGATCTCATTTTGTGTTCCCAAGGAGAAAAAACCTCAACATGTAATGTTCTAGCATCAAAGAGGTTTGGCCACTGACAAACAACAATGTTTTAACTGTTCTTGTACCATCAAACCGATTATTCACATGCAAACCAACCTCCCACTGATCACATGCAAATGACATTTACATAAAACAGCCCACACAACTGACTACAGCGGTCCCTGCCTGCGTGCACACGGGGAGATGTATTCATGCTCAGTTGGGAAAAGCTTTAGGTGCAGATCACCACATGCCAGTAAGCAATATCACAAACCTGCAGCATCAGATGCTGGAGCGGGGGATGGACCAAGGGGGAAGTCCTGTGAAAGAGTAGAACATCTTGCATTGCATCAACAACGGAGGGATATTTTTTACCCATCCTGACTTGTATTCACTGGAGTTTAGAAGGATGAGGGGTGATCTTATAGAAACATATAAAATTATAAATGGACTGGACAAGCTAGATGCAGGCAAAATGTTCCCAATGTTGGGTGAGTCCAGAACCAGGGGCCACAGTCTTAGAATAAAGGGGAAGTCATTTGAGGACTGAGGTGAGAAAACACTTTTTCACCCAGAGAGTTGTGAATTTATGGAATTTCCTGCCACAGAGGGCAGTGGAGGCCAAGTCACTGGATGGTTTTAAGAGAGAGTTAGATAGAGCTCTAGGGGCTAGTGGAGTCAAGGGATATGGGGAGAAGGCAGGCACGGGTTATTGATAGGGGACGATCAGCCATGATCACAATGAATGGCGGTGCTGGCTCGAAGGGCCGAATGGCCTCCTCCTGCACCTATTTTCTATGTTTCTATGACTGAATTTTGTTATCTCAAGATCGATACAAATACAATACATCAGAAGTGTCTGGCAAGCAGCAGGACAAAGGTAATCAGACGTAGACATTTTCAGGTATCTTGCAGGAATCAGTAGCACTAACCAAGCTCTTCCTTAGCAACCGATGTTTCGTAGGGTGTGGCAACTGTGGCAACAGGGGGACGGGAGGGGGGGGGGGGAGTGTTTGACAAGGGGTAGGTTGTGATAAGAATGGGAAGAGTCTGCCAAGAAATGGGAAGGTGGAGAAACGTGAAATGCAGATAATAAATAATAGATCATTAATAACTGAAGCTAAAGATAGACACAAAAAGCTGGAGTAACTCAGCAGGACGGGCAGCATCTCTGGAGAGAAGAAACGACCCATTCCTTCTCTCTAGAGATGATGCCTGTCCTGCTGAGTTACTCCAGCTTTTTGTGTCTATCTTCGGTTTAAACCAGCATCTGCAGTTCCTTCCAACACAATAACTGAAGCTAGTTAGATAGCAGCTCTGGAGCCCTGGGGATACATTTTACTTGGTCTGAGAAAATAAGAAATAGCAGATTTCTAGAAATTCTTGCAAGGGGAGCAGACTCAACCCCTTAAGCATGTTCTATCATCCAATAAGGTTATGGCCCATTTCCTTGAAGTTACTCATTGTCTAAAATTCTATCCGTCTTGTTTTTGAATCTTCTAACAGATGTGTTCATAAATTCCAAAGATTAATTAAATTTCAGTTGAAACTTCTTCTCATCTCTTTCCTGAATGCCCAATCTCTCTTCTTTGGCATTCAGCTAACATCTCCTTTCCCATTTTCTGCACCTATGGAAGCTGTTATAATCTGTTTTGATGACACTTTCTGGCCTTCTCTCACTTTCTAATTCAGAATTCTAACTCTCACCTTCCCTAATCAAAGCCTTGGTTCTCCTTTGCTGAACTGTAAAAAAATACTAATCCTCAGGCTTACTGGTTTTGGGGGGGAATGATATAAGCCTTTCCCTTTGATCTAATACTTTCTTTAACTCCTCTTGATAACCATAGCTGGACCACTTTTCATGTGTTTTCCTTGCCTTGAACGGATACATGTAACTTGTAAATTATAAATTCAATATTTAAAAAGTTAGCCATTGCCTGTTTACCGTCTTACAACTTTAATACAGTTTTCCAATATATCATAAATAACCAACTCACACCTCCTGCCTTTGCGGATTTTTAATATTTAGATTTAAGAGCATGGTTTCAATTTGCATTAAATGACATCATCTTTATATAAAATTCTATCATTTTATGATCATTGTCCCCTTAAGCTTCCTTAACTATCAGATTATCAATTAGCTATTTTCCACAGTATCAGATCCAAAATAGTCTGCTCCTTTGTTCATTCCTCACCATAACAAAACACAAAATATAGAACAATCATCTCATCTTACCACAAATGTATCCTCCACACTAATATTAAATGTGGTTTGCTCAGTCTACATGTAAGATTTTCCACTGTTACCGTATTAGCCTTGATACTAGCTCCCTAATTTACTACAATGCCTTACATGACATTCACTACTGATAAATCTCACCAATGTTTGCTGCCCTTCACTCTTGCTCAGCCCATCCAAACTGGTCCAACCTCTCAATTTTCTGAGCAAGGATTTTCATCTTTACCACCTTCACCCCACCTCCTTTTCCATTTTGCCTATCTCTTCTCAAAATTAAGTAACCTGGAATATGTAACCATGTCTCTTTAGGATTCAAGATCGCAGCCATTTATTTTTATTTGCACCCTACATTATCTACTTTATTACAAATGCAATGCACATTCAGATAAAAAGTCTTCAGTTTTACCTTGGTGTCATTTTCCCCTTCTTGGACTCTAGGTACATTATGATACCCACATACAACGCAACATCCTGAAAGATTTTGGTTGATGTTACCCATTCTCCTTTCTCTTTATGTTTGAAATGTCCCCTCACCAGACACACAACCTCCCCCCACCCCAACAACCTTCACAAAAACTATTGCATTTAAGGTCTTCCTTTGGTCTTCATTATGAGAATTGCCACTCAATACTTTCATTAAAGCTTGCCTCAATGGAACAGCTTCCTCTTTCCCTGTACTGAACCCAGGGGCCCATAAATCAAAACGAAATTCTCCCAATCCTTGAGCATCACTACCCAGTGCCTGTTTGCATGTGGCTCAGTTAGAAATCGAGAGATTATTACTTTAATAACATCCGGCACCAACCATCAGATGTCAGTGGGATTTGCAGCTGGCTCGGGACATTAATGACATTTTAGCAGCATCCTGGTTAAAATCATCATCCACCTTGTATCTTTCATCAATTTCCAAACAACTGGACCCAAACATTACTAATTCGTCCCAATGAGCAGATCCCGATTCACCGTGTTTAACTCTCCCATTTCCCCATGGGATTTGGAACACTGCTTAACCATCTCAGCTCTAAAGGCGAGGATTCCTAGGCTCTTATCTCCCTGGTTTCAGATTGGAAAACCCTTCCTAGAGTGCGGAGTACAGAGTTGCACATGACAGGTTTGCACCAGAGATCTGACAAAAGTTTTTTGTTTGCGTTCTTGCATATCCTATTATAATGCACAGCACAGCACAGGCTGTTGTAACAGTCCTTTAAGCTTGTTGTGCTACTTTCAAAGGTGTGTATGTGAACTCCCAGGTCCCCTTGCATTGGACATAGCATTAAAATGGTTTAGATTAGTTTAGTTTATTATTATTATTGTCACATGTACAGCGAAAGTGAAAGGCGGTTTGGTCGTGTGCTATCCGTTCAGCGAAAAGACTATACACGATTACAATCAAGCCATCCAGGGTGTACAGATAAATAAAGATTTGAAAGAGTGAAGAAATTGTACTGAATGATTGCAGATCCTCCTCTGCACCATCCTATTCCTTTATATAACCTCTCCAGAGTAGCACAGAGGTAGAATTGCTGCAACACTGGAGACTAAGATTCGATCCTGACGAAGGGTGCTGTCTGTACGGAGTTTGTACGTTCTCCCGGTGATCGTGGGGGCTTTCTCCGATATTTTAGTTTCATCCCACACTTCAAAGATGTACAGGCTCGTAGATTAATTAGTTGGTGTATGTGTAAAACTGTCCCTAGTGTGTGTAGGATAGTTTTAGTGTGCGGGGTTCGCTTGTCGGAGCGGACTTGGTGGACCAAAGGGCCTGTTCCCGTGCTGTATCTCTAAAACTAAAAACTCTGCGCACTCTTCCGAGCAAAATCTATCAACCAATTCCCTGCAATAAATTTATTCTGCTGGGTGTCAATCCATTTTATGAAAATCAGTGGCCTCTTAAACACTGAAGAAGGGTCTCGACCCGAAACGTCGCCTATCTCCTTCGCTCCTTAGATGCTGCTGCACCCGCTGAGTTTCTCCAGCTTTTTGTGTAGCCTCTTAAACACTCCCTAGTTTTAATTCCTTTTCCATGTCTCGTGCAATCTGCAAATTTGAAGCTCTGCGCTTTCTTCCCGTATTCAACATCAAACACAGCAGTGATCCTACGGCTGAGCCCTGGGAAATACCACTGTATGCTTCGCTCTGATGAGCAAGCGCTCCCCACTGCCCTTATTTCAATCCCTTAACCAGTCATCGTGATTTCTTATCCATGTCAATAAAAAAGACACATTGACGTGAAAACTGCATTTTCAAAGGCAATGTTGCTCTTAAATCAAATAAACCTGATGATCAAAACTCTGGAGCTGCCAGAATTGAGTTACGCTGAAAGCTTTTTCATAAAGGTGACATTAGGTAGTTCTACGACTGAATGAATTCTATGAATATTAACAACAGAAACAAGAGATAAGCAAATACCAGTCTTCTGGACCTCTAGGGTGCATGTACCGTTCTGCCCTTGCATGGACCCACGTTCTAAAGGGACATCATCCGCAAACTGAAATTGCTCAGCACTTCATTCTTCCTGTACTTCATATTCTCCAAGTGTTGTTCAGAGAAGCCAGAGTGAGACATTTTGTGGAGGGTGTTTTCCGACTTGGGGAAGGATGGGGATGTGAAGATGGAGGGGGAAGGGATGATCTCAAATCCTGGAGTTTCTCAAGAGTGAACTTAGGTGGATTCATTGTTTGGTAATGTTTTGCAATTTTTGCAATTACAAGAAGCCACATAGTCTAAATTTTGAAGATAGACACAAAAAGCTGGAGTAACTCGGCGGGACTGGCATCATCTCTTGAGAGAAGGAATGGTGATGTTTAGGGTCGAGACCCTTCTTCGGACATCTAAATTCTAATCAGTTGAGAGTATGTGAACAGTGTGGATGCTTCTCGGATACTGGATACAGAAGGGACTGATTCTTCAAATTAATGGCTACAAAAAGTCCTTACTCTCCATTAAAAAAGCATTTATTTTAAGTTGGAAATATATGGCAGTTCCATTCCTTCCATCTCCATCTGTTTTACACATGCTGTGAATCAATAATCAAGAGCTCAGTAAGCTACCTGTGCCCATGTCTGCACCAGTGTTGACAATATTTAACCCTGACAGTGCTCAAGTGTATCCTCTGGAATAGCCCTCCTTGGTCTTCTCTCCATACCTCCAGGGTCAGACCAGAGTATGTTCAAGGAGCCCACCTCTGTCTCTATCTTTCCACTTAACCTCATTGTACCCAAGCAGGATAAAAGGTTAGTTCCCGGGACTGTCATATGCTGAGAGAATGGGGCAGCTGGGCTTGTACACTCTGGAGTTTAGAAGGATGAGAGGGCATCTCATTGAAACATATAAGATTGTTAAGGGTTTGGACACGCTAGAGGCAGGAAAGATATTCCCGATGTTGGGGGAGTCCTGAACCAGGGGCCACAGTTTAAGAATAAGGAGTAAGCCATTTAGAATGGAGACGAGGAAACACTTTTTCCCGCAGAGAGTGGTGAGTCTGTGGAATTCTCTGCCTCAGAGGGCGGTGGAGGCAGGTTCTCTGGATGCTTTCAAGAGAGAGCTAGATAGGGCTCTTAAAGATAGCAGAGTCAGGGGATATGGGGAGAAGGCAGGAACGAGGATGATCAGCCATGATCACATTGAATGGCGGTGCTGGCTCGAAGGGCCGGATGGCCTACTCCTGCACCTATTGTCTATTGTCTAAAGCACTCTAGTGCTCCAACAGGGAATGATACTCTTCCAGCCACCAACTTTCCAGCAACAGCCATGACAAAGGGTAGTGGAGAGTAAACCTCCCCATTGCCACTGGAGATTTTCTGTAAATCCCCATTAAAACAAACTGAATTTCAACATAACGAAATGTGTTATGTGTCAGTGTAACAGTGAGTTATATTAACCCTCCCACCCCACCCAAACAATAAAGCAAATCAACCATCTCAAGACGTACCTCCTGAAGCCTCTCAATGTGAGTGCGGCAGATCTCCAGGTTACTATCCCCAGGGATGACGATGATGCCCAAGGGCACAGCTGAAACAGGTCAGAAAAAGTACAATGCACGTCAAAATGTGTCGAGGCAATCAACAATAAAAAGACTTGCAGTCAAATTGCACCAAATACTTTCCAGATGAACATTTTCAAAATGTAATAAGCATTACAATGTAGGAAATACAACAGCTCACAGGACAAGACTGCACAAACAGAACCGTGGTTGATTAGGGGCTTTTATTGGCTCAAGGGCAAATAGCAATCGAGACATCAGGAACTTCTCCGGTTTTGTTGAAAATGACGCCACTTGCTCTTTTGCACCATCCCAGCAGTGCACGGGACCTCAGTTTACTACTTCATCTTCAGCAGTACTGCTCGAGTGTCTGTGCTGGTGGTGATCAGCAGGCTCTTTGGCCCACGGAGTCCACACCAACCATTGATCATCCGCACAGGTAGTTTCATTTCATCAGAGTCTTTAGCGCTGGGATGCGGCAACATTACTACTGTGCCACTGTGCCGCCTACTACTTAATTAATTAACAAAATAATTAACTACTTAATTCCCGCATTGCGTTTTGCAATGAAGAGATTTTTAGCATTGGGATCCTCAGAAAGATTGTCAGGCAGCACTAATGGTTTATTGGTTTGTATGTTCAATAATGGCAGAGTCAATGAGCTGAAACCTCCAATAGCTCCAGCTGGAATAGCACCCACAATTGTCACCGCTGTCTGTCCGTGCGCGACTAACGGGCAAACAGGCATCAGTGCCCCACTGACCCTGGAACACAGACCTTCCAATGCGGAAGTGGCTGTCGGTTACATATCGACGTGTCCAGACCTAGCCGTGGTTCAGCATCCGACAGCAAGGCTCGGGTTCCCACAGTGACCAGAGGGAAGCCACTAATATATCAATGCTGCTCTGGAAGCTGTGATATACGCCATCCAAGCTCAGACAGCTGTCAACATGATTCCAGATACCACCCAGGTTGCTCTGGTGGCTCTACAGCACCAGGTGATGGCTAGCTATCGAAGGTTGTCAGGGAGCAAATGAAGTAAGAGCCTGCTGTTCAATTGCGGGACAGCGGTACTTATGCCCAGCCACTGCAAATAAACCAACATGAGGTATTGTCAGACTAGCCATCCCCTAATGCAGAATGTCAACATACTGCCCCTCACAAAAACAGCTCAAATTCTGCCCCTCACCGGTGCAGGCTGCACTTCACCAGCGAACACTGTCATCAGGGTGAACCAGTCTATATTTCACACTTGACCAGGGCAGGTACCAAATGCTGTGTCCACCAGAGTAGGACAGGAAATATTTTGCACCATGCCAGGGTGAAGTGTGGCTCTACTGTACCTCCTAGGACAGCAACCTCAGCCACTGTCTCGCACCAATGTGAAAAACAAAATATGCTCAACCAATATGCTGTACTGTAATATTATATATATAATTTTGTCCACTATCATCAAATTTGACCGTGAATAATGGGAGCAATTTTGTGAAAGATGAGTCCTTGGATTATTTTACAGCAGTTGTGCCAATATCAGAATCTACTCCCATTATGAATCACACGAAACAAGTCCTCAAACCTCTTCGAACAGAGGATTCCAACTAGCTCTGCCTTTTATAAGTGATTTGCTGCTTTTTATTATTCACACACAATCTGGCCCTCATTTTAGAACTTGGGTGGGGGTGGGGGCGGGCGCTGGTGGCAGAAAGCAAAAATGGAACCAATGTGGAAGAGAAAATGCCGTTAGTACGTTTTCTCATATGTGAAATTAGATTTTTCATTTATATCGAATGCAGAGAAAACTATAACCAGGGGCTTGATTGTGTAATTAGATGATTACGACCAATGCAGAGGATTGTGAGTTGTATTCAAGTACAACTTGTATGCCAGAAACGTTATTTGATTTCAACCTATTTCACAAATATACTGACAGGTATTTCTGCAAACCTCCCCTCCTCCACCCTGCGGAATCCAGTCTCAAAGGACGCAGCAGTAAAGGCCAAACTGGAGTAAATTACCCCTCGCTAACAACGTAAACACACAGCTCCTGCTCCACTAAATCCTTGAGCTGAACACTGTCACAAATCAACTTTTTCAACACAAACACATTTTGGTCTTAACCAAACATCTCCTCTCTGCTCTTGACAAAACCTCAGTCAGACTGGCTGCAGTGGTATTTTTTTTTATTATTGACCCATAAATACAGCTGACCAGGTCTGCCCTAAAGCTTTCAGATCAAAGGAGTTGATCCTGGTGTGGCAGCTTAGGGCTTATGACAATCTCAGGCTTATTAACTCCGGCATTCCAGGGCCCCAAACTGAGACATGCAGCAGACGTGGCAAGCACCGAATGGCGCTGTACTTTCCTCAACTCTCTCTTGCCGGCTGTGGGCAAAGAACTTCACAGGAACCAGAATATTTATGACTACTTTAAAAATAACAACATTTTAAAATCTCAATGATAACTAAGAATGAGTTTCAGAGATAGAGAGGAGTGAGTACTCTGCAACAATTCCCACAATATAGTGAACCAGATCGCATCATTTTCAGCAGCTCATCTACTCAGAAGTTCTTACTTATTTGTGGCTTTTTATTTTATATTTATCCATGTGAACAAAGTGGAACCTGGCCCAGCAGCGCTGCTGGAAAAATTAAAATCAGCATATATTCAACAGAGAGTTTTCAATATTATTTTGCTAATGAATGGACCGTCTGATCATAAGGTCATAAGTGATAGGAACAGAATTAGGCCATTCGGCCCATCAAGTCTAATCCGCCATTCATTCATGGTTAATCTATCTCTCCCTCCTAACCCCACTCTCCTGCCTTCCCCCCATAATCTCTGACACCCGTACCAATTAAGAATTTATCTATCTCCGCCTTAAAAGTATACATTGACGTGGCCTCCACAGCCTTCTGTGGCAAAGAATTCCACAGATTCACCACCCTCTGACTAAATAAATTCCTCTTCATCTCCTTCCTAAAGGAACATTTTTTAATTCTGAGGTTATGACCTCTGGTCCTAGACTCTCCCACTAGTGGAAACATCCTCTCCATATCCACTCTATCCAAGCCTTTAAGTATTCAATCTTGAAATTAATATATTTCTTTATGGTTCTTCAGTCTCTATGCTATTGTAAATTCAACTGCTTGTTGCTGACGGGTGCATAACCCTGTCCGACTAACGTTGCGCTTCCAGAATTCTCATATCTATATCCACACCAGGCAAAGCAGAACAGCTCATCAAAGCAGAACGGTTCATAGTCAGGGCTCAGCACAATCAGTAGACAGTACATCAATGCCAAGGAGCTGTTACAAGTACAAGACAGTGATCATGTATAGAGTATGATTGAAGATGTGGTTACAAACACATGACAGTGCCTGTGATGCACAGGATGTGTAGTGAACACAGAATGGTGCATTTTATAATAATTGCAGTTACAAGCAGAGCAGTGCCTGTAATAAACTGGATGTGTAACAAACAGAGAATATTCTTTGTCATGCAATGGGCGTGGTTGCAAAGACAAGGCATGGCCTGTAATACATCTCACTGTGCTGTTAACTGCACCTACTGGACCAGAGCAAGGTGTGGAGGCAAATACACAGTGTCTGTAATAGTGGACAATGTTATGAACACAAGACAATGTCTGGAAAACACTCTACCATGGCTACAAATACAAGATCAAGTCTTTAATACTCTGGGTGTGGTTACAAACACAAAACCATGCTTGTAATACACCGAAGATAGATACAAAAAGCTGGAGTAGCTCAGCGGGACAGACAGCATCCCTGGAGAGAAGGAATGGGTGAAGTTTCGGGTCGAGACCCTTCTTCAGGCTGGAGTCTAAAGTCTGGAGTCTGAAGAAGGGTCTCAACCCAAAGCGTCACCCATTCCTTCTCTCCAGGGATGCTACCTGTCCCGCTGAGTTACTCCAGCCTTTTGTGTCTATATTCGGTTTAAACCAGCATGTGCAGTTCCTTCCTACACTTGTAATACACTGGGTAGTTTTTACACATCACCGTACCTGTACCACAGTAGCTACTATTCCAAGTACAGGACAACTTGTAATTCAGAGGGTGTGTGGATACAAACACAGGACAGTCCCAGCACTAAATACATCGCAGGGCGAGATCAGTCCGAGACCTTGTCACAAACATTCAGTATTACCCAATGCTGTCACCTGGTGGTCATTTAGCAAACCTCTGAAAAAATATATTGTTTACATTTTTAACTTGCTGTCATTTGCCTGTTAAACAGCCTCTACCCACAAGGTTGCTGAGAACAAGTCTATGAACCTCGAAAGTGAAAAAAATTGGTTAAAAAACAATTTTTAAATTCTGCCTGGACCATTATTTCTCTTTCAAAATGAACAAAGGCTGCTTGCTGAGACTAGGCTGGAATACAAAACCCTGCTGTGCTTCATCAGTAAAGTTGTGTCATCTTCTGATTACATCAGATGTTTGTGGGTGTTGATAATCTCACCAAGCTCTTTACTGCACTTACTGGGCCAGAGCAAGCCAAACGTTAACACCTTTTCACTCCAGTGATCCAGAGTACTCATACCACTGTGGTCTTTTTTAAGAAATACTTTAAAAATCCCTCAGCACTGATCCTTCATGTAAATTCCAAAAGAACTGGACAAACACAAGGTGTGTAAACCCTGATTATAGGCTGAATGGATGCACTAAATATGCGAAAGTCAATATTAGCCTTGAGTAAAAGTAATTTCAGTGTGAAAAATATACATCTTCTAGATGTTTCGGGTCTCACAATATCAGACACCCTCGACCAGGTGACCCAGCCGGGGTTGATCAGGCCCCGACTTGCGTCCCAGCAGTGACCGCCCACGGATCAGCCATCTTAGTAACCACTCTGCAGGGGCTGGGAGACTCTAGTGCGTGGAGGGACTGGGCTCTGTGGGGTGAGTCCTGGCCGGGCTCCTCCTGCGTCTCACCAGGGTTCAAGGCCCGTGCGCTGCACCTCTTTCTCCTTCTCCAAGCATTTCATTCTCGCCTGATGGATTTTTAGGCCATGTAACATGACAAAAAATATTTTATTAGACCGTTGTTTTTTGGCGGGACCTTGCTATGCACAAGCTGGCTGCCACACTTGCCGAAAATATTTCCTTATCTGTGAAGTGCTTTGGGTCGTAAAAGGCACTCTAGGTGTTGTTTAAAACAGGGAAGAAATAGACAGCAAGCCCTGTTCCAGCAATCCAGCCACTTACAGGCTTCCTTCAGCTTCTCCTTGTCGTAATGCAATGCTTCGTAGTCATGCATGCTGATCCGATTCACACATATCTTCACGCGTTCAGATATCATCTGCTGACTGAAACAAAAAAAAACCCATTTTCAATGGAATATAATGAAACCTTTAATTCAAAGACCCAAATTCAAACTACGTAATGAGTCTAGAAATAATGTTGACTTGTTTGCTTGTCAACTTATTTGTCTTAGACAAATGAATGGACAATGGAACATTGTGATGTCTTCCCAATATCTTAGAGACAATCTGTCAATTCCACTCCTTTCCCTATAGTGTCCATGAGGATTCATGCATTATACCATGAAATTGGAACACCATAATTTGGCATAAACAAACCAAACAATCTTCTCCCAACTAACAATGATCTATTCTACATTTTTCCTTGATCTCCATTCCCATTGTCCCGTTTTCACACCTTACACTTCCTTAACTATACATTTCCTTATCTATGTACCTCCCTCTCCCCTGACATCAGTCTAAAGAAGGGTCTCGACCCAAAACATCACCCATTCCTTCTCTCCAGATATGTTGCCTGTGCAACTGATTTACACGAGCATTTTGTGTCCAACTTCAATTTAAACCAGCATCTGCAGTTCCTTCCCACACCTGGAAGACCTAAGCAGGACAAGCAGCCTCTGTGGGGAGAGAGGAACTGTTGATGTTTCGGGGTAGAGATCCTGCATCGGTTCTGAGAATGGAGGGAAGAGAAAAGCTATAAAGAGGAGTGATGGAGGGGAGAGATGGGAGGTACATATATAAGGAAATGTATAGTTAAGGAAGTGTAAGGTGTGAAAGGACAATGGGAATGGAGATCAAGGAAAATGTAGCTTCTATAGTCTGTGTCTCCCAATTTGTCCTAGGATCTGGTAGAACATTCTCCTTTCCCATCTCTCATACAGTGGCAGGACACTTGTCTGTGTCAGATGCTGCGATTTAACTTGTCCTCCGAAGATTTGAGCATAGAAATCTTGGCCGACACTGCAATTATTGAGGCTTTAATGGGCATTGACATGGAGGCCCAGTTTGTCCTCTTAGATGGATGTAAAACATGGCATGGTAGTACAACGAAGAGGGAAGTTCTCCCTCACAAGTCCTGGCATTATCCAGTGTGTGTAAATTGGTTGCTCCAATTGCCACTTTACAGCAATGCCTCAGTCATTGCCTTCAGTCAATGCCTTCAGTCATTTTAATGCTCAGCTTGAGAGCCAATATGAGGTCATCCATTTTGGAAAAGCACAATATGCTTTTTTATCTTACCAGCCATCTAACTGCCCCAATTTTAATGGGAGGACTGTCCCAACTCATTGACATTTTACCTACACTCAATCTTTTTGAAGACCTAAAACACCGTTTCCCTTTCGAAACGCTTGTAGTTCCTGCATATCAACTCCCAATGATTTGTGTAGATGGATACTCAGGTCCCTTTGAACACATCTTTTAATTTTTCACGTGGTAAAGTATACTACGCGTTTCCATTTTCTCTACAAATTGGATGATTTACCATTTTTTCAATACTAGATTACATTTATCATGTCTACACCCATTCACTCAACTCAACTCTCTACATCTTCGCAAGGGCAGACTGCCTTTTGGCTTGGTATCATCAGCAAACATGCTTAAATAATATCTGATTCAGTTATCCAAATAACTGATAAAGATGAAGAACCGGTGGGGCCCCAGAACCTATCTCTGCAGCAGTCATAGCTTCACGACCAGAAAATTCTATTCTCTTTTCTTCCCAGGAATCAATCTTCAAATCAATGCCAGCATTTCACCCCCCAAGCGTAGATGCTTGAATTTTCTTTCAGAACTTTGTGAAGGGTACCTTCTCCAAGACCTTTTTTAAAATTCAAAGACACAGCAAATGTTTTCTTCCTTATCTATTCTGCTTGTTGCAACCCTGAAAAACATGATAGATATTGCCTACGGGCTCCCCTTCTTGGCCCCTTGTTGACTCTGCTTAATCTTATTATTTTTCAAGTGGATTGTTATCATGTTCCTAATAACAGATGCTTGCAATTTCCCTACTACCTTTCCTTTTCCCACAACTTTGTGCATTAAATGCCTTCAATGCAGTTCACATGAATTGGGATGAGGGGAGAAACTCAAGAAAATTACTATAACTAGGGCCGTGGTATTGACATCCTGACAATGTGTTATCCAAGAATCGTAAGGGAAGGTTAACGCATTGTTTTTAATTTTCCAAATGTTTCATTAGATTGGAAGGTAACATGCATAACTCCTTTATTCCTACAGGAAGGAGACAAAGAGCAGGAAACGTTAATGTCACAGGCAAAGACTTGGAAGTCTATTTTAAGGACAATATTACTTTGAAAAGCTCACAGTTATTGACAAAATCAGCAAGGTTTGACAAAAAGGAAATTATATTTCACCAAATGATTGGAGTTCTATGATGTAAGAGGAATCAGTGGATTTACTATGAGTGACACCCCAATCATTGAGTGAATTGCAGCATTAAGCAGCATTCATCTCAATCAATCTCTGACATTTAATAGCCAATCCATTTTACTAATAATTTTTTGATGGTTTATGTTGCACTTAATCATTTCCTGATGAATAGTCACCTTAAATTTAACCCCATTAAATATTCAGAAATATTAATTATTAACTTCAGCACACAATTGATTCAATCAAGTAAAACTCGTCATTAACCTTCACTCTAAAGCACTGACATTTTTTGTCACCAAATTTCATTCATAAGCACAACTTTATTAATCGATGTATGCATCAGATTGGTTAAGTTGAAAACAAGTAGGTGCAACATAGAACATAGAAAATAGGTGCAGGAGGAGGCCATTCGGCCCTTCGAGCCAGCACCGCCATTCATTGTGATTATGGCTGATCGCCCCCAATCAATTACCCGTGCCTGCCTTCTCCCCATATCCCTTGATTCCACTAGCTCCTAGAGCTCTACCTAACTCTCTCTTAAATCCATCCAGTGATTTGGCCCCCACTGTCCTCTGTGGCAGGGAATTCCACAAATTCACAACTCTCTGGGTGAAAAAGCTTTTTCTCACCTCAGTCTTAAATGGCCTCCCCTTTATTCTAAGACTGTGCCCCCCCTGGTTCTGGACTCGCCCAACATTGGGAACATTTTTCCTGCTTGTACATTCCTTTTATAATTTTGTTTCTATATGGTTCACCTTCCAAATAACTTTTTACTCTTTTACCCCCTGATTCAACACCTGTCCCAAAACCTCCCCCCTCGACTCCGTCCAAGGACCTCAACAGTCTTTTCAGGTCAGGCAGAGGTTCATGTACCTCCTCCAACCTCATCTACTGTTTCCGCTATTCCAGGTGTGGACTCCTACATATCGGCGAGACCAAGTGCAGATCATTTCACTGAACACCTTTGCTCAGTCTGCCTAAACCTTCCTGATCTCGGGTTACTAAACACTTTAAGTCCCATCCAATTCCCACACTAAGCTTTCTGTCCTGGCCCTCCTCCATTGTCAGAGTGAGGCCCAGCGCAAATTGGAGGAATAACACCCCATAATTTGCTTGGGCAGCTTACACCCCAGCGGTATGAATAATGACTTCTCCAACTACAAGTAACCTTTGTCTTCCCTCTCTCTTCATCTCTCCACCATTCCCAGTTCTGCACTAGTCTGAATGTCCTTGTTTACATTTTATCTGTTTGCTTTGTTGTTACCTTCGCCTAGCTAACAGTACAATGGTTTATTCTACAATTTTGTTGATCTCCATCCCCTTTGTCTCATTTTCACACCTTACATTTCCTTATCTCTGGATCTCACTCTATCTGATTCAGTCTGGTCTCGACCTGAAACATCACCCATTTCTTCTATCCAGAGATGCTGCCTGTCCCGCTGAGTTACTCCAGCATTTTGTGTCTATCTTCTATGAGGTTCTTAAAATTGGTTGCTCTATTAATGGCTTTACACAGTAATGGCAGTTTCAGTAAAGGCCTGTTGGATCTGTAAGTCTGATCCTTTTTCATTCTTACTCATTACACCAATCTTCCTTCAGCTTAGATAAGAGGAGAAAATTGTAACACAGGGTTCCCTGATTCGAATTCCAAACAACATGACAATCTATTGGAACCACTTTGGTTTTTTAGTTCAATGTAAGTTCTAATTGGTTTGTCAGTACTCACTCATTGAGTAGTGGAATAGATGTCCTCCTCTTGGTCTTCTGAACCATGTTGGCCTGGTTGCGTAATGAGATCCGAATGATGGACGGTGCAAGCTTGCAAGGCTCCCCATCCACCTGCATTGGTATTGACTTGTATGTCGTTAGCGTCACTTCGCGACACTGGTGGAGACGTTCTCCGTGTCCACCGACTTGCAGAGCAGCCTTGGGGGCAACAAAGGTTGAGAAGAGCCAATTCAACTCAAAGGCAAATTAAACCGACAGCATCAAGTTTAATTCTTGTTTAACAGAGGCAGCATTCACTTTCAGAGACTCTGATAGAGACCCACGCTGCCTTCAAACTAAGAAGTAGGTTACTGACCAGCAGAATTGATACACTCAGAAATATTAGCTGGAACTGAGAATCAAAGCAATTCGGGAAATCAGAACAAGTAATAACTGTAGTCATGTATAAAGCACCAAGTTTAAAGCAACACATGCAACACGGTGTTTAGTTTAGTTTAGTTTACTAGATACAGCTTGGAATTATGCCCATCCAGTCCACCTGACATCGATCACCTTTCGCACCAGTTCTATGTTATCCCACTTTCTCAATTACACTCAATAAATTGGGGACAATTGATATATATTTTTTAACAGGCTAATAATCGAGGATAAATCCGCATGTCCATGGGATGTGGGAGAAAGATGGAGCACCTGGAGGAAACCCACACGATCACAGGGAAAATGTCTCCACTCAGACAGCACCCGAGGTCAGAACAGGTGGAGTTGTGGTGAGATCAATCCTAACCCAACAGAATAACGAGGGAGACCTGAATGGAAGACCAGCCTCTTCCTCTTCCGAGTGTTACTTATTAAGCAGTTAACTAAAAAACAAGGGCCAAATCTCCAATCAGCAGAGACAGAAACAAAGACCCAAGATAATGGAAACATACCAACGATGCCATGGTGAAGCCAATCACCTCAATGCACCCGTCGTCATGGCGCTGTGGCTCAAAATCATGGTGTTCACCGGGGTTCCCCCACGGCACCGTGCCAGCACAGTACCTGCAGGGATTTAAAAAATGCACTATTTACGCAATGTCACAATTCATGACATTGCCCTTGGGTTTATCTTCAGTCACAAGCAAGGTGCCAGAGGAGCTACCAAGAGGCAACAAGGTTTTATCAAGTCTATTCAGCTCCAAAGTTAATCACAGTCTTGGTCCAAACATGGATAATACAACAGTAATGAAAAAAAAAATTGTCCTTGATACCAAGGAGGCATTTGTCCATGTAGTGCTTCAAGGTAAAAATGTACTGAAGGGGAACTAAACAGAAACCTCTCCACTCGTTGGGTCTTCCTTCCAACAAAGATGGCCATAGTTATTGGAGGCCAACCAGCTCAGATAGTTATGCCACCCAGCAACACTCTTCCTGCCACCACACCCATGGTGTCTATTAAACATCCAACTAGACTAATCCCAAATACCAGCACTTGGTTTGTAGCTTTCTATGAATTTACAGTTCAAGTGCTTGGCTGGATACTTTCTAAATGTTGTTAGAGTCCATTGCCACCACTAATCAGGCAGTGCTTTGCATATGACAACCACTCTGAGTGATAAAAGTCTTCTTCCGATCATTTCAAAACCTCTTACTCCTTACCTTGGACTTGTACATTAAATCCATCTGTTCTTCAATATTCCCTCAGGCCCTATCATTTATTGCTATTTCCTTTTTAACGATAATACGTCCTGGAACTTCACCTAACCCGCCCTGAATTATTCATTTAAAACATTCTTCTCCTTAGTGATTACAGATAAGAAGTATTCATTTAAACTTACTTCCTCTATCACTATGCCCAGATATCCCTGGAGATTATGTTGCCTGAACATACTTGTAAAATATCTTGGGATTTTCCTTAATCTTGTCTGGCAGGGATATTTTGTGCCCTCTCTTTGGCCTAATTTCTTTTTTTATATAAAAGTACCTGCATACACTTACTATTCCAGTTTTCAGTTTTCCCTACCTAGTTCCTTGGGCTTGCTATCCTGCTAAACCAGCTCTTCTAAAAACTATCAAAAAGATGCAAAATATCAAACATTACTCTAAAGGGTGTCCCACTTACCCATTGAGGATGGCCGTGCGGGGCCGGTCCCACTTAGAAACGCGGAGGGGCACGTAGTTGTGCGCGACATTGCACGGGGCTCCGAGATTTTTGTAGTGAACGAAATCTCCGTGCGCCAACGGCTTGTCGCGGAACTGACGGCCAAAGTTGGCCCGGCCCAAGACCTGGCGCGACGCAACGTCTCACCTTCCACAGCAGCAGAAGCAGACAAACGATCGCCAAACTCGGCCTGGGGCTCTCGGCTGTTGAGGTCCGGATCCGTCCCTACTTCTACTCCCAGAGCGGTGCCAAGAAAATTGAACATAGACACAAAATGCAGGAGTAACTCAGCGAGACCAGCAGCATCTCTGGAGAGAAGCAATGGGTGACATTTCGGGTCAAGACCCTTCTTTTCAGACTGAAGAAGAGTCTCAACACGAAACGTCATCCATTGCTTCTCTCCAGAGATGCTGCCGGTCCCGCTGAGTTACTCTAGCTTTGTGTCCATTTTCAAATGATGTCACGCGCTCCAGACGGCTGTGCGTACGCATGTAATCGCGCCCGACCTTCGCGGGACCATCGCGGGGTCAACGCGACCATGAGGTTGCGTAATTTGCGTGCCAAGGACACGTAGGTGGGACAGGCCCTTAAGAGTACAACTATCCTGGAACAGGCTAGGGTAGAGGCTCAATGCTCAGAATGGTAGAATAGAGAAACAAACTTTCCAAACCGGGAAGAAATAGCTAATGGGCCTGTCCCACTTAGGCGATTTTTTGGGCGACTCCAGGCGACTGCCACAACATTTTCAACATGTTGAAAAAAATTTTGGTGACAGTGGCGACAATTTGTGCTGTCGTAGGTTGACGTAGGTGTTGTCGTAGGCTGTCGTAGGTTGACGTAGGTGTTGTAGGTACTGTCGTAGGTGCTGTCGTAGGTTGCCGCCAGGTGTCGTAGGTGAATTCTATTAAAACTACTCCCTGGCAGTCGCTTAAAGTCACTTAAATGGGACAGGCCTCTGATTCACTAACATTACAGAATGACTGACCGAGTAAAGCAGTGGCAATTAGGTTCCAAGAGACACCTTACCTTGGAATGTTCAGGAAGACAATGCACTGTAGTTTTAAGTCTTGAATCTTTGATGTCAGGTCTGATCCATCACACTGATTAGAACACAGAACAGAGAAAGGCGATGTCTATGAACCAGTTTAAAAAACCAACAGCATTTTCTGTGCGATGAATCTAGCTGGACCACTCAGTGAGGAATATTTAATGATCCAGATAGAGAAGTCCCTAAAGACAAGCAGTCATGCCAAAAAAAAAAATTTCCACCAACCCCTTAAACTATCGTGTTTTGTGTTCATTAATTAATTTTAATTTTAATTTTTTTAATTTGTTTTTATCTGTATGGCTGTATGGTGAAAAAAGCATTTTGTTGTCTCAGTACTTGTACTCTGCACAATGGCAATAAAGTTGAATCAAATCAAATCAACTTCAAGTCATATTTTATTGTTAGCTAGTGCTGTTACGGGTAATGTTTAAACCACAACTATGAATAAAACATAATCTGACCACAATTTTTAAAAACCCATCTGTTTTAAAACACTTCAGTACAGCATTTTAATGTTAACCTCGAGCAGCCCCGATCAATCTACACATCCTTCGAAGTATCGGCGTAATGTTCTCCCTCATCAAATACTAACTGCCCCTCCTCTCTTACCTTCACCTCTATCCTTCCTGTAGCATTTGTAGCCCGGAACACTGAACTACATGTCCTGGGCCTCCCTCAGCCATCTTTCCACAGAGTGAGACCAGAGTTGCTTCCCAAGGGATCTGTACCAAGATCTTCGCTTTTCACATTCACAACATATTTTAGGGCCTCAAGAATGGCCCATTTGTTGGCTCATAATGCTGAGGATTAGAGGCCAACTATTTGTGAGCAAGATGAGAAGATTCTTTATGCTGAGCATTTTGTGTCATCAACACTTTACATTGGGCTGTAAATGCACAGTATGTTGAGTATGCTCTAGGCTGACCTCAGTGGAATTTTTGTCACTTCGAGAATCACATGAGCGAGAATCACATGATCTGCAGTAGACTGGTGTGGTCTTTTGGTCTGCTCCTGCTTCCATTTTCCATGCTCGTAATATACAGTGAAAAATATAGCGTCCCACCAAACTTATTTCCACATACCTTGACTCCATCCTCTCCCCCTTGGTTAAATCCCTCCCTACCTATGTTCAAGACACCCCACACGCTCTTCGTCTCCTCCATGACCTCTGTTTTCTAGGCCCCCATTTCCTCATCTTCACCATGGATGTCCAGTCACTCTACACCTTCATCCCCCACCAGGAGGGTCTTAAAGCCCTCCGTTTCTTCCTCGACCACAGAACCAACCAATCCCTGTCTACTGATACTCTCCTCCGCCTAGCAGAGCTGGTCCTTACCCTTAACAACTTTTCGTTTGACTCCTCCCATTTCCTCCAAATCCAAGGCGTAGCTATGGGCATGTGCATGGGCCCAAGCTACGCCTGCCTCTTTGTAGGGTACGTCGAACAATCCTTGTTCGAGGCGTACCGTGGCTCTATCCCCAACCTCTACCTCCGCTACATTAATGACTGCATTGGTGCTGCCTCCTGCACCCATGCAGAACTCACTGACTTCGTCCATTTCACCACTAACTTCCATCCGGCACTCAAATACACCTGGACCATTTCCGACATCGCCTTACCGTTTCTAGAGCTCACTATCTTCATCGCAGGTGATAAACTACTGATCGACATCTACTATAATCCCACTCACTCCCATGGCTATCTGGACTACACTTCTTCCCACCCTGCTTCCTGTAAGGATTCAATCCCCTACTCGCAATTCCTCCGTCTATGCCGCATCTGCACTCAGGATGAGGTGTTCCAAACCAGGGCATCGGAGATGTCCTCATTCTTTAGAGAACGGGAGTTCCCCTCTTCTACTAGAGGGTCTCACCAGGGTCTCTTCTATACCCCGTAACACTGCTCTCACTCCCCTTCCCCCCCACTTGTAACAAGGGCAGAGACCCCCTTGTCCTCACCTTCCACCCTACCAGCCATCACATACAAATAATTCTCTGACATTTTCGCCACCTCCAACAGGATCCCACCACTGGCCACATCTTCCCATCTCCTCCCTTTTCGGCTTTCCGCAGAGACCGCTCCCTCTGTAACTCCCTGGTCAATTCGTCCCTTCCCAACCAAACCACCCCCTCTCCTGGCACTTTCCCTTGCAACAGCAGGAAATGCTACACTTGTCACTTTACCTCCCCCCTTGACTCCATCCAAGGGCCCAAGCAGTCTTTCCAGGTGCGACAGAGGTTCACCTGTATCCTCCTCCAACCTCATCTATTGCATCTGCTGCTCAAGATGTCAGCTGCTCTACATCGGTGAGACCAAGCGTAGGCTTGGTGATCGCTTCGCCCAACACCTCCGCTCGGTTCGCAATAACCAACCTGATCTCCCGGTGGCTCAGCACTTCAACTCCCCCTCGCATTCCGAATCCGACCTTTCTGGTCTGGACCTCCTCCATGGCCAGAGTGAGGCCCACCGTAAATTGGAGGAGCAGCACCTCATATTTCGCTTGGGTAGTTTACACCCCAGCGGTATGAACATTGACTTCTCCAATTTTAGGTGGTCCCTGCTTTTTCCTTCTTTCCCCTCCCCTTCCCAGCTCTCCCACAGCCCATTGTCTCTGCCTTTTTCCTTTCTTCTTCCCGCCCCCCCCCCCACCTCCACATCAGTCTGAAGAAGGGTCTCGACCCAAAACGTCGCCTATTTCCTTCGCATTTTTGTCTACCGTGGAAAACAGAAGGTTAGAGTCATAGAGTCATACAATGTGGAAACATGCCTTTTGGGCCAATTTACCCATGCCAACTAACATGCCCTATATACACTAGTCGCACCTGCCTAGTTTGGCCCATATCCCTCCAAACCTTTTCCCTCCAAAATGTTGCGGAGAGAATTGGAGGCATTCAACAGCTGATCCATATGATGATAATGATCATTTGGTAAATTGAGCAGACCAATGGCAGATGAAATTTAGCCGAGAGATGATGCATTTTGAAGCAGTCTAATAATGTTAATATATACATCATGACTCTCCCATTTCCCTTTTTCACCCCTCCCCCCTCTCCTTCCACCCATATCCCTCCATCTGGCTTTATATTTCACTCCTCCTCCCTCCTATCTGACAACCTTTTGTCTCCTTTTCACTTTTAGTCTTTGCCACTTACTCCATCCAATTGCCAATCACACCCCCAGCTCACATGAATCCACCGATCATTTTCCAGGCGTTGTCCCTCACCTCCCTTTTCCAGCTTTCTCCCCCCACTCCAATCAGGCTGAAGTAGAGCCCCAACCTGAAAAATCACCTGCCCTTTCCTTCCATAGACGCTGCCTGGCCGTCTGATTTCCTCCAGTACTTTGTGCTTTTCTCAAGATTTCAGCACTGCAGTTTTCCCGTGGCTTATCTTTACAATAGCAATAAGCTTAGTTACTGCAGGCTACAAAATACTAAGCGCTGTATGTTACAGGGTTTAATGGAGTATTGTTGCACACATGTCAATAGAAGTGATTGCTTGACAATTTGATTACTGCAGGGAATGAAAACATGGAAATTGGTGTTTTGTTCCCTTGCGCTGTTTCAATCAATCACAGCTATTTCTTTTTGTGCTTGTTAAGTGGTTCACTAGTTCCTGATCAAAATCACATTAAAACTAATTCAGCCCGTGTAATGGCAATAATATTCCCTAAAACATCACTCACTTTATATGCAACTTTTGATATGGAAACATATATTATAGCAGGATGAACTGTACTAGCCATTAAATGGCAGAACCGGCTCAAGGGGATGAAGAGCCCACTTCTATGCATATATTTACAGAGTTGCGCACCGTGGGAGGCTCTCTGGCCAAGGTATGGATCCTCACGGCTTGCTGGGAATGCGACATGGATCCTCATATTATTGGAGATATGACAAGATTCTTGCAGATCACAGAGAGAGATCATAGAGAGGTCGAAAAAGACCGGTGGATGGGCAGAGATCCTTGCAGGCTACTGGACTCAGTATATACGTACTCGGAGCGTTCTAAACAGCATGTGTTAGAACATCGCTCATAGCCTTGTGTTTTCCAGGGGAAATCTTTGCACTTACCACCACTTTGATGTGCTTGGCTAAATCTTTAGAACTTCCCGTTAAGAAATCCGAAACTGCTGTCTAGATAACAGGAGAGAGGGTGACACAGTTATATAGGTGACCAACACTGCAAGAGAAAATAACTGTTAACGTTTCAATTGCATAATGAAGAGTAAAGGCTCTGTCCCACTTATGTGTCCTTGGCATGCAAATTACTCAACCTCATCGTGTGGCCGCGTGGGGCCGGTTCCACTGAGAAGCACGGAGGGGTATGGAGTTGTAGGGAACAAAATCTTCGCGCGCCACCGGCCTGTCGCATAACAGACGGCTGAAGTGGGACAGGCCCAAGACCCTGGTGCGATGCAATGTCTCACCTCCAACAGCAGCAGAAGCAGGCAAACGATCGTCGAACTCAGCCTGGGGCTCACGGCCGTTGCGGTCCGGATCCGCCCCCACTTCTACTCCAAGAGCGGAGCCAAGAAAATTGAAGATAGACACAAAATGCTGGCGTAACTCAGCGGGACCGGCAGCAGCTCTGGAGAGAAGCAATGGGTGACGTTTTGGGTCAAGACCCTTCTTTCAGACTTAAGAAGAGTCTCGACACGAAACATCACCCATTGCTTCTCTCCAGAGATGCTGCCAGTCCCGCTGAATTACCGCAGCATTTTGTGTCCATCTTCAAATGATGTCACGCGCTCCAGACGGCTGTGTGGACACATGAAGTCGCGCGCGACCTTCGCGTGACCGTCGCGCATCAACGCGACCACGAAGTCGCGTAATTAGCATGCCAAGGACACGTAAGTGGGACAGGGGCTTAAAGCTTTACAGGGCTTATTAACTTTTAAAAGGAATTTTCTCTTCCCTCAAGATCATACACATTCCTGGGCAAACAGCTCATTCCCAGGTCTAAATTAACACAAACAAAAGACACAAAGCACTGGAGTAACTCAGCTGGTCAGGCAGCTTCTCTTAGGAACATGGACAGGTGAAGTTTCAGGCTGGGACTCTTCTTCGGACTTGCTGAGTTACTCAAGCACTTTTTGTCTTTTTTGTGTAAATCAGCATCTGCAGTTCCTGTGTTTGCACCAAACTAACACAATCTCAGTTGCCAAGAGATATATTACAGTGGCCCCGAATGGCACCACATCTTTACTGGCTCCTACCTTTAGCCCTGCTCTTCATAGACCCTATGCCAATTCTCCGGACCTGACGTCTCAAAAACTCTGGGCACATTTCAATGCCATTGAACACATAGACACACTTAACAGCGAGGCCATAATTGTGCACTGAATCTTCCATTATTTGCCATTAATTCAATGCCACCTCATCCCTTCCCATTTTCCGCGCTTCTAACCACCTTTGCTGTTCTTCTCCAACCAAATGTTTTTTTGGACTCAAATGCTGCTTCTGTCAGTGCTGATAGTTCCCTGGGCAATGTTACCGAGAGGAGCACAGGGAAATGTTTGGTTAACACTGCAAATTCCTAGGATGGCCTAAACTTCATGCCACTTACCCCAGCGTAGAACATTTTATTCCAAAATCGACTGCTAAATTTCTCTGGTTTAGCCTCTGAAACAGGAATGTTAGTGTTAGTGACAGCTTACTATAATAATGAAATACAAATCACTCAACCTGTCACTCCGCATTGAGCACATCCACCATTCCCCATTTACAACCAATAATCAGTAAATCTGGCTAAAAATAAATATTGCCCTCTTAAAAGCTAGAAAGCCAGAACCGATTTTGCATTAAAACTTTCTAAATCTTTTGAAGCTGACGTCTAGTCAAACCCTCCATCACGAGAAATCCTGTGTTTAATCCATAAAATCACTACTGTCTGGTTTAACAAAGGAAAATTAACATGATAAACTTGACATTATTTCAGGACCTGGTGAGGGGTGTGTAAAGGTATGAAGTAGGTACATCCCTTTTGTCTTATTTTACTTTCTTATATTTTCTTTTTTCTATTTTTCTCTTTTTTTTTATTTTTTTTATTTTTTTATTCTTTCTCGTGTTCTATGTTTCTACGGGTTTTTCCTTGTCACTTTTTCACGTACTTACTATCTTATCTAACTTTCTCTATTTTTCATCTTCTTAAAGTTTAAAACAAGAAGTGGTACACGAAATGTATTACGTCATTTTTGGCTTATACTACTGTAAGGTACATTACTTCTAATAATTTTTTTTTTTAAATTATAAAAACTTGACATTAAATAAGCGTGAGAGTGCTTGTGTATGAGAGTGAACGAGTGCGTATGTGAGGGAATGAGTGTGAGTGTGAATGAGTTAGTATGTGAGTAAGAGTGTGAGCAGAAACATTGGTCATTCACAAACTAAAATAACAGTCAGCAACAACAAGCATCCAAGGCCAGCAATTGTGCTTGAGAAAGCATCATGTCATCATAAACCTGTGTGGTAACAGTAGATTCATACTGTTGTGGATGGAGTTGGGGAAGAAGGGGAAGGTCACAGAAGCAACACAGTCAATGGGTGTAAATGGGGATTCCAAATAAGTACAGTTACAGTACTTGATACTGATCAACTGTTAACTGTTGATGAGGGATGGGTTTCAGATGGTCTGCTGTGGACTTGCCAAGTTTAGACGGCACACAAAATGAAAGTCAGAACACCATCATGTAATGGACCTCCTCTTCAATGTGGCAATAAGTGATTCTCTGAGAGATTGAGCATAGTTTGGAGCAAGGTACTATTCGGGGGAATAAATGAAAATCCACCTGGATTTTTCCAACGAACGTTTCACACATCAACATACCTCTGGACTCGTGAAACTCGAGAGTTACGTGGGCATCAAAGCCAAGGCTGAAGTAGTTGTTGAAGACATCAAGTGGTAGCTGTGGAGAAAGAGGCAAGTAGATCTTTGTGAAAAGACTGCAGGGCAATAACAGACGGTAAAAATAACCTGAAGGGGGATTACCACAGCACTGATGGCTCGTATATAAATGTTGCATGATCCAGTGATTAGTAAAGTGAAAGGCCCACTGGAAGAGTTATCTAAGCACAGAATGCCATGGTCACTGGTTCTCCGATGCCCCACTGTAACCTGCTCCTTCACCTGGTGGCTCATCCCAGAGCAGAAAACAAGCCACAGAACAAACCTGTACATGCAGGGTGTTCCCTATCCCCAATAACACTCTCCATTTTAGAGGGCTGTGTACAGCTCTCGCCTCCATCATAGGAAACAATGCAGCACTCTGAAAACATATAACATACAAGTAATGTTGAAAATAATGAAGGGTTATACTGATTAGGAAAGGCTGAACAGGATGGCTTTTTTCTCAATGAAAATAAATAGCTCAGAGGAACCCTGTTTAAAGTCTTTAAAATAACAAAGAGTTCTGCAGAGGTGCGATTGTTAGCCACTGACCAGTACTAGGTGAGCAGGGCTCATCAAAGGGTTGCAGGCCAGTGAAGGGGGACGTGGGTGATGACAACTCCCTGGGTAGAGAAGGACCACAAACCGAGCAAAGGCGAATGAGCAAAGTGATCTGCCGACTAGAGCAAGGATGTGCAAATATCCAAAATGTGAGGGTTACCACAGTAACAAGAAATGACTAGGGCCATTGCGGAGTGGAGTCCGAGAGAACTTGTGGTACAGCAGGGGACAGAAACAACAGAGTTGAAACTGTTTGTGCCACATGAGGCAGAAACAAGCTAAAAATGGACACAAGCTCTACTCAAACCTACGTTGATCTGATAATATTGTTTAAAATTCAATTAGATAATATTGTTACCTCCTCCTTCTAAACTATAGCAAATATAAACTCAGCAGTCCCAATGTCTCCTCTTATGTCAGTCTAGCTACCCCAAGGGTCAGCTTCTAAATGACCAGCACTGACATACGAGGAGAGATTGGGATGGCTGAGTTTATATTTGTTAGAGGTTAGAAGAATGAGAGTGGACCTCCTTAAAACTTACAAAATTCAAATGGAGAAAGGACAAACTAGATGCAGGGAGATTGTTCCTGATGATGGGGCAAGTTCTAAACCAGGAGTCACAGCCTAAAGATGTGCGATAAGTAATTGTGTAGGAAGGGACTGCAGATGCTGGTTTAAATCGAAGAAAGACACAAAATGCTGGAGTTACTCAGCGGGTGAGGCAGCATCTCCGGAGAGAAGGAATGGGTGACGTTTCAGGTCGAGACCCTTCTTCAGACTGATGTCAGGGGAGGGGGCGGGACAGAGATAAAATGTAGTCGGAGGCAGTAAGACTAGTGGGAGAACTGGGAAGGGGAAGCGGAAGGAGAGAGACAGGAACGGCTATTTGAAGTTAGAGAAGTCAATGTTCATACTGCTAGGGTGTAAACTACCCAAGCAAAATATGACGTGCTGTTCCTCCAATTTGCGTTGGATGGAGTCGAGGGGAGAGGTAAAGGGACAGGTGTTGCATCTCCTGCGGTTGCAGGGGAAAGTACCTGGGGAGGGGGTGGTTTGGGTGGGAAGGGACGAGTTGACCAGGGAGTTGCGGAGGGAACGGTCTCTGCGGAAAGCAGAAAGGGTGGAGATGGGAGGATGTGGCCACTAGTGAGATCCCGTTGGAGGTGGCAAACATGTTGGAGGATTATATGCTGTATGCGACGGCTGATGGGGTGGAAGGTGAGGACAAGGGGGACTCTGTCCTTGTTACGAATGGGGGGAATGGGAATAAGAGCGGAGCCGCGAGATAGCGAGGAGACCCTAGTGAGAGCCTCATATAAAATGGAAGAGGGGAACCTCTGTTTCCTAAAGAATGCGGACATCTCCGATGCCCTGGTAAGGAACGCCTCATCCTGGGCGCAGATGTGGCGTAGACGGGGGAATTGGGAGTAGGAGATAGTCTTCACAGGAAGCAGGGTGGGAAGAAGTGTAGTCAAGATAGCCATGGGATTCAGCGGGTTTGTAGTAGATGTCAGTAGATAGTCTGTTTCCTGTGATGGAGACGGTGAGATGTAGAAACAGTAGGGAGATGTCGGAGATGGTCCAAGGGAATTGAGTGCAGAATGGAACTGCAGATGCTGGTTTACACCAAAGATAGACACAGAATGCTGGAGTAACTCAGCGAGACAGGCAGCAACTCTGGATAGAAGGGCCTCGACCCAAAACGTCACCCATTCCTTCTATCCAGAGATGCTGCCTCTCGCTGAGTTACTCCAGCATTTTGTGTCTATTTTCTGTGGTAAGTCCGGAGGTGAGGAAAAAATGTTTTCAACAAAGAGCTGAGAACCTGTGGAATGAATTCTCTTTCACACAAAGTCGTTGGGATCAAGCCACGACATTTATTCAAAGAAGGGTTAAATATAGTTCCAAAGCTTAAGGAGATTATGGAAACAGGGAGAAAGGAGGAACAGAGGTGAATTTGGACAATCGCAAAAACAGTTGCAGCTGAGGAAGGTGAAATGGCCTGCTTGGGTTTTCTATATTTCTAGCAACTCCCACCCTCATCCCACCACTCCCACCGATCTCTCGTCCACCCAACCTGAAATCTGCCCAGTGGAAATGCCGGTCCCAATCGATACTGGTTCCTGATGTGATCACCAGATGCTGCTCCTGACCCATTTCTCACCGACTCCCACTGGCCTGGAGAGCTTCATAGCCCTCCTCCCTAATCCCATGCCATAGCACGTCTACTTGGGTAGGCGGCAGCCAACCCCCTACCCCAACATCCTCCAACCCCCCACCCTGATCCCAGTCGGTTTTGATAAGTATGCAATGTCCAGTCACTTACTTAGAAGATTTTGTGCACATTATTTAGAGTTTTCGTCCACCATTACCAAGGGGTGCACTAGCATTCTATTTGGCTCAGCTTGTGAAAGATGATTTATCAACCCGGCAACCCTGATGATTTATCAACAGGGCAGACATGGGACCAGCAGATCAGTCCTTTACCCGAGCTCCTAGGTCAGAAGAAACCAGTGGGTTTCCCCTGCTCAGACGCAATACTTGTCGTGAATACAGGTCCCAGTGCAAAATTGGCTATCAGGGTCTACTGTTCGCAACGCCACTGCCCTTCTCAAAAGGAACGACAAATGGGTAAAGGATTTTAGTGTGGCAAATGGTTAACAGTGGAAGGTGTTAGCTGGCTGGGGCTCACTCACTGAGCATTGTCAGGGGACTATCACTGGAGCGCATGTGGGATGCATCACTCCTGTGGCGGTGCGACACACTCGAGGGCCGGGTCCTCTCATACTGACCCTTTCAGCTGCTGTTTCATCTCGCTCATCTGGGACTGTGTCTGCATTTCTTTCCACAAACAAATTCCATCGGTCCAGCTGCACGATGTTCCCATCTTCCACATGGGACAGGATCTTGGAAACTGGCTCATCTGTATATCCCTGAACCCATGACAGAAGCAGATTAGGAGGGGTAAAGAAACACTCATCCGTGCAACCTTCTATCCAAGACATAGAAACATAGACAGAAATAGATTTTGGTATTAATAAATTCTTCTTGCCCACTGAACTTCAACCCAGGATCTAAACAGGATCTAAACTTAATTATATATGTATATATATATATATTTCTCTCCAGTTGACAAGGGATTTTTTTTCCTCTTCAGCAATGTTCATCTCGAAATATAACTCAAAACCAAGAGCTCAATACCAGGTGGTCCTCAACGCAAAGGGTAGAGTGATATAGGTGTTAGTGGATTACTTTTCAGAACTGCTGACCTGGAAACATGTGCATGAAGCCCACCCTGACAGCTGGAGTGTAACTTCACGCAATTGTCTAATCTAGAACCACAAATTAATATTAGCCGCCGTTAATCTATCACATACTCATAACCCCCAACGGTATTTACTAATGGTCTTTTGGTATGAAAACCTGATCTCTTCATCTACCCTGACCCATGAGACCCACACTGCAGCAGTGTGGTTGACTTCTAATTGCTCTCTGAAATGGATTGGCAGGCTGCCCAGTTGAGGGGAACGTTAGTGGTTGATAATGATCAGTGGCACCAAATTCTGTGATTGTGAAAGAACAGAATAAAGTGTTAAATTTAACAAATTGGTCTGGATGAACTTTACCCTGTCATCTGAGATATTTGACTAAAATCCACCTTGGTCAGAAGCATTAAATGCAATGAGTGTCTGCAATGCAATGATATAGCTTTGGGTGTCTGTTAAATATTCTGGTTAGCTACGAGATTGTATAATATCCTGCTGTAGTAACCTTCATGAAACAGCACATCAGAGACTGCAAAATGGTCAGACAGTGCCACTCTGCTGGGAATCTCCACCCCATGGTTCATTAATCATCTTATCCAAGAAAACCATTCAGAAGTAAATTATTTTCTTCCTTTCTTCAGTCGCTTGTTTTTGTACATTATGACACATTTAGCAGGATATGGTGGACCTTGTTATCGCGGGAGCTGCTTGCTATATCTAGAATTCATTTGTTTTTGCACCCATTCTCCTCCCTAAAGGTATAACACAAACAGTTCAGCAGCTCCATAAGCTTTATGATAAATGTTGTTTACTGCAGATGCATCGAAGGTACACAAAAATGCTGGAGAAACTCAGCAGGTGCAGCAGCATCTATGGAGCGAAGGAGGGTTTCGGCCCGAAACGTTGCCTATTTCCTTCGCTCCATAGATGCTGCTGCACCCGCTGAGTTTCTCCAGCATTTTTGTGTACCTTATGCAGATAACATTTGACAAAAGCTTTGGAGCTGCTGGGAACTGTTTGCATGTTATACCTTTAGAGGTGAATGGGTGCAAAAACAAATGAATTCCAGATATCAAGCAGCTCCCGCGATAACAAGTCCACCATATCCTGAATGGCAACTAAATGTTGATAATGTACAAAAACAAGCGACTTTATCCAACTAAAAACAAAAACAAACCAGAAGCATCGACTGGACAAATGAACGAAATTCCTAAGCAGCAATCAGATGTTTTTCAGAAGTTGGTTAACTACAATAGTCATTCAACCTCCATGCTACTTTAATCTCACTTACCCCGCCCCAATTTAGGGTCCTTGCCAGGTCATTTCCTGTTCCCAGGGGAAGTACAGCTACAGGAGGCGGAGGGTTCAGCTGTAATTGATCCAAAATGGAAAGAATCCATCCCACCTAGAAGAAAAAAAGGAATTCAGATTAAACAAAGCATTCATCGGGCTATCTACATAGTGCATCTCATCCTAATTTGCAGAATCAAATCAAATGGATTATTTTAACCTGCCCCAATAAAGGATAACATAGTAATCTCTATTTATTTAGTCAACATGTACACCTTTTAAAATAAATTGGAAGTAATCTATGACAATGCTGATTCAGGAAGTTCCCAGGTTACTTAAGGGTTCGGTTCAAGAACCATCCATGTCAGAAACGTCCATTTTCTACAGTTATCCATTTTGTATCACTCAACAAAAACTTTTTATTAGTATTGCTAGCATGAAAATTGCTTTAAAATTTCTCAAATTCATTATCCCTTGTTCCTCCTTGTATTTTGTATTTTGTAATTAACCTTTCTTTCATATTAGGGATAATATTAGGGATAATGGCAAAGTTCTTCATTGTGAAAATTGATGAAAAAAAATGACAACATATCTGCTATTTCTTTGTTTCCTATTATTAATTCACCAGCCTCATTCTTAAAGGTCCACACCTATTTTCAACTCTTAATTATATATCTATGAAAATGCAATATCTTGACATTGCACATAGGTTTTCTCGCTAAAATCAATTTTCTCCCTTCATATGAGCTTTTTGTTCTTTCATTGCTGAATCGCAAACGCTTCCCAATCCTTGGCGCTTACCACCAGCCCTTGCAACTTGGAATGCCCTACCTTAACCTTAACCTCATGTGTAGGAAGGAACGGCAGATGCAGGTTTAAACCGAAGATATTCTGGATTAACTCAGCGGAACAGGCAGCATCTCTGGAAGAGAAGGAATGGGTGATGTTTTGGGTCGAGACCCTTCGAACCTTCCAGCATTATGTGTCTATCTTCGGTGTAAACCAACATCTGCAGTTCCTTCCTACAAATGTCTTCAGTTCAACTTTGATTAGTTCAACCCGAAACGTCACCCATACCCTCTCTCCAGAGATGCTGCATCCTTGACCTCTTCCTCATGGAATCTCTTTCTCTCTTCGTGGGATAAAATTCCTGCTGAATGTTATAGACCAGCTGGTTGAATACCTGCCACTGCTCATCTACTGACTTGTATCTCGTCTTATTTTCCTAGTCCACATTAGGCAACTCCACCTTCATACCATTATGGTTGTTCTTAAACATTTAAGTTGAAAACATTGGTTCTAGTCCTTTGGTGTTCACCCAGAAACTGGTCCTGTTCTATCACACTATGGTCAATATCTTCAAGGGGATTTTTCACCACACGATCTCTTATTAATCCTTCCCCGTTACTCATGGCCACATCTAAAACAACTTGTATCTGGGTAGTTTCCATAAAATAATGTTCTAAGCACCAATCCCTGCTGCACTATAAACATTGTATTAGCACAATATCCCTGTTATCCAACAATATCCAACATCCAAACAGTATGTCGATTAAAATATCCCGTGACCATTATAATTCCCTTCAAACATGCCCCAAATGTTTCCCCATTTATTCTCCGCCCTAACAAGACATCACATTTCGGAGGCCCATTGACTATTCACAGCCATGTCTTCTTTGCCCTGATGATTTCAATCCCATATGATTCTGCATTTAACAGGCTTTTAGACAGGCATGTGGACATGCGGGGATTGGAGAGGCGGATCAAGTGCAGGTAGAGGAGATTAGTTTAACTTGGCGTCAAGAAGATCTTGTTCCTAAACTGTACTGTTCTGTGTTATAAGTACATTATTATCCATTGCCCCCAACATCACAAAGCAGCTCTCCTATAATTTCCTTGATTAATGATGCTACCCCACCTACTTTCCCTTTGGCCTACTCTGTTGGATCATATAGTCTGGAATATATTCCTGGCCTCTCTCCAACCACATCACAGCAATAGTCATTAGATCACAGTCAACTATGGCCATCAGTGCTGTCAACTCATCGATCACATTACCAATAGTTTAGTTTAGATCGTTTATTATCACATGTACTGAGGTACAGTGAAAAGCTTTTGTTGCATGCTAACCAGAGAGCGGAAAGACAACACATGGTTACAATCGAGTCATCCAGTGTACAGATATACGTGATAAAGGGAATAACATGTCTAACGTTTAGTGCAAGATGAAGTCCAGTAATGCCTGATCAAAGATATTCCGAGGGTCTCCAATGAGGTAGATACTAGATCAGGACTGCTCTCTAGTTGTTGGCAGGATGGTTCAGTTGCCTGATAACAGTTCGGAAGGGACTGTCCCTGAATCTGGACGTGTGCATTTTCACACTTCTATGCCTCTTGCCTGATGGGAGAGGGGATAAGAGGGAGTGGCCTGAGTGCGACTATTGCATGGATTCAAATAAAGGCTGTTTGTTAATCTTTGATTTTACATTTTTTTTACTAACTCTCGATTTGCTCTGCATTGTAGACTTTCCTTTACATGTTCTGCCCCAGCCTGTTACCCTTTGCATTTCAATACTCCCCTCAATTTTCTGTGCCTCTGCTCTCTCAATTTATTTTAATTTATTAAATGTCCTTGTTCATGGAGACCTACTTACTTTACAAATGAAGTGAAACTACAGTTATGATAACAATACAAAAATAAATCACCACTACCAACCTTGTACTGTGTGATAATTTGTTTGGTTCGCACCACTTTGATCTAAAAAATATTGCTGCTTACAACTCCGGCTCCGAGCTCCATTAAATTATACAATTCCAGAATTGCTATTCCCATGATATGCTGTAAACACCAGACTTCCCATCAACAACCACCTCCCTCGTTTCCGCCTCCACATTCAAACCCTTTGTCCTATCAACATGTTTTCTGAAAAGTCGAGTTAGATTACCAATGGGTCGAAAGTAATGTCAAAGACAATTGAAAATGCAGAGTGTTACAACAACCACAAATCAAGCACCCGACCACAGCAGAACAGCACAGAACTTGCAAACGATGGGATAAGACATTTACTTTGGAAACCAACGGACCCCCATTTCAAAACACAAAGCAGACCTGAAAACCTCCAGGACTTCTCAATGGATTCACTGTATTTCAAGGATGAAAATTTAGGCTACAACAGCGGATTGTGGAGAAGGAAGGATGACGATTGTAATCATGATATCAAGAAAATAGAAATCCTCAAAGTGTAGCTTGTTTTCAAAACTTGATGAAAATTGAATCATTTATATCAGAATATCAAGCAGCCGACAAAGCAAACTGATGTCCAGCCCTCCGAAGGCAAATAGGAGAGCCCCCCCCCCCCCCCCCCCCCCCCCCCCCCCCTCCCCCAATTGTAATCCATCCCGTCTCACAGCAATTGCAAACAACATCTGCACCGTCCCCCAAGACGGCATAACGCAGATAATTACACCAATTTTCAGATGCCTTAGTTAGCACTCGGAGCTCAGTGTAGGGATTGATTTATGGGATGCTGGAGAAACACAGGAGGTGGTAGTCAGGAATCTTTAGCAAGCATTAGTCATGGAGTCAAACACCACAAAACAGGCCCTTCAGCCCAACTCATACATGATGATCAAGATGCTTCATCTAAGCTTCATCTTAATTCTGTTTGGTTAATATCCCTCTAAATCTTTCCTACCCATGTACCTGTCCAAAAGACTTTTAAATGTTTTTATCGTACCAGCTTCAACTAATTCCTCTAACAGCTATTTTCACATTCCCACCACTCTATTCGTTATTTTCCTTCTCACCTTAAAGGTAGTTCTTGATTCCCTTACCCTAATTGTGTGGACACCGGGTGGCGCTAGCAATGGCTGCCTCGCAAACAGTCTGTCTGTCCCTTCCTTCTCTGTTGTTTTATAGTATGCGTTAAATGTATGTTTTAGTGTTCTTTAGCTTGTTTTATGTGGGGGGTGGGGGGGGTTGTGGGAAACTTTTTTTTAATCCCTTACCACGGCGGAGATGCGATTGTTTTCCCTATCGTATCTCCATCCGCACTGCGGCCAACACCGTGGACTTGGCGGCCTCTGCTGGAGACCGACTTCTGGAGCTCCAAGTCGCAGGAGCTTCGACTGCCCCGATGCGGGAGCTTCAATCGCCACCGATGCGGGGGCTTTGACTGCCAGCTGCGGGAGCCTCTTTGATCGCCCCAACGGATGGTTCGACTGCCCCGACCACGGGAGGGAAGGTTAGACTTTATTGCCTTCCATCAGTGAGGAACGTGGGGAATCCGCTGTGGTGGATGTTTATGTTAACTTTTAGGTAGTTGTGTGTCTTGTTGCATTTTTTAGTATGGCTGTATGGTAATACGAATATCACTGTACCTTAATTGGTACACGTGACAATAAAAGGCCTTTGAAACCTTTGAAACCATATCCAGGGGAAAAAGGCTCATTCAGCCTATCTATTCCTCTCTTGATTTTATACATCTCCATATGATCACCCCTCAGCCTCCTGTGCACCGAGGAATAAATTCTCAGGTCCTGGCATCTAGGCATTGGTGGACATGGGAAAGTAGAGGACTGTTAAAGGGAATAAGGAGGATAAAGTGTTTCCCAGTATTGTGGAGGTGAGATCGGGTGGCAATTATAATGCGAAGGATATGTGACTATAAGATTAGCTCAAGATTGATGAGAACACAAGGATACGGGAAGGTTGTCAAAATGTGTAGGAAGGAACTGCAGATGCTGGTTTACACAGAAGGTAGGCACAAAATGCTGGAGTAACTCAACGGATCAGGCAGCATCTCTGGAGAAAAGGAATAGGTGACGAGTCTGAAGAAGGGCCTCGACCCGAAACATCACCCATTCCTTTTCTCCGGAGATGCTGCCTGACCCGCCGAGTTACTCCAGCATTTTGTGCCTCCCTACAGGAAGCTTGAGTTGGCATAAGAAAGGGAATGCGATGGAGTCCGTGAATGGGAAATGGAGTCAGCGGTAGAAATTATAAATGACTTCTGTCTTTCCAAAGATTAAACAGAGTAAACACATACAAAAAAAAAAAGACATTGACTTGTGAATTGAATCACAAGAGACCAATTCACACACTAAAGAAAGCAAGAGAGTATATTCAACATTTACACTTACAGTGCCATCACCACCACAGGCTAAAATTCGTAAATTCTGCACCTTTCGGTATAGTTCTAACCTGCAAAGAACAAAGCAAGACATTAAAAAAAAAATTAATATTAACTTTGAATAAAGCAATAACCTATTAGACATCAAAATAGTGGTTACAGATTCACCACTTAGGGGGTTTAGATGCTGTAAACACAGTGAAAAGTCTCTTTGAATATTGTTGGCAGACCTCTAGAAACTGCAGCTGGAGCGCCATCTAAAGGAGCTCAAGATAAACTCCGTGAGAACATTTCTCAATTCTAGCTGCTACTTCCACTCTAGACATAGAACATTCTGCTCCAACTTATGCTTCCACTTTAGACATAGAGCATCAAACAGAACAGGACATGAATTTGCCCTTTAGCCCACAGTGTCCATGCAAAACATGACGTTAAGTTAAATTAATCTCCTCTGCCTACACATGTTCCCTATCCCTCCACCTCCATGTGCCTATTTAAAAGCCTCTTAAATGCCACTATCATATCTGCCTCAACTGCCATCCCAGACACACACCATTCTCTGTGTAAAAAACAAATCTCCTTTAAACTTTGCCCCTCTCACCTTGAAACTATGCTTTGACATTTTCATTCATTCTGGAAAAAGAGGTTCTGACTGTTCTCCCTATCTATGTCTCTCATAATTTTACATACTTCTATCAGGTCTACCCTCAGCCTCCGATACTCTGGATATAACAATCCAAGTCTGTCAAACCTCAGCTTAGTTAATAACCTTTAATCCAAGCAACATCTGGTAAACCCCTTTTGTAATCACTCCAAAGCCTGCACATTCTTCGTGTAATGGGGTGACCAGAACTGCACACAGTAGTCCAGTTGGGGCCTAACCAAAAAATATAAAGCTGCAACATTTCTTCCGGACTCTTATACTTAATGTCCCTACATGAAAACAAGCATGCCATTTGCTTTCTTTACCTCTCTATACATGGCGTCCCGGCGTCCAAGACACTATTTTTTACTCTAAAACAAGGCCCGAAAATTTAACTGCGTCTTGGAGGCCGAAAGTTAGGCCGAGCAATGCCACTCTCGTCGTGACTGCTCCGCGGAACCTGCCACGCCTTCGACCCTGGAACTGTGTGGTGGGAAGCGGCTGTAAAAGGACAGCGCCGCTGGAGCAGGGGAGCGGGGGGGTTCTGCATCCCAGAGTTCCCCCCCCCCCCCGCCCCCTTCCCCGTCTAAAGCTGACCACACATGAGCAGGCATGAAGATTCGGACTAGAAAGCATGGCAACCTCCAACAGACAGCAAATAAATTGGAGGGAGGGTGATTGCACCATGCTCACTCTTTCTATGGATCTGAATACCAATCACCTTGGGCATTGATGTGGTCTGATACAAACTACTTTAACCCAACACTGAGGGAAGCGATCCCTTCGAAAGCCGTTGGAAAATATAAGGCTGCAACATTTCTGGGCAGTGTATGATGTCCTGCCCAGCCCATCGAACCTCTTCATCTGGGGCAAAGCGGAATCTCCAGATTGACCGCAATGCTCAGGCAAGGGGACGTTGGAACACATCCTGAGCTGCAGCCCAAAGGCTCTTGGGCAGGGCCGGGACACCTGGCATCACGACCAGGTTCTTAAACCCATTGCAGAAGCCATCAGCATGGGAATCAGCAGCTGCAGACGAGCACCTTTGTGCAGGCCGGAGTGCAGCTGCCAAGAACCACAAGTCGTGGTCTGAACAACCACGGCTGGATCGCCTGGGTGACGGTGTCTGATGTTGAAAGACCCGAAACACCCAATGACCCCAGGTTACATCACTGATGATGTGTTCAGGAGCATCAATAGATGTATTTTTATCAACCCATTTGGTCATACTTAGTTGATAAGTAAAATAGTGTAATCTTCTCCATCCTCCCCCACACAAACTCCTATTTGTTCCCATCTGACACCTCAAAACCTGAGTGTTTGCCCTATACTTACGCATCCTTAGGACTTCCATGACACATATCAAACACCTGTCTTGGATTCAGATACCACATGAATGACTGGATAATCTTCGCCCCCTGCAAAGGAATGGATTAAATATTAATCAATATTAAATGCATGATTGTACGGCTTCACAGTCTCCTAATAAATTGGAGTTAATGTACACACAAATTTGCTTTACAAACTTAAATCTGTTAAACTGTTGGGGCTGAAGGCAGATAAATCAACAGGGCCTGATGGTCTGCATCCCAGAGTACTCAGAGAGGTGGCCCTAGAAATCGTGGCTGCATTGGTGAACATGTTCCAATGTTCTATAGATTGTGGCTCAGTTCCTGTGGACTGGAGGGTAGCTAATGTAACCCCACTTTTTTTTTTAAAGGGAGAGAGAAAACGGGGAATTATAGACCAGTTAGCGTAAGTGGGACAGGCCCCTTACATCGTTAGTGGGGATGATGCTTGTGTCGATTATTAAAGATGTAATAGCAGTGCAATTGGAAAGCAGTGACAAGATCAGTCAAAGTCAGCATGGATTTATGAAGGGGAAATCTTGCTTGACTAATCTTCTGGAATTTTTTTGAGGATGTAACAAGTAGAATGGATAAGGGAGAGCCAGTGGATGTGGTGTATCTGGATTTTCAAAAAGCCTTTGACAAGGTCCCACACAAGAGATTTGTGTGCAAAATTTGAGCACTTGGTATTGGGGGTAGGGTATTGACATGGATAGAAAACTGTCTGGCAGACAGGAGGCAAAGAGTAGGAATTTCAGAATCGCAGGCAGTGACTGGTGGCGTGTCACAAGACTCAGTGCTGGGACCCCAGTTATTTACAATATATATTAATGATTTAGACGAGGGAATTAAATGTAACATCTCCAAGCTTGCGGATGACACAAAGCTGGGTGGCAGTGACTTGGATAGGTTGGGTGAGTGGGCGGATGCATGGCAGATGCTGTATAATGTGGATAAATGTGAGGCTATCCACTTTGGTGGCAAGAGCAGGAAGACATATTATTATCTGAATGTTGTCAGATTAGGAAAAGGGGAGGTGGAACAAGACTCAGGTGTCCTTGTACATCAGTCACTGAAAGTAAGCATGTAGGTACAGCAGGCAGTGAAGAAAGCTAATGGCATGTTGGCCTTCATTGCGAGAGGATTTGAGTTTAGGAGCAAGGTCCTACTGCAATTGTACAGGGCCTCTGGTGAGACCGCACCTGGAGTATTGTGTGCAGTTTTGGTCTCCTAATTTGAGGAAGGACATTATTGCTATTGAGGGAACACAGCAAAGCTTCACCAGGTTAATTTCGGGGAAGGCGGGGCTGACAAATGATGAAAGAATAGGTCAACTTGGCTTGTATTCACTGGAATTTAGAAGGATGAGAGGGGATCTTATAAAAACATATACAATTCTTAAAGGATTGGACAGACAAGTTGCAGGAAAAATGTCCCAGATATTGAGGGATTACAGAACCAGGGGTCACAGTTTAAGAATAAAGGGTAGGCCATTTAGGACTGAGATGAGGAAAAACATTTTCACCCAGAGAGTTGTGAATCTGTAGAATGTTCTGCCGCAGAAGGCAGTGGGGGCCAATTCACTGGATTTTTTCAAGAGGGAGATAGATTTAGCTCTTAGGGCTAACAGAAGCAAGGGATATGGGGAAAAAAGCAGGAACGAGATACTGATTTTGGATGATCAGCAATGATCATCTCGAATAGCGGTGCTCAAAGGGCCGAATTGCCTACTCCTGCACCTATTTTCTATGTTTCTATGTTTCTAAAATCTGTTTAGTGTCAGGCAAATGCCAAATACCATAAATGGGATCTACAGTTACTGGAATGCAGTGATATAGGGGACCATGCAGCAGTCAGGCGTGGTAAAGAAAAGGACCATCTATTGAAATCAAAAAGTAGTCATATGAAGAATGGCAGAACCCTTCTCCTGACAACATAAGATCTCTAATGTATCAGTACAATACACACCTGCCCTTGATGACATCCATTCTATTTTCCATCTGAGTTCTGCAGTTAAGGCAAAGCTCCAGGAAATTGGGAATGAACCTAAGATCGTTGCTGGAGAGCTCCACCCAATCAACGAAAATAAATCACTTTGACTTTGACGTGCATTTGTACACCAGGCATAAACTCAATTTCTTTAACCTCAAGGTGCTGGCTCATATGGAATTCTGGTTCAACTAAAACTCCCTGCAAATCTCCACCTCCACCTCTTGTCCAGTGACCAGTCTGCCCTGAGAATTTGGAGCTGATTGCTCCCAGTTGATTCAGCTGCCAGAGGCATCATTCATGTGCAATTTCTATGTGATAAGAGGAACCCAGGCTTTCTTTCCTGCACTTCCTGACTTTACAAGCATAACGTCCAGTTGTGGCAGCACAGCTAGAACTTTCACAGGTGCACGAGCTCCTCTTTCCTGTCATCTACTGGTTTTGATGCAGTATCTTCTCAACCCAATTCATATTTACATATGTAGGAAAGAACTGCAGATGCTGGTTTAAATCAAAGGTAGACACAAAATGCTGGAGTAACTCAGCGGGACAGGCAGCATCTCTGGAGAGAAGGAATGGGTGACGTTTTGAGTCTGAAGGGTCTCAACCTGAAACGTCCCCCTTTCCTTCTCTCCAGAGATGCTCCCTGATCCACTGAGTTACTCACGCAGTTTGTGTCTACCTTCATATTTACATAGGATATCCGAAAGGAAAATCAAATATAAAGAGGGAAAGGTAGAAGCAATCAGGTAATGGCCCCAATGCAGACTTCAATACTACTACAGAGTTTCTCAGCACATTGTTGTCTGAGGTTATGCACTGGTTTCTCCCCTTTGCTTTTGAGAGCAATGTTGTTCGAACCACTCAGAGAGAGGGGAAGCACCCACCTGATTTCCCCCACTCTTGGGATTGACAAACACTAACAAAGGCTTCATCAGCGACGATGGGATGGGCTTTATGATAAAGGGTTTCCATCGTCCTTCCTGTTTCCAAAAAGGAAAAAGAATCAGTCACAACCCGTGATATTTGCCCAAAGTAGTTATTGCTCTACACTGTCCGTTCCAGGTACAGACAAGAGTTTAAAAATATGTTTTACTGACAATCTGCATTGTTGAAAACTTTGAACAAGTGCATACACGTTGTATCTTGCTGCAGATCGCAGTAGCCAAGCCTGTTAACAGGGACTCAAAAAAACAACAAATTACATTCAATTCCCAGAATACAGAAGAATGTTTACTAAATGCTGCCCAGATTAATGGGTATTACCTATAAGGAGAGGTTGGACAGACTTGGATTTTTTTTTCTCTAGAGTGCTGGAGGCTGAGGGAAGACTTGATAGAAATGTATAAAGTTATGGGAGGCAAGGATAGGGTAGACAATCAGAACTTTTTTGCCCCCCAGGGTGAAACTGTCAAGGGCTACAAGCATAGCTTTAAGGAGCGAGGGGCAAAATGTAAAAAAAGTGTGGGGAGTGATGGGTACCTGGAAGACTCTGCCAATGTGGTAATGGAGTGAATGGAGGGATATGGATTAGTTTGGCACACACTTTGTGAAGGAGCTATCCCGAGCTGCATTCATCCATGTTCTACGAAAGAATATTGACACATAAGGTGGTGGGAATTGAATTGGAACAGATGGGAGGAGGAGAAGAATGAACGGTGGCAAGATTGAGGAGAGTTTAACATTCTGAGGCAAATAGAATGACAATGCAGAGTTGTTTGAAAAAAAAACTTTAAAAAAGTAGCAAGTATTAAACAGGTGTAATAATCCAATATGATTTAAACATTCTCAAGCTTCTTGCTGTCATCTAAGCAGTTCTCTTTAAGATGTAATTAATCATAGTTATACTATGGGAAGCACGACAGCTCAAAAACAGGAATGAACAGATCAAGTATTTTAGTCAAGTTGTTTTGGAGAGCAAATTTGGTGAACTTAGCTACTCTTCTTGGAGGCAGTGCCATGCAATCCTTGAAAGAACGTGCTACCTTGGATGAATTTCCATTTTTAAGTGCAGCACCTCCATCTGAAGCTTGGGAAGGAGAATTTAGAATTGTTTGAAGGATTTTTGTAAGGTTGCCAATTGGGGAGAGATGGTAAACACAGGCCAGGATCGAGTGGATGTGGAGGGGATCTTTCCACTAATGGGAGAGTCTAGGACCGGAGGTCATAACCGCAGAATTAAAGGACGATCCTTTAGAAAGTAGAATTTCTTGAGTCAGAGGGTGGTGAATCTGTGGAATTCATTGCCACAGAAGGCTGTGGAGGTCTTCAATTGATATTTTTATGGTAGAGATAGATAAATTCTTGATTGGTACGGGTGTCAGGGGATATATTAGGAGAAGGCGGGAGAATGGGGTTCAGAGGGAGAGATAGATCAGCCATGATTGAATGGCGGAGTAGAATTGATGGGCTGAATGGCCTAATCCTGCTCTGTTCACCTATGAACATATGAAGTAGGGATCAGGATGAAATGCCGTGTCCTCTTTATCCATCCATTCCCTATTTGCCATTTAACCTTTGCTTGTTGACAGCCTTTAATCTGTTACCCCACAGTGCAGCAGTTGAAACACTGGCAGCCAGCACCCTGGGAACACCTCAAACCCATACTACACCTGCTCCAACCCATCCCCCAGGCTCAAAGGAACTTGAGGATTGCTACTGATGGTCACACATCAAGAAACCAATGAAACAAAAATACACTCAAACCCTTTTTCCACCATCCGTATCCTATCGATAATTCCCATTCCATGGTCAAATCTAAATCACAATGATGTTCTGAACAGGAATTCATGACAAAACAACACCGCATTGCTGCTTACCTCAGCTCCCTTCTTGCTCGACTTCCGTTTAAATGAGGTCCGCTTTTTCTTTTTACTTGATTTCAGTGAATTCTGGGGGTTGGAGAAGAAAGAAAGGAAGGGGTGATGACGTTGGAGGCTGCGGCAAGCAGAGGTGAGGTCGGAAAACGCGAGACGGCTCCCTCACCTGAACCCGCCTCGGCCGAATGATCCAAGTTGGCGGAATGATGACCGCAGCATGGGCACCCAGTGTGCAGGGCTCCTCGATCTGTTGCAGCATGAAGCACGTCACCTTGTTATGATACTGCAGGAAAACCCAAAGCAAGCAACTTGATTTAAAAAGAAAAGTACTCATTTTATTCCTCCCCCAACCTTTCGTCTTCTCTACTGCTGGTGGAACATCGTGACACCATAACATGCCATGTTCAAAGATGGAAGGGGAGACCTTCAGACGGCTGACCATGGCTTTATCAACCCCCTCCATCAAGATGTTATTAAATTTGTTAACATAGATCTATTCACTGTTACAGCGGACAGAGATGATTGTTTGCTTATACAACGAGCTGTCATTACAGTGAGCAATATCTCTTAACAAAGAGCTGATATACAATTTCTTTAATTCTATTTTGTCAGAAAATTGAATGAGGAAAAGACGTGGCACAGGAAGTTGGAGAGGGGCCAAAAGAGTCAGCCAAACTATAATTTAACTTTCTAAATGGGTTAAACAAACAGGTCAGAACAGATGGATTTGCGAAATATTATGTGCAGGAAGAAACTGCAGATGCTGGTTTACACCGAAGATAGACACAAAATGCTGGAGTAACTCAGCGGGACAGGCAGTATCTCGGAACAAGGGTCCCACCGAAATGTCACCCTTTCCGTCTCACCAGAGATGCTGCCTGTCCTGCTGAGTTACTCCAGCATTTTGTATCCATCTTTTGCAAAACATTAATTGAGCATAAAACCAATGCTAGTTTCATTACATTCATCACTCCTTTCCTTCAATCTATCAGATGCTTTTTGTTTATTTTCTGCCAACATCCTGGCAAAATCCGATTAAAAGCTACTCATCTTCAAAACGGCTCACCCTGATAAAGATAATTTACTTGAAACAACGGCTGTGTTTTTCCTCTACAGGTGCTACCTGGTCTGCTAAGTATCCCAATGCTTTACGCTTTCAAAAGCAGGTATGATATTGCATTTTAACTGCACCAGACGCGGGACAGGATCAATTATTTTCTGGGCACTCCCACTGACAACAGCCCACATCTGTCAGCACGAAAGTCCGTAGTGGGGCTACTCCAGAACATAGTCTGAGGTCTTCTGTGCACCAGGACACACGCAATTTGCAATCCTCTGTAAGTCCAATGTGGCAATGGACAACCTCCACTGATCTCCTACTTTACAGGCTGAGAAATCTGCCTCCTGGACCTGCGCTAGCTTAAACCAGGTGCAAGATCTGGATGGTATAAGATGGTACCTCAAACCTTGTGCACTGGTCAGATTGTCACTGAACCATAATGCAAAAAAAATGAGTTTTCACTGTACTTGGGGTACACTTGGCAACCAGGTGCCATTGAACTATTGAAGTGCATTAAAATGAATGGGTGAAATCCGTTGCGAGGAAGAGGGTAAAAAGAGCTTTCAATTAACTTCATTAAACCAAATAAAATGCTTTATTTGCTCTTAGTTGTTCAATTTAAATAAAATAGTTAAATAATCTTCCAACATTTAAAAAAATAATTTTAAGCAATGTTTTTATTGATTGTGTCCATTGAAGGCATTCATATCCATTAAAGATCAGGGACAGCCTTGCTGGCTGCTACGGTGGAGACGGACAAGCTGTCAACACCTCTCTGTCATTACACCCAGCTAACTATAGGAGAGCACGAGTTGGGAGCGGGTTCCTGGTGGGAGTCGATGCCCAGCATAGGCGGAGGCTGAATGGGGGTACAAGATGGTACCTAAAACGTGGCGACTTTTGTGTACAGCCTCAGTGCGGCCGGCAATCTTGGGCCCGCAGAAAATTTGCCCCAGCCGAAAGTTTTAAGACTTACTGCTTGCTTACACCAGGAACAGCTGATAGCTACAATCTCTTTACTGTGGAAGGAAAACTTCTGCTGGAAACCCTGTAAGGAAAGAAAGAAAAGTTTGTCGATGAGCAAGTGCTTTGCAAAGCTGACAATGTCCACCCGACACACATTTAGGAGGTGTAGGAAGGAACTGCAGATGCTGGTTTAGACCGAAGATTGACACAATATGCTGGAGTGTCTCAGCATTTTCGGGTAGAAGGAATGGGTGATGTTTAGGGTCAAGACCCTTCTTCAGATCTCTTTTAGGATGATGTCCCAAAAGCACGGCAAAGGCGACCCCACCCATTAACCGGAAGACAACTCATTGAACAGTGTTACAGCATCATTTGGCCAGACCTCAGACTATTTCCAATCTCTCACAGAAGAAGATAAATGTTGCTTGCTTTAAACATATGATTTGGGGGTGCCTGGAAAGAATGCTTTAAACTGAAAGAAATTGAGTTCCTTATAAAGTTTGCAAAATATGTTTCTCCTCAAATATACTGATGTGACGGGTGTTTCTTTTGAGGGCAATGGATTATAAAACTATTGAGCGGAGGCTATTTTAAGGCACCGATAAATCCAGAGGCTCTTTTACATTTAGAATTAGATTCTGCAAAGGCTCTGATGAATTGTAACAAAATGTCAAATCAACTGCTTTGTGCAGTATTAATCAAGTCTCGTGTCTAAAGCCTGAACAAAAATGTTATCACAAGCACGTTACATCCAAGCATAAGCAATAATTGAAGTGCTTATTTTGATAATAATTATCCAGTGTATGTCTCTTTGATTTCATCTCACCATCACTGCCTCTCCTTCAGTTCCCAAAATTGACACTCTCCGTCTGTGAAGTCAGGTTTATGTCCATATTGGTGCACGTGGTTTCAAACTCAACTTTCAATTTTAGCTAATGTGTTTTATTTCTCTTAATTTCTGGATAAACTGAACAATAAACAAGCAATCATTTTTACTTAGGTCTTAGACAATAGACAATAGACAATAGGTGCAGGAGTGCGCTATCAAATGCTTTCTGAAAGTCCAGGTACATCTTCCGAAACTCGCGTTACTGAGAGGGGCACAAGAAGTGCTCTGATTTAACATGTTTTTGACCAGCTGAAGGATTCACACTGATTTTCCCTTCCCCACATCACAGCAACATGATTACGTGCCGCGCCGCGCCACTCTGGACCCCTCGCACCTTGCCACACTGCTTGCACTTCCCCTCCTGCCGCCTCCGATGTACCCAATGGTGCCGGACAAACGTGGGCTGCAAAAGAAGAAGGGAAACAAGGAAACAACAGTTCATAAGGTCATATGCAATGGGAGTACAATTAGACCATTTGGCCCATCAAGTCTACTCGGTCATTCAATCATGGCTGATTTATCTCTCCCTCCTAACCCCATTCTCCTGCCTTCTCCCCATAACCTCTGACACCTGTACTTATCAGGAATCTATCTATCTCTGCCTTAAAAATATCCACTGACGACATCCTTCTGTGGCAAAGAATTCCACAGATTCACCACACACTGACTAAAGACATTCTCCACATCTCCTTGCTAAAAGAATGTCCTTTAATTCTGAGGCTATGATCGCTAGTTCTAGACTCTCCCACTAATGGAAACATCCTCTTCACATCCACTCTATCCCAGTCTTTCACTATTCTGTATGTTTCAATGAGGTCCCCCTTCATTCATCCAAACTCCAACGAGCACAGTCCCAGTGCTGACAAATGCTCAACATAGGTTAACCTACTCATTCCTGTGATCATTCTTGTAAACCTCCTCTGGGCCCTCTCTAGAACCTGCACATCCTTCCTCAGATATTGTGCCCAAAATTGCTCACAATATTCCAAATGTGGCATTACCAGCGCCTTATAGAGCCTCAACGTTATATCCCTGTGTTTGTATACAAGCCCACTTGAAATAAATGCTAGCATTGAGTTGGCTTTCTTTACTACCGATTCGACTTGCGGATTAACTTTTTGGGAATCCTGCACCAGCACTCCCAAGTCCCTTTGCACCTCCGATTTCTGGATTCTCACCCCATTTAGTAAATAGTCTATGCCTTTATTCCTTCTATCAAAATGCATGTCTCCACACTTTGCTACACTATATTCCATCTGCCACATCTCTGCCCACTCGTCCAAACTGTACAAGTCTTGCTTTGTCCACACTATCGGCCCTTCCACCTATTTTTGTATCATCCGCAAACTTGGCCACAAAGCCTTCAATCCCCTCGTCCAAATCATTAAGATGCAACATGAATAGCGACCCCAGCACCGACCCCTGCGGAACTCCACTAGTCACTGACAGCCAACGAGAAAAAGCTCTCTTTATTGCCACTCTTTGCCATCCTAGTATCTGCCCTTTGATACCATTGGCTCTCATCTTCCTCAGCACATGGCCGTCCGAAGGGGGGGTGCGCTGGGTGTGACCTCTTTTTTTCAGCCAGAGAAAGAAAAAATTCCCAGCACAATCAGCGTTTTTTTTTTTTGCTTAAAAAGGAGCACAACTCCCATTTGTGCTTCACCCGTTTCTCATGCCTCGCGTCTACTCCAGAAATCCAGCGCCCACTCCGTCCAGCGTTTCCATCGAGGGGGGGGGGGGCGCGGGTGTGGTGTGTGGTTTGTGCCCCCCGGTCCAGCCCCGGCGGGAGCCTCGGCGGCTGTAACCCCATAACCAGATCTGCCACCCCCGTCTGCCCTCGCCTCCCCCACTGGGCTTCGCTGACCCCCGCTCTCCGCCGCCGCGCCACCTTAAACTTCGCCATGAATATATCAAATGATATCAAACAATTGGCCCAATATGAAAATACGCCTCTTTTTGCAGCATATCTTTAATATAATTTGAATATTACAAAAATCTACATTTTTCAGGGTCATCGTGGATCTGTCCGCAGTAATGCAGCAGTCCGTTGATGATGGTGCTGTTGTGGAAACTAGGCAAAAGATGGAGTTGGAAGATCTCCTTGGTGCAGTAAAATCCAAAGGTTAGGTGGAAAACATTATCACCAATTTTATTCAGAGCTAATTGTGATTCTACTCCTTCCATCTTATAACAAAAGTACTTAACCAATTTTAATAAACCTAGTATAAAATATTGGAAATTTATAAAATATACATTTTAATGGATCATTATATACAAATGTAACATTTCCATTTCGAGGTCATTTCAAAGCCAATAGCCTAATCGTTAAAGGACACTGTATTGCATAATACATGTTAATCATAACATGAAATAAATCCATAGCATTATCCTGTAATATTTCATTACAGCAGATAGTCTGAAGCGTACAGCGGCATCCTGCAGTGGAAGATTCAAAATAAAGAAAACTTCACACACCAGGGCTGCCGTGGTGATCCCCAAACAGATCGCATCGTATTTCTCAAAAGGTAAATTACATCACATTTGTATTTGATTTAACCCGTTGATGCCATAGACATTTGTTTTGAGGAGATTTCTCACATTTGAGCCAAAAGAGTTCTTTCCACATCTGTATTTATTTATCACTTATCTGTTATATTGCACTTCCGTTCTGTCACAAAACTGCAGCAATGACATTAAAGTTGAATTGATTGAATATTTTTCTTTTTTCCTTATACTGATACGTTACAAAGTATTACAAATGAAAATACGAGCATTGCCATTTAAATTCTCGATAGAACATTGCCAATTTTCATGAGAAATATTGACCAATTATCAAAATTGTTGCCAATTTTATAAATTACTGATCATTTTTGCATTAAACAAGATCTTCTGAGCATACTTTATATAGAACGTTGACAAATGTGGGCTCAATTTGTGAAGAATTTTGTCTCTGTTAATTTTCTAAACGTGTTATGATACTATATCATGAGTTCTTACACGAATTGTGAAAACTCCACATATATGCAGCCTATCAGTAAAATATTTTTTGAATACATGTAATGTCATAAGTCCTGTTAATGATAAAATTGGCCAAATACAATATGTCATAAAATGGAGAATCTCTGTATTTGCAAAGCCTGCGTGTCCACTTTCTGTGAAAGGTTGCAAGCTGTGAGTCACGCTCCAAGGAGTCTGGACCCTAGATGGAAGTTGAGGATAAGGCGAGGTCCAAATGTCTTTCCTTTTGTTTATATGAATGAGGGTTTTGTAGAAGAGCTAAGAGGTGTTGCATATGCATGATTAGGATTGGTCAGATAGGGGGTGTTGTAAAGTACTGTTATTTACTTTGAAGAGTGTTTGTGCTGTTATCTTGTGACGTGTGAAGCCTTGTTCAAATTGTTTATACTACCTGGAGCAATGTTTCTATTCTTTTGTAAACTGTCTTCCTGCTAAAACTTTCTGTAGAAACAATGTAATGGTGAATTTTGTGATTGGTTTCGGGGACTGTCAATAGCTATAATCTAATCAAGATTCAAGAGAGTGTATTGTCATGTGTCCCAGATAGTCAATGAAATTCTTGCTCGAACTTCTCGCAGCATGAAGGAGAGTTACATAGACCTCCTAGGACTACATGTCGACCATGCTGCGAGTTTGCGAGTGCAAACTCTTCTAAACTCGCAAATTAGGTCCCAGCCGTGGGACAGGCCCTTTAGTTGGTCCAGTGCTGGACTCGGTGTTTTACTGAACTAGACTAAGGGGTAAGCTGTAGGAGCATAATTACATTATATGTGACTTGCAATCTGATGGAGTTTGTGTACAGTACTCTCTCACTTGTCCTGCCACAAGTGTCTATCGCCTTCATCACTACACTACGACTTGCATGAGCAATGACAGGTTGTCTGCACTCACCTTAATCCACATTTAATATGACTTTGCCCATAACTTGGACAAAGAGGTGACTAGGTTTGTGCAGTTACATTCTTGGAAAACGGGACTGGAAAATGTTATTTGTGGCTCAATATATGCTGGTCTCCCAAGAATGTCGCCTTCTTCAGTGACGCCTTCATCACTGCACCAGGACTTCCATGAGCAATGACAAGCTGTCTGCATTCGCCTTAGTCCATATTCACTATGGCTTTGCTCATAACTTGGACAAAGTGGTGACTAGGTTTGCACAGTTACATTCTTGGAAAATGGAACTGGAAAAACATGATTTATGGATAAATGGCAATATATGCTGGCTTGCCATAAGTGTCCGTTCCCTTCATCACTACACCAGGACTTCCATGATCAGTGACAAGCTGTCTGCATTCGCCTTAATGTAGCGATGTTACAAAACCTACCTTCAGCGGCGCTGCAGATCTGTCACTGGCTGTGCGCGACTTTGGCGCCTTTGGGGGGGGGGGGGCGGGATTAAAATGCAGGTTTGTATCGGTTGTCAGAGAGGGATTTCCTCGGGCTGCTAGTCGATGAAGAAAAATCGATCGGACTTCCGATCCCGGTTTTTTATTAAAATAAAATGCTGGACAATTTAATAGTTGGATTATAGTAAAACTTCTAACGCCAACAACGTGACACATTGCAAAAACAGGGCAAAACAAAGGGTAAGTTGTTTATTTTATATATAATCTTGCTTCTTGGGGTGGCTTTAATCTAATTTTTGTTGCGAAAATGTTATTTGGACCCCATACAAATCGCTGGTGTAAGTACAGAGTTGCTTATTGGTTACAATCTGAGGAATATGATGATGCTACTGATTATGGTATACCAATGTACCAGCCAGCAACTGATCTTCTCCATAACGACTTTGTCTATTGCTAGAAATTGTAATTTATTTACCTATCTGTTACGGACTTGTAGCATATAATACAATAATATTAAAGTTCTCATCTTGAGAATATCACATTTTTGAATTTTCAAGGCAGTCTGGGTGTTTAATTACTATTTCCGTCACAACGGTCAATTTTGTAATTAGCTACAATTAAGTAAGTAACTAATTATATGCTTTAATTTCAGGTCATCCAAGTAACGAGTTTCGTCACCTGCAACACTACACCAGGACTTCCATGGGCAATGACAGCAAAATGCAACGTGATTGGCACGCTGCTGCCAATTCAAGTCAAGTCGTCAAGGTAGGTCAAGCCAAGGTAAGTCGTCAAGTCGAGTCTATTTGTCACATACACATACAAGATGTGCAGTAAAATGAAAGTGGCAATGCCTGCGGATTGTGCAAAACAACAACGGAACAGGTGCTCCTGAATGTATATTGCCATTTACCACTACTTCTACTAATGCAAGGGCATTCGTTGGCCTTACCCTATATACCAACCCTGGTTCCACAAATCCTGTCATGCCACCCCCCTTTTTGAAAAGCTTCATGCGGGCCTGCAGCAGCCTAACATCAGCCTAAGGTCAGTGCTGCAAAGTGTCGCAAAGTCACAGTGGCAATCTCATGCTTTCACATACTGTCTGGCCCATGTGCTTCAGATGAAATGAATCCTCTAGGAACAGAATTGTCTCACTGATTCCTTACGTAGCCACAACCTCTCGTTTCTAAAGTACCCAAAGGCGATTTAAGCATTGTCATGCTGATTTTCATTTTTATAATCACAATTCCAGTCACTCAGTCCTTCTTAGCAAAACCGACGCATTCTAGAGATAGGGCTAATTTCTGCAGATAGAGTGTCAATTCACCTTTGGAAGTAACGGATTAAAAATTAATTCAAGCAGTATTAAAAAAATTGACGCTCTGCTGTTGAGAACTGCTTAGCCTGGAATAGATTCACTGTGAACAAGACGCCAGTGCTAATTTTCATTTTTAGTCTGAAGAAGGGTCTCGACCCGAAACGTCGCCTATCTCCTTCGCTCCTTAGATGCTGCTGCACCCGCTGAGTTTCTCCAGCTTTTTGTGTACCCACGCCAGTGCTAATGTTCATTGCAAAGTTTGATTGCTTTTTTTGGCTTGATTTGTGGTTTTTTTTCTGATGCGTAACTCTCCCAAATGATTTGCGTCACTAGAACAAGGTACAAAGTTGATCTGCAATGAGATCTCTATCCTCATTGGTCTAGTAAACACCTTATTTATTCACAGAATAACCAGGTTTCACTAATGTATTTGGCCTTGAGTGTCCTAGTTAAAGGGACCACTCTTAAGACTCCTTTCCTTGTCCCCTCCAAGATCTCCTTCAACTTCAAACAAGAATGCACGCGCCTGGAAAGCTTTGCTCTGCCTTTCTTGAGCCACAATCAGCTTCCTTGCCTCAAGATTGTTCCAGGCTGCTGCAGAGTTCCTTACAGTTTACCGCGCACTGCTTGTGAGGGAGGTCAACCAAACCCCCAAACGCAAACAGGAACATCATCTAGTTTTCCTTCAATCCTGTATTGCAACATTGTGTTTAGGATAGTGTTAATGTGCGGCAATCGCTGGTCGGTGCGGACTCAGTGGGCCGAAGGGCCTGTTTCCGCGCTGTATCGCTAAACTAAACTAAAATTCATCGTCTTAGAAACATAGAAATTAGGTGCAGGAGCAGGCCATTCGGTCCTTCGAGCCTGCACCGCCATTCAATATGATCATGGCTGATCATCCAACTCAGTATCCCGTACCTGCCTTCTCTCCATACCCTCTGATCCCCTTAGCCACAAGGGCCACATCTAACTTCCTCTTAAATATAGCCAATGAACTGGCCTCAACTACCCTCTGTGGCAGAGAGTTCCAGAGACTCACCACTCTCTGTGTGAACAAAGTCTTTCTCATCTCGGTCTTAAAGGATTTCTCCCTTATCCTTAAGCTGTGACCCCTTGTCCTGGACTTCCCCAACATCGGGAACAATCTTCCTGCATCTAGCCTGTCCAACCCCTTAAGAATTTTGTAAGTTTCTATAAGATCCCCTCTCAATCTCCTAAATTCTAGAGAGTATAAACCGAGTCTATCCAGTCTTTCTTCATAATACAGTCCTGACATCCCAGGAATCAGTCTGGTGAACCTTCTCTGCACTCCCTCTATGGCAATAATGTCCTTCCTCAGATTTGGAGACCAAAACTGTACGCAATACTCCTGGTGTGGTCTCACCAAGACCCTGTACAACTGAAGTAGAACTTCCCTGCTCCTATACTCAAATCCTTTTGCTATGAAAGCTAACGTACCATTCGCTTTCTTCACTACCTGCTGCACCTGCATGCCTACTTTCAATGACTGGTGTACCATGACACCCAGGTCTCGCTGCATCTCCCCTTTTCCTAATCGGCCACCATTTAGATAATAGTCTGCTTTCCTGTTTTTGCCACCAAAGTGGATAACCTCACATTTATCCACATTATACTGCATCTGCCAAACATTTGCCCACTCACCCAGCCTATCCAAGTCACCTTGCAGTCTCCTAGCATCCTCCTCACAGCTAACACTGCCCCCCAGTTTAGTGTCATCCGCAAACTTGGAGATATTGCCTTCAATTCCCTCATCCAGATCATTTATATATATTGTAAATAGCTGGGGTCTTACACTGACACCCACGGCCTTCCCCTGATGATAGCTTTTAAGGGCTTCCACTACCATTGTAAAAATAGTGCACACCTTCTGTGGTACCTTTTTTCACCTTCCCGTTAGAATTCCCTTTCCATAATTGCAACATTCAATCGTTCAGTAATTGGAAGTGTGTGGCTAATATTGTGATATGTCCCTTTCAACAGTGGGCTCCAGGGATTGCATCTTATGTTCCACATGCTGATAACTGCGGAACTTACAACACATTAATAGAGAATGTCATGCTGGAATGGAGAATGTCCATTTGAATGAGAGATTCCAAAGGGAAACTCAATAATAACGATGTGTAAAACTTTTAATGGAGGTTGTTACGCATGGTGATCTACATGTCTGCAGATGCTGATTTATACCAAAGATAGACAAAAATTGCTGGAGTTACTCAGCGGGTCAGGCAGCATCCCTGGAGACAAAACCTGGGTGATGTTTCGGGTCAGGTCTGAAGCAGGGTCCCGGTCCTGAAACATCACCCATCCTTTTTCTCCAGAGATGCCGCTTGAACCACTGAGTTACTCCAGCAATCTTTGACACCCACAATGTTGTTTTAACACCAAAAAGAGTAATTTCTAGCAATGGGTCTCTGCCCACCTCTAAAGATAAAATGTCAATATAATGTGGATCCTTTCCAGATTAATAATTTATACATTTAGAGGGTAAATAATGTTTATATATGACTTATATGTTAGTGTCTGGGTACTTTGTTGTATGCGGATCGTATGTATAGACGTCCTATGTGCCTGGTGTGAATATAAATGTGCAAGATAAGTACGCTCCTAGAGAGTATTCTTTATTAATAATTAATATTACATACATTAATTCAACAAATGATTTTCTAAATAGAAGATCGATAAATGAAAGCTGCCCTTCCCCTTATGAGAAGGGAGGTGAATCGGTTAAAGAAGTTAAGGGCCTGTCCCACTAGGCCGTCATTTGCGCCTCATTTACGCGTTAGATGTAAATTAGGTCGACGCGTCTTGACGAGTGGAGTGCGCTTGCTTTGCGCATGGTGAGACGTGGAATCGTATGCAATGGTGCGCGGTGCTCCAGGATTTAGTACAGGAACTAAATCCTCGTGCGCCACCTGTGTGACGTATCGCGTACGCACGCTGGCGCATTGGCGTCGCACGCTGGCATACCGACGTCTCACGTGTATTGCGTGGTGACGCATGGTTACGTCACTGTGCGCCAACGTCCTTACGTCAACGTCCTGCCGCGCGCCGCAGGGTATTCTAATGACGTCGCGCACACCAGACGGCTGTGCTGACGCATGATGATGCGTGATTTGCGCGCGACGTCGCGCATCACGACACGTCGACCTATTTTACATATGACGCATAAATGAGGCGCAAATGACAGCCAAGTGGGACAGGCCCTTTAGTCTTGCTGCACATGTGAACACAGATTCATTATTAGTTTTCTTCAAGTACAGGAGGTACTTGACGAGCTGTGTGGGAAGGATCTGCAAATGCTGGTTTACACCGAAGACAGACGCAAAATGCAGGAATAACTCACAGGCAGCTTCTCTGGGTAGAAGAAATGGCCTGAAAGATGGTCTCGATCCGAAATGGCATCCATTCCTTCCATCCAGAGATGCTGCCCGTCCCGCAGAGTTACTCCAGCATTTTGTGTCTATTCTTGATGATTGGAGCTACTGATATGATTTGCTTCTGATTATGATGGACATTCAAGAACCAGAAGTTGCTAATTTCTAAAGATGACTATGCGAGACTTTTAGTTTACTTGGTGTCATTCAAGTGCGACTAGAAACTGTAAAAAGAACCATCAATTGATGTGATACTTTGACACCAGAGATTGACATTAACAGTAAAGGCAAGAAATTAAACAAGAGGAAATACTCATGCATGACACTCTGCCTTTTAATTCTGAAGCTAAAACAATTCATCAAGTCAATACAATTAGTTGGCACAAGGGCAGCGAGCAACTAAAACACTGTCCTCTCAAAATTTCATTACAACTCTTATCACTGCAACTCCCACCCAAGGCACCTCTCCACTGCCTGCAAAGCACATCCAAGAAAAATATTACCTTTGCTCTTTTTCTTGATACATTGCTCGTGAATTCACTTACCTCTCGAACATTACGTGATCCAGATTCCCGGAATGTTGGTTTACACCGAAAATTTATCTGTGAATTTAAAAATGAACATAAAATAGCGTTGGTATATTTTTTTTAACAGGAGCAAATTGCCAGAAGGTATGAGTTTAGTGATCCATTTTGTAAAAGGTTTTTAATAAATTTCAATTAGCTGCTTTGAGGTGAATTTAAAATTAGCAATATGAGAATTGAACGATGGATAGGAGTGAACATTTGGAAACAGTGCATGGTAACTAGGGACAATTTACATAGCTTTTTGAAGGCAGTGGCCAAATGTATCATTCTCGCCAGATGAAATTTGGCTTCCTGATTGGCATTAAACATTCAAAATAATGAGAATACCTAAAATGTAAAGGGGTTGCCCCACTGCAGCGACATAATCCGCGAGTTTAGAAGAGTTCGCCCTCGACTCGTACTCGCAGCATGGTTGACACAAGGTCCTAGGAGGTCTTTGTAACTCTCCTTCATGCTCGAGAGTAGTCCCCGCGTACTCGAGGCCTCGGCTAGGTCGCGGCATATTTTTCAACATGCTGAAAAATGTCCGCGAGTAAAAAAGGTCGCCATGGAAAAAAACAATATTTTTTTACTCGTAGGTTTAGTCGAGGTAGGTCATAGTAGGGTCGGCATGTTATTCGGAGATAATCGAGGGTAATCGAAGGTAAAGCTCGTTGAGAAAAAAAAGATAAGTAAATCGACCGGTAATGTTAAATGCCCACTAAACTTTATTAAAAGTTGTCTGGGTTTTTAAAAGTGTCTCCACTCATTCTCCCCCCCTTCTCTCCCCCCTTCTCTCCCCCTCTCTGCCTTTCTGATCCCCCCCCCCCCCCCCCCCCCCTCGCCGCGCTTTCTAAAGGACTAAAGTACTGTGCCAGCCATCTTTTACCTCCCTGTTCATCGCAGGTGTGAATTTCAGACAGCGCTCCCCCGCTTTCCCTGGCACCCGCCTTTGCGATGTGTTTGTGTGTGTGGTCGGTCAATCCAGCTCGCGGTTTCATCGCTGGTGGTTTTTCATCCAGCGCGAGGTTTTTCAGGCAAGTGCCCTCGAGCTTGAAGGCCGAAGACAGTCGCTGAAAAGTCGCTTTAGTGGGACAGGCCCTCAAAGCTTTTTCTTAGGATGGAATAAAACCGATAGGAATGGAAGGGACAATGATTAATTGAAATTTTATTCAAAGGGAATCAAATAGAAAAGGAAGGATTCACTGGAAATATCATCACGGGAAGGGGATGCAGTATGGCCAATCCTAAGGTCATAAAAGTGCAGTGGGGGAAAGCTATTTCGAGGGATGGATCAATTATATTCGTAGCCAAAGCAGTTAAATGAGGGAAACATACTGTAGTCATTAGTTATTACTTTCTATTGTAGAGAATTTATATCCTTTGTGATAAGGTCAATTAAATGCCACTTGTTAATTGGAAGAATAACTCCACAGAGAAGAGGTCTAAGATACTTGCTTTCTCTAGATGCTCAATACAGACTGTGTGAACCACTATCTTGCAAGCAGCACATTTCTTCCGTGAAACCGACCTCTGCTGCAAAGGGAAATAAAAAAAAGAATGATTGACCACCATGTCCCGAATCATTAATAAGCTTTTCAAAACTTTCCCTAAACTACTTAACTGCACTTGTTCGAAACAAGTACGGGAAACAAGAAATGACCATTGTTTTAAGTTTTGACCAGTAGCTGCCGAGCAGGAGGGGCATTATATCATAATAAAGCTCGGCTGACAATGTCACATAATTTTTCTTCTGTTTGGGGAAGACATTTTTGCCTCGTTGCATTTCATAATGCCACTCCTGACACTCAGCACCAAAGACCAGAGATCCAAATACACCCGCCTTCAATGGATTAATCTGTGGTCACTTCATGCTGTATAGAGTTGTGAGTGCCTCCAACATTCTTCTTCTTTTTACATTAAAACCACCAAATAACTTTGTTTCTTTTTATTCACAGTAGCCCATTAGATCTTACTTGCACACATAATGCATTTCAGAGTTCAGCATTCATACCTCGTAAAAGGGGTTTTCTCTGTGGAACCTGCTCATTACCAAAGACTTTTCTTGCAAGGTGACTTTTTAAAAATTGCACAATCATAAAACAGATAAGCACCAGACCTTTGCTGAGAAACTACTGTTCGGCTGAACATTCAGCAACACACAGGAACAAAAACACACCTGTATCTGCTTCAGGAGCACGTAAAAACATTCCCGACTTTCGGAATGTGGTACCAAATGGAATCATCAATCTTGAGAACCATACAGCTCGGGGGAGCTCGTGTACCAAAAGCCCCTAGTTTTACTTTTCAATTGAACTTCAATTTGAAAGGAAAATTAAATAAAAAATTAAAGGTAAAACAAAAAAATTATTTTGCTGAGATATCTGTGCCTTATCCATTGTGACCATCTACAGTTCCAAATAATGCAGGCTTGTATACAAGATCACAAAATGCTGGAGTAACTCAGCGGGACAGGCAGCATCCCTGGAGAGAAGGAATGGGTGACGTTTCGGGCCTTCAGACTGATGTCAGGGGAGTGGGCGGGACAGAGATAGATTGTAGCCGGAGACAGTAAGACTGGTGGGAGAACTGTGAAGTGGGAGGGGATGGAGAGAGAGGGAAAGCAACGGCTATTTGAAGTATGAGGTGCTGTTCCTCCAATTTGCTAATACTCTCCTCCGCCTAGTAGAGCTGGTCCTTACCCTCAACAACTTCTCCTACGACTCCTCCGAATCCAAGGTGTAGCTATGGGCACTCGCATGGGCCCCAGCTATGCCTGCCCCTTTGTTGGGTACGTCTAACAATCACTGTTCCAGGAGTACACTGGCCCTATGCCCGAACTCTACCCCCGCTACATTGACGACTGCAGCGGTGCTGCCTCCTGCACCCATGCAGAACTCACTGACTTCATAACTTCACGACTAATATCCATCCTGCACTCAAATTCACTTGGACCATCTCTGACATCTCCCTACCATTTCTGGATCTCACCATCACAGGAGACAGACATTTGGCCGACATCTAATACAAACCGAGTCTGAAGAAGGGTCTCGACCCGAAACGTCGCCTATCTCCTTCGCTCCTTAGATGCTTCTGCACCCGCTGAGTTTCTCCAGCTTTTTGTGTACCCTCTAATACAAACCTACTGAGTTGACGACATCCATTCCAATAACTATCTAGACTACACATCTTCCCACCCTGCTTCCTGTAAAGACTGTACTCCCTATTCTCAATTCCTCCGTCTACGCCGCATCTGCGCCCAGGAGGAGGTTTTCCATATTAGATCATCGTAGATGTCCTCATTCTTTAGGAAACTGGGGTTCCGCTCTTCCATCAGAGATGAGGCTCTCACTAGGGTCGCCTCGATATCCCGCAGATCCGTTTTTGTTCCCCCTCCCCCCATTCGCAACAAGGACACACTCCCCTTGTCCTCACCTTCCACCCCATCTGCTGTCACATACAGCATATAATCCTCCAACACATACGCCCCCTCCGACAGGATCCCACTACAGGTCACATCGTCCCATCTCCACCCCTTTCTGCTTTCTGTAGAGACCGTTCCCTCCGCATCTCCCTGGTCAACCCGTCCCTTCCCACCCAAACCACCCCCTCCCCAGGTACTTTCCCCTGCAACCGCAGGAGAGGCAACACCTGTCCATTTACCTCTCTACTCGACCTCCATCCAAGGACCCAACAGTCTTTTCAGGTGAGGCAGAGGTTCACTTGCACCTCCTCCAACCTCATCTACTGCATCCACTGTTCCAGGTGTCACCTCCTGTATATCGGCGAGACCAAGCGCAGGCTCGTCGATTAATTCGCTGAACACCTCCATTCAGTCCACCTTAACCTACCTGATCTCCCGTTGCTCAGCATTTTAACTCCCTCTCCCATTCCCTATCTGACCTTTCTGTCCTGGGCCTCCTCCATTGTCAGAGTGAGGCCCAGCGCAGATTGGAGGAACAGTACCTCATATTTCGCTTGGGTAGCTTACACTCCCGCGGTATGAACGTTGACTTCACTAACTTCAAATAGCCCTTGCTTTCCCTCTCTCTCCATCCCCCCCCCCCCCCCTCCCGGTTCTCCCATCAGTCTTACTGTTTCCGACTACATTCTATCTCTGTCCCGCTCTCTCCACTGACATCAGTCTGAAGAAGGGTCTCGACCCAAAATGTCACCAATTCATTCTCTCCAGAGATGCTGCCAGTCCCGCTGAGTTACTCCAGCATTTTGTGATTTACCTTCGATTGAAACCAGCATCTGCAGTTCTTTCCTACACAGGCTTCCATACTGGTCACTAGAGGGCAGTGCTCCCCAATATAAATATGAGTCTGAGTTATCATGGACTGAAAATCATCAACTTCTTTGAAAGTTTCCGTTTAAATTTGATCATAATCAAAGAATATTCTCGGCACTTCGCTAGATCAGAGGGAGAGTTTATAGAGTTATTGTATGCACACTAACCACAATATAAAAGATCACCAAACAGCGAGCAATACTCACCAGCAATTTTGCAATACAGTTTTGTTCCCCAGCATAGCAGAAGTCTCCAGATACATTGGTCTCAAACCAGACGTGCTCACCATACAGTGCATTCTCCTAAAGACATGTTAGGACAACAAATTGATTAGCTTGATGTCCAAGGAAGAGAGTTACCAAAAAACATTTGTGCCCTTCATAGATCATAGAATTCTTATGGTGCAGAGAGAATGCAGGTGCTCCATTAAGTCCATGCAGGTTCTGTTGAGCAATGCAATCTACCCCTTCCCCCCAATCTGCGAGTCGTTCGCTTCCAAATGCTTGTGTAATTGCTTTTTGGATGCACTGATCGATTCTGTTTCCATCATGAGCTGGCCCGAATCGCTCTCCTCCCCTTGCTCCTCGCCCGGCGTCACTGGCTCCATCCTCCTGATCTCTAGTCTATGGGGGACACGCTGGGGCTGGCACAGCGACCTCCCCCTTCCAGGCCAATGGTCCGCTGGGTCCAACGAGCGGGAGACTGGCTCAAGAGATTTATAGTTGAAATCTAACTGTATATGTTTATAATGTTCAACATAACCACAATGCCTTTGTATCCTATACCTCTATTTATGAAAACCAGGATCACACATGCTTCATTCACTCCCAGCATATCTTACCAATTGCAAAGTTCCATGCACTGATCCATGTTTTCCCAAATAGCCTTTAGATCTGGCATATTTTTTTCCCAGATTGTCTCTCCTCTTTCTGACAGGCGACAACTTTGTGGTCAAAAGGGGCAGTAAGTCCATTATAAGTTATCCAGGCCTAGGGGGAGAAGAGATTGTTTCCGATTCCTTGACAAGCCATTTGTGGGTGGTAACAGGGCACTGATATCCCAAAAAATCCATCTCACCATGATCATTGATGCTCTTACAGTCAAACCACGTGTTCGTTCATGATGTGGACACATTGATAGTCCCAAATGATTCATATTGAGAAAAAGGCAAGCTGCGCCTTGAAATTACACACATTCTCAAATGCATAAAATTAGAACAGCCTTCAACTCACCAAGACTTAGTTTGAAACTAAAATTTTGCATACACAGATATGTGCAGGTGCAGACCTCCCAACATTTGATTGTCAAAATTCATAATATTTCCCCACATGCGCACTTGGCAAGGTTGCCGGCGGGTCTGCGCCTGCGCACTGGGTGGGGGGGAGGCCCGGTGATGGAGCTGCCGCGAGCGGCCGGCTGGCGGCAAGAAAGTGCCGCTGATCGCGCGGGCCGGCGCCGCCCGGGCTCTGGGCCGGGCGTGGCTGCGAGCTGCCGGGCTGGCAAACCGGGGGCACATGGCGCCGGCGTTCACCACGGGAGGAACACCGGCGCGGCGGTGTTCCGTAACAGCATGTTTGGCTGCCGGAACACCGTAAAAAGGTTATTTCGCCGGGACAAAATACGGCGAATCCGGGACACTAGGCATCTCTGCAATATACATAATAACACATACATGGTATCGGAAATGTCAATTTAGTGGGATAATTAGGTTACAAATCGGAATGGCAGGAAGGGAACCTAAAAAGCGGGAATATTCCGCCAAAAGCGGGATAGTTGGGAGGTCTGCAGGTGGCAACAGATGAAACAAAAAAGACTTTGTGCAATATAGATTTTTACTCAACATCAACACAAACAGAAAAGTTGAATCAAGTTGAGTTTATTGTCATACGCAGTAGTATGGCGAGGTGAGGTACAATGAAAATGTTGCTTGCAGCATCGTTACAGCCACAGTCTCAAGCAACACAGCAAACATATATGATCCATAAATTACACCAAATGTACACAACACTGAAAAGAAGAAGACTGAAAAATACAAGAAATTAGTACAAAGATACACGGTTAGAAAACAGCCATGGTAGTGCAAGGGGTAGGACCTCAGTGTTTGAGGTAGGAGTACTCCATCAGAGGGATAAAAAGCTTCTAGAGATACAACCCAAGGGTTGGTCCTTCCATTACACATGTTAAGTTGTTGTTTACCACTTGCTCTTGAGTAACACCATGACATCTAATGTTTTGTGTTCCCATGTGTACGGAAGAGGCTGATTTGACAAATCTGTGAAGATTCACTCTACAGGTGACAAAGGTGGGAGGAAGCTGTAGTTCTTGATTTTCAAGATTATTTTTTTCCTCTTCACTTCCTCCATTCTAGCTTCCTCATATGAACGAGCAGCGTTTGTTTTTCTGCCAGTTGGCCAAACAGAATGATCTGATGCTCGTTTTTCCCAGTGGTGAGCGTGAATGCTGAAACTCTTTAGGGATGTTCTGAGAGAGTCCTTGAATCTCTTTTTCTGTCCACCATGAGCTTGTCTGCTATTAGTCAGCTCTATGAAGTAGCTGCTTTGGATAATTTTCCCTAAGTAAACAACTCCTCATCACATGAGTCCTTGCTCTGGTATGTCTGCTGGGCATCATCTCAGGACAAAAAAGGACACAGACTGCTGGAGTAACTCAATGTGTCAGGCAGCATCTCTGGAGAACATCAACAGATGACGTTTTGGGTTGGGACCCTTCTTCAGACTGATTGTGGCTGGTGGGAAGAAAGCTGATGACATTGTAAAATTATCTTTATTCTCTTGTATTTATCTCAGCATTCCCGTCAGCAGCTCATATAGTAGATGGGACTCTGTATTTGACCTCAGTAGTTTGTTTTTTGTCCTTTTACACTCTCAATTTTTTACTTTTTATAAATCCATGCTTTTTATGTTATTAACTGTCTAAGTCCTTACTGTTTTAAATTGTATTTTTCCGTAGTCCTGTGTTTTTGTGAAATGCACATGGGTTGCATTCAATTGCATGAAAAGTGCTGTGCAAATAGTTATTATTATTATTGAAAGAGTGGCGACCCTTTGTGTACAGTCTCAGCGAAATCTATTATTGCACCATAATCGTTGAACTGTTGTACTCATGTGTGATTGTGCTTATCTATAGTTTGATTTTATTGAATCCTACGCCAAAGATTTTCTCTGTTCCTATGTAAATAGGTACATGTGACAATAAAGTATCATCATCATTATAGAGGTGTATAAGATCATGAAAGGATTAGATAGATTCAATGCACAGTTTTTTACCCAGAGTCGGGGAATCAAGAACCAGAGGGCATAGTTTTATGGTAAGGGGGGGGGGGAGATTTAACAGGAACCTGAGGGCAATTTTGTTTTAACACAAAGGGCAGTAGATATATGGAATGAGCTGCCAGAGAAGGAGGTTGAGGCAGGTACGATCACAATGTTTAAAAAAACATTTTAGCAGGTACATGGATAGGATAGGTTTAGAAGGATATGGGCTATGGTAAGGCAGGTGGGACTAGTGTAGAAGGAACATGTTGTTCGGTGTGGGCAATTTTGGCCAAAGGGCCCGATTCCACGCTGTATAACTGTGCGTGTCCAGGTGGCACACAGCGGGGAGAGGGTTTAGAGAGAGAGGATCATGCAGTTACCTTAAATTTGAGAATACCATATGGGTGTAAGCTACCCAAGCGGAATACGAGGTGTTCCTCCAGTTTGCATGCGGCCTCACTCTGGCAATGGAGGAGGGCCAGGACAGAAAGGCCAGTATGGGAATGAGAAGAGGTTAGCAACTGGGAGATCCCATGGGCCTTGGTGGACCGAGGGTAAGTGGTCGGTGAAATGATCACCAAGTCTACACCTGGTCTGGCCAACCTGAAGGAGACCACATCAGACGTACTGAATGCAGTAGATGAGGTTAGAGGAGGTGCATGTGAACCTCTGCCTCACCAAGAAAGTCAACTGGGGGGGGAGCAACATCAGGGCAGTACCAAGGGAGAGGCCAATCTGACATCTAGATAATAAGCACATGTGATGACCAGGAACAAGCTGGATAATCAGCCTCTCACTGTCCACTTGGTATAGGTCAGAATCAGTTACTTGTGTATATATGGAGCCCTTCATAATCTTAGAATATTCAATGGTACTTCACAGCAATGATGTATCTATGAAGTATGGAGATTGTTATCATGTAAGAAATGCAATTAATTTATGCCATCAAGCTTCTACAAACAACAATGACATGAATTAATAAATAATCCACTTTCACTGTTATTAGTTAAAAGCCAGTTGTTGGCCCTGGCATGCTGGATAATGTTTTTTTTTGGAAAATACTGTGGAAAGTTTTACATCTACCTCAGATGGTCACAGAGGCTTGACAATGACTTAACCATGAGGTAAGACCTCCGACAGCTTCGCCTCATGTTAACCTCACCGACAAGACGAGGCTTGATTTTACAAATCTTGGCAAGAATATAATCTAATAAACTCACAGAGTCACTGGGGTGTCTGAGGCTAAATTTCACACTGGTTTCCACCTGCTATCTTCTATCATGACTCAGGACACCATTTATGTTCAGGATACTGGTCATAGTTATGACATGGGACACTTGTAACATGAACTCTAATGTCCTGACTTTAATGCTTATCACTGCTGGGTCATTAAAGCTCTGATCTGCAACCTTGCCCCAAAGAAGTGACCCATCTTTAAGAAATTAACTGCGTCAGGTCAGAAAATGCAAATCAAAAATAAAAACAAGAAAACAATCCTTTCAACTTTCAGAAGAAGTCCAGATCTTAAACAAGCAGCCCTCAAAACGGGCAGCAAAAATGTTGAACTTTGGTTGAGAAAGAGAAGTTAAAAAAAGAAGGCTGAACAATAAAATAACCAATTCACATTAAATCACCCAGTAAAAAACAAATGATCACAATACTCTGAAGGGATGAACTGCAGGTAAATGCAGTAAACCAGTTGGAGTGTACGTACAGTATGTACACAACGGGAAGAGGTTTGTTGCAGGGAAGTAGTTGGAATAGTGGGAATGTAAAGAATGTGAGTTAATATAGAGAAGAATATGCATTGGGAGTCACTTACTACAGATGCAGTGCATACAATCAAACTCACTGAGGTCAGAGTGAGTGCATGCAATGGCAAGGTGTTGGGAACAGTGGGAGTGTGGTTTAGTGGGATTTAGCATTTAGCAGCAATACATATTACTACCAAACACAATGCGAGGAGTGTGGTTTAGGGGATTGCTTACAATGAGAGCCATTTGTTACAATGGGAAGGAGAATCTGATGCAGTGGGAGTGCATGCAGTGCAGAGGTTTTGGCACAATGGGTATATTTACATTGGGGCGGGTGGTTTTTGACAAAGTGCAGCCCATACAATGGGATGGTGTGTTTTTAATACAGTGGGAATGTACAGGAGTGGATTTGGGCACGGCATTGGAAACGATGGGAGGGAGTTGGGAAAAAAATGAATTACAAACAAAGTGAGTGAATGAGGAAAATCCTTTGACTGTTCAAATGACGAGGTACTCACCATCCAATCCACGGTGCTGCGCACCTCACGGTCCGCATCATGCCGAAGGACTGTGCTTGGGTTTGGTTGAGTTACCAGGTGCTGCAGGCCTGATTTCGCGATAGCTTTTCTGAAATAAACCCAAAAAAAATGGAGTTGTTCACTGCCCTCAATTTCTCATCCACCCCTGAAACAATTAGAGAGAGTGGCAATGAAACATAGCAGATCCTTTCCATAATCTCTCATTCGTGATAATCTAACGTACTACTCTTTAACTCAGCAATTATTTTAATAGCCTTTGTGACAGTCACTGTTTACAATGCTCTAATCTCCCCACATCTTGCTGTTAGTGAAGAAAAGAGATAATTATAACCTCAGTAACCAGTGACATGACTGGTCTGCCAGTTTTATTGTCATGATATATTTCAACAAGGAGTAAAATAGAGTGGAATATAAACATCCATACTCAGTTCACCAAAGTGTAAATTACTTTAAAATTATCCCCAGAGTGCGGCTAAATTCATCCCTGATGCTCTTCAACATATTCCCCATGAGTCAAGAAAACTGAATAATCGTCCATGCACTTTGTTCCTAATCTCACTTCTGCAAGTGGTCAAATGCTATTTAATGTAATGCTTACTCACCAACATTTTATACAAATTCTGGGGTGGGGGGAGATAACTAAAGCAAGTTGCAGACACGTGAAGGCTTCATAGATGGGAAACTAAAGGGAATGAGTGAAGTTGACTTTGAATACACATTGATCGTAGAAACACACCATTCTTGCAACACATTTAATGATTCCAAAACGGAACCGGTGATTGGTGTTAGCAAAGGCAATGGGCTCTTTAGGAAAAGGTCAAGAGCTCTGAACGATGTCTCAGAACTGTTACAATACAAAATGGCTACAACCGGACATCAACAGGAATGTCTGGAGGAATACCTGACATCTACAAAAATAAACTAAAATGTAACCACACAGTAGCCCCATCAACAACAATAAAAGTTTCAGATAAAAGTGTACAGTTATAGAGTTGTGCAGCTTAAAAAGCAGGACAGTGTCTATGCGGACTATCATGACTATCTATGCTAATCCCACTTTCATGCATCAATTCCAGATCAATCTATCCCATCTCATTCGTACCTGTCCAGATGTTTCTTAAATATATTTACCGTTCCTGCCTCCACCACCTCTTTACCTCCACCATTACTCAGTTTTCCTTCAAATCCCCTTCAGACCTCCTTCTTCTCACCTTAAACCGATAATCTCTAGGTTTAAGGGGAGGGGAAAGATTTAATAGGGGCCAGAGGGGCAACTCTTCCACACAGACGTTGGTGAGTATGGGAAATGAGCAGCCAGATGAAGGTGGTTGAGGCAGGTACAATAACATTTAAAATACACTCGGATAGGTGCATGGAGAGGAAAGGCTTCGAGGGATATGGCCGAACGTGAGCAAATGGACCTGGTTTCGATGAGGCATCTTGGTCAGCATGGGCAAGTTGGGCCGAAGGGCTTGTTTCCATCCCATATGACTCCACAACCCTATGACTCAATTTCTGCAGCTCTTTTCCTTTCAAGTAATTTTTAAGATCCATATAATCACTCATACAACAATCTCCACCAGTACCATAGTGACAAATTCTGATTGAAAAGCTCCCAAGAAGTGCCTTGAAAGCATTCTGAAATGAAAGCAAAGCAGTGGAATGTGGATGGTTCAATGCAAAGTAGAACACACAAGCAACTTATGTTTAGGATGACATTAGGTTTATTGCAGGTGAAATATTGGAGGCTGGCAAAGTCTTCACTGGAACAGTGACAATGGTACGTGATGGTTTTGGCATCAATTAATGAGGCAATGGAAACAGGCTTGGTGCTGCCATCACCAAAGCTGGTCCAAAGCGTGGTCCAAAGCTGCTCTTACCGTCAAACACAACACCCAACTCACGAACACTCTGGATCAAGTTCACACAGTTGTTGGGGACTGGGATGGGGGTTTTGACTGCAGAATGGACTTTGAAGTAAAATCCTATCTGCCACTTAAGTTTTATTCGTACATGATTGGCAAGAAATGCAATGGTAGGAGATGGATGAGAGCAATATTGCAAAGGTGAACTTGAGGTCATTAGTGTGCATGTGGAAGTTAATGTTGTCTATTCACATGTAGTCCCACAGGGCCAACATGTAGATGTGATGAGAGGAACCAAAGATGGGATGAATAAGAGAGGTAATGATAGGGAGTGGGAAGAGAACCAGTAACAGCTTGAATTCATTGAATAGCTAAGAATGGTGCTAGGTTGGGTACAGTTCCACACAAATAGACACCGATGGAGAGATACTGAAGGATGGGGTGGGCCACTGCCAAAGATTGTCCACGAGTTGAGAGGAGTGTAGAACCACTCGTTAATTTGGCCACAACCATAATGAAGGTCATCGGTAACCTGGTCAAGAAACTATCTTGATTCTGTGACATGGAAGAAACCCTAATTGGAGGCAAGCAGACACTGAGTTCCCAGAAAAGTGGCGACAATTGGCCAACAAAGGTGCACAACTCAGTTTACATCATAGAGTCTTAGAAAAAAATCTCAACCTTTACTGAGGCAGCACATGATGATGCATTCCCTTTTACATATAAATATTATGTCCTTTGGAAGATGAACCACGTTTTTTTCTATGTTAGTAGAACAAGGATATGGGCCTTCATCATAAGAAAACCTTAGTAAAAAAGTTCAATGAACTCATTGAACAACTATTCAGTTTGGAGCCTGGGAAGAAAATCTGTGCTGGATTGAAAATTGAATGTAGGACCTTGCACTCAGTGGAGAGAAACCAAATATTAGAAATAACTATCTCAACATCAAGGCAAAAATCGCCAGCAATGCATGTTTCAAGGCAGAAAGCCATATGTTAAGAGGTTACCATGAGTGCCCAAAACATTCAGATCCAATAAATAAGTGCCAATTATTTAAGAAATGCTAGAACAAACCTGGACTTAATCTCCAAGAAAAATTAACCATTAAAAGAGAGACTTTTAAAGATATAAAACTGTAAAGTTGGCAAGAGGGGGGAAAAAAAGTGATAATAGACCAAAAATAGGAATGACCTGCAAATAGCCATCATTGTTTTAACTATCAACAAACACTCATTACTCTATAAACAAGTCATATATATGTACACCAGTAAAATGGTTGGAAATAAAGCAGAACATTTTGTGGGCATATATATATGAACTTAGTCTCTCCCAACAATGAATGCATGCAACTCAGGAACTGTCAGATTTCATATAAATTTAAATTAAATATTATTAAGCCACTGCTTGTAAACTGTCATTTTCAATGCTGACATCTTATTTTGAAGGGTGCATCATAACAATGCACTTTAATTAGCTCAGATTTTGAAACAAATCCAACTAAGCAAAGCTAATGTGTGAACACCATTGCCGACTGGTGACTAAAACACTGAACTACTTGGATTTAATGCACTAATTAGATCAGTTCACGAGTTTAGTGAACACTAGGAAGCAGCATGCCGTTTCTTAATTAGCCTGGATGCCAGGTTTCCAACTGACATTCTCAATTGGATGCTGTCTTCCAGCAGTGGACCCAGCTCCAATTCTACTTGACTCGAACCATTGCAAGGTTGTTCACAGGGAATGCACATCGCCCGCTGGCTTTGCTAAAACCTATCATTTTAGAACCCAGAAGAGTATTGCATAAGACCAGGTCCTTCGGCCCACAATGTCTGTGCAAGACCATATCTTATCTACCTACACATGACCCATATCCCTGCATATCCAGATGCCTACCTTGAAAGTTAAACTGCTCTTATTTTGTGAAGCACTGACAGAGAACTAGTGTCATACATCATAGCACAGCCTCTTCAGCCAAACCCACCCATGCCAACTAGGATGTTAGTCCCATTTACCCGTGATTGGCCCGTATCCCTCTAATCCAAATGATGTGGATTTTCGCTGTCAGGCATTTTTTGTATATTTTGGTATTTTAGAATATCTGCTCGAGGACAAACTAGAGGTTGGGTTTTCTCAGTTAATATTAAACATCCGCTCCAGAAACCAAAGAAGCCCTCTTGATCCATGCATCGCCTAAGCCGTGGGTTGTGTATTGCACACTGCATCAGAGAGAAATAGTCAAACACTGAGAACAGCAGAGACTCTTGTCAAAATGGCAGCAACAACTTTATATTTCGATGGACTAATCCACCAGTATTTTTTGACAATCAATTAGATGAAATCCATTCTCGTTTGTCAATTCTGCCTTCAGCCCTTATAAGCTTCACCCTATGATCCCTCCAGATGTATCAAGCAATTGCACTCAGCTTGTAGCACTGGCTATACTGAAAGACGACACTGATATTGGCCCTTCAAAGCAGAAAGATTCAGATTTGGCCAGTTTGAAAACACATTTCTATCAAAGTGATGGCAATGCTTGGCAAGCTTACATGCAGTATGGCCTGCCAGAATTACCTGTAGCTTGAAGGAGGAAAGGAATTGGTAGAATTTATCATGCAGCAGAGAATTCTGCCTTTCAAGTGAAATTGAAAGTGCAGAGAAAGGAAAGAGGTGATTGTCGATGGTGGTGGGATATGGATTCTGGATACAAATTAAAGAGACTGTGCAAGGATTGAAGACGAGAAGTTTGCTGAATCCCAATATCCTACGGAACGGTTTGTTGATGTTTATTATTGCAGTAAGGAACAGTGTCACCTTGGTCAAAGTAGCAATGCTAAGCCTTTGCACAAAACCTATCCCAATACTGCCAAGGCTTGCAACGTGGCAATGTGATTGCTGATGGCATATGCTTTACTGTGTCATGGAAAGTCAGAGGTGGCTTTACTGAGATCCTGGGACAGAACAGCCACACTGCGGCAGTCAAAGTGCAAATAATAGAGCTTCCAACTTTAGCTCATTTTATCCAGGAGATTTCAGACCACTGCAACACCTAGGAATTATTGAGAGGGTGGGAGGGAGGAGAGGGAGGGAAGGCAAAGATGTATTATATGGGTTCTGACATCTATCTCAAATTCTGGAAATAGTCTCAGATGAACTGCGGGCAGTCAAGCTAGGCTAAGAAATGATCAGTCATATTCAAATATTATGATTTTTTGTATTCAGGGGTCTTCCCTTCATGAATCTAGGAGAAGTACTTAAAATAATCAAGAGTAAAAAAGCAAAGAGAAGTCTTCAGCAGAATTAGTTATTTCGTGTGACCAGCACAACGAATAACAGAGAGGTGAGGTAGCAACCGCAGTCTCTAAAAACCTATCTGGATAACTTCTTGGTAAAAGCAAATTAAAAGTGCGTTGATTATACACAGTGCACAAGGTCTGTCCAACATGATTGGGAGTTTAAACCCAATCATGAAGAATTGGGAGCTGTTACGAGTCAGTGTGAAAAGTCTTGTATTTGGCGGGAGAGAGGAAGAAGAGGGAAAGTGAAGAGAAGAAGATAAAGATAAAGAGAAAGTGAGTAGGGAGAGAATTCCCAGGAGATGTTGAAATCTGTATAGGAAGAAACCACAGATCTTTGGTTTACACCAAAGATAGACACAAAATGCTGGAGTAACTCAGCAGAACAGGCAGCATTTCTGGAGAGAAGAAATGGGTGACGTTCGGGTCGATACCCTTCTTCAGTCTGACGCCACCCATTCTTCCTCTCCAGAGATGTTGCATGTCCTGCTGTTACGCCAGCATTTTGTGACTATCTTTGTGGAAATCTGTTATGCACTGCATGAATATTTAACATGTAGAAGAGCGATAATGCATGGCAGGTCCGAGAGGGGAGAGACATGAGGAGGCCAGTGAAGGAGGGGCAGAAAGGAGGAAGGACATGGCTGGAGGAAAGAGGGGATGAAGGCAAGTAGGGGCAGCGGTAGTCAGCCAAAGCTAGCTATAAGAGAGGGAGAGTTTGGACAGAAAAAGGGGGCCAGAGGAAGCAGGAGGGAAGTTAGGGGAAGGTGTGCACGGGCATCAGGGCTAAGGTAGAGGTAGAAAAGGACATGACCTGGTACAAAAGAGATAGGAAAAGAGACGGAGGGAGATAAGGGAGTGACAAGGAGGCAATGAGGACATGACTGGGAATGGGATGAAAGGAATGACACGATGGAGGCGGGGGGGGGGGGGGGGGGGGGGGGGGGGAGAAGGTGGATAAGAGAGGATCAAGAGGCTCAGATGGAAGGAAGGTAATTTGGTGAATGGTTATAAATGAAGTCTCACTCTAATTTCAAATTATTTAAATGTCCACAAGAAATGCTTTCATTTAGTTGTACTGCCAGGGTCTCGGATGCGATTTCAACTTTAACATAAGATTAGAGATCCATTCCAATTAGTGGAATTGATGAAGCAGATGTTAAGTCCTAACAGCAGACGGGAAGTCAGCTCCTTGATAAGTGGAGCGCTCAAAGATCGATATCTTTATTTACCCCAACAGCCTTGGCTTTAACACCCCCCACTCTTGAAACAGTGGGATTTTACAATACAGTTCATTAAATGCCCTGCAGGGAATGTTATTTACCAGCAGGATAGTTTTTCCCTGCTGTTTTCCCACCAGTAGGTGCTCCACAATGGAGTACGCTCAATAAAGAGATTCTCCCTTGTAAACAAATGCCTTGATGCGATTCAAGAAGGCACAAAGCTGAAAACTGTTGGCTAGAGTGTCAAGAAGGAAACAATCCACAGAGTGGTGCAGTTGTTAAAGAGGCTCCCTCACTGTGCCAGAGACCCGGGTTCAATCCTGACCATGGCCACTGTTTAAATCCAGTTTGCAGTGTCTCTCCATGACCGCTTGGGTTTTCTTCGGGTGCTGAGATATCATCGCACAGTTCAAAGATATGCAGGTTGATAGGTTAATAAGCCACCGTTGATTGGATCTGGTAAGTAGGCAGAGGTGGAACCTGGGGTGGATTGCTAGAATGTAAGTAGCATGTGAATGTAGAGCCGTCAAAACCAAATTGCCTTGGATTTCCCTTTGAGTTAATTGGGATTTATCTGCAAGGGGCTCCATCCATCTACGAGCTGTAACTCCTCCACAGCTACAAACAATGTCAGGCCTATATGTTTCCAGCAGATAACTAGAAAAGGAAGCAAAGAAAAGCCTAATTCCATCTCCGAGTTAAGATTCTCCTTACCTCCTCCAAGAAAATGGAGGGATAGAGAGGAATGGATTGAAAGATACAGCATGGAAACAGGTCCTTCGGTCCATGTTGACCATCGAACGCCTGTTCACACGGTTGCATGTTATCCCACTTTTGCATCTACTCTACCAACTTGGGGCAATTTACAGAGGCCAATTTATCAACCAGCCAGCCCATCTTTGGAAGTTTGGAGGAAACTGGAGCACGTGGGGGAAACCCGCACGGTACAGGGAGAATGTGCAAACTCCATATGGACAGCACCCGAGGTCAGAATGGAACCCAGGTCTTTGGCACGGTGACGTAGCAGCTCTACCAGCCGTGCCGCCCTTAATAAGCAAGGCTGGAAGTGACTCCAAACTGTGGGGTGTTATGCCTGGTAGTTGCTGTGCATCAAGCAGAATGGGTTTCAGAAGGACCCCCCCCCACTTGAACAGCACCTCACTTCACCACGGCCAAGTACAGCCCCACATGAACGTCTACATGTCCGCCTGCAACAGTCTTCCTGAAATGTATTCTAAAATCAATCCGCCATGAATGTGTGGTGAGAAGCGAAATGCGTGGGAAGATATGCAGTGGGATTTTTTATTAAACTGTTTAAAAGGAAAGTGTAGTCCTGTAAAATTGGTTACAGGCAGAAACTGCAGACGGAGGCCAGCATTGGATCGACTCCATAGCACATTGGACAGGAGACCATCAATCTTGGAGCAAGAGTGTGTAACCTGACCAACGCATCCCACAGTCTGGTTTGCTGCATGGTAGTGTATTATTTTAGCAAATGGATGAATAAGCCTTTAAGCCTCTAAGAGAACCACTTAACACAGAATAAACCGAAAAGGCTTACTGCAGTGGAATAACATGCACTGGCTGGCATTCACATTCAAACACCCCTCTGTTCCTGTGTCTTTCACCATTTCCCCCAAGCTTTCCTTATAACCACATAATGAAGAACACACTGGTGAGGCCAACTAACACCTGGGCAGTGCAGCGTTTATCCTTGCATTTCTGGCACATTGGCTTTACTGTTCATTGATGACAAACTAGTCCACTAAATCAGTCAATTTATTGCAAATAAATGAATATATCCTGCAGGGTAATGTTACAGATTTACACAGAGCATGGAACAGTACAGCACACGAACAAGTCCCTTTGTGCACAATGTTCATGCCAAACATGATGCTAGGTTAAATTAATCCATATGCCCCCCCATTCCCTGCATATCTATGTGCCTCTCCAAAAACCTCTTAAATGGCACAAGCATATCAGCCCCACCACCATCCCTTGTCAGCGGGTCCCAAGCAATCACTACTTTGTGTGAAAAATCTTGCCCCACATACCTCCTTTAAATTTTGCATCCCTCACTTTCAAGCTATGCCCTCTGATCTTTGACATTTCCACCCTCGGATTTGATAACATTCAGACTTAAATTGAAAAAGCTTCTATTGGACATGATCCAGTGAGGAACAATCAATCACTTAAATCTAAAAACAACTATGAAGATGATTAAAGTGACTTTTGATAGATGTATTGGATGTAGAGAAAAATGTGATTAGCAACAGAATAAGTTGGCGGGAGAAAGGCGAGAAGTTTGGGAAGAGGGCAATCGGTGTAAACTTACAATTTATTGGAAGAAATGGACGCTATGCTCTGATAAATTGGCACAATGTATGTTTTCATTTCTAGGAAACATATTTTAAACGAAAAGAGCAGAGATATGTAATTCTCTTCCAAAATTCCCAGTAATCCGAGTCAGATAGCTGATAAGGAGGGGAGGGAGGGGGAGGGGGGGAGCAGGGGGGGGTAGTATCCATTGTATATTGGGCAAGAATATGCCAATAAAGCAAGAAAGTGAATGTGATACACTGATCAGTCAGAAACACACTGCGCCAGATTAGGCACAAAATCCACCTTTAATTCTAAAATTGCAAAGATTCCATGTTCTCCAAAAGGGAAAAGAAATGCTTATTTGGCAGTTCCATCACAACACCAACTAAAAACTCTTGCGGATGTTAAAATTATGAATGAAGACAAAGAACATCATCGATAATTGCCTGCAGCAGTAAGGACATTTAATACACAGCGTTTACCAATCTTAAAATCACTTCAAAGAATTCTAATACTCTCCATATTTTAGCAATAATGCTGTGAAGTATCTTGGCAACTTCATCAAACTAAACCATAGGGCTTTGGCAGAAATGTTTGGAACAGCATTGATATATGGAATGTAGAACAATGGAACTTGGCAAAGTATCGAAAGGGTTTGCCAAATTAGGCGGTGACCACTGTTTTTTGTTTGTGATAGCACAAGCCACCAAAATGTCAAAGACTAGATTGATGAACAGCATCCAAATGTGCTGCATGAACTGCTATATGTGACCGCCACTTTTTTCTGTCTCCAAAATAAAAGGACTCGTGGTAACTATGTCATGGAAGATGGTTTCAGCAGTAAAGGAACTGATACAAGGCAGAATGGGTAGTCCAAAGCTCATTCTGGAGTCAAGGCTGCCACCAAAGTTGCAAATACTGGATTAGCATTAAGCACTGGCAATTTTATATCGAAGTCACGTGAGTGACTACGTGAAGAGCCCGCCAGCCCGCATGCGCGTCAATACGTCGACGTATCGCGCGAGGTTTGGCTGGGGGGAACGTCGGTCTCCCCAGTGGTAAGTTTAAACACCATTCAGGTGAGTGCAAATGTTCACAGGGAGTGTTTGGTGTGAAATAATTCCGACGTTCATGGAAAAGCCTAGGGCAAAAGCAAAAGCGGGCTGCTGGTGAAACTGGCAGCAGAGGACCGTGGCAGTACAAAAAGCCGACGGCCATCCATTTCCACCTCGGAGTCGCTGGCAGAGCCGGTCTGCACGGCTAGCTCTGATTCGGCTCCTAGATGGAGTAGCTTGGAAGCCCCGAGGGGGAGAAAAGCCAAAGCCAAATCTGTGAGACAAGTCCTGTCGGACGATTCGGGACAAGGGGATTCTGTCTCCATATCTATGGCAGATGTGATTGGCCGTTTGTCTCAATTGGAACATCTGATGGAACAGATGGTGGCACAAAATGGAGGCATGCACAGGTAGATCGAGTCAAATGCCTGTGGCAACACCTGGTTCAGGGTTGCAATATTCCTCCCACTCGGATGAGGGGAGTGTCGGAGATCAGTATGGAGCTGACTCTGAATATGAGTGTGTGCCTGAATCCCATGCTTTAATGCATGATGTGTGAGAGTCGCATAAGGAAGAGCTGTCTGCTCTTGCCTCTACATTTGCTGTTCCCTCGGGGATGGGCTAGCCACTACAAGAGCAGTTGGCCAGCAGCATCAGCTACCTCACATCTCACCAGCTGGAGGAAGAGGTTATGGTGGAAACGGCTGGGAGTTATCCCAGTCCGGGAAATTGCAAAACTTTGAATGTTTCCATAGTCAATGCTACAATTTAGGGAAAACATTGGGAGAAGAACAAGATCCAGAGAGATGAAACTACAGCGGATCCTGAGGCTATTGTCAGCAGGTATTACGGCCTTTGCTAGGTCAGTGGATGAGGTTCAACTGTCGGAAGCACAGCAGGATACATTGGCACTGTTGTGCAATGCTCATTTCGAAATTACAGTGGCTTGCAAAAGTTTTCATACCCCTTGAACTTTTCCACATTTTGTCACGTTACAACCACAAACGTAAATGTATTTTATTGGGATTTTATGTGATACTTCAACACAAAGTGGTGCATAATTGTGAAGTGGAAGGAAAATGATACATGGTTTCCAAATTTTATTCCAAATAAAAAACTGAAAAGTGTGGCGTGCAAAAGTATTCTGCCCCAATATTCTGAGTCAATACTTTGTAGAACCACCATTTGCTGCAATTACAGCTGCAAGTCTTTTGGGGTATGTCTCTAGCTTTGCACATCTAGAGACTGAAATTTTTGCCTTCTCTTCTTTGTAAAATAGCTCAAGCTCAGTCAGATTGGATGGAGAGCGTTTGTGAACAGCAATTTTCAAGTCTTGCCAGAGATTCTCAATAGGATTTAGGTCTGGACTTTGACTGGGCCATTCTAACACATGAATATGCTTTGATCTAAACCATTCCATTGTTGCTCTGGCTGTATGTTTAGGGTCGTTGTCCTGCTGGAAGGTGAATCTCCGCCCCAGTCTCAAGTCTTTTGCAGACTCTAACAGGTTTTCTTCCAAGATTGCCCTGTATTTGGCTCCATCCATCTTCCCATCAACTCTGACCAGCTTCCCTGTCCCTGCTGAAGAAAAGCATCCCCACAGCATGATCACGGTGATGTGCAGTGTTAGTTTTCCGCCACACATAGCGTTTTGCATTTAGGCCAAAAACTTCAATTTTGGTCTCATCAGACCAGAGCACCTTCCTCCACATGTTTGCTGTGTCCCCCACATGGCTTGTGGCAAACTGCAAACGGGACTTCTTATGGCTTTGTTTCAACAATGGCTTTCTTCCTGCCACTCTTCCATAAAGGCCCGATTGCTTGACTAATAGTTGTCCTGTGGACAGATTCTCCCACCTGAGCTGTGGATCTCTGCAGCTCCTCCAGAGTTACCATGGGCCTCTTGGTTGTTTCTCTGATCAATGCTCTCCTTGCCCGGCCTGTCAGTTTAGGTGGACGGCCATGTCTTGGTAGGTTTGCAGTTGCGCCATACTCTTTCCATTTTCGGATGATGGATTGAACAGTGCTCCGTGAGATGTTCAAAGCTTGGGATATTTTTTTATAACCTAACCCTGCTTTAAACTTCTCCACAACTTTATCCCTGACCTGTCTGGTGTGTTCCTTGGGCTTCATGATGCTGTTTTTTCACTAATGTTCTCTAACAAACCTCTGAGGCCTTCCCAGAACAGCTGTATTTATACTGAGATTAGATTACACACAAGTGGACTCTATTTACTAATTAGGTAACTTCTGAAGGCAATTGGTTGCACTGGATTTTATTTAGGGGTGTCAGAGTAAAGGAGGCTGAATACTTTTGCACGCCACACTTTTCAGTTTTTTATTTGTAAAAAAATTTGAAAACCATGTATCATTTTCCTTCCACTTCACAATTATGCGCCACTTTGTGTTGGTCTATCACATAAAATCCCAATAAAATACATTTACGTTTGTGGTTGTAACGTGACAAAATGTGGGAAAAGTTCAAGCGGTGTGAAAACGTTTGCAAGCCACTGTAACTGCTTCTGTAAAGAGGGCATTAAGCCGGAATTGAACCCCAAATTTGCACATTTATGCAGGTCCAGCAATGTTCAGCCTGCTAAATTCCTCTTCGGAGACGATTTGGGTTCGCAAGTCAAGGACTTGCAGGAGGAATTAAAGGCCGCTGGCATAGTCAAGGCATCCTATATGGGTAAGGCTCCTCTATTCCGGCGTTATCACCCCTACGCCACAACCAGCAGGAATCGGTTCTCTGAGGCTGGTGGGAATTTCAGATCTGCTCAATTTCGACCCAGTCACATGCCAAGGCCCATCTCGTCCGTCTTGCAAGATGCGGCAGCCTCAGTTCCCAGCGGCCTCAAGCTTTCAGAGCGAAGGGAAGGAGACCGAACAGAAATTAGGGTTTGCTGGCCCTGGTGTTAAACCGCCTATAATTTTTGAGGTAGGTGGGTCTGCATCCATCAGTCACGCGGGGTGTGCGGAGGAATTACAAGTCGGCGGTAGGTTAAGTCTATTTTTGCACGATAGGCAACAGATAACCTCTGACCCGTTTATACTGCATAGTAAAATGGGTTACAAAATTGAGGTTTTGGTTAACTCATTTCCACCTAGACAAGATATGCCGAGTCGGGCGTATATTTGTTCCGAAAAGGAACCTTTGGATATGCAAGCAGAAATAGACGCATTGCATAAAAAAGGAGTTATTGAGCGGTCAGTCCATGAGAAGAATCTATAAATCTCTAACATATTCACAAGGGAGACAAAAAAACGGTGGATGCCTTGATTTGGCAAATCATCCTTGATTTGGCAAATTTCAACTCAAATGTGCTGTATAAACATTTAAAAATGGAAAATTTCCATACCACTTAGCAGCTAATTACTGAGCGTTGCTTTATGGCATCCATCGATCTTAAGGATGCATATTATTCTGTTCCTATTCATAGGAATCACCGGAGATATCTGAAGTTTAGCTGGCTGGGGCAGTTGTGGCAATTGAAGGTGTTACCTAATGGTTTAAGCTCAGCCCTTCGGTTATTTACCAAACTGCTTAAACCAGTGCTTTGCCCTGCTTAGAGCTGAAGGGCATATTGTTGTGGGCTATAGAGATGACATCCTGATTATCGGGAGAACACTGCATCTCGCAAAGCTAGCTGTTTCAGCTGCCAAACTCATTTTTGAGAAATTTGAATTTCTCATCCATCCAGCCAAATCCAGACTGATACCAACCAGATCTATTTCTTATTTTGGGTTTATTATCAATTTAGTGGAGATGTCTGTGACCCTGCCCATGGGGAAAAAACTAGATTTGGTAGAGGCTTGTTCTAATCTTCTGATTAATGAGAAACCATCTATCCGCCAGGTTGCTAGGGTAATTGGCAAAATAGTAGCTGCCTTCCCAGCCGCATGTTAGGGGCCTATGCATTATCGGAATCTGGAGCGTGCAAAGGATCATGTCATTTCGACAGACTTATGCAGTTGTTGTCAGAATCTAAAGCTGAATTACAATGGTGGATTGCCAATATTCATCATTGTTCAGGCAGCTTTCTGTCTAGTAAACCTACTACAACACTGCAGAGTGATGCTAGTGAACGAGGATGGGGTGCAACTAACACCGTCTCTAGTTATGGTGGTAGATGGAACAAGGAGGAGTTACGCCTTAGTCGAAAATATGGTATCAATTATCTGGAAATGCTGGCAGCATTTCATGCCTTGAAAGCTTACTGTGCGAAGCTACATGATGTGCATATTAGACTTCAGTTGGATAACTCGACGGCAGTGGCATATGTAAATCACATGGGTGGAGGTAAATCAGTATCCTGTGATACTTTGGCTAAACTTATTTGGGATCAGTGTATAGATAGGAGCATTTGGATTTCAGCTGCTCATTTGTCGGGCAGATTTAATAGGGTAGCAGATGCTAGATCACGAAGCTTCAATGATCAAACTGAGTGGATGTTGAATCAGGTAGTATTCAACGACATTATAGCTCGTTATGGAACACTAGATATTGATTTGCTCCAGGCTTAATCACCAATTGCCACGATATGTAGCCTAGCAACCAGACCCAGGGGCAGAAGCTATAGATGCATTCTCTATAGACTGGGGGGGAGTGGTCTTCTATGCTTTCTCTCCATTCTGCCTCATGCTTGCAAAAGATAATGAAAGACACCGCATCAGGTATTTTAGTAGCGCCTAATTGGCCTACACAACCATGGTTCCCATTATTGAAAGGATTATTGAAGGAACCACCCATGGTTGTTCACAGGCATAAACATATGCTAATTCAGCCTGTCTCTCGGGAACCTCATCCTCTACATGATCAAATCGAATTGTTAATTTGCCGAATTTAAGAAGGCCTTTCGTGGGGTTAGGACTGTTCTCATTGGTATCCAAATTCATGAAGGGTATTTTTAACAAAAACCCTCCAAGGCCTAGATATCGGGAGGTATGGAACATTAGAATAGTATTAAGGCTGCTTCGCAATTTGACACCGGCCGCATCATTATCTTTGCCCCAGCTCACTCACAAATTGGTCATGCTCATGGTGCTTGTCTCAGTCTTTACAGAAACTGAGGCTGGATAATGCGGTTATATCTGATAACAAAGTGACCTTTTATATAGATTAATTAATTAAGCAGAGTAGGTCAGGTGCGTTGGGCTATGTTGGAGCTCTTGGCATACCACCAGATCGCAGATTGTGTTTACAAGTGTTAAAAAATACATCGAGGTTACAAAAACCTTTGAGGCAGCGAATAGGCTGTCTTCATCAGTTATAAAAAACCACACAGAAGAGTAACGGTGCAAACAATTTCTAGGTGGTTAAGATGTGTATTAGCAGATGCGGGAGTGGATACTGATATTTTAAAATCTCACTCTACCAGGGCTGCAGCTACTTCGGCAGCGAGTAATATGGAAGTTCCGCTGGATCACATTCTTGCGACAGCAGGATGGGCCGATGAGCGAACTTTTCAAACATTTTACAATAAACCAATTAACAGGCCTGGTTTATTTGCTAGTACAATTTTAAGCTGTGTTGATTGAATCAAGTGGTTATCCCTGATGTAAAGGGACTGTTTCCATTAAAGCATGGACATGTTTGCGAATTAACATCATGTTTTCAATAAAGTACGTTTATTTCAACCATGTTTGGTCGATTGGAGCAGTGTGTCTGCATGGAGACTGGTTCACTGCATGAAACCACAGAGCTTTGAAGGCTTCACGTAGTCACTCACGTGACTTCGATATAAAATAGAAAGATTAAACGAGAACTTGCCGTTTGAAGTTTGATCTTTATTTTATGAGAAGTTGAAGTGAGGGAATACGTGCCCTCCACTCCCAACCCTACTTCTCATATAGATCATTCGGTAATTCTAAGGTCGTTAATCTTTCTATAACTTAAGTTCAGCAACTAGTCTGTGATTTCATACAGCTGCTCTGAAGATTGACGCGCATGCGGGCTGGCGGGCTCTTCACGTATTCCCTCACTTCGACTTCTCATAAAATAAAGATCAAACTTCAAACGGCAAGTTCTCGTTTAATCTTTCTATTCTCTACACCTCCGATGTTAATCAGAACTTATCGCCCAGTCGTTCTCCCAACAAGAACAACAAGGAACCAACAGAATCTTTCAGGAAAACCAAAATTAGATCTGCCCACAATCTGTTCAATTTTTAAAAAATATTGGGGACTCTATTGGAAGTTAGAATACGTGTAAATAATTAGTTAATAATAAGGGTTGGCTTTTATTAAATTTAAAAACAAACATGGCGGAAGTTGAGATTTTGATCTTATAGCTCTGTGAATGGCTCTCAGGGATGATTCAACTTGTTTTCTAAAGACTATTTTAATGGCATTAACATTACATTAATTTAACTGCATTTCCAACGTATTCAACCTGAATTGAATACCACAGAGAGAAGGTGACTGTATGTACTTTAATTGAATGATGCATCTAAATATATCTCCATCCCCACTAACCCACGAGCGTTCATCCGATGTGACCATCGTCCCACAATATAATGGAAGTCATCAGACTCCTTAAATTCTTTGAAGAGAATTTTGTTTTGCAACGGGAAGGTTTCCCTGCTGCTCTCTCAACCAATTACCCAGTACTTCATCTCAACAATTTTTAGGTTACTTCCATTCTGATGCATATCTCATATTGCACGTCCAGTTGCATGCCCCATTGAAAAGCTCGGTGGTGGTGCTTCAATAAAGGGAAACCAGTGGATTTATTAAAGAAAATAAAAATTCCTGGTGTAGGAGGTAACATTTGCATGTGGGCAGAAGGCTAGCAGAATAACAGGAAACAGAAGGCACAAGAGACTGCAGATGTGAAAAAATGTGGCAAAAAAAGGAGAGCTGGTGGAGGAACTGAGTGGGTCAGACAGCATCTGCGGAGTAAACATGGACAGTCAATGTTTTGGGTCAAGACCCATCATCTCTTCAGAAAGAGTAGAGAAGAAGTAGCCAAAATAAAGAGGCCTGAGGGGAAGGGGGGGGGGGGGGGGGGGGGGGGGGAAATAGGTGGGACTAAAGCATGTAAGAGAGTTGTGAATCTGTGGAATTCTCTGCCACAGAAGGCAGTGGAGGCCAATTCACTAGATGGTTTCAAGAGAGAGTTAGATATAGCCCTTAGGGCTAATGGAATCAAGGGATATGGGGAGAAAGCAGGAACAGGTACAGATTTTGGATAATCAGCCATGATCATATTGAATGGTGGTGCTGGCTCGAAGGGCCAAATGGCCTACTCCTGCACCTAGTTTCTATGTTTCTATAAGTGGATACAGGTGGGAGGGGGTTGATTGTCAGGTAACATACAGGTGGCAGAGACAAAGGCAGAGAGAGCAAAAGATGCTGGAGACAAAGACTGCAGGTTCTGGAATCTGATGGGAAAATGCAGAGACTGCTGTTACCCTTCTTCTTCTTGCGTATGGCGTGCACAGCCTAAAGTTGTAGGACAACTTGTTTCTATTTGATCGTACTTGATTGTGCACGCCAGGTTGATTGCATTCGTCGAAACAGGGCGGACCACGTGAAGGTTGCAATCTCCCACCCCTGCTGTTACCCTGGAAACAGGAGATAGGGATAAATGTGCCTCTTGAAGGTTAGCAAGATGTAATGCATGGGATCCAACTGGGGTCAGTGTTGGGACTCTATAGTTTATATAAACAATATTTATGAAAACATGGTTTCTGATGTTTTCTGATTGACACGGCAATGAGAAAGAAAGTAAGCTATGAAGAGAATAATCATAATAATCATAATCATACTTTATAATAATCATGAATAGGAATATGTTCATATAGGGAAATGGACTGGTTTAGTGGGTAAGCAAAGATCTGGAAAGTGCGTTATCTGGGTGTCCGAGCTTATGATTCACGAAAGTACAGCATGCAGGTACAGAGAGTGATTATGGAAGCTAACAGAATGTTGTTAGTTGCTAGGGAAACTGAACAGAAAAATAGGAAGATTATGCCTTTCAGTTCGACAGGGCTGCAGCGAGAGCATGTCAGATTGAGTTTATTGTCATATATGTACTATGAGGTGAAAATCTTGCAGCAGCATCATAGGCACGTCAACTCAGGCAACACACAAAAACGTAAAATATACACATGTTTTACGCAATTTGTACAAAGATGGTGAAAAGAAAAAGAACATACAAAAAACAAGACGTTAGAGTGAAACACAATTAGAAAGCAAGTCCATGCTAGCGCAAGAGATCGTCGGTGGTGTTCAGTTGCTGAGGTAGGATTAAGGGTGTGCAGGTCAGTTTAAGGACCTGATGCTGGTTGGAAAGCAGCTGTTCCTTAACCTCAAACGTCTGAACCTCCTACCTAATGGTAGCAATTAGAAAGGGGATATTGTAAGTCCTTGCAGATAGAAACACCTTATTGAGGCAGCTCCTCGCGTAGATGCTTTTGATAGTGGGGAGGGTTGTGCCTGACATCTAAAGTACTGTGCACAGGATTGTTCTCCCCGTACAAGGATGGAAGAAAATACATTGAAAGTAGTAGCGACAGACTAATAGCAGAAATAAATATGATGTCATTTGAAGAAAGGTTAGATGAACTAGGCTTTTATCTTCTGCAGTTTAGAATAGTGAGAGGAATCTTGATTGAAACACAAGATTCTAATGTGCTTGCCAGAAGGTATGTGTAAAGGGTGTTCCCTCTTGGGGGAGACCACAAGAGGTTACCATTTAAGGCAGAGAGAAACTGATGTTTATTCACTGAAGATTACAAGCCTTCAAAATATTTTTCCTTAAAAAAAGCAATGGAAGCAAACGCTGAAAATATTTTTAAAATTAGAGTAGACAAATACTTAATAAGCAAGAGAATGAAAGGTAACTACAGTCGAGTGAAATGTGGGGATGAGGTGACAATCAGATTGGCCAAGACCTGATTAAATAGCAGAGAGGGCTTAGGCCCATTCCTGCAAACAATTCATGTCTGATTTCAATGGAAGATTTCCTGGCACTTCAATGACAAATGTCATAAAGTGTCACAAAGACCACTAGGGGCGCTGGGGAGATGGCAGCCCTGCCTGCAGTCTGTTCGTATTCTCTTTCTTTTTATTATTTTTTAGTTTGTTGAAAGTTTGTTTTAATGTTCTTCGGTTTGTTTTACGTGTGGGGAGGGGATCGGGGGAAACTTTTTTACAAGCTCTTACCTTCCCGGAGATGTGCTCAATTTTCGGATCACATTCTCCGGGCTCTGCGGCCTTCCATCGATGGAGCTAGAAGCCTCCTCGGACTGTCGTGAGCCCCACCGCTGGGCGCGGACTTAACATCGGAGCTGATCCCTTGCCTGGGATCGCTCCCACCGCGGACTTTAACATTAAGAGCTCGCAGTCGGGAGAGGCTAGTCGGGAAGCTCCAACATCGCGGAAGGTTCAACCAGCCCCGACGCGTGGTTCGATCGACCGGCGCAGGGGAGCTGACATCACCCCCAATGCGGGAGCTGATCGCCTCGACACGGAGGGCCCGAACGCCGCCGGCTACGGGAGTCAAGATCATCCCGTTAAAGGGGGCTCGAGGCCCACGACCGAGGAAGAACAGAAGGAAGATACTTGAACTTTATTTCGTCATCCATCACAGTGAGGAATGTGTAGGAGTCACTGCGCTCGATGTTCATGTTAAAATGTGTTGTTTTTTTTAGTGATCTGTTGCTTTTAATTGTATGACTGACCTGGCCAATGAAATTCCCCATATGTTGCAAAACATACTTGGCGAATAAAGTGCAATGCTGATTCTGATTCTGATCTGATTCTGATATGTAAATAAACTAGAATTAGGCGAAGAATTAGAATTAGGATTAGAATTACCTGCTCCACAATTCTATAAGGTCATGCCGTTTGTGTGTGTATTGTGTGTGTTTTTGTTAGTTATTATTGTGTTTACAGTGTACTATGTTTACACATGTGTTGTGCTGCAGCAAATAAGGATGTCATTGTTGCATTTTGGGACAGGTGACAATAAAACACTCTTGACTCTTAACCTCAAAGGCACTTTCCCGCACTAACCCTGCATGCCTCAATTATCTTGATATTTCACTATCTCCGTCTTGAGTATACTCAACTGAGCCTCCACAGTCCTCTTTGGTAGAAAATTCCATTGATTCACTGACCTGATTGAAGACATTTTATGTCATCTCAATCCAGAATGGCCAACTCATTATTTTGTGATGCAATCTAGAAGCCCAGACAGCAGAATAACCATCATACATTTACCCTCTTAAGTACGTGCCAAATCATCATAATCGCTCCATATGCAGTCTGTTTACTTTAGTGTCACGTGTACCAAGGTACAGTGAAACTTTGTTGTGTGCTAACCAGTCAGCTGAAAGACAATACATGATTACAATCGATCCATTTAGTGTATAGATACATAAGGGAATAACTTTTAGTGCAAGGTAAAGCCAGCAAAGTCCGATCAAGGATCGTCCGAGTGTCACCAAAGAGGTAGATAGTAGTTCACTACTCTCAGGTTGTGGTCAGATAATTCAGTTGCTTGATAACAGCTGGGAAGAAACTGTCCCCGAATCTGGTGGTGTGCATTTTCACACTTCCATACCTTTTGCCTGATGGGAGAGGGGAGAAGAGGTAGTGGCCAGGGTGCGACTCGTCCATGCTGCTGACCTCGCCGAGGTCAATGGAGTCAATAGAAGGGAGGTGGGCACAAAAATCTGGAGTAACTCAGCGGGGCAGGCAGCATCTCTAACTAGAAGGGAAGTTGGATTGTGTGTTAACGAAGAAACTGCAGATGCTGGAGAATCGAGGGTTACACAAAAAGCTGGAGAAACTCAGCGGGTGCTACTGCACCCGCTGAGTTTCTCTAGCTTTTTGTGTAAATTGGATTGTGTGATGGTCTGGGCTGCTTCCACAATTCTCTGCAATTTCTTGCAGTCTTGGATGGAACTGTTCCCAAACCAGGCTGTGACCCATCCTGTTAAAATGCTTTCTATGGTGCATCTGTAGAGGTCGGTGAGAGTTGTAAGGATACGCCAACCAGAAATCAATCATCACATCCCCTCTATCATATAACCACTTATTTTTTGAAATGCTTTGTGTGCCTACACAATAACTTTCAGTGATTCTTGCTCAAGGACACACAGGTCCCTCTGAATGCCACCACCTTTCAATCTTACACTAGGTAAAATATAGTCTACTATTTTTTTCCCCCCTTATTTTTTTTAATTTTGTTGCATCCACCATTCACTCAGCCTGCCTATATTGAGTGGGAGTTACAAGGCGTTTAGATAGGCACATGAATATGCAGGGAACGGAGGGATAGGGATTACATATTACTTTCACTTGACCTCATGTTCAGCAATGACATTGTGGGCTGAAGTGCCTGTTCCTGTGCTATATTGTTCTATGTTCTGTTATATCCACCTGAAGTCTCACTGCATCATATTCTGAACCCACAATACCACCCAACTTTAGCACCTCACTAACCACAGTATCCCAATATGAAGATGATCCATTTGTTCAATGTTTTCTGCCAATTAGCCACACCTCAACTGACACCAATATATTATCCACAATCGCAACACTTTAAATATTGTTTAGTATCCTTGTGTGGTATCTAATCAAAGCTCCTCCGAATATACAAATATACCATATCCACTCATTCACCCTCATCAATTCTGCTAACAACAGCCTCAAAAACCACTTACCAGATTTGTCAACAATATTTACCTTTTCCTAGTCTGTGTTGACTGTCAAATACTTTTATTATTTTCTAAATGCTCTGTTACCACTTTTTTAATAATAGATTGCTGCATTTAACACGTGGCTGATGTCAGGCTATCTGGCCCAGCTTCCAGTCTTTATTTGCTATCTTTGCTCCTGTCAGGTCAAGGCGTAGCCTTGCAACTGGTACCATGTAGTCCAGTTCAACCTGTGGGACTTGCTCATCGTTCATGGGAAGTCTGCATTGGCGGACCAGGCGGAAGAGATCTTTACGAACCAACGGGTGGAAAGGCGACGCAGCAACGCACTGTGGAATGCGAAGGGCAAGTCAGAGCACTAAAGACGACATGGCCACCCACTGCAGCCAAGAGGTCTCCAGCTGTGATGATTTTTCACACCACTGGACTCTGACTTCTGTGGCCGAGAGGGTGGGGTTGTCACAGTGCAACAGCTTCTCCGGCTTAAACACATTCACGCACAGGTTTTTGTGCAGCCCTCTTCTCTACACAAAGTCCTGCGGCGATGGGCGAGGAGCAAAGCGACAGGTAGAGGTTACTACTAACCCGTGGCCGCTCTTCTTTGTATCAGGGCAGCAAGGACGTTCGGCAGCATCCCAGGCGACTGAGCAGCACTCGTGAGCCACGCCAGAACTCACCAGAATTGAGACTGCATCGTCGTTACCGTCGGGCCACCACCAGTCTGTGGGAACGATTCTGGAATCTATGGAACTTTGGGAGATGGCAAACAGTGCACCAACCAACTCCCATAGTCTAAATCCTAAGGTTTTAAGAAGGAACTGCAGATGCTGGAATATCGAAGGTAGACAGAAATGCTAGTGAAACTCAGCTATGGAGCGAAGGAAATAGGCAACGTTTCGGGACGAGTTTCTCCAGCATGTCTGTCTACCTAAATACTAAGGTCCACCTTTGTTGAATTACGACATTCCCAAAATTCCCAAGCTTATTGGCCATTTTGGCAAAGTTATGTCTTTACCTTTAAGCTAATTCTACCTTATTTTCCTTTGATGCCATTGCTGGTTCACTCCCCAGCTTGAGGGTTTCTTACCCTTTATAATTATATATATATTTCTAGTAAACTGCATTCGTTCTTTAAATTTTAGCCATTTTAGCATTTTTTATTGCCTACATTTTAAAGTAGTTTCCTGGTCGATCATGGCCAATTTATGCATCATACCTTCATAGGTTGCTTAATACAGATAAAATACCTTCGTTTCAGATTACATAAAAACTGGAAGTTTTTGATTCAGAGTTCCAGCATGTTATGTTCAATGTTCCCCAAAGGCCTCATAGCTCGAATTTCAGCAATTAACCCTCTCAGTACCAAATTCTAGATCTAAGATAGCCTTCTAACATTGTTTGCAAATGACATTGTTCAAAGATGTTGAAAAAATATTAAAAATGGATATATATTTAAACAGATAGTTATTAAAAACACAACATTAACTTAAAATATAAATATAAACTAAAATACAAATAATCCCATTTAATTGAAGGGGCCCATATTAGACGCAAGCAAGGGAGCAGATACAAGATGCATTCGGCCTATCAGCTCAGGAAAGCCTCTGGTCTCACCATTGACCTTACAGATATGGGAAACTACACCATTAATGTGCAAACTGCAGGCAGCCAGCAGTTCATAGTCATAGAGGTATACAGCACAGAAAAAGGCCCTTCAGCACACCTTGTCCATGCCGATTAAGTTAACTCCAGTATTTTGTGTCTACCTTTAAAACAGCATCTGCAGTTCTTTCCTACAGATTCAGCTAATCTTCTAGGGTAGTTCCATTTGCCTGCATTTGACTCATATCTCTGTAAACCCATTCTATTCATATCCCTCTAAACCTTTCCTATCCATATCCCTGTAAACCCTTCTAATCCATATCCATCTAAATCTTTCCTATCTATATCCCTCCTAACCTGTCCTATCTACATATCTGTAAAAATGTCATTTGAAAGTCGATTTTATTTGCATTTCTATAGCTTTCTCTGACAGCTCATTCCAGATACCGACTATCTGAGTGAAACAGATCTCACTGCTAACGGGCAGAATGTTCAAGCCCAATGTGAGAAGGAAGGGAGTTGATGCAGAAAAATGTGGATCTATTAACTTCTGCAGTCCATTGTCTTGGGAAATAACGTGGTTTTTACAAAATTGAATTGAATTATTTGCTTCCGGCGCCAGGTTATGCCGAGTCAACATATTTCCATTCAAGTAAAGAGGAAGCTGGAGTTTAATGAGATTATTATATAATAATTTCACTTCCTCTAAAAAAGGTGAATGCACTACACTGACAATCGACTCCAATTCAAGGCTTCTCGTGACTTTTTGATGCATGATGGTGATGCTCACCTGCCGACCAAATTAAAAGGCCATTTACGTTGTCAAAGGGGAAGGTAAAGCCACATAATAAAGCAAGAAGGTTCACTCTTGGTATGTACACTCATCACACTGTTTATGATGAAATTATGCAAGTCTATGGAGGAAGAGGAAGAGCGGGAATTTTTTTTTTTTTTTTTTAACAAGCCAACGAGGGCAAAATGCATCAAATATCCTCGTCCTATTTTGCATCATTCTCCAATCGCAATACCAAATTGGCCTGGATTCTGCGACAGTTCATTAAAACGTCAAGAAGAATGGCATCAGCTGCAGAACGTAACCCTCTTCCCATAGCACAGCTAGAGAGATGAGCAAGGTGCTCTATCAGGGCTGCACTCTTCCACTAGCAAGAGCTATGATAGGTGTATTTCAGGTAGATAACTTCCTCAGATAGCCAAGTAGGGCAAGATGAGTCCTCTAGCTACTTACAATTGTTTGGATAGGCACATGGATATGCAGGGAATGGGGGGATATGGATCACATGTAGGCAGAAGAAGTTAGTTTAACCTGGCATAATGTTCGGCAAGGACATTGTTCCCGTACTGTACCGTTCTATGTTCTCAACCTTCCCCATCTACTGCAAGAATTATTCAGGAATACATACGACAGGAAGTTGCTCCATGCTGTGCGCTTAGCCGGGTATTTCCTGTGCATCAGGTTGAGAGAGTTTCTACGCATGCCGTGCCTCCAGCGCGGCGGGGGATAAGTGCAGGATATCCTCCTGACGTTGAGCGAGGGCCGCCTGCTCCCCGCTCGGGCCGCCTGCAGTGCGGCAGGCTTGTCGGCTGTTGCCTGCGCCCGGCCCCCGCTGGAGCGCCGGCCCATCGTCCTGTAACTCCCGCACTGTCCGAGGGAAGGCAACTCCCCAGTGGGGCCTTGGGAAGAGTTCCTCCTCAAACATCGGGGAGCCCGGATAAAAGGCTTGGTGTAGTTTGGCCTGCAGTGCGAAGGTTGAAAGGCCTCTGAAGTTTGAGAATCGGTTCCACTGCCCAACGTCCCATTTGCCTGCTCTAGTTCACTCCAACGGCCACATGAGGATGAAGATTCAGAGACATCCGACTCTCCTGAAGAGTGCCTGTCTTCATTGAGGCCAAGGCTGGTGGCTACCCCTGTGGCACAGGCCTCATCATCTCCATCAGCTTCGCCCTCTTCTTCCTCAGTCATCTGGATCAAGCTGGCCAGCAGTATGGACGGCCCCAGCAGTTGGGTGTCGATGGTCCGCAGTTTGCCGCCACACCTCCTCTTGACGGCAAACCGGGGGTTGAGGTGAAGGGCGGTGGTGCTGGATCTCCGGCGGGTCCTGATGCCTTTGGGGGCTGCACTCCCCGACCGGGCCGAGTGAAGGGCTGGGCCCTGCGTCTGCACACTGGACCGCCGCCTCTGCAGCAGCGTGGCCGAGGGCATTCCCACACTCGAACGCCGCCTCACTTTACTGCCCGGCACTGCCCCACTTGCACGCCTATTTGTCCGCCTGCCACCGTTCGGCAGCTTGCAACCAGATGTGGCGGGTTTTGCTTTCCTGAAATGTCTTTTGAAGAATGTCTCCATGTCCTCACTTTTGTGTGAGGAGGGCAGACGCCTGTGGGTAGATAGGCAGCGGTGTTTTCTCTTTTGTTACAAAGGAAAGCTGTTGCTCACTGGAGTTCATTCAGGCACTGTTAGCTGTTAAAAAGGCAGAGAATGCGCAGTAAGAACACCATTGGAATGACTCCGCCACAAATTGGAGGAGATCGACATTAAAGTCGCAACAGTCTGCAAATTGACAATGCACCCCACACAGTGTGACCATTTTATGAGAGGATCGAACAGCTGCTAAGCCTCAGAGGAAGCTCTGGGATTACCCAAAAAGGCATATGGCAGTGAAATAATATACATTACTCACAATTGTGAATACATTCACAATCAAGCACGCTTTCAGTTCCCCGTATCCTACAATGTTACCTCTGGGATTTTGTTATAAAAAGCTGAAGAATGTTGGTCAAATGTTGGTGCTGATGCCCAATGATACCTGGTTCCCCTATTGTTTCTGGCACACCAACTTCTTCAGCACTGGTGTCCATCCAGGCCATTAACTTAGATCACTCAACTTACTTAATGTATCCACTATTGAAAGTTGGCAACGTTGTTCAACTCTGGAGTGTAATGTTGGATTTTAAAAGTCAGATTCAAATTTCATTTCAGTTGACCCGACACATCGTGTAACAGTGGGGCTAAGAAAGTTATGGGGAGATTTGATTGATCAGATAAAACGCCGAGTTTAAATTATCAATAGAACCAGTGGATAGATGTTCAGCGCAAGCTATCAATCCTTCGGAAATAATAGTCTTAGTGAGTATTTATGTTCTAGCAATGGAACACGTTTTCAGTGAGCACTTCTTTTGGATAGCAGAAATATAAAATTCTCCTTCCCAAAGAGGCCAAGGATGCTGAATTAACTATATTCCAGGTAGTTTTTTTTATTGAGCGAAGGAATCAGCAGAGAAGCCTGGAAAAGGCCAGCATGCAGACGGGTCACAGTCAAAATGAATGCCTGAGAAGGATCAATTAGCCCAATAAGGTACTCTATTCCTAATGTTCCTGGGTTTTGTAAAGTTCAAACGGCACCAAATGAAATGTCAGCTAACAATATTAAGTATAAATTAAAGCCAAAAAGCACTGTTGGTAGTGGTCTGAGGTACCATATATGGTTGATTTTTCCTTCATTTTGATTTCCGGCAATAGATTGATTTTAGATTGTTCAACCGGAGTTCAAGGTCTCTTCTGCCAGTTAAATAGGCCTAGCAATTATCAAATGCTAACTTTATTCATAATGTGGGTGGTTCACCTCTTAAGTGCCAGCAGTAACAACCCAAAATGTGTCTTGTAACATATTTGTCTCTCAGTATCCATACAAACCATGATAAATTGCAATGTTACACTGTGGTATCCTGGTCATTGTTCATCTCTCAACTAACATCCCTGTTATATAACATTACTTACTGTTTCATTACACCTGCATTCTGTTCAATGCAGAAAACACAAACTAAATAATTATGGTAACTACATTCTTTGAAAAATAATTGAATTTATATTTTTGATTTGTTTATTACTCAGAGATAGACAAGTACTCTTTCATATTCTCAGTATTGGTATGGGGTGGAAGATTGCAACCTTCACGTGGTCTGCCCTGTTTCGACGAATGCAATCAACCTGGCGTGCACAATCAAATAAAATCAAATAGAACAAGTTGTCCTACAACTTTAGGCTGTGCACGCCAAAATATTGGTATGTGAATTAATCACTTCACCTAAAATACTGATTTGTGTAACTACTTAATCTGATAATAATAAGCAAATATCACAAATAGTTAAATTAAGGTAAATTCTACAGGAAGGTTCATTGAAAAAAAATGACTTAATTTCACCAAAACTCCAAAGGATATTCAGCACTTTAATTAGTGTATCCAACTGCATCCCAACTACAACATTCGCAAAATTCTGCAGTTGCAGAAAATCACAAATAAAGCAGAACATGCTGGAAACACTCAGCAGGCTCGGCACCATCAATGGAGAAGGAAACACTTATTAAGGCTTAATAAACATTCGCTTCTACGTTAAGCAAATAATGCCCTGTTGATGGTCCAAGTTTCGCACTAGATTCCCATCATCATGCACGTGAGTCTCTGGCAAATTCAATTAACTGAAAGATTTCAACAAAAATTCGAGAATAGTAAAAGGCAAAGGCCAAGGAACCGGACATCCTGGCTCGCGTATTGAAGATATACTCTAGAACTAGCCCCAAGTTTGTTCCTGTAGCTATAATGCACTCATTTACCCAACACTGTGGAAACTATGTCGTGTTCAAAAAGAGCAACACAAATCAGTTGCACCCATTCACATACTTCCAATTATCAGCGGCATGGTCTCTCAAATGTGCAAGTTCAATCATCAAGGAAAACAAGGGTAGATGACACATCTTTATTTGCATGTTCTCCAAATTACACCACCCTCATGGAAATATATTGGAATTAAAAATAATTATTATTCCTTCTTCAACTCTGGCCATAAATCCTGGAACTCTCTCCATACCACAGCATATTGGGAGTAGCTCCATGATGAACTGCTGCAGTACAAGATGGCGGCTCACCACCACTATCTTCTCAAGGCCAATTGAGGATAGTCTAAATATGCTGTCCTTTTGATTGAGACCACTGAAAAGGACAGCATATCAAAACGATGAACAAATTAAATGAAAGGTCAACAGCCCATCATCGCAAGTACTTCCAAACTCTTATGCCGTATTCATTTACATTTAAAAATAATGGTAGCAGAACATTTGCTTGTTCCACACACACCTTGCTCAACACTGCAGATTGCCACCTTAGGTTAGTTTCCACGTTGCTTATTTCTCACCAGGGGTTTGAGGCTGTCAAACAAGACTGGGAGTCAAAGCATTAAAAGGAGAAATTTGAAGGAAGGATGGAGTATTGGGATTGGGGAACGGGGAGGACAGGATCAATGATGGGACATTTCAAGGCATATGGGGTGTAAAGAGACAAGTAATTGAAGAGGACGGTAAGGGTGCAAACAATTGGAAGGGGATCAGAAGTGGGAATATCCAACCCCAATATATCCTGTCAGACTCCACAAGCACTACTGAGCTGTGTACTATTTTAAATGGGCTCCATGAGAAGAAAAGCCTTATTTTATGTTGCTGCGAAATATGAACATTAATAAAAATGCTCTTCAATAATACCACTGCTCACATGCAGCAATTATCTGCAAATTTATTTACAATATTATAACATTTGTGCTATTAATAAGAAAATACACATATGTGACACAGCAAACCAAAAGGCCAAGTAGTGCTCTGGACTAAGTACTTGAAACCTGGGCCTGCTGAAAAATTGGATTGGATTTATATTAAATTGTGAAACTGCAAATGTAACATCCTGACTCACGATAGGAGCGACTCAGAAAGCAGGAACCTCCAGACCAATGGTTTAATATAATTTATCTGGTATTTCAACATCTTGAATTCTCATGCAACCAGAAAAAAATTCAAATAATTTTACTTTTTTTTCTGCTTTTTATATTAATATTGTTGGACCTTAAAGTATAAAATTGCAGTGTAAAATATTATTGATGATCAGGTAAGATTACATATAATATGACGATTTATGTAAAGGTTTATGTGTAGAATACTCGTGTGTAATATTTGTTTCTCGCACTTTGTGAACAACCGGCTCCCTCAATTCCTATCAATGCCACGACACAGGTATTGCACCCAGCAAGCAAGATATTCACTAAAGATCCTTCATCAGCAGTGAACCTGCTCTTTCCCATTGTAATTTAAAAACAACATAGTATTGTACATTTGGAATGTCGAAACAAGGAATTGCAGATGCTGGTTTACCAAGGAATTACACAAAGTGCTGGAGTAACTCAGCTGGACAGGCAGCATCCCTGGAGAACATGGATAGGTGAGGTTTCAGCTCGGGACCCTTCTTCAGACAGAACTTATTTTGTGAATTTACTTTTCTTGCCTCACAGGAAAATAGCCTGAAGAATGGAGTTGGATCGTGGTATACCACATCCTCTTACCATGCTCCAGTACCTGCTCACTGTCTCTCCAATTCAAGCTGACCTCTTTAGTTCTTAGCTTAGTAGAGAGTTTCAGTGCGGAAACAGGTCCTTCAGCCCAGAGTCTATACTGACCAGCAATCCCTGTACACTAGCACTATCCTACACACTAGGGACAATTTACAATTTTTACCGAAGCCAATTAACTTACCAACCTGTACGTCTTTGGAGTGTGGGAGTAAACCGGAGCACCCGGAGAAATGTACAAACTCCGTACAGACCACCCATAGTCAGGATCGAACCCGAGTCTCTGTCGCTGTAAGGCAGCATCTCTACTACTGCGCCGACCTTTGAAATTATCTGTGGCCAGTGAAAACAAGTAATTGGGCATAAGTAACCTTGCCTGCCAACCTAATGCAACCTAAGCCAACAAAACTGTGCAGGTTACTCAACAATGAGCACATCTACACCATATGTTAATTCCACGCTATCCAGGGTTCACTGGATAGGAAGAATGGGTTCCACTTCCACAGCTGTGAAAAACTAACTCCACATAAATGCAGGAAACATTTTGATCCAAATGGCTCAACTGTCCACCAGTCAACTTCACAAGCAGTAATTTCTCTGCAGGAGTTCAAAACATTATATCGATAGGAAAGTATCTGCTAACCATAAAAAAAAAACTTAATGGTGACATTTAGAGGTTAAGAGACAGTTAATCCTGGAGGCACGAAAGTGCCAAAGTCCATTTAAAATAGAATGCCACTGCAGCCAGTCAAAACATCTTTGCAAAGGCCACTGGAAGCTGCTGCCTGTCTGAGGAAAGGTCAGGTTCAGAAGGTTTACTGCATGGCTCTCCTGCATCTTCCATGCACTGCTACACAAGGCCTAATTTAGAACATGTGTAAAGCAATCACAGAGACAGCTGTGGCAGTCATTGTGAATAGATTTTTTAAAAAGACACAAAGTGCTGGAGTAACTCACGGGGCCAGGAAGCATCCCTGGAAAGAGAACACTGGTAGGCGACGGGTAGGAATATCCACACTGTGAATAGATGTTCATCGGTTTACCAAATGCTACATGTTTTTTTTGTAAAGAGGAAATGTGCAGCATGTACCATGCAGTGCCAAGTTGTGGAAATGAAGCCATTCTACTGGGATATTAAAATAAAACATTTCTGCCACTAAATAAGTGGTAAAGATCCAATGAACAATGTGGAGAAGCGCTCTCTATGGTATCCTGGTCATGGTTCATCTCTCAATTAACATCACTAAAAGTAGATTAGTTGTCCTTACTATAGTGCTCGCCATGAGAAATTCTTGGGGGAATCACATGTCACATTTATGATGTTCCAACAGTGACCACGCTTCAAAATTATTTAATTGCCTGTAATGCAGCGTGGTATCTCGAGGACATAAAAGGCAGTAAACAAGTGCTACAATTTCTTGCAACCGTATTCTACACAGGATACAGAGCAAACTCTTCAAGCCACCTGAAACTTCAAACCCTCATGAAGCTATCGTTCACATGCGGGTGCAAAATGAAAACCCACACATACCAAGCATCCAGCTTACGCTTGCAGAGAGCTCCGAGATGTGGTTACTGAATGAAGCAATGCAAACAGCGATAATGGACACCACAAGACACCATCAAATGGACACAATTTTAGCTGTGGATGTAGTTAAAGGTCACCGGTCACAATATTTAACGTTTAGCCCTAACTCTCCCGCAGTTTATGAAATGTAATAAAAAAGCTGGGACCTATTTCATTGAACAATAGATCACTGAGAAGGGTTGTGACATATATTTATAATGGGATACATACTGGATGCAAGCCATGTAATTAGTGACATGTACAGAATTAAAACGATTTTATTACTAATAAACCGCATGTGGCATTGCTCATGGTTAACCTAAAATACAAGATTTTGGCGGTGCTTATTAAGTCAAGGCAACATGTAGCCTTTATTGCAATATATATTGATTTCAATTATTAACAAGATCTTACAGTTGTCAAATTGTTCAGCATACATTGTTGCACATGCATATGGCTAAATCCCAAATAATTCTATTGACTGCCAATCAATTCATTTCATTTTGAAGGACCAAATATTATAGTGAAGGTTTCAAAGGTCTTTTATTGTCAAATGTACCAATTAAGGTAGAGTGAGCTGTGAATTACCATACAGCCATAAGAAAAATAAAAGCAACAAGACACACAACTACATAAAAGTTAACAACAGCATCCACCCCAGCGGATTCCCCACATTCCTCACTGTGATGGAAGACATAAAAGTCCAATCTTCTTCCTCTTTTTTCTCCCGTGGTCGGGGCAGTCTAATCATAATGAAACAACCTACGGAACATAATGGGCATGTGCTAACTCTTGGAAATATCAGCTTTGCAATTTGCTGACTTGTTAGGCTGGAGAATGAGACTGAAATATTTGTTATGCTTTGTTCAGAAGGTTTAAAGACAAAGGTCAGTGGACTTCTGCTTGAGAAGATGCTAGCTTTAAGGGCTGAACGAATCTTCACACTTTCTCAATTATTGAAAGTAGTCAATGATAGAAAGTAATGCCAGCCCGACCCATGGTGAAATGTCATACTTCAGACGGTAACACTTCCTGCTTTGGGCCCAATGGATTCAGGGTAGTTTTAAACATCCTTCTGCAGTCAGGTGAAAATTGCAATGTCAACTATGCAATTTCTGGAAGATTCCAGACTGTTGTTAATCCCTCTGTCATTAAGAATTAGTAGATAACAGGTGGTGCAGTGCCATCGATCCACTGCAGCTGGACTCGCTGCCCTTGTGACACAGAAGGAAAAACCATTTTCTCTCACCATCTCTTAGGGCAGCACAGTGGCGCAGAGGTACCTCACAGCGCCAGAGACCAGGGCTCTATCCCGACTATGGATGCTGTCTGAACGAAGTTTGTACGTTCTCGCCAAGTCTGCGTGGGTTTTCCCCGGGTGCTCTGGTTTCCTCCCACAATCCTACAGGTTTGTAGGTTAATTGTAAATCGGCCCTAGTGTGTAGGACAGTGCTAGTGTACGGGATCGCTGGTCGGCACGGACACCGTGGGCCGAAAGGCCTGTTTTCACATCATATCTCTAAACTAAACTAAACCAGGAAAATAACCCTATCTGGGCAAATACTTCAGTGCTTTAGTGAGGTAATGCTGCTTTCAGAGATCCTGCGCTCTGGATGGGATGCTGAACCAAGGCTCTAGTTACCCCCCACAGCATACGTAAAACAGCTTGCATCACTCTTGATGAAGCACTGAGGCAATATTTACCCTTCAGCCAACATCATTATAAGAGATCAACTCACAAATATTCATTGGAGTTTATTGTTCATAGATCGGCTGCCAAGTTTCTTGCATTTTAGAGCAGAGTCCTTATCAACTCTTCCTCAAGGCACTTAATGATGTCCAAAAGATGAAACATGCAAATTTAACAGCAAGTCTCTCTTTTTTCCTGTGTCTAGTGTGAAGAGTACTTAAAAAATGTTATCGGGAAAGGTTAGATGGGCAGGGGCTTTTTTCATTCACGCATAAGAGCCTGAGAGGAGACCTTATTGTGATGTACAAGATCATGAGAGGCAGTTTTTATCCCAACAAAGAGGATTAAAAAACTACAGGGCATATAGGCTTAAGGTGAGAGGGGAGACATTTAAGAGAGACAGTAGCGGCAACTTTTTCACTCAGAGGATCGTTCACATCGGGAATATGCTGCCAGAGAAATCAATAGAAATGGATACAATTATGACTATTAAAAGATATATGAATAAGAAAGGGTTTAGAGGGAATATAGACCACATGAAGGCAAATGGAACTAGCTCAGTATGCCAAAACCCCACATTGCTCACAGCAATTGGTCAGAACAAGTAGAAAGGCACATAGAAACATAGAAAATAGGTGCAGGAGCAGGCATTCGGCCGTTCGTGCCTGCACCGCCATTCAATATGATCATGGCTGATCATCCAACTCAGTATCCTGTACCTGCCTTCTCTCCATACCCCCTGATCCCTTTAGCCACAAGGGCCACATCTAACTCCCTCTTAAATATAGCCAATGAACTGGCCTCAACTACCTTCTGTGGCAGAGAATTGCAGAGACTCACCACTCTCTGTGTGAAAAATGTTTTCCTCATCTCGGTCCTAAAGGAATTCTCCCTTATCCTTAGACTGTGACCCCTTGTTCTGGACCTCCCCAACATCGGGAACAATCTTCCTGCATCTAGCCTGTCCAACCCCTTAAGAATTTTGTAAGTTTCTATAAGATCCCCCCTCAGTCTTCTAAATTCTACCGAGTACAAGCCGAGTCTATCCAGTCTTTCCTCATATGAAAGTCCTGCCATCCCAGGAATCAGTCTGGTGAACCTTCTCTGTACCCCCTCTATGGCAAGAATGTCTTTCCTCAGATTTGCAGACCAAAACTGTATGCAATACTCCAGGTGTGGTCTCACCAAAACCCTGTACAACTGCAGTAGAACCTCCCTGCTCCTATACTCAAATCCTTTCGCTATGAATGCTAACAGACCATTTGCTTTCTTCACTGCCTGCTGCACCTGCATGCCTACTTTCAATGATTGGTGTACCATGACACCCAGGTCTCGTTGCATCTCCCCTTTTCCTAATCTGCCACTATTCAGATAATAGTCTACCCCCTATTTTGCTACCAAAATAGATAACCTCACATTTATCCACATTATACTGCATCTGCCATGCATTTGCCCACTCACCCAGCCTATCCAAGTCACCTTGCAGCCTCCTAGCATCCTCCTCACACCTAACATTACCTCCCAGCTTAGTGTCATCCGCAAACGTGGAGATGTTGCATTCAATTCCCTCGTCCAAATCATTAATATATATTGTAAATAGCTGGGGTCCCAGCACTGAGCCTTGCGGTACCCCACTAGTCACTGCCTGCCATTCTGAAAAAGGACCCGTTTACTCCTACCCTTTGCTTCCTGTCTGCCAGCCAGTTCTCTATCCACATCAATACTGAACCCCCAATACCGTGTGCTTTAAGTTTGTATACTAATCTCTTATGTGGGACCTTGTCGAAAGCCTTCTGAAAGTCTAGCTATAACACATCCACTGGTTTTCCCTTATCCACTCTACTAGTTACATCCTCAAAAAATTCTATAAGATTCGTCAGACATGATTTACCTTTCGTAAATCCATGCTGACTTTGCCCAATGATTTCACCACTTTCCAAATGTGCTGCTATCCCATCTTTAATAACTGACTCTAGCAGACAGACTATCTGGCCCTGGGGATTTATCGGCCTTTAATCCGTTCAATTTATCCAACACCACTTCCCGGCTAACCTGGATTTCACTCAGTTCCTCCATCTTATTTGACCCCCGGTCTCCTGCTATTTCAGACCAATTATTTATGACTTCCTTAGTGAAGACAGAACCAAAGTAGTTATTCAATTGGTCTGCCATGTCCTTGTTCCCCATGATCAATTCACCTGTTTCTGACTGCAAGGGACCTACATTTGTTTTAACTAATCTCTTTCTCTTCACATATCTATAAAAACCTTTGAAGTCAGTATATATGTTCCCTGCCAGTTTTCTTTCATAATCTATTTTCCCTTTCCTAATTAAGCCCTTTGTCTTCCTCTGCTGAACTCTGAATTTCTCCCAGTCCATCTGGTAGGCTGCTTTTTCTGGCTAATTTGTAAATTTCATCTTTTGTTTTTATACTATCCCTGATTTCTCCTGTTATCCATGGATGCTCTACCTTCCCTGATTTATTCTTTTGCCAAACTGGGATGAACAATTGTTGTAGTTCATCCATGCAGTCTTTAAATACCTTCCATTGCACATCCACTGTCAACCCTTTAAGAATCACTGGCCAGTCTATCTTGGCCAATTCACATCTCATACCTTCAAAGTTAGCTTTGTTTAAGTTCAGAACCCTTGTTTCTGACTTAATTATGTCACTCTCCATCCTAATGAAGAACTCAACCATATTATGGTCACTCTTGCCCAAGGGGCCACGCACAACAAGACTGCTAACTAACCCTTCCTCAATACCCAGTCTAGAATAGCCTGCTCTCTCGTTGGTTCCTCTACATGTTGGTTTAGAAAACTATCCCGCATACATTCCAAGAAATCCTCTTCCTCAGCACCCCTGCCCATTTGATTCACCCAATCTATATGTAGATTGAAGTCACCCATTATAACTGTTTTACCCTTGTTGCACGCATTTCTAATATCCTGTTTGATGCCATCCCCAACTCCACTACTACTGTTAGGTGGCCTGTACACAACTCCCACTAGCGTTTTCTGCCTCATAGAGTTTCACAGCTGTGGCCATATCGATTCCACATCCTCCAAGCTAATGTCTTTCCTTTCTATTGCATTAATCTCCTCTCCCACCAGCAACGCTACCCCACCTCCTTTTCCTTTCTGTCTATCCCTCCTGAATATTGAATATCCCTGGATGTTCAGCTCCCAGCCTTGGTCCCCCTGGAGCCATGTCTCCGTGATCCCAACTATAGCATAGTCATTAATAGCTATCTGCACATTCAACTCGTCCACCTTATTACGAATGCTCCTCGCATTGAGACACAAAGCCTTCAGGCTTGTTTTTACGACGCTCTTACTCCTTATACAATTATGTTGACAAGTGTCCCTTTTTGATTTTTGCCCTGGATTTGTCTGCCTGTCACTATTAATTTTCACCTTGCTACCGATTGCTTCTAGCCTCATTTTATACCCTTCTTTCTCTCTGCTCACACATTTAAGAAACCCACCACCTCTTATTCTCTGCTTAATATTTTTTTCTTCTTTCCCCCCTACATGTTGGGTCTGAGTGCTTCCCTTCTCTGCCTCCTGCCTCAGACCCTGTCTACTAGCTTTCTCTATTTGAGTCCCTCCCCCCAACCGTTCTAGTTTAAAGTCCCCCCAGTAGCCTTTGCAAATTTCCCCACCAGTATACTGGTCCCCCTCAGGTTCAAGTGCAACCCGTCATTTTTATACAGGTCACTCCTTCCCCAAAAGATTAAAAGGCCAGGTCTCCCTACCATAGGAAGGATATCCTTGCGATTGCAGGAGTGTAGTGGAGGTTCACCAGATGAAGTTCTGGATATCTTTCAAGGAGATATTCAACAGACTGAGACTCTCATGAAGAATGTGCAGTAATTTAATTAAAATATACAACTTCTCAGGGGATTAGACAGGGTTGTTGCTATGATGTTGTTTCACTTGGCTGGAGTTATTCAGAACTGAGATAAACATGAGAAGAAATGTAATCACCCAGAGGATAGTAAATCTTTGGAATTCTCTCCCTAGGAAGACTGTGGAGGATTACTCACTGAATGTATCCAAAACTGCAACCGATCCAGTGTTGGCTATCGTGAAAATCAAGGGATGTGAAGTTAGTGAAGGAACTTAGTGCTGAGGTAAAAAAAAACAGTTGTGAACTTATTGAACATTAGAGCAGGCAGGAGGACTGAATCATCTATAGCTGCTTCTACTTCTTACATGTCACAACGTTCGAAAGTGGAACTATTCTGCTTGGAAGAAAGGAGGTAAGGGAAAATGCAGCATCCCTCCCACACCCAGTCAGAAAGTAAATTACAAATGGGGAAGAATGAAATAAATGTAGTAACACTAAAAACTTGGTTAGAGTGACTGAACTTAGCCATTTTGCAACACATCGCAGATCTAGTAATTGCCATATCTTTGAAGGGCACTAAGTACCGTGTAGATGTTTTTAAGGATGATTGGAAATATATTGCTGCCTGACCAGCAGGTGTGTTGAAAGTTATCCAGAATATCTAAAGACAAAGTCTCAGTCCATTTAGTAATGCAGAAGTACTTAAATACACGTCCCATTAACTGGTCCACTACTGGTGGTCAAAAGCTCCAAATTTCAACAAGAGTAGACACAACATTTGAACGAGACATAATCCTTCCTTGTGATTCAAAATCAAAGTTTGTATTAAACGAAGGGACAAAACGTATTAACGGAATAACTGCGAGTTGTGCAGTAACCGTAGCTCACATTTATTAGCTGCGCTTTGGTGGCATCCATGTGAGAAGCGTATGGATTCCAGCTTCCCGCCTGCACAACACGCAGCGAAGGCCAGCATAATGACCCACTAGGTAGAGCGACAGCCTCACAGCTCCAGTGACCTGCACTTGATTCTCACTTCAACAACTGTCTGTGTGGAATTTACACATTCTCCCAGTGACTGTGCGTTTCCCCGAGGTGCTCCAGTTTCGTCTCACTCCCAAACACATCCTACTGGGTAGGTTAATTGACTATCGTAATCTCCAGTGCGGGACAATCATGGTGGAGTTAATTGGCATGAGGAGAATGAAAGTTGCAGGGAAATAGTTGGAGGGGATGCGGTTGATTGGATTGCTCTCACGGTCAGCATGGGTGCAGGGGGCTAAATGGCCTCCATCTGTGCTGTAAGAATATATGAGAAAACATGAGACATTCAAATTAATTATTGAGAGTAATGTATTGTTGGAACTGTTGTCTTTCAAATGAAAATCAACACCTCACTTTCCCTCTCAGGTGGATGATAATTACACTGGATAGAAGGAAAATTCTCCTTGGTGTTCTGATCAATACTAATCCCTCAGTCAGCATCATTAACACATGCTATATACTCATTGTCGCATGGTTATATAGGCTCTGCTGTTGATCATTTGGAACTATCCCACATTAGAATAGAAACGGCCCCTGGGTAATGAAAGGATTACGTCAAACAGCTTAAAAAGCTAAACCGTTTAATTACTTCACAAAGTAATCGGAAACCTACAGCTGGTGTCATTTGCCTCAACCTACAATGCAAAATGGTCATACATGTGATCAGAGTTCACTGTCCATGAAAAAATAACTAGCACAGACAAGTTGCTATGGGCCAAATATCTTTCTATACAGAAAAGCTTGCAGCACTGTCAGTGGTGAACATTGATAGTTAAATAATAGGGACACAGAAAATTGATGTTTTGAGATAATAATGTCGCTGAAAACATGGGTTTAGAGAAGTAACAATATATTAGTTACTAACAATGCACTGGTAATAATATATTTAATATCTCTTGTCACACATCAGGCATTCAAAACATATGTCAAAACAATTTCTGTTAATTCAGCAATGGAAAGGGAAGGAACATTTCAGTTCTACATTGGATCAATGCCAAGAAGAAAGTTGATCATTTCTATCTGTAATCTGAAAGACAATGTTACTACGCTAAAGGACCTCAAGTCTATTTTTCAGATTGCTACCGTTGCTCTTATTTGATAATCTATTAATTGTTACTCTGTTAATGCATATGTTTGATCTGAGCGATTAAACACATTATACAAGTGACACATGGTTTGCCAGCACAGTTAAGGCAGCAACAGCAGTTTGAGAATTGGGTGAAATCTGTGAAGTAAATTGTTGAATTTAGCTGAAAATACCACCTGCAAACAATAATAGCAGTGCAAAAAAAAGAGGATAGTCTGAGAAAAAGTGGGGGGAAAAATAGATTTCTTTGCAATTGCAGAGGGCAAAGCGAATCTCATTGCATCTATTTGCCTTCACCCGACAATAGGATAAATCGCACACTAAAACATTTGGAAGATTGGCCCATGGAATTGAAGACATTGTCAAATCATGGCTAGAACTAGAATCATGGCAAAAAGCAACAGATGAATGTTCAGATTCTTCTAATTTCAAATCAGAAGAAAGTAAACAACAATGTCCACAAGGACCAACATTTCGACCACTGGTCTTGTAACCATGACCAAATCTTGCATATATGGGTCATTAAGAACATTCTAGAGGACCCAAAATCCTAGCATTTAGTAAATATAGAGAGAAATAGACTACTGAGGATAAAACCATAAGTATGTATACGACTAATGATATTTACTGGTGTGAAATGATTTAAATCAGAGGAATAATTAGGAGAAGCGACAAATTATGATATACCAGACCAAGTCATATAATTTTAAAACGAGATGTGGAAATGAGAACAAGATGTACATGTGTCTATATTTTTTTGGCACCAGGCCAATTGAAGGATGCCACTTCAATAAAAAAATATGGAGTCATTTGGTTCATTTGTGTACCAAACTGAAGTTACCCTAATTTTTTTTATACTGCTGGTTAGGACCATCTTGAGTCTCAAGTTCAATTCTGGTCAGCAGATATTACAAATAATGGGAGAGGGAGGGTTACGGAAGATATTTACTGGATTGACATGGATGATAAACTATAATTGCATGAAGAGTTGAGAGGAATTGGCTTGCCCCAAGAAGGACAGGTTGAGGGAAGGTTTGATAATGAACAGTGTTAATGGGCAAATAAGGAGGATCATTAATCAGATGGCATTGTTTTCAGGAGACTGGCAAAATGAGGAAATAATGTTAAAGTATTTAACAAAAACAGTTTTGGTTAACTGAAATGCTACTGGATTAAGAGTAATACTTTGGAAGAGTGTTTGCTCTTCAAACTTGTCGGAGCAGATCGCAGGCTGAATAGGTTCAATTGAGCTATATCTATGTTTCCATGACAGTTTGTTGAAAATTGAATATTGAGTCATACAGCACAGAACCAGGCCCTTTGGCCCAACTCGTTCATGCCAACCAAAATGCCTAGTTCCATTTGCCTGTGTTTGGCCCATGCCCCTGGAAACATTTATTTTGCATATACTTGTCTAACTAAGTGAGCTGTATGGTACCTGCCTCAACAGCTTCCTGTGGCAGCTCGTACCACATACCCACCACCCTCTGTGTGAAAAAGTTGCCCCTTAGGTTTCTATTAAATCTTGCGCCTCTCACCTTAAACCTATCTCCTCTGGTTGTTGATTCCACGATCCTAGGTAAAAGACTCTGTGTATTCCTGCTATGTATCCCCCTCATAATTTTATACAACTCTATAAAATTACCCCTCAGCCTCCTGCGCCCCAAGGAGTAAAGTCCTTGTCCGATCAACCTTTCCCTGTAACTTTCCAGTCCTAGCATCATCCTCGTAATTCTTCTCTGCACTCTTACCAAAAAAGCTGCACTAATATTGATAACAAATAATGAGGTAAAATCATTGAGAATTACAGAAGTCTGGAAAGAATGTAGAATATACTGGAGAAAGGTATTTAATGGAATAAATCACTTCTGCTCTTTGTTTAAAGGTGAAGCTGACAGACTGTAGGAAGCTAAGATCTGGAACAGGGAATCCAGCTTTAAACCACAATAACATGCGAACACGAAATTACAGAGCCGTTCAAGTGGAAACATTTTTAAATTGTAAAATCTGCAAAAGAAAAAAAGCAGTGAATGTGATGTAATATTTTTCGTTCTATGACTTGCAAGTGATGCCACATCAATTGGCCCATTGATGTAATGCAACCTACCACTGACGTAGGTTTTTAACACCAACTGAATACATAAACAAAATAAACGTGTACCAATAATGCACTCTGCTCTTTCCTCAAAGAAAGTGTTGCCAAGGTAACCAGACATCACCAAACCGAATCAACCCATCCCCCAGGACAGATACGCAAACTGGAAGAGAGGAAACGCAGAATGAGCCGTGAGCAAGTAATGTGGAGACTTGGGCATTAAGAGAGGGGTGCTCTGACATACTGACATTATGTTCACTCTTGATTAGGAGATGTCAACATGGTTTTGTGGAGAGGAGGTCATATATCACAAATCTGACTGGGTTTTTTTTTGGGTTACCAATGCAAGTTGATGGAAGGCAGAGCAGTAGTCATGGTTTACATGGAGTTGAGCAAGACATTTGGCAAGATTCTGTATGGTAGGCTGGTCCAGAAGGGTAAGACACCAAGTATCCAGGGTGTGTTGGCAAACTGGATTGGAAATTGGCTTGTTGAGTGAAGACAGAGGGTCGTGATGGATGGATGTTTTTCTGACATTCTGTAATGTGGTATATCATAGCAATCAGTATTTATACATAAATAACTTGGATGAGAATGTGGAGAGTATGATTAGTAAGTATAGAAAAAATGGCTGTGCCTTAGATAACCAAGATTGTCCAAAGATACAGAGACATGGATAAGCTGGAAAGTTGGGCGAAGCAGTAGCACAAATGGAATTGAGCCCAGGTAGGTGTGAGCTGAGAAACTTGGGGAGGTTAAATTCTGGTAGGACATACAGAGTAAATGGCAGGGACTTTAGGAGCATTGATGTACAGAGAGAACTTAGGATGCAAGTTCGTAGCTACCTAAAAGTGGTGACAAGGTGAATGGGGTTGTGAAAAGGGCATTTGGTATGCGGGCCTTCAGAGGTCAAGCCATTGAGAATAAGAGTTGAGATTTCATGCTGCAGTTGTGCAAAACATTAGTTAAGCTCAACTTTAAACGTTGTGTGCAGTGTTGGCCACCACTAAAACAAAAGCTGAGGTAGCAAAAGCGAAATTCATCAAGAGATTCACCAGAATGCTGCATGGAATGAAAGGCTGTAGTTAGAAGGAGCGATTGGGTAGAGTTGGTTTATTCTCACTGGAACATAGGAGGCCGAGAGATGACCCTATACAGCTTTGTTAAATTATGGAGGGGCACAGATAGAATATTTTTCCAAGGTGTGGTTAGTCTAGAACTAAAGGGCAGATGTTTAAGATCAAGGGGAAAATGTAAAGAGGATCTGAGAGGTAGGACTTTCCACATAGAGGATGGTGAATATCTGGAATGACCTGCAGAGGTGGTTATTGAGGTAGATACGATTCTAACATTTAAAATACATTTAGGTAGGTACATGGGTAAGAAAGACATATATGTGCCTATTGCAGGCAAAGGGGTTTAGTATATATAAACATGGTTGGCTTAGACCAGTTGCGTCGTAAGGGTTCATTTCTGGTCTGTATGTTTTTATGATACAATAATTAATAAATGTTAGATAGACACAAAAAGTTGGAGTGAATCAGTGGGACAGGCAATATCTCTGGAGAGAAGGAATGGGTGACGATTGGGGTCGAGACCCTTCTTCAGATTGATGTTATAACTATATCTTGAGCTTTGATGATAGTGAACATTTTAAAATTATGAGATTTTGGTTTAGCTAAAAAAAATAGCATTTATTAATAGTGTAGGAAGGAACAGCAGATGCTGGTTTAAACCGAAGATAGACACAAAAAGCTGGAGTAACTCAGTGGGACAGGCAGCATCTCTGGAGAGAAGGAATGGGTGACTTTTGTGGTCGAGACCCACTGAGTTACTCCAGCTTTTTGTGCCTACAGTTTAAACCAGCATCTGCAGTTCCTTCCTACGCAATTAATAAATGCAATTTTTTTTTTAGCAAAACCAAAATCTCACAAATGAATTAAAAATAGGTTCACTCTCATCAAAACTCAAGATATAGTTATAACTAGCTTTAGCTCACTCATGGAATGGCCACAAGCACACCGACAGCCAGAAAAGTGGCAGTTTAAGACTAGTGACTAATATATAAACCACAGCTTTCCCTTTTGAGTCAGCTCTGCAGCATTTATAAAAGGTCAGATGAGAAAATGGCATCAGTACTGAGAAACGTTTGGTTCGGTGTGGAGGGGCGGAGGCAAATCCTCGTGACAACGGACATCCGACAGCTTGCCCTCTTCATCATATCATTTTGATAGATTTCATTTCTCCTAACCTTTAAATCTAAAGATTAAATGTGATATTGCAGATAGGCAAGTCATCAATTAGTCATCTTGGTAGGTCATGGTAGGGTAATTGTCATTCAGTAAATAGCTGGTGTTTGAGTTAGTGTACACAAAATCCTGCATCATGAACAACATCACCTTGTACAGTCACAGCAACCTCCTGATCAAATAACTGCAAACATTAATCTTTGGTTGCTGGAGTTCTGTCTTCTGATAAGCTGGTCAATTGACTGCAATGGAATTAAACTTTGAGCAAGGGGCGAAAGGTACAGCCTGTGCCATGGCACAAAATGCCTTCTCCAAGGATTGTCTCCTTGCCATAGTAGATTGTGTGTACTTCAATAATCCCGAGGGTGGTGCCACCAGCACCTGCTGCTTATTGTTCCTGGTAAGGCAATCCATACTGGTAAAGTCAAGTGAGAGGTTCCAGGTTATCCAAAATATCTTCTGTCAAGATATGGAGAAGGTTGTTGTCTCAATGGCTGCAGAGGAGAAGTGGTCTAGTAGTTATGCTCCACCATGCCATAGATCCAAGCCATCCATCACCAGGATTTCATGAGCCTCACACCTAATATAATACGTATGCTCAGAGAGATCCAAAAGTGGTGTGCCCGTAAAGAACTGACAACGGAGCAGCAGGACCGGGATGTCTGGAGATCTCAGAGCCACAGATCTGCCCAATGCTGATGCAAACCCACGTTGGAATATGGGTGTCCTTCGGTAGCTGAATCCACAAATGGAGCAGCTGTCTTCAGGATATGCCCTGCTCACTCTAAATGGGGAAGGGACCAGAAACTGTGCCTCAAATATAGGCTGTCCCATTTATCCTTGCTGGCAAGCTGTAACCAGCGAGTTCACCGTTACTGCAGTTGATGCATGTAAGAATATAAATACTGGAACCTAGAACGTGAGAACGCTCATCTAAACCTCCAAAGCCAATTGTCGGCAAGGTCACGGCCTGGGAGGAGAAGCACATCGACATCAGCACTCCCAGCGAAGTCTGGCTTGCCAAGGGAGAGATGGTGGATGTGAGGTCACAGATATACTGGAAAGGGAAATCAGACCATGAAACCAACACACACAGAGGCAACACAAGAGAGCGGCCATGCTCCCCGAATCCCGATGGGCTGATCACCCGCCATGTAAGCTAAGACCCATGCGCCACTATCATCAACATGCTCTTTCCACTCTAAATTCCGGTCGCAGAGTCAGGGAAAGGTTTTATTCCCAATTTTTACAATGTCCCTGCTCCCATTTTCGAGAACCATCAAGGTCACTGCACTGAAAACATCTGCGTTGGACACAATCACTAAATCTAGAATGAGAGGGGGAGGGGAGGGATAGCCAATACTACAGCAACCTTCCATGCTAAAAAAGATGAAAATGTTAGAAACACTCAGCAGGTCTGGCAGCAACTGTGACTTTGATCTGTTGCCTGAATAACCAACTTTGGAGTATATGGAAACGTCATCCTCCTGGATTACCAATGTCTGTGACTGAGACCAGAGCAAAAGTACCATCACAATAGTACAAAAAACTAGAGAGACCACCTACTTGTCGCTCAATGATAAACAACTCCCTGGCAACTAGACACCAGAAGACCCAGAAGGCTATGATTTGTAGTCCGGAAAGAACTGGGACAGAAGTTTCAGGTCCAGCTGCACATTGCCCAAGAGCTTCTTATCAAAGACCCTATGCCACAATGTCCATAGTTGCTGTCTTAACTGCTGGTAGATGACAACATCACACACCTGCTCTGAAGGAATAGGCTCTGATGGGTAGACTACTGAGTTTGGGGGCTCAAGAGTATTTTATATGCCAGGTTCTCTTCTGGTTGGCCAATTCTCAAAAGGCAGCCAAAAGAAACAGTACAAAGGGATGCTCAAGGTTGACTGCAAGTGTGCAGGTGTCATCGCCAATGACTGGGAGGAGCAGGCCACTAACTGTTCAGTGTAGCGCCACATAGGCCATCAAAGCAAAGGCCATTTTGAGAATCAAAACTCTTCACGTTGAGGTAGAAAAGGACCAACACTGGAAAAAAAGGACCAATTCAAAAGTGCAAGTCCCACTCCCCAAGAAACCAATGGTCCTAACTGTTGAAGAACATGCATCCAGAATCAGGCTATCAGATGACCCCTATAGTTGTAAATGCAGCCTGAACAGCATTAGCCTCATATGTAGCCTCCAACTGGCTAGTTCAAGTGGCGAGTGACCATAGACAAATTTCCACCCAGGTCTCTCCTGGTCATTGTGTGGGAAGGAACTGCAGATATTGGATTACATTGAAGATAGGTACAAAATGCTGGTGAAACTCAGGTAGCATCTCTGGAAGGAATGGGTGAAGTTTCCGGTCGAGACCCATCTTCAGATTGGATTTTGTGTCTACCTAACACGGTTTACTTCAGAAAGTTATGCAAAGAGGAAAATACAAGTAATTATTTTGTAGTAGCAAATGGACCAAGTTTGCTCCGCCTAAACTGCAAGAAAAAACAAAGACAATTCAGTGGTTGGATCTGGACCATCCATTTGGGGTGGAGGGGGGGGGGGGGGGGGGAGGGATTTGTAATTCAGGGCTGGTGCTCTTCTCCTTCTGCTGCTACTAAAGTACTTTAATGGCCATTTATTGCAAAAGACCACAGATTAATTTATACCCTGCGATTATTTTTAAACCAGTAGTTACTGCCAGAATTGCAGCACTTTGTACACAGAATCCTGCATTGTGAATAAGAAATCAAACACAGGGCTATTTACTGAATGGCAATTACTCTATCCTCAGCTGTCATGCTGACTAGTTGATGACTTGCCAATCTGTAACATTAGGTAAGAAAAACTGCCATTCGCGTCACATTTTACTTCACCTCAATTTATTTCAAAGCACTTTACAGCCAGCGATGTATGTTTGAACTATGGTTGCCATCATAATGTAAGTACCAAAAAGCAAAATGAAGAAATTTTTTAAAGGTTATTTTCAGCCATTACCGCGCAGCATGTTGATCTTTGTCTTTCATCATTTCTTTTTTTTTTAAAGGTTCTGAAAAATGCTATGAGCTCTGCAAGAGGGATCCACATGAGAAAAATAAAATTTAATCCAGATGAATCAAATGCAACTGTGAGGATTAGGCTTTTTTTTTAAAATAGTTAACCACAAAATTTCACCGAAATCGTCACTCTGCAAAAAAAAAAAAGTCCTTTACTTTTACAAATCTCAATATCCAGAGGTGAAGCCCTCGAGCAGACACTTCATCAAAAATGCAAAAGAATAGGCGTGGAAACAAGAACCATCCAGTCATGATTACATGATGTGATATTAATGTGTAATTTGGAAACTCATTCTTGGAATATTTTTACTTTTATCTACTGTTAAAATCCCTCGGAGGACTTGACCTCCATCTCTGTACTAGCTTCAGTCTGACAAGTCTCTAAAATGTATGCATTACTCCAATTATACTTCCCCACTGAGACCAGCGATCCCCGCATATCAACACTGTCCGACACACACCAGGGACAATTTCTACATTTACCAAGTCAATTTACCTACATACATACCCGTACGTCTTTGGAATGTGGGAGGAAACAAAAGATCTCGGTGAAAACGGGGGGGGGGTCTTTTCATTTAAAGACCAAGCATAGCTGAGGCACAGAGAACAATAGAGAAGTGTGATAGCTAAACTATATCTGTTACTATATTATTCAAAATATTAAATGAAAATTCTCTTTCCACTTAACATTTTTGGGTCAATTTTCATGTCAATATTAAAATTGGCCATCCAAATAATTAAATTAGGTGGCATAGGTATTTTTGATCATATCTTTCATCGGACTTCACTCGACTTTATCTTGCACTAAACACTATTCCCTTTATCATCTATCTGTACACTGTGGATGGCTCGATTGTAATCATGTATAGTCTTTCCGATGACTGGTTTGCATGCAACAAAGGCTTTTCACTGTACCTCGGTGCACGTGACAATAAACTAAACTAGAGTCACTGCCTCACAGTGCTAAAGATCCGGATTCAATCCTGACCAAGCGTATTTTCTGTGTGGAGTTAGCACATTCTCCCTATATCGGGACAGATTCTCCCACATTCCAAAGATGTGCAGGTTGGGAGGTTTATTGGCCACTGCAAATTACCCCAAGTATGTAGGTGACTGGTAGAATCTGGGGGGATGCTGATATTGGGAGAAAACGAGGATTAATGGAGTTTTGGGTATGAGTGTTATTAACAGTAACCGTAAACTTGATGGGCTGAAGGACCTGTTTCCTAATGCCTTTTTCCATGGCTCTATATCTAAATTAGACTGGATGTACTAACGTATTGCAAAGCTTTGATCAATAGGAGATGCTGCAAAGATGCTGAAAATTCTAAATTCTCAAGAATAATATCTCAGCAAAACATAATTTTCATAGTTTTTTGTGATTTAAGATTCAACATGAATGTTACATTTTCCTGCTCACAACATGGTCGAGAAATATCAAACAATAAGTATAAGGGACAGTCACAAAATGCTGGAGTAACTCACCAGGACCGGCAGCATCCCTGGAGATAAGGAATGGGTGACGTTTCGGGCCGAGACCCTGCTTCAGTCTGAAGAAGGGTCTTGACCCAAAGCGTCACCCATTCCTTCTCTCAGGGATGCTGCCTGTCCTGCTGAGTTACTCCAGCATTTTGTGTCTATTTCTCTTCAGCTTAAACCAGCATCTGCAGTTCCTTCATACCCAATTAGTAAAAGGGAATTTATCCTTCAGAATATTTCTGAGTTTAGTTTAGAGGTACAGAACGGAAACCAAATCAAAGTACTACATTTAAAGTAGGCATGCAGGTGCAGCAGGCAGTGAAGAAAGCGAATGGTATGTTAGCTTTCATAGCAAAAGGATTTGAGTATAGGAGCAGGGAGGTTCTACTTCAGTTGTATTGGGTCTTGGTGAGACCACACCTGGAGTATTTGTTCTGGTCTCCAAATCTGAGGAAGGACATTATTGCCATAGAGGGAGTGCAGAGAAGGTTCACCAGACTGATTCCTGGGATGTCAGGACTGTCTTATGAAGAAACTGGATAGACTCAGTTTATACTCTCTAGAATATAGGAGATTGAGAGGGGATCTTATAGAAACTTACAAAATTCTTAAGGGGTTGGACAGGCTAGATGCAGGAAGATTGTTCCCAATGTTGGGGAAGTCCAGGACAAGGGGTCACAGCTTAAGGATAATGGGGAAATCCTTTAAGACCGAGATGAGAAAGACTTTTTTCACACAGAGAGTGGTGAGTCTCTGGAACTCTCTGCCACAGAGGGTAGTTGAGGCCAGTTAATCGGCTATATTTAAGAGGGAGTTAGATGTGGCCCTTGTGGCTAAGGGGATCAGGGGGTATGGAGAGAAGGTAGGTACGGGATACTGAGTTGGATGATCAGCCATGATCATATTGAATGGCGGTGCAGGCTCGAATGGCCTACTCCTGCGCCTAATTTCTATGTTTCTATGTTTCTAAAAGACCATTCAACATCATATCTGCTTTGCCATTCAACTAAATCATGGTTGATCTGATGCTGTATTTCCTTTACCCAACTTGGTTCAAGGGTCAATTGTTTCACCCCATCTGTTCCAACAAAACCATTCATAATTTTTAATCAATTAATTAGATTATATTTTAATCTTCTAAATTCAAGGGAAAAAAAGCAACTTGCATAAATTAGATCTTTGAATCCTAGTGTCATCAACTTCCATATTTTCCAGAGAAATTATAAATGTTTTTTTGTAAGTGAAACACTCACTGTCAGGATTTCCCTATTTTCCTATAAGGAAGGAGATTGGGGCAACTCCAAAAATAATGATCCTGGTATATGATTTGGCCATGAAGTGTAGGCAGATTTGATGTATAATTTCCTCTATGCTGGAAATAAATGCTCAATTATTAGCCAGACTGCAGAACAAAACCCTGCTTTGCTTGCATGTTTGGAACAGTAAGGCAACTCGGTTCTGGTGTTAAATGTGACACAATTTTCCACAAAGCAAGTCGTAACTTCTGCAGCACTGACATAATTATTAAAATTAGTTCAATGCAATCAAAAAACAGTAGAAATTGCTGGTACTTTCATCTTCATGGTTTATTTAAAGACAGTGATCACATCACGTGATGAAACTAATATTCGGTAATTAAGGATCAACTTAACAGGTCTACCACTATTTTGCAAAAAAACACTAGTGCAGTCACTGTGTTTTATGATTCCTAAAACACTTGCATTGAATTTAGCACCTTCAGCTGCCAATGTGCAGGCAGTAATGCAGAAATGATCATGCATTTGCATAACTAAAGGGCAACACTAGAACAGGTGCATCAACTAGAGCGCAAGATATTTAAAATCATGTGAGAATACTAATTAAAGTACACACAGCATCACCAAATATTTTCATCACAATTTACAGTCCCATTTAACACATCAGCGAAAAAAAATCATGCTGCATATTGCACTGCCTCATAATGGCCACAACTCTGCAGTCTTAAGCCCCTGTCCCACAATGCGAGTTCACCCAAGAGCTCTCCCGAGTTTAAAAAAAATCAAACTCGTGGTATTTCATCTCGAGTATTTTTTTACTCTTGGAAATTTTTCACGCTGTTGAAAAAACTTCACGAGTTTCTGCGTTTCCCGAGTACCTGCCGTTAGCATTACGAGCCGCTACGATACATCCACGAGCTAAGACGTACCCGCTGCGTGCATTCTACGTACTTACCACGAGTTTGATTGTTTTTTAAACTCGGGAGAGCTCTTTGGTAAACTCGCATCGTGGGACAGGGCCTTTATTGCTGTTGGAACATGTCCACTTGTTTCTCCGAAGGGGCGATTCAATGCAAGGCTTTCCTTGTCGATCAATTCTCCATGCAATTTTAAAGTGCTACATAATGGGATGTGCTAGACGCAGTTCAGCTGCCTTGCTCCCAAATCACTGGCAATTTTGGTGGTGAACAGGACATGAAGGTTTGAGAGTCGAGGATTCAGTTGTTTGCTGTGGTTATAAAAATACGCTATAGCAATTAGTAAGAGCACAAGTAGCATTCCTAGTATTCCCCTCAACATTCCTCCAGGCAATGCAGACAGGTTAACTAATCATACCACCATTGGGAGCAGCATTCATAGAAATGGGCACACATCGTCCAATACATTGCCCTCAAAATAAGTACTGTATGTTTGAATTGGTTATTGGCCTCGGGTCCAAATGTTGGAAGTGGAATATACCTCTTTTTTTTAAGCTAGCCCTCATGCAATGACCTTTTGCAATGTTTGCAATTTTCCACAACCACAATAAAGTGACTACAATTCTGTATTATTTATCAGCTTAAGTCTCATAGGTGTCCCAAGGATTCAAAACTCAAATCAGATTGTCTTTTTTTTAAAGTTTCCAGTGATCACAACTTCATTTCTCAAGACCTGATGCAATTACAAAAGGAAAGGCAGCATCTGTGGAGAGAGATGCCGCACGAAAGCTTTAGGTCACTGACCTTTCATCAAACAAATGGAAGCGCAACCTGAAAGATTAACTCTCTTTCTCTCTTTTCAAATGTTAAATAATTCCAGAAATGCATGTGATTAATCCCCCATTTAATCAAGAATTCAGGCCCTCAGAATTAAACATACCCACCCAATAAATGCCGGGTTGCCTGTGAAGATACTGGGCCAGAGCGGGCAACCTCCAGAAAGAGATGGGTGGCACAGCAGTAGAGTTGTTGCCTTACCATGCCAGAGACCCGGGTGTAATCCTGACTATGGCTGCCGTCAATACACAAGGGATAAGAAGGGTTTCGGCCCAAAACGTTGCCTATTTTTCTCGCGCCATAGATGCTGCTGCATCCGCTGAGTTTCTCCAGCACTTCTGTCTACCTTCGATTTTCCAGCATTTGGAGTTCCTTCTTAAACATAATATCACCAATGCAGAGGTATCTCCTTTTGATGTAACAAGTGCCAAATAAAGAGTGCACAAGCTTCATCTTGAGACATTTACAGATGGTGACAATTTTATAAAACATGCCTACACGAGAAGCTGTCTTTTCCCAGTTACTTCCTTTATAGATTGCAACCTATGCATTTTATTAAAATAAAAGAGGCATGTATAGGCCCATGAAAGAAAGTCAAATGTCTATTCTCAGCAGTTTGAAAATCTAACACCTACAATGCTGAGTAGGTTATGCAATAGTCCTTCCCTTCTTCTTGTTCACACGATTCTAAAGGTTCAGAGGTGGTGAGTTGTTAAGAGTATTGAAGCCATGTCCTGGCCAATAAGTCTGTACACAGATAACGTTGCCACCTTCCCAGTCGCATCCCCAAAATGCAGCATTTTCTCTACATCTGTAAAACTATTATGCATCCAGGACTTCTTTCATAGAAGGAAGAAAAAGCTAAACTCCTGTTCTTTTCTCATGTCCCCATTGTGAATTTGTGAACTGGATGTGAAATTGAGAATAAGGTGATTAGGTAGAATAAGACTGAAAAAAGATTTAGCAACCGGAGAAATGCAGATGTCTGATAATTGACCAAAGCCAAAGAATAATATTTGTAGGAAAGAAATGCAGATGCTGGTTTAAATTGAAGGTAGACACAAAATTGCTGGAGTAACTCAGCGGGATAGGCAGCATCTCTGGAGAGTCTGAAGTAGGGTCTCGACCCGAAACGTCATCCATTCCTTCTCTCCAGAGATGTTGCCTGTCCCGCTAAGTTACTCCAGCATTTTGTGTCTACCAAAGAATAATATTATTTTAATGTAGCAAGTTGTAACACATTTTTCCAATTAAAAATAAACTACCTCCTCCCCTCCCACAAGAGAAACAGAAGTAAAAGCTGAAGCTACACCAATCATGCAAAAATAGTCTCATTCACAGAGATTCTTTAACTCATTTGGATATCAATATTTTCAAAAGCCATAGCACTGGGACATGAACACTAGTTATCTGGTAACTACAGCAGACGGGAAATAGCCACATGTTTATGTAATATAATGGTGATTAATAAACAAAACAAATGCCAGCAAATGGAAGAGGCAATAATAGCCAAGTAAAGGAAACACTGGATATCTTAAGAGAATGGTAGAAATAGATGTAGATATGAAAAATGATGGGACAGATGGAAAGCGGGAAATGGAAAAGGAAAGCTGGAGTGGGAATCGGTAATGTGGGCAGAGAGAAGCGGAGATATGCATGAAATGCAATTACTGCAGTCAAGTGTGTTTTTAATAGGTGAATTTACAAGATTCTCTCCACAGATGCTGCCTGACCCGCTGAGCTGCTCCAGCATTTTTCTTTTGCACACACGTGATAATGTCTGACACTTAGTAAAATATTCCACCGGGCTTCGCTGGAGATTTCATAAAGAACTTGACTGAAGAGGTAGGCTTAAGGGAAGATTAAGAGAAGGGGTAACATTGAACTATTGTGAAAGGGTGACCGATGGTCTTGATGGGTTGAAGGGCTTGTTTCCATGCTGCATCTCTAAACATAAACAAGCACAGAGGACAGATTTGTGCAGGGTTTTTTGGGGCTTGAGCAGCTGTGGACATAACAGCCAGTGACCAAGAAATAAAACCACTTAGGTATTAGGTTCGAAATAAAAGATCACAGGCATGTTAAAGAATATAGGGTTGGAAGTTAAGCCCTAACAGGCTATTGCAGAGAGTCAAGAAAAATAGATCATTTTCAGTTTGATATCCAGTTACTTGTGCGGTGCCAGAGGCAGTGCCTGATCCTCAACTACTTATAGTCTATACGGATGTCCTGGATGAATGGGCCAAGTGTATTGTATTCTCCTCCTCCCTCCGGAGACAGTTTCACAACCTCCTCTCTAACTGCTCCCCCTCTGTGAATCCCCCTTCCCTCGTACTCTATGACCACATCCTTACCCAGCCACATTTGCTTCCTCGGGACATGCCTGCGTCTGCATCTCATATGCAACCGCAAGAGACGCTACACTTGTCGCTTTACCTTCCCCCTCCACTCCATCCAAGGACCCAAGCAGTCGTTCCAGGTCCGACCTGCACCTCCTCCAACCTCATCTATTGCATCCGCTGCTCTAGATGTCAGCTGATCTATATCGGTGAGACCAAGCGGAGGCTTGGCGATCGTTTCGCCGAACACCTCCGCTCGGTCCGCAATAACCAACCCGACCTCCCGGTGGCTCAGCACTTCAACTCCCCCTCTAATTCCATATCTGACCTCTCTGTCCTGGGCCTCCTCCACGGCCGGAGTGAGCAACACCGCAAATTGGAGGAACAGCACCTCATATTCCGCTTGGGGAGTCTGCATCCTCTTGGCATGAACATCGAATTCTCACAATTCTGTTAACCCTTGCTGTCTCCTCCCCTTCCTACCTCTCCCTCAGCCCTTGGGCTCCTCCTCCTCCTCCTCCTTCCTTTCTTTCTTCCCCTCCGCCTCCCCCCACCCCCCATCAGTCTGAAGAAGGGTTTCTGCCCGAAAAGTTGCCTATCTCCCTCGCTCCATAGATGCTGCTGCACCCGCTGAGTTTCTCCAGCATTTTGTGTACCCAAGTGTATTGTAACTAAAGTTGATGAAGAAACAAAAATAGGCCAATTAATAAGTTGTGAGGACAACACAAACATTGTTGTAAGAGCTTCAGCCGGTATGGAAAAAAGAGAGTAGAATCCAGGAAAAGAAATCTGACATTACTCATTCTGCCCGATTATAACACCAGTTCCACAGCCATGTTGTTGGCAGGCAGAATATAATATGGGAAAATGTGAACTTTTATTTGGAAAGATGAATGATAAGAGTTAACTGCAATGGAAATGACAAGACATTGTGGTACAAAGAGGTCAGGGAGCCGTAGTTCATGAAACACTAGTAATTGCCAGTAATTATGAAGTCTAATTGGCTTTTATTACTAGGGTAGTGGAGTACAAAAGTAGAGAAGCTGTGATGTGACTTTACAGGGCAGCACTGAGACTACATCTGTGGGACTGCATATTGTTTTAATCTCCATATTTAAGGATAGCAGTGCAGAGAAGGTTCATTTGCATTGATTCTGGAATGAAGGAGTTGACATTTTAAAGAAAGTCCTAGCTGAGCAGGTTTTTCCTGGAAGAACTGGAGATGATTTCATTGAAACATAGGCTGAGAATGACAGACATTTTAATGACAAGGGAGTCCTTGAGTAGGGAAAATGCTGCTGTGGCCAAGGTTGGGTCGGCTATGTTTATACTGAAGGAAGGAGTAGGCCCGAGTTGCTGACTAATGTACTGATGCTTCAGTTTGTTACACTCTAACGAGAGTCTATTTAGGTTAGCCAGAGCAACAATGACAGGGACTAGGACTTGGGGAGAGTTAGGATACAGGTTGGAAATATAGAAAATAGGTGCAGGAGGAGGTCTTTCGGCCCTTCGAGCCAGCACCGCCATTCGTTGTGATCATGACTGATCGTCCCCAATCAATAACCCGTGCCCGCCTTCTCCCCATATCCCTTGACTCCACTAGCTCCTACAGCTCTATCTAATGCTCTTAAATCCATCCAGTGACTTGGCCTCCACTGCCCTTTGTGGCAGGGAATTCCATAAATTCACAACTCTCTGGGTGAATTTTTTTTTCTCACCTCAGTCTTAAATGACCTCCCCTTTATTCTAAGACTGTGGCCCCCTGGTTCTGGACTCGCCCAACATTGGGAACATTTTTCCTGCATCTAGCTTGTCCAGTTCTTTTATAATTTGATATGTTTCTATAAGACCCCCCTCATCCTTCTAAACTCCAGTGAATACAAGCCTAGTCTTTTCAATCTTTCCTCATATTTCAATCTTTCCTCATATGAGGTTGTAGAATTTTCAATGAACCAAACTTTAGGAAAGGCAAATGCTCGCCATAGTGTGTTGAAATGATCAACTCTAAAGCTGACAATGGACAGGAGAGAGGAAAAGAGATACAAAGTTTGTACTGGTTAATTCATATAGTACTTGCAGGCATTTGTTTAAGGATCATACGATCCTCAGGTTGCCTTGGTTTGGGATGGAGGAAGAAAGAGGTTGGATATCCACAGTGAAAATGTATGAGCGGGGACCTGGAAACTTAAAATTAATAAAAGATTTGATTACATTTCATTCAGTTAAATCATATGAAACACAAGTACAATTAAGTCGTACACAGTACAACAAGTAGTACAAAGAGAAAAATACCATCCAAAATATAATGTTACAGCGTAATAGCATTACAGCTAAAGAGAAAGTACAGATAGATAAAAACAGCAAGGGCTACAATGAAGTAGGATGGGAGTTCGGGACTATAACCTTAGTTTACGAGAGGCTTGTTAAGTCGTTTAACGGCAGCAGAGTAGAAGTCGTTCCTAAATCCAGTGGTACGTACTTTCAAGCTCTTGTAATAGGTCACCTTATATTCAGTTCCAATAACTTCAGAGCTGAACATGAAGCACGGATATGTAACTTCCAATGCCCAGCATGCAAGAAACTCATTTTTCTACTAATCAACTGCAAGTTGGAGCTCAGAATGTGTCTAGTCTCATCCAAGATCAGCCCATTGTGCAGGCAGCCACAATTATCCCAGCTCCTTTGCACCAGACGTTGCCTCGATTGCTTTTCAAACCCCTCAGATTTCAAGGTGCACAAAGCTTGTCCATGTAAAGTGATCATCAAAGGCATGGTGATTTAATTAACATGTCTTAATCGCAAGCATTCTAAATTATTCCTGAATAAGATCCTGCAGTCAGCAACCTGCCTCATTTAAATCAAAGCAGAACAAAATAAAACCCCTTCAAACTTGCTGTCTTGTCTTTGATCTCAACAGCAGCAGATGTGTTTGCCTCACACCATTTATCTTTAATGAATCCCATTCACAGAGAAGGTGAAAGGCAGGCTGTGAATAAAGAAGCCTCATAAGTGCAAAAAATGGGGAAACACTTCCTTCTTTCTTTTACACGGAAAAAGGGCAACTAAGATCAAATATTCAATACAATAATGCATTGTATCCACTGAACAATGACATTTGTTTGATCATTTCTTCTTGAACAAGCTTGAGGTCAGCTTTTTTAATATCTCCTTCTCAACAGTGTCAACTTTTGGATTACAACCACCTATAAAGCGCCTTGAGGTATTTTACAACAGCAGAGAGTGATATAAACAAGCAATGTGCTACCAAGCAGTGCGGCTGAAAATAACCACGCAGTATTTAAGGGGAAACTAGATAAGTATGATTGAAGGAGAAAATTATGCCGATGTGTTGAGGTTACTTGTGCAGAGTGCAAACACCAGCACAGACAGTAATGATTCAACGGCCTGCTTCTGTGCTGAATATTCTATGTATTCAATATCGGCTATACTCCTTCATGCTCTACAACTGTAGTTAATGGAAGATCAGAGATCCACTACTATAATCAACACATTTCCTTTGTCGTCTCCTGAAATGGGCACTGCATCTTCTACTTTCTATCGAAACTCACATTGGAGACACAATGTGGAAGACTGTTCGTGTCTGGCAAATCAAACGTTAAAACTTGGCACTCGCTTGTAATGTCTCCATTGTTTAAACGGGATCCAAGAAAGTAGTTTAAGAGAAAGTTGTTTAAAAGAAAATGTCCTTGACACACAGACAGCTGCTTGTTTGGAGTCCAAGTACAAATGATCAGCTTTTAAAGAAGGAACTGCAGATGCTGGAGAATCGAGGGTACACAAAAAGCTGGAGAAACTCAGCGGGTGCAGCAGCATCTAAGGAGCGAAGGAGATAAGGGTCTCGACCCGAAACGTTGCCTATCTCCTTCGCTCCTTAGATGCTGCTGCACCCGCTGAGTTTCTCCAGCTTTTTGTGTACCCACAAATGATCAGCTGTCAGGCTCTTTGCACAGACAGTAAATGTAGCCTTTACTGCCGGCTTCACTGGTATCTGCACAAGGTTCGGAATATCCTTATCACAACCAGGAAGGCTTTAAATGCACAGTACACAGATCAGGTTGCATTTGTGAAGGAGAAATGGACATGCAGTGTTTCCCTGATGTATCATTGCAGTCATGTCATACTCCAGAGTCATCAATGCCAAATCCCGAGAATAAAGAGATGTGGGATTAAAGTAGAAGATCACCATGCATTTGACAAATGTTCACAAAGCAAACTCCTCTGGCTAATCCGATAGAACTGAGGCGAGTGCAAAACTGTCCACGGTTGCTCCGTTTTCAGGTCAATGTGAAGAGCGTCACGGCAGCAAGGAAGGTGTTGGCGCTGAGGAACTCCCTGCCAAGGCACAATGGGGAGAACCACAGTCTAGGGTCCTTCCACTGCTGGACCTTCAGGGGGAAGTCCAATGGAGAACAAGGCAATGGGTATCACCTCAGGGGGCCACATGAGTGGTAAGGATTAAAGAAGGAACTGCAGATGCTGGAGAATCGAGGGTGCACAAAAGGCTGGAGAAACTCAGCGGGTGCAGCAGCATCTAAGGAGCGAAGGAGATAGGCGACGTTTCGCGTCGAGACCCTTCTTCGGACTGGTCAGGGATCAGGGAAACGAGAGATATAGACGGTGATGTGGAGAGATAAAGAACAATGAATGAAAGATATGCAAAAAAGTATCAATGATAAAGGGAACAAGCCATTGTAAGCTGTTTGTAGTGTGAAAATGAGAAGCTGGTGCGACTAGGGTGGGGGAGAGATAGAGAGAGAGGGATGCCAGGGTCCGAGGGCTGAGGGAGAGGTGGGAAGGGGAGGAGACAGCAATGGTTAACAGAATTGAGAAAATTCAATGTTCAAGCACAGAGGATGCAGACTCCCCAAGGGGAATATGAGGTGCTGTTCCTCCAAGCTTGCGGTGTTGCTCACTCTGGCCGTGGAGGAGGCCCAGGACCGAGAGGTCGGATATGGAATGGGAGGGGGAGTTGAAGTGCTGAGCCACCGGGAGGTCGGGTTGGTTAATGCGGACCGAGCGGAGGTGTTCGGCGAAACGATCGCCAAGCCTCCGCTTGTCTCACCGATATAGATCATCTGGCATCTGGAGCAGCGGATGCAGTAGATGAGGTTGGAGGAGGTGCAGGTGAACCTCTGTCAGACCTGGAAGGACTGCTTGGGTCCCTGAAAGGAGTGGAGGGGGGAGGTGAAGGGACAAGTGCAGCATCTCTTGCGGTTGCAAGGGAAAGTGCCCGGGGAAGGGGTAGAGCGGGAGGGAAGGGAAGAATTGACAAGGGAGTTGCGGAGGGAGCGGTCTTTGCGGAAGGCAGATGGGGGGGAGATGGGAAGATGTGGCGAGTGGAGGGGTCACGTTGGAGGTGGCGAAACTGGCGGAGGACTCTGTGTTGTATTTACCGGCTGGTGGGGTGAAAGGTGAGGACCAGGGGGACTCTGCCCTTGTTGCGAGTGAGTGGTAAGGATGTTTTGTTTAAAGATAATCGCAAGCACTACTGACACTCATCAATGTATAGATTTTGAGTGTGTGTGTGTGTGAAGAGTTTTTGCACGATTTTCGTTTTGATTTTTTTAATTATGAATAAAATTATTTGGGGGAATTACATTTAAAAAATCAATTAAAGCACTGTATAAATAAAAAATATTTACCTATCATTCATTTAATTACATAGATTTAGCAGAGTACAATTGAATAAACCAGAAAGGATTTGTGTAGTAAGGAACTGCAGATGCTGGTTGACACCAAAAATAGGGTTGTCATATTTTTCCTGGACCTGTAGGTTCAGGAAACAGCTTCTTCCCTGTGGTCGTTACCTTACTTAACTCTACGCTTGGTGATCGCCAGTCATTCCCCCCCCCCCCCCCCCCACCCCCCTCCTTCCCCCAGTGACTCATTTCTCTCCCTCCCCGGAAGTTGCACTACTGTTACTGTATATACATAATATATATTTACTGTTCCATTATTCTGTGTTCGCACTTCTGGGTGAGATGCTAACCGCATTTTGTTGCCTCTGTACTTGTACACTGCACAATGACAATCAAGTTTTGAATCTGAATCTGAATCTGAAATGGACATACACTGCTGCAATAACTCAGCAGGACAGGCATTATCTCTGGAGAGAGGGAATGGATGATGTTTTCGGGTCGAGACCCATCTTCAGACCTTCTTCAGAAAGGACTCTGTTATAGATTAGTTAATGAATGCTTTATTGTAAGTATGGAACTGTCCACAATCTGAAAGTACCCAGAGTGAGGGGCATAGTACCTCTGAGTGGGGAGAAATAGACTCAGTTCTACTAACGTTGCTCAAGACTCATGCGGCTGCAGGGAGGCTTAATCTCACCCAAGGAAGTGGATCATCTCACAAGAGGCTCCGAACAGCCACCTTGCCATGGCTTGCCTCTGCACTGGCAGAGCTGCTCAACTATACCAAGGCTCATCACAAGAAATGGAAGCAACCATTTTGCCTCCCAACAAAGAGGAAACAACTTGAACCACTGAATGATGAGGCGCTGCAGCACTAACGTGCGTTTATACAAGCATTGTCTTTTTTTTTAAATGATTAATTATTTAAAAATAAAAATACAGCTTGCTCATTGACAGCAATAGATCATATCAAGCAAGTGTTAGTAGATGTGCAACTCGAGTATAATTATATTTAACACATAGATATCACAAAAACAGAAGTTGCTGGAAGAAATTACCAGGTAGTATTCATAAAGAAGCAACAATGACTCTTGCATAGATGTTACCTGACCCGGTGTGTGTTTTCACCATTTCATTAGTTTATTTCAGATTTACAATATTCAATTAATTTTGCATTGGATTTATCCCTTATTGTCACTCAAAATTCAAAACCCTATAAGATACAATAGTCTGCATATTGCATCTGTGGTGAAAACGGTCGTAGCAATTTTGTTCACAAAACTCCCAAAATTAGTGGGCATCAGTCACCTGATCCCATCACAAATCCCACATCCAAATGTCTGTCGCATTGTTCTCAAAAAGAAAACATCTGCTCAGCATATAGATATTGTAATATAAAGCAAAGCTTCAAGGTAGTACATGATTCAGGCTCCAGGGAAGGTTGCAGAACTGAAGTCAGTCCAACGCCATCACAGACCTGCGACAGTGATAACAGTTAAAAGTTTTCATTTAATTAAATTCCAAAATTAGACACAAAATGTTAGAGTAAGTCAGCGGGACAGACAGCATGCCTGGATAGAAGGAATGGGTGACGGTTCGGGTCGAGACCCTGTCTGAAGAAGAGTCTTGACCCGAAACGTCACCTTTTCCTTCTATCTGGAGATACTGCCTGTTCCGCTGAGTTACTCCAGCATTTTTTGTCTATCCTCCGTGTAAACCAGCATCTGCAGTTCCTTCCTGCAATTTTCAAAATTATACATCCATGTCCACATAAACTACTTCTAACTGATGGCATATCACAATAAAACAGGCACCAATAAATACACATGTTCATTCATAAACATACCTGTCATACTTATATTTTATACATTTATTCCTAGGTTCTCTAAAATACTACTTTCACTTGATGAAATATGAGTTGTTTAGATCTAAAAATCAGTTACAGACAACTTTTAAAGACTATAAACTGGGACAACATTTAATTGCAAATGAATAGATTAAGGATTGAAAGTTAGCATAGATTTGACAAAGACAAATGCTTTTGAATATCTTTATAGTTATTTATTGAAGGAAAATGTTAGTTATAATAAATTAACTTTCAAAAGAAGTCTTGCAAAGTACCACTCGATAATTATGAGCAGAATAAAAACTCATAGGGTTAAATGCTAGACTGGAGAGTGTAACAGAGGAATATGTGCTATAAATTGATTCGAAACTCAACTGAATTTGATGTACGTTATTGGTCGTTTGACATACATTGATATACTTTTGGGAACAGTAATGACTGGACTTGCAGTAGGGACTCCACCAGCTCTACAAATGTTCCTCCACCAGTTTATTATTTGCTCACGATTCCAGTCTTGTGGCCCCAAAATCTGCAAACTATGCAAAGCTATGAGGTACCGTAAACAATAAGGACAATAAATAGAATTTAGTTTAGGAGAAATAACATATTTCATGAGCTTGAATATGGAGCCCATATGAGCAAGGGAGCAAAAAAGAATAAAAAGGCCAAGTCTTAAAGAGGATGCAAGTTCACAGAAACCTAGCAATGTATAAATGTGAATTTTATAAGGTGTTATGATAGATTGCCAAACAAAATATATTCAGGACCTTTGATTAATTGAAGAACAAATTAGAAAAGGCTCATCTGAATGACCAAGCTCAATGATTGGCACCACATTTTAGTTAAAATCTCAAAATCTTAGCAAAACCATAGTGGAAATTTATTAGTATGTTACCAGGGACAAGCCTCCAAATATGTTTAGAAATTGGTGTTCAAAATGATTTTAAAAGACTAAATAATGAAAAGTGGCTTTCGGTAACTTTACAGTATGTTGATCATCAAATGAGATGGGGACAACTGGATAATTTTTTTAAAGGAAGGTACAAATATAGAGAGATCAGAAAAGTACTGCCTAAAGTGATGGTGTCAACAGATGCACCAGTACCATTCAAAAGATAACAGGGCAAGCATCCAAAGAGCTGAAGTATTAAAGCTTTGGGGAAGCAGAAATAATTAGGTAAAGAGGAAGGGCTAAAGAGCTAGGTAAAGAGGAATAAAGAGCATGACGAACCAAATAACCTCCTCCTGTACTCCATCATTGCATATGTACTCAGACCCAAATTACTATTCTCTGGGACATAACTGTGCAATAAATTTCTATAACAGTCACATCATGTGGAATATACATGTTCCATCTGTACTGAGTTTAAAGGAACATGTGATAGATATCCAAACAAAGTCATTAGCAGTTTCTACAATATGGCATCGTTCAATTAGCTGAGCACAGCACAGGGAACTGGGAAATGGACTCAACAATGCAATGCAGGAGATCTACATTGGCAACTGGCAATCTACATCTTGTCCAAAAAAACAAGACTAATCCAATTGTTCCCCCCTCAGCCAACATTTATTAACGGTTATTAACTGTGCGACCAAGTAACATTTCCTCACCAATAACCACCTTCCAGAGACTCTTTTGATCTCCAAACATCTTCAAACCGGCTCCAAACATGGACAGGACCCTTCTTTAGACTGATGATAGTGGGGGAGGGGGAACTGGAAAAAAGATTAAAAAGCAGAACAAAACGGGGCTGACACAGATTACCTCAGGCAAGGAGGTCCCCTGATAAGCTGGTTGTTGGCTAGAGACAACATGAGCCCAAGAGAGGTAAATCATCACGAACTGTGGAACCGGTTAATAGACCTTTCGTGGGGAATGCTGATCCATTCTACCTCTTTCCCTCCGAGGTGGTGGGTGGGGGGGGAGGGGGGGAGGGACGTGTGTTTGTAAAAGTTACCTAAAATAGAGAATTCAATGATCATACCTCTGGGTTATAAGCTACCCAAGCAAACTATGAGGTGCTGTTTCTCCAATTTGCGTGTGGCCTCATTTTGGCAATGGAAGAGATCCAGGACAAAGAGATCAGTATGGACCTCTCTCTGGCTATGGCAATGAAATAACACCTCATATTTCATTTGGGTAGCTTACAACCTAGCAGTATGAACATTGAATTCTCCAATTCAAGGTAACTTGTACAAGCACCACATTCCCGCTCCTTCCTGCTCCTCCCCTCCTCCCCCCTCCCCCCCCCCCCCCCCACTAACGGTCCATTAATCAGTTCTACAGTTCACAACGATGTATCCCTTGGCTTTATACCATTTCCAGCCAGTAACTGGCTTATCAGGGAACCTCCTTGCCTGAGGTCATTTATTGCTGGCCCCAATTAATCCTGTTTTTTTACTACAAGGGTCCCAGCACAAAAGGTCACCTATCCATTTTCTCTAGAGATATTGCCTGAGCCGCTGAGTTACTCCAGCATTCTGTGTCTATCTTTGATATAAACCAGGATCTGTAGTTCCTATTTATTGCATTCAAACGGACATTGCTTTGAGGGTATCGAAACATCATGAAAAGGCACTGTATAAATGCTGGTCTCTCTTACCTTTCTGTGCTGAGCTGCAGCCATTTCCTTATTTTGAGCACTAATCTAACATACTGCACCATATAACCTCACCAGATTCATCAATGACAGCATAACGTAAATAAATTAGAAATCTGCTAATCAGCCTTTAGAAAACCTTGCTGCATTCACATTAACCTTCAGCACACAACCCTGAGAAGCAGTTAAGTTTAGGCACAAAAAGCTGGAGTAACTCAGCGGGTCAGACAGCATCTCTGGAGAAAAGGAATAGGTGACGTTTAGGGTCGAGACCCTTCTTCAGACTTCAGACCTGTCTGAAGAAGAGTCTCAACCCAAAACGTCACCTTTTCCTTTTCTCCGCAAGACGCACGCAATATAATGCTTTGCTTCAAATTTAAAAGATGCCCTGAAGATTGATAGAGCATTCCGGAACAATTTCACTGCATTTTGCTGTTGACATAAGCCCCAAAGGATTCCACACTCTGAATTTATTACCTAGTGGCTGGGAACTGTCACCTCCCAAATATTAGAAACAGTAAATGAACTAAAATTGCGAATGAGTCAAGAGTTTATTATCATCATAAGTCCCGAAAAAGAGCAATTAAATTCTTACTCGCAGAAGCACAACAGATGTGTACATATAGTACTCAAATAAAAGACTCAAACGGCAGGAACATAATGGACGTGGTGAACCTGGTCACAGGCTTTTTTGAAGGAATTGGTGCTGTGCGATGTGGTAGTTCTTTAAGAGATGTGATTGTAGAAACATTACTGTTCTCTTAATGTTAGGCACTCCCTGATACAATTTAAAACTACTGCACAGACTTTATTATTCAAAGTCTAAATCGAACAAGAACTTCCCAAATGTCTCTCCTATTTGTGATAAATGTCTCCTCCAAGAAGCGACTATAACCCACTCTTTTGCTTCCTGCACAAAGTTACAAAACTTCTGGAGGGGAATTTTTGATATCTTTTCCAAAATACTTTAAACTAAAATTGGACCCCGATATAACATCGATCACATTAGGTATGTCAGAGGCCTGTTCTACGCTAACGATATTTCAAAGACGTTTCCTCAACTATGGCCTAATAACGGCGAAAAAATGAATACTTCAATTTTGGAAACAGGCAACAGTCCCTACAGTGAAGATGTGGACCACAGATATGTCTGAGACACTACATTTGGAAAACATTAGGCTTGTCTTGGCGGAGAAACCAGATCAATTTCTTAAGACATGGACATACTTTACTGAATTTTTACAACAATAGTATGGTGAAACACAAATTTAAATTTAAATCCGATGCTATGTTTGGTGCGGGGGGGGGGGGAAGGAGCAAGGTATATCTCAATTTTTTCTTATTCCTCTATCTTTCTGCTACACTGCTTTGGTAGTTTAGGGGTTCTTCTCTACTCTATCCGTTCACTTTCTCCTTTCTTCTTTTCTTGCTTTCCTTTTCTTTCCTTTTTTTCATTTTCACAATTTAGGTTATAAGGTTAAAAATGAAGCTGTACAATAATTATATAATTCTAGATGCCGAACGTTTTATCTTTGTACAGTTGCTTCTAATAAAATTAAAATGTTAAATTAAAAAAAAATAAAAAAGAGTTGTGATTGAAGAAAGAGCGACTTAAAAGACTTGAGATACAGCGTGCAAACAGGCCTTTCGGCCCATCGAGTCTGTGCCGACCAGCGATCACCCCCATACACCAGCACTATCCTACAGACTAGGGACAATTTTACAAAAAACAAATAACCTATTTGGCTTTGGAGTGTCGGACAAAAAAAACCTGAACATCCAGACAAAATCCATACAGGCGCAGGGAGAACTTACAAACTCTGTAGAGCCGGCACCCATAGTCAGGATCAAATCCGGGCCCCTGGTGCTGTCAGGCAGCAATTCTACTGCTGTGGCAATGAGCCACCTTCAAGTGTTTGAATGTCAGAATTGAAAGAAGATGTTCAATACATAGTTAAAGCTATCATTCGCCTAGTGGTTCCGTAATTTAGATTCTGGCAGACAGCAATACTGAGTACATATCCATCCTGAGTTTTCGAACACCCAACATGTACAGCCATTACATACGAGTGCGCATTTGGGAGATCTGTGGGTTGGATTTGCTCACTGCTGCAGGTTTGCGGGCAACCTTCTGCCGTGTGGGAACATGGAATGAGTCAACATCTGAATAGTTGAGTTAACCACCCTGGTTTCAGCACACATCGGCCGACATTTCTATTTAAATATTTGCCAGGCTGTCATAATTCTGACTTACGAGCTGTTTAGTTAGGACCAGCTTTAGACTCTGGAGAAACGGCATGGACGCAGGCACTTCCACCCACCAATTCCACGTCCACCAGCGATCACCACGTACACTAGCGCCAGGTTACCAATGATCAAAATTAACATTGCAATCATTCAGCAATTTAAAAATTGTCTGGTCGGACATTAAAATGTACTTGGTTCTGTGACCTTCACAGATCGGATGTTTGCTTTGTGAAAGGAAGAAGTTTCAATGTTTGCCTGATCCTTCTAGATAGATGGAGAAGAGTGGGTAAGGGGAGAAGGGAGGGGGGGGGGGGGGTGTCCCTGTGCTTTAGTCAATATTAATCACTCAGCAATAATTTAGTTATTACTTCACCAATGGCTGTGGACCCTTGGTGTCAACAAGCTGCAGCAATTTCCTGCATTCTATGTTGAATTAATGACTACATCGCAAAAGCAGTTATTTGGCTAAAACCCCCGATCTATACTTCCAGCTTTACCTTTCTTCGCAGCAAATGCTTTATTCTCCCACCGACATGGTTTCTAACATGTGCCCCTATTTTCACACCACTAAAGGTCAAGTCTGAAACCTTGCTGCACCCATTTTCACCGTGGCATCACACATCATACAAAAACTCCTGGCCCTCGTGCTAAGAGGATGTCGTTGATTTACGCTCAGAAATAGATTGAAAATGTGAAAAAAAAACCTTGACTACTAGTCAAGAGAAGCTGTGCAGGAATATCTGAATAAATACACTGCAGTTGGAACAGTTAACCATCTCAACCGCTAAATGTCCAATCAATAAAGACAATTAATCAGCAAAACCAAATGATCAGCCAAAGCAGTAAACAACGAGTATTATAAAACAAGTCAAACATTTTGGCGAGCTCAACCCGGAAACTTGTTATTACCTCCTCCTACCCTGTGTAATCCATGCATGTTACAAATATTAAATAGATTTTGTAATTTTGCTACAAAAATATATTTTTTAAAAATCTCTTATTGTACAAGCATGATTAACCATTAAAAATGTTTTTAAGTACTCCGAATCATAGTTTGCCTGGAACATCTCAAGGCCATGACAGCAAGCAGGAATCAGACGGGAAAAACTGAGGGTTATCTTGGAGACCCCTAACGTCCGATCCACTTGTATTGTTTAACGTGTCTTTAACCGTTGTAAAAACGTTTTGCCCAACCTGACACACAATGGCATGAACTATCAGAATCACATCAGGTAACATCAGTGAAAACAGCACAGACCTCTTTCATTCCCCACAGTGGGACCCTGCATGAAAGTCCGCAGGACACCCGCCCATCCCCCACCAATTCTTGCAATGACGCACAATCTACCCAACTTTAAATAAACATTTCTCAATATGGACAAGGCAGAAATATAAACTTAAATAAATGCCGATCATTTTTTTCTAGAAGTAACGTTTACAAGTAGTGAGCAGAGCAGCAATTTTTAGCAACTGCTCTCCATCTCTACGTCCATAGAAGGGTCCCAACTCGAAACGTCACCAATCCATGTTCTCCAGAGAAACGACCTGACCCGCTGAGTTACTCCAGCAATTTGTGCCTTTCTTCAGCAATATTTAGGGCCAGGCATTGGTAAAGGATCTATAATGTCCAAAACTTAATTCATGGAAAATAAATATTCAGCACAATCGAGTAAGATTAAAACCTGAATTTCATGCATCTGTGTATTGAACGGCTATATATATATACTTCACGTTAATCAGCTGTTAAAACAACAGCTTTGACTCAAAAAAGTGGCCCCCTTTGAAACTCTACAGATGCTGCCCAACCTGACAAATAGTTCCAGCATTTTCTTTGCTGCATCACCTTTCCAGTAATCATTGCTTCTAAATATCGGAGACTTTATTTAATGTGATTCTTTCATTTTACAAGAAAGAAAACAATTCTACTATGGTTTTCCATTGGTCAGTGACGAGTGAAAAAGTAAATCATTGAAATTGAAGTTTGAAGCCCATTTCCAGTCATATACACTGACAAATAAAAAAGATATTAGAAATTTACAGTGTACCCCCTCGCCTTCAGGGAACGGAAATTCACAAATCCCTAACAAAAAAATTCAAGATACAAAATAAAAATTTACTCCGACAGAATGTATGTGAAAATAAATGAACAATCAAAAGCAACATGTATGAAGAGAAACCAAACTAGTTTATCAAGGACAATGATCACACACTGACAGATCACTGTGGTCAGGCCTCTTAAGGAATTTGCTTTGGGTCCCATGTCACTCATCCATTTTCTCCAGAGATGCTGCCTGACCCGCTGTGTCACTCCACCATTTTGTGTCTATCTAAGGCAATCTCTTCTATCAGTTCTTTTACAACAGACTATAATAAAACAGTAACATCTAATTCTACTTAATTAAAGCAACAACCCTTTTCTTCTGCCTGTAATACACTCAGAATTTCCTTGCCTGTAGAATACTCATGTGCGCCTAATTACTGTTGAGAAGAAAACTTTTCCGTACAAATGCATTTCCACTTAATATATCAAATTCAATGGGGGTCGGGGGGGGGGGGGGGGTGGAGGATTTGCATTGAAGAAAATGATGATACAGACAGTTTTCTAGGAATGCAACCCTTCCGTAACATGGGAATGCTCTCTCTAAGAATCCTCAAGTAACCAGTGGCAGGAACACTAGCAATTTAAGTTTGATAACGTAGGGTTGAAGTTTCCCCCAAGATGAGGTGCAGAATGGACAGATTTATGACTGTCTATTTGCCGCAGCAGCAGATAATTAATTCTGCTAAAGTCAACTGAATGAAGTGTTAGGCACTGCAAGCAAATACCACCACGAGCCAACAGTTGCATCACCATCGTGTGGGGAGTGTAAATTTCTGAACTGTAAAAGACATGTCAAATAATAGAAGCCCAGATGATCTTCATTATAAACTGTTTGACCACCAGCAAAGTGTTTTAGTTACTTTTCCTTTCCATCTTTAAAGGCCACTTTGCAACTTAGACAGAGAGGAAAGCAAGCTGGTAAGGCCCAGCAAAGCAGATAATAAAATAAAATTAACACATCGGGACAGGCAGCACCTCTGGAGAGGAGGAATGGGTGATGTTTCGGGTCTCGATATGCTGCCTGTCCCACCGAGTTACTCCTGCTTTTTGTGTCGATCTTCGGTTTAAACCAGCATCTGCAGTTCCTTCTTACAAAAAGATAATATTAACTTGCTTTCACCCCTGGCTGTATGGCATATTCCAGTCAAGAACACAACAAGGCAACACTTCCAGGCATTTGTTCCCACCACGAATGAAGGAGATTGCAGAATTCAGCGTAAAAACCATTTATATGTAGTCATCAGAGGTTTACGACTGCATCCACAGGCTCAATATTTTTATAGTTACTCTGCAAACTCTTCACTTTTCCTCCACTGCTCTTCAACGTTATATAGCAATTGCTCTTCCAATCTGTTCCCTGACAAGCTGGCTCAATGTGAAAATGTCAGTGTATCAGGACCACACAAAGTCTGAAGAAGGGTCTCGACCCGAAACGTCACCTATCTCCTTCGCTCCTTAGATGCTGCTGCACCCGCTAAGTTTCTCCAGCTTTTTGTGTACACACAAAGTCACACGTTGGCGATTTAAACACAGTATTTTTATGAAGGGAATGTGCATAATTTCTATCTCAACTGATATACTGACAGTAGGAAATGCGAGGTTAAGAAACCCTCAGTGGGGAAACAATACCCGGCAGCAAAGACAATTAGTGGGAAAGCTCCAAATTAGATAGGCAGCCAAGGCTTGCATCCTGGGTCTGAGAATTAGCACTACATGTGTAGTAGGAAGGAACTGCAAATGCCGGTTTAAACCGAAGATAGACTCAAAATGCTGGAGGAACTCAGCGGGACAGGCAGCATCTCTGGATTGCAGGAATGGGTGCCGTTTCGGGTCTTGGCCCATCTTCAGATTACAATTAGCACTACGTGTTTTGAACTCTGTTTCGGTAACAGGACCATGAAAAACATTCACTGGTCATACCTTCCTGTGGTGTGAATGATTACAGAAGGAAACTGCAATTTATCAGTTTAAATAAAAAATAAAAGCAAAAGGCAGAGAGGAGGAATTTGAAAGGGACAGGAAAGAATGGCACAGTTACAAAAACAGAACGAGACTGGCATTTTGTTTTAAAGTTCAAGGGAAAAAGACCATCTGACTCATCAGAATATCAACTTTCCCGTCATCCAACTACAGTTAACGATGCAATTAACTACCTGGCAATCTTGTCAGAGGGAAACAATGATTTCCTATTAATTTTGCAGTACTGCTACAATTAAAGTGATCTGGTTTATTTAATAGGGAATTTTGATTGATTGCTACATAATTCAAAATATTGACTTTAAAAATTGAATTTGCATTATGAATTAGTACTATATAAAAAAATAAATTTAATTAGATAAGTGTTTCAAAGGGTTAGTCTGTGTGTTAGACCAGACCAACTGCCGAGAGTGCAAGTATTTTTGAGTCAAGAGCATTTAATTATCATATGTACCAAATTGGAACAATGAAATTCATAGAGACATAGAAATTAGGTGCAGGAGTAGGCCATTCAGCCCTTCGAGCCTGCACCGCCATTCAATATGATCATGGCTGATCATCCAACTCAGTATCCGTACCTGCCTTCTCTCCATACCCTCTGATCCCCTTAGCCACAAGGGCCACATCCAACTCACTCTTAAATATAGCCAATGAACTGGCCTCAACTACCTCTGTGGCAGAGAGTTCCAGAGACTCACCACTCTCTGTGTGAAGAAAGTCTTTCTCATCTCGGTCTTAAAGGATTTCCCCCTTATCCTTAAGCTGTGACCCCTTGTCCTGGACTTCCCCAACATCGGGAACAATCTTCCTGCATCTAGCCTGTCCAACCCCTTAAGAATTTTGTAAGTTTCTATAAGATCCCCTCTTAATCTCCTAAATTCCAGAGAGTATAAACCGAGTCTATCCAGTCTTTCTTCATAAGACAGTCCTGACATCCCAGGAATCAGTCTGGTGAACCTTCTCTGCACTCCCTCTATGGCAATAATGTCCTTCCTCAGATTTGGAGACCAAAACTGCACGCAATACTCCAGGTGTGGTCTCACCAAGACCCTGTACAACTGAAGTAGAACCTCCCTGCTCCTGTACTCAAATCCTTTTGCTATGAAAGCTAACATACCATTCGCTTTTTTCACTGCCTGCTGCACCTGCATGCCTACTTTCAATGACTGGTGTACCATGACACCCAGGTCTCGCTGCATCTCCCCTTTTCCTAATCGGCCACCATTTAAAATAATAGTCTGCTTTCCTGTTTTTGCCACCAAAGTGGATAACCTCACATTTATCCACATTATACTGCATCTGCCAAACATTTGCCACTCACCCAGCCTATCCAAGTCACCTTGCAGTCTCCTAGCATCCTCCTCACAGCGAACACTGCCCCCCAGCTTAGTGTCATCCGCAAACTTGGAGATATTGCCTTCAATTCCCTCATCCAGATCATTAATATATATTGTAAATAGCTGGGGTCCCAGCACTGAGCCCTGCGGTACCCCACTAGTTACTGCCTGCCATTGTGAAAAGGACCCGTTTACTCCTACTCTTTGCTTCTGTTTGCCAGCCAGTTCTCTATCCACATCAATACTGAACCCCTAATACCGTATTATGCTTTAAGTTTGTATACTAATCTCTTATGTGGGACCTTGTCGAAAGCCTTCTGGAAGTCCAGATATACCACATCCACTGGTTCTCCCTTATCCACGCTACTAGTTACATCCTCGAAAAAATTCCACACAAGATTCGTCAGACATGATTTAGCTTTTGTAAATCCATGCTGACTTTGTCCAATGATTTCACCACTTTCCAAATGTGCTGCTATCCCATCTTTAATAACTGACTCTAGCAGTTTCCCACTACGATGTTAGACTAACTGGTCTGTAATTCCCCGTTTTCTCTCTCCCTCCCTTCTTAAAAAGAGGGGTTACATTTGCTACCGCCAATCCTCAGGAACTACTCCAGAATCTAAAGAGTTTTGAAAGATTTATCACTAATGCATCCACTATTTCCTGAGCTACTTCCTTAAGTACTCTGGGATGCAGCCTATCTGGCCCTGGGGATTTATCGGCCTTTAATCTATTCAATTTACCCAACACCACTTCCCGACTGACCTGGATTTCACTCAATTCCTCCTTTGACCCACAGTCCCCTGCTATTTCAGGCAGATTATTTATGTCTTCCTTAGTGAAGACGGAACCAAAGTAGTTATTCAATTGGTCCGCCATATCCTTGTTCCCCATGATCAACTCACCTGTTTCTAACTGCAAGGGACCTACATTTGTTTTAACTAACCTCTTTCTCTTCACATATCTATAAAAACTTTTGCAGTCAGTTTTTATGTTCCCTGCCAGTTTTCTTTCATAATCTATTTTTCCTTTCCTAATTAAGCCCTTTGTCCTCCTCTGCTGGTCTCTGAATTTCTCCCAGTCCTCTGGTAATGAAATTCATAATGACATCAGCATAACAGGTCTGCAAACACGGTACACAAACAGATAATATAATAAAACAAACCAAAGAAGAAGTTTAATTAATAAAACAACATTAGTGTAAATCAAAAAAGTTTGAAGTTCCAAGTGCAACCAAGACAGTTCGTAGCTCGGAGTTTAATTAATATGTGTAATGTTCAACAGCCTATTGGTTGTTGGGAAGGAGCTGTTCCTGAACCTGGAGGTTACAGTTTTCAGCATCGTATATCATCTTCCCAATGGAAAGAGGGTAATGAAAGAGTGGCAGGGTGCTGTGGGCCCTTGGAGTTGCTGGTTACTACTTTACACAGAAACATAGAAAATAGGTGCAGGAGTAGGCCATTCGAGCCAGCACCGCCATTCAATATGATCATGGATGATGATCCACAATCAGTACCCCGTTTCTGCCTTCTCCCCATATCCCCTGACTCCGCTAGCCCTAAGAGCTCTAAGTAAGTAAGTAAGTACACTTTATTTATATAGCACGTTTAAATCAACTCGCATTGAAACCAAAGTGCTTTACATAGAAGAAATAATTAAGTTTCCGTACATCGATAGAAACATTAAAAAAAAGAAAAATGACACAACACATTATAGAATTCAACATGAACGCCCCCCCCCCCACGGCAGAATCAAAAATTTCCACTGTGGGGAAAGGCATCAAAAAGTTTAGTCCTCTTCCTCTGTGATCACGCAAGGTTGGGACCTATTTGTGGCCTCCGCAGCCAGTCCAGTGTTATTGGCCCTCTTTGCCGGGAAGATGGAACTCCGGCGTCGGGTGAACACTCCTCAGCGGCTTGGAATGTCTGGATCGGCCGCTCCCTCTCTAACTAACTGCCTCCTATAGATCTCTTCAATGGTGGAGAGGTCAGTATCCGTGATGGACTGGGCAGAGTCCACCACTTTTTGTACAGATTTTACATGTGCCTTCAATAATATTTGTAATATAATTTCAGTCACAGGTGCCAAGAGAATAGCGTGCTGACCACTCCTTGTACACAAAGAAGCACCAAAGCGTCCAGTGCTTTCCATAATGTTTGGGACAAAGAACCATCATTTATTTATTTGCCTCTGTACTCCACAATTTGAGATTTGTAATAGAAAAATCACATGTGGCTAAAGTGTACATTGTCAGATTTTATGGAAGGCTATTTGTATACATTTTGGTTTCAACATGTAGAAATTACAGCTGTGTTTATACATAGTCCCCCCATTTCAGGACACCATAATGTTTGGGACACATGGTTTCACAAGCGTTTGTAATTGCTCAGGTGTGTTTATTTGCCTCCTTAATGCAGGTATAAGAGAGCTCTCAGCACCTAGTCTTTCCTCCAGTCTTTCCATCACATTTGGAAACTTTTATTGCTGTTTATCAACATGAGGACCAAAGTTGTGTCAATTAAAGTCAAAGAATCCATTATGAGACCGAGAAACAAGAATAAAACTGTTCGAGCCAAACTTTAGGCTTACCAAAATCAACTGTTTGGAACATCATTAAGAAGAAAGAGAGCACTGGTGAGCTTACTAATCGCAAAGGGACTGGCAGGCCAAGGAAGACCTCCACAGCTAATGACAGAAGAATTCTCTCTATAATAAAGAAAAATCCTCAAACACCTGTCCGAAAGACCAGAATCACTCTTCAGGAGACAGGTGTGGATTTATCTTCATTGATGATACATCTGCTGATGGTAGTAGCATAATGAATTCTGAAGTGTATAGACACATCCTATCTGCTCTAGTTCACACAAATGCCTCAAAACCCATTGGCCTGCTGTTCATTCTACAGCAAGACAATGATCCCAAACATACTGCTAAAGCAACAAAGGAGTTTTTCAAAGCTAAAAAATTGTAAATTCTTGAGTGGCCAAGTCAATCACCCAATCTGAACCCCCAAAAGAATGAGCATGCCTTTTATATGCTGAAGAGAAAACTGGTACTAGCCCCCAAAACAAGCATAAGTTAAAGATGGCTGCAATACAGGCCTGGCAGAGCATCACCAGAGAAGACACCCAACAGCTGGTGATGTCCATGAATCGCAGACTTCAAGCAGTCATTGCATGCACAGGATATGCAACAAAATACTAAACATGCCTACTTTTATTTGTAAACATTATGGTACCCTGAAATGGGGGGGGGGGGGGGGGGGGGGGGGGGGGGGGGGGAGGGGACGGGACTATGCATAAACACTGCTGTAATTTCTGTATGGTGAAACCAAAATGTATAAAAGTGGCCTTTGTTAAAATTTGACAATACATACTTTAACCAATGTGATTTTTTCTATTACAAATCTCAAATTGTGGAGAACAGAGGCAAATAAATAAATGATGACATTATCTTTGTCCCAAACACTATAGAGGGCACTGTATACGGTCACTTTAAGCAAAGATCTACTGTGATTACAAAATATCAAACCACACTGTTGTATAATTTGCAGACAGAACTCCCCAGGTGAAAACAAAGATTAATTTTCTGGATATCAAAAAACCTACTTTGCAATTCCATTACATGCCAGATATCCAATAACATTAATTCCCATACAGTGGTTAATGCGTAACTGCAAAACGTACCCTTTCATATTTTAACAGGAGCGTTTAAAATAAACATTTATCTGGCACTTTTGAATAATGCCTTTCCATTTCCTCAGTGCAGTTTGTTTTCAGTGCCTCCTGATCAACTGTTTGGTGATAATGAATAATCCAGCTATTGGTTTCATTAATGACATATCGTGGCATTCTCACAAGTTGTAGGAGTAGAATTAGGCCATTCGGCCCATCGAGTTTACTCTGCCATTAAATCATGGCTGATCTCTGCAACCTAATTCCATTTTTCTGCCTTCTCCCCATGACCCTTGTCAACCGTTCCAATCAAGAATTTGTCCATCTCTACCTTAATGATATCCACTGACTTGGCCTCCACAGCCCTTTGTGGCAATGAGTTCCACAGATGAACTACTCTCTGACTGAAGTTCATCCTCACTCCCTTTCTAAAAGAGCACCCTTTAATTCTGAGGCTATGACCTCTGGTCCTAGACTCTCCCACCAGTGGAAAGTGAAACGTCCTTTCCGCATCCACTATCTATGCCTTTCATTATTCTGTAAGCTTCAATGAGGTCCCCCTCCCCCCCCAGCAACTTTTGAAACTCCAGCGAGTAGAGGCCCAATGCTATCAAACGCTCATCATATGCTAACCCACTCATTTCTGGAGTTATTAATAATGTTGTTATTGAATCTGTAGAGTTACAAACATAGAAACATAGAAATTATGTGCAGCAGTAGGCCATCCGGCCCTTCGAGCCAGCACTGACATTCAATATTATCATGGATGATCATCCAAAATCAGTACCCTATTCTGGCCTTTTCCCCATATCCCTTGATTCCCTTAACCCTAAGAGCTAGATCTAACTCTTTCTTGAAAACATCCAGTGAATTGGCCTCCACTGCCTTCTGTGACACAGAATTCCACAGATTCACAGCTCTCTGTGTGAAAAAGTCTCCTCATCTCAGTCCTAAATGGCCTACCCCTTATTCTTAAATTGTGACCCCAAGTTCTGGACTCCCCCAAGATCGGGAACATTTATCCTGCATCTACCCTGTCCAATCCTCTAAGAATTTTACATGTTTTTATAAGAATCCCTCTCATCCTTCTAAATTCCAGCCAATACAAGCCCAGTTGACCCATTCTTTCATCATACAGCATGTCATCAAACAATACAGTATCATCCCAGAAATTAACCTGGGCACCTACACTGCACTCCCTCAATAGCAATAATGTATTTCCTCAAATTAGGAGACCAATATTGCACGCAATACTCCAGGTGCGGTCTCACCGGGGCCCCGTACAACTGCAGTAGGACCTCCTTGCTCCTAAACCCAAATCCTCTCACAATGAAGACCAACATGCCATTAGCTTTCTTCACTGCCTGCTATATCTACATGCTTACTTTCAGTGACTGATGTACAAACACGCCCTGGCCATATTGCACCTCCCCATCTCCTAATCTGACACCATTCAGATAAAAATCTGCCTTCCTGTTCTTGCTAGCCTCACATTTATCACATTATATACTGCATCTGCCATGCTTCTACTCAATCACCCAATCTATCCAAGTCACCCTGCAGCCTCATAGCATCCTCCTCACACTGCCACCCAGCTTTGTGTCATCTGCAAACTTAAGAGATGTTATATTTAATTCCCTCATCTAAATCATTAATATATATTGTAAACAACTGGGGTCCCAGCACTGAGCCTTGCAGCACCCCACTAGTCACTGCCTGCCATTCTGAAAAGGACCTGTTAATTCCTGCTGTTTGCTTCATGTCTGCCAACCAGTTCTCTATCCATGTCAATACCCTACCCCTAATACCATGTGCTCTAATTCTGCACACTAATTTCTTGTGTGGGACCTTATCAAAGGATTTTTTGAAAGTCCAGATACACCACATCCACTGGCTTTCCCTTCTCCAATCTACTCGTTACATCCTAAAAAAATATCCAAAAGATTAGTCAAGCATGATTTCCCTTTCAGAAATCCATGCTGACTTTGACCGATCCCGTCCACGATTTCCAGAGCCACCTCCTTGAGTATTCTGGGATGCAGACCATCAGGCCCTGGGGGTTTATCTGCCTTCAGTCCCAACAGTTTACCTAACACCATTTTCTGACTAATGTGGATTCCCTTCAGTTCCTCCCTCCCACTAGATCCTTGGTCCCCTAACATTTCTGGGATTACTTGTGTCTTCCTTGGTGAAGACAGAACCAAAGTACTCGTTTAACTGTCTTGCCATTTTCTTGTTTGCGTGAATGACTTCTGACATTTTCACATGTGCATTGCGGTTATTAACATATAGATGTTTTGTTTATTCTATATTACTTTTGTGTATTGTGTTGCAGACCTGTTATGCTGTTGCGAGTAAGGGTTTCACTGTTCGTTGAGTACATATGACAATTCAACACTTGCTTCTCGACTAAACTGCCTACTTCCATCTTCACAACAAGGCCTGCTTATGAAATCGGAATCAATCTCCTGTCGAAACCCTTATCAGTGCCTTTTCTATCTAACTCAGCCACTTGCTACATTTTAAGCCCAAGTTGTTTTAAAAACTTATGTTGCCGTTAATTCAGAGAAATGTATCTGCAATCTCACAATCTAATCTGTGAAGCACAAGAGGGCGAGACGATACCAGGGCTGCTGTCGGAGTTACTGCTGGCACTGAGCGAAGTGAGCCCACCGTTAACTAGCGATGCGCGTCCTCGCCCGCACCGTGCACGCGCACCGGGCGCGCTCCCGCGCGGGGGGCAGCGAGCATTGCTTGCCTTGGGTTACGCGCGGTGCAACCCCCCTGCACACGGAGAGTGCGCGACTTTTTGTTTTGGTTTAACATCGTGCAAGGAAGGCGTCCTGAACAAACGTCTCAAGCTCAAGGTTAATCAGATGCAAATTGCCACATGCACCCGAAGCACAGTTCTCATTTTGGGGGGCCAGATACCGATTTAGTCAGCGATCCGGTCTGCATTTTTAGCATTTAATATGTTATATTTTAGCATTTTTGCTGAACAGATCATAAGGGACGTCCACGCTTTGCACCAACGGCCACTGTTAAACACACACCGACTATGCAACCAACAAGGGGGGGGGATGAATCCCTTTCTGATTTAGACCTCTTGGTATCTCAAAATACCACGTTAAACAACGTTGCCAACTCTCACGGTGGATTCATTGCAGCATAAAACTTATTTTTTATTTAGATTTCAAAAATAGGTTGTAATTATCTTCCTTGACACCATGCTAGTCACGGCAGGAACGGCGGGGCAAATATAATGGGTCGTTTCAGTTTCAGCACATAGGTTTAGAGTTGGGGCTGTTAACACCACTGCTCCCCTGTGGTCTGGTGAAGGCGGGTTGGAAAGTTTTATTTAGCAGCTGTTACTCCATTAGTTGTGACCTTTAAGATGATAAATGTAAACTCGGATAACACACTGAAAACGTGAACGGATTGGTTGGAAAATGTGCAGAAATGTTTGAATCCAACTCGATCTGCCCAACTAAGGTAGTGGGATAGAAGCAGGCATATTGCTGAACTCACCATACCTGGCCCTCCCCCTCTCCTCTTGAAGTTGTATGTATGTGGACAGCACGACGTGAAGTTCATGAACATTAAGAAAAAGTTTTCGACTCAAAGGTTAAAACACTTGACATTTAACACTTAAAAACCTGCTGGCTCCCCCCCCCTCCCCCACAACAGCAAAAATAAAGTTTTAACTAACAGAGGTTTAAAATCGAAAGCTTTCGCGAGAAAGTCAATAACTGAAAATATTGACAGATGAAAAGTTGTTTCACCTCGAAGAGGAAACGCGAATAAAAACACGCCGACTCATTCTATCACAAACAAGATAAGAAAATAAACTATTGAAATACGACCTGGTTGCCACAGAGAGGGAGGTTGGCTGCAGATTAGTAATCCTTCGGTAGACACTTGATGGCTGGCCTGAGATAAAGACGAATAGTGCAACCAGGGCTGTAAGAGGGGCAGTTGGCCCCAGTGGAAGCCGAGTAACACTTCTCAACTGTGTGCAGTCACTTCCTCCGTTGAGCTGCTGCGCTCGCACTGGCCAGGTTTCCAAGTGCAGATTATCCGGTTGGACGTATCGCCACAACCACCATAAAGGGCAATCCCGATCCCGTGGGCACTTTCCATTCCTCTGGTGCAGGAAGGAACTGCGGATGCTGGTTCAAACGCGAGATATACACAAAGTGCCGGAGTAAACTCGACAGGGCAGGCAGCATCGCTGGAGAGAAGGAACGGGCGACGTTTCGGGTCGAGACAGCCTGGAGAAAGGTCTCGACCCGAAACATCACCCATTCCCTCTATCCTGAGATGGTACCTGTCCCGCTGAGTTACTCCAGCTTTTTCTGCGCCCCCTCCCTCTGGGTTGAATACTCACATACACAAAGGCAGCTACGTTTGTACAGTGTTCTCAAGTATTCCCAAGGCTTGTCATTTCCAGACTTGTCACTTTGTGGGTTTAACTTTTGAAAGACACAAACACTCAAAATTGATATACAGATTAACATGGAAAACACCAAGAGAGTAGAATTCGTCCCAAAAAACAATGGGACACGCTGTGAAAGGGAGTGCACACACTCGGAATTCACTTTAGCTTCCCGCAGCCAGATCTCAGATCCGAAAGCAAGTCCGGGCTTGGCTTCCTATCACTATTCCTACAATTGGCCTCCGCACTTCCGACCGATCGACAAACAAGTCTAAGCGTCTGGTTGCAAGGTATGTTTGCAGGCGGCAGCTACACCAAGTACTGGTGTGAGTAGGTGGCAGGAGAATGATGTGTGAGAGATCAGGTCGGTGGGAACAATACATCGGGGAATGGGACAGATCTGAGACACAAGGAACTGCAGGTGCTGGACTCTTCAGCAAAACACAAAGTGCTGGACGAACTCAGTGAGTCAGGTAGCATCTATCGAGGGTAGACACAAGATGCTGGGGCAACTCAGCGAGACGAGCAGCATCTCTGGAGAGAAGGAAGGGGTGACGTTTCGGGTCGAGACCCTTCTTCAGACTGATCTTGCGAATCGGCATAGGCCGAATGGCCTTCTCCATATCATATATATGATATGGAGAAGTATATATGAATAAAATATGACACAATGTATTGATAGAGCTGGATGGTTGGCATGGACGAGGTGGGCCGAAGGGCCGTTCCCGTGCTGTGTGGCACTAACTCCAATTACTGTCCCATTGGACGTGATTTAAGGCAGGCAGGTACAAGGAACTTGACGCTCTCCAGTATGGAATAACGTGGAAGAGCCGGGAGGGAGGGAGGGAGGGAGGGATCCGGTGTATTACCAGCACACTGTTCGGTTGCAGAATCCAGAACCGATTGCACTCTGACCACCAGGATATCTCAGAAAGCAATGACAATAAACATGCAGAGCTCGGGGTGGGGGTTCACTTAGCGTTAAGGCATTGCTAACGCCCAACAAACAAAAAAACAACGGCGTTCTCTTGCAAAGCGGCTAAAGTCCACTCCTTGTGGGCGGCAAGGTAGAGTTGCTACAAGCGCTTGCAGCTTCGGGTTCCTCCCACATACAGGTTTGTAGGTTAATTGGCTTGGGTTTGTATTAGTGGTATCAGTGTGAAATGTCCCTGGTGCGCGCAGTTTAATGAGGCCTCCGCACTGACTCTCTAACTAACAGAAATCCAATCTCATTCGGCTGAATCTCTCTCTGTCTCTCTCTCTCTCTCCTGCTGAATATTCAGAGGCTCCACTCGGGAGGAGCTGGCGCGGGTCTTGAGAAAAGACAGCAGCAACTCCTAACTGACCAAGCGGTTGTTTGGGAACATAAAGATCACACGCAACAGAAGCACGTGTGGTTTCCCTTGGAATTAACCAGCGGGGTCAGAGCAACAGCGGCGGGGAGGTCAACACAATTGATGCTGCCCCAAATCCAGCGCGGAACCACATAAGGAAATGTCATGTGTGGGAAGGCACAGCAGATGCTGATTTAAAGCGAGGATAGACACAACATGCTGGAGTAACTCAGCGGGATATCTGGAGAGAAGGAATGGGTGGCGTTTCGGGTCGAGACCCTTCTTCACAGCGGCTTGCTCGAAGAGCTGAATTGAACCGCATGCTGTAAATGAGAGAGAGAGAGAGAGCAAGAGAGACAGACAGACAGACAGCAGAAAAATCAAAAGTGCTGGGAATACTCAGCAACATTCCTGGAGAGGGAAGCAAAGTTTACGATTCAAGTCGAGGGCCTTTAGTGACTGGGAAAAGTTCGACCTTCTTTATCTCCAGCATATTTCAGCTTCATTCAAAGGTCAACACTTTCCCTGGTGGACGGTGCCTGATGACTGAATCTTGAGATGAGACACAAAGTGCTGGAGTAACTCAGCGGGCCAGGCAGCATCTCTGCATCTCTGGAGAGAAGGAATGGGTGACCTGTCCCGCTGAGTTACTGCAGATTTTTTGTGTCTGTCTTCGGTTCCTTCCTACACACCTGCAGTTCCTTCCGACACACACCGAGTCTTGGGTCTGTATTTCAGACTTCCAGCATCTGTGGTGTTCTGCACATAGGTGGGAGTTTAGAGAGGGGGGGGAGTTGGGCAAATTGGAGGCAGTGTAAGCACTGCCATTGATGCCACTATAAGAGAAGTGGGAGGGATGCAAGGTCGGATGGCTGGTTAGAGAGAAAAATACACAAGTGCTGGAGGAATTCAGTTGGTCGGGCAGCATCTCTAGAGCTTGTGGACATGGACTCAGGGCTGTACTGACCGGGGCGATTGTGCTGAACACTAGGCAGTAATAAATGTATTTCACTGCACCTGCTACACATGACAATAAAGATAACATTGGATAGGTGACGTTTCGGTTAGGGACCCTTCTCCAGAGATGAGCAAGGGATGGAGACATCTTATCTCAAACAGCCCTAACTCATTGTAAACCCTGCAAAACGTTGTAAACACTGCCCAGGCCGTCACCGGCTCTGACCTCCTCACCATCGAAGGGATCCATCGTAGTTGCTGCCTCAAAAAGACAGCCAACATCATCAGAGACCCACACCATCCTGGCCACACACTCATCTCGCCACTGCCATCGGGAAGTAGGTACTGGAGCCTGAGAACTGTAACGTCCAGGTTCAGGAACAGCTTCTTCCCTACATCCATCAAGCTATTAAAACTGCAACATCTAAGCTATGAACTACAATAGACTATCATTATTATTATTGCACCGTTATTGTTTGTTCTTTTTTTCCTTTCTGAGTTTTTGTTATATTATTTATTATGATTACATATTCTGTTGTGCTGCAGCAAGTAAGAATTTCATTGTTCTATCTGGGACACATGACAATAAAACACTCTTGACTTGACTAGATCCAAAATTAAAACAGAAAATACTCAGTAAGTCAGGCAGCAGCTGCAGGAAAAAAAAGCAATGTTTCAGATCCAGAAGGCTAATAGTTTCGATCAGCCAACATCTCGTGAACTAGTGAACTTGGCAAATTCAACCACAGAAGGCATCTATAAAAGTTACCGGGCATCTCTGCTGACTGTTATTGACTCCAGGCCTCTGACCTTGAGCTGGCCGGCTTCCTCACCTAAGCCTAGGTTCCCGATTCTCTGCGTTGGGAGAGGTTCTGTTTGGCTGAAAGCATCTCCACTGAGTTTTCAGCAATTTCAGATAACCAGGCTGACCAGGTGGTATCAGGACAAGGTTGCTGATAATGTCATTACCCGTGACATTTCTCAGCTTTCCTCTCTCAACAGAGGCTGCTGTCTGACCTACAGGGCTTTTCCGGTAGTCTTTTATTTCAGATATCCAGAAAATGTAGCGTTCTGCACCTCACAGTGTTGTTGGATCTTATAGTCTCTCATGTTCGCATTCATTTCTTCCATTTGCATCACCTCCAGGCATATCATCTTCAATTAGCTCACCAGCACCAGCACTTTTTGCATCATTTGATCTTGTTTTGTGCCCATCCTACCACATATAGAAACATAGAAACATAGAAAATAGGTGCAGGAGTAGGCCATTCGGCCCTTCGAGCCTGCACCGCCATTCAATATGATCATGGCTGATCATTCAACTCAGTATCCTGTACCTGCCTTCTCTCCATACCCCTGATCCCTTTAGCCACAAGGGCCACATCTAACTCCCTCTTAAATATAGCCAATGAACTGGCCTCAACTACCTTCTGTGGAAGAGAATTCGAGAATAGCCAATTAACTGGCCTCAACTACCTGCTGTGGCAGAGATATATTCCTTTTATTCCCCTAATCCACATCCAATTTAAAAACAGGCTGGTTTTGATGCAAGGTCACCCACCCAAAGTTATGACTGCTTCTCTCTCCACAGATGCTGTCTGACCTCCTGAATATTTCCAACATTTTCTATCTAATTTCTACTTTTCCAGCAACTTCAGTCTTTTGCTTGCCTAACACCATCTGCAGGGAATTCAATACCAGTAAGAGTTCAGCACCTTGATGAGAGGGTAGTGGCGTTGAGAGGATGAGAGGGATTTAATACGTCAGTGGGATGACAAAAGAGCATTTAATTTTAGTGGTCGGCTCTTACAATGAACAAAGTATATGCAGAGCGAGTGAATGCTCTCTAGCTCATCTGTGTTCCATCTGCTGGGCCCTAAACCTCTCGTTGGCTACCCTTTTATTTCTCTCCCCTCACTCTGAACCTGCCCATGGCCTCCAGCACTGTTACAATGAGACCTAACACAATTTTGATGAACAGCATCTCATCTTCCTTTGGAGCATGCTGCAGCCTCTGGACACAATATTTAATTTAGCAGCCGATAACTCACCTTCTATGTCTGTATTATGTGGAACTGGCCATTTCTCCAGTAAGTCATCCACCCGTAATATTAGCTCAGTTTTTCTCTCAATGTTTACACAGGCTGTTATACTGGCATATCCCACAGCCCTTATGTTTCGCTATCTTTTACACTCCTTTGCATTATTACACCCCAACTGCTGCCATTTACCCATTGGCCACTTACCCCCACAGCAACCCTGGCCTCCCCACAGATATTCCCTTTATACAAGATACAAGATACATTTATTTATCACATGTACCAATTGGTACAATGACATGTGTACAGCCATACAGACATATGAATAATAAGGACCACAGAACACGATAGTCTTTGACACAGACACCCCCACACAGGGGAATCAAAGTTTCCCACTGTGAGGGAAGGCTCCAAAATTCAGCCATCCTCCTCTGTTGTCCTCCCGTGGTCAAGGGGCTCCCGAACCCCCCGCTGTCCCACCGCTACGGGCGGCCCGATATTCAGGTTTGCCGGGGTGATGGAATACCGACGTCGGGACTGTAGGACATCCTCAGCGGCCTGGACATCCGAATCAGCCACCTCCTACCAGAGTCCGCGGCTCCCGAACTCCACAGGCCGCGCTGGGCGGAGATTCAACGCCGGCAGCCCTCGGCAAAGGGTCCGAGGACTCCGCGATGTTGACGTTAGCACCGGCCGCCTGGAAGCTCTGCTATCCGCAGCTCCGATGTCGAAGCAGCAGGCCCAACACCCCACAGCTTCAAGGGCGATCCAGGTAAGCAATCGCCCGCTCCATGATGTATCCAGTGGTTCTCCTGCCGCTGCTGCTGAAGCTCTGGTCCGGGTCCCCGGCACGAAAGGCCGCTCCAATCCAGTTGGTAGGCCGCGAGGAGTGGGGCGAGGACGCGACTCGGAGAATAATCGCGTCTTCGCTATGAAGTGACTGGGAAACATTTTCCCCCTTACCCTACACCCCCCTCCCCCACATAGAAAAGCTAAAGAAATCTCCAAAACTTTTTAAACTGACTAAAAATTAAAAAAAGAAAGAAAAATAGACAGACTGTAGGCAGAGGCTGCCATCAATCCTATCCATTCCCAGCTCCATCTTCTCCGCAATTTAAAACTCGCTAGTGTTTCCTCCGTTTCTCGGTTCTGCCAGAAGTCTGCATCCGGAAACGTTAACTCAATTTCTCTTTCCACAGCTGCTGCCTGATCTGCTGAGTTTTTCCGGCATTTTCTGTTTCCAGAATTTGCTGTTGCTTTAATTTCCATTTATTTTAAGTAGATATTTAAGATTCCGCTTGACAGATTGGGAAATTGATTAATATGATAAACAGATTGCTGTATCTTGGCAACGGGGAATGTTGAAAGGCAAAGGATAAATCTCATTTGCAGCTGTTTGTCAACACTGAACAAGGTTAATGCCCTCTTTCAGTGATTATATGCATTGCAGACATCCAGCTGAACAGCTGGAAGTAGTACACAAAAATAATGCTCTAAAATCGGACTGAATAAAACAAAAGCAGAAGGTACAGGTGTTTTGACAAGCCAAAAGCCAGCTTGGGAAGTTAGGAGCAATATCAACAGCTAGATTGTGAATTACTACAAGGATAGGGAAAGAGAAACGACATCTGAAAGGCAAGTCAAATGCCACTGTAACTAGCCACTGAATCCAGATGCATAAGAACACAACAGCTGTAAACAGAGTACCAGGAACATTACGAGTACACTGGCTGCTTGCCCACTCCCACCTTAATATTCAAAATGAGCAACTTGCTTGCCTTTATGGTGAAAAGAGGAAGGTTCTGCAATTCATTGGATAACTCTTTCAAGGAGTTACAAAACGAGCATAAATAGCTGCCATCAAGGGATGCAATGTAACCATGAAGTCAGCTTGGAGTATGGGACAGTGGGGGGGGGAACTAGCAGGAGTTAAGCATTTGGCTTACACACCTCTACAACATTTAAACACACCAGATAAACGTTCAAGAGATGACAAATTCAGAACAGCCAGTAAATTAGTGCGGAAGTTGTTCACTGCTGATTTTGTGGTAAGTTTGCAGGGAGCATAAGAACAGGCCTTGGAATTCCTGGATGAATTAGCAGCTGTCAACCAAGAGAACTTGCCGAAAATGAATTGACTGGGGATACAAGCAAGTTTGGCTGTCAAAACCCTGACACTCACAATGTTGAGGTTTGTATTTGAAATGAGCCACTTACAGTGCGCTCCATAATGTTTGGGACAAAGACCCATTGTCAGATTTTAATAAAGGGTAATTTTATACATTTTGGTTTCACCATGTAGAAATTACAGCAGTGTTTATACATAGTCCCCCTATTTCAGGGCACTGAATGTTTGGGACACAGCAATGTCATGTAAATGAAAGTAGCCATGTTTAGCAAAGATCCTATAGCGGAGTAAGATAAGATCACTCCTTCTAAATGCAATGGGCTGACATGTAATACGCAACGGAACGGAACGGAACGTGGGCCTTCATTTCATCCATTTCCAGAACACGACCCGACCCGACTCGCAGTGTAATAATCAACGTTGCAGGGGAACAGTTTGTGTTAAAAAAATTAAATTCTGAAAATGAGGAGAAGATTTTTACCAAAGAACTTTTATTTTTACGATGAGGTTTCCGTAACCGGCTTCCGTCTCCGCAATATTATCCTATGGGATCTTTGGTGCGGAGACGAAAGCCGGTTACGGAAATGGGGCTGAACTTTACCCATGAATCTGCCCATGATCGTACTACATCTTTTCCGTCGCGTGATCTATCTTGCTTGCTGTAGGATCTTTGATGTTTAGTATTTTGTTGCATATCCTTTGCACGCAATGACTGCTTGAAGTCTGCGATTCATGGACACAGTGGCGGAGTTACATTTTTGGGGCCCTGAAGCTTGAACTGTTATGGGGGCCCCTTCGCAACCAGCAGCGAGGTCTGGGTAACACTGTTATCTCCTTCAATGGTGTTTTAAATTATTTATAATTATTTTATATTAAATATATTTAGAATGAAACATCTTTAATTTGAACGTTGTTTTGTTTATGGCTAGCCGACATGATACTTTAATAACCTTTTAATTTTTATTTTAAATATTATTTTGTATTGAATGACACTATTATTAATATTATTATATATTTAAAAAAAACCTTCTCATACAGTAAGTAGACCCAAAATGTTTAAGCAATGTGGACTAAGCATGATATTCACCCTCAGAAAAAAAATAGGAAGTATTGGCTGGGGGTCCAGAAGCAGTGCCCCGTGGGGGTTCAGGGGGCAACAACGCCTGCAAATGCTCCTGCATTTTCAATAAATTGAAAGTGATTCTCAAGCTTTCTGCTGGTAGTTTGCATAACAGAAGCTTAGAAATTTTCTAACACAAAAGCAGTAAAATAACCCCCAAAAGATATACATTTGATGAACTAGACAATAGACAATAGATAATAGGTGCAAGAGTAGGCCATTCGGACCTTCGAGCCAGCACCACCATTCATTGTGATCATGGCTGATCATCCACAATCAGTACCCCATTCCTGCCTTCGCCCCAAATCCCTTGACTGCTATCTTTAAGAGCTCTATCTATCTCTCTCTTGAAAGCCTCCAGAGAATTGATCTCCACTGCCTTCTGAGGCAGAGAATTCCACAGATTCACAACTATCTGTGTGAAAAAGTATTTCCTCATCTCCATTCTAAATGGCTTACCCCTTATTCTTAAACTGTGGCCCCCTGGTTCTGGATTCTCACAGCATTGGAAACATGTTTTCTGCCTCTAGTGTGTCCAAACCCTTAATAATCTTATATGCTTCAATAAATGGCCTCGTTGAGCTAATAAAATCTTTACAAAAATATGTCTCTTTGCCTAGCACTGAGATGAGAAAAAAAAAATTTCACCTAGAGTTGTGAATTTGTGGAATTCTCTGCCGCAGAAGGCAGTGGTCTCGTCCTTCAGCAACACCTCAGTCTCCATTCCTGAGCTCAGACACCTACTTCTCTTCACCTCAACTACGCTCACTTCCCCTCACCTACGCACCTACACCTCGACTAAACCCTTTGCCTCGACAAAACCTCACTATCAAACTTCTCATACCTAAACCTCGCCTCGACTAAACCGTACCTCACTAAACCTCCCCCCTCAATTAAACCTCACACCTCACCTCACACCTTAACCCCACCTCAACTTAACTAAACCTCCCACCTCACAACTAAACTCCACCTCACAGCTAATCATCGCCTCGACTAATGGCCGCCTCTCTCCCGCTCCCGCTCCTGCTATTTATAGCAGCCCCCTGGCCGTTGGCGGCGGCTCCGTGAGGGAACCAGGAGTGCTGGGCACAGGTGCATTGCCCGAGAAAGCGCACGTTGACGTCGAACCCGAGCCCCCCCCCCCCCCGATTAGCCAAGGCGGGGATTGTGTGGGAGGTTTAGTCGAGGCGAGGTTTAGTGAGTTGAGGTTTAAGTGTAAGATGGTTTAGTCGAGGCGAGGGGTTTAGTCGAGATGGATTAATTTCTAGAAAAACAAAAACAATCGGAATTCCGATTTAAATCAGAAGAATATCTGGACTAAAGTCGCTTCTGAGGTCCCTCTGGGATTGGGGGCCATGAAGCTTAAGCTTCATTAGTTTCATAGTAGATCCACCCCTCCATGGACATCACCAGTTGCTGGGTGTCTTCTCTGGTGATGCTCTGCCAGGCCTGTATTGCATCCATCTTTAGCTTATACTTATTTTGGGGGCTAGTCCCCTTCAGTTTTCTTTTCAGCATATAAAATGCATGCTCAATTGGGTTCAAACCGGGTGATTGACTTGGCCACTCAAGAATTTACCATTTTTTAGCTTTGAAAAACTCCTTTGTTGCTTTAACAGTATGTTAGGGATGATTGTTTTGCTGTTGAATGAACCACCGGCCAATGAGTTTTGAGGCATGTGTTTGAACTTGAGCAGATAAGATGTGTCTATACACTTCAGAATTCATTATGCTACTACCATCAGTTGTATCATCAATGAAGATAAGTGAGCCAGTACCTTCAGCAGCCATACATGCCCAGGCCATAACACCCCCACCACTGTGTTTCCCAGATGAGGTGGTATGCTTTGGATCTTGGGCAGTTCCTTCTCTCCTCCATACTTTGCTCTTGCCATCACTCTGATATAAGTTAATCTTTGTCTCGTCTGTCCACAAGACCTTTTTCCAGAACTGTGGTTGCTCTTTTAAGTACTTCTTGGCAAAATGTAACCTGGCTATCCTATTTTTGCAGCTAACCAGTGGTTTGCATTTAGCAGTGTATTTCTGTTCATGAAGTTCTGCGGACAGTGGTCATTGACAAATGCACACCTGACTCCCGAAGAGTGTGCCTGATCTGTCGAGCAGGTGTTTGGGGACTTTTCTTTATTATAGAGAGAATTCTTCCGTCAACAGCTGTGGAGGTCTTCCTTGGCCTGCCAGTCCTTTGGGATTAGTAAGCTCACCAGTGCTCTCTTTCTTCTTAATGATGTTCCAAACAGTTGATTTTGGCGAGCCTAAGGTTTGGCTGATGTCTCTAACAGTTTTATTCTTGTTTCTCAGTCTCATAATGGCTTTTTTGACTTTCATTGGCACAACTTTGGTCCTCATGTTGATAAACAGCAATAAAAGTTTCCAAAGGTGATGGAAAGACTAGGTGCTGAGAGCTCTCTTATACCTGCATTAAGGAGGCATTTAAACACACCTGAGCAATTACAAAGACCTGTGAAACCATGTATCCCAAACATTATGGTTCCCTGAAATGGGGGGATTATGTATAAACACAGCTGTAATTTCTACATGGTGAAACCAAAATGTATAAAAATACTCCTTAATAAAATCTGACAACGTGTAATTTAACCACATGTGATATTTTTCTATTACAAATCTCAAATTGTGGAGTACAGAGGCAAATAAATAAATGATGGGTCTTTGTCCCAAACATTATGGAGGGCACTGTTGGCAATAAAACAAAATGCCTGGCAGCAAATGAAGGGAAGGAAATCGTGCAAAAATATTGCTGTGATCAAAATTCAAGTTTTAAAGAAAATGACACAGAGATTGACAATGAAATATATTCAGAAAATTCTGCCATGTGAGAAATGTATATGAATTAATATTTAAAAAAACTTGAATCTGGTTCATGTCTTTCAAAACCTCAGGGCATCCTGAAGGTCTTTCTAATTCCATAAATACTTTCAAAGTACCATCGCTATAAATAATGTAGCAAACGAAGCAGCCAATTTTCCCAGGGCAACTTTCAGCAGGCAACAAAGGTATTGTTGACTCTTTAAGATTTTTGATATGCTGGTGTTCAGATAAATAGCAGCCAGGGCATATGGGGGAGGCAGGCGCAGGAAGAACAAAAACAGAAAAACTGATGACATGATGATTAAAGGCAGAAACCTGTTTGACGATACTTGGAAAAGCTTCCTGAGAATATATCAAGCAACAGAGCAATTGCGATGTGTAACAAAGTAAGTACTCCAGGCATACAAGGGTCATTCTGCACGGCACCAAAATAAAACCAGCTATGTCAAAAGTGGTTTACAATTGGGTGGTCTTGCACCCCTACTTAGCAGTACATCTTCAGAGCGAGACCAAATGTATAGCCGTTAGAAGTATCGTTTTTATTTGACTGTGTAATGTGGTGTTAATTACAATACTGTAGGATATGCCCAAGATAGACACAAAATGCTGGAGTAACTTCAGACTTCAAACTTCAGAAGGGTCTGGACTCGAAACGTCACCCATTCTTTCTCTCCAGTGATTCTGCCAGAGTTACTCCAGCATTTTGTGTCTATCTTCGATTTAAACTAGCATCAGCAGTTCCTTCCTGCACATGTAGGATATGCCCAGCAGGCCAGACTATTGCAGAAAAAACAGACCTAAAATGGTGACAGAAAGAAATGAAAGAAAAAGAGCAAGGATTGTTCACAATTTCAACCAGCTCCCACTAAGATCACACGTCAGACACATATCTGACTTCCATCTCCTCTCAGCATTTAAAAGACGCCTCCTTCACAAGTCCTTGGTTCACCCTGATTCCCACCAACTCTAGCCATCATGTGGCACTTTCTCACGCAACCACTGGAGATGCAACACCCGTCCTTTCATCTCTTTCCCTCCCATCACAGCCAGGGACCCAGACTGTCTTCAGTTTACTTTAGATATACAGCACGGAAACAGGCCTGTCGTCCCACAGACTCCCCACCAACTAGTGATCACCCCATACACTATTCTACATACTAGGGGCAATTTCACAACATACCAAAGACAATAAACCTACAAACTTGTACATCTTTGGAGTGTGGGAGGAAACCAGAACATCCGGAGAAAACTCACACAGTCACAGGGAGAACGTGCAAACTCCGTTGATAATATTAGTATCAGCTATTGTTATCAGTTGATAATATAGCAACACCTCAAAAATAAAGTTGTAAATTCAACCCCTATCAGGTAATATATGTACATAATCTAAACCGATGACATGCTGAGCAGAGGGAGAGCTGCATGATTGGAGATGGTACCTTTCAGATGAGTTGTTTTACAGAGTTTAGTTCGGTGTAAGTTTAGTTTGAAGATACAGCATGGAAACAGGCTCTTCGGACCGCCAAGTCCATGCTGATCACCCGTTCCCGTGACTTCTATGTTATTCCACTTTTACATCCACTCCTTGGGCAATTTGGCACCAAAACCTGGCGACACCAAAATATGGTCTCAGTGGGCTGTTTGTATGCATTCTTTACTAAACCTGGGATTGTACTTATGTGCAGTGATAATTTACTCAACTGTATGCAAAAATTAGAATTTCTTGCTACATGTAATTAATAAAGAACCATTACCGAATCCAGTTAACCTGCAAACCCGCAAGGTGTTGGGATGTGGGTGGAATAGGACAGAAAGTGTTTAAATGGGTGCTTGATGGTGGGTGCTGACTCAGTGGGTCAAAGGATACTAGACTAAGTGGGACCCATTGTGTCCCAGCTTCACACAGGAGGGCTGGTCCCCCATCGCAATATTCCACCACTCCACCAATTCCAATATTGCTTGCAGTGGGAGTGTGGGGGGGGGGGGGGGGAGGGGGCTGGAAGCTTTCTGGAGCGCTGGCATGATGTTGTGGGCCGAAGGGACTGGTTTCCAGAGGGCTAGTATGGACATTGTGGGCCGAATGGATTCTTGGGCTGGCAGCTCAGTCACTGAGACCACTCACACCACACTCACACAGACGCTAACACACACTCGCGCACACACTCATTCACTCACACACACACATACACTCACAAACAAATACACACACACACTCACACACAAACACTCACACTCACTGACTCACACACCATATATATGGCAGTAAATTTTCTTGAATACTCACACGGCCTCTCCACTTTGGGGCTTCCGCAATCAGCGCGACCTCTGCACTCACCGGAAATTACGTAATCAGCACGACCTGTCCACTAAGCAGGAGTCTCGAAATGAGCGGGACTTTTGAACCAAACACAGACGGACCTAATAAAGCATTTATTCCTTCCAAACACAGTCGGACCTAATAAAGCATTGCAGTTTCAAGCTCAGGCAGGGCAGCAGGCCAAACAGCTCATGGCATTGTCATTAAGGGCTAACAAATCATTTGTTGCAAGTACATTGCAGACTCACAGTTCAGTTAATTCACAGCTCGGAATGACAGTCATGGCCTCTCCCTCGCGATCTTGCAACCTGGCTATCTTACATTTTGTGAGTGGTTACTGCTTGTTCATTGGTACCTACATGCCCTACATTGTAACTGTGGTGACAAATTGCCCATCTGCCAGTAGAATATTTTGAGGCATCATTTTTACCATGAATAATAAAAGTATCCCCTTATGGCAGAGATAAGGCACACTTGCACAGAACCAATTTTGCAGAATAATGTGGCACACTGCTTTGCCCACTCCTTGATTTTATGATTGCATTAAAGGTTCTTCACCTACTGAGAGTCCAAAATGTGACCATGACCTTTCTGCGGTATGACATTGGAGGCAAAGAACTGGGTGATTCAGTCAATAACCCAGCCCACACACACCAAAAATAGCCATCTCTGCCCTCCTGCTGCATGAGACTGTCCTCTTGAGTTCCTGGGTTAGAAAACCACAGGCTTTGACAGATATGTGTCAGCCAAGGTTAAAAATGACGGTGATTTAAAATAACATTGTTTTTGTATTGGCACAGATGGTAGAGCTGCTGCCTCACAGCACCAGAGACCCAGCTTCGATTCTGACCTTGGGTGCTATCTGTGTGACGTTTGCACGTTCGTACTGTGGGTTTCCCTGGTTTCCTCCCACATCCCAAAGATGCGGGGTTTGTAGGTTCATTGGTCTCTTTAAAACTGCCCCTGGTGTGTTTGGAGTGGATGGGTAAATGGGATAACATAGAACTAGTGTGTGTAGGAAGGAACTGCAGATGCTGGTTTAAACCGAAGATAAACACAAAATGCGGGACAGGCAGCATCTCTGGAGAGAAGGAATTGGTGACGTTTTGGGTCGAGACTCTTCTTCAGATAGATCTAGTGTGAATGGGTAACCAATGGTTGGCATGGGCAAGATGGCCACGGGGCCCATTTCCATGCTGTATCTCGTTCTGAATTATTGACATTCCCTCTTTCCCTTTGCATCTCGAAGTATTAACTGAGACATAAGTCCGCGGTTGTCATTCATCCTCTGATCCTTGGTCATTATTAATTGGTGTACCTAAATGCTGAGTTCAGTTTAGTTTAGTGTCATGCTCAGTCTAAAACTGTGCGACCAGAGGATGGCGCAGCGGTAGAGTTGCTGCCTCACAGCACCAGAGACCCGGGTTCGATCCTGACTCTGGGAGCTGTCTGTACGGAGTTTGTACGTTCTCCCTGTGGCGGGTTTTTCTCCGGATGCTCCGGTTTCGTCCCACACTCCAAAAGGCGTACAGGTTTGTAGGTTAATTGACTTCAGTAAAAATTGTAAATTGGCCCTGGTGTGGAGGATAGTGTTAGTGTACGGGGTGATCGCTGGTCAGCACGGACTCGGAGGGCTGAAGGTCCTGTTTCCACACTGTATCTCTAAAGTCTAAAGAAACCAGTTGAAACGCAAATCCATCCAATATGCCACAACTGTGCAAAATTCCAGTAAAACTCAGTGGTTAGCTATCTGGAAATACAGTTCCTCAAATAGCTTGGTGCCATCAAAGCTAACTGCAGAGCCACACGCATCTCTGACGCTGGGATTACTTAAACATGGAGACCTCTGGTCAAATCTGGGCTCTTCCAGAATCGTGTTTCACACTCACTTTTCAAGACATCTTTTTGTACAGTTGAGCAATTAGTTTGAGTCACAGCCAGAATAACCTCTGGTTGCGCACACGGTATCTGTTGCTGAATTATCTGTCTATAGGTCTGAGATGAAAAAATAATTCATTCCTTCTGCCCTGTGACATCATTGTATATTGTAAACAAGCTGCTTAAAACCAATTGGTGCCCACAGAGTTGGCCGTTGGTGCTACAATTTTCAATGAAACCACTACATAAATTAAACACAGATCTTTACAAAGAAAATAACACCACTGATTTCAAACTAATTCTAACATCACATTCAACTTTCACAATCAAAACCAGACTCCCTTTGCTTTGATTCTTCACTGCACTCTCATTTATACGGCACATTAAAACATTTGATTTCTAGCATAAATATAGTCTATTGCCTACAATTATTCTACATATTAACTGTTAAAAAAACATCTGGGATTGATGTATTGAGAGAAAACCTTCATTAATTCAGGGATCTTTCCAGCCTGATACGGTCATAGTGTTTTGTGAATTCACTTTCGGCTAATGATAGCCGAACAAGCAAGTGCATGCAGAGGTCCTGCTACCTGTGTGATCTCATTTCCATAGGTTATCAGAATTACTGCAATGGATAATGACAATTTGGAATCACCATTAGTTTAGTAGTATCCGTTTCTGCATCTAAATCCAAACCTCAACTAGGCTTCTACCTGCGACAGAGGCTGCGATAGTCTCCACATCCTGAATGCTCGGAAACATGGGTGGTTCTTCCCAGTGAATCTGGATCCGTTTACCTCTGTCCTACAGCAGTGCGACCATGTTCCAACTACACTGTGCTTATGCAGTGATAGCCCCCTTTCCAGCAAAGCTGACTTGGCCTGATGGAAACACAACCCCTGCGACATTACTGCTGCCAGATGTTTCCACAGCTGCAGCCACCCCGAGCTTACAAATCAGACATTAGCCCTTGACCACCAGCCACTGATGCTTCTAGCACTGACCAGCCGAGCGACAATCAAATTACTGACGGCTAGCAGCAGATTTTTCAGAATGTCATGGCGACAGAACAATGAGCACAAATAAAAAATACTTGCACTTCACACATTTCTGTCATATCTTGGTTTTCATAAGAGGGAATGGGGAGATCACTTCATCCTCCGCTCCCAACCCCATCTCTGTTCTATGTGAGGAGCTGATGCTGAACAATGTACCAGCAGATACAGTGGAGATTGGGGACATGGTTGAAGCACTGGGATCACCACCTTGCATTATCAATTGGTGTGTTTCTTCCTATTTCTGCAGTCTACCTCATTCTTATGTCTCTGCGACCCTGCTACTTACCATGCGGGGCATTTTGTTTAAATAATTTGCAGATTTGTGAAGAATTCCGTGCATCCCATTCCAGGACATATTAGACCATTGTTTTTCCTGCCCCGGACTCCGAAGGACACCATTATTTTCTTGCCAATCCGGAATACATCCAACTACTACTCCCTGCCTCCTTTCTCTTAACCAATTACAAGCCCAAATTAATACCAGGCCTTTAATTACATTTCTTAACAAAGACACATAGTAAAATTAAAAAAAAAAGATTCATCCCAGCCGAACATCAAAATGGTCATTATACAAGATCAAATATGCAATTCTAATTCTAAATATACCAAAATAAAAATCTGGAGTCTGTGCATCCTATTATCAGGAGCTCACATTTCAGTCTTGATATCTTGCCAAGTGAGTAATGCCTTTACAATCCTGCACTGCTCCAGCCTTGTCACAGCTGCTGATTTATGAACACTACCCGAGACATGACTTTCCCTATCTGTTGTTGTCCAGAGGCTATTGATCCCTTTTTCAGGCCACATATAATGTTATCGCTTCCTTTCTTCAAAATGTTAATCCACTTAATGATTGAGAATCGCTCTCTAGTGTTCAACTGTACGTCTCAGTCTGTTTTGATCATAGATGCATTGATTCATCTCACTTTGATACGTGCCAGCTCCCAAAAGAACTCGCAATCAATCTTTGCTTTTTAAGGAATTATTGTAGAGTTGCCTCGCGCTATATTTCTTCTCTTATCTCCAGCGTGGGTGCATCCTGTCTGCATTGGATGACCTGTTATCTCCCTGTTTGCATTGCATTTACACCAGACACATACTTGTTTGGCCTAAATGGTCTGTATCTCCAGCACACCGCCTCCTGCCATTCTCCGCCGCCTCAATTAACCCGATCAGCGCGATCCTTCCTGAACTTACCCAACATTAACTTAAATTATGCTAAACCATCTGCTCTTAATAGAATCGCGCAACATCTAAAAGGTGAATTAGGCGTGCAGGTTGGATAACTCTTGCAGGTTTCAGATTCTCTCCACTCTTTGGGGGAAACGTATGCCCGTCAAATTCCCAATTACAGAATCACAAAAAGGTTACAGCACGGAAGGATGCCTGTGCAGTCCATCAAGACTGTGCCACTTGAATGTAAGATAAATGGTGGGACTGTAACACTCCTATAATCCAACCCCCTCAAAACGCTGGTGGTGCAGGTCGAGCAGATACATGGGACCATTAGATGTCATCCATTCTGTATTGGAGAACTGGAGGGGAATACGTTTACCCCAAGAGTGGTGAGAATCTGGAACCCTTTCAAAGTTATCCAACCTGCACACTTAGTTCACGTTTTAGATGTTGCACAATTTTTTTTTCTCCAGTGGAGCAGAGGATTTAAAGGGAACAAGGGAACCGGCTCCGATGATTTTAAGTGAGTGGGAATGGGGCTGTGCTGAGCTGTACGTCGGACCATCGGGATCTCCAAACATTTGGGATAGCGAATTGGTGGACATTTACTGTAGTTTCGCGTTGCGCCCAACCCACACTATTAATACCTTCATCCTGTCCGTACTTACTCAGCCGTCATTAACATGATTGACTCTGCTGCCTCCAGCCAGGGTGTTCCAAACTCTAAATACTCACCGCGTGGACAATTCTCTCTGAAGAAGGGTCTCGACCCGAAACATCACCTGTTCCTTCTCTCCAGGGATGCTGCCTGTCCCACTGTGTTACTCCAGCGTTTTGTGTCTATCTTCAATGTAATCCAGCATTTATAGTTCCTTCCTACACCTCTGATATCACCTCCATTTATGAAGTCTGGATCTTGGCCATTCTGACACGGGCAAACAATATCCCGACCCACTCACAATACGCCCTGCACGGTTGTTAAAACCTTTCAATTTCCCGAGCATTCTCTCATGATCGAAGGAAAACAAGTCCAGCTCCTCAAATCTATGCATAATTAAGGTGCCTTATCTCTGGAATAATTTAAGTACATCTATTTAGCCTTCATATCATCCCTAAAGTGTAGCATCCAAACCTGGACACAGTATTCAAGACATGGCCAAATAACTCTTGTCCAAGGGTTTTGTGTTCTGTGCTTTTGTTCTCTATACTTCTAATCATAAAGCCCAGAGTCCATTATGCCCTTTCAAACAGCCCTCTCAACTTGGCCTGCCTCTTTCAAAGGTTTATGTACATATGCTCCGGGATCTCTCTGTTCCTCTACATCCTGTGCAATTGGCCATTTTGATCACGTTGCCTCTCTTGGTTCTTCTAACTGAAATGCAACATTTGGCATTACATTTTCTATGTTTCAGGTCAACCTATGTTTCAGATTTCGCCCTCACTTCAGTAAATCGGACCATACTGCGGTGCTGCTTCTTCCTGCCTTCAGGCAGCAATTAAAGAGCGCACCTCCAGAGGTGAGGACAGTACAGAGCTGGTCGTGGGGGGGGGGGGGGGGGGGGGGGGGTGCAGATGAACTACTACAGGACTGTTTGGAGTCTGTAGACTGGGCAATGTTCAAGGACTCTGGTCGTATTCGAAAAACCTGTGCGGACCAACTGGCTGGAGTTTCTACGGACATTTTCAATCTGTCACTTCTGAGGTCTGAGGTTCCCACCTGCCTCAAAAGGGCATCAATAATACCGGTGCCCAAGAAGAGCAAGGTGACGTGTCTCAATGACTATCGACCTGTGGCACTAACGCCTGTGGTGATGAAGTGCTTCGAGAGGTTGATCATGGCGCAAATCAACTCCTACCTCGACAAAAACCTGGACCCACTGCAGTTCGCTTACCGCCACAACAGATCAATGGTGGATGCGATCTCGCTGGCCCTCCACTCCGCTCTGGACCACTTGGACAACAAAAACTCATATGTCAGGCTGTTATTCATTGACTACAGCTCGGCATTTAACACAATCATCCCCTCCCAGCTGGTTACCAAACTCGCAGAACTGGGTCTCTGCGCATCCCTCTGCAATTGGATCCTCGACTTCCCTCATTCACAGACCCACAGTCTGTTCATATTGGTGGAAATGTTGTCAGACTCGATAACAATCAGCACGGGAGCACCTCCAAGGCTGCGTGCTCAGCCCCCTGCTGTACTCACTCTATGCTCATGACTGCGTAGCCGGTCACAGTGCGAACTCCATCATCAAGTTCGCTGACGACACCACTGTTGTGGGACGTATCACTGATGGGGATGAGTCGGAGTACAGAAGAGAGATCGAGCGACTGTCCATATGGTGCCAGCACAATAACCTGGCCCTCAACACCAGCAAAACCAAGGAACTGATTGTGGACTTTGGAAGGAGTAGGATGGGGACCCACAGTCCTGTTTATATCAACGGGTCGATGGTTGAAAGGGTCAAGAGCTTCAAATTCCTGGGCGTGCACATCTGTGAAGATCTTTCCTGGTCTGAGAACACTGATGCAATTATTAAGAAAGCTCATCAGCGCCTCTACTTCCTGAGAAGATTACGGAGAGTCAGTCTGTCAAGGAGGACTCTCTCTAACTTCTACAGGTGCACAGTAGAGAGCTTGCTGACCAGTTGCATCGTGGCTTGGTTCAGCAACTTGAGTGCCCTGAGAGGGAAAAGACTACAAAAAGTAGTAAACACTGCCCAGTCCATCATCGGCTCTGACCTTCTCCATCGAGGGGATCTACCACAGCCGCTGCCTCAAAAAAGGCTGGCAGCATCATCAAGGACCCACACCACCCTGGCCACACACTCATCTCCCTGCTACCTTCGGGTAGAAGGTACAGGAGCCCGAGGACTGCAACGACCCGGTTCAGGAATAGCTACTTCCCCACCGCCATCAGGCTATTAAACCTGGCTCGGACAAAACTCTGAACATTAATACCCCTCCATCTGTTATTTGCACTTTATTAATTTATTAATTAATGTGTGTATTTAAGTATATAATTGTAGTCAATGCCTACTATGTTCTGTTGTGCTATGCAAAGAAAGAATTTCATTGTCCTGTCAGGGACACATGACAATAAACTCTTTTGACTTTTGAACCTATCCCCATAGCCTGTCCACATCGTAGTGAGGTCTAATATTATTCCCCTGCAGTTCACTTCATTTCTGAGTTTTGAGTCTTCAGCAGAGCTGGAAGCCGAGCCAAGTTGCTGTAATTTATATATAATCAGCAAATCCATGGTCTGACCCCTGAGGAATTTCACTGTCATTTCCCTTCAGTTCAAAATATAACCCTTCATTACTGGATGTGCAAGAAACTGCAGATGCTGGAATCTTGAGCAAAATAAAGTGCTGGAGGAACTCAGCGGGTCCAGTTGCACCTGGAGAGGGAATGGACAGACCATGTTTCAGATCGGAGCCCTTATTACTAGTTCATTCATTACTAGTCTGTTTCCTCTCACTTACCCACTCTCCCCCGTTGCTACTGCTCCCTATTCCCCAAGAGCTTCATTCTTGATGGAGAGAGCGCTGCACATTGTCAAGCTGGATTAAATGTGCTATTCCTTTAACGTCCTGCTTACTTGCGCTATTAGGCTCTTCTCTAATCTTTTCTCAAGTCCCCTTTTAAATTACTGCACTCTATCTATTTTATGTGTGGCTTTCGAATGGATTCCATTCTGTTTGGGGTTTCTTGTCATCCAGTGTGCCTTAGATGCACCTTTCTTTTTTCCATTTGAGAAATTGTTCCATTTGTTACAAAACTAATTCCCCTTGAAAGTGCACGTCCAGATGCCTACTGTTTTCTTTGTAGCTGACAAATCAATTTTAGGCCATTACAAATGACTCATTTGCTCATTACAAATGTTGCTCATTACAAAAGTTGCTCATTACAAATGACAAAAGAAAAAAAAAAGGTTGATATTTTTACCTTCCGATTTCTTCCTCCCCCCTAGCTATTGATCGTTATACACTAGTTGCTCCCCAGGTGAAAAATATTGCATTTTATATCCCTGAACCAGATCTAGCACTTATTCCTTCCTTATTGGACTAGAAACAGTGATGAAGATGGTTCTCTCCCACATATTTCACTCTCCTTGATCAGCCTATATTAGGTTCACCAAAGTCCCTTCAGTTGCCATTGATTATTTGTATATTTCTCTGAAAGTTATCCAAATACTTTTCTCTCATTTGCCCTTCTCGCTGTCTGGGTGAATACACCAAACACCCTAGCATGTAACAGCTCCATCCCTGTTCCTCAATTCTGACCATACAGATTCAGTCTTTAAATTGTTTGAAGTAATTAAATCCTTCAGTCATTAAACAGATTCAGTCTTTCAAAACTTTTAAAGTCATTTAATATGTCCCCCCGTTCAAAAAAGCATTAAATATTCTTTATCATGTCATCCCTTTTTATTTTCCTTCTCCTTCCTAAACTGGAAAATCACATCCTACAACTAATTCCATTAGAATCCATCTTATGTGTGGGAAGGAACTGCAGATGCTGGTTTACACCGAAGATAGGCACAAAAAGCTGGAGTAACTCAGCGGGTCAGACAGCATCTCTGGAGAAAAAGGATTGGTGACATTTCAGGTTGACTTCGTGTCAGACTCATCCTTTCTTTGTCTCCAGAGATGCTGTCTGACCCGCTGAGTTACTCCAGCTTTTTGTGTCAATCGTCAGCATCCATCTTATGTATTCTTAAGCTATTGACCCTCCTACCACTGGAAACACATTCTCATTTACTCGACAAGTGACCTAAGTTGCAAGTTTTTAAATATTACAAGCGATCCATCATTTCAACTTTCAGACATAACTCTCCACAAGTCTGCAGTAAAGAAAGGAGGAGGTCCGGAAGATGAGAATGAGCCGGTGATTTAGTACCATTACATTTTCAAACAACAACAACTCAGGCAACCTTTTTTTTAAGTGAAGCATGGATTTTTCTTTTTACATGTGCCCTCATGCACTGAGCGTTGATCTTATTTTCCCAAATAATTATTTAACTTCATTAAACCAAACATGCGTAATCTTCCTATTCCTGGCCCACTGAAACTTGTGTGAGAAGGAACTGTAGATGCTGGTTTAAAACTAAAGACAGACACAAAATGCTGGAGTAACTCAGCAGGACAGGCTGCATCTCTGGAGAGAAGGAATGGGTGACGTTTCGGGTGGAGACCCTTCTTTTGACTGAAATTCACGGGAAAGGGAGACAAGAGATGTAGACGATGATGTGGAGAGACATAGGGCAAATTAATGAAAGATATTATTTGCCCGATGTCTGTCTGCATCATCTCTTGTCTCCCTTTCCCGTGACTTTCAATCTGAAGAAGGGTCTCGACCTGAAATGTCACCCCTTCCTTCTCTCCAGAGATGCAGCCTGTCCCGCTGAGTTACACCAGCATTTTGTGTCTATCTTTAGTTTAAAACAGCATCTGCAGTTCCTTCTTACACATTGTGTCGGGTAGGAGTTATGTACAAGCATTTCCAGGTTATGAACACCCCGACTTATGAACACCCCTACATATAAACAAGTTCCCACAATATTATTAAATTTAGAATTCTGACACAGATGTCAATACATTGGTTCCTATGACTAGTAGAACCAATTTCCTCTCTCTCTCCCCTTTTGGTAATAGTTGATTATCCGTATGGTATACTTTGGATGCTATTCATTATAATATTATGGAGGGACAGTTACCACAGGGTGAATTTTGAGTACTTTCCGACTTACGAACAAAATCCTATGTTTTTTTTGCTTGCAAAAACAGAATCCATTCATTGCCTGGAGATGACCCGTGCAGCAGGATAGCACTGCCACCTGGTGGACAATATTCAAAACTGACAATAGACACAAAAAGCTGGAGTAACTCAGCGGGTCAGGCCGCAAGCACCTCTGGAAAAAAGGAATGGGTGACGTTTCGGGTCGAGATCCGTCATCAGACCTGACAAGTGCCTTGGAAAGTCCTGAGAAGCAGAAGGATCCACATTTCCGACTGCTACCAATAGGAAGGTGGTGCAGGAGCCCAGAACCATCACCTCCAGGATCAAGAACAGCTTCTTGCCATCAACCATGATGCTCTTGAACAACCCTGCACAATGCTACCTCGGCCACGAACCACTATAGACTTTGCACTAGCATGTTTGCTCCTCATACTTTTTGCAGAATCATGGTCTGATTTACTTCGAATAAGGTGATTTATTGTATAGTTACTCCATGCATTGTCATGTTCAATGTGGCTGTAAAACTGCAACAGGTAAGAATTTCATTGTTCACTTCACATCCAGTGCATATGACAAAGACCCTTGAATAACACGTGCCAACAGCATTAAACTGCATGCCTCAGCCGGCTATTCATCATCCGTTCAAAGCTGCTACGAGCATGGAGAGGCTGTATGAGGGCAACCCTCTGGAGGCAGGGCAAACAGATCAAAGCAGTGCTAGCATTAGAAGCTGCTGGAGGTTAAACTCTGCCCAGCACGTTAGGACGTTAGCAACTGGCCGCCTGCTCATAGGATCAGACACACGGTGAGGGGAACCACCCATTCCGTTCTCCTGTGGTATCTGCGCTCAACGGATATGCTGCTACCCATTCCTCAACCACCTGCCCTCTCTCTTGCCACCCTACTCTTGCAACTGCCCCCTGCCTGGCACTCAGTCACTCTGTCTGGGATGACCGATTGAAGCGGTCTAGCATCTTTCTCAGAAGTTTGGGTACAACCACAACGGGTGTAGGGCTGGGGTAAGGTGGTGTGCAGAAATTACCCTTACAGAAACTGTGGATTCAGTTCCATGCCTCTCAAAGTCCCCACTTATCTAGCCTCCCGCTGGAAATTAAGGGGACTGTTCAGGGGGGCAGTAGCTGGATCAGGGGGCATTTGGCAGTTCTACTCGGGGAAATGATCTAGAAAGCAGGTTGCATCTTCTCAGCATCCACCGCTTGCTGCATTCATTCAATACACTAGGTGGAGCTGCCGGCCCCCAACAACAAACACTGGCTCAACTTTACACAGTGCGAATGGTGCTGATGGTGGGAGGGAGGGGGGAGGAGGAAGGGGAGGAAATACAGTGAGTGTGGGACATGCTCCGAACCTGAGCACAGCCCCAACCATGGGGAAGCACTGCAAGTGAACACAACTCCACACTGGAACAAGTACCACCAACCACCCTCACTGGCCAGGTCTAGGATATCAGCACTGAGCTAGAGTCACATTGCTCCCTTTATGTTGGGAAGCACATCACTGATATCATCTCCCGATTTTGTGACTCAGGTATATGGGGATTTCCAGGGAGCTTGTTCCGTAATACCGGCAGGCTGGTGATCTGCCTGGAAGATGAGACATAGGCAAGGGAGTTGGGAATACAGTGCTCAGTCCTGGACCACGTCTGAGGAAGGGAAATATACATGCTTCAGGTTGGGAATACTGACCTCAGTTCCATACCACATGCCTCAGATTGGGTAGACTGGTGTAAGATAGTGTGGGGAGGCAAACACCAGAACGAAAGCCTGCTTCCTTTTGAAGATCAGTTGGGTAATCTGACGTAATCAAGATAAAGACGGCGATCGGTCTGTTTAAATGAATCAATGGCATGGACGGTTGGAAGGACGGTTATGAAGGGGCCACGAGGGACATGAAGGAAAGAGGCAGGAAGCCCAGGAGAAGAAGTTTAACCTGAAAACTCAACGTCACCCAGTCACGGGAGTGGAAGGCCTGGATTCCCTCCAACTGCAGCAGAGATGCAGGGCCCTGGGGTTTGGTTGAGGAGCGGGTTGAAGGGCCGAGTGGCCTCGCCCTGGTGGTGGGAGCCTGGGAGAGGCCTGGGCCTGGTCTGATCCCGCACTGTAGCAGCCTGCGTGGCAGGAAGCCGCTGAGGAGACAACACAGAAACATCCACATACTTATGCACGGCGGATGGGTGCTTTATCTTCCGGGGGCCCCGACACATTCCCATCAAATAAGGAATCACTCCCTTGGGCGGCAGCCAGACTCTGGAGAGAGAAGCGACGTGGTTATCACAAGGGAGACACTGGGGGTGGTTGCTGAGACTGAGTGCCAATGCGCGATGGTGTCTAGAATGGGGGTGCAGTGGGTGATCTGCCTTGGCTCAAGAGTTCAGGCACATGTCCCACAAAAAAGAGAGAGAAAAAGAGAGAGAGAGAGAGCGCGCGAGCCGGTGGACATACTGGAGACTCCAGGGTCCGTGTGGGTTGGTAGTGAGACGTGCATGCACTTTCACCTCGTGTGTTGCTGTTGCATTGGCTCCTTCTCCTCTCACACACTGCGCTAGTCTTGGTGTTTTGTTTGCACACTCGCACACACTGCACATTAAACAGCTGCACTCGTACCTACTCAAGCAGTGTTTAAAGCAACGCACATGGCCATCAGCACAAACGCCCGGTTCCTGGATAACCTGCTCTAGCTGTCCACCGTGGGCACGAGGTGGATACAGAGGAGCACCATCTCTTCCCCCCTGGGTTTCCCCTGCATCGTCCCAGCAAACAGAAATCTTCTTCACCGACTCAGCAAACCCATTAATCCCATTCCCCCTCTTATTTCCCTGACACTCTACAAGTTAATTCTCCCTCACGTGCTCGTCAACTCCTGTGAGTCCTTTACATACAACTACGGAGTAATTTACAGTGGGTAGTTAACTGGTCCACACATCTTTGGGTGAAAAGCACAGCTCCCTGGGGGAGACCCTCCCCGGTGACAAGGAGGGCGAGTAAACCCCACACGTCAGTACCCATGCACAGGATCCAACCTGGGGCCCTGGAACCACAAGGCTGTGACTCGAACTGCTGTGCCACAATGCTTGACTACTCCACACTTTGCCAAAACCCTACCTTGTTCTTTCACCCCCTCCTCTTTGTACATCTCTGACCCCTCTCACCCTGGCCACAAACTCTTTGAATCACTTCCCTCTGGAAGGCGACTCCGGACTGTCAAAGCTGCCACAGCCAGACATAAAAACAGTTTTTAACCACGAGTAGTTGCTCTACTCAACAGCCAAAAATCTGTAGCCTCCCTTTGATCTGGTATTTTGTTGGTTCACATTCAATTCAATTCAACTTTAATGTCATTGCACAGATACAAGTATGGGTACAACGAAATGCAGTTTAGCGTCAGTTCGTAGTAATAGCAATATAGAAATAAATACAGAATGCAGACAATGTGGACGGAGAGACTGGAGAAATCTATCGGCGGGACTCCGAGTTCAGCAGTGTGATGGTGTTGTTATAGAAGCTGTTCCTCATCCTACTAGTGAGGGCAAACAGTCCATGGTTAGGGTGGGAGGGGTCTTTGATGATCTTCCCGGCCCGTCTCAGACACCGTTTTCGGTGGAGGGCATCCATGGCAGGGAGCGGGGCACCGATGATGTACTGGGCGGTTTTCACCACCCGTTGTAGTGCCTTCCTATCTGCCACGGGGCAACTGCTGTACCATACCGTAAAGCAGGTGGTCAGGATGCTTTCGATGGAACAGCGGTAAAAGTTGGTCAGGATCTGGGAGGACAGGTGGGCTTGATCAATGGTGTTTTATCATTAATGTTTTATTATTATTAATGTTTAGTGTTTTCTGAGTCATTCGTAACTGTCACTGTATGTCATGATGTTACTTGTGGGCGGAGCACCAAGTCAAATTCCTTGTATGTGAATACTTGGCCAATAAACTTACTTACTTATTTACTTACTTACTTACTCATTGGGCTTGTAAACACATGAAAGTACCTTTCCTCTCTCTGCAGACACCCCCACTTAACCTATCTGTACAATGTGGTCAACTTAATTGTAATTATGTACAGTCTTTCTGCTGACTGGATAGCACGCAACAAAAAGGCAAAACGTGGCAATAAACTAAACTAACTCTCTCAGTTACTCAGGGCCTAACGCCGACTTCGCTCTCAGCCCACAATGAATCTCAGTTCCTCGCCACCCTCCATCAGCCTTGCCTTTCCAAATCTTTCTTCCTCTCTCATTCATGTTTCCCTCAATCTCCTCTGCATCGCAACTCAAATCTTTCTCTGCTCCTGGGATGAACTGTGTTCCAACAGCTTCCAAATCCAATCCATTCAAATTGCAATTGCACAGGGCCTCCAGCTACTACTCGGTGGTGAAATCATTCACAAGGTTTTGCATGGGCACCAGTCACCCTTCAGCACTGCGGCCAGGAGAGCTGAGAAATGGCCTCGAGTAAAAGCTGGGCAGGGCCACACAAGGAAACACTTCTGTCAGTAGATAATGTACAAGGCTGATTAACCTACCAAACCACTCATCTTTGTATGGGGAAAACAAGGGGAATCCAAGGCCCTGGGAGGGACCCACATGGACACAGGGAGAACGTGCAAACTTCAAGTCGAGTGCATGTGCGCCCAATGTACAGGTATAGTGGAAATCTTGCTTGCAGCAGCATCGCAGGCACCGATATGAAGACAACACACAAAAACATAAATCGTACACAAGACAAATTACACATTAATTCTACAAGAGACCAAAAGAGACGGCAAAAAACAAGGCAATGTAAATCGCAGTCTTGACCCGAAACGTCGCCCATTCCTTCTCTCCAGAGATGCAGCCTGTCCCGCTGAGTTATTCCAGCATTTTGTGTCTATCTGCAATTAAAAACAGATCAAGAGGTGGTCCATAGTGTTCTGTTGTCCAGGTAGGATCAGGGCTTGGCAGGTCAGTTAAAGACCCTGATGAATGCAGAAAATCCCGGATGATACGTGCTACCTCATGTGAATGGAGGGAAGGACTGTGTAGCGATGGTTTGGGCTGGAGACACTCCTTGCATTCCTTGTGCATTGGAATTGCTGTTCCAGGTCATGATGCTTTCTACAGTGCATCTATAGGAGGTTTGTTAAAGAGGATTTGGTGACATGCTGAATCTCTTTAAGTTTAGTTTAGTTTAGAGCTAAAGGGTGGAAACAGGCATTTCAGCCCACCGAGACTGCGCCCACCAGTGATTCTGTCCTGTACACTAACACTATCCTACACACAAGGTGCAATTTACAACTTTACCGAAGCCAATTTACCCTCAAACCTGTACGTCTTTGGAGTGTGGGAGGAAACTGGAGCACTCGAAGTAAACCCACATGGTTATGGGGAGAATGTACAAACTACGGGCAGACTGTACCCGTCGTCAGGATCGAACCCGGGTCTCTGGCGCTGCAGGGCAGCAGCTCTTCCACTGCCCCACCCTCACGGGGCAGCTGTTGCCCCCCCCATGGTAGCACAGTTTTAGACTGATCATTTAGGAACACCAATTAATAATGACCAAAGGGCCAGAGGGCAAACTGTGGACTTGTGTCTCAGTTAATACTTTGAGATGCAAAGGGAAATGGGGAATGCCAATAGTTTAGAAAGCGCGATCGCATGGAAACAGGCTCTACGGCCACCGTGTCCACCCGACTATTTCCGGGGTAGGAAATAGTGCAGGCACAGGCACTTTCCTACCACCATCAGATTATAAGAGCTAATAAATGCTATAAAAATGATTTTTTTTACCACAATTGTTATATTTATTTCAAGCTATCCCTTTATATCTCCCTAAAATGTTTTTAAAAAAAATAGATACTTTGGTTAATAGTTTTATTTGGGACTATAAAAACCATCGAATAAGTAAAAAACATCTATGTAAATCTAAAATAAATGGTGGACTAGCACTACCAAATTTCTTATATTATTTCTGGGCAGTTCAGATTAAGAATATGAATTTTTGGTTGGTAAATTTAGATCATGAACCAAGCTGGCTACAGATGGAAAAGGAAGACTGTTTGCCTTTTGATGTAGGTTCGATTCTTTTTGCACCAAGGGAAGTACAAAAAAAAACGTATGGTGACAACCCTATAATTCATAGCAATAGACGTATTTGGAAACAAATAGTTAAGACCCTACATATGGATAATTTGTCACTTTGTTTGCCAATTATGAATAATCCCTTGTTTAGGCCCTCTGTATTGGACAAGGGGTTTAGACACTGGAATGATTTAGGAATTAAAAGGATAGAACATCTTTACAAGAAAGGAACATTTCTTTCATTTCAAGAGTTCAGGATATCTATGGATTGCAGTCAAATAACATATTTAGGTATTTACAAATTATAAACTATATTAAGTCAAATACGCAAGACTATAAAAATAGAAAACCAGGATTATTAGATGAATTGTTTAATAAACACCCAAATACAGAAAAATTAATAGCATATATATATAATACTATTTTGGATATGGAAATCCCAACTTCGGAAATATATCAACAAACATGGGAAAATGAAATGGGTTTATCTATAACGAAGGAAGCTTGGGAAGAAAGCCTACAATGTATACATCGTTGCTCATTAAATGCTAGACATATATTGATATAATTTAAGGTATTACACAGATTACATTATTCAAAAACGAAATTAAATATAATTTATTCTAACATTTCTCCTATTTGTGATAAATATCAGAACTTGGAAGCTAATTTGACGCATAGTTTTGTAACATGTATGAAACTTAATTATTATTGGACAGAAATCTTTAGAGTTATCTCTGAAGTTCTTAAAATTAAACTGGACCCAGATCCAAAATTAATAATATTAGGAGTTCTGGATTCAAATCTAATATTAACAGTAAACCAAAGAAATTTCTTGGATTACTGTTTGATAATAGGGAAAAAATTAATATTGAAATTTTGGAAGGGAACATTATCCCCCACAATTAAAATGTGGACAGTGGAAATGTTGGAGACGTTGTATTTGGAAGAATCAGATTTGTCCTAATGGACAAATACAAACTCTTTTTGAACAGATATGGTCTCCATATACAGAATATTTGAAGGGGTAGCTGTTCTTGGCATCACAACTCAATGGGTACCCCGGCAGGATCAGATGAAAATAAACTTTCTGTTTTTCTTTTTGATTTGTATACATGTCTCTATTGATATCGCTATTTGAAATTGTGTTATTCACTATTAAGATGTATACTATAATCTCTCTTTTTTTTAATATATATATAATACTTTGTTTTAATTAAATACATATAACAAGAATATATACATTTTTTTTCCTCTCTCTCTTTTCTCTTTCTATATAATCAAAATTATTATTTAATCACTATTCTTATTGATTAAAATCTATTCTTTTCTTTTTCTACTTTCTAAAAAAATAGAAGTTTATAAGAATTACTCGTAACATTCGTATACTTATTGAAATAAGTTGGTTGTGTATTTGAAAAGTTGTTATACCGTTGTTATGATGGATTACTTCTAATAAAAATATTATTACAAAAAAAAGATTATAAGAGCTAGGAGTAGAACTAGGCCGTTCGGCCCATCAAGTCCACTCCGCCATTCAATCATGGCTGAACTATCACTCCTTCCTAACCCCATTCTCCTGTCTTCTCCCCATAACCCCTGACACCCGTACTTAGAGGGAATGCAGCGTAGGTTTACAAGGATAATTCCCGGGATGGTGGGACTGTCATTTGCTGAGAGAATGGAGCGGCTGGGCTTGTACACTCTGGAGTTTAGAAGGATGATAGGGAATCTTATTGAAACATAGAGGCAGGAAACGTGTTCCCGATGTTGGGGGAGTCCAGAACCAGGGGCCGCAGTTTAAGAATAAAGGGTAACCCATTTAGAACGGAGACGAGGAAACACTTTTTCTCAAAGTATACCATGGACCACTTCATGGACTGCCATAGATTTGTTTTCTAACTGTGTTTTGCATAAATGTTTTTTTTTTGTACAGAGAATCTTTTATCCCCTCGCTGTCCTGGAGTATTTAGGTTTTATTTATGTTGTGTTGTCCATGTGCCTGTGATGTTGCCGCAGGTAAGATTTTTATTGCTTCTATATTTCACCTTGACAAGAAGCTCAACCTCACAGAGCAAGGATGCCAACAAGAGACGGTGTGGAAAATGCACAAAACCTTAAAAAGCACGCGGACACCGAATATGCTGGCAAAAGCCAGAGAAACGAGGTCACAACACGTGGATGCAGCCAAACGAGTAAAATCACTAACGAGAAGCAGGAGAACGAGCTTCCAACCTGCAGATATCAACATCACTTTGTACCAGACTTGAGGAAGGTGCATGAATCAAAAGCACGCACTTCTGCCACCGAAACTGTACACCTCAAACCATCTGTAAAATGTGGTTGACTGCATTTCCTCTCCAGTGTCCCCCGTAGAAACCAGCATCACTGGAGACTGGATCAGAGCAAGATGACTTGTTGCAATTGACACACCGTTCCAACCACACAGAAACAAGGAACTGCACACAGTGGTTTACAAAAAAAAGACACAAAGTGCTGGAGTAACTCAGCTGGTCAGGCAGCATCTCTGGAGAATGTGAACAAGTGATGTTTTGGATCAGGACCCTTCTTCAGACTGATTGGGTGGGGGGGAGGGGGAGGGGCATGATAACGCCTGGATGGTAATAAGTAGATACAGGTGGGGGGGGGGGGGGAGCAGATGGTGGAAAGGCCAGAGAATGAAAATACAGTAGGTATGAGATTGAAATGTGAATTGTGAAGCTGGAGGAGAGAAGGTTGGTGGAAGGGAGGGGGAGGGGAGAAATATGTGCAAGTCCAGGGTCGGGGGAAGAGGGGGAGAGCTGAGGGGGGAGACTTTCATATCAGGCAAGTCTGATTAACTTTGGTCAGTCACCCAGTCTTCACAACCAGTCCATTAACCAACTGACAAATCCCACTCACACAACATCCCCGCGTTATGGAGGAGGTGCATCCCTAGAAAACCACCAATACCAAGATTTTCTGTAACGCAAACCCTTGACTGTGAAAATTTGTTGTTGTTTTGTTCGGATTTTGTACTTTTTTTTCACGTGCATTTCAGAAGAACAAGTTTTGCTCTATATCATAAATTTTTCGAAGTGATCTGTGAATTTATGCAAGGGTGAGTTTTTAAGACCCAAACTGCCACGATGTTTGTGTATGAGCAATGAAGTCCCTGATGCGAGAGGAGTTGAGTTCAGGAGCAAGGGGGTCCCACTGCAGCTGTACAGGGCCCTGTTGAGGCTGCACCTGGAGTTTCAATAAGATTCAGTTATTGAAACATAAAAGATTATTCAGGGTTTGGACACTCACGAGGCAGGAAACATGTTCCCGATGTTGGGGGGAGTCCAGAACCAGGGGCCACAGTTTAAGAATAAGGGGTAAGCCATTTAGAACGGAGACGAGGAAACACTGTTTCCACACAGAGAGTTAAGGGCCTGTCCTACAAGCATCCGACTCCATGCGGTGAGCGCGATCAAACTAGAAGCGGGGGCCGCGCGGAGGTCTGGTGATCCCTGTACAGGGCCGTTCCCAACAGCATGCGCCTGCATGCGAAGAGCGCGACCAAACCGGCAGCGGGGGCCGCGCGGAGGTCGGGTGAGTGGCGCAACGCGGCGCAAAGTGAGGCGAACTTGGAGCGAAGTCTTAAAGGTAAGTTCGCCAGGACAGAGAGGCACACACAGAGAGGGGCACAGAGGCACACACAGAGAGGGTCACGGAGGCACGACGTCGAGGCGGTGTGTAATGCGTCGAGGCGACTGCGAGCCGACAAGCCGTTGCCGAGCGGAATTTTTGAACATGGTCCGTTTTTCGGAGCCCCGCGCGATGTCAGGACGAACTCCGCACAATTCCGCACGGCTCCGGCGATCGAAGTGGGACCGGCCCCGCGACGCTGGACGGCTCAAGCGACCACGTTAGGTCGCGCTCATCGCATGGAGTTGCATGCTGCTAGGACAGGCCCTTTATGAGCCTGTGGAATTCTCTGCCTCAGAGGTCGGTGGAGGTCAGTTCTCTGAATAATTTAAAGAGAGAGCTAGATAGGGCTCTTAAAGATAGCAGAGTCAGGGGATATGGGGAGAAGGCAGGAACGGGGTACTGATTGGGGATGATCAGCCATGATCACATTGAATGGCGGTGTTGGCCCGAAGGGCCGGCCTACTCCTGCACCTATTGTCTATTGGAGTATTGTGTGCAGTTTTGGTCTCCAAACTTGAAGAAGGACATTCTTGCTATTGAGGGAGTGAAGCGTAGGTTCACCAGGTTAATTCCCGGGATGGCGGGACTGACATATGATGAAAGAATATGTCGACTGGGCTTGTATTCACTGGAATTTAGAAGGATGAGAGGGGACCTTATAGAAATATAAAATTCTTAAGGGATTGGACAGGCTAGATGCAGGAAAAATGTTCCCGATGTTGGGGAGTCCAACACCAGGCAGGGGTCACAGTTTAAGAATAAAGGGTAAGCCATTTAGGACTGAGATTAAGAAAACATTTTCACCCAGAGAGTTGTGAATCTGTGGAATTCTCTGCCACAGAAGGAAGTGGAGGCCAATTCACTGGATGTTTTCAAGAGCGAGTTAGATATAGCAATTGGGGATAACAGAATGGAGGGATATGGGGAGAAAGCAGGAACAGGGTATTGATTTTGGATGATCAGCCATGATCATATTGAATGATGGTGCTGGCTCAAAGGGCTGAATGGCCTACTCCTGCACCTATTTTCTATGTTTCTAAGACAAGGTTAAACAAACCTTTCCCAGAGCGATAGACACTGTTGCACCTGCTCAGCCATCGACAGGAACAAAACCTTACTGGACTGCTGCCTGGGACCACAGGTACTGTGTAGGCACATTGTAAAGGTGACATGACAATACAGCTCAGCACATTGGGCACACGCATAGGGAGGTATATAGGGTGGACGTGCATAGGAACAGCATACAGAGGCAGAGGAGTGCAAGGAAGCACATGGGGACATGGGAAGGCAGGGCCGGAAGTGAGAGGTCAGAGCCAGACCTCCAGAGCCCAGAGCTGGACCACCAGAGCTCGTCACGGAGAGGAGAGCCTTTCAGCTGTAGGTCCTTCAGCTCCATTGATCACCTAGCTCATGCCCCTGCCTTATGCATTTCACCAACCTTTCTCCACAAAACCCCAAACAAGCAACAGTCTAATATTGTCCAGCCCTGATAGCCAGTTTTCAACACATCCACCCTTTACGGAGTCAACACCATGTTTCCAATTCATGGCAATGCAGAAAACATGACTTCACTCTAAAGTGCCTGGGTTTCTTTGCAGGAGTCTTTATTGGAGTAGGGAAGTAATGTTGAAATTGTACAAGGCATTGGTTAGATCAATTCTGGAGTATGGTGTACAATTTTGGTCACCTAGTTATAGGAAGGATGTCAACAAAATAGAGAGAGTACAGAGGAGATTTACTAGAATGTTGCCAGGGTTCCAGCAACTATGTTACAGAGAAAGGTTGAACAAGTTAGGTCTTTATTCTTTGGAGCGCAGAAGGTTAAGGGGGGACTTGATTGAGTCTTTAAAATTATGAAAGGGATAGACAGAGTTGACGTGGATACGTTTTCCCATTGAGGGTAGGAAGAATCAAACAAGAGGGCATGACATGAGAATTAAGGGACAGAGGTTTCGGGGTAACGTGAGGGGGAACTTCTTTACTCAGAGGGTGGTGGCTGTGTGGAATCAGCTTCCACAGAAGTGGTGGAGGCAGGATCGATTTTAACATTTAAGAGTAAAGTGGATAGGTATATGGACGTGAAGGGAATGGAGGGGTATGGTCTGAGTGCAGGTAGATGGGACTAGGGGAAAACAAATGGTCGGCACGGACTGGAAGGGCCGAGAGGGCCTGTTTCCGTGCTGTAATTGTTATATGGTTATATGGTTATTATATGGAGTCATTACAGGGACAGTGAATGGAAGCAGAGCAAGTCGAGAACATGTTTATTCTCCAGCATCAAAGTGGAAGCCACAGTCCAAGAAAATAACAGCCGAGGAAATTAACTAGAATTCTTAGGTTTTCAAAGGAAACCCACAGTTCGCCTTGTTACAAGTTAGTGAGGTTAATATACAATGCAGATTAATATGTGATTTATTTGCAACATTTAACAAGCGGCTGGGTTTCTTGCTTTGGGAGGTGCTCTTTGGCCCAATGATCCTTCCACAGGTGAAAGTCCTGGGCAACTGCCAAGTGCTCCTACGTCATGGTTGCCTCAGAGGCAGAGTTAATTGAGGGAGTACGCAGCTGGCATGAGAGTCCAACTTGACCCAAAATGTCACCCGTCTTTTTCTCACCAGAGATGCTGCCTGTCCCGCTGAGTTACTCCAGTATTTAGTGTCTCTCTTCGAGGCGGAATAACTCTATCCACAACATTCCATAGTTAGTAGTTGAGTGAATCCTTCTCAGGTTTTTATCCAGTCAACTTATAGTCCGGTCAGTGACAATTCATCACTAGTTGATCCCAATTCCTGGGAGTTGCTATCCACCTCTTCTCACATCATGGTTTGGATTGATAGAGATATGGTGCCAAATGGAGAGACAAACACATTAGCTGATAGTCACTGCCCAATTAATACATGGAAGTCAACTGCATGCCATTACCGGTTGCTAAAGTGTCTGGAAACCACAATACAATGATTCAACATAAAACAAGACATCCTTAACAGGGTGTTGTGGTCAAATTTAAAATGAGGATCATCTGCCTGCTATTTGCTTTGCTGTGAGTGTTTGTTAACACTCTGGTGCTGTTCCAACAATCAGATGATACATTTCTGAAGGAGACCCAAAGTGCTGGAGTAACTTAGCGGGTCAGGCATGATCTCTGGAGAAAATGGATCAGTGACGTTTAGGGACGGAAACCTTCTTCATATTAACTTTAATCTAATTAATCTAATGATGGCTAATTGAAATCGCTATATTTAGTCTGAAGAAGAGTCCCAACCCAAAACGTCACTGATCCATTTTCTCCAGGGACGCTGCCTGACCTGCTGAGTTACACCAGAATTTTGGGTCTATGTTTGGTATAAATCAGCATTTGCAGTTACTATTTATGAGAAATCTTTCTGAGATTTAGTAATGGATTTGGGATTACATCTGAGCCTTCAGCTCAGCTGAGCCACTCTAATGCACACAAGAGGGATAGAGGGCCACACCAATGTACTCACTGGACTGTACAATTATATCCCGTGTAGGATCTGGATTCTACACGCAACTCACATGTAGAACACACGCAACTCACATGTAGAACACACGAAACATAACATCTGCTTACATAACAGTAAGATATAGGGTCATGATGTCAAAAGTGATAGGAGCAGAATTAGGCCATTCGGCCCATCAGGTCTACTCCGCCATTCACTGATGGCTGATTATCTCTCCCTCCTAAACCCACTCTCCTGTCTTTTCCCCATAACAACCGACACCCGTACTAATCAAGAATCTATCTAAGTCTGCCTTAAAATTATCCATTGACTTGGCCTCCACAGACTTCTGTGACAAAGAATTCCACAGATTCACCACCCTCTGACTAAAGAAATTCCTCCTCATCCCCTTTCCTGAAAGAACGTCCTTTCATTCTGAGGCTATGACCTCTAGTCCTGGACTCTCCCAATAGTGGGAACATCCTCTCCACATCCACTCTATCCAAGCCTTTCACTATTCGGTAAGCTTCAATGAGTCCCCCCCCCTCATCCTTCGAAACTCCAGTGGGTACAGGCCCAGTGCCGTCAACAGTCAGTTGATTTCACCTATTAAAAAAACGAGGAAAAATGGGAATGTGGAGCATGTTTTGAAGCGGTGAGATATTGAAAGGTGCTAGTTCAACAAGCTCTGGGTGCCCTTGTACATAAATAACTTAAAGCATACATACAGATTCCACCAGCCATTAGAAGGCCAAACAGTACGTCCGCCTTTAGTGCAGGAAGTTTCGATTATATTGCTCAAATTCCATGTAGCTATGTAAGTTCTTGTCTTGAGACGTAAAACCTGGGATATATTTGCCTTGGACTAACAGCAGTAAAGGTCACCTGATTGATTCCTGGGGTGGTGGGCTTCCCGTATGAAGTGAGATTAGGCTATACACACAGCCTGGTCTATACACACAGCAGTGATTTCATTAAAACGTACACAATTTTTACAGGGCCCGACAGGGTAGGTGCAGGAATGATATTTTTCCTGACTGATGTGACTACAACAGGGATCACACTTGAGATTAGCAATCAACCATTCAGTATAAAAAGATTTTATCCCAACTTGGAGAGTCATGCAGCACAGAAACAGCTTCTTCAGCCACCAAGTCATACTGACTGTTGCACCTATCTGTATATCCCATTACTTCACATTGGGTTGATAGTCCTCTGTCCTTGCGGGTGGTAGATTATTGGAATTCTGCAGCTCGAGGGCTGTGGGGGCTCAATTGCTGAGAATAGTTAAGAGATCAAACATTAAGGGAATAAATGGGTATGGGGTTAATTTGCAAAATAACGGAGGCAAAATCAAGATCTTATTCCAAGGCAGAGCAGATGACCTACATTCGGCTCTATTACTAATGGACTGATGTACCACAAACATCATAGAAACATAGAAAATAGGCGCGGGAGTCGGTCATTCGGCATTTCGAGCCAGCACCGCCTTTCAATATGATCATGGCTGATCATCCAAAATCTGTAGCCCGTTCCTGCTTTCCCCCCACATCCATTGATTCCGTTAGCCCCAAGAGCTCTTTCTAACTCTCTCTTGAAAACATCCAGTGAATTGACCTCCACTGCCTTCTGTGGCAGAGAATTCCACAGATTCACAACTCTCTGGGTGAAAACGCTTTTCCTCATCTCAGTCTGAAATGCCTTACCCCTTATTCTCAAAGTGTGACCCCTAGTTCTGAGCTCCCTCAACATCGGGAACATTTTTCCTGCATCCAGCCTGTCCAATCACTAAAGAATTTTATATGTTTCTGTACGATCCCCTCTCGTCCTTCTAAACTCCAGTGAACATAGGCCCAGTCGATCCGTTCTTTCATCATTGCCCATCCCGCTGCACTCCCCCAACAGTAATATCACTCATATGCCAAGGTTTCCGCTGCAATTGCATCCAAATTAGGTGCAGGAGCGGGTTACACCAGCCTTCATCCAGCTCCGCCATCTAATTAAAACAATTATTTAGATCTCTGGATATGAAAGGAATCAAGGAGAGATGGGGGCCAGTGCACAACGGACAGCAACTGAATGCCGTACAGGTATGAGGGGCTGAATGGCCAACTCCTGCTGCCATTTTTCGCGTTTGTGTACCAAGAGTTTGGGAGTTGGAGGCTAACACAATAATCATCATTTCCAAGAGACTGGAGCAGAGAAGCATCACTAGGAATGAAAATGTCAGGCTGACTCTGGTGAACACATGCACCTGCAGGGGGAGCCGAGTTGTGTACTGGTGTGTAACACATCCCCCACCATCTGTTAACCTGCAGTACATAGTAACAGGAGCTTTGTGTGGAACTTGGCAACTGGCTGTGAATGGGAACAGCAATAATCCCATTGGTTAAGGAAACATCTCGCAAAGTTCAATTCGATGATTTGCTTTCGGTTATTTTTGTTTTAAGCAAATAGTTAGGAGCATGCTTCCAATTACATGCCAGACAGCAAGCACAGGGGGTGTACGTGAGAAATAAAGTGGTACGGTAAGAGTCCCAGGGTAAGGGGTCCCAAGGTCACAGGTAAGAGTCCCAGGCTTTACCCAGGGTAGGGGAATCAAGAACCAGAGGACATGGAAGTGAGATAAGAAGGGGATGTTTAATAGGAACCAGAGGGTAACATTTTCACTCAGTGAATGGTGGTATATGGAATGAGCATCCAGAGGAGGTAGTTGAAGCAGATACTATAACAGCATTTAAGAAACACTTGGACAGGTACATAGATAGGAAAAGGTTCAGAGGGATATGGGCAAAATGCGAGCAAATGGGACAGTCTTGGATGGGACATATTGATCGACATAGATGAGTTGGACCAAGAGGTTGGGCTCTATGGCTAAGTGGTGTCGTACTGGTGGCTCCCGCAGTAATGTCAAGGGTGAGGGGAGGGAGGATTAATCTGCAAAAGGCTGTTTGGAAACAGTACTTTTGTTAATATTGGCCAAATTAGAGGCATTATAATGTTGCATTACTTAGACCTTCCAGAAGCTTCTGTAGAAACGTTTGTAATGGGGTACTTTGTAATTGGGTTGGGGAACTGTCAATGAATTGAATTGAATTATCCTTTATTGTCATTCAGACCATTGTCATGTCATTCAATTACTGAATAAGGTGATCGATATATGTGATGGGCTTGTAGGGGTTGCCACCCCCATGTAGTTCTGCCCCACAGGGTCCGATGACCTATAAAAAGTGATCCCCACTAGGATCGTCATCGATCTTCTGGAGGGGCGGTTGGGACCGCGTGACCTTTTGGAGCTGTCTGCTTGCTCGAGGCTGAAGGGCTTGGACAAGCAGAGACAAGGATTGAACCCGCGGTGGTTAGGTATTGTATAGGGAGATCGTTATTGTTTCAAAAAATAAAGTTTAGTGGTCCAGTGCTTGACTCAGTGTTTTACTGAAGTAGACTAAGGGGGGGGTTAGCTCTAGGAGCACAATTACACTTTCATAATGCATGCATTCACCACTGAAACTGGCCACAAAAACCCAAGATTTATCCTAAATGGGCATATCTGGCTTACCCAGATTGTGTCAAAAATAAGGAAACACTTTTACTAGGCACAGTTCATAAGATAAATTATAAATCACATCAGCGGCAAGTGAGAAATACAAATCCAGAATATCTTAGTTTAACTTTAGCTGCACAGGCTCCCCTGCAGCCCAAACCTAGACTTGCAATCAGATACAAGGAAGGCTCTCAACCCAAAATGTCACCCATTTATTTTCTCCAGCGATGCTGTCTGACCCGCTGAGTTACTCCAGCTTTTTGTGAGTCTAAAGTGGTGTCTCAACCCGAAACATCGCCTATTCCTTTTCTCCAAAGATGCTGTTCGACCCGCTGAGTTACTCCAGCATTTTGCGTCTACCTTAGATGCAATCAAATGTTGGTCACCGCTCATTGCATTTGCACTTGTTCAGAAATACAAGATTTTGACCTGGAATTTGACATAAACCGACCCCTACCTTGAGTAGCTATCTCCACAAGGGTTCTGGGACTCATGTAAACAGACCAAGCAACAGGCGCGTCTGCAAGCAATGAGGTTTGTGAAGTGGGCAAAGGCCAAGTTAGAATTGTCAATTCAATATGCAAGTGCGCAGAGGTAACAGAAAACTGGAGGGTGAAGGCTCACGGGAAAGATGATAATAGGAATAGAGAAAGTAAAACTGTTTTAAGTCTCCAATGACAATTTAAATCTGAGGGAAAAAGAGTCCACTTGTGTAATAGTTAATTTTCAGTCACAGTTAAATTGATTAGTATTAAGACTAACCACCTGCTTAAAATCTTCATGGACAACAGGCGACACCATTTTCTTCTATGTTTAGTCAATACTTGATGGTGAGGTCCAGGATCGTCATGCATTCCATGCGTTTAAATGGGGAGTTGCTTTGTGAGAACAGCAAGATGACTTGCGGAGCTTCCTGGTTGCTGCACACAGGCATTCAGCAGAAGTTGCTGCCTTATTTGGTATTGGTGTATTATTTGTCACATGCACTAAGATGCATTTATAATGTTAAGTACTGGGCTTCACTGGATGGTTACGAAAGCATACTTGTTTTTATTGACTGTGGCAAAGGATACAAGAGCAGGAAGACGATGCTGGAATCAGGCAGCGGCAATGTGCTGCCTCGCAGTTGCAGAGGTCCAGATTCTGTTGTGGACTCCAGTGCTGTCCGTGTGGAGTTTTCATGCTCTCTCTGTGACTCTTGGACTTCCAAAGGTGCTTCAGTTTCCCTCCACATCCCAAAGACATAATGGTTGGCAGCTTCACTGTCCACTGCAAATTACCCCTGGTGTACAGACACAAGGAGCTGCACATGCTGAATCTCGTGTCTGGGGTAACTCAACAAGTCAGGCAGTGTCTCTGGAGGCCATGGACAGGTGACATTTCAGGTCAGTTCCCGTTGTGAGGGATAAAGTGATTAAACCCCACTATTGTAAGGGTTCAGGAGAGGATTCTAACTTGTAAAGAGGATTCTAACCGATAGAGGCCAGGGAGAGGATTCTGACACAGCTGTGGATGAAGTTACCAGAACTGTCCTTGAGTAAGGATTGATGGCATTGTATAGCGGTAGAAGGGGAGTGATGGATGCGACCCTTATCAGTAGAGACTTGTGATGGATGCGACCCTTGTCAGTAGAGAGTAGCATTTAATTCAGATACAAGAAAACTGAGACAGGTCAGTTGGAGGTGAGCAAACTGGGGCAGGTCATTTACAACTGAGCATGCTTAATGAAATAAATATTACTAACACACCCCTGGTCAAGAAACTGCTCATTACCATGAACATGCGATGTATGCTGTGGGAGGTACTGGGGGGACGTACCTATAGACTGTGCACCTCAGTGCTCTGATTGGAGAGGGCCAGAAGGGGAGGTTAAATGTAGAATTGTGTGTATAAAGGGTCTTTACATTCCTGACTTCGGTGTGTCTCAACTTGGAGAGGCACCCGACTCTGCACACTTGCAAATAAAGCATTTCTTGTTTCCGTGATTTAGTCTCTGAGTAGTGATTGTGAGCACAACCTATATCTCACACCTTCTTCAGATTCCAGACTAATAGATGTGTTCATCTGAAGAAGGGTCCTGATCTGAAATGTCACCTATCCATGTCCTCAGGAGATGCTGCCTGACCCACTGAATTACTTCAGCACAGTGTTCTACCCCTGTTGTGTAGGTTGCTGGCAGTAAAAGAAAGTTGACCTCATGGGGCTGCAAGAGGAAAAATAGAATCACTGCAGATGCAGCTTGACATTTGATGCAATGCAATGGTCTGAGGGACTTGTTTCCATGCTGTTTGGCTCCAAATATTAGTTCTGGCATTGTGTACAGTTCTGGTCAGTACATTGTTGGGAGACTGTGATATAATGAGGAAGGGTGCAGAGGAATTAACAAGGATGTTACTAGGACTGAGGAATTATAGTTATGGGGTGAGACTGGCTAGACCTGGATTAATTCCTTTGGAAACAAAGAAGATTTAAAGGTAGACATAAGAGATGCTGAGGAGGATGAAGAAGAGGTCCATTTGGGAGAGCAAGGCCTGGAGCTGCAGTAAAAACAGGGGGATTTTACACAACAACATTACATTTAAGGGACGATGTAATTGTGATGTTTAAAATTAGGAGGCTGAGAGACGGCAGATAGAAAGGGCCTATTTACTTTTAGCAGGGGGTCACTGGTTTAGGTTAATTGGTATAGTGGTAGGGGGAATTTGAGAAAAGAAGTTCGCTCATTCAGAGATGGGGGCTGGAAGGATGGTTAAGGCAGATCAAAATATTTAACTTCTACATGCTCCAACATAACTTTCTTCCATCTTTATTTGTAAAGGACTCATGCTAATTATTTTCACATATCCATGGAAGATTGCTTGAATATTCTCATATTTTACTTTCATTTCCCTAACCAGTCCCTTGATTTCCTTTTGCTGCTGTTTCGGAAGATGTTTGGTTGATCTAGTAGCTTAACCTTGCTGCTTCACCTCGGGTTAAAGATGGTGAATCCACCATTCACCAACAGACGGTCTACATGCGGAGGGAAGCATGATTCTGCACTCAATAGGCTTGACACAGAGTTAGACTTTGCAAGATGGTTAGTTAGAATTAGTTAGAAACAAGCGAAATGTGGCCCAATCCGATTTATTATCTGTGTTGTTTTAAATTCATCATTACAAATTGGTGTCCATTTTCCTCCCAAAACCAGCATCAAAAGTCAGGATCAAACCCTAATCTCCAAGAGCTATTGGAGTGGTTGGAAAGGAACTAGATGCACAGTGTTACACACTGAACCGTAGCTGAGAAGGTGGCAAAAAAAAACTTGTTCAAAATCTTTGGTTTGGATTGGATCCACACTTGGATCCTTCAAAATAAGGTTCCTGACATAATGAAACATTTTTTAAACATTACACATATTTCCCAAGATTAACCTAACCTATTTATCAGACGTGGAAGTCAAATATATTGGAATTCTCTACCTCTGTGGAGGTTCAGTGACCAAGTATAGTCAGGCAAGGTTACAATGTAATTTGTTACATTCATGGACCATGGGGTGTGGGATTGGTAGAGGAAAGTGGTGAAGAGCCAAGAGGTAAGCCATGGTGTTACCAAATGGCAGAGCAGGTATGGGGAAGGCTAAAGAGATTCCACCTGGCTCTATTTCTGACATTTATATTTTTAATAGGAGGCATCGTCCCCTCAGTAAAACTTTGTACGTTTGATGGTGCTGGTTCTGCACAGCTCCAGCCCAGTGGTGCCATTTGCTGGGTGCCAATGCCACACTCGCACTGCGTGCGATGCATGCAGCTCGCCAGCACGTGAGGTGTGTTTTTGAACAACAATGGGGAAGAGAGGCCTCTGCGGTGAAAACTTTGATCCATCACCCAACATTCCCCCTGGAGGCCAGCTGTTTCCGACACACTTAATCGGCTACTGTTTATGAGCAAATGTCACGCCATAAGCAGCAGCAGAAAGTGGGGCAGGCAGACAGGAAGCTGGCACTCAACACATCCTCATTACCACGGTGACCCAGGTAATGAGCACAACATTTCTACAGGGAAATTAAGATTTGATGGAAACAAATCATAATTAAGGGATTAGTCAGACAGCTGTATGAAGCTCATCAACAAATCCACTTTACACCTTGTACCATCTACAGAGCAATGGCCTTGCTTCACTATAGATAGTGGATAATATTGACTATTGCATGCAACAAAAGCTTTTCACAGTACCTTGGTACACGTGACATTGACACCTAACAATAAAGTAAACTGAACTAGTACTGGATATTGTCATCATAACCAGAACAGGCCTCCTATCAAGCTCTGACAAACAGCCTGCAGCCTGAAATTATTTTCTGCTCATCTCACTACAGACACTGTTGACCTGCTGAGTGTTTCTAGTATTTACTGTTTCATCACCCAGAGATTGACTCCGGGACCCAGGGAGTCTCAACGATTTCCGGCCAGTGGCACTCACCCCTGTCATCGCCAAGTGCTTCGAGCGGCTGATCTTGGCTCATCTCAAAGCCAGCCTTCCCCCCCCCCCCACACTGGACCCCCATCAGTTTGCCTACCGGACCAACAGGTCTACAGAGGACGCCATATTGGCGGCCCTACACTCTGCCCTGACCCACCTGGACAGTAATAACACCTACATCAGGTTGCTGTTCATTGACTTCAGCTCCGCCTTTAACACTGTCATACCCGCTAGCTTGATCACCAAACTCAGCGGTCTTGGCATCTCCACTTCCCTCTGCAATTGGACACTGGATTTCCTCACTAACAGACCGCAGTCTGTTAGGGTCAACAACCTCACCTCCTCCACTATAACACTGAACACCGGCGTGCCACAGGGCTGTGTGCTCAGCCCTCTCCTCTACTCTCTCTTCACCCATGACTGCATCCCTAAGCATGGCTCCAACGCCATCATAAAATTTGCCGATGACACCACGGTGGTACGACTGATCAGCAACAACGACGAGTCAGCCTACAGGGAGGAGGTCCAGCACCTGACAACCTGGTGTGCCAACAATAACCTCGTCCTCAACTCCCAGAAGACGAAGGAAATCATTGTTGACTTTAGAAAGAACAGAGGGGGCAGACACACCCCCATCCATAGAAACGGGACTGAGGTGGAGCGGGTCTCCAACTACAAATTCCTCGGGGTACACATCTCGGAGGATTTGTCCTGGTCCCTCAACACCTCCAAGCTGGTCAAAAAGGCGCAGCAGCGCCTTTACTTCCTGAGGAGGCTCAAAAAAGCCCACCTGTCCCCCCAGATCCTGACCAACTTTTACCGCTGTACCATCGAAAGCATCCTGACCACCTGCTTTACGGTATGGTACAGCAGTTGCACCGTAGCAGACAGGAAGGCACTACAACGGGTGGTGAAAACCGCCCAGCACATCATCGGTGCCCCGCTCCCTGCCATGGATGCCCTCCACCGAAAACAGTGTCTGAGACGGGCCGGGAAGATCATCAAAGACCCCTCCCACCCTAACCATGGACTGTTTGCCCTCCTACCATCAGGGAGGCGGTACAGGAGCCTCAGGTCCCGCACCAGCAGGATGAGGAACAGCTTCTATAACAACACCATCACACTGCTGAACTCGGAGTCCCGCCGATAGATTTCTTCCAGTCTCTCCGTCCACATTGTCTGCATTCTGTATCTATTTATATATTGCTATTACTACGAACTGACGCTAAACTGCATTTCGTTGTACCCATACTTGTATCTGTGCAATGACATTAAAGTTGAATTGAATTGAATTGATATTAAATAATCTTGGAAATGTAATCATACAAACATGTCCCCAGGGTTCCACTCTCACACCTTGGAGAATAGTGTTGGTGTGAAAAGGTTTCAACTTGACTTCAGCTCTGCGAGTGCAGAGGCCGGAGTGACTGATCCATCGTGAGGAAATTCACTTTCCCTCATGCGAGCCCTGGCTCCAAGTTCAAACTGCAGTTATCGGCAGCACTGATTCAAAACTCCTTTGTATTAACATTACACTCATAAGTGTGCCTGAATCTCAGAGCTACGTGCAGCTGAAAACATGCAGTGTTAAGAAATGATGCGAGGAACTCACTAGATGCAATACAACCCAATACTGCAGCATCCATTTATGCAGAAATCCTGATGGTTCAACATCCGGCTCATGTCTGAAGCATGATCTGGGAATCACTGCAGGTTGTGAGGCCAGGATGGGGGTCTGGTCAGTGGGGCTGGTGTGTGCTGGAGCCAGGCATGGGGTCCGGAACACCAGGGCTCAGGAACGCAGGTAGCTTTGCTGCCGGGAGCCAGGGTCTGAATATTTGTATACGTCTCACGTCCCACTCCCTTTATACTCACCAGGCTCACTGGTCACTGCATAGAATGTAAAAGTAAAATGAAATAAGAGTGCGTACTGGATATTAACAGGAGACATATTCAGGAAAGTCTGCTTGCTCCGTACTACCAACATCCCAAAGATGGCAGGTTATGAGTGTTTTAATGTAACTATATTTTTTATTTTCTTAATACCCTCCTATCTCATGCAATGATAGCACATGTCAGTTCCTGATCAGCTGGCAAGGAACATTGAATGAAGTCTTGGACTGGGAGTCAAACCATTCTGTCCATCTTTCAATACATCCCTGCATTTCTAATTCATATACAAAAGAGACCCCCCCTATAAACAGACTCTCACTCATCTTCTTTGCAGATTTGCTGACTGGCCGATATGTTCCTAGGCGACAATGCCGGAACAATTAAGACTACCAAGAGGAGGTGGGTTGGAAGAGGGTACGTGTTGGGATGAAATCAGCAAGAGTTCCAAATACTGATCATTGTGCAGTAATAGGGACAGTGTTGGATGTTAAACATGATGCCATCCACAATAGCACAGGACATTATTCTTGCTACCCACTCTTTCACGCTAAGGGCCACTGAATCACACTATAAAAGTGAAATCAATAGTCCTGGGTTTTCACCCCCAAACAATGGGGATGGACGTGAAGCCTCCTGAACTAACGTTTGGGAAATTTATCAAGTAGCCGTGACCAACTAGAAATGTAGTCCAGTGTGGGCACCGTCACCAAAAACACTGGAAGTTGAGTTCTGGAATAATATTACCACTACTTAGTCCTAATCTACCACACAACAACCTACCCGAGCTCGGTCAGCCTCTGCTCCCAATATAAACTCAGATTTTCCTGTAATTAAATGAAAAGCATCCTAATTTAGGACCATTTCTTAATGAAATAGCTCCAAGCAAGACAACTTTCTGGTACTTTGCTAACAGAAAAGTCCTTTTAACATTGTGGATTGTGAAGCAATTTAATAATCCCAAATCCAATAATTATCATCCTGGTGATGATCATCCAGGCCTGACAGCATGATCCTTTAAGGGACATGCTAAAGTTTACCATTAATTACACTCTGCCTCATCAGCTCAATGCACACGTGCTGTTACATCAGGTCATTCTCAGGCCTTTTATGGACAATGAAACATTTTACAACTAATCATGGCTCTAATACAAGAAACACTGCAGCCAATTCCCGCACGTCAAGACCCCACTGACAGCATTGTGATCATAAATGGACAATCAGTGAAGAAGGGTCTGGACTCGAAACATCACCCACTCCTTCAAACCAGAAATGCTGCCTGTCCCGCTGAGTTACTCCAACCGACGTGCACAAACAAATAGATCAAACAGAACAAGTTGACCTACAACTTTAAGCTGTGCGCGCCATACGCACAAAGTAGAAGACTCCAACATTTTGTGTCTTTCTTCGATGTAAACTAGCATCTGCAGTTCCTCCTACACAATCAGTTTTAATGTTGGTTGAGAGATAACAATCAGTTCCCAGTTGGGACAACCCCCTTGCTCTTCTTTAACTGCTGCCCAAAGTCTGTTACGTCCATGTCTATCATCATCTATTCTCCATCGAGGAGATCCAGCTGACAGCTCAGGAGAGTCTGAGCTTCAGGAAGTTCCACTGAGAGAGCAAAGGTTACTGTTCTCTAGAGGACACCACTGTACATAGCCCGGCCGTAGTGACTGGAATCCTGCCCCCACACGCGCACCCACCACAACTCACATCCAATTGCCTCACCCAGACCACCGACCTTTGCGAGCGTAGGTGCGACAGAGCGAGAGAGAATGATGATTATTGGGTTTTTTGAATATTAAGTTGCTTCATAATCGATTTGAATGCCACAGCGATTGTTGCAAGGCTGAAATACAGCTCCATATCAACACAGCAACTGCATGGTCATCAGCAGGACCATTAATAACATTGCATTTTACCTCCCAGTTACAATTCTGTATATAACAAGCCCACACTGCAATGGATATTTGAGCACTAGTGATGACTCATCAACCTGTTTTACCACTATTGTGGTGCTTAAGAGGCGTTTCAGCTAGATACATGGATACAAAACGAATGGAGGGATCTGGATACATGAAGGCAGATGGAAATAGTTCAAATTTACATCATGTACTGTGCTGTGTTGTATTGTTCTGTGTTTTATAATTCCATGACAGTGGCAGAGTAAGAAGTGGAGTATTATAATAAATTGAAAGGTCAAGTCAGTCACGTGTTTTCAGCTTCCTGGTGTGCTCTCGTCAGTGCTAATAAGCAAACTCACTACCTCTGGCTGCCAAACTAGCTACAGGAAGGACCATTGGAATTAAAGATGCAAATTGAAGCAAGAAAACTATAAACAGCAGTCGGGTAGTAGGGCAACAAGAATGGAACAGTAGAACGGGAGTCAGATTCAGCGCTCCCACATTTGGAAGTACTGAGAGGGAGAAAGAGGATAGGACAAAAGCTCTGCCTGGAGGTTCAAGTCTGTACCAAAATCCTGTTTTATTTCTTAATGAAATAGCTCCAAGCAAGACAACTTTCTGGTACTTTGCTAACAGTAAAGTCCTTTTAACATTTTGTTTGTGGCCAAAATATCTCAGGGATGTCGCTGGGAAAAGGGGCTAAGGGAACTCTTCGATTAAGGCCAAGGCCCAGCTCCAGGTCTGAGTGGAAATGGCCAGGCTCTCCCTCTCACGGGAAAGAAACCAAAAGAATTGTCTGCAAAAGAATTAAAACATTCCACGGTGCTACAGTGCAGGGAGTTCAGTGTCGCCCAAAGACACACCATGTCCATTCAACTCAACTTAAACTATTCCTTTCAATCCTCTCTTCCCTTCTGAGATCATTTGGATACATGGTACATAAATAACATTCCATTGGGGAAAAAAAGTGAATTGCAGTTAGCGAAAGATTGCTCTATGTTAAGTGGGGTTGTATGGATTAGGTTGAGGTTTCTTTGTGTCACTTGTACCGAGATATCGTGAAAAGCTTTGTTTTGCTTGCTATCCAGTCAGATAATATGATACATCAATACCATCAAGTCAAACTCGTAAAATAGGTAATGCAAAGGGGAAGATACAGTGTGCAGAATATAGTTCACAACAGAATAAAATGTGGCTGCCAAAAGAATAAAATCTTTTTTGTTGCTGTACGAGTGAATGGAACAAATGCTTTCGAGTTTGAACCAGGGATTCCCTCAGTGGACCACATTATCCAGGTTTACAGACAAATATTACAGAGCAAACTGACAGCAAGCATTGTTTTCGGAAATCAATTTTTGAGTACTGATTCCTCAAAGTAAAATCATATGTAAAAATAACAGTACAGACTAGATAGTTCTTGGAACTAAAAACTGGACCTGAAGAATGGCTTTGAAATCTAAGGTAGACACAAAATGCTGGAGTAACTCAGCCGGTCAGGCAGCATCTCTGGAGAGCAGGAATTGCGCTCCAGAAATCCCGAGATGTTGCCTGACCCGCTGAGTTACTCCAGCATTTTGTGTCTACCTTCCATTTAAACCAGTAGCTGCAGTTCTCTCCTGCAGGCTTTGAAATCTAGGTACTTGGACCCATTTTTATATTTGATTATACACCAATCATACCTGAAGATGGAGTTCTGTGAGTCAGATTGGACCAGTGACTATTTCCAGGTCAATTTTGGCGGAATTAGCCCATGGGCAATTCCTCTTAGCTTAGCCTTCCCTTCCATTCCATTCCATTCTACGGACCTGCTCTCTCTTTGAACCAACTATTGCAAGGTTTGGAGGGAAGGTTTAGAGGGATATGGGCCAAACGTGGGAAGGTGGGACTATAGTCAATGGCGCACCTTGGTCAGCATGGGTAAGTTGGGCCGTTTCCATGCTGTATGACGTTATGACACCTCTTCTCTGAGGTCAGTGGTTTCTGGGCAAACCAGTGCAATAATTGAACTGGTCACACCTTGACCTCCTCATGAACGTCAGTGAGGAATTTACACTTGCTCTCTTCAATTCTTCAATGCTGGCCCTTAATGCAAGCCACAACCACAAGCAACAGTTAGCAATGTGACTTGGCAAAGTACTAGCTCTGATGTTGTCACATTCAGTCAGAAACCTCAACGCCAATTGGTTCCCATTTAATTTTTCTTCCTGTAACAATTATGATCTCACCACCCCTTCAAATTAAATTGACACATTCTCCAAGTCTGATTTCAACCTCCTTTAACACGCACCAAATTTTGTAATCTCTCCCTGTTCTTTAAATCCACAATAATTTCAAATTAATATTTGTAAGAATCTCGTTTCCTCTTGCACTCCTGACTGAGATCATCAAACACCCTAACCAAGGAAAATATTCCAAACACTAAAACAGTACATGCTGGGGATCTCAGCAGGTAAGGTGGCACCTGTGGGAGTGAGAGTCAATGTCTCAAGTCAATGACCGCTTACCCACCTGAAACGTTGATTCTAGTTTTCTCTCGATAAATGTCAAGCGGTGAAGTTTGTGCTATACAAGGATATCTGATGGGCAATCATACTTCCACTTGCCGTTTACCTGCTTTCTTACAATCTATCTCGCTGAACCCACCTCAACACCCCCCTCCCAGCTCACATGACCCTTTGCCACATGCCGGACCATTCGAATTCTGGACTATCGGATTCCACATTATCAGGGTTTCTGTAAAGTATTATCTCCAAATCTTGACCTTTTAGGATCTAGCATTTGCACTTGACAATACCCATCTTACATAGAACATAGAACAGTAGAGCACAGGAACAGGCCCTTTGGCCCACGGTGTCCATGGCAAATATAATGTCAAGTTAAACAAATCCCCTCTGCCTGCATGCGATCCAGATCCCTCCATTCCCTGCATATCCATGTGTCCATTTAAAAGCCTCTTCATAAACTGCCACGATCGTATTGGCCGCCATCACCACCCCTGGAACCATCTCTTCCTGTAAGAACCCTCGCCCTGCACACCTCCTTTAAACTTTAAAAGTTTACTATTCTGAGTTACTTGATATTGGTATTAGTTTATTATTGCTACGTGCACTGATGGTGAAAAAAACATTGTTTTGCTTATGATCTAAGCAGATCATACCATACAGGAGTACGACAAGTAGTGCAAAGAGAGAAAAGTAAAAAGTGCAGAATATAGATATACAGCTACCGAGAAAGCGCAGATGAAAAAAAACATGTGCAACGCGGCACTCAGTCTCAGAGGTGGCTTTGTATTGTTTGGTGGGGAGGAACTAGGCTTGGTTTCTAAATTAAACGTAAGCATATAAAAGAAAGGAGAAAATAGATTTAGCCCATGCCTCTCCCATTTTAGATTCCAGTTAATTGACACCTGACCTCCAGCCGCCAAACAATAAAAGCTAGGATTGATCCAAGTGGGAAATGAGTACAACAGCATGTAGTACCCAGATACTGTGCCACAAGAAACCCACGGCAATTTCCTCACAATGCTGCCAGCGTAAATGCCACTTGATTCTTAAAGTGTGTTTGCTGCCACAACTCCGCATCAATGGTGTCGTCACCATTAAACATTCCGAATGTTCATCGGCTCACAACTGAACAGGAAGCGCCAACCACAACTGTTGTTACTCTCCCACACAGCAGCATCGAGCATACGCAATGAGCATGAAAAATGTTCCAATATATCTAATCTGGTGACAGAAGGACAACCAATTACATTAAAGCAGTTCCTTGACAAAAATAGGTTTCTGGTTGCACTTCTTGTGGGCGATCTTATAAAACTTGCACGGATTAGGAGCCAGATATACCATTGGCCATCAGATACAGCACATTAAGCCATGTACAGCACAGATGAAGGCCCTTTGCATCAGCACATCTAACCCAACATTTTGGCCCATCCACACTCATCCCATATACCTGCACCAGGTCTGTATCCTTCGATGCCAGGCCTAATCAAGAGCCTGCAAAATGTCTCCTAAAAGTGTGGATCGTATCTGATGCTACCATCCCCTCTGTCAGAGAGTTCCAGATCTCAACCACACTCTGTGTATAACAATTTACCCATCAGATCCCCGTTAAAACAGTTCCCCCTCATTTTAAACCTATGCCCACTTGTTTTTCATATCTCTACAATAAGAAAAGGATTCTGTCTATCTCCCCTATTTCTGCCTCTCATCACTTTATATACCTCTATCAGGTCACCCCTCAGTTTCCTTCACTCCAGAATAAACAAGTCCAGCATATCCAACCTTTCCCCATCAGTAACTGAAGTCCATTGATTCAGGCAACATCCTTGTAAATCTGCTCTGCACTCTCTCCATTGCAACCACATCTATCCTACAGCGTGACAATCAGAACAGCATTCAATTTTCAAAGTATACGGAGGCCTTCCATAGACTTACTCTGGAGAAGATGGTTCCACTTCTGGAAGACTGAAAATCAGGGGCAGAAAATAAAAGATGAACAAATCCAACGTTAAAATGTGAGTGAATCTCCCGAATCAAGATGTAAAAATTAGCCACCACAAGGAGAGTTTGAGGTGAACAGCACAGTACATTTAGAGGGTAGGGAAGGAGAAAGGAAGGGCCGTTAAGATTTTCGGTGGAGATGAGGAATGGAAGATCACATGCGGTATTAACACAGACTTGAGCCTGATGGGCCAAATGGCCTGGCTTCAATGCTTTAAATATTGTGCAACACAAAGGGATTTACTTTACATAGTCACCCATCTTTAACGCACATTAACTTCAATCCTTTATGCACCAGTCTTCTAAACGATGGCCTGCTCTTGTGTTGTGCATAGGAATTTGTTTTTCATCTTCAGTCTCACTCACTCTGCCCACCGCATGAAAATAGAACTTCCTCCCTGCAGAGACTATTTAAAACAGCCACCCACACATCCCTTGTCATTGCCAGGGAAAGACTAACCTCTTGCACCCCTTACACACATCGCCAAGATCCTCAATCCATCCCCAAAGCGCCCTCCACAGCTGGTCTAAAGCTCTGCCAAACATCAATATCAGTCCACAGAATCGCAATACATCTTCATCCCCTTTCATTTGGCTGTCAGTTTAAGAAGTCGGTTCTGAGCTTCCTTCAGGCAGCATTATGGTGCAACGGTTGAGTTTCTGCCTTACAGTGCTAGACCCAGGTTCGATCCTAGCTACGGGTGCTGTCTGTATGGAGTTTGCACATCCTCCCCGTGACCTGCCTGGGTTTTGTCTGGGTGCTCCGGTTTCCTCACACACTCCAAAGGTTTGGCGGTTAATTGGCTTCGGTAAATTGTAAATGGTCCCTAGTGTGTGTAGGATAGTGTTGGTGTGTGGGGATCGCTGGTCGTTGTGGACTTGGTGGGCCAAAGGGCCTGTTTCCACGCTGCATCTCTAAACTAAGCTAAACAGTGCCAAGCTCCCTAGTTATCATTGGTGGCAGGAGTCAAGGATTCAGCATGCAGGTATCCATCATCTGTATATGCCAAGGCATCTGTGAGCTGCTGATTCAACCTCACACCAATGAACACTCTACGGACATCTGTGCATGCAGCACTTTTGGAATCTTGGGATCATGATGAATCAAAGGCATCAACAACCGTCTTCAATAAGCAAGCAAATATTCTCCCTTTACTTTCTGTGTCCAGCCTGGACAGGATGAGATGTCAACACACTAACTCACACGCAGGGTTTTTGCAAAAATGTTGATAGTCTACTCCACCCTCAATGGGGCAAGTCTGTCCCAATGCCGGTACCTACTTGGGAGTCCCGGCATTCGGACCAGAGTCCGAGACTGTTGTCAGCCCAGATCTGCAGCAACATCATTGAATCCCTCACTATCAATAGCTTGGGGGTCATCACTGACCAACAACTGAACTGGAGTAACAATATACACAATGTGGCTACAAGAGAAGGGCAGAGGCTAGGAATCTTGGGCCGAGAACTCGCCCACTGAAAGGTATGCCCATTTGAACAAGATTTCCTCCTCTCTTCACACTTTGCCTCCGCAGATCCTGCGCGCCCAGTGAGTTCTTCCAGCAGCTTGCGTTTTACTACAGATTTCAGTGTCTGCAGTCTCTTGAGCCCTCAAAGCCTGTATATCTTCAAGACCGGGATCAGGGGTGCGGTGAAATACTCTTCACTTGCCTGGATGAGCGCAGTTTCAACAACACTCCAACTGGACGTAGAAGCCTGCATGATAGGCACCACCTCAACAACCATTCACTCACTCCACCAGCGGCGCACATGAGCAGCAGTTTGCCTCATCCACAAGATGTATCGCAGCAACTCACCAAGATTCCTCAGACAGCACCTTCCAAGCTCTCTACGTCTACCAGCCAGAAGGACAAGGGCAGCAAAAGCATGGAACGTCACCACCTAGAAGTTGCCCTCCAAGCCTCACATCGTCTTTCACCATTGCTGGGTCAAAATCCTGCAACTCTCTCCTTCACAGCATGGCAGGTATACCCACGCCTCAACAACTCCAATGGTTCAAGGCGGCAGCTGACACCTTCTCAAGGGCAATGAGAGATGGGCGATTAAATGCTGGCTATGCCTGAAAGCGCACATCCCTCGAATGAATAATACAAAATTATTCCCCCCCCCCCCCCCCCCAGCCCCAATCCTTGCACATCTCTGGTGGATCCACACAGATCTCCCCACTCCCAAGTTGGTTGAAACTGCCCTCGTGCCTGTCATAGCTCCAGAGACTCCATTGAACTGAATGTGAGACCGTGACTACCAGGGAGGGAAGCCAACTAATTATTTTCGAGGGTACTTTAATGGTTTTAATATGCGAGTGCAAAGTTAGCTTTATTTTAATGTTCTTGAGCAGAATGTTTGCGATCAACCTCATACAGGAAGTTCCCAGGTTCGATGGGTTCCCTTTCCTTCATAACACACACTGTTTGCAAGTCGGAAATGATCAGAAACATTGTGTGGGAGATGATCACAGAAAGGGCAAGGGAGAAGACCGGCCACCAGCCGGCCTCACTGACTCAGTGAATGTGCCAGTGAGGTACAAGGCCATCCAGCTGGCAATTTGGGGCATTAGATGGGCAGGCATCCAGCAATTTGCCAGCATGGTTAGGCAATTTGCAGATGACACCAACATTGGTGGTATAGTGGACAATGAGGACGACTAAATTTACAAAAGGATCTGGATTAACCAGGTAAGTGGGCTGAAGAAGGGCAAATGGAATTTAGCGTGCGGTGCTGTATTTTAGTAAGTCAAACCCGAGTAGGGCTTGCATAGTAAATGATAAGTTCTGGAGAGTGTCGGAGAGGAAAGCGCAGCAGGGGTACAGGTACATACTTACCTAAAAAAGTAGTGACACAAGTAGACAAGATGGTGAAGGTGTTTGGCATGCTTGCCTTCAACAATAAGGATATGAGACATCATACGTCATGTTGAGTCTCATTGTCTGTATTCATTCTCACCTAGGACACAGCTAACAATGGCCTGTTTTCTTTATCATCATTATTTTTTGCATATCTTTCACTCATTAGTTCTACATCACTGTCTATATCTCTTGTTCCCCTTTCCCCTGACTCTCAGTCTGAAGAAAGGACTGGAACTGAAACGTCACCTATTCCTTTTCTCCAGAGATGCAGTTTGACCTTCTGAGTTATTCCAGTTTTTTGTGTCTATCATACTACAAATAATTGTACAAACCATTGCCGAGACAACATTGCGTGCATTTCTGGTTGCTCTGCTATAGGAAGGATGCCATTCAGCTGGAAAGGGTACAGAAAGGCTGCACCAAGAGGTTAATGGGACTCGAGGGATTGAGGCTGAGTCTATTTTCCATGTGACATAGAAGGCCGAGAAATGACCTTATAAAAAATCATGAGGCAGAGAGAAAATGAATGGTCACAATCTTTTTCCCAGCTGGAGGGCACAGGTTTAAAGAGAGAGGGGAAAGATTTAAAAGAGACCAGAGGGGCAATGTCTTCATGCAGAGGGGGTTCATACACAAAAGGAGTTGCAAGTGGAAGTTATCGTGCAGGTACAATGGTATTGTTTAAAAGGCAATGAAGGATCTGTCCAAAAGAGACCACATACACCATACTCAGACATCACCTGGTATCAGTTGAAATTAAACTACCAGATCACTCTCTACTGTATGCACAGCTACATTCTTTATCCATTTAACATGCAAAACTGCAGTTTGATTACCAGTGGTGGACACAAATTCTAGATTCTGTTGAGTTTGGCACCTCTTTCGATGCCAGCCATCACGTCTCCATCTGATGTTATGACTGACACAGCAGGCAAGTGCTCCCACATCCTCTCACTCCCATAATGTACATCAGAAACACAAGGGAGAAGCAACTCTATTTTGCTAAATTTGAGAGTAACCATAGATATCACGTTCCGAGAGTCTTGAGTATAATATGGGGAAAATGTGAAATTTGTTCTTTTTGTTACAAAAGAACTGAAAAAAAACGTTATCAGAATGGCGACAGATTGAAGAGTCCGAGATGTAGAGGGATTTAGATTCACCAGGTTAATTCCTGAGATCAGGTAATCTTATCTTAAGCGGCTAAAGAAATTAAATGTATGTTCTTTGGAGTTAAGAATGAGGGGTATTCATATTAAAATATACAAGATCCTGAGAGGACATGTGGAGATGTTTCCATGGTATCTCCAATGAGGGGACGAAGCTACAAAATTAAGGGGCCCATCACAAAAAAATCCATGGTGTGAAGAAGTCTTTCTCGTAGGCCAGGATTCAGTAGTAATAGGACTGTGGATATGGATCACCAATGATCACCTTAGTGGATCACCAAGATAGCATTAGGAATCGAGGCCTTTGGGAGGCAGTACAGAGAAGGAGATGTCCTCTTGAAGAAGAATCTTGAACTAGGGAGTCATTTAAAAAAGTGTTGCCCAGTTAAGACTGAGAAGAGGGGAAAGTGATGTTTCCGGTTTGATAGGCTTTGGAACTCTCTTCCTCAAAGGGTCCTCAAAGCAGAGACTTTAAAATCTGAAAGAGATAAATTCTCCATAAGCAATGGAGCGGCGAGGACAGAGAAAGGGGTGGGTGTTGAGGCTACAGTTAGGTCAACCGCGATCTTATTGAATAGCAGACTCAAGAGCCTACTCCTGCTTCTATTTCACATGTTAGTATATGAAACCAAGAGTCAAGAGTGACACCAAACACAATACTGACAACCTCCTCAGTATATTAACAGCTGCCCAGAGCAAGACGTGCACTATCACGCACATCCCAGAGATGTTACAGGATGTCATTGAACGAGAGATGGAGAACTAGAGATATTGGTAGTTCTCCTAGCGTGTGGTTATGACGGACAATGTTAATTCTCTGTGGCTGAAGGCAGCAGCGGAAGTCGTGTCTGTGAAAGCAGCAGGGATATACTGCGTGGAGATCAATTCAAACAACAATGACAGATTTGATCCAAATCTGCTGGCACAATCACTGGTAGCCAAGGTAGTCAGGAGAACCACCATGCATGTCACAAGCGATGCTTTGCTCACTTTCAGTTTCAACACAAATGGAAAAGGTCAAACCACCTTTCTTTAACAACATCATCGCTGCACTAGTATCTCAGCAGATATAACCGTCACCAACCCAAGGCCCTTCAGCCAGTACATTTGCCCCAGAGATGGAACAGGCTGGTCAAATCACTAGGCCCAAAGCCATATTCGGTATTATTACCCATATCACACATCTGAGCTATGCTTTTACAAAATTGTATTCCCTTCGTTTTGAGTGCCAGCAGGGTTAACAGGGGAATATTTTCTTGTATTCCCCTTTCTTGCGAATGCCTATGGACTTTACGTGTTAAAACAGCGGTAAATATAGTCTTATATTCCCCTGGTCTCACATCCGGGAACTTGGCAATGTGACGCTGCGTGGGAAATTTAGAATTTGTTCTCGACAAAACAAGCAAAATGGCAGCCTCCTGCGAGAAGAGGTTCGCGACTTTTGACAGAAGATTTTCCTCTAGATGTCTGATATGGGTAATAATAACAATATTGACTGTCCTCTTTCGGGGGATACGACATATATTGCCCTCACTAGATCCATATTGCCCTCGTCTTCGACTCGGGCAATATGAATCTACTTCAGGCAATATATGTCGTATCCCCCTCAAGGCCAGTCAATATTCTATTATTATTCCCTTGTGGGATTCCAGGATATAGTTTCCAAAACCTGCTCATGAAAGTCATTTCTCACAGCTTGCTTTGCCCAAATGTGTCAGAACTCCAAGTCATTTTACGGAGAGCACAAACTGTTGCTAGAGGGATTGAGAAGAGATAAGTTGTGGCGTACATGGTTACACAACCATGCCCATTCAAGTCATCCTCTGCCGTCAACTCCCTGCAGACCGGGTGCACGGGATGGTTGTCCTCACGGGTGATTCAAGAACCGGCATCATCCTAACAGAACGAGGTGGAGGAGAGGAGGGATTTCTTCATCAGTGGGCCATGGAATTCCGCTCTCCAGAGAGTTGTGGGGGATGAGTCAATGAAGATCTCCAACAGGTTTTAAGTCTATGGTTACAAGGAAGAAATAAGAAAGGAGCAGAGGCTAAGATCAGATATGCCACGACCTTGCTAAGTAATGCGCAGGTTCCAGGCATTGGAAAGGCTTGGAATCGTTATGCTCTGCTGTGCCTTCCTTGAACTCCTGCATCCTACTCAGCTTTGGCAAGGAACTGGAAGGGTTCATTCTGTGTGGTGCTATAATCCATAATAACTACAATCATGATGCATACAACAGTTTGGGTCTTAGACCAGTGTTACAATGGAGACCACCTTCGTTTAGTTTAGAGTTTACAGCACGGAAATAAGCCCTGTGGCCCACCAAATCCACCTCGACCACCATTCGCAGTTCAATATTATCCCACTTTCGCGCACCAGAGGCAATTTATAGTGCACAACTCATCTACAAACCTGCATGTCGCTTGGGATGAGGGAGGAAATCGGAGCACCTGGAGGAAACCCAATTAGTCACAGGGAAAACATGTAAAGTCCTTACAGACAGCACCAGAGGTCAGGATGAACCCAGGCCCAGGCGCTGTGAGGCACTACCAGCTGCGCCACTGTGCCACCCTCATGGAGATTTTATTCCTTCGAGTGCTCTGTTGATTGATAATAGTTGCAAATGAGAAAGAGTGTTAATCAGTGACAACGGTATTAAATATCTCAGTGAAATTATCTGCTTTGAAGCAATTTCTTTTTCAAATACAGATTAAAATATTCTCCTTTGTCACCGCTGTTAACACCATTACAGGTTAGTGTATCCTAAATCAGAAAGCAGCAAATGCAGAAGGCAGCAGATATAAAGTGGAGACACCACAGATACACAACATAGATGGCACGCTCTACAGTGAGACTGTGGATTACTGTTTCCAGGCAATGATCCTTCAGGCCAGTAAACCTTCAGTGTTTCTTATAAGATGTTAACTTTCATTGTCTCTCCAAATGCCATTGGTAGTTCCAGCCATTTAAAACAAAATCAAAACATTACTTTCAAGTGGGCAGGAAATGCCAACTCAAAGAGGACGACTTGCCAACATGCAGTCGCAGCAGGTGCTCCCCCAAGCCGAACAGCATTAACCCCATGGAGGCCAGAACGCTGGTGACAGAAGAGGTGAAGGGTACACTCAGGTGAACTGCTGGACAAAAAAAAAAAACAGGAAACACTGGAAACTCTTAGCAGGTCAGGCAGCACCCGTGGAAAGGGAAACAGGGTTAACATTTCCAGCTGGAGGATCCTAACAACAACAAAACATTAACTCTGCTTTTCTTCCCACAGATGCTGCCAGCCCAGCCGAGTGTTTCCACCATTTTGTATTTTTGTTTCAGATTTCCAGCACCTGCGGTCTTTTAAAAAAAAAACTTGAATTTACTATTAACTGTAATGGTTTAGTTCTGGCTCCAGTGAGCTGGGGGCAGAGCTGATACACACGCCAACCCTCCCACTGGCATTTCAATGGGCACTCCCCACCGTGAGGCCTTCACTCTGTGCAGTAAAATCAGAAAAAGAAAACCACCTAACAATAAAATGAATAGAGATATTGTCCCAATCTCAGACTGTGGCTGGAGGCATTGCACTTTGATCCTTGTAAACCAAGAAGGGTTGATGCTTAACGACTGCCTGTGGTTATAATTGTGCAGTGAGTAAATGGAGATACTGGATTTAGATATATGCTCAGTAGAATTACAAAAGGAATAACACCGAGGAGTTTTGCTTTACTGGAACAGCAGGACACGACAGCAAAAGACTGGAGAGCATTTCTTGAGGGAAAGAAATTCTCTCTTTACTGTGTATTTCTCCGAGTGCATGGGGAACAGCAACTGTCTAACTGCCGCCGGCTCTTCATTCTGCACTTCAAATCATCGAACAGAGCAAGTCTGGCGGACATAACCTGTGCAGGATATTCTCAGACGTCAAACAATGAAACAACAGAACCGAGCATTAGAGATGGAAACCTCAACCCTCCTCAGTTAGCAGTGGCACATATTTCAAATTCTGGCTGCTAATAATGACTTTTAATATAGTGCTTCCTTTTAGGTTTCAAATTCCAAAGCGCATCTACTGTTATTGTAAATATCAACATGAAGCGCTGCCTCACGCAGGCAGAGTCTATCATCGAGGACCGCCACCATCAGCTCATGCCCTCTTCTCACTGCCACCATCGGCAGCAGGTGCAGAAGCCTCATCTCCCATAGCACCAGGTTCAGGAAGGACGGCTTTCCTACAACCATCAATTTCTTGAACCAACCTGCACAGCCCCGATCCTATCTCAGCAAAGCAACACGACAGACAACATCTTGCACACTCATGGAGTGGTTTTCTTGTTGCACTTTTTATGTACTAACGTCTTGGTTTATTTTGCACGGTACTTTTCCTTTTTCCGTCTTGTAGAACTTCAGAAATTTGTGTGTTGCCCAAGTCTATGAGCCCGCAAGGTTGTTGCAAGCGGTGAGGTTAAAGTACCTGTAACCTCACCGACCTTGTGCATATGACAATAAACTCGACTTTTTGGCAATCCAAAGCACGAACAAAATTATCTTTTGATGTTTTCAAGAGAGTTAGATTTAACTCCCAGGGCTAACGGAATCAAGGGATATGGGGAAAAAGCTGGAACGGGTACTGCTATTGGATGATCAGCCATGATCATACTGAATGGCGGTGCCGGCTCGAAGGGCCGAATGGCCTACTCCTGCACCTATTTTCTATGTGTCTATGTATTCCAAATACAGGCAGCATCTGTGACCAGAGATACTCTTAAATTTTTGCCTTGATGACCTAGTGGAATTTTTCCTTAAAGACGCGCAGCGGTTGCCTCACAGATCCAGTTACCCAGGTTCAATCCAGACCTCAGGCACTGTCTGTGTGGAGTTTAAACATTCTCTCCCTATGCCTGTTCCGGCTCCTCCCTCGGTTAACACTCTTGCTAGTCAGTAGGTTAATCGGCCAACCATAAATTGCCCCAAGTGTAGGCGGGTGGTTAGATAATCAGGGGGCAGTTAATGGGCACATGTGAAAGAATAGACTAGAGAGGGATAGGATAGTGTGGAAAGGAGCTGCTGGTTTATACTGAAGTTAGTTACCCAAAGCCAGTACATCCTTCCTCAGATATGGGGCCCAAAACTGCTCACAAACACTCCAAATGATTTCAATCAAGTCCTCTCACATACTACTAACCACTGGTGGATATGCAAATTACTTCTGCAAGCATAGCACGTAAGATAACCACCAAGATAATCAATTTTGGAAGAAAGAATGCAAAAGTAAATTTGTTATTCAAATAGTCACAAGGTGATGCAATAGAATGGGATCTGGATCCTAGTTCATGAAAAAAAATTAAACAAGTGGAAACAGCAATCAAATCCTGTTGGTCAGGCAGAATCTGTGGCGAGAGGAAACTCTCCCAATACTTCAGGTCTGTTGCACTTGGTCAGAACTTGGAAAGAGAGAGATGCAAGTTAGTTTTTGGTAGGTAGGATGGCGGAAGGGACGTGGAGAATAAAGGGAGTGTTTGCGTTAATAATGGTCTCCGCTAAGTCATTCTATCACAGGACGATTCCCTCCCCCACTTTCCCTCTTCCTGAAAACTATCATGCATCCCCACCTTTCCCAGCTCTGATGAAGGGTTTGAATCCTGAATCTTCTTCTTCTTCTTCTTCTTCTTCTTGCGAATGCAGCATAAACCAAAGGAATAGTTAGATCTCAAGCCGGGTGTTGCGCAGCCAGGCTGTTGTCCCTGCGTCAATGTCTGCCAGGCCCTGAGCTCCATTTGGTGGGTGGTAGAGATGACATGATTGGCTGTCTGGTTGTTCTGCTCCACACTCACAGGCCGGGCTCTGGCGGAGTCCCCATCTCCACACGCTGGCATTGAAGCGCCCAACTCCAGTACAAAGTATGGTGAGCGTCACCCATGCTCCTCTGGGGAGGTCAGAACCTGTTCAGCTTTTATCTAGTGAAGAGATGTCGCTGTGTAAAGGAGATGAGGTTGCCTTCCACTCCTGTGACCACAAGGTGGCTATCCAGTGGGCTTTTGTCTCAGTTGGCTGGATGGATGCTAGGAGTTGTCTTCCACGTGGAGCAAAGGGGTGACGGGAATTCAGTCCTGAATCATTGATTGCTTCTCTTTCCACAAATGCTGTCCCTGCAGTTTTTCCAACATATTGTATTTCAGTTCACAAGAAAATGCCCAGCTTTAGTGCAAGGGGTGCAAAGTAGAAAGAGAGAAGCATTTTGATGCAACTTTAGGGAAGGCGGGTAAGACCGTACAGCAAACCATTTAGTTTCCACATGTAATGAAGAATAATTTGCGTTGGAAGTAATGCAGGGAAGGTTCACCACATTTAACCCTGGGATAATGTGACTGTTGTATTTATGCAGATTGGATAAAACTCATTGGGTTATAAAAAATATCCAACTTAAGCATCAATGATTCTGTGGGGGATTGCTGGATAGTATGATGAGGAGACATGCCCCCCTGTGCAGATATCTGAGACTAAGGAGCATAGTTTCAGACTAAGGAATCATCCTCCTCTTCCCCATTTAGATAGGGATAAATTCCTCTCATGAACCACCATAAATATTTGGAATTCCCTGCTCCAGAGAGCTGTGGAGGAGGAATCATCAAATATATTTGAAGGTTGGTGGGCATTTAAACAACGTTGAGTCGAGGGGTTCGGGAAGAGAGCGGGAGAGTAGCATCGAGTCTAAGTGGATCAGCCGCAATGTTACCAACTGGCGGGGCAGGACTCGAGAAGCAGGCTGACCAAGTGCAGCCCCTCTTCTGCAAGGTAATAACTACTGGAGATTCTGAGGCCCTTATTCCGGGCCTTGGAATCCAGGGACCATGAGTAGCTTGCCAACCTCAGGTGGGTGGTGGGAGGGGGTTGGAGGTGTTAAGGTGAGCACCCGATATTCAACATGTACACTATGCTGTCTCTTCTAAAGCATTGACATGCATGTATCCATAAGTGCAGGAGGGAACTGCAGATGCTGACTTACACCGAAGACAGACACAAAATGCTGGAGTAACTCAGCGGGACAGGCAGCATGTCTAGATAGAAGGAATGGGTGACCTTTCAGGTCAAGACCCCTCTTCAGATGTATCTATAAGTGTCGGATAATGAAATGTGGACTGAGCTCGAAGAACAGAAAGGTAATTTTCTCTTTTTGGAAAACCAAACTAAAACATTGATATTTAGAAATCATTTCAGAAGGCCGCTCTGCCCACTGTGCCTGTGCAAGCTGTTCGTAGAGCTGTCCCATTAGGCTCCCTTCATCTTTCCCTCATACTGGCAATTTTTTAATATCTGTAATTAACTCAAGTTACATATTTAGAGGTCACATTTTCACGATCATTTCTAAACTTTCAAGTTCACCTTCCTAATCCCATCCAAGTAGAGATGCATCCCCGTAAAGACAGGGTGGCCAGGAGAAGCAGCAACATCAACACTAACATCCCTGGAACTAAAATTCAAAAATGCCACTGGCAGGAGTTTCGTGTGCCTTGGCTGCACAGCTGTCACCTCCAACGACACCGAGAAGTGAAATAATAGCCAAACCAAAAAAGCAAATTAAGATGAACCAATTTTTCTTTTTATTTGGGAATGAAATCGCTTGGAATTATTCAAAGTGTAAGAACCTAGGGGTATAATTTGGTTATTCACACGTACCCAGAGTTTGTCAAGAGGACAACAGAGCCAGTGACCCATTTTGATTCATACCTTGGATGCTGTCTGTGTAGGGTTTGCATGGTCTCCCTCCAATCCTGTGGGATTCTCCCCAGATGCTCTGGCTTCCCCGTTCCCACAAGTTAATTGACCACTGGGAATTACAGTGGCCGGAGATTCAAGTGGGAAATTGATGGGAATACGAGAGGGAATATGTTAATGCAGAAATGGGGGATCGGATTATTCTGTGACCTGATACAGATGTGATGGGCCAAATGTCCTCGTCACTCTTGTACAAACATACGAGAGTTTAATTAGGACAAGAAGAGTGGACACAAACAGGTGATGTGGCAACCACATGGTATTTAGAAGGACGGGATCCCAGTCAATATCTTCAGAGGAAAAGCGGCAGGATCACTTCTGTGAGACTGAGGCAAGAACTGGAGTTAAAGCACACAACCAAGTCCTTTCACAGCCCCAGGGCTCCAACAATGAGCACAACAGCAACGCAGCCTGACGCAGCATATTTCCAGTCATCGTCACTCCAGAATTACCCAATATTAGGGAGCTAGGTTACTTTATGAATGTTAAATGCATGAGACTGAGAGAATTAAAAATTCAAAAGTGGAATTGGCCACTTGGGCCCTTGAGGCCTGTATTGCCATTAAGATCACTGTTGATCTCATGCAACCTATTTAATCAATTTAACCATTGATTGATTTCAGTGCATGAATAATATTCACGGCGTGAAATTCTAGATTTTACAGCTATCTAAGACATTTTTATAATCTCAGTTCCAAGCCGTCAACACCTTATAGAGAGATCGTCCGATAATTCCATTATCTTGCCTCAGGATTTCTCAGTTTCAATCCACTGAATCATTCGCAAGTTTGGATACATCACTCTTTATACGTTGTGCACCACTACTACAAACAACTTGCAGACAACTAAGACCAATACAGTTCTACTTTTGTTTTGTGTGGCTTGGCTAGTCCTCACTCCCAAACCCACGAGCACCAACTTTGTGTAAGTCTTTGGTGTGGTACCTTATCATTTCGCTTTCATCAGACATTTATAAACATATAACCAATTCGATTCTATATTTGAACAAATAAAGGTAATAATAAGCAAATGTAAAACCTAGGATCAGTTTTCTATGAAAAATGTTTGCTAGGTGCAGTAAATTAAGATTACATTCATAAATATTCTTGAGACATATATTAAAAAGTTGAGTCATCATTGGTCACGTGATCTTATTTACAGGGTGCTTCCATCTACTAGGGACGGCACGATGGCACAGTGGTAGAGTAGCTGCCTTACAGCGCCTGGAACCCTGGTTCGATCCTGACTACGGGTGTTGTCTGTACGGTGATCGCACGAACGCGTGGTTATTCCCGGATACTCCAGTTTCCTCCCACACTCCAAAGTCATACAGGCTTGTAGGTTAACTGGCTTTGGTAAAAATTGTAAATTGTCCGTAGTGTGTAGGATAGTGCCAGTCTACGGGAATCGCTGGTCGGTGCGGACTCAGTGGGCCGAAGGGCCTGCTTCCGTACTGTATCTCCAAACTAAACTAACAGTTTGGCGTATTTGATTCTATAATGGTGATCAAATGGTTAATGCGGCAATGGTTGCAATCGCCGAGCGCTTTGCATTTTTGATGCTGAATGCCGACAGGAGTTTGTTTTGTAAATGTGAGTACAAGTTTGTTACCTGCGTTGCCTGGAACGCGAGTTGCGCCACATTCATTGGCACTGAACTGCTGTCCCCAGATCTGCTCCTATTTCTGCTCTGGTTTCCATTGAAACAGATTGCCTTGCAGCGCTGTGGCTATTTGTGGATGCTCAACCAGAGGACATTGAAAATCTCGAGAATGCAAGAAAACAGATTCGCTGGAATGCTGCCAACAATACATGAAAATGGAAATGTGATAAAAAGTGGATATAATGGGGTGATTTAAAAAAAATATTAAATACTTTTACAGCAGAGAATGAGTAATAATTGACTCTCGGTCCCATCACGGAATTAAATGCATTATACAATGGCTACCCCAGTTGCACTCCAAAGTTTGCCACAAACCAGGTTTCCGAGGCAGAATTCAATACAGATACAATACTATATTGCTCATTTTCTGGGTAGGTGTAACAGTAGTTTCCAAGTAGTTTTATGGATTGGTACTGGGGTAACACAGGACACACGGCACTTACGTTGCACACAGCAAGGTGCCGGAAAATGGCAATGTGATAACAATTAGTGCCTTAGTGACAATGTCTGAGGAGTAAATATTGACCAGCACATCAGTGAACACTCCTCTGTTGCATGGGCTGTTTTATGTCCAACTGCGAGGGCAGATGCAGGCTTGCTGTAACAACACTATAGATGGCGTCTGACTGCAACACACACTCACTGCAACAATGACATTTCAGTCTAAATTTTCCACTTAAGTCTCCAGAGCAGTGACTGAACCCATTACCATTGAAAAGGGCCTTAACTGTTTATAGACACAAAATGCTGGAGTAACTCAGCGGGTCAGACAGCATCTCTGGAGAAATGGAACAGGTGACGTTTTTGGTCGCGCCCCCTCCTCAACTGTTCGTTGCATTTGATAGCAAATTGATGACAAAAAGGATAATGGCTGTGATTGTTAAATGCTTTGTGTTTTTGATTCTGAACATTGCATTACTTTGTCTCGAGTAGCTGATTGTAACCTTGTCTCCAATTTTTCCACCACTTTTCTCCTAGAAATGAACGACTGTTCTAGATTACATCGTATTGCCACAATTTTCCTCCTGTGTCACAGGTCTGTAGTGATCAGTGCTTCCTGCCTTCACCAGTCTAAACAGCTGTAACGTATACAGATCTCACCTGCCCAACTGCAGAGGACCCAGAGCTCCAGGGTCAACACCAGACTCGCTTGCTGAACCTGTCTAACGTGCCTGGAGCAGGATTGTCATTTTGCAAATTTATGCAAATTGCGAGCGGGAACCTTAAAATAGCAAAGCACGTGCACCAAGGAACGTTGGCAGGGTATCAAAAGTCCGATCTCTAATCTGAGGCCATATCGCCAGACAACTAAAGATAGACACAAAAGCTGGAGTAACTCACTGGGTCAGACAGCATCTCTGGAGAAAAGGTGGGGAAACTGCTAGAGTCAGTTATTAAAGATGGGATAGCAGCGCATTTGGAAAGTGGTGAAATCATCGGACAAAGTCAGCATGGATTTACGAAGGGTAAATCATGTCTGACGAATCTTATTGAATTTTTTGAGGATGTAACTAGTAGAGCGGATAAGGGAGAAGCAGCGGATGTGTTATATCTGGACTTTCAGAAGGCTTTCGACAAGGTCCCACACAAGAGATTGGTATACAAACTTAAAGCACACGGTATTGGAGGTTCAGTATTGATGTGGATAGAGAACTGGCTGGCAGACAGGAAGCGAAGAGTAGGAGTGAACGGGTCCTTTTCAGGATGGCAGACAGTGACTAGTGGGGTGCCGCAAGGCTCAGTGCTGGGACCTCAGCTATTTACAATATACATTAATGATTTGGACGAGGGAATTAAATGCAACATCTCGAAGTTTGCAGATGACACGAAGCTGGGGGCAGTGTTAGCTGTGAGGAGGATGCTAGGAGGCTGCAAGATGACTTGGATAGACTAGGTGAGTGGGCAAATGCATGGCAGATGCAGTATAATGTGGATAAATGTGAGGTTATCCACTTTGGTGGCAAAAACAGGAAGGTAGACTATTATTTGAATGGTGACCGATTAGGAAAAGGGGAGATGCAGCGAGACCTGGGTGTCATGGTACACCAGTCATTGAAAGTAGGCATGCAGGTGCAGCAGGCTGTGAAGAAAGCGAATGGTATGTTGGCATTCATAGCAAAAGGATTTGAGTACAAGAGCAGGGAGGTTCTACTGCAGTTGTATAGGGTCTTGGTGAGGCCACACCTGGAGTATTGCGTACAGTTTTGGTCTCCTAATCTGAGGAAAGACATTCTTGCCATAGAGGGAGTACAGAGAAGGTTCATCAGACTGATTCCTGGGATGGCACGACTTCCATATGAAGAAAGACTGGATAGACTCGGCTTGTACTCGCTGGAATTTAAAAGATTGAGGGGTGATCTCATAGAGACTTACAAAATTCTTAAGGGGTTGGACAGGCTAGATGCAGGAAGATTGTTCCCGATGTTGGGGAAGTCCAGGACAAGGGGTCACAGTTTAAGGATAAGGGGGAAGTCTTTTAGGACCGAGATGAGAAAATCGTTTTTCACACAGAGTGGTGAATCTGTGGAATTCTCTGCCACAGAAGGTAGTTGAGGCCAGTTCGTTGGCCATATTTAAGAGGGAGCTGGATGTGGCCCTTGTGGCTGAAGGGATCAGAGGGTATGGAGAGAAGTTACAGGATATTGAGTTGGATGATCAGCCATGATCATATTGAATGGCGGTGCAGGCTCGAAGGGCCGAATGGCCTGCTTCTGCACCTAATTTCTATGTTTCTATGTTTCTATGTGAATAGGTGACGTTTCGGGCCAAGACCCTTCTTTGGACTGAGAGTCAGGGGAAAGTGAAACAAGAGATATAGACGGTGATATAGATAGATATAGAAGAAATTAATGTAAGAGGGTAGACACAAACGAGGGTGATGTTTCGGGTCGAGAACCTTCTTCAGACCAGACCAGTCTGAAGAAGGGTTTCGACCAGAAACGTCACCCATTCCTTCTCTCCAGAGATGCTGCCTGTCCCGCTCAGTTACTCCAGCACTGTGTGTCTATCTTCGATTTAAACCAGCATCTGCAGTTCTTTCCGACCCAAATGAATGAAAGATACGCAAAAAACAAACGATGATAAAGGAAACAGGCCATTAGTTAGCTGTGGGCTAGGTGAAAATGAGTTACGGACAATGAGACTCAACAAGACGACTTTGGAACTAGAACAACGACTTGGGTGGGGGAGGGACCGAGAGAGAGGAGATGCAAAGGTTACTTGATGTTAGAGAAATCAATATTTCATACCGCTGGGATAAAAGCTGACCAAGCATAATATGAGGTGCTGTTCCTCCAATTTGTGTTTGGCCTCACTCTGACAACTAGCTTTTCCAAAAGACGTTTTGAATATCAGGCACCATCAAAAGTATGTGGTCATATTATGGCTTCGAACTTTGCACAAAACAGCTACAGTTGGGAGCGACTGCCCAGGAGGGTTTCAGTACAAGAGGAAGTCATGCATCCCCTCCTGCCTGCTCCGCCATTCAACGTCACGTTGCTATTCCCTAGTACTCAGCTCCACCTTCCCGCTTGTCCCCAGTATCCTCAAGGCTTCAGAAGTCAACAAATCCACTTAATCTTGAACGACTCAACCGCCGTAATTATCTTCAGGTGGAACTTTCCGAAGTTTCCAACACATCAGTAGAAAATTCTTATAGTTTCCCAACCAGAGGAGACACCCTCTGAACACCACCCTGCTAGCTCACTCAGTATCTTGTGCAGTCCAGTACAAATGCATCTCCAGACGGTTTGAAAAACACAGCGTGGAAACAGACTCACCGACCCTCCAAGTCCTCACTGAACATTGACCAGCCATTCACAATTGTTCTATGTAATTCTACTTTTGCATCTACTCTCTACTCACGAAGGGCAAGTTGCGGTGGCCAATGAACCCTCAAACCTACACTTCTTTGGGATGTGGGAGGAAACCTGAACTCCCGGAGAAAATGTACACAGCCACGGGGATACATGCAAACTCCTCATAGACAGCAGACAAGGATTGAACCGGGGTCTCTGGCGCTATAAAGCAGCGCTGGTTCTTCTGACTTCAGAGAGTGGAGGACGAACAGCTTGAACTTTCCTCATTAAATAACCCCACCTGAACTGGAATTGCTGTAGTGAACTGTCTGTGTTGACACCAGGAAGTTCCTATTGTTTACGTATTCACAAGTTGTGGGCATCACTGGCAGAGCCTACATTGAATGCTCACCTTTGATATAGTGGTGGTGTGCCATCTTGTCAATCTGAAGTAGTGTTTGGGCGGAAGCTAAACATTTGTGCTGCCGATTGGGGAGTTCCAACATTTGGGCCTCAAATGTATTCATCTCATGGTCACAGGTGAGCTGGCCTCAGTTTAAGCCAGCTCAGCCTCATCGTGCATTAGCACTTATAGCTGACAGTCAGGGATGGGGGTCCCTGCTCCATCTATCTCACCCCACCCACTCAGATCAATCACAGCCTTCTTACCACTGCCCTGGGGTGGGAGATTGCAACCTTCACGTGGTCCGCCCTGTTTCGACTAAACTCGACGTGCACAAACGGAAGATCAAATAGAACAAGTTGTCCAACAACTTTAGGCTGTGCACGCCACACGACAGAAGAAGAAGACCCCTGCCCAAGCAGCAATCTCCTGACTCCATCTTGATCACACCGCCAACTTTCCCCATTGTCTGCACTTCAGGAGGTGGAAGTGAACCATCCTCCTCCTCTTTGCCGTTGAGACCAGGGGCAAAGACGGTAAGCTGCCAGGTATGCACACTATGTCCCATTGTGATGATGACACTCTTTGATTTTACTTACTGGCTTCCTTACCATCGCTGCATTGCCCTAAAGGTATCTCGGGCGCAGCCTATAAATAGAATCACCTCCTTTTCAGCTTGTCAAGGTGCCAGGACAGATCCCGTTTCCCTCACCCCACCCTCAGAACAACGTCACACAAAGTAGTGTAGGAAGGAACTGCAGATGCTGGTTTAAACCGAAAAGCCGGAGTAACTCAGCAGGACACACACATCTCTGGAAAGAAGGAATGGGTGACATTTCGGGTCGAGCCCCTTCTTCAGAGGTGGGGTGTCAGGTTTAGAGATACAGCATTGAAACGGTGTGAGAGAGGATAAAGGGGAGAATACCAATCACTGTACTTCATTGCTTAAAGCATCACCTCGGAGGCAGGGACTGCAAGGGATATGTTCGGAGGATCGATGAGCTTTACGCTCTGCACTGGCAAGTGAGGCCTGGCAGCGGGTGGAGAGGGCCTGAAGCAGAGGTTCACCAGACGCACGTACAGGTACCCGTCCTGCCCCAGAAGACTCGGTGAAGCCCGACTGGGATTTTTCTGCACTGACATGGAAGCAGAGCAATATCTTGAGCTCAACCGAATGCAGTTGGCGGCTAGACGCACCAAATACTCACATCTCCACACTGCCTCAAGGATTCATGTGGAGCCAGCAGAGTGTTTAGCGTTAGCTGGAGGCCACTTTTGCTTGACGGCAAGGGTTCATTAACAAACCTGGTCACAGGGAGCATGGTGGTTCTCCCCTGTTCCAGCTACAATACTATACCATACGGTTGAAGGTTATTTATCCCAGGAGGGAGATTGGTCTGCCAACAGTCATAAAACGCAGCAAGATACTTGAAACATGATATTAAAGTGACGTGAAAAGGTTTGGGGATGTGCAAAGGCTGCGTGGGGGGGGGAGGGGAAGTTGGGAGTCAGTCTTCCCCACGACAGAAGGGGTAGATGCTGGAGTAACCCAGCGGGACAGGCAGTATCTCTGGATAGAAGGAATGGGTGGCGTTTCGGGACGAGACCCTTCTTCATTCTTCAGTCTGAGCAAAGGCTCTGGGGTATGAAACTTCACAACTGTCCATGAATTTCTATTTACATACAATTCACTGTTACATTATCATAAATAATCTTAGGTTTAGATTTAGGTTTATTATTGTCACATGCCCCGAGGTGCAATGAAAACTGCTTTGTTTTGCATGCTGTCCAAACAGATCAGATATACTATACAAGGATACAATCAGTTTAAACTCAAGTACAATAGATAGAGCAATGGGGAAGTGTGGAAAATATAGTTCTCAGCATTATCGTGCATCAGTTAGTTCCAAAGACCTCAATGGGGTAGAGGTGAATCTAAGATTACCCTCGACAATGGAAGACCATTCAGAAGCCTAATCACGGAGTGGGGAAAGCTGTTGCTGAGCCTAGTGATATGAGCTTTCAAACTGATGTACCTTCTGCAAGAGAGGAGGAGGCGTGGCGTGGCGGGGTGGGACAAGTCTTTGGCTGTTAGCTGCTTTTCCCAAGGCAACGTGAAGTGTAGATGGTGAAAGTAACTGGGGAGAAGTGCATCGGGTGGAAGGGGTGAGAGAGCCGAGGAGTTGTGGTGGGAGCGGTCCCTACGGAAGGCAGAGTGGGTTGCGGATGGAAAAATGTAACCGTTGGTGGGATAACATTGAAGGTGGTGGAAATGTCGGAGAGTGACATGTTGTGTGCAGAGGCTAGTGGGGTGAAAGGCAAGGACCAGGGAAACTTTATCCTTATTCTATCTGTTGGGGGGTGGGGGGGGAGCAGAAGCTGAACTACAGGATATGGAGGAGACACCGGTGAGAGATCCATCTATGACAGCAGGCATAAACCACATTTATTAGAGAAAGAGGACATCTCAGGTGTGCTAGAATGAAAAGCCTCATCCATCTTGGGAGCAGATGCGGCAGAGCTAAGTTACTCCACCACTTTGTGTATTGTTTTGTAAACCAGCATCTGCAGTTCCTTGTGTCTCCATTTAACTGCTGCAGCCGGAACATTTAACTGTTTAACTCCATTTAACTGCTGGTCAGGCATCAATCTTGCAAGCTCTTTCCCCTGTTTATTGTTTGTCTGTTATAAGATATTTGCACAAGTGGTCGGTCCAGTTCCATGGGTGTGATATCATCTAAAACATAATCATCTCCAGTGGAATCTGCCCTAAATTGTGCAATATCTGGGGGGAAAAACAGGTACCGCGTGATTCAGTTTCTGGACTGGTACCTTGCACATTCACCTTTTATGGGAAAAAGGAATCCAAGTTTCTCATATCCTTAAAAATTAAAAAAAATATTAGTGTTTGGCAACCTGACATTTTTTCCCCCATAGTTATTATTGATTATTCAAACAGATTATGATAAAGACATTCTGCAGACTAGTTTTTATAAAAGCCAACTAACTGGATTGGCTTCACGTAAACCTGATGGCTGGCTAACAGTATAAACATTCAATGCAGGTCTGGATAAAAACATTCCTGAATCCTTTGTTTCATTCTGCATTTTGTGTGCAATGCTTTTTGTCTGTTGTTTTAAACACTCATACCAAATTAGACAAGGAAATGCAAATGAAGACACAAAGTATTTGCAAACTACCGTAATCTTTCCACATCAAAATGCCAATGTCAGTCTTTCCCGGGCTGAGCAGTATTCCATCCCGCACCTGTTAAGCAATAAATGCAATTCTCTAGCCATAACTTTTTTCTTTTTAGCAATTACCACACTGTGGCAGAATTAATTGTTGAATTGAATGATTTCTGCAGTAATCCATGCTAAAAAACTTTGAATTATGTGCGTGTTCATGGGCTGAAGACGGGAGTCTTATATCACATCCTTTTTTAGAGAATGCATATATACATAATCTGTTTCTATAACATTGACGACATGTTGTGCTTACAATTGTCACACTCCAACTGTGCATCCTGGATAATGGAGCCATGAGCTGAGGTGTTAAGATGGCCACACTGCCCTACCTTCAGGCAATCTCCTGCAACAGGAACCCATCTCCACACACCATTAGTCCGCACAGTAATAAAACTTAACACTAACAAGCTGATTACACGCAACATTAGAGACGGGACCTTTCAACAACCTGCCCCCACCGAAGAAAAAATAAATCAAAATAATAGCAGCTCCTGCAAAATACAAGAGTCGTGCTTCTCCACCGGTCAAGCCACATTGACCAGAATTTAACAAACTCTTCCAGACATAAAACATAGATACACCTGCACACTCCCTCTTTCCCCATTCACAATAACTTGTAAGAACAGGGGCTACCACAAATAATTTAGAATGCTCCAGGGATCTAAACTGGATCCTGACTTCAGATGTAGACAAAAATGCTGGAGAAACTCAGCGGGTGAGGCAGCATCTATGGAGCGAAGGAAATAAGCAAAGTTTCGGGTCGAAACCCTTCTCCAATCTGAGTTTTTCCACCATTTTTGTCTGCCTTCAATTTTCCAGCATCTGCAGTTCCTTCTTAAACATCCTGACTTCAGATGCTGTCCGTGTGGAGTTTGCACATACTCTCTGTGACAGACAGCATGGTGAACCAGATCCTGTCCAAGGATTCCTGAAGGCTGTAGCACAGGTGGATAAGGTGATAAAGAAGGTAGACAGGGTAATTGCCTTCATTAGCCAGGGCACAAAATACAAGAGCAGGGAGAGTATGGAGCAACTATATCACACATACCCTCACCGATGTCGCCCGCGTCCCACAGTTCCGTTCTTGCTTCCCTTCTCCCCAGGTGGGGCAAGGGTAGAATTCTGAAGATAGATACAAAATGCTGGAGTAACTCAGCGGGGCAAGCAGTATCTCTGCAGAGAAGGAGTGGGCGACGTTTCGAGTCGAGACCCTTCTTCAGCGGCTGCCTCCAGCATTTTGTGTCTATCTTCGGTGCAAACCGCCATCTGCAGTTCCTTCCTGCGCAAGGGTGGAATTCTCCTGGTTCTCATCTTCCTCCCCAGCAGCCTCTGTATCCAACACATCATTCTGCATCTTCATCCTGATCCGGGGCCTGGCACAATGAGCAGCAGCAGTGTTGCTGCCCTGCATTTGCAGAGACCTGGGTTCAATCCTGACCACAGGTGCTGTCGTTACAGACATTCTCCCTGCATCCATGTAGGTTTTCTCTGGGTGCTTCAGTTTCCTCTCACACTCCAAAGACATGCAGATTTTAAGGTCCATTGGCTTTGGCAAAAGAAATGTTAAATTGCCCCTAGTGTGTAGGATATTGCGAGTGTACAGGGTAATTACTGGTCGCTGCAGATTCGGTGGGCGGTAGGACCTATTTCCACGCTGTATCTCTTAAGTCAGTCACATCTTATCATCCCCACCGCTTTCTGCTGTCTGTCCATTTCCACCACAGAAGTTCCAAATTCTTCGTGTTTTGCTAGTTTCCAGCATCTTCATAAGTGATAGGAGCAGAAATAGGCCTTTTGGCCCCACAAGGCTACTCTGTCATTCAATCATGGCTGATCTATCTATCTTTCCCTCTCAACCCCACGTGTTTTGTCTACACCATGCACTGCCTGATGGGACAGTGAAAGCAAACATAACTAAAACATTCAATAATTTAGATGAGCACTTGAAGTACCCTGGCATAAGAAAGGTGCAGGAGAAGTGTTGGGAAATGGGATTAATATAGATAGGTACTTAAATATAGTGGGCCAAATGGCTGCCACCTATGTTGTATGACAACTCTTGAAGCATTTACCCATCCCAGTTTTATATTTCATAGTTTCCAAGACACATTACAAACCTACAGAATCCAAGAACCACTAAACTTCAGGATGCGCGTGTCTTTAGAAACTCTTTAAACAAAATCAAATGTGACGTAGTCTTGTTAAGAATACTGTTTGTGCTTGTTCCATTATCAGTCGATCTTCAGCTTGATGCCAAACCAAAGTAAACGCCACAAACAAGTTGGGCAGTTGTATCTGGCAGTTATGCAGCGCGAGAGACAAAAGACCATCAGATCCTCGAAAACCAGTATAGGAGCTACTGTATTTTCATTCTGTTCCCCACTGGTGTTGGTCTGAATCCAATACAGGCTGCCGATCACTTCCATCTGTCGATCGGGTTCTCCAACATAAATAACCAGAAGCCATCCATGCTTACTGGTAACATCCTCAAGCGAACGGTTCAAATAAATCAAACAAATCGCATCCTGTCATGATATGTCAAACGTTAGTCGGTTCTTGTTTAGTCGGATACATTCAAATAAATCAAACACTCTGTCTCACTAGCATCCATAGTGATTCATGATAGGGAAACATTGTAAAATCTAAATCCTTGTCCGTAGCGTTCGGACCTGCAGGGACACAAAGAGTGAAGCTCCACCCTCACACACCTGCTTGCAGATTCACACAAAGTAAAACTCACCGGATTTGAAATCAGTAGAGTTCTTGTTTATCGGACTACATTTCTGAAAGACTCCCGTCAGCACTCCGGCTCGAAACTCTTTTTAACCCGTGATATCCATACAGGTGGGGGTTAGGTTTGCCTGTGACAGTACACTCTGTCATCACTAGGACACATTACCATTGATCTCCAGAGTCATCTGAGTTCCTCTTTAACATGGTATCTAGCTAGGGAGCAGGGACAGTAACTCGGTAACAGATTTTAAATCCTTGTCGTTTTCCTCCCACATTCCAAAGACAGCGTTCGGCACGAGTGTAGATGCATGGTGGTACAGCGGCAACTCGTGCAGTTTCCAGGGTGTAATGCCGCTGCAGTGTGATTATAATCTGAATTGCCATCACTAGATGTCAAACGGAAGAGGCTGAAAGAATCTCTGCAGGATAGTAGTTGAGGCCAGTTCATTGGCTAATATTTATGACCTGGTGGTCTCATACCACAGAGAACAGACAATGAGCTTTGTTTGATGTGGCCCTTGTTGCTAAGGGGATCAGAGGGTATGGAGAGAAGGCAGGTATCCTTGTGCTTCTTGGGGGGATAGCACAAGTGAGTTGGATGATCAGCCATGATAGGTTCATGGCAGTGCTGTTGAGCCGATGGCGGCTACTTTCTGCATTGGGCATTTTGGGTCGAAGTCGCTTGGGCTGAATGGCCTACTCCTGCACCAATGTTTGGCCTAATGTTTAACTATGTAGCATGGTCTTGGCACCGTTACTCATGATTGGTCAAGGAGAGGGGTCTTGGCCAAATTGTTTACTACCTGCTAGACTGTTTCTTTGCTTAATGGAACTGTTTCCCACCAAGTGCTTTCTATCAAAACTATGTTTAACAGGGAACTGTTATTCAATGTATTTTGTCACCCTTATTGATAATTGGCTTGTAGAGGTTGCCTCCCCCCATGTATTTCGTGCCAAGGGTCCGTGAGGGTATAGTATAGAAGAGGGGAGAGCACATTGGGGTGTGCCGATCCTCTAGGATAGTGCATGGGAGTGTGCTGGTCTTCTGGAGTTGTTCTATTCGCATGAGGCTGAAGGGCTTGAACGAGTAGAGACAAGGATCGGACCCGTGATATTGGACTAGGTATTGTATTGGTGATGTATAATAAAAGAGAGCTGATTACGTATTCGGTGTTTGACTGAACCAGACTACGGGGGTAAGATGAGGACCGGAATTACATTTGTAAAGAATTATGAAACTCTCTAGTTAAATTGGCTCCCACCCCCTATTTCTTGCATTAATAGCTCTAGTTATTTCAGAAAATTAGATTCAAAGTTAACCATGTTTAATTAAATAGCTAATTCTATTACCCTTTGCTAAAATTGTTTCACTGGGGATTTGTGTATAGATGGTTGTTGCTGCTTTATTCCGTGAGAAAGGAGTGGCTTTTCTTCCCAAAGGTTTCTACCTTTACTTTCGTTTAGTTTAGAGATACAGCATGGAAACAGGCCCTTCAACCCACTGACTCCAAGCCGACCAGCGATCCCCGCACACTAAAGGGCCTGTCCCAGCAGCATGCAACTCCATGGATGAGCGCGACCTAACGTGGTCGCTTGGGCCGTCCGGCGTCGCGGGGCCGGTCCCACTTCGATCGCCGGAGCCGTGCGGAATTGTGCGGAGTTCGTCCCGACATCGCGCGGGGCTCCGAAAAACTGACCATGTTCAAAAATTCCGCGCGGCAACGGCTTGTCGGCTCGCAGTCGCCTCGACGCATTACACACCGCCTCGACGTGCGTGCCTCCGTGACCCTCTCTGTAGGTGCCTCCGTGACCTTCTCTGTGCCCCTCTCTGTGTGTCCCTCTTCTGTCCTGGCGAACTTACCTTTAAGACTTCGCTCCAAGTTCGCCTCACTTTGCGCCGCGTTGCGCCACTCACCCCACCTCCGCGCGGCCCCCGCTGCCGGTTTGGTCGCGCTCTTCGCACGCAGGCGCATGCTGTTGGGAACGGCCCTGTACAGGGATCAGCCGACCTCCGCGCGGCCCCCGCTGCCGGTTTGATCGCGCTCACCGCACGGAGTCGGATGCTGGTAGGACAGGCCCTTAACTCTTTCCAACACACTGGGAACAATTTACATTTATGTCAATCTAATTAGCCGGCAAACCTGTATGTCTTTGGAGCGCGGGTGGAAACCGGAGAAATCCCAGAGAAAACCCACGCAGGTCACGGGGAGAACGTACAAACTCTGCACAGACAGCACCCAGGCAGCAGGATCGAACCCGGGTCTCCGGCGCTGTAAGGCAGCAACTTAAACGCTGCGCAGAGGTGCCGTTCTAATCAAGAGCAAATTTATTCATGTCTAAAAGCTCATGGCAAAGAATTATTGGCTAGGCAATTTATATAAGTAGCTTAATCAATAAAGATAGCAATACAAGTATTTTTTTTTTAATAATGGGGAATGGAGGAAGGCTGGGCTATTGCAGAATGTATTCGAGCTATCACCAAAATAAACCAGTTGGTCAGTCTGCAATGATACAAGACAGTATTCTTGCATAGCAATCTCAAAAAGGTAGTTGCATCCTGCATCAGTGCATGGAATTACCATGTCAATGCTTGTCATGTCAATGCATGAGGAGCTCAGTTATCAGGTACTAAAAAACCAGCAACATTTCAGCAGGGAGTAGGCAGGTCTGACAACAAGGCAGTGTAGAGGGAGTAGCTGAGCAGACGCTTCATTAACCAGAGCGCTTGTCAGATAGTCAAGCTTTTACAGTTCACGTTACGCTGCTTTGAAGTTTTAGCTGTCTGGAGAAGGTGGATAGAAAGCAGAGTATGATGTGCTTCTGTTCACAAAGAGAGTTTTCACCATTAGATACAGGCATCAACAAAACACTGAAGTTAAGTTTTATATAGCGAGACATCTCTATGGCCGCACAATAGAAATAACAGACAAGGGCAGGGGAAACTTTTCAGGTCGCTCTGCAGCCTAGCATCGTGGAGCTGGAGGCCTTGCTCGGGACTGACTTTGAGCCGCACCGCGGGGCATGGACTTACCATCAAAGCCGATTCCTTGCCTGGGATCGATGCTCCAACCACGGCCCGTGGACTTTACATCAAGGAGCTCGCAGTCTCGGGTTGAGACCGACGTCGGGAAGCTCCAAAAGTCGCACGACATTCGACCAGCCCCGACCCGAGGTAGATCGCCCGATATGGGGGAGCCGAGATTCCCCACCAATGCAGGAGCTTGATTGCCCCAACGAGGAGGCCCCCCCCCCCGCCGGCTACGGTGGTAAGAATCTCCCGAGGAGGCCCCCGACCGCTGGAGGACAAAGAAGGGAGAGATTGAACTTTTTTTCACCTTCCATCACTGTGAGGAATGTGGAGGAGTCACTGTGGTGGATGTTTATATTAAAATGTATTTTCTGTGTTCTGTTGCTTTTTATTGGTATGACTGTATGCCAAATCAAATTCCTCATGGGTTGCAAAACATACTTGGCTAATAAAGTATGATTATGATTATGAAAATGCTCGGCAGCTAAAAAGAACAAATTTAACATTCGAGGTTGAAGACTCGTCAGACAAAAGCAATGTGACCTGTGATGTTAACTCTGTTCCTCTTTCCATAAAATCTAACATTGAAGCACGCAAGGAGACAGAGAGGGAGATTACTAAACGGTCAAAGGTAGCAACATCTTAAGATGAAAAACAGACAGAGAGGCTTGCCACAGGCATTTCAGTATCGAGACACTTGGCAGTTGCAGTAATTAAAAATGATCAAGAGATCAACATGGAAGCAGCCCAGAAGATTGGAAGGTGGGGGGGTTTAGGATGGGAATTTCAAATGTTGGCCCAAAGTGATTAAAACAATAGGCTGGAAATAGAGAGGCATTCACAAGATGGAGAATGAACAACTCGACTAAACGTAGCTTGCAGGTCATAAACAATAGCGCTCCTATCCTATTTATCTCTGGCCAGCAATCCTTGCTGTGCACCATTCTACCAGGACACAGATTCAACAGTCTGAACAAGCCGTCACGCTGTACAGTTTCTGCAGCATGTTGGTAGATTCGATACTCTCTCCGCGCGGAACACACGTTTGGGTGTGGCTAGAGGATCAGCTGCTACAAAAGACGCAGCAAGTTTTGACTTGCACAACTCATTAGGGTTTCTTCCTTTGCTTTGGACAAAGGCTTGCTTCAAAAACTAGCTCCAGACAAATACAAATTCTTTGTTTTCCAAAGATTTGAATATACCAGGTGCTTAATGACGACATGCTTAATTGGGCCAGGGCTTCCTCCATTTGAAAAGGGAAGAGTTAATCCCTTGGAAAAGAAACCTGAAAACGCTTTTGGCTTCACTCATTTCTTCCAACAGACCATGAAAATTCCATGCATTAGTGAAACCAGTTGTTCAAAGAATTGAGCAGTAGCAAATAAAACAGCATATGTTAGCATTAACACTGTGTAGATTGGATTGTAGATAATGACAAGAAACAAATCAAGAATTAATAGTGCAGCATTTTGAAAGAAAAGCATTGGGACACGTGTGGCCTTGCCCGTGCTGTCCTGAGCCAACCTCAGCTGCAATGAACCAGGCGTGTTGCACGTGCATGCACACTTGCATTGATACTTGACTGGCTGACAGGAGTGTGGTTGCATGTTTCCCCAAAGCAAGTTCCAATCACACTCATGGAACATCAACCAACCCAGGAGAAGGAAGGGAGTGCATTCTCCTAACCAAGTCAACCAAGGAAGAAAGGCCACGTATGTTTACAGGAGCTTCCAATGGATTCAATGCAGATATGCACACAGCAATCCCTTGCAAGCATCAATGTGATAATTAATAGGTAATCTGCTTTTGTGATGTTAGAGGGTTCCCTCTCTCTCTCTCTCTCTGGGGCATGTGGGAGTATCGGTCTTGGGAATCTTCCTCAGCCCCCTGGGGTGACAAACAGGACTTAATGCCTGGTTTGGAAGATGGTACCTTCTTCAGAGCCTTGATTACACAGCCAGCTCTGAAGAGCGGCACTTAAGGCGAGATCCCAATCATTCAAACAACCACACAAAGTGGGACAAGACTGTAATTAAAGCAGATGTGAACAAAAGCATTATTCTTTCTTCTTGAAGCTCAAGACCAGGTAGCCAAAGCAGCTTAACTGATTAGCACCCAATCTACAATTGGGGTGGCACAGGGCAGCACTTGATTAGTGGGCTTACTGCGCTTACAGCACCAGAGACCAGGGTTCAATCCTGACAACGGGTGCTGGCTGTGCAGGGTTTGTACGTTCTCCCTGATATGGATTTTCTCCGAGATCTTCGGTTTCCTCCCACACGCCAAAGACATACAGGTTTGTAGGTCGATTGGCTAGGTATAAATGTAAATTGTCCCTAGTGTGTAGGAGAGTGTTACTGTGCGGGAATCGGTGGTCGGTGTGGCCTCGGTGGGCCGAAGGGCTTGCTCCCGCACTGTATCTCCAAACAAAACTAAGCTATCCGTTCCCTCCACAAGAGACACATGTCCTGTGTGCATCACCTGCAAAATGCAGTTACTCAACCAGGCGACTCCAGCAGGATCTCCTTAACTTTCAACCACTACCAACGAGGTGCACAGGAGCAGCTTTAACAATTCCAAAGGAAATGGGCAAAATACTCCCAGTTGAATTATTCTCCTTTGCTACTGATGGCAAATTATACGGATGGAGATGGGGAAAATTTTGGAGCGAAAAACAAGAAAACAAAATCACAATTTTCAGAAAGAGGGGACAGCAAAATGAGCTGACCAACTGCGCCACGTCTTTCAAGGTTGCTTTCTCTCCACCTGCACACATTCCCCTCAAGACACCCCTCGGTGAGAATCTCCTTGCAACTGTGACGCAGCAGAGATGGTCAACACTTGACAACATATGGCAGCCCTGGGCACAGGTCCAAATCCCAGCGTTCTGCGCCCTGTTACATGGTCACGTAGAGTGAGGTAACACTATTTTACAAGGTCATTGCTGAAAACTGCAATTAATAAAACTGCAACCATTTCCATAAACAAGAATAAGCAATAGAGTCAACAGAGGCCCATCTGTCCTTTCTTATTTTTAATCACTACATGTCAATCAATTATTAATATAAGGACCGTCTAAAGTATGACTGACCTTGCTTTTGCGAGTCACTTGAGTCTGCGTCTGGTATCAGAAACGACTCAAAGTTTAAATGAATGTACGATTCATACCTCAGAATGTGCTTTTATTGTCAAAGTGGTCCAATGCAGAGTGGAGAGCCTGCAAGATCGTATCCCACGTGCATCTAATGTGGCAGTAGGGAAATTGTAGCGGATCTGACCAAGGTTGGAGTTGATATGCGCCATAACCTGAAGAACCATGGACTGATCTTCGTCACAAATTCAAGAAACAAAATTCATGAACTACTGTACTTCACCCAATTCAATCTCACAAAAGCATTCAACTCCATCAATTAGGGGGGATTATTTAAAATGTCACAAGATCCGCAAAACTTTCTTCATCAACAGGCCGGTGGCGGAGAGAATCACCAACATCAAGTTCCAGGGCGTGTACGTCTCTGAAGATCTGCCCTGGACCCAGCACACTGGTGCAATCATAAAGAGAGCCTGCCAACGCCATTACTTCTTTAAAAGATTGAGGAGGTTCAGTATTTCCAAGCTTTCTTGAACTTCTACGGGTGTATGGTAGAGAGCATAGGTTGCAACATGGCCTGGTTCAGCGATTCGATTGCTAGGAAATAAAGGAGATTACAAAAAGTGGTGGACACCCCCGAGTCCATCATGGATACTGACCTCCCACCATCGAAGGGATCTACAAGAGGCACTGCATTATAAAGGTAGCCGACATCATCAAGGACCCACATCATCCTGGCTGCACTCTCATTTAATTCCTACCTTTGGGAAGAAGTTTTAGGAGTCTGAAAACCATGACCTCCAGGTTCAGGAACAGCTCCTTCAATATCAACTACAAACTACAAACGCCAACTAAACTTCAAACTACAGGGCTGTCTTGGTCGCATTAGGGTCTTTGGATATTTGTTTTGTTTTGCATTAATGTTTTTTTTTAATTTATTGAACATTTTTTCCTTATCATATTATCTATTGAGTAGCAGTTTGCAGACCTGTTACGCTGCTGCAAGTAAGAATTTCATTGTTCTCTTTCGGGTACATATGACAATTAAACACTCTTGATATTTGATCTGACAGATCCCAAATCCGTAACTCTGGGAGACAGTTGAGGAGGATCCTTGTGCCAACTTTCTCCGTGGCAGACAACAGGAAAAGTCCCCTGATGCTGCCATAATTGGGCTTGTCGCTTGACTTATTGAGTTTAAGGTCATAAGTTCATAAAAAAACAGTAGAATTGAGTAGAATTAGGCCATTTGGCCTATCAAGTTTACTCCGTCATTCAATCATGGCTGATCTATCTCTCCCTCCTAACCCCATAATCTTTCCTTCTCCCCATAGCCTCTGACACTTGTACTAATCAAGAATTTTCTGCCTTAAAAATATCCACTGACTGGCCTCTACAGCCTTCTGTGACAAAGAATTCCACAGATTCACCACACTATGACTAAAGAAATTTCTCCTCATCTCCTTCCTAAAAGAACATCCTTTAATTCTGAGGCTATGATGTCTAGTTCTAGACTCTCCAGCCAACGGAAACATCCTCTCCACATCCACTCTATCCGAGCCTTTCACTATTCTGTATGTTTCAATGAGGTCCCCCCTCGTTCTTCTAAACTCCAGCGAGTACAGGCCCAGTGCCGACAAACGCTCATCATAGGTTAACCTACTCATTCTTGTAAACAGTTACAGTTTGTTACGGTCAGAATGTTACGGTTAGACCGTCGTGGAGGTCTCCTGGCAAATGTTCATCTGCCCAAAATGGGAGAGATGAGATCATGAATTTCTTCTGGAAACACTTCACAGAACTTCAGCAGGAATGTTATCAGCTGCAGAGACCCACGACCCCCAACCAACAGGATCTGCAGAGAAAACAGTAACCGGAGTCCACCATAATCATAGCTGCGTAGAACTGAAGTCACCTGAACTGCGTAGAACGTAATCTGAAGAAGGGTCTCGACCCGAACCGTCAGCCATGCTTTTCCCCCCAGAGATGCTGCTTGATCCGTTGAGTTACTCCAGCACTGTTTGTATAGCTGCGTAGAACTACTGGAGTTGAATCCCCGAAAACAAGGGGGCCGATTTGGTGACACCAAGAAACGAATTAACTGCAACGCAAGGCATTCCTCAACTGAAATCATTATTTATTAATAGAGCGACAGAGGAAGATGCTCAGGCAACTGAAGGCATGGTCCAACAAAAGAAACAAACTTGTAAGCCTAAGAGCAGATGGCAGGGAAAAATAATTTAAGATTCAGCAACTTGTTGATAATGATGACATGCGCAGATCATTCGGTGCTCTGGAAACCATCTAGTGCGGAACATGCCAGCGACAACCTGTTGCAAGCCAAGAACAGAGGAGAGCACATCAAGGGGAGGCCAGGTTAGCATCTGACGCAAGGAGCACTCTCTGCAACACCTCTCAACCAAGAATGGATCTTTGACACATGCCTTTCGCTCCATGGCATGACACCCACTGTGCTAAATCTCAATCCAACCGAAATATTGAAAGGTTTACCAGCAAGTAGCCAATAAAAATGGTACCTACTGACAGGTGAACAGGCGTACGCGTACAGGTCAGTGATTACTTTACACCAGTTGTAAACTGGCAGTGGCAACAACTTCAAGCACCTTGACTTTTAATTTCTTGGGCCCATAACATGAGGATTTAAAAGTTCCTGGAATAAGCGATAGGAGGCAAGAGAAGCCCATCTTCTGTGACCCACTACAATCTGGGTTCTATAATGCCAAGTAAAGGCAGTAATGTCCTGCACTACTCTGCCTTGGATATTGCCCCACAATATTGCCCCATTGCCCCAACACACAATTTGAATCACCACACATGCAATCTACATTTTTATGGCCGCACGCAATCAAAGGCAGACGCGATTGTACAAAGTGCCATAGGCCTTTGTGTTTACCGTGGCAATAAAGCAACCTACAAGTCAAACACATCACAAACAGCGCCAAGTCCGCAGAGGTTTTTCAGAAGGGTTGGGATATGAATGTTATCGTCAAGGTTTTTATTTATTATGCATCCGTGGTTATTCAAGAGGCGTGGTGAACCTCAGTGAACCACTGGCATCAGAGTAGGGAGAGGCAGATGGGACTCTATTTGCCAAAATGAGATAGCACACTGCAGATTAGATAAGACATGGCCAATCAGTTCACCTGCATTAGCACTCTCTCTCTCTATCGCTCTGCACAGTGGCTGGTGCCTACACAGGTTCCTTGGGATGGCTGTTGGCCCATCTCATCTTGGAGGCCATATCTCTGTGCAAGGGCAGGCCGTGGGTGTGTGCACCTCATCCTATCACTAGTGGAACGGTGGGTAATTGTGACCAATAAGCAGCTTCACAGCGAAACTGCCTGTGGCGGAACCTTCTCCAATCCCCACACTACAAAATAATTTATCAGCAAACACCTACTCATAGAATCCCACATGCAAACGCATGCAACTTGAAGACTAATGGTCTTCAACTGGCATCATCCAAATTGTGTCGGAAGGAACTGCAGATTCCGGTTTAAACCGAAGATAGACACAAAAAGCTGGAGAAACTAAGTGGGTCAGACAGCATCTCTGGAGAGAAGGAATAGGTGACATTGCGGGTCGAGACCCTTCTTCTGAAGAAATGTCGCCTATTCCTTTTCTCCAGAGATGCTGTCTGACCCACTGAGTTACTCGAGCGTTTTGTGTCTATCTTCATCCAAACTGTGCCAATCAATGGGGTACGCGGGAAGCAATGCCACAGACGGCCAATCCTGTACTCCATTAACCACTGCGTTGTAGCCAGCCTCATCTCACCAACGCAAACACATGACCACACTCTCACCAACACAAACATATGACCATACATGCACTCAAGAACGGCACAAACTATGGCAGGATTCAAGCATCACTTGTACTTCCTATAAAATGAAAGCCAGAGACAAAGCAAGCTCTGCCATCTTCACTCCGTGGGTACAGAATACAGTTTCCCTTAGATAAACACTCACAACAAGCCAATGCATTTCACAGACCAAGTCCAAGTCACTGCAATCATCAACTTACTCACAAGTAAGATGCCTAAAACATCAGCAAAATTCTTAATTAATTTTGCATTCTTAAGTTCTGATTGAGGAATAAATTGGCCAGAGTGACCAAGGAAAAGAGGCCTGCTTTTCTAATGCTAGACACCCCCTTCTTTGCAGATTAGTCCCTTGCATATTAGCTGGCGATGTATCTCAGCCCCTGTACTCTGAATGGCTCCGGAGTCCTCTAATTCACAGGGGCTTCTGTCAACTTCTAATGACATCTCTCAATCCCTCTCTCTCTCTCTCTCTCTCAAGAAAAATCTAATGTCAGCCACAATCAAGTCCTTTGGTGAAATGAATACCTGAGTTGCTGACGATCTGAAAAGTCTTTCATTCACTTATCTTCAGTCTCTGAGACGCGATGCATGGTTCAATGGGTTAGCTCAATACAGGTTGCACGTGCTAATCCTCTCGAAGATAAATCTGAAGGGGTAGGTTGGTGCAGCGTCTAACCATCAACACATATGGGGTAGCACAGTGGCGTAACAGGTGCCTCACAACTGCAGGTTCAATCCCAACCTTAGTCAGTCTGTGTGCAATTTGCATGTTCTCTCCGTGACTGTGTGGGTTTCCTCTGAGTGATCTGGTTTCCCCCCACATCCCAAAGACGTGCAGGTTGAGTGATCAACTAACACTAACTTGGCCATAGTATGTAGGCGAGGTGGAATATAGGGGAGTTAATGGGAATGTGGGTGGAAGATATGGGTGCTTGATATAACGCAATGGTCTCGTTGAACCAAAGGACCTGTTTACATGTCATTATCGCCTCAACTTATGTTATTGCCCTGTATAATCCAAATGAAACAACGGCACCAATGTGGTTGATCTCCAGTTGTTTGGCTTTATTCACAAGTAGAAATACAAAAGTAGAGCCTCTGGTCTTTCTAGATTATCCCACACTATTTATAACATTTGGTGCCTTGGAGACCCCTCTCCATACTGCCTACCCAAATAACACCAAAAAAGGACCGATTTTGGCTCAGGAGGTGGAACCCATTCCAGGAAATCAGCCTCAATCCTTATTATTATAGTTTTGCCAAACACACTAAGGGAAATTGACAGTGGCCTATTAACGCACCACCCCACAGACCTTTGGAGTGTGGTAGGAAACCAGAGCACCCAGAGGGAAGGGTGAGAAGGCTGTGGAGGCCAAGTCAGTGGATATTTTTAAGCCAGAGATAGTTAGATTCTTGATTTGTACAGGTGTCAGAGGTTAATGGGAGAAGGCAGGAGAGTGGGGTTAGGAGGGAGAGATAGATCAGCCATGATTGAATGGCGGAGTAGACAATGGGCGAACTGGCCAAATTTTACTCCTAATCCGTATGGCCTTATGAAACCCACGGGGACACAGTTCGAACAACCAAATTCCACACAGTCGTCACTAGGGAAAAATGGAGAACATGATAACTCCACACCGACAGCACTGGGGCAACAGAGTTGCAAGGCAGCAGCTCCACCCGCTGCACCACTAATTGATGGAAATAGCACAGAAACAAGGACAAGCTGATAAACACATGGAAAATCATAGGAAGGTGTCTTGAAAGGGTAAGATGAAACAGTACTGGGGACGGCCATGAGTGGAGTGGTGAAATGACTTACTTCTGTGCTAGACATCCTATATCTTTTCTACATAATGAATGGACATTTGGCATCTAGCTAAGAAATGGAAATGGAGCTTCAGTTTAAAGTCTCACCTAACAGATGGCCTTTAGTGCTCTCGATCCTCTGATGAAGGCCCCTCCATTGACAAAGGTTCTATTACCAAAGAAGCACTGTCCCCACTCCTCGTTCAAGATAACAGTCAATTTTGCAAAGCTTTCATTGACTTAAATATGACGTTCGAGTCATGACGATACCAGCTGATATTTTCTCTGATCCTACAGCGCATTGCAGCCCCATTTCTCTTCAGCCCGTTCGAGAGGCAACAGCTACCTCCTGCTACTGTTGCGCCGACCCTTGGTCTCCCATTTGTTTAAACCGCTTTCCCTGTTTCCCAACTCAAGCCTCAGCACCCACTGCTTCCTCTCCAGTGTCTATCTTGCTGAACCTGCACTGGTTTGAAGCCTGAAGTTAGAGGTAAAAGGCGTGCAATATACAAAGCAATTTTCACAGCCTTTTCGGGACATCCTGGATCGCAAATAACTGGTCACATAGGGAACAGTCAATGACCGGTTGGCAGGACCTCACCCGGTAAACGGCCCGAAGGCTTGTCGGTCCGGGAGGGAGCTGGAAAAGTCAGGCGGTAGGAGGGTGAACTAGGGTAATGCTTCCAGCACCCTCAAGATCGGCTACAGGAGGTGCCCCCGGGACACATAGACGGCCACAGATGAGGATAGACACAAAAAGCTGGAGTAACTCAGCGGGACAGGCAGCATCTGACGAGAGAAGGAATGGATGACGTTTCGGGTCGAGGCCCTTCCTGGCGAGGAGAGGGTGAGTGGGAACTGCTCCAGCGCATCAAGCGTGCGGGCCGGCAGGACTTTGAATAAGGGCACCAAAAATGGCGGCGCCAACATGTGTAGAATACGCAAAGATAATTTCACCGTGCCGTCGCAAACGTGACAAATAAAGCCCATGGGAAACGCAGCATAGCCAATGACTGGTCACCTGTGATCGCTGTGCAGCCAATCTGTACAGAGGTGCTCCCACAAATTGCAACGTGTTACTAATCTTCAGGAGCACCGTTGGGCCTGTGATGCAGTGATACTGAAATGGCCGGGGCACCAAAGACAACCTGCAGCTCTTGCTCAAAATTGCGCTGAGACCTTTCACTTTAGCTTGAGAAAGCAGACGGGGCATTTTAATAAAGGCCAAGCAACACACCGACTCGAGTCAAAAATCACACGGATCAACTGCAAATATCACTATGGTAGATTGCAACATTAGTATTTCAGTTATAGATTAACCGTCAACTGCGAAATTAAACTATCGTTGACATGATGGAACAAAGTATACCATATAGTTTCTGTATGAACTATGTGCTCCAGTTGATCTTGATTCATCTATATCCATGGGCAACAGTCCTCGCTGTCTACCATGATATTCATATTGTCATCAAACTGAATTTGCAAACCACAGACTTGCTTATCCAAGTTATTTATATGTACATGACAAACAATAAATGTAAAAACACTTCACGTTGGCACAACACTGGTTACACAGACTGCCAGTCGGAGAAACAACCCGCCAGCACTATCCTCGGCCTCCTATCAACGAGCCAGTTTTGAATCCAGTTTGACAAAACACCTTGGAACCCGTTTGTCCTATCTTTCTGGGCCAGTCCACACTGAAGAAACGTCAAAAGACTAGCAGAACTCCATGTATACCACATCAATCTTCTTAGTAACCTGGAGAGTGGTGGGTGCTGCAATGGGCTGCCAGGAAAGGTGGAGCATAGCGCAGACACACAACCACCTCCTCAAGAATCTCAATCAGATTTGAGAGGTCAGATTTCCTGTGCACAATACTATGCTCCTTGGCGGGTTTCAAAATTAACAGATGGAATCGTCTCCACTTATTGAGAATAAGGGGAGAAGGTGGGGATCAGGTGTGTGAGTCCAGAATAAGTTCCAATAAAGAAGTGTACAGTGAAAAGGCTCCTTTGCCTGAACAAGTCTTGCTATCATTTAAGCAGTCGTGAAATGGGAAATGGCTCATGGAATCAGTAATGCAAAACACAAAGAAAATAGGCCAGATAGAAACATCAAAGGCATCAACACTGTTGAACATTACAGGCTGCTGGACAAACTGCTCTTGTCCCTCACTCTCTCATTTATACAAATTATTGGGGATTGCAACTTGAATGATCCCCTTTACGAACTAGGCCCAGCCATCTTCAGCTGCTTGAATTGTCAACGTCACTTTGTCAAACACCATCCGATCCAACTTGCATCAACACTGATGCCTTGCAAGGTGCCAGGGAATAACCACAACGACCCAAACACTATGCCCTGGCCTTCAGCAGAACACACTCACTCAAAGATCTATGGGCGCTCGCAAGTAGTTCGTTTTTTTAAATTTCAAACAATATTCCGAATTAAAAATATACAAAACATGAACAGTGCAAAAGCTCTTCGGCCATTCTCAGCGTGTGTACATTTAGTTGTTGATGAGTTCTGCTGATGACACATTTTGTCAGACAAACTGGGCAGATTGCTCTGGGAACCATGCCACAGGATTCATGGAGTCTTTGTCCTGCAGGATGTGCCGTGCTGACCACTGCCGATGGACCTGGTCACGGTGGCGCACCGGTAGAGTTGCTGCCTTACAGCGAATGCAGCGCCGGAGACCCCTGGTCGATCCCGATCACTACGGGTGCTGTCTGTACGGAGTTTGTACGTTCTCCCCGTGACCTGCGTGGGTTTTCTCCGAGATCTTCGGTTTCCTCCCACACTCCAAAGACGTACAGGTTTGTCCGTTAATTGGCTTGGTAAATGTAAAAATTGTCCCTAGTGGGTGTAGGATATAGTCCCGAGGAGTGATGACCACATGACAAGACAAGACTTGCAGTCAAAGGTATTTGTCTGGAAGAACCTTTTCACAGAGGTCAGATGGTGTGGCCATGTCCAGCTGACTGGCTCAGTGCAAGGCTTCGGAAGCCAAGTCCATCATTCGCAAGGCCACGGACAGGTAGAGCCTCAGCAGACACCTAGTGCCCAAGTGCTTCCTCTCTGCACACGCTGATGCAACTATACAAAGAACGTGGCCCTCAGGGTGAGGGCGACGCTGGGTTCATCATCTGCCAACGTGCGCCGTGACCTGTCGTAACCACAGTCAACACCTTTTCTGCGTCATCCATTTGACGAACATCTCTAAACGTGCCGAGGAAGTGAACCACAAGCAGTTCACTTCCTGCTAAACATGGGCACTCTGTTAAAAGATGAAGGGTTCCAGTTAAATGCAAGCACACTCAGTCAGAAGGTGGAGGCAACACATCCCAGTCCAGACCCAAATCTAGACTAAGACTCTGAAGCAATGCCAAGGAAGCAAAGATTACAGCCGTTGATTTGTGGATGAAATCTTCAATTAATGATGCCTCTGCCATCTCCGATGGACATTGGAGATCTCAAGAACAAAAAGTAAAAGGAAGACTGAAGATAATACCCCTGTATCCTAATTCCTGTTTGTTCTGCAACCAACATCAACTGCACAGGTGGAACCAGTCATCGTTTTTGGTGGGCCTTGCTCTGCATTAAGCAGCTGCCCTGTCTCCTACTTCACAACAGGAACATTTAATCAGCCAGAAAGCAGTTTGGGTTTGGGAGAGGCTCTTCGTAAATCCTTCTCTTTTTTTTCTGATCCCTCAAAGCTCTCCCTTCTCTACTAATGGTCTAGATATTACACACATGTATCGCAATGAACTATCATAACTCTAAACATTGGCACGGCGATAGAGATCAGACTTTCAAACTGCCATCCCCAAGCACACCAGATGAAGAAGCTCTTTATGCTAGAAATACAAATCTAATTACCAATATTTTTGTAATACTGAAGGCCAGTAGAAATTTATTCAAGCAAGTTTAGGGCATCTGGTTAAATTTCCCCCTGCTGCTATGCTTCTGTGCTAATTCCTCCTCAATGCAGTGTACAATTGTAATTCCCCCAGAGAGAGAGAAGATACTTTATATTCAATTTTGTTGCCTTTCCAAGATCTTCCATCTGTCTGCAGTAAACTGGGAGCACAGGAAGAGCTACAACTGAGATATACAGTACCCTCCGTAATGTTTGGGACAAAGACCCATCATTTATTTATTTGCCTCTGCACTCCACAATTTGAGATTTGTAATAGCAAAAAATCACATGTGGTTAAAGTGCACATTGTCAGATTTTATTAAAGACCATTTTTATCCATTTTGGTTTCACCACGTAAAAATTACAGCAGTGTTTATACATAGTCCCCCATTTCAGGTCACCATAATGTTTGGGACACATGGCTTCACAGGTGTTTGTAATTGCTCAGATGTGTTTAAATGCCTCCTTAATGCGGGTATAAGAGAGCTCTCAGCACCTAGTCTTTCCTCCAGTCTTTCCATCACCTTTGGAAACTTTTATTGCTGTTTATCAACGAGGACCAAAGTTGTGCCCATGAAAGTCAAATAAGCCATTATGCGACTGAGAAACAAGAATAAAACTGTTAGAGACATCAGCCAAACCTTAGGCTTACCAAAATCAACTGTTTGGAACATCATTGAGAAGGAAGAGAGCTCTGGTGAGCTTAGTAATCGCAAAGAGACTGGCAGGCCAAGGATGACATCAACAGCTGATGACAGAAGAATTCTCTCTATAATAAAGAAAAATCCCCAAACACTTGTCTGACAGATCAGAAACACTCTTCAGGAGTCAGGTGTGGATTTGTCAATGACCACTGTCCACAGATGACTTCATGAACAGAAATACAGAGGCTACACGGCAAGATGCAAACCACTGGTTAGCCGCAAAAATAGGACGGCCAGGTTACAGTTTGCCAAGAAGCACTTAAAAGAGCAACCACAGTTCTGGAGAAAAGGTCTTGTGGACAGATGAGACGAAGATTAACTTATATCAGAGTGATGTCAAGAGCAAAGTATGGAGGAGAGAAGGAGCTGCCCAAGATCCAAAGCATGCCACCTCATCTGTGAAACACGGTGGTGAGGATGTTATGGCCTGGGCACGTGGTCACAGGGAGGACATGAACACTCCACACGGAGAACACAAGTCAGGACTAAACCCAGGTTGCTGGAGTCCAGTCTACAACTCTGACAGCTGCACTACTGTACTGCCCATGTAATACCAAATTTGAAAAGAGAATAGTGGAAAAAAACAACTGTTGAAGAGTAAGAGCAGTGATGGCTACGAACCATAAAACACCATTAGATGGGGTTTATAAATCATGCACAGTGTGTCCATACACCTGCAAACGCTGCTCACAGGCACCCGGCTGTGGTGAGAAGAGCCCACATCTCGACTAGCATATCCCACCATGCCTATATATACCAGCACCAGGCAGATCTCAGAGCAGACTCTGTTCCATGGAGTCCTGTGGGCCTCAACCTGGGTTACCTCATTCCAGAATGACCGGGCCAGCCCTGAGCGTCCTCTGAGGTTTTCCCCATCTGATAACAGAAATGCCAAATTCCTTGACCCTTGCTTGTACTTCTCACTCTGTTGGAGACTTAGACTTATTCTCTGCACTGGAACGTCCGGGCTGGTCTTCAGCACCAACTGCAACGCTCCATCTTGGCTTGTGTCCCAGCCGTCTCTGCGCATACAGTTTAAAATCAGGGAAAAGGGATAGAGCAGAAGGATTTAAGGGGAGGATTTCAAAGACAAGGCACTTACTGTAATATTGGAAAACTGCCGCAAAAGGACAAGGCTTAAACGTAAATAAGAATTTGATTTTTTAGGTCAGCAGAACAGTAAAGTGGAAGTCCAACCGTGGGCAAGTGCAAGATGCAGGATAGGATGAGGAAGGGCTTGACCCGAAGCACCACCTATTCCTTTTCTCCAGAGATGCTGTCTGACCCGTTGAGTTACTCCAGCTTTTTGTGTCTATCTTGCAGGCCCCAGGTGCAGGTGCTGGCACACATGGAGGCATGTGCTGCACAACCCTGTTGCGGTTGGTCCCTGTCTGGCCTTCAATCAGAAGGCTGCACGTTTCAAGACTCACTCCTGAGACTACCCGAATAGTGAAAGGCTTGGAGAGAGTGGATGTGGAGAGTTTAAGAAGGAATTGCAGATGCTGGAAAATCGAAGGTAGACAAAAGTGCTGGAAAAACTCAGCGGGTGCAGCAGCATCTATGGAGCGAAGGAAATGGGTAACGTTTCGGGCCGAAACCCTTCTTCAGACCTGAAGAAGGCTTCTGAAGAAGGGTTTCAGCCCGAAACATCCTTCGCTCCATAGATGCTGCTGCACCCGCTGAGTTTCTCCAGCACTTTTGAGTTTCTCCAGCACTTTTGCCTATCGTGGATGCGGAGAGGATGTTTCCACTAGTGGGAGAGTCTAGGACTAGAGAGCACAGGCTCAGAATTAAAGGACATTCCTTTAGGATGGAGATAAGGAAGAATTTCTTTAGTCAGAGGGTTGTTAATCTGTGGATTTTTTTGCCACAGAGGGCTGTGGAGGCCACGTCAATTGATATTTTTAAGGCAGAGAAAGACAGATTCTTGATTAGTACGGGTGTCAGGGGTTATGGGGAGAAGGCAGGAGAATGGGGTTAGGAGGGAGAGACATATCAGCCATGACTGAATGGGAAAGTAGACTTGATGGGCTGAATGGCCTAATTCTGCTCCTATCACTTATGACATTATGAGACTCATGCCCTTAAATTGAAGCTGTCCGTCCACCACTGCGCCGATGAAATGGAAATCGTTTGGCCACAGAGATATAAACCAAGCCTCGATGCTCCCTCAAGAGCAAGTGCAGACCCCATGGCATTGTTTTCAAGAGGAACAGGAAATTGTCAAATGTGTACCCACCAATATTTATCCTTTAATCAAACTCACACTATCAGATTATCTAGTCGTCGCCAAGCTGCAGCCTGTGGGCGTTGAATATTGTTTTTCCTATTATAAGTTTCAGAGCTCTTTCGATAACTGTGGTCATGAAAGACATTTAACACAAGCCCTACCTTTAAAACTGCAAAGTCTGCAATATTCAGCCTCTTCAGAAGTGTTCCAACACAAGCCATCAGTGTCCTTGTTAACATCATTTCACACACAGACAAATTAGTAATGTGACGTGAGCAACTATTTAACAGGCCCACCAAGCTCACAACCAACCTCAGCAGAACCTCAACTCTGAATACTCATTGACTTCTGTAAACCTCACAGCCTTGCGTACCAAGAATATACCTCCCTCTGCTTAAAAATATCTAAGGAGTGAACTTTCACCATTTGTGGGAAGAGAGCAGCAAAGATACGCAACGCTCAGAGAAATATTTCCACCCGAGGGCCCATTCAACTCTGTGCTGGCTCTCAGAGCAATCCCATTTTCTCCCCCACACATGTCCATTAACAATCTCCCCAATTCTCCCACTTAGTCTGGGAGTAATACATCATGGACAATTAATCTGGCAACCAGGGATGTGGGAGGAAACCTGGAGGAAATTCATACAGTCAATGTACAAACTCCACGCCATCAGTACCCAAGGTTACAATCAAACTTGGATCACTGGAGCTGTAAGGCAGGAGTTCCACTGTGCATCTAGCTCCCCACTTCATGCTAAGAGTGATGGTTGGCAGCCAGGGAGTGAGAGAAGCTACCTCCCAACGGTAGACAAATGACAAAGACTTCATCAGCCAAGTAAAATAAGTTAAAACTCTTCTTTCCACGAGGATCCAAAAACTTGTCTTCATTCACGGGTCGATGGTGGAGAGTGTCAACAACTTCAAGTTCCTGAAGATCTGTCCTGGACCCAGAACATTGATGCAATCATAAAGAAAGCCCATCAACCCTTCTACTTCCTTAGAAGACTTGGTATGTCGATAAATATTTGCTTGAACTTCTACAGCAATGTCCACCACTTTTTGTAAACTGTGTTTACCAACCCGTTGGGCTGCTGCAAGTAAGAATGTCATTGTTCCATTTCCGTACATAAGACAATAAAACACTCTTGACATACAAACATGCTGACACTTGCAAAATGAGTACTATTGATAAAATGTTGACATTTTCAGCGACTTTATCTGATCTGAATTTGGCCACGGGTTTTTGAACCTAACCCTTCATTTCTGATTGGGCCTTATCTGTGCACATGCAAGTCCTGCCTTCAACCAAGAGGAAGCTGCGGTGAACACAGAATCTGATCACCCTGTTGGACAGACTTGCACAGAGCACCCATGCAGGTGATGATTTCTTCTGAACGGCTAAGTCCAGACAAGCTCCCATTTGCAACTCACCATCAAATGTCCTCCATGTCCGCACTTGGATAATACTGTTGATTCCAGGCAGACCCTGCTCTAATAAAACTGGTATATAGAACCTCAGTCTGACGAGAAGGGGGTGCATTATTCTCTGTTAATTGCTCCAATACAAGGCTCCCAATGAGTTATTAATATCCCTCTCCACAACAGCTTTTTGCAAATTTATATAGTAACAGTCTCACTTCCTACAATAGGATGAACGAGTTGGCCCTAAGGACCAGTTTCTGTGGTGAAATACCCATTGACTTTATAATAGTTTTAGTAACACACGGATTAGTCTTTCGGTGACATATTAGACTTTTTGACTTTAAAGATGCAGCAGTGAAACAGGGCCTTCGACACACTGAGTCAGTGTTGACCGGCAATCACCCACACACACTAGGGACAATTTACAAGCCAATTAACCTACAAACCTGGACGTCTTTGGTGTGTGGGGGGAAATCGGAGCATCTGGAGAAAACCCATATGGTCACAGGGAGAACATGCAAACTCCGTACAGGCAGCACCCGTGGTCAGGATCGAACCCGATTTCAGGCACTGTAAAGAGCAGCTATACAGCTATAGTGCACCAATCGTTATACAGCTTTATCGCTCAGAGAGCTTTTCCCTAATTTGAGTTGCGGCCAGGATGTGATAACATATGCCATCACTAAATTGGGCTCAACGGCAGATGAGGGTTTGACTTGTACATTAAGTGGTCCTACTGTTTAGAACCACCTATAGCCTTTGAGACAGATGGAAGTCAGGGCAGCATACCATTAGGTCTTCAGTGAGCACTTTGTTTTGGATGATGGTCGCAGCTCAGGTTTATTCCATTCACTGTCACTGCCAAAGCTTATGAGCCAAAAGTTAGCGTGACCAGAAACGGTTCCTTGAATCCATGCAGTGGTACCAATGGTTAGCTTGGGATTTGTGTAACTTGCACCAGCTCTCTGCTGGTGGTGGTGAGGACAACTGACATTCAACAACACCAGAAGCTTTAGTTGGAGAAGACTTGAGAATTATGGGGTCGGGCCACATGGTCATCTTCAGCACCTTGTCCTTGAGTTTAGCTGGTCAAACTAGAGAGGGGTACTCAGCACCAGAGTCTGAGAATGTAGGAGCTGAGATCTATTAAATCCTTGTCGCTGTGCACTTGAGGTTGTTATACCACGTTCTGATTTATGACTGCAGCCTTCCAAAGATGGTCACAAAAGGTCTGTGACCTGGAGTCAGACAGCACCGAAACAGTCTCTTCAGCCCAACTCAGCCATGTCAACCAAGATGCCCCATCTATGCTCGTCCCATTTGCCCGAGTGTATCCCATATTCCTCTTAACCTTTCTTATCCATGTACCTATCCAAACGTTACCCATGCTCTCTTGATTCCCCGCTCCATAGTTGACTGTGTCCCCTCCTTTTCAACACACACATCTCTTCCTTATTGCAAATTCCCCACCTTCTTCCCTTGGAAAGTGCCAGTCACCGGCAAGCTTCATTGTGAATGCAATGTCATCTGCCCACTGTGCCTGCAGCCAAAATACTCCCTGCTCAAACTGTTTACTGTGCTTGTAGAAACCCTTCCTCAATTTTGCACGATCAACCACTCCATTCAGCTCTGTGATAATATTTTACGTGGCTCCACTATTTCCCAATTGCATCTAAAGCATCTACTCCAATAGATCATACAAGTCAAGTCAAGTCAATTTTATTTCTAGAGCACATTTAAAAACAACTCTTGTTGACCAATGCTTTACATCAGGGCAGGTACTAACATGCTACATACAGTGGTACATAGATCTAACAATACATACATCAATACATACATACAGCGCTCCCTCAGAGGACCTCAAGAAACGCTTGTGAGTAGAAATAAGTTTTAAGTCTAGACTAAAAGAGTCAATGGAGTGGGTAGTTCTGATGGGAAGAGGGATGCTGTTCCACACTCTAAGTGCTGCAAAAGCGCGGTTGTCCAATATCATAATTTCAGTGTCCGTGTCGATTCTTGTCAAAAGGCAACAACTTCCTATTCCTCTCGGCACCCATTCTAAATGAACTCAAGTTACACGCATAGGTATGCCTGATGAGTTGATCTGATAACAGGCACTAATTCATGCCATATTTGTTTGACGCTGCTTGAGGTGGAACAATATCAAACATTCATTACTGTCACCATTCTCCCCAGTCTCCAAGATCGGAGCTGAAAGAACTGTACACATTCTTAAAGAAGGTTGAGGAGAGACTTTTACCAAAACTAATTAAGTTTAACGCAAATCATTATTTTGTTATCATCTTGTTCAAGTATTCTAGAATCTATCTCAGCGTCGGTGTTGACATGTCACAGACTTCAAATGTGCTTGAGTTTGTTGCAGCCCAGCTTGGAGGACAGAGTACAGAGTCTGCTGCAAGTAGTTCTGCAGCACGATACAAAGAAAAGCTGCTCTGGCAATGTGAGAAAGTGAGAAGTAGAAACGTAATAGACTGCTTGAGCAAAACACGAAATGTTGGAGGAACTCAGCAGGTCAGGCACATCTGGGGAGGGAATGGACGTGATGTTTCTGGCCAAGACACATCTTCAGACTAAAGTAAGAGAAGTAGGCTGATGAGTGAGTATGGCATTCATATAGAGTAATCTTGAGATAGTATAAGCTTGCAAACCCAAGAAAGAGAGGAGCGTGCAACTTCACCCTTGCCATTTAATAAGATGATAACTGATCCAAATGTAACCTTAACTGAGCATTCCTGTCTACTTGTGGTAACCTTTCACTCCATTCATTACCAAATATCCACCTTATTTTGCTTTAGTACTGGAGGTTTGGGAGGAATGGTGTACCATAGGGAATGAAGCTGCGATCCTTGCTGTTTTTATATAGTGACTTGCATGCGAATGTTATGATAGATGGAAGGAAGCATGATCAGTAAGGTGACAGAAATCATGAAAACATTGGTGTGTTGATATTCAGGAGGATAGTCGTAGGCTACAGAATGGTACTGATCAGATGGTAAATTTGGGCAGGACAAAATTTTAATTTAGTTGAGAGATACAGCGCGGAAATAGGCCCTTCGGCCCACCGGGTCCGCACCAACCAGCGATCCCCGCATATTAACATTATCCTACACACACTAGGGACAATTTTTTTTTACCAAGCCAATTAACCTACATACCTACACTCCTTTGGAGTGTGGGAGGAAACCGATGATCTCGGAGAAAATGCATGCAGGTCACGGAGAGAATGTACAAACTCCGTACAGACAGCACCCGTAGTCTGGATCGAACCCAGGTCTCTGGCACTGCATTCGCGGCTAGGCAGCAACTCTACCGCTGCGCCACCCTTCTAGATGTGTGAAGTAATGCATTTTGGAGGACAGGTCTAATAAAGGTATGACATACAACATGAATGGTTGGCCCTACTGAGTATTGAGGAAAGGGGATCGTTGCGTACTAGTTCAAATATCCCTGAAAGTAGCAGCACAGATAAACACGGCGGTGAAAGCTGCATATGAGATGCTTCCCATCATTAGCCAGGGAATAGGGCAGGCAGGTCTTGAAATAACTATATAAAGCATTGGTTAAGCCTCAGATGGAATATTGTGAGCACTTTGGCTCACCACACTGAAAGGAGGACAGAATGCACTGGAGAAGACTCACCATGATGTCTCCTAGGCTGGAATATTTCAGTTATGATGAAGACTGGATAAGGTGGGGTTTATTTTCTTGAGAGCAGGAACAGGCTGAGGAATATCTGACAGAGGTATAAAACAAATCCCGAGGCATATAGATCGGCTGGTCAGAGATAAATCTTTCCCTGCTGAAGAGAGGTCCAAGAATGTTTCTGAAAAGGTTCAGAGGGGATCCAAGGAAAACATTTCACCCAGAGAGTGACAGTAATCTGGATGTTTTGCATGAGAAGGTGGTGGAAGCAGGGACTTAAACAACATTTAAGAATCACCTGGAAATGGCATGGTAAATAAGTGCTAGTAAAGGGTACACAAAAGGCTGGAGAAACTCAGCGGGTGCAGCAGCATCTAAGGAGCAAAGGAGATAGGCGACGTTGCGGGCCAAAACCCTTCTTCTTTCACAACCTCCTTTGAAGAAGTGCTAGCAAATGTATGGTGTAGGTCGGTACATGGCCGGCATGGATATGATGAACCAAAAGGCCTAATTCTGAGGTATATATTAAAGCACTCTGCTTCTGCTGCTCTTTAGGGAATGGGGTTCCAAAGACTCAGCCCTCTGAGAGGAAAAAAAAGCTTCTGTCTTAAATGGTTGTCCCTTTATTTTGTAGCAGTGATCCCAAGTCCCTTCACAACACCTCTTACACAGCGAGAACATAGAGAGATGCCTAATAACAGATTTATCCCCGAGATGGATATGGAACCACTAATGAGAAAGGAACCAATCAACAACGCCGCACGTTCGTCAGATCTCGGACCAGTGACAATGCAAGAGATGCAGATAAGAAAACCACTCAACAGACTGAACATTTAACTGCTTTTTTGTACATGAAACACTTCTGCAAAGAGAGAAAGTAGTGCGCTGTATTTGCACATAAATATATAAACGAGTCAATACATGACCATATTGCATGCACGATATCCTGCGTCACACAATGTTTGATGTGGTAAATCATGCATGCGATACAAGTCCATGTGTTATTTGCTATTAGTCTACAGTGAAGTACACAGCAATGTTTGGACGCTCTGAAGATCACTGTGGATATCAGCTGCCAACAAAAAACCCGGCCCGCAGACTACTTCCGAATGCATTACACTCTCCTCCAAGACCATTCTATAAATCGGACTATTGGACCACACGTATAAACATTTTCTCATTGTACCTCTACAACTTTGCATCCATTTTTTTTTCTGTTCTGACTGTGAGGTTTAGCTGGAACACTTCTTCTACATTCAGGATACCACACTGACGCAACTCACTGCTAATTTTAGTCTAACGTTATCATGATCAAAAAGATCCCAAACCATTCATGTGCTGCCTATCTTTACATTTAACCTTTCAGCATTCATACAGATAACCCACAAGAAACAGAACAAAGCATGAATGCACAGTTCAGGAGGAGAACAACAGGAAAATTAGACTACTAAAGGCATCAAAACATGAATAGGTCTTTCAAGCGTGCATTGGCTGGTGTTTGACTCTCATTCTGCTTTGCAAATGCTGACCTTGCGAGTTTAGCGCCTACTGAAAGCAAGAAAAGTCCCTGCAACCTCGCCAACACAATTACTTATCCTCGGAATCTTTCAAGAAGCCAGTCGTGTCAAAGTAGAAAAGCAGAACAAGTCACCGTTACACAGAATAGCTCAACTGCACATTTATTTCTCTGGAGTTTCTTCAAAGGAAAAAAAAAAAAAATGTACAAAAATAAAATCTTTCTGTAAACAGAATCAAAAGCCAAGTTTCTGCACTTTCATCTAACTGCACCTTGGGCTCTGTGCAGGAGGCACTAACTGAATGAGGCTACAGTCCCCAATTTGGGACGGTTCAGATTGGACTGGAGAAACTGTTGGACACGGAAGAAGAACCTTTCAAGATAAAGATTTAAAATAGGGCCCAACATCATACAGATATATGGGTGTCCAGAAATATATTAAGTACTCTTGCTTGCTCAGTAGCTTTGTCCAGACTCATTATTGATGACATACATACACTGTAGTTTATGACACTAATCATAAACTACACTTATTTCTTGATTTTCAAATTTTCAATTTGTGAGTGTTTGCTGCAATTCCACTGACTATTTTTTGCTACAACAAAGAATTGGTCATTCCTTGCACGTTAGAACACAGCACAGGTCACCTCTCCTTTCAAATTTACTAAATTCTATTAAACAAAATGTTTTCCAGAAGGATACCCTTTTCATAAATCTAGGAATTTTTGTAATCAGTGAAACTAACGCTTGCTCATCTACAGGTTCATGCAGAGAAATGTATCCCACATGTACAAGAAAGAACTGCAGATGCTGGTTTACACCGAAGATAGACGCAAAATGCTGGAGTAACTCAGCAGGACAGGCAGCATCTCCGGATAGAATGAATGGGTGGCATTTTGGGTCGAGACCCTTCTTCGGAATTTCTTCTGAAGAAGGGTCTCGACCGAAACGTCACCCATTCCTTCTTCCCAGAGAAGATGCCTGTCCCACTGAGTTACTCCAGCATTTTGTGTCTACCATATCCCACATGTTCCCAAACACATTGCCTCCTGAACTAGTCAGTTTAAAATTATTACATGGCTTGGGATAATCCAATTTGTTTTAGCACCTGTCTGCTGACTTGAAATTGTTGGCAAGCCAATCATAGGTGTCCACTGGTAACTTACCTTGTCAATGTTACAATGTGCCTTATTCTTAACCACGGCGATCAGTGTGTTGAGGTAGCTCCACGATGTGGCCTGGCCAAGAGTTCCAGAATTTGAACAAGTTTAACAATTTGAACAACTTTTAAAAGACATTTGGATAGGAAAGGTTTAGAGGGATATGGGCCAAACACAGGCCGACAGGACTAGTGTAGATGGACCAACTTGGTTGGCATGGGAAATTTGCACTGAAGAGCCTGTTTCCGTACTGTATGGCTCTAAGTGAACAGAAAGGAACAGTAATATCTGTCCAAGTATAGACCCTTGAAAGATTATGATACCGCATTGTTGCTCTGTATTGCAAACTGCTGGAGTTCATGAGTTTTTGAATCAGGGTTCGTTTAATTTGCGTAAAAATCCCAGTGTTCTCCCTCATCTATGTTGCCCCGGAAAAACAGATAGATCGAGCAACAAGTTTGGAATATTGACATTACCTTCCATAATGCAGCCTACATCTTTGACCAGTAACACTCCTCTGTAAAGGCATGTGCAACATCACAGCAGCTCAGCAACCTCCATGCCCCAACCGCATATTTGCTCATCTGCGGCTGCATGTAACCCCTATAGCACATTTTAAACTGGATATTCTTCCAGGGATAAATGCAATCCATTATTAGTCGGCAGCTGGAAAGTGAAATCGGGGGATATCTGAAGGCATGACACACCACAGGAAATTATCCACCTAAAGCCGAGACAATCAAATGCCTGGTAGCAACATGAACAGCACTATTTTTAGTTCACAGTTGCTGTTGATCTCATTACAATTCGTCCAAAAACAACTCGAGGCCTAAAATTACCTACTGCAAACTGTTTAGAAATTCTGAGCAGTAACTAATACCTCATTGAGGGATACGCTTGCAATCATAGTCATTGTTACATGCACGGGTTGATTCCTGCTCTCCTCTCTCACACATCATGTGCACAGCTTATGACATTAGCCCACAGAGCTGTTCATGGAGCGAAAGAAGTACGTGCCTTCATAGATAACTTCAAAACATTTCTCAGCACCATTTCAAAAAGAGCCTTCAATCCGAAAGGGAAGATGTCAGCAGGAAAGCTTAATTGCTTTGTGAGGGGTGGTTCCGTGAGGCAGCTGCTGCATCGTACACACGGGTTCAATCCTAACATCCAATACTGTCTGCGTGGAGTTTGCACACTCTCCCTGTGATAGAGTGAAAGTCTCCTGGGTGCTCCAGTTTCCTCCCATATCCCAGAAACGTGCAAATTAGTAGGCTAATTGGGCATGGGAAATGGTTGATAGTATGTAGATGAGTGGGAGAATCTGGGACAGAGTCGATAGAAATGTGGGGTGAGTAAAATAGAGGAAAAAAAAACACTACTGAAAGAACTCAAAAGGACACAAAGTGCTGGAGTAACTCAGCAGGTCAGGAAGTATCTCTGGAGAACTAGAAACCTCACCTATCCATGTTCTCAATTGATGCTACTTGACCTGCTGAGATTTTCCAGCACTCTGCATCTTTTTATTTATTAAACAGAATCTGCAGTTCTTTGTTTCTACACTGAAAAAAATCTCAGCAGGCCAAGCAGTATATTTGTTTTTTGCTCCCAGATTTCACCGTCTGCAATCTTGTGTCTCCAGAATTAAAAAAATGAGATTAATGGAAGATTGGTGGACAGCAAGGATTCAGTCAGCTAAAGGGCCTGTTTCACTGCTGTCTGACTATAATTCTATGAATAAAGTTATTGCTCTAAGCAAAAAGCCAAGTGCACTATAAAGTCCTTCAGGTACACCTGTGTGTATTTTACGCTATGCTTACAACCAGTGTTCCAAATTCAGGGCTGATGAATGCTCATAGGGTTTGCCAGCATTGAGACACCTCCCCACCACCCACTTCTCCAACTGGTGCCATGGTACCGATCACCTCCCAAAGCAAATTAGAAGCAGGGAAAGACCTGGTTAGACCTCTTCAACAAAAAGCTACAGGCAGCTGCATTTGGGTACTTTGAACTGAATAGGAAAATCTAATATTTTCAGTATTTATAGAGATAATTAATTCAATGTCTCGAGGCGCTGCCAGTTAATTCCTGCATTTTAAAAAAAAAGTATATTCCACTATAATTGTACAGTCAGTAGCACATTCAATGATATGTTAACATCCCATTAATTAAACCCCAGAAAATTCAACGTTCCTCTCAATCCAACACAAAAGAATGTTGCCTGGGCAATAAACCTGAAGAGATGAAGTATAATCACAGTTTCTAAAGGAATGCTGCCTTGAAAGAGAGTATCGTACAAAGTCCCCAGCTCAGTCCCATCATAATTCCATACCAGATGGACTGAGGCTCAGGAATCAGACAGCATTGTATGGTGATTTAAGGGGCAGCATTATACACCAATTTAGGCTCACTGCATAAACTTTACCATAATCTGCAATAACTTGATCAGAATAATAACTGCATCAGACAGAGTGAAAAAAAATTGGGGAAGGTCGAGGAAAAGCATGTCCCAAAACAAGCCACAGCTCACAACTATTCTATCACCCAACACCCTGAGTTCAGCAGGGTCAATGGGAGAACTACCCCAATCTCATTTTTACTTTATAATGAAACCCCAAGACACCAAGTCAGCTTATTTCTTCAAAGTATCAATTTTGAGTTGACTGGAGGACCAGTAGCACATTCGTGGGAAAATTAGCATCCCGTTAATGAAACCTCATAACATTCAAAGTCGCTTTCAAACTGACACAAAGGGTTAGAGCTGAATGATGACTAAAGTTGCACCTCATTCCGTTATCATAGGGGTGTACATTTTGCCCTGATTTCATTTATCCTTACAATTAGTTCCAAGGTTGGTGGGTCTAAACATTCACAGTGCAATGGCCACAGGAGAGAAAGCATGCCACACACTTGACGCCAATTACAGATATAAATAACCACCCAATTAACCACTGCAGCTATTCGCTGCTGAGGTGCCTGTGAATGGGGTCCACTGCATTTTATTTCTGGAGCACATCAACAGCAGCGTAAGCACAACACCCAGCACACTGCCTATGCACAAGGAAGGCTAACTTCAAACTGCACACATACTGCAACCACATTTCCTCATCTCATCAGTGTACACTTGACTGCTGTGATGATAACCCACTTTGTGTGCATGAGCATAGTTAAACGTCAGTGATACTTACTATTATTTACATAATGTGGATATACTATGGTTAATGTACCCTATGTAAAGGACCTGGATCTATTCATGGTTACCTGCATGCCCCGCCACATGCAGGTAGATGCACATACGATGCATGTATGTGACGAGTTCACATCTACTACAGGCTGGTGTCAGAATAAATGGAAATGGGTACAATAACGCCAACGTCACTGAACGTGTGACAACATTGTCTTGTGGATTTACATATATTATTGCGGAAGCGTGGTAACAAGTGCGAGTGCATGAGACTGCAGATACACATGCTTGTGAGTGTGTAGAAGGGACAGTGTGCGAGATGGTAGAGATTTGGGTGGAGATGGGTGCAAGTGTGTGAGGGGCAGCAACCTGCCCTCCTCGCCGCCTGCACACAGACAACGGGGCTGGGGTTCCAGCACCCCTCCAGGTTTGCCCCGTCCCCTGGAGAGAGTGAATGGCCATCCAGGGGGAGTAAGGAGGGGGGCAAGCGAAGAAGGCGGACAGCTGGCGGGGAGCCTGCCCGGGGTGGAGTGGGCTGGGGAGGTAGGGAGGAGAGAGAAGGGGGATTGGTGGGGAGAGAGGAGGGGGGGGGGGCTCGTCCAGCTAACCCCTGGGTGACACATTCACTGTCAAACTCTCGCTCACTCACTCACCTCCGCCCGAAGAACTTGAGGCCGCCGAAGGATTTGTGTTGGTTTTGGTGGTGGTGGTGGTGGTGGTGAGAGGACACCGGGCTCCCGTCGGTCTCACATAACGCGGGCACGTCCGAGGACGAGGATCCGGACGCGCTGGATTCCTCCAACTCCGGCGCCAGCTCTTCTTCGCCTCCTTCGTCCATCACTTTGTTTGTCCCCTTGTTGTCCTCAGCGATGATGTTTGTTGAGAGACTCTGTCTGTGTGTGAGTGAGTGTGTGTGAGTGAGTGAGTGAGTGTGTGTGAATGAGTGGGTGAGTGTGAGTGAGTGAGTGAGTGTGCGGGCGAGCTCACACGGTCACCTCCTCATCCAGGAACCAGCCAGGGAGAAGAGGCCGGGGCTCGGAGCCAAGGCGGGGAGCAGAGACAACGCCGGGCAGGAGAAGCCGAGCCGGATCATCTGGAGCAAGGAGTCCCACTCTTGAGCAGCGCGACAGTAAATAGAGAGGGCAGGACCGAGCTTGCTGGTCGTCTCCAACGCTGTTGCTGCTGCTGCTGCTGTTACTGCTGTTGTTACTGCTCTAGCGGGGCTGGTACGCGGAAGCTGCGCTGGGCTAGGCTGGGCTAGGCTGGGCTGGGCTAGGCTAGGCTGGGCTAGGCTGGGCTGGGCTGGGCTAGGCTACGCTACGCTGGGCTGGGCTGGGCTGGGCTAGGCTGGGCTAGGCTGGGCTGGGCTGGGCTAGGCTGGGCTAGGCTGGGCTGGGCTAGGCTAGGCTGGGCTAGGCTGGGCTGCGCTGGGCTAGGGGCGCGGAGCCCGGGGATCGGCGGCGGCAGCAGCAGCAGTGGCCGCGGCTCTGGCTCTGGCTCTGGCTCTGGACGCCCGCTGATCACGGAGCGGAGCTGCCCGCTGCTCCAGCAACACCAGTCGGATGCTGCACGGTCAGAACAGGAAGTTTCATTGCCTGCAGTGAGAGGAGCGCCAGGACCCTGATAGTCGCCTGCTGATCTGCCTCCTGGAGCACGAATGAATGAAGCGAAACCTCCGGGGACCGGAGCAAGCGCGCAGTGCCGCCATCTGTTGCCCACTGGCCGGCCTGGGCGCCCGCTCCTCCCCGGGCCCTGCTGGGGGGAGACGTGTGTGTGTGTTGTGTGTGTGTGTGTGTGTGTGTGTGTGTGTGTGTGTGTGTGTGTGTGTGTGTGTGTGTGTGTGTGTGTGTGTTGTGTGTGTGTGTGTGTGTGTGTGTGTGTGTGTGTGTGTGTGTGTGTGTGTTGTGTGTGTGTGTGTGTGTGTGTGTGTGTGTGTGTGTGTGTGTGTGTGTGTGTGTGTGTGTGTGTGTGGTGTGTGTGTGTGTGTGTGTGTGTGTGTGTGTGTGTGTGTGTGTGTGGTGTGTGTGTGTGTGTGGTGTGTGTGTGTGTGTGTGTGTGTGTGTGTGTGTGTGTGTGTGTGTGTGTGTGTGTGTGTGTGTGTGTGTGTGTGTGTGTGTGTGTGTGTGTGTGTGTGTGTGTGTGTGTGTGTGTGTGTGTGTGTGTGTGTGTGTGTGTGTGTGTGTGTGTGTGTGTGTGTGTGGTGTGTGTGTGTGTGTGTGTGTGTGTGTGTGTGTGTGTGTGTGTGTGTGTTGTGTGGGTGTGTGTGTGTGTGTGTGTGTGTGTGTGTGTGTGTGTGTGTGTGTGTGTGTGTGTGTGTGTGTTGTGTGGGTGTGTGTGTGTGTGTGTGTGTGTGTGTGTGTGTGTGTGTGTGTGCTAATCGTGGAGACTTGCCAAGTGTGGCTCGTCAGGACAGCCAGTTTAAAGTGTAAAAGAAGGAACTGCAGATGCTGGAAAATCGAGGGTACACAAAAAGCTGGAGAAACTCAGCGGGTGCAGCAGCATCTAAGGAGCGAAGGAGATAGGCGACGTTTCGGGCCGAAACCCTTCTTCAGACTGACTAAAGTGTATCCCGCTTTGGTGGATGTAAAACAGAACAATCGAGGTTAATTAATTGCACATTTTTTATTTATGTGCTATTGCAAAGGGGGCGGCATTAATTCCCGAGTTTGTATTTCAAGGACTGCGACCATTCAGTATGAATAAAATGAGTCGAGTTCTTCACTACTTTTCCCAGCCTGGTCCCGTTTAAGTTTGTAATTTCCCCCATCATAAATCATCGGTGAAGTTGGGCATTGCACCCATTATCATTACCAGGCTGGCTAATGGATGTTAGACTGCAATAAGAGTTCACATTAACACAGCCCTAACCAACATCAGACTGTGCAGGAAGGAAGTGGAAGACGCTGGGTTTTTTTTTTCTCCGAAGATAGACACAGAATGCTGGAGTAACTCAGCGGGACAGGCAGCATCTCTGGAGAGAAGGAATGGCTTTCGTTTCGGGGTCGAGACCCTTCTTTAGAGATCAAACTCTTCTGTTTATTTGATCGCTGGTCCCGTACTCCAGCTATTTTAGTCACACATTCAGGGGCAAAATGCTTTCCAACAGTTTTGTCCAACCCCTTCTTGTTCTGCCAATAGGTTTCCAGGACTATTTCATCCGTGCAATTCCTGATTGGTTGTAGCTTGAATGTGTAGTCTCATTCTTCCAAAAATAACTCAAGTGGAATAAATAAAGTTGAAATGGCATTTCCTTATCTACTTCACTGAGAAGCAGTTAAGTTAAGGAGCAGGCATTAAAATCACAAATGTACCCTCAGTATATCTTTCTGAGGCAGTCCCTCACGATCGAGGATGTCTTACTCCCCCCCCCCCCCCCCTTTCATTCCTATGGCTGACAAGATCAAGGCAGATTGTTCATAATGCCATCCTGGACGCTCCTTCGGCACTCTGAGCACTCTTGGGCCATTGCTTCCAATGTATAATGGGGATGTTGTACAGTATTTCTTCAAAGAAGCTTTGAACACACATCCTCAAATCATGCCTTGCTGTCACCTTCCTCTCAGTCAACAATGACCCATTCTACATTTCCTTGATCATCGTCTGCTTTGATCTGTCGTTTTCACACCCTACCTTCCATATCTCTAGTTTCCCTCTCCCCCGACTCTCAGTCTGAAAAAGGGTCAGGGTCTCGACCTGAAACGTCACCCATTCCTTCTCTCCAGAGATGCTGCCTGTCCTGCTGAGTTACTCCAGCATTTTGTATCTATCCTTGAATCAATAATTTCATTGGTCCTTCCATGCCAGAGATTGAAATAAAATGTTAGTTTTCTGGGTCTGGTGTTGAACGAGTGAATGACGTGGCCTACCCAATTTAGCCAAATTAGTGCAACAAGGGCCCCAAAACTGAGGAGGTTGGCCAGGATAATGTTAATTTGCTCATCCTTCCATTGAATTTGGGGAATGTTGAGGGGATACAATGAATGGTATTTTTTCCAGTGCCTTTGGAAGTCTACTATGGGTAGTCCAGGTCTCGGTACAGGAGCCTAACCAATGTCACCTTCAGATTCAAGAACGGCTTCTTCCTATCAACCATCAGATTCTTGAGCCACCCTGCACAACCCTAACCATAACCTTAGTTCAGTAGCGAACCATTACGGACTTTGCACTCTTATGGTCAGTCCATGTACTTTGTTTTTTACGCCATCATGGTCTAATTACTCCGAATAACCGAAAATGTATTGTATACTTATTGTTGTTGCCGCATCCTAATTGTCTGTAAATCTGCAGCAAGTAAAATATCATTGTTCTGGTTCACATTCGGTACATGAGACAAATAAACACTCTTGACTCGTGTCTTATCTACATTTCGAGCATAAGATATAGGAGCAGAATTAGGCTATTTGGTCCATCAGGTTTGTTGCACCATTCGATCGTAGCTGATCTATCTTTCTCCCTCACTCACTTTCTCTAGCCTTCTCCCTGTAACATTTGATGCTCCCATTGATCACAAACCTCTCAATCTCCACTTTAAAAATACCCAAAATACTGTCTGTAGCAATGAATTACACAGATTCACCACCCACTGGCTAAAGAAATTCCTCCTCATCTCAATTAATTTATCACATTGCTATTAGTTCAGTTCAGAGACTGAAACAGGCCCTTCGGCCTACCGGGTCCACGTGACCAGCGGGTACAATTTTTACATTTACCAAGCCAATGAACCTACATACCTGTACGTCTAAGGAGTGTGGGAGGAAACCGAAGATCTTGAAGAAAACCTACGCAGGTCACGGGGAGAACATACAAACTCCGCACAGATATTGCCCATAAGTCGGGATTGAACCCATATCTCCAGCGCTGCAACTCTACTGCTGTGCCACCATGCCATGGTGGACACATACTTGTTACCATAGTTTCTAAGTTAAACATCATCTTCGTGTAATTGGACGTTAAGCGCATTGAAGACCATGAGATGGGAAACAAGTAGGTTCTTCAGTAAGTGGTGAACAACAACCCTCCTGCAAAGTAGAGTCAGCATCAATGTGTCCCATCATACACATATCATGATGATTCCCAATTTGAGTCTCAAAGAGTCCCATGAGTGACTAATGAGCTCTTTAGAGCTTCAGTGTTTGTTTTCATTCCAGGTTGTTATAATCTAGTTGATGGCACCCATGAGCTTGGCGTGGGGTGTATGAGATATGAAGGGGGCATGTGCTGAAGCTTCAGCTGGCAGCAAAGCCACTCACTTGTACGGATTGGACAGGATGCGATGTACCCAAGAACCGCAGAAGGTAATATTGAGCACAACAAGGATTGGTCTGTTCTCAGAAACAATACAGGAACACAGTGGAGAGGAAATGAACACAGAATCACCCTGTTTGTGTCAAGCAGTATTATCTTACAATGTTAGATGATGCCGTTTGTTCCCACTCCCGCAAATTTTTGAGCAAATGTAACTGCACTGTCTAGTCAAGAATAAAAGACCTATTAACCAGAAGTGACAAATGTGGATGGCCGAGTCCCATGGCTCTGGATTACATAGACTGTGCTGGCTCCATTTTGCATGAACTCCCAACAGAAATGAAGATACCCAAAGGGCCTCAGAACTTGCGAGACCAGTGGGACCTTTACTGTTTAAGTCCAACTTCTGGTTGTAACCTCAGACCTGGTTGTCTCTCAGATGGAACTGCAGTGAGAGAGTGCAAATAAATTCAAAGAGGCAGTGAGGAAGCAGTTGGTTCCTGGTCAAGAGTAAAACTGTTGTGAGAATCCCAAGCCAGCAGAAAAGCAAACAGAGACACACAGTACAAGACGACCCAAACTAAGGAACAGGCGATGATTATGTAAGGAATTAGAGAGGTCTGGGATTAGCTCATTACCTTAGTCTCTGGGGATAAAATGCTATGCTCTATTTGCATATTAACAGTATCTTCAAATTAATACAGTAAGTGCTTCTGGATTTAAAAAAAAAATTGCTAGAGTAATGCAGCGGGTCAAGCAATATCTCTTTGGCTATCCATGACCACCGGAGAGGCAGCCTGACCCATTGAGTTAATCCAGCACTTTTTTAAATAAACCAGCATCTGCAGTTCCTTGTTTTCGATTGGATTCAAAGTCGTTAACAGATATTGTGGGACAGTCAGGTTAAGTGATGTAGGGAGGGATTTGGGGTAGTGGGTTATGCACCTCATGTCTTATTTGTGTTTCCTTTCCTTGACAGGTTCCTCTTCCTGATCAGTTATTTTCTCTTTTGCAACAGGTATCCAAGGCAGTAATACTTCACGGAAGAACCAAAAATGGGTCCCGGTTTTTGAAGGTCATGATTCACTAAACAGTCTACACAATGCAAGCCAATCAAAACCAACAAAGATATTAAAGACAGCTGATATCTATGCATAGATATCTGATTGTGGATGATCAGCCATGATCATATTGAATGGCGGTGTTGGCTCGAAGGGCCGAATGGCCTACTCCTGCACCTATTGTCTATTGTCTATTGTCATGGAAGAAATGCTAGCTGCTGAATGTATGTGGACATCCCAAAAGCACTGCATTTAAACTGGAAGCACTGTAGGTAATTGTGCAGCAGTGTGATCGGTATAACTTCTTTACTATTGTTGGCGGGCGGGGGGAGGGGGGGAGGAGATACGACCCACCGCTTAGGGAATTATTGCAGTTTCAAAGGAATAGATTAAAAGCCCTGTTGAATTCAAGAACAATACTCACATTAAGAGATTGTACAGGGTATTGTTCACTGCAATTAATCAAACTTCAGACATCATTGAATTTGATGGGATCTCTTAAACTTCAAAGGCTGATGAATTATTGATGCAAAACGAAACCTTGATAGATCATTATCTATTAAATAAATCTCCATTTAATGCTCCAGAACCTGCCTCCTTTGGATTCTTATTTAAACAAAAAAAAATAGACTTGTATGTATGTTTGAAATGATCTTATTTTCATTATCATAATTGCCAACCATGCCCACACAGATAAACATCCCTCAGAAACGCAATGAAAGGTGCAATCAGATGCCTGTTATCTTCTAGCAAAATGTCTTTCACAAAATGACCAGGTTATATTCCTGATCATAGTACGGATACCAAATGTAATATTTTTATCTTCTTAGGATATATTATCCTATTCTGAGGAAAAGCGCTCTTTCATCCCGAGTGGTGGCGCCATAGAGAGTGGCAGCCTTGCCTGCAGCTGTTTGTTCTTCACCCTTTAAAAATGTTTTAGTTTGTTAAAAAGTTTTGTTCTGGAGGCCTTTTCGTCTTTTTATGTGGGGGATGGGGGGGGGGGGGGAAGGGGGGAAACCGTTTTTTCCACCCCCTCCTCGCGGCCTACCATTCGGATTGGTGCGGCCTTTCCTGCTGTAGACCAGCCAGAGCTTCGAGCTGCAGATTCAGCACTGAGGTCCCATCGCGGAGCGGGCCGATGCCTCACCCGGGTCGCCGTGTGGAGCTCTGGAGTGCCGGCTTCAACATCGTGGAGCTGCGGTCTGCGGAGCTTCCAGCCGCGGCGGCGCTGACTATCAACGTGGAGCCTGGGATCTTTCGCCGAGGTCACCAGTGTTGGAGCTCCGCCCAGCGTGGCCTGTGGATTTCGGGAGCCGCTGAGAGCGTTCTTCCGACGCTGGAGTTCCATAATTCCGGCGAGAGGGCCTGAAACATCGGGCCGCTGTAGCGGTGACTGCGAAGGCCTCAATAGGCCCCGACCATGGGTGAACATGGGAAACCTTGATCCCACCGTGGGGGGATGTTTTTTATGTTTAATGTCAAATTCTATAATGTTGTGTTTATTTTATTGGTGTGGTGCAATGGCAACTCAAATTTCACTGCACCAATTGGTGTAAGGACAATAAATGTCCTTTGTCCTTGTCCTACTCTTCCAGGTGGTATAGCATAGCCCTTTTAATCATAATCATAATTTATTAGCCAAGTATTTTTTGCAACATACGAGGAATTTGATTTGCAATACAGCCATAGCAATAAAAAGCGACAGGACACGCAGAATACATTTTAACGTAAACATCCACCACAGTGGCTCCTCCACATTCCTCATTGTGATGGAAGACGGAAAAAAAGTTCAATCTCCACCCTTCTTTGTTCTCCCGCGGTCGGGTACTTCGAACCTTCTGTTGATGGGACGATCTTGGCTCCCGTAGCCGGCGGTCGGGCCCTCTGCGTCGGGGCGATCAAGCTCCCACATCGGGGGATGTCAGCTCCCCGCGCAGGGCGATCGACCCCAGGTCGGGGCTGGTCAAACATTGAGCGACTTTGGAGCTTCCCGACATCGGTCTCTACCCGTGACTGCCAGCTCCTCGGTGGGCGATCGACCCCAGGCCGTGGCTGGAGCATCGATCCCAGGCAAGGGATTGGCTCCAATGGTAAGTCTACGTCCCAGCAGTGGGGCTCAGTCAGTCCCGAGCAAGGCCTCCAGCTCCATGATGTTAGGCCGCAGATGTTAGACAGGAGATATGATCCGGAAAACAATCGCATCCCCGGCAAGGAACAACCATAACACAAACTAAATACATACTAAAAATTACAAAAAGACTACAAAAAGACATACTGTTGGTGAGGCTGCCTTTGCTGACGGCACCAGAGAATTCTCAATGTGCAGAAAGGCACAAAATGTTGGAGTAAATGAAGACATCAGACTGAGAGTCAGGGGAAAGGGAGACACAGAGATAAGGAAGTGTAAGATGTGAAAACAAGACATCAAAGGGGATGAGAACCAAGGAAAATGTAGAATAGATCACTGTTGGCGAGGAGAAGTTGACAACGAAGCATACTGAGATAAAATATAATCAAGACAGCAGTCAAGCAAGGATTACTTGAAGTTAGAGAAGTCAATATTCATACTGTGGGGCTAGAAGCTGCCCACGCAAAATATTATCAATATGCATTCAGGTTTGCCATTCCAGCTTCTTCCAGCATCCTGGCTACTAGCAAGTTCAGTGACTCCACTAAAGCTAATGCTGCAGTGGATGTGACCTCTGCCATCACCCTGTCACTGCTGTCACCAGGCATCCAGCAATGCCGAACCCCCTTAAGTGTTGCGTTGAATTTTAAATCTAACCTTCATTTCCCCCCTTACCTGAATGTAAAAAAGAAAATATGATACTTTATCTGATCATTATTTGTCCGTCAAACATTGTCAACGCAGTTTCCCAGCTCAGTTAGCACACTGCTGTTATTAAATCTTGATGAGCACAAATAGGCACCAAATTTCCTCGCGGAGACCACAGCTTGAAATATGTTTCATACACATGCAAATATAATGAGATAATGAGATAGGTGAATTCCATTTAAACTAGTCCCTGGCAGTCGCCTATAGAGTTGCCTAAGTGGGACGGGTCCTTTGGCATATTCTCTCTTTGACCACACGGGTTTCCTTTAAGTGCTCTGGTTTCCTCCTGCAGGGTTAATAGGCCACTGGTCCGGTGGAGGGGGGGCGGGGGGGGGGGTAGGGGAATCAGGGTGAAGTTGGTGGGCATGTGAGAGAAAATGGGTTACAGGGAGAGTAAATCTTTTTTGCTGAAATATGTATCATCCCAGCAATGTGCAACAAATATTACTCAACATCTCTTCCAACTTCCTGATAGTGTTTACCAGGCTTACAGGGTGAGACATAAGCTGCCGCAACACCTCAGCTTTGCTGTGCCATTTATGATTTACTTTGGAAAACTGGCTTTTTGTTAGCAAGGTTTGATGATGTGGATCAGTGATTCCCCAAACATTTTCAGTCCCCCATTCCCTTGGCTCCATGAACACATCCCCAATACCCCCTGACCCTACCCTGTAAAAAGCATCATTCAGAATTGCGGTTTGCATCATGTGCCATCCCCTTGCCCCTTAGTCCCCCCTTGCCCCAAGGTATTCGCACAGCCCCCCAGGGGGTAGTTCTGTCCACTTTGGCAACCACCACTAATGTAGATGTTAAAGAAGGAACTGCAGATGCTGGAGAATCGAGGGTACACAAAAGGCTGGAGAAACTCAGCGGGTGCAGCAGCATCTAAGGAGCGAAGGAGATAGGCGACGTTTCGGGTCGAGACCCTTCTTCAGACTGGTCAAGGATCAGGGAAACGAGAGATATAGACGGTGATGTGGAGAGATAAAGAACAAAGAATGAAAGATATGCAAAAAAGTATCGATGATAAAGGGAACAAGCCATTGTAAGCTGTTTGTGGTGTGAAAATGAGAAGCTGGTGCGACTAGGGTGGGGGAGGGCGATAGAGAGAGAGGGAATGCCAGGCCCCAAAGGCTGAGGGAGAGGTGGGAAGGGGAGGAGACAGCAAGGGTTAACAGAATTGAGAAAATTCAATGTTCAAGCCCAAAGGATGCAGACTCCCCAAGCGGAATATGAGGTGCTGTTCCTCCAACTTGCGGTGTTGCTCACTCTGGCCGTGGAGGAGGCCCAGGACCGAGAGGTCGGATACGGAATGGGAGGGGGAGTTGAAGTGCTGAGCCACCGGGAGGTCGGGTTGGTTATTGCGGACCGAGCGGAGGTGTTCGGCGAAACGATCGCCAAGCCTCCGCTTGGTCTCACCGATATAGATCATCTGGCATCTGGAGCAGCGGATGCAGTAGATGAGGTTGGAGGAGGTGCAGGTGAACCTCTGTTAGACCTGGAAGGACTGCTTGGGTCCCTGAAAGGAGTGGAGGGGGAGGTGAAGGGACAAGTGTAGCATTTCTTGCGGTTGCAAGGGAAAGTGCCCGGGGAAGGGGGTAGAGCTGTAGATTATAGTTTGAATTGCAGTAGAACCATAGCCTCCCTATGATCCCCCTTTCCCATTGGCAATAATTTCTTCAGATGCATGGACCTTGGAATTCATTCTACAAACTCCTAATCCTTCCTAAATATAAAAGAACTTCCAATAATTGAATCATAAACATCTTAACTGCAGGTGCAGGGATCTTGATTAGCTAACCTAAGTAACTAACCATAAATTAAAAGCCCACTGTCTAATTAAGTATTGCACTGTTGCCGTTAGACATCATAAGGTCATAAGTGATAGGAGCAACATTAGGCCATTCGGCCCATCAAGTCCACTCCACCATTCAATCATGGCTGATCTATCTCTCCCTCCTAACCCCATTCACCTGCCTTCTCCCCATAACCCCTGACACTCATACTAATCAATAATCTATCTATCTCTGCCTTAAAAATATCCATTGATATGGCCTCCACAGCCTTCTGTGGCAAAGAATTCACAGATTCACCGCCCTCTGACTAAAGACATTCCTCCTCATATCCTTCCTAAAGGAACATCCTTTAATTCTGAGGCTATGACCTCTAGTCCTAGACTCTCCCACTAGTGGAAACATCCTCTCCACATCCACTCTATCAAAGCCTTTCACTATTCGGTAAGTTTCAATGAGGTCCCCCCTCAACCTTCTAAACTCCAGTGAGTACAGGCCCAGTGCCATCAAACGCTCATCATATGTTAACCTACTCATTCCTGAGATCATTCTTGCAAACCTCCTCTGGACGCTCTCCAGAGCCAGCACATCCTTCCGCAGATATGGTGCCCAAAATTGCTCAGGTACAAGATTCTGAGTTATATCATTCTGGATTTAAGGCTCAGCCTTACTTACGTGTAATTTCTTGGCTCACAATTCAGTGCAGTGCACAAAGAGGGCAGCATGTTTAGATGTGCTGTTCATCAGATGAACCTGAAGAATCCAATTAACTCATTTGAAGAAAAGCAAGAAAGGTTTCCAATCCCAGAGCAATTCGAGCCCATCATTTATTGATTTGCCATTTGTCGCATCTTGCTGTGCCCACCAGGTTTCCCTATCTCACAGTGATCAAGTCTCAAGCAATTCACTTGTTACCATGCACTATGGGTCAGAAGTCATAAAGCTTTATGTAAATGTGTCCATCCGCTTCATCTCAGCTGCCTTCACTCCAAGTCGGATCATTCTGGGTCAAATCCACAGTTCACAAAACCTGGTGCAAAGGTCTGGTCCACCAAGGTGGGGCTGAAAAAGAGCTGAACTCTCACAGATAGTGTCTTTTAGATGAGATTTCAAACTGATCTCCTCTCTGCTTTCACAGATGGATGAAGACGGCTCTTTAAGCTATTTCAATGAAAAGCAACCTCTGGAGCTTGTCACCATGTGGTTATTCTCATTGTGTTAAAATAAGTGTTCACTCATAGAGTCACCCAGCACTGAAATATGTCCTTCAGCCCACCGAGTCAGCACCAAATAAACATTTACACTCATCCTACACTGCTCTATCCTCCCCACAATCCCATCAACTCAACCCAGATTCTCCCTCACAATCTTATGGGCGCACGGAGCCATTTAAAATGGAGATACGACCCAATATGAAGGTCCTGAGCCGAAACAACTTTAGCCTTTTTCCCTCCACAGAATGAGAACTGGTCTGTTGACTTCCTCCAACACTTTGTTTATCGAGTAATTTAGAGTGGTCAATTAAACCACCAAACCGTGGCTCTTTAGCATGTGGGAGGAAACTGGAGCACAAGGGAGACATTTATGTGGTCACAGGGAGAGCTTGCAAACTACCACACATACAGCACCAGAGGTCAAGAGTGAACTTGGGTTACTGGGGCTGTGAAGCAGCAAATCTACCGGCTGTGCCAGAATGCTGATGTAGTTTCGACAGTACTGATCGCACTTTATGGACTCTGTTTAAATGCAGTCCTTTCCAGCATTATTTTTTTTTTGTTTTAATTATTTTTTCATTAATTCCTTCCCAGGTTCGATGGGTGAAGGGAAGATGTCAGTACTTTGTCCACGACTCTGTTATAAAGCTTGCGGATATATATCCCCAGAACGGTCAAAGTGGTTACCTAACGGTGGATGAAAGCATGAGGCGGAGGGAGAGGGAGTTAAAGACAAGGATAACAACTGCAAACTGAGCCACTGTTTAACCAGGGAGCCTGTACCGTCTGTAGGTCTAGCAATGATGGGTGAATGGGATGTAGTGTGAGGTTTAGTTTCGTTTATTGTCACGTGTACCGAGGTGCAGTGAGAAGCTTTTAGAATGCAGACAGCAGGGAGGGAAGGACTCGAATGACCACATCAATTGGCAGTAATGGCCCAGAGAGGGCTCCAAAAGCAGATGAAGTGAATGAGATGGGGAGATGGCACTAGCTCAGAATGCCAACTTGATCGGCGTGGTAAAGGTGGCCCAAAGGGCCTGTTTTGGTGCTCCATGTGGAAACCAATGTTACTGGGATGGTCTTGCTGGCAGAGTGGATGTGGAGTTTGAAGCTTAAAGTCGAGTAAACCGCTTTAGATGCAAACAGTCTGGCTCAGCCTCAGTGCCTGCCCAGCAAACATGGGGAATTTGATGGCTGGAACACAATGTTTGTGGCAAGGATAGAAGATATCCTTCATTTGGTCTTCATAACTGTAAGATATTTCAATTAACCATATAACAACCATATAACAATTACAGCACGGAAACAGGCCCTCTCGGCCCTTCCAGTCCGTGCCGACCATTTGTTTTCCCCTAGTCCCATCTACCTGCACTCAGACCATACCCCTCCATTCCCTTCACGTCCATATACCTATCCACTTTACTTTTAAATGTTAAAATTGATCCTGCCTCCACCACTTCTGCTGGAAGCTCATTCCACACAGCCACCACCCTCTGAGTAAAGAAGTTCCCCCTCACGTTACCCCTAAACTTCTGTCCCTTAATTCTCATGTCATGCCCTCTTGTTTGAATCTTCCCTACCCTCAATGGGAAAAACGTATCCACGTCAACTCTGTCTATCCCTTTCATCATTTTAAAGACCTCAATCAAGTCCCCCCTTAACCCTCTGTGCTCCAAAGAATAAAGACCTAACTTGTTCAACCTTTCTCTGTAACATAGTTGCTGGAACCCTGGCAACATTCTAGTAAATCTCCTCTGTACTCTCTCTATTTTGTTGACATCCTTCCTATAACTAGGCGACCAAAATTGTACACCATTAACTCAGAGCTAAATGTTGAACAGGCACCAAGGCACATGAGATGCGGTGGAGAGGCAAAGGGAGGTGGTGCTAAGATGAAAATGGGTGACATTACACTAATTTCTGTAAGGTGATGAATTTTCAGTCAAGGTGCAGCACATACCTGTAGATGAAGAAAAACTAATCCAGGTAAAAGCTTGTCTCTGACTGAAGAAAAAAGAATGGAATCAAATGAGCGTGGGTGTAAATAGCTGAACCAGAGATGACAAGGGCGAATAATTCTCACTATGTGGAGAGAATATGAAATAAGATCAGATTGAGAAACACAAAACATTAACTGGTACAAATAATCAAACACATTACTTCAAATCAGTAATGAGCAAAAGGTCAAGTTGGACAAAAACATTTACAGTGGCAGTAATAGTTAGAATCATTTTGCCTGCAAAAACACATAGTTAAGAATAATGGCACCAATACAGAAATGAATATTAGAATAGGAGAATTAATAATTTCCCATTACTCTTTGGACAGAGAATAGAAAATACTTGGATGATAGAATACTTTATGTGCAGAATAATGAATGGATGGAGTGAGCTACTGGTTAGACTCGCTGGGATATATTTAAATGTATGTCTAAAATAAAGCATGGGCTACTGGCTACAACCAAATCAAGGGATTCAGGTCATTTATATATAGAATAATTGATAGTGCTTTGATTCTAATCCAGTGGTTCAGGTAATATTAGATTGCTTTTTATTATATGGTTTGAGATTGTTTCAGATTTACAGATTATTTTGATATTTTGCTGGCAATCTTTTCTTCTGCTGATAACAGTTGTCCACACATCATTGTTCTGTGGGAACTTTCGTTAAATGTGCATTGATAACACATGATGTTATCAATCTTTTTTTTTAATTTTTAGTCCGTTTAAAGTTTGTTTTTGGGGAAACTTAACTGTTTTTATGTGGGGGAGGGGGGCAGGGTAAGGGGGAAACTAACTCCCAGTCACTTCCTGGCGGGGACGGGACTATTTCTCCGAGTCGCGTCCTCGCCCCCCCACCTCGCGGCCTACCTCCTGGATCCGAGCGGCCTTTCCTGCCGGGGACCGGACCAGAGCTGCAACAGCGGCAGCGCGGCGCTGGAGTCACCACGGAGCGGGCGATGCCTACCTGGGTCGCCGTTGGAGCTCCGGAGCGTTGGGCCGCTGCTCCAACATCGTGGAGCTCTGGTTTGGAGAGCTCCCAACGCGGGCGGCACTGGCCATCATCGCAGAGTCCTTGGGCCCCTTTGCCGAGGGCCTCCAGCGTTGCATCTCCACCCGGCGCGGCCTGCGGACTTTGGGAGCCGCCGACTCCGGTAGGAGGGGGCCGACTCGGGGTCCAGGCCGCTGAGGACGTCCTCCAGCCCCGACGTCGGACTTACATCACCCCGGTGAGCGGGCCTGAACATCGGGCCGCCCGTAGCGGCGACTGCAGGGGGCTCGGAGAGGCCCCGACCACGGGGGAACATTGGGGAACATCAGGGGAAGAGACTGACTTTGGTGCCTTCCCTCACAGTGGGAAATCTTGATCCTGCTGTGGGGGGATGTTTTATGTTGAATCCTATCTACTCCATGTTGTGTTCTTTATTTTTAATGGATGGCTGTATGGTGATTTAATTTCGCTGTGCCAATTGGCACGTGACAAATAAATGCATCTTATCTTATCTTATGTCTGATAAAAGGTTATTCAAGATCTATGGACAATACGTTATCACTAATGTCCTATTAAGAGACATGGTATTGAATTAAAACAGAAATAGCTGGAAACACCCGCAGTTCACATAGTGCCTGACCTACTGAGTGTTTCCATCTATTTCATATTGTGATTGTTGGGTGCCTGGAAAGTGCTGCCAGGGGTGATGGTGGAGATAGATACAACAGTAGCATTTTTAAGAGACTTTTAGACAGGCAAGTGTATAAGCAGGTAATGGCGGGATGTGGACCATGTACAGGCAGAGGAGAATAGCTTTGCCTGATAGTGTGTTTGGCGTGGACATTGTGAGCTGAAGGGCTCTGTCCCTGGGCTGCACTCTTCTATGTTCCAAGTTGGACACAAAATGCTGGAGTAACTCAGCAGGACAGGTAGCTTCTCTGGAGAAAAGGAATGATTGAGACCCTTCTTCAGACTGAAGAAAGGTCTCAACCCAGAACGTCACCCATTCCTTCTTTCCAGAGCTGCTGCCTGTCCTGTTGAGTTACACCATCATTTTATGTCTATCTCTGGTTGAAACCAGCATCTGCAGTTCCTTCCTACACTGTTCTATGTTCTGTTCTATATTTCCAGCATGTGCAGGGTTTTTTTTTTTAATGTTCCATCTTACAATTTCATTAACAGAAAGATAATGATGGAATTGGAAACCTAACGAATGTTTTCCTGAGGTTGCAAGAACACTTTGACACCAGTGCTGCGATTCTAATACTAAACCCAAAGGTCTGTCTCTGTTGGCAAGCTCTTCCTCGTGAACACATTCCTTCATGAATAGAGTTACCCAGATAAAGTAAGCTGACTGGACGCTAAAGTGCTTCAATGTTCATGGATGTGGGCAGGAACCCTGGAAGTTACAAAGCATTTGAGAATGTGCACAATAGATATACCAGATGCACTACAACCATCTGAGCCAATAACAAAGTTTATTCATATGAACAAGACAATATTGAATTTAATCTACAAACAGGGATGCTTCAGACAATTTGAGAATTAGAAAAAAAACTTTGAAATTGATTGTTTGGATCCTTTGGCCTCGTTGTTTCTGATCTATGCTAGCTGGGCTGTTTTGGTGCCAAATGTGATATAGTCATGGAGAGCTAACTGTGTACATGGAGCCCACAGGGGCCACAGTATGTGAAAGGTTTACTCCACCAGCTACCCTTCCACATCATTGGCATCAGATATCTAACTGCTCTACTGGTATCCAAAGAGTTCTGGGCTAGACATCCGACATGGGACAAGTGAGGAGGATGACTGAATTTTGGAGCCTTCCCTCGCAGTGGGAAACTTTGATGTCTATGTTAAAGACTATCGTGTTCTGTGCTCGTTATTATTTGTATGGCTGTATGGCGACCACACAGTTCACTGCACCAATTGGTACATGTGACAAATAAATGTATCTTGTTTCTACTGTGTAGCAGGCTTTCATCTGCAAAATATCTTCACTAAAAACAATCACAATTCCCTGCAGGAACAGCAAGATTTGAGGAACATATGCTGAATTCTACCTGTCCCAAGAAGCTAATGCCTCACAACTGGCATCATACCCCTGGAGGCTGTTTGGGTAGATGACGGCAACATCAGTCAATGTTGCATATAAGATTGATGCGACCACAGTGAAATTCCAGCACAAATCTGAGCCATGCAAACGCGGGGGCTGGGTAACATATATAATCCTTCATTTAGTTTAGTTTGTTAGTGATACAGCGTGGAAACAGGCCCTTTGGCCCACTGAGTCCACACCGACCAGCAATCCCCGCACACTAACACAATCCTACACACACAGGGCACAATTTACACAATCAACCTACACACCTGTACATCTTTGGAGTGTGGGAGGAAACCAAAGATCTTGGAGAAAACCGATCTTGGGGAGAACGTACAAACTCCGTACAGACAGCACCTGTGGGTGGAATCAAACGCTATCTCTGGCGTTGCAAGCGCTGTAAGGCTGCAAGCAACTCTATCGCTGCACCACCATGGTCACCCGGAGCACCAATGCCAACTCCAGCACTAAAGGACACATCCTTCCTGAATGCAATGCTTGGAATTCATACGGATGTCCATCATCTCCCAGGGAACTCCTTTTTAATGGGACTATGGAAGGAAAAGGCCAAACTGACAATAGCCCCTGGCCTAGGTGAGCTCTCCATACGCAAAATATCCATTGGCGGTGGGCAACATGTGGTGCCCTTGTCCCATCACAGACCCACGCCACTCCAGGGCAAACCTGCCTCAAAGCAGCAGATTGTCGGAGACCTGCCATTGCAGGAGCCTGCGCAATCAAGGTTGCAATGCCCACACAACCTCAGAGCTCCTGCACCTCAGTCATTAGGGCTGCACAGTGGCACCTCCAGTAGAGCTGCTGCCTCACAGCAGTCAGAGACCCGGCCTCAATCCTGACCCCGGGTGCTGCCGGTGTGGAGTTTGCACGGTCTCCCTGTGACTGTGTGCGTTTCTTCCAGGTGCTCTGGTTTTCTCACACACATCCCAAAGACATGCGGGCTCACAGCTTAATTGGCCTCTGTAAAATGTCTTCTAGTGTGCAAGGAGTGGATGCCAAGTGGATAACACGGAACTAGTGTGAAACGAACATGTTACATGAAGATAGACACAAAAGAGCTGGAGTAACTCAGGAGGTTACGCATTATCACTGGAGAAAAGGAATAGGTAACGTTTGGGGTCAAGACCATTTGCTTCAACTGAGAGTCAGGGCAAAGGGAACCCGGAATATAGGTCTGTATCCATGCTGCAGCTTTAAACTAAATTAAACTATATACTTTATACTTTAATATTGTGTTTTTTATTATATATCTTATTTTATTATAAATATACTTTAATATTGTGAAGCTATTACCTCACCTACATCCATCTATTACTTGCCAAGCTTTGTCCTGCCCTCTCCCATTCTACAATCTGTCGGAAGAAGGGTCCAGAGCCAAAATGTCACCCATCCATGTTCTCCAGAGATGCTGCCTGACCTACCGAGTTACTCCAGCATTTTGTGTCTATTTTTTGTAAACCAGCACCTGCAGTTCTTTGTATCTGCATTTCACTCTTCAATTGTATCCTTGAAACTGCCATGAACCACCTCACAGTGACGTTTTCAAACACATTTTTATGCTGTCGACACAAAATGTTGAGTTACTCCAGCTTTTTGTGTCTATATTCAGTTTAAACCAGCATCCGCAGTTCCTTCATACAATTCTTTATGTGGTAGGATTTTCTGGCCTCGATGACCTTCACAGCTGCACCTCACCTTCCTGTGTTCCTTGTCAACACGGATATAAAACATGAGGATAGACCCAAAAAAGCTGGAGTAACTCAGCGGGTCAGGCAGCATCTCTGAAGAAAATGAATAGGTGACGTTTTTCGGGTCGAGACCCTTCTACGCAGTTCTTATTCTCACTGTCCCGATCCTTGTTCTCACTCAGAGTATTCTGTCAAAAAATACGCACATTCTTCTAACTAAGCAACAATTCATTCAAAACCTCAAAACTCACTGCCATATACAAGAGAACTCTATTTCCCAATGGAGCTTGTGATTCTTACAGATAATTTTACCATTACTTTTCCTCTTGGATTAGCGGTAATGACACTTGGAGCTTGCTAGCATCAGCTCAATGCTTATTATTCTTTCTGCATCCATCATCGTTTTTGACACTACGAATTTGTTCTGGCAAAAGTGTGGAATTCAGAGCCACTGGATTAGCGAGCTCTGGAACTGTTCAGAGAGGATGCTCTCTGGTGTGTAGCCAAGACTGCCACCTAGTGCAGTTCTACAGGCAGTGCAGGGCTCTCATTCAATCAGCACCCTTCCCAGGCCACCATCTCGAACAAAACACTCAAACAGCTCCGCTGTGTGGCCACTTCATCTGCACGCTTGACAATACACTTCTGAAACTAGCACTCCACTCTGAGCTCCGCGCCACCAACAACAAAAGCACCTCTTGAACATTGTCAATTTCTTAATCTCACTAACTCGTGATAATTTCTGGCATGTGACTACTGAAATCAGGGGGCGAAGCATCAGAAGGCTCAGAGCTTTTGTGTCTTGTATGGAAGTATAAAATGATCCAATAAAACCTAGTGCAGCTCTGGTCCCCACACTGAAAGAAGAGCATGGTTGTGTGCTGGAGAGAGTGCAGAGCAGATTCACCAGTTTTCCGACTCGAAACGTCACCTATTCCCTTTCTCCAGTGATGCTGAGCTATTCAGCTCTTTGCGTCTCTCACCAGGATGTTTCCTGGATTGGAGGAACTTAAGTTAAGGGAAGGGATTGGAGGAACTTAAGTTAAGGGAAGAAATTGGATAGGTTCAGGGCTGCCAACATTGGGTGAGAGTTGAGAGTGAGAAATTGCGAGTGAGCGTAGCGACGGGGCGGGGGAGGGGGGTAAGGAGCTTTTACATTTTTCAGCTTGAAATTGTGCAATCTAGTGCATACTGTAGCGAGTCTTTTTATTTACACTTGGATGCAACATTTATGCTTTACATTGGATTAGGTATGAATAAGGTTAGGCTAAATTAATTCCTAATTACAGTCCACAATAGAGCCAAGCTCTGCTCAACAGGTGCAGCACAAGAATGACTATAGTCATGTATGGAAATCAGATTATATTCATTCTGTTATTATGCTGTAATTGTTTATTGGTTATATGGTTATATAGAGAAAAACCTCAGAGAAACAAAGCAAAAGTCAGACTTCCATCACTGTTCTGCACAAATAAATCAATCAACCTTGTTTAAGATGGAACTGCAGATGTTGGAGAATAGAAGGTAGACAAAATTGCTGGAGAAATTCAGTGGGTACAGCAGCATCTATGGAGCGAAGGCAATAGGCAACGTTTCTGGCCGAAACCCTTCTTCAGACGGTTTCAACCGTAGCCTTTGAATATAGAAACAAGACGAAAATAATGCCGCATATTCAATCATATATGGTTCAATGAAATTAAGATATATATGCAAAATATATATATATGAAAACAGGCCTTTCCGCCCACCAGGTCCACACTGACCAGCAATCTATCATACAACAATTCCATCCTTCATGCCAGGGACAATTTACAGAAGCCAATTAACCTACAAACCTGCACTTCTTTTCAGATATGGGAGAAACCGGAATATCCAGAGAAAACCCATGTGGTGGTAAGGCAGCAAGTCTACCGCTGCCCGACCGTGCCACCCCATTAAAAAAAAAATCCTGTAATATATTAATTATGGTGTCACGTGAACAAAGATGAACACATGATTCTGATTTCTGCCCTTAGTTGGATAACACACATGTCCAGTCATTGTGTTTTATGGCTGGTTTCCAACCTCTTTGGGCTGAAGGTCTCGACTCGAAACATCACCCATTCTTTCTCTCCAGAGATGCTGCCTGTCCTACTGAGGTTTTCTAGTTTTTAGTGTCTATCTTCAGTTTAAACCAGCATCTGCAATTCCTTCCTACACTATTTGTTAAGCAAAACAGGTCCTATTCTCATTATATAATTTTGTGATCAGCGTGAGAGCATGAGAATTTTGTGAAATGCGTGGGTCTCACGCTCAATGCGTGAGAGTTGACAGCCTTGTTAATAATTCAAACATTTTATGCAAGTTCCCATTGTTTGGACAAAAATCCCTTATTACTGCTTTATAACAGTTAAGTTACTTTAAGACTATTTCAGAAATTATGGCAGTCAACAAAAAATCAACTAACAAATTAAAGCAAACTAAAAAAAAAATAACCTGTTCCCTTTCCTGACTCCACATCATAAGTACCTTAACACTGATAACAGAGCAAAGGGATATTCTCAAGAATCAAAATGGGGAAAGTGAGGGCAATTTTGCTTAAATGGTAATTCTATGCCATTCAGATCTGCATAGAGTCAGTTATACAACATGTACATGGCTGGCCCAATTTGTCCATACTGATCAAGTTGGCATTCTGTGTGCCCAGGGCCTGGCTGCCGTTCCCAGGTCAGCCCGCGTCCCAGGGACTGGCCGCAGTTCCCAGGTCGGCTCGCCTGCTACAGAATGAGTGGTGGGCGGGGAAGGTATTGAGAGGGAGAAGAGGGGGGGGGGGGGGAGAAGGAAGAAAGAGGCATAATTGAAGCAACTTGCAGTGAGAATGTTGCTGTTGCTGCTGCCCGCTAGTGTTGAGGGGAGGGGGTGGTCGTGGCTTCTGTTCCAGGTCGGGACCCCGCGAAAACGAATTGAAAAACCCCCCGTAGTTTTTCGTGTTACGGGCCGTGTGCCTGTAGTACGAACCCTGTCCTAGATGCTTGGCCTCATGGTGGTTGCCGTCGCCCCCCCCCCCCCCCTCCATGTTTGACAACTGCTTCACCTGGTAGTTGTTGCCGGCAGCTGCTCATTCGACCAAAGAGAAGAGAAGAGACGCGGCGTTACTCACAGCCGTCAACCGACGCGCTTCCCCAGACCGCACAGATCGCTGGCAGCCGGCGCAAAGGGACAAACTGGCGCAGGGACTGAACTCAGCGTGAGAACTCGGTCACGAGCGTGAGGGCGTGAGAAATAGCTCCAAGGCGTGAGTCTCACGCCGAAAGCGTGAGAGTTGGCAGCCCTGATAGGTTAAACCTGTTTTCCTTGGGCCAACGGAGACTAAAGGGCCTGAGCCACTTACGTGACCTTGGCTCGCAAATTACGCAACCTCGTGGTCGCTTGAGGCGTACGGGCACCGTATGGCCGCGCGGGGCCGGTCCCACTTAGAAGCACGGAGGGGTATGGAGTTGTGCGGGGCTGGTCCCGACATCGCGCAGGGCTCCGAAATTCCTGCAGTGACCAAAATCTTTGCGCGTCAATGACCTGTTGGCCCGCAAACGCACGCAGGCGCATTGCGGTCGTACGCAGCGTCTTGACGGCGTACGCCTAGCGCGTGGCGTTGCGTGATGATGTCACCGCCCGGCATGGCGTTGCGTGATGACGTCACCACCCGACGCCGTGCGACGCCCAAATTCGGTCGGCCCGCCTCCTGCCCAGCTGATTTGCAAGCACGAGGGCTGCTGCTAACAGAAGTCTCATGCAGCCAGAATAACAGTCAGCTACCCCCGTTTTTATTCGTAAATGACGTCTAGCGCGATCTTAGCGCGACCTCAGCTCCCGGTTGGTCGCGCCAAACGCACGCAATCGCAAGCAAGTGGGACAGGCCCTTCAGGGGTGACCTGATAACAGATATATAATGTATATGGGGCATTAGAAGTAACAAACCTGGTTTTGAGGCTCTGAGCTATAGGAAAAAGCTGGGCAAGTTAGGACCATTCATTGGAAAGCAGGATGCTGAATGGTTAAAAAGGTGTATGAAATCATGTTTTTTTTACCCAGGGTAGGAGAATCAACAACTAAAGGGTAAAGGTTTAAGAAGGGAGTAGAAATATTGAATAGGAACCTGAGGGGCAGCTTTCTCACATAGAGGATAGTGAGTACATGGACCAAGCAATAGTTGATGCAGGTAAAATAACAACTTTATAAAGTCATTTGGTCAGGTACATGGATTGGAATGGCTTCAAAGGATATGGACCAGGCTTGGGTAAATGGGATTAGCTTGGATAAGGCATCTTGGTTGGCAGGGGTGAGTTGGTCCTTTTTCCATGCGATATGACTCTATGACAGAATCAAACACAGACTGATGGTCATCATCACATGGGCATTGGTGAGAGCTTCCTGTGCCAAATTGATTGCCATGTTCCCTATGTTAAAACTCCAAACGCACCATGTTTGTTGTGAAATTAAAGATATTCCTTTATATTTGCCTATAAACTCAATCCCTGACTATACTCAGATACGAACATACAATTTAAAGCGGGAATGGGCCATTCAATGCCTATTCCTGTTTCTTGTTGATATGTTAAGCCTCAGGACCATAACACTATTCAATAAGATCACGGCTGATCTGACTGTAACTTCAATTTTGCATTCTCACCTTAATCTGGATAACCTTTCCCTCCTGCTCATTAAGAATATGTCTCACATTGACAAAAAAAGTTTGTAAACTACCATCTCCTTTTAAGGAAGACACATGACTCTTTGAGAGAGAGAAGAAAAACTTCCCTTAATTAACGATTCCCATTTAGGCTTCATGGGTACTTTCCTCCCAGATTTGAAAATCATTGCAACACAGGGACAAGACCAATTAGCAAAGTGTCAGTAAGCCTGTCTGTTGGAGATTATGCCAGCAGGATCAATGTCTCATCAGATTGAGGCATCAATGCCCTGCCTTCACTGAGACTCGGCTCGGATTAGTTGCAATGTTCAACATGAATGAAATGTTTAATGGTTTATGGCTAAAAATAAAACCCTCAGTTCAGTATCATGTGAATTCTCAGCGGATGGGGATGCGATCTTTCAAGATATTAATTCTGCGACGTTGAAATAGAAAATGCTGCAATCATTCTAGAGCTCAGAGGGAATAGGATTTATTATTGGGAGGATCAGGGGTAAGTGATTGCAGATAGATCAGCCAGAACTGCTGGGAATGCGGAGTCCTGTCCAATTTAACTTCATTTTCAACCAGCAGCAAGCCTGGTTAACTGCTGTGATGGAAAAACCTGTCAAACCGGGACAGCCTTTTGGACCGAGTCTGACAGTCAGAGAAGGTGATGACTTGGTGGGAGTGGGAGGTACATTAGGTAGCATCCAGATGCGATCATTGTGGGAGGGATGGCAGGGTACAGAGGGATCCATGGCAGGAGGTTTGTTTCAAGTTTTGCCAGATGTACTGATCTGCTGCTGCATCAGGCACATTGCACCTCTCATGGCCTGACCCAAGGTTGACATCACTTTTATAGTCAATGGCCAGTTTCTCTGGAACCATGTACTGAATGTCCATCCCCCCCCACACACACACACACAAACACATATATGAAATAGCCAAGAAACATTGAAACATACATTAAAGACATACTTAAAATAATAAAAAACAGAGAAGGGACGCGACAGGCTGCTGGCGAGGCGGCCATTACAGGCGCCACCCGGTGGTGAATTGTTTGTGCTGCATTGTTCCAAAATTTCACAGAGCTAAACGATATCATGCACTCCTTAGTCCCCTTACCATCCAACATCGCATGGCGCAGCTGAAAAGTTAGTCAGGATAGCCAAGGAGGCTCTAAAGAAACAGGTTCTTGAAGGGAATTTGAACTTCAGTATGTCACAGCTGTTAGCTAGTTTCTTACTGCACAACTCCACAGTCTACCATAGGGTTTACCCCAGCTGAACCTCTCATGAAAAGAAGGTTCAGAACTTGACTGAATTTGATTCTACCTGTCCTGCCTCCCAAGGTTAGTCAAAATGTACGTAGGTTCAATACACATGATTAGGTTTGTGTTCTCAGCCCCCCTTGCAAAGCAAACAAATTGGAGGTTGGAACAGTATTTGAAATAGGTGGTACCAGGAGATGCTTAGTACAAAGTGGAGGACGTGTGAGAAGTGTACACACACATCATATAATCCCAGCAAGGATGAACCAGTTCAAGAACAAAACAAAGATGAAGATCTTTCATGTTTAGGTATTATTCCAAGTTCAGATGTAAGATCAGATTCTCCAAAGAAAGTAGAGACAAAGACAAATGATCCAGAACCCGACTCTCATTCAGAGCCACGAAGTGACTCTCACTCAGTACCACAACCTGAAGCGCCTGTCCCACTTATGTGTTCTTGGCAAGCGCGTGACATCATTTGCAGATGGACACAAAGCTCGAGTAACTCAGTGGGACCGGCAGCATCTCTGGAGAGAAGCAATGGGTGACGTTTTGGGTCAAGACCCTTCTTTCAAACTGAAGAGTCTCGACCCAAAACATCACCCATTGCTGCCGGTCCCACTGAGTTACTCAAGCTTTGTGTCCATCTTCAAATGACGTCATGCGCTTGCCAAGAACACGTAAGTGGGACAGGCCCTTCAGGCTGTGGTGCTGAGTGAGAGTCAGTTCATGGCTCTGAATGAGAGTCGGGTTCAGGATAATTTGTCTTTGTCTCTACTTTCTTTGGAGAATCTGATCTTACATCTGAACTTGGAATAATACCTAAACATGAAAGATCTTCATCTTTGTTTTGTTCTTGAACTGGTTCATCCTTGCTGGGATTATATGATATGTGTGTACACTTCTCACACATCCTCCAATTTGTACTAAGCATCTCCTGGTACCACCCATTTCAAATACTGTTCCAACCTCCAATTTATTTGCTTTGCAAGGGGGGGGCTGAGAACACGAACCTAATCACTCAGGAAGGCCGTCAGCATACATAAAGACTCCTCTCACCCTTGTAATGGACTGTTCGAACTACTCCCTTCCGTTACAAGGCCTTCTACGCCCGCACCACCAGACTCAGGAACAGCTTCATTCCCAGAGCTATAGCGGCTCTGAACCGGCCCTGCTGAGTACCCCCCCCACCCCCATGGACTGTCTCCCCCAGCCTCGCACTTTAGTCTGTGTTGATTTTACTGGTCTAATGTTCGTTTTTACAAACCTTGTTCTCAGGGTATTTAAACCTAAATTTTATTGTCGATTTAGTTATGACATTGGATGGAAGTTGCAAACCAAATCTCGTTGCACTTATGTGTATTGACAATAAAAGATATTATATTATTATTATTATGCTGCCGGTCCCGCTGAGTTACTCCTGCGTTTGTGTCCATCTTCAATTTTCTTGGCCACGCTCTGGGAGTAGCAGTGGGTGCGGATCCGGACCGCAACGGCCGTGAGCCCCAGGCCGAGCTGGGCGATCGTTTGCCTGCTTCTGCTGCTGTTGGAGGTGAGACGTTGCGTCGCGCCAGGGTCTTGGGCCTGTCCCACTTTGGCCGTCAGTTACGCGACAGGCCGCCGTTCGCTACAAAAATTTTGGAGCCTGCGCAATGTCGTGCACAAATACATACCCCTCCGCGTGTCTCAGTGGGACCGGCCCTGCGCAGCCATACAATGCCCGTGCGCCTGAACACGACCACGAGGTCGCATAAGATGCATGCCAAGGACACATAAGTGGGACAGGCCCTTGACTCTCCCCCTAAACCAGTCAGGAGGTCAGATAGAGCGCATAAACCAGTTGTTACATTAGGTTTGTAAAGTAAAGAAAATTGCCCTTGTTTGGCTAAATTTCAAGTTATATTATTTTCTAAGGGGAGAGCAGTGTAGTGTATAAAATGGTAACTGTACCTTTAGGAACTGAGTGTACCAGATGGTGTGATGAGTCATGGGATGTATTCATATTTCATCAGGTTCGTAACTATATGTGTGAGCACATGCAGTGTACCATTGTAAAATAAAGAAGACCCACACTGGCAATTGTTTGACGGAAACCCATGTCTGTTTCTGTCGACATGTCACGACAGTAGTATCTCACTCACGTCTATAAAGCTGCGTCTGCAAACTTGCAGTGTAGCACTTGGTTGATTTACCTCACTGGACCGTCAGCGATATTGGGGTGGAAATTTGATCAATTTGCTAAATGTGTTCTGTGATAACCTTTGTGCATTGAATTCTGTTTTTTGGAAATAAGAATCCACTGACTTCAACACTAATTTCTGCAAGCCCTTCAAACTGGGGGATGGCAGTTTCCTCTGACACGTTAACCATATTCCAAAACAACATGAATGGAATCATTCATCTCTGCTTTGAACTCAATTATCAGTAAAATTGCAATTGATAGAACAATTTCCACCCAGGGTTGACGTACGATCACACCACTCATCCAGTCAATTTACTCAGCCTCTCTGGAATCCTATACAAGTGGCTGGCTGCCTTTGATCATAACCTTGCTTATTGACATCACAGTTAAAAAGTGCAGAAAGAGGTCATACAGCCCATTATACCAGCCTAGACTGCTACAAATTTTCTGCTACAATGCCGATCCTCTGTGAAAACTGTACACCAAGTCATTATCCTAAGGGTTAGGATCATGAATTTTCGTAGAAAACCGAAGAACATCGATACCACCAAAGTCCCCTCTTATGTACTCAATAAATATATATGTTCGAAAAGCAGTAACACTTACTAAGGAACACTTTAAAGCACTTAAATAATAAAATTAGTTTATCAGCAAACATGCTACTGACTGAAATGTGTATGCTATCTCCAGTGCCTCATGTTCTTTTCATTTTGGAGACAAACAGATTTGATGGTTTGGATGATCTAGCCAATGTTTTGGATGATCTAGCCAATTGTCTCAGACCCTTGATATTATGGGATCTTCAACTTCCCACAAGATTACACTTTACGTTGGGAACTATGCGTGATGTCTTTCAAATCCGGAGGGTCCTGTATTCCTGATCCTCACTGCCCATCTTGGAGCTGAATTCAATAACTTATGACTAATGTTTGGTTCCGATTAACTCTGAACCTTCAGGTTTGGTTTCCCCACCATGTGCTTGACTAACTTCATTCTAGTGGGCCACCGGTTCAGCCTGTGTAGTTGCTAATTTCGTAAATATATAGTCGTTCTGTCATGTCTGACGATAGATCTGATGGAAAGTCGGTATTTGTAATATTAATATTACAGGTCTACCACCCATTTTCCGGTACCCTTAGTTCCAGAGCCTTTCTGGATTATCCGTTTTGCTGAACCAAGAGAGGTCACTGCTAAAATATTGGTTTGTAAAGTTGGCCGTCGAAGTCGGCTATGGAAAAAAATCTGCCGGTGTTGGCCAGGCCAGAGTTCCAGAACCCTGGCCGCAGGCGACAACATCGACCCACCGATCGACCGCAGAAGTCAGCTATGCGGACAGATCTGCGGGTTCCGGCCTAGCCGGTGTTCCAGAGCCCTGGTCGCAGGGGGAAAATTTGACCCCCGATCGGCGCGGAAGTCCCGATGAGGTCGAGATCAGCTGCCTCACCTGGCCTCGGAGCCACATTTTCAGGGAAACCTCCAGGGGAATTTTGTCCGGATTAAAAGGGCCAGACCACCAGTTGCCGGTAAATCAGTGGTGGACCTGTATGTGGCATATACTGTACAGATTCAGGCCACAGAACGTATTCAACTAATTCTGTCAGTATTATCCTCTACTCCCTTTTCTCTTTTAAAAAAAATACAGTACTGCCCATGATAAGAATCAAAATGAAATCTGCAGATGCTGCAAATCTGAAATAACATGCTCAGCACATCAGGCAGTGTATTTGGGAACAGAAAAGAGTTAGCTTTTTGACCCAAATTCAGTTCTAATGAAAGGGGTGTGACCTGAAACATTAACTCTGCTTCTCTTTCCACCGTTGCTGCTAAGTATTTCCAGCGTTTTCACTTTTTACAACCATTATGGCAGCTAGTGCCACATTCTCAGTAAAGATGCTTCTCGATTCTCGATTGAATTTCTTGGAGATTATCGGAGGCAACATTAGTTTTTCGGCTTCTTCGTAACTGGAAATGTTATTGCCTAGAAATTCATCCCCAACTAGTTCTGCTAAATGTGATACAGTGTCAGTACATGGTAGTCGTTTGAACGCCACCGGTCAGTAATAAACTGCTTGGCATCTGTGTTGAGCCAAGAGTGCTTTACATGACTTTAAGGGCCCTAAGGACCACTCTCAGATCGAGAACCTAAGTCTTCCCTGATAGAAGTAACCTCATTTGTGATATTAACCTTTTTTCCATCTTCTTCAGTGTTTCATTTCAGCTATAATAATGACAGCTAAATTTTGCCTTTGTTATCTGACTCAGGTTTGCTTCAAGTGTAATCAAACCTCTGGTTTTCAATTAACACTAGAAACAAACATTTGTGTTTAGATTTTGTTTTAAGGGGCATTAACTTACTTTTAATAACTTCCAGGATCCATTTGCTCCTCTCCCCCAATTTAGTTTAGTTTAGAGAAACAGCGCGGAACCTTCAGCCCGCTGAGTCGGCACTGACCCAGCAAAACCCCACACACTGACACTCTCCCACACACACTGGGGACATTTTGTTTTATATTTACAGCAAGCCGATTAACCTACAAGCCTGTACGCTTTTGGAGTGTGGGAGGAAACTGAAGATCTCGGAGAAAATCCATGCGCTCACGGGGAGAACGTGCAAACTCTGTACAGACAGCACCCGTAGTCAGGATTGAACCGGGTCTCCGGCGCTGTGAGGCAGTAACTCTACTGCTGTGCCGCCCGCTCGCCACCTTACCGCCCAATCAGATTATTATTTTTCAATACATAAACCCTTTATTTTTCTTAATTCTTTTCAAAATACATTACAATTATTGCATTATAATTCTTTTGATAAAATATGCCAATCACTAGTTTATTCCTGTTAATTACATTTCTCCACTGCCATACTAAGCCCTGCTACACCATATTAGAATTGGTTATCGCCTGCAAATTCAGACATTGCATTCTTTATTTCACCATCTATGTTATTAATATAATCCATTAAAAACCGCAGTAATCCCAATACTGATCTTGTGAAGTGTTTTGTCTTGACAAGAGGTATGGAAACAATTGTACGGTTCGTATCAGATCAATCCTCCATAACTGATAGCCATGCATGAATCACACATCACAATGAGTGAGTGTTCCCCCTCATCACAGAAAATTGCTAATAACAAACCAACAAAAGATTAAACCAAAGAACAAATAACTACCATCAGATTCCAGGACTATTTGGATATGGCAGGTTTGGAGGGATATGGACAGGCGGGTGGGACTAGTGTAGCTGGGACATGTTGGCCGGTGTGGGCATGTTGGGCCAAAGGGCCTGTTTCCACACTATATCACTCTATGACTCTATTTCACAGACTATATAAGTCAATAATTTTTCGATATTTTTTGTCTTCAGTTTACAAGACTCATAAATTCAGTTTAACATCATCCCAATGGTGGAAGTATATATTTGCAAACCAATCAATGGCATATATAAAATCATATTTTACTTGTGTCTTCCTTGTACAGTACTTGTTGGAGGATGTATCAGTGCAATAAAAGTATACCATAAAGTCTAGAAGAAGCATCTATTTAATTGGCCTATTGCGCTCTTAGATGTTGTGTTCAGATATAACAGTTCTGAGCAATAGTTTTCATATTCAAACAGTTTTATAGAGTCACTTGGAGCTCATTAACTCTTTTGCAGGAATAAAAGCAGTTTGCACTCGTAAATGCAGAGTTTACAAGGTGGTGAGGCATAAGGAGCACTTCAGGCAATCCAGCTGTTGCCTCATAGCTCCAGTGGCCCTGATTCAACTTAAGAATAAGGGCGAAGCCATTTAGAACAGAGATGAGGAAACACTTTTTCACACATGGAGTTATGAGTCGGTGGAATTCTCTGCCTCAGAGGGCGGTGGAGGTCGGTTCTCTGGATACTTTCAAGAGAGAGCTATATAGGGCTTTTAAAGATAGCGAAGTCAGGGGATATGGGGAGAAGGCAGGAACGGGGTACTGATTGTGGATGATCAGCCATGATCACATTGATTGGCGGTGCTGGCTTGAAGGGCCGAATGGCCTACTCCTGCATCTATTGTCTATTGTCAACCCTGACCTTGAGTGTTGTCTGTGTGTAGCTTGCACATCTCCCCGTGACCAGGTGTTCTGTTTTTCTCCTGTATTCCAAATATAGGCAGTTGGTAGATTAATTGACCATTGTAAACTGCTCCAGTGAGTATGCGAATGATCAAATCTGGGGCAAGAGGACAGGATGTGGGGAGAATATAGTGGGATTAATGTACAAGTAATATAAATGTAAGTGGATGCTTGATGTGTTGACTTGACCTGAAGGGCCCGTTTGCAATCCGTGACTGTGTGAGTGCAACATCATTGCAGTGATATATGTATGTGTGAGCAGACCAATAAAACACACATGCTTCCTCTTTCTTGAGAGTTCCCAGTGCGTTACTTGAAGCTGTGCAAAGTAAGTTCCAGTGCGTTACTTGAAGCTGTGCAAAGTAAGGGAAAATGTACAAGTGTAATGCAAAGTTTATCATACAGCATGGAGCAGGCAACCGTATTGAATCATACAGCATTTATCATCTGTATTGAACTCTTAGATACTGGCTCCAGATATAACACTTCTGCTGGGCAAGTACTGCAAAGAGAAGACACAAGAAACCGCAGACGCTGGTTTACAAAAAAGGCACAAAGTGCTGGAGTAACTTAACGGGCCAGGCAGCAACTCTTGAGAACATGGACAGGTGACATTTCGGGTCAAGACCCCTCTTCAGACTGGATCCTGCATGACCCACTGAGTTACTCCATTACTTTGTGTAGTACATCCAAAGAGTTTTATAGACTCACTTGGGGCTCATTAATTCTTCTGGTAGAGAAAAAAGTATTTTGCAAGAGTGCATACAGAATTGACAAGGCTTCAGGAACACAATCTATAATCCAAAGGAGTACAGTAATCCATAAAACTATTCAATATATAAAGCTGGGCTATTTTAGGAGTATAATATGACCTACATTTTAAATTGTATAAAGGTCTCACTCCATGAGAGTGGTTGTCAGCTGCTGCAATGACTAATCATTGTGAAATTACACAGCTAGTATGAGATGAGGCAGATCCTGGGTGGGTCTCTCAAACAACAAAACACCCATTCTCAGTTAGCAAAGAGAAGGAGAAATACAGATTTTTTGTAGCGCCTCTTGCAAATTCAAGACATCCATAAGTGCTCAATGGCCAATCATACATTTTTGAATTGTAGTCTTTACAAAAGGGTGTGGGGTGGGGCGAAGGGGGTGTTTGGGAGTGAATTGCAGGGAGATTCAAAACACAAGCCATGTGAGTTTAGAGCAGTAGCTGAACACTGCCTATGGTGTGCCTGTGTACATTTCAGCAGAGGCTGAACTGAGGCAGAATTTCATTTTAAACCAAAGAGTGATATTTCGATCCCATTTAAATTATTACGTAACTGGTAACTGCCTCCTGATAACAGAATGGACATTGCTCTACATCTCTTCATTGCTGGCTCCACAGAGCAGTTTGAGCCAAACCACATTGATGTACTGAATTTGTTTAAATTGGGCGGCAGCAGAAACAACTCCAATTGTTTCAAGAAGATATCCCTCAGGTTCCATAAAATCTTCCCCCCTTCCACCTTAAACCTATGTCCTCTAGTTCATGATTGCCCTTCACTGGACAAGAGACTCTGTGTGTCTACCGATCTATTCCTCTCATGATTTCATGACGAATTCATAGTGATTTAATATTTGCTTGATTGAAATACAATGTGGAGTAACACAGTCCTGCCGCTGCAGGAAGTTAGTGTACAGATTAAATGGCAACACCTTGCTCAATAACTGGGTGGCGTTTTAACTCTTGTGCTGAGGGCTTCTGCAAATAAGTGGTTCTCACAGAAAATAATTATTACATCCAATAGATAAGGAATAATTATCATAAAACGTAAATTAATTTGTGTAAGAGCAAATGGATAATGAGATGCCTATAAATATTACCAATAATGTTATTTCATGAAGTGCCTCCCAAAAGACAGTTAAAGCTCATCGGATTTAAGGCATTTAATAGGACTCACGCTGAAACCGGCTGGTGGTAGGAGAGAGAGTGTAAGGTTATGAGTGACTATTCAAGCTTTGGAATCCCTCGTGGATCTTTATTGGGGCTGGAAGAATTTACAGTATTTATAAACCACTTAGATGATAGGGATCAAAATTCGTATACAAATTTGCTGATTACTCCAAGATAGGATATGGTAAAGACAGCCACAAAATGCTGGAGTAATTCAGCGGGGCAGGCACCATCTCTGGAGAGAAGGAATGGGTGACATTCACCGACGAGACCCTTCTTCAGACCCAAAACCTGAGACTTTTCCGGTCTGGAGAAGGGTCTCGACTGGAAACGTCACCCATTCCTTCTCTCTAGAGATGCTGCCTGTCCCGTTGAGTTATTCCAGCATTTTGTGTCCATCTCCGGGTAAGCCAGCATCTGCAATTCCTTCCTCCACAGGATATGGTAAAGCCAAGTACATAGACCATTATATTACAATAAATAGATAGTAGAGAGCACCTTTAAGTTACAGTAGATTTTGGTCTGAATCTTCAAATGTTCAGACAGCAATTGCACTAGACTGTTTGTCGCTAGGTACCCGGACATGGCGTCGAAGGACGAGATGCCGAAGCGAAGAAGTGGAAGCCAAATAACCGAATGGAAACAACGCTGAAAAGGCAACTAACGGACATGAAGTTGCCGGGGGGGCGGGACTTGTCAGTGATTGGTCCAGACCCCCGCGTCCATCACATCACTGGCCGGAGGAGACGGGAGGGTGGGGGTCTATGAAATGGAAATTGCAAAGGAATGGGTGACATTTCGGGTCGAGACCCTTCAGACTCAGCCTTCAGCCTTGTCGTCCCCGTGTGTGCGCTGCCGACCCACTGCCCATTACAATGCAGCCGCACGGGGGAGATGAGGCAGAGGGCGGCCGTGGCCGGACAGCGCTGACCACGGGGGGAGAGCGGGGGCTGCCCCGAGGGACGCGTTCCGTCGGCCGCTTATACCTTGGTGCTTGGGCTCAGAGTGCCCAGTCACCCTCCAGCCCCGGTCGGTCTTGTGTGAGAAAATGACCCCCAACCTCCTGTCTGCCACGGCCAGTGATGTGATGGACACGGGGGTCTGGACCAATCACTGACAAGTCCCGGCCCCCGGCGACATCATGTCCGTTATTTGGCGTTGCGACGTTGCGTCCGTTTGGTAAGTTGTCTTTTAGGCGTCCCGCCCTATCGGTTATTTGGCTTTTAGGCGTCGCGTCCATTCGGTTAATTGACTTTTCGCCGTTGCGCCCTTTCGGTTATTTGGCTTTTCGGCATCGTTTCCATTCAGTTATTTGGCTTCCACTTCTTCGCTTTGGCTTCTTGTCCTTCGACGCCGCGTCCTCACACGTTGTCGGTAAGCTTACCCTCAGTTGAGAATTCTCCACCAAGCTGGCTCCAAACCAATCTCAGAAGCCCTGCATGATGCCAAGCCTCCCAGTTGAAGATGACCATTGAAATGATTCGAGAACCAGACAGGTCCAGATGCTGACATCTCACAAAAATTGGCACTAGTCACAAATATCCCAAAAATGCGAGATTCATTGAAATAAAACATAATTGAATAAATAATTTACTCTTAATTAATATAATTAAATGGTTAAACACTATTAAAGATAATTAACAATGAAGTGCATTTCAATTAATTCTATTACCTCATTAAATAATAAATTATCACGCCTGCTTCTTAGTTTTGCAGCTATTCAATGAAATTAACGCGCTCATTTTTTCCTGTATCAGGTCGAACTGGCACAGATCCAATGAACAGTCCTCCCAGCATCAGTGTTGGGAAATCAGACGTGTACATTGTGAACGGATTTGATAATATATATGAAAAGGCTTGAAACGTCTGCATGTCTGTGGAGGATTCCTGCCAATTAACACTTTGGGCAAGTTGGCAAATCTAGGGCAAATGGATTTCAAGGTGAGCAAATGTGGGGACAGAGTACTTCCTGGGTAATAACAAGCTGGAAGCAGTGGGATCCAAGATCCATGTATGGAGGATATCAAAATAAGATGAATAGATGATGAAAATACTCAAAAGCTTTACATCTAGATTGAAGATAAGTTATGATACAATGACATAGCCCTGTTGAAACTACAGCTGGATAAGAGTGTAAATTGCACTTGGTTGGAAGATAAATTGATCTGCAGCACTAATATGCCAGACTAATGGCTGGATTCCAATAATTAATTTGCACAAGATTATAAAATAATTACAAAATATTCACTGGGATTTAGAATATAAGGTAGACAAAAGTGCTGGAGAAACTCAGCGGGTGCAGCAACATCTATGGAGCGAAGGAAATAGGCAACGTTTCGGGCCGAAACCCTTCTTCAGAATATAAGGTATTAATTTGATCAAATTTTGAAGAATCTAATGGAGAAATAGGTATCTAGAAAGCAGTATGTACAATTCTGTTATTTTTCTCAGGGTAGATTATAACTGTGACCAATTCCTGTAGACCGACCATGGCCTGATTTCATCACCAGACATACAGGATGACATCAAAACCTGTCCCAAGATCTTTTTAGGACATTATGAGAGTACCTGTCCCTCACTGAAATTGGAGAGATTGCAAGCTAAGGCAAGTCTTTACCTATATCCTAGTCAACTCCACTACACTTTGCTTTGGAGAGGGTGCAGAAGATGTTTACCGGAATTTTGCCTGCATTAGAAGATATTAGCTATGAGATGAGGTCAGGCAAATTTGGGTTGTATTCTTTGGAGCATTGGAGGCTGAGGGGAGATCAGATAGAAGTCTATAAAATTACGAGAGGCATCCAGTCAGAATCATTTTCCCCAGAGTGCAAATATCAAAGACTAGAGAGCATAGCTTAAGGGTGAGAGGGGCAGTTTAAAGGTTATGTTCATGGCAAGTTTTTTAATACAGATTGCCAGGTGTCTGGAATGTGCAGTCAGGAATGGTGCGTGGGGAGGGCAGGTATGATTGTGGCATTTTAAGGGGCTTTTGGAAAGGAAAATGGATAAGCGGGAAGTGATGGGATATGTATCAGATGCAGGCAGATTAGATTATTAGTCAATGTGGGCCAAAGGGCCTGTTGCCGTGCTGTGTTCTTACTGAAATCACCATCCCTCAATGGTCTCTCATCTCCAACATCTCTCCATCTCCCAGATCGGAGTTCTTTTTCCAATCCCACAATCCCCTCTAGCAAGCACAATTTCCTGAACCACACCCCCACCCCTGCCCTGGACAGGAAACGTTTAGGGGTTCAGCCTTTTCTTCAGACTCACAAAGTGCTGGAGTAACACAGCAAGTCAGGCAGCATCTCTGGAGTCTGAGGAAGTGTCCCGACCTGAAACTTCACGTATCGATTTTCTCCAGAGATGCCGATTGACCCGGTAAATAGAAGTAATTTCCCAACCATCCAAAACAACTCACCTGTTCACCTCACCCCCGAAAAAATGCAACACTCCTTGGCCCACTACACACATCCAACATTAACTCCCAGACCCAATGCACGTCCAACAGAGGCTCCTGAGTGGAGCCGATAACTAAAACGATAAGTGGCGTCTCACTGTCGCACTCTTCCCGTCCACCTTGACAGCAGAATTTTGAAGGAAGGGAAGGGAGAAACTGATTATTCTGGCTGGGGAACTGGGAAATGAGAAAAGATTAAGAACAAGAGCCTGTCAAGAAACATAGTTTAGTTAAACAAGTTAAATGGGATAAAGAACATACTGTACAGTTCATCAGATAGGGCCGCACTATCACCAGTGATATTGTGATATCACTATCACCAGTGATATTGTGCAAGTGTCAACATGTTGATACTAGCAGAAGTAAGCTAATTTCGTAAGAGAACTGGTTCACACCATTTTCAAGATAGAAGTTTTTTCAATTTTTGATAGGAGATGATAGAGACGTACAACATCGAAGGAGGCCATCCTGGCCCGCCTTGTCCATTCCCATACTAATCCACATTCACACCATTTGCCAGCATTAGGCCCATATGACTTTATGCCTTTCCTATCCAAGTACCTGTCCAAATGTCTTTTAACCCCAGTATAATCATTCGGACATGCAGAATGGGGCAAGGTACTATTCGCCTACAGCCACAACAGGTCCACAGCTGCCGCCTAATTCCTGGCCCTACGCTCATCCCTGGGACACCTGGATAAGAGACACCAACATCAACATTCAATTCCTAGACTGCAACCCTGGCTTTAACACCATTATCCCATCGGATCTCATCACCAAACTCAACACTCATCTCTGCAACTGGATCCTTGACTTCCTGACCAACAGTGAGGATAGGGGAAAAATCACCCTCAATGATAATCCTCAATACTTGTGCTCTGCAAGGATGTGTTCTCAGCCCCCTTTTCCTCCTTATACACCCACAACTGTGCAGATAAGTACAAATCCAATTCAATCTACAAATTCAGGGACGCCACCACTCTGGCGGGCTGGATATCTAATAATGACGAGTTGGACTACAGGATGGAGATTGAAGGAGGGCCTCGTGAGCTGGTGTCAAGCCAACAATCTTTCTCTCAGTGCCAGCAAGATAAAAGGATATAGTGATTGACTTCAGGAAGTGAACCGGTACACATATCCCGGTCTGCATTGATGGCACTGAAGTAGAGATCGTTGAAAGCTGTAAGTTCCTCAGAGTAAATATTACCAACAAGCCCTGGATCAGCCATATCAAAGCTTTGGCCAAGAAAGCCGCCAACTCCTCTACTTCCTTGGAAGGCTTAGGAAGTTTGGCACGTCCCCAACAACTCTCACCGACTTCTACAGATGTGCCATAGAAAGCATTTTATCGGGATGCATCACAGCACGGTTTGGGAACAGCTCCATCCAAGACCGCAAGAAACTGCAGAGCATTGTGGACACAGCCCAGACCTTCACACCTACCAAATCCTACCTCCTTTCCATTGACTCTATCCACACTTCACGCTGCCTTGGCAAGGCCACCGACATAATCAAGGACGAGTCTCACCCCGGTCACACCCTCTTTTCCCCTCACCCATCGGGCAAGAGGTGCAGAAGTGTGAAAACGCAAACTTTCAGTCCAGATTCAGAAACAGCTTCTTCCCAGCTGTTATCAGGCAACTGAACCATCCTGTCACCACGAGAGAGCAGTCCTGAGCTGCTGAAGAAGGGTCTCGACCCGAAACGTCGCCTATCTCCTTCGTTCCAGCTGCACCCGCTGAGTTTCTCCAGCCTTTTGTGTACCCTCGATTCTCCAGCATCTGCAGTTCCTTCTTTAACATAGCAGTCCTGAGCTACTATCTACCTCACTGGAGATATTTGGACTATCTTTAATTGGACTTTATCTTGCACTAAATTCTATTCCCTTAATCATGTATCTGTACACTGTGGATGGCTCGACTGTAATCATGTCTTTCCACTGACTGGTTAGCACGTAACAAATGCTTTTCACTGTACACGTGACAATAAACTAAACTAAAAAAAACATTGTAATTGTTTCTGCCTTCACTATATCCTCTGGCAGCTTGTTCCAGATATTCGCTCCTCTCTGTGTGAAAAATGTACCTTTCAGATCTCCTTTAAATTTCTCCCTTCTCACTTCAAGCATGTACCCTCTCCTGTTAACTACAGCGTTCCATTCTTAGCAACACCTGAGCAAACCTCTCCTGCATGCTCACTACTGCTATCATATCTTTCCTGTCGTGTGGTGACCAGAACTGTACACAATGCAGACGGACCAATGTTTTATACAATTACAGCAAGACTTCCCAACACTTATACTCAGTATCTCGGCCTATGAGGGCAAGCCTTTTTCACTACCCTATCCACCTGAATTGCTACTTTCAAGGTCTCTCTGCATCAATAATGCTACAGCCTATGCTATTTACTCCATATGTCCTACCAGGTTTTCAGACTGTCCTTAATCCTACTTGCCCTTTTTACCTTCTTATTTTTTTCCTTAAGTTGTCTCCTCGATCTCCTATAAAACTCCTAATAGGCCTGTCCCACTTAGGCGTTTTTTCAGTCGCCTGAAAAGCAGGGAACTGGAATGGTGACTGTCAGATTGGAACACACACACACACACACACACACACACACACACACACACACAGCAAAGGTGGGGGCCAGGGCAAGCGGGGGAGCGCCGTCTAAAATTCATACGGTACAAAGCCAAGGTGATACAGACACACACCGCGATGAACAGGAAGAGATAACTTTTAAGAAGCCAGACAACTTTTAATAAGCCAGAGGTACACAGCTGTGAAGTTTGGTGGACATTTAACATTACCGGTCGGTTATCCTTGGTTCTGAAAACTCTTGCTTACGTTTTTTTTCCCCAATGAGCCAATGAAATTCACTGGTCAGCAAAGGCGATTAACTAAAACTACCTAGGCCTACCTCGACTACCCATAAGCGACCCCACTACAACTGCACCTACGACTACAGGATTATCAATTTTCTCCATGGCGACCAATTTTTGGTCGCAGAAAATTTGTTGAAAAATTTGCGGCGACCAAACTGAGGCCGCGACTAGTTCCGAGAATGCGGGAACTCCTCGTGACCATGAAGCAGGCTCACCAGAGACCATCAGCAAACATGTGGCGACCATGTGGCGAGCGCAGAGTCTCCTGTACTCGCCTAAGTGGGACAGGCCCATAACACATTCAAGGCCAATTTTTGTTTTTTTGGCTGACCTACACTTACTTCTTTTCCCTGATCAAACATTCAATATCCTACGTCAAACGAGGTTCCTTAAACTTACCATCTTTACCTCTTACACATACGAAGATATGCTGACACTGAACTTCTAATATCTCACTTTTAATTGCTTCCCATTTATCAGATGTTGTTTCCTTTCAAGCAATTGTTGTAAAAAAAAAATGCTCCCAGATCCTGCCTTGCACGAACTAAACCATTCTCCCAGCTTAGGGGCCATCAGACTTAAGCATTGGAGCGAGGCTAGGGGCCATCCGTGGAAGAGAATCTGGAATTTCCACCAGAATATTGATAAATCCAGTGGGTATTTGCTGCCTAAGGCCTGGCCAATTCTATCAAGGAATCAACTTGAACCCAAAGATGCTGTTGACCTTATACAAACATAAAAAATCGAAGCAGTAATTGTCATTTGATCTCTTAAGCCTACTTTACCATGTTAAGACCATGGCTGATCAGATCTTGGCCTCAACAATTTTTCTGCAGCTTGAGTCCCCTATATACCAAAAACATATTTCAGTCTCGAATATATGCTGTGAGTGGCCGGCACTGCTCTCTCATGCTGTTGATTTCTGCATCATTGGAAGTTAATACAAATTTCAGGTGGCCACGGGCATGCACCTCCCTCTGTGGCGCTGGTTTCCAATGGGAATGGTGACGGACGCACCACACATCTCTGTCGGTCTTGTTTTTGGTATTGCTGGGGGTCCACAGCCCCCTCCTCACTGGGCAAGCCAGGTGGGGGAGACGGTTTAGTCGCCGACTGTCCGTCCATAGAGCAGGTGGCACGGGATTACATGGTACCCGTGGCGAGGGGAACCTCCCCTCCCCCCCCCCACACACGACCTGACCTGAGGTATTGTGGTACTTTGTACTAGCAGCCCAAAGGGCTATCTGGAAATGAGACACTACAGAAACCCACTCCAATTACAAAAGCCAAAATCATGCACAATATTTGTGGCCACACAAAGCTGTTGGGCGAGCGCTGCAGCTGAGAAGATAGAAGAACCCAGTGGGGGGAGGTAGTGGGGGGAGAAGGACGAGGGTCGGTATTGAACACTTTTGTACGTTTGCCAGCTGCCTTTACGTGAGGACTCCTGCATATTATGCAAAGAATCTCAAGTACATCTGACAATAAAGTATCAATCAATCTCTTCTCTCCACAATAAAGTTTAACATGGTTACCATTGCAGAAAAGCCAGGCAATTCCATACAACTTGTCGACACACACTGAGCATTTATAACCTGTCAATTCAATTCTAAGAGAGGCAACCCTTGTTCAGGGTCTACCACTATTTCCTTCCGATGGGCTGAATGAAGGCAGATATTCATCATGGCCCTCTCTCCCTGTAGCACATTAGCACCTCAGAACCCCCAGAGAACCGGAGCAGACGCAAGGCATTCTCCATCCCAGGGGAATGGCTATGAAGGAGAAAGGCTGTGGTCAGCCTTCTCATGGCTTGCCAATGTGTGCAACATTTGCAAACCCTCATTCGTGTCAATGTACAATGCACCCTACATGGCTTCTGCTAAAGAAATTTGTTGTCTACTTTTAGTTAATTTTAGCTTAAAGATACAGCACAGAAACAGGCCCTTTCACCCACTGAGTCCATGCCAACCAGCGATCACCCCGTGCACTAGCTCTGTCCTGCACGCTAAGGACAGTTTACAATCTTTACCAATGCCAATTAACCTACAAAGCTGCAGGTCTTTGGAGTGTGAGAGGAAACCGGAGAACCCACGTAACCACGGGGCGAAAGTATAAACTCCGTAAAGATAGCACCCGTAGTCAGGATCGGACCCGGATCTCTGGCAGCTTTAAGGCAGCAACTCTACCTCTGCGCCACCATGCCACCCCTGTTGACATCAATAAACATTCAACACGATAGAATGATCCAGTTAAGGGGATACTATTATGTCTTTGCCAGATCTTGCAAGCTGTTCAGTAAGTCCCGACCATCGCAAATTACAGAGGGACAGAACTTCCCAGAACCTTCCCTCTGGTTAATTTGCCTATAGCAGCAGAAAGGGAGGCCAGATGTTAATTGTACATCATACTAGTGAAAATTATGCAAAGAGGTTCATAGACTCCTTATTCTGCAGTTAACATATTTTTGACAGAAGTATATTCTTGTAAATATACATCTTTAAAAATAAATTACACCCTCCCAACCAAATTTGATGCGTTGGTCGATGCTGCCGGGGTTTTAATCCTATATTTAGCTCTTCCTGTTTCCCCATCTACCAGAAGCATTCTTGCAAAAGCACCATTCTTTTAAATAGAAGCTATTTTATCCACTGAATCTGACTCAAATTGAGCAATGTTGCCGAGGTTATTTTTATGGTCTCCTTGTGACTTTTGCTTTGAGCTCTGTCTAATACACCGTCTTAGCCATAAAAGAAATCTAATACAGAGAGGCCGGCATAAGAAAAGCTAAGCATCAACCTCAAATTGATAACTGCAATCTTCATCAAAAGAAGCGAGGCAATGATATTGGTCACTCATCGAGATATACGGTATGGAAATAGGTACTTTTGCCCAATAAGTCTGTACCAACAAGTCAAATACTCATTTTTACACAAATTCTACCCTAATCCATATTATTCTTCACACATTCTTATTAAATGCCCCCCCCCCCCCCAGGTTCTATAACTCGCCGACAAGTTCGGGAAAATTGACAGTGGCTAATTAGCCTACCAATACGAGCACCATTGGGATGTGGGAGGAACCTGCAGCAGCAAGAGGAGACCCATGCAGACTCCACACAAACAGCACCAGAGGTCAGGACTGACAGCGGTTCCAGCGACTGTACTACTTCAACCAGTTCAACAAAGTGAAAAGTAAAACCTTCCAAGCATTTTGTTGCTCCCACCTGCAGGTGGCAATGGTTAAAGTCCCCTTTTTGGCAATCCACAATCTCAGGCATCGGATCTGAAGTGATACAATGCTGAGCTGCTATTGAATGGGAGGAAATTACTGACCCTGGAGTTAGTGCAGAATGCTGACACAGTTTCTGGTTGAAGCTTCGATACCTTTGTCTGGGAGCTGAAGGAGAAGTTGGAGGCACTTGCCAGGTCTTCTTCTTTCTCCACATCTGCCCAACCGTTGTGTGGATGCTTTTTAATATGGCTGCTCAGTCCAAGGTCTTCAACAGTTCAGTAACCAGCAACCAGATAAATGTTCTCAGGCCATGCTGCAGCCCAATTTATTTTGCAATGGTTCAACTGGTCACGTCTTGTTAGTTCCTCATTGACGTTTCCTGCTCACATAATAAACCACAGACATGTATTGCTCTTACTCCGCACAAGTGCTTTGGACACGTGTGGCAAGTGAGCAGGAGGGTTAAAGGGTTTGTTGGAGGCAAAGGCAGACAGGGTGTTAATTAACCAAAGGGAATGCAAGGGAAATAAAAGTAGATTTGATTTCATTCGATTTATTGTCATTGCACTTTTCAGTACAACAAAATGGTTTAGCCTGCAGTCATAACATAGAATAAATAACAAAACACACACTCAACACAGATTTTACATCCACCACAGTGAGTCCACCAGGCACCTCCTCACTGTGATGGAAGTCAAAAGTCTTAAAACCCCTGTCTCACGGTGCGAGTTGGCCCACGAGAGACCCCGAGTTTTCACTCGTGGTGATCATGTACGATGAACGTAGCGGCAACGTCGGAACTCGGCGATCAACTTGTCCGCTCGTGGCGCTAACGGCAGGTACTCGGGAAACTTGTTAACTCGTGAAAAAAATCAAACATGTTTGATTTTTTCCACGAGTCAAATTAACTGTTCAAGTTAAAAATGGAAACATTTAAACTCGTTGCAATAACGTAGTGGCCCGTGTGTTTACCTTAGTGTCTTGTGAGTCTACAGTGGGAACTTTCTTATAATCTGTTCGTTCGCTCGAGTCTGAACCAAAGATAGTCACAAAATGCTGGAGTAATTACATGTGGTTAAGTTACATGTGGCTCCGGGAGGTAAAGAGGCTTGAGAAATATAAATGCTGAAATACGCGCGGATCAACGCGGGGTATCCAGAGCTGAAAGTTGCAATGAAATGAGATTGAACAAGACGACTTTGACACAAAACGCTGGAGTAACTCAGCGGGACAGGCGGCAGGAGAGAAGGAGAAATGCAAAAAAAGTGAAACTAGCGCCAGGGAAAATCGAGAACTTCTTGGCTCCCTTCGCCTCAGACCTAAACACAGCGATCCCCCCTTCTCTGTGTTATATGTGTCAACATGCATTCATTCCTGAATTCAGAGAAAAAGGCGAATGCATTCCCCCCCACCTCGCCCCCGGAAAACAAACCTAATCCACGTTTCCCAAACACCAGTCCGAAGAAGGGTCTCAACCCGAAACGTCACCCATCCCTTCTCTCCAGAGATGCTGCCTGTCCCGCTGAGTTACTCCAGCATTTTGTGTCTATTTTTTCCCAAACACTCGTTAGAATCAAGAAGCCATCTCTTGGGCTTTATGTATGAGAACCATCTCTACTTTCAGGTTTTTTTCTGGAGGGATTAAAACTAATTAAATGTGTGGAACAAACTAAAAATGCAAAACTGGAAATAAAATTAAGTTTGTCTAAATATCAAACGCGTATGCATTGCAATTTGCAGCGGAGACACTAGATAGAAAGTATTCAGTAGCGCGCACACCACACACACATATGTCCTACTTCCCGCTGTTAAGTTACTATTTGCTTTCAGTGTTTTTGTTTTATCTCTTCTTATATTCCAGCTGGAGCTGTATTTTCACCGACTCGCCAACCCCCCCCCCCCCCCCCCTGTATTTTCTCCCTCCTCCCCCGCTCCCCAAACTCGAGAACTTGGAATTCGCGAGAACTATTTTGTTTTGGTCTTAAAAAAGAGCATCATTTTTAGTTAATCAGTCGAAGGCTGTGGATTGGCGAGAGATTTAGATTTGAAATGCAGGGGGATGATATTTCGTGGAGTTACCCAGCAGTAGGCAACCCAGGAACCACGCAAAGTGGTAACTCGGGAGAGGAAGTTGGAGCATCGCAGCAATGACATATCCGTGGGAACTCGGTTAAACACTTGATCATAAACTTGAAGTCTCGTACACAACCACGAGTCTTTCACTCGGGGTACCTCGTGGGTCAACTCGCACCGTGAGACAGGGCCATAAGTCTTTGTCTCTTCCCTCCTTGCTCTCCCTCTGCGCTGAGGCGATCCAGGCCTCCGATGTTGTGACCCCGTCAGGTGATGGCAAGTAAGTCCCGCGGCGGAATCCGAGCTCCGCGAGCGGGCCGGTTCAAACTCCGCGGCCCGGGGCGGTCGAAGCTGCCGCCCTCCAGTCCAGCGGATGCAGCTGTTGCCGCGGGAGCTCCGGAAAAACAGGTCACCGGCCTGTGACCCGCGAGCTCCCGACGTTGATGTCGCCCACTGGGCCCGTGGCCAAGCCTCCGAAGTCGGGTCGCAACGCCACCACAGCCCCGAAGTCGGCCAGCCTCGCGTTGGTAAGTCCTGGCTCGAGGTCGGTCCCAGTTGATAGGCCTCAGCGGAGACGGAGATGGGGGATACGGCAAGAAAGGTCGCATCCCCCCGAAGGAAGAGTCAAAAAACATATTTCACCAACCCCCCCACACATACACAACTAAAATAAACCGAAATAAACTGAAACAACGGGACAAAAGAAAACAAAAAAAGCAAAGACAAACGGACTGCAGGCGAGCCGCAGCTGCAAAGCAGCGCTGCCACTTCCGGATAGACATTAGACAATAGACAATAGGTGCAGGAGGAGGCCATTTGGCCCTTCGAGCCAGCATCGCCATTCAATGTGATCATGGCTAATCATCCCAAATCAGTACCCCGTTCCTGCCTTCTCCCCATATCCCCTGACCCCGCTATCTAGCTCTCTCTTGAAAGCATCCAGAGAACCTGCCTCCACTGCCCTCTGAGGCAGAGAATTCCACAGACTCACCACTCTCTGTGAGAAAAAGTGTTTCCTCATCTCTGTTCTAAATGGCCTACTCCTTATTCTTAAACTGTGGCCCCTGGTTCTGGACTCCCCCAACATCGGGAAAATGTTTCCTGCCTCTAGTGTGTCCAAGCCCTTAACAATCTTGTTAAAGAAGGAACTGCAGCTGCTGGAAAATCGAGTGTACACAAAATGCTGGAGAAACTCAGCGGGTGCAGCTGCATCTATGGAGCGAAGGAGATAGGCAACGTTTCGGGGCTGAAACCCTTCTTCAGAGTCCTTAACAATCTTATATGTTTCAATGAGAACCCCTCTCATCCTTCTAAACTCCAGAGTGTACAGGCCCAGCTGCTCCATTCTCTCAGCATATGACAGTCCCGCCATCCCGGGAATTAACTTTGTAAACCTACGCTGCACTCCCTCAATAGCAAGAATGTCCTTCCTCAAATCAGGGGACCAAAACTGCACACAATACTCCAGGTGTGGTCTCACTGGGGCTCTGTACAACTGCAGAAGGACAGCTGTCAACTGTAGATGACTGATGTCACTTTGTAAACCCAGGAAGACGTATAACCATCGCTAAGTGCTGTTCTATGTATTTAGTTTACTTTAGTTTAGAGATGCAGCGCAGAAACAGGCCCTTCGGCCCACTGTGTCCGTACTGACCAGCGATCCCCGCACATTAACATGATCCTACACACACTAGGAACAATATATATTTATAGAAAGCCAATTAACCTGCAAACTTGTACGTCTTTGGAGGTTTGTAGGAAACCGAAGATCTCGGAGAAAGCCCACGTGGTCACGGGGAGAACGCGCAAACTCCGTACAGCGGTATCTGTAGTCGGGGTCGAACCCGAGTCTCTGGCTCGGAAAGTGCTGGAAGGCAGCAACTCTACCGCTGCGCCACCGTGCCATGTTCTGACGTTGAAGGAATCCCCCGCCCCATTCCCCCATGGCTCATTCAACGGCAAGGTTTAAATTATTAATGCACGAGCCTGGAACTTCTGACCAATAAAAGTGTAAAAAGAGCGATTGAGACAAACCATTTCTATTAACAATAAAATAGTGTTTCAATGACGAACGGGCAGCCAAGCTGAATTTAAATTTTGCTTTCTGGATACTACAAGTAGCTTCCAAAATAAACCTTGTCTACTGACCAGTCCCTTATGTCTCTGGGATGTGCTCCTCAGGGGGTTAGACTGTGGTAAAACAATTAAAAGTGAAACAGTGCAGTCAGAAGTTTATGACTACGTGAAACATAGCAACTTATCAGAACAGAAGGAGCAGGATATTTAATCATTCACTGTACCATTCATTGCAATCATGGCTAATTTTCTCTATCAGCGGCATATCGCTACTCTTCCACATACCATCTGATGCCCTTTGCGATGAGAAATCTAGCCTTCTTAAATATGTTCGGCAACTTGACTTCCACAGCTTTCTATGGTACAGAATTCTGCAAGTTCGCCACTTTCTAAGTGAGGACATTTCTTTTCACCCAATCATTAATATTATACGCTGCACTTTTAGATTACAAACCCTTATTCCAGACCTCCCCAGTCAAGAGAAATATCCTCCCTTCCTCCTTGCATATTCGAATGTTAAGGGTCTGTCCCACTTGATTTTTTTTTTTAGTCGCTTAAGGTCGCCAGAACTCCACCGTGACCTTAAGCGAATAAAAAAAAAAAATCAAGATCGCGGTGACCTGCGACCTTCCTCGACTATGTGTACAACCTCCTAAAACTATATTGAAGACATCCCTCGACTATGAAGAAGACCTTCGACCTCCTTCGACTATGTTGCAGACTGGCTTCGATCATGTATGTTTTACTCGAGGATGGACTCGGGCAAATTGGTCCGTGAATGAGCACGACCCCCTTCCACCTCAGAGGACCACACCGAAAACTAACAACGACCAGTGTCGAGTGTCCACAGCTCAAATGATCACCTGATAAAATGACGTCATGTCTGCATTTTTTTCCTCACTAAAAAATGCCTCCCAGGTTTTTTAAAAAATCATTCTGAACCATGCAAGCAAGGAAGGAACTAATTTGGAGGATGTTAGTAAAAATACAACTACTGCTGTTTGCAGTAGCCCTTTTGCTTCAGCAGCCTTTTAAGAAAGGCAGAAGGGGAAGAGCAAGGGTGAAGAGGAAGCACAAGAAGAGGTCTCAATGGGTGAATGGAGATGATGTGATAGACTGTCCCAGTACACCAGATGACTGGAAGAGAGTGGCGCTGGGCTTTGACAAAAGATGGAACTTTAAGCCCACATGTGGGGCAGTGGATGGCAAGCATGCCATTCTTGTCCCTGTACCCCTCATTTTCCTTTTTGTACAGGATGGCATTCTGCTGGGACTGTTCTTCAAGGTCCCCTCCTGCTGTCTGGTGAAGGTTTAGGGCATAACCTTCCTCCAGCCCTCCCTCATCACCAATGGGGCATCTGCCTCTGATGCTGTGTCAGACACAGGAGAAAGGGCTGCTTTGCTGCCTTCAAATGAGGCAGTGAAGGATGGGGTGGTGGTGGGGACATATACTACCTCCCTGGTCTCCTCCAGGGGTCCCTCATACAGGGCTACCTCCTCCTGCACTATCATCTCCTGTGGCATCACCTCCTGTCACTCCTCCTCCTGGGTGGGCAACACCTGCATGGCAGGTTTTTTTTAGGGTTGTGCCCTCTCCCTGCGCTGCTGCCATTTTGGTGCCATCTCTAAAACACAAGTCTCCTCTCCAAAAAACTCTCCATCCATGAATGAACATGCCTTGGCGTGACAGAAGTCACGTCCTGCTGTTTAAATTACCTTTTTTTTACTGACCTTTTTTCACCCCGGAGCTATTACCTTTGACTACCTTCGGGTACCTACGACTAGCATCACGACCTACTACGACGGACTTCGACTGGACCTACGACTAAAAAAATATCTATTTTTCCCACGGCGATCTATTTTTAGTCATGGCCAAACTTTAACGTCTTGAAACATACGCCGCGACCTAGTTGAAGCCTCGACTATGCGGAGACCACTCTCAACCACGAAGATTGACAAGGACCTCCTACCGCCTCGTGGCGACCTTCTCGCGACTATGGGTCGCGGGCAAGGTTGCCAGAACATGCGGTGGGGGTCGCCCAAGTGGGACAGGGGCTTTACATGTTGCAATGAGATCTGCCTCATTCTTCAGAACGCTATAAAATGCAGGCCTAGTAAACCCAAACTCTTCACATAAGACAGTCCTCCCTCCCCAGGTACAGTGAACCTTTTCTGCATTCCCTCTATGGAAAGTACATCTTCTCTTGGATGATGAGACCAAAACTGCAGATAACACTCCAAGCCCCTATGCAATTCTTGCCCCCATGTTCAAAGCTTCTTGTGTTGAGTACAACATATCATTTTCCTTCTTAATTGCTTGCTGCTGCAACTGCATGTTTGCTTTCGTTTAGAGAATATGGATATTTTATACATTTAATCTGTGGGCACCTGCTCCTGAGGCTGTTGTAGAGTCATTCAGCAAGGAGATAAGTCCTTTAGCCCAACTAGTCCACACCGACCAAGATGTCCATCTAAGCGAGTCCCATTTGCTGCATTTGGCCCATATTCCTCCAAACCTTTCTTATCCATGTACCTATCCAAAAGTCTTTTAAAATGTTATTATCTCTGCCTCAACTAATTCATCTATAGCTCATTCCATATATCCTCAATGTGAATAAAGAACAGGTTCCGATGAAATCTTTCCCCTCTCACTTTAAAGCAATGTCCTCTGGTTCTTGATTCCCCATCCCTGGGAAAAATACTTTGTCCACTCATCATATATACATGGACATTAGTGCCACCGGCTGGTAGTCATTGAGGCACGTCCCCTTACTCTTCTTGGGTACCAGTATTATTGATGGCCTTTAAAAGCAGATGAGAACCTCACACCTTATTAATGAGAGGTTGAAGATGTCTGCAAAAACTCCAGACAGTCGTTTCACACTGGTTTTGAGAACACAACCAGGTACACCATCAGGTCCAGACGCTTTCCGAGGGTACACCCTCCTGGGGGAGTTTCTGACGTCGGCCTCTGTGACATAGACAGTAATACCATCGTGGGCTATGAAAACCCAGGAAGGCACATCCTTCGAAGTGTGCATAGGATGCATGGAGCTCATCTGGGAGTGATGCTTCGCAGTCGCTTGTGCGGCCTCCTGGTTAAGCCTTGTAGAAAGTGATGGTGAGCAAGCCCTGCTTAACCCGGGCTGTCATCTTTCTGTTGCCTCCTCCAGCCTTACAGTCCTCTGGGATAGCTGTACACTGTCAATTTGCACATATAGCCCTAAGGCATAGTTTAAAATGTGTAATTCCTCTACGCGTAATTTTTTGCTGCAATGTCACCAACTCTTTAGGGTACTTGTCCTCAAATTATACTGCTATTTTATTTAACTATAACAAATAACATGGCATGCTCCAAAAGTTAGGAATCCAAAGTATCAAAATACCTGTGAAAATTCGCACCCAGCCTTTTTGATCGAAGAAATTTTGCTAAATTAACCAACTAATTTCAGGAATGATTGCAATTTCTTTCACAGCTTTTAGAATGGTAAACTCTGACAACATTGACCACTGTGCCTGAGTCTTAAGCTCTGGAATTCGTACTGGAATTTCCACCACCTCTTGCAACTATCATGCCCTCCCAGCACACACTGCCCCTCCATCACCATTCTTTAACCTTCCCTCGTTCAAGGTCCTCCTTTAAAATCAACCTTTGACTAAGCTGTAGGTCATCAGTCCTCATAACCCTATTGATTATGAACATGTTTGACGGCACTGGGCCTATATTCGCTGGAATTTAGAAGAATGATGGGGGACCTCATTGAAATATACAGAATAATGAAAAGTTTGGAGAGAGTGGATATGGAGGGAATGTTCCCACCCGTGGGAGAATCTAGGACTAGACGTCATAATCGGTGGTGGAGCTGCGTCTGCAGCTGCGGCTCGCCTGCAGTCTGTCACTCTCTCCCTTCTTTGTCTTATCGTTAATGTTAGATTATGTAATAGTCTATTTTTAGTTGTGTATTATGTGGGGGTGGGGAAACATTAAAAAATATTTTTCTTCAACGGAAATGCACCTTTTTTTCCGCGTCGCATCTTCGCTCGCGCTGCTGCCTAACGTCGAGGAGCTGGGCGACCAGCAGCTGGGATCGACCTTGAAGGCTCCGGTCGCAGAGCCTGTGGACTTGTGGGGCTGGCTGACATTCGGAGGCTGTGGTGGCGTGGCGATTGGGGCTGTGACACGCCTTTCGGAGGCTTGTCTGTAACATCAGGAGCTCGCAGGTCCCTGGTTGGCGACTGACCTTTCGGGAGCTCCAGCCACAGCAGCTTCGCCTGCCCCGAATCGCAAGGCTTAAATCGGCCCGTTCGCAGGGCCCTTCATCGCCCGGCGTGGCTTGGCCGCAGGATCCTCCGTCGCCCGGCGAGGGCTTCAATATCGGGAGCCTCAATCGCCATGACGCGGCAGTTTGACTGCCTGGCCGCGGGAGAAGAAGCAAGGAAGAGACGACTTTTTTTACCTTCCATTACAGTGAGGAGGTGCCTGAAGGAGAATTTATTTTAAATTTATGTCATTGGTTGCTTTTTATTGTTATGACTGTATGGTAATGACATTTTGTTCAAATTTTATTTTTTTGAATAGACAAATAAAGTAAAGTCAATTCAATTCATTAGCCTCAGAATTAAAGGACATTCTTTTAGGCAGGAGATGTGGATGAATTTCTGCAGTCAGAGGGTGGTGAATCTGTGGAATTCTTTGCCACAGAAGGCTGTGGAGGCAAAGTCAGTGGGTGTATTTAAGGCAGGTATAGATAGATTCTTGATTAGTATAGGTGTCAGAGGATTATGAGGAGAAGGCAGGAGAATGGGGTTAGGAGGGAGAGATAGATCAGCCATGATTGAATGACGGAGTAGACTTGATGGGCCAAATGGCCTTATTCTACTCGTATCACTTATGATTTGATCTTGTGACTGGATGCTAATATTGCTTGGTAATTCTCATGTTGAGTGCTTTGGGGCATTTCATTAGGTTACGATCTCTGTTTGATTACAACTGTCCTTGTGGTTCTGCATTTAACATTTCCGAGCATGTTCTAATAAGGGTACAAAGGAAGAAGCTTGGTTTCTGCCTGACTGATGAGTTAATGGGTCAAAGCAACAATTCAGTGAACCCTTCACCCATGATACTCACTCCCCAGGGTCCTGGTCTGAGCTCTTGCTCAGAGCTGAAGGTGTTGTACGAGATAAACCCAAATGCTATTTCAGACGATGAGAGGGTGTTTCTTCTGGAACTCTCTAAGTTGAGGCCCAGCAGAATGGAGAGAAGGCAGGTACGGGATACTGAGTTGGATGATCAGCCATGATCATATTGAATGGCGGTGCAGGCTCGAAGGGCTGAATGGCCTACTCCTGCACCTAATTTCTATGTTTCTATGTTTCTTCTAATGAGGAAATCTAGAACAATGGGGCATAGGTTCAAAATAAATTAGAGGATGAGAAGGAATTTCTTCTCTCATCTATGGAATTAATCTTTGGGATTAACTCTCTCCCCCCCCCCCCCCCCAGAGAACTACTGAGGGTGAAATATTTAGTCTAATAAAGTCTGAGGCAGGTAGATCTTTGGTCCATAAGTAAGTTGACAAGTATGTGGAACAGGCAGGAAACTGCCATTACTTTATTGAAAGATGGAGAAGGCTTGAGGTCCCCAAATTATAATATTTTCATTTACTGATTTAAAAAAAAGCAGAATATAATTCACACTAATGTAGAAATCAAATGACCCCCCCCCCCCCCCCCCTCCCTCCCACCACAGCCGTTTTTCGGGACTTAGATATTGGGAAAGTAGGTGCCTTGGGTTTAAGTACACTTGGCTTTTCCCCCAATAATCTTGAAATAAAATGAAATAATGAAATCAAAGTTGCGAAACTTTATCTGTTCCATTAATAATAAACTATATTATGTTTTGGCAGTTTTATTGCTTCAAGAAAACTGTAGCAAAAAATATGAACAATTTTGAAAACAGCCAACCACAAGTGCTATTTCAAAAGATAAATGTTAAATTCTAATATGCCTAAACTTAATTAGGTACACGCCAGGGATTAAGATGGCCTTCTAAAAATACCCAGACTAATGGACCAATTTTTACATTAATTACTTTAACAACTGGTTATTTCAAAAACAAGTTACTCATTTTAGATGTGCTCTTCAGCAAAACTCCTCTTAACTACTCTACCTGTCTGTGTTGAATTGGGATGACTAATCTAATTTTGTAATGAAAATCGATGCAAGTTAAATAAACTATCCCTTCGCACTTGATAAGCACTAATGGAGGTATAAATGGAATAATGGAGTTGTTTGGTTTTTATCTACAGCACTCGTGAACAAACAGACCTTTGTGCCACTGAAATAAATTCAGCAAAGTATCACTAATGGAGCATGATCCTCCACATAATATATGGTAAACAAGGCTCTTGTGCTAAGATACCAGTTATGCCCAAGACAAATTCCACAGATAAAATTAAAGGGCTGTGGCTGAAATATTTGAAAATTAATGTTCTCTGTTTCCAATCTTTTATCAAGTTTAAAATAATATAAACTAAAAGCTTATTTAGTTTAATATAGAGCATGGAAATAGGCCTTTCGGCTCATCGAGTCTGCACCGACCAGCAATCCCCGCACATTATCACTATCCATCATACACTAGGGGCAATTTACAATTACACCAAGCCAATGTATGGACAATGAAGGGATGGGTGATAAATTCAGGTCTTTGCCAGTGAAGCACCGAGCCTGAGAAGTTAATGAATAAAAAAATAGATATTTTGCTTTTCATGTCATGTGATAGGAGCAGAATTAGGCCATTCAGCCCATCGTCTACTCTGCCATTCAATCATGGCTGATCTATCTTTTCCTCTTCACCCCATTCTCCTGCCTTCTTCCCATAACCCCTGACACCAGTACTAATCAAGAATCTTTCTATCTGCCTTAAAAATACCCATTGACTTGGCGTCCACAGCCTTCTGTGGCAATGAATTCCACAGATTCACTACCCTTTTATTAATATTTCTTGTCTCTCAAAATGCTTTAAAATGTCTTCCTTTGATAAATCAGTCAGCAAGATGCATTAAATATTGTAATTTATTTAACTTGTTAAAATGCTAAAAATTATAAAAAAGTAATAGTATACAGACTATCTAAAAATTATAGAATGTAACAAGGACTTTAAGACAACTTATTTCTTAAGGCCATGGAGAAACAAAACATAGTTGTGGAACATCCTGGGCTCAGTCATATTTCCATATGTCCATGGATATTCAGCCTATCCAATTTACTCAGCAATACTATTCCCTCACTAATTTTCTCTATAACCTATTCTATACATATTCACACTGTAACCCCCCCCCACCCCCCCCCCCCCCCCCCCCCCAATTCAAGATTCAAGATTCAACAGACATTTATTGTCACATGCACCAATTGGTACAGTGAAATTTGGAGTCACCATACAGCCATACGAATAATAAAAAACTCGATAGTCTTTAACATAAACATCCCCACACAGCAGAATCAAAGTTTCCCACTGTGAGGGAAGGCACCAAAGTTCAGTCATCCTCCCCTTTGATGCTCAGGCCCTCTCGCCGGGATGATGGAACTCCGACGTCGGAACGGAAGAACACCCTCAGCGGCTTGGACCACCGAATCTGCCGCTTCTTACCGGAGACCACGGCTCCCGAAGCCCACGGGCCGAGCTGGGCGGAGGCTCACACTGGCGGCCCTCGGCAAAGGATCCCAGGAGGTTGAAGTCAGTGCCGCCCTTGGCAAGAGCTCCGCAAACCACAACTCCACGATGCTAAAACAGGTAAGGCATCACCCGCTCCGCGATAAATCCAGTGCTGCGCTGTCGCTGAAGCTCTGGTCCGGTCTCTGGCAGGAAAGGCCGCGCCAATCCAGCGTAGGCCGCAGGGGGGGCGGGGGGGCATCCTCGCCAGGAAGTGACTGGGAAACAGATTCCTCCTTACCCTACCCACCTCCCCCCACATAAAAATACTAGGAAATTCTGCTCACACTAAGGATCATTCAATGGAAGCCTATTAATCTACATCTTTATGGGAGGAAACCAGAGCACCCAGAGGAATCCAACAAGGTCATGGGAAAAATGCGCACACTCCACAAAGAAACATCAGAATTGAAGATCAAATCCAAGTCTCCGGAGCTTTGAGGTACCTAACACTCACAGTGCCATATTTTGATGGACCTTAGCTGTCACCATCACATATGAGAAAGCAGCCATGGTGAACATTAAAACCCTGCCCAAAATGTCATCCATCTATTTTTTCCAGAGATCCTTCCTGACTCGCTGAGTTACTCCAGCACTCTGTGTGCTTTTTTGTTTGTAAACCAGCATCTGCAGTTCTTTGTATCTACAACGTGAACACTAAGTGGATTTGGGCTTTCGCTGATTCACCTCCTCTTTATCCTATCCTATTGCCAATCATCTTTCCCCTTTCTCCGATCAACAGCAATGTCAATAACTCTACCCTTGTTTCAGTCGGAAGTGAAAAAACAATAAAATCTGTGGGAAATGTTTGTGTGGCAGCAAAAATATAACTATTCCGATACGTCACAGTTCTTGGGAGCACTGAACCTCCTCACAAGATGCTGATTTATTCATTGGTATGAATGCTAATGATGGCTTCTTAATTACAATGCTTTTGCTCGCTGTCAAATGTTAGCTCTGCTCTGAAGAGATTCTCAGTTACATCAGCTGCACCACATGGGGACAAGTGTAACCAACAGGCAATCGTAAAGGGCTATGATACAAAAGCAGGCCACAAGATGGCAGTAAAATATATATATTTTTTTTAATTAACAGCAACGACAATCTAAAGCAGAAAAGCCCTCTGTAGTTTGGACCTGTTACTTTCTGACTGATCCCAATGCAGTTAAGCCCATTAACTGTCTGATTTACGGATCTATTTGCAGATCATGCAAAGAAGGAAGGGAGTATCCCATCCAGCAGCACGCCGGGAGTATCTCGGCAAGAAGGCCCGGTTCGCCCGCCGCGGACTGAAGATGGATGGCGTGCTCGGTATGCCCGGCCAACGCCACCCGCCATGGACCGAGGGCTCGCCTGCCGCAGAATGAAGAAGGATGACCGGCCAATGGGCCCGGCGTCCGAAAATCCGTGGCTCCAAACTCGCCCACGAGCCACTGGTGTCGACGGGACCTGCGCCGTCAAGAGCGAGGAGGACTGTCAAGAGCTGGGAGTGCTGTCCTGAGCGAGGAGGGGACCTGTGCCACTGAGGGCAACCTTTGGGGGAGACCTCGAGGACAAAGGGGGAACCCAGCGGGGAGCCGCCGAGAATGAAGGGGCGATCTGGCAGGGGGGGGGGGGGGGGGGGGCGTCTGCTGCCATGTGCAGCGGCAGGAAGAAGGTGAAACTGTTCGATGAACTCGTAACTTTGTCAGCACCAGAAACATGCTGACTACCTCGTGTGTACTACCTCAGTGAGTCTGCTATATGATTTTAATGGATTGGATGCAAAATAAAGCATTTCACTGTATCTAGGTACATGTGACAATAAAGTATCATTGAATCATCGACTGGTTCATTACATTTGTAGCTGAATAAATGGTAGGTCTGAGCATGAAAGTAATAGCTTTAATCGATTCTTCACTGCCGGTTTAAAAGGAAATTAATTGATTTTCTGGATTATTGTTCAATTGGCTGCGTATTAAACTCTTATAATTATTTGATGCATTGAATTCAAGGGTTGAACCTGACATCTATTAATCTGAAATTCAATGGAATCATTGATTTGTAATCTGATTTTGAACATGGAAGCTACTATTTTCTCAATCATTGTGTGACCTGATTCTGTAATCCCGTTGGTCAGTTGTCATATGGAGTGTCTACTTCTCAAACAACATAACAGCTTAACAGACAAACTAGACAAGGCAGAGATCGACCAATTCTTGATTAGTACAGGTGTCAGAGGTTATGGGGAGAAGGCAGGAGAACAGGGTTAGGAGGGAGAGATTGATCAGCCATGATTGAATGGCGGAGTAGACTTGATGGCTGAATGGCCTAATTCTACTCTCATCACTTATGACACTCATCCTGCACCAATAGTTTAAATCCTCTCTCTATATCTCATTTATACCTGTTATATCTTGCACCAAGCATTACCTCCTTCAGTTATACATATGGGCCTTCTCCGGGTTACAGCAGCTCTCCTGTCCCTGAGAACTGTACATAAGCTGATCAGTTCATTAGTGGGAACTGAAGCCGCAAACCAAGCTCTCATGTGGCAGAAGATGCCTGCTGCCTCATATGGCCAACACACCCATCCCTGATGCTCCTATATACAGGCTGTACTTAAATAAATTGGAGACTGTTTGTACTGTGCCTAAAAGCATTCTGAAGATATTACAGTTTGGCAAAGGTGATCTCGAAGGATCTGTTGAATGTTCTTAACTTTCACCTGACAGGTTTTAGATGTGGTTCGGGCACCAACATAGATTTTTTCAAGCATGTCCTTGTGACCATTTGCATGGCTATCCTGAGGGGCACATTTCAGATAACAGTTCTCAGTTTCAATCTACTCTGTTCATTAAGTTCAAAATGGTTAATAAAGATAGTCTGGTTCCTTCGTATCATCCGGATTCAAACGGAATAGCCAAGGGTTCAAGAGAATTGGAGGAATAATCTGGAGAAGCAAATATTGCAGGACTATTCTACCGTCTCCATGAAAGTCATTTGATTGATATCTCATTCAAGCACAGGACAACTCCACTCACTACCTCACTACTCCATGACCCTCAATGAGCGGCAGATTGAGAGCTCGCTTGGTCACACAAACTTGGTTTTTTGAGTTGAACTGAAACAGTTGTCATGACGCCATGATGGTCAAATTGAATAATGCAGCTTTGAGTACAAGTGTGTTTGTTGCTCTGAACAACATCAATGAAATTGATGTCAGTATCCAACGTGTCCCGTAGAACCAATGACCTCTGCCAGAGGTCATTACTGCACCAATACTAACTTACTGTAACAATTTACTGTTGTGTGGTGTCTTTTTAAAATTGCCGGGGTTTTTTTTTTCCTTCCACAAATATGTAATATGTGAATACGTGATTCTGTTCCATTCTGTTTTGTAGTTTTTTTGCACAATCCGCGAGCATTGCCACTTTTCATTTCACTGCACATCTCGTATGTGTATGTGACGAATAAACGTGACTTGACTTGACAGAGAGGAATCAATTCTGGATGGTGAGATACTTGACCTTAAAATTGTTCAGCGATGCAGTGTGGAAACAAGCCTTTCAGTCCACTCTGCACTCGCCGACCAAATGATCTCCCGTTCACACTCGTTCTATGTTATCGCACTTTTGCATCCACTCCCTATACACTGGTGGCAATTTTACAGAGGCCAATTAACTTGCAAACCCGCACATCTTTGGGATAGTGGAGGAAACCAGAGCATTCAGAGGAAGCCCATGAGGTCACAGGGAGAACATGCAAACTCCACACAGATGGCACCCAAGGTCAGGATTTAACATGGGTCTCTGGCGCCGTGAAGCAGCAACTCTACCACCTGTATCGGCAAGTTGCCTTGTTCCAGACTTTAGGAAGTCATGGTCCAAGTCCAAGCAAGTACATCAATGAATGCAAACCTTCTTTGAACTAAACAGGCCAAAATCTAAATCAATAAGATCAGGAAGACTCCAAAAATAATTACTGAACTAGAATAAAGTTATTGTTCATTTAATGTGCATATTGACTATGTTATGCACAGTTTACTGTTGCTTTAAAAGGAAGCAGATGGCAAGTAATGTAAGCTCTGATATTTCTCCCTAAACCTTTCCACTTCCCATTCTTCCTCTCCTTTACAACATCCTTTAAATCCTACCTTTTCTTACATAGAACGGTGCAGCACAGGGACTGACCGTTCAGCCCGTGATATCTGTGCTGACCATGATGCCAAATTAAACTAATCCAATCTGTCTGCACCTGGTCCATATCCCACCATCCATGTGCCTGTCTAAATGCCTCAAGTGTTGCTATTGTTTCTGCTTCCACTACCTCCCCCGGCAAAGTGTCCCTTTGTAAAAAAAATGTTCCTCCTACATTTCCTTTAAACTTTCTCCTTTTGATCTCAAAGCGATGTTCCCTGGTATCTTGAAAAAAGACTGTGTGCCATAAAAAATGATCTTTTTGCCGCAATTACTGTACTTATTTCAGTCAATCTCGATATATATCCCAAAATATATATTTTTTTAAGTTGACTCCATTGTTACAAGTTTCATTTGGGATTATAAGAATCATAGAATAAACAAAAAACATTTATGTAAATCAAAAACTAATGGAGGATTAGCTTTACCAAATTTTCTGTTTTATTTCTGGGCAGTCCATATTAAAAACATGAATTTCTGGCTGGAAGAAATGGATCAGCAACCAGACTGGTTAAGGATGGAAAAGGAAGATGTTTGCACCCACAAAATTGCACAAAAAAACCAATAGGGAAAACCCTATAATACACAGTGGTATACGAATCTGGAAACAAGTAAAAAAGGCTTTAAAATTGGATAATATATCACTCTGTCTCCCCATTGTAAACAATCCCATATTTAAACCTTCCATACTGGATAAAGGTTTCACACAATGGAAAAATAACGGAATTAAAAAGATGGGACATCTTTATAAGAAAGGCACTTTTCTTTTATTTCAGGAGTTACAACAGATTTATGGACTACACTCAAATAATATTTTTAGGTATCTACAACTTAGAGATTATGTTAAATCCAATACACAAGATTATAGGAGTAGGGAACCAGAAATCCTTGATGAATGTTTGAATAAACATCCTAATACAGAAAAATCAACAACTTATATTTATAATACCCTTTTAGATAGCGAGGTACCATCAATGGAATCATATAGACATACATGGGAAAATGAATTAGGTCAACCTATAACAAAAGATATTTGGGACAAAAGTCTACAACATACACATCAATGCTCGTTAAATGCCAGACATGCTTTAAACAATTTAAAGTATTACACAGATTACATTACTCTAAAGTAAAATTAAATAGAATTTTCCCACATATCTCCCCTATCTGCGATAAATGTCAGCATCTAGAGGCTAACTTAACACATACAAATTGTATAAAAATCAAAAATTTCTGGATTGATATTTTTAGAATAATTTCTGAAGTTGTTAACACTAAACTGGATCCCGACTCAAAACTAATAATACTTGGAATATCAGAACAAAGTCTAACACTCACAACAAGCCAAAGAAACTTTCTAGACTACAGTATAATAAATGGGAAGAAATTAATATTAAAAATTTGGAAAGGTCCTATAACCCCCGCAATTAAAATGTGGATTATGGAAATGTCGGAGATCCTACACCTGGAAAGAATCCGATTTGTCCTAATGGACAAACAAGAACTTTGTTAAAATATGGTCTTCATTCATCGATTATTTGAAGGGATAGATTGGATCGGCACGGGAACCTAACTGAAACTTGAACTCAGGATCAGATGAAAAGTTATACTTCATAATCTTCGAATCTATCTCCAATGATGTATTATTAGTAAATTGTTCCATTCTTTCTTTTTTTATCTTGACATTTATGGGGTTTTTTTCTCTCTCTCTCTTACTTTATATCTATTAAAAAAATAGAAGCAGAATGAATCTTCAATTGATAATATTAATAATGTATGAATGATACACATGAAATGTTTTCATAATCTATATTTCTAATAAAAATATTTAAAAAAATAAAAATAATAAAGACTGTGGATTCAACTATGACTCTCATCATTTTATATGCTTTGGTCGGTCGCTTCTCAGCCTCTAACGCTCCAGAAAAAAAAATTAAATTTGTCCAACCATTCCTTATACCCCACACTATTTAATCCATGCAACATCCTGATGAAAAATTACATAAAAAGTGCTGGAGTAACTCAATGGGTCAGGCAGCATCTCTGGAGAACATGGATATTTGCAACATGATGATGTATACATCGGGACCCTTCTTCAGACCTTATCCATGTTCTCCAGAGATACTACCTCACCCATTAAGTTATTCCAGCATTTTGTGTCATTTGTTCCTTGTGTCAACATTCTGATGAATCTTTGCTGAGCCTTCTCCAAAGTCTCCAATTTGTCACCCGAATGAGACAACCAGAAACACACACACACTACACAAATGTGGGGTAAACAAAGTCCTATAAAGCCGCACCATCACTTCCCTTCTTTTATACTCAATGCCCCGATGATGAATGCAAGCATACAATATGTTTTGGCGAGTCGACACAGTGAGTGAATGGTTTTATTTTGCAACGGTAAAACAACGAATCAACTCAGGTCGGTAAGACAGTCAAAAACGCGATGCTACTACTACAAGAGTGGCGCTATCGTGATGCAAATCGGTAAGAGGGCGCAAATATCACCCCCCTGCGCCCATGTGACCGGTGCAGCCAATCCGAGGGTTTGACTACCCAAAGTCACCACCAGGTGTCCTACAATGTCTTCTTTATCACCCTCATCACTTGTATGCTACATTGAGGGAGCAATGGACCTGAACACCAAGATCCTTATGTATATAAATGCTCCTAGAGGTCCTGCCATTTACTGTATCCTCTTACATTTGACCTATACAAGTACAACAGTTGTCTAGATTAAATTTATCTGCCATTTCGCTGCTATATTTCAAAATGATCTATATCCCGCTTTATCCTTTATCAACCTCCCTTATTATCCACAACTCTGCCAATTTTTGCAATGTATGCAAACTTACATATCAGCAAACCAACATATTTGCCCAAATCCTTTATGTATATCACAAACAACAGAGGTCCCAGCACTAATCCTTCTTGTCAGAACAACACCCACCCACCACTACTGCGACCAAGCCAATCTGCCAAATCACCATGGAGCTCTTGTGCCTTACTCTTCTGGACCGGCCTACCACGAGGGATGCTTTACTAAAGTATGTAGACAAACCCACTGTCCTACCCTCATCAATCTTGTTCGTCACATCAGAAAACTCGATCAGGCTCGTGCGACATGACCTCACCAGTGCAAAGTCATGCAAACAATGCCGAATAAGTCTATGGTTTAACATATACAAATAAATCCAATCCTTAAGGATCTTCTCCAATAATTTTCCTACCATTGATGCAAGGCCCTCCGGCCTACAGTTTGCTGGCTTGTTCCTATTGCCCTTCTTATCCGATTATGCTTGTGATGCTTCTGAATCTTAAATATTTGGTAAACAGTTACAGAAGGGAGCCTTTTTGTCTTTTGGGTCTGTTTTGCCATTCAATACAATCATCGTTGATCCTTAGTCTCCATATCATATTCCCACTCTTTCTGACTGTACATCCTGATGCCTTTTGTGTCTAACAATCTACTTTCTTCTTGAATATGTTCAGTAACCTGGCCTCACTTTTCACTGTCCCTCGGTACACGTGACAATAAACTAAACTAAACTCTGCTGCATTTTGTGGAAGAGTATTCCATGTTTTCATTATCATGTGCGTGAAGAAATTTCAGGGGAGGATGTCCAGAACTAGTCACTGTATCAGGATGTGTAGGAAAGAACTGCAGAAGCTGGTTTAAATGGAAGGTAGACACAAAATGCTGGAGTAACTCAGCGGGACAGGCAGCATCTCTGGGGAGAAGGAACGGGTGACGTTTCGGGCCAAGACCCCTCTTCAGATATCAGGATCAGCATCAGGATATACTGTATCAGGATATGAGGTAAGCTATCCAGGACTGACACAAGCAGCGATTTCATCATTCGGAGGGCTGTGAACCTGTGCGATTCTTTACCACAGAAAGCCCATGAAACATTTCTTCTGTTCAGGGGACTACTTGTGACTTCTTTGATTAAAAAAAACCCATCCATTTCAGCTTTGAAAGTTAAGAACTAATTAGACATCAGGGCACAGCCCCATTTGCCTCTTATTCGGGGGGTTTCATGTCGGAGGTGAACCTCAGCTCAATCTGCAAACATTTGTTTCACTCTTTGATCATGAGAAGGTAAGGAACTAGGCTGAGAAGTAGGCCACAGCGCTCCTCCACCCTGCCCTGACAATCAATGTGATCACGGCTGATCTGCCCAAGGCCATGTTGCCTCTTTCATGCCAGTTACCCAAAACCTCAATTCCCTGGTCAATCAAAAACATATTTACTTCCTCTTAAAATAAATTTAGTCTTCAGAGCTCTTTGGGATACAGCATTGAGAGTCAATTCTGGCCTCTGTCAAACCACTTCCCCTCTCCTCTATATATTGCCTTTTCCCTCCCAACTCTCAGTCTTGATACAGGGTTTGTCCCGAAACAGCACAACTTCCCACACACTTCAGTCTTAAATGACTGTCAACTAATCTTGTAATTATGCCCCCTCCCTCAAGATTCTTCCACAAATATGAAGCAAGAGTGAGAGCTTCTGACTGTTGCAAAAAGTGGCAACGTCACAGTTATTGCAGAACTAAAAGTAGTGATTACAGATTGTTGTACAGTACAGGGACACATTGAGAACATTGTATTAGAACATTGTATACTGAGAACATTGTATTAGTACCTCATCACATTAGTACCTCATCGCATTAGTACCTCATCGCATTAGTACCTCATCGCATTAGTACCTCATCGCATTAGTACCTCATCGCATTAGTACCTCATCGCATTAGTACCTCATCGCATTAGTACCTTGTCACAAATGTGTCTATGGAATTTAGCAGCATAATTCCACAAATTCTACAAATGACCAAAATTTGTTTTTCTGTCGTTGAATCAAAAAACAAATTATCACACGTTTATTCCCAGATTCCAAAGGCTAAACAACAAAGCATCAGCAATTAAACAGGCTATATAGTTGACACTCTGGAGTCATGCGTTCATAAGTGATAGGAGCAGATTCAGGCCATTCAGCCCATCAAGTCTACTTCGCCATTCAATCATGGCTGATCTATCTTTCCCTCTTAATCCCATTCTCCTGCCTTCTCCCCATAACCCCTGACACCCATACTAATCAATAATCTATCTATCTCTGCCCTAAAAACATCCATTGACTTTGCTTCCACAGCTTCTGTGGCAATGAATTCCACAGATTCACTACCCTCTGACTAAATAAATTCCTCCTCATCTCCATCCTAAAGGAACATTCTTTAATTCTGAGGCTATGATTTCTGGTCCTAGACTCACCTACTATTGTAAACATCCTCTCCCCGTCCACTCTGTCAGGCCTTGACAGAACATGCAGAAAGTTCGATCTAGGGATTTGTTTGGTAGACACAAAATGCTGGAGTAACTCAGCGGGACAGACAGCATCTCTGGTGAGAAGGAATGGATGATGTTTCGGGTCGAGTCCCTTCTTCTGACTCATCTCCTCAAGGTATGCCTACTTTGAAGAAGTTCTCCTCCTCTCTCCGACGAGAGTTAAGCATTCGAAATCTCCTAGAGATCTGTTGCTTGGATTGGGAATATTCAGAATTTATTCAAGAGTCACCGAGAAAGGAGTCAGCTCTCCACCTCTTCTGGAGGGAAGGTATGAAGAAGTGGTAGGCGACTGCATCCTAGCCTGTGAGCCTGGCAGCTCTCCCACAGCATGAGGAGATGGTGCTGGGCTAAACTCATGGTGATACGTTACCCTCCATTGACCTCACCCCACCCCCTTCCCCAAGCCCAGAGAAATTCCCAATAGGTATTAGTGGGTTTTAATTATATTTAAGTGGGATGCATCACCAAGAACTTCAATGGAACCACGGAAGGATTTCCAGTTAGTAAGATTTCAACTATGCACTCTAACAGCCGAATTACATGACCTTGGGCTCAGTTCTGATGAAGGGTCTTTGACATGAAATGTGAACTCTGTTTGTCTCACGATAGATACAGACTGACCTGCTGAGTGTTCCCAGCACTTTTTCTTTATTTCAGTTTTCCAGCATCTCCAATGTTTTTGCTTTGCAATTGCTATGTATTACATATCGTTAATCAAAGTGCTTGGACCCGTATTGTCATTGAAGATATATTAGGGTCTCTCAGGTGAACATTAAGGATTTTTACGGTGGTGCTTTGAAGAACAGGAACATGCTCTTTGATGTCCATGGGCATTATGGTTAAGTTACTGACCACCATCTCGTGTCCTGGATTAGAGATAGGGTTCAAATCACACAATCGCTGGGGAATTTCAATTCAGGTATTAACTAAATCTAGAGTTTTAAGGGAATCTGTTGACAGGAGTGGTAGCTGTGAAATTCTTGGATTGCCATCAATGCCTATATAGTTAGGCGTCCACATGTAGCAATGTTACAAAATTTTGAGATTTTAAAAATCATGTCTGCAATTTATCCCATCAGATAAAGCATAAAAGGAAGTTTAATTTGACACCTAATTCACTTTCATATCTTCAGTATGAAAAAAGTTATGGCCATTTTCATACTCGGAAATTAGCATCTTGTTCCCTATTGCTTTTCCATTGACGTAACACAAAAGCTGTGATCAAGGACAGTCAAAAACCCATAACTTTCTTGAAATTTAAAAGAACTAAATTAAATTTTCAGTTATTATAGATTGAAGCATTCTGAAACAAATATGAAACAATCTTACTTGGATGACCTGAAATTAAAGCATATAATTAGATAGTTACCTAATTGTAGCTAATTACAAAATTCAATTACTAGATCTAAACATCTATCCATTTCTTAAGAAAAGGTAAACATTTTTAAAAAGCGTACGTGTCCAAATAACATTCACACAAGAATTCACACTATAACTTGATTTTTAAATCTCATTGTCATGAATTTATAGGCTAAATGGAAGGAATTTAATGTTTAATTCCCGTAAATTAATGGTCATTTTAATCATCTTGCGAGTAGGATTTTGTGGAATGCAATCGTTTGGAACGTTACGGTTGCGGTAAATTTAAACCCCATATTGGCAGGAAAAATACTGCCGGTTCGTATGGCTTCTAAGTCACCTTTTCGCAACATGAAATTTTGATTAAAGGCATCCGAAGAAGCACGTTTATATGAAAAAAAACCGGTATCCCTTGCCTTGTCCCCTACGTGAGATCCGTCCCATTGTCGGCATTAGAAGATGATTTTAATGTTATTCCTGCTATTAAATTATCCAACTCTAATTTTAATAAACTTAATAAAACGCCAGTCGAAGCGATTTTTCTTCAGCAACTAAACTGCCTGTTCACAATCGATTTGAACAGGCTGAAGAAAAACTGCATTTTAAACCCGCCCCCCTCTCAAAGGCGCCAAGGTCGCGCACACGGCCAATGGCAGAACTGCAGCGCCGCTGAAGGTAATTTTGTAACATACCTACCACATGTATAGAAAATTTAACACAAAATTGAACCCCAATACAGAACTGATTATCTTCGGATCAATAGAAGATGGACATAAGCTAACTATGTTCCAGGAATCTCTCTTTAATTATGGTTTAATAACAGCAAAAAAACTTATACTTAAATTTTCGAAAAACACAACCACGCCAACGTTTAAAATGTGGATTTCAATTATGTCGGAAACGTTACATCTTGAAGAAATGAGATTCCTCCTATTAGGCAAAGCAGACCAATTCTTAAAGATTTGGTCTCTTTTTATCGACTTCTTACAAGCATATGGTGCAACATAACCTTAGAAATGAAATGGTTCAGAACCGGGTGACGGGTGGGTAAAGATATTAAATAGGTATATTTCTCCTAATCTCTTTTCCTTCTTTTTGTTTCCTCTAGCTTCTTCTTTCTTCCTTCTGTCTTTCTTGATATTCGTTTCTACTCTCTTGTCTATCTATCTCTTTTTCGGCCTTTTCTTATTATATCATGAATCATCACCATTTCCTACGACACTTTCTATTTTCTTCTTTCTATCATTGTCCTTCATATTGGCTGTTTTATTATTAAATTAAAAATAAGAAGTTGTACAAGAATTGTAATATGTTTGTATGCATCAGGTACTTAGGTACCACATTACTGTATTTACTTCTAACAACAAAAAAAGGCAACCAATTTGACTGGCTCCATTTCAGACCCAAAACGAGTCTGAGTCTTTGTTTTAAAGAAGGAACTGCAGATGCTGGAGAATCGAGGGTACACAAAAAGCTGGAGAAACTCAGCGGGTGCAGCAGCATCTAAGGAGCGAAGGAGATAGGCGACGTTTCGGGTCGAGACCCTTCTTCAGAGCCTGAGTCTTTGTGTGCTTTTCAATGCCCACCCCACCCTGACAGATGGTACCAGCGTCAGGCATACTGGTCACATGCAGTGATGCCAGGCAGAATGTCCTGACTTGGATGGGGTGCTGAGAAGTGCTGATGGAGTGTCTGACCGGAAACCCCTCAGGCTGAATCCAACTCAACTTAGCCCAACATACAGGCTGGGTAAGTGGTTCATCGATGTCCTAGAGTGAAGGTGCCATTGAGTCAAGGTTACCCAATCTAGCCTTCTCATAAGTAAAGATCCTTCAATGCTGTTGATCAGCTACTGCCTCCTCAGTTCAGGAATAGACAATCAATGCTGGCATTGCCAACAACATCCACAACCCGTTTTGAACACATGAAAAGTAGAATATAACTTCCATCACCAAAGTCTTTAAAGAAGTGCTTAAGTACATTTGATTGGCTTGAGCCGCAAATATGTTTTTTCTATCCATGAATTAGTTAATGACTGCTGTGCCTAATTGTTCTTTCAATTTCCCCAATGATGGAAAACGTAGCTAGGATTTAATGATCAACATAACTCTTTATCAATCTTTATCTGTCTCAATCGGATGGCACATTCCGATCCTAATTACTGCTAGCTCAAGGTGATTTCATATTATGCATCCATTGAGGCTCCAGGGATAAATATTCTGAGCAATTTTCTAGCAGCAATCGAGCATTGGGGCAATGACTGGTAGGAAAAGGAACTATGAATTCTGGCATGTGATGCGGGTAAACAGATGATCAGAGGCAGGCTGTGCATTTTAAGTCCCTGGCCTCATTAAAACAGCCCGCGGCTGACAACAATCAGGACAACTCTCTGACAGGAAGCATCAAGGAATTACAGCAAGTGAAATCATTGACGTCAGCCTAATAAGCCTGGGAAGCTTGTACTCAGAATCTGGAGGCTGGCTGATGGTTCTTCAGTTATTAAACGTGTCCCTCCTGTAATCCTGGCACAAGTTGAAGGAACGGCAGTTTGATTCACAACCACTGTCATGGGAATCCAAACAAGTCAGAATAAGGCCCAGAAGAGACAAACAGTGCTTTCATGCTAGGTATTTAAAAGTGTTACGACTCCCGAATGCAGGTACTTCAGAGCCGCGTAACATAGTCAAAAACCAGGCTCAAGTTCAAGAAAATAGTATTTTATTTTGTTAAAACCCAAACCTGATTCAAACAACCCAGTCAAGGACAAGAATAAACTAATAAACAAAGATAACAGTGCTCAAGCCAGCCTCGCAATGGGCCGTCGAACTAGAGTCTCTAACCTGCCTAAATGGAAATAACCCTTAAACAAAATACACGAAAACCCTCAGGTCAGCCCTTATCCGTCCCAATTCAATATCAATTGACAAATGTAGGTAATAATACACAAAGTTCTATGCCATGTGGCCAGGCCTCCTGCAGTTCAAACCACAGTCTGTTCATGAGTCAGGGTCGACGAAGAGAGAGAGAGTTCTGGGAGACTCCTGGTATTTAAGCTTTCGATGAGTCACCCGTCACCTGACCAGCTTGGCCAATCGGGTACAGGAGCCCTTAACCCCTTGATTCCTGACTCCCAGACACAGGGCCTGCACTCAAGAGAGAAACAAGAGTTAAGTACATAGCATTCGCCAGAGAGGGGGGGGAAAGTACCTAACAAAAAGATAGATTTATAAAGCTGTACCACATTCACAAAATGTGTTGCAGCTTGTGAAGTACTTTAAAGTACACCCAATGTGGTAATGCAAAGAGATTTAGCAGCTAATCTGTCGAGCAAGATTCCACAAACATCAAAGAGTAATCACAAAGTAATCAATTTTAGTTGAGCTTCAAATATTCTCCAGGAAAATGGGAAGAGATCACTTGTTTTAAGGGTCATGATCATGGTGGAAAATGCAGGACAGGGATCAGGGATACACACCCCAATAATTAACAAGATCATTGCAATGGATTATGTTTACGAAGGAACTGCAGATGCTGGAAAATCGAAGGTAGACAAAAATGTTGGAGAAACTCAGCGGGTCAGGAAGGAAGGAATTCCTTCGCTCCATAGATGCTGCCTCAACCATTGCAATGGATTGTTTGTTCTGTGACATAGGCAAGTATGTAAGCCCTGCTATAAACTAGAAAACTTAAATTCTGCCTCGTCTTTATCGAATTATGCCAAATATCTGACGGTCACAATTTCATGTTGCCGAAAGATTACTAGGAGTTCTTGCTTGCATTTCGACAATCATATGGCCTTTATAAATCAGAGTATTGAATATAGGAGTAGGGAAGTAATGTTAAAATTGTACAAGGCATTGGTAAGACCAATTCTGGAGTATGGTGTACAATTTTGGTCGCCTAGTTATAGGAAGGATGTCAACAAAATAGAGAGAGTACAGAGGAGATTTACTAGAATGTTGCCAGGGTTCCAGCAACTATGTTACAGAGAAAGGTTGAACAAGTTAGGTCTTTATTCTTTGGAGTGCAGAAGGTTAAGGGGGGACTTGATTGAGGTCTTTAAAATGATGAAAGGGATAGACAGAGTTGACGTGGATACGTTTTTCCCATTGAGGGTAGGGAAGATTCAAACAAGAGGGCATGACATGAAAATTAAGGGACAGAGGTTTCGGGGTAACGTGAGGGGGAACTTCTTTACTCAGAGGGTGGTGGCTGTGTGGAATGAGCTTCCAGCAGAAGTGGTGGAGGCAGGATCGATTTTAACATTTAAGAGTAAAGTGGATAGGTATATGGACGTGAAGGGAATGGAGGGGTATGGTCTGAGTGCAGGTAGATGGGACTAGGGGAAAACAAATGGTCGGCACGGACTGGAAGGGCCGAGAGGGCCTGTTTCCGTGCTGTAATTGTTATATGGTTATATGGTTAATAGACAGAAAGACTTAAGGAAATTGTCCAAGGAATTTTAAGGGAATTAAGGGCCTGTCCCACTTTCGTGACCTTTGCCGGCAGCCGTGATAGGTTGCCGAAATTTTCAACTAGTTAAAAATTCAGCGACGACCAGAAAGACGCTACGACTCTTTGGAGACCTCTCACGACCATACAGGCGACCCGTGGTGACCTCTCACGACCATAGGAGGCCTCTCACGACCACGTTGTCAGCCGCGGGCCGTTTTAATGAGGCCAGAGGCTTAAAATGCACAGCCTGCCTCTGAGAGTTCGTAGCGTCTTTCTGGTCGCCGCTGAATTTTCAACCTGTTGAAAATTTCGGTGACCTATCCCGGGTGCCGGCAGTCGCCTGTAAAGGTCGCGAAAGTGGGACAGGCCCTTTAGAATAGCAACTAAAGACAAAGTCCTGGAGTGGTTTAGGCAACATCTGTGTGGGGAATAGACAAGCAGCGTTTCTGGTCGGTATCTTCTTCAGAATGTACGGTAACTGGGAGCTTGGCTGAAGAGTTGGTTTTTGGTGCTTTTAAAGGTGGGAAGAGAAGTGTAGCCCAGACCATCACACAAACCAATCTCCCTTCTATTGACTCCATTTATACCTCACGCCGCCTGGCAAGGCCAGCAGCATAATCAAGGACAAGTTGCATCCTGGCCACTCCCTCTCCCCCCCTCTCCCATCAGGCAAAAGGTATAGAAGTGTGAAAACGCACACCACCAGTTTTGGGGCAGTTTCTTCCCAACTGGTATCAGGCAACTGAATCATTCTACCACAATCAGAGGGCACTGCTGAACTACTATCAACCCCTTTGATGACCCTTGGACTATCATTGATCAGACTTGCTGGCTTTATCATGCACTAAACGCTATTCCCTTATCATGTATCTATACACTGTAAATGGATGGATTGTAATCATCTATTGTCTTCCTGCTGACTGGTTAGCACATCCAGAACAAAAAGATGCACTGCAATTGAAAACTTTCATAATCCAAAAAATAAATAAATTAATGTCTGTTTCTGATTGCCTTAACACTTGCAGGGAAATTTAGCTCCTTTTTTTTCCCAATAGTATGTACCTATGCCCAACCATCCTTTAGTGATGTAAAATTTCTGGGAGGTGCTTTCCCCAGTGTTAGGCATAAGCAATGCAGGGCCTCTCACTGAACTCGACAACACTGAGTGGAGAAACAAAATTATGAAAAGTGAATTGTTATCTCTGCTTCTCTCTCAATCAATGTTGTATAACCTGCGAGAGTCTTCAGTACTCTCACTGGAGAAAAGTAATGATGTCCATAATTCCCAGAGTTGGGTCTCACACAATCCATGTGCTAAAATATTTCCTTACTGTCTCTTCCCCTTCTCAGCTCTCCCTCAGCCCTCTGGCTCCTCCTCTCCCTTTCTTCTTCCTGCGCCCCCCCCCCCCCCCACTCTCATATCAGTCTGAAGAAGGAAACATAGAAATATTGAAAATAGGTGCAGGAGTAGGCCATTCGGCCCTTCGAGCCAGCACCGCCATTCAATGAGATCATGGCTGATCATCCAAAATCAGTACCCTCGTTCCTGCTTTTCCCCCCATATCCCTCGATTCCTTTAGCCCTCAGAGCTAAATCTATCTCTCTCTTAAACATCCAGTGAATTGGCCTCCACTGCCTTCTGTGGCAGAGAATTCCACAGATTCACAACTCTCTGGGTGAAAAAGTTTTCCCTCGTCTCACTCCTAAATAGCCTACCCCTTATTCTTACACTATGTCCCCTGGATCTGGACTCCCCCAATATCGGGAATATTTGTCCTGCATTTAGCCTGTCCAATCCTTTAAGAATTTTATATATTTCAATAAGATTCCCTTTCATCCTTCTAAACTCCAGAGTGTACAAGCCCAGCCGCTCCATTCTCTCAGCATATGACAGTCCCGCCATCCCGGGAATTAACCTTGTAAACCTACGCTGCACTCCCTCAATAGCAATAATGTCCTTCCTCAAATTAGGAAACCAAAACTGCACACAATACTCCAGGTGAATGAATATATGTATATTTAACAGCTGCGTGCACCATGTTGTTTGACTTTTAATACATTATTACATTATTATACCAGCCACTGTAATGAATTGGGAGTTTATTTGTTGCTAGTTTCACAGCTAGTTTCACAGCTGTAATATTGCCTATTTCCTTCGCTCCATAGATGCTGCCTCCCCCTCTGAGTTTCTTCAGCATTTTTGTCTACCTGCTAAAATCTGGAACTTGCTTCTGTTTCAATTAAGGTACAACAGATAGGTTGAAATGCAAACAGAATATTGTTGTTCATTGCCAAGGGAATTGGAAACAAAAGTAGGGAGGTTATACTTCAGTATGAGAGCCGTTAATGAGACCACATTTGGAGCACAGCATTGACTCCCCCTTTTTGAGAAAGGTCAATAATATATGGCGGAAATTCAGTGAAGGTTTACCAGACTGATTCCTGAAAAAGACCGGTTGTTCTCTCAAAAAATGGTTGGACATGGCAGTGACTGGATTTTAGAAGAATGAAGAGCGAATTAATTGAGATATATACAATACTGATTGATCTTAACAGGTCGGCATGGAGAAGTTGTTTCCTCTTGTGGGAGAATCAATAAGAAAGGGACATTGCTTAAAAATAAGGTCTTGGCCATGTAAGAAAGAGATGGGGCAATTTTGTTTCCTCAGAGTAGGCTGCAACTCTCTTCAACATAGTGGATGCAGATACTTAAATATTTTAAGGTGGAGGATAATAGATTTTTGATAAGCCAGAGAGTGGATCGGTAGGAATGTGGAGTGGAAATTACAATCCGATAGTGTTATAGGCTTGAGGATTTGGAATATTTATGGGGATTGTATAACTCCTGTAAATAGCACACTTCCATCATCATCCGTTTCTCATCTTCCAATAACTGCTTGAGAGTATTTTTTTTCTTTCCCTGCTCTCAATTTCCTTCCATGCTTCGAAACTTTAATGCTCAGTTCCTAGGTTGGATAAAAGGTCATCAATTCAGTCTTGCCTTCTTGCTGGCTACATTGCCCACAATGTTCTTCTCATCAACGCAGTGTTGGGGACATTCAGATAAGTATCTGAGTACCAGAAATAGACTACTCACACGCTGTAAAATTTGTGACTCACAATTACAAGAACATGCTTATTCACGTTTTCTTGCAATGTTCTCAGTCCCCTTTCCACCACTTCCTCTAAAGGCAGAAACCCATGTCTGGTTTACACATGCTGTGAATGAAGCTGTTAGATCTAATAGCCCCTATCAAGGAAACTTTGAATTTTCAGGGGACGTGCATGAAATACAGACTAACACGCAAATCTGTGGCAAGAGTAGGCCACTCAATCCCTCTATGATCCCTCCCTGTTGCATGATTCAATAAGGCCTGGGCCAGTCGGATTGATTACTCCATTCTGCACTCCCTTCCATCTCAGCAACCTTTCACTCCTAGATTAATCAAGAATCTATGTACCTCTGTCTTAAAAATTCCGTGTTCCATCATCGTCTATATCTCTCATTTCTCTTTCCCGTGACTCTCAGTCTGAAGAAGGGTCTCGACCTAAAACTTCACACATTCCTTTTCTCCTGAGATGCTGCCTGTCCCGCTGATTTCCTCCAGCAATTTGTGTCTATCAAATTCTGTGCCTATCCCTATCTTAGTATGACTCTTATCCTTTCTAACATTCTCTCTAAACTCTTTTACACCTTTTTTTCCATCTCGCTCATTCTCCATGCTCATCCTCATTTTTTACTTGTCTGTTTGTTTTCCTTCTCTCACTCGGTATCTTGTCCAGTCCCACTGATTTGACCACACATAAACCATTGTCCTCCCTTGGTCAATTCTCTCTCCTTTTATTTCTGCCTTTCAATTGCTCTCTCCCCTTCTGCTTGTCTGGCAGTCTCATTCTATCTCTCTTTGAATTCTCTTTCGCACTAAGAGCTAGATAGGGCTCTTTAAAATAGCGGAGTCAGGGGATATGGGGAGAAGGCAGGAACGGGGTACTGATTGGGTATGATCAGCCATGATCACATTGAATGGTGGTGCTGGCTCGAAGGGCCGAATGGCCTACTCCTGCACCTATTGTCTTTTGTCTTTCATCCTATTTCTTTCTCCTTCGTGTTTCAATGTCTTGTTCTGACTCTCTTATTGCTGTTTTATTTTTTTCTGGCTTCTCTTCTTGCCACCACTCTCAGTTGCTATTTACTCAGTCGCTATAATATCTTCTCCATTTTCAGATTTGTTTCTCTCTTACATTTTCTATTTCACCTATTTTCTTTCCCTTCAATTCTTTCCTTTCCACTCCTGGTTTGTCTCAACTTTAGTCTCCATCTCTGATTCCTTTACTCCCCATATCATTCAAATCTGTCCCCCTCCCTCATATGCATACATTCTCTCCATAACTTCGCCTCACCTATTCACTGTCTCAATCTGTATTTCTTCATCCCACTCTTCTGTGCTTGTTGCTTTTACCTCTTTTTAAATCGATCTCTTGCATTCATTCCCACCTATTTGTGCATGTGTGTCTGTGTGTGCAAGAGGAGAAAAATAACAGGGATAGATAAGCTTTCTCCCACTAACATAGATAACCATCCCCTCCAGATCAGACCCAAGACTAGCAAGCATCTCGCTCAAGCCCTTACGGCTTTCTCCATCCCTGGATACAACAGCCCGAGCTCCCACCACATTCCTGCCGCCAACGCCTAGCCACATGCCTGCTTAACCTCTGAACAGTTCATCTCGGCACAATTCCCTCTACGATCTAGGCTGCACTCTTGCCCAGTCACACGATTCCAACCACACACCACATCAGTTGCCACCATGTATTTTCACAAAAATCACAATCACCACTACAAACCTGCAGCTCTTTGAGGCAATTAGATATCCTGAGGTTGTACAAGTACTATAGAAATCTACACATATTTTTTTTTTTACATGTCGTGTAGTTAGTACTGAAGCCACTTAAGCATTGAATATCTCAGAGGGCTGCCATATGCCTGGGGAGCCCAGACTGCATTACTAAAAAATATAGGAATTCTCATAAACACAGTGAATAACCCAATAATACTTTATAGAAACATAGAAATAGAAATTAGGTGCAGGAGTAGGCCATTCGGCCCTTCGAGCCTGCACTGCCATTCAATATGATCATGGCTGATCATCCAACTCAGTATCCCGTACCTGCCTTTTCTCCATACCCTCTGATCCCCTTAGCCACAAGGGCCACATCTAACTCAAATTATACAGTCATAATACATCAGAAATAATGCAGGTAGTTTAGAGAGCTTCCTCTTTTGCGAATAGTTTAGATAATATGCAGTGCATCCAGAAAGTATTCAGACCCCTTCACTTTTTCCACATTTTGTTATGTTACAGCCTTATTTTTAAATTGATTATATTCTTTTTTTTTTTCATCAATCTACACACAATACCCCAGAATGAAGAAGTAAAAACAGGTGTTTCTAAATTTTTGCAAAGTAATTAAAAATAAATAACTGAAATATCACATTTACATCAGACCCTTTGCTTTAACACTCAAAATTGAGCTTAGGTTCATCCTGTTTGATTGATTATCCTTGAGATGTTTTTACAACTTGATTGGAGTCCACCAGTGGTAAATTAAATTGATTGGAGATGATTTGGAAAGGCACACACCTGTCTGTATAAGGTCCCACAGTTGACAGTGTCCATCAGAGCAAAAACCAGGCTATTACGATGAAGGAATTGTCTGTAGACCTCCGAGACAGGATTGTGTCAAGACAGATCTGGGGAAGGGTATAAAACAATTTCTGCAACATTGCAGGTCCCGAAGGGCACAGTAGCCTCCGTCATTCTTAAATGGAAGAACTTTGGAACCACCAGGACTCTTCATAGAGCTGGCTGCCCAGCCAAACTGAGCAAAGGGGGAGAAGGGCCTTGGTCAGGGAGGGGACCAAGGTCATTCTGACAGAGCTCCAGAGTTCTTCTGTGGAGAAGGAAGAACCTTCCAGAAGGACAACTTATCTGCAGCACCCCACCAATAAGTCCTTTATGGTAGAGCTGCCAGACGGAAGCCACTCATCAGTAAAAGGCACATGACAGCCCGTATGGAGTTTGCCAAAAGGCACCCAAAAGACTCTCAGACCATGAGAAACAAGATTCTCTGGTCTGATGAAACCAAGATTGAACTCTTTGGCCTGAATGCCAAGCAACACGTCTGGAGGAAACCAGGGACCACTCATCACCTGGCCAATACCATACCTACAGTGAAGCATGGTGGTGGCAGCATCATGCTGTGGGGAATTTCAGCAACAGGAACTGGGAGACTAGTCAGGATCGAGGGAAAGATGAACGGAGCAAAGTACAGAGAGATCCTTGATGAAAACCTGTTCCAGAGCATTCTGGACCTCAGACTGAGGCGGACCTTCCAACAGGACAACGACCCTAAGCACAAAGCCAAGACAACGCAGGTCTGTGAATGTCCTTGAGTGGCCCAGCCAGAGCCCGGACTTGAACCCGATCGAACATCTCTGGAGGGACCTGAAAATAGCTGTGCATCGACACTCCCCATCCAACCTGACTTGAGCTTGAGAGGATCTGCAGAGAAGAATGGGAGAAATTACCCAAATACAGGTGTGCCAAGCTTGTAGTGTCATACTCAAGAAGACTTGAGGCTGTAATCGCTGCCAAAGGTGCCTCAAAGTACTGAGTAAAGGGTCTGAATACTTATGTAAATATGATATTTCAGTTATTTATTTTAAATTACTTTGCAAAAATTTCTAAACGCCTGTTTTTCCTATTTTCTTTCTTTCCTTTAAAATCTTTTTATTGTTTTTTTCCCCCCAAAAAAGCTAAAAAACATAAAAAACAGAGCAAAAATAATAATGATAAACATAACAATGGTATGATACATAGGGATCAGGATTACATGAATAACAGGTCCCCTATTTTATTATAGGGTATTGTGTGTAGATTGATGATAAAAAAAAAGAATTTAATCCATTTTAAAATAAGGCAGTAACGTAACTAAATGTGGAAAAAGTGAAGGGGTCTGAATACTTTCTTAATGCCCTGTAGTTTATATTATAAATCAAACAGATGATATACGTCACACTGAATTAAAGGAGCTTTCAAATCTTTCATTTTGGAAATGTGTTTAGATTACAGTAGACAATGATGAACACCTTAGTGTAAATGTGGTATGCTATTTACTGGAGCACTTACTGTGTTGGCTCAACCAGGAGCTGTCTGGTTTACAGAATGGAAACTTGTGAGTGTACTGAGGCTTCATCTGAAACATGGCCATGAAATCTCCAAGGGCTGTGAACATATGGACACATGCTGAGCTGTTTTCCTGTCGTCACAATAAGGTCACATCATTTGAATGCAAGTGTTCAGTAGAGCACATATCTGTGTGTGGCCGCAGTGTTTGAGATCAGGCCATCAGACAGTACCAAATTTGAAAGGTACATTGCATTAAAGAAGCTAAGGTGATTTATGAATGTTAAATAAAAACAGAAAATGCAGGAATTATTCAGCAGGTCAGGCAGCATCCGCAGAGGAAAAAAAAAACAGAATAAATATTTCAAATCAACAACATATTATCGGAAGCTGAAGGCTTAAAATTCACTATAGGTGACGGGCCAGGGATTTCCAGGATTTAGTTGCAATTTCTAAAGAGGCTTTGAGAACATCATTGAATCTTTTCTTCCGTTTACTTGGAAACGACTATGAGTCAGCATCTATTTTGAGAGTCAGACATGCAAAATGTCATGACCCGTCTCTCGGATGTAATTTGGGTGTCAATTGTCTTAGTCTAGGAGACCATGCTGACATTGCATTGGCTCACTTGTCCTGCCCATGGATTTGCATGATGTTGTTACAAAGCTTTGATGGTATCTCCCCAATGCTTGGATGTCCTGCTGTAAGTTGTCCAAGAGCTTTATGCAGGTTTGAAGTCTTTAAGCTTCAAAAACCCTTCTCCCGAGACTGTTAAAAGCTGTGTCGCCACACGGCAGACAATGTGAAATTTCATCATCAGCATCAAAGGACACTGCAATGAAAGCTCTTCTCAGACAGTGCCTCATGATAGCGTGAGAAACCCTAAACTGGATCAAGATTTATCTATACTGCCCTGAACACTACCATGATCAGCAGACATGCTGTCATCATGATCATATTTGAAAAAGGAGCAAATCTCCTTGTGGAAACTACTGTTCATTGTCAGGCTGCTCCTCAACCACTTCCTTCCATTGATTAGAACTGCATCCTGAATCACAAAGTGCAGTCAGCAGAGCAAGAAGCATAATGGACACAGCCTTCACTACAACACAACTCCAAAGAAGGTTATAAGTCATAGGAGCAGAATTAGGCCATTGGGTCCATCAAGTCTGCTCTGCCAATCAATCCTGGCTGATCTATTCTCCTTCCTAACCCCATTCTCCTGCCTCCCCTCCACCCCCCCCCCCCCCCAAAACCCCTGACACCATCACTAATTAAGCATCTTTCTATCTCTGCCTTAAAAATAACAATTGAATTGGCCTCCACAGCCTTCTGTGGCAAAGAATTCCACAGATTCACCACCCTCTGACTAAAGATATTCCTCCTCATCTTCCTAAAGTAACGTCCTTTAATTCCGTGACTAAGTCCGCTGGTCCTAGACTCTCCCACTAGTGGAAACATCCTCTCCACATCTAATATTTAGATTTTTTTTAAATAATGCTGGGAGCAGCTTCAAATTGTATATTTGGTCATTTTTGAACCCACAAAATCTTTGATGTACTCAGTCAAGAGTGTGCAAAGCATTCTCAAATATGGCTGAATACCTACCTGTTCCTCACCATCTTGCCCCTGTTTCATGATTGTATGTAAACATGATCAACAAGACCAACCTCACTACTGGTCTCGGCAGGGCTGTGCTTTTCCCACAATACTTCTCTCAGTCTTCCTCTCAGCACTGTTGCATGCCACCTCCAACAAGGTTTGTGCTCCAGTGGAGTAATCCACAGGACAAACAGGAGCTATGTTGCATGCTCTCCAGAACCGAGGTCACTCCAAATTCACTCACTGAGCATCTGTGCGGAGATGATGCCTGATGCATGTTCAGAAATCAATGCAGCTTTTTGACCGAAGCATACTCAAATGTAGATCTTACATATATAGTAACCACAAAGTTCCTTAATTAACGTACTCTTGTTGTACTACACTGGCCACTGACTGTCGATGCCAAGCCTCTTGAAAATGTGTATTACATCCTACCTCTTGGAAACTATCTTTGAATAAAATCTCTTGAATGCCTGTCTCTGGACAGCAGCCACAAGCAAATGGAGACAAATGTCTGCGCCTGGAACGATACTGATTGCTTTAATTAAGGAAATTATCTCTCCATGAAACAACAGTAGCAGGTACAGCTGCAGCCCTGACCAAATATAACAGGTCAGATGCTGACTGAAGTATAAAACTCACAAGAGTTTAAGGAGATGGGTAAGATCCCAAGGAAGTAATTAATTGACAGAGAGAATAAATTATTGAAAGATCAGCTTGAACACTGAGTGTCTTCATCAATTTTTAATTTGATGAAACCTTTCAGAATCGTTTTGTCCACACAGTGTTGTCATCATTAATTGAAGAGATGAGAACCAGAATCCAATTTAAATAGATATTCATGCTGTGAGATTCAGGCTACATAAACAGATTTCTATTCAAACAGTAGAAGATGGCAAATTGTGTGCTCATTTATTTATAGGCCTATCAGGATTCCATAAAATAAGGAAGCTTTGAAAGAGGAGATACAAGAACTGCAGATGCTGGATTACAAAAAAAAAAACCAAAGTGCTGGAATAACTCAGTAGGTCAGGCAGCAACTATGGAGAACATGGATAGGTGACATTTCGGATCAGGACCCTTCTTCAGACACAATAATGGTGGAAGGGGGAGGGGGGGGTGAGAATGCTGGAAGAGAGGAGGGGTAGGACAAAATTGTGTTTTGAGAAAGAGTTGGTCCATAAATATCCTAGACCAAGGGCAAGAGAGATTTGGCTAAATTTGGGTGTAAAAAAGTAAGTTCATAGGCACGATTTTAGTCCATTAAGATTTCATACACTTGGAGTTTATGTTTGGTTCATTTGGATTCCTCAAATTGGTGTGGGTTATTTTTGGTTTATTACAATTCCACACATTTCTACCATGTTTGGTCCACAATGATTCTTTCCAATGGGAGTTTATGGGAAGAGTGCGTGCATTAGGATTCTCATCATTTGAAGGCTATGAGAAATAATTTGATCCATTCGAATTCAAACACATTGGGAGTTTAAGCCAGACCCTTGTAATGCCATTCATTCATCACACTTCTCACTTATGTACCCAAGTCGTTCTTAGATGATCTGTTGCCACCAGTCAAATTTCGAGGTCTCTGTCTCATTGTGAACCTGGACCTGCAAAATCTAAGAATATAGTGAATTTCCATAAACAAATTAAGAAGGGTATTAATTGCAAACATTAGGTCATCACAGGTAGTTTTAGGAAACTCTGATCCTGTGGTTCCATTTGATGAGCAGTGCAGTTCGCATTGGAGTCCTGGCTGATAGTTATTCTGCAAACAAAGCACTAAAATCACCACCTCTGACACTATCTTGACCAGCCGATATATCACTATACCTTCACTGTCACAGGGTTAAAATACTGGGGATTCCTAATGCTCATTCTTTCCGATAAAGATTAATCAGAAACAATCAACATTACTTCAGTGTCATTTTTGCCAACTTGTTATGGACAAATCAGTTGTTAATTTCTCATCTCGTAGGAATGGCTACACATCAAATATATTTCATTAATTGTATAGTACTTTGAATTGTTCTGAGCTGTTAAGGAGTTTCTGCAACTACAACTCTTCTACCTCTTTCTGTGTTGGCATGATAAACTGACAAGTACCAATGGCACCAAAGCCTTGCCTTTTTATCTTTAAATATCTGAGCTGCACTCTTTTTTCTTGTTCATTTTTTTCCCTGACCAACCCTACCAATAATTTTGCCTAGTTCTTTGAGGAAATTCATTCCTCTTGTAGCCATTGTTTAGAGGAGATGGGACAGTATTTGCAGCCAGCTTGTAGCTCCTGAGAATGTCAAGAGTCAAGAGTTTAATTGTCATATGTACTGAAAACAGAACAATGAAATTCTTGCTTGCAGCAGCATAAGAGGCCAATGAACACTGTACTCGTTTTGATCACATAATAAACCAAAACATATCAATAAATTATAAACCCCAATATTATTGCGAATAACCCAAAGTCCTTGCTGCAACCAAGACAGTTCATAATTCATAATTTAATTAGTGTTTGTAGTGTTCAAGAGCTTGTTAGCTTTTGGGAAGCAGCTATTCTTAATCTTGGTAGTTCTGGTTTTAAACTCCTATACTTTCTTCCCGAATGTAGGAGTGAAATGAGAGCATGGTGAGGGTAGTGCGGGTCCTTAATGATGCTGGCTGTCTTTTTGAGGCTGCACCTCCTATTGATCTCATCGAAGATGAGGAGGTCAGTTTCTGTGATGGACCCAGTAGGTTCCACCATTTTTGCTAATCTCCTTTGTTCCTGGATGTTTGGGTTGCCGAGCCAAGCCATGATGCAACCAGTCAATGTGCTCTCTAGCGTGCACTTGTTGAAGGTCAAGTGAGCACTCATCAACATACCGACTCTCCTCGTGCTTCCCAAGACGCAGAGGCATTGATGGGCTCTCTTTATGATTACATTGATGTCCTGGGCCCAGAGGAGACTTTCAGAAATATGCATGGCCAAGAACTTGAACTTCTTGACCCTCTCCACCATCATTCCGTCAATGAAGACCGGTTGGTGGATTCTTGGCTTCCGTTTAAGTCCCTATTAATCTCACCCTGGCCTCCTTTATTATAGGCCTTGGAAAAAGGCAACAGCTGCTATTCGATTCCCACTCCCATGAACAGGTGTACTCATTGACAATATTTCAATCTCTGGGTCACTTCTGACCCTTTTAGAGCTTTGGCTGCTTCCCGTGATCCATCAACATGGTTGGAATTCTATGGTTTGGACTGAAGTAAAACTTCTTTGGGGAGGAGATAACCCTAAACTGTACTCTGTGGCTTGGATGGAATTAGTTGGCAACAATCAATGGCCAAAGGAAATCAAACTTACAATTTTCCTTTCATTTACACCATGTGGTTATTGCCGAAAAAGTCAGCATTTTTTGCCCATTCCTAAATGTCTTTGAGGTGGTGGTAATGAATAGCTTCCTAAAACCCTGCAGTCTTTCCCTTGAAGGTAGTCACACAATGCTGTTGAATAAGGAGTTCTAGAAATCAGATTCAACTATGGAGTATGACTGGTGATATATTTCAAAATTAAAATGCTGTGTTATTTGGGAGAAAATCTGCAGATGATGGTGTTCTCATACACCTGATGTCCTTGTCCTTGACAATGCAAGGTGATAGCAAATTGCCCTTTCCAAGTAACTACAGTCTATTTCGTAGAGGGTGTACATCAATTGAATCTGTGCCAGATGAGGAAGAAAATGAACAAACTAGGTTATGTAGACCACTTGTGGATTTTGATCCACAAGTTCAGTTACAGTTTTGTTGATTAGACTGCAACCAGGAACAAGAAGCCTGGTTTATTTAATTTTCCCAAACCATAGCTTCTCTAAGCAATCGTAACTTGACCAACTAACAGCATTCTCTGGAGTTCAGAGGGGATCAGAAATGGGAAATAAACACTAATCTACAGGAACCATTCACTCATCTAACAGTTGGAGCCACTATAGCAATGCATTCAGTACATGGTTACTGAGGAAGAGAGATGGAGAGGAAGAAAGGAGAGACAGAGACCAAACGAAAGGAATGTTTTACCATTCAGTTAAACCATAGTTTCCCTGATCGTATATTCTATGGGCAGGTTAATGAAGGTAATTATTTAATCATCTTATCTACCTGGTATGCTGCTTTCAGAGATCCTTGGACTTACACCACTAATTCTGCATAATCTAGCATTCCTACACCTGGCATAGTGTACAACTTCAGGTTTCTCCGAATTAAATGCTATCTGCCATTTCTCTGGCCATCTTACCAATTTCTCAACATTGTTCTACCCTCTTCATCCACAACAGCACCAATTTCAAGTAATCTGCAAACTTTCTAATCATATGTCCTCCATGCATATCCATATTGTTCATGTATATAACAAACCTACCCCTGTGGTAGACCACTGTCAAAGGCGTCCTATCACAAAAGCCACCCTCGATATCAGGCTCTTTTTCCTATCACTAGGACAGTTCCAGATCCACGTTGCCATATTTCCCTGGATCACTCTACAGCTCTTATCTTTTGGTCCAGTCTTCCATGTAGCGTGAAGCAATTTGAGCACCATTTATATTTTTATGTGATTAAAGCTGTCTAAAGGGCCTGTCCCACAGTACGAGGTAAATCAAGAGTTCTCCCGAGTTTTCCCCTGATTCGAACTCGGAGAATGTCCGTAGCGGGTCAGTAGGAGTTCGTGGATGTCCCCTAGCAGCTCGTACGAGTAACGGTAGGTACTCGGGAAATCCGGTAAACTCGTGACGTTTTTTCAACACTGTGAAAAATGTCCACGAGTAAAAAAATACTAGTGATGAAAAAAATTGTTGCTTTTTACTCGTACGAGCCGCTACGAGACATCCACGAACTCCTACGGACATTCTCCGAGTTCGAATCAGGGGAAAACGCGGGAGAACTCTTGAATTACCTCGTACAGTGGGGCAGGCCCTTTAAGCTCATTGTGGCATGTTTAGATTCTTGGAGAAGAAGTGTAGCTGCAAGGATTTACAATTGCAATTTTTGAAACACTCATGTAGCTCGTAAATCAAAACATGGTCGAGCTAGTTATCAGAGAATGCTTTGGTTGCTGGATAACATTAACAGACTAATTACGAGTCCCCAGGCTACTGGCACTAACAAGGAAAATTTTACACTGTGCAAATTAGACACAGATGGGACAAGAAAAAATCCGCTTAATACTGGTTTTTAAAATAAATGAGATAATAGTTGAATTGATAATAAACACATGGCAGAGAGAACGATCCAGGAAATAGGATGAATTGGACTGTTCTCACAATGCGGCCAACAGATGGCCTCCATTGGTGTTATAACGATTTTCTGATTCGAATACGCGTCTTAAAACACCTTTCAAACAATCAGTATTATCCCCAGATTCCATGGTTACGCTAATATCCAGGTCTATTGACCACTTTTCATATGAAAATCTTCTCTGCAGCAGGGAATTCTCAAGATTCACCACCCACTGGCTGGACAAGTTTCTCTTCATTTCAGATCTGTTTTTGTGCTGTATGACTCTATAGGGCCTTCCTCTGAGAACGTGACCTAGTTTTAGACTCCCAGCCAGGGGAAACGGCCCCTGCTCAGCCTGTAAAACTTCACAGTCTACTCAATCTCTGTTGATACGGTAAATGCATCATCCTAGGATCCATTCTTGTGTATCTTCAAACAAAAATATATTAACTCTCTTTTACTTCCGAAGATGTTGCCTGGAATATTAAGTGTTTGTAGTATTTTCTGGCTCGATTTCAGAATCCCACATCTGCAATATTTCCAGCCTTGTTGATCAGCCTCCTGTATGGAAACTTATAAAAAGCCAATTGAAGAGTTGGGTACCCGACATCCACAGCTTCCACATCTATTCCTCCTGCTCCCACCCTAAACATGATTTGCTTTTCATAAATCCTAATTCACAGAACTGGATACTAAGCTCTGAGGATCGAGCTGATATTTTGTATTCCAAGTTTTTAATATCAATTTAATTTTAATATCACCATCGAAATTGATATGTTACAGAAAGGGCTTCCTGTGACTGAAGGGGCCAGGCTAATTCAGAGCCAGCATCGACGGAGTGAAATATCTCCACTAAAGCCTTGGGAATTCCGGCATTTGGGATGCTGTTGAGAACCTCGGGTCTGTTTGGAAAGCTTCCAACGCGGGCGGCGCTGAACTCCATGGATTCCCGGGGCCCTTTGCCGAGGGCCTCCAGCGTTGCATCTCCACCCGGCGCGGCCTGCGGACATTGGGAGCCGCGGACTCCGGTAGGAGGGGGCCGACTCGGGGTCCAGGCCGCTGAGGACATTCCCCCAGCCCCGACGTCGGACTTACATCACCCCGGCGAGGGGGCCTGAGCATCGGGCCGCCCGTAGCGGCGACTGCGGAGGACTCAGGGAGGCCCTGACCACCGGTGAACATTGGGGAACATTGGGAAGAGACTGACTTTGGTGCCTTCCCTCACAGTGGGAAATTTTGATCCTGCTGTGAGGGGATGTTTTTATGTTGAATTTCTATCTACTCTGTGTTGTGTTATTTTTTTTTTTTAACTGTATGGTGATTTCATTTCACTGTGCCAATTGGCACACGTGACAGATAAAATGTATCTGTGCACTAGAAGGACACAGAAACTCAGGGTATCAGCTCCCCCCCGGCGACCCAACTGGTCAACCCCTACCCATCCCTTGCCATCACATTGACCTGAGAATCCACAGAAATGGAGTTGAAGCAAATTTTCATGGATCCCGAGGTTCGGCCTTAAAAGAATGAGAAGTCATGCAGCGCCACTCAACTCCAATATCCAAAGTAGAGGTGGGAGCCATGTGCTGTACTCCCATATTTGTTAGCTGCACTTACAATGGGTTTACAGAACCCTGAGCAGCAATTCTGGAAGAGACTCCGGTGACTGTTATTAAAGTAAGGCCCAGGGCAAACCAGAACTGGCCAAAGCAGAGTTGGAACCAGATGGCACTTTTTTTCAAGGTCACTTCAATTACTTGGCAGTGGGTTAAAACTGACCTAAATTAGTTGGCATAAATTTGCCTCTTCCTTCTCTTTTCTGGTACAGACACAATCCAAATGACGGGTAACATTTCGACGTCTCCACGTTTAGTTGATCTTTTCCCAAGAACCTACAAGAGGCATTGAAATTTTTTTTTTTTTTTAAATTCTCGATGATTCCACGAATATATGGATGTGCAAAGAGCACCAGATACACTTGTACGCACTTGAAGGGTAGGGAGCTCCTGAGCACATTTATTCTAACTGTACAAGCCTTACTTTAACTTCCAATGCCTGAGACTCCCTTTCCTGTAGTGGCCCCCGAGAGTCTTGAGCGATGAAGATGCCTTTTTATGCTGAGGAAATGTGGAGTGTTATTAATAAAGCCCTGTGCAAAAACACATGCAAAAAAATTACTGTTTAAAAATATATATTTTTAAACCCTGACAAAAGTTGTTAATTGCACAGGATGCTGCTATGAGAAAATTCTAGAGGAGGAATGGGTTAAATCTGGTGTCGGATCGGGAGGAAGACACAATTTTCTTGTATGTCACTGCTGAGTTTATGCCAGTTTGTGTCCATGAGGAATTTTCACATGCAATTCTCTCAAATGAGATACACAAATTAATTTAAAAACCCAAACTATGTTTCTTATATTCTGACTTAAAACACGACCCATATATCTATCACTTACTGATCTGCATTTGCAGAAAAGGCAGAGCTGATACTTAAACGTTTTCATCCATGTTTTATAGTTTTGCAATACTACCAACCACTAAATGTACACCTCTATAAAAAGTTGGTGAAGTTTCTGAAGAATAGTTGGCAGGGGAAATTAGTGGGGAATGGGATTGGTCTGTGAGCCAGCAGAGAATCAATGAATCAAAAGGATTTCATTCTACATCATTAAGAAATATGAAAAATGTTTATTCCTTCAGTATGTATGATCCAAAAAGAGCTTTGAAATGAAAAAAAAACATTATCCACACCAATTAGTTTCTAAAGCTCATATCTTTCACTTGGAACCATTTTTGGAAGGAACCATTATTTACACAATATGGTGTGTGCTGTGTTTTTCCAGCTGTTATTTGTCGTTTGAAGGTAGAGATGACGACTGAATGGGACTAATATTTACAAATTGAACTCTTTTATCTTGACTTCTAAGAAGCCTTGATCCAAAAAATAAGCTTTTTTCATAATTTCCTTGGTGCAGTGAGATAAATATATTACTCTCGTTCAGAACTTATGATGAGCAGACCTTGTAGCTATGTTCACAAGATGCTCAATCTTGATAATCTTGACAGCATGAGTATTTGTACTTCTAGTAGAGAGGGTTACACAGTTCTCAAGATTGAAAGCTATTCTCTAGCTTCACCCCGGGATCGTGGTCCTGCCAGCAACTTGTCAAGTTTGACATGGTATCAATAGTGCCTTTCAACCCGAAACGTTGCATCTTTTATTGGGTGAAATTGTCCTGCGTAATATTCATAAGCCGTATAAATAAACTTTCAGCTCAGTAAACATGGTCAGATAATAGCCCTGTCCCACAGTACGAGTTCATTCCAAGAGCTCTCCGGAGTTTAAAAAAAAATCAAACTCGTGGTAAGTGCGGAGAATGAACGTAGCGGGCACGTCGGAGCTCGGGGACGTCTCTTCGCGGCTCGTAACGCTAACGGCAGGTATTCGGGAAGACTCGTTAATGGCAGGTAAGCACGGGAAGACTCGTGAAGATTTTTCAACAAGTTGAAAACTGTCCACGAGAGCACCGAATACCGACGAGTGGCCATTACCGTAAATCTCCGAGTTCGAATCAGGGCAAACTCGGGAGAGCTCTTGGAATGAACTCGTACCGTGCGACAGGGCTTTAAAGTAATTTAAGGCAGCTCAGCTCATACTGTGAAGACCTGATAAAGCACGGGAAAATTAAATATGGGAACAAACTAATAAGACTACAACATTTCTCAGCATGGAAAAAGAAAAATACTAGCAAAAGCCAATGCTTGTCCCTTGCAGACTGAGAGGAATAGGAAATAAATAGATTGTGTCTGTTTAGCTTATTGTCACGTGTACTGAGGTACAGTGAAATGCTTTTTTGGTGCATGCTATCTAGTCAGCGGAAAGACTATACATGATTACAATCAAGCCTCCATAGTGCACAGATAGAGGATAAAGGGGATAATGTTTAGTGCAAGATAAAGTCCATTAAATCAGATTAAAGATAGTCCTAGGGTCTCCAATGATGTAGATGGTAGGTCAGGACCACTCTTTACACACCACTCTCTGGTTGGTAATAGGACAGTTCAGTTGCCTGATAGCAGCTAGAAATTGTCCCTGAATCTGGAGGGATGAGTTTTCAAACTTCTGTACCTATTGCCTAGTGGCAGAGGGGAGAAGAGGGAGTGACCGGGATGAGACTCATCCTCCTCTTAAGAAAATTCAAAAAATGTTCCAGGTAAACTGGAAAACAAGGCTCCATTGTCAATTCGGAATAGGAACTAGCATTAGTAAAATACTAGAAAAATGATTGAAACTGTAAATTGATAAATGCCAACAACCTGATGAGCTTTGAGGGAGGAGTCTATCAGGATATGAATCGTCTGCTTATCACCTTTCAGGATTCTTAGATATTCGAATGCTTCCTACAAATTGGGGATTATTAAATGTGATCCCACTATTTAAGAAAAGAGAGCGAGAGAAACAAGGAACCACTCTGTAGCCGGATATTGGTGTTCAGGAAAAGTGACTGCGAGGCACTTTGAAAATAGTTATAGGATTGAACAGAATCTATGTATATTTACAAAAGGAAATCATGTTTGACTAATCTACCCGACTTCTTTGAAGATAAATCTAATTGAGGAGATGAGAGAGATTCACTGTACAGCGAGCTACAGAGTATAGAGCTAACAGGTTGAGAATAAAGAGTAGGAATTAATGTGTCATTTTAGATTGGTGGCCAGTTACTGGGGAGGGGACCACTGGGGATTGGTCCCCAGTTACTGGGGAGAGAATGGAAAATAACCACTTACAATTTATATCAATGATTTGGCAGAGGGAACTGAATGTGATAATTCCAAGATTACTAATTACATAAAAATGCAGTAAGTGAGTGGTGATGAGATATAAAGAGGTTTCAAGTGGACACGGGCATACTAATTGAGTGAAAATAGCATAGTTGATAGTGTTCAATTGGTTAAAATATGTGAGATTATCCACCAGCAGAGAAATCATAAATGTTTTAATATGATGAAAGATTGGGAATTGTCAATTATCAATTTCATACAAGAGCCATAGAAAGCTATAATGCAGGTGTAGCGGATAATCAAAAACACAAATGGTATGTTAGCCTATGATGCAATAGGATCCGAATATAAGAGTCAAATGTCTTTACACAATTATATAAAACCTCCTTGAGACTGCACCTTAAATATAGTTTACAATCTTAGTCCCCCTGTCTCGAAAACAAATTTACTCGCTGAAGAGGTAGCCCAAAACGATTCACCAGGCTGAGTTTTGGGACAGCAGGTCTATCATATTGAGGCAAGATTGATTAGGATATGTCTTAGATATCTAGCATTTATGACAGATGGCCGCACTAAAACATGCAAAATTATTAGAAGGTTCACAGACATGCAGGATGTTTTACCGGGTTAAGGAGCCTAAAACCTAGAAGCCGCAGCGGGACAGGCAGCATCTCTGGATAGAAGGAATGGGTGACGTCTTGGATCGAGACCCTTCTTCAGAGAAGTTGCCTGCCCTGCTGAATTACTCCAGCATTTTGTGTCTATCTTCAGTGTAAACCAGCATCTGCAGTTCCTTCCAACATGTCTCAAAATAAGAGGTTAATCATTTCGGACCAAAATGCGATAAAGTATCTTCACTCAGAGATTGATGAGTACAGAGCAGTGGACATTGCCAACATGGGCTTTGGCAAGGCTTTTGATAAGATACTGTATGCTAGGTTGTACCGGAAGGTTCAATTACTTGGTATCCAGAGCGGGCTACCCAATAGGATATAAGGCTTGAAGGTAGGAAACAGGGTGGTGGTATTCAGTTGTTTTTGAGATTGGCAGTCTCTAACAAGTAGTGTATTGTTACAGGGATCAGTGCGGGGTCCACTTCTTTATTACATATCAACTATTTTGATGTGAATATAGGTAGCATGGTTCATGAGTTAACTGTTAAAACTCAAATTGATGGTATAGTGGACAGCACAGCATAGTGGTGCAGAGGTGGAGTTGCTGCCTTACAGCGCCAGGGACCTGGGATTGATCCTGACTACGGGTGCTGTCTCTACGGAGTTTGTACATTATCCCTGTGTCCTGCGTGGGTTTTTTCTGGGATCTCCGGTGTCCTCCCTCACTTCAAAGACATACAGGTTTGTAGTTTAATTGGCTTGGTGGAATGGTAAATTATCCCTAGTGTGTGTAGGATAGCGTTTGTGTGTTGGGATCGCTGGTCGGCGCAGGCTCGGTTGGCTGTATCTCGAAAAAAAGTGAACAATCTGTGATTACCACGGTATCTGAACCAATGGGCCCAGGTTTGCCAGATAGAGTTTGAAGCAGATAAATACAAGCATATGCATTTTGATGACAAACCAGGCAGACTTACATGGTAAATGGTGGTGCCCTTTGGAGGTGTCGTTGAACAGAGAGACCTAGGAGTGCATGTACAAAGTTCCATGAAGGTAGCCATGTAGATGGACAAGGTTGAAAAAGGCATTTGACATACTTGTCTTCCTCTCTCAAGGTTTTGAGTACAGGAGTCGAGACACCATGTTATAGCTGCGTAAGGCCACATATGGAGTATTGTGCCCAATTCTGGTCACTGTGCTATCAGAAGGGTGCAATAAAGATTTAAGATGATGTTACCAGCTCTTGAGGATTTGAGTTATGAGGAGAAGCTAAATAGGCTGGGGTTTTTTTTTCTTGGAGTATAGAAAGCTGGGAGGTGACCTTATAGCAGTATATAAAATCATGATGGACAGAGTTAAGCCACCGTTTTTTCTCAAAGGTAAAGAAGTGTAAAACTAGAGGGCCTGGGTTAATGAGAAGAAGAAGAAGATTTTAAAGGGACACGAGGAGCAACGTTTTCCACACAGAGGACAGTGCATACATGGAACAAGCTGCCAATTAGGAAGAACATGGAAAATACAGCACAGTAACAGGCCTTACAGTCCAAAATGTTTGTGCTGAACATAATGCCAAGATTATGGCTTTTATTTTTTTTAAAACAGCCATCAAGGAAAAGAAACATTTTGTTCATCTGATTCATCATAAGAACCCAAGCTATGGACGCATACAGCTCGCTTTTGCTTTTGATAGACACAAAATGCTGGAGTAACTCAGCGGAACAGGCAGCATCTCTGGATAGAGGAATGGGTAACTTTTCGGGTCGAGACACTTCTTTTGACTTCCAGACTTCCAATCTCGACCCGAAACGTCAGCCATTCCTTCTATCCAGAGATGCTGCCTGTTCCGCTGAATTACTCCAGCATTTTGTGTCTATCTTCAGTGTAAACCAGCACCTGCAGTTCCTTCCTACACATTTCGCCTGCTTTTGCTTTTAGTTTTCAGTTTTAGTTTCTAGTTTTTTGATCTGGATAAAGGTGGGAGATCTTGGTGCTTACTCACAAAATAATAAATGGGTGCTAAACACAACCGGACTTCTTCCTCTTCTGTCGTGCGTCTATTAGACCTGCAGCTCCGTTGAGGCGAGCCAGGCCAACGTGTCATCGTCCAGGTCAATCGGACCTCGTTCACCATTCAGTGGCCCGTGTTTGGGGCAACCGGCGATGATGTGCTCCACTGTCTGTGTTGGGTCCCCACACTCGCAGGAGGCGCTGTCCACGAGGCCCCACCTCTTCATCGCTACTCCATTGAGTCCGATGCCTGTCCTCAAGCGGTTGAGGGTTGTCCACTGACATGGCCTGGTCAGCCATAGCACAGTCCGCACAGGATGCAGAGGCAGAATGGATCACAACCAAAGTGCAAGACATGACCATCGTCAACATTTACAAGCCACCTCTGAGCAGGTTGGTCCCAACATCTCTGCCAGATGTCCCAGCCCCTGCCATGTATGCTGGTGACTTCAACAGCCATCATACAGACTGGGCATACAGCAGCTCCAATGCTTACGGTGACTTCCTGGCAGAATGGGCCTCGACTGCCGATGCAACACTCCTATACGACCCAAAGGAGCCACGCACTTTCTACTCTGCACGCTGGAACAGCACCACCAACCCGGACCTGGCCTTCGCAAAATGTCGCAACAATGAACCACTCCCAGTAAGACGCATCCTGGACAGGTTTTCCCGGTCACACCATCGACCATCGCTCATAACCATTCCATCTCTGGTCCAGCCCGTGGAAGGGAAAGACGTCAAGAGGTGGAACGTCCGGAAAACAAACTGGGTAGGCTTCACACAACAAGTGAATAAGGCAGCCGCTGGCCTCCCACACCCACGCCCCACCAACCTGAACAACGCCTACGAATCATACTGCAAGATGCTGCTGGCCGCCGCCAAGAACATACGAACGTCCCCACGGTGTACGTAAAGCCTATGTTCCCTGCTGGGATGACGAATGTGAAGACTTACTTCACGCCCACACAGAATCGCAAACCAGCGAAGACAAGGACAAAGTAGCGAACGACCTAATCTGCAGACTAAATGAGAAACGCAGGCAAAGATGGATGGAGACAGTGGAATCAATTGATGTCACACACTCCAGCCGTCAGGCGTGGCAGACCATGAATAAGCTGATGGGCAGGTCAAAAACCCCAGCACAGTGTCCCATCACTGCAAATTCCATCGCATCGCTACTGCTGAGCAACGGCCACTTCCCCAACGCAGACAACGACTTCACCAGAACAACATTGACGAGAGTCCAAGAGCTGCACCGGGCCCCGAGCTGCGACTCCAACTTATAGCACGATTTCACAACAGGACGATCTGATCTGAATTAGAGAAATCAAGAATTTTGAAGGAAGTGAAGAATTTGAAGTATGGTCTGAGGTATCCAGCTACCCTAAGAGTCACTTACAATCAGAAACAACATTTTTTCACCAACCCTGTGGAAGCACTGAACTTTGCCCAGAAGACTAAGGATCAAGTGGAAGATAGAATAGTATCTTTAAACTACATCAAGGAATAAACTGACTTTGGAGGATTGGATGGAACTAAGGACTTGTCTAAGGAAGCTGGAGAAGGATGCGGATTGGAAACTCTCCCATGGATACTAATAATTAGAATAATAGCACTATTAATACAAATAACTAATAAATACTAAAACTATAGCGCAGTACCATTACTAATTAGAGTTAATAATTATCATTAATGACTAATATTTAATTATAACTGAATTATTTAGAATCAGATAAATAGTAATTATAAATGCGCTGAATATAAAGTTTGATTTCATTAGTCCTCCTCAGAACCCTTTAAAAAAAAAAAATCCTCCCTTTTCTTTCTTTTTCTTATTATATTATTTAATATGTTTTAAATATATGTATCCTCACAATCCCGACTAATGGAACCCGAATACTTCAGAATTTAATATCCCCGGTAAAATACTGTTATGGAATTTTAAGAAACCATGGAGCTGGTTAAGTTTGTAACATCAACTACGGAAGTCGGTAGATGGTTAGCCATGTTAATATGGCTATCACTAACTACACTAATACTAGATGTAGTTTTCTCCATCTTTGTGCACATCACTAACTTCTTAATCTATCCCTTTTTTTTCTTATATTATAATCTACCATTATTATTTTGTTTGAATGGAGTTAGATCAAAGGAGATATATGTGAGAGACATCCAAGGGTCTTGAAATTCGTCTATTCGGAGTTTGGGTGTAAGGTCGGGCCTGTCGAACGGAACCATTTGCTCTTTTATAGACCTCCCTAAACTAAAGATGCAAGACTTAAAAATGAATACGGGGAATGAAGGAATAACGTTTTGTAGCTGGAACATTAAAGGTATTAATGAACCAATTAAGAGAGGTAAAGTATTAGCACATTTAAAAGCACTTAAAGTAGATGTAATTTTTACCCAAGAAACACACTTAAAAAAAGATGCAGAGCATAGATTGAAAGCTAAATGGATAGATAAAGCGTATCATTCTTTTTTTACACACAAATCCAGAGGTGTAATAATATTATTTCGTAAAGGAACTTTATTTAAACACACATCAACTATAACTGACAGTGATGGTAGATATATTATTGTAATAGGAGAATTAAATGCACAAAAAATGATCTTTGTTAATGTTTACGGACCAAACTTTGATAGCCCATTGTTCTTTAAGAAAATATTTAATACCATCCCGGAATTAGCACAACATAACCTAATAATTGGAGGAGATTTAAATTGTACCCTAGATTCTTATTTAGACAGATCATCAAGACAAGGGAAAATCAAATCGCATTCCAGTGACTTATTAAATGCATACATGGATACTAGTAATATTAAAGACGTTTGGAGACTAGAAAAACCAACTGGACGAGAATACTCATTTTATTCACCTGTACACAAAACGTATTCAAGAATAGATTATTTTTTGGTAGACTCTAAACTTATCTCACTCACTTACAATTCAAAATACCATAATATTACAATCTCAGATCATGCACCTTTAACATTTATGATCAAAATAAATGGTAAAACGGAAAAACAGGGACAATGGAGACTTAACCCACAAATTTTAAAGGACAAACTCAGGAATACATTACAGAACAGATCAAGATTTTCTTTGAAATAAATGATAAGCCGGAAATATCTTCTTCCCTATTTATGGGAAACTTTTAAAGCATATACCTGTGGAATTATGATTTCTTCTCAAGCATTTTATAATAAAGAGAATCGGAGGGAACAACAGGCATTGGAAAAGAAGATTAAACAATTAGACACAGAGAATGCTGCAAATCCAACCATGATAAAACATAATAAAATCGCTGCATTGAAATAGAAAATAAATAAAATATATTCAGATCAAGTTGTAAACCTCTATCAATATACTAAACAATTACAATTTGAATTCGGAGAAAAAATAATCCACAGGATTAAATCACACAATGGTGAACCACTAGTACAACCTAAAGATATTAATGAGAGATTTTTGCAATATTATAAAAAATTTATACTCGGTCAAGATGACAGAAAACCAGATAGGAATAGAAGCATTTAAAAAAAAATGTAATCTAAAAGGGTTGGATTTAGAAAATAGAGAATCACTAAATGCTGAAATAGCAGCAAAAGAAATCGAAGAATCTATCAGATCATTAAAAAATGGTAAAACTCCGGGACCAGATGGTATTGGTTCGGAATTTTATGAAACATTCTATGATCTGATTGTACCACGTTTGAAGACACTCTATGAATACATTTATACCCACCAGAAACTACCAGAAACGTTAAATGAATCTATTATAACACTTATACCTAAAATAGACAAGGATCTGGATGATCCAGGATCATATAGAGCTATAGCTCTTTTAAACACTGATCAAAAAATATTAACCAAAATATTAGCACAAAGACTAAGCACAGTGATCAATAAATTAATTCACCCGGATCAAACAGGATTTATAACAAAACGATATTCCTCATATAACTTGAGACGATTATTCAATATATATTCGAAAAGAGGTATTAATAAAGACCTAGTAATCATTTTGTTAGATGCGGAGAAAGCCTTTGACCAGTGGAATGGTCTTATCTGTTTTCGGTCATGGAAACTTTTAAGTTGGGAGAGAAGTTTATTACATGGGTTAAATTATTATACACTAATCCAACAGCTAGAATACTAACAAATCAAATGCTATCAACTAAATTTAACTTATTTCGAGGCTGTAGACAAGGTTGCCCCTTATCCCCACTATTGTTTGCACTTGCAATTGAGCCATTAGCTCAAAGCATGAGATTACATCTTGAAATATATGGGTATGAAACTAGAGAAACTGAAAATAAAATCTCCTTATATGCAGATGATGTATTACTTTATATTACAAAGCCGGAAATTAGTATTTCAAATGTATTAAATTTAATAACTGAATTTGGCTCATTCTCAGGGTATAGCATTAATTGGAATAAAAGTGAACATGTCAATAATGGTAAATAACCCACATATATTACAACAATTTCCTTTTAAGATAGCAAACAAAAAAATCAAATATTTTGGAATTTATGTAACAAAAAGATTTGATTCTTTATTTAAATCTAATTTCCCACTTTTACTGAATAAATTACATAAGAATATCTTATATTGGAAAACATTACCTATTTCAATGCTAGGTGGAATTAATGCAATAAAAATTATTTTTCTCCCGCAATTACTATATCTTTTCCAATTGATTCTGATATACCTTCCTAAAATTTTTTTTAAAGAAGGTTGACTCCATAGTCACCAACTTTATCTGGGATTATAAGAGCCATAGAATAAATAAAAAACATTTATGTAAATCAAAAATAAATGGAGGTCTAGCACTGCCAAACTTTATGTTTTATTACTGGGCAGTTAATATTAAAAATATGAACTTTTGGTTGGAGGAAATAGATAAACAACCAAATTGGTTAAAAATGGAAAAAGAAGATTGTTCACCTTTTGAAATTAGCTCGATTTTATTTGCCAATACTGAACTAGGTAAGAAAACCTATAGAGAAAACCCTATAATAGAAAGTGGGATACGTATCTGGAAACAACTAAAGAAAACATTAAAATTGGAATGTATACCACTAGCTCTCTCCATTGTAAACAATGCTACATTTAAACCCTCAATGATGGACAAGGGTTTTTCACAATGGAAAAACTATGGAATTAATAAGATGGGCGATCGCTACAGGGAAAACTCCTTTCTATCATTTCAAGAACTACAACAAATTTATGGATTACATTCAAAAGATTTTAGATATTTACAAATCAGAGACTATGTAAAATCAAGTACACAGGAATTTAGAAATAGAAAGACAGAAATTTTAGATGAATGTCTAAATAAACACCCGAACACAGAAAAATTGATATAATATTTATAACGTTTTATTGGAAAACGATGTACCAATGACAGAAATATATAGGCAATTATGGGAAAAACGAATTAGGTCAAATAATCAGACCAGAAGTATGGGATGAAAGTTTACAACATATACATCACTGTTCGTTAAATGCTAGACACTCTTTGATACAATTTAAAGTATTACATAGATTGCATTATTCAAAATCCAAATTACATAGAATTTTTTCAAATGTATCTGCCATATGTGATAAATGTCAGCACTTAGAAGCTAATTTAACGCACTCATTCACAAACTGTATAAAAATTATTAACTTTTGGACAGAAATATTTAAGATAATCTCGAATGTTGTTAATACGAATTTGGTTCCTGACTCAAAATTAATAATAGTAGGAATATTAGAAACAGATCAATTAATAACAACGAATCAAAGAATTTTTATCGATTACAGTTTAATAATTGGGAAAAAATTAATATTGAAATTTTGGAAAGGTCCTACATCCCCCACAATCAAAATGTGGATTACAGGAATGTTGGAGACACTTCACCTGGAAAGATTAAGGCTTGTCCTACTGGACAAGCTGGATCATTTCAGAGGGATATGGTCTCCATTTATTGAATATTTAAAGGGTCAAAATGGCTCGGTGCGAGAACCTGACTGAAGCCTGAATGAAAGAATAGACGAAGAATCACATATAATAAACCATGGATATATCTCCAATGATGTATAACCTGCTTAACACTTCATTCATCTTTTTGATTTTCTATTTTTACTTTATTTTTCTCTATTATTTCCTACCTGTATTAAAAAAAATTTAAATGCATAGAAGTACAAATAAGATATAATAGTAAGATTAAATGAGAACTTACCAGTTCGAAGTTTGATCTTTATTTTATGAGGAGTAACGATGAGGGATTAAGTGAAGAAGCCCCGCCTGGCGCTGGAACGGCATACTTCAAAGCAGCGGCATGAAAAACACAGAACACAATAGCAGGAGTAAGATAGTAAGGCTCATCATAGATTTAGAACTATGATGAGCCTTACGATGATCATTTATTTTATGAGGGTGTGGAGTGGAGGGCACGTAATCCCTCATCGTTACTCCTCATAAAATAAAGATCAAACTTCAAACTGGTAAGTTCTCGTTTAATCTTACTATTTTACTTCGGAGTCACGTGAGTGACTACGTGAAGATTTTGAAGCTTCTGTGTTTTTCATGTCGTAGAATTCTTCCATACGACAGTCCGGCTAGGTCAACACATACATGAGAAAACCAGACTAGTTTTAGTTCTTTCCATAAATCTTTTAATGATAAAAGAACATATAATAACCCTCTTTTATACCTGAGGGAACCATTACAAAGTGATAAAAGATATAAGTGATAACATAATTGATAATATCAATCAATAGTGAAACAAAGCAGGTGATTATAGTGAACCCAACACCGCGTGTCCAAAGCCTGTCAATGTGTGAACAGGTTTATTGTAGAACTTTGAAAAAGTTTCTTCTTTACACCACCCTGCGGTTTCTAAAATATGTTCGAGTGGTACGTCCTGTAACTTCGCCGCGGATGTAGCTGCTGCCCTGGTGGAGTGAGATTTGAACACATCAGTGTCTACTCCTGCTAAAAGTAACACCTGTTTTAACCACCTTGAGATTGTTTGCACTGAAGCTTTTGTGTGTGGTTTCTTATGCGTGATCATTAATGTTTTTTCATCACCTCAAAGAGTTCTGGTAACTTTTACATAATGATTCAAATGTTTAACTACACACAACGTTGGATCAATGGGATAAGCTTGAAACATTACCTTCGCTCCAGTTCTCCCTGGTCTGCTTTGTTTGATCAAATCGTAAACATAGAACACAATGTTATCTGCAGTCACATGCATAGTCTAAACGTAACATTTGTAACGATTGCACCCTTTGAGCTGAAACCAATGCCATTACTAATTTAAATGTTAACTTTTCCAATGACAAAACTTCGATTGGAGTCCATTGCCTAAGTAAAGTAAGTACAATGCTAACATCACAAATTTCTGTATATCTTGGTTTGGGTGGATTTTTGTTAAAGATTCCTTTCATAAATCTGGATATTAATGGATGTGATCCAATTGATTTCTGGTCAGAGATTTGTCCTAAATAAGATGATAAGGCACTACGTGCACTATTAATGGCACTGTAACTTAAGTGTTGTTCAAAACGCAACTCGGCAAGGAACTCCAATATGTTTGCAATGTTCACAGTATGATAGGATATATTTGACTGTCTGCAAAATTTTTCCCATTTCTTTATATGTGTCATATATTGTCTCCGAGTGCTATCTCGCCATGATGCGACTATAATATCCATAGTTCTATCCAACAATCCAAGCTCCTGTAGTGGTCTGGTCAAAACCTGCAGATTAACAAATTCATATAAGCATGTAATGGATGAATTTCTTTGGTTACTGGTTTTATCAATAAATCACTGCTGCTAGGAATTGACATATTTGGTTCTTTAATCATGTTTAACATCAATGGGAACCATGGTTGTGTCGGCCAATTTGGAATTACCAATAATCCTGTGGCAGAATCTTGTTCTATTTTCTTCAGACATTGCTGAACCAGAGCAAATGGCGGAAAAGCATAAAAGAACATATTCCCCCAGTTTAGTGAAAAAGCATCTACTGCTACTGCGTCTGGATCTGGTTCCCAAGACACATATTTAGGCAATTGATGATTTAGTCTTGATGCAAACAGATCAATGTCTGGTAACCCATATTGAGTCACAGTTTTACTGAAAATTACTGGGTTCAACATCCATTCTGTGTTATCTTTAAACATCCTTGATCTATTGTCTGCCACCACATTGTCTTTACCTGGGATGTAATTTGCCGAAATCCAAATTTGGTGGTTAATACACCATTGCCATATCTGATTGACCAATCACATGATACCGATCTGACTCCACCCATATGATTAATATATGCAACAGCTGTTTATTGTCTAATTGTATCAGTACATGCAGATTCTTTTTTGTAGAACAATATGCCTTCAACCCATAAAATGCACCCAATAATTCTAAATAGTTAATACCATATGTTTGGAGAAACATTTCCTCTTGGACAGTCTATCTGCCCCCACAGCTGGTGAATGAATCTGTCGCCCCCCATCCGAGAGCACTAGCATCTGTTTGTAAAATTACTTCAGGCTGTTGTATCAGAATGTTTTTAGCAGCTTGTGGGACATTTTCAATCCACCATTGTAATTCCAATAAAGCTTCTTTTGTTAATTGCATAGGCCTATCAAAATGGCCTGCTCTCTTTTTTAGAGCTCTTATTTTGTCCCTTTGAAGGTTTTGGTAATGTAATGGACCAAATTCTACTGCAGGAAATGCTGCTACTAGTTTACCAATAACCTTTGCTACTTCTCGGATGGAGGGATAAGGTTTGTGGATGAGACCCCTACAGGTCACCAAAATATCATCAATCTTATCTGTTGGCAAAGTTACTAACATAGTAACTGAGTTAATTACAAACCCCAAATAGTTAATTGACTGTGCTGGCTGCAGCTGGGACTTAATTGGATGAATCAAGAAACCCAACTTCTCAAATAAAGTTTTAGTTGCTGAAACTGATTTTTCAGCTGATTCTTGATTACCATTGATGATTAAAATGTCATCCAGATAAGCCGTAATGATGTGCTTTTGTGCTCTTAATTGTGCTAAAGCTGGTTTCAACAGCTTTGTAAAGAGCCTGGGAGCTGAACTTAACCCATTTGGTAAAGCTTTGAATTGCCACAGCTGTCCCAGCCAATTAAATTTTAAATACCTTCGAAAGAACTGATGTATTGGTACTGAATAGTACGCATCCTTCAAATCAATTGTAGCCATATAACAACCTGCTGATATCAAATGTCTTGCAGTGTTAAATGTTTCCATTTTAAAATGTTTATATATTCGACAAATTTATTAAGATTTGTAAGGTCCAGAATAATTCTGCAACCACCATCTTTTTTATTTCTTGGAAATATATTTGACACAAATTGATGCTCATGTTCAACAGTTTTTTCAATAACACCTTTTTTAAACAATTTGTCAATTTCCACATTAATTTCTGCCTCTTCAATTGCAGAAAACATTAAACCATAAGCAGGTTTATTTTGTACCGGAGAATTAACACCTTCTTTAAATGTGATAGTAGCTCCTGAAACTGTTTGTAAAATAAACCGATCAGATGTGATGGCAAGCCATTCATCATAAAACATTTGTAATCTCCCTCCAACTGGAGATTTGTCCACAGTTTCTTTAAGCATAGAATAAATTTTTTGTACCTCTCCATATGAACGTGGTGGTCTCCTTCTCCCCGTATACGGGTGATCATTAGGCTGTGTCGGATGATAATATTTTCTTATCATACTCCTGCCTCTGTTTCCAAAATCAAATCCTCTTCTTGACGAAAGATACCTTTTTTGTCCAAAGACGAAACATCTCATGTGGCTAATAGATTTAGCCTCTTCATCCATTTCTCTTATTTGTTTAGGCAGGTTTTCTCCAAATAGATAACCAGGAGCTTGAACACCACTTGATCGACACAGACCTGCAAACCTTGGATGAAATATGGGCCGAATCGCAATTTTCCTCATACAATTAATTTCATAGAAGGAATTGCATAATAAGCCCAAAGTATCTTTTTGAATTTTATCTATCTCCAACCCCTCCATTTGCCTTCCAAAAGCAGTAATGGCAGCAGAAATCAATTTGAGGATTCTTTGAAATCTTATTTCTTGTCCTCTCATGCCTGGAGTCATAGGTGTCCACATAGACGGATTAACCGTAGGTACCTTCAATGAGGTGCAATTTTCCGATGTTTTATATAATTCTGCTGTTTCAATCATCACAGAATCTTGAAGTTGGTGAGATACCATATACTTAATACTGGCAGCTAGGTTTTCTTCCATAGCCTCACCACTTCCTTCAGGTATAGCAAAATCCTTTTGCCATCTCAGGCACATCTGGCCTTCTCTTTTTTATTCGTGGTGTGCACTCATAATCCACATCACCACTTGCAGGGTCTGTCTTTTGCAGCCCTGATACACTTGGAATTATATCCAATGAGACTTCCTCCGCCCTTAATCCTGGGTCCGGAGTTTCAAATTCCCAATTTGGCACATAGCCATATTCTGTATATTCAAACCCCTCAGGGTCATTTTGGGAAACTTCTGGGTACTGTGACCCTTGTCTCATTATATTTTGGAGCACTTTCTCCATATGTTCCATTTTTAGCCATATAGCTTTATTATCCGGAGGACTTTCATTCTCAGAGTCATTATCAGAAACCACGGGCCTCACGGATTTCTTTTTACATTTTCTAGGAACATTTTCCTCCGTGGTTTGTATTTCTGGAGAAATTATAGTCTCACTAACGGGTGAATCAGCAGCCACCGGTATCGGAACCGGATCCGCACTAAACTCTTGTCCCGTATCTTTAGCTTCACCCCGGGACGATCTTTTTACCCGCAAAATTTTCCTTTGAGACTTCTCCATTTTCTTTTCCATTTATCTGGCTAAATCAGTACGCCAGCGTGACTCTGATTTTAACTTTTACTTTCTCTTTTGCTGGTTTTACCAGCGTAACGTCTTTTTTAGAATGTCCCCACTTTTCCTTACACTTACCTGCGGGTCCGTTCCGGCCGCTGCGAGGAGCTGCGCTCTGCAACTCTTGCTTCTGCCGTCAGCGTCGACGTAATGCCGTTCCAGCGCCAGGCGGGGCTTCTTCACGTAGTCACTCACGTGACTCCGAAGTAAAATTGTTAATATTAATAATATTAAGAATGTATGTGGCATATATATTCTTCTTTTAATATGTACTTACTTCTGATAAAAGTATTTAACAAAAGAGAAATCAAGCTTAATTTGTAGGTGTAGAATCTTGGTAGTTCTCTGATGGGTTCTAATAAACGGCCAACATCCAAAATATTGAATGGCCTTTTCTCAAGGCAGATGTTGATATTTGTTGAACATGTGGCTGCTTTAATGTCAGTTCCCAGCATCTAGTTTATTAGTTTATTGTCACGTGTACCGAGGTACAGTGAAAACCTTTTGTTGCATGCTATCCAGTCAGCAGAAAGACAATACATGATTACAATCTAGCCCTTTACAGTGTATAGATACGCAATGAGGGAATAATGTTTAGTGCAAGGTAAAGGCAGCAAGGTCCGATCAAGGATAGTCCGAGGGTCACCAAAAAGGTAGGTAGTAGTTCAGCACTGCCCTCTGGTTGTGGTAAGATGCATCTGCAGTGGTTTCACCTCATCACTCTCTTTCTATCTAACCCCTCATGCAACAGACCTATTAATAAAACCATTAGCCACAGAATAACAGAAAACTGTACTCAGATGTAAAACTGTGCAATCGGAGGAGCAGAAATTGGGAGCCCAAAATGAAGACAAAACAAAAGCCTCACAGTTCCAGCAGCTTGGATTCAATTCTTCCCTTTGTTGCTGCCTGTGTGGAACTTGCACATTCTCCCTGTGATCACTCAGACTTCCGCTGTGTGCTAGACTTTCCTCACACATCCCAAATAGTTTCTGGGAGATTGAAGGGCCTGTCCCACTTGGGTGTCATTTGCGCGACATCCTAAAAATTGGTTGCCGTGTCGTGACCAATGGCGTGTGGTGAGGCGTGATGGCATATGCAGTGACGCGCGGTAGCACGCGGCGCCCCACGACCTTGGATGCTCAAAATCCTCGTGCGCCACCTGCGTGACGCGCAAATGACACCCAAGTGGGACAGGCCTTGACTGGGCACTGTAAATTATCTGTGATGCAGGTTATTAGCTAGGGGTGGGGAATAGTGGGTGTAGGAGAGAGAAAATAAGTTGCAGAACTGCAGGCAGACGAGGAGAGGGGCATGGGATTGATGCTGTTCGGAGCTGGCATAGACCTGATGGATCAAATGGCCTTCTGTGCCAGAATAAGTAGGAATCGAGGAAGAAAGTGAAGAGAGAGTCAGAGAGATAATACGATTTGGAAGAATATCTGCATTAGAGGAATGAAATTGGGAGTAGTGTTTATTTTCCTCCATTCCTTATTCAGAATCAATTCCAAATTGGTTTATTTTTAATTTAATGTAATTAGCTGTAAAAAATCCATCATTATAGTGTTTAATGATTATTTTGGGGCACAAGTCCCTTGTCAATGCTATTGAATAAGACTATATTGAGCTGGCTCTCGGGTGGAGAATTTTATTTACGAGCAGTTACCGTTTGCAATATCCTGTTCTCCGTAAATAAAACCGCCCAGAATGAACAGGTCAAACATACAGAAGATGTTTAAACTTGATTAGAGTTGCCATAGTAACATATTCACCAGCACGTTCAGTCAGCTGACTCCTGCTGCAAACAGCTGTCTGCACAAGGGATCTGTACAACATCCTAGGCTTTTGCATAATTGCCCACCTGCAGAGGTCCAACAGAGTATCCGGACTGTAACCTTTAAAGAGCTAAAATTAGATCAGAAATGTGCACTTGTGCATGACCCAACTAACAGTCTTTCTTTCCCAATTAAGTGTTGACTCCACATCTGAGAGCATTAGAGAGGAGGATGATAAAAGGGGGAGCATTGGCTCTTATCCACCTGCTTAAAGGATTCAATCTTCAACAGTGGTAAAAAATACTGCTCAGCAGAATATTGAGCTCACTAACACTGGAGATTGTCTCCCATTTCACTTCGCTGACATGGGTAATGATGCTTCAGGATGATGTCACACTTCCCCCCAGGGTTGTTTTAATTCTGTACCTATTCCATGCATTATCAGTGATTCATTTGTGATTCATTCATCATCTTCCACAAATGCTTTCTGCGTTTAATAGTGAGCACCAGGCTATGATGTCAGCAGGTAATAATCACTGGTTTGTGACACTTGCAGTGATGGTCTGATCAGGCTTTGGCCTACGATTCTCTAACAATGGTAGGCAGTCATATCATGTCAACTACATGTATGTCTTCTTGTCTCATTAAGCAATTGGCAGTTTACAAAATCAGGTCTTTTTCATGGATGTTATTCCAAGGCAGGAACATCATTGTGCAACAGACATTCTTTAAACCGGATTTTTTGTGTTGCCGAACATAAGCAATGTCATTAGATTGACTTGTAATCCTTTTTCCTTAAGATTGTGAACAGCCAGCCAATGTTGAATAATCCATTGACACTCACTGTTTTGACACTGTTGGAGATTATATGGGGGTTTACAGAGGATGTAAGGTTCTATCCCAATATTGTGGAGGCACCTTCATTAAAAAGGGGAAATTAAATATAGCTGAGTCCACCAGACTTGTAGGGAGAGAAAGAGGGGTCAGAGAACACGTCACTGCAAACCACAGGTGGCTAGTACTGACTCACATCGGACTTTAAGGCAATGAGGTTCTCGCAACAGAAAAGGTGACGTAACACTACAGATTCTGTCCGTTTTAATACTGCAAGCATTATTTTGTTGGAGATAAAATCATTTGTGATGCTAGGAGTTTCTGTACCATTGCAACTGCCCAGAAGGGGAAAATTATGCTGCTCTTTTTATTTTGTCTTCCAGATCTCTACAGTAATTCCAGATCAAGAAAAGTCTAGGCCAGGCCAACTGTCATCGCCCTTGTCATCCCATGGATAATGAGGGCTTCCTCTTGCTCAGGTGATGATATAATTTAACAGGTGCCAGTGCCACAAAGAATTATGTTTACATCTCTGACAAAATACAGTGTTGGTTATGATAGAACCATGCACCATGCATTAGGTCAACAGGATGACTACAATGCAGCTGACCTTCCTACCTACTCACTTCTTGCTGAGGATTGTATCTTATCTGATCCTGATACTGAAGCCACCAATGTGAAATAGTTTGCCTCTCTCTCTGGATTACGACCAGAGATTTTTCAGAATAGATCCCCCACTGCAAGTTCCAGGTTGAGGGCTACATGCTGATGAATGTAGCATGCTGGTTGTGTGTTGGGAGTGAGCCAGAGGCTGATGAAATTATCACCAAGCTCTTTTTGTTTTTTTTGCAAAGCTCAGATCCATTTTGCACCTCCAGAAAAAGGTGCGTCCATCATTTTGTTTTTTAAACTGGCCATCTCCTGTCATCTCTCATTCTGAGCAGCGAAGCCAAAGATGAAGCACCTTGCCTTCCTAGACGAAGATTAGCAGAGCAATATTCAGGTCTGTCACTACTGGGGTTGTGCATGAAGCTCCTGATGTCCCTGGTCCTGAGTTTCACACTGAGAAGTGGAAGTTGCCTCCATGTGAATTATGTCACGGCAAGATCATGACAGACCAACGACCACGTGGGTTTGACGGAGCAAGACGCAACGCATCGGTAAAAGATCCAAATAATTCTGAACTGACTCAACCCATTGGTAAAAGAGTCCAAGATGATTGGAGATCAGGCTCTACCACATGGATAAACAACATGCACATTGGGGGGTACTCGCATCAGAACATATGTACTCACATCCACAAACTGGAGGTCCCACCTACAAATGACTTTGACTACTGCTTCCTCCCGATTTACCCCTCCCCACCTACTCTTCCCTTGTCACCCTCACCCTCCATACATCCCTTTCTCTGTATTTCCCCATTCTTCCATCTTTCCTTCCATCTTTCCTACCATCAACCACCCACCTGCCCACCCTGCTCCCTACTTTTCAAGCACCACCCATGTACATAGCTTCCAACCAAATGATGGTGAAACATATTCTGATGGCATCTTTATTGGCATGCGTTTAAGCTTAGTCAGCCTTTCTCTCCATCGCATCATTTAGCATCCAGACTACTCAAATCTATGTCACACATTGGGACCACACCCTTGAAAGAAAAGGAAAAACGTGAAAAGGTGACAAAACAAATCATAGGTGCTGCTTAAAGGGAATATGACAAGGAAGTTGCCAGGCAGATTAAAATCGATACAAATATACCCACTCCCCAATTGTATTTGGAAAGAATTTCTAGGTGCTCCTGAAAATGGAAATTTAAAAAAAAGTAATGACGCATTAAGTGAATTATTTGCATCTACTTAAAGCCAAAGTAGAACATATAACTATATAACAATTACAGCACGGAAACAGGCCATCTCGGCCCTTCTAATCCGTGCCAAACACTTATTCTCACCTAGTCCCATCTACCTGCACTCAGACCATAACCCTCCATTCCTTTCCCGTCCATATACCTATCCAATTTATTTTAAAATGATAAAATCGAACCTGCCTCCACCACTTCCACTGGAAGCTCATTCCACCACTCTCTGAGTAAAGAGGTTCCCCCTCATGTTACCCCTAAACTTCTGTCCCTTAATTCTCAAATCATGCCCTCTTGTTTGAATCTTCCCTACTCTCAATGGAAAAAGCTTATCCACGTCAACTCTGTCTATCCCTCTCATCATTTTAAAGACCTCTAGCAAGCCCCCCCTTAACCTTCTGCGCTCCAAAGAATAAAGACCTAACTTGTTCAACCTTTCTCTGTAACTTAGTTGCTGTAAATCTCCTCTGTACTCTCTCTATTTTGTTGACATCTTTCCTATAATTTGCCAACCAAAATTGTACACCATACTCCAGAATTGGCCTCACCAATGCCTTGTACAATTTTAACATTACATCCCAACTTCTATACTCAATGCTCTGATTTATAAAGGCCAGCACACCAAAAGCTTTCTTTACCACCCTATCTACATGAGATTCCACCTTCAGGGAACTATGCACAGTTATTCCTAGATCCCTCTGTTCCACAGCATTCCTCAATTCGCTACCATGTACTTCCTATTTTGATTTGTCCTGCCAAAATGTAGCACCTCACACTTATCAGCATTAAACTCCATCTGCCATCTTTCAGCCCACTCTTCCAAATGGTCTAAATCTCTCTGTAGACTTGAAAATCTACTTAATTATCCACAACACCACCTATCTTAGTATCATCTGCATACTTACTAATCCAATTTACCACACCATCATCCAGATCATTGATGTATATGACAAACAACAGTGGACCCAACACAGATCCCTGAGGCACCCCACTAGTCACCGGCTTCCAACCTGACAAACAGCCATCCACCATTACTCTCTGGCATCTCCCATTCAGCCACTGTTGAATCCATCTTGCTACTCCACCATTAATATCCAACAATTGAACCTTCTTAACCAACCTTCCATGTGGAACCTTGTCAAAGGCCTTACTGAAGTCCATATAGACAACATCCACCGCTTTACCCTCATCAATGTCTCTAGTAACCTCTTCAAAAAATTCAAGAAGATTAGTCAAACATTATCTTCCAGGCACAAATCTATGTTGACTGTTCCTAATCAGACGCTGTTTATCCAGATGCTTATATATATTATCTCTAAGTATCCTTTCCATTAATTTGCCCACCACTGACGTCAAACTAACAGGTCTATAATTGCTAGGTTTACTCTTAGAACCCTTTTTAAACAATGGAACAACATGCGCAGTGCGCCAATCCTCCAGCACCATTCCCGTTGCTAATGATATTTGAAATATTTCTGTCATAGCCCCTGCTATTTCTACACTAACGTCCCTCAATGTCCTCAATCAACATCAAGGGTAGTTGTAAAATATTAAGTATGGACCCAGACTTGACTAAATTAAAGCAAATATCTGCATCTGTAATATCTGAAAGAGATAGCCGAGACAAAGAAACATTAAAAGTTGATAGCAGAGACCATGAGTGAGTAATGAGTGCCGTGAGTAATTACTCAGGGTAGGCAGTCAGTTGACTTTTAAAAATCTTAAAAACCGCGCAAGCGCAGATTGGTCTCCTCTCCGGTAGGCAATCAGTCGACTTTTATAAAATAATTTGCCTCGAAAAGCCTTATCTAATAAAATATTTAAAAACATAGCACAAATAATTTACTTATCACATTATTTGTACAAGAACTTAAGATAATGACTATCCATGTTAGAAAAACTCGCCAAGAAAACAGGCGGATGATGAACACATGCGCAGCCTGCCTTGCGCAGGCTGCGCAGCACACATGCGCGCGGTCCACGGTGCAAAGGTAGAATTTCAGCTGCTTTTATTGTCCATTGTAAGTGAAGGCTTGAAGCAGCGTGCACGGCTTGCAAGTTGCACATAGGTTTGCGTATTACATGTACTGCGGATGAAAGGCACGGGAGAATTATGCCTACCTAAGAGATCGATTAAATCATGAAAATAATAACCATTTAATAAATTATGCATGTCATTTTGTGCATTAAGTTGCCAATAGTAAATGAATTGGAAATCTTTACTATTTATATTTAATAATTACCTTTCTATAATTTTAGTCAGGGTAAGCACTGCCTACCCTGACGCCACATGCCTGGCACAGACGTATTGGAAAGATTGGCTGAATTGGCGTAAAGCAGGTACGTCATGATTCAAACTTATTTTTTCAAGAATGGAAAGGAATCACGGGAACAATGATAATAATATTTCATAGCTCTTCATAGAGAAGGATGGAGCATGATGACAGCGAATGGTGAATATTATCCCCTTGTTCGAAAGAGCGGGAAAGAATAAATCTAGCAATTACATGGCAATTAGCTTAATCTTGGGAGTAGAAAGCTTTTAGAAACATTGATCCAGGACAAGATTAATAATTACATGGAGGAAATTAAATTAATTAATCCAATCCAGCATGAATTTGTTCTGGGAAAATCCAATTTAAGCAATTTAATGGAATGTTTTGATGAGGGTACAGAGAGAATTGATGAGGATAGCACAATAAGTATTGAGTGCAAGGACCTTCAAAAAGCTTTTGATAAGGGACCATTTATCTGGCTTGTGAGCAAAGCTGCTCAGAGCATGAATGCAACATTAATGGCATGGATATGAAGTTGACCAAGTATCAGTCAACAGTAGGTTGTGATGAATGGACAAAGATGAATAGTGGCATTATCGTGCGTTTCCATGTTAGTAACCTAGACTTGCAGGTGCAAGCCACAATTTTATGTTTGTGAATGACACAAAACTTGGTAGCATTGTGAACAGCAAAGAGGATAGTGATGAGTTGCTGCATGAAATAACATGCTGGTGAAATCGGCAGAGGTGGCAGATGAAGCATGGTTAGTAAATTTGTGGATGACATCAATGTTGTTGGTGCAATGGACAATGAGGAAAGGTATTTAAAAACAGGGTCTAGAACAACTGGGAAAGTGGGCCAAGAAAGACAGACGGACAAGGGAGAAGTGGTGCACTTTGTTGAGATAAACCAGGGCGAGACGTACACAGGAAATGGCGCGTGTTGTAGAATAGGGAGATCTCAGAAAACAAGTACCTAGTTCCCCTGAAAACAAGTACCTAGTTCCTCAGAAAACAAGTACCTAGTTCCACTGGTGATTGGTCAGGGCATTGAGTACACGATCGACACGGAATGCTGGAGTAACTCAGTGGGAGAGAAGGAATAGGTGACATTTCGTGTCAAAACCCTTCTTCAGAGATGCTGCCTGTCCCGCTGAGTTACTTCAGCATTTTGTGTCGCTCTTCAATGTAAATCAGTGTCTGCAGTTCTTTCCTACAACATTGAGTACAAGAGTTAGGATCACACGTCACAAACTGCACCAGATATTGTGCAGACAATTCCGTGAGACACAATTTCCTAAGCACAAAGCCATGTCGACCATCCCTAATCAATTCATGCCTCATCTCTCTCTTTCTACAGTTGCTGCCTAACCTGCTGTGCATCTCCGAAATTGCTTTTATTTCTGGTTTCCAGCATCTGCAGGTTTTACCTTTCGATCGACAACACTGAGCAATGCAGCAATGGGTGGCAGGTACAGCTCACCACTGAAAATATTTCACATCATCTGCAATGAAAAAAAGGTGTTCGCTCATGTTCACACTAATGAGCTGCCTGCACAGTAACACTCTGGGCAGGATGTCTACAAATTGAAGTTCTGTTGTATCAGCAGCAAGAAGCCATATAAAGCCATGTATAAAGTTAAGGGGGAAAGATTTAATAGGAATCTGAGGGGCAACTTTTCCACACAAAGGATGGTGGGAGTATGGAAGAAGCTGCCAGAGGAGGTAGTTGAGGCTGGGACTAGCCCAACATTCAAGAAACAGTTAGACAGGTACATGGATAGGACAGGTTTGGAAGGATATGGACCAAGTGCAGGCAGGTGGGACTAGTGCAGCTGGGACATGTTGGCCGGTGTGGGCAAGTTGGGCCGAAGGGCCTGTTTCCACACTGTATCACTCTATGACTCTAAACTGGATAGATTATTTTGCAAAAGGACACTCAACTTCACACTCTACACTCCAGGCAGGCAGAACTATCCACAGGGAGACATGTATTGAAGATTACATTAATGACTAGAATTTTTTTTTTTTAAATAAATGATTGCAACTTTGGAAAATGAAGTGTAAAGAGTTTACTCTGTCCTCTATTGTTATTCCATCTCAGATTAGTGCTTGAAACATAACAGCAGATTTAGTAATATTACAAAAAATTATGGTGTTTCGCATTGTAACATCACAAACAGTAATTAGCGTGTTAATCTTACGCGATCTACCCTCGCGGCCTCAACTTTATGTTTGCTTTTGTAGATAACACAAGTTGGTTTGTGTGAATAGATGCAAGGAATTACGAAAAACACTTGCATGTAAAGTAGCAGGCAAGCATATTACGATTCAATGCAGAGCAGCACATTGGATCCATGGAGATCAAATAGGAATAACTGCTTCATGGAGAGGGCCCAAGAACTGAAAGGTGAAGAGAGTTAGTATTAGTATAAATCTAATACGTAGACACCAACGGCCATTAAAAATACTGATGCCACCAAATACAAAGTGGAGAAATTAAACTGGATTGTGTAGAGCCATGATCCAATGCATCTGAATACATTGGTAAGCTTTGGGCATCTGAGAGCACTGTCATATGCAGATCTTTGGAAGAACAAAAAGCATGCTGGGTCACTTGAACTGAGAACACTATTTTGTTTGATAAAAGTAAAAAGGAATATGGATTGGTCATAAGATCATAAGTGATTGGCGCAGAATTAGGCCATTTGACCCATCAAGTTTATCCACCATTCAATCATGGCTGATCTATCTCTCCCCCCTAACCCCATTCTCCTGCCTTCTCCACATAACCTCTGACACCTGTACTAATCAAGAATCCATCCATCTCTGCTTCAAAAATATCCATTGACTTAGCCTCCACAGACTTCTGTGGCAAATAATTCCACAGATTCACCACCCTCTGACTAAAGAAATTCATCCTCATCTCCTTCCTAAAGGAATATTGTTTAATTCTGAGGCTATGACCTCTAGTCCTAGACTCTCGAACTGGCGGAAACATACTCTCCACATCCATATCAAAGCCTTTCACTATTCAGTAAAGTTTCAATGAGGCACCCCCTCATCCTTCGAAACTCCATCGAGTACAGACCGTCAAAGGCTCATCATAGGTTATACTACTCATTCTGGGATCATTCTTGTAAACCTCCTCTGGACCCTCTCCAGAGCCAACACATCCTTCCTCAATACTCCAAATGCGGCCTGACCAATCGCCTTATAGAGCTTCAGCATTACATCCCTGTTTTTGTACTCTAGCCCTCTTCAAATAAATGCTAGCATTGCGTTTGCCAATGGCAATGAGAAATTGGAGCAGACACATGTACATACTGAAATAGTTTTAATGTCTGAACGGTTGCATTCTGTTCCTATTCAGGTGACTGGAAAAAAACTATCATGGTGTGTCGGAGGTGCTACTTAAAGTTAAACATCATTGCAGCCATAATATGAGAGCTTTGTTCACACTTACTCATGAAGTTGCCAATATTGATCCGAATGAACGAAACGCAGGGGACCCAAGGCAAAAAAGCACGGCATACTGGAACTAATAGTAAATTGTAAGAAGAGAACTGCTTACAGATGAAGTGTCCAAGAAATACAAGGTAAAACTGGGCATAAGAAAGAACAAAGACAATAAGATAAGGAGGCAGAAGACTGCAGAAATAGTTGGTGTTCTGAGATTTTGTAGAGCCATAGAGGAGGTGGAGAAAGGACAGCAGAAGAGGTGCTTATGGCAGTTTGAAAAATGTCAGTCAATAATGCACATTTATCAATAATAAAGCTTTTGAGTTGGTTGAGGATTATAAAGCTTTCTGTACACAGCTCCAATTTAATTTGCAAAGTTGTAATTTCCATTTGAAGTTATAGTTAATTTAGTGCCTTAGGATATTTTTTTTCTTTAAAGCCATTATATGAAATGCATTTGCTATTTTCTGGATGAAGGAAGTAACTGAGCTTGGTTCCATGAGTATGACGATTATGAAGCCTCAAGGGATTGGAGGCAATTTTAAATATTGTAATGGGCGAAATTTAATAGCTGTGCTTGCGCCTAAAGCTTTCACTTTCATTTGTTCTGCCCTTGCTCGCCCAACACTCAGGTGGAACAAGAACCGAGTTCTCCGCATACTCACCTTTCACCCCACCAGCCTCCGCATCCAACACATCATTCCCCGATATTTCTGCCACTTCAACGTGACCCCACCACCAGTCACATCTTCCCATCCCTTTTCCAGTTTCTGTCGAGACCTCTTCCTCCACCACTCCTTGGTTCGTTCAGCCATCTCATCGCTAGCTCGGTCGGTCCCAAGATCTAGAATTACCTTCCTAAGCCTCTACATTTCTTTCCTTTTTCAGGCTGCTCCTTAAAATGCACTATTGTAATCAGGTTAAAGTCAATTATCCTTATTTGGCTTACCGTCATTCATCGTTCGATTCATCCTATGAGTAAAATGTGCTATGTAAATATAAGATATTGTCGATGTTACCTGCAAATACCACAAGATACGTTTTAAATCCATCTCCCCAATATTTCCGACTTCCCACTATGACACAGGGACATTAATCTAGATTATCTGCACAAGATTTTAGAGTAAGGTTTTACCCTGCCTTCAATGCAGATGCCTGAGTAAAATCACTGAGCCATGCTGATAATCTGCAATGCCAGTTCTCTGATCAATACTGCTGTCTCAGAACATCAGTGAATTTGTTCCTGCATCTGTTTAACCACTACATGAAAGCAGGCACTAAAAGCAGATGTAACTCCAACATCATAACGCATTAAGGAGTCAATCATCATGATGGTAAAAGAACACAAATATCCCAGCACGGCTTTCATTTGGTTCTGGAACATATTCCAGTCGATAAACATATTACAAAGAAGAAATTTGCACTCATTTCAAGCTCCCCGATCATCATGAGCCCAAAGGACTCTTCAGCCAATGCAGTGTCTCTGGTGTATCGACTCTGCTGTAGTAGCAGAAATATGGCAGCTAATTTGCATAGCGGAAAATAAGTAATTAGGCAATGTTGGGAATTATTGATTTGAGAATTATGTGCTGACTGATTAAATGTATTTCCTGAAACTTAGACTTCTGCAACAATAATAATTGAAATAGACTATTTTTTTACACTCAAAATAAAAATCAACACCTCTATGTTTAAGGAAGGAACTGCAGATGCTGGTTTAAACTGAAGATAGACACAAAATGCTGGAGTAACTCAGCGAGACAGGCAGCATCTCTGGAGAGAAGGAATGGCTGATGTTTCGGGTCTGATCCAGGGTCTCGACCCAAAACGTCACCCATTCCTTCTCTCCAGAGATGCTGCCTGTGTCGCTGAGTTACTCCAGCATTTTGTGTCGAACCTCTATGTTTAAATAGGATTAGGACGTTGAAAATTTAATTTCTGCCTGGCAGTGCTAAATTAACAATCTAGATGTCAGTGTGTGTCATCTTCTGCCTCTACATCACACTGATAGTGCATTCAGTGCTGCAATTTGAAAATGAATTTTAAGCACAGAACTTTTACATACACCTGAATAGATGGACAGAGCATTGGTATTGTAACACATGGTAAGGGAAGGATTTCTATGAAATCCTCCACTCTGTCTGTTTTGCTTTGAGGCATCACCTTTGATTACACATTGCTCAAGTTCCTGGAATAAACTTTGAACCTATGACCTTCTGAATGTCTGGTAGAAGTTTTGTCAATGGGGCGACTAGACAAGAACTATATTAGACACGGTGACTATTTTACATTATTTTCTATGGATCACTGCACATCAAATTGAAATTTAAATTAGATTTTTACGTTGCGGATTTAGTGATGAGAAATCATCAATTTAGATTTGTTATTAATAGAATAAAGAGTGAATTCAGGAGATTTTTGTTTTGTCTGTGGACTATGTTAGACAATAAAATATTGACAACTGAAGTGATTAATGTATTTTTTAAGGAAACATTGGACAGTTGTTTGAAGCAGAGCGGTCGGTAATCAGGGTGGAGAGTGGGGTAGTGCGATTGTAATCACGTATAGTCTTTTAGAGTTTCGAGAAGCAGTGCGGAAACAGGTCCTTCGTCCCATCGAGTCAGCGTCGACCAACGATCCCTGTATACTAACACCCAATCCTACACACTTGGGACAACTTAGCATTTTTTTACCAAAGCCAATTAACCTACAAACCTGTCCATCTTGGGAAAAACTAGCACACCCAGGGACAACCCAGGCAGGACGTGCAAACTCCGTACAGGCAGCACCCTAGTCAGGATTGAACCCGGGTCTCCGGCGCTGTAAGGCAGCAACCTTTCTTTGACTGGATGGCACTCAACAAAAAGAGTTTCACTGTACCTCGGTACACATGACAATAATAAACTAAACTAAACCCCATTTATGGCACACTAGCCAGGCAGCCCGCTCCAACATGCTGTGGTCTGAAATTACAATAAAGCAAACATATCAGATTGGTGGAGGGGAGGCTTATGATGCATATCTGTGTTTCTGGAGCTACTTTCCAACATGCTGCCATACAGTGGCAAAGTAAGCAGAACTGCTGCCTCACAGCGCAAGCAGCCCGAGCTCAGTCTTGATCTTTGGTGCTGTCTGCGTGGACTTTGTACATTTACCCGTGACAGCATGGGTTTCGTATGAGTACATCGGTTTCCCCTCGTTTAGGGTACGTTTTGTGTTGGTATGTTCATTGACTACTGTAAATTGCCCAGAGTAGAATCTGGGGTGGTTCAATAGGTCACAGGGAAATTTAATGCAGTAATGGGTCTGCTATGTTCGTCGGCATGGACTAGATGGGCAGAGATATACTCTTTCAGTGTCATATGGAAAGCTGTATTATTAAACTGAGTCTTTGTGCAGCTGTCACAAACAGAAGATGGCCACGAGGTGTAACTGGACAACAGGGAGCAGTCAAATTGCACCCGCTACTGTAAATGCACTTTTTATTATAATACGTCAAATGATTAAAATGGGACATACAACCTTGGCAAACAGGAGTCGTGCAAGTTTGCAACCTTGATGCATAGAACAAGCGGGGAATTAAACTGCGTGCTCTCATCAAAGAGGAAGCTAAAATGGATGTCAGCTGTTTTGTTATGTAAATGACAATGCAGAGAGAAAAATGTGGTACACAATGATAGATAAATAAATAAATACAAGCAAACAAGCACAGAGTTGGCCGGCGCATCCAATCTATTCTGTGACGTCAAACCTAATTGAACAAGCCCAAAGGAAGAGTCAATGCATTCTATATTTAGTTTGAGCAGAAATTCGATTAGAATTCATTTCCTGCAACTTAAACGTCTTCATTGACCCATAATTGAAATTTTGTTTCTCTATGATTCTCAAAATAAAACTCAATCTATTATTTCTTAAAATACCATTAACCACCGCAACTGCTTCCCTAAGTGCCCAAACCTGTTCGTGAAATGTTGGAAAAATCCATCGAATTGCAGTGGGCAACAATTATTTATCATCTCAAGCTGGAAAGAGTTCAGAGAAGATCTACAAGGATGTTGCCAGGACTAGAGGGTCTGAGCTATAAGGAGAGGTTAATTAGACTGGGGGCTCTATTCCTTGAAGAGCAGGAGGATGAGGGGTGATCTTGTAGAAGTGTATAAAATCATGAGAGGAATAGATCGGGTAGATGCATAGAGCCTCTTGCCCAAAGTAGGTGAATTGAGGACCAGAGGGCATAGGTGTAAGGTGAAGGGGAAAGAAGGAATACAAGGGGTAATCTTTTCACACAAAGGGTGGTGGGTGTATGGAACAATCTGCCAGAGGAGGTAGCCGAGGCTGGGACTATCCCAACGCTTAAGAAACAGTTAGACAGATACATGGACAGGACAGGTTTGGAGGGATGTGGACCAAACGCGGGCAGGTGGGACAAGTGTAGCTGGGACATGTGTGGGCAAGTTGGGCCGAAGAGCTTGTTTCTACGCTGCAACACTCTATGACTCTCTCTCAGCTTGAACAAGAGTGCGATTCAGATGTACAAGCAAGCCTGACTTTATCCTTTCTATAAACTACTCTCCATGCTCTTATTGAAGACACCCAAATATCACCATTTCTTACACTGCAAACAAAAATTAAAAGCCTTTCTTTAATGGAATTCTGTGTTCAATTTTTATTACATTTTTTTCATCTGGATGATGGTTGAACCTGGAATACACCATCTCAATAGGTTGGGGAGACGGGTCCACTCACAATATTTATGAACTATCAAAACCCGATCACTTGAATCACCAAGGCATAGAAACATACCAGGCTACAAAGCATGCGGTGGAAAATGGAATTTGTATAGACGAGTACTTGATGGGCAACCTTAGTGTGTGCTTAAGGTTCTGCTTCTGAGTCGATAGCTTGTCAGCGGTGCGGTGGAGCAGCGGTAGAGTTTACAGCGCTTGCAGCGCCCGAGACCTGGGTTCGATCCCAACTACAGGTGCTGTCTGTACGGAATTTGTACATTCTCCCCGTGACCACATGGGTTTTATCCGAAAGCTTCGGTTTCCTCCCACACTCCAAAGACATGCAGGAATGTAGGTTAATTGGGTTGGTGCATGTGTAAATTGTTCCTACTGTGTTTAGGATAGTGTCAATGTGCGGGGATCGCTGGTCAGTGCAGACTCGATGGGCCGAAGGGCCCCTTTCCGCGCTGTATCTCTAAAAACTAAAAAACGAAAACTCTATTCTTGTTTGTTTTCTTCAAGGATGTTTCTTCAATAATATTTTTAGATAGAGGATGACATTTTAAAATTATGCAAGGTACTAATGCAGCTTGGAATAATCGCCGAGATGAAAGTAAGATTTATATTACTTTATATATTTATACAATATCTTTTATGACCTTTTGCTTCCATGGCCATGTATAGTAAAAATATCTCATGTCAATTTAACCTGCCAACATTTATCTGTTGTGTGCACTTTTAAAGTACCTGGCAATATGTTATCTCGTTAAAAGAGCAAAATAAGCCTGTCTTCTTGTTTGTTGGTGTGGACTTTACAACATAAGAGGTTACTCAGCACTTATGTTTATAAGGGCATCTTTTAGAATTACACACTTGATCCTGAACATGAGGCACACAGCCTCGATTGCAAGAAAGGTGATGATCACAATCTACATCAAAAATGTGTTGTGACCTAATGACACCCAAGAACCAAACAACCCCGTTCAACATATCATCACTGGTTAGAACATCAAGTTTAATAATAGGGTAGAGAAATTATATCAGACAATAGTAGGTGAAAAGCCAGTGGGTTTTTTTTTCAATTTGCAGTGAAGAGGAACATTTTGTTGGCCTTCTTTCCTGTCTTGATAACAAAGCTCAATTTTAAATAAACAAGGCCTTTGTTGCCTGTATGTAATAATTGGAGAGAAGTTATATTAAGGGTAAATATTAATACATTCTAAAAAGCCCAAGGCAGAGCAGCACCATCTGCTGCCGAAGAAAGGGACAGAGGGTAAGGGGTGGAGACTTATGGAGTGTGGCTACAGGACAAGTCTCTTCATCTGGCTGTGCAGGAAGGAACTGCAGATGCTGGGTTCAACCAAAGATAGACACAAAACGCTGGAGTAACTCAGCGGGACAGGCAGCATCTCCCGAGAAATGGAATGGAATGGGTGACGTTTATTTAAATTTCTATTTGATGTGCAGCGATCATAGAAAATAGTTTCAGTGACTAAAATAGTTCCTGTTCAGTCGCTCCATTGACAAAACGTCTGACAGACATTCAGAAGGTCATAGGTTCAAAGCTTATTCCAAGAACTTGAGCAATGTCTAATCAAAGGTGATGCCTCAAAGCAATACAGACAGTGGAGGGTTTCATAGAAATACTTCCCTTACCAAGACAAGTCAAGACAGTTTATTGTCATGTGTCCCAGATAGGACAATTACATTCTTGCTTGCTGCAGCACAACAGAATATTGTAAGCAAAAATACAGAACAGTTCAGTTCAATATACACATAAATAAGCAGATAAAGTGCAATAGGCTGTTACAGTTCAGTCTGTTTGTAGGCGAGTTTAATAGCCTGATGGCTGTGGGGAAGTAGCTGTTCCTGAACCTGGATGTAACAGATTTCTGGCTCCTGTACCTTCTGCCAGATGGTAGCAGAGAGATGAGTGCGTGGCCAGGATGGTGTGGGTCCTTGATGATGTTGGCTGCCTTTTTGAGGCAGCGACTGTGATAGATCCCTTCGATGCTGGGGAGGTCAGAGCCGATGATGGACTGGGCAGTGGTTACAACATTCTGCATCCTTTTCTGCTCCTGGACGCTCAGGTTGCCGAACCAAGCCACGATGCAACTAGTCAGCATGCTCTGTAACCATGGGTTACAATACCAAAGAACTGTCCATCTATTCGGGTGGATGTAAAAGCCTCTGTGCTTAAAATTAATTTTCAACATTGCAGCACTGAATGCACTATATAGTTCTGACAGAAGTTGTAGAGGCAAAATATGACACACACCGACATCTAGATTGTTGATTTTGCACTACCCAGGCAGGGATTAATTTCTCAACGAGCTCATCATATTTAAACATAGGGGTTCGACACAAAATGCTGGAGTAACTCAGCCTGACAGGCAGCATCTCTGGAGAGAAGGAATGGGTGACGTTTTGGGTCGAGACCCTGCATCAGACCCGAAACATCACCCATTCCTTCTCTCCAGAAATAATGCCTGTCCCGCTGAGTTACTCCAGCTTTTTGTGTCTATCTTCCTCTGGCTGTTCTCCTGTGGGAATACTGTGCAGCCTCTCTCTGCTATTCTGAGCCAGCCTAAAACATGGCAAAATGTCAGGATATAGATGGGCCTGTTGGCTGCTGGACTGCATAAACTGTAAACACAGGCAGAAGGGAATTGCACTTCACAGTTACCCGACTCCCATTGCTTTCAATCGAGGGGAAATATTAAAAGTACATTTCCTATTGATTTGAATGATTCCTGTGTACACAGCATGAGTATTGGCACCACTCAAAGCTTGTGCTGCTTAAAGGCAAACTGCATCTCTAAAAGAGGAGGAACATGATGGCTGCAGCAGGTTGGTGGCAGGCATGATGTTGATCATTCTAATCTGGGAGGTGACTGCAGGAAGTGCAGGAAACCATCTCCTCCCAATCACCCCTCTGCCTCCACATCACTGCAACTCAACTCTTACGTATTTTTTCCACAGAGAGCTGAGAACCTCTACGTGAACAACTGGTTGTTTAAGATCAAGGCAGTGAAGAAATAGAAACACCATTATATGACCGAACACAAGCAGAGGCATTGATGCGATCTAGCGCTTAAACAGGCAGGATCTGTATGTCTCCGTGCTCATCATGAAGAAGGGTTTCCACCTGAAACGTTGCCTATTTCCTTCGCTCCATAGATGCTGCTGCACCCGCTGAGTTTCTCCAGCATTTCTGTGTACCTTCGATTTTCCAGCATCTGCAGTTCCTTCTTAAAAACTGTGCCAGGAGAGGGGCAAGAATGTTGCAAGTGCTGTATCTCTGTACTAGACTAAGTGGGACCCAATGGGTCCCAGCTTCACATGGGAGGGCTGGTCCCCCAATGCAATATTCCACCTCTCCACCAATTTCAATATGGCTGGCCAGTTGGGGGGGGGGGGGGGGGGGGGGGGGGGGGGGGTGTTCTGGATCACTAGTATGTGTTGTGGGTCAAAGAGACTCGTTTCCAGAGGGCTAGTATGGACATTGTGGGCCGAATGGATTCTTGGGCTGGCAGCTAAGTCACTCTGGCCAGACAGCTCAGTCACTCTGGCCAGGCAGCAGTTTAGAACCAATAGAGACACTTTTTGCAAGCGTTTTAGAACCAATAAACACTTTTTGCAAGCATTTTAGAATCAATAGCCACACTTTTTGCAACCATTTTAGAACCAGTAGAGACACATTTTGCAAGCATTTTAGAACCAATAGACACCTCTGCGAGCATTTTAGAACCAATAGACACCTTGTGCAACCATTTTAGACCCAAGAGACATTTTGTGCATCCATTTTAGACCAGAGACACTTTGTGCAACCATTTTAGACCCAAGAGACATTTTGTGCATCCATTTTAGACCAGAGACACTTTGTGCAACCATTTTAGACCCAAGAGACACTTTGTGCAACCATTTTAGACCCAAGAGACACTTTGTGCAAGCATGTTAGACCCAAGAGACACTTTGTGCAACCATGTTAGACCCAAGAGACACTTTGTGCAACCATGTTAGACCCAAGAGACACTTTGTGCAAGCATGTTAGACCCAAGAGACACTTTGTGCAAGCATGTTAGAACCAAGAGACACTTTCTACAAGCATTTTAGAACCAAGAGACACTTTCTGCAATCATTTTAGAACCAAGAGACACTTTCTGCAAGCATTTTAGAACCAAAAGAGACATTTTTTTGCAAGCATTTTAGAACCAAAAGAGACACTTTTTGCAAGCATTTTAGAACCAATCGAGACACTTTATGCAACCATTTTACAACCAATAGGCACTTTTTGGAACCATTTTAAAACCAATAGATACACTTTTTGCTAGCATTTTAGAACCAATAGAGACACTTTTTGCAAACATTTTAGAACCAATAGACCCTTTTTGCAACCATTTTAGAACCAAAAAATACACTTTTTGCAACCATTTTAGAACCAATAGATATTTTTTGCAACCTTTTGTAGAACCCCATGAAGGGCACTCACAGTTGAGTAGACATGTGTTCAGTGCTATTCAGAGCTCAGAGAGACTGAGTGAGGCACACCACTGGCTTCCTCCATCTTGCAGAGACTGAGTGAGGCACACCACTTCCTGGTTTTATAGTCCCTCCCCCTCCCTCCGGCAGGGGCAGCAGAGAGAATGGGGAATATTTTTAAAACAGTAATATCTCTCTGATTTTTCATCGATGGGAAAAATCCTCCGGTCCTGGAAGGTGGAGGAGGGCTCCGAGCGAGGTGGCCAAAAATGACGGCCGTAGGTGGCGGCGTTCTCTCAGAAAACGCAGCACAGCGATCCAAAAGTGGTCAAGATCAGACTTTTAGTAATTTAGATATTTCTTGAAACGCAAGGGAGGCCTTTCAGCCTGTAAGTCTACGCTGACTTACAGAGCAGTCCCCAATAGTGTTCGCCCTATTCAAATCTATTCTCTGCACATTCTCTCAATTCTATCACTCACCTACACATCAGGGACAATTTTAAAGGGACCGTTGACCGACATATCTTTGGCATATGAAATGTAACCTGAACACTACAGAGTTCTGAAGAAAGCTTATCAACCTGAAACATCTCTCTCTCTCTCTACGGATACTGTGCGACCTGCTAAGTGCACTCGTATTTTATAATTTGTATTGTCAGCTACTTTAAATGTCTCAGTCATGTCCCTTTTAATCTTCTTACCTGAAGAGGATGTAAGAACCCTACTTACCTACAGGATTGTTGAAGAAGTAAAATTTGATTGATAATTGATCATAGTTTATTCTGATCTCTGAAACGTGCTTAATTCTTTGTTGGAAAAATGTCAATTTAAAATCTTAGTTAACCCGAGGGATAGATTGGTCATTAGTTCCAGATTAAAACTAAAAGTGTGCAGTTGTTGAAGGAGAACAGAATTTCACAGTTTTCCACTTTTTAAACTAGCCTCATCATGCGGGAGAGTGATATTCCTAGCACTGGTAGCCAGAAAAAAAAAACTTAATATAATGCCTGCTCTTACTTGAAGACATCTTAACCACCTCACTGTTAATCATGAACAGCTGAAGCACACAGTCACTATGGCAATGCAAGTAAATGCACTCGTCTGTCAATGCATTCATGGTAAGGATCCACAAACAGCAACCCCTCGATAATTGCAGGAGTAGCAGTACTCAAACCACTTGCAGCAACGGCTCCACAATGACAGCGAGATAACTGACCAGGTAATCTGGATTTTTACTCACCAAGTGCAGTGATAATGCTATGGTCCCATAGATTGGAGATGGTTTGGGTAATTGAGGCATGTGACCACAGCGCTATAAGTGGCCAAATTTATGCACATAATCTAGATGTACCTATGCTCCATCCACTGCATTTTCTTGTAGAAATTAATCTGCATTTATTGGGAGAAGTGGGTGCTTTATATTCCTACTGCTCTTTAAATAGAGTCATTTGCATAAAAATGACTTTGTTAAAACTGAACATTAATCACACTCTCTTTCCCATCTCTAATATATTGGCTGCCACCGTTTTATCCTTACACAGTCTGTTTTTATTTTGATTATGTTGTTTGACATTAGAAAATAGGAAGACGTTTAGCCATTATTGTTATGCAGCAAGAACATACAATTGCAAACTATAAGCACCCACACAGAGCAAGGAGCATAATGACTGCATAATCCACGTTATGAATGTTGCCGAAGAATATAATCCGGTGAGGTTATAAAACTTCCTGTTTTCCTCCAAACGAGATCTCTTATAACCACATACCTGGGCAAATGGTTAAATGCCATACAAGTGCAAAGGTACCACATTCTCTGAGCAATGCGCTGAGATGTCAGCCAAAGCGCTGTACTCATGTGATTGGGTAGCACTTGGACCCGCATCCTTTTGTGTTGGTGATAGAGCCGTTGATGAACTAATGGGCGATTTTTTAGGCAACTGTCGGCGACTGTCATCGTCGTAGCAGGTCTCCAAAAAATTGGCTCATTGGCGTCAAACGCAATGTCCCCAAAAAACTTTCAACGTGTTGAAAGTTTAGCAGCGACCAAAAAGACGCTACGACTTTTTTGCTTTTTGAGGAGACTACTACCGGCGACCATCGGCGAACATGTGGCGACAAACTAGCCGCCTGTAGTTGCCTAAAATATCGCCTATGTGGGACAGGCCCATTAGGCCGATGGTTGAGGAAGAAAACAAAGTGCATAGACAATTATTTTCACCACCCCAACAGGAAAATCAAAAGAAAAATATGAAATTTTATCCCAAAATGTTTTAAATAGTTTTGTCTGTATTTTTATGTGACTAAATTTGTCAAAGAGCTGCTTGCTCCACACAAACTCAGTACATACACGAGGCCCAGCTCTGCAGGGAGCATATGATGGTGCCAAGCAACTAGACTAATGCATTGTAAACATGGAAATGGAAAGACATTGAATATCACCCATAGCAAAGCAGAATGTATGTGGGCTATATTTACAGATTCAAAGATGTAAATAATTATTGGCAGATCATCAAATACATTAGCATCTAAATAGTCTGTGTATTAAGATTGATAATAAAATTATTACAAGATCAAATGTAATTTTTGATCGGATCAGGTATCACTGACAGATAAAGAGCAATTCTTTAAGATAGATACCAAAATAAATGTTATAACTAAAGTCATACTGTTTACAGCATAGCCCACCAGTTAGTGCTGTCAATCATTAAATCACAATGATGATGAAGGAAACTGTTTTGCACAGTTTATACAATCGTGATCATAAGGTTATAACTGATAGGAGGTGAATTAGGCCATTTGGCCCATCAAATCTACTCTGCCATTCAATCATGGCTATCAATCTATCTCTCCCTCCAAACCCCATTCTCCTGCCTTCTCCTCATAACCCCCGACACCCATACTAATCAAGAATCTATCCATCTCTGCCTTTAAAATATCAATTTGACACCAGTGGTGCCATTTTGAGGTATTTTGCTCCACGTTTAATCAAGGAAAACATTGTGAAGGAAAAATAAACCTATGTCAGTGGTTCTCAAAGGGGCTGTCAACAGCTTACAAAATGGTTGCTAAATGCTGTGCACTAGCTGGAAGAGTCTCGGTGAATATTGGGTGTAAGATTGGGTGGGCAACTGCCATGCTTGGTTAGCTCACAGTAAGTGCAAACCATGACTTTGGGTCTGAATTTGCAACACAGGTAACTGAGTGAGTGTTAGATGAACTGACGGAAGGTTAAAAATAGGCTGTAATTGTTACGAGAAGATTTATGGGATTAAGGTGCATTCAATGGTGCCTGGAACTGCTAGTGCAGGTGTAAAAATTGATCGTTGAAAATGCATTCAGTCCTTTGACTTTGTAAGGTCATTGAATTTTTGTTGTTCTGCTTCTGGGTCAGTGTAGCCGAACTTTGGAAGTGAAGTTAAACCAATGTCTCCACCATTGACAGATAGTGCCATTGACTGATGATAAATTTCATCAAGAGCATTTCAAAGCATAGCATATCATCTAAATGTAACCTCTACTCAGTTCAATAAGTTACTTTTCAATAAAAGTGAGTGATAAATATGTTCAGCATCAACTTACAAATAATTTTCTGATAACATTTGATAAAATGTTGATTAATGTGACACATTTTATTAAATACTAGAAAATAATATTGCAATCTGTAATTTCTACGCTAATAGTCTGTAATTTTCAAATCCCAACAGACTAATGCCTTTAATCACTACATTATTTGCACAAGGAGTAATGTGATTAATCACCAATTAATCTGACTTGGCAGGTTTTATTAACGAACTAGCTGCCATACGCGATGTTGCACGAGATATAATGCTGGGAATCTTGAAGCTTGCATTTATTTCCATGCAGTCGGGTTTTATAACATTCCTTGTAAATTAAATAAGACCCAACTTAAATATATAATTATTACACAAATAATATAATGAGGGATATTGGTGTTATGTCGTTTATCTAAAGTAACCAATAAAACATACAGACTGAAAATAAATATGAATTCTAAAAATTGCATTTAATCTAGTTCCCTTTAAGTATGTATTTATCAAAATTTCACAAAATTATTTAAAATAAAGCTGACACCAAAAGCAGAATGGATTATTTTTGGAACAACGGAAAGTAGCTCTGAATTAAATGTGTTTCAAAAGAATCTATTTGAATACGAGGTTAATAACTGGTAAAAAAAAGCTTATTTTAAAATTCTGGAAAAATGCTCCCGTACCAACAGTAAATATGTGGATTTCAACTATGTTTGAAACACTACATCTGGAAGATATGAGACTCCGCCTGGCAGGAAAATCAGATCATTTTTATAAGACGTGGTCTGCATTTATAGATCTACTGCAAGGATAGGGTGCAAGAGTACCTCAAAGAGGTACCAGCGTCAGGTCTAGGTAAAGGGGGATGAAAAATTGTTGAGTTGGTAAATTCCTTTTGCGTGATGTTTATAATAAAGTAACTGTCTTTTTGTTTTTTTCTTCTTTCTCTATCTTCTTTTCTAGGGTCTATCTCTTAATCTCCTTTCTCTAACTCCTCGACTAAGGGCTCTCTCTTCCCTCCCTTTGTCACGCTTCTTCACTTTCACAATTATCTTTCCCTTTCTCGGTTTCTTTTCTTTTCTTTATAGCTTTAAAAACTAAGGGGTACAATAACTGTAATAATATATACAGGATGTATACTGATGTAATTTACTGTACCTCTAATAAATAAAAATAAAAAATAAAAAAATAAAGTATGTATTTATCTATTCACAATGTATACATTTATTTGGTTTCAATGTTGAAGTGCTTCAGATTAGACTAAATTTCTTTCTTTTGAAAAATGTACCAATTCTTTTTTTATCTCTGAAGCAACCGATATATAGCTAACAATGGGACAAGCATTGAGTAGAAGGGTTCCGACCCAAAACATCACCTATGCATGTTGTGCAGAGATGCTGCCTGACCCGCTGAGTTACTCTAGCACTTTTTATCTTTTGTAAACCAGTTTCTGCAGTTCTTTGTCTAAAAGCATGGAGTGTTGAGATTCAGGCCAACAGTTTTTGGTCATTCTCCTTTCGCCTTGCGAAGAGCAAAACTAAAGTTGAACAGAGAATGGATGCCAGCTTGAATTAAAAATATAAAGATAACTGGTATCTGAGTGATGAAGACATTTTCCTCAACAGTATTACCAGTCATTTTTGTCATCTCAATTACATGAACTGATAATCTTGTAGTATTGGCAGATCCAAATTCCCAAGTAGCATGATTGGCGCACCACCTTTTAGTAGTTTAGTTGGTGGTGTAGTGTTCAAGAGCCTAATGGTTGCTGGGAAGAAGATGTTCCTGAACCTAGAGATCATGAATTTCATACTCCTATATTTTCATCCCAGTTGCATGAGTGAAATCAGAGTCTGGCCAGGATGGTGTGATGCTGGCTGGCTTTGACACAGCAACACCCATACATATCTTCCATTCATTTCTCCTCAGTACCATCTATATCTCATTTCCCTTTCCCCTGATACTCATTCTGAGAAGTGTCTCAACCTGAAATATCATCCATTCCGTTACTTCAGAGATAGAAACATCGAAACATAGAAAATAGGTGCAGGAGTAGGCCATTCGGCCCTTCGAGCCTGCACCGCCATTCAAAATAATCATGGCTGATCATCCAAATCGGTATCCTGTACCTGCCTTCTCTCCATACCCCCTGATCCCTTTTGCCACAAGGGCCACTTCTAACTCCCTCTTAAATATAACCAACGAACTGGGCACAACTACCTTCTGTGGCAGAGAATTCCACAGATTCACCACTCTGTGTGAAAAATGATTTTCTCATCTCGGTCCTAAAAGACTTCCCCCTTATCCTTATACTGTGACCCCTTGTTCTGGACTTCCCCAACATCGGGAACAATCTTCCTGCATCTAGCCTGACCAACCCCTTAAGAATTTTGTAAGTCTCTATAAAATCCCCTCAGTCTTCCAAATTCCAGCAAGTACAAGCCAAGTCTATCCAGTCTTTCTTCATATGGAAATCCTGCCATCCCAGGAATCAGTCTGGTGAACCTTCTCTGTACTCCCTCTATGGCAAGACTGTCTTTCCTCAGATTAGGAGACCAAAACTGTCTGTCCTCCAACACTTTGTGTTTTGCTCAGATTCCAACATCTGCAGTCTCTTGTGCCTTTTCTTTCTTTGAGTACATATTCATAGTCAATGTGTACTATTAAATGTACGAATAACAGTACAATCACAATATATGTTTGGTAACTAATTAAGTGAAGCAGGCATCAAATTTTGGATTCAAATGCTTCAGTTATGAAAAGATAGAAAATTAAATGAAGTAGGAAGCAGCAACACTTACAAGAGATAGTAGCTAGTGGAATCCGAAAACCATTTAACAATTTAATGAACAATTTAATGAAGTGGCCTTAAGATAATCGGGGTGCTCTTGATGAACTGTCAGAAAATGAGAACATAGAAGTCTCTGCACTGATTGTTTGAGTACAGAGGAAATAACCAGCATATCAGTTTGCCCATATATAATATGATTAACGTCTGTAGTGAATACGAACACTGGCTGAGCAAATTATGTAGAAACAGGCTCACAGGATACCATCTGCCTTGGGCTACCTTCCATGAATTAATATATTTCCTATAACAACGAGGAGAGAGAACTCTCGACATAGTTGATGAAAGGTTTTAAGGATTCAAAAAGTGACTGAAAGCAACCAGTGTATCTGCACGAAGGCTAGGTATTAATAATCAATTTCTTTTTGTAACAGGATTATCGTCCAAATCGGAGGGAAGAAGTTATGATGACATCTTTACCAGACTGAGCCAAGTCAAACACTTACTTAATATTGTTTAATATAATCAGTTAGACAATAACACAAGAAGCCTACACTTCCAGCACTGGGAGTAAAGTTAATGCGAAAAAGAATGAACCAGTAAATGATCTAACAGCCATCAATAGTCAAAAACTTTTTCATGAACTCAACAATTGGTGAAAGTCCTGAGAAAGGCTTTTTCTTTCCACAGATACCACCTGGGCTGCTAAGTGATTTCAGCCTTTGCAGTGCTCTTATTTGCAAGTGAATGGTAGAATCTGTAGAAGTTAATGGAAACAATATAAAAGGGATTAGTATAGACTGATGCTGATGGTTGCCATCGCCTCAAAAGGTAAAGTGGTCTGTTTTTCAAAGAGTCATACAACACAGAAACAAGCCCTTTGGCCCAACACATCCCTACCAACCACAAATCCCATGTAAACTATTCCCATTCGCCTGCATTCAACCTACATCTCTCTAAAACCTTCCTATGCATGTATACATCCAAATATTTTGGATTAGTTTTGCACTCAGATCCCTGAGATAAGAAAAGTGGCTGACTCACCATATTACTCAGCACATTAGTCACAATGGATCCATAAACAGTATAAATGTTAGAATTATATTATTTCTGAAGCAATTCAAAGAGAGTTTTGATGTCCTTGGGCAGAAATTTGTTTTGAGTACAGAGGAAACAACCAGCATATCAGTTGGCCCATATATACTATGATTAACGTCTTTAGTGAATACGAACACTGACTGAGCGAACAATGTCAAAGCAGGCTCGCATGATACCATCTGCCTTGGGCTACCTTCCAAGAGGAATTACTACATAAGGAAGCTGGTACAACAATAACACGGGTTTTCTCCATTAACTTCTTGAACTATCTACTTAGAGTTTGCGCATTCTCCCCATGACCATGTCCATTACCTCTTGGGGCTCAGATTTACTCACACTTACCAAAGACAATCAGAATGAAGGTTTAAGAAAGAGTCCGAGACTTGGGACCTCCAGCTTTAAGAACAGCTTCTTCCCAGCGATTATTAGTCTTGAACTCTGCTCAACACTAAAGCTAACCTTCTTGACTGGTAAGGGTGTCAAAGGTTACAGGGAGAAGGCAGTAGAATGGGGTTGAGGGGGAAAGAAAGATCAGCCATGATTGAATGGCAGAGCAGACTTGATGGGCCTACTTCTACTCCTATATCTTATGAATCCTATCTCAGCATTTAATTGTAAATTGGTAGATTAATTAGCCACTGTAAATTGCTTCCAGAGTGTAGGTGATGGTAGAACACAGCAGAAGTTGCAGGGAATGTGGCAAGAATACAACTGGGATTATTTCTAAAGGATACAATGGACAGTGAGGACTCGAGGGGTGAATGGCTAGTTTTCCTGCTGTAGGACTCCATGACTTTTCCCTTTCCCTTGTTTCAATATCCCCATCGGGGCTCTCAGAAAACAGCTCATAGCCAATTATAAAGAAGTCACAAAAACTCGCACGCTTGTGTTTGGAAATTGTTCCTCCAATTTCCACTTTTCTGCCAGTGCTGACTGGTCTCAGGAGCTTTCTCCGAGTAAAAAAATATTTTTACCCCCTTCCCTGCCTATAGATGTCAAATCAGAACTAGAAGGAGAACATTTTGATGTAAATTTAACCAGAAGTTTGTAGCATTTCACTATTATTTCAAATGAACTTTACACCAAGAGCAACATCTGCTTACTAAAGAGCTAAAGCAGGCATTTCTTTCATTTTTTAGTTCTGCTAAATTAAGCCCCTTGGTGCAGGTCGGCCATTATGTGGTTGCAAAATCTGTGGATTGGACAGCACCCTCACCTCTATTCCTATTTAAAATGATGACAATTCTACAGGGCTCTCAGTTAAATCGCTTGCTCACATCTGCATCATGACAATTCTAAATTATTCCAATTTTGTAAAATGCTACAATTAGCTGATTCATGAAGGATTCATAATATGACCTTAAGTTTTATTCTTGCTTTGTTATTCTGACTAACCTTTCCACATGTTGATAAACTGTATCGTTCTGCTGACACTGAATTGCTTGTCCCTCCTTAAACCAGAATGTCAGAGGTGAGCTTGCCTCAAACAGCATTGCCATTAGGTGGAGCAGAACGCTCCCCTGACTTCTAATACTCTTCCCCTGTCTCCCCTGGCGGATAGATGACTGGACACCATTGATGAACTTCTCTCCTTCCAATACAATGATCTCAAGGAAGACTGAAGCTTCATCTGTGGGATGCAGTACAGGTCCAAGCTTGCAATAACACAATGAAGTCCACCTTGGGGGTTCCCATGACCCATATTCAAGACTAACTACTCCCAGTGTCTCTTCAAGTCATATGGTCAAACTGATCCCTCTTATCCTCCACAGAGGTGAATTCTCAACTTTGTTTCATTCTTGCAGTTACACAATGTGTAGCAGTCAGAGAGCCAAAACGCACAGACACTGGTCACCCAGCAGTCATTCCAACAGTTTCTGAATGTCTATTTAATGTATTGCATTCCAGTATTCCTCACGCACAAATAATAACCTGAAATGTACAAATATTTAGGTTCCAGTGTTACGAGGAGCAACTTATGTGATAAAGAAACATTTCAAACAACATTTAAAAAACATTTGGACATACACATGGATAGGAAGGAAAGAAGACCCAAGTGCTGGAATAAGTCAGCGAGAATGGAAAGACTCTTGGGAGGCATGGATGAGCACAATCAACGGCCCTGTTTCTGTGCTGGAGGATCCTAAAGTGGAGAACTTTGTTCTGCATTCTGTATCTTTTCCACCTCTTGTACTTAAGGAAGTGGCTCTAGATATCGAGGATGCATTGGTGATAATTTTCCAATGCTCTATAGATTCAGGATCAGTTCCTCAGGATTGGAGGGTTGCTAATGTTATCCCACTTTTTAAGAAAGGCGGGAGAAAAACCAGGGAATTATAGACCAGTTAGGCTGACATCGGTGGTGGGGAAGATGCTGGAGTCAATTATAAAAGATGAGATAGCCGCACATTTGGATAGCAGTAACAGGATCGGTCCGAGTCAGCATGGATGTACGAAGGAGAAATCATGCTCGACTAATTTTCGGGAATTTTTTGAAGATGTAACTAGGAAAATAGACAAGGGAGAGCCAGTGGATGTAGTGTACCTGGACTTTCAGAAAGCATTTGATAAGGTCCAACATAGGAGATTAATGGGCAAAATTAGGGCACGTGGTATTGGGGGTAGAGTGCTGACATGGATAGAAAATTGGTTGGCAGACAGAAAACAAAGAGTAGGGATTAACGGGTCCCTTTCAGAACGGCAGGCAGTGACTAGTGGGGTACCGCAAGGCTCGGTGCTGGGACGACAGCTATTTACAATATACATCAATGATTTGGATGAAGGGATTCAAAGTAACATTAGCAAATTTGCAGATGACACAAAGCTGGGTGGCAGTGTGAACTGTGAGGAGGATGCTATGAGAATGCAGGGTGATTTGGACAGGTTGGGGGAGTGGGCAGATGGAGTTTAATGTGGATAAATGTGAGGTTATCCACTTTGGTATCAAAAACAGGAAGGCAGATTATTATCTAAATGGTGTCAACTTGGGAAAAGGGGAAGTACAATGGGATCTGGAGGTCCTTGTCCATCAGTCTATGAAAGTAAGCATGCAGGTACAGCAGGCAGTGAAGAAATCGAATGGCATGTTGGCCTTTATAACAAGAGGAGTCGAGTATAGGAGCAAAAAGGTCCTTCTGCAGTTGTACAGGGCCCTAGTGAGACCACACCTGGAGTATAATGTGCAGGTTTGGTCCCCTAATTTGAGGAAGGACATTCTTGCTATTGAGGGAGTGTAGCGTAGGTTTACAAGTTTAATTCCCGGGATGGCGGGACTGTCATATGCTGAGAGAATGGAGCGGCTGGGCTGGTACACTCTGGAGTTTAGAAGGATGAGAGGGGATCTTATTGCAACATATAAGATTGTTAAGGGTTTGGACACGCTAGAGGCAGTAAACATGTTCCCGATGTTGGGAGAGTCCAGAACCAGGGGCCACAGTTTAAGAATAAGAGGTAAGCCATTTAGAACGGAGATGAGAAAACACTTTTTCTCACAGAGAATTGTGAGTCTGTGGAATTCTCTGCCTCAGAGGGCGGTGGAGGCCGGTTCCCTGGATACTTTCAAGAGAGAGCTAGATGGGGCTCGTAAAGATAGCGGAGTCAGGGGATATGGGGAGAAGGCAGGAATGGGGTACTGATTGGGGATGATCAGCGATTTTCACATTGAATGGTGGTGCTGGCTCGAAGGGCCAAATGGCCTACTCCTGCACCTATTGTCTATTGTGCCTTTGGGTTTGGCTTGATTTTATTATGGCTACAGGGAACTGAATCATCCGATCACAACCAGCGAGCAGTGCTGAAATACTACTGATGTCCCTCGGACTATCGTTGACCAGACTTCGCTGGCTTTACCTTGCACTAAACGTTATTCCCCCATACACTGTAAATTGATTGATTGTAAGGTTGTATTGTCTTTCTGCTGACTGGTTAGCACGCAACAAAAAGCTTTTCACTGTACACGTGACAATAAAACTAAACAGAGAATGCAAAACAAAACCTCACTGTACCTTGGTACACGTGATAATAATATACTTAAACCTAAATGACTTTAAAATTCTGCTTTCCACAGATAACAGAAAATAGGCCTGATCTGGAATATGAAAAGATGACAGTGTGTGGTTTGCACCAACCATAAATAATTAGTCATTAAGCCTAATGGTAATGAAAGGTGTTTTATTTTGCCCTTTGCATCAGTAAGGTTTTTTTTTCCCTCAAGGTTTACAACAACTAAATGCACTGTGGGTGGAAATTTCCACAGATAATTTATTCTATCCACTGTGATACCTACAGTGTGGGTTCTAAGTACTTAGTATTTCTGGCTTTCAGATGTAAAATGAAATCCAATGTGGAATAGAAAAGTAACTTATTTTAGGAACTGTGAATAATATAGAGCTCAGGGAGACTGTGTTACAACCTTTATTATAGAAGATAGAGGGTAGTGGTGAAGGTATGTTTTAGTTATAGAGCTTTACAACAAAACTACTCAACTATGCCAACTAAGTTGTCTATCTGAGCTGGGCCCACTTGTTCGGTTTGTTCACATCCCTTTATACCTTTCTTATCTATTTCCCTGTCTAAATGTATTTTGTGATTGATCCACATAGCCACCACACTCTGCTTGAAAAAAATTGCCCTTCAGCTCATCCTTAAATTTTTCCCCTTTAGTTTTAGATTCCTCTACTCAGGGAAAAACACAGTGATCATTTACATTATCTATGCCCTTCATGATTTCATACACCTCCATAAAGTCACCACTTGGCCTCCTACAATCCAGGGGGGAAAGCCGCAGTGTATCCAGTCCCTCTTTATAACTCAAATCCTCCAGTCCCGAGAACATTCATGTGAAGGTAGACAAAAGTGCTGGAGAAACTCAGCAGGTGCAGCAGCATCTATGGAGCGAAGGAAATAGGCAACGTTTTGGCCCGAAACGTTGCCTATTTCCTTCGCTCCATAGATGCTGCTGCACCCGCTGAGTTTCTCCAGCACTTTTGTCTACCTTCGATTTTCCAGCATCTGCAGTTCCTTCTTAAACATTCATGTGAATCTTTTCTGCACTCTTTCCTTCTGAATAACATTCTTCCTATTGTTTCCGACCGGAACTGCACGTAATACTCCTGATTATAACCCTACTGACGTTTTGTACAGTCGCACCAACATTTGTACTCCATGTTCTGACCAACGGAGGCAAGTGTGCCAAATGCCTTCTTCACCACCCTGTCTACCTGTGTCACTAATTTCAGGAACGTAGGTCTCTCTATCTCCAGTCTAACTTTCTCCTGAGCCCCGACATTAACTGTGCACGTCCTACACTGGTTTAACTTACCAAAATGAAATAATTCGCATTTATCATAGTTACATTCCATCTGCGCACCACTCAGTGGATCTGCATCACATTTTAATTTGAAATGACCTTCTTCACTGCCCACGATATCACCAATTTAGGTGTTATCCACAAACTTACCAATGATGCCGACTGCATTCTCATCCAAATCGTCAGTATCAACGCTAAATAAAAGCAGCCAGCACGGATCCCTGCACCACTGCCGGGTTGGATGGAGAATGGAGCCCTGACCCGTGTCTCCTCTACATCCCCCTTCACCCTCCCCCAGACGGAACAAGGCACACCTTTCACCACAGCAGACTCTGCTTTCAACACGCCATTCTCCAACATTTCCACCACTTTTAATGTGATTCCAACACCACTCACATCTTCCCATCTCCATCCCTCTCGAACGGGTAGACCACTCATTCTGCAACTCCTTGCTTTACTCATTGATTCCCCCCAACCTGCCCGAGGTACTCTGTCCTTTGGCCGCAGGAGATACAAGACCTATCCTTGCAGTTCCTTTCTCACTTCCGCCCAGAGTTCCCAACAGCACATCCATGTGTGAGACATGTAGGTTCACATGTACCTCTTCCAACCTCATCTGTTGCGTTCAGTGCTCCCAATTTGACTCCTTTACATTGGCGAGACCAAGTGTTGTCTACGCGGCCACTTCGCCAAACACTTGCGGTCTTACTGAAGCCTGCTTGAGCTCACGGTTGCTAACCCATTTAACTACCCTTCCCATTCCAACATATCTGTCCTGGGCACCCTCCACGCCAGAATGAGACCACATGCAAACTGGTCGAACAACACTTCATATTGCACTTGCGTAGCTTGCAATCCAAAAGATGTGAACATTGAAATCTCTGATTTCAAGTCATATCCCCCTTTCCCCACTACTCCATACCGCCCCCACCCCACACTTCTCGACCATCTCCCTGCTTCTTTCCCCTCCTCCATACATTCATCTCCCATTCCAGAGTCCAACTTTTCCCTTTTATCCTCTCCCTGTCCCCGCATGTCATCTCCTTCCACTCATGTGTCTCCTTCTGGCTTAACATTTCACTGCTCTTATTTCCTTATCTGACACTCTTTTATTTTCATTTTATCTCTAGCCTTTGTCATTTTCTCCACGTCTATCCAATCACCGCCTCTCACCTGTACTTTTTGCCAGGCTTTGCCCCACCCCACCTCTCTTGTCCAGCTTTTTGCTCCCTTCTTCATCAGTCTGAAGAAAGGTCTTGACCAATACATCACCTGTCTGTTATTTCCACAGATGTTGCCTGACCCTCTGAATTCCTCCAGCACCGATTTTTGCTCAAGATTCTAGCACCCGCAGTTTCCTGTGTTTCCAACATTTTGCAAGTTCCTCTCTTGCCAGAGGTGTTCCACAGGGACTAGAACTCGAGCCCTGTTCGTTGGTTTGTGATTTTTTAAAAAATGATTTGGACAAAAATGTAAGTGAATTGATTGGTAAGTTTGAAGATAACACAAAGGTTGGCAGAGAAGTGGATCGTGAGGAAAGTTGGAAAGGGATACAGCAGTCTGAAGAAGACTTCTGACCAGAAACATCACCTCCTCCTTTTCTCCAGAGATGCTGAGTTACTCCAGCATTTTGGGTCTATCTTCAGAAAAATATTGATCAGTTGGAAATGGGGACGGAGAAATGGCAGATAGAGTTTAGTCTGAATAATTGTGAGGTTGTTTTCTTTTTTAGCTTAGTTCTGAGATACAGCACGGAAACAGGCCCTTCGGCCCACCAGGTCCGTGCTGACCAGTGATCCCCGCACATTAACACTCTCCTACACACACTAGGGACAATTTACACACACACACACACACACACCAAGCCAATTAATCTACATACCTGTACGTCTTTGGAGTATGGGAGGAAACCGAAGATCTCGGAGAAAACCCACGAGTTCATGGGGAGAACGTACAAACTCCGTACAGACAGCACCAGCACCCGTAGCAAGGATCGAACCCGGGTATTTGGCACTGCGGGCACTGCAAGGCAGAAACTCTACCGCTTCGCCACCGTGGCCGCATACAATTGTGTGGATTGTACGTTGAGAGGTCAAATGTGAGAGGATATTGTGCAGTAAATGAGCACAGATGTACAGACGGATCTTATGATGCAAATCCACAGCTCCTTGAAAGTGGCGACAGAAGTAGATGGGCAGCTAAAGAAGGTGTCTCAATCTACATCAGTTATTACTTGCATTAATCAGTTGTGGTAATAAGTAACAATGTTGAGAAGTTACGTCGCATTTGCGTAAAACTTTGCTTCGGCCGAACGTGGAGTATTGTGCGCACTTCTGGTCGCCGTATGACAGGGAGGATGTGGTGGCTTTGGACAGGTTGCAAAAGAAGTTCACCAGGACATTGCTTGGATTGAGAGAGTGTCGGACACAAAGAGATGTCAGGCGCACTTGGACTGTTTTTTTCTGGAACATCAGAAGCTGAGAGGTGACCTAAAATAATGAGGGGCACAGATATAGGAGATAGTTAAACTTTTTACCAGGAATGGAAATGAGAAAAAGAGGGCTTAGATTTAGGAATAGAGGGGGGAAAGTTGAAAGGATTTTGTCAATCAAGATTTGTTTAACACAGGGAATTGTAGTTACAAATGAGGCACTGCCCCATGATATTGGACTGCTGGCTCACTATAAAAGGCTTCAGCAACAGTTCATTTCATACAGGTTATATTCATGATTTAATTCCTCTCAATTTCTGCAACGTCCTATGTCTCAACTTTAGAAACATAGAAAAATAGGTGCAGGAGTAGGCCATTCGGCCCTACGAGCCAGCACCGCCATTCAATATGATCATAGCTGATCATTTAAAATCAGTACCCCATTCCTGTCCCCCCCCCCATATCCCTTAATTCCTTTGACCTTAAGAGCTAAATAACTCTTAGGTCACTGCTAATTCTGATATCTCTAATTCTGATATCTATTTCTAATTCTGATATCTCACTATGGTGAAATGTATGATATTCTTGTCAAAAAAAGTGTTCCTTTCATAAATCCATTCTGATTCTGCTCAATCACACTGTTTTGCTAAGCATTGAGGGGAATTATGATCACCAAGACTGCCAATTCTGTGCTTCCTGCTAATTAAAATACAAATTATCAATAATCAATTATCATTAACTATCAATAAACCATTGGATCATTCCCAGCAGCAGTTCACGTGTGATATGGGTACACAGTGTGGAAGTGTATTGCTTCAGGTTTGCAGCAAGTAACTATCCACAAAGAGGAACGGCACACTCCTCTACAAGCAGGTGGAGGAGGGGTGAAGAGACTGGAAATTGGCAGCATTTACCAAGAAGGTCTGGAGGGGATGCAATGGTCTTTGTCCAAGTTCATCCCAAGCATAACACTGAACTGTGTGCCATGGGCTGTTCCCAGAAAATGCATTGACAATAACATTAACTGCTATTGGAAGATCACCATCTTGGTGTAAGGTGATCTGTGGTCTACCTGAAATTTGCTGGTCTTCCAGAGTAATTGATGATGATCTGATATAATGTAAATCATGTACTGAAGTAGAATGATTATTTATTTGCAAATTGATGAATAAAACATTACTTAAAGAAAATCCATTGGCTCATTCAGAAATGTTTTGTCCTCAAGGCTCCAGCATTGTTCCAAGACATGGATGTTTTGGATGCTCGAGTTACTATTTCTCCAAAAAGTGCACTGCATTGAGGAGAAAGCATCCAGACAGCCATTCTTTGAATACTCTCGTTGGAGATGGCCTCTGGCTGGGAGCCTGTAGACTACCCTTATTAATCCATGCCACTTTATAATCTCCACTACACACATGTGCATGCCCCCCCCATTTACATGGTATTATGGTACTACACAGCTTTTCACTAGCATGGTCAGTCGGCTCGCTCTCTCGCTTACAAGCCACACCGAGCAAGATGAGAATGGCTGGCTGTCTGAATGTCCCTGTTTGCCTATGGAATAAAGATTGATCTTCATTGTGTGTGTTACTGTGGATGATAATAAACAGAGCCATTCTCTCCTCCTCCTCCTGCCCTTCCCTTCTCTCTCACCAAATTACCTTGTGACCTCATTCTCCTTCAATTGCACTGCACTCTAGTGCTGGAATGATACCTTAAGAAATCATGTATTGTAGCAACACTGCTTCACTGGAGCTTTGAGAGAGAGAGACAGAAAGAGAGAGAGACACGCACACACAAAATGGTCTAATTGCACTCCTATTACCTATGACATGGATGTTTGTTTTACTATTTCTCCAACAGAGAACTGCAATGAGGAAGGGGGCAAGGTCACCTAAAGCAGAACAACGTGGTCAGAGGAATTGGACACTGAAATTCATCAAAAATGTATGCTTAGTGTTTCATTTCAAAGGCATTCACATTTCAGTGTATCACCATCCCTACTACATGTGTGCACTTTTGCCAATCTTGTTTATCAGTTAATTTTCTGTTTTCATTCAGTTGTGTAACCCAATAAAGAAGTCCATACATTTTCCCGCATGGCCTGGCATGGATAAGTAGATAGATTGCCATAAACTAAAGGCGGCCACTAAAAATCAACAATGCAGAGTGGACAAATAGGTAGTAAAACCAGGTTGGGTTTGCTTCTCCGTTTCACTATTAGTCACTATGGCAATCCAATAGCTTTCATGGTTATTTTGTTTGACGTCAACCCGTAAACCATTGTCAGCCTTTAATAAAGCAATACGTTCTAAGGTTCAGCACAATATAATAGACTAAATAAGGACCAAGCTGCAGAAGGGTATGTAACTAAAACCTCGGCCAAATCAAAGAGCCAAGTTTTAAGGCGTGGCATGAAAGAGGTGAAGGGGCAGAGAAATGAGGGGGAAGAATCCCACCATAGCCAACAGTAGTGGAGGATGGTGCGGGTGGGGGTCAGTGAGAGAGTAGGGATGCAAAGGGACTTCCACAATAAACTCAATTCCCCAACTTTTAGACTGCTGATCCAGCACTATAACAACTATCCACTATTGTAAAATTAATACAATATAAATTTGAACAGAGATATGATACAGAGAAATAACATTCTGTAAACCTGTAGATGCGTTTTCTATACCCTCAACACCCCAATCAACAACTGGAAACCGTTATTGATTTTTGGAGAGGTGACAAAAACTCTTATGTGAGTGATTTACATCAACATTGTAACTACATTTATTAGATGCATTGTCTGGACACTGATCATTTGCAGGAAATGTTGCTCAGTTTATTTCCACAGACCACCAATAGAAACATAGAAACATAGAAATTAGGTGCAGGAGTAGGCCATTCAGTCCTTCGAGCCTGCACCGCCATTCAATATGATCATGGCTGATCATCCAACTCAGTATCCCGTACCTGCCTTCTCTCCATACCCTCTGATCCCCTTAGCCACAAGGGCCACATCCAACTCACTCTTAAATATAGCCAATGAACTGGCCTCAACTACCCTCTGTGGCAGAGAGTTCCAGAGACTCACCACTCTCTGTGTGAAAAAAGTATTTCTCATCTCGGTCTTAAAGGATTTCCCCCTTATCCTTAAGCTGTGACCCCTTGTCCTGGACTTCCCCAACATCGGGAACAATCTTCCTGCATCTAGCCTGTCCAACCCCTTAAGAATTTTGTAAGTTTCTATAAGATCCCCTCTCAATCTCCTAAATTCCAGAGAGTATAAACCGAGTCTATCCAGTCTTTCTTCATAAGACAGTCCTGACATCCCAGGAATCAGTCTGGTGAACCTTCTCTGCACTCCCTCTATGGCAATAATGTCCTTCCTCAGATTTGGAGACCAAAACTGTACGCAATACTCCAGGTGTGGTCTCACCAAGACCCTGTACAACTGAAGTAGAACCTCCCTGCTCCTGTACTCAAATCCTTTTGCTATGAAAGCTAACATACCATTCGCTTTTTTCACTGCCTGCTGCACCTGCATGCCTACTTTCAATGACTGGTGTACCATGACACCCAGGTCTCGCTGCATCTCCCCTTTTCCTAATCGGCCACCATTTAAATAATAGTCTGCTTTCCTGTTTTTGCCACCAAAGTGGATAACCTCACATTTATCCACATTATACTGCATCTGCCAAACATTTGCCCACTCACCCAGCCTATCCAAGTCACCTTGCAGTCTCCTAGCATCCTCCTCACAGCGAACACTGCCCCCCAGCTTAGTGTCATAGCTGAAGCTGCAACTGCTCCAAGGTTAAATTTCTACCTTTTTTCCCCACCATGTCAAGAGCCAGTGGGAGGCTCAAAAATATGAGTGAAATCCCTTGGGCGTTTGACAAACATATTCGTACATCTGCAGAATACCAGTTAAAATATGTGCCCTCGCTATCAGTTGTAAAACTAAAATGCAAAAGCAGATCATTTGGCAGAAGGCTTTTGATATGTATTGTGCAGCCACACATATAAACATTTTGGTGCATTAGCAGTTTGTACAATGGCAGATTGGGGTTGGTACATCAGGGCCTCAGACGTGGATAATTGAAGTGTTGGAAACATAGAAAATAGGTGCAGGAGTAGGCCATTCGGCCCTTCAAGCCAGCACCACCATTCAATGAGATCATGGCTGATCATCCAAAATCAGTACCCCCTTCCTGCTTTTTCCCCCAATATCCCTTGATTCCTTTAGCCCACAGAGTTAAATCTAACTCTCTCTTATACATCAAGTGAATTGGCCTCCACCGTCTTCTGTGGCAGAGAATTCCACAGATTCACAACTCTCTGGGTGAAAAAGGTTTCTCCTCGTCTCACACCTAAATAGCCTACCCCTTATTCTTACACCGTAACCCCTGGTTCTGGACTTCCCCAACATCGGGAATATTTTTCCTGCATCTAGCCTGTCGAATCCTTTCAGAATTGTATGTTTCAATAAGATCTCATCCTTCTAAACTCCAGAGTGTACAAGCCCAGCCGCTCCATTCTCTCAGCATATGACAGTCCCGCCATCCTGGGAATTAACCTTGTAAACCTACGCTGCACTCCCTCAATAGCAATAATGTCCTTCCTCAAATTAGGAAACCAAAACTGCACACAATACTCCAGGCGTGGTCTCACCAGGGCCCTGTACAACTGCAGTAGGACCTTGTCAGTGTGGGAAAGAAGTCAGTCTCATGTGGAGATGGATGTCTGAAGCAAAAATATATACAGCGTACATGAATATATGTATATTTAACAGTTGAGTGCACCATGTTGTTTGACTTTTAATACATTATTATACCAGCCACTGCAATGAATTGGGAGTTTATTTGTTGCTAGTTTCACAGCTGTATTTTGCCCTAAGCTGGAGCATCAACGTCCATGAGGAATCTGCTTACCTGAGTGTCGTACTAGTACAGCACTGTGCTGGGAATGACAACGTTAAACCAATTTGCCTGCAATGCTTCAAAAAGAGTATTGCACGGGGAATTATGACATCCTGTGTAACCCCGACGTGGAAATTGCACCTGGGCACAATGGTACCCAGACTGATGCCCAAATCAATTTAAACAAAACAAAAATAAAACTGGAAATGGTTGTTACTGTGCTCAACTCTGAACAACACTGCTTTCTGTAAAGCTGATAAAACAATGTTATGCAATTGAATTTTTAAGCAGCACATTTTTATATTTAAACACCTCCAGGACAATCGAGTTGGAGTGAGCTACAAAGCTGCAGCATAATGGATGGGTTTACATAATATCATAAACTAACAGCAATGCTGGAGTGGTTATTAATGTTATTCATCCATTGAGGCAGTGATATAATCTGCAAATAAAAATGTGACAGTTATTTCTTATAGAGCAGCAGTTCAAACCTCATGATACAAAAATACTTCAGTTAAATTGGTGTAATTCTGTCGAGATGCCTGTCTATCAGTAGCAGAAAGGAATGACATGAAACCTCTTCATTTCCTTCCCACTCAAATTATGCCATTGAGGTAAAATTGCAAAGAAACAAATAAAATCCACCAATGTTTGCTAATTGGCAGTAAAACTGTGTCCGCAGATAACTTGCATAAAGATATGTTATCAAATTTGCAGAGTAACAAGTTGGATTGTGTTGCAAATGTCTAATCTATCTTAGATTTGAGTGCTTCGTTCTGCACTTTCAAATTTCCACCCATATTATCCCCATCACTAAGCCCCAAGGTCCATTCCATTAATTTAACCTTGATCCAAGTATCTTTATACATTATCTTTAACCCACAATTTGGGTCACTTTTCCTACAATCCTAAATACGACACACCACAGAGAAAGGGGGAAAATAGCTCTTCTGCCAATAATCATTCAAAAATATTTAACAAGGTCATAGGCATGTTACCTTAGCACGCCCTTTTCTCCGTTTTACCCTCTATGAGCTGGAAACCTCATATGTCTAGACGCTACACTTTGATTCCCCACTGGTATCAGACTCCCAAACCCATCACCACTTTCACACAATCTTGTACCATTCTATTATTTTGCTCTGGTCGCTGTATTTATTGGTGTATTTATTATTACGGGTATGGTAACTGTTAACTTTACGAGCAACTCTCCCTGAATAAGGAATTTAATTGCAACCTGGTATATATAACAATGCAGTAAATCTAAATGTGCTTGCATGTCTGCCCATTACATTAAGGATAAACTGGCAAATTTAAGAAACTGTATCCACTGTCTTCTTAAGTAACTCAATATCATTCTATTGTCTGCTTATATACTACTGCAAAGGAAGTTAGGATGTTTTAATTCTCTAGATGTGCTACACGAATTACCTGATTTTATCCAAGTCGCCTATGGGTATCCAAAACTTTATTTTGCTTTAATTATTAATGAGTTATGAAAATGCTATCCATTTATTTCCCGTCTCAGATGAACTAGATGCAACCCAACGTTATGCTTGGAAACTGACTTAACACAAAGGAGGTTAAAAATGTCTCTTTCATTCACGTTCCTTTCCGTTCAGTTCAACAAAATTGCAAAACTGCCCATGTATTCCATGCCGAGTCTTGTTCATCTGTTCTCGAGAGTCATGAGCCTAGAGTGTTGAATTAACATATGGAATATTGCAGCAATGGAATAATGTTTTTTTTTAAATTTGCTGCCATTTAACAAGCCCATTAACACAATAAAGTATATAATAGTCAATAGTACAATAAAATAATATCAGTGATACCAGCTAACCATAATAGTACAACCAAAACCACAGTCCATGGACGATCATAGTTACTGAGGTTAGTGTTGTTCAGTGTTCAAGAGCCTGACAGTTGCTGGGAAGAAATTGTTCAAGAGATTCAAGATTCAAGAGACATTTATTGTCACATGCACAATTGGTACAGTGAAATGTGTGGTCACCATATAGCCACACAAATTAAAAACACCACATACGATAGTCTTTAGCATAAACATCCCCACACAGTGGTATCAAAGTTTACCACTGTGAGGGAAGGCACCAAATTTCAGTCAACCTCCTCTTTGATGTTCCTTGATGTTCACCCGTGGTCGGGGCCTCCCGAGCCCCCGCAGTCGCCGCTACGGGCAGCCCGATGTTCAGGCCATCTAGCCGGGATGATGGAACTCCGACATCGGAACGGAAGAACATCCTCAGCGGTTTGGACCTCTGAATCGCCACTTCCTACCGGAGTCTGCAGCTCCCGAAGTCCACAGGCCGAGCTGGGCGGAGATTCAACACTGGCGGCCCTCAGCAAAGGGTCCCAGGACTCCACAATGTTGGTCAGCGCTGCCCGCGGCTGGGAGCTCCGCAGACCACAGCTCCGCGATGTCGATGCAGCAGGCCCAACGCTCTGGAGCTTCAATCGGCGATCCATGTAAGGCATCACCCGCTCTGCGATGATTCCAGCGCTGTGCCGCCGCTGCTGAAGCTCTGGTCCCGGTCCCAGCAGGAAAGGCCTCGCCAATCCAGTTGCGAGGCCGCGAGGAGGGGGGGGGGGGGGGGGGACACGACTCGGGGAATAGTCGCAACCTCGCCAGGAAGTGACTGGGAAACGGTTTTCCCCTTACCCTCCCCCCCTCCCCCATATAAAATACTGAAAAATACTCCAACACATACTTTTAAAACAGACAGACTGCAAGCAGAGGCTGCCGTCATGCTGCGTCCCTAATGGTGGAACCTGGTGGTCAGTTTTCAGGCTCCTGTACCTTTTTCCCTGTAGCAGTAGCAAAATGAGAGCATGTCTAGGGTGGTGTGGGTTTGTAATGATATTGACCATATATTCCTCTGATGGTGGGGAAGTGAGTACGCGTGATGGACTGGGCAATGTCTACCACTCTCTGTAGCCTCCTGTATTCCTGGCCATTCAAGTTACTGAATCAGTCGATCATGCAACCAGCCATGCAGTTCATCTGTTGACATTCAATAGTATTCATCAACATACCAAATGTCCTCAATCTTCTAAGGAAGTAGAGCTTTCTTTGTGATTGTGTCAATGCGCTGGGTCCAGGACAGATCTTCAGAGATATGCACCCCCAGAAATTTGAAGCTCTTGACACTTTCCAGCAGCCTCCCCAGCCCTCCTAGATAGGGAATCGCAAATATGAAACAAGGAAATTAAGAAATGTCTCTTCATTTCAGTCTTAAATAGTTGACCCTTTATTCTGTGACTGATTCCCCATTTCTAGTCATCTCAGCTATAAGAAACATTCTCCCACCCTGCCAAGCTCTCTCAGAATGTGGGACACAATAAGTTCATGGTCTTATTCTTCTAAACTCTAAAGAACAGATATTTGGCTATTCAATCACTTTCACATGACAGCATCTTTCTGATAACATAGGGAAAATCTATAATTCATGTAAATAATGCAAAAAGTGGTCTAAATGTTGGAGCATGGGACTAAGGAAACTAGATGTAGAACAAGGCAAGAAAGGCAACTGAGAAATGATGCTAACATACTAATACAATGCAAGAAGGTCTGACATCTTAAAAATGTCATGAGGGCTAGGACTTCCACTATTCCTCCTTATTTTCATGCATAACCTATTGCAACAAGCAAGGAAAATAGCAACACATTGTTTAATAAAATTAAATTCAACTTTTTGCACTGAAATCCCCTATGATTCAACACAAAATCTCCCTTCAACAAAACCATGTTCCCTGTTTATTTCAATAGTTCCAGTCATATTATTTTACCTCAAACCACGATTTTATTAACAAAAATTGTTTTCAGAGGACAAGGACAATAAACGGAAAACAACTATTCCATCTGTTACTGTCGGAAGCATTTGGTGGCCGGGTAAAGTATGTTATTGCTACATCCCAGGGACAAGCCTATCAAACTGCTATTACTCAGAACACAATCACACTATAGCACACCAGGGTAAAAAACTAATGCATTTGACAACACAATTGAGTAGCCTGCTGTCTTTAGATAGCCTTTGGGAGAATGATAGCACCATGTAACATTTAGTTGGACTATAATCTATAAGAATAAGATGCAATAAAGCATAAAATGTGAACAGGCCACATTCCACCAGGACGACAATCTAAAACCATCCATTGGTATATTATCCATCATATTAGTTTAGTTACTGGACTGGCATTCGGGAGACTGGATTATTGATCTATAGAGAAGTGTTTAAAATCACACCATAACATTTAAACTAAAGTAGTTAAATTGATATGAAATCTAAGAGATTTGTTTGGAACTATGGAATTTCTGGGTGACACAGCGAACCATACCATTTTGGCTCATACCATCCTTATAGTCAGCCCTATACGCAACTCCAAAACTGGGCTTGCAAGCAACATTTGACCCCATTATGCTATAGAGAATCACAGGCACTGCACCCCTCAGAGATGCAAGTTTATAACTTTGGCAGATGTACCTTGGGAGGCTAGGTCTGAAAATGCATGTTGTCCTTTCAGTGTGACTGGCACACATTAGAAGATTATAACATCCAATACATGTTGCCCTCTAGTCTTGGCAGATGGACACAAAAACATGGATGGCATGTAGTTTTGTCACACCTATAACATCACCCAACCATGTACAATCTGCATTCATTCATTCATACATACATAAATACATATGGTCTGCTTGCAATCTTCCTGCAGGCTATTTTTTTTAAATTGTGTTACAAGCTCTGTTCACTGCTCATAAGATTTAAGCGTTAATTGTTCCACATTAATTTCATGGATGACAATCGCATTATCAAGTTGTAAAAAACCGTTATAAATAAATTTTAAAAAGCATTAAGCCAGAAGGAAGAATATTTTGCATTCACTATTAGAACAAGGGCTGTGCCTTATTGTTCACTCACTACAAAGTGAGCGACTAGAATTGTCACCTCAAAATAAATCGCGGGTTTTCGTCGGACTATTCTTGTCATCAAAATTAAAGAGAAACAGTCAATATAATTGAATTGCACCTAACCAGCAATAGACACTCATTTCAACGCTCATTAAGAATGCTGAAAGAACGACAGAAGGTAAGATTTGTTATTTCATTGATCTTCTCTCAAGAGTCGAGTCGAGTGTTTTAATGTCATACGTCCCTCCCAGATTGAACAATGAAACTCTTACTTGCAGCAGCAGCACAACACTATGCACCCATATTCTGATGCAAAAACTAAGATAAACATTGCAGGTGGCTGCAGCTTTCAATCCAAATAACACAAAATACCATCGGATAAAAAATAAAATATATATATCTAATTCTAATTTTCAAAATATTACAATCAGCATGCAGGCATACAAGGCCTCAGGCGTCAGCAGTAATTAGCCATGAGAATGAAAAAAAAGTTGCAGCCCATTTGGCGTGACACTTGTGCTGTTTCCCAGATCAGAAGCATTCCGCCCCAACATGCTTCAGCCATGTGCAACTCCACCTTAAAAAAAAAAAAAAAAAAAAACATGTTTCCATCTACTAGTACTAACTCATCACAATATTGTCCCTCAGATGAAGTAATCATTCAGCGAAAAGGACAGTTAGTGCAGCCTGAATGCACAAATCGCTGAAATACTTCACCCGAACAAAACACTATTCTCTGAGGCAATCGAATTTGGATCACATCAGCACTAAGAATGCAGCAGTGCCACTGACAAGAATATCATAGCGAATGGCAAAACTGCTGTGAAGGTTAGTTGGCCTATTCTTGCTTCAATCCTTTATGGGCTTATGGTTAATTACTGCAAGGTTCAGAGGTGTTGTGAGCCTGCATCCTGATTGCAAATATTTTGGAAATTACTCACTGATATTTTTGCAGTAGTTAGATTCCAAATTGTAGACACCTGCAATATATTTATTTACATTCTGTGTCAGGTTAGTGAATGAACAGGAGTTCATTAAACACCTAATTAAACATGAGGTTATCCACTTTGGTGGCATGAACAGGAAGGCAGGTTATTAACTGAATGGTATCAGATTAGGAAAAGGGGATGTGCAACAAGACCTGGGTGTGCTTGTACATCAGTCACTGAAAGTAAGCATGCAGATGCAGCAGGCAGTGAAGAAAGTGTGAGATACCCTTTATGCTCACAATTAATGCTCAAAAACTAAATCCTGGAAGCAAGAGATTCTTTATTTTACAAGTCTGCAGACCGGGTGCCTCTCCAACTTGAGACACCCCGAAGCCAGAGAAATCATCCCCTTTTATACACAGAATCTTACATTCAACCTCCCCTCCGGACCCTTCTCCAATCAGGGTCGGAGGTGCACAATCTGTAGGTACATCCCACCGTACATCCCCTCGCACCTCCCATATCATACATTGCATGTTCAAACATGTTCATGGTAATGAGCAATTTCTTGACCAGGGGTGTGTTGTAATATTCATTTATTCTATTAAGCATGCTCAGTTGCTCATGACCTGGCCTAGTTTTACTCACCTCCTAGTGAACCCTCTCAGTTCTCCTATATCAGTACTAAAGCTAAGCTATAGTGACAAGGGTCCCATCTATCACTCCATTCCATTGATAGGGATCTCTCTACATCACTCCCTTCTACCGCTATACAATGCTATTACTTCTTACTCAAGGACTCAAGGATGGGTCTGGCAACCTTCAGACACTGCTGTGTCAGAATCCTCTCTCCAGCCCCTCTCTGTTTGAATTCTCTTTAATTCTCTTTACTTTAATGGGGTTTAATCACTTTATCCCTCACAATCCTCCCTTTTTCTTTTGCTACGCATACACTGATTAAACCCTCATTTTAAGTTCCTTCAACTCGAACTAACATTGTCCTAACCTTCTCCTCCTGTAAATCATAAACTTCCGCTGGCCACATTATCATTATTTTCTGTATTTCCCCTTTCTCTCCCATAGGCATGACTACAGCCTGCATCTGACATACTTCTGGTAATAAGTTCCCTAAAACAAGGGATACAACAGGGGATAAAGATCAGTCCAGCCACTGCACATAGAAACACAAGTCCCACCGTTCTCCACCATGTTCCTCCGAGGATGGAATCCCACCATTGGGTTCCCATAATCGAATTCCACTTTTGTATTGGAACATGCGCCAACTTACGGATCCCTTCTGATATATCCATCACTGCCTGTCCATTATCATCGATGTTCAAACAGCAATTGGAGAGGTTGAATTTCCCGCATACCCCTCCTTCTTCTGCCAGAAGGTAATCTAGGGCTAACCTGTTCTGGTATATCGCTGCTCTCATCTGTGTCTGCTGCTTTGCCAGCATCTCCAGTGCCCCCGCAGTTTGGTTGGTAATTACCTCCAGTACTGCCTGTAGCCTTATTTTCCGGTTTAACATGTATACTGGTGTTCGGTAGCCCCAGGATCCATCCTGTGCCCAAGTGGCTGGTCCGTAGTATGAGATGATTCTTGCTGGTGGCCATTCATCATCTTCCCATTCTCCAATGTCTATTTTCCTCTTTCTCCGATATAGGTCATCAAATACAGGTGTTCCTAACGACCGGCCTTCTTTGGTGTCTAACAGGAAGAATCCAGGTTGTACCAGTCCAATAAAACAGGTCCCACTCCAATTCATCGGTAACACCGAGTATGCTTTGTATCCGCATATCCATAACAGTCCTTCAGGGGCCAGTCCACTAGAGGCAACCTTGTTCCATATATCTCGCAATACTGGAATCCCCTGATAAGGGTTATTCCCGGTGCAGTTCCATAGTCCAGCCGATTCCACTCCATCGATCTCCATCCGGATAGCGCAGTTTTTCCCACATTTCTTAGTTAGATACCATTTAGGCTCCTCTGGCCACCACACTCGGGACTGATTTGGCCACTGGGTGACGATGCGCTGGCAGGGGCTGCTGCCTACTAGGACGGCATCCTTTGCCCAGGGCCTAGCGATACACTCAGTCCCGACCGGAGCGTCTGTCAGGACCCATACCTGGGGATCTCGGTCTTGTCCAACTGTCAGGTTCCACCCCATCAGGTCCCATATTTCAACAATGGATCCCCTCCACGGCCAACGTGAATTCATCAGTGGCCCTCCGCAGACCCAACAGTTAGTCACATTCAGGATTCCAGCTATCCGGATGGCCAAGTCCACAAATAGGTTTTTTTTCTCCTTCAGGGATCTCGACCTGCTTCTTTATCTCTTCGTACGGTGTCTGGTGCACTTGAGGCTGAGTATGTGGGGGAGGGGGAGGCTTAGTGACTACTACCTCAGTAACCTCTTTTATTACTTCCTCCTTCGTCTTATCTATTGCCCATTTTACGATCTGAGAAGGGAAAACTAACTGTACACAAACCCATCTCTCTCCCCTTGGGCAGGTAACGGCCCCAAACTTCCCTATATACCCCCTATTGCCTGCCATCAAATACTCCTTTCCCCCCTCTTTACAAATGGTTCTAGTCTTTCGGTCATGGCATATTTTGTTCACATGGGAATGATAGGTAAATGATCTGGTTGTCCGCCCTCTGTATTGGATAGGATGATAACATTTATCACAATTATTAATACCTTTTACCACAATTACATACAAAGCAAACAATACCACGACTGCTCCTTTCATACTGTCAGTTATACATTCAATGCTTTTTTTTTAAAAATTACTGTTAGGGGTTTACTTCCCGGCTTCACCATCCACTGTTCCTCCTCCTCAGGAACGGGTGGATCGACGGGTCCTTTAACCCGGATCGCGTGGGTCCACCCTTTTTCTTTTGTACGTATTGCTGTCTCGGTTGTCAGTAATACTAGGTACGGTCCAGTCCACCTGGGCTGGAGTTTCTCCTCCTTCCAATTTTTGACCAGTACCCAGTCGCCGGCCTTTACAGCATGTATCGGAAAGTCAAGTGGCGGGCTTTGAGCCAATAATCCTTTCGCTTTTAATTCTGTAAGGGAACGGGACACTGCCAGTAAATAGTTCCTCAAGAATACATCACCTCCCTCAAAGGTTGGTGTGCCTTCCACCTTCCCAAAATAAGGCAATCCAAACAACATTTCATAGGGAGACACCGCAATATCCTTTCGTGGTGCCGTCCGTATTCGCAATAGAGCAATTGGTAGACATTTAGTCCAGGGTAACCCCGTCTCCTCCATTAATTTAGTTATCTGTATTTTTAGAGTGGCATTCATCCGCTTCACTCTCCCCGAACTCTGGGGGTGCCATGGAGTATGCAGCTTCCAGTTTATTCCCAAGGTGCGACAAATTAATAGGTGCACCTTGGAAGCAAAATGTGTTCCTCGATCTGAGTCTATGGATTCAATTACTCCATATCGTGGGATTTGTTCCAGCAGTATCCTAGTAACTGCCTGGGCAGTGGCATTTATCGTGGGAAATGCCTCTACCCACCTGGTGAAGTGATCCACTATAACCAGAAGATATTTCCACTGCTGTACTTTTGGTAATTCTGTGAAGTCTACCTGTATTCTCTGGAAGGGTCTAATGGCCAATTGTTGTCCTCCCCCTGGGACAGCTCTCATTACCTTCTTATTCACCTTTTGACACACTACACAACCAGACACCGCCTGCTTGGCTAAAGTATAAATGCCTCTACAGGCATAAGTTCGTAGGATCGTGTCGCACAGAGCCTGAGCTCCCCAGTGTGATTGCGAATGTAGTTGTCTAATCAAATCCCTCGTCAATCCTTTAGTAATTATTTGTTTTTCGTCCGGCGTCCACCACTTCCCGTCCGTGGAGCGCCGGGCACCCAACTCATTCATTTTATCTTCCTCCTCCCGCGAGAATACAGGTATCTTCTCTATTCCCTCTCTCAACGGTATTAGAGACAGCATTTTTTACCGTTCCTTCCGTCGCCGCTGTCTTAGCGGCACTATCGACTGCCCTATTTCCTCTAGCTTCCAGCGAATTCCCTCTCTGGTGGCCTGCTACATGGACCACCGCTATTCTTTCTGGCAATTTTAGTGCTTCCAAAGCTTTCTCAATTAACTGTTCATGAGCCAACTCTTTCCCTCTAGCTGTAATCATCCCTCTTTCTTTCCAGATTTTCCCAAAGGTGTGTACCACCCCAAAGGCATACTTGGAATCCGTATACACAGTTCCTCCTTTCCCTTTCAATAGTTCCAATGCCCTCAGTAATGCATACAGTTCACACGTTTGCGCGGACCAACTTCCTGGTAACCTGCCTGCTTCCACTTTTTCAAACCCTTCTCCGGTTATTATAGCATACCCACTATACCTTTTTCCGTCTATGCATCGGGAAGAACCATCAATGAACCATCTTTCCCGTCTCAAGCGGTCGTTCTTCTAAATCTTCCCTACTCTTTGTCTGAAGTTCTATTATCTCACTACAATCATGTTCTGATAGAGTTATCAGAACATGATTGTAGTGAGATAATAGAACTTCCTGCTCAGCACCTGCCGAGTACAAAAACTGAGAGGGATTTAGGTTTTTATCCGTTACTATGGTCAAATCATTATTTTCCATAAGTATAACCTCATACTTCAAGATTCTAGATTCCGTCAACCACCGACTGGACTTCTGAGTTAGTATCGTCCGGACCGTGTGGGGAGTGGACACCAGAGTTCCTCCAAACGTCAATTTCCTACTTTCCTCCACTAACACTGCTGTTGCCGCTACCGCTTGAATACATACTGGCCATCCCCGCGATACTGGATCCAAGAGTTTGGAGAGGAACGCGACGGGCTGCCGCTTCCCTCCTTTCTCTTGGGTCAGTACTCCCAGCGCAATTCCATTTTCTGCATTCACAAAAAGATGGAATGGCTGGTCAATAGCCGGGAGAGCCAGTACAGGGGCAGTGATTAAACTGTTCTTTAATTTCCTAAACTGGTGTTCATCCCCGGATTCCCACTTTACTTTATCATTTTCTTCACTTAATTTATCATATAGAAACCTAACCTGTCGGGTATAGTCATCTATCCATAATCTACAATTTCCAATCAGTCCAAGAAACTTCCTAATCTCCTTCTTATTCTTCGGCATTGGCAGTCCGGTAATTCCCGCTATCCTTTCCGGGTTTATTCTCCTTTTCCCATCGCTTATCAGGTGTCCTAGATATTTAACTTCTCGTTCTACAAACTGTAATTTACTTTTAGACACTCTCAACCCCTTTTCCCCCAGAAAGTTCAGGAGGGCTATTGTTGCGTCCTTAACTGCCTCCTCTTCTTCCCCTGATAGTAATAAATCGTCCACATACTGCAACAGCTGTGTCTCATCAGTCCTCGGACGTCCTCTAATACTTGTTCTAATATCTGTCCAAACAGGTTCGGGGACTCTGTAAATCCCTGAGGGAGTGCAGTCCACCGATACTGCTGTTTCCTTTGGGTCTCTGGGTTTTCCCATTCAAACACAAAAAGGTCCCTGCTCTCTTCAGCCAGGGGACAGCTCCAAAAAGCGTCTTTTAAATCTACCACACTGAACCACTTGTGATTCGGGGGTATCCGTCCCATTATGGTATACGGTTCGGGACCACCGGGTGTCGCGTTCTAACTACCTTATTTAATTCCCTGAGATCCTGGACCAATCTGAACGTCCCGTCGGTCTTCCATACGGGGAGTACGGGGGTATTATATGGAGACATACAACTCTCTAATATACCGTCCTTTAGTAAGTTCTCTATAATTGGCTGAAGTCCTCTTCTTCCTTCCATAGAAATTGGATATTGCCTTACCCGTACTATCTCACTTTCTTTTTTCAGAGCTATTTTCAAGGGTGGGATCTGCAGCCCACCCGGTTTCCTTCCTTGGCCCACACCTGCGGGACTATTCTTCCCTCGTCCTCCGTGGTCAATTTATACAATTGGACTATTATCTGTCCCCCTACGGGGGCTGTTCCCATTCCTAATTGAATTTGTAAGTCTCTCCCCATCAAATTTATCCCTGCCTGGGGTACCAAGATTAAATCTTCCATAGTTTCCCGATTCTCATATTTCACCACCACCCCTTCTACCTCGGGTAATGTCATCACTTTCCCTTCTACCCCTGAGATTCTAACTTGTTTTTTACCCAATCTCATTCCTTCTGGTACCTTAGTTACACTCGATCTTTCTGCTCCCGAATCTACCATAAATATCATATCCTCTCCTGGGGTCCTAATCTCAAGTTTACCAGAGGTTCCCGTGTGTATCCCATACACCCCAGGGAGCGGAACCCCTGACTCCCCTATTCTTCCTCCATGAGTGCGTACGACTGCACCTCCCGTCGTAGCTTGGGACATTCCCTCTTGAAATGACCCGGCTCTTTACAATAATAACACCGGGGTGGCCCCGTGTACCACCCTCCTGATCCTTGTTCCTTGTTTTCCCGGGGACCCCAACTTCGGTCCCTCCATTCACCTCTTCCTCTAATACTACCGCTTCCTCTTCCCCGGTCTCCATGAGCACCCGGCCTTCTATCACCTTCGATTCCCCCCTTCTGTACTCCTTGCTGTACTGCTTGCAACATCATTTTTGCCTTTCCCTTCTGTTTCTCCTCATCAAGGGGTCTTCCAATAAACTTTTCATCTCCTTTTTAAAGTTCCTCACCTCCATACTGGTGAGAGGCACATTTACAAATCCCATCCCCCCGGCATTTCCCCCTAAACGGGACCTCCCTGAGGGGCTTCATTCGAACAGATCGCTCCAATCCCTGTTCCTCTGCCCTCATTTGAGATCGCGTCCTCCGACTACTGCCTGGGCCACCCGTCCCATCCTTGTCCTCACTTTTTATTTTCTCTTCCTTATTTGACTGGCTCTCTCCTTCACATTCTACTTTCTGTAATTCTCTATACTCTGTCTCTTCTGAGACAAGAGCGGACAGGTTTACTGCCGATCCGCTCTGGCTTAGTGGGACCTCCTGGGCAGATGCAGCCGGCGCTGATGGGGATATATTTGGGGGCTGGGATTCATATGGCGGGGGCAGTCTCCGTAGGTGATCATCACCAATTGGTGGCCAGTCAGGTTCATCCTGCTCTCTTTCTGTCTTTAACGGAAACATCCCATTATTGGGTTTCCAGCACTGGGCATATTCCTTTTCTATTTGATTCAGCGTTTGTCTCTCATTCACAAAAACATTCAACGCCCGTCTCACCCAGTCCTCATTTGAACCCAACCGCGGCCACCACACTGCGCTCCCTCGAATAGGCTCCTTTGGTAATACTTAGTCGTACATACTTATCTTTTTCTTACCTGGGTCCCTGTGCACAAGAATCGCTCGACCGTCCCGTACGTATTTACCTTACACCCCCTCTTGCTTCCCGAGTCTTTTTCACCGAATATCACTCGCTCAAACTGCTGATGGCAAGCAAGGAGATCAGAGACTGCTGAAATCAGCAGGGTGCACCTTCCCCTCCTTCTTTGCCTCCACCAAGCAGCCGGAGTGGCGATCGCGGACGAGCCCCCAATTTGTGAGATACCCTTTATGCTCACAATTAATGCTCAAAGACTAAATCCTGGAAGCAAGAGATTCTTTATTTTACAAGTCTGCAGACCGGGTGCCTCTCCAACTCGAGACACCCCGAAGCCAGAGAAATCATCCCCCTTTATACACAGAATCTTACATTCAACCTCCCCTCCGGACCCTTCTCCAATCAGGGTCGGAGGTGCACAATCTGTAGGTACATCCCACCGTACATCCCCTCGCACCTCCCATATCATACATTGCATGTTCAAACATGTTCATGGTAATGAGCAATTTCTTGACCAGGGGTGTGTTGTAATATTCATTTATTCTATTAAGCATGCTCAGTTGCTCATGACCTGGCCTAGTTTTACTCACCTCCTAGTGAACCCTCTCAGTTCTCCTATATCAGTACTAAAGCTAAGCTATAGTGACAAGGGTCCCATCTATCACTCCATTCCATTGATAGGGATCTCTCTACATCACTCCCTTCTACCGCTATACAATGCTATTACTTCTTACTCAAGGACTCAAGGATGGGTCTGGCAACCTTCAGACACTGCTGTGTCAGAATCCTCTCTCCAGCCCCTCTGTTTGAATTCTCTTTAATTCTCTTTACTTTAATGGGGTTTAATCACTTTATCCCTCACAAAAGCTAATGGCATGTTGGCCTTCATTGCGAGAGGATTTGAGTTTAGGAGCAAGGAGGTCCTATTGCAGTTGAGGGTACACAAAAAGCTGGAGAAACTCAGCGGGTGCAGCAGCATCTAAGGAGCGAAGGAGATAGGCGACGTTTCGGTCGAGACCCTTCTTCCTACTGCAGTTGTATGGGGCCCTGGTGAGACCGGACTTGGAGTATTGTGTGCAATATTGGTCTCCTAATTTGAGGAAAATATTGCTATTGAGGGAGTACAGCATAGGTTCACCAGGTTAAAGGAACTAAGAGATATGGGGAAAAAGCAGGAACGGGGTACTGATTTTAGATGATCAGCCATGATCATATTGAATGGTGGTGTTGGCCCGAAGGGCCTACTCCTGCAACTATTTATCTATGTTTCTATGATGCTATAATGCCATCACTGTCTTATTATAGCCACCATTTCAAATGCAAAAGCATTCAGATCCCTGTGGTTCTCTACTGATTCTTTCTGTTCTGAAACAGTCCGATTCTCTCCGATGCTTCTATCACCAAAACATGCCTTTCGCACAAGCAGGATTAATAGTACAATGTTAGCCAGGCCGCTGCACATTACACATTATGTCAGCAAGATTACGTAGCCAGTTACAGAGCACCTCAGCCCCCATACTCCCCTGACATCTTATCCAATAATTCCAACAATGCAGTAACAGTCGCACTTCATATTTCTATTCCCTACATCAGCCATCCTAGTAATCTATCGAAGTAAGATATCTGTATCAATGTTACATTGCGTGTCCGAGATTGGAATTTGCTGGAATATCGTGCAGTTCACTGTTGAACTGCCAACATTTCTTTGTTTGACTGCATTTTAGTTTAGGATTCCCACATGAATGCATAAATTCTGAAATGGTTAGAGTTTTGTCATCTGTGTTCGAAAGTCCCTCATTTAGTGCAGTGGCTGAGATACCAGCGCTTACACTGCTTGGGATAATTATAAGAATTAGTTCGTTAGTGTACTTTTTTGACTTCCTTGTCTATAAGCAAATTCAATTGTTATCGAGTGTGTATTAAGTGTGGGAAGTTTATACCATGTTTAACCAAGGACTTACATACTGGGGAAACGTGATAGGAAAACAAGCTAACATAGTGACAGGAACTTAAAGATCATTTTGGAAGTGGCAAGAAATGGGTTCAAGGAGTGATTAGATTTGCATAGCTAGCCGGAGTAAAGATATACATAGAATGTTGTAAACCAGGTCAAGGGTAATGAAACTGATCATGAGAAAGGGATTAAAGAAGGAACTGCAGGTGCTGGAAAATCCAGGGTACACAAAATGCTGGAGAAACTCAGCGGCAGCATCTATGGAGCGAGGGAGATAGGCAATGTTTCGGGCCGAAACCCTTCTTCAGACTGCAAGGATGACTGAGAAAAGGATTCTTTAGAACTCATGGACCATTAACTTCACTAACAATGGCCCGTTTCTTTTATCATCGTCACTTTTTTGCATATCTTTCATTCATTTGTTCTATATCTCTCTACATCACTGTCTATAGCTCTCATTTCCCTTTCCCCTGATTCTAGTCTGAAGAAGGGTCTCGACCCAAAATGTCACCCATTCCTTCTCTCCAGAGATAACCATATAACCATATAACAATTACAGCACGGAGACCCCTCCATTCCCTTCACGTCCATATACCTATCCACTTTACTTTTAAATGTTAAAATCGATCCTACCTCCACCACCTCTGCTGGAAGCTCATTCCACACAGACACCACCCTCTGAGTAAAGAAGTTCCCCCTCACGTTACCCCTAAACTTCTGTCCCTTAATCCTCATGCCTGTCCCGTTGAGTTACTCCAGCATTGTGTCTATTTTAGGATTCTTTACTACACCCATTTGTCCGAAAAGTAGAAAGATGTTTTAAACAGTACAAAGTTGAAGGTTTCTCTCAGAGAGTACACGGATGATTCGATCAATGACAAATTAAAAAAATGTAAAATCCGAATACAAGCATTAATACACAGAATATAAGAGGCTGTGGATGCTATGAATCATATATACTTTGAGTTCTCACAGTGTTTCCCAGTGTGTACAGATCAGTCCATGAAAAATACGACTTGTTTGAGAAGCTCGCTACTGATCGATAAGATTCTCTTTGTCATGTCCTGATCTAAGCCATAATTAAAAGGGCAGCTGTGCCCCATGTGAAAGCCAGATTCAAGCTTCAGGTTAAACGCACTATTCCCTCCAACAGGAATCATCCCACACCCCTTTCTATTTGCCAGTTAACTGAGTGAGATTACCAGGCATAGGACAGGATATCTGCTGATTTATCATTCTTCTTGCGAGAAAGAACCTCAGAGAGAACAACTGTTTAACAGCATGAAGCTTGTAAACAAAGCTCAGAGGACACAGAGAAAATCAATCATTTCTGTTTAGCAGAATTCCTTTGTCAATAAGACTTGGATTTCTGTTCTCCTGGTGTTATTATGACTTTACTTCATTTCCAGTATAGCCCATATAATTAAGTAAAAGTCATGAAGATGAGAACTTTTATTTAAACCTGCAGAGCACTGGCACAAATTAATTTCATAAGAGAAGCAGCTCATTTAAATATTAACATATTTTTTAAATGCAACATATATTCAAAAGATTTTGAGTACATTTTATAACACTTTTCTTTCATGAATCGATTCATTCCCATCTTTCACATCTAGTGGTGATAATTATATGTTTGCTTCCTGATAAACAACAAGTGCTGCCCAAACAAGCTTGAAATTGTAATGAATGTATTGAACTTGATGTTCACAGTGGGGTCTCCTCTAGATTGGAGAAACCAAACGCAGATTTGGAAACCGCTTTGCGGCGAACCTTTGTTACGTTTGAAGGGGTGTTCCTGAGTTTCCTGTTGCTGGTCACTAATTCTTTACCCGACTTTCACTCTGACCTATCCTGCATGATCACTTCCTGCGGTAACTAAGAAGTCCTACGCAGGTTTGAGGAAGAGCAACTCATCTCCCACACCAGTGAAGAACCAAGCTGAAGAAGGGTAATTCAAAAGGTAGTCAGGCACTACATTTCAGAAACAACCTACTCTTCCATACCTTGTTTCCCTCTCCCCTGACTCAGTATGAAGAAGGGTCTCGACCCAAAACATCACCCAATCCTTCTCTCATGCGATGCTGCCTGTCCTGCTGAGTTAATGCAGCAATTTGGGTCTATATTTGGTGTAAACCAACATCTGCAGCTCCTTCCGACACAAGCTGATCTTAATCCTTGACATTGGTTGATATTGTTCTGCAGTATCTGCAAGGGGTGTGTAAGGGCGACTTGCCGGCATCCGTCATAGTCTCAGCAGGTTGCCGAAATTTTTCAACATGTTGAAAATTTTCGGCAACCTGCTGCGACCATGATGGGTGACGGCAAGTCGCCGAAAAAAAAAATCACGTAAGTGGGACAGGCCCTTAAGGAAGATTAATCTGGCTGCCTTTGGTATACAAACTATCCTTCTCTCCTATAAGAAATGCTTGATCTCCCATTCACCCCAAATATTAGCAGTTGCACCAACTACAAGTCAAAAAGCGTTTTCTCATAGAATTTGTGGCACACAGGGTCATTTTGCTCATCAATGTCTGTGCCAGATGAGAGATGCCTCTTCTGCCAAATCCCACCTTCCAGCACTCGGTTTGTAACTTTATTTCTAGGCGGTATCATGCATACAACGATGGCTGGAGGAAATCCATAAATCACAATGGATTCAACAGATTTAAAATATCATCTTTTAAAAATGAAATATTTGACTTTAAAAAGAAAATGACATGGCGATGGATTTTATTTGATAAATCTAAGAATCCAGCAACAAACTGATAGCTTCCCTGAAGAAAGAAATCACACAAAAGTGGGATTTTGACAATACTGGTGAGCAACAACTGGATAGGTCACTGAAAAATAATCCTGCAGAGAATATACTGATCATTTCTAACACTTTATAACATTGACACTATCACACAAGTAATCTCAGTACTGAAACTGCACCCGAATGCAACTTGTTGGCATTGTCGAGTTTAGTTTAGAGAAACAGCAGGGAAACAAGCTCTTTGACCCACCGAGTCCATGTGGTCACACACACCAGGGGCAATTTACAGAGGCCAATTAACCTACAAACCCGTGCGTCTTTGAAATGAGAGAGGAAACCAGAGCACCCGGAGAAAGCCCACATGGTCACAGAGAGAACTTGCAAACTCTGCACAGACAGCACCTGTAGTCAGGATTGAACCTGGCTCTCTAAAGGGCCTGGCCCACTTGTGCGACATTTACAGGCGACAGCCGGCACCCGTGATAGGACTCCGAAATTTTCAACATGTTGAAAATTCGGCGCCGACCGGAAAGACGCTACGACTCTTTGGAGACCTCTCACGACCATAGGAGACCTCTACCGAGCATACAGGCTGTATGATTGTGGGAGGTCTCCTATGGTCGTGAGAGGTCACCCGCGACATGTCGCCTGTATGGTCGTGAGAGGTCTCCTATGGTCATGAGAGGTCTCCAAAGAGTCGTAGCGTCTTTCTGGTCGCCGCCTAATTTTCAACATGTTGAAGATTTTGGCGACCTATCACGGGTGCCAGCAGTCGCCTGTAAAGGTCTCGTAAGTGGGACAGGCACTTATCACTGTGAGGGAGCAGTTCCATAGCTGTGCCATCGTTGTCACTGGAATCAAGGGATGCAGCACATTCAATGACATGCGACACATATCTGCAGACACAAGATTGGTAAAATAAAAAGCTCTGAATTACCTCAGTCGATCTGACAGCATCTCTGGTGGACATGGATAGGCAACGTTGGAACACTTATTCAGACTGTAGGGGGCAGAAAGCTGGAAAAGAGGTAGGGGTGGGACAAAGGAGAGGGGTGACAAGGAGACTAAAGGGTGTAAAACAAGGACAGAAGTGGAGTGCAATTGGAAGTCAGGGTGAGGGATAGAAGTGGAAGGGAATAACGGGGCAGGGGAGGAAGTAGGGATATTGCAGACTTATAGGTGACTTTTTGTGGAAAGTTAAACTGGATCCCCATCCAACTTCTTTGATGGATGTTATAGAACTATTGGCAATATCTTGAAGGAGGACAAGGGATTATTCCTGGTATCCTGGGCAACATAATCTCACAACCAAAACCATAGACAACAGGTTGTCATATTACAGCTTTTGAGAATTTGTTAAACAAAAATTGACTGCTTTGTTAACTTTTTTTCCGCAAAAAACACATTAAAAATACTTAATTGGCTGTAAAGCAGTTTCAAATGTTTAAATGTTTAAATGTTTAAAAATGATAGTTTTATTTTAATTTTCAGTATCGAGATCTAAATACTTATTTTCCGAGTTATCAAGAAGCAGCAAATGAAAACAGCAAATGCTGGAAATAGTTAACAGGTTTGCAATTATCTGTGGAGAAATAAAAAGGTCAAAACCAAAAGAATAAAAACTGAAATGCTAACTCTGGTTCTCTCTCCACAGGTGCAGACCAACCTGCTAAAGATTTGCAATATTTTCTGTATTTAACTTTCCAGCATTTGCAATTTCATTTTTTTGAATAATGACCTGCTTTGTGGCAAGGCACAGTAAAACAATAATTGCTACATAAATCACAAAATGACTGAGAAGAAAACTACATGACTAACATTGCAATACATTGTATTTATTAAACAATGTTCGGAGTTTCTTATTTTCTCCCACCTGATTAGCCCAATACATTTGAATAGAAGACTTTTCCCAACAATAACCTTGGACAACTTCGACAACAAAAACTCATATGTCAGGCCGTTATTCATCAATTACAGCTCGGCATTTAACACAATCATCCACTCCAAGCTGGTTAACAAACTCGCAGAACTGGGTCTCTGCGCATCCCTCTGCAATTGGATCCTCGACTTCCTCATTCACAGACCACAGTCATAGAAACATAGAAATTAGGTGCAGGAGTAGGCCATTCAGCCCTTCGAGCCTGCACCGCCATTCAATATGATCATGGCTGATCATCCAACTCAGTATCCCGTACCTTATCCCGTATCCAGTCTGTTCGTATTGGTGGAAATGTGTCAGACTCGCTAACAATCAGCACGGGAGCACCTCAAGGCTGCGTGCTCAGCCCCCTGCTGTACTCACTCTATACTCATGACTGCGTAGCCCGTCATAGTGCGAACTCCATCATCAAGTTCGCCGACTACACCACTGTAGTGGGACGTATCACTGATGGGGATGAGTCAGAGTATAGAAGAGAGATCGAGCGACTGTCCATATGGTGCCAGCACAATAACCTGGCCCTCAACACCAGCAAAACCAAGGAACTGATTGTGGCCTTTGGAAAGCGTAGGATGGGGACCCACAGTCCTGTTTATATCAACGGGTCGATGGTTGAAAGGGTCAAGAGCTTCAAATTCCTGGGCGTGCACATCTGTGAAGATCTTTCCTGGTCCGAGAACACTGATGCAATTATTAAGAAAGCTCATCAGCGCCTCTACTTCCTGAGAAGATTACGGAGAGTCGGTCTGTCAAGGAGAACTCTCTCTAACTTCTACAGGTGCACAGTAGAGAGCTTGCTGACCGGTTGCATCGTGGCTTGGTTCGGCAACTTGAGTTCCCTGGAGAGGAAAAGACTACAAAAAGTAGTAAACACTGCCCAGTCCATCATCTGCTCTGACCTTCCTTCCATCGAGGGGATCTAACACAGTCGCTGCCTCAAAAAGGCTGGCAGCATCATCAAGGACCCACACCATCCTGGCCACACACTCATCTCCCTGCTACCTTCAGGTAGAAGGTACAGGAGCCCAAGGACTGCAATGACCAGGTTCAGGAATAGCTACTTCCCCACAACCATCAGGCTATTAAACTTGGCTCGGCCAAAACTCTGAACATTAATACCTCTTTATCTGTTATTTGCACTTTATCAATTTATTTATTCATGGGTGTATGTACGTATATATTGGTATATGGACAGACTGATCTGTTTTGTAGTCAATGCCTACTATGTTCTGTTGTGCTGAAGCAAAGCAAGAATCTCATTGTCCTATCAGGGACACATGACAATAAACTCTTTTGACTTCGACTTGACCTGGGTCAGAAGCCATCGCTTCCTCAGACAATAGACAACAGACAATAGGTGCAGGAGTAGGCCATTCAGCCCTTTGAGCCAGCACCGCCATTTAATGTCCCCATATCCCCTTCTCCCCATATCGCCTGACTCCGCTATCTTTAAGAGCCCTATCTAGCTCTCTCTTGAAAGTATCCAGAGAACCGGCCTCCACCGCCCTCTGAAGCAGAGAATTCCACAGACTCACAACTCTCTGTGAGAAAAAGTGTTTGCTCGTCTCCGTTCTAAATGGCTTCCCCATTATTCTTAAACTGTGACCCCTGGTTCCAGACTCCCCCAACATCAGGGACATGCTTCCTGCCTCTAGCGTGTCCAAACCCTTAATAATCGTATATACGTCTCATCCTTCTAAACTCCAGAGTATACAAGTCCAGCCGCTCCATTCTCTCAGCATATGACAGTCCCGCTATCCCGGGAATTAACCTTGTAAACCTACACTGCACTCCCTGAATAGCAAGAATGTCCTTCCTCAAATTAGGGGACCAGAACTGCACACAATACTCCAGGTGTGGTCTCACTAGGGCCCTAAACAACTGCAGATTGACCCGTTTGCTCCTATACTCAACTCCTCTTGTTTTTAAGGCCAACATGCCATTCACTTTCTTCACTGCCTGCTGTACCTGCATGCTCAGCTGTCAGATGGAATGGGCACCACTTGAATGACAGTGGAAGACTCTGTTCGCCTATTTCCATACCTCTTAATACATCTACTGTCTTGGGACTTTAACTCGCTCTCACTCCCAGAGCCATCACTCTCTCCCCTATGAACAACAATACCCAAGAATATTAACAATCCAAACATCAGGACTTCTTGACTAGCAAAAACTTACTCTGAACTCCTCACAATATTCAGCACAGAATTCACATGCCCTTAACTGTTGAACTTACCATCAGATATTGCATGACATCCTCCGATTTATCCCTTCATTTATTAGTCAATACATTTGTTGTGTCAACGGGTCAGCAAGCATTACATCCAAATATAGACACAGGTCAGTACAAGTGGGTCCCACAGATGATCACTGTCAAGGCTCTTTTCCAGCTTGGTGTGTTAGTATTGAGCAAAGTATTGCAACTATGTCATAAGAAGGAAATTTAGGACGTCACACCAGCACAGCTGTTGCCCCACATAAGGTCACGTCGTGTGATAGGAGCAGCATTAGGCCAATCGGCGCATCAAGTCTACTCCAACGTTCAATCATGGCTGATCTATCTCTCCCTCCTAACACCATTCTCCTTCCTTCCCCCCCCCATAACCCCTGACACCTATACTAATCAAGGATCTATCTCTGCCTTAAGATATCCACTGACTTGGCCTCCACAGTCTTCTGTGGCAAATAATTTCTACAGATTCACCACCCTCTGACTAAAGAAATTTAGTCCAACATTAGCTCCGATAAGGAACTCACATGAGCAATGTGTTTCTCACAACTGCTCCTTCAAAGCTCCAGTTTCCTCCCATGTCGCAAAGACGTACGATTTTGTAAGTCACAGTATATTCTCCCTCATGTGCAATTGTGTGCTGAAGCTGGAGGGAAATGATGAGGATGTTGTGGAAATGCAGAAATGTAAAATAACAGACAAGCTAATTGAAAGTTTCTTGGGTCATCATGCTGGTAATAACATCACACAGTACTGAGCTGGAAATGTGCAACTTCTCAGAATATCGGAACTATAATCACTAGTATAACCTCAGCCTGAAGAAGGGTCTCGACCCGAAACGTCGCCCATTCCTTCTCTACAGAGATGATGCATGTCCCGCTGAGTTACTCCAGCATTTTGTGTTCACAAAATACAATCACTGTTCATCTGGACAACTATAATCCATAGATTTAAATGAGAGAGGACAGTAACTACGGTTTAACAATGTGAAAGGATACTTGTTGCAGAAAAGTTAAAGCTATCACTAAAGTATAAAGGACAGCGTCAAGAGAGTTTTATTGTCATGTGTCCCTGACAGGACAATGAAATTCTTGCTTTGTTTTAGCACACCAAAACATAGTAGGCATTGACTACAAAACAGATCAGTGTGTCCATATATCATTATATACGTAAATACACACATGAATAAATATACTGATAAAGTGCAAATAACAGATAAAGGGGTATTCATGTTCAGAGTTTTGTCCGAGTGATGGGTGTGGAAAGTGGTGGGAGGATGGTTTGGAGAATTACATTGAACTAATACAGAAGAGAAACTTCTAATGTATTAATTGTCGTTGTAACAGACATTGTGAATTATACATTTCCAGGTAATTACTGTATGCCAAACCTAAAGTGATGTTTCGAGGATTGAAGACGACATTTTTGGGGGAAAGAAATCCAGAGACACGAATTTGCACATAGAAGAACCTGTAGTGCAGCCAAATGATTCTACTGGGGAGTGAAGTCGGGTGGGTTGTGGAACCTGCCCCAAACCTTACCCTGTCCATCTCCTAAAGTGTTTATGTGAATAATCATTCTAATGGCTGCACAGATTTCCATCCCTGCCTTGCTGCGTGCTTCAGGGGTTATTAGAGAGTAATAAAATAATACGCAGATTGCACTGTTGGTTCAGGGAAAGATAAAGAATTAATATCCTTTCCCCATTGATCTTCTACATATGTTTATAATAAACTGGTAGACAATGTAATTTAATTAAAGTACACCGTTTGTTGAGGCTACCATTTAATTGCTTGATGACTCATTCAAAATGCATGATGCAATTACAATCTGGAGCTTGTTAAAGGTGGCAGTTGGGTCCAACACAAAGCTTTCACCAACACAGGCTGATATGTCATGAACCCTACACACTGTGACATTATTACATTTTATAGACTGCAATTTTATTACAATGGGAGGCCTGCAGCAAGGTTAGATCCCACATCAATAAATTAAAACACAAGTTAGCCCGGTAGCATGAGCACTTTAACAAGTGGTTTTTTATTAAAAGTTCCTTCTTTGCCCATTCTCTGAAGAAGGGTCCCAAACCGAAATAGCAACCCATCCTTTTACTGAGTTACTCCAGCACTTTGTGTCTTTCTTTGGTTATATACCAGGATCTGCAGTTCCTGTCTACACACCACTACTCTCACTATTAATCACAACCATATTTTATTAGCCAAGTATGTTTTGCAAGATAGGAGGAATTTAATTTGCCACAGTCACAGGAAGAAAAAGCAACGGAACACACAAAATACATTTTAACATAAACATCCACCACAGTGACTCCTCCATATTCCTCACTGTGATGGAAGGCGAAAAAAACTTAAATCTCTTCCCTTCTTTGTCCTCCAGCAGTCGGGGGCCTCGAGCCCTCCGTTGACGGGACGATCTTACTCCCGCAGCCGGCGGCGGCCTCCTCGGCGGGGCAATCAAGCTCCTGTATCGGGGGGATGTCAGCTCCCCACACCGGATCGGGGATGTCGAATGTCGTGCAGCTTTGAGCTTCCGACATCTGTATCTTACCTGAGACGGCGAGCTCATGATGTTAATGTCCGCAGGCTGCAGTTGGAGCATCGATGCCAGGCAAGGGATCGGCTCTGATGTTAAGTCCACAACCCGCGGTGGGGCTCAAAGTCGGTCCTGAGCAAGGCCGCCAGCTCCACGACGTTAGGCCGCAGAGCGGCCGGAGATAGAACCCGGAAAACAATCGCATCTCCGGCAAGGGAAGTGATTGAAAAAATTCCCTCTCTTCTCCCTCCCCCCCCCCCCCCCCCCCGACATAAAATGAACCAGAGAACATTAAAGGGCCTGTCCCACTTGGCCGTCATTTGCGCCTCATTTACACGTCATATGTAAAATAGGTTGATGCATGGGTGACGCACGCATTGCGCATGGTGAGGCGTGGAATCGCATGCGGTGACGCGTGGCGCTCCAGGATTTTGTAGTGTAATGAAATCCTCGCTCGCCACCTGTGCGACGTATTGCGTATGCACGCCGATGCATTGGCATCGCACGCTGGCGTCCAGACGTCTCACGTGTATCGCGTGGTGACGCATGGTTACATCACCGTGCGGCGACGTCCGTAACCATGTGTCGCCGCGGGGTATTGCAATGACGTCACATGCACCAGACGACTGTGCTGACGTTCGAGTTGCGCGGAACATCGCACATCATGACGGGTCGACCTATTGTACATATGACGCATAAATGAGGCGCAAATGAGGGCCAAGTGGGACAGGACCTTAACACAACTTTAAGCTTTTTAAGCACATTAAAAATAAGAGAAAAAGGCAAAAAGGACAGACAGGCTGTTGATGAGACTGGATTACATCCTTTTAATGTGTCCACCCGCCTATTGTCACATTTTAGAATTGAAGACGGTGCAATTTAATTGTGGGCCAAATATGGGTTTGATTGCTTTGACAACTGGCCTCGGCTGATGTTTTTGGCTTATCCGCCAACACTTTTCTATCAAATAAATCCAGCATTAAAATTCCAATACCAAGAAATGAAGTAATTAGATACTTCAATTAGTGGAAGCAATATCTTTTCTCTTTTTCTCCCTGATGGTAACAGAATTGAAATTGAAAAGTAATGGCTACTGGCAGCTGCAATGGTCTGTAATGAAGTGAGCTTGACACGTTACAAACCAGATCCCAATACTTCAGCTCACAAACTGCCCGTGGTTCAGTATCAACTGCCAGTCATTTGGCATTCTCACTAAGCTTGGCTCCCATTACAGAAATATCATGTGATAGGAGTAGAATTAGGCCATTTGACCCATCAAGTCTACTCCACCGTTCAATCATGGCTGATCTATTTCTCCCTCCAAACCCCGTTCTCCTGCCTTCTCCCCACAACCTCGGACACCTGTACTGATCTAAAATCTATATATCTCTGCCTAAAATATATCCACTGACTTGGCTACTACAGCCTGTGGCAAAGAATTCCACAGATTCACCACCCTCTAATGAAAACATCCTCTCCACGTCCACTCTATCCAAGCCTTTCACTATTCTATATGTTTCAATGAGGTCCACCCTCATTCTTCTGAACTCCAGCGAGTGCAGGGCCAGTGCTGTCAAACGCTCGTCATAGGTTAACTTACTCATTCCTGGGATCATTCTTGTAAACCTCATCTGGGCAAGCTGTGGGAGTTTTGCTCGCCCCGACGCGGGAGTTTCGATCGCCCTGACGTGGGAGTTTCAATCTCCCTGACACGGGAGCTTCGACCGCCGGCTGCGTGAGCTTCGATCGCCCCGACGGGTGGTTAGACAGCCCCAACCGCAGGAGAAGTAAAGAGGAAGAAGTTTAGACTTTTTTGCCTTCCATCATAGTGGGGAATGTGGGGAATCTGGTGTGGCGGATGTTTATGGTAACATTTATGTATTTGTGTGTCTTGTTGCTTTTTTTATTCATACGGCTGTATAGTAATTCGCGTATCACACTACCTTAATTGGTACATGTGACAATAAAAGACCTTTGACCCTCTCCAGAGCCAGCGCATCCTTCCTCAGATGCAGTGCGCAAAATTGCTCACCATATTCCAAATGCAGCCTTACCAGCGCCTTATGGAGCCTCAGCATGACATCTCTGTTATTGTATACACGCCCTCTTGAAATAAACGAGGTCAATCATTCATAATACAAAACATTATTTAGCCCAGTGGTGTGTGCAGGAATTTCGAAGAGCACTTTAACAACTGTTTATGGTACACATACGTGAAGACACATTCTTAACATACTTGATTACTGATCTCACCCTACATTGTGTAATCTCCTGATCTACACTAAATTGCAGGAATGAAGAACTTCTGCAATGTTGCACATTCTGTTTTGAATGTTCAGCCAAACCACCTTCAATCTGCCCAGGTTGATATAAATAACCTTGTGGCACCAATTGTTCATCAGCGCATTGTCCTAAACCATGGTGAAAATCAACCCTGCAACCAAGCCAACGGAAATAAATTCACTGGTCTTTTACCTTATGATGTGAAAGCTACCTTAGACTTGCAAGTTCAGTTTCTTAAGCAGGTCGATCAGATATTGGGATCACTCCCCAGCTGCCTAGACAATTACTTCCCCATGAATGTAAACAACCTGAGGAAAATTCTTGTCACGTTGGACCAATTGATTTTGTGGCTATTCAACTTGGAATCCATACTTCTGAAACAAATAAACGAGAGGGGTAATCAAACATCAACAAAGGCTTTACCACTCCTGCAATAAGCACTGTCTATTGAAGGTGGTACTTTAAGCACAACGGCAGAACAGCTATAATTCTCAGGTCTATCACATGCCTTATTTTCCTGGAGCCACTATTCCTCTCTGTAACCTCATTGCTTTTGTTAAATATATTAATCTTATTTGCCTTTCCTTCCATCCAATGTAACCTGCCATGGCTTCCTTTAAACAATGCTCTCCTGAAACTTGCTTTAAAATCCATTGACCATGCTCCACATGCATAGCAATAGGCTTTTATTTTACTTAATTATTTACAATTTGCAGGGTTCATTGGTATGGTCAGCATATATATATTGGTCATTTCTCTTTGCCCCCGAGATGGTGGTGATGAGCCACCTACTTGAAATGCTGTCGTTCTTTTGGGGAAGGTGCTTCTACAGTGTCATTGGGCTGTTAGTTCCAGGAGTTAATCCAAGCAATGAAGGAATAATGCCTGAATGGTGTTGAACTTGGAGAGAAACATGCAGGTGGGTTCCATTGCCCGATCAGTGGTAGAGGTGACAGGTTTGGAAAGTGCAGCTGAAGTAGACTGGACGGACAACTGCTGCACATCTTATGAATGGTCCAATACTTGGTAGTGGGAATTAATATTTTGCGTAGAGGATATGGTGCCAATTGTTTGGCCTGTTTAGTCCTGGATGACAGACACAAAATGCTGGAGTAACTCAGCGGGGCAGGAAACATCTCTGGAGAGAAGGAATGGGTGACGTTTAGGGTCGAGACCCTTCTTCCGACTGATCCCGGATGATGATGATGAGTTTAGTTTAGAGATACAGTGTAGAGATACATCGTGGAATCAGGCCTTTCGGCCCACCGAGTCAGTGCCAACCAGTGATCCCCGCACATTAACACTATCCTACACCCACTAGGGACAATTTTGTACATGTATACCAAGCCAATTAACCTACAAACCTGTACGTCTTCGGAGCGCGGGAGGAAACCGAAGATCTCAAAGAAAACCGACACGGGTCACAGGGAGAACGTACAAACTCCGTACAGACAGCACCCGTAGTCGGGATCGAACCCGGGTGTCTGGTGCTGCATTCGCTGTAAGGAAGCAACTCTACCGCTGCGCCACCGTGACCACCCGATTTTCTTAAGAATTGTTGGTTGTGTACCTAAAAGATACATTTATTTGTCACATGTACCAATTGGTACAGTGAAATGTGCGGTCGCCATATAGCTATGCAGACAAGGAGGGAGTATTCCAAGGAGAGAGCACTGAAGAAAGACAAACTGGTTGAACTTTCACAATCATTGTCCAATTTTCATGATTATTTTCCTGAACCATGATTTACAAGGTTAACTGAATTAATTCCATAAATCCTCAAGTTTGCAAACCCAGCATTATCGGCCCAGACTATAATGCCCGGGCTACAATCTTTAATTTTGAAGCAAGATTTTAATTAAACTACAGAAAATACAAACTCCTTTGTCCTGCCAGTTAATAAATGAGAAAAGGTCAAATGTGTAAATTCTACAAGAACAAGTCATACTGCATGGCAAACTGCTCTAAAAGACGAGATTGCACGTGATCCAAGGAGATCTAGCAAAGTGGATACAGAATTGGCTTCACGGAAGGAAACAGAGGACGGTGTGCGGAAGTGTGGAAGAAGGAACTACAGATACTAGTTCACACAGTTCCTTCCTAGGCTCAAAATGCTGGAGTAACGCAATGAGTCAGGCAGCATTCCTGGAGAAAAGGAATAGGTGACGTATCGGTGCAGACCCTTCATCAGACTGAGAGTGAAACAGAGGTATAAAAAGCAACAGAACAAATCAGGAGTCGACACCGATGGCCCAAGAGCCCACAATGGTCCATTGTTGGCTGGGAAGGAGGTGGTAATGAAGAGAAATATGCAGGTGGGTTCCATTGCCCGATCTGTGGTAGAGTTCACATGTTTGGAAACTATATCTGAAGTAGACTGGACAAATAACAGCTGCACATTTTACACAAGTAAAACTAGCAGGAAAAGTAGGGTGGCGGAGGGACATAGGGAGAGGGAATGCAGGGGTTCATTAAAATTAGAGAAATCAATATTCATACCGTTGGGTTGCAAGCCACCCAAACAAAATATGAAGTGCTGTTCCTCCAATTTGCGTGCGGCCTCACTCTGGCAGTGGAGGAGGCCCAGGACAGGAAGGTCAGTATGGGAATGGGCCGTTAAAATGTTTGACAACCGGGAGATCACGTAGGCCTAGTCGGACTGAGCCCAAGTGTTCAGCGAAACGATCACCCAGTCTGTACTTGGACTTGCTGAAGGTTTTTTTTTGCGGACTGGTGGCCTATGACTAGTGCCATCCCTCAGTGAGTTTGTGCTGGGCTAATTGGTGTTTGTCATCTTTATCGAGGAATTGGATGAGAATGTATAAGGCATAATTGCATTTGATGGAGATATCATAAGGTATTAGAGGATGGTAGAATTAGACCATTCTACCAAGTCCACTTCGCCATTCAATCATGGCTGATCTATCTTTCTCTCTCTCCTAACCACATTCTCCTGCCTTCTCCCCATAACCTCCGACACCTGCACTAATCAAGAATCTGTCTCTGCCTTAAAAATATCCACAGACTTAGCCTCCACAGCCTTCCGTAACAAAGAATTCCACAGATTCACCACGCTCCTAGATATCGTAGACTGCAAAGATGGTTATTAAGAATTACAGCGAGATCTTGATCAGCTGGGCAAGTGGGCCGAGTAATGGCAAATGAAATATAATTCAGATACGTATTTAGGAATGTCAAACTGGGGAATGTTGTGGAGCAGTGGGATCAAGGAGTACCACCAATACATAAATTCCTGAAAGTCACAGGTAGATTGGATGGTGACGATGGTTTTTGGCATGCTGGTCTTCATCAAGTCAGGGAATTGAGTACTGATTATGGGACATTATGTTATTTACAGGATGTTAGTGAGCCCGTAGCTGGAGCATTGTGCTCAATTTTGATCAACCTGCAGTAGAAAAGATGCAATTATGCGGGAAAGAGTGCTGAGAGACTGAGCAGGCTTGGACTAGCGCAGGAAGCGATGTGTAAAATCACGAGGGGCTTAGATTAAGTGAATGTACATAGATATTTTCACTGGGTGCGTAAATCAAGAAATCTAGAGGGAATTGGTTTAAGGTGAGAGGGGAAAGATTTAATAGTGACTTGAGGGAAAACTGTCACAGATAGTGGTGCATACATGAAACAGGCTGCCAAAGAAAGTGAGGTACGCACAATAACATTTAATCATTCTTTAGACAGGTACTGTACATGGACCGGGAAAGTTTAGAGGAATATTGGTCAAACAGGAGCAAATGGGACTAGCCTCGGTGGAGCATCTTAGTTGGCTTGGATGTGTCGGATAGGCCAAAGGGCCTATTTCTACGCTCCATGACTCTCATAATTAATATTGATCGCTGGAGGGTGCCGTGGCCTTTGTTTAAGCCGATGCGTGACAGGCAGCAAAAGATCCAACATGTGCTCACCTGGGCCCTCTATCCTGTGTCACACTCCACTGAAATCCCTGGTGCCATGCTAATCTGTGGCATCCTTGTGTTTCCAATGTTCTGAACCCATCATTGCCAAGGCAGCTGGCAGCGAAGAGTCCCGCACAGTGCCTCTGGATGATTCTGATGAGCTTTTGATAACCCGTGCTGTAATTGGATCTTTCCCACTACTTCTAAATGTGCCTTATAACTTGAGGCATGTTGGAATAGTTAAAACAGATGCAAACAAAAATATATAAAATGAGAAACACACAAAATAATAAGATTACTTGTAATTTTTCTACCGTATGAAATCAAAAGCATTAATATTATTTTTTATATCTTCTTAGAATATAGAGAGCCATTTCCCGACTGAGTCTATGCTGGCTCTCACAGCATTCCCAACGCAGGTCTAATTGTCCCTGTAAGCTATGCTCTTCACATTCTCATTAACTCTCCCCAGATTCTACCACCGAGTGAAAAAGGAGCAATTTACAGCAGGCAATCAACTTACAATCTTGAATGTCTTTGGAATGTGGGAGAAAATCTGATCACCTAGACAGGGGGATCCTGCAAACTCCACATATACAGAACCGAGTGACTGGAGGTGTGAGGTAACAGCTCCATTCAATGCATCACTGTGTATAAAACAAGCCAGTTAGCTTTACTTAAGCTTTTAATTAAGGTTGATGACTTCATTCAAATATGATACAATACGATATGATAGAATTTTATCCCAGGAGGGAAATTGATCTACCAACAGTCATATAACACAACAAGATACATGAAATTAAAGTGACGAGTGGAAAGGATTGGGGATGTGCAAAGATTGGGGAGGGAGGAGAGTCAGTCTACCCCATGTCAGAAGGGGGAGGAGTTGTACAGTTCGATAGCCACATGGAAAAAGGATCTCCTGCATCTTGGTGGAACCAGTCGGTTGCTGAAGGTTCTCCTCAGGTTAACTAATGTGTCATGGAGGGGGTGAGCTGCATTGTCCAAGATGCTCCACAGTTTGAGGAGCATCCTCCCCTCCAAGACCCCCTCCCATGAATCCAACTTCGCCCTCGGGTTGGAGCCAGCCTTCCTGATGCAATGTAAAGCAATGCAAAGATATGCAGTGTAATGCCACAAGACAAGACATGGTGTATCTCAGTACCCACACAGAACTAGAATGAGCAGGAAGCGAGTTGCAACGTCATCTGACCTCCAGCATGTTCCAAGCACCGGTGTTACAGTGCACAGTGCTGCGATCCCAAACAAAACTCACATGCAATGCAGATGGCTGTCATTTCCGTATTGAATTCCCCAGCCAAAGTTCACTGCAATCAAACAACTTTCCAGTGGTATAATGAGACAAATAAGTAATTGTTTTATATTAGACGCCAATCTTTGGATCCAAAGTAAATCAATTTACAGCATGCATATCCTAGTTCATGAAAGAAGGGTCAGTTTGTAGTTCAGGTCAGAGGAGATGAAATAATTTGTGCCACTATGACTGGGAAAGAACTGGCGTCACAAATGACTACACAGAGTAACTGGACTAACTCTGCTAGTGGGGCCTAGAGGTCAAATCATTGTACGACTCCCTGAACTCAAAGAGAGTTATGTATAGTGATTTTAGTGGCGACATCTGATGTAATGGCCCCGTTTTGGAACTCGCCATACTTATTTATTCTGCTGATCAAATATTAACTTTATGTTCTTTCATGACTTATGGACTTTCAGAAAGCATTTGATAAGGTCCCACATAGGAAATTAGTGGGCAAAATGAGGGCACGTGGTATTGGGGGTAGAGTGCTGACATGGATAGAAAATTGGTTGGCTGACAGGAAACAAAGAATATGGATTAACAGGCCCCTTTCAGCAGGGGCGGAAAACTCGGGGGGGAGCAGAGGGGACACGCCCCCCCCCCCCCCCATGTTTTGAGAGGTGGGGGACATCCCCAAGTTTTTGTAATCCGGATTTTAAAATCTCCGCTTTCCGCGAGACAGTGGAGGTGGGACTGCTGATCGAGGGCGCCGATTGGACGAGAGGGACGTCGGTCAGCAGGCAATGGGGGCGGGACATGATGATTCAGCGCGATGATTGGAGGAGGGAGGAGTGGTTAACCTGCCTGGGCTTGCGGGAAATATGGGCAGCGCGGAGAAGCAGAGCTGGTATCCCGTCAGTCCAGTCAGGGCTGTAGTTAACTCAGCGAGACAGGCAGAGTTGAGCTGCATTTAGCGCTGGCTTAAGCCTCCGAAGCCTCGCGCATGTGTGAGAGTGTGCTCATGCGCGCGCAGATCGCCAAAAAAAAAATCTGCCCCCCCCCCCGGGTCCCATCCATATTTTGATAGATTACTAAAAGTTGTGAAAAAGGGAAGTACGTGGGATCTGGGGGTCCTTGTTCATTAGTCAATGAAGGTAAGCATGCAGGTACAGCAGGCAGTGAAGAAAGCGAATGGCATGTTGGCCTTTATAACAAGAGCATGGGAGCAAAGAGGTCTTTCTGCAGTTGTAACGGGTCCTAGCAAGACCACACCTGGAGTATTGTGTGCAGTTTTGATCCCCTAATTTAAGGAAGGACATTCTTGTTATTGAGGGAGTGCAGCGTAGGTTTACAAGGTTAATTCCTGGGATTGCGGGACTGTCATATGCTGAGAGAATGGAGCAGCTGGGCTTGTACACTCTGAAGGATGAGAGGGAATCTAATTGGAACATAAGATTATTAAGGGTTTGAACCAGCTAGAGGCAGGAAACACGTTCCCGATGTTGGGGAGTCCAGAACCAGGGGCCGCAGTTTAAGAATAAGGGGTAAGCCATTTAGAACGGAGACAAGGAAACATTTTTCTCACAGAGAGTGGCGAGTCTGCGGAATTCTCTGCCTCAGAGGGCGGTGGAGGCCGGTTCTCTGGATACTTTCAAGAGAGAGCTAGATAGGGCTCCTAAAGATAGTGGAGTCAGGGGATATGGGGAGAAGGCAGGAACAGGGTACTGATTGGGGATGATCAGCCATGGCGTTGATTGAATGGTGGTGCTGGCTTGAAGGGGCGAATGGCCTACTCCTGCACCTATTGTATTTTGACTTCAGACCCTCTTGTAGATGAATTTTTAAATATTGCTACCCTGCTGTATAAGTACATACAAAGCTGAGATTTGGTTTCGTTCAGAGATACAGCACGGAAATAGTCCCTCCGGCCCACCGACTCCTCGTCGACCAACGATCCCCGTACACTTACACACACTAGGGACAATTTACAATTGTGCCAAATTATATTAGCCTACAAACCTCCATGTCTTTGGAGAGTGGAAGAAACCAGAGCACCCGGAGAAAACCCATGCAGGTCACTGAGAGTACGTTCAAACTCCGTACAAATAACACCTGTAGTCAGGATCGAACCTGGGTCTCTGGCGCTGTAAGGCAGCAACCCTACCGCTGCGCCCCCGTGTCGCCCGTATACTCTCTCACGTTCCCTTTAAAAAGAACTGCTGGTCTTCCACAACTTGCTCCTACATTATGACCCATGCCACACATTGGGATCTGTAGCACAGCTGCCTCACCTCAGTGAAGGTGGTTCAATCTTGAACTCTGATGCTGTCTGCGTGGAGCTTGCATGTCATCCCAGCAGGTGTTTCCTTTCGAATTTCAAAATATGCAGGTTGGTAGGTTAATTGCCTCCTGTAAATTGGTCCTAGTGAGTGAAGGTGGCAAGGTGGGGAGGGGGAAAAGACAAGTGGGCAGAGCGACTGGAGAAGGATAAGGCGTTGGCAGTCGAGTGGACATGGTGAAGGAGGAAGTGGTAGCTGGTGTGAGGGGAGGGATCCTCATGGTGACCGAGTGCGTCCTATCAGTAGCGACGGTCTCCAGGGGCTACAAAGTAAGCTGCAACAACAGCCGCTTCAACTGGACCCTGCGGTGAGTAATGAAGGGCTCGCTGGGCAGGGACTCTCGGAAGCCTGCGCTCCAAGTGGCAGGAGAGGTGGTGCGAATCGGGGGTTCGTCTGCTGTAACCAAAATCCGTTATAAAGAGGTCCGTTAAAACAAGGGTATATCGTACTTGGTTCTGAAGCATGTACAGAAAAAGAATTAGCCCTAACGACTAATGGTAGGCAGTCAGCAGATTGAGGCTGCAGGCAAGAGGGAGACAACTTCTGGCTACAACGAGGTACTTGTCAGTGAGATCGAGGTCAGTGTGAATGTGGGATGTCCGATGGTCTCCCAGGCAAAGAGCTCGAGTTGACGTTTCCAGGAATGAGAATCTCGGCATTAATTTACCTATACTGCTCTTTCACACTGACACACGCATGCATATACACCAAAAGGTAGACACAAAATGCTGGAGTAACGCAGCGGGTCAGGCAGCATCTCTGGAGAGAAGGAATGGGTGACATTTCGGGTTGAGACCCTTCTTCAGACCATATACACCATCTCACTCATCTATTCTCTGTCTCTTCGCTCTCCCAACCATTAAAATTCTATCAATTTTATCACCAACACAGGTCAAGCCTCCAAATGGATAATAATAATAATAATAAGGAATCCAGTGGTCATAGAGTTGTAGTCTGAAGAAGGGTTTCGGTCTGAAACGTTGCCCATTTCCTTCGCTCCATAGATGCTGCCTCACCCGCTGAGTTTCTCCAGCATTTTTGTCTACCAGTGGTCATGGATCTCAGTTTACAGATGATACACACCTGGGTGGCACTGCGAATGGTTAAGAGAATGCAGGGAAATGTCAAGCAGATATAGAAATGCTAAATGAGTAGGCAAGGACATGAAAGACAGAATATGATTTTGGACAAAATTACATTGTTCACTGTCCTTCGCCTACATCCAGACAATGGTGTGAAAACAGGCAACCAATGGCTAAATGCATATAATCCTCCAACGTTTTCGCCACCTCCAACGGGATCCCACTACTGGCCACATCTTCCCATCTCCATCCCTTTCTGCTTACCGCAGAGAACGTTCCCTCCAAAACTCCCTGGTCAACTCATCCCTTCCCACCCAAACCACCCCCTCCCCAGTTACTTTCCCATGCAACACCTGTCCGTTTGCCTCCCCCCTCAACTCCATCCAAACAGTCTTTCCAGGTGAGGAAGAGGTTCACTTGCACCTCCCCCAATCTCATCTACAGGTGTATTCCGCGGTTCCATTGTACATAGCCTTGCTTCTCGCTACATTTCTCAAAGGAAACAGGAAGCGACGAAAAAGACCAACGCGGGTGGCTCAGACATGCAATAGATTCGCGATTTATTTCACTGAACACCTTGGTGGTGAAGTCTGGAGCACAGTCCGTCCTAACCCTACCTGATCTCCCGGTCCTCATGGAGTGCCCACCACAGTTTGGGCTGCAAACTGTTTCCTGCAGCAGTGCTGAGCCACTTCAGGAGTTGAAAAATGTGAGGTTATCCACAGGTGGCAAAAACAAGGGGGCAGATTTTTATCTCAATGGGGTTAGGTTAGGTAAGGGGGAGGTACAGCGAGACCTGGGTGTCCTTGTACACCAGTCACTGAAAGTTTGCTTATAGATACAGCAGGCAGTGAAGAAAGCTAATGGAATGTTGGCCTTCATAACAAGAGGATTTCAGTTAGGAGTAGAGAGGTTCTTCTGCAGTTGTATAGGGCACTGGTAAGACAACATCTGGAGTATTGCGTACAGTTTTGGTCTCCTAATTTGAGGAAGAACATCCTTGTGATTGAGGATCGTAGGTTCACGAGATTGATCCCTGGGTTGGCGGGACTGTCATATGAGGAAAGATTGAAAAGACTAGGCTTGTATTCACTGGAGTTTAGAAGGATGAGGGGGATTCTTATAGAAACATATACAATTATAAAAGGACTGGACAAGCGAGATGCAGGAAAAACGTTCCCAATGTTGGGCGAGTCCAGAACCAGGGGCCAGTTCTTAGAATAAAGGGGAGGCCAGTTAAGACTGACGTGAGAAAAAACTTTTTCACTCAGAGAATTGTGAATTTGTGGAATTCCCTGCCACAGAGGGCAGTGGAGGCCAAATCACTGGATGGATTTAAGAGAGAGTTAGATAGAGCTCTAGAGGCTAGTGGAATCAAGGGATATGGGGAGAAAGCAGACACAGGTTATTGATTGGGGATGATCAGCCATGATCACAATGAATGGCGGTGCTGGCTCGAAGGGCCGAACGGCCTCCTCCTGCACCTATTTTATATGTTTCTATGGGGAAAGAGAAAGTAGAATGCACGAGAAATCTACCGAGAAACATAAAATTATGAAAGCTTTGAAAATGAAGAACAGCAAAAGAAAATTTGGTACACTTTTACATACTAGAATAAATATCGGGGATTAAGGAAATGGCACAGCAAGTAAACAAATTCTATTCCGGCGGCACTAAAACCTGCGAGAAATGTTGAAAAGTCTAGATAGAAGAGCTGAAGGAAATATTCTTAAATCTGGTTGCCATCTTCTTAAATTCCATAGTTTCAGTAAAGGATTACACAAATTGTAAGACAGCAAATGGAACTCCAGTACACAAGGAAAGAGGAAGAGTGAAATTGTGGTCTAGAAGTCAGTTATTCCGATATTAGCAATATAGAAAATGCTGGTATGAAGAAGATAATGAATGAACATTACTAACCCTTGTGACAATAGACCACCGGGGGTGGGGGGGGGGGGGGGAGAATGGTGTTTATTATTACTGATTATCTGCTATAACCGAGTGAGGGGAGTAAACATTAATTAGTTTAACCCAAGGCTGAGCGGGAAGAAAGGAGGGGGGGGGGGGGGGGGGGGGGGGGGGGTTAAACCAGGGAAAATTCACAGGCTGGGGAGCCACAGCCCCACACGCAGTGTGCCAGGACCTGGTATTCACTCCGCCTTCATGTTGCTCATGCTCTCTGCTCCCTCGACAGGAACCATGCCACGCAGCACAAGCTCACTTGGGTCAGCTGGCATGGCAGAAGTGCAACGGGAGGGAGCCTCTCAGAGACAGAGCGGCACAGGTGCAGAGACGGTGCTGCGTCTGCATCCAACACCCCGGGACTTTGCTTTGACACCACTGCTGCAATGCAACGCTCTTCAGAAGTGTTTTACTGCCCACTCTCTCCCCGCGACCACCTTTCCACTGCCCATGCAGGGGTGCTGCTGCCCTCCAACAGCCACCATGAGCAGAGGCCACTATAACCAACATCTGTTATAAAGAGGTCAGTAATAACAAGGGGACACTGTACTTACAAAAAAAATAATAATAGGCTTGGATAAAGTTAATGCGGTTGAAAGGGAAACCACATTTAACATACATGCAAAAGTATTTTGAGATTTAAAGTAGCAAATAGGCAATGGAAAAATAGTGCATATTGTGTGTTTGGACTTTCAGTAAGCATAGAGGTTATTAAACAATGAGACCACATGGGGTTATGCGCAATAAACTCGTGCAAATTGAAGATTGGTTAATGGATGAAATCAGATATGAAAAACTGCGTTCCTTTCAGGTTAGAGGCAATGATTCGTGGGGTGCTACTGGGATAATGTTCATAATTTATTTCGATTTGAATGAGGGGACCAGGTAGAATATATACAAATTGCACGAGTTGAGAGAAGGATGCAGAGAAGCTTCAACAGAATTTCCACATGCTAAGCGAATGGGCAAGGAATTTAATGTGAAAAAACATTGTTATTTATTTTGGTACAAAAAAAATGGAAAAGCCGAATGTTCTCCAAACAATGGATTTTGTAAGAACTTAGCATTCAGCCGTCCCTTGATGCCCTCGTACAACGATCACTAACAGCTAATGCATAAACAGTCAGTGCAAGAGGATTTGTGTAAAGAGACCCAACTGCAGTTATATAAAGCACTGGTTACACTGTGCCTGAAATATTGTCCACTGTTCTTGTTTCACATTATCCTCTGCAATAAGCCTCCTTCACAGGAACACATCCAGTCAGTCTCCTCAGTTTTCTTCAATCCTCGGGTGATAATCTTCTCCAACCTTACGAGGCAAATTTTGTGGTACATCCGAGTCATGGGTAATTAGCCAGACATTAACTTTCTCTTCGATTTGGGAACGTGGCCCAAGTTGCAGAACATTTAAGGTTTACTATTGTCATGTGTACTGACGTACAGTGAAAACCTTTGTTTGGCATTCTATGCAAACAAATGAGACAATACTATGCATAAATACAGTAAAGTCAAACTCAAACAGAAGATAGAGCAAGGAGTGCAGAATATAGTTTGCAGCATTGTGGTGCATCAGTTCTGTAGACAAGGTCTAATATCCGTAATGGGGTCAAGGAGAATTGGACAGTGATGAGCAGAATGGATATTCGAGAGACAGAATCACATCATATCAGCTGCACTACACAAAGAATCAAAGTCAGCTGTTCATTTGAAGGACATTGGCAGCAAAAATTAGCTTTAGAGTCAGCGATAGCCTTAATACTTTGTTTATCAGCAGAGCTTGACAAACAGAGTGCAAGTATTATATCTAAAAAGAAAGACACAAGCTGCTGGAGTGACTCAGCTGGTCAGGCAGCATCTCTGGAAAACGTGGATGTGATGTTTCGAGTCGGGACCCTTCTTCAGACCAGAATCTGAAGAAGAGTCCCAACCCAAAATGTGCCCAATCCATGTCTTCCAGAGATTCTGCTTGATCCATTGAGTTATTCCAGCACTGCATCTTTTGTTGTAAACTAGCATCCCTTGTGTCTACATATTATATCTATTCAGTTCACTGTGAATGTTCTAGTTACCGAACACAATGAATGTGACCAATCCAGGGTCAATGATTGGTTCTACACATCCATTGCATGTGACTATTACAGTCAGTTTATTCAACAACCTCCCTTCTATTTTCCACCTCATATTCTGAATGAATCGAAAGAGCAGTATGCAGAATTTGGAATGTCAGACTTCCTGGTAATGGATATCAGTTCAGAATTTACATTGGAACAACCAATAATATTTGCCAAGACATGGAAATGGACAGGATCACCTCACCATTTGGTGCCCATTTCAGTAGATACAGCAGTCTGCTGAGTCGGCTATTGATGCTTGTTAGACGGGGTAAAAAGAATGAGTGATGGGGAATGTACACGTCCTGCACAATTCATTCGCTCGTGTGTCAGATGACGTTCTACCATCGCTTTGCCACAGCCACATCTTTGCCTCTGCGGAGATCGTCCGCAGTGCATGCCTCTCCGCCGCAAGTCAGTCGATGGGCCGTTGTCTGTACCTCTCCACAGTTGCACTTGTCAGAGTCCGAGAAGCCCCACTTCTTCAGGTTGAGTCCGCGATGTCCTACTCCAGCACAGAGGCGGTTTAGGGCTTTCCAGGTAGTATAAGGCAGGTTGTGTCCTGGTGCCATCTGTTGTTTGGTGTTGGCGCCTGGCACGGTTGGCTCTAGTTCCATGAAGCTATCCCCACACTTCAAGCATTTTTTGGCACGTTGGCGATTGTGCAAGGGATGATGGGCGTCTGTCCGCATTGAAGCGTTGAGTGCAATGACTTGGGTGCAATACATTCTGTCCCACAGTGTTGCACACTTGCACAGCCTTAATATTTCAGCTAAAGGCGAGAAACAGAACATATAACGTATGGCACAGGAACATAAAGCAATGCCCTCTAGTCTTTGACATGTCCATCTTGGGGAAAAGGATTCTGACTGAATGCCTTACTGTCTATGAACTTTTTAGCAAGATGCAAATTCAGAAGTGCTAATAAAACCGGGAATTATAAAACACTTCAAGAACACATTTTAATGATACAATGCACAAGTGCGCTGGATCCTCACAGCTGCAACAAGCAATTCAGGAAGTCTCCATACCGCAGTGATTTACACTGATGAGCCAACTAACTAAGCAGAACTCCTGAGATAGACCGCAAAAAGCTGGAGTAAGGGACAGGCAGCATCTCTGGAGAGAAGGAATGGGTGGGCACGTTTCGGATGAAGACCCTTCTTCAGACCGAGTCGCGGGACGAGTTATGGAAAGGTAGGTTGTTTCTGAAATGCAGTGCTTGGCCACCTTTTGAATTGTCCAGTCACCGAAATATCAACACAAATCATGCCTGAAAACCCCAACCTGAATAATATGAGCCTCATCGCCGCTGCCTTTAAGAAATGAATGTATCATGTCCTACGACTTTTGATACATTACAGTTTACCAGGCACTGCTGTTTTGTCGAGTTTGTGTTGAGAGTTAAAACGCGTTTAATGTATTACTCCATTCCCCGTTTCCGTCGCTAAAAAAATTAATTTCAACTAGATAACCTTACTTTTTCTTTTGAGGGAAAAGATGTGACCTGATGAAAGGTGACTGTTATTGTCTTAACTCCTTATTAAGTATATTCCACAGCAGCAGACGGGGAGAGCTCATTCAGCTCCGGTAAGTGTATGATGCATCTGCTCTATAAAGCCTTAATACTCTTCAATAACACAGCTGCATAACTCAAAAAGGCATCCGCTCGAATCTTTTATCCGCCACATTCGCGTAAGGAATCTTAGTGTTTTATTAAAATCACGGTTAAATTGCGAAATATCAATGAACAATTTAATCAATTAAAAAAAAAAAAAAAACTGAACACCTGCCGAAGTTAAGCAAATGATCGGCCGTACAAGGACGACAAAGATACAAGATTTAATGGCAGTCTATTGCAGCACGATATGGTCTTGCCCAGAGCCAAACAGCCCGGTCACGCAACACTTTCCTGATTGAGGTTTTAGAGAAACACGCTCAACTTTCCTGATTGAGGTTTTAGAGAAACACGCTCAACTTTCCTGATTGAGGTTTTAGAGAAACACGCTCACTCTTTGGAAAATTAATTGCACACCGCTAAACACCTTCCTTGCATTTGCCCTGTTCTCCACAATGCGAGACAATCAGCGTTCACTTGTTTGTTTACATTTTAACAATTGGCAAAGGGATCACTCACTCAACAATTTAAAAAAAAAAACTAAAATGCAATCATTTTCCAAATGAAACATTTTCAAAGCAGTCAGTGTCGGTGGAAGTTTGGAAACTCCAGACGGGGGGGGGGGGGGAACACACAGACTGCCTCCCTACCTGTACGACACTTGTTTTCTGATAGCCAGGTGCAGAAACTGGTTGCCCAACTCCCGGGCAGAGGGCTCCCCGTGGCCGGCGACGCCGAGCAGCACCCCGCCCGACTCTTTCACATCCTCTCCGGCCAAAAACACTTCCTCATCTTCGGGCAGCTCAGGGAAATTGGCGTCGGCTGCAGCGGCACCGACCTGCGCGGCTTCGGCCATCGCCACCGCTCAGTGTGGAGACAGATAGACAGACTGGAGAGATCTCAGCACGTCCCACACGGGACAGGGGGGGGACGGCAGTCAGGCTTGTTCACGGGACTGCCCGGGGCCGGCAGCCGCGACACCGCTTCAAGCCAAAGCGAGCAACCTACAGCGCAGATACATGGCACGCTGAGCAAGTTAAAGGCGGAGCAGAGGAGGAGCAGATAGGTGCAAACCATCCAATTGAGGTTGGTTGGGGGGAGGAGGAGGAGGAGGAGAGACGGGGGAGAGCGCAACAGACAATTGTCAATGACTAATTTCCCGGCCCTGGAAAAGCTGCAACAAGTCCCCGGGAAGGATCCTAACAATCAATAACCCGGGAAGAAGGGCAGCGCCTACTCACTGGGGAAGATCCGCACATTGATAATGAAATCCCGATTAACGTGGACCTTCCGCAGGTGTCTACCACTGCTCCAAACATTAAAAACTACGGTCCCGTTGGAAAAGGGACACTACAAAGAGACTCACACATGAAGAACTGTTATCCCAATCCCAGCAGAACACACGTTAACACCTTGTGTGTAGGAAGGAACTGCAGTTGCTGTTTTAATCCGACAATAGACAACATTCTGCAGTAACTCAGCGGGACAGGCAGCATCTCTGGAGAGAAGGAATGGGTGACGTTTCGGGTCGAGACCTTTCTTCAGCTTTTACTCCAGCTTTTTGTCTCTACACGTTAATACTACCATGGCGATGGAAGAAGGAACAGCAAGTCCCCAGGCAGATTCACCCATTAATCAATGACATCCCAAGCGTCTTGTTTATTGGTTAATTATGCTATAGGATAATACCCAACTCCATATTCAATGGAGGGAGAGGGGCAACATTGAGCCGTTGTTGATATTAATATCATTTAGTACATTGATAATTAATATCCCGACCGAAGAGAGACGGCGGCAAGTATTTAGGGGATGTATGCAATGCAACTAATTTCTGAATGGACCGGGCAGCACTAAAACTCCAGGATTCACGTGTTAATACCAGATATCCGCATGAAATATTAATAACTGAGTTCCCGATAGATTAACAACTAACTTCGGAATGGATGGAGCACCATTAAATCCCAGAGCGGTTCCCCAATTTAATAACTCAAAACCTGAAAGAATAGGAACAACACTGACTCCAGAGAGGTCCATATATAGTGGGAACTAATATTCTAATGGAAGAAGTGAACAACAAGTTTGTTAACTCCAGTGAACTACATTGTGAGGGATAAAGTGATTAAACCCCACTATTGTAAGGGTTCAGGAGAGGATTCTAACTCGTAAAGAGGATTCTAACCGATAGAGGCCAGGGAGAGGATTCTGACACAGCTGTGGATGAAGTTACCAGAACTGTCCTTGAATAAGGATTGATTGCATTGTATAGCGGTAGAAGGGGAGTGATGGATGCGACCCTTATCAGTAGAGATTAGCTTTTAATTCAGATACAAGAGAACTGAGAGAGGTCAGTTGGAGGTGAGCGAACTGGGGCAGGTCATTTACAACTGAGCATGTTTAATGAAATAAATGAATATTACTAACACACCCCTGGTCAAGAAACTGCTCATTACCATACACAGGTATGAACATGCGATGTATGATCTGGGGGGACATACATATAGAGTGTGCACCTTCAGTGCTCTGATTGGAGCGGGCCAGAAGGGGAGGTTAAATGTAGAATTGTGTGTATAAAGGGGCTTTACTTTCCTGACTTTGGTGTGTCTCAACTTGGAGAGGCACCCGACTCTGCAGACTCGCAAATAAAGCATTTCTTGTTTCCATGATTTAGTCTCTGAGTAGTGATTGTGAGCATAACCTATATCTCACAAAGTGGGGGCTCGTCCGCGATCGCCACTCCGGCCGCTCGGCGGAGGCACGGAAGGAAGGGAAGGTGCACCCTGCTGATTTCAGCAGTCTCTGATCTCCTTGCTTGCCATCAGCGGTTTGAGCGAGTGATATCCGGACAAGAGACTCGGGAAACAAGAGGAAGTGTCGGAAAAATAAACAAGGTACGGTCGTGCGATTCTTGTGCACAGGACCCGGGTAAGAAAACTGACTATTAAGTATTGCCCGGGCGACGGGAATAGTACGATAAGACAATGGGTAACCAGAACGGGAAAAGTGAGGGTCCGGGGAAACAGGACAAGGCTCAATGGTGAAGAGCCGCACATTCTGCCTGATATGCCATATTCGCCCCAATGGACATCTTGGGGAGAAGGAAGCCCCAGAGGTAAAGATAAGGAGACTATGATTAAATTCTGTTATTTTGATTAACCAATGGAACCGATAAGGGGGAGTTCAGTCTGGTGGCCACGACTGGGCTCCGATGAAGATTGGCACTTTGGATGCTGTACAGAATATTCAGAGTATCACTCGGACATTGCAAAAATCTAAGGAAAATCATAGTGCCAAATGTTTTGAGTACGAAAATTTAAAAAAAAGGAAGGAGCAGCACATGAAAGAAATATTGAGTTGTTTCACGCAAACTATAGAAGAAACTCATATACAGATTGGTCAGGTACATGACGAGTTAGTGCAAAATATGTTAATTTTGAAACTTTAATCTGTGTAGGAAATTGCATAATTTCATTGAAGTAAGAATGGAACGAATGTGATTTGATTGTAAAAACCGGTTTTGAATGAATGAGGAAGTTCATATATGTGATAAGTTTGTTTGCTGTAGGCCATATGCTGTAAGGGTAGGTATGTGTGTTCCTTTAAGAAATTGTGAGCAATGGGGGAGGTTACGAACAACGCTTTGTATCATCGCAACTTAAAAGGGGGAAGTTGGAAAATGTAGGTTGCTTGGTTTCTATAGATTTCTTTTCAGTAAAGTTAATTTGGAAAATTGTTACTAGTACTAGGAATTGGAAGTTTAAAAATAGTGGTGAGAATGGATTGAAATAATTGGAAATAAGTTAATTGCTGAAACATGACCAGCTTTTGTGGTTTGTTTAGATAAACATTCTGGTTGGAGAAGGGTAATGATTGTTTGCTGAGATTTTCAGAAAAAGTTGTGAGGAAGTGGCCCAAGGGAGGCACTTTCAAGATAAATGTGTGACAAGATGGAAGTGTTAATTACGAATTATATGTCACAGATAAGGTGGAAAAGTGGGAAAAGGGGAGAGGAAAGGAATTAGATGTACTTAAGCAGTTTAGAGAGAAAAGGAGAGAGAGGCAGTGAGGAGGTAACAGAAGTAGGAAACGACAGGTAATAAATCAGGAGGAGTCAGTGGAAGATTTTAAAAGGAAGGTGAATAAATTTGCAAAGGAGGATAGACTATCTGAGAAGTAAGAAATGGAGTTTAGAATGAGAAAGAAGGCATATCAGAAAGGATTAAAGTGGGAAGCAGAGGGATAAATTGATGAGACTGCTTTAAAAAGATAAGAGCAGGCCAGACACAGATTATCCTTTGGGGCACCCATAAACTGAGAGGGCTAAAAAATACCTTACCCAATATTCCTGATGGGGCAGGAAATGGATTATGGCTTTGGAGGACGATTATTGGCTATGGGATATTTGAAGACACTGTTGGTGAAAGTGATAGGAACCACTAAACTGACAGAACTCCTGAAGATGGCTGGTATAAAAATGCTGTGAACAATGCAATAAACAATGGCATGCTGTTTGACACAGTCAGGCAGAGGGTATGCAGAGAAAAATGATGCAAATGTAACTTGAAGAGCTCAAAAAGAAAGAGCGTGAAAAAGGAAAGACAATGTTGTCAGTAACAACAGACCTGGTTGAAAAGTCTGAAATAAGTGATGCACTGACACACAGTGAGTCCTATGACAGAGCCAAAAAGGGGCCAGAGAATCCCATGCCAATAATAAATGTATTTGGGAGAGTATCAAATGCCCTATCAGGAGTGAAATAAATCTGGATATAAGCCCAGACAGAACTGGGGTCCCCAAGGGAGGGAGGGAGGGAGGGATCTCAAGGAGGAGGTCAAGAAAGGCTAGTAAGGAGATAGGTAATGGATAAGGAGTGTTGGGGGTGTGAACAGGTATGGTAATCAGGAAATAATAATAATATTAAGATAATGGTGAACATAGCTATGGTAAGAACATTAAGAAGAGGTATTAAATACACCTAGGCTAGGATGCGGCAGGGTTTTAAATACTAGCCCCATGTTTTTAATCAGATGTTGTAGGCAGATTTGGAAGGTGTTGATATAGTATGTCGGTGATTTGTTGGTTTGTTCCACAAGTGAGAAGCAATGTGAGAGAGAGACATTGTAATTATCTTGGAAAAGATGGCACAGGAGGTCATAATGTATCAAGGAAGAAGTTGTTGTTTTGTCAGCAGCAGGTAGAATATTTTGGACGAGTAATATCTAAAGAAGTAAAAGCTATAGCGCAGGATCAAATTGAAGCGATAATTTAAGTTCCCAAACCTCAGACAGAACAGATGATGATGATCTTGGGAATGGCAGGATATAGTTCAGAGTAGATTGGAAAGTATGTTGAAATTGTGATGCCATTAAGGAAAATAATGAAGGAAGAAGGACACACAAGTCTGAGAAATGTTTTACAGTCAGAGCCTTTGAATGAAGGGGACAAAAAGGTTTTGCTTGTGGATGTTTCTTGATAAAGGGATCATAATAGCAAGTATGCAGGGTTTGAAGTGATGCATCAGGATGAATTAGACTTTAAGGTAATCAAATTGGCAGCTTGCCTGCAATCTTGCTTAGCTCAGTTGGCAGAAATTAAGGCTTTAAGAGCAGCATATGTACATGGAGTCTGGCACATGTTTGGAGCAGTAGGGAAACAGAAAGGCTTTGAGAAAAGCAACGGAGACCCCATGCAAAGATTAGCAGTGTCTCCTTAAGAAATATTGTTTGGATTACCTTATTTGGGAAAGATAGAAGGAATACCCACCATAGAGGGCAGTGATGTATTCTTAAGGAACTATTTACTGGCAGTATCTCGTTCTCTTACAGAATTAAAAGCTAAAGGATTATTGGCTCAAAGCCCACCACTTGACTTCCCGATACATGCTGTAAAGGCCGGCGACTGGATACTGGTCAAGAATTGGAAGGAGGAGAAACTCCAGCCCAAGTGGACCAGCCCATACCTAATATTACTCACAACCGCAGTACGAACAAAAGAAAAAGGGTGGACCCACGCAATCCGGGTTGAAGGACCCGTTGACCCACCCGCTCCTGATAAAGAGGAACAGTGGATGGTGAAGCCAGGGAATAAGCTCCTAGCGTTAACCTTTAGTAAGAAAAAAATGTATAAAATGAACAGAATGAAAGGAGCAGTCGTGGTATTGCTTACTCTGCAGGTAACCGTTGTAAAAAGTATTAATAACTGTGATAAATGTTATCATCCTATCAGATACGGAGGGCGGACAACCAGATCATTTACCTATAATTCCCATGTGAACGATGCTTGCTATAACCTGAGGACTAGAACTATTTGTGAGGACGGGGGAAAGAAGTATTATATGGTAGAGAATAGGGGATATGTAGGGAGGTTTGGGTACATTACCTGCCCAAAGGGGGAGAGATGGGTTTGTATGACTAGGACAGGACAGTTAGGTCTCCCTTTCCATGCCTTAAGATGGACATTAGACAAAATGAAGGAGGAAGTAATAACAAGGTTAACGAAAGTAGTAGTCACCAAGCCTCCCCCTCCCCCACCTACTCAGCCTCAATTGCACCAGACAATGTATGAAGAAATAAAGAAGCAGGTTGAGATCCCTGAAGGAGGGAAAAATCTGTTTGTGGACTTGGCCCTCCGAATAGCTGGAACCCTGAATGTGACTAACTGTTGGGTCTGTGGCGGACCATGGATGAGCTCACGTTGGCCGTGGAGAGGATCCATTGTTGAAGTATGGGACATGATGGAGTGGAACCTGATAGTTGGACAAGACCGAGATCCCCAGGCATGGGTCCTGACAGACGCTCCGGTTGGGACTGAGTGTATCGCTAGGCCCTGGGCAAAGGATGCCATCCTAGTAGGCAGCAGCCACTGCCAGCGCATCGTCACCCAGTGGTCAACTCAGTCCCGAGTGTGGTGGCAAGAGGAGCCTAAATGGTATCCAGCTAAGAAAGACGGGAGGAACTGCACTATCTGGATGAAGACTGATGGAATGGAATCGACTGGACTATGGAACTGCACCGGGAATAACCCTTATCAAGGAATCCCGGTGTTGCGAGACATATGGAACAAGGTTACCGTTAGTGGACCATCCCCCTGAAGGACTGTTATGGATATGCGGACACAAGGCATACTCGGTGTTGCCAACAAATTGGAGTGGGACTTGCTTCATTGGACTGGTACAACCGGGATTTTTCCTGTTAAACACCGAAGAAGGGCGGTCACTAGGAACACCTGTATTTGACGACCTATATCGGAAGAAGAGGAAAATAGACATTGGAGAATGGGAAGATGATGAATGGCCACCTGCAAAAATCATCTCATACTATGGACCAGCCACTTGGGCACAGGATGGATACTGGGGCTACTGAACCCGGTATACATGTTAAACTGGATCATAAGACTTCAATCAGTACTGGAAGTAATTACCAACCAAACTGCGGTGGCACTGGAGATGCTGGCAAAGCAGCAGACACAGATGAGAGCAGCAATATACCAGAACCGGTTGGCCCTAGATTACCTCCTGGCGGAAGAAGGAGGGGTATGCGGGAAATTCAACCTCTTTAATTGCTGTCTAAACATCGATGATAATGGACAGGCAGTGATGGACATATCAGAAGGAATCCGTAAGTTGGCACATGTTCCCATACAAAAGTGGAATTCGATTATGGGAACCCGATGGTGGGATTCCATCCTCGGAGGAACATGGTGGAGAACAGCGAGACTCGTGTTTCCATGTGCATAGGCTCGGCTGATCTTTATCCCCTGTTGTATCCCTTGTTTTAGGGAACGTATTACAAGGAGTATAAGTCAGATGCAGGCTGTAGTAGTGCCTATGGGAGAGAAAGGGGTAATACAGAAAATAATGATAATGCGACCAGGGAAGGTCCAGGGTCCAGAGAAAGGGGAGATTAGGAGAATGTTACTTCAATTCGAACTGAAGGAGCTTGAAATTGAGGTTTAATCAATAGATGCGTAGCAAAAGAAAAAGGGAGGATTGTGAGGGATAAAGTGATTAAACCCCACTATTGTAAGCGTTCAGGAGAGGATTCTAACTTGTAAAGAGGATTCTAACCGATAGAGGCCAGGGAGAGGATTCTGACACAGCTGTGGATGAAGTTACCAGAACTGTCCTTGAGTAAGGATTTATGACATTGTATAGCGGTAGAAGGGGAGTGATGGACGTGACCCTTATCAGTAGAGATTAGCTTTTAATTCAGATACAAGAGAACGGAGAGAGGTCAGTTGGAGGTGAGCAAACTGGGGCAGGTCATTTACAACTGAGCATGTTTAATGAAATAAATGAATATTACTAACACACCCCTGGTCAAGAAATTGCTCATTACTATGCACATGTATGAACATGCGATGTATGATGTGGGAGGTACTGGGGGGACGTACCTATAGACTGTGCACCTTAGTGCTCTGATTGGAGAGGGCCAGAAGGGGAGGTCAAATGTAGAATTGTGTGTATAAAGGGGCTTTACTTCGGTGTATCTCAACTTGGAGAGGCACCCGACTCTGCAGACTTGCAAATAAAGCATTTCTTGTTTCCATGATTTAGTCTCTGAGTAGTGATTGTGAGCACAACCTATATCTCACAACATGCTGAGTTTTTATTTGCTTGTTAACATGTAGATAACTTATTATTGAATATAGAGTTAGGTATTATCCTATAGCATAATTTTGTATAAACATTTTAGATACTACCTTGGCTGTGGGCTTGGTTTTTGTGGTTGAGCACTTATCATGGTGTTATAGCACCTACTTTGTGTTTAATAGTGATTCATCGACATTAATCACTGATATCTCAATGGACATTTCACAGCAAAATGTCTTGAAGGGGACTAATGCATTAATGATTAATATCTCCAAAGAATGATCAATAAACACCTAGACCTCAATGGAGATCCAATGGTTAATCATTAATATTCCAATTATATGTAGTAATTACATTACAATTAAAACACAAAGTTCTTGTGCAAAAACATCAGGATAAGCACTCAACTAAGAAAACCAAAGCACTAATATACCAAAACTGAATATACCAACTTATGCCAAGCACAACAACTAACTCCATATGCAATAAACAGCTGCCTACATGTTAACAAGCTCATTTAAAAACATCATGTAGCTGAGTATATCATTGGGGTTATAAAATGAGTACCTCCCTTCACCACCCGTGTCTACAAAATAAAGGAAACTGCAGACAATTAACTCACTCTAACAAATGCTAAACACCTGCATCCGTATCTTCCACTTATCCTAGCCCATCATTAAACATGTAACACCACAAATATCAACCTTGCATAAAACCGGGATACACTTACACAGACTACACTTACAAAGAAATGCACACATTGCATGTTATATCTTGCTGTCCCCAACCGACACTATTTCTTCTCTGCCTCTGACATCTGCTTTATGGCCTGACGCAAACTCTGTTCACGAATTCAAAGCTCTCCAAATAGCGACGTAGACTATCTCGCCATGAAACCTCTACAACCCACCTCTACCGGACGTACTCTTGCTCTCCATCCTTGCTCCTTGACTTCTGTTGCCAACTCTATATATCTAAGCTGTTTTCTTTCATAAGCCTCATCCACTAAGTTCTCTATAGACAGTTCTATAAAATAGTAAGATTAAATGAGAACGTACCAGTTTGAAGTTTGATCCTTATTTTATGAGGAGTTATGATGAGGGATTTCATGAAGACCCCGCCAGCACGCATGCGCGACATTCTTCAAAGCAGTGGTGTGGAATCACAGATAACAACAATGACTGAAGATAGTAAGATTAAGCGACACTAATGTACCAGTTGACCTTATGATAGAGGGTTGGGAGCGGATGGCATGAAATCCCTCATCGTAACGCCTCATAAAATAAGGATCAAACTTCAAGTTCTCATTTAATCTTACTATTTTACTTCGGAATCACGTGAGTGACTTCGTGAAGATTTCAAATCTCTGTGATTCCATGCCTTGGACCACGTCCATGCTCTCACACTGCCGCAATTACTGATGGAGGAAGTATGTTAATTGTATTTCAGACTTGAACAAGCTGAAAAATAATAAAGTATTTATTAAATACAAACAATAAACCCCTAACTCGGGGATAAACGTTTTATGGAACGGTACTTAATATTGATTCTGCAAACGTTGCGCGAGTGGCCACAGGCTTGTTATAAAACTGTTGAAAGGTAGTCTCACTGGCCCAGCCCGCGGTTAGCGAGGACATGATCCATGGAAACCTCCATGGTCCTCGCCATGATGTGGATGCAGCCCTGGTAGAATGAGATTTAAAAACGTTAGTATCGATACCTGCTGCACCCAACACCACCCTGAGCCACCTGGAGATAGTCTGCACCGTCACCCGGTGATGAGGGTTCTTGTGACTGATGAACAGACCCTGCTCCATCTTCCTGATGGTGTGTGTGTGACTTTGATATAGTACCGAAGATGGGTGGCTATGCTAGAGTGTAGCATCAGCGGGGTATGCTCGTAATTCCAGTTGCAGCCTGTAGATCCCGGTCCTGTGCTGCTTAAGCAACTCCTCTATAAAGAAGGTTACTTTCTCAGGGATCGAGACCATACTGTCCAATCTCAGTTTCTGCAAAGTCTGGACCCGTTGTGCAGTGGTCAGTGCCATCAACATCACCGCTTTGTAGGTGAGTCTGTCCAGCGGTAACCCCATCATGGGCGACCAGCTCCTGAACAGGGTCAACACACCCCTACATCCCAGGTAATGTTGTATCTGGGTCGAGGAGGGTTTGTATTGAAAATACCCCTCATAAATTTTGACACCAGCTGGTGCGATCCCACTCCTATATTGAGGTAGGACGATAGTGCACCTCCTGGCACTATTTATGGCACTGTAAGCTGAGTCCCTCATCAAAATGAAGGCCCGCGAGAAATTCCAACAAGTTAGGGATCGTGGCAGAGTTGTAGGTTGTCTTCGTCCGACTGCAGTAGGCATTTCTGATGTAGGTTAGGTACTGCTTCCTAGTGGATTTCTCGCACAACGCCATTATGATGTCCATGGTCCTGGATGACAGTCCGAACTCCAGCAGTGGCCTCTTCAGAACCTGCAAGCCAACAGGTTGAGATGACCATGGCACGGATGAACTCCCAGTGTGGGGTTGGTGACCAAATTTGGGCATTTGGTAATTTGTGCCCATGGGACTTTTAGCATATTGAGGACCACCGGGTACCATGGTTGTGTAGGCCAGTCACATATTATTAGATTGCCTGTTGCAGAAACCCAGTTGAATTTTCTGCAAATACCCGACTGATGAGGGCAGAATGGGGGAAATGCATAGAAAAACCATTTCCCCCAATGGAGCGAGAATGCATCCATTGCCACTGCCCCAGGATCTGGTTCCCAAGATACATATGTTTGTATCTGATGGTTCAACCTGGACGCAAAAGGTCGATATCTGGTGTTCCAAATTTAGCTATAATTTTAGCAAATATTGGGGGTTCAACATCCACTCGATGTTGTCATGGAATACTCGTGACCTGGTGTCCGCCACTGTATTGAGCTTACCTGGAAGGTAAGTAGCTGATATCCAAATATATATTTAAATACACCAGAGCCCAAATTGTATTGCCAATTCATCACAAGATATTGACTTGATACCACCCATTGTTTAAATATGCCACCACAGTGGTATTATCTATTTGAAGACGGACATGCGTATGATGTAAGTTCGTGCAGTAGCCCGCAGCCCTTGAAAATGCTCCCGCATTTCCAATAGTATATACCTTGTGACTGAAGAAGGGTAGATTTGTGCGAATCCCATCTGCCGCCACAACTAGGTGTCGGTAGCTCCCCAGCCTTGGGCGCTTGCGTCGGTTTGTAACACGACTGATGGGTTAGATATAATGATGGAATTAAAACAATCAGTAATATTGCGAACCCACCATTGTAGCTCAATTTGTGCCTTGATCGGCAGCTGCATAGGTCTGTCAAAATGTCCAGCTTTGCTTTTAATGCTGAAATTTTTGCTCTTTGCAAGTTTTGATAATGTAATGGGCCAAATTGTGCAGCGGAAATGTAGTTACAAGTTTCCCAATTAACCTTAGCAGCGTGTCTGATAGTCGGTAACCTGGCGCAAGCAAGGCTGTTACAGCCTCTATTATATCTATTGCTTTGCTGGCTGAGATAGAGACAATCATATGAATGGTGTTAATCGTGAATCCCAGATAGTCCATAACCACAGATGGGTTGAACTTAGATTGTCTGGATGGATAACAAACCCTAGTTTCTCGAATAACGTTTTGGTAGCTGTTAACTTGCTAGTTCAGCTAGTTCAAGAGTTTTCCCCACAATTAAGATATCATCTAAATATGCCATAACTATGTGATTGTGTTGTCTAAGGGATGCCAATATTGGTTTTAAGATTTTTGTAAATAACCTAGGGGCTGTGGTTAAGTCCATTGGGTAGGGCTTTTTATTGCCACAGTTGCCCCATCCAGACAAATTTTTAAGAATTTCCGGTGATGTTCATTTATAGGTACTGAATAGTATCATCTTTTAAATCGATGTAGGCCAAAAAGTACCCTCGGAAATCAGCTGTTTAGTCGTTTCAAATGTCTCCATTTTGAAATGGGTATATTGTACAAAGGTATTCAAATGGGTTAGATCAATGATAATTTGACATCCACCATCTTTTTTGGTTTTGGTAAAGATGTTAGACACAAACTCAAGAGGTTCATGTGTCATTTTTTTCTATTACCCCCTTGGCATATAGCCTTAATATTTCTACTTGTCTTCCTCTTTCTCTTTTTGAGAGAGTGCAAATTTCCGGTCAGGTACATTTGAGTTGGGGGAAGATGCCCATTTATGAATTCAATCTCATTAACCCTGAAAAACGTTGTAAATAAAGTATCTGAAGTTATAGCACCACCATGCATCCCAGAATGCACTCACCTCCCTCCTACTTGTGAGGTTATTGCATGCAGCACTCTCAAGAGAACTAGACCCCCTTACTCCATGGTTACCTGCGGGGCTTGGAGTAGCAGAGGCTTTGCACAACCCTGCAAATTTTGGGTTAAGTGTGGGCCGGATGGAGCTTTTCCTGAAACAGTTGATCTCATATTGTGTATTACACAATAGAGCCAGAGCATCTTGTTGCTCCTCTGTCATTTCTGTCCCGTCCAGGGTTCTGGCAAATGCCGCAATGTCTGATGTCAACAGCTTGAGGATCTTCTGAATTTTCAGCTCCTGGGCCCTGATCCCGGGGCTAATGCACCCCCAGATGGGCGTGTTGACCGTTGGGACATTCAGTGATACACAATTACCTGGGGCTTTGTATTTTTCCATAGCCTCCGTCAACACCTATTCCTGTAGCTGGCGGGTAGTGAGGTCATTTATGCTCGCCGCTAGTTTGGCCTGTAGCGGTTTCCCTGAATGCCCTGACTTGGCAAATTTGGACACTACCTACAGTAGTTCTTCCTCCGGGATTTCTGGTTCTGCTGGTTCCTGTGCCAACCCCTCTTCAAAGTCAGCTACCCGCTGACTCCTGGCGCTGCCCACGGATGAGGGAGAAATACTCGGTGGACCTGCAGTATGGCTCCTAGATCGCAGGGACCCCATTCTTGATGTTCCAAGTCCCGCTCGAGCAGCTGCTCCATCATACGCTCCATCGGGTCATGCGACCGCCGCCGCTATCTGCGGACGGCAAGTCGACTTCCCAGGTACTCCAGAACAACGGGGTTCTGCCAACGGATCGACACCTCGTCGAGAGTGATGTCTAGGGTACGTTTGGCAGGTAGTCCGCTGCTCTGGCCGCTCCTGCGGGGGCTACACAACTCCTGCGCGCGGTACATGCCGCTGTCCGCCGTTCTTCCGGACACTGTAGTGGTCGCCTGTTGGTATACGGAAGCGTGAGACGAGTCGGTGCGCGGCCGCCGCAGCGGGGCTCCCCGACACATCCGCGCGCGGCATACAGCCTGTCCCGGTTTATGGCAGTATGTCTCTGCCTGCCGCCTCAGCGGGGCCACACTACCGAAATTACACTGGCCACTCGCCCTGCACTCTGGCAGCATCCGACCCGTGGTGAGCAGTAACCTCCGCTCCCTGCGGGGCTCCACTTCCCAGCAGGTCCATCAACCGGTCCGCGATTCTGTCAGGACCCTCTCGGGAGGCCACGTTGCCGGCCGCTGCAAGCGGCTTGGCTCGACCTGGGGATGCGTCTCTCCCTGTCCGCTTCTTGGAACCCTGTATCACAGGGGAAACACGACGTGCCGCTGTTTGGTGAGGCAGCGAATATGCGCACCATTGCCGCGCTAAGCCTTTGCTGTTTGGCGATAGCGGCAGGGAGTCTGGGTCTGTATAACCCCTGCATCCTGCGCGGTGCTCCGACAACATGCCACCTCTTCCCTCTGTGTGGAGGAGTGGGCCTGTCAACTGCGCACAGGGTTCCAATTCTGCGGGACTTTGCCGGCCGCGGGGGGTTGCTGCCCGGTGTTGCGGGCAGCTCTTGAGGATGGCGGGTCCGCTGAACTTCCCTCCAAAGTTCCCGCGCCCTCGTGCCCTTGGAGGCTTTCGCCTTCCCTTTTTCGACTACCATGTTTCCTGTAAGTAGATAATTTCTCACAGGTAACATACCAGTCAATGTTGTTAAAACTTAACCTTGAAGCCTCTTTTGAAGGTTGCCATTGGGGGGAAGCGCACCCACCCCTCCAGCTGTGTCGACTGCAAATGCGAGCAAAACGATTCGTGGGCTGGCGGGGTCTTCACAAAGTCACTCACGTGACCTTTTTCCGAAGTTAAAATATACACTATTCTGCTGTATAAATGACCATAACACTATAGTCTGTCTCATTCATACTATTATTTGCTGCGGCACAACATGCTTCCCACCCAAATCTACCGCTATCTCCAATCATCCATGGCTCCCACTGGTCTAAAAACGCCTAACTCTTACCTGTCTGAAAAACTTCTCTCCATTACCATTCTCTCCCGCTCACACAATTGATATCGCTACACTCTCAGTCTGATGCCGACTGAATTCACCTGTGCTTACCTCCTTCAATTTGCCGCTATCACGTCAAGCCTGGTTCTGCCACGTGTATACCGTCCTGAGAAAGGACTGGTCCTACTCAGACAAAAAGCCTAAACGTTGCCACCTCTGAATACAGAGAGACCGCCGGGCCGCCACCTATACCATTGTGTGAGGTTATGTGGTGAAGACTAGCACATCATTAAATGAGCCCTTGTAAGGAAACGGCACATGACTGCCTCCATCGGCACCACAGGTCCCATTCCAGCCCTAAACATCTCTTGTCTGCACTTTTCCCTGTTCATCCACTGTCCTGCTTAACCTGAGTTTTGCCCTTATATGTATCACTGCTTTCTGACGACGTACTGCTCTCAACCAATTTCCTCCTCTCTGTTGGGCATGCATTACTCCACATGGTTCGTTTGTCCTGCCTTCGATAGGAAGCCTTTCCTTGCTGCACCTTACATCAATGTCTGTGCCTCAGAACTGCTTGTACTGCCTGCTTGAGTTCCCTTCCTCGACTGAGGGAAGAACAAAAGATCAAAAGAAGGACTTGAACTTTATTTCGCCATCCATCACTGAGAGGAAGGTGTAGGAATGGAGATTGTCCACTGTGGTGGATGTTCATCGTTAAATGTTGGGTTTTTTTGTGATCTGTTGCTTTTAACTTGTATTACTGACTGAATGATTTCCCCTGTATGTTGCAAAACCATACTTGTCGTATAAAGGTGTGATCTGACTACCTCCTCCCCCTAGCTACACTTGGCACCATATACTAACTAGCGTTTATCCTTGCAACTAGGGTGATAGTTGCAACTCTTAACCTCTCCTTCAGCACTGTAAACACTCCTGTAGGCTAGGACATGGCAATGGAGAATACCTTTCTCATTTAGAACTGTTACAAGAAAAACACATGTAATGCTTGGTGTTTACAGGATAAGCAATGTTTCGGGTCGGATATCTTTCTTTCACTGACTATGTGACCTGTAGTGATGCCGCCTAACCCAAGAGTTGAGACAGCATGTTGTATCTTATATATTTAGTAGACCTGTTGGGTCCAGCTTCACACGGGAGGGCTGGTTCCCCAATCGCAATATTCCACCTCTCCCACATTCCACAGGTTATGTGGGGGGGGTTAATTGGTTGAAAATGTAAACCATTTCCCTAGTGTGGTAGGGTTAGCGTTAGGATAGCGTTAAGTGCGGGGATCACTGGTCGGCGCGGACCCAGTGGGAGACGAAGTGGCCTGTTTCCGCTCTGTATCTCTAAATCTCTATAAACTAATAAACTAAAGCCTCTACTTCCTCAGAATATAAGGAATTTAGCTTGTCTCAAATGAGTTTACCGATTTCTAGAGACTGCTCCTCAAAGATTCCTACAAGGATGCATGAAGAATTTAGTAGTTATGGACACTCCGTTACATTAAAGGAAGGGGCCCCACCAGTGTCGCCAGCTGTAGAAGTTTTGCTTGCCTTAAGTAAGTGTAGTCTGTGTAGTGTATCCTGTTTTATGCAAGGGTGATATTTGTGTGTTACAGTTATAGAGACCCAGGGTTCGGTCCTGACTGCGGGTTCTGTCTTACAGAGGTTTCTACTTCCCCCCGTGACGTGATGTCGGGTTTTCGCCGAAGTTTGCTCAGTTTCCTCCCCATTTCCAAAGGTTTGGCATATTTGTAAGTTTTTTTGGACCTCTGTAAATTGTCCCTTGATGGAGGATAGAAAGGATAGTGAATGAGTGTTCGATGGTCAATGTGCACTTGGGCCAAGGAACCCTGTTTCCCACAGACATTAATCTATAGACCCTGCTATTCTCTCACCATTGACATTATTTACACCTCCATTTGGGCTTTGTTTTATTTTTACACTGTCCTTTCTCCCACATCGCAAAGAGTGACACAGTGCGCTGAATGGCAGCTTCCTCAGGAAAGCTGCGCAGATTGACCATTCATATAGATAACATAGCGAATAGGTGCAGGAGAGGAGCCATTCGGCCCTTCGAGCATGCACCGCCATTCAATATGATCATGGCTGATCATCCAACTCAGTATCCTGTACCTGCCTTCTATCCATACCCCCTGATCCCTTTAGCCACAAGGGCCACATATAACTCCCTCTTAAATATAGCAATGAACTGGCCTCAACTACCTTTCCTGTGGCAGATAATTCCAGAGAGACGCACCACTCTCTGTGTAAAAAATGTTTACCTCATCTCGGTCCCAAAGGGAATTCCCCCTTATCCTTGGACTGTGACCCCTTGTTCTGGACCTCCCCAACATCGGGAACAATCTTCCTGCATCTAGCCTATCCAACCCCTTAAGAATTTTGTAAGTTTCTATAAGATCCCCTCAGTCTTCTAAATTCTAGCGAGTACAAGCAAGTCTATCCAGTCTTTCCTCATATGAAAAGTCCTGACATCCCAGGAATCAGTCTGGTGAACCTTCTCTGTACCCTCTCTAGGCAAGAATGTATTTTCTCAGATTTGGAGACCAAACTGTACGCAATACTATAGGTGTTAGTCTCACCAAAACCCTGTACAACTGCAGTATAACCTCCCTGCTCCTATACTCAAATCCCTTTTTGCTATGAATGCTAACATACCATATTTGGCTTTCTTTTCACTGCCTGCACCTGCATGCCTACTTTTCAAATGATTGGTTGTTTACCATGACACCCAGGTCTCGTTGCCATTCTCCCCTTTTTTCCTAATTTGCCACCATTAAGATAATATGTACTAACCCTCCGTGTTTTTTGCACCACAAGTGGATTATAACCTCACACTTTTTAAACCACATTATCCTGCATTCTGCCAATCATTTGCCCCCACTCACCCAGCCTAATCCCAAGACCTCATTGCATCTTGCATCTTCCTCCTAGCATCCTCCTCTCTCATCACACCTACTGAATACACCCAGCTTAAGTGCAATCCCGCAAAACATGCAGTCAATTCTTCCTCGTCCAAACTTTAAAATATATTTTGTAAATCTGGGGTCCAGCACTGAACCTTGCGGTGCCCCACTAGTCACTAGCCTCCATTTCCTGTGAAAAGGACCCGTTTACTACTCCTACCTTTGCTTCCTGTCTGCCAGCCAGTTGTCTATCCCACAATTCAATACTGAACCCCCATTTTTTTATACTGTGTGCTTTAAGTGCAACAAGTCTTCATAACCCGGTCGGTCATTCCCTCTTCTCCTCTCTCCTACTGGAGAGGTGCATCCACCCCAAGGCCCCCCATGGGCAGCTCTCGCCTCACTCAAAATATACCCAGACTCTGTAGCCAGACACAATTCCAATACATGAATTACCACCACTGTCGACGAAGTAACCGATTGAATGAGGAGTAGAGGCTGCGAGTAGATCGACTTGTGATTTGAAATGGTCACCAGGAAGACTTCATGAACTTTCTACAAGATGTACAGTAGTAGTAAGAAATCTTCCTGTTTAGGCATCACGGTTCGGGACACTCGATGCGCCCAAGAACGAAGTGATTAAAAAAATGTAGGACTACACTGCGCCGATTCCATCTTGGGTATGACCCTCCCCCTTTGAAGTAGGATTTAGAAGGCGTGTGTCTCACAAAAGTCAGTTCGGCAACATCATCAAGGACCCACACCAACCTGTAAAGCTCTCATTTCACTCCTGCCAAAGGAAGAAGGCATAGTAGACCGTAAATTGTAATGCCCAGGTCAGGAACATGCTTCTTACTTTGCCATACAGTCTTAACAGGTATTGAACATTACAAACTCCCAACCAAAACTCCGAACAATGAACAGTCTTGGGTTTGCTCACGAGACTTTGGGGCTCTTTTTTCAATGTTTTACTCTCAATATTTTCTCCTACAACAACCGTAAAAAAAGTGAAGTGCTGAATGGCAAGCTTCTTGGTTATAAGAACATTGATTTTTTGTCTAACTTACGTGAGCCACTGCATTCCAAACCCGTCCCATAAAGTGTTTTGACCCAGCCCATATTATGGCACTCTGTGTAGAAGACTTGACCATATAATAACATTGCCTTGATATGTATGTAGAAGGTGAAGGAAAATCATCATAGTATTGATGGTCATCATATAAGAGCATCAAAGTATCAGACTAGGCCATTGTGCAAGAACTGTGGATGGCAAATCAATGGGCAAAAGCCCCGCTGAGAAGATTTCTCTCGCTCTTTTGTGAACACCTCGAGTCACCAGCACCTTGCAGTTTCCATTCTTTAAAAAAAATATATTGAATCATAAATTGCTGGGCAGTGTCCCCGCGGTCGATGGCCTAAATGGAGCCCCTTGAGATGGGCGCATTTTAACGAGTGGTGCATTCCTAGCAAATAGTAGTGAATGCCAGACTACAATCCATGACTGCAACACTGTTAGTTGGAGCTTGCAATGTCTTCTCCCGTGACCATGTGGATATTTCCCCGCTATATTTTTTGCTGCTCCTGCTCACCAAGTACAGGCCTGGTTTTGTGGATAATTAGCCATTGTAAATGATACTTTTGTGTAGGATGGAAGTGGAAGTACCCTGCCCACTCTTCAAACCGTTTTTCATCACCATCGGTATGGACCACAAAAAAGCTGAGTCACTCAGTCCGCATCTGACAGATCTCTGGAGCGAGGACATTTCTGAAAAATGTGTCGACCCAAAAACTGTCATCCCATTCCATCTCTCCAGAGAGAGAAAGTTGCTTGCTGCCTGTCCCTGCTGAGAGATAACTCACAGCATTTATGTGTCTATCTTCAGTTTTAAAACCAGCATCTCAGTTACCTTCCATACAAATTTCACATCTAGTAACTCAGTTATTCCCTTGTAGTTCCTTCCTTATTCCCACTCCGCACCTTCCTCTCTCCCTCCTCCTTCGCCCTTACCCCTTTCCCCAACCTTAATCCGTAAGCCTGTGCACTACTTTGTTTGACATACAAGGCACTCCCCCCCCTTGTCTTTCTTCCCCTTTCTTTGCTTTACAGCCTTGAACTTAGACCCCCCCCCCCCCCCCCCCCCCCCCCCCCCCCCCCCCCCCGGAGAAGCACACACCCAATGCTGCCTAGTGCTGGTCTCCCAACATGTTGCTGGGTGTTTGTTGATTTCTGTGCATAATCCAGGGATGCAACTCAGCTCTCCCCCATCACCACCACATCTACCAGGTTAGACATTTTACAGAATAGGGAGGACCTATTTCGGCAATGTTGGGCAGAATTGTACGGTAGATTAATCAATTCCACAACTCTCGGTCCATTATCCAGCAGCTCTTCAAATGTTCTTGGTATTCATTCCCACAATGCACACCCAACTACTCCACTCCATTGTCAATACTGTTGGCAAATCACCATTGTATTCTCAACATCCCCTCGACAGTGGCTCGATTTTATGTCTGCTATACCCTCCCTCAACTTTCCTCCCACCACCACTGGCCTCTAGTCTGCTCTCTGACACCCGTTCTCCACCCCCTGATCATGTACCACACTTGAAATAGCATCTCTTAATTTTGTTCCTTGGTGTTCATCTTGGCCTCATATGCAATGGAAAAATGCCCTGGAAGGTGGTATGCAATATTGGTGCATACATCTGCATTATATTGGTTTAATGCACCTTTTTGGGTGCCATGACCTTTCTATAGCAGATTAATTCATCATTATCCACTGCTTTTTGTGGAAAATGCTATGATTTCTACTTAACAACATTGACAGCACTTCACTGGCTGAACAGTGCTTTGGGACGTTGAAAACTGCTTTATAAAATGCAAATATTTCTTTTGTTGTATCAGGTTCTCACTCTTCACTATCTTAACGGAACTGGAGGCCTGACCATAGCCTGATCAAATTCATTCCCACAAGTCATCACTTTGTCACCTAGGCAACCCTGCACATGAACTGCAGCATGCCTTTCCCTCATTCATTGCATCTATCTGCAGGCCAGACATGTCCTTCTGTGCATTTTCCTTACATCACCTGATCAAAAAGGTCAAAAATGAATGCATTAGATTTTTAATAGTGTGACAGGAGTCAGTCATCTCATAACACCTGTGAGCTAATTTACATGTAACGGGTAATTACGCCAAAATGTGTTTTTTGCAGTTTGCTTAATATATGTTACTGTAAAAAAGCATGATTTTTAATAAATATTTAGGCAGCTGAGTAATTGCAAATTCAAAATTCAAAATGCACCACATATTTTTTTTTTTTTAGCAGAGATCGCTTAGAAAGTGCTTTCATGATGATGAACAAGAGCAGTTAATTATTCGAACCAGTTTGCCAAAAAAAGAATCAAATTCAAAAGTGGTAGAATTATTTTGGAGTGTTATTTCACTCAATTGGCAAATCTCCTGGGATGATTCTTGATGGCAAAGCAGTACAACAGTATGACCAAGTGTGGCACCAAGGGGAAATCAAGTGGTGGGAATCATAGTTGACATAAAGGAAGACGATTGTGATTATTAGAAATTAATCACCCGACCCCCCATTCATTTATGCATGAGTTCCTCAGGTCCGTATCGTCAACGTCCTTCCTTCCAATTGCACAATATTCAATATTCAATTCCATTCACAATTTATCAGAAAATGAAGCAGTACATGTATGCCTGCAGCAAGACCTAGACAATATTCTGCGGTACGTGACTCTCCTCTGAATACCCGAAACCTGTGCTGGAATGTTCTCCACCAGTCTGGATGAATGCACCTCCATCAACAATCAAGGTGCTCAACGCCATGCAAGACAAATCAACCCTCTTGATTTACTTCCTGCCAGCCACATTAAACATGTATCCCCTCGACCACACTGCCTACACTGTGTACCATCTGGAAATTGCACTGCATTTACATACTCAGGTCACTTTGAAAGTGCCACCCAAGCTTGCAGCCTGCAATCTTTACCACCAAGAAGGACGACAGCTCCCAGCACACCAGGAACAACACCAAACAGCATGATGTTCTCCTCCATAGCCCCCGATCCTGACTTTTACTGATCCTTCATCATCATTGGGACTAAATCCTGGAACTTGTTCCCCATCAGCACTCAGTGAAAGGTCTGGATAGAGTGAATGTGGAGAGGATGTTTCCACTCGTGGGGGAGTCTAGGACTAGAGGCTAAAGCCTCAGAATAAAAGGACGTCCCTTTAGAAAGGAGAGCGAAGAGGAATATCTTTAGTCAGAGGGCGGTGAATCTGTGGAATTCATTGTCACAGATGGATGTGGAGGCCACGTCAATGGATATTTTTAAGGTGGAGATTGACAGATTCTTGATTAGTAAGGGGTAATGGGGAGAAGGCGGGAGAATAGGGTTGAGAGGGAAAGTTAGATCAGCCATGATTGAATGGCGGAGTGAATCTATTGGGCCGAATGCTCCTAAAACTTAGGAACTTCACCAGAAGCACTACAGCCGTTGAAGCAGGTGGCCTACCACCACTTCCTCAAGGATGAACAACAAATAAATGATATCCTCAGTGAAGCCCAAATCTTATAAGTGCATATACAGTAACATTTAAAAAATACACAATTAATATGATAGAGTATATTGGATTCTGCAATGCATAATTGTAGAGATTTTCAAAGTGGTCATACAAACAAGTAATGTCCATGTTACCCATGTACTAACAGCCGGGTGGTTGCAGCCAGACCTCGGGTTGGCCTTCATTCATCATAATCTAAAAACTCTCCAAGTGGAGTTTGTTGTCAGCAGTTCATCGAACCGGCTGGGTGGAAATAATTTAAAAGACATAATCAGAACTGGAATCATATTTTTTTCCCTGAGGTCCCATTTTAACTGGGCAGCAGGGTGGGCAGGAGCAACGGTAGAGTTGCTGCCTTACAGCCCTTGCAGCACCAGAGACGTGGGTTTGATCCCGGCTACAGATGCTGTCTGTACGGAGTTTGCACGTTCTCCCCGTCACCATGTGGGTTTTCTCCGAGATCTTCAGTTTCCTCCCACACTTCAAAGACGTTCAGGTTTGTAGGTACATTGGCTTGGGTATGTATACTCGGTATAGGTGTAAACTGTCCCCTAGTGTGTGTAGGATAGTGTTAATATGTGGGAATCAGCGCTGACTTGGTGGGCCTAAGGGTCTGTTTCCACCCTGTATCTCTAAACCAAACGAAACTGTAATGTGACGGTCTTATCCAGTTCTGATAACCAAAATCTTTATTAAAACAATATATCAATGACGAGTTTAAAATATGATGTCTTATTAGTGCAGAAAGATGCAGAGGTTATGGATAGATGTAATATCTTCCACTTTACAGAGCTTTTAAAGATGCATACATATATTTGTTCTTTGTTCTAAAATTCTTTATTTTCAGTCATCCATCATATATTTTTGCTGCATTTTCATTTATTATGATGGTGACAAGATATAACAAGAGTTTTAGTGACCCGGATTATCCTGCAGCCTCAGGAGAACACGTGCGACAGTTAAACATGGAAACATCAGAGCTGCAAGCCACAATTCCTAGCTCCCCACAGGCAATGTGCGAAGCCGGAGCTCACGAATAGACACAGCATTGATTCAACAAGAGGGCATGAGGTTGAGTATTCACTCACTAATTGCACTTTAAATGATCAGAAAGGTCGAGGTGCCACAGTCAGGTGCAATTAAATTGTAATTTTATGGAAATTAACAATTTCACATCAGACTTTATCCCCTCGCTCACACTGGCTTTCTCTAATACCTCTTTTACACACTCTCTCTCTCTCTCTCTGCCCCTCTCTACCTCACAGTTTCTCTCCCTCTCACGCACACGCATTGACTCTCTTACACTCACTCTGTCCCTCTTGCACACTCTTTCCCTCTCCAACTGACTTTCAAACTTTTGTCTCTATTTCATGAACCTCTTTATCACTGAACTAAATCTCTTTCACTCTCTTGCTTAGATTCTTTATCACAGACCGACTCTCCCTCATCTCTCGGGCTGAGTTTCTCTCACTCTGTCCCTCTCTATTCATCACACGCACTAATTATCTTCCACATGATATTTACATTTGGTTTACAAGAATGATCCCAGGAGTGAGTAGGTTAGCTTATGATGAGCGTTTGTGGGCACTGAGCCTGTTGTTTTAGGAAGGAGATGAAGAGGTCAACAAACACCAGACACCTTACCCCGAGGCGTTTACCACTATAGCTGGGGACTTCAATGAAGCAAACCTCAAGAAATCTCTCCCTAACTTCCACCAACATGTCTCCTGCTGTACCAGAGGACAAAACGCCCTCGACCACTGCTACACCACCATCAAGGATGCCTATCGCTCTATCCCTCGCCCTCACTTAGGTAAATCCGACCATACCGCGGTGCTGCTTCTTCCTGTCAACAGGTAGCAATTAAAGAGCGCACAGAGGTGAGGACAGTACAGAGCTGGTCGGGGGGGTGGGGGGCAGAGGAACAACTCCAGGACTGTTGGAGTCTGTAGACTGGGCAATGTTCAGGGACTTGGCAACGGACCTGAATGTATACGCCACAGTCATAAAGAAATGTGTGGAGGACTACATCCCAACAAAAACCTTCCAAGTGTTTCCCAATCAGAAGCCTTGGATGAACTATGAGATCCGCAGTCTTCTGAAGTCCAGACACCGGGCATTCATGTCTGAAGATACCAAGGACTACAAGAAGTCCAGATACGACCTTAGTAAGGACATCAAAAAGGCCAAAAGAGACTTTTACTCCAAGCTGGAGGATGAGACGGATGTTCGGCAGTTGTGATGGGGCCTGAATGTAATCACCTCCTACGAGGCGAAATCCAGAGGCAGCACACATGTCAGCGATACATCACTCCCTGACGAGCTCCGTGCGTTTTACGCACGCTTTGATAGGGAGAACACTGATGTGCCTTCTCAAGCCCCCATTCGCTGTGATGGTATTTCAGTCTCAGTCACAGAGGTTGAACATCACCACTGATGGCATACCAGGTCGTATTCTAAAAACCTGTGCGGACCAACTGGCTGGAGTTGTTATGGACATTTTCAACCTCTCACTTCTGAGGTCTGAGGTTCCCACCTGCTTTAAAAGGGCATCAATTATACCAGTGCCCAAGAAGAGCAAGGTGACGTGCCTCAATGACTGTCGACCTGTGGCACTAACGTCGGTGGTGATGAAGTGCTTTGAGAGATTGATCATGGTGCAAATCAACTCCGCTCTGGACCACTTGAACAACAAAAACTCATATGTCAGGCTGCTATTCATTGACTACAGCTCGGCATTTAATACAATCATCCCCTCCAAGCTGGTTACCAAACTCGCAGAACTGGGTCTCTGCGCATCTCTCTGTAATTGGATCCTCGACTTCCTCATTCACAGACCACAGTCTGTCCGTATTGGTGGAAATGTGTCAGCCTCGATAACTATCAGCATGGGAGCACCTCAAGGCTGTGTGCTCAGCCCCCTGCTGTACTCACTCTATACTCATGACTGCGTAGCCGGTCATAGTGCGAACTCCATCATCAAGTTCGCTGACAACACCACTATTGCGGGACTTATCACGGATGGAGTTGAGTCAGAGTATAAAAGTGAGATCGACCGTTTGACCAAATGGTGCCAGCACAATAACCTGGCTCTCAACACCAGCAAAACCAAGGAACTGATTGTGGACTTTGGAAGAGGTAGGATGGGGACCCATAGTTCCATTTATATCAACGTCGATGGTGGAGAGGGTCAAGAGCTTCAAATTCCTGGGCGTGCATATCTCTGAAGATCTCTCCTGGTCCGAGAACACTGATGCAATTATAAAGAAAGCACATCAGCGCCTCTACTTCCTGAGAAGATTACGGAGAGTCGGTATGTCAAGGAGGACTCTCTCGAACTTCTACAGGTGCACAGTAGAGAGCATGCTGACCAGTTGCATCATGGCTTGGTTCGGCAGCTTGAGCGCCCAGGAGCGGAAAATAGTGCAAAAAGTAGTAAACACTGCCCAGTCCATCATCAGCTCTGACCTCCCTACCATCATATATATATATATATACTATATTCTGTTGTGCTGAAGCAAAGCAAGAATGTCATTGTCCTATCCTGGACACATGACAATAAACTCTCTTGAATCTTGAATCTTGGGAAATGTCTTCAGTCAGAGACTGGTGGATCTGTGGAATTCTTTGTCACAGAAGGCTGTGGAGGCCGAGTGAGTGGATATTTTTAAGGCAGAGATAGATAGCTTCTTGATTAGTACAGGTGTCAGAGGTTATGGGGAGAAGGCAGGAGAATGGGGTGAGGAGAGACAGATCAGCCATGATTGAATGGCAGAGGAGACTTGATGGGCCAAATGGCCTAATTGTTCTCCTATTACATGACATGATATCATTGTTCTTTGATACACAATACCATCTCACACATGCTGCTCCATCTCACAAAATTGATCCTATCTTGCTCACAATGTGTGCGGCAAGTAAGGATGTGACTATACCCAGATTAAAAAGGTTAACTGATTGTACAGTAAAAGCAGTTTTATGGTCAGTCACAAAAAATAACCCTAGTTAATATCGCAGCAGGCCATGAGGAACCAAGGGCTCCGTAATGAACCACTAATGAAAACAATCCATCTGGATCCAACGAGATTAAGATTCAACAGCACATCAAGATCGAACAAGAACAAGATCCAACAACACATAAGTAACAACTAATGTGGAACTGTCCCTGACAGCATTTGGAATTGTTCAAGGTCTCAGTTGTTCAAATTTATTTTCCAGTATCCCAGAAACCAGGATTTTTCCCATAAAAAAAAAATGTTAACATGATAATGTCCGGTCATCAAACATCCCGACAACTCTTTAATGACAATAGACTTGTTCACTGACTTGGCCAAATCATGGATCTTAAATAAACAACATGGATGTAGATTGTGTGCGGAAAAATATATAGGGCCAACCAATGCATTTTATGACGGGACATAAACGTATGTTTGGAGTTTATTACAATTTTAACCTAATGCAAGGCTGACATATAAACAAAGAAACACTGTTCAGTCTCGATTCTTGCATGTTCAAGCCAGGTGGTCTGGAAACTGAACAAGCAGTGTTTTCAGCCTGTGGCTTTGGGAATGGTGTGAAGTGTTTCCTGTATTTTAGATTGTCCATACATCAGAAGCACACAGAAATCCCGTGTCAGTGGTGGAAATCGAATGAGTTTCCTCCCAAACTATGGACCCGCTTGTCCCATCGAGCAGGCTGCGCTACTGTAGATGATATGTGTGTACACCTTTAATTGATAGTAATGATGTCCATGCTAACCACTCCCCCACCAGTTAGTATAATTGTAACCCACACGCCCCTAGCTCTCTCTCTAGTGTTCGTGACAGACAACGTACGGCCAGGGCTATGTATAATGTATGCTTAATAAAGTAGTGAAGACTTTAAGGTGTCTGTGTACCTTCTCTACATGGCGTCAGAAGTGCTTCTTTCTGCGTCTCCAGTCTATCGCGTTTTATTTTCTTAGTCCCAGTACCCCCTCCCTGTGCCATGATGGCTTCTGCCTGTCGTAAACCTGACATCCTAGTCTTTGATGCAGACATCACTCATCGCTGGAGTGTGTTCCGACGGGACTTTGAGCATTATGTTACAATCGCTCACCCTGCTGTGGCCCCCCCTGTCAAGGCTTTCCTGCTGCTTAACCTGGCTGGTCCAGAAGCGCTCGAGCGTTCGGAGACGTTCGTCTATGGACATGGTGAGAGTATCCAGGACCCCGATTGCCTGCTTGCTAATTTTACGGCGCTGTGTGACCTTCCCACTAACCACATCTTAGAGCGTTTCAAACTGTTCTCCAGACGCCAGAACCCTGGGGAATCTATTGACAATTTTGTGGCCACGCTGCGCCAGCTGGCTCGCCGATGTAACCTGCATGTCCTGACCCCCGATACTTTGACCCGTGACATTTTAGTCTTTGGTCTGCGGGATGATAAGCTGCGCTCTGAGCTGCTGCATAAGCCTGATCTGACATTTGATGAGGCGCTGCATGCCTCTCGTTTAGCTGAGGCTGTCTCCTCCGCATGCCGTTTGGGATCAACTCTGCCAGTGAGGTGTTCCAAAGGACCATGGAACAACTGTTTGCTGGACTTCCGTGTGCCATCATTGTCGACGACATCCTGGTTTATGGGAAGAATGTCGCTGAGCACGACCACCACCTTCGCCAGGTGCTGCAGCGGGCCCGGGAGGTCAACCTGAAGCTCAACCCGAAGAAGTGTCGATTCCGGGTCCCTGAGGTCACCTACGTGGGGCATGTTTTCACGGCATCGGGGCTGAAGCCCGACCCGCAGAAGACGGCCGCAATATCCGAGATGCCTGCACCTGCTGACGTGCCTGGCCTGCAGCGCTTCTTGGGCATGGTCAACTACCTGGGAAAGTTCATCCCCGACCTGAGTGAACTGAGTGCCCCTCTGAGGGATTTGGTGAAAAAGGACACTGCCTGGGCCTGGTTCCCGTAACACCAGCGTGCACTTGACACCCTCAAATCTAAGCTGATCAGCATGCCAACGCTGAAGTACTTCGACCTCCAGCGCCCCATCGTTCGCACGTGTGATGCATCAAAGTTTGGCCTTGGGGCCGCCTGCCTGCAGATCCATGACGGGGTGCAACTGCCTGTGTCCTACGCATCCCGCACAATGACGACCGCTGAACAACACTATGCCCAGATTGAGAAAGAACTGCTGGCGGTTGTCTTTGCCTGCTCCAAATTCAAAGACTATATCCTGGGCAACTGCTTCACTGTCGAGACGGACCACCAGCCTCTGGTCACCATCCTCAACAAGCCGATACACCTGGCATCCTCCCGGCTCCAGAGCATGATGCTCCAGCTATCATGCGGGGGCCTCTCTCATCCACAACCCAGCATCCGTACGAGACGTCCGATCTGATAGTCCTGGGCGTGAACTTCGTGCCCTCCGGTCAGTTGAAGTCCCTGGCCGAGCACACGGCAGCAGACGCTTCGCTACAGCAGCTGGCCGCCATCATCAGGCAGGGTTGGCCAGACCGCCGTTCTTCCCTGCCGGCCGCAGCGGTGCCTTACTTCTTGGTTCGTGACGAGTTGGTGCTGCGTGATGGTGTGATTGTGAAAGGGCACAAGGTGGTGGTGCCCGAAGCACTACGAGAACAATACTTCGAAACCGCTCATCGTGGCCATCCCGGGGCCGAGGCGACCCTTTCTGTCGCTCAGAGCCAGTTTTTCTGGCCTGACATGCCTCGCTACTTCCGGGATAGGGTCTCCGCGTGCCCTACCTGCAACAGCCTCGCTCCACAGCAACAGCGGCAGCCGCTCCTGCAGCAGCCAGCTGCTGACCCGCCATGGTCTGCGCTAGCAACCGACATCTTCGAGTGGCACGGAAAGCACTTCCTGGTGCTTGTTGACTCTTACTCCAGCTGGTTTGAAGTTGACCAGCTCCACTCCCTCTCTTTCTTCCTGCTAGACGGTAAATGTGACCCCCTGCTCGGCGTGGAGGCCTGCCAGGACCTCGGATTGGTGAGCTTCCACAGTGATGTCCACCTGGTAGAGGCACCCCTGAACCCGCTGGCCGAATTCCCGGACCGGTTTGACTCGAAGCTGGGGAAGTTGCCCTGCAGCTACAGGATTGCCCTCAATCCCGACATCACACCGGTCCATTACGGCGATTACGTGTGATCCTGTATCCCTGTGCTTTACTGTTTGCACTCACCCTAGCGCATGAGACGTGGTCGCCCTGTCACTCACTGTTTATTTTGGTAGAGGAAGGATGTAGATGATATGTGTGTACACCTTTAATTGATAATAGCGATGTCCATGCTAACCACTCCCCCACCAGTTAGTATAATTGTAACCCACACGCCCCTAGCTCTCTCTCTAGTGTTCGTGACAGACCACGTACGGCCAGGGCTATGTATAATGTATGCTTAATAAAGTACTGAAGACTTTAAGGTGTCTGTGTACCTTCTCTACAGCTACAATGGCATGCAACTTCACGTCGTTGACTTCTAGATCAGTGTGATCATTTTGAGCAGATATTTTTAATGTTAGTCAAATTTATTGTCTGATTTGATTTCTTTCAAATAAATGCATTTTAATTTTTGGTTTTGATTTGACGGTTAAGGGCCTGTCCCACTAAAGGTACTTTTCAGCGACTGCCATCGACCTTCAAGCTCGAGGGCACTCGCCTGAAAGACGTCGAGCTGGATCGACTGTCAGCGATTAGGCCGTGAGCCCCCCCCCCACCCCCATTTTCCCCGGGGGCCAGGGAAAATTGGGGAGCGCTGTTTGAAATTCACACCCGCGATGAACAGGAAGGCAAAAGACGACTGGCACAGATACAGTAGGTCCTTTGGAGAGGGGGGGGAGAGAAGGGGTGGGGGGGGAATGAGTGGAGACACTTTTAAGAAGCCAAACAACTTTTAATAAAGTTTAGCGAACATTTACCATTTACTTAACTTTTCTTTCTCAACGAGCTTTACCTTCGATTACCTTTGATTGCCTTTGATTTCCTACGATAGCATTACGACCTACTTCGACCTACCACGAATAAACCTACGAATAAAAAAATATCTATTTTTTCCACAGCAACCTTTTTTTATACAAGGGCTTTTTTCAGCATGTTGAAAAAAAACGCCACAACGTAGCTGAGGCCTCGAGTACGCGGGGACTACTCTCGAGCATGAAGGAGAGTTACAAAGACCCCTAGGACCTTATGTCCACCATGCAAGGGCAAACTCTTCTAAACTCGCGGATTAGGTCCCCGCAGTGGGACTGGCCCTTTAGTGTTATTTACTGCTTCCTACATAGAAGACAGAATGACTAAATTAAACAGGACAGCTTACTCATGGTCATGTGATCCACCATTTTGGGAATGTATTTTAGTCATAATCATAATAGTAATTTATTAGCCAAGTATGTTTTGCAACAAATGAGGAATGTGAGTCGCCCCACAGTCATGCCAATAAAGAGCAACAAGACACCCAAATAAACTTTAAACATGAACATTCACCTCAGTGACTACCCCACATTCCTCACTGTGATGGAAGGCAAACAAAAGCTCAATCTTTTTCCCTTCTTTGTTCTCCCGTGGTCGGGGCACTCGAACCTTCCATTGTTGGGGCGATCTTGGCTCCCGCAGCCAGCGGTCGAGCCCTCCACGTTGGGGCGATCAAGCTCCCGCATTGGGGGATCTCAACACCCCGCGCTAGGGGTTCGGACCCTGGGTCACAGCTGGTCGAACCTCATGTGGCTTGGAGCTTCTCGACATCAGTCTCTACCCTAGACTGCGAAATCCTCGATATTGAAATCTGCAGGCGTCGAACCTAGGCAAGGGATCTCAGGCTTTGATGGTATGTCCACTGCCCGGTGGTGGGGCTCAAAGTCGGTCTCGAGCAAGGCCGCCAGCTCCATGATGTTAGGCCGCAGAGCGACCGGCGATACGATCCGGAATAAAATCGCATCTCCGGCAAGGTAAGATTTTGAACAAAGATTCCCCTGACCCCCTCCCCCTCTCATAAAGCAAACCGGAGAACATTAACACACTTTTAAAACACATTAAAAATAACAAAAAGACGAAAAGACAGACGGACTGTTGGCGTGGCTGCCACCGCTGACGGCGCCACTGGCTAATTTGCATCTTATTGAAGTTAATAATGTGGTAGAGTTGATTCCATTTTTACTCTTATAGATTTCAGTGGGGCATTCTGTTTAGTAATTTCTCACTGTGCCATAAATATACTATGAATATGCAAGCATGCTGCTGAAAGTTCACATGATTGTAGTATGACACTGAAGAATGTGGCTTAATAAATGTGATGGGTGACAGAAGATTAGAAAGTAACATTCATTATATTGCCAAGCATTAACATTCATTATATTGAAATTATAAATAGACAATGTCACTAAAATCAAGAAAGGTGATGTGTCAAAGCTCATTGGATGCAGGGCCACAGACAGCGATTTTCAGTCACAGTCATTGTGCTACACCAGAACCAGATGATTTGCTTTTTGCAAGAGCAAGGATATATATCTGTGATGTTTGGTGGACTGTGTGGGGTGGGGGGACCCGTTGCTCCTCCCATGCAGCAGGTGGCACTGCACAGGACAAAGGGAGATGTTTTGTATATAGTTTATCCTGCCGGCAGACAGTATGCGGGCTGCCATTGTGACGAGTCTTGCTGCCAGCATTGAGTGAAACATTAAAGACTTCTGTTGTAAACTAAAGACTCTCAAGTTTTGTGCAGACCTAGAAAACGAACACGAAAATATCCAAGAGCGATAATGGGGTCAGATTCACTTGGAACATCTGGATAAATGTCTTCTCAGTAACATTTGTTGGGCTACAGGAAGAGGTCAGGATCTTGGAATCAGTTGCAATTACTCTTGATAGAACCAGCATGATCTTGTTAAATATTTTTATTGTAGAAACATATTGATGAAAAATACATTAATTTACATTAATGAAAACACATTATTAGATACTTTCATAATATTAATAATATTAATATTAATATTAATATTAAAATTTAAGACTTTATGCTTCTATACACTTTTTTAATTTTTTTATAAAGTAAGAAAAGATAGAGAGAAATAATATAGAAAATATGAAAGCGAATGGAGTATTAATCATTAATCCGTCATTGGAGATATAAGCATGATTTATTATGTATACTTCTTCATCCATTCTATTATTCAGGCCTCAGTCAAGCCCTCGCACTGAGCCATTTTGACCCTGTAAATATTCAATATATGGAGACCATATCCCTCTGAAGAGATCTAACCTGTCCATTAGGACAAGCCTCAATCTCTCCAGATGGAGTGTCTTTGACATTTCTGTATTCCACATTTTGATTGTGTGGGATGTAGGGCCTTTCCAGAATTTTAATATTAATTTTTTCCCAATTATTAAACCATAATCAATAAAGATTCTTTGATTTGTTGTTATTAATTGGTCTGTTTCCAGTATTCCTAGTATTATTAACTTTGAATCAGGGGTCAAAATTATATTAACAACATTCGGAATTATCCTAAATATTTCTATCCAGAATTTTGTAATTTTTACAGTTTGTAAATGAATGTGACAGATTAGCTTCTAAATGTTGACATTTATCACATATGGGAGATACTTTTGGAAAGATGTTATGTAGTTTGGATTTTGAATAATGTAGTCTATGTAGTATTTTAAACTGTATAAGAGAGTGTTTAGCATTTAACGAACAATGGTGTATATGTTATAAACTTTCGTCCCATACTTCTGATCTAATAATTTGGCCTAGTTCATTTTCCCAAGATTGTCTATATATTTCTGTTGATGGGACATCACTTTCCAATAAGATGTTATATATATATGAAATCATTTTTTCTGTATTTGGATGGTTATTTAAGAATTCATCTAAAATTTCTATCTTTCTATTTCTAAGTTCCTGTGTGTTTACTTTAACATAGTCTCTGATTTGTAAATATCTAAAATAATCTTTAGAGTGTAGTCCATAAATTTGTTGTAAATCTTGAAATGAAAGGAAAGAGTTTTCCTTATAGAGATCACCCATCTTAATAATTCCTTTGTTTTTCCATTGTAAAAAGGTTTTATCCATCATTGAAGGTTTAAATGTAACGTTGTTTACAATGGTAAGAGATAGTGGTATAGATTTTAGTTTTAATGTTTTCTTTATTTGTTTCCAAATACGTATTCCACTTTCTATTATCGGGTTTTCACTATAGATTTTCTTAGCTAAATTAATATTAGCAAATATTATAGAACTAATTTCAAAAGGAGAACAATCTTCTTTTTCCATATTTAACCAAGTTGGTTGGTTATCTGTTTCTTCTAACCAAAAATTCATATTTTTAATATTAACTGCCCAGTAATAAAACATAAAATTTGGTAGTGCTAAACCTCTATTTATTTTTGATTTACATAAATGTTTTTTATTTATTCTATGGCTCTTATAATCCCAAATGAAGTTAATGATTAGGGAGTCCACCTTTTTAAAGAAATGTTTAGGGAGATATATCGGAATTAATTGGAAAAGATATAATAATTGTGGAAGAAAAATCATTTTTATTATATTAATTTTACCTAACATTGAAATAGGTAGGGTTTTCCAATATAAAATATTCTTATTTAATTTATTCAATAATGGTGGGAAGTTAGATTTAAATAAAGAATCAAATCTTTTTGTTACGAAAATTCCAAGATATTTAATTTTTTCATTTGTTATCTTAAAAGGGAATTGTTGTAATATGTGTAAGTTATTTACCGTTATTGGCATAAGTTCACTTTTATTCCAATTGATACTATATCCTGAGAACGATCCAATTTCAGTTATTAATTTTAACAAATTTCGGATACTAGTTTCTGGTTTTGTGATGTAAAGTAATACATCATCCGCATATAAGGAGATTTTATTTTTAGTGTCTCTAGTATCGTATCCATATATTTCCGGATGTAATCTCACCCTCTGAGCTAGCGGTTCTATTGCAAGTGCAAACAATAGGGGGGATAAAGGGCAACCTTGTCTACAGCCTCGAGATAAATTGAATTTAGTTGATAACATTCGATTTGTTGTTATTCTAGATTTGTATATAACAATTTGATCCAGCTAATAAACTTCTCTCCCAGTTTGAAAGCTTCCATAACCGAAAACAAATAAGGCCATTCCACTTGATCGAAGGCTTTCTCTGCATCTAACGAGATAACTACTAGATCTTTTTGAATTCCTCTTTTCGAATATATAATATTGAATAACCGTCTCAGATTATATGAGGAATATCGTTTTGGTATAAATCCTGTTTGCTCGGGGTGAATTAATTCATTAATAACTGTGCTTAGCCTTTGTGCTAATATTTTGTTAATATCTTTTGATCAGTATTTAAAAGAGCTATTGCTCTAAATCAGACATGTCCAAAGTCCGGCCCCGGGCCAATTGCGGCCCGTGGACAAATTTTTACCGGCCCGCGGCCTCTATCATGAAATCAATAATATGCGGCCCGCCAGCACTGTTGACCACAGTATAAAGTACATGTGTACAAAAAGCTATTTTTCATATTTTTCATTTCACCAGAAGATGGCAGTAGCCCTGTGGCCCGCACTCTGGCCGCCGTGACCCTTGAACCTTGCGTGATCGTTTCAGCCCAGCCCATTTCTAACATGGCGTCTGTAAACAAAAAAAGGAAAGTTGACCGCGAGGGCCGCCGCTTCCAGGACAAGTGGAAATTTGAGTATTTTTTCACTGAAATACGAAACAACTGTGTCTGCCTAATTTGCCAAGAGACTGTGGCTGTTTTCAAGGAATTCAACATCAATAGGCACTACCAGACGAAACATGCTAGCTACGACAAGCTAACTGGGAACAAACGCGGTGAAAAAGTGAAGCAACTGGAAGCTGTTTTAACGGCACAGCAAAGCTTTTTCACAAGAGTCCGTGAGTCAAATGAAAATGCCACAGAGGCAAGCTACGAAGTGGCAACGCTGATTGCAAAGCACTGCAAACCTTTCGCATCAAAACCACTGCTCTTGAGCCAGACATGGACTACATACTGCAGTCAAGATCCCAGTATCACCCTTCACATTAGTGCAGGCAAGACCTTTGTTAAGTCCTCTGAGTTGAATAAATTCTTAAATCTCAGTTAATTAATTTTTTTGTGATGGTCAAAATCACAGTTTGAATATGCAGTGATCATTGTTTTGTTTTCAGCACTTTTCCTACAGTGAGCATATAATAGTGAATAATTGTAATGTTTCACATGAACTTAGATATCCTTTATAGTTTTCTTAATTTTTTTGTGGTTTGTGATTTCGGTAAAAAAACCTAAATGTAAAAAAAAATGTAAAAGTAAAAGTATGCCATTTGTAATTAAAAAAATCCCAAAAAGTTAATTTGTATTTAATGTTAATGGTTCAAAGAATGTCAGGCTAAATAGTCGGCCCCCACACATTTTCACCTTACCAAATCTGGCCCTCTTTGCAAAAAGTTTGGACACCCCTGCTCTAAATGATCCTGGTTCATCCAGGTCTTTGTTTATTTTAGGTATAAGTGTTATAGTAGATTCATTTAACGTTTCTGGTAGTTTCTGCTGTGTATATATATATTCATATAATGATTTCAGACGTGGTACAATCTGATCATAAAATATTTTATAAAATTCCGAGCCAATACCATCTGGTCCCAGTGTTTTACCATTTTTTAATGATCTAATAGATTCTTGGATTTCTTTTATTGATATATCAGCATTTAGTAATTCTCTATTTTGTAAGTCCAACCCTTTCAGGTTACATTTTTTTTTAAATGCTTCTATTCCTATTTTATTTTCTGTTGTTTTAGCAGTGTATAAGTTTTTATAATATTGCATAAATCTTTCATTAATATCTTTAGGTTGTATTAGCAGTTCGCCATTATGTGATTTAATCCTATGGATTATTTTTTCGGCTTCCATTTTCCTTAGTTGGCGAGCCAATAGTTTTTGAGGTTTATCTCCGAATTCAAACTGTAATTGTTTAGTATGTTGATAACGTTTTACAACTTGATCTGTATATATTTTATTTAATTTATATTTCAATGCTGCAATTTTATTATGTAATATTATAGATGGATTCGCTGCATTCTCTATATCTAATTGTTTAATCTCCTTTTCCAAATCTTGTTGATCCTTACGATTCTTTTTATTATAGAATGCTTGGGAGGAAATCATGATTCCCCGGAGATATGCTTTAAATGTTTCCCATAATAAGGAACAGGATATTTCCGGTTTATCATTTGTTTAAAAAAAAATCTTAATTTGTGCTGTGATATATTCCTGAGTAATTTTTTTTTTAATTTGTGGGTTAAATCTCCACTGTCCCGATTTTTCTGTTTTACCATTTATTTTAATCTTAAATGTTAATGGTGCATGATCTGAAATTATAATATTGTGATATTTGGATTTATAAATGAGTGAGATAAGTTTGGCATCCACCAAAAAAATAATCTATTCTTGAGTAGGTTTTATGTACTGACGAATAAAAGGAGTATTCTCGTCCGGTAGGGTTTTCTACTCTCCAAACATCTTTGATATTAGTGGTTTCCATATATGCATTTAATAAGTCACTAGAATGTGATTTAGTTTTCCTTTGCCTTGTAGATCTGTCTAAGTAAGGGTCTAGTGTACAATTAAAATCTCCTCCAATTATTAGATTGTATTGTGTTAATTCCGGGATATTGTTAAATACTTTCTTGAAAAACAATGGACTATCAAAGTTTGGTCCATATACATTAACAAAAATCATTTTTTGTGTATTTAATTCTCCTATCACAATGATGTATCTGCCATCTTTATCAGTTATAGTTGATGCATGTTTAAATAAAATACCTTTACGAAATAATATTGCTACGCCTCTTGATTTATGCGTAAAAGAAGAATGGTACATTTTATCTATCCATTTAGCTTTCAACCTATGTTCAGCATCTTTTTTTAAGTGGGTTTCTTGAATGAAAATTACGTCAGCTTTAATTGCTTTTAAAAAATAAAAATAAAAAATGGGCAAATACTTTTCCTCTCTTAATCGGTTCATTAATACCTTTAACATTCCAACTACAAAACGCTATTCCCTCATTCCCCATATTCATTTTTGAGTCTTGCATCTTTTGTCTATGGAGGTCTACAATAGAGTCTATGGTTCAGCCCGACAGACCCGACCTTACACCCGAACATCGAATAGATGAATTTTAAGTCTCGTGAATGTCTCTCACGTATATATCTCCTTTGGTCCATTCAAACTGAAAAAAACAATAGTAAATTATAAAAAAGAAGAGCAAAGGATAGATTAAGAAGTTAGTATTGTGTATAAAGAAAGAAAAAACTACATCTAGAATTGTTGCAGTTAGTGCTAGCCATACTAGCATGGCTAACCATCTACCGACTTCCGTCGTTGATAGTTAGTAACTTAACCAGCTCCCAGGTGTTTGGAATTATTATTCCATAATAATATTTTACCGGGGGTATAACATTATAAAAAAGGGGAAAAAAAAAGGCAAAAAGAAAAAATTATTCAAATTATAATAATTAAAGATATAGAAATACATATATTTAAAACTTATTTAAAAATCTAATTAATATTAAAAAAAGGAACAAAAAAGAAAAAAAAAAACCATAAAACAAAAGGAAAACAAGAAGTAAAAATGAAAATTGCTAGTGTAAAAGAAAAATCTCCAAATGAAATCCATCCCTATATTTGACTCTGTTCATTCGAACATAGATAAACATTAATTATTAGTGATAGTGATTAATTTTAATTAGTAAGAGTGATATGATAAAGATACCACGGTGTGACTTTAATATGTGTTAGTTATTTATATTAGTAGTGTGATTATACTAATTATTAATATCCACGTGAGGTTTTCCAATCCACTTCTTTCTCCAGCTTCCATCCAACGTTGTCCAATTCCGTCCAGTCCTGCGTTGTCTTGTGAAGTCTTGCAGAGTCTTGAGGATTCTTTTAAAGTCCGTAAAAGTCAGTATATTCGATAGTAGGTGCTACTCAGGTCTTGATCTGCCGGGCAAAGTCCAGTGCTTCTGCTGGGTTGGAAAATAAATATTCCTTGTTGTTGAAAGTAACTCGTAAAGTAGCTGGATAATTCAGGCCGTATCTCAAATTTTCCACTCCCCTCATAAGACTTTTAGCCTCATTAAATGCTTTCCGTTTCCTGGAAACTTCTGCTGGGTAATCAGCTAGTTCTTCAAGGCTTTTTATACCAGCCGTCTGTTGGTCCAGTACCTTCTCCATAGGATTCAGCCTTTTTTCAAAGTCAGTTTTGACCTTTTCAATTTTATCATTCATCTCCTTTGTCATTTCGTTCATCATTTCTCTAATTTCTTTCTTCAGATCTTCCGATATTTTCTTAGTCTTATTATTAATATTGGAATTAGTTTCCAGTTGAAATTCTTTCATTTGATTATTCATCTGGTTTATTTCTTCCCTTAAACCAGCAATCTCACGTGAAATAAAGGTTTTCAGTTCTTCACTTTCAGTTTTTTTCCCTGTTCTTTTCGATACATCTTCCTGGGATGAGGTCCTACTTGAGTCCGAGGCTTCAGTCAGGCCTTCTGCCGGTCTCTGCCTGGTTGGTCGACTTTTCGGTTTTTCGGTAGGGCTGCGTGTTGTAGACATAACTAGTTGCGCGCCTGATGACGTCATTCACAACAATCGGTGCAGGAACGGCAGGCGGCAAGCAGCAGGCAGCAGGTAGGTCCGTTAATCCCCCGTTTTTTCCCGTTTTTTTCACGGAGCTGGCTGGCGTTATCCTCTAGCCCTCCATAGCGCCACCGGAAGTCCAGAACCAGCATGATCTTGATGGACGTTCCGTTTCATAGCCATTTTGTGATATTTACTTTTTTGAACAGACACAGCTCCCTCTCCCTTTGTGCATTTTTCTCACCATTTGTGATTTGAGGACAGATCCACAAACCCTGGGAAAGTCCTGTTTACAGTCTGTGTTTTTAAACTGATCATTCTCATTGAAGCAGTTGTGAGAAGTAGTGGGGCAGCTTAAAGGGCCAATGTATCGTGAGGAGTGCTGCAATAGCTTGGGCACTGCTCTGTCACTGGACCGGGGATTATGTTGGGTGGGGTGAACATCAAGGTAGGAAGGGCAATAGTTCTTAGAGGCAATCATTCTCCTCCCTCACTATTCCTCTATCTAGATAATGCTTAGAAATCAACACCTTTGTTGCATCAGAGCTAATTCCATTGGTAAATTCTGTAACAATCTCTCCAAGGACAATATAAGCAGGATCTGTATTTTTAACAAGTGTGCACCTGGCTCTATGTCCTCTGTTGGGATATGCATCTCTGGCTGTCACATTGGTGCATGCTAAATTTGAAGTAATTATCTTAAATATGTATCATGGGATAATTAATGTTTCTGTTATGTTTCTCAATCCCTTCAATACACAGGTATGCCATATGCATGTAAGTATACAATCTATGGTCCTATTACGTGATGGCAAAGTTTAATTTTACACCTCAAGTGATATCCATCGGTGTTTTAAACAATTGCACTTTGATTTGAACTTCAGACTTCAAAACTTGTTCAATTGGGGCCATGGCAGCTCTTTGATTTTTGGTCACATTTTCAAAGATTCTATCCATTACTCTTCAGATTTATTTTCTTCACAGTTCTCCTCAGGCAACTTTAGTCAGCTCTGACGTAGAAACGTTGCAATATGTCTGAAAGAATTTGAAAATGAAATAAATTTTACTGTTTGGCAAGGACTTTTTCACTGAACTCTGGGGAAAATATAACAATGAATTGCTGCTGAAGGACGAGAAATAAATGATTTCCAAGCAAATGAAATCATTTTCTGATTCAGATTGTCAGCAGTATAACCAGTTATAAAACATCAGCAAATGCAAATACCTGAATACCTTGCATATTTGTTCTTATGATGCGAGATAGCTGGTTGTGTCAGCATTTCATTCTCTTTGAGAGAATAGCAGTGAGCCAACTCCATAAATGGCTGCATCCTATGGAGCAAAATCACCCCCACAATGTTGTTCGAGAGTGTTTAGTTTTTAGTTTAGTTTAGAGATACAGCGAGGAAACAGGCCCTTTGGCTCTCCAAGTCCGCACCGACCAGTGATCCCCGCACATTAACACTATCCTACACACACTCGGGCCAATTTACACTTATACCAAGCCAATTTACCTACTTTGGAGTGTGGGAGGAAACCGAAGATCTCAGAGAAAACCCATGCGGTCACGGGGAGAACGACAAACTCCATATAGGCAGCACCCGTATTTGGGATCGAACCCGGTACTCCGGCGCTGCAAGCGCTGTAAGGCAACAACTCTACCGCTGCTCCACCAGGGCGGGGAGTGGAGGGTGGGAAATCGCAGAATCTTGATCCCACAAAGAAGGAGATGATAATATATTTTCTTTTTTTTTGTAAGATATTTTTATTAGAAGTAATTACATATTAAGAAGAAATATAAAATCCAATTAAAGCAAAAGAAAATATTAACGTCACATACATTCTTAATATTTTTAAAATTAACAGTCAATCTTATTTGTACTTCTATAATTTTCTTTTTTATTTTATAGCAGTAGGAAATAAAAAAGAGAAAAAGAAAAGAAAAAAAAAGATAAACTGATTGAGTGGAATATTAAACAAGATATTCTTCAATGGAGATATATTTATGAACTATTGTCTATAATTCTTCATCCATTCATACATTCAGGCTTCCGTCATGGTTTCGAACTGGACCATCTTAACCCTTTAAATATTCAATAAATGGAGACCATATTCCTCTGAAATATATTTTCGAGTTAAATCTGGCCATTATTTGTGCAGGTGGTGGTGATGGTCTAAGGCTGGCAACAAAAGAACAAGGACGATCCTATCTATGCATGTCAGAATGCAAGATTTTAACATTTTAACATTTTGTGCTCGCTGGAGCATGATGTAGGAATACAAACTGCCAGATTTTAAGTACTTTTCCAGAAATTTTCAATAGTTCAGCTTTTCAATTTATCAAGTGGTAAGTTTTCTAACTTCCATTGAATCATTCCATGAATCATTGATGGGCCCTCAGAGACTTAGTTGCTCAGTTTGTTTGTAATATGTAAACATTTGAATCAAGATTTGTTGCTGCTGTGTGAATATATAATTAATCATCTCTGAGGAATTACAGTGCGAGCAGGTGTATCATCTGAAGTTTGTTGGGCAAAGAAAAGACATTTAGAATGCATTAAGAGACAAATCATAGTATATGATAGATAGGAAAATGAATCAGACATTTTACTCTTTGAGCCCATTCCATTATTCAGTGAGATAATGACTGAATTGCATTCTAACTCAATATGCGGCTGCATATATGACAAAAAACCACTTTACCCTAAAAAAATGGCTAAAATAGGTTTCTCAATGTTTTTTTTGTAGTATCAGATGTGCTTAATCTATACTATTACTAAAACTCTCGCCACTTCTAGTCTGCATTGTATTTAAATTTGTGCAAAAAAGCCACACTATATCGCTAGGATTACTCGCCACCTTACTCACCGTTCTCCTCTGCTCCAAGCACACCAAGTTTTGTTCCGATTGGTGGAAGATTACAAAAGTGTTAAAGGTTTAAAAAATCATGAGATCAGTAGATCGGTCTTCTCACCCGTCAGTCACCATAAAGGTAATGCCCCTTCTGGCACCCGTTATTAATCATTGCTGTTAATCACCGGGCGGGGCGAGGAGAATAAAGCCCCGGAGGTGGGTCTGAGTCCACAAGCCGTGCAGAGAAGAACGACCAGCGCCCGCTGTGAATCCCCATCGCACCCCCGACCCCTTCCCCTCTGGTCTCACTCGCTGGCTCCTGCCCGCCTCCCCCGTAATACCCAGCTCTTCCCCGTATTTTCTCCGAGCTCTCCCCCCCCCCACACACCCCTCCCCACAACCCAACCCCCCTCCCACACACCCCTCACAGCGGAGGAGAACGACCAGCAAAGCGACCAGAGCCCGCTGTGAGCTCCCATCACACCCCCGGCCCCTACCCCTCTGACCCCCCTCGCTGGCTCCTGCCCCCCTCCCCCGTGATACCGCATCTCCCCCATGGTTCTTCCCGTCTTTTCTCCGAGCTCTCTCCCTCCCGCCACCACCACCACACCCTCTCGCCCCACACACACCCCCCCCACACACACCCCTCCCTTCCACACACCCCTCACCCTGCCCACACACACCCTCTCCCATACACACCCTGCCCTCACACCCCCCTGCCCACACATACCCCCCCCACACACCAGACACACCCCCACACAACCATCACACCCCCAACAACCCCTCTTCCCACACATACTCCCTCCCACAACCCATCCCCCAGTTTGCTTTGTCTTATCATATTTTTTAACATTTATTAATTATATGACTTTATGTTTTGAATCTTACCAGGCCTGACCATGAGTGCTAGCATCGTAAACCAAGATGTAATTCTGCTCCTAATCTCACCCCATTAGTCTGGTTCATTAAAACACCGAGTCAAGCACTGGATTCAACTAACTTTATTTCCAATCACAATAACACTACCCTATACGATACCTAACCAACACCGCGGGCCTTAGCTCTGACCTTGTCATCGAGCAGTCATTGATGCGGTCCTTGAAGAGTAGTACAGGATTGACTCATGGAAGTGGAATGACTGAGGAAATGCGTGCATTGTGGACCATGTCCACACCCATCACATCTGACTACAACAACGCTTTGCAGGAATTCAATGATCTCACCTGCACGACCAGCGAGCAACACCGGGAATCAACAGAAGCAAGGATGAAACGAGATAGCTCTGACTTGGAAAAGTTCAAGGAAAAACTTTCCACTTGGCACGCCAGTCTCTACAGACCCATCTCGTGGAAACATTGTTACTGGTGTAGTCGCCAAAGAGGACGTGAATGTGCATGGGTTAGAGAATGTTGGGCGCGAGATAGTTGAAAAATTGGTTGGAAAACCAGTTTTTGGGATCTTGCTCAAACGGAAAGACCGCACAAAAACCCTTGCCAACGAGTCCAACATCAAAGTTGCCCAAGGCTGAACCATTGATCCTGCTCTGCTATTCCAACAATTTTTATTTGTGTCCAAAACCAGAGACCTTTCACTGGAAGATGTAAGGAGCTATGATCTAAACCCATTCCCTACATCCCTATTTGAAGCCAAAGAAATCTTTAATTAGACCTTTCCAGTGGTCTGACTGTGGTAGACTTTTTTGTATGTTATTAAGCACACCTGATACTACAAAAAACTGTTGAGAAACCTTTTGTAGCATGTTTTTGGTGGGCAAACCACAAATGCAGCCGCCCACAACCATTCCACTTTTCCTCCAAATCCACTAGAAACAATGGCCTGTTTCCTTTTTCATCGTTACTTTTTTTGTGTATCTTTCATTCATTGTTCTTAATCTCTCCACATCACCGTCTATATCTCTCATTTCCCTTATTCCTAACCAATCTGAAGCAGGGTCTCCACCCAAAACGTAACCCATTCCTTCTCTCCAGAGATGCCACCTGTCCCGCTGAGTTACTCCAGCTTTTTGTGTCTATCTTCCATTAGTGCTCTTGGTTGATAAGCTCTTTCCCTCTCCAATCTAAAATTAACTTTAGGCCCAGCATCATTTGTGATTTGTATAAGAAAGTTCCACATTTCCACCACAATTTGTGCTGAGAAATTTGTGTTAATTTCATTCTTGAAAGGCTTGGCTCCTAATTTTTGGCTGTTGGCCCAAATCTCCCCAACTATTTCTCTCTCATTAACAAATCGCTTTGCCTTAATCTCTCCAAAACTATGATCAAATTACTGTTAATGTTCTGACATCCAAAGATTCTAACCTTAATTTATATATATTTTTCAAATAGTTTAACCCATCATTATTCTAGCTCCATCCAAAACTAGCAAATGTTTCCAAAGAGATGCCAGAACTGCTAATACTACAGTTGACATACTATAATCAAGACTTGTTTTCCATAGCATACCTTCTGCACCTTTGCATTCTGACTACAAGGTATAAAAATCAGCATTCTAATGTTTTTTTTTCTAGGCAGCACTTTGATATTGATTCTTATTTTACATACGCCTTCACATTAAGTTTTGGACATTATTTTGACCATGCTTTTGTGTGTGTACAATGCTGTTGAGATAATGGAAAACATAGCTCTGAAATGTGTTTGTCCTGAGATTGTGATTTTGTGTTAGGAAAACAACGAGGCAGCTGCTGCAATTATCCTTTAATGCTTGCTAAGCACTCAAAAACCTACTTATCTGGCATCGGTGGGGGAGGGACGTGTAGCAATCCAACTGTGGGCATTACGCTCTGTGTGGGAAAGTGGATGAAGATTGAAGTAGCAAATCCTGTTTCCCTGATGGGACCTTTACTTAATGGTGACCTGGGATATGATGAAGCGAAAGCAGTGTTTCATTGTGAAGGATAGTTCCCCAGCGTACGAACCAGGAGTAGGTGGCGGCAATTCAACCTTAAACCTGTTCTGCCTTCACGTAAAATGATGGATGATTTGTTAATTTAATCTCAACTCCGCATGCCGGCCCACCTGTGATGTGATAATCTTTCATACACAAAAAGCTGGAGAAACTCAGCGGGTGCAGCAGCATCTAAGGAGCGAAGGAGATAGGCGACGTTTCGGGCCGAGACCCTTCTTCAGACTGGTCAGGGATCAGGGAAACGAGAGATATAGACGGTGATGTGGAGAGATAAGGAACAATGAGTGAAAGATATGCAAAAAAGTATCGGTGATAAAGGGAACAAGCCATTGTAAGCTGTTTGTGGTGTGAAAATGAGAAGCTGGTGCGACTAGGGTGGGGGAGAGATAGAGATAGAGGGAATGCCAGGGCCCCAGGGCTGAGGGAGAGGTGGGAAGGGGAGGAGACAGCAAGGGTTAACAGAATTGAGAAAATTCAATATTCAAGCCCAAAGGATGCAGACTCCCCAAGCGGAATATGAGGTGCTGTTCCTCCAGCTTGCGGTGTTGCTCACTCTGGCCGTGGAGGAGGCCCAGGACCGAGAGGTCGGATGTGGAATGGGAGGGGGAGTTGAAGTGCTGAGCCACCGGGAGGTCGGGTTGGTTATTGCGGACCGAGCGGAGGTGTTCGGCGAAGCGATCGCCAAGCCTCCGCTTTGGTCTCACCGATATAGATCATCTGGCATCTGGAGCAGCGGATGCAGTAGATGAGGTTGGAGGAGGTGCAGGTGAACCTCTGTCGGACCTGGAAGGACTTGGGTCCCTGAAAGGAGTGGAGGGGGGAGGTGAAGGACAAGTGTTGCATTTCTTGCGGTTGCAAGGGAAAGTTAGAGTGGGAGGGGAGGGAAGAATGGACAAGGGAGTTGCGGAGGGAGCGGTCTTTGCGGAAGGCAGACAGGGGGGGGAGATGGGAAGATGTGGCGGGTGGAGGGGTCACGTTGGAGGTGGCGAAAACTTATATGTTGTATTTGCCGGCTGGTGGGGTGAAAGGTGAGGACCAGGGGGACTCTGCCCTGTTTGCCAGTGTTGCGGGGTATGGAGGAGACCCTGGTGCGAGCCTCATCAATAGTGGGGGAGGGGAATCCCCGTTCTCTGAAGAATGAGGCCATTTGTGATTGTGATAATCTTTCACCACTTACTCATCAAAAATCTATCTATATCTTTAAAAATCCAAAGACACAAGAACCATCAGCTTTATGAAGACAATATTTTATCTCAGGAACCTGTGGCAGATACAATTTTTATATGCTCCCTATCTTAATAAAATAGCCCTTTACTTAAGGAATGTGCAAAATGCTGCAATGCTCCCATTTAGGAAAATTACATTTCCACCAACTCCGAGAAGGCTCAGTACACCTTAAAAGGGAACATGAAGGGAAAATATGATTGCCATAAAATTAGAACAATTAAAGGTTTTTTTGTAATGTCATGAAGGGGAGTTATGACTAATTTGCGGCACTGTTAGTACAGATGCAACAAACAAAGTAAAAATGCAAACATCTCAGGATCAAAAATAGAAAGGTTATGCAAATCATGTTCTACATTCTGTGACGGGTTGTGGCTTCCACCCACTGCCATTCACTGTGCTTTAAAATATAAAGATAATTTACAAAAACAGAGTAGCATATGACAGTAAATGAAACTTTCAGTCTTCTGTGAAACATAAGATTGTATGTCAGAGAAATACAAATGACTCTTTCCAAATGTATCATGTTCAAGAGGCTGCTTGGGCTAACTAAGGGGTGCTTCCATCCACTTTGAGAGATGATAAACGTATACACTCTTAAATGTATTATTCTGTCCAAAATTAACATATTTATGAGTAGAGCCAAGATGTTTAGGCGCTAAAAAACTCTGAAATAGGCAAAAAGGCAAAATAAAATTTCAAAAAAGGCACGAAAAAGGCATTTATTGACAAAAAAGGCATAAAAAGATGTATTTCCACCACCAAAATATGTTTAAAAATAATAATATAAAGGTATACTACATTAAATGACCAAAGTTGCCTGGTTGCACATAATTGCTACCATCTTTTTCAAATTATCTGGTATTAAACTATGCCGTCTGCAAGACAGAATATACTTCAGTTGTGAAAAAATTCTTTCTTCCCCAGCTGAGGTCGCTGGTGCATACCCGAAACAAGCTACAGACTCTATATTCATGTTGATATCTTGTGCATTACAACTACCTTTGAGAACTTTAGCTATGTTTCGTATTTCTTCAAGATCTTTGTTACCTAAAATCACTCTCTCACATTTTCCTTGTATGTATTTACCTGCATTGCTAAGAACTTTACGAATATTGTCAGTTACTTTGTTGAAAACCTGCAAGTAATTCACTAATGTTTTGCCACGTTTCTCAAGGAATGTGGTAGCTTGTGGGAAGTTTGCAAAATTGGAAGCAAGATCGCGGTGGAGGGTCTTTTTCTGCACGGTTTCACTGACAATCCTGACTGCAGCAGATTCTTCTTCTTGAAAACAGTTGACGATTTATTTTATCTTTTCAAAATTTGCAGCATAGTAGAGTACAGCAGAGAGCCATGTACCCCACCTAGTCAAAATGGGCTGAGGAGGTAGCGGAATCTCGGGTGTCATTTCCTTGCACTCGTGACGGTACTTTGAGGAAGATTTTCTTGACATTGGAAACTAGGCGATTGACATTTGGAAATAAGCTACGTCTGTGCTTGGCAATTCTATGAAGTCCTTGAGCTTAGCATGTCAAATGCAACATTTTGGGGAATAACATTTGAAGTCACAAACAGAAGTACATTCTCGTCTTTTATACCTTCTGGCTAAAGTACAGCAAGTGAAGATGTAAACAACTGAGCAGTAGTTGAGCTGTTTGACTTCTCCAATCCGATGTCAACAAATAGTCCTTTGATGGTTGACCTGCCTCCAGTGTACAAATGACCACATTGGCAACATATCTCCCCACAGCATCGGTTGTCTCGCCTATTGAGATCCATATTTTGTTGCTTGCAACTTCATCTCTAATTTCTGCACAACAATGTTGAAGTTGCTGTCAACATAATTTTTCCATAATAGTGACTCGCTTGGTATATGTTCCTCTGTATTTGTTCCTCGGAGAGATTTGTTTTCCAATTTCCACAGTGGAATTCCAGCATCAATGAATGCCTTGCACAAGTCACTCGAAAACTCAGATTTGTGACAGGAGCCAGCAGTAAATGTAGTGAGGGGATAAGCTTGGGTATTTCGCTTGGGGAGTCTGCACCCCAGCAGTATCAACATCGACCTCTAATTTTAGATAGGCGTTGTCTTCTCTTTCCTCCCCCTCTCCTTCCAAACTCTCCTTCTAGTCCTACTGTCTCCACCTCTTCCTTTCTTTTTCTCGCCCTCCCCCCCACATCAGTCTGAAGAAGTGTCTCAACCTAAACGTCGCCTATTGCTTCTCTCCATAGATTCACCCGTTGTTTCTCCAGCATTTTTCATCTACTTTCGATGTTTCCAGCAACTGCAGTTCTTTCTTACATAGATCTTGGAAAATACTGAACCAGCGGGCAGCAGCACGAACAAATGAACGACCAACGGTGGCGCCCCTGTTTTGCCCCAGTGATGGAAGTTTTCTTGTAAGTTATACTATGTTAACACATTAATAATAACATTAATATTAACATGTTAACATAGAAAACATCATTGTAATCATGGTACAACTAGAGAAAATAGCACAACCTTTTAGCAAAACGGCAAAAAAAGGCTGATTTAGGCACTCGTTCATGAAAAAGGCATTATCCTGGTGAAATCATCAAACAAGGCATAAAAAGGCAAATGGCATTTATGGCAAAATCCTGGCTCTATTTATGAGCATGCAAAATAATTGGACTGAGGCATTCATTCCACACTGCTTCATCATTATTGTTATTTGAGAGATAAGTACGTTTATTTTTTGGAAGTTATGATGAAAACTGTCTTCTATTGGTGTTTATCCCAAAACTCATTCTCCATACCTGTCTAGTCTTTTCATTAGCCAACTTGCTTCATCTAAATTAGATACATAATGTGAGGTGCTGGGATCTGCAACTTTTTAGTATTCTGATCCTGTACTTGTAAGGCACTTGAAAAAATATCTAATAACATATATTGTTTTATGCGGTACTGTACAATCTACTACTGCCCATTGGAAACAAAAAAACAAGACACAACTCATTGTGTGGAATTTCTAAGCCACAGTGACAAAAGGTGCAGTAGCTGATTTAGAGATTGTTTGAAAAAAACCAAGTTCAAAATCTATAGCATCTTTTGGAATCTTCCAATGAGTATGGTCAAACATTAGATTAGTTTTCTGCATAATGAAGAATGGTCAAGCAGGCGAATCATGCCTGCAGAAAGCATGGAAACCATTCAAGAAATTGTGTGAATCTACAAAAGACAGCACTTTTCTACAAACTGCATTAGCATGAGGCAGTGATGCTCTTTTTAAATGTGTTGGCAGGAAGAAGGGTCTCGACCCGAAACGTCACACATTCCTTCTCTCCAGAGATGTTGCCTTTCCCGCTGAGTTACTGCAGCATTTTGTATCTATCTTTGTTGTTTTTAAAGAAGGTTTTCCGGTTTCCTCTTTGCTCCTGGCGGCAGTTGCCACAATTAAACCTGCTCTTTATATATGAATTCTGGATTCAGGCATGTGAATGATGTGGTCTTCCCATCAAAGCTATGGCACTACAGTGGCACAGGCCTTGGCATTACCATTATATGTGCAGAGACTAGTGAGTTCATAAGTATTTAGAGAGCTGCAATGGGAAATAAAGTGGCATGCCATGATAACATTTTAAGAGCAAAAAGAGAGGACCCGTTTCATTTAATTCTTTGATAAAGTCTAATAGTAAGATTAAATGAAAACTTACCAGTTCGAAGTTTGATCCTTATTTTATGAGGAGTGACGTTGAGGGATTACGTGAAGAAGGCCCGCCAGGCGCATGCGCGTCATACTTCAAAGCAGCGGCGTGAAAACACAGAAAACAAATAGCCGAAGTAACATAGTAAGGCTCATAGAAGACTAGAACTACCAGATGATCTCTTAGATTATGAGGGTGGGAGCGGAGGGCACGTAATCCCTCAACGTCACTCCTCATAAAATAAGGATCAAACTTCGAACTGGTAAGTTCTCGTTTAATCTTACTATTTTACTTCGGAGTCACGTGGGTGACTATGTGAAGATTTCAAAGCTCTGTGTTTGCATGCCGCAGATGCACTCCATACGACAAGCTGCTTCGGTTGACACAGTAGTAAAATAAAGAAGATATTGAACATTGCATGAATAATTCAATAACGATTTTAATAATAATAATCAGAATAATGACCCCTCTGTCCCAGGGGGAAATTACAAACAGTAAGTGATATAAACAAAGCAAGAACATTAAATGGAACCCAAAACAGCAGGCCCAAAACGTGGCACTGCCTGAACAGGTTTATCATAGAAACAAGAAAGAGTTGACTCTCTAGACCACCCTGCGGCCGCGAGGATTTGATCTAGCGGCACGTCCTGAGCCTTCGCCGCGGATGTAGACGCCGCCCTGGTGGAGTGAGATTTAAACACATCAGTGTCGATTCCCGCAGAACTTAGAACCTGTTTCAACCATCTAGAAATAGTTTGTACTGACACTTGTTTTTATGGCTTTTTGTGACTAATGAGCAGTCCCGTCTCAGAACCTCTCAGACTCCTTGTTAACGCAATATATTGGGTTAAATGTTTAACTACACATAACAGTTGGTCAACAGGATATGCTTTAAACGTCACCTCGATTCCTGACCTTCCTGGTCTACTTTGTTTAAGTAAATCACAGACATAAAATGTAACATCATCTTGAGAGAAATGCATATAATCTATTCTTAACAAGTGCAATGTTTGGACACGTTGTGCTGAAACCAATGCCATTAACATAACCACTTTAAGAGTCAATTTTTGCAAAGATAAGGACGGAATTGGAGCCCATTGCCGAAGCAGTGTGAGAACTATACTGATATCCCAGATTGCTGTGTATCTGGGTTGAGGAGGGTTTTTGTTAAAAATTCCTCTCATAAACCTGGATACCAATGGATGAGACCCGATAGGTTGTTGTGCTGAAGACTGCCCTAAATAAGAGGACAAAGCACTGCGAGCAGTGTTAATAGCAATATAACTAAGGTGCTCATCAAAATGCAAAGTAGCAAGAAACTCCAACACATCATGTATACTAGCAGTATCATATGATATATTAGACTGTACACAGAACCGTTCCCATTTCTTAATGTGCACGAGGTATTGTTTTTTAGTGCTAATTCTCCACCCTGCAGTCATAACCTCCATGGTCCTGTTCGATAATCCAAGGCCTTGGAATGGTCTGGTCAGAACCTGCAGACCAACAAATTGATACGGTCATGTAATGGGCGACTTTCTCCTGTAACCGGATGCACCAACAAATGACTGCCGCTGGGAATCCGCATGAATGGCTGTGCCATCATTCTCAGTATCAATGGGAACCATAATTGTGTTGGCTAAAATCCCAATGATTCAAAGAGAATCTTGGTTGCTGTAACAGAGTCTGCAGCTGACTCTTTAGTGTTGCCGACAATTAAGATATCATCTAAATAGGCCATAACAATGTGATTGTGGGCCCTCAATTGCCCCAGCACAGGTTTCACCAATTTAGTAAATAACCTAGGTGCAGGACTTAATTCATTAGGCAATGCTCTATATTGCCACAGCTGTCCCATCCAATTAAATTTCAAGTACCTGCGATAATCAACATGAATTGGCACTGAATAATAAGCATCTTGTAAATCAATGGTGGCCATATAACAACCCTGGGACATCCGCTGCTTTGCAGTAACGAATGTGTCCATTTTAAAATGCCTATAGAGAACTGAAGTATTCAATTGAGTGAGATCCAGAATTACTCGACAACCACCATCTTTTTTGGGTCTGGGAAAAATATTAGACACAAATTGTTGAGGATGATGAACTGCTTTTTCAATCACACCTTTACGGAACAAAATCTGAATCTCCACATTGGTTTGCTCAGTCTCCGGAACAGAAAACACCAACACTTTACAAGGCTTATGCTGGAAAGGTGGATCTATCCCTGAGATAAACTCAATGGTGGACCCTGACACAGTATTTAGTATAAAGATATCAGATATTATACAACACCATTCGTTATAAAATAAATGTAACCGACCTCCAATAGGAGGTTGCACACCCGAATTTGTAACTTGAACACAAAGTCCCTGTACCTCTGGCGGTGGTTTGGAAAACTGTTGTCTGGCCGTGTTGGGGTTATAGGCAACATGACGTGGTGGATACCCTCGTTGCCATCCTGGCCTCCCTCTGCTGGGCCCAGCACCCGGATCGGACCTGCGGTAAACGACCCCCGGCTTCCGAATAGACGGACGAGCTGTGGCCGGCTTCATTAGCCCCATGGTTTTCGCCTCCTCATCAATATCTCGAATTTGCTTGACCAGATCGGAGCCACAGAGTGCAGCAAATTTTTGGTTTAAAGTAGGCTGATGGCAATTTTCCGAATGCAGTTAATTTCGAAAAAGACGTTACAGATCATACCTAACATGTCCTTCTGTAACTGAGATAACACGGTCCCTCGGACCATGGTGCCAAATGCAGTGATCATGGCCGCCACCAGTTTGAGGACGTGCTGATAACGAACCCCCTGCCCCCTCATGGAAGGACTCATGGGTGCCCATATTGCTGGGTTCACCTTTGGCACTTTTAATGAAGCACAGTTAACAGGTGTTTTATATTTGCTGCTTGTCTCCTGCATGGCAGATAGTTGTAGCTGGTGAGAAACTAAGTAATTTACATTAGTTGCTAGGTATTCCTCCATCGGCTCACCAGTTCCCTCCGGAATAGCAAAAGACATTGCTATGTCCGGTACACCCGGAGCAAGGCTCTTGTGCTCTGGTGTTTGCACATAAGCAGGGACACCAGACATAGGGTCAGCTGCATCCTGCCCCGCATCTCCTATTTGATAGTCTAGGGAGGCATCCCCCAGTTCTATAATAGGCGCTGGAAGGAATTCCCCACGGCGGTATTCCAGGTGATCCTCTTGATAAGGTCCCTGCTGCTCAATATCTGTGGCCTTAGCCCCTTGCTGTATTAAAAGCTGGAGCATGTGTTCCATCTGTTGCATTCTACCCCACATCTTTTTAGCTCCTGGGGGAGAATCACCACCGTCATCTGAATCATCAGATACTACTGGCCTGTTTGGTTTCCTTTTGGCCTTGCTGTGGCTCTCAGCAGCCACAGCCTGTTCAGTTTCAGGGATTGGCCTGGAACCAATTTCAACAGTTCCTACCAGTGAAACAGCCCCCGGTATCGGAACCGGAGGTCCCGTTGTTATCTCCTGACCCGATCGAGAATGCGACTCTTCGCAAGGTATACGCTTAGAACGCACCCTCCGTCCGGACCGGTCCATTTCTAACTCCAACTGACTTCGCGAGCCAGCTTTACGGAGCTAAATACCCTGCAGGAAAAGTTGTTTAACACTTACCTGCAAAGTTCCTACTTACCCGCTGGTGGAGCTGTGCCCTCCAGCCCGTTCAGTGCGACATGCACGGACGTAATGACGCGCATGCGCCTGGCGGGCCTTCTTCACGTAGTCACTCACGTGACTCCGGAGTAAAATTATATTTTGTTCTTGAATACGCTATTTACAAAATGAAATTTAAACCACATTTTTTAATTTAAACAACCATGGTTTGTATTAGCTGGGCCATGTTAGAGAGGCTCAATCTTCCGTTGTCAGGAAAGGAAAAGATTAATGTTTGAGCATGAACAGAACTGAGATGATTAAATTATTTATAGAGCTGTAAAATACCTTGAAGGGAGTTAGTCATTTTCCACCAGTGAAAGTGATCTTATTTGTAGTGGGAATAGGAAGACTCATTTGATTAGACAATTTAGTTAACCCAACTTAAATTTTCAAACATCAGGTAAAGTAGTCAGGCTTGACTTCTTCTGTAAACAGCAGAGATTTAACTTTGTTTTTATATATCAGCCTCCACGTGAAGGTCACAATTGTCATGACAATCAAGTCAAGTGAATTTAAACCTTCATATGTACCGAAATGGACAATGAAATTCTCACTTAACAGTTCTGTAAACACAATACGAAAACAAGAGTTCAATAAGAAAAAAAAACATTCTTAGTGCAAAGGAAAACTAAAGCCAAAATCCCTAGTGAAAACAAGACAGTTCAAAGTTTAGTTGGTACTTGTAGTGTTCAGTAACCTCCGTTGGGAAGAAGCACTTCTGGAACCTGCAGGTCATGCTCTTTAGATTCCCAAAACTTCTTCCTGAAGCAAGGAGTAAAATAAAAGGGTGGCCATGGCGGTGTGGGTCCTTGATGATGCTGACTGTCTTTCTGATGCAGATCCTCCTATGGGAGGTCAGTCCCCATGATGAACCGGGCAGTGTCCACCACTTTTGTAATCTTCGTTCCTGGGCATTCAAGTTGCCCGAACTAAGGCATGTTGCAGCCAGTCAGTAGGCTTGCCATCATACACCGGTAGAAGTTCAAGCAAGTATCTGTCGACATACAGAATCTCCTCAATCTCCTTAGGAAGTAAAGATGTTGGTGGGCTTTCTTTATGATTGCATCAATGTGTTGGGTCCTGGACAAATCTTCAGAGATATGCATATGCAGGAACCTGAAGTCATTGACTCTCTCCACTGCCAACTTGTTGGTGAAGACAGGTTTGTTGTAAAACTCTGCGGATTTTGTGATGTGGCTCAGCTTGATTTCATGAATCGCCTGAACTGGAAACCCTCCCCAAATAGGTGTCCAATCCTGAAATCATACCCACCCATGTCCCAGTCATTTCCTCGTCTTCTCTCTTGGCTTTCTGATGGGCATCCATGATCCCTGCAGCATTCCTTCACAATACTTCAATTCCTTACTGCAGACTGGTTTGCCTAAATGTAAGAACAACTGCAAATTCACTGTCTAGAGATGGTAAACAAATTGCAAAAGTATATTAAAGTGTAAAAGGGTTCACAAAATGTCCGAAGTCCAAAGCTTTTAATCTAGCATAAAAAGTAGATGCAGAAGCAGGCGATTTGATCCCTTGGAGCTGCTCTGCCATTCAGTAAGGTGATGGCTGATCTGTTTTCAACCTGAATATCACTTTCTTGCAACGTCTCTTCTATATCCTCTAGTTCTGCTCTCATTCCCCTTGCCCTCAGACAGAACATGTTAAAGATAAAGTTTCCCTCCCTGGTCCTCACATCACCAGTCTCCGCATCCAACACAACATCCTCCAAAATTTCCATTTTTACTCCTCTACTGATTCCCATGCTGATCTTCTTGTCCTGGGCCTCCCCCACTGTCAGAGTGAAGCCACGTGTACACTGGAGGAACAGCATCTCGTAGTCCACTTGGTAGCTTACAACCTGGCTAGCTGTAAGCCAACAACTCTATTGGTGTGTCACTTTTGATTTCTTCAAGATCTAAAAACTGTTCATTTCTGTCTCAAGTGTACTAAGTAACTGAGATACCTCAGTCCATAAATAGAGAATTTAAAAGATTCACTATCCTTAGAGTGAAGACGTTTCTTCTCATTCCTGTCCAGTTTCTAGATACCCTAGCCAGGATTCCGCATCTATTCTTTCAACTTCTGTAAACATACACAGTTCAGTGAGATTGCTTTACATTCTTTGAAAACCAAGAAAATATAGACCAACTCTGCTTAATCTTTCTTTTAGACCTGGGAATCAATTTGATAAGCCTATAATGTACTCCCTCCACTGCAGTTATAGGCTTCCTACTAATAACAGGTGTTCAGTCTGAAATGTTACCGCCCTTTCTCCACAAATTCTGCCTAGACTTCTGCATATTTCATGTATATGCCCTTTATTTTATTTAGCTTTTTGATTTATTGTTCCCTCAGGCCAGATCTGTGCACAATATTTCAGTCTTGATCTCACCTGGAATAATATTGTGTGTGTGTGTATATACAGTGGCTTGCAAAAGTATTCATACCCCTTGAACTTTTCCACATTCTGTCACGTTACAACCACAAACGTAAACGTATTTTACTGGGATTTTATGTGATAGACCAACACAAAGTGGCGCATAATTGTGAAGTGGAAGGAAAATGATACATGGTTTAAAATTTTTTACAAATAAAAAACTGAAAAGTGTGGCGTGCAAAAGTATTCAGCCGTTTACTCTGATCCCCCTAAATAAAATCCAATGCAACCAATTGCCTTGAGAAGTCACATAATTAGTAAATAGAGTCCACTTCTGTGCAATCTAATCTCAGTATAAATACAGCTGTTCTGTTCTGCAGCCATGGTAACTCTGGAGGAGCTGCAGAGATCCACAGCTCAGGTGGGAGAATCTGTGCACAGGACAACTATTAGTCGTGCACTCCACAAATCAGGCTTTTATGGAAGAGTGGCAAGAAGAAAGCCATAGTTTAAACAAAGCCAGTGCAGTTTGCCACAAGCCATGTGGGGGACACAGCAAACATGTGGAGGAAGGTGCTCTGGTCTGATGAGACCAAAATTGAAGTTTTTGGCCTAATGCAAAACGCTATGTGTGGCGGAAAACTAACACTGCACATCACCCTGAACACACCATCCCCACTGTGAAACATGGTGGGTGGCAGCATCATGCTGTGGGGATGCTTTTCTTCAGCAGGGACAGGGAAGCTGGTCAGAGTTGATGGGAAGATGGATGGAGCCAAATACAGGGCATCTTGGAAGAAAACCTGTTAGAGTCTGCAAAAGACTTGAGACTGGGGCGGAGGTTCACCTTCCAGCAGGACAACGATCCTAAACATACAGCCAGAGCTACAATGGAATGGTTTAGATCAAAGCATATTCATGTGTTAGAATGGCCCAATCAAAGTCCAGACCTAAATATAATTGAGAATCTCTGGCAAGACTTGAAAATTGCTGTTCACAGACGCTCTCCATCCAATGACTGAGCTTGAGCTATTTTGCAAAGAAGAATGGGCAAACATTTCAGTCTCTAGATGTGCAAAGCTGGTAGAGACATACCCCAAAAGACTTGCAGCTGTAATTGCAGCGAAAGGTGGTTCTACAAAGTATTGACTCAGGGGGGGCTGAATACTTTTGCACGCCACACTTTTCAGTTTTTTATTTGTAATAAAATTTGGAAACCATGTATCATTTTCCTTCCACTTCACAATTATGTTGGTCTATCACATAAAATCCCAATAAAATACATTTACGTTTGTGGTTGTAACGTGACAAAATGTGGAAAAGTTCAAGGGGTATGAATACTTTTGCAAGCCACTGTATTTATATATATATATATATATATATATATATATATATATACACACACACACACACACACACACACACATATATAACACATGTAAGATCGACACAAAAAGCTGAAGTAACTCAGCGGGTCAGACAACATCTCTGGATGGAATAGGTGACTTTTTGGTCAAGACCTTTCATCAGACTGAGAGTCAGAGGAACAAAAACCCTGACTGAAACGTCACGTATTCCTTTTCTCCAGAGATGCTGTCTGACCCTCTGAATTATTAGATATCCTCGGATATGCCAGCAAAAATCCTCGTGTATTTCCACTGGTCACAGACCAAAAGGTAGAATAACACCCTTCCACCACAATCCCACGTCTTCTGTGAGTAAGCCAGTTTTTAATCCAAAAGACCATGTCATTGTGGATCCCATGCATCTTAATCTTCTGGATCAGCCTACCATGAAGGATTTCATCAAATGATTTACTAAAATCCCTGTCGACAACTTCCACTGCCCTACCCTCATCGATCATATTCGTCACCTCCTCAAAAATGTAATCAAGTTCCTTTGACATGACCTGCTGTGGACAAGTCACTGTCACAAATTGTTGCATCCTCTGTTGAAAGGGAATAAATCCTATCCCATGGAATCCTCTCCAATTGCTGCCTTATCTCTGATGTGAGACCAACTGGCCTATAATTATCTAGATTATCTCTATTGTCCTTCTTATAAGAACAACATTGGCTACTATTCAGTCCTCCAGGACTTCACCTGTGGCTAGAGATAATACAAAGATCTTCATTAATGCCCCTGTAGTCTCTTCTCTTGCCCTTTCATTAACCATGGATGGATCCCATCAGGCCCTGTGTATTTATTCACCTTAATGCTCTTCAGGAGCCCCAACACCACCGCCTCCTTCATCTCAAACTGCCCAGGTATATTAGTATTCCTCACGCTGATCTCACTGTCCTCCATGTCCTTCTCCTTGGTGAATATAGATGCAAACTACTTGTACATTGCTCTCATACTTTGATTCCACATATAAATTCCCACTTTTATCCTTGAACGTTCCTACCTTCTCCTTGATTACTCTCCTTGTTTTTAACGTACATTTCAAAATCCTTGTGATTTTCTATACTCCTACTCACCAATGACATTTCATGGCCACCTTTAACCCTCCCAATTGCCACTTGAGTTCCCTGCTTGGTTTATATTCCTCAAAGCTCTTGAAATGATGGACTGAATACACCTTGTATGTAGCTATTGAAATGATGGACTGAATACACCTTGTATGTAGCTCCACCTTGTATGTAGCTCCACCTGGCTGGCATCTCCAGCATTATTTTGTTCATTAAAATGCAGATCAGACTATGTATAAATAAATAGACAAAAATGCTGGAGAAACTCAGCGGGTGAGGCAGCATTTATGGAGCGAAGAAAATAGGCGACGTTTCGGGTCGAGACCCTTTGTATAAATAAATATTTTGTTTGGGTTACTATCAATATTAATGAATGAGAATCTAGAATTGCATCAATGGATTATGCTTTCCTGTAAATTTATCATCAGTTAAATTTAAGTTTTTTCTTACAGCTCTCTCTTTAGATTCTAATTGAGTCTAATAATCAGAGACATTCAGAATCAATGTAAAGGCCTTGGATTGCATGAGCGATCAGTGCATGCTCTCCCTGTGACTGTGTGGGTTTTCTCCAGGTGCTCTGGCTTCCTCCCACGCTCCAAACATGCGTAGGTTTGTAGATTAATTGGCGTCGGTGAAGATTATAAATTGTCCCTAGTTTGTAGGATAGCGCTAGTGTACGGGGCGATCACTGGTCGACATGAACTCAGTGGGCCGAAGGGCCTGTTTCTGCATTGTATCTCTAAACTAAACTAAAGCAAGGCATCAGGACACCGCTTTTGACAGGACCTTAATTCCAATCACTGATGACCACTTTATAGAACACTAATGCCTGATATAGATGTTGGAGGCTTGGTGTAATGCACTGATGTATTTTATACAAAAGTGTGAACATGTTAATTAGAAGCAGGTGAAGGTTGCTCAGTCCTTCAAGCTCGCTCTGGTATTTGTTAACGTGACAATTTCTGAACTGGTAGTGGCCACATCTCTGCATTCCTGTCTACCTGTTGTAACTTTTCGTCCTCGTGTTAATGTTTCTATCTATCTCAGCCTTAAAAATATTCATACACTGCTTCAGCTGTCCTTTGTGGAAAAACATTCCAAAGACTCCTGATATTCGGTAGAGAGGAAAAAAAGATGTGTGCATTACTGGTGCCTGTTGTGGTCACATTTGATTCCTGTTGTTGAAAGCTGTGGTCACACGTGGTGCATGCTGTAGAATGTTGACAAGAATTCCAATCATTTTTATTTCAGAACACTAATGCCATTATTAAGCTATGAGTTAAAATTGGGAAATTCTATCATCATTTCACAGCCCCAGGCTCATCTCCTGAAAAGCAAACTGCAGATTAAGCCTTGGTCACAATTGTTTGATGAAATAAGAGAATAGGCAGGAAAACAAGTGAATGAGATTTAAAAATATCACTTACTGATAAAATGTTGTTGTTATTCTGGAAGTGACATGAGATGGAGGATAACATGGAGAGGAAGCTATTTACTTTGGAGTATCTGGGAATTGCAGATTAACATCCTGAACAATTTAACAGAAAATCATCAGGGTATAAAAATGAACGGGTTTCGACCCGTAACGTTGCCTATTTCCTTCGCTCCATAGATGCTGCCTCACCCGCTGAGCTTCTCCAGCATTTTTTGTCTACCTTCGATTTTCCAGCATCTGCAGTTCCTTCTTAAACAGGGTATAAAAATTGTTTTTTCAACTACTTGGAATTTTTGAATTGCTTTGTGAAATATTGCTCTGGGAAAGATTTGCTTTTATACAATAATGTATGTTTTTTTTAATGGTTGCTAGACCTCTAGAAAACACAGCTGGTGCTAGTGTGGCTGGAGCTCTGTTGTTCTTCTCCCATCTCTGAATTAGCGGGTTCTGGATTTAAGTCCCACTAGGGACAGAAGATTAACATTATGAGCCAACCATCCTGTGCTGCACTGAGATACGTCTGCATTGTTGGATGAATGAATGACTTTTAGGGGGAAGAACAATGTAGTTATTGGTCAAGCCCTGGCTGATGTGTGGTGCTCAAGAAACATAAAGCAGTTCAACTGGCAATTATCACATTGATCTTTGAATGGCCATCTGTACATAAATTGGTTGCTACCATTCCTCCATTCCATTATTGACCACACTTCAAAGGCACTTTGATGTAAAGCAATTTTGATGTAAAACAATTGATGTAAAGCATTTTTGGCCATGCTGAATGTGATGTAATTGGTACTATATAAATGCAAGTTCTTGTATTATTACAACATATCATAAAAAGTTAATCAATAGGCAAAGAGCAGGGAGAATATGGAGCACGGATGGAGATTGACACAAAGTGCTGGAATAATTCAGCAAGTCACACAGCATTCCTGGAGAACATGGATAGGAGATGTTTCTTGTTTCCAAAATGTCGCCAGTCCATGTTCTCCAGAGATGCTGCCAGAGCCATTGAGTTACTGCTGCACCTTGTGTCCTGTTTTGTAAACTATCATCTGTAGTTCCTTTCTTCTATATGTTGATATCTTCTATATCTGCGAGACCAAACGTAGACTCGGCGACTGTTCTGTTGAACATTTATGCTTGGTCAACTGAACAGCACCCCATATTCTGCTTGGGTAACTTACAACCCAGGAGTATGCATGTTGAGTTCTCTAATTTTAAGTATCTTCTACTAGCACTCCCCTCCCCGCCTCACTTGCCCCCCCCCCCCCCTTCTTCCGCCCTAATCATTTAACCAGTTTCACAGTTCACCACAATGTATCTCTCTTGAGATCACACCTTCCCTTGCCAACAATTGGCCTACCAGGACATCACCCTGCCTGAGGTCATCTGTTGCTGGTCTCGATTCGTCTCCAGTTCTTCCCCCCTCCCCCCCCTACTTTCAGTATGAAGATGGGTCCCATTCCAAAATGTCACCTATTTTTTTTCTCATGAGATGCTGCCTGACCCGCTGAGTTACTCCATCACTTTGTGTCGATCCTTTCTAGTTTCAGTCGTCAGTACCCTGACTGATGAAGGCCGATGTACCAAAAGCCCTATCTACCTGTGACACCACTTTCAGGGAACTATGTACCTGCACTCCGAGATCACTCTACTCTACAACAATCCCCATGGCCCCACCATTCCTGGCCTGGTTTGACTCTGAAAATGCAACACCTCGCACTTAGCCATCCCTCAGCCCACATGCCAAGCTGATCAAGAGCCTGTTGTAATTTTTCATAACCATCTTTACTATCGGCAATATCACCCACTGAAGTGTCATGCTTGAAAACGCATACCACCACTCATGAACTGCTTCTTTCCTTGTGTTATCGGATTTCTGAACAGCCCTTATACAAGCTAGGTTACAGGCCCAACTTTGTAACTTACCTCTTTGTGGACATGCTGACAATGTCTGAAGAAGGTTCTCAGCCGAAACGTCACCTATCCATGTTCTCTAGAGATGCTGTCTGAGCTGCTGAATAATTCCAGCACTTTGTGTATTAACCAGCATCTTCAGTTCTTTGTTTCTACATGTTGAGAACCATGCTCTGCTATCTGCTGTTTCTCTTTTCACTACCTGTGTACTTCTGAATGGCTCAATAAGTGAGTTTGGTATTACAACTGCGCATGCCCAGGTCATAGGTCATTCAGGATAAAAATTCTCACCAGCTGTGCTACTGTGTGTGTACGGACCTGTGTATTTATTTCAATGAGATTTATAAATAAATTTATCTGCCAAATATGTCAGCAGTAGGCCACAGCGTACTGCAGGCGGCACAAATCCACAATTGTATGTATTTAAATCATTGACTCAATACAGCACCAGCCTTGAAAACGCAAGAATGCCTGGAACAAACCTGTCAATTATCAAATCCCTGGCATTAGCCTGAGTCACGGCCATTCAAATTCGATATTGGCTTACACGAATTACAAGTTGTGTGGTCAACCAATTTGAGACAGTCCTTACATTCCTATCTAAATAACCTTCCTGGATTGAAGGAAACGAGGAGAATGTGTTGTGTGGGGGTAGGTTGGAAAGTTTAGATTGGATTTGAACAGGCTGTTCGAGGTGGGTTGGCTTAATGCTGTACCTTTAACCTCTGGGGTTGGTTCCAGTCTCTCAGGTCACAGAGTTGGGAGCTGGGTCCGGGTGGTGATAATTATGAGAATTTGCAGCCATTTGAACCACAGTCAAACTAGAGGCTTCATTCAGGAGTGGGTCACAGCTCCCCAGCTGACGGGACCTGTTCTCGCTCTCTATGATGGAGTCGCCGCCCGCCCCAGCGAGTGGCCAAACGCGGAGTCAACACGCAATATGAGTGGGAGCATTTTCTCAGTCAGGCTTTGTCGACAGTTGGGGTGGGGGATCTGGGAGAGAGAGAGAGAGAGAGAGAGAGCTGGCGATGCCGCACGGACGGAACAGTTTAATAACGACCCATTAAAATCCGCCCCTCGGCAACCTGGGCTGATCTGATCTGACAGCCCTCTCGCTAGCTCGCTGCGTGCCCGATCCTAACGTAGAATCTCCACAAAACCTTTGGGGTTCGGGCATCACCTGCACACAGAGCCTCTGCTAACAAGGGCTGGCGAACTGTGCTGGTCAACATGCAGTGGGCGAGATGGCTGGGGGAAACGCACCGCAACCACCGTAAACTTGGAACAACACAGTCCGTCCACTCTATCTATCCAATACTAAAGGGCAGGCATTTCACAGTTAAAGGTCTTCCATCGGATTGGCGGCTCTGAAGGAGCCAATCTTGTACTCGGTTTACCTCAGAGATGTATCTTCACCTTAACAGTACATTCACACCGGCTGTAAGTAAAGCATCAGCCCAGATCACACCGATACAGTCGCTGCCTGCCTCAGAATAAATATATTTTTTACACATAAATTATGAATAAATAAGAAAATGTTTCAAACACAAGTAATATTTTCTTATTCCACAAGCAAACACATTTTTGAGGATTAAATGAAAATAATAAATTCTTTAACTTTTTGAATATATCATAATTGCAGATTAATGATCTGATCTAGAACTGGGACTGCGTAAGTAGTGTGTGAACAGCAGAACAAGAAAGGAAGCTACTGAGTTGACAGATTAATTCCTTGGTAGAATAATTAACAATTTATACACAGTTTATACAGCGCTGCGTTCGCTTTTTTAAAATCCCGTATGACCTTTGACAAATCCCATGATTCCTTGCGTTTATCGAGATACCGAACTCAATTAGGAACAAATACAGAAGTGGTTCAGGGGCTCAGTCTCAGAGATCAAATTGTAACCAAGTTACACCAATGCCTTGCACTCAAAGTAAACGCAAACTTCCCAATTTTACAAACTTGTCAAGGTAAAATGATGTGGAATGGAGCAGAATAGTTAAAAGAATTGTAGAATGAGCTGGTAATGTGTATAATAGGGCACGGTAACAGCTGCAGCAAAGGAACACAAGCAGTACACAAATGGGACTGAAATAGCTAAGGATAACAGTGATGACAGTCTGTTGGCATGGTGATGGTGCTCTTGACTCTTTCAACATGTCCATGGCATAATTTTGAGAAAAGGAGATTGGGTATTCCTGATGTCCTACCATTATTTATCCCTCAGATACCATCATTAAAAGCTAATTGTCTGGTCACATGACAATGTTGTTTTGGGTGGAGATTTCTATGTGGAATCTGATTGCTTCATTTTAGGCTACTATTATTACAACAGTGATAACATTTACTGAGCAGGTTGTTATTTGCTTTCTTAATATCTCATTTTGTGGATTTAGTTTGACAATACCTTGACTGGAACAACGTGACCATGTGGAATCTGTAAAGGGTGGAGATGAATAAAAATGAGTTTATCTATAATTGTGATCCTATGAGCTAATCTCACATTACCAGTGCATGGTTACTCTTCTCCCTCTGATGGTAACACAATACCTTCCAGCAGCCCATCGAAAAATCAGTAAAATGTCTTCTTGAGAAGCAATAAACACTGGGGTTAATCTTGCAAATTTAATATTGATTGTCCTGCCAAGACTTTGGTTTTGAAGGTCCGCACAGAGTTTCATAGTTTCAATTGATGTTTCCATTGACAGAATTGTCAAGAACCAGTGGTCACAGTCTCAAAATATGGTCCGCCATTCAAGACAGAGATGCGTTTCTTCACACAGTAATGAACGATGGCAATTATTACCAATGAGTCCTGTGGAAACATAGTTGTTCAGCACCTTCAAGACAGATGCCAGAAGAAGTTTTAAATATAAAGAGAAATCAAACATATGGGTTAGCGCAGAAAAATAGCACTGAGGTAAAAGATCGTTGATACTTATTGAAAGGCGGAGTGACCACTTCTGCTTCTATTTCTCATGTTCTTAAATTATTTAAAAACTGTTTGCGTTTAACAGTGGTAATCCTGTGCAAAACGCTACAAGGAAAGGAAGCAAGGTGGCGCAATGCAGCTGTGGAGCTGCTGTCTAGTAGTTCTGGTGAGGTGGTGTTATATGAGAATTTTCCCGAACAGTCTGTGACCCATAGCGCTGTGCCCATAGCGCTGCAGCCGACAGCTTTTTGTTTAAATTTCCATGCGTTAAGCCAACAGCGCTCTGTTTAAACCTTTGCGCACCAAACCGGCACGCTGTGTGTGATCCCTTTACACGTCAAGTCTGTAGTGTTGTGTGTTGCTTTACGTGCCAGTCTGCGGTTGATAGCACTTTGGTCCCGCGGGGCTGGGGGGCTTGCTGGAATGCCGCCTCCTGTCATTGGTTATAGTTTGAATTTGGGAGCAGCGCTATTGGCCAGGACTTACCGGCGGTTATTTCTTACCTATATAACGGCAGGCACACAGTAAGCCAGAAGTTAGTTCAAGTTCATGTATGAGAGAGGTTCACCAATGGACAGAGAGACAGAGAGAGGTTGTCTGCTGTAAACCTGTACCCTGTGTATACCAAGACAAGTATTGTTTTTGTCCTCGCTTGTCAATAAAACTGATTTACAACTAAACAGACGAGAGTGCCTTTTTTCTGTTCCACTAGTCAGATCCTTGAACCTGTCTCTTGCAACACGTGGGTTCAATTCTAACCACCGGTGCTGTCAGTGTGGTTTTACAATCTCCATGTAAATATATGAATTTCCTCCCACACTGTGTATTTGTTTTGTTTAGAGATACAGCACAGAAATTTACAATTTACACTTATACCAAGCCAATTAACCTACAAACCTGTATGTCTTCGGAGTGTAGGAGGAAACCGAAGATCTCGGCAAAAAGCCCACGCAGTCACAGGGAGAATGTACGAACTCAGTACAGATAGCACCCGAAGTTGGGATCGAACCTGGGTCTCCGGCACTGTATGCGCTGTATAACAGCAACTCTACTGCTGCGCCATCGTGCCGCCCAGTGTGACAAGTGTGTGACTCCTGGGCTCGATGAAAAAAACTGCAGCGGCTGGAAATATGACAGTCAGAAAATTCTCAAGCCGCTCAGCAGATCAACCAGCAGCTGCTGAGAGAAGACATGGTTAACATTTCACACTGATAACTTTACTTCATTTCTGAAATGTTCCTTCCATATTTGGAGCGACTCTCTATTTAATCATTCTGATATATTTGATTGTTAAATAATAAATCCCAAATCCATTCTGCTTAGAACAGTCACACACAAAAACAGACAGATTCTAATCTTTATACCATTGGCCCATTCGATCTAAACAGAACAGAAAATATATATTTCTGCACAACAGTGACCTGGTTTTCATAACAAGCTGTTGTCTCTAACAGCCAGGTGACGTGTATTTCCGGAAAACTTTAAGGAATTCCGCAGAGTGCAAGTGAAGTTACTGGAATTCTGACCATTGATAAGTAATTAGAAGGGAATGGTCTACTGCATATCCATAAAATGGGAAGAGGATAGGCCACTGGATCTCTGTACAGTGATTTGCAGTTGGCCTCAATTGCATGCACTGGAAGATAAGAGGAATTTTGTTTGTATTGGTTGTATTTTCTGTTTGCAGAGCTATGAAATCAACTATACTGCATCAAAGTAAAACCAACAGGAATTTTCAGATCAATTAACTGAATTCACTCAGCAAGTAAGAAACAGGCATGTGGGGTGGGAGATTGCAACCTTCACGTGGTCCACCCTGTTTCGACTAATGCAATAAACCCGACGTGCACAAACAAATAGAACAAGTTGACCTACAACTTTAGGCTGCGCACGCCATACACAAGACGAAGAAGATCAGACATGTGACTTTGCTCGTGAATTAATTGCAGACCTTTTCAAACTGATAATCACAGAGATTAACATTCAAAAGTTACTTGCACAAAGTATCCCTTCATTTTATTATTTTTCTTTAAATATCAAGATATAATAACATTTATTTTTCTGCGTACAAAATCCTCAATTATTTCTCGCAATGACCACCAATCTACCTTCCCTCTCAAACAAGAGGAACCACCTAGAGTGAACACAGTTTTCATCAGGGTGCAGGTCATGTCTCGTGATTCATAGTGTTGAAATATTAGTCAATATACAGGAGGGCATGTAAGGTATGAAATCTATAGGCCAGTCAGAATTCGCTGGGCCCAGAAACAGCCCATTAGGAGCGTCAGTCTGCAGCTTAGAACATTTGGTTGGAACCCAAAACTTTTCCAGTGACAAATTACACATCTCCTTCCCCACACTGCAACTATAGGCTATCACAGTCACTGTTGAGAGACCTCAAACGATTAAACCCAGGTAGCAGCCATGGTTGTGTGAAGGTTGAAGGGAAATTGTCTGCTGAGCACCTTATTGGGTACCTCTTTGGTTGAAGGTGGTTGACTATACCTGGCCTTTAGGTTTCCTTGTGAACCAGAAATTGGGACGCCAGAGGAGACAGAAAGTGGTATGGAGATATGCGACCATGAAAACATAACATTAAGAATAAATATAAGTATTTGTAAAATTTGAAAATGAGGACTTTCTTTCTCCGTACAATCTGAAGGAAACAACAGAAAAACTCAGTGGCAATAAGTTCCATGACTTGCTGAGTGTAAGTCCCGTGTTAATGGGCTGGACACGGGTTTCAGACCTTATTCGGTGCCTTGAGCGCAGAATGAAGATAAATAGTGTGTAGAACCAGTGTTGCACCCCTCATCCCTTTGGTTTTGGAAGAACTGGTTGGGGTAAAATTGTCTCCCATGAATTCCTGACCTGTTCTGCCCATAGGAGAACAGAAAAAAAAACCTTGCAAAAAGTACATGATTAAAATAGAATTCCATCAAAGGTAACAACCAGAAGAAGCATCAATTAACCCGATGACAACCTCAAGAAATCAGCAAAGCAATCCCCACCATGCCCCCTCCTCTCATTGGGACTAATTAAGATCATTACAAATTACTCCCTGTAACAAGCTTGACATCGGGATAACTCTGTAAGTGAGTTAACTTTCCTACTTTTCCACTCTGGGTTGGAAATATTTTTGTTCTGCACACGTTTACAAGAAGGACTGTGGGAGGAGTGCTATTGAATTTGGGACTGATTGAATAACTCCGTCGAATAAAGACCTAGTCGAGGCAGGATAAACCAAAAAGGATCCCATGAGTGCAGAAGAACACCAGCCTCTGATTTACTAGAGGTTCCACTCTAGAGAATCGCCTTGCTGACCGTTCCGGCACCATGATGTGGCAGATATGAGACATATGTACCCTCTTTGGCAGTCTTGGGGATAAGTCCTTACTTTAGCTCAGGGGACCCAGTGAAGAATGTTACTCCAACGCACTCTCCACTAGATGAAAGGCACTACTGTAGGATTCCTATTGAAAGAGAAGCCATTTTAGCAAGGAGATGAGAGCATAAGGGTCCGAACATAGGCATGGGGATTATAGATTCATGATAAAGCAATGCAATTATCTGCCCTTTTTCTGCCCACTCAAATTCACTTCCATTCCACTCGACTGGACCGAACTTCAATGGGACAGAAAGCAAGGAGCTAATTGCATGATGCTAACACCCCAAACCAATTTCTACTGCAATGTTTCTAGAATTTGGATATAAGAAACAGTATCAAAAGCTACAGCGAAGGAATGTTCTTTTTTTTTTAAACGAATGAAAATTATCTTTTCTTTTAGAAAGTTAAAACATTTTCTGCTTTTTTTTTTAACTCCCACTCTCCCAACTGGCCTCACTGCGTACAGTACGGCCAAATGGTCCAACACAGCAAGTCCAACACAGTGTGCACAGTGCGTTAGCAGGTTGGTATCTGATGTGTGCAGGGACGGGCAGAAACACTGGGACGGACTCGGGTCTGCTCTGGATAGCCTGCCGACACAAGCTGTCAGTCAGGAGTTGATCCGAGGCTTGCTCTAATGTAGTTCACAGCTGTTAATTACAAATAGTCTGCTGCACTACTGGATCCAATTTCCCTGCAAAACAAAAAAAATTGAAAAAAAAAATTACTAAAATCTACTGGCTCGGGACAAGAAGAGCTCATTAGTAAATGCTGCACAGTTTTCAACGTTAGAGTTGCTTATTGCCTGTCATCTCACTAAAATAATTCTTCTGCAGTCAAGTTCACTGGGACTTTATCTTGCTGGTTTTACCTTGCACTAAACATTATTCCCTTATCATGTATCTATACATTGTAAATGGATCCATTTTAATCATGTATTGTCTTTCTGCTGATTGGTTAGCACGCAACAAAAGCTTTTCACTGTACCTCGGTCCACATGACAATAAACTAAACTGAACTGTGACACTTTGTGATGTCACTCATCCCCTCTTGGAAAGGCTAGCTGAGACCTTCTAGCAAGAACAGCGAGGAGTAGTTGATAAAGAAAGTGCAAGAGCAGGTGGCTCCCTCATTCACCTCCACCATTTCCAAGAGAAGACCTGGAATTTACGCCACACAGAATAGCCACAGTGGAATAAGTATTGGCTGCAAGTGCAAGAACAGTTGTGTGTGACGTGGTGGGAAGTGGAAGGCGGGGGCAGGAAACACATAGCAGCTGAAAGTTTCTTTTTGGTAGATGTCTCTTTCTGTGGAGCAGGGAGTCGTTTTTCTGTTGAGTTCATGCACATTACAGAACAGATATATTAAAGCAAAGTACAGCAGATTCTGGAGATCTGAAATATAAACAAACACTATAAATACTCGGTAGGACAGGCAGTACCTTTGGAAGAGAGAAACAGTTAATGTTTCATGTCGATTACCTGGGGTTTGGGTTTTCTACATTACAACAGCAACTTCATCGGGCACAAAAGCTCTTTCAGACAAATTGTATCCGTGAATAATAACATATAAATGTGAGTCTTTTTTTCTATAGCAATGAAGCTGTCAGGTCAGTAAAGTATATCCCAACAGTGTTTAGTCAAATGTATTTTAAACAAACCAGTGGTGGAGGTCAGTGATTAGCAAAACAGACTTTGGCTTCTCCTTTACTGTGACTTCACAATCAGTAGCATCACAAAGAACTTCTACGGAGGGGAAAAAAACGAATTATTCACCTACGATTGTGGTTCCGCTTTTTTGGTGATCTAACCCATGAAGTGAAAATGGCAGGGGAAGCCTTGCTCATGTGAAATAAAGTACAGCCATTGTTTCTTCCCACTATTGAGGATGAACAGTGGAAACATCTTCTTTACTAAAAGGTTTGATCAGATAGGCTTAATCTTAAAGACCTTCTTATCAGGTTGCCGTTCAGCCCTTTCTCTTCTGCACAACGATAAGGTTTGTGGCTAGGCCCTATAATGTTTGGAGCAACCTCTCCCTCCATGGATAAATATTAGAAGCATGAGTTTTAGCTTGAATCCCAAGCGGATTAGCTCCTGGTGCACTCATTGAGGGTTCTGCTGAATTTTGTAATGCAAAGGATCTTTGAGGGGAAGTACATTATATTTTGAAAGTGGCATCAAGGTAGAAAGGGTGGTCGAGAAGGCTTTTGGCACATTGGCCTTCATCAGTCAGGGTACTGAATATAGAAGTTGGGATGTTATAATACAGTTGTACTAGATATTCGTGACACCACATTTGGAGGATTGTGTTCAGTTTAGGTCATGCTACCATAGGAAAGATGTTTTTTTTAGCTGGAAGGAGTGCAGAGAAGATTTACAAAGATATTGCCAGGATTTGAGTGTCTGAGCTTTAGGGAGAGCTGGGCAGGCTAGGACTTTAATCCTCGGAGCGCAGGAGGATGAGGGGTGATCTTATGGAGGTGTATAAGATCATGAGGAGAATAGATAGGGTAGATGCCCAGTCTTTTACCCAATGTGGTGGAATAGAGGACCATAGGATGTCGGTTTAAGGCGAGAGTAGAAAGATTTAATAGGGACCCGGGGAGTATTTTATTTCGGAGTCACGTGAGTGACTTCGTGAAGACCCCGCCAGCACGCATGCGCGACTTATCGTCGCTCGCATTTGCTGTCGACGAGCTGGGGGGGCGGAGTGCGCTGCTCCAGCAGCTCCTTCAAAAGGACGCTTAAGGTAAGTAATACTAACCTTGAGCTGGTTCTTGTAGGTAGTTTGTTTTCTATCCACAGCATCGTGATGGAAGGAAAAGGGAAAGCCAAACTTTCCAAGGGCCACGGGACCTCAGGAAGTCGGCGGCCAACACCCTCGGAGCTGCCCGCAACACCGGCAGCACCCGTATCACGGCCGGGGAAAGAGGTGCGTTAGTTGGGGAACCCTACGGAGTTAGTAGGGCCCGACTCTCCTCTGCAACAGGCTGGATGGAGCCCCGCACAGGAGCAGGGCATTGCAGACCCTGGCTTCGTACTACAGTCGTCCAAAGTCAGGGTAGTAAGCAGGTACGACCTAACGTGCCTCGCACAGCGGCGCGTTCTACTTCCCCTCTTTGACAGGTCCCCAGAGGGCAGGCCCGGGGGAGAGCTGCGCCAAAGTTGAGCCCCGCAGCCGCGGCAGGCAGCGACAGGCTGCCGGGGAAACCTGCCCGGCATACCCGAAACCGGCACACCACCGGGTCAGGCTGCCCGAGAGCAGGCCGGTGGCAGCGGATTTCGGTCGTGCGGCCCCGCTGAGGCGGTAAGCGACGACCATGCGCCGTCACAGACCCATGTGGTCAGAAGTGGCGGTAAACCCGCGCGGATGTCGGGGAGCCCGGCTGCGGGAGCCGGCACCGACACATCTCCGCTGCCTTCCTATCAGGCAGGGGGACCGCTACAGTCCGAATGACGGCGGACTAGCGGCAGACGACGACTACCTGCCAGTGGACCCTTGTCATCACCTCGATGAGGTGCGGTTCGCTGGTAGAAGCCCCAGTGATTCAGGAGAACCTGGGGAAGTCGACTTGTCCTCCACATATTGCGGCGGCGGTCGCATGGCCAGGATGGAGCTTATGGTGGAGAAACTACTCCAGCGAGACCTGGATCGACACGAGCGTGGGTCCCAGCGGTCTAGGAGCCAGATCATGCGGTCGCCTAGCATTTCTCCTTCAACCGCCGGCAGTGCCAGGAGCCAGCAAATGGCCGACTTTGATGAAGAGGCCGTGGTAGACGAGCCCACCGCTTCGGGAGAACCGGTAGAAGATCTGCTGGACGTCGTTTCCAAGTTTGCTAAGCCTATGCGCTCAGGGAAACCGCTGCACCCAAAGCTGGGGGCGAGTATCAATTTTCTGGCCACACACCAGCTCCAAGACCAGGTACTCGCAGAGGCCTTGGAAAAATACAAGGCGCCAGAGAATTGTGTTACCCCTGAACGTTCCAACCTTCAACTTACTGATCTGGGGGAACATCAGTCCCAGTATCAGGGCTCAGGAGCTCAAAATTCAAAAAATCCTTGAACTGTTGACATCGGGCATCACTGCGTTCGCCAGGACCCTCGATGGGCCAATGTAACTGACTAACAGCAGGATGCTCCTGCCCTGTGTGCAATACGCAGTTTGAGATCAATTGTTTTCGGAAAAGCTCCATCCGGCCCACCCTCAACCCAAAATTCGCTGGGTTGTGTCGTACCTCCAGCACACCACCACCATGACAGCTGTTTGGGGAGGACCTGCCCAAGCAGGTCAAAGAACTGGATGACGAGGGCAAAACCGTGGGGCTGATGAAACCACCATCATCAACTAGGACACAGACATACCGAAGAGCACAGCCTTATCCTACCTCCAAACCTCGGGGTAGGCCGGATAGGGCACCAAGAATTTATCCGCCACCCGCTCCCCAACAGCAGAAGCCTTTGTTAGGGCAGGACGAGCAGAAACCCGCATGGAAGAATGCGGCAACAGCCCTACCCAGCAACACAATGGCCTCCGAAAGCACAACGCACCAGGCCCCACTGATAACCATGGAGGTAAGGGGGTCTGGTTCTTTCAAGAAAGTAGCAATTGTAACTTCACAAGTAGGAGGACGGTTGCGGGCATTTTGGGGTGCATGGGGTGCGATAACTTCAGATCCCTTTATTCTACAAAGTATTCAGGGTTATGAAATAGAGTTTATTAATGGGAAACATCCCCCTACGCAACATGTACCTCATCACAAGTTTGCGCTCTCTCAAAAAGAGATAGAGGAAGGACATGTAGAAATCTTAAGGCTGGCAGCCAAAGGGGTGATAGAAAAAACGACACATGAACCTCTTTGTGTCCAACATCTTTACAAAAACTAAAAAAGATGGTGGATGTCGGATTATTATAGACCTAACCCACCAAAATACTTTTGTACAATATACCCATTTCAAAATGGAGACGTTCGAAATGGCTAAACAGCTGATTTCTCTAGGGTACTTTATGGCCTGCATTGATTTAAAAGATGCATACTATACAGTGCCTATTATAGAGTATCACAGGAAGTTCTTAAAATTTGTCTGGAGGGATCTATTATGGCAATATAAAGCCTTGCCCAATGGAATTACAACAGCCCCTAGGCTATTTACAAAAATTATCAAACCTATTTTGGCGTCCCTTAGACAACAAAATTATATCGTCATGGCGTATTTGGACGATATATTAATAGTGGGGAAAACCCTTGCATTAGCTGAGCTGGCAGTTACAGCTACCAAATTATTATTCGAGACATTAGGGTTTGTCATCCATCCAGACAAATCTAAGTTCACCCTGTCTCAAGTCATGGACTACCTAGGATTCACTATTAACACCAATCAAATGATTGTCACTATCCCAGCCGGCAAAGCAATAGCCATAAAAGAGGCATGTAACAGCCTTGCTTGCGCCAGGGTGCTGACCATCAGACATGCTGCTAAGGTGATTGGAAAACTTGTAGCTACATTTCCAGCTGCAATTTGGGCCATTACATTATCAAAATTTGCAAAGAGCAAAAGTTTCAGCATTAAAATCAAATGCTGGACACTTTGACAGACCTATGCAGCTGCCGATCAAGGCTAAAATTGAGCTGCAATGGTGGGCTAACAATATTAGTGAGTGTTACAAGCCCATCATTATCTGCAATCCATCAGCCATGTTACAAACCGACGCAAGCGCCCAAGGCTGGGGAGCAACTGACACCACATCCAGTTGTGGTGGCAGATGGGATTCTCACGAGTCCACTCTTCTTCAGTCACAAGGAATAAACTATTTGGAAATGCTAGGAGCTTTTCATGGGCTGCGGGCATACTGCACAAATTTACATCATACGCATGTCCGTCTTCAAATAGATAATGCCACGGTGGTGGCTTACATAAATCATATGGGTGATATCAGGTCAGTATCTTGTGACGAATTGGTAAACACAATTTGGCTCTGGTGTATTGAAAGAAATATTCGGATATCAGCAACCTACCTTCCAGGGAAGTTCAATACAGTGGCGGACACCAGGTCACGAGCATTCAATGATAACATCGAGTGGATGTTGAATCCCCAAATATTTGCTGAAATTATAGCTCAATTTGGTACACCAGATGTCGACCTTTTTGCGTCTAGGTTGAACCATCAGATACCAACATATGTGTCTTGGGAACCAGACCCTGGGGCAGTAGCAATGGATGCATTTTCTCTCCATTGGGGGAAAATGGTCCTGCTACGCATTTCCCCCATTCTGCCTCATCAGTCGGGTATTGCAGAAAATTAAACTGGATTCTGCTTCAGGCATACTGATCATACCTGACTGGCCTAGACAACCATGGTAGCCGGTGGTCCTCCATATGCTAAAAATTCCGTGGATACAAATTGCTAAAAACCCCATTTCGATCACTAACCCCATTACGGGGGAAATTCACCCGTGCCATGATCACTTGAACCTGTGGGCTTGCGGGTTCTAAGGAGGCCACTACTGTAGTCCGGCACATCACCAAGGGCCATGGGCCTCATCACAGCATCGTGCAGGGCATCTACCAGGAAGCAGTACCTTACCCAGATCAGGAAGTGGGAAGCCTACTGCACACGAACAAATACCACCTACTACTCTGCCACGATCCCTGACGTACTGGAATTCCTCGCGGGCCTTCATTATGATGAGGGTCTCGGCTACAGTGCCATCATTAACGCCAGGAGTGCGCTATCCTCATACCTCAACATTGGTGTGGGCTCACACCAATTGGTGTCCAAATTTATGAGGGGTGTATTTAATACCAACCCTCCACGACCCAGATACAACATCACCTGGGATGTAGGGGTGGTGTTGACCCTACTGAGGAGCTGGTCCCCCATGACAGGGTTACCACTAGATAAACTCACACTTAAAGTGTTGATGTTGATCGCACTGACCACAGCACAGCGGGTACAGACCTTGCAAAAACTACAACTTGACAGAATGGTCTCTACCCCTGAGAAGGTAACCTTCTTCATAGAAGAGTTATTAAAGCAGCATAGACCGGGATGTACAGGGCTGCAGCTGGAATTCCGGGCGTACCCCACTGATGCCACCCTCTGCGTAGCCACCCATTTCCGGTATTACATCAGAACCACACGCACCATCCGGAAGATGGAGCAGGGACTTCTCATCAGCCACAAGAAACCACATCACCGGGTGACTCTGCAGACTATCGCCAGGTGGCTCAGGGTGGTATTGGGTGCAGCAGGTATAGACACTAACATTTTTAAATCTCATTCTACCAGGGCTGCATCCACATCAGCGGCGAGGACCATGGAGGTGCCCATGGATCATGTCCTCGCTACCATGGGATGGACCAGTGAGACCACTTTTCAACACTTCTACAATAAGCCGGTGGCCGCCCCCTCAACGTTTGCGGAAGCAGTGCTGAGAGCCGTTCCGTAGTATAATTTATCCCTGAGTTAGGGGTTTTTGTTATTATTTGTATTAATAAATACTCATTACTTTTTCCGCTTGTTCAAGTCTGGAATGCATTAACAAACTTCCCCCATCAGTATTGCGGCAGTGTGAGAGCATGGATGTCGTCCAGGGCATGAAATCACAGAGCTTTGAAATCTTCACAAAGTCACTCATGTGACTCCGAAGTAAAATAGTAAGATTAAACAAGAACTTACCAGTTTGAAGTTTGATCTTTATTTTATGAGAAGTTGCGATGAGGGATTTTGTGCCCCTGCTCCCAACCCTCTATCATAAGGTCAACTGGTATGTTCGAGTCTCTTTAATCTTACTATCTTCAGTCATTGTTGTTATCTGTGATTCCACACCGCTGCTTTGAAGAATGTCGCGCATGCATGCTGGCGGGGTCTTCACGAAATCCCTCATCGCAATGCCTCATAAAATAAAGATCAAACTTCAAACTTAATCTTACTAGCTTCTTCCACATAGGTGGATATATGGAACAAGTTGCTGGAAGGGGTAGTTGAGGAAGGTACTATTTAAAGGACATTTGGACAGGACCATGGATTGGAACGGTTTAGAGGAATATGGGACAGGCGTGGACAGATGGGACACCTTGGTCGGCATGGGCAAGTTGGTCCAAAGGGCTTGTTTCCCTGCTGTACGACTCTATCCCACTGGAAAAGTCTGACCGAAGTGCATATCTTCCACCACACCCTCACTTTCAATCTGTTCGTGGGCAGTTTGTTAGAATTCAGCAAATAAATAATTACAGCAGCTCCACACAATCCGTTGAATGCAATGGGAAGCATTTTATTTCTAAATAGCTGCTATAACATGTTAGCTGGATATTTTTACCACACTCTCCATTATCTCGCATGGCAGTTACTTTGTATTACAAAACTTCAAATTCGGCAAAGTGGAAATATTAACATACTATTGTTGGAAACAGCAATGTCCCCTATACATCACCCCTATCGCAATGCCCAATTTACCTAAGCCAACTCAGTGGCTATTTTTATTTGTTGATAATACCCACAGCGCGTGTATAAAAATAGGATGCTTCTTTAGTATTTGCATAATGTGATTCTTAAATTTCCATTCACGCAGTTCACCATCTCTCTTGCACATCTGCCTCTCCAGCTTTGTGCCATTTTACTCATGGATGAGAGGGTCACATGATGCAGACACGAGTGAAGCATCCTGTACATAATCCACAACCGCAAACCCAGCCATTTACAGTGTGCTGATGAACACAGTGAGAACAATCAGCTTCGCTAGAACAGTCAGGAACTTGGTATTTTCAGTGGCAAACAAATTATGAATAGCGAGCATCAGGGAGAGCAAATTGAGGAATACTGCGTGTGGAGCAAGGAACAAGGAGATGCTAAGGAGATGGTGAGAAGAATTAGCCACATTTTTAGAATCTTTTTTTTTAAGAGCAGAAAAGAATGAAACTAGCAATAAATTCAGTGCTTTTGGTCAGATTTGGGTTAAGATTGGTGAGAAAGTATGGGAAAGGTGAAACAAGATGTTAATCAGTGCAGAATGAAAACCGTTGCATTAAACAGTGAGAAATAGAATTAGGATAACGGATAATTCAGTATTAATAGCAAAGCAAAGAGTAAAGAGCATCAAAGCATTGAAGATAATAGAGAGTGTGGAGTATGTAGCAAGTTACATGGCAAAGACAGGAAGGAGCATAAGAATATGAGTACAGTGTTGAAAGTGGTTTAGGAATAGCAATTCATACAGAAACTTACACAAACATTCATACAGGGACACAATGGAAAACATTCACACATTGTCCACGTGTGCGCACACGTGTACACACATGCAAACATGCAAATACACACATATGCAGAAATATTGAACAATTAAGGCTTGCAAAATAGAACTATCTCTCTACCAAAGGGCTAGTTAAAGTGGTGGTCCAGTTACAAAGATTTTACTGTGATTACAGTCGCTGATGCCCACCTCTCATGATGTGCTTTCTCTTGGACAAACTTCCTGCGGTCAGTCTTATTGGAGTTGATCACCTCCATTTGGGCATTGCTTAGGTATTTGGATGCCTCTTGTGACCAGGCGGTGTAATCATTTGACCTGTCGTGTGACCTCTTCTCTCTTGTATCCCTGGGTGGCGGTTCCCTGCCCTCTACTGGGAAGAGAGTGGAATAATGATCTTCCAGGGACGACCCCTCGTCATAAAACAGCAGGCTCCTGGAACGAACTAGGAAAATTAAACAGTGATTAATTAGCAGGCTGAGTGATCCCATTGTGCATATTTAGACCAAAGATCCTATAGCGGAGCAAGATAGGCCACTCCTGCGAAATGCAATGGGCTGACGTATAGTACGCAATGGAGAGGAACATGGGCATTTTTTTCGTCCATTTCAGTAATCAGAACCTACCCGACCCGACTCGCAGTGTAATCAATGTTGCGGGGGGGGGGGGGGGGGGGGGGGACAGTTTGTGTGTGTCATATAGGGCTAGATTCATAATTCTGTTAGTTCATAATTCTGTGAATTCTTGTTAAAGAATAAAATTTGACTCTGGTCATTTTCTTTTTTAAATCATTTCTTTTTAATGGCTCATAAGCTGTGTTTGAGTTGATTTTATAGTTATCGGAACCTACCCGACCCAACCTGACTCACGGGGGAACACTTTGTGTGTGTGATATAGGGTTAGATTCATAATTCTGTTAATTCTTGTTAAAGAATAAAATGTTTATACATTTTGATTCTGGTAATTTTCTTAATGTTTTTTTAATAATTTCTTTTTAAATGGCTCATATGCTGAGTTTGAGTTGATTTTGTTGAGTTGACACGCAATCTGTAATTAATTCATCTAATCACACTGTTCACAACTGCAGTAATTGCAGGGGTTATCTAAATTAAGTATTTCACAAAATTCAATGTGTTTAAGCAAGATTTACAAATGATGTATAACTTAAGGATGGTTTTATTCAGCGAGCATCCCCGATTAGATTGTGCTGGAAAGAACACACATACATGAATGTGATATCGATGTATATAATATCACACATTTACATTTCTTCCGATTTTATATCCAATGATGAACTTTATTTCAGACTAAACAAGGGACAACATTATAAAAAAAAACATTGTAAACCTCCCCGCGTCGGGCCGCTCCATCGGGACAAAGCCTCAGCCGCGAGTCGGGGGACAGTCCCGAGTCGGGCCGCTCCGCTGGGCCTCGGGCCGCTCCGCTGGGACTCAGACCCGCGTCGGGCCGCTGCGCCTCAACCCCGAAGACGGAAGCGGAAGTAAGATGGCGGAGGAAGATGGCGGAGGCTGGTTGCTGAAATGGGTCCTATAATTACCCATGAATCTGCCCATGACCGTACTACGCGTTTTCTGTGGGAGTAGTCCATCTTGCTCCGCTGTAGGATCTTTGATTTAGACAGAGGAAGTGCTAGCTCTCAAGAGAAAGTCCAGCCAGACTGCAAAGGCTAGGTGCTCTACCTCATCCTACAAAAGGACATCAGCTGAGATGTTCAGTATGAAGGGATTTAGATTTAAAGTGGAGCGAAATATCATGGGCCAGTGGATATGCTGTGGGACTCAATAGATTTTGTTAGCTTAGTTTGCCAAGGATTTTGGGATTCGGGTTCAATGAGTAGAACGTGGTTACAAATCAGATATGAATGATTGACATACTCAATGGGTTGAATAACCTACTCCTCTTCCAATAATAGGCCCTAATGGAGAGCCATCAGTGAGGAGAAAACAGCCCATTAATGGTTCACAAGCAGCAGTCAAAAATGCTACAGCTTGATGTTAAATGGCTATGAACACTGCAGAAGTTTTACTTGGAATGTCACACATTCCGTCTCCAAAGTATCACTTTCAGCCAGTTAGTGATGCATTCACCGTTACCTCAGCATTGTTAGTGCCGAATCAGAAAGGTGTATCTCACCTCATGGAGAAGCCCTGGACAGAAAGGGCTGTGAGAGAATGAGAAGGGGCCTTTGTCTAACCATCTACCTATCCAAAACCCCCCCTCACCCACCACTTGTCAACCTTTGCCCTGCTCCCATCTCCTGACCTCAAAACATCACCTATCCATGTTCTCCAAAAATGCTGCCTGACTCGCTGAGTTAAGCCAGCACTTTTTTTTGGTAAACCAACATCTGCACTTCTTTCTGTCCCTCTCACCACTTAGTTTGCTTTCTTTTCCTGCCAAAACAGCCAATTTCACATTTTCCCCACACTATAATTCCATTAGCAAGATCTTTGCCCACTAACTTTCTGAGTCTGAAGAAGGGTCTCAACCCAAAACGTCGCCTACCAGTCTGAAGAAGGGTCTCGACCCAAAACGTCGCCTATCTCCTTCGCTCCTTAGATGCTGCTGCACCCGCTGAGTTTCTCCAGCCTTTTGTGTACCCTCTATTCTCCAGCATCTGCAGTTCCTTCTTTAAAACTTTCTAACCAGCCCACCTACATCCTTTATATACATTACAACCAGCAGAGGGCCCAACACAGATCCTTTCGGAGCTCCACTGGTCACTGACCTCCAAGCTGAGCATTTAAGAAGGAACTGCAGATGCTGGAAAATCAAAGCTAGTCAAAAGTGCTGGAGAAACTCAGCATCTATGGAGCGAAGGAAATAGGCAACGTTCGGGCCGAAACCCTTCTTCAGACTAGTCGGGGAGAAGAAAGGAAAAAGGGTGGAGGAGGAGCCCGAGGGCTGAGGGAGAGCGAGGAAGGGGAGGAGACAGCTCTTCCTTCCAAGCTGAGCATTGTCTTTCCACAAAACTCTGCATCAATCAGTAAACCAGTTCTGAATCCATACGACCAAGTCATTGCTAATCCTATGTATGTTAATCTTCTGGAGCAGCCTCCCAATGGGTGTTTTTTTATCAAATGCCTTATTAAAATCATGTAGACAATTCATATTGGCTCTGTTAATGGCTGAGGCTGGAAAAGAACTTTACTGTTATTGAAGTATATCTAAAAGGCAATGAGTGCAACAAAGAAACTAGGCAGCTAGTTCATGCACAACAAGTTCCCAAGGAAATAAAACGATTGCAAGCTGAAGACTTGGCATGTCACTATATAATATACTATATAATATACAGGAAAATACTGAAGCATGGGAAGTCTTGAGGTATAAGGAGTAAAGCAGCTCAGGGATGACCTAAGCCTTGCAATGACAAGAGAGGAACCCTTGTCTGAAACATTGTCTGTTTTCCAGTCGGACCTGATGAATATTTCCAGATTTTTCATTCTATATGAAAACATATTTGGAAGGAGCAAGAGAGCTAGTGCCGTTACCAGGACAACATCATTACATCCCAGTGTCCCAATGATTCATAACTTGTCAGGATTGCAGTCTGCTCTTTTTGGGACAATTAAGGAAATTACAGAAACATTTTTGCCACTGCTGGCAAAAGGAGAAGACTATTTAACATCCTTCATAATTGGAGGTTCAAAACTGGGCAATTTAGTTCTTAAAATTGATTGGAGCCTAAGTGCAGCTCAGTTGGAGCTAGAGTATATTCTGAAGGAATGAGAAACCCAAAACCTTTAACTCTGGGTTTGCCGAATCCTGAAGCAAAACCTTGGACATTATTTGAGCAACCAGAACCAGGCAAGTTTCAGCAGCGATATTTATAAGAGTACAACTTAAAACTAGCACATTTTTCCCACCAACGTGATCCTACCACCAGTCACATCTTCCCAGTGTCACCCTTTTCCTCCAACTGCGGAGACTGCCCGCCGCAACTCCTTTGCTCATTCATCCCTTCCCACCCTAACCATCCCTTCCCCAGGCAGTTTCAACTGCAACCGCGCAGGAGTCCCGATACCCCCTCCCTCCCCTCCACCCAGGGACCCCAAAAGTCTTTCCAGGTGAGGCAGAGGTTGGCGTGCACCTCCTCTACCCTCATCCACTGGATACAGTGTTCCCGTCGAGGCCTCCTGTAAATTGGTGAGACCAAGTGCTCGGATTCGCCAAGACCTACAGGAGCTCCTGGTTGCTAGCCATTTTAACTTCTCATTCCATTCCCATACAGACCTTTCTGTCCTGGACCTCCCCCATTGCCAGAGTGAGGCCACAGACTAACTGGAAGAACAACACCTCATATGCCAGTCAGGCAGCTTACAACTCAGCGGTATCAACATTGAATTCTATAATTTGGGCTAACCTCCCCCTCTCCCTCTCCAACCCCCCCCCCCCCCCCCACTCCCCCCCGCTAAACATCCCCTTCCCCTATGCCCCACCTGAACTTGCCTGGAAGTTTGGCCTATTTCGCCTCCTCCCCTTACACTTCCACTCCTTCCTCTAGCTTCAACGTTTGCAACTCGTTCGATCCTATTGTCTCACACCTTCCATCTTTTCATCTCTTGCTTTGTGCACCATCTGTCTATCAATATCCCCCCCCCCCCCCCCCCCCCCTCATCTGCAGCAACCTATTACCTGTCAGGTTTTGTCCTGCCCCTCCTCTCTTCCAGCTTTCTTCTCCCACCCCAGCCCCCCACCTCCCTCCCTTGAACAATCAGTCAGAAGAAGGGTCCCAACACGGAACATCGCCTAACCATCTTCTCCAGAAATGCTGCCTGACCTGCTGAGTTACACCAGCACAATGTCTTTATTTTGGACTGGTGTTCCAAACACGGCCCCGTTTTGCTCTGGGTTGAATCCTTCCAAGCACAAACAGCTCCAGTTGGGCCAACTCTGAGATTTGTTTGGCTTTTTCCACATACAATCTAGCCTTGGTATATGTATACCTATTTCCATAAAATACACAGTTACGTGGATGGATAACTCTAACCATGGATATGTGATGGGCTTGAGCCCTAGAGCAAAATTATTTTCCTTTTATATGCACTCCTGGTTATGAAAGTGTGGAGCAAATGTTGCAACAGGTCTGGTTCCATGCCAGCAATATTTGACCAGCACACAACCCATGAGAGCTCACAAGAAGAGGTGGCGGATAAAGGGAAGGAGAGAGGGAACAGTGTGCAACAGTACTTACTCTGACTTGTGGTATAGGCGTCAGGAGCAGACAATGGAGCTGTTTTGACTGTCTGGGAGCCGGTTGAAAATTCTGGGAGACAAGGCATAAAGGAACCCAAGACAAGGACAAAACAGACCACAACCACCTGTAATGACAAACAAAACGTCAATTAAAATGGCATGCACAAAATCTCTGTTTTTGTGGAAGGATACAGATTGCCAATAGATTGCCAATCTGGAGTGCACTTGGTGTGAGATGGGCAAACACCGGATTGCTCTTGCACATTGCCATCACGGACACATTTTTTAAGGACAGGCACACACCTGTTTACTGGTACAATGTAGATAGACGTAAAATGCTGGAGTAACTCAGCAGGACAGGCAGCATCTCTGGAGAGAAGGAATGGGAGACGTTTTGGGTTGAGACCCCTCTTCAGACTGAAAGTCAGGGGAGGGGGAAACAGAAATATGGAAGGGTAAGCTTTGATTTGTCATTTCACACCTGACCCTTCCATATCTCTATGTCTCCCTCGCCCCTGCCTCTGAAGAAGGATCTCGGTCCAAAACGTCAACCATTCCTTCTCTCCAGAGATGCTGCCTGGTCCCACTGAGTTACTCCAGCATTTTGTGTCTATCTTCAGTGTAAACCAGCATCTGCAGTTCCTTCCCACACATACTGGTACAATTCCATTGGATTTTGTAATTTCAGATGTGCCCTTGTGTTTATAGGCAATGATATACAATTCTTTCATTTGCTCCCACATTTTTTCTTTTAAACACTACTTACTCTTCCATTGAGTCAAAAATCACTGCTTTGTTGCAATTGGATTCCATCATTTTCTTGGGTACAGTTTGTTCCTGCTTTGCATCCTGTGCCAGGGAATATACCAGGCAGCAGCCAAGGTTTACTGTTTGGTGAAATTCACTTCTGGGTTTCTGAATGTATGAAGTCTGCACAATCCTAGACCAAAATTTACTGCCCTTCGCAATCCACAGCTCTAAAAGAGCATCTCAGTGGCAGAAAATACATGTGACAATGGCAGTTCCCTCTCCATTCCCCACTCTGGGGTTACTGATACTCTCTTTGCAATTCCAACCCTATTCTTCACATGGTTATCAACGCTCCCTTTTCATGCTGGTTCTTACCATCAGGCAGGTTCCTGTTTGTGTTGATGCTATCCGGCAGGGGCGAGGCACTTTCCCAGCTACCAACGCTTGCAGCTTCTGCAGCTGTTGCAATAGAGTCCTGAAACAAGAGGCAGCCTTCACTAATGTAGCATTTTACCACTGCACTTGCAGAACATGTCCCACCTCTCAGTTCAAAACTCCTTTCCCTGGATGGACACAAAATGCTGGAGTAACTCAGCGGGACAGGCAGCGTCTCCGGAGAGAAGGAATGGGTGACATTTCAGGTCGAGACCCTTCTTCAGGCCTGAAACGTCACCCATTCCTTCTCTCCAGAGAGGCTACCTGTGCCCGCTGTGTTACGCCGCCATTTTGTGCCTATCTCCAGTGTAAACCAGCATCTGCAGTTCCTTCCTACTCCTCTGCCAACTTATCTTGAAATCACCTCACTACTTCTTAGGTTGTAGGATGGAACTGCAGATGCTGGTTTAAGCCGAAGATAGACACACAATGCTGGAGTAACTCAGCGGGACAGGCAGCATCTCTGGATGGAAGGAATGGGTGACGTTTCGGAGTCTGAAGAAAGGTCTCCACCCGAAATGTCACCCATTCCTTCTATCCACTGATGCTGCCTGTCCGACTGAGTTACTCCAGCATTTTGTGTTATTCTTCTTGGGTTTGGTGCCTTTTAACAGCATTTGCCAGTCTGACAACTCAGCAACATTGGTGATGAAAAACATTACCTGAACACGTTATCCCAGTAGGTGGCAGCCTAATGGCATGTTGCCAATTTTCAGTGAGTGTGTATATGCCCGCTGGGTTCGTCTGTTAATTATCCTGGTTGGAATTTTTACAGATAGAATTTCCTTCAGTGCCTTTTATGTTACTGGTTATGGGGAATAATCAGGATTGTCAATGGAACCCAGTAATCATTGACTTCAATCATAATGCCTCCAAGCCCAATGGAAACAAACCCTTTTTTGATCATTCCCATCCTTTTAATTTGCTTTTGTGACAAGTAACTGGAAGGTCTGAATCGGAGAACAAATATTATCTGACAAAGATGGGTGGAAGCAATTATCAGCAGATTAATGAGCAGTACGGTCGAGATTCCCAGTTTAATGGCAGGGATTTTTACCAAACATCTGGCACTAGGCGCCTGGGTGACATGCAAGCACAACTGTTAGCACAACGACCTCACCACTCCGAGAACCAGCTTACACAGTTCAATTCCTCATCCTGAATGAAGGAACTTGGTGCAGTCAAAGGTTGGTCATTGGGTTCCATAGGATGGATTCTATCTAGGCTTTCAAGCAGAACGGTAGCTTATGAAACAGTGACCATGGTCGATGCAGCTGCACCTGACAGGTGCCTGTTAATCAAATGCCGTCTCCCCTTCCTTGGTAAAGGGCTGATGCACCTCCGACCTGGGGAGTCCAGAGCCAGGGGCCACAGTTTGAGAATAAGGGGTAAGCCATTTAGAACGGAGATGAGGAAACACTTTTTCACACAGAGTTGGGAGTCTGTGGAATTCTCTGCCTCTGGATACTTTCAAGAGAGAGCTAGATAGGGCTATTAAAGATAGCGGAGTCAGGGGATATGGGGAGAAGGCAGAAACGGGGAACTGATTGGGGATGATCAGCCATGATCACATTGAATGGCGGTGCTGGCTCGAAGGGTCGAATGGCAGGACTCCTGCACATATTGTCTATTGTCTATTGCTCCCTCTGAAAGGCAGAGGCATGCTGGTTTTGTAAAGTGCTGGAGAACCAAGCTTTTACTTTATACTGTGACTGAAGAGAGTGTTTCCAGAGGCTGGCATTGCCCAGCCTTGCTCCCCACAAAGAAACTCAAAGCCTAAACATGCATCAAATTAAAAAGATGCACCAGATCCAGACTCTCTCCAACATACAAATTCTCGTTAAAGTATTGTGAACCATGAAATGTCACCCGGACATTTTCGTAGCAGATCCCAAACCCAGGACCTCTGCCCCCTCGATGGGACACGGGAATGCCACCCACTGTGACGCTGCCTTCAAGATATATACAGGCACATTCCAAATGTATATTCCCTATTCCATCTTCAGACTCCTGGAACTTCATATTTATGTGCTGCAGAGTACTTTCAGCAGAAGCACTGCAGGGGTTCTAGAAGCAAGCCAGCATTATTTTCCCGAGAGCTATAAGTTAAAAAATAATTAACTTTCCAATGTCAATGGAAGATGCTGGATTACTCAATGCTGCCAGCAGAGGGAGAACTTGCTCATGTTAACCAGCTCACAATTGTGAATACCAGCAACATGTGACATGGTGCTCTTTTTTGGGAGGCACAGCAGGATGTGCGGGATGTCACCAACTACAGGTATGGCTTGGAATTTTGGGAATCAATCTGCTAGATTTTACAGCTAAGTGTGGACAAAGTAACTCGTTGCAGCCCATTGTAAAGGCAAAGTTGCAGTGACAACTCTGACCCCAATTTTTTAAATTAACTGCTCAGTGAGAAGAGGATACGAGGTGGTCTGAGCCCTTTGGGTGCTCAGATAGAGTGTGAAATTGGGTGGGCAGTAAATCATGATTCCTATCTCCAAGTTTGTGGGATGCCTTAGGTTAAAATTAGACCTAGGTATCCCACAAGATCCCTCGGGTACTGTGAATCTCTTGAAGAGTAGGGGAACAGCTAGTGCATTACTTTCAACGGCATGGGACCCTGATGTTGGTGAATTCTTCGGTAAACTCGATAATGTTATCAACTGTAGATGATATGTGTATACACCTTTAATTGATAGTGACGATGTCCATGCTAACCACCCCCCCACCAGTTAGTATAATTGTAACCCACACGCCCCTAGCTCTCTCTCTAGTGATCGTGACAGACCACGTACAGCCAGGGCTATGTATAATGTATGCTTAATAGAAGACTTTAAGGTGTCTGTGTACCTTCTCTACAAACAACTGGCATTTGTAAAGAACCTTTGATTCCCATAAACATAATCTAAGAAAAATGACACGGCGAAGGAGCAAATACACGGAGGTATGACTGTAAGTTTAGTCACTGAGAATGAGGTAAGGAGCATGGATAGTACAAACACTCACTCACCGGTTTGCATTTTCCAGAGTCTCCACTTTTTTCCAGAGCTCATTGTTCTCTGAGGTGTAAGTCTCCACCCTGGCAAAGAAAAAAAATAACCTGAGCTGCAAGCTCACAGATACAATTCACTCAAAATCCCTACATTTTAAGATTAATCATTCTATTATTTTAAAATATGGGGCACATTTTCTATTCCTACTTTCTGAATGCACTATCAGCACCAAGACATCCCACCTCGAGTATGTGAGACCTGCCTGCGAAGGCAAGACTCTCTGTCCTCAGTCCCTTCAAACATTTCTTTCTGAAGCAAAGCCATTCTTATTACCTATAATCTGGTAATATTCCTTGATAAACTGTATTCTATTGTGAGTTTATAGTTGGTGTGATCTTGAAGCCGGTTTTCTTGATTCAGAGCATCACATTGAGCTGTGGATCCAGATCCTGCCATGCTAGTACCCGAGGGATGTGGAGAAGATATTTCCTGTGGTAGGAGAGTCTAGAAATAGGAGTCACTGTGTAACATAAGTAGATGATAACAATTCACACTGTTGCTTAAATGATAAATGTACTAGCAGGGACAAGAACAGGCCTGGAATTTGCTGACTCCATATCACACTTACTGCTAAGCTCCTGGGGGTGAAATGTTATTGTGAGTAGGTAGGAATGTGGAGTTGAGATTGTGATCAGATCAGCCATGTTCTTATTTAATGGCAGAGCAGCCTCAAGGCGTCAAGTGATGCCACTCCTAAACCAGATCTGTATGTTCTTATATGGATCCACAGTACGGTGCCTAAAATGTGTGTCAGCTCCAGTTGAATCTGATCACGTTGGGTGTCAGTGGGGACACCCCAATTTCCATGCACTCCCCTTGTTCATCATAGACCCAGGTGAGGTTTGCTACTGGTGTCACAGGCATGTGACTTGGGACACATGGTGGCAGGGACTTGTGCAGGTTTAGTAAATTAGCCAAATTTAATTTTGGATAGATTTCCAGGGTGGGTTTAAGGTTCATGAAGGGATGTAGTGCATGGTAAAGAAAAGTATTGTGCAGAAGAACTTTTCTCGTCAGTCTTTCTTAGCGGAACGATGCATGTCCAGGTGCTCTATATAGGCAGACAGTAACCTTTAATTTTAGATCTTTCTTACATGCATGCAACTTCTGCTTTCACGTTACAATATTAGCCTCAGTGCAACAAAGTAATGCTTTCAGTAAACACAGTACGAACTCCTGTCAAATATATATATATATATATATAGCAGTAGAAAGATGAAAAACACCAGTGTTTGCAGTGAGCTGCAGCAAATACAAATCATCTCCCCAAAACATGCAGGGTTTGGAAGAACACAATCCGGCCTGCACTGCTTGGGAGCAAACACACGGAGATGCTGGTGGATGCTCCACTGGATCACCAACTACCTGACTGGACGATCACAATATGCCAGGCTACAGAACCGTGTCTCAGACATGGTGGTGAGCAACACAGGGGCCCACAGGGGACGGTCCTCTCTCCCTTCCTGTTTACCATCTACACCTCAGACTTCAGCTATATCTCCGTCTCCTGCCACCTGCAGAAGTTTTCAGATGTTCCACCAGTCGGTGGTAGCCAGTGCCATCTTCTTCGCTGCCGTGTGCTGGGGCAGCCGGGCGAAGGCTGCGGACGTCAATAGGATCAACAAACTCATCAGGAAGGCTGGCTCCATCCTGGGTGCGGAGTTGAAATCTTGAAGGGGAGGATGCTCCTCAAACTGCGGAGCATCCTGGACAATACAGCTCACCCCCACCCCCCAATGACACACTGGTCAACCTGAGGAGTACCTTCAGCAACAGTCTGGTCCCACCAAGATGCAGGACAGATCCTTCTTCCCTGTGGCTTTCAAACTTTACAACTCCTCTCCTTTCTGCCGTGGGGTAGATTGAGACTGACTCCCTTCTCTCCCGGCCCGCCCCCCCCCCCCCTACACCCACCCCTCCCACCCGCCCCCTCCCCACCCCCCATCAATCTTTGCACATCCCCAAAACCTTTCCAATCGCCACTTTAATTTCACGATACACGTATTTTATGTTGGTTATGACTGTTGGCAGGTTAATTTCCATGCTGGGATAAGTAAAGTTCTATTGTATCGTATCGTAACCCCTTACTTTTTCTCTAGACTGTCCACGTATTCCTTCTTCTTCCTCCGGCTCTCTTGAGCGGAAATCTGAAGCAAAAAGAAAGCGGATTCACACAAACCCACAATACTAGGCTTTATTAAATTGATAACTGGATGAATCTGGGAGTAAGGAGTCACTGGTGTATGTTGACAGTGAATAAACAAGTTATGCCTAGTGCCTTCCTCCAAGGAATGAAGTAAGTTACAGGCTAGAATCTAATCAGTAGATTTGATACCTGGCAGTAAATGAATGATTAGAATCTAATAAAGTCATTTGGATGGTTTATGTATCGATTATTCGCTACATGAAAGTTAGACATTTGGGTTGAGCGTGTATATTGAATAATTGATATGTGTGAGCTAGATTCAGTCTGCAATCTAATTGTGGCATTCAGATAGATTGTACATCCAATAACCAACAGCTGTAAGTGAATTACAGACTGGAATTAAATGAGAGGATCAAATGGACCACATCTTTCAAGCCAAAAGCCATGTTGGTCATTGATGTTGAGAACACTCCAGGCAGTAGAGCTGAAATGTCAGCTGTGAGGAATGAACAGCAGTTTACCAGGCGATAGTATACAAGTGGTCAGCAGGAAGCAATAAGCAGTCTGAATGACAGCTTACATTGGGTAATAGCAATCAATGTGTATTATATGTCAGGTAATTAAGTTAGATATTAAAAAGGTAATGACCACAATTGTTCATTATTTTACTATTGCATTACAGTCCGATTATAAAATACTGAAAAGTTCAACCTACAAGAGAGATGTACGTTAGAGTGTGACGTGCAAATCTCACATTTGGATTTAAGATTCACGTAAATGACCAGGCAGGAAACATGCAGGATTAGAAGGAATTATAAAATTGTATGCATTAAATTTAAGGAGCGCAAAATCAGAAATAAAGGAAAGCAAATATTGCATCCAATCCCATCAATTCCCCAATGGGCTGGTTAGTAAAATTACACCCTGTATATTATGTTAGTACAGTCTGTGGAGTGTAATAATATCATAGATTCATGCAGTATGAAAATAGGCCATTTGGCTTGCCACATCTTTGCTTGCCTATTTTGCAATTAATGGTGGCCACCCCTAACCTCAAAGAAAGTTGCTAATAGAGATTCAGTGATCTGTGCAATGTGTATAACCCTTCCCCAAGGTTATCTTGATTCTGTTTCTCACCTTAAAAGGAGCATTGGCATCGTGCAAAAGTGATATCATTTAGCTGAATACCTAAGCATACTGAAGAATTCTCATGGACTGTTGACCAAGATATAGTTAGTAACCAACCTTTCACATATTTTCAGAAGTGAAATAATGATTGAAACAGACACAAGGTTAAGGCCAAAGCTGGAATATCATAATTGAACTTTAAAAAAATATAATGAATAATTTTCAAAAGCCACGGGCGTTTGAAATTATTATTGAGAGGAAATGAGATTGAGGTTATGTAAAAGTAATTGTGAATTAAGAAAAAGATACATTTTTTAATGAAAGTTGCACCTTTGTTAATAAGACTTTTTCAGGAGGAGATACAATCGGAACACTGCAAACGTTAAAGTTTCTGCCTTTTCAGTGATTTCACGGACATTTCCATCTGCAAGCACTTTGATACATCTGGTGGCTGAGACATGAACCACAGCTTCTTAATTTAGGCATCAAACTAACCATTTACGGACTCGGAAGCTACTGTTTCACAGGACTAAGACAGCAGGTTCACGATCATTGCAAACACAGGATATAAACCAGTGTCTTGATTTAATTATACATGGGAGTAACAAATAAAGGACACTTGCAGTAAATACCAGAAGGCGTCTTATGTCCTTAGGCACGAGCCTCTGCAGACGATCATTGCATAAAAGACATCACTTCCCACACAAATCCAATCAATACAGATTATGGTAGTTAGATAACTATTTAAAAGGTAATTACCACAGTTGTACACCGTGTTAATGCATTGCTGTGTTTGATTTTATAACACTGCAATTTCAAATAATAAGTAAATTAAATCACCTTTAAAAAATGCCCATAGTGTCGGAGAATCAAACAGCATGGAAACTGGCCTTTCAGCCCATGCTGACCAAGATACTCCATCTAAGCTAGTCCCATTTGCCTGCATTTGTATCATATCCCTCTAAACCTTTCCTTTCCCTTTACCTGTCCAAGTGTATTTCAAATATTGTTATTGGACTTGTCTCAACTACCTCCTCAGGCAGCTCATTCCATATACCCATCACCCACTGAATGAAAAAGTTGCACCTCAGATTCCTATTAAATCTTTCCCCTCTCACCTTAAACCTATGTCTCCTAACAAAAAAACAAACGTTGTTTACTGCACAGTATAACTGCCGGCTAATTCTGCTGTGAATTCAGAGAACTGGTGAGCCGTTAACTGCCACCATCTCTCCATGATATCATGCAATAAAGTCTCTTTGAGCAAAGCTGCAAAGTCTTTGCTTTTTCTTTTCCTTTAAATTAATTTCTTCCACAATTGCATACATCTCTTACAAGATCTCCCCTTGTCTCTTGTGCTCCAAGGAATAAAGTCCTAGTTTGCCCAATCTCTCCCCCAAAGACCCTCGAGTCCTGTAATGTCATGCCTGTGATGCAGAACACATCAATGAGAAATGTACGCTAAACCACACCACCCTAGGTCTCCTTCCCCGAACCCCCTCTATGCCCTTCTGTCATCGTGACTTCCAACATTGCTCAACTCTTTCCAATTGAACTCCATCATATTACATATATTGCACTTTGGATTACAGTTGCTCTATAATGCTAAAAACTATATTCTACACTGTATTTTTCTTTTAGTTCTACCTATTGTAATTGAGTTTGGCTTGATTTTACTTGTATATAGTATCAGATTTGAGTGAACAGCATGGAAAACAAAGCCTTTCACTGCACCTCGGTACACACAACAATGTTAAACCTAAACGCCACTTCTCCAACCATGATGAAGTACAAGTCCTGGGAATATTGCAGGCAGGGCCAGGGAGTGCAGGGACTTGGTTCTTTTTTTTTTTACCTTGTTCTTGATTTTTCTCCGGACTCTCTTGAGAGCTTTCTCCTCAGCCTTTGTGAGTGGCAGTTTGGTGGGGATAGGGTAGCCCTCCGCAATCAGGGTCCGCTTTTCCTCCTCAGTGAGCAGCAGGGGGCCCGATGTTCCTTGGAGCTTCTGGCAAGGGGCAAGAAAATACAACTCTGGTTCACAAGCCGGTTTCCATCTCAGCTGAAAGTCATGAGGTCAACAAATCATACAACTTGGGAACAGGCTCCTTGGCCCAAGTTTGCACCAATCATCAAGCACTCATTTATAATAATCTAACACAAATTCCATTTTACTCTTCACATTCTGATTAGCTCCCCTCAGATTGTGCACTCACCCGCGCACATTATCAATTCCCCTCATGATTTTATACACTTATCCTATACTTTGCCCATGAACTATATACTCTCCCCTTATTGTAACCTCCTGCAATGGTTGTAAGAAATTAATTTTTCAGTCAGTTAAATCAGCATTTGGATTAGATGGATGATTGTTTGCCTTTGTTGAGGGGAAGTGCTGGAAGACCCCAGCAACACAGTTCTCTTTAACCCGCTGATCCTCCCACGGGCAGAAAGCAGTCCGTTCATGGGCCAAAGTCGACAAATTCCAAATTAAACAATTCTGGTAAAACAGGCTTCAGATCGCCCTTGCTTAATGAATAACATTGCCTGCTATTTCATCGGCTTCTGAAGCTATTCTTTTACAATAAAACTCCCCTCCTCCCTCACATCCACAAGTTCCATCTGCTGCTACATTCTTGCGGCCGTGTTTTCATTGGCCGCTTTCCCCTTTCTTTCTGCCGACGATGCGGAGGATCGTCTTGGAGTTCAGAACATTAAACAAATAAAGTCCCACCATTTATAAGGCCTTTCTCCAGACCGTGGGCCGCACCAAAGTGCCAATAAAGAACTTTTGAAGTGTACTCACTGTACGAAACGTGGCAAACACGATGTGCCTGGCAACCTCTGACAAACATGAATGCAATAAAGATCCGATAATATTCAGTTATGTGCTGAGGGATAAATATTTAAAATAACACTGGGGAGAACACCCATCAATTTTCTGATGTTGAGCCATGAGCTCTTTTACAATCTACTGAGAGGTGGACTGCAGTTAATATCAGAAAGACAGGCCCTCTGACTGTGTAGTATCCTTGTAAAGGTGCCTTGGAGCCACCCGCCTGAACTATATGGTTACGTTTTTTGGGCGTGACTCAGAACACATTCTCGTCTAACTGAAGTGAGAGTGAGCCAAGGCAAAAAAGGTGGTTTCAAGTAAGTTAATCCCAGGTATGTCCAGTGATTAGTTGCAAATGTTTGGCCTTGGTTAATGTGAATATTCTTCAATGTACCCCTGAAGGCGGAAGACCCTGAGGTTCTTCCTGTCATGGCATCTTATCTGCTAACGTGTGCATCAGTTGACATACGTGAGGAGCGGTGAGCAGAGGAGATGATGAGATGGCGCTGGAGGAGCGAGCCTGTGGTCGTGCTGGGCTGGATGGTGGGATGGACCGTGGACTCTGCGAGCCGTCGCTGTCGCTGCTGTGGCTGCTCGGGGGTGTGGGCGGCAGTTGCACATCTGGTGGAGGACAGGAAAGAAAAGTCAAGTCACAGCTCCCCGATTACGCACCTCAGAGTTAAAGTCAAGGAGCAAGGCTGAAATACAGAGCATTCCTCACAGCCTGTAAGACAGTCCTCTGAAATAATATCTTGGATGATTTACTTACATTAAGCAAACAGGATTTTCCCACCACTGCCATGTAGCACAATGTGTGGCATGCTCACACATTGGAAATTATTTCAACAAACTCTATGACAATAACTGTGTTTTGAAAATCAAATCCATTCTATAGGTATACTATGACATTTCCTCTGGTGAAATGGCCTGCCCCAGGCTCATTGTCAATACTGCTCCGTAGTTATTTATCAGGGGACAGGTAGGAAGATCTACAGTAGGTAAGAAGAGGTGTCTGGGCCTGTGTCATATGATTAGCTTGACCAAAATGTCCAATTTGCAAATTAGATACAAATATTTCCCAGGATGGATGGCAGAGCGCAGCAGAGCTCTGATCTTTTCTTCAGTTTCCACCGGCCGAACTCCATCAACTTCAGGAGAGTCACAGTAAAAGTCAGGCACCAAGATTTCTGCATCCTCTCATCTGAACTCATGGAGGACGTGGGAGAGGCAGTGTTTCGCTCAGCTATTCAGAGCCAGGGTCAACATTATGGATTTAGGACAGAAAAACACAAAGGCGTTTGATAGCTTCATTCTGCCAAACTGTGTGTGGTACAACTTGTGTGTAACTGTTTCAGCTTTTCATCCCAAAATATTTCAGATTATAAAGCCACTTCACAGTCCAAAAGGAACTGGCTAGGATCAGAAACGAAAAATGGACTAAAGACACATCCAAGAGTTTTGTGTGTCCTTTTGCGTGACTGGACCAAATGACCAAGCAGATATGGAAAGGGTGACCATGGCCGTGGCAATGCGGCAGCTCAGCAATGTGTAGTCATCACATTCGCAGGAGATGAGCATCCATCATGAGCGGTGTTAGTAGAGAAAGCCCAGGCCACATACTTCACACCCAGTGGGAGAAGGCAGGAACGAGGCACTGATTGGGGGATGATCAGCCATGACCGCATCGAATGGTGGTGCTGGCTCAAAGGGCCCAATTGCCTCCTCCTGCACCTATTGTCAATGTTTCTGTGTTTCTATGATATGATCAGCTACAAACTATGGGGTTGAAGAGACAAAGGTAAAGGGACTGCGGACAGTCATTGAACAGTGGCACTGACATTCAGCGTGAGCTCAGCCAATGTGTAACCAGAGATCTTGAAGAGGGTAAATGACTAGGATGGTTACGGTGGCGCAGCGGTAGAGTTGCTGCCTTACAGCGCCGGAGACCCGAGTTCAATCCCGACTACGGGTGCTGTCTGTACAGAGTTTGTACGTTCTCCGCGTGACTGCGTGGGTTTTCTTTGAGACCTTCGGTTTCCTCCCACACTCCAAAGACGTACGGGTATGTAGGTTGGTGTATGTGTAAATTATCCCTGCCGTGTGTAGAATAGTGTTAATGTGTGGGGATGGCTGGTCGGTGCGGACTTGGTGGGCCAAAGGGCCTATTTCCGCACAGTATCTCTAAACTAAACTAAACTAAACTAAGAAAGTGGACAGAATGAAGGAAGGAGGGAAGAGACAGTTGGGTGATAGCAGTGGTAATCAAACTCCCAGTGAAATATCTGAAGTTTCCAAGATTAATTATCAGGACACCACTGTTAACAATTTAGAAAAGTGACCACACAGTGTTTAGTTCAGTTTAGTTTAGAGATACAGCGTGGAAACAGGCCCTTCGGCCCACTGAGTCCACACCGACCAGCGATCCCCGCACATTTACTCTATCCTGCACACACTAGGGACAATTTTACACATTTTTTACACCTCATTTTTTTAAAATATTTTAAATATCTTGGAGACGAGGGAATAATCAATATTCCAGCAGTTCTAGCTCACGTGATTAAAATGAGCTCATCTCGCCAGAGTTACATCCACCAGTCTCTTGCGTAAATTATATAAATGGTGGAACTCCGCAGCCAATTAACATATTCACTCCTATACCAGGGAGAACTCCAGAGCATTCCAGATTTCCTTTGAATGTTTTTTTCATGGACATGGAACACAAGGCTCAGAGTAGCAGCTTATCTGCTAGTCTGTACCTCTAGTGGTGTGGCGTTCCTTCAGCACTGCACTCAAATGTTAGGAGAGGGTGCATGTACCCGTTTCCAAGTTGGGTCTTGGAAAGCTAGGAGGCAAGGATGATGTTAGTTTAGTTTAGTTTAGTTTAGAGATACAGTGAGGAAACAGGCCCTTCGGCCCACCGGGTCCGTGCCAACCACCGATCCCCGTACATCAACACTACCCCTCACACACTAGGGACAATTGATACCAAGCCAATTTACTTACAAACCTGTACGTCTTTGGAGTGTGGATGGAAATCGAAGATCTTGGAGAAAACCCACACAGGTCACGGGGAGAACGTACAAACTCCGTACAGACAGCACCCGTAGTCGGGATCGAACTCGGGTCTCCGGGGCTGCAAGTGCTGTAAGGCAGCAACTCTACCACTGCGCCACCGTGCCACTCAGGCCACACCTGATCTTAAACTTATTGAATATAGGCAATACGTCTATCTTTTAGCCCAGTACAAATGGAGACCTAAAGTGTTGGAGAGGGTCCTGTGGGAAAATGCTGTCCTATTCAATTTCCTACCTGTGTGGACACAGAGGAACGGTTTGGATTCATTCGGCTCCACTTTGATTTGAGGCACTGTGCTTGGTTCTATCTGAACCTGCGAAGAAGTAAACAGAGAAATTAGGAATGACAATAAGCAAGTTCGGTATTCCGACTGCGCGTGCCCAGGTCATAGGTCACTGGAGATTAACATTCTCGGCAGCTGAACTGCTGTGTGTATACAGACCTGCATTTCCGGTCTATGGAACCGGGTGTCCGGCACTGGAAGCGCTGTAAAAATGCTACTGGGGTTAGTGACACTATTTCTCCCTTCTGGTCCATGCAGAAATCTCAGCAGTGACAATCTAATGAATACCAGTCCGGTCCCGCTCAGCCTGGGTGTATGGGTTCTATTCTCACTCGGGCTGCCCTCCCGGGTTATACAGGGTTATTATACAGTGGTGAACCACACACCCCACTCCTGCATGACCCAGGAGGCAGATTTATGAGCGGAGTCTCACTACCGTCCCCGTCCCCTCCCGAGTGTCTCATCCCTGTCCGGGGGCGGCCGGAGATGTCTGGGGTGACCCTGGACTGATGGGACACCGGCCCGGAGCAGTGGCAGCCCCAGGCTTACAGCCAGCACAGAGAAGAAGCGCTAACTCCAGCTCAACTCTGCTCCAACTCCCCCGGAACCCGTTCCCCGACGGGACTTGAACCGTCAGCTGCACCTCTCGCCTTATCCAGTGGCTGTCGGTTAACCCCCTTGGGCATCAACGGGGATACACACAAAATGCTGCAGGAACTCAGCGGGTCAGGCAACATCTCTGGAGAAGGGTCTCGACTGAAACGTCACCTATTCCTTTTCTCCAAAGATGCTGCCTGTCCTGCTGAGTTACTCCAGCACATCGTGTCTACCTTCAGTGTAACCCAGCATCTGCAGTTCCTTCCTACAGCGACGCCCGTCCGCGGGTAACACTCGCATCTGCCCCCTCTCTCTTGCTGTTACACCCTGCTCTCCCGCTACCTGGCACCCCCAAGTTCGCTTTTTTTCTCTCGACTGACCTTTGACAAATCCCCATGATTCCTGGCGTTTTTCGGAATACCGAACTTGCTTATTGGGCAAGCACCCACTGAAATGCCTGGAGTAAAGGCTCCAAATTAATTTGTTTTCATTCTCTATTCTTTCCCACTTTTATACCCCATTAACAACACACACCATTAACCAGGTAAAAAAAGGGTAGGGTAAGTAACCAGACATTGCTTATGCAAGAGAATGATGTGGCACTTGCAGCGTGGCAATAGGAGGCTATTTTCCCTGGTTGAGGAGTCTATAATACAGGGCCGTGGTCTAAAAATAATAATTAGGCAATTAAGACTGAACTGAGGAGAAATGTTCTCACTTCAGTGGTGAGTCTGGGGCTGTGGAGGTCAGTCATTGAAAACAGAATTCAAAACAGAATGAAAGTTACCAAATGAGACTAGCAACCTGGACCATTCACGTGAGGATATAATTTCAAATCCTATCTCAACAACTGGGTTTAACAAAATGTAAGAAATGAAATAAAACCTGAATAGAATGCCTGTTACACCGATGGTATTCAAAACATCACCTGATTATCATTAAAGGTACCCATCTGATTCATCAATGTCCATTAAGAAAGAAATATGCTGCCCTTGTGTGGTCTGGCCTTTATGTGACACCAGACCCACTAATATTGTTTCAGTCTTAACAGCCCACTAGAAATGGCCTGGACACAATTAGGATGGACAATTATTATTGCTGAACAAATATTTTTCATATCCCATAGGACAGCAGAACATTTAATAGAAGGAACAGTGGTGCAGCGGTAGAGCTACTGGCTTACAGCGCCAGAGACACGGGTTCAATCCTGACTATGACCGCTTGTTTGTACATTCTCCCCGTGACCTGTGTTGGTTTTTTCCAAGATTTTTGGTTTCTTCCCACACTGTAAAGACGTACAGGTTTGTAGGATAATTGGCTTGGTATAATTATAAATTGTCCCGAGTGTGTGTAGTTCACTGTTAAGTGTGCGGTGATCGCTGATCAGTGTGGGCCGAAGGACCTGTTTCTGTGCTGTATCTCTAAACTAAAACTAAACTAAAAAAGGCTTGGGTGCAACTTCTGAGAGAGGGATCTTAACAGCAGATCCTGTGCCATTTTGCACTTTCACAGTCTCTTTACACTTACCGGTTCCTCTATGGAGCTTGTCAGTTGGCTCAAGGCCATTTGCTCTCCAGAAGGAGCTGACGTTTGGGCTGATGGAAAAGCACAGCAAGACTCTGACAGCAGATTTGGCTCCTGTTTAATCATGATGTGGGTCAGGTCGGGGCCCAGCGCCCAAAGTCCACCATCAGCTTCTGTCGAAACAAGGAGAGAGTCCGAAATGAGACAAATGCGAAAACACTAATATTTCCATAACAGATGCACATGCTCATGTTCAGGATCTGAACAAACCTTCGTATTAATGCGGAAGTAAAGATCTGAAGTCTTTTCTGTCCGAAATTACAGCAATAAGGTGGCAAAGAGGTCAAGTCCGTTAAGAATCATTGGAAAATGAAAGTAACAAACTTAACTGCAGATTTCTAATGTGTAGGAAGGAAATACAGATGCTGGTTTACACTGAAGATAGACACAAGAATGCTGGACTAACCCAACGTCTCCCTTCATTATCACCTCTTCCACAGCCAACAATGAACCTTTGTAGTTTCCACCTTTCCTTGGTCATTGGTGTCAGCTCTGATTTACAGTATTCTGTATCTTTTGATACCTCTAGTTTTCCTCTCCCCTGACTCTCAGTCTGAAGATGGGTCTGGTCCCAAAACATCACCTATTCCAGAGGCTGCCTGACCCAGTGAGTTACTCCAGCATATTGTGTCTATCACAAATCTTTAATGCTTAATAACATTTGTGACACTCCAGGGGTTGACAAGGGAAAATTTGCATTATTATTAATTAGGAAAACAGTGCAATGGCACATGATTTTTAAAGTTCTCACCCAGTGTCATTCATACCTGTTATGAATAACTAATCCCATTCAAAATTCCCACCCTGTACAACACTCCACAATCCACATCACACTATGTGCATTTGCAGTTCCCTTTTACATCCACTGCTAAATTCCCAATTCCCTCATTGTGCCACACTCTCAAATCTTATTTTTCCACTCCATCACACTCCCTATTCCCAATTATGATTCACTGCCGTATTCAGCCTTCATAATTCCCACTCGGTGCCGCACATATTCCTAGTCCCTTCACTGAGCTAATTTCAATTCCATCCTTCTTCCCCTATCCCCTTTTCCATGCCAAATCCTGCTTCTCATCCCGTGCTAGGTTCCCATTCTAGTTCACTCCTGCTGCTACGTTTGCCTCATATTGGTCTTATAAATGGCCAACCCCTTATTTAGGCTTGACAAAGCCTAGTCTTTAAGGCGGGGAGAATTTTCATTTCAATGTGTTATCTTTATTCTCTTTATGCTGTGAAAACAAAAAAATAGTTTTGAATGAAAATGCAAAAGAAACAAACGTGTAGAGTGTTGAGCCAAAATATCATTGCAGAAGTGTGTGTGTGTGTGTGCACTAACAAATCTCTGGAAGCCAGTGAACAAACTGCTCTGCTTAACTGGTTTAGAAATTGTTTTATGAGGGTTTTCTCACTGGCACTGAAGTGCCACCAATAACATTGGTGTTAGAAGGGTCTAGCTGTTTAAATTTGAGCATTTCTGAACACACAACAGCTCACACCAGGAGGTCCCCAAGCTGAATACCCAGTTCCAAACAGCATTTGGGCTGGTGATGAACTATTCCTGGGCCCAAAACAGCATTATGTTTCCAATTGTCACTTGGTCCATCCCAAGAATTGCTGCATAATGCTTTTCTATCTTAAAGTTTACTTTCTAGATCCAATTTAACATCCTCAGTGTCTACGCACCTCTTCCAAGAACTTCTGTTTCCACTGTACAGGCCTTGACCTCAACTCTGAACAAAAGGAGACTTATTAAAGGAGCCATAAAAAGTCCTCTTTCAAAGAGATGGCAGCACCCCAGAGTTGTATGTATATCCAGTTTCTAAACTGGCTGATCAGACAGAGTTCTACTGCCTTAGAGAGTTGTGGGACGATTACATTGCTGAGCAAACTGAGGTGAGTTTACTCGATGTGTTGGTAAAAACTCAGTCCAACTTAGTTATCTCAACAAAAGGCAGCACCAAAAAGGCAACTGAGTTCAGCACCTCAGTGTGCATAAGTCTTAAGGCTCCAAAGTGTGGTGGAATAAGCTGTTTGTGCAAACAGAATGCCCATCTGTCACCTTAGCTTACACAACCTCCCAACTTTATTTTTAATGTTTTTATACTTTTTACAGGATCTGGGCATTGCTGGCAAGGTTAGTAGTCATTGCTCACCTAGTGAGCAATGAATACTAGTTGTTCCCGATAAGGCAGCTGCCGTCCTGAACCACTGCACTCTTTCTGGTGATGGTATTCTCGTGTTGCTGTTTGGGAGAGTTGAAGGGCAGCAGACAACGAGAAAGAGGGAACAGCAGTCATGCTGCATGGAAAGGGCCGGTATGTCATTAGAGGTGCAAACAATGAAGTGAGAGAATAAAGCCCCTGTCCCACTTGCATGTCCTTGGCATGCTAATTACGCGACCTCGTGGTCGCATGGAGGCGCGACGGTCCCGCGAAGGCCGCACGAGACTTAATGCGCCGTCTGGAGCGCGTGGCGTCATTTGAAGATGGACACGAAACGCAGGAGTAACTCAGCGGGACCGGCAGCATCTCTGGAGAGAAAGAATGGGTGACGTTTCTGGTCGAGACCTCTTCAGTCTGAGAGAAGGGTCTTGACCCAAAACGTCACCCATTGCTTCTCTCCAATGATGCTGCCAGTCCCGATGAGTTACTCCAGCATTTTGTGACTATCTTCAATTTTCTTTGCCCCGCTCTGGGAGTAGAAGGGGGGGGCGGATCAGGACCGCAACGGCCGTGAGCCCCAGGCCGAGCTGGACGATCGTTTGCCTGCTTCTGCTGCTGTTGAAGGTGAGACGTTGCGTCGCGCCAGGGTCTTGGGCCTGTCCCACTTTGGCCGTCAGTTACGCGACAGGCCGTTGGCGCGCAAAGATTTAATTCAGTACAAAATCCCGGAGCGCCGCGCGATACTGCGGACAACTCCATACCCCTCCACGTTTCTCAGTGGGACCGGACCTGCGTGGCCACAGGATGCCCGTGCGCCTCAACGCGACGATGACCTTAACGGGCCACGGCCTTAACCCTCCAGATAATAATTACGCAGTCAGAGAGCTGTACAGCTCAGACGTATAAATGCCGACCAAGTTGGCATATTAGGTAGTCGCAGTTGCCGACATTTGGCCAACATCCATCCAAACCCTTCCTATCCAAGTATATGTCCACATTTATTTTAAAAGTCATAATTGTTTCCTCTTCTATAGTTTCCTCCAGCAGCTCATTCTAGATAAGGTCAACACTCTGAGTGAAAAAGTTGCCCCCTGAGGCTGCTCTTAAATCTCTCCTGTCTCCCATCAAGTCTATCCACTCTAGTTTTTAAAACATTTCACGTTGCATTGCTAGTTTCTAGCATGCCCCGAGTTCATCACATCACATCTTACTTCCAGCCTTTGGTGGCCTGGCATGATGTGATCCACAGGTTAACGGTAATGTGTACAGCCTATTTGATCACCAATTGGATTGTTCTCATCTCTTCATTAGCCTCGCTTTCCATCTCCAATATTTTTTACTACTAATAAGCATTTATTTTAAAAAAACTAAAAGCAACTTCCACTTAATTAAATGACCAAACAATTATACTGTATCTCTGGAATTGCAGTGAAGAGCTGTACTGGAGATTAACATTGAAAACGCTGATGCTGAAAATCAGAAAGAAATAGGGTGCCCAAAGCATCCAGCAGGTCAGGCATCTGCGAAAAATGAAACAGTCGGCATTTCAGATCTGTAATCCTTTGTCAGAATTGGAGATTATTCTTTAATATTGACGGAATACAGACCAGTCTTGAAGGATGGCTAATGATGCATCATTAATCTCAACTGTAGAAAAAGGAATTAAAGCTGGGATTGCAACAACATTACAAGTTCCTGCTCAATGCACTGCCTCCCTCCATGGGGCAATACTTCACCTTGGCTCTGGTCCTTCCAGATATTAAAATGCCACAACTATGCGCACAATTTCTCTTTAATGTCACAAGAATAATGTCATGCTTACCACTTGCATTTTGGTAAAACCATTAATTGATTTTGCATTTGCCAGAGTAGGAGATTTAAAAAATGCCCAGAGCATCCCTTCAGTGTGCTGCCAATACCATTGCTCTCCTTATTCAGTTTAATCCAAATTAGCTAATATTTCAAACATGACCTTACCTGCATGAAACAAGCTCCAACATTTGAATGCGTAATATGCAAACTGAAGTTGGGATGAGTTTGAAGTGATGGTGTGCACATTCTGTCCAGCAGGGTTTGCTTCTAAAGAGTCAGGCACACTCATGGGCCTGTCCCACTTAGTTGATTTTTGGGCGACTACAGGCAACTGCCGCAAAATGTTCAACATGTTGAAACATTTTTGGCGACATTGGCGGCTGTTTTTGCTGTTGTCGGTTGTCGTAGGTTGATGTGGATGTTGTCGTAGTTGTCGTCGGTGCTGTCATAGGTTGTCGCCAGGTGTCGTAGGTGAATTCCATTAAATCCCGTCCGTGGTAGTCACTAAAGAGTTGCCTAAGTGGGACAGGCCTTTCAGTTTCACATCCAGCAAACCAGAATGCGCACACCATCACTTCAAACTCATCCCAACTCATTGACAGCACACTAAATGGATGCTCCGGGGATTTTTAAAATCTCCTACTCTGGAAAATATAACATCAATTGATGATTTTCACAAAATGCAAATGGTTAGCATTTCATAATTGATGCTATATTACAGAGAGATGGTGCGTATACTTGAGATGTTTTGATGCCTGGAAGGATCTGGGCCAAGGTAAAGTACTGCCCCTTGGAGGGAGGTGGAGAATTGGAGAAGGCCAACCCAAGAATTCACCAAAAGCCCACACTTTGGATATCCCTGTTTGCTTCTACACCTAACATTCACTGAATATTATGGATTATCAGTATAAATCAGGATACAATGCAACTGATCTAACAGCGTTATAGATGCTAGTTAATTGGACATCTGTAACGACTTGAATCTGCAGAGACATAGAACTATATAGGATGGAAACTAGCCCTTTGGCCCACCTTGTCTACGTTGACCAAATTGCCATTCTGGGCTAGTCCCATTTGGCCCATATCCTTCTGCACCCTTCCCTACACCTGAAATTCAGTTAGCTGGTGGAATGATAGTATTTTCTGAAAAATTATGCCAACTAAACTAGCTTTCAAAGTATTTAAAAAGACGGGATCTGTGCATGGAAATTATACAATTTGTTGAAACATTTGTTCATTTCCAGAATAGGATGAAATACCATTTTTATCCCTCAGCGTTGCAGAGATAAGGATGGAAAATGATCAGAAGGGGGAAAGGATGACTCATAATATTGGCACGTGGCCCAATATAGGAAACCATATGGCTAATATAGATGCATTAGGATACATACGTAATCCAGACACCACTTTTAGTGTGTAAGGATAAAGAGGTCACACTGGGGGCAAAGATAGACGCAAAATGCTGGAGTAACTCAGCTGGACAGGCAGCATTTCTGGAGAGAAAGAATGGGTAACATTTCAGGTCAAGACCCTTCTTCAGGTCTAGACCCGAAATGTCACCCATTCCTTCTCCCCAGAGATGCTGCCTGTCCCATTGAGTTACTCCAGCATTTTGTGTCTACGGTTTAAACCAGTATCTGCAGTTCCTTCCTTCACACTAAGAGCACATTGCCATATGACCACGCATTGCACACCATGGCGGTAAGTGAATGCTGAAATAGTGCAGCTCAAATATATATATCACAAGGAAATTTCTCACCCGTTTATTCAGCTGTGTTTTCAACTGTTACAAAAATCCTTGTACCAATTACTATAATAATTAATTAATGTCAAGACGAGAAAGGAAGCAGGAGGGAGGTATGGCAAGAATCTATCGTCTTCATCTACTATTTCTGAGATGAGTAACATCTGCTGGTGGTTTAATTTATTGACTGAAAGATTATTTACGATTGCTAATTTGCTCATATAAGCAGCCATGGGCTCTTGACCATCTCTCTTTGTTTCCTTTGTTAGTTCCAAGTGTTATAATCAAATATCCCTTAATCAGCTGCTCATAAAAAGTTAAAATCACAAGAGCAGCACCATAAAACAATATCCCGAGGAGAAGCACACCACAACTGGCTCCAGAACAGTCTTTTGTACAGAGGATAGCACTGAATGTTGGAGTCTCAGCGGATGAATCCAAGGGGAGAAACACAAAATGCTGGAGTCACTCAGCAGGACAGGCAGCAGCTCTGGAGAGAAGGAATACATATCCAGAGATGCTGCCTGTCCTGCTGAGTGACTCCAGCAATTTGTGTCTATCTTCAGTGTAAACCAGCATCTGCAGTAGTAGTTTTATTTGGAGATACAGCGCAGAAACAGAGACCAGCGATCTCCACACATTAACTCTATCCTACACACACAAGGGACAATTTACACTTACACCAAGCCAATTTACCCACATACCTGTACGCCTTTGGTGCGTGGGAGGAAATCGATCTCGGAGAAAACCCACGCGGTCACGGGGAGAACGTCCAAACCTGGTACAGACAGCACCCGTAGTCAAGATCGAACACGGGTCTCCGGCGCTGTAAGGCAGCAACTCTACCGCTGCGCCACCGTGCCGTCCTAGTTCATTCCCACACATTGATTCTATGGGGAGTTGCTTTCACTTGTCACTCCCATCTCTTTCACAGGTCTAATCACAGTTATTCTGCGGACTGCTGCTGCTCTTCAAGATGGTAGAGGGAATCTTGCTGGCTCAATCACACTGGAATCCGCCAGATAAGCATGTGCTCACTCTAATCAACAGAGTGCACCATCTGCAAATGCACTGTCATGACAACCCCACCAGCACCTTTCAATCCCACAACCTTTGCCAGCAAGTAAATCGAGGACAGCAGGCACAATGGAACATCAACACCTGCAGATTTGCATCCATCACATGCCATTCTGTCTTAAAAATATATTCCTTCCCTTCATTATTGTTGGATCGAAATCCTAGAACACCCTCCCAACAGCACTATCGGAGTACGTTCACCAGTGGAATTGCTGTGGTTTAAGGTGGCGGCTTACCGCCACCTCCTGCAGTAGAGTAAAGGGCCTGTCCCACTGTACGAGCTAATTCAAGAGTTCTCCCGAGTTTCCCCTGATTCGAACTTGGAGAATTACGGTAATAGCCACTCGTAGGTACTCGGGGCTCTCGTGGACATTTTTCAACATGTCGAAAAATCTTCACGAGCTTACCGCGTTTCCCCGAGTACCTGCCGTTAGCGTTATGAGCCGCTAAGAGACGTCCCGAGCTCCGACGTACCCGCCACATACATTCTATGCACTTACCACGAGTTCGATTTTTTTTTTAAACTCAGGAGAGCTCTTGAATTAGCTCGTACAGTGGGACAGCCCCTTTATGGGTGAATAACAAATTGTGTCCATGCCAGTGACACATCCTGCAAAATGTATGTTACACCTTTCTCAATCCAGTTATGGACGCAGTGCACTGTCATTAACCTAGTTACACCATGTTCTCACTATCTTCCACTGAGTTACTAATGAGGTAACTAGGTGAGGTTACTAATGAAGCAGCACCCTGCTACTGAGAGTTACACAAATTCCAGCCTGTGCTCTCTATCCGCAGTTGCATTACAACCTGCCTTCACAGTTATCAAACTAATTACAGTCTGCTCTTACTATCCTAGTTTAATTGCACTGTGCTCATTGTCACCATCCTGTTTACAGCCTCTGTTCACTGTTACAAGTCCAATTAAAGCCTACATTCATTAAAATGAGTCTAGTTATAGTTTGTGCTCAGCATCATCAGCATTTTATAGACTGCGCTTAGCCATCAGCTAGTTACAATTTTTGGTCATGCCAATCAGCTTGGTTAAATCTGAATGCACTATCGTCAGCCTACTTACCATCATCAGTTTAGTTACATACTGTTCTCATTCTCCTCAGACCATTTGGAACCTGTGCTGTAAAATTGTCCCTAGCATGTGTAGGATAGTGTTAATGTGCGGTGGGGTGGTCGGTGCGGACTCAGTGGGTCGAAGAGCCTGTATCTCTAAACTAAACTATAGTGGTTTACTTTCATCAGTCCATTTGCAGCTTGTGCTCTCCATCCTCAGTTAGCTTACATTCTCTGGTCACTATTCTCTGAGATAAATCCCTGATGACTAAAATTAGAGTCTGTATTCATGGTCATAATCACCTAAATTACAAGATTGTGCATATTATCCTCAGTCCAATTACAATCTGTATCGTAAAAATAATTAATGAGTTCAAATGTATGCTCACCATCAGAACCTCATAGCAAACTGTACTTACTACTATTACTTGGAAGCTAGAACGCCCAAGAATGAAGGAGATTACAAAAAGTGTGTCCATGAAGAATTGTTGTTGGTCACAATTAAAGATCCTATAGCAACAATTCTCTCTCACTTTCTCAACTTTCTCTGTTTCTACTCCATTTTTTAAATAGTCTTAAAAACTAAGGGGTACATTGATTGTAATAATATATACAGGACATACACTGATGTAATTTACCGTACCTCTAATAAATAAAAATATTTAAAAAATTAAAAAAAGGATCCTATAGCAATTTTCAAAGATTCTTCTACTATAGGATCTTTGGTCACAATAGTGAGAGTGTTCCTTCCTACCAAAAGCGGAATTTTGGGTATCCATTTGATTATTAGCATTTAAAAATATTACAAGAGACACATCTGTCACCCAGAATATGTTAAAGACACAAAAATGGTAAACAATGGTGTTATGTATGAGCCAAGAATCAGATATGTAGACATGAGATTCGCATTAACTGATGTTCGATACTTTGAACTATTTTAACGGACCACACTCTGTCCATCAGATGGAAACTTGATGGCGTTTCCCCAATGGCCTTTAAACGTGCTCAGGACACAGTCAGACTGCAGTATATTACAAGCAGGTCTGCAAAGGTGTGAGGGCACCATCAAAACAAACCTTAGGGTCTTTAGTATCCTCAATACACTACTATCAGAACTAAGGGTCAGTATGTGAATGCAAGATGATCATTGTTGCTTTCACAAATATCAAAAGCCTATTGATTAGGCAATTTTTTTCAGTGTATTGCTCTTGAGAATTAGAAACATTTTCCACAGTGGAATGCAATTATGATAATCTTAGTTCAAATTTGATCAACACTTGGGTTAGCAAATTGCACTTAAGGACTGATGCGCCACACGGTATGATACTGTTCCCTTTGCGTGAGATTTGCAGAGAAATGAGTTCATATGGTGGTAAGTGTCATGGGGCTTCCTGATAACAACCAAGTTTGTATAGTCCAGCTGCAATGTAATTGGCATCCTGAGAGCCCCCATCCTGACAGTGGGAATTCAACTCAAGTAAATTCCTCTTCATGTAATTATTTGCCTACGCTGCTTCGCGCCCGCCACTATTACAGATTACAATTCTCAAATGGTCGTCAACCCTACTCATTGACCTCCCAAACCACGTCCCAAATGGCTAGTTTTGCTCACTCGTAGTTCCTAAACCCAAGGTCCCAAAATGTCAATATCTTTCAGACCACAAGTGACCCAGCACAACCTGCGAGGAAGTTATTTGACTCTGCTCCCCTTAGACCCATCCATCTCCACCTGACAACTCAATCTGAAGACTTGACCCAACCTGAAACCCAATGGCCAGGTAATCTTTTCACCCGTCTGGCTCGGAGTACAGTCCTTACCAGCTAACATCCTTGGTAATGAGAGCAATGACAGAATGTGCAAATTGAAGCAAAAGGCAATCATTGTGCCAATATTTCAGCAGGACCATGAACCTTTACTGGATTTCTATGGGGGCCAAGGAATTTCTAGGATAAATCCAACCACGTAACAACATTTTAATCCAAGCTTATTTGGTGGCAGGATGTAGAGAGTTTTGGGTTCAATCTCCACAACAGGCTTCAGCACGCAATCGAGGGACCATGGGATCTGGCCTTGGCAGAGGTACCATCTTCAGAGTGAGGCCCACTCCTGCTTCTCAGGTCAAGCTATAAGCTTCCATGGGATTGGATGAAAGGAGAATCCCCCTGGTCCCTTGGCCAATATTGAGATAATTTAAATCATAATGTTTTCTATCATATTCAATCAACTAGGCTCAATTGTAGATCTGGGCAGCAATTTGAACAAAATGCCCTGATGTCTCTAAAGGGTTGATGTTTCCTCTTGCCTTTAGTTTGATGATTCAATCTATGAGCAGGCATATTATGAGCAGGCATAAGATCTCTGTGCTCAGTGCTTGAGACTTCAAAAGTGGCACACTGCATATTAGCATTTGCCAAGTTAAATAGAGCCTTAGGGTGTATAAGTAGATCCACAGAACACCAATCTCCAGAGGAAGTAACACTGGCATTCTATGAAGCTGAAATGAGATCACACTTGGAACACAGTGTTCTGCCTTGGTCAATATATCCAGCGAAAGGTACAGCAACATTATAACTGAGTTGGATGCAGTTCAACCCAGTGGGCTATGAAACATATCAGTGATACTAATGAGCCTCTTATATGAAAAATCATGTTGCTTTTTTTGAAGGACTGTTTTTTCTCTTGAAAACCTAATCGTAGTTCTTAAAAGTAGACTTGAATCCTAAAAATGAAATCAGAAAAGTTTCAATGGACTCTGACAGAAGTCTGTGTCTCAAACATTAGCATCTCTGCAGCAGTACTATTTTCCAGATGAGATATTAACCTCTCCTAATGTAAAAGATCCCATAGCACTGTATTGTTAAGAGCAATGAGTCCCTTTCAGTATTCTGGCCAATGCTTCTTCTTCAACTCATATTAATAAAATGCATTATCAGGTCATTATCATACAGCAAATCCCCACAAACAGTGCTATGAAAATGTGACTGTCACTCTTCCTTTAAGACAACAGCAACAACTTTCATTCATTAATAGTTCATTTTTATGTAACAGAGCAATTTAAAGTTCAAACTAAAATTTCCACAGGTATTGAGAGGGAAACCTAATCATAGATAAATTTCTTACAGAAAGAGTTTCTGCAGCCTGATTATGCCCAGAGCACGTTATAGCGGTAAGGATAGAAGCATCTTGATCAGTATGATTGCTAAGTCGGTGCCATTAAAATCGTGATGGAAAAGTCACCAGACTTAGAGGGACGTTGAACTCTCAATGGCTTATTTGGCTGCAGGAGTTTACAGAGGCAGAGCTGTGAGGCCATGGTGGGATTTAGGGGGTAAAAAAGGCTCTGAAATGTTGTAAATCAACAGTCAACATACCCTGGATGATGGTGAATTGGATAAGTTGAAAGACTAGATACAGGTCATTCCTAATGTAAGAACGCCTGACTTTTGTACATCCTGTATGTATGTACACATGTTTGAGAGATTAACAGGATTGGTTTGAAGGCTGCTGCAGGTGACTTTTCTTAACACTAGCTTGATTTTTGCCACATCGAAACATGAAGAATACATTCCAGTTACCGTGTTGATGTTCATTTGCAAATCCTACCTAGAGACACACTGCTAGTAGCAATATTATAACCATCAACATAATTTAAAACCTTGTCTACAGTTATATCTTTTAAAATAATATTATTACTAGCCCAAGATAGACGGCCTAAATTTATTAACTTCAGCGTTATTATTGATTACAACAAAATATGATTTAAAGCACTTCAAGATTATCTTTCCCAATAAGCAAACCAACCTCTGTAGGCATCTTCTGGCCGTGTGGGAATTTGGTATGCAGCCATATTTCCAACCTGCGTTTATGGTAGCAAATGGTTATCGGGAATGGAACCATGCCATAATCAGCGGAGGACCTGTAGATGAGTGTGGACGGATTCATTTCAGGAATGAGGAAGCCTAGCACTGATAGCATTGGATCAGCTGAACTCGATAAGAGCCGGACATCCTAAAAGCTGTGCTGAACCATGCCGTGTTAACAGATGGAAACAAGGCATGGCCTTGTGTAATTGACTGAAAGCTCATCCTGGAGTCTGTTCAGCTATAAACAGTTGCCAGTGGAAGAGATGAATACATCAGGAATTGCTACCTGGATATCAAGATCTTATACACATCTTTATGTCATGAAATAGGGCAAGTGATTTTTTTTTAAAGTTTAGTGTGCTGTTTGCGAAAAGCTAGTGGTGACCATGCACATGGTTGACGGTCAAACAGACACTGAGCTACTTTCTCAGATGACTAATCTGCAATCCTGTACCCTTCATTCTTCATTCTAGTTGCTGAATTTCATTAATCAGGATACTTAGCAGGATACTTTTCCTTTGAGCAGGAAGTGCCACTCGTGTGCATTTAAATCAGTATTTAAATGACCAACAACTATCTTTTATTCAACTTTTTTGTTCGCAGGAGAACTTGCAGGTGAGTCAATTACTGCATCCTGAAGGAAGCAGCTGCCGGTAGCTTTTTTATTTCTATTTGCTGGTGCAGGTTATCAGAGGTGCGTGATGTTCGAGAAGGGGTAGCCACAATGGTTATAAGGAAGATAGACACAAGATGCTAGAGTAACTCAGCAGGACAGTTAGCATCTCTGGATAGATGGAATGGGTGCCGTTTCAGGTCGAGACGGGTCACCCGTTCCTTCTAACCAGAGATGCTGCTGGTCCCACTGAGTACCTCCAGCATTTTGTGTCTTTCTTCGGTGTAAACCAGCATCTTATCCACCGGGTGGCGCCGTACATGGCAGCCTCACCTACAGCCTGTCTAGTCCCTTTCTTCTTTGGTTGATTTTAGTCTTTTTTTAATTTGTTTTAAATGTGCGTTTTAGTTTTTGTTTTATGTAGAGGTGGGGGTTGGGGGAAACTTTTTTTATCTCTCCCCCGACAGAGATGCGACTTTTTCCGTATCAAATCTCCGTCCGCACTGCGGCCTTAACATCGTGGAGCTGGCGGTCCCTTTGTTAGGGATCGACTTCGGGAGCTCCAACCGCAGGAGTTTCGACCACCCCGATCGCAGGAACCTCAATCGCCCCGATGCATGGGCTTCGATCGCCGACTGCAGGAGCTTCAATCGCCCCGACTGCGGATGTTTCGATTACCCCGAGAAAACAAGATGGACGTGCTGCCTGCACTGGTAAGGACCTGGAGGGAGTGCCGTGAGTGCAGTGATCTCGGTGTTTGCGGGGACATGGCTCCAAGAGGACATCCCGGAGTCTAGTGCGAGTGTGGATGGCTTTCTGACCGTTCGGGCAAACAGGGAGTGCAGAGAGAGTGACAGCGGTCGGTACAACTCTGGTCACATCACGGTGAAGGAGTGTGTGTGTGTGGTCTGGACATTGAACTGGTTGCTGTGGGTCTCCACTTATGCTGTGTGCCCTGGGGATTCTCACACGCCGCTGTGGTGGCTGTTTAAGTCTATGGTTAATCATTACGTAGTTATGTATCTTGTTGCGTTTTTTTGTATTTCTGTATGGCAAATAAAATTTCACTGTACCTCAGTACACGTGACAATAAAGTACCATTGAACCATCTGCAGGTCCTTCCTGCACATGTTTATAAGGAAGATTGGGGTAGAGCTGAAGGTATAGGGGGGTGGGGTTGGTGTGCAGGACTGGTATGTCTCGAGAAGGGCTGGATGGTAGGCGTGCAAATAGGGTGAAAAATAACAATAGATAGTTTGGTTTGGTTGAGAACTTAGGGTAGAAGTTTGAGGAAATAGTGTTAAGATGGGAGTAAAGGAGAAAGGTAGTGAGGTGGAGGTGGTGTCAATTTTAAGAGGGCATTAGGGTGGGGGTTGTGGTGAGATTAAGGTTAAGGTGAATAGGGGTGGAGATTAAGGTTAAAAGTAGAAATGGCCAATAGTTTAGTGGATGGGGTGGAGGAGTTAAGGATGAGAGGTGAGCTACAGCTGGCCTCAAGATTGTGAGTAGGATGTAATCAGACTTAAGGATGAGAGGTGTTGGGGGAATTAGGGTTAGGAGTGGGATTTAGGAAAGGTCTGAGTGTTAAGCAGCGGGCGGGGGATAAAGTTAAAGTTCTGAGTAAGGTAGAGTCAGGGTCAGCAATGAGCGGCGGTGTGGGGATTAGTGTTAGGATTGGAAATAGGAATAGACCTGGGTTAGGAGGTAGTTTGGATAGGATTAAAGTTATGATTGGAGTGGGAGGTTGGAATTCATTATGGGTTAGGGGTAGGTGGGAATCAGGGTTGCTAAGCAACAGTGAACACGATGAGAATGAGAATCTCCGCTCCAATCTCCGAGAATGAGAATAGCAGATTGAATGAAAGCCACAGTCCTAGAACGTTTTACATTATAAATGTCTCCTACATAACATGAAAGTGGTCATATTCCAGTGTTGCTGCAATCCTTTATACACTTCCACTCTCCACAGCAATCTACTGGCCCTCATGCCGGGCTAACAGGCTTATTACTGATAATCAATTAGTGTCCTTGGCGCTAGGTAGCCTCATTAGTGCTTATCTAACTGTTTTACAGTGTGTTTGATCTGTACCTTTATTCTCTAATAGTGCCCAACAGACATGAGGCCCAGCAGCGGTTGCAGTGGGAGGAGCGATGTCCGACCTGTAAGTTTAAAAACTCGTTCGCGGGGCTTGTTTTCACAGAGGCCCAGCAGCGGCTGCAGTGGGAGGAACCTACTCCGTAACGTTCCATTCGCAGCTCGCAGTTCAAAACAAGTGGGCTTGAGGAAGCCGCTGATTGGTGGAAGAGGACTCGAGGCAGCAGCTGATTGGCAGTCAGATCCCTGCTGATTTCTTTCAGCTAAAATCCTTGCTTTGTATTGTATTGTACATTGTATTGTATCCAGGGTAAGGGGGAGGATGAGTGCCAGGGCAGTTTACTGTTCTGGATGTCAGATGTGGGAGGTCATGCAGTCAGATAGCTCTCCAGAGTCCACATCTGCGCCAGGTGCGTCAAGATGGCGCTCCAAATGGACCGTATTCGGTACCTGGAGCAGCAGCTCGATGCCCTCCGCCTGGTCAGGGAGAGTGAGGAAGCCATAGAGAGGTGTTACAGGGAGGTGGTCACTCCAAAACCACAGGAGGCAGAAAAGTGGGTCACGGTTAGGAGAGGCAAGGGGCAGAGGCAGGGACTAGAGAGTACCCCGGTGGCTGTACACCTTGGCAATAAGTACTCCTGTTTGAGTACTGTTGGGGGGCACAGCCTACCTGGGGGTAGCAACAACGACCGGGCCTACTGCACAAAGACTGGCCCTGTTGCTCAGAAGGGTAAGGAAAAGAAGAGGAGGGCAGCAGTAATAGGGGACTCTATAGTTAGGGGGTCAGATAGGCGCTTCTGTGGACGCAGTCAGGAGACCCGGATGATAGTTTGCCTCCCTGGTGCCAGGGTCCGGGATGTGACTGAACGTGTCCAAGATATCTTCAAATGGGAGGGAGAGGAGCCAGAGGTCGTGGTACATATAGGTACCAATGACATAGGTAGAAAAAGAGAGGAGGTCCTGAAAGGAGAATTTAGGGAGTTAGGAAGAGTGTTAAGGTAACAATCTCAGGATTACTGCCTGTGCCACGCGACAGTGAGAGTAGGAATGGAGCAAGGTGGAGGATAAATGCGTGGCTAAAGGACTGGTGCAGAACGCAGAGATTCAAGTTTCTGGATCATTGGGACCTCTTTTGGGGAAGGTGTGACCTGTACAAAAAGGACGGGTTGCACTTGAACCCGAGGGAAACCAATATCCTGGCGGGGAGATTTGCAAAGGCTACTGGGGAGACTTTAAACTAGATCGGTTGGGGGGAGGGACTCAAATAGAGAAAGCAAGTAGTCCGTTTGTGAGGCAGGAGGCAGAGAAGAGAAGCAGTTAGATGCAACACGTAGGGGGGGACAGAAGAAAAAAATAAAAAACGGAGAATAAGAAGTGGAGGGTTTCTTAAATGTGTGAGCAGAGAGACAGAGCGGTGTAAAATGAGGATAGGAGCAATAGGTAGCAAGGTGAAAAGTGGCAGGCAGACAAATCCAGGGCAAAAATCAAAAAGGGCCACTTTTCAACATAATTGTAAAAGGGCCAAGAGTGTTGTAAAAACAAGCCTGAAGGCTTTGTGTCTCAATGCGAGGAGCATTCGTAATAAGGTGGATGAGTTGAATGTGCAGATAGCTATTAATAATTATGATATAGTTGAGATCACGGAGACATGGCTCCAGGGTGACCAAGGCTGGGAGCTGAACATCCAGGGATATTCAATATTCAGGAGGGATAGACAGAGAGGAAAAGGAGGTGGGGTAGGGTTGCTGGTTAGAGAGGAGATTAACGCAATAGAAAGGAAGGACATTAGCTTGGAGGATGTGGAATGGATATGGGTGGAGCTGCGAAACACTAAGGGGCAGAAAACGCTAGTGGGTGTTGTGTACAGGCCACCTAACAGTAGTAGTGGTTGGGGATGGCATCAAACAGGAAATTAGAAATGCGTGCAACGAAGATAAAACCATTATAATGGGTGACTTCAATCTATATATAGATTGGGTGAATCAAATTGGCAGGGGTGCTGAGGAAGAGGAATTCTTGGAATGTATGCGGGATAGTTTTCTAAACCAACATGTAGAGGAACCAACGAGAGAGCAGGCTATTCTAGACTGGGTATTGAGTAATGAGGAAGGGTTAGTTAGCAGTCTTGCTGTACGTGGCCCCTTGGGCAAGAATGACCATAATATGGTTGAGTTCTTCATTAGGATGGAGAGTGACATTGTTAATTCAGAAACACGGGTCCTGAACTTAAAGAAAGGTAACTTTGAGGGTATGAGACGTGAATTGGCCAAGGGACTGGCAATTGATTCTTGAAGGGTTGACGGTGGATATGCAATGGAAGGCATTTAAAGACTGCATGGATGAACTACAACAATTGTTCATCCCAGTATGGCAAAAGAATAAATCAGGGAAGGTAGAGCATCCATGGATAACAAGGGAAATCAGGGATAGTATCAAAGCAAAAGATGAAGCGTACAAATTAGCCAGAAAAAGTAGCCTACCAGGGGACTGGGAGAAATTCAGAGACCAACAGAGGAGGACAAAGGGCTTAATTAGGAAAGGGAAAATGGATTATGAAAGAAAACTGGCAGGAAACATAAAAACTGACTGCAAAAGTTTTTATCGATATGTGAAGCGAAAAAGATTAGTTAAAACAAATGTAGGTCCCTTGCAGTCAGAAACGGGTGCATTGATCATGGGGAACAAGGATATGGCAGGCCAATTGAATAACTACTTTGGTTCTGTCTTCACTAAGGAAGACATAAATAATTTGCCGGAAATAGCAGGGGATCGCGGGTCAAATGAGATGGAGGAACTGAGTGAAATCCAGGTTAGCCGGAAAGTGCTGTTAGGTAAATTGAATGGATTAAAGGCCGATAAATCCCCAGGGCCAGATAGGCTGCATCCCAGGGTACTTAAGGAAGTAGCCCCAGAAATAGCAGATGCCTTAGTGATAATTTTTCAAAACTCTTTAGATTCTGGAGTAGTTCCTGAGGATTGGAGGGTAGCTAATGTAACCCCACTTTTTAAAAAGGTAGGGAGAGAGAAAACGGGGAATTACAGACCAGTTAGTCTAACATCGGTAGTGGGGAAACTGCTAGAGTCACTTATTAAAGATGGGATAGCAGCGCATTTGGAAAGTGGTGAAATCATTGGACAAAGTCAGCATGGATTTACGAAAGGTAAATCATGTCTGACGAATCTTATTGAATTTTTTGAGGATGTAACTAGTAGAGTGGATAAGGGAGAAGCAGTGGATGTGTTATATCTGGACTTTCAGAAGGCTTTCGACAAAGTCCCACACAAGAGATTGGTATACAAACTTAAAGCACACAGTATTGGTGGTTCAGTATTGATGTGGATAGAGAACTGGCTGGCAGACAGGAAGCAATGAGTTGGAGTGAACGGGTCCTTTTCAGGATGGCAGGCAGTGACTAGTGGGATGCCGCAAGGCTCAGTGCTGGGACCCCAGCTATTTACAATATACATTAATGATTTGGACGAGGGAATTAAATACAACATCTCGAAGTTTGCGGATGACACAAAGCAGGGGGGCAGTGTTAGCTGTGAGGAGGATGCTAGGAGGCTGTAAGATGACTTGGATAGACTGGGTGAGTGGGCAAATGCATGGTAGATGCAGTATAATGTGGATAAATCTGAGGTTATCCACTTTGGTGGCAAAAACAGGAAGGTAGACTATTATTTGAATGGTGACCGATTAGGAAAAGGGGAGATGCAACGAGACCTGGGTGTCATGGTACACAAGTCATTGATAGTAGGCATGCAGGTGCAGCAGGCTGTGAAGAAAGCGAATGGTATGTTGGCATTCATAGCAAAAGGATTTGAGATCAAGAGCAGGGAGGTTCTACAGCAGTTGTACAGGGTCTTGGTGAGGCCACACTTGGAGTATTGCGTACAGTTTTGGTCTCCTAATCTGAGGAAAGACATTCTTGCCATAGAGGGAGTACAGAGAAGGTTCACCAGACCCGATTCCTGGGATGGCACGACTTTCATATGAAGAAAGACTGGATAGACTCGGCTTGTACTCGCTGGAATTTAGAAGATTGAGGGGTGATGTCATAGAGACTTACAAAATTCTTAAGGGGTTGGACAGGCTAGATGCAGGAAGATTGTTCCCGATGTTGGGGAAGTCCAGAACAAGGGGTCACAGTTTAAGGATAAGGGGGAGGTCTTTTAGGACCGAGATGAGAAAATCGTTTCTCACACAGAGAGTGGTGAATCTGTGGAATTCTCTGCCACAGAAGGTAGTTGAGGCCAGTTCGTTGGCCATATTTAAGAGGGAGCTGGATGTGGCCCTTGTGGCTGAAGAGATCAGGGGGTATGGAGAGAAGGCAGGTACAGGATACGGAGTTGGATGATCAGCCATGATCATATTGAATGGCGGTGCAGGCTCGAAGGGCCGAATGGCCTGCTCCTGATTTCTATGTTTCTATGTTTCTATGCCTGGTGCTGACATTTTCATTCCCAGGAGCAATTTTAAACCCACATAAAGTGCAGGAGAAATGCTCCCAAATGGCTGTGCGTGCTCGGCTATTTAGGTTAGGATTTTAAAAAAGTAAGTGAATAGAGTCGAGTAACAGACTGTCCATGATGTAATTGAACGCAGGAACACACTAAAGGGTGAATGGGCCATTTTGAATCATGCTCCCATGTACGGTCACTTAGGCTTGACTGAAGCCAGTTGTATCTAAACACCCCAGGCATGGGGTGGAAGATTGCAATCTTCACGTGGTCCGCCCTGTTCCGACTAATGCAATCAACTCGACGTGCACAAGCGGAAGATCAAATAAAACAAGTTGTCCAACAACTTTAGGCTGTGCACGCCACACGAAAGAAGAAGACGACCCCAGGCATCCTGTGTATAAATCTTCTAATTTCTCCTGCTGCAGTTGGACAAACACCCCATATGTAGAACATGAGAGGGATAGATGGGGCAGATGCACAGAGTCTCTTGTCCAGAGTAGGGGAATCGAGGACCAGAGGACACAGGTTCAAGGCGGGGAAAAGATTTAATAGGAATCCGAGGGGTAACTTTTTCACACAAAGGGTGGTGGGTGTGTGGAACAAGCTGCCAGAGGAGGTAGTTGAGGCTGGGACTATCGTTTAAGAAACAGTTAGACAGGTACATGGATAGGAGAGGTTTGGATGGATATGGACTAAGTGCAGGCGAGTGGAACTTGTGTAGCTGGGACATTATTGGCCGGTGTGGGCAAGTTGGGCCAAAGGGCCTGTTTCTACAATGTATCACTCTATGACTATGCATATTTCACCTAAAAATTGGTAAGGACCTCCTCATCCCAGTTTGTGCTTAAAGTTGCCCTGATGTTGGTGCTTTAAAAATATCCACGGAGTTCTGATCTGCTTTCTGGAAGCAAAGATCCACATAAACTCATGACCCAATCATTTATGAAGCTATTGCTGCATAGCTGTGGAGATAATCTACAATTTGACACATTTCAATCAATAATTTCCCTTTTTTGACTCAAAGAGAGTTGTCAATCGCCGATATACCTTGAAGCCTAATACATTTGGTAGCAGTCCAAAAACTGCAACATATCAAAGTTTCTCTCTCCCCTGACTCTCAGTCCGAAGAAGGGTCTCGACCCGAAACGTCCCCTGTTCCATCTCTCTAGCGATGCTGCCTGACCCGCTGAGTTACTCCAGCATTTTGAGTCTATCAAAGAACAGGCCCATCCCATCTCTAAAGTTCAACAACAACGAATTTACATAGCACCTTCAAAGCAATGAAGGATCCCAAGACATTATACCAGAGTATTATCACATAAAACTTGCCACTGACCTACATGAGGAGATAGTACAATGGATGACTCAAATATTTCATCAAACCAATAGCTGCAAAGACTATTAAACTAGACTTGGGAAATGGAGTGATGTGATTTAGACAATTAGAAAGAGTAATAAACATTGTCCTGCCATCATCACCCACATCAAGAAAATGTATTTTACATGCAGAAAGGGAGAGGACATTGGTTAGCTTTGGCACCTTCTGAACCATGCCAAAGGCTTGAAGAAGGTCAAGTCTCTTTAATTTTAGTTCTCCCTGTCCTCTGTGGTCTGATAGAAATCAGAAGCTGAGAAATTGCCTTAACACAAGCTCTGATAAACTATACTGAAAACATCCATCAACATACAGCGCATTCATATATTTTGGTAAGTAATCAAATGCAACAAGAACATTAGAAATGGGAGCAGGAAGTAGATCACCTTGTCCTTTGAATGTGCTCTGTCATTTTCTAAAGATCATGGCTGATCTTCTACCCGATTTCTATTTTTCAGCACTATGCCCCAAGCCACTGAAGTTCATCAATTGATCTGTTTTGAATGAACACAATTGAGACACCTGCAGGCCTGTAGGTAGAAAACTCAAAGGTTCATCACCTTCTGAGTGAAAAAACAATTGCAGACCTAATTAGCCTTCCCCTTATGATGAAGCTGTAACCCATGGTCCCATGTTCTTCATTCACGGGAAACATCTTAAACTGGTGCCTTTTAAGAACATTGTATGTTTTATTGAGATCTTTCATTCTTCGCGACAGGTCAATCTATTTAATCTCTCATTATACAACAAACCTGTTATTTCCCAGAACCAGACTTGTCAATGTGTGTTAAATTCTCCCTGTAGCAAATGACAACTATCTTTCAGTAAGGTAACCATATTTATACATACAGTAATACTCCACACACACTCACCAAAGCCCTAATCAATTGTAAATCCTCTCGTAATATCGGCTTACATTCCGTTTACACTCTTAATCACAAGCTGCAACTGCATGTTGCCCTGAAGCAACTACTGTGCAAGCAGTCCCTTTGATCTTCCGTGTCACCTAATCTTTGATCAGTTAACAAATAGTCTGCTCTTCTGTTATGTGCATTATCATGAATAATTTCACATTCCTCCACACTGCATTTCACTCTCAATGTTGTCACTCGCTCAGCTTGTCCATATCCCCTGTAAACCACCATCTGCAGTCCCTTCCTACACAGGGGAGTGTTGCTACTGAATAAATAGATATAACAATGAAGGGAGGGCAAACGGTCAAGTTCTCAGTGCAGTCTAGCTGATTCTAAGGGTTGAGCACAATTTGGGTGACTTCCCTCCTGCATGTAGAATAAGCAACAGATTGTGGTGTGGCAGAGCTCAGCCTGGAATAATCCTGAGGTTAGTAAACTAAAAGTAATCATGACCCTGATCTCCATGGATAAAGCAGTCAATTGTATTTGAGGTTGGAGGAGGTCAGCAATCTCACTCAAGACCAAGAGAATGAAGTTGGACTGTTGGCCACTTAAACAATACCACATCACAGGAAGGAGGGTTAGTGAAATATCACTCTGTGAGTAAATAAAAACTGTTGTTTGTCAAACCAGTCACATTGAAAATTTTATTGTAGGTGAATCTTGCCTGTTGCACAACTGTTTTTCTTTTTATGGAATGTTGGCCTAACTAAACTAAAAAATTTGAATTGGAATATAAATCCTGTCCAGAAATGTGGAAATGAATTTGCTGACAGGTGCGAGGGCACCCAGAAACATGTACAAAATTACACTTATGCAGTTAGTCCATTCATCTACAGGACAGTACTGGTTTTATTCACTACTTTTGTCACTTTATCAGCCTCAGAAACGTGGTGATTCTTGTGTACTGCCCAGGTGAGGTATGCTGTATGATTTTACCAGTTCTATGCAAAACAAAGCATTTCACTGTACCTAGTTACATGTGCCAATAAAGTATCATTGAATCATTATTTGGAGTTGTTGGATGGAATTCCTCATACAATGCGGAAGTAAATATCAGGACAGGCAAAGGAGAGTCAGTAGATGTTGTTAACTTAGATTTTCAGAAAGCCTTTGGTAAGGTGCCACATGTTATGCTGCTTAGGAAGATGAGAGCCTACGGTATCAAAGGGCAGATACTAGAATGGATATCAGGTTGGCTGGATGGCGGAAGACAGAGAGTGGCAATAAAGGGGGCTTTTTTCTGGTTGGCTGGCAGTGACTAGCGAAGTTCCGCAAGGGTCGGTACTGGGGCCGCTACTCTTCACGTTATACATTAATGATTTAGATGAGGGGATTGAAGGCTTTTTGGCAAATTTTGCGGATGATACATAAAATAGGTGCAGGGGCAGGTAGTGTAGAGAAAGCAGGGACTCTGCAGAAAGACGGACAGGTTGGGAGAGCGGGCAGAGAAATAGTGTGGCAAAGTGTGGAGTCGTGTATTTTGGTAGTAGGAATAAAGGCGTAGACTATTTTCTAAATGGGGTGAGAATCCAGAAATCGGAGGTGCAAAGGGACTTGGGAGAGTGCTGGTGCAGGATTCCCGAAAAGTTAGTCAAATTGGTAGCAAAGAAAGCAAACGTAATGCTAGCATTTATTTCAAGAGTGTTTGTACACAAAAACAGGGATATAATGTTGAGGCTCTATAAAGCGCTGGTTAGGCAGCATTTGGAATATTGTGAGCAATTTTGGGCACCATTTCTGAGGAAGGATGTGCTGGCTCTGGAGAGGGTCCAAAGGAAGTTTACACGAATGATCCCAGGAATGAGTAGGTTAACCTATGATGAGAATTTTTTTGGCAATGGGCCTGTACTCGCTGGAGTTTAGAAGAATGAGGGGGGACCTCATTGAAACATACAGTTAGTGAAAGACATGGATGTGGAGAGGATGTTTACACTAGTGGGAGAGTCTAGGACTAGAGGTCATAGCCTCAGAATGAAATACTTTTCTTTTCGGAAGGAGATGAGGAGAAGTTTATTTAGTCAGAGTGTGGTGAATCTGTGGAATTCTTTGCCACAGAAGGTTGTGGAGGCCACGTCAGTGGATATTTTTAAGGCAGAGATAGATAGATTGTTGATTAGTACAGGTGTCAAAGGTTATGGGGAGAAGGTAGGAGAATGGAGTTTGCGGGGAGAGATAGATCAGCCATGATTGAATGACGGAGTAGACTTGATGGGCTGAATGGCCTAATTCTACTCCAATTCCATATGACATATATGACCAATGCTCCTGGCAACCTGGAGATACATCATCCTCTGGTTCTGCCCACCATTACAATGGAAGTGTCTTCTCCCTATTTGTACGTGTCATTAATCAGATAGATGCCAGTATCACAATTGTCCTGGCATAGCTTGGCTTGAAGTGCAGCTTATCTGGAGCCCAGGTTTTCTGCACTATAGTCGAGGACACTGTCAGTTGGTGGAGATCCCAGCAAAAAGCCGAGATGAAACGTGCAATGAGCGCTCCCGGTGAAGATGTTGCGACTCTTTCCCTGTTATGTTGCTCCACAATGACATCTGTAAACTGTTGCCATTTTTTGTTGGCTGTCAAGAAAGTGTTGATGCCACATCACACTATTACTGTGTCACTATTAGTACAATGCACTGCTCACCATTCCTGCACAGTCATAACCAGCATCGATCACTGGAACTTCAACACACTGCTCATGCACATTGATATTATAACTGCCTGATTCCAAGAATATATATCTCAATCTGGAAGACTTGTAGTTATAATGCACCTCTAACAGCTTCAGGATGTCTCAATGCCCCTTTGGGATCAATGAGGTACTTTCATAGTGCTGTCATTGCTGGATTGCAAGATACACAGCAGTCAGTACAAGCACAACGAGCAGGGGTTTTAGTGATATTAATTGAGAACGCACCTTGGCTGAGGCACCTTTGCTTGCTTCAGAACGTCATAATAGGATTTACCACAGCTGCTATGTGGAAGATATTTTTTAACCGGATAGTATCGTCTTGGAGTGCATGCTCTGTGCTGGCATCTATGGATTGGAATTTGAATCCATAGCTGTCTGTGTCAGGGCAACGTCTGCATCATCCATCTACTGCCAACCCACTGTCTCTGCCACAGCCAACAGCACACCATCACCGCAGTGATACTTTGCTCCAAGTTGCAATACATTGTCGGCCATTGCTGCTGTAATACACAAGACTGCCTGCACCATGACAACACCTAATGGTACTAATAAATTACCCTGCCTGGTGGGACTATAGGTACTGCAGCTGCCTCAGAGCTCCAATGGCAAGTGTCTGATCTTGGCCTCAGGCCCTGTGACCACTCCTGTGACCCCTCCAGTCTCGGATGCACCCATACCAACCGTTACCGAGGCAGATGCAAGGTCAGCTTTCCCGCGCGTGAATCCATGGAATGCAACTGGGCTGGATGGAGTCTCTGGCCATGTCCTCATCACACAGGCCAGACCTCCCACCATCAACATCATGCTGCTTCAGAAAAGCAGCCAACCTAATCAAAGACTTGTCCCATACCCGTCGTTCCTTCTTCTCCCTGCACCCTTCTGGCAGAATGTACGGAAGCTTGAAAGCTTGTGCTGCCAGACACTGCTACAATATGCTATAATGCGGAGAACTATATTCTGCCCTCTGTATCTTCCCCATTTATTGCATTTATGTTTGAACTGATTGCATGTATGCAAGGTATATCTGATCTGTTTGGATAGCAAGCAAGAACGTTATTTACTGTACCTTGGTACATGCAGGCACGGAAATCGCTTTCAAAATATGTGGAGGACCGGGGACAGGGGGCGGACACAATTTCTTGACGGCCGCGCGCACACACACAAACACACGTGAGGCTTCGGAGGCTAAATCCAGCGCTAAATGCAGCTCAACTCTGCCTGTTTCGCCAGGTTAACCTACAGCCCTGCCTGGACACCAGCCTGGAGTCATGGAGCTAGCGCTGCTTCTTCACACTAGCTGTAAACCTGGGCCATATTTCCCGTAAGTCCAGGCAGGGCTGTAGGTTAACCCGGCGGGACAGGCAGAGTTGAGCTGGGTTTAGCGCTGCTTCTCTGCGCTGGCTGTGGGCACAGCTCCCGCCTGACTCCCAACGTCTCTGGCCAACCCCGGGGGGGGGGCACTCGGATGAGGACGGGGATGGTCCAGTGGCGGTTCGGCAACGATTGGAGAGCCGGAATCGATCCTGGCTGCAGGTGAGGCGCAGGTCTGTGTCCAGGGCTGCTGAGAATTGGCAAGTTTTGGCAAGTCTCCCTCCTCCAATCACCGCGCTCTATCATCACCCCACTCTATCTATCCCCACCCCCCAACACTTCCACCTCTGACCGACACCTCCCTCTTCCAATGTTCGCACTGAATTATCATGTCCCGAATCCTGAATTATCATTGCCTGCTGACCGACGTCTCTCTCGTCCAATCGGTGCCCTCGATCAGCAGTCCCACCCCCACTGACACGCGGAAAGCGGAGATTTCACCGAGTTTTAAAATCCGGATTACAAAAAATGGGGGGGGAGGGAAGAAATAGCCCCCCCCCCCCTTTGAGATGCAGGATACGTTAACTGACTCAGTAACTGCCCTAATATACATGGGCGGTAGGTTCATATTCATATGAGAGGGAAAAGATTAAAGGGAAGAGGGTAAGATTTAGCTCTTAGGGTTATGGGGATATGGGGGAAAAGTCGGAACGGGGCACTGATTTTGGATGATCAGCCATGATCATGGCGCTGCTGGCTCGAAGGGCTGAATGGCCTACACCTGCACCTAGTTTCTATGTTTCTAAATAGGAATGGGTTGGATTGTTCTGAAAATCAACATGCACTCAATGGGCTGAATCACTTCTTTTGTATGAAATATGATATGAGGAACTGATTCTTGAACGGTACCCAACGGATTCATAGAACCACCTCAGGTTATTCATCTGCTGAAGATTAGTTACATAATATCTTCTTTTAATTTAAAAAAAAGCATACTGCTTTTCTGAACTTTTGAAAGCGTGCGATCCAAACTGAAGGTCTCCAACATATGTAGCAAGGAATTCAAAGGAAACCTCAACACCCAGAGAGTCACTGGAATTTGGAACTGAAGACTACGAGAAGTAGTTGAAGCAAAGAGCATTGCTGCATTAGCACATGAATACAGGGATTAGTTAAGAGGGTAAAACCGAGTTCGGCTACATTGAGCTGAAACCTCTGTTTTTTGTGCTGCAAGTTTTGTGCATTTTAGGTATTAATTTTGAATATAAATTAATTGTATGGTAAGTCACGGTACACTGTGGCAGAACTTACTCGAGACTGTTTCTTAAAGCAGGACGCATTTTCCGCAGAAGTGCACCCTAGGCAGTGAGGGGCTAAGGAGGATGGATGGCTTTAAGGAGCTGTTTCCTGGTCTGGTCTCTTGCACATCCTGGTTGCCACAGGTTAAGGTTTAACTAAAGTGCAGCTGTTCTTTATTGTTAACTGTTTCCTGGAGTGGATAACGATAGGAGGGGTTTCACTGTTTTAATGACTGTGCCATCAGCAAGGCGGCCCATGTGCCTGGATCCAATTTATGTGACTAATGCAAACACTCCATGGAAAAATATATCAAACTCCAAGCTTTCCAATCTGTGGCTCTGTGCATGATGTTCTTGGCCCACAGCCTGAACTTCCCTTTGGCGATGCCGAGTTTTGGCAAGAGAGGGGATGTGCTTCATTTGCCTTGTCTGGTTGCTCCCTTGATATCACAGCCTGTCACAGAGGTGGCCAAAGCATTTATGAAGCAGGTAATTTTGAGGCAGACCAGGGTGTTTATTTGACTCTCCAGAATTGTGCTGGATTCTCCTGGAGTTAATCTCTTGGACTCTTTCATCATTTTGAGTGAAAAAATTAATATGCTCCTTCACTTGTGATTTATTAGTTTAAAATAAGGCTATTTGGCTCACAGTCAATCATCTCCAGTCGGGTGAAGGAAAGTCTATCCATTTCTGAATGGCTGGGGAAAGGCTATCCACTTTCTGACCGGCTGAAGACAAGAGGACATCGTGGATGAGGATGAGATTCCTGTGTCAGGAAACCAATGTTTCACCAGCGTGTCACCAGTTAAACCAGTTTTTTGAGCAGAATGGCTGGAATTTGGGAGCGGACGGGGGATCCTGTGTTTATTCCACCAAATATAACCCCAGTCAGCCTTCTCGATCAAGCTGAGAAACAACATTGCAAGCTAAAGTAGCTCTGGAAGGGAGAGAATCTGAACAAAAAATGCACAGGTTAAGGTTAATGTTTTAACGTTTCTATTAAACGTCTTTCTGTGTTCTGAAGAGATGACCGGCGTCTGACACAGCAACCAATTTGCAAGGGGTCACCGTGACCTTGGTCTGCATTGTTCGTGTGAAAATCCTTTGATGATCAGAGGCAGACATGGGGCTCAAATCAGTTTGTAACCTACATCCCTCTCGTGTGGGTGGGCGAGTTCAGGCCTCGCCTTCTGTGGGTTTGGGGGGGGGAAAAAAGTACAGGCATTTGAAAATGTTTATCTACTGTCTGGGAATGATACGATTGGAATCAATGGACATGCATGACTTATACAAAGGACAAGAGAATGAAATGGATTAGTGAAGCTGAGCAAAGGAAAAACAGTTCAAATGATCATCTTAGATCAGTTAACATGGCTGGTGTAAATGAGTGGTGGTCTCCAAATTCTTTCATTGCAGTTTCATTGCTCAGGTTTTGCAATAATTTTCAAAGGTAGTGCAGAGTAAATCTGATTAGGCTACATTATAGCAATATAATATAGGCACCCGTGTGATCATAAGCAATGTTTTAGCTTTCAGGACGGTTCATTATGAGGTGTGCTTCACATTAGTATTTATATGCTGCACTTACAGTACCAAGATATAATTGCAAGAGTGAAATATCTGAGCATGGTTATATACCCAGCAAATATCTGAGGCGGCTGCCTGCCCCTTTTCTGGGGTTACGTCTGCGCTCGGGTGGTTGTAGAGGGGAACTAAGCGCTGTCCTTATGCACCCTAGAGGATTTCCGGGACCTCTAGGCACCATGGGGGGTATAATGTGTCCTTGACAAGGATTGTAACATAGTTGTTCAATAGTATATTTGTTATTTAAGAATATTTGTACTATGGTGGTAGGTTTGTCGGTATTGCTTTGTATTGTATATATTATTCTTGTAAAAATTGATTAAATTTATGTTTTGTAAAAAAAACAATCCCTTAAGAATAAGTGAGAGGCAGCACATCATTCTATCCCAGCTCATTAAGGCAAAGGGTTACATGATGATGTTAGGGATCCCACTTCAAAATAGCAGGGGACAGGCAATAGCCTTAAAAGTTGAGAAAATAAAAAATACCAATCATAAATCCAGCATAACTGTGAAGGGTTAATGGAGAAAGCTGACTCTGAATGAATAATCGCTGAAAGCTAGCTCGAAAGCTTCATCTGTTTCCATTCAGTGAATCAGACAGTGCAAAAACCACAAATCAAGTTTACAGTTATTTCCAAGACTGATCCTCCTCATCACAATCCTCGACGCTGCAAGGTTCAACAGGAGAACCCTTCTGAAAGTGATATCCATAGCAGTTTAACACAAGCAAAGACAGTGTGAGGAACACGCATGGAAACATCTAAATGGCTAAGTCAGCAAAACAATGTATGCCGGTGGTCACTGAGAACAATTCCATGGGTTGGCAATTTCATTAACAAAACATCACTGTAGAGAAATGCAAGAATTAAAGTTGTGCTGCTGAAACTACGCAGCACCAGAAAGAGCCTCAGAAGACCACAGAAGACATGCACCTCTGGTGTACAAGCCACTGGTTTACAGTCGTTAGCTTCCAAATGGACCCTGCCAGATACAATACTGCAAGAAAGGGGACAAATATCACACCAATTAGAGCAGGAAAGATGAGTGACACAGAGAGAATGGATACCACAGGAGAAGTGAATATCATATAGATTGTTTCATCCAGAGAATAAACATCATACTCACAGTACAGGAGAATGTATGATCCTCACACAGTACAAGAACGAGAGTGAATATTACACAAATAACACAGGATAAAGGGTGAATACACACAATGCAGTAGAGAGTGAATGTGACACACATTGCATTGGACAGAGGAAATAGCTCACATATTGTACAATGCACTGCTAAACGCCTCTCTTGTACAATGTGTAGCATTCACCCCCTTTGTATGATATTAACACTTTCTTTTATCACACATCTGATATTAACTCTCTACTGTTTTGTGTGAGATATTAACCCCCTCTTCTGTACAGTGTGCGATGTAAACTTATATCTGTACAATGTGTATGATGCCAGCTCGCTCTCCAATGGAATGTGTGTGATATTAAACTTCTCTCCTGTACAGTGTGTGCCTAATTAATTCTCGTTCATAATTTTTTATTCCCAAACACACAATCTGGCAGCACGCAGGTTCGGCAACACACATATGCGGGTAATGGGCAAAGCCTCCTCTCTCCTCCACATCCCATGAGCAGCCTTTCTTACCTTTGCTAAATTCGTCCATCTTGATTGGCATGAGTGGACTTTGCGGGGCAGAGTCCCCACTTAGAGAATAACTGTGCTCTGCCTGGATGGCTGGCGTGGCTGGATCGAGCTCCATGTCCAGTAAAGAGTTCCTCTCAACCAGCAGCGGGTCATCAAAGAAACTACTGAACAGCTCATTGGAGAAGTCATCCAGGTTTTCCGAAAAATGCTGCGAGTGGATAAAGAGGAATGGTGTTACTGCATATAGCTCGATTAAACAATGTAAATACATATGGCCCAATAAATCTGCGTTATGCATATTGCCTGATTCAACTGTATTGTAAACCTGACTTGCTTGAAAGTATTACAAAACAGAGACCCCCGAGTAATTAGTATTACTGCATAACTGTAGTATTAGCATTACTGTAATAAACTGCACCTGTACTCCAAAGACATACAGGTTTGCATTTGGTATAAATGCAAATTGCTCCTGGTGTGTGTAGGATAGTGTTGATGCATGGAGGCTGTTGGTCGGTGTGGACTTGGTGGGCCAAAGGGCCTGTTTCCACGCTGTATCTCTAAACTAAACAAAGAAAATATGGCACAACTCTCGCTCAATTGAACAGTGCATCCCCTAATTAAACAGCAGTAATGAATGGTGACCTCCCAATTAAACAGCATCACTGCATAGGTTAAACAATGTCACGGCACACAGCCTGTTTAAAATGTTACTGCATCGGGCCCAATTAAATAATGGCAGAGGAGCGACTTCTGATTAAGCCCTGTTGAAGCAGCCAGATTAAACAATGTTACTGTGAATGGTTTGATTAAACAATGCTACAGCAGAGCATCCAGTGTCAATGCTTGCAGTCTTTTTTTTATAAGTCAGCCTGAATACAACGAGTTCCTGTACACAGCTGAATTAAACAGACTTACTATATACCATCCAATGAAACAGCAATATCGAACCGTGTACTGCAAGTGACCCAATTAAGCAGTGTTCTGAACAAAGACTTCTGATTAAACAGTTGTTGAACAGTGAATCCCTGATTAAACACCGTTACCGAACAGTGTCCACTGATCAAAGCATTACTGTATACTATTTGATTAAACAGTGTACTGAATACAGGCCCCGATTGAAGAGTGAAACAGCCCAATTAAATAGCGTTGTACCGAGGTCTCCACAGCGGCTGCTATTGATGGCTGAGTTATTCCAGCAGTTTATTTTTGATTCCAGCATCAGCAATCTCTTGTGCCTTGATTAACAGAGACCCCCAATTTGAACAGTGATACTGCATGCAACCCAATTAAACAGCATAGCTGAACACAACCCCCAATTAATTAGTATTAGCACCCATGGCCTGATTGAACAGTTGCTGAATATAGACCCCTGATTAAAGTTTGTTACTGGAAACAGCCCAATTAAATGCTGTTGCTGCATTTGCCCTTTGATAGTTGGTGCACAGAGCATTATTAAACCGTGTTATGTTACAGGGGGTTGCACATAAGGTCAACAGGTCAAAGAGTGGTTCAATTCTTCTGGAGTACAAGGCAGCTTCCGGCATATACTAGTAACACACAAAACATGTGCGTTCAAACACATATGGTCAGTTTTTGCGCTGTAAACAATTGTGGAAATAGGGGTAACCGTGAGAGAAAACCGCAAAAATCACTGCTGCTCACTGACTTGCAAAAGAGCAGCGTGCCGGCAGATTGAGGGCAAGTCCCGGCCCACGACCGCCCGGGGCTGGAGTCACCGTCCAGTCTGAACCCGAGCACCAAGGTCCAAGCGGCTGAAGGAGTGGATCCCTCGGGACAGCCCCCACTTTGCCCCCCCCGGGGTCAGTGATGTCCGGCCACGGCCGCCCTCCGCCCCGTCTCCCCCTGTGCGGCCGCGCTGTGACGGGCTATGGGTCGGCAGCGTCCCCACACACGGGGTGACCCGGGTGGAGCGGGGCCGCGGCTCCGGGCAGCGGACACACGGGGCCGTGAACCCGGCAACGTCTCCGTCAGCTGCAGCAGAGTTGGGGACAGTCTGGTCCCTCCACCCACCCAGAGTCACTGACTGCCCAGCATCGACACCGGACCCTGACCCCCACACCGGGGTGATTCACCATCGGCTGCGGGGACAGACGGCCCGGGTCCGTGAGTGTGGAACCAGTCAGCGTGGAGTCCGGATTCTGGGACAGAAGACGGGCCCGCTATACTGGCAGCCATAGTAAGTGCTTACCTGACGTTCACCCCTTGTACTCCAGTTGGCGTTGCGTGGCGACAGTACGGGTCACGGGTTGTGACCTCGACTGCCGTGCAACCTCCCTATACAGTCGGATTTAAGAGCTGCTGAGCATAGAACACATATTGAACAGCATTACTGCAAGCAGTCAGAATAATGTTTAACTGGACTATATACGTACAGGCATCATATCAGGTAACCAAGCCATCCATCCGACAACTACAGAGAGATTCAGAGCTACTATCTACCTCATTGAGGACCCTCGGACTATCTTTAATCAGACTTTACTGGATTTATCTTGCACTAAACTTTATTCCCGTGATCAAGTATCTGTACACTGTGGACGGTTCGATTGTAATCATGTACTGTCTTTTCACTGACTGGTTGGCACTGTATCTCGTGACAATAAAATAAACTAAACTATAGTCCGGTTAAACTGTGTTTCTAAGCAAAGAACACTGATGAAACTGTGATTGCCTCAGCCCCCGATTACACTGAAATATTGCACACAGCCTGATTAAATATTGCTACTGCATTCAGTCCATTTAAATTGTGCAACTGCTTATTAAACAATGTTACTGAACAAAGACCCCTGATTAAAGAGCATAATTGCATACAGCTTAATTAAACATTCCTACTGCATTCAGTTTTATTAAAGTTAATTACTGCATGCAGTCCTACTGATTAAACAGCTTTACTGTAAGCCTCCCCCCTCCCACTAAACAATGGTACTGCAAATGTTCTGATATATATAGTGTTGTTTGCCACCCAATTACATTGTATTGCAGCTTGATTAAGCTGCAATACAATGTTACCGCATATGGCCTGATAAAACAAGTTTATTGCATATGGACTAATTAAAATATATGATTGCATACCGAGAGATTAAGCAGTACTAATGCATGTATTGTTGCATAGACTCCAATTAAACAGTATTACTACATACAACCACCATAAATTGTATTACAGAATACAGGCTAGTGAAACAGTGTAACGCCAAAGTGTTCAAGGTGCTGCACGGACCGCAGAGTGGGCACTTAAATTTCATGGACTTATGCTATGCATTTAAAAATGATGTCATGCATTTCGCAAGTTCACTAGTTATGGGAGTAGAATTAGGCCATTCGGCCCATCGAGTCTACTCCGCCATTGAATCATGGATGATCTCTGCCACCTAATTCCCGTTACCTGCCTTCTCCGCATAACCCTTTGACACCCGTTCTAATCAAGAACATGTCTATCTCTGCCCTAAAAATATTCACTGACTTGGCCTCCACAGCCCTCTGTGGCAGTGAGTTCCACCGATTAACTACCCTCTGACTACCCTCCTCACCTTCTTTCTAAAAGAGCGCCCTTTATCTCTTTATCTATGACCTCTGGTTCTAGACTTTCCCGCCAGTGGAAACATCCTTTCCACATTCACTCTATCTATGCCTTTCATTATTCTATAAGTTTACAGTCAGGTCGGGGGGAGTTCCCTCCGCCACGGGTACCATGTAATCCCGTGCTACCTGCTCCATGGCCGGATAGTCGGCTACTAAACCATCACCCCCACCTGGTTTGCCAGGTGTGGACCCCCAGCAGGACCAAAACAAGACCTGTCAAAGGACTGAAGAAGGGTTTCGGCCCGAAACGTTGCCTATCTCCTTCGCTCCATAGATGCTGCTGCACCCGCTGAGTTTCTCCAGCATTTTGTGTACCCTGTCAAAGGACTGATGAGCTCCTAGCGAACCAACGGCCATCCACACTTCAGTAGAAGTTGCGATCGCTGTTGTACATAGCATTGTAAGGCACCGTGCCCGTTGATGTTTTCAACAATGATGATGATGATGATAAGTAAATGATTCCTGGCAATCCACAGTACCTTGCAGCAATGAAGAGTGACATCACTCTTATAATGTACAGAGCATGAAAGTCACCTTGTGTCTACAGTTCACCACAAACGTAACCTAAAATGTGCAGATAACCTGTTTTAGTGACATTCATTGAGAGATAAAGGTCAGCCAGATCATCAGGGTAATTTGAAAGGCAAAAACCGCAGATTAGGGAAATCTGAAATACCAACAAAAAAATGCTGTACATACCCAACCGATCAAGTTAAAATAAAGCTAAAGGATCATTGACATCAAACTGATGGTGCAGATGGTCTATGGTTTGCAAACTCAAGTGAAGGGTGGCATCTCTGACAAAAGAAACATAGAACCAGGAAATCCAGTTCATTCCTGAAGATAGACACAAAAAACTGGAGTAACTCAGCAGGTCAGGCAGCATCTCTGGAGAGAAGGAATTGGTGACGTTTCGAGGGTTGCGACCCTTCATTCCTGATACGGTCCAGCCTTAGGCCACTTTCCTCACCAGTTCATACTCCTGGTCCCAATTCTATATGGCCATTCTTCTTTCTGAACGTATCCAAATGTGGAAACACATTGTCTATTGGCATGCCTTTTAATTTGTATGTTTCTCACTTCTGCTTTACTGAGATCAGCTAACTCATTCAGGAAAAGGGATTGTACCTGGTCTGTGGCAATTCAGTGCAGCACAGACTAAGTAACCTGCACAATCACTGCACGATCAATGAAATCCATATCAGACCAAACCACCGTCAGCCATGTCTCAGCTGCAGGTCACTGGACCTCAAGTTAGAAGAGTTGTACTGAGTTAGTTCTCCTGTTATGGTTGGGACAATAAACCAAGACTCATTTATTGTCTTTGGTGAGGGTAATTGATCCCATTGTTCGATTTGTAGGATATTTTGCAAACTCACTCTGTTGCAAGGGCAGGTTTTTATCCCTCAGCTAAAATCACCAAAGATATCTTATCCGGCCATTTTCCCATTGCTGTTAGTTGGAAATTGCTAAGTACAAATCTGCTGCCATGTTTCCTATTTTACAGCACCACTTCACTAAAATAGTTGGACGGAAAACACTTAAGAACATCCTCCGATCATATGAGGTGAAATTGCAAATTTTCATTATTCCCAGAGGTAATATTTACGGTATTTTGCAATATTTAATGCCAGATATTGTTCTTAAACCGTGGAATTTGAGATTGTGGACTTATTGAATTGCAAGTGCTTTTGGCTGCCTCAAAGAAATTGCCTCCATTTTACATCAGTCATTTGCACAATACCGATCGTAATCTTAACTGGCCCACACCAGGGTCAGCATCACCACGAACAGGGGGGACAAGCAAACATATTCATTTCCCCACCACTCTCCACAAATTGTCTAATGGTTATTGCAACTTCTCATATCCAAGGATATACAAACCAATTTCAGTAACTTTCCCAGACCAATATTTCCCAACATTGTGGCACTAATAAAATCAGACAGCTCTGTTAGGCAGCACATTCACATACCCAACATCAGATCCCCGAAACCTGCACTGTGTCTGTGCTGTCATAGCAATAGACTACCTGGTGGACAGAGGAAACCATTCAAGGATATTCCTCCTTGAAATGTTCCACAACTCCTGGGAATCCCGTGTTCTAAATGCTCATTGGGGAAGGAGCATTCCAGATGGTATTTTCCTGCAGGATGTGGGAAGTCAGGGAAACTCCCAGTATCCCCCAGGACCACACATGTGAGAAGTGTATCCAGCTGCATCTCATGACTGACTGCATGAGTGACCACTGGAGCTGCAGTTGAGCAACCTCAAGATCATCCTGGAAACCGGGAACGTCATAGACACGGGTTATGCAAAGGTTGTCACATCTAATGTGCAGGGAGAAAGTAGACAGGTGACCAAAAAGAAGGGTAAAGTGTGTAGGAAGGGAGTGCGGGATTCTCTTGTGGCTATTCCCCTAAAAAACAAGCATAGCCTTTTGGATACTGTTGAGGATGGGAATGAGCACGCAGGAGAAAACAGCTGCAGGCAGTTTTGGCTATAAGGCACAGCAGGATTGTGTGAACTTACACAGGGCCACAATGATAAGAGATTTTAAACAAGACTTCAGGATGGTGTTTTGCTTCCCAGTTGGCAGGGTCTAGGATATTTTGGAGCAGCTGCAGATCATTCACGAGGGAGACGGTGAACATCAGTACTCAAGACCTAGGGGTACTTAAGACTTGGGTCGGAAAGGGGAAAAGGTCCTGCAGAGTAAATATGGGGAGTTAGGAAGGAGATTAAAAAACAGGACCTCAAAGGAGGTAATTTCTAGATTACTAATAGTGGGACGAAGAGAAGGATAGGCCTGGTGGATATGCGGCTGAATTAATGATACTTCATTATCACATGTGACATGTCACAGTGACATTCTTTATTTTGCCTACACAAGGTATGCAAAGAGCCGCTACATATAGGGTACCGACAAAGATACAAAGTATTCCATTTAGTCCCCAATGGTGAGCATTTGTTCTCAGCAGCCCCCCACGCTGGGTCTCCCTTTGTTCTCCGCAGGTCCCCACGCTGGATCCCCCAGACATGCTGGTGCAGGAGGTAGGGGTGTAGGTTATTGATTCTTTGAGATCCTTAATATAGACATGGTCTCCCATAGTGTAAAGTGCTTGGATGAGAGGGAATTTGTTAAATGTGTCCTTCTGCATACAGTGAGCAAGAGCAAATGAAGGCAACCGTTTCACTTGATGGTTAGTTCAAATCTAGAACAAGCTACCTATAATCTAAAATAAGAAGAAGCTATAGAAGTAGATATAATTATCTATGTCTATATTATACTAGAAGTCTTGTCTTGTTTGTACGTCTGCCTGTCTGTCTGCGTGCTTGCGAGCGATCTCAAGGAACTACGCCAAAAAGGTACACAATAGCGCTAAAGTTTTTGCAGAACCTTACTCAGCATTTTCCTGTGATCGTTCTTACAAGTTTCCTTCAGATTTGATGTTATATTTCACAAGTTATTGATATTTAAAGTTTAAAAAAAGCCAACTTTGAACATCATAACTGCCTTTGAAGGAGACTCTTCCAGCAGCTTCCAGTGATGATGTCACAATGGGATCTCACAGTCGTCCAATCACAATGGGATCTCATTTACACAAGCTGCCGTGAAGATTCCGAAAAATGAAAATAACATCACACGGTGATCTCCGCTGCCAATACACAAGCTATAAGAGTGTTTTTACTTTGTTATAAGGAGAGGGACGTGGTGGGGTAGATTTAAAAGTTTTAAAGTGACATTTAAAAGTTGGATTTCTTCAAATCTGCACTGGCAGTTAGGCAGTTATGATGTCACAATGCCCTACCAGCTACTATGTTTCTATCCCGGAACACTGAGTCCTTCACAGCAAATGTCCTTCATGGAAAGAATCTGCCAGCCTAACCCAGCACAGCGAAGTTTAATGATTAGATTTGGACAACAAAAGATGGCCTTGTCGGTGGCACCTACATCACATTAAATCTTAGTGCAATTGCAAGTTTAAAATGACCTGCACAGTTCGGTGCTTTGGGTGAGTGGTGGAATATTGCATTGGGGGAAACGGGTTGCGTTGGGGGAATGGATGAGTGGTGGAAACGGGTTGCGTTGGGGGAGCGGGTGAGTGGTGGATTATTGCATTGGGGGATGGGACCCAACGGGTCCCACGGTCTATTATATTACTAAAACTCTCATCCTATTTGTTAGTATGTTTGTGATATGTCTGCGTGTCTGTGATTCTGTCCCTGAAATTATGCCAAAACAGTACACGATAGCGCTACAAAGTTTGGCCACCATACTCTTCATTGTCCTGTGGTGTGGTGTATCAAGTTTCGTTCAGATTGATTGTATATTTTACAAGTTATCCACATTTTAAACTTAACAAAAACAACTTTGACAAAAATCTCTTCCATCTGCACTGGCAGTTAGCAGCTTATGATGTCACAATGGGATCTAATTTACATAAACTGCCCATCAGCAATGTTCCACCACACAATTACATCACAATGGGATCTCATTTACATTAAATAAAACCTTTGGTTTAAAAAACACAGCAGCTCACAATGACGTCACCGGGGGTAGGGGAGGGGAGAAGGGTTATGGAGGGAGTGACTGAGGGTAGGGGAAAGGAGAGGGAGAGGTGAGGGAGGGAGTGGGGGACGGGAGGTGGAGAATGGTGAAGATGAGGAAGAATGGAAGTGCTGGGGATGAGGGGGAATGGAGGAGGATAGGGGTAGGAAGAGGGATGGTGAGGCATACTTGGAGAGGGTTGCCTTGACACGTGTCACAATGGGAATCTCTGGCATCACAACGGGAACCCGTCAGCTGTGCCTGCGCAGTTGGGGGCTGTGGGTGAGTGGTGGAATATTGCGTTCGGGGACCAGCCCTCCACAGTGTGACAAGGACCCAATGGGTCCCACTTGGTCTAGTGGCTCTTAAAAAGCATTTGGCCAAAAATATGGATAGGAAGGCTTTAGAGGACTCTGGGCCAAATGCAGGCATATGAGACTAGCTCTTTATGCCAACTTGGCCAGCATGGGCAATGTGGACTGAGAGGCCTGTTTCTATGCTATATATCTCTGTAACTTTATAATTCAGTAGAATTGAGAACCTTGAATTCATGCATTTTGTACACATAAAACCCAAAGTAAATAGTGGAAAGAATACACCTAGCTCAGAAACTGCTCCTCTAAACCCAGCTTTCCTTTCACCGCCATTAACTTCTGGTATGAAAACAATTCGACATCCTTAGTCCTGCCTTACTGAATTTAAAGGGAGTGGGCAGGATCTTTCAAAAGCACTAGATCCGGCTTAGCAAAATAAATAATTACAGCTACAACTTGCCGTTGAGCGGCTGAGAAGACAACATATGCTGAATGCGGAGAGGGCGTGCTCAAGTTACCCAGAGCTGACTCATGCCAAGGTATGCAAAGTAGCCAAACAAGATTTGCAGGCAGGCTCCAATTTATTCAACTTGAACACAGCTTTCTACCTACGTCATTGCACCTGTACTGGGTTATCGCAAAATCAATAACCTGAATGCAAATATGTTCTGGAATCTAAACCAGGATATCCTATACGGCTTCCTTTGAAAAACCTGTCAAACCGAATGCATTATCATTATCATAACCTAATGACAGGTAAGGAGGATTTAAAGAAACCCACAAAGAACACAATCACATTTTTTTGGCTCTTCCACTGTCTTGCCTTTGGCGCAATGAATTAAGTAACCATGCGTCATTCTGTGGCTGAATTATACCCGTACTAAATACAATATAATCTTTTAAGATGAGTGAGCTACACCCACATCTTTTAAGATGAGTGAGCTACACCCACATTTTAGGCAGTGCACAGGCCACACCTGACTAAAGCTGGCAAAAGGTAACTTGTGAACGATTAAAGGTCAGTTCTGTGTGGAACGCACAGCGAGGTCGACAAAAGCGTCACTAATGACTGGCAGTACATAGCTGACTCTCGGTCACTGTTACGCGACTGTTAGCCGTTGTGAAATGATTGCCAACGAGACTGCAAAGCAGTGATAGACAAAGAATGAAGAGCTGGTATTTAACTTGGATTTTAAAAACATTTGAAGGATGAGAGAAAGATAAGTGGTGAGGAGGTTGTAACTCATGCAAAGTGGATCAACTGCATGTCAACCAGAATGAGAGTTGATGTGGCTAATGTGGGAACAGGAAAAGAATGATTTATATTTACTTTTGCCTTATCTCACCTCAGCACACCTCAAATGGCCTGCAATCCAGATTCTACCAGCAGAAATTCTGTTTGGCAAATCCTTGACTGTCAACATTCCTGGGGAAATCGTTGACCAACATCATAGATGAACCAACAACAATAGACAATAGACAATAGACAATAGGTGCAGGAGAAGGCCATTTGGCCCTTCGAGCCAGCACCGCCATTCAATGTGATCATGGCTGATCATCCCCGTTCCTGCCTTCTCCCCATATCCCCTGACTCCGCTATCTTTAAGAGCCCTATCTAGCTCTCTCTTGAAAGCATCCAGAGAACCTGCCTCCACCACACTAGTAGCAGAGAATTCCACAGACTCACCACTCTCTGTGAGAGAAAGTGTTTCCTCGTCTCCGTTCTAAATGGCCTACTCCTTATTCTCAAACTGTGGCCCCTGGTTCTGGACTCCCACACCATCGGGAACATGTTTCCTGCCTCTAGTGTGTCCAAGCCCTTAACAATCTTATATGTTTCAATGAGATTCCCTCTCATCCTTCTAAACTCCAGAGTGTACAAGCCCAGCTGCTCCATTCTCTCAGCACATGACAGTCCCGCCATCCCAGGAATTAACCTTGTAAACCTACGCTGCGCTCCCTCAATAGCAAGAATGTCCTTCCTCAAATTAGGGGACCAAAACTGCACACAATACTCCAGGTGTGGTCTCACTAGGGCTCTGTATAGCTGCAGAAGGACCTCTTTGCTCCTATATTCAATTCCTCTTGTTATAAAGGCCAACATGCCATTTGCTTTCTTCACTGCCTGTTGTGCCTGCATGCTTACTTTCATAGACTGATGAACAAGGGCCCCCATATCCCGTTGTACTTCCCCTTTTCCCAACTTGACGCCATTTAGATAGTAATCTGCCTTCCTGTTTTTGCTACCAAAGTGGATAACCTCACATTTAACCGCATTAAACTTCATCTGCCATGCATCTGCCCACTCCCCCAACCTGTCCAATTCACCCTGCATGCTCATAGCATCCTCCTTTTCAATAAATTCACCTTTTTCAGTCTTCAAGGGTCCAACTTTGGTCTTAACTAATGTTTTCCTCTTCACATACCTAAAGATATTTTGACTACCAGATCAACAATCCTTTTGACTACCAAGTCAAGTCAAAAGCTGGATATTCCACAAGGACAGGCTCACCTGTTGACTGCTGAAAGGCAGTTCACTGAGCAAATGCGCATTTCAGGAACCTAATGGCACATTCTGAGTTGCAGCAGATGAACGCAGCTCCAACACCACTGAAGGAGCTGAGTGCCTTGTGGCCTACACCCCAACCATCACCTGAAGCATCATTCCCTTTACGTTTGGGTACAGTGTGTACCATCTACATTGTAACTCTTGAAGCAGCTTCTTCAACACAACACTCAAACCCTAACTTTATCATGAATGATAAATGCAAATAAATTTCGACTATACCACCAATTTTCCCTCCAAGTCATTCAGTTTCCTGGAATTAAAATATATTCCCATTCTTGCACTTTTACTGGGTCAGACTCCTGTAATCGACCTCCTAAGGCACTGTAGGACTATCTTCAATGCAAGGGCAGTAGTGCTTCAAGAATATGGCTCACCATCACTTTCTCAACAGCAATTCCACTAACTGGAACAAACACAGTGGAGCAGCTGGTAGAGCTGTTGTCAACACAAAAACTGAGACCTGGGTTCGAACCTCACGTCAGGTACTATCTGTGTGGAGTTTGCACGTTCTCCCCACGACCGCGTGGGTTTCCACCCAGGTGCTGAGGTTTCCTTCCACACTCCAAAGACATAAAGGTTTATAGGGTAATTGATTTATGTAAATTGTAAATTGTCGCTAGTGTGTATAATAGTGTTAGTGTATGGGGTGATCATTGGTCAGCACGGAATCGGTGGGCCAAAGGGCCTGTTTCCACGCTGTATCTCTCAAGTCATATCCCAAAGATGTGCAGATTTTGTCGATTAACTGGCCTCTAAAATTGCCGCTAAAGTGTAGGGACTGGATGGGAGAGTGGGATAATATGGAACTCATGTGAATGGGTGATTGATGGTCTCACGGACTTGGTGGGCTGAAGGGCCTATTTCCATGCTGCAACTCTAAACTGAATACAATGAGCAAATAGTGAGGTGCACAAAGGAAACAGGCAACGTTTCGGGTCAAGACCCTTCTTCAGACTGATGTGAGGGGGGAGGGGGCGGGGAGAAGAAAGGAAGAGGTGGAGCCAGTGGGCTGAGGGAGAGCTGAGAAGGGGAGGAGAAAGCAGGCCCAAGACTAAAATGTCGGACTCGAAATGGGAGGGGGAGTTGACATGCTGAGCCACCAGGAGATCAGTTAGGTTAATGGGAACTGATCGGAGGTGTTGGGCGAAGTGATCGCTTGGTCTCACCGATGTAGAGCAGCTGACACCTAGAGCAGCGGATGCAATAGATGAGGTTAGAGGAGGTGCAGGTATTTCCACATACCTCAAATCCATCCTATCCCCCCTGGTTAAATCTCTCCCTACCTATGTTCAAGACTCCTCACACGCTCTTCGTCTACTCCAGGACATCTGTTTTTTAGGCCCCTATTCCCTCATCTTCACCATGGATGTCCAGTCACTCTACAACTCCATTCCCCACCAGGAGGGTCTTAAAGCCCTCCGTTTCTTCCTCGACCGCAGAACCAACCAATCCCTGTCTACTGATACTCTCCTCCGCCTAGCAGAGCTGGTCCTTACCCTTAACAACTTTTTGTTTGACTCCTCCCATTTCCTCCAAATACAAGGCGTAACTATGGGCACGCACATGGGCCCTAGCTATGCCTGCCTCTTTGTAGGGTACGCCGTACATCCACACACTACTCACTGACTTCATCCATTTCACCACTAACTTCCATCCAGCACTCAAATACACCGGGACCATTTCCGACATTTCCCAACCATTTCTAGACCCCACTATCTCCATCGCAGGTGACAGACTACTGACCGACATCCACTGTAAACCCACTGACTCCCATGGCTATCTGGACTACACTTCTTCCCACCCTGCTTCCTGTAAGGACTCTATCCCCTACTCCCAATTCCTCCGTCTACGCTGCATCTGCTCCCAGGATGAGGTGTTCCACACTAAGGCATGCATCAGAGATGTCCTCATTCTTCAGGGAACGTGGGTTCCCCTACTATACTATCTTCTGCTATTGATGAGGCTCTCACCAGGGTCTATTCTATAACCCGTAACTCTGCTCTCACTCCCCATTTCCCCCCCACTCGTAACAAGGGCAGAGTCCCCCCTTGTCCTGACCTCCCACCCAACCAGCAGTCACATACGACAAATAATCCTCCAACATTTTTGCCACCTCCAACGGGATCCCACCACTGGCCACATCTTCCCATCTCCTCCACATGTCGCTTTACCTCCCCCCTTGACTCCTCATTAACCTACCTGATCTCCCGGTGGCTCAGGACTTCAACTCCCCCTCCCATTCCGAATCCAATCTTTCTGTCCTGGGTCTCCTCCATGGCCGGAGTGAGGGCCACCGTAAATTGGAGAAGCAGCACCTCAGAATTCGCTTGGGCAGTTTACACCCCAGCGGTATGAACATTGACTTCTCTAATTTCAGGTAGTTCCTGCTTTCTCCTCCCCTTCTCAGCTCTCCCTCAGCCCACTGTCTCCGCCTCTTTTTTTCTTCCCCCCACCCCCACTCTCACATCAGTCTGAAGAAGGGTCTCGACCTGAAACGTTTCCTAGTTGAGAGAACAAATGTGATCTGAGCTTGATATCTTCAAGACAACACTTCGGATGTACATCTGCACGGTTTGGAAAGATGCAAGCCTGGCAATGCATCTTCTATGGGATTTGAACTCCCAAACATTAAGTTCAGCTGCAGCTGACACCTGAAAAAGTCTGTCGGGAAAAGCGAGAGGAGATCATGGCTGATATGCAAACAGCAGTCTGCCAGCTGTGTCTGCTGTGTGGTTATGACACGATCCTACAACATTACAGATCTGTTCAGCATCTCAGAAGCCACATAACATCTCCCATTCATAGAGGGACATGAGAGAATGGGTAGACATCTATCATAATGTCATTAATCTCTAATCTTGGGTTTGAGCAAACATGGCAAAGCTTGGAAGAGGGGAAAAGGCAATCAACAGAATCATGCCACTACTTTCTAGACTGTTTGCGCGGAGTTTGTACGATCTCCCCGTGACCACGTGGGTTTTCTCCGAGTTCTTCGATTTCCTCCCACACTCCAAAGACGTACAGGTTTGTAGGTTTATTGGCGTGGGTTTGTACACTTGGCATAAATGTAAATTATCCCTAGTGCGTGCAGGTTTGTGTTAATATGCGGGGATTGCTGGTTGGTGTGGACTTGTATCTCCAATAACCTCCACGCTGTATCTCCAAACTAAATTAAACTAAACTTCACAAAGTTGGCTTGATGCTGACTATCTCACACTCACTTAATGCCCTGAGGAAATCTTCATAAAACTTCTGAAAGGCTCTAGATTATTAATTCACCTCTTCATTTCAGTCTTAAATTATGATTCTGAATAAGGTATGTGTCTTATATATTAAAATAAGCCACCGTAAAATGGATGACAGTATATTGGAATCTAGAAAATGCATTTATGAAATCTGAGATTCGTCTCACCAAATTGCAATGGGCTGCTGTAATGTAAAGGGTAAAACTAAACAAAAAATTCAGTGCCTCAAAGCTGAATATTAGGAAAGACAAATGCAATTTATGTATAACAGTGCGCTCTATATGCTTCCAGTCAGCCCAATTTACGCTTGTGCCTGTGCCGTCAGTTGATTGCACACAGATACACGACCAGCCAATGAAAATTTTAAAGAAATGATAAATCTAAAATAAATTGTAGATGCTGGAAATCAACATGAAAATGGTGGAAATACTCAGCAGGTCAGGCTGAATCTGTGGGAAGAGAAACACAGTCAACATTTCGGATCATAGACTCTTCATCAAAACTGGAAAGACGCCAAAATGGACATAAGAGACTGAAGACCCTGAAATCTGGTGCATCTGCCCATCTGCTCCTCACCGGGATCCACCTAAAGTTTGCCATCCCCTGCCCCCCTCCTCCCCCTTTCATCACTCCATCTCCCCATTACACTCAGTCCCGACGCAGAGGCTTGACTTGAGACACAAATATTCCTTTTACGCCACAGATGAATTTCTTCAAGCAACTTGATTTTTTGATGAAGGATTCAAAGAAGCTTGTTTAGCTGCAAGTGAGTGAAAGTAATGTCTGTGATAAGGTAAAACCAGGGTGACCACAGGGATAATAAGCTGGAATGGTTATCTGACCAATGAGTTAATGAGAGCAGCTAGAGAGAGAAAATATACGAAAGGCAGTGAGCATTGTGTATTGATCAACAGGTGGACATGCTCAACAGATCAGAAAGAACCATAGTCAGATGAACATATGTTTACAATATGCTGGGCTTCAAGGTAAGTCCCTAGAGTAATCAACTGCAGAAAATGGTGGAGTGATTCATAAAAGCGTTTTAGCTATAATTGACCGATGTTCCTCAGATTAAACAAACTACCAAATTATTCATATCATTGCTGCTTACGTATTCTTGTGGTGTTCAACAAAACCTGCTGCACAACATTGTAAAAGAGCACCGAATGCACATCACACCAACTCTATGTTCCAAAAGTGTCTTATGATTTTGCGAGATGTGACGAGAACACAAGATGAGGGTGAATCTTTTTCATCAAGAATAATTAGGTTTTGTCTGTTCTTTAGTAGTCAGTTCCACATCTTTACATCTGAAGGCTGGATAATTCTATCACAAAATTGTTATGCCCAATCACATGGTTGGGCATCACAAGGCCATCAAAAAGGCCAAAGGGGACTTCCGCTCAAAGCTGGAGGATGGGGCGGATGTTCGGCAACCGTGGCGGGGCTTGAATGCCATCACATTCTGCAAGGCAAAATCAAGAGGCAGCTCAAGCTACAACGAAGCATCACTCCATGAAGAGCTCAATACGTTCTATGCACACGCTGACAGGGACAACACTGATGTGCCTTCCTGAGCCCCCATACACCATGATGGTATTACAGTCACAGTCACAGAGGCCGATGTCAAAAGATCCTTCAGGGGGCTGAACCCTCGGAAAGCGTCTGGACCCGATGTGCAGACCAACTGGCTGGAGTTTTTGCAGACATTTTCAACCTCTCATTATTGAGGTCTGAGGTTCCCGCCTGCTTTAAGAGGGCATCAATAATACAAAGAGTAAGGTGACGTGCCTTAAGACTATCGACCAGCGGCACTAACGGCTGTGGTGATGAAGTGCTTTGAAAGTTTGGTTATGGTCCATATCATCTCCTACCTCAACAAGAACCTCGACCCATTACAGTTCGCCTACCGTCACAACAGGTCAACGGAGGATACGATCTCACGGGCTCTCCACTTGGACAATAAAAACACTTACATCAGGCTATTGTTTACAACGTTCAATACCATCATTCCCTTCAAGCTGGTTACCAACGCGCTGCCCAGGGGTGCCCTGGGGGATTTCCGGGACTGCCGGGCACTGCGGGGGGTTGAATGCAACCTTGACAAGGAGTGTAAAATAGTTGTATAATAGTTTATTGTTTGTCGTGTATTATGGTGGTGGATTCCGTTTTGTTTTTTTACTGTCCTGTATATATTATTTTAATATTTGAATAAATACTTTTGATTAAAAAAACATTATTTAAAATTTTAAAAACTGGTTACCAAGCTCACTGAACTGGGTCACCGTGCATCCCTCTGCAATTGGATCCTTGACTTCCTCATCCACAGACCACTGTCTGTTCAAATTGGCAGAAATACATCTTCCTCATTCACAATCAGCACTTCATGGCTGCGTGCTCAGCCCTCTGCTTTACTCACTCTATGCTCATGACGGTGTAGCTGGACACAGTGCAAACTCCATCTCCGTGTTCGCCCATAACATCACTGTTGTCGGACGAATTACAGATGGTGATGAGTCAGAGCACAGAAGTGAGATCGACCGACTGACCAAATGGTGCCAGCACACAACCTGGCTCCCAATATCAGTAAAACCAATGAACTGATTGTGGAAGAGGAAAGATGAGGACTCACAATCCTGATTATACCAACAGTGATGATGGACAGAGTCAAAAACTTCAAATTCCTGGGCATGCATAATTTCAAAGATCTTTCCTGGACCCAGCACACTGATGCAATTATAAATAAAGCACATCGACTTCCTGAGAAGATTACGGAGACTCGGTATGTCAGAGGGGATTCTCTTGAACTTCTACAGGTGTACAGTAGAGAGCATATTGACTTGTTGCATCGTGGCCTGGTCTGGCAACTTGAACGCTCAGGAGCAGAAAAGACTGCAAAATGTTGTGAACACAGGCCAATATATGTATTTATATATATGTGTGTACTTGTGGGTAATTGAATGTATACACACTGAACTTTTTTTCTCTCTCTTGTTTATCATATTGTTTACACTGTACTATGTATACATATTCTGTTGTGCTGCAGCAAGTAAGAATTTCAATGTTCTATCTGGGACACATGACAATAAAACACTCTTGATGACTCTCTCTCTCTCGCTCAATGGTTAAGGACTACAAAGCCAATTGCAAGTTAGAGAGTGCAGTGATCATTATTGCAGAGTCCTCCCTTCCTTTGGGTAATGGGCTTTGTTCTTTTTCATTTCCAAAAGTCCTAATCTGCAGTCAGCATTTAGACAAAACTGCATCCAGATCCTATGCATCCAGGCTCAAGGACAGTGGGCTGCTGAATTACAATAATCTGTGGGGTTTTGCTTGAAATATCATAATCAAATCAGAAGACCATCCATATTGGTCTGGCTACCATCCCAACCAACACTGGCTTGTAACTCAGGCATGGAACTGAATCTGTGGCCATTGGGTTTGCAACTTAAATTAGGTCTTTAAATGATGTGGTATTTGATCACAGCATAATATATTTTCCATTAGAACAACAGTGCAGCCTCTGATCATCAAAGTAAACTCCAAGTAAACTCCATGTCTCTTACTGCTGGGCTCACAAATTACTCTTATGCTTCTAAATATTCATCTCACAAAAAAATCCTTTCTCAACAATGTTGCCATTGAACATCCCTCAGTCCTCTCCTCCCTGACCTCACTGGATAATCAACGTGCCTCCTTTCATTAATCCCACTCACCATCCATTACATATGTCAAATGCCCAAGACAGCTGATGTTTGCTTTCTTCATCTATAAAAGTGGATGGCAGACCATCAAATATTGGGAGTTATGTTCCGTGACCTCTAATAGCTTCTGGCGGTACATTTTTCAGCAAAAGAAATCTGTAGTGTTGAGGCGTTAGATAGACATATTCTAACTGGAAAGAAATATCTTTGCTCCCCTCTCGGAAAATCTTTCCAAAAATACACATCTTGAAACCCTAAGCATCTTACACAGTGCATCATAGTAATAAACAAAGGCATTTAGCAGTCTATGAATGCAAGTGATGATAGATGCCCTGATTGCTTCTAAAGTCAGGTGACTGTTTGAGATGCTGCTGTCACGGCTTGTAAAACATAGATTAAAACATGGAACAAGAATGTTAAATTTAACAATAATCCGACCAGGAAGGCAATGTTTTCAAATCAACCAGGGAGGCAATATTTTCCTTGGTAAGAGAGGAGAAAATGAAGGAGGGAACTTAAAAAAAAGATCAGTATCTCAAAAATGCCCACTTTTTATCTGATAAACGAACCTATCTTAAATGTTGGAGAACGCCTACAATCACTAACTTACGAAAGGAACACACCAGAGGCACATACACAGACTGTTGTTCATGTACTACAGCTTGGTATTCCCATCCTCATTCTTCAGGGAATGGGGGTTCCCCTCTTCTACTATAGATGAGGCTCTCACCAGGGTCTCTTCTACACCCCATAACTCTGCTCTCACTTCCCATCGCCCCAATCGTAACAAGGGCAGATTCCCCTTGTCCTCACCTTCCACCCTACCAGCTGTCACATACAACAAATAATCCTCTGACATTTTCGCCACCTCCAACGGGATCCCACCAGTGGCCACATCTTCCCATCTCCTCCCCTGTCTGCTTTCCACAGAGACTGCTCCCTCCGTAACTCCCTGGTCAATTTGTCCCTTCCCACCCAAACCACCCCTTCTCCTGGCACTTTCCCTTGCAACCGCAGGAAATGCTACACTTGTCGCTTTACCTCCCCCCTTGACTCCATTCAAGGACCCAAGCAGTCTTTCCAGGTGCGGCAGAGGTTCACCTGCACCTCCTCCAACCTCAACTATTGCATCCGCTGCTCTGGGTGTCAGCTGCTCTACATCGGTGAGACCAAGCGTAGGTTTGGCGATCGCTTCGCCCAATACCTCCGCTTGGTTCACATTAACCTACCTGATCTCCCGGTGGCTCAGCACTTCAACTCCCCCTCCCATTCTGAATCTGACCTTTCTGTCCTGGGCCTCCTCCATGGCCAGAGTGAGGACCACCGGAAATTGGAGGTGCAGCACCTCATAATTCGCTTGGGCAGTTTACACCCCAGCGGTATGAACATTGACATCTCTAATTTCAGGTAGTCCCTGCTTTTCCCTCCCCTTCTGAGCTCTCCCTCAGCCCACTGTCTCCGCCTCTTCCTTTCTTCTTCCCGATGATTTAGTGGTGCCAGAATAACAATCTTGCTCTCAGCGTGAGAGCAAAGGTGTTGATTGTTGACTTCAGGAAAGGAAAGTGAGAGATGTCTCCATTAATGGGATGGCAGTGGAGAGAGCCAATGGCTTTACTGTACTGCTCAGACACATCCCTGATGTTCGAGAATTTTTTCTGTTAGCGGTGATGCAATGGTATTCCCCTATCTTGATAGTCATTTCATTTTGTTTTTACTTACAGGACACCTCCAGAGTCAAGCAAAAAAGCAGGGAGTAAGTACATTTGAATTACTTTTTAAAAGAAAAAGAAAGAATTTGGCATACAAAATTAAAATAAAGTTACCATTTTATTAACCAAAGAACATGGCATTTTGAAAGCACGAAATTGAGAGAATGAAATTCATGCATAACATAATTTGTTCCAGAGGGGTTCAAAAGTGATTTCCCCTTAGTACACCAGTAAAGACTACCACATCTCACTTAGAGGCTTTTTCAAGGGTTTTTAATGATGAAAAAACTGTGTTTAAAAATAAGAGGTATGTTTCATCTACTCAGTGGCTTGAAGAGGATTCCAATGTGATATCAACCTCACATCCCAAGGAAAAACAGGATATCACTGCCAAAAATGTTTAGATTTCCTTTTATCTTCAGGAGTAGTCAGTTTCAACGGTTAATGTTTATATTCTTTACATTATTGCAATTGCCAAGTCCCTGCCACAGTGCTAAAAGGCAGAGAGGAAAGCCATTCAGACCATCAGCTCAGTGCCAGCTCTTTGAAGAAATGATCCAACAAATCCTTCTCTCCTATTCTTATTTAATTGCTCTCAAAATGCTTCCATTTCAAACATACATATCCAACTCCTTTTTGCAACAACTCCCTATCAGCCAGTGGATCCTAGATTATTTTGGTTCACATTTTAACGTCTATTTATTATGGTTGCATGCGGTTATGTTATTACATCTAGCTGTCTCCAATATGTACAACTGTAGTACTGTTGTCATAGTAACAACTTATTCTCTGACACCTTAGAAGTCTAGCATTACTGGAGGGGTTTGGAATTCATTGCCAAGGGCCAGATTGACTAAGAGTTTGAAACAGCTCACAACTTTGAGGGAGAATCGTAGCTTTTATTCAAAAGTTATGTTAAAATGTTAAAGTAGCCATTGCAACGCTCAACAGGACAAAATTCCAGTTACTTTTCCAAATCAATGACAACGAGCCCAGAGTAATTTTTACAGTGCGCTACACAGTAGATTTTCATTGTGCAATGAGTAACAAAGTTGGTCCTAAAGTAACAAATAGACTTTGAAGGCAAAGTGGTTTTGATCAGCTGCTCCTCTATAAGGTCCACGCAGATCTCCCTAGTATTCTCCATCTTCTGTTCCTATTCGTGCTATCTGCTTAGCAAGTTTTTTGAAAATGTCTACACTCTACTATTTGTTTTGGTGGTGAGTTTCAAATTGTGATATTCACAATTTTGATTTTGTTTGTAAAGATTAACCTTTGTGAAACCTAGTTCTAGGTTCCAGCACAACTGGAACCATTTTCACTGCAGCTGTAATGAACTGCCTAATTAATTCATTGCTCACTTAGGAATTTCTATCCTATTTTCTCAGGGAGGGGATTTGTTTATCTTGGGATATTTAGTCTCATTGCTTTAAAATTATTATATTACCTGGAGAATTTGTTTCAATTAATTCAATAATAGCCATGTTTTTAAAAAAAACAAAAGATTCTGCCAAGTCATACACAGAATGTGAGAGGTTATAGTGAATCAGGATTCCACTAATAACTGGATGAGAGGTAATGTAACCAGTGAGATCAATATCAGGGAACATGACAGACAAAACAATGGTGACGTTTCAATCTAAAACTCTAGAAAATCCAAGTGCTTAATTTTAGGGGTTTTTTTTAATGGTTGAAATTTGAAAGATATGCATACTTCTCAAATTTTAACTATTAATATTAGCACTTCAGGAATAGGCGAAGTTAAATGTGTAGTTTAATTGAGTTCAAGGAAATGTAAATAAAAGGTAAGATTCAAACTCCTTCATTTAATACAATGGGCGGTAAATATAAAAATTGGGGGGTTATACTTCAGTTACATAGTGCATTTGTGAGTCCACCAGAATGGGGTCTCCTAATTGAAATATACTAATGCATCAGAAACAGTCTGCTGAAATTGTCTTATAAGATTTATTTTTTCTATTTGCGAGCCACCCCAGTAAACCACCTGCTGGCATCGCCCCGGCCAACATCAGATGAGAAGCAGCCACGCTGGCCCTCTCTCGAAATGCACAGACCAGTGAATCCCACCTCCTCCATCAGATCACCACAGAGACATCACGACGTGTGCGCCTCAAGCCCCTTTGCCACGCAAGCCCAAGAGCTGGTGTGCACAACACCAGCTGACGCTTCCAAGGCCGCTTGAGTCAAGACGAGATGGAGAGACCAGTGGACGTCAGAGGAACCATCTAGGCTACACCATTACATCGAATACCCCATGGATGTCCCTGGCCAGGACCTGCCCCAAAAGCAGTGGACAACCCTCAACCGCTTGAGGACAGGCATCGGACGCTATGGAGTAGCGATGAAGAGGTGGGGCCTCGTGGACAGCGCCTCTTGCGAGTGTGGGGACCCAACACAGACAGTGGAGCACATCGTCACCAGTTGCCCCCAAACACCGGACACCGAATGGTGAACGAGGTCTGATTGACCTGGATGATGACACGTTGACCTGGCTGCAGGTCTAAAAGACATACGACAGAAGAAGAAGTCTTATAAGGTTGGATAGTCTAAATTTGTAATGCCTGGAGTTTAGAATAGTAAAAGAGGGCTCGATGGAAGCAAATAAAACCGCAAATTTCTGGAGTAAGGTATTATCTCTGGAGAACATGGATAGGTAATAACAAGTGGAGAATTAGGGAAGAGCAGTGCTTATTAAAGACCATGATGGTGACCTTTGTGTGACGCTAGAGGATGTTGGTGAAGTTCTGAATGTATATTAATTATTGATTGATTCTACAAAAGAGTTCCAAGGTGATAGGTACGGCAGATAAAAGAAGAAATATTAGGAAGTTTAGCATCTTTAAAAATAGATCAATCTTCACACCTAAATGAAATATTTAAGTAGGGTCTGAAGAATATCTGGAAAAAGGTCTCGACCCGAAACATCACCCATGCCTCCTCTCCATAGATGCTGCCTCACCCACTGAGTTTCTCCAGCTTTTTGTCTACCCTAAATGAAATATATCAGTGTTCTCAAAACAAAATAAGGAATCAGCAGCAGGAGTAGACCATTTGGCTCTCTAGGGCCACTCCACCATTCCACACGAACATGGCTGATAAGCTATCTCAGTACCTTGTTTCTGCCTTCTCCTGATATCCTTGAGTATATTTAGCAACTTGTTCTCACCTATGTTCTTCAATAGAGAACCCCACAAATTCACCACCACCACCCCCTAGCTGCGGCTAATTCTCTTGATTGGTCCCAAAAAGCATTCTCCATATTCTCCTTACCACCTCAAACACACCCTAGCTTAGTATTGTGTGCAAACAACACATGGAGGGTTGTTACATCTAGAATCGAGGAGGAAATTGCAGAGCCTCTGACTGCAAATATTAATTTCTCTCTGGGAAAGAAGTGGTGCTGGAGGATCGGAGGATTGATAACATTGTTCCAAAGGTCAGGGAGTAAACTAAGTAATTACAAGTTTGTTAATTTAACTTCAATGCTGGACAACATTATACTAGACATTATACATTATACTCCATTGTCCCACAGTACGAGTTAATTCCAAGAGCTCTCCCGAGTTTAAAAAAAATCAAACTCATGGTTAGGACAGAGAATGAACGTAGCGGGTACGTCGGAGCTCGGGGACGTCTCTTAGTGGCTCGTAACGCTAACGGCAGGTACTCGGGAAGTCTCGCTAACGGCAGGTAAGCACGGGAAGACTCGTGAAGATTTTTCAACATGTTGGAAAATGTCCACGAGAGCCCCGAGTACCGACGAGTGACCATTACTGTGAATCTCCGAGTTCGAATCAGGGCAAACCCGGGAGAACTCTTGGAATGAACTCGTACCGCGGGACAGGGCTTTTAGGGACAATATAAATATTCACTTGGAAAAGCAGAGATTTATGTGGGACAGAGAGCGTGAATTTAATAAGGGGAAGTTTATCTGTCTAAGGAAGGTTGTAGAGAGCAGTGGACATGATGCAGCTTACATGTAATTTGAACAAAGAATTTGGCACGGCAGACTGGCCAAAACGTAAATGCTTAGCTAATCTAAGGAAAAATGGCAAATTGGATTGAGAACTAAATGCAACGGGAGGCTGCAATTGGAGAGGTTTCACAGAGCTGAGTTCTCATTCCCTTGTTTTGTTATTTATCAAACGTAGACCTAAACGTGAAGAGCACAAATAAGTTTGATACAAAAATGATTGAAAAGGATGATACAAAAAGTGGCTGTCTAGTTGACATTGAGAAGGAAAGTCTTAAACTGCAGAAAGATATGGACGGTGTGGCAAAATGGGATTTAATCCAGAGATAGAGTATTACTAGATTATAAGCACATTTGCATCTTAAACATATTTAATTAACTTTTGCCTTTGTGGGATATCTTGAAGGTGCAAAAGGCTGCGTAAAAATGCAAAATCTAATTTTTCTTTTATTTTTCAGAAAAGATGATTACTGGACCCTGGACAGCTAGACTGACACAAAATGCTGGAGTAATTCAACAGGACAGGCAGCATCTCTGGAGAGAAGGAATGGGTGACATTTCGGGTCGAGACCCTTCTTCAGACCCGTCCCGAAAGGTCACCCATTCCCTCTCTCCAGAGATACTGCCTGTCCCGTTGAGTTATTCCAGCTTTTTGTGTCTATCTTTGGTTTAAACCAGCATATGCAGCTCCTTGTTACACATATTCCAAACGCTGGCTTATTAAACTAGTCTCACGGCTTTATTCTGAAAAATATGTAACAGATACTGAGCAGCTGGACCACATATCTGAGGAATGTCTGCGGAATCATCCACAAGATCCTCCTCAGTTTGATTCCGAGTTGGTCGATCGCTAGTTTAATGTCAAAATCCTTGTTTTCATCACAGCAGTTAGTTTCTACAGGAGAGCTGTTAGCCAACGAACCCCTTTCAATCCTTCCTTCAGTCCCTGTTCAGTTAGAATTGAAGGTATGTCATACACAAGGTACTTGGGTCTCTCTATCCTCAGTCCAAACAAGTTAAACTTTGCTGGAAATAGACACAAAATGCTCTGACAGGCAGCATCTCTGGAGAGAAGGAATAGTTGACGTTTCGGGTCGAGGTCTTTCTTCAGTCTGAAGACTGTCCAGTCCAGAGATGCTGCCTGTCCCGTTTGTATCTATCTTCGATTTAAACCTGCATCTGCAGTACTTTCCTGCAAACTTTGCTGGAAGCCAGAGGTTCAACCCAATCCTTAGTGGAAAAAGGGGATTTGCAAAATCCAATCCAAGCTGACAGTCCTTGGAACATAACTGAAACTGGGCTGAAGGGAACTGTTGCGTGATATTGAAAGCGTCACTCGGAAAATGAACTCACGACAGACTCGAGTGGATAGTGTTGTATATAAAAGTTACAAAATAATATTTTTATTAAAAAAATGACACGCAATGTTCAATAATTGGAAAGGGATGCTGGTAGCTAACTTGCGTGATCCTTAAACATTCTGACTGTGTGCATGTGTGAATAAAGGCAGTGATCCAATTGAAATAATCTCAGTGTTGCAACCTGGCCAATGACATACACGTTGTCCAACCTGGACAAGAAATAGGAAAACTGCATTGTCAGGATACCGGGGCGTGTTTGTAATGTGTTCGTGTATTATGGATGATGTGTATTTAACAAGCTGGAACAAGTTAGCACTGTTTGTGCGCGATATGCAAATTGTGTGCAGTGTGTCCAGTGTGGGCGATGTGTTTGCGTCCAACTTGTATAATTTCACATATTTGTGCCTGTAGCGTTTGCCTAGGTGTATATGGAACATGAGTGCAATATGTGAGTGTGTTGTATGAAACAGTTGTTTAGCATGCACATGTCGGTTGGTATTGTGTGTGTGGTGTGTTGCATGAGTGTGTTTATGGGAAAGATGTGTGTATATCATGTGTAGGAAGGAACTGCAGATGCTGGTTTACACCGACGATAGACACAAAATGTTGGAGTAACTTAGCAGGACAGGATAGAAGGAATGGGTGACATCTCTGGATAGAAGGAATGGGTGACGTTGCTTGTCGAGACCCTTCTTCAGATTGAATTCTTTCAGATTCCATTCCTTCTCTCCAGAGATACTGCCTGTCCTGCTGAGTTACTCCAGCATTTTGTGTCTATCGTGTTTTGCTTGTGCATGTGTCCAATCACAAGTGTGTTTATCATCTCCAGTCAGTGTAAGGTCACTGATAATTGTGAAGGTAGAACTAAAAATAATACTTTAGTAGCTTCTCAGGATCAAGGGTGACTTGAATCCATAGAGGTGTCCGTGCATTATTTATTTTAGCATTAAAAGCTGCTACTTATACCAGCCACCACCACAGTTTGGCAAAGCAAGGAGTTGGTCCAATGGCTCAAAATGATTGGAGCGTAGGCTGTGCTCTATCGACCACTCACACAGATTTGTGACCACGCAGGGATGCATTCCAGCTTCACGGATATGGAAAAATACATGTTATTTTGATTTGACGTTATAGGAGCAGAATAAGGCTATTTGGCCCTTCAATTCTACTCATCCATTCAATCATGGCTGATCTATCTTTCCCTCTCAACCCCATTCTCCTGCTTTCTCCCCATAACCCGTGACATTCTTACTGATCTGTCAATCTGCGCGTTAAAAATATCCACTGATGGCCTCCATAGCCGTCTGTGGCAATGAACTCCGTAGGTTCACCACCCTCTCACTAAATAAATGTTTCCTCAACTCCTTTCTAAAGGTACATCTTTTATTCTGAATCTATGGCCTCTGGTCCCAGACTCTCCCACTAGTGGAAACATCCTCCCCACATCCACTCACTCCAGTCCTTTTTACCCATTCCACAAACCTCCTTCTGGTACAAAGATACCCTATGAAGAAATCCCCAGTTATATGACAATCCTAAATCGTGATGCGATTTACTTAGAAGTTCAAAATGTTTGGCCTTTGCTACGCCGGCTGCAGCGAGATGCGTACCAATCCTCCTGGCAACGGCAGGTCAAATGGAGCAGAAATTCTGGATTGTGCCCAACTCTGAAAAACATAGCCATCTGGCAGGCTGGAGCAATCCCAACACCAATAATGAGCAGTCCACAAAACAGGTCTTACTACAAGATCAATCTGATAGCATTATGGATATAATCAGATTTTGGATTAATAACTGGACCTGTCTATGACTTAGCACGACAACCAATCTGCCGTAACAGCCCCTTGTATAATGAAATAATATCTGCTTGCCCCGACTGGCTGATCTGACCAGGGTGCAGAGTGCACATGAACTACTCATTAACATGAATGCAGCATGTTTATGCAAAATATATATATATAACTTTGTGTTCCCTGCACCCTAAGAGGGCTCAGTAAAAGTGTTGGCTGAGGAATCTAATATTGGGATTAGGTCATGGTGTGAGCTTTACACTGCCTCCACCCCATCCCTTCTCATAGTACATGCTTCCATGTACTAGCAATGGTCCTTTGCAGGCCTGCGAACGCTGCTAATCATTTTAGCTAACTCAAGCCAAAGAACAGCTCACCCCCAGGCGGAGATTCACAGATTCTTGTGTCGGAGGGAAACAGTAGATGCTGTTTAACACGGAAGAGGCAAAATGCTGAAGTAACTCAGCGGGACAGGCAGCATCTCTGGATAGAAGGAATGGGTGACATTTCGAGTCGAGATCCTTTTCAGACTGAGTTAGGGGAGAGGGAGACACAGAGATATGGAAGGGTAAGGAGCGTAAACGAGAGATCAAAGGGGAAGCAGTTTAAGGAAAATGTAGAATAGATCATTGCTTGCTTAGATCATTGAGCGTTTGATGGTACTCGGCCTATATTCGCTGGACTGTAGAAGAAAGGTACGGAATAGTGAAAGGCTTGGATAGAGTGAACGTGGAGAGAATGTTTTCACTAGTGGGAGAGTCTAGGACTAGAGGTCAGAGCCTCAGAATTAAAGGACGTTCATTTAGGAAGGACATAAGAAGGAATTTCTTTAGTCAGGGGGTGGTGAATCTGTGGAATTCTTTGACACAGAAGGCTGTGGAGGCAAAGTCAGTGGATATATTTAAGACAGAGACAGATAGATTCTTGATTAATACGGGTGTCAGAGGTATTGGGGAGAGGGCAGGATAATTGGGTTAGGAGGGAGAGATAGATTATGCATGATTGAATGACGGAGTAGACTTGATGGGCCAAATAGCCTAATTCTGCTCCTATCACTTATGGTCTTACGATCTTATGATAGCTGAGGGGAAGGTGACAATTGAGGGTAATAAAGATGACATTTAATCAGGAGGACAGTCAAACTGGTCGGAGAACTAGGATGGGGGAGGGATGGAGAGAGAGGGAAAGCAAGGCTTACTTGAAGTTAGAGCCCAGTTAATCATACTGCTGGGTTGTAAGCTGCCCAAGCGAAATATGAGGTTCTTGATTAGTAAGGGTGTCAGGGGTTATGTGGACAAGGCAAGAGTGGAAAAGATAGATCAGTCATGATTGAATGAAGCAGTAGACTCGATGGGCTGAATGGCCCTAATTCTGCTCCTATGACATATTAACCTATGAGGTGTGATGCTCGCGATGGTCAGACTGCCCCATGGAGCAAGATATTGAAACAATGCAGTCTCCAGCAAAATCCCAGCCGTCTCCAGCAAATTTGTCAAGAGAACAACAATTGAAATGGGAAAAGGTCTGCACAAAAGTTCTATACATTTTCCAGCATATTGCTGTGCAATTTAGCTAATTACATTACAACACCTACATACCACCCCCCCCCCCCCCCCCCACCCCCCCCCCACCCCACCTCCCCCAAACAATGCCCTAGTCTCTGGTGATCTGGAAAATCTTTTTGAATGGGTAAAGTGGCCAATGTTCACAGTCTTAACTTTACACACAGAGGTCACAATGACCTGTGTGTATTCTGGCTAGAGTTCGCCATGCAGGCATGTGACACGGTACAGGAAATCATCAAGTAGGCAACCTCATTGCCTTCTCTCTCAGGTCATTTTCCTCTTTTCGTTCTTTATTTATCATTAACTAATCCTGGATCAGTGTGGCTTTTTGGGTTAGTTTTGGGAAAGATAGCAGATTTTCTTAAAACACTTGAGTGAACCGGAGTTGAGTAAACAACTTTTTCCAATAGTCTCGGAGTTCCACATGTATTTAAACTCGCTGTTATGAAAAATTGCACTAAACTTTATTTCCTTTATCCTGTACCACTGGAGATGGCTTGATTGTAATCGTGAATAGTATATTCGCTGACTGGATAGCATAAAACCAAAATGTTTACCACTGTACCTTGGTACACGTAACAATAAACTAAACGAAATTAATCTTGATCTCTGGTTAGCAGCCCAGTAATATAATGACAATGTTACTGCTATCCTTGGTCTTAATTGAAGAACATGTTATCACACCCCAGCACCCACAGATGTAATGGAGGCAAAATCTACAAATAATGAAACAACGACAATCGAAAATATTCATACGTGGAAAAAGGCCTAAAGCAGATTCGATTGACAGCATTTTTCTCCAATCCGTTTGTATCTCGTAGTGTGCTGAATGCCTACAGAAAGAAGCCCCTTCGTGGCGATCCCTGGAAGCGACAACTCGATGCACTCTGTGACGTGTCGGGCGACAATTCTGTCAACATGTTGGACGACGACAGAAGCCAACAGCGAGCTACATCGTTCTGACACACGAGCAAACGAACGAACGAATGAACTGGGTAACAAATCGAAAAATAGCAGATGTTTAAGCATCCACTCAACAGACCTTCTTACTAACGTATCAAATTCACACAAAAGAGACAGGTATCCATTCACTTTGCACTGCAATTCCACTGGGTCAAAATTCCACTGTCAATTCTGTGCGGAGACTGCAGTGCAATATGCAGCCCGACAGAAGAATCATTGCACAGGCAACTTCCACTCCTCAGAACCTGAGTGAAAGTCAATTGTGCTTAATGCTCAGATTCTGCCTCAGAAGAACCTCACAGTCAAGATGTTTCCTGACCTTATCTAAAAACGATGCCTCTGCCTTTTCACTAAGAAAAACTGGGCAACAATCAGACATTGGATGATATGTTTCATTTTACTTCGGAGTCACGTGAGTGACTACGTGAAGAAGCCCCGCCAGGCGCATGCGCATCATTACGGCCCGCGCATGTCGCACTGAACGGGCTGGAGGGCGCAGCTCCACCAGCGGTAAGTAGAAACTTCGCAGGTAAAGTGGTTTTGAAAACTTTGCCTGGGAGTACTTAAACTCCGTCAAGCTGGCTCGAGCAGTCAGTAGGAGTTGGACAGATGGAGCGGTCAGGTAGGAGGGTGCGTAGTAAGCGTGGGTCCAGTGAGGATTCACAAATTCGATCGGGTCGGCACATTAGTGCGGCAACTCCGGTTCCGATACCGGGTGCCGTTTTACCGGCAGCAGTTATGCTAGAGAGGGAACCTTTTACACTAGCTCCAGAGACTCAGCAGCCTGAGGCTACTGATAGCCATAGGAAGGCAAAAAGGAAGTCTAACAGACCAGCATTGTCAGACAAGTCTGACGAGGATGGTGACTCTCCCCCAGATAATAAAAGAATGTGGGGGAGGATGCAAAATATGGAGAAGATGCTCCAAACTTTGATTAAACAAGGGTCAAAGGCCCCAGTGGTTCCCCAGACAGCTGTGCAAGAGGGCCCATATCAAGAGGAATATATGGAGTACCAGCAAGGGGATTTCCTTCCAGCGCCTTGTTTAGGGCTGGAGGATGCCTCCCTACATTATGAATTGGGAGAGGCAGGGCAGGATGCAGCTGACCCTGATTCTGGTGTCCCTGCTTATGTGCAAACACTAGAGCACAAGAGCCACGCTCCGGGTGTCCCAGAAATAGCAATGAGTTTTACTGTTCCGGAGGGGACTGGTGAGGCAATGGAAGAGTACCTTGCCAACAACATCAACTATTTAGTGTCTCACCTGCTCCAGCAATCTATGGTGCAAGAGACCACAAACAAGTATAAGACACCTGTCAACTGTGCATCACTGAAAGTGCCTACGGTGAACCCAGCAATATGGGCACCCATGAGTCCTTCTATGAGGGGACAGGAGGTTCGATATCAACACGTCCTCCAACTGGTGGCGGCTACAATTACTGCATTTGGCACAATGGTAAAAGGGACAATGATAAATCAAATACAAAAAGATATGTTGGCTATGTTATGCAATGCGTTTTTTGCTGTTATTTGCATTAGGAAAATCGCCATCAGGCCAACTCTCAATCAGAAATTTGCTGCTCTGTGTAAGGCGACGAATGTTCAAAACCCTGAATTCCTGTTTGGAACGGATCTTGTGAAGCAAATTTCGTGAGATTGACGAGGAGGCAAAAACTATTGGCTTAATGAAGCCAACCATCTCTAGGCCATCTATTCGAAAGCCTGGGTTTATGTACCGAAGGTCGGATCCAGGTGCTGGGCCCAGCAGGGGGAGGCCAGTGGGGCAACGAGGGTACCCACCAAGACAGATCGGCTACAACCCCAATATGGGCAGACAACAGGCTTACAGGCCAACTGGAGAGGTACAGGGACTTTCTGTTAACGATAAAGTTTCTGGTGGACAACCTCCTATTGGAGGTAGATTACAATTGTTTTATAATGAATGGTGCTGTATAACGTCTGATATGTTTATTCTAAATACTGTGTCAGGTTCTACCATCGAGTTTATCTCAGGGATAGATCCACCTCAACAGCACAAGCCTAATAAAATGTTGGTGTTTTCTGCTCCAGAGACTGAACAGGTAAACGATGAGATTAAGAATTTATGCCAAAAAGGAAGTGATTGAGAAAGCCATTAATCATCCTCAACAATTTGCGTCTAATATATTCCCCAGACCTAAAAAAGATGGGGGTTGTAAAGTAATTCTGGACCTCACTCACTTAAATTCTTCAGTTCTCTATAGAGTTAAGCAGCTGGTATCACAGGGTTGTTATATGGCAACTATTGATTTGCAAGATGCATATTATTCGGTGCCAATTCATGCTCATTATCGCAGGTACTTGAAATTTAATTGGATGGGACAGCTGTGGCAATACAAAGCATTGCCTAATGGATTAAGCTCAGCACATAGGCTATTTACTAAATTGTTAAAACCTGTGCTGGGGTTAAGGGCCCACAATCACATTGTCATGGCTTATTTAGATGATATCTTAATTATCAGCAACACTAAAGAGTCAGCTGAAGGATCAGTTGCAGTAACCAAAAATGTGTTTGAAACATTGGGGTTTTTTGGTCCATCCAACTAAGTCCAAGTAACAGCCAACCCAAAATATTGAGTATTTGGGATTTCTTATTGATTCAGTTGATATGACAGTAACATTACCAACAACCAAGGTTGCGGATATTGCTAATGTTTGTACTTGCCTCACACAAAAGCTTTATCCCTCCATCCGTGAAGTCGCCAAGGTCATTGGGAAATTGGTAGCAGCTTTTCCTGCAGTACAGTTCGGACCTTTGCATTATCGACATTTGCATAGAGCAAGAGAACAAGCATTAAAAGAGCATGCATGCCATTTTGATCGGGTTATGCAGTTACCAACCACAGCTCTAGCAGAATTGCAGTGGTGGATTGTTAATGTTAGTCAAGCTATCAATAACATTTTGGTGCACGAACCGTCAGTGATCTTACAGATTGATGTAAGCGCTCTCGGATGGGGGGGCTACAGACACCGAGTCTAGCTGTGGGGGTAGATGGACTGAACAAGAAGGTTTGATTCTCCACACACAAGGGATAAATTAATTGGAATTATTGGGGGCATTTTATGGGTTAAAAGCATATTGCTCCACAATGAATAATTTACACGTTCAACTCCAGATTGATAAACCACAGCAGTGGCATATATTAATCATATGGGAGGAGCATGATCAGTATCATGTGATAACTTGGCTAACCTCATGTGGCATTGGTGTATTTCAAGGAACATCTGGGTTTCGGCCAACTATCTACCAGGTATAGACAATGTGGTGGCAGACCATGGGTCGCGAAAGTTTAATGACAATATAGAATGGATGTTGAATGCTGAGATTTTTCAAACAATTGTCACTCGATTTGGGTTGCCATATATTGATCTGTTCGCATCCATATTGAATCACCAGTTGCCTAAATATGTTTCATGGGAACCGGATCCAGGAGCAGTGGCTGTGGATGCGTTCTTGTTACATTGGGGGCGCTCATTCTTTTATGCATTTCTTCCATTTTGTCTGATCTCGAAATGTCTCACCAAAATATAGCGTGACTCCGCCACAGGCGTTTTGGTGGTCCCAGATTGGCCAACACAACCATGGTTCCCATTAGTACTGAGAATGATGGCTCAGCCATTCATGATGATTCCCAGCTGCAGTAATTTGTTGGTGTGTACAATCAAATATATCTTATCATACTGCAAGCATATGTGATGTGTTGGAGTTCCTTGCTAAATTAAAAGTTATAGTGCCATTAACAGTGCTCGGAGAGCTTTGTCCTCCTATTTAGGGCAGTCTTCAGACCAACAACAACCTATCGGGTCTCATCCACTAGTATCCCGATTTATGAGAGGAATTTTTAACAAAAACCCTCCTAAGCCTAGCTATATGGAAATCTGGGATATCAGTATTGTTCTCACACTGCTTCGACAATGGGCTCCAATTACGTCATTATCTATGCAGAGATTAACTCTTAAAGTGGTTATGCTAATGGTGCTGGTTTCAGCACAACGTGTACAAACATTACAATTGTTACGAATAGATTGTATGTATTTGTCTCTAGATGACATTACATTTTATGTCTACGATTTAATCAAACAAAGCAGGCCAGGGATGGCAGGAACCAAGGTGACGTTTAAAGCATATCCTGTTGACCAAATGTTATGTGTATTAAACATTTAAGCCTAATATACTGAGTTAACAAGGACTCTGAGACAGGACTCTCATTAGTCACTAAAAGAGAGTGTCAGTTTCTAGATGGTTGAAACAGGTTCTCAATTATGCTGGAGTCGACACTCATGTATTTAAATCTCACTCCACCAAACTAGAGTTGACAAACCTGTACAGACAGTGCCACAGTTTGGGCATGCTGTTTTGGGTTCCATTTAATTTTCTTGCTTTGTTTATATATCATTGTTTGTAATTTCCCCCTGGGACAGAGGGGTTATTACTGTTTTTTGTTATTATTATTAAAATAGTTATTGAATAATTTGAAGCAATGTTCAATATATTATTTATTCACTACTGTGTCAACCGAAGCAGATTGTCGTATGGAGTGTATCTACGGCATGGAAACACAGAGCTTTGAAATCTTCACGTAGTCACTCATGTGACTCCGAAGTAAAATAGTAAGATTAAACGAGAACATACCCGTTCGAAGTTTGATCCTTATTTTATGAGGAGTAACGTTGAGGGATTACGTGCCCTCTGCTCCCACCCTCATAATCTAAGAGATTATCTGGTAGTTCTAGTCTTCTTAAAGCCTTGCTATGTTACTTCGGCTATTTGTTTCTGTGTTTTCACGCCGCTGCTTTGAAGTATGACGCGCATGCGCCTGGCGGGGTCTTCACGTAATCCCTCAACGTCACTCCTCATAAAATAAGGATCAAACTTCGAACTGGTAAGTTCTCGTTTAATCTTACTATTAACCTTTCCAAATTTTGTAACAAGTTTTATCTTTTGGGAAGATCAGCAGATACCAGCGGGATAATCCAAACCCCAGCGGGATAATCCAAACCTGGGGCTTGCTTAGTCCGCACGCTGCAGCTTTATTATGAGTCACCGCAGAAATCTTTGCACATAGTTAATTCTGAGATCTACTCTTCATTATAACTGATGTAAGGGCAGGAGCGAGGATCCCTTCACTAAGTTCTGTTCCATGGGTGTTCCAGCACTGCGCAGAAGGCATTTGAAGTATCAAACGCCAAGAGGCCAAGAGTTTGAGTTGTAAGGCTGATATGGTTGTTGGATTTGGTTGCTCTCACTGGCCAAGTTGCACCAGTCCTCAAGGGGACTGCCAATGTGAAACAGCTGCAGCTGTTCAGGAAAGCAGCCACCAGAGGAACCAGTAGGTCTCATGGTGACCCCGATCGACCCTTCATTCTGAAATAGGATTAATCACTGGAGATTATAATAATTACCAGAAAATAAAAGTTTAAACAATAAAGTGTGGATTTGGTCAGGTGTGGATTTGGTGGGCAGAAGGACCTATTTCTGGGCTGTATGGCTGGGCTGGGCTGTATGGCTGGGTGGATGTCAAGTGCTGTTGGAAGGTCATCAACTCGGTGAAAGACGCTCTTTGGTCTGCCCAACACTTGTTGACCTCCCAGCAGAGCAAGATGTCCCGTCAGGGAATGTTGCCAACTGGCCTGCTCCAAACTGGAGGAGTACGTGATGAGAGAAGCACTAAAGCTTGGTGCAGCCAACGCCAAGGCTCTGTGGAGGAGGACCACAGTCAAGAGTCCTTCCGCTGCTGGACATTGGGGGCCAGGTCAGGTGGAGACCCCCCTCAAATGAGGGAAGGGATTTCATGCCAGGGGGCCACATGAGTGGCAAGGGTGCCGGGTAAAAAGATATTTGTGAACACTACGATACAACGCTAATGAATGTATGTTTCGCCTCTGAGACTGAAGGAAGAATTTTTGCACAGTTTGTGTTTTGTATATATTTTTTATACTGAATAAAGTTTATTTTGATTTTTTTTTAATGACACTACCCAGGAATGCCTTTATTGTAAACTTATACAGCCTCATCGTGCCCTGAGATACTTTAAATAGAGTCATCATGAAGTCTAGTATTGTAATCTAAAGGTCAGAGCAACCAATTTATATGTAGCCTTACCACACAAGTAGGAATATGATCATTTCCAGGCCACCTGATCGGCAGAAATATATTTTTGATTTAATGTCGGCCTGGGAAACAAGAAAAACTTCCCGGCATTATTTAAATTTACTTATAGTTTATATTTATACTGTATATCATTTACATTCACATTTACATTACATTTAAATGTAATTTGCAGCTGTGGGTCATTTACATTTACCCATGGAAAAAATACCCAGAGACATTTCACAGGAGTATTATCCGATGGTCATGAAGAGTCTTGACGTTGTGAGAGTGTTGAATTTTGAAGAGAGTCTCCAAGATGAAGAGAGCAAACTCCAGAGTGCGAGGTGGAAGACAAGTTCACCAGCAATAGAGTGCAAAGCAGGGCATGTGCAAGGCGAACATTGTTGCATGGTGCAAGTTGTATGAATACATGCGATTATGGTTGATCTGATTACAATCTCCACATTCCCCTTTCCCCTGTAATCTTTCATCCCCCTTACTTATCGAGTGCCTATCTATAAGACACCGCTTTAACAATTTTACTTTCATCACCCTTTGAGGAAGAGAGTTCCAAAGAATGAGAAAAAGAAATTCTAATCTGTCCTAAATGGTCGACCCTTATTGAAATGTTCCCTCTAGATTTTCCCACTCTCCACATCCATCGGGAAGGCTCTTGACCCGAAACTTTGCTTATCTATGTTCTCCAGAATGCTACCTGACCCACTAAGTCATTCCAAAACTTGGTATTTTTTAAACATTTATATGGACGCCATCCTCACCTGACCAGTAGCCCTCTCCACAAGGCTCTACATTGTTAGTTCCCGTTCTTCCCAAGAACCCTGCGGGTAGTACTTTCAGGTTACACAATGACACTAAAGGGCTTTGTAGGATTCCGAAGATCATGGATTCTAGAGCCCCTCCCGAGATTTGATCTGGCACTCATGTAAGCTGCTGCTTTCAGCTAACCTTGGGCTCACAGTTGGATGTGAACTCTACAGCAATACCTCGAACAATAGTAAAATTAACGTTACCCTGGGTAATGTTTAAATTTCAACTAACAGCACTAAAATGACAAATCTGCTCACATGGGAAATTGTTCAAGTTATTTGCTGCCTTACAACTATGACCCAACCTCAAAAATAAGTGATTCCAGAATTTCTGAGTTTGTTTAAGATGCTACAGAAATTCACCTTCGCCATTCTTTCATTATCATCTTTTATTAGATGTTAAGGTCTTTCACAGTGAAAGAGATTGCAACAAGTCTCATCCACCCAGGACCACCCCTGGCATTGTATCTACTTGTTACCATGGTATCCTTTCCTCAAAACATCTGCTTTCCAGTCTCGGGTCAATGTGAAAATTCAAAATCTATTAAGAAACCAGAAAACATAGGAACCCGGCCAAAAATAATATTCAACACACAACCACTCTCAGTCATATCGGTAAACCTCACAGATTAATTCAGCAAATCGGAGTGCAATACACTTTCTGGCACTATACAGCAGTCTTTCTCTCTTCCAAACAGTTCATCGCCCTGCCATGAATGTTATTCAAAGTCAGTTTCCATAAGTTATTGTATTATTATTGGGCAGTGAATATTAAAAATATAATCTACTGGTTGGACAGTTCTGCCCAACAGGTAGATTGGATAAGAATGGAGAAAGAGGATTGTTCCCCTTATAATATAGGAGCGATCCTTCTTTCCCCGATAAAACTGAACAATATAATATATAAGAAGAATCCAATTATTCATAGTATAATACGAATTTGGAAACAAATAAAACTAACTTTAAAATTAAGAAAATTATCGCTTCTTTCTCCAATAGCTAATAATCCCTCATTCAAACCATCCATTATTGATAAAACGTTCATCCATTGGGAAAGAATAGGAATCAAAACGATGGGAGATATGTATGAAATGGGAAAATTTTTATCATTCCAACAATTACAACTAAAATATAATTTGAAAAGTAATCAATATTTCAAATACCTTCAAATTCAAGATTATTTGAAAAAGTATATACAAGGATATCAAACTTCAACCCTAGATTTATTGGAGGAAGGAATGAATAGAAAGGCAGAATCAAGCAATTTAATATCTTACTTATATAATATAATTCTAAATATAAAAACACCAACGACAGAGGCAATTAGAAGGGACTGGGAACAAGAGTTATTGATAAAAATTCCGAACGATAGATGGGATAAAAATTTATTATATGTAAACAAATGCTCAATGAATGTAAGACACAACCTAATTCAATTTAAAATTTTACATAGATTATATTATTCGAAAACTAGACTGAATAAAATATTTTCAAATGTTTCCCCCATCTGCGACAAATGTCTAACTCAAAATGCCACTATAGCACATTCCTTTGTCTCTTGTACAAAACTGTATAAATTTTGGAATTATATTTTTGGAATTTTTACGAAACTATTTAACACAAAATTGAACCCCAATACAGAACTGATTATCTTTGGATCAATGGAAGAGGGAAGTAAACTAACTATATTCCAAGAAGCTTTTCTTAATTATGGTCTAATAACAGCAAAAAAACTTATACTCAAATTTTGGAAAAACGCACCTACGCCAACATTCAAAATGTGGATTTCAAGTATGTCTGAAACACTACATCTTGAAGAAATGAGATTCCTCCTACAAGGCAAAGTAGACCTATTCTTAAAGATTTGGTCTCCTTTTGTCAACTTTTTACAAGCATGTGGTGCAACATAACATAACCTTAGAAATTAAATGGTTTAGAACCGGATGACGGATGGGCAAAAAAAAAAAAAAAAAAAATACGAGATAGGTAGATTTCTCCTAATCTTTCTTTTCTTCACTTTCTCCTTTTCTTTCAATCTTTTAACTTCTCATCTCTATCTTTTATTTCTTTTGCTTTCTGTTTCTACTCGCTTGACTATCTATTCCGACACTCTTTATTTCTTTTTTCTCTCACTGTTCTTTTATTATTAAATCAAAAAAATGAAGTTGTACAAGAATGGAAATATGTATGTATGCATTAGGTACTCAAGTACCACACTATTGTACTTACTTCTAACAAAAATAAACAAACAAAAAAAAAAGTCAGTTTCCATAATGTGCATTGCGTAGTATGAAAGACTGCATGGGGAAAATTGATGGATTTAGGCATTCTCTCCCATGTCGCAAGATTCATGTCTGCTTTGTGACAGACATGTAAAAGATATAAGGAAGTATTGGGTATGATAATCGAATCTGGATTCTCAGATCGTGCAATGTGCTACCCAGGCACGTTTAGCTGGCGGAGCTAAATCATGCAGGAGATCTGGCTCCACTTAGCATCCAGAACCATAACTGGCACTGTATAGGTTCACCAGTAGAAGAATTTATCCGTTGTGGAGTTTCCCCTTCAATCCGTCAGTCCTCTCCTTCCAAAATCAATGTAAACCTTGACACCCCATCAGGAATCGATCATAACCCAGACCGCCACCACCTCACCTCACCCAAGCAGTTGATTGCAACTGTGCCTTGATGTCTTATTCCAATCCTCAGGATCCCAATCCTCTTCCAAATGATTATTTGAGCTCAGCCCAATACACCAGCCCAGTCTCCGTCATCTCTGAACAACACCCCTGCCTTCCCCTTCCACTGGAGGCCATGTCCCAGCATCTCCAACAATGGCAGAGGATCATGCAAAATGTCCAGTGTCCATTGAACTGTAATCTAAGCCTCTTGTGCAATAAGTCTTTGCAGCACACACCCATAAAATAATTAACATTGGTAATCAACCGTGCATTTTGCAGGCACTAAAGAATTTCTCAGGCACAGATTTTCATTCTTGATTAAGCTCACTTCCTAATAACTAAAAGCTACTCCGCTCCCCCCCCCCCCCCCTTAAAATCAACCTCATCACTACCCACTTTCCTCCAAGCAGGTCTCCCAAGTTGCTACTGCCCAAGTAAAAGATAAATGAACCATGGCTTGGCATTGCTGATGCCTGTGCCAAACCCAGCAGTACTCTTTAGTGTGTACCATTCCATCCATTATATTTTTTTCCTTTGAAACTACCACCGTGGCTCACCATTCCAAATGTTTCATCAACACCTCATGTTATTTTCTCCCATTGTTCTTACTAAGATACTGTTTGGCAATATCTGCGTGGTTTTGTCAAATGGGTTGCACTGATGCTAATGCTCTGTCTTCAGCAGTAAAGATTTTCCACAAAACTGTAACTGAGAGTCACATTTTTAATCCTACTAAGCTACCTGTAACTCTCATCGTGATCAAGTTTGCCTTTTAAGGCTGAAGTCATTGTTCAGAAAATAAACATTTATGTAGAGTTTTCAACACTTCAGATTGTCCAAAACTATTTTGAAGGTATTAAAGTACTTTAAAAAAAGAAATGTGGAATACGCAGTAGCCAGTTGGAGCACAGCAAGGTCTCACAAATGGAAAGTCATGCCATCCACGCTTGACATTCAATGGCAATGCCTTTCCTACATCATACACCATCAACATCCTGAGGATCAGAAATTACCAGAACCCTCAACGAGACCATCCACGTATCTGCTGTAGCTATGAGAGCAGGTCAAAAGTCGGGGAGGCAGCGGCAAGTTGGCCCATCTCCTAACATCTTAAACTCTTTCGGTCATCTACAAGGCACAGATCACAAGAGTGATGGCATACTCACTACTGACCTGAATGAATGCAGCTCCAATAACATTTGAGAAGTTCCATACCATTAAAACCAATACACATCACTGATGGACACTGTGGTTTAGTTTAGTTTAGAGAAACAGCATGGAAACAGGCCCCTAAACCGACCAACGAACACACATTGTCTAGTTCTACCTTAAACATTAGGGACCATTTACAGAAGCCAATTAGCCTACAAACCTGCACATCTTTGGAATGTGGGAGGCAACCAGAGCACCTGGAGAAACCCATGCAGTCACAGGGCGAATGTATGAACTCCATACAGACAGCACCCAGAGTCAGGATTGAACCTGGATCCCTGGCGCTGTAAGACCACTGCACCACTGTACTGTCCCATATATATGTTCATTCTTTCAGTAACTGGATCACGGTGTCTATAATGTACACCATCTACAAAATGTTCTGCATTACAGGCCAAGGCTGCGCTGACAGCACCTCCAAAACCTAGAGGCCTCTATTGGCTGGAACACAGGAGCTCTTCCATCTCCAGGTTCCCCCTCCAATGGTTTAAAAATACATCTCCATTCCTTCAATGCCACTAGATCTGAATCGTGGCACTGGGAATGCCAGAATCCTGGAAATACCGCTAGTGTGCCTACTCCAGAAGGATTGTGATGGCTCAAAGTGGTGGCTCACCACCACCTCCTCATTTATATTAACTGCTGGTGTTAACAACGACACCAAAATCCTGAAATAATTATCAAAATAGAAGTCAAATTTTGACCAAATAATCTGATTTAGTGATGGTGGTTGCAGGATATAATAAGAACCAGGATATCAGGCAGGCAGGACATGACACTCCTTCAACATAGATGTATCAGAAGATCTATAATATGATCTGACAGGGCAGATGTTGCAGTAGATTATGGACCAATCTGAATGGTGACACTAGGCTGTGTGCTCAACTTCGTGGGGTGACAATTGAAATCATAATCTTTATATACATGAAGTGGGAATGCTGCCATTTAGCAACAGGCCCAGACTAACAATGAACCCATTGACATTCTTAAGGAACCCAATATTATCGTTGATATTCAGGAACACAGCCATGGAATAAAAGACTGAATTGTCATCTTTTAACAATAAAGTACTTTCCAATTTGACACGGATTCTTAAAGGAATGCAGTTAGATGAAGGGAGTGGGGTAGCCTGATGCTTTATAGGAGTGTGAGAAAATATTAATCTAGGCTAGAATCCATGCATCTCATCCAGCACAGTTTCAGAACAGTGTTCGCTAATCAACATTAGTACACACCAAATCCCTGTTGTCAATGATTTACAGAAAAATGCTACTGGTCATAGTGTGCTGCACTTTGGTGCTAGTTTACAGCATGCTATTTTCTACTGGAGATGGCAAACTGCACCTTTGCATGCATTGCATGCTTCTACTCGTATGGGTATATTTCATGTCTCTTCTGGTAGTGTTTTATTTCCTGAGATATGGTGATATCATAACATAGAATAGAGCACAGGAACAGGTCCTTCAGCCCTCAATGTCTTCAGCCGAACATGATGCCATTAATATCCTCACTGTATCCATGATCTGTATCTCTCCATTTCCTGCATTTCCGTCCATGTGCCATCCATCCATCTAAAAGCTTCAAACTCCACTATCATATCTGCTTCCACCACGATCCCTGCAGCAGGTTCCAGGCATGCACCACTGTGTAAAAAAGCTTGCCCCACACATCTCTTTTAAACTTTCTCCCTCTGATCTTAAAGCTGTGCCTCTCTGACATTTCCCCTCCGGAAAAAAAAGGTTCTATCTATCACACTATGCCTCTTATAATTCGATATACATATATCAGGTCTCCCCTCAGCATCCAACGTTCCAGAGGAAACAATCGAAGATTGTCAAACCTCTCCCTATGGCTAGTCCCCTCTAATCCAGGCAGCATTCTCGACCCGAAACATCACCCATTCCTTCTCTCCAGAGGTGCCTCTGAGTTATGAGCCATTTAGTGTCTATCTAGCATTTAGGTGATGCTCTTCTGCACCCTCTATAAATTCCCCACGTCCTTCCTGTAATGGGGTGACAAGAACTGCATACAATAAATACCACAACTGCAGCCTAACCGAGGTCGCATGAAGCTGCAACATGACTTAGTGAGTTTTATACTCAATGCTTCGACCGGTGGAGGCAAGCAAGTACATTTCATGTCCCTGCTGGTAATTATATATAATAAATCCCCGTTGCTTCTAAGTATTGCTCTTCCATTCAAATGCTGTGATTCTCAGAATTCTGCACTCTCCCAATGTGAAACCACCTTATGCTATTTTAAGCTTGTTTAGAAGCAGACTTTCACAAGCAAGGCCAAGCAGGCAATGGGAGTCCTTGTTTTTTTTTTAAAACGTGGAAATGAAACAAGGGTTGTCTGTGTGCCGCAGCCTTGCGCTTTCAGTCCCGGCTGCAAGCACCAGCTTCTCTCTCGCTCTCAAACCTCCACCCCCAGCCGATTATTACCGTGCTCAACACAAGCCCTCAAAGTGTTAACTGCTTGCCTTCGGAGAGAAACCCTAATGCTTCAGTCACTTCCCATTGTAAATAATGGAAATTCCTCTCATTCCTCAGGCTCAAAGAGTAAAAAGATCCTTCACTGGCTGCACTGTAAGAGCTGATAATGGAAAAAGCATGTACACACACAGCCCATGTGTCAGCTCTGACTTGTTGGCCTGACACTATCCTATATGCTGGAAGCATGCAACTGCACTGCAGGCAGGAATACTTGGTGGGGGGGACCAATGGGAGGACAAGGCAATCATGGAGAAACGGTTGCTCTCGGCAGGCAACTTGATTACTGTTTCTCTTCTTTTTACAGTAAGTCATTCATTTCATAGTTAATATTAGACACTTGGAAGCCGCAGACTCAGACTGGTCCTGACCATCCAGGAAGCTGTGCTTGTTCCTTAGACAGCATAATAAAGGCATCTACCAATGTCATTTGTCAGAAAGTCTCTGTGCAGTCAGAATCTCACTCCCAACTCACACCGCCCCGTGCATTTGGCAGTAAGGTCTGGAGGGAATGCAGCAGTTTTTGTCAAAACTCATCTAAAGCAAATGCACTTGAGATGGCTGCGGGGGAAATGAGATGATCATTCACCTCTCTGTAGACTGCGTTTGCCAAGACTGTCTGGAAGGAGATTCGGTGGACTTTGTTGAGGTTCACCCCGAGCCGCTGCTTAATGGAGGAATGTGATCATACATGTTGTTCCCAGGAATGCACACATCTACTGCTGCTGAAAGATCATCAACTTGGTGAAAGGTGCACTTTTATCAGTCTAAAACCTGCTGAGTTTCCAGTGTTAGGGGATGTCCATAAGCAAATGCTGCTGACTGGTACATGCCAAGGTGCGGGAGTACATGCTGTTATAGTACGTGCCTCAAATACCTCCTCCGGCTGCTCAATCCATATACACACCACCTTCTGAGAGAAAAAGTTGCCTCTCAGGTTCCTATTAGATCTTTCCTCCCTCACCATAAAGCTATGCCATCTGGTTCTTGATTCCACTGCCCTGGTAACAGACTCTGTGCATTCATCCCATCTTCACCCCTCACCGCTAGAGGTGTTTTATACAGCTCCTGCGCTCCAACGAATAAAGTCTTAGCCTGCCCACTCTTTCCCCATAGCTCAGGCCCTTGAGTCCTGGCAACATCCTGATCAATCTTCACTGCACACTTTCCAACTTAATGACATCCTTCCTCCTAAACACAATACTCCAACAGCGGCCTCACCCTCAACTGTAACATGAAGAACCAACTTATTTTCTCAATTCCCTGACTATAGGCTATTCCCAGGGACCCACGCTGTCAATCGCTGGAACATCATTGACTTGGTCAGCCTATGGTCAGCCTGAAACCTGATCTTCCACTGCATGGAGACATCCACATCGAAATGTGGCACTGGTACATTCATTCCAAGGTGCAGGACCACATGCTGAGGGACACATTGAAGAGCAATGTGAGGAAAGGCATGGTTGAAGGCTCAGAGGCTGGAGCCTGAATAAAAACCCTTTAGACTTAACAATCATGGAATGTACTTGAAAGGATAGTCAATGTCATCCTGATGTAATTAATATATCTCTCATACGCAAATGTCTTGTATTATGAATGGTGGCAGAAGAACATAATGATATACTGGCATATTTTACAGTGAAAGTTACATTTAGGGGTAATGTAACTCATTAACAAGCAGGAGAGGGAAAGGGACAAAAATCTAAACTTATCCACCCATCTCTTTGCTGAATTTTGATCATAAGATCCTACAAAAGAACAGTATGCTCTAACTGCCCTGGAGCATAGGCTCGATCCCCACCAAACTAGTGCTGTCCCTGGTAAGACGATGCAGCACAAGATAGTGAAAGCCTTCCTTACTAGGCCGCATCAGTTGAAGTCCACGATTACAACACCCCACATTTACACACCGGATATATTGTCCTAAATGGGATTTGGGAGAAACCTGTACTTGCATCCGACATCAGCGCGGGTCCTAATTATTGGAAAAATCCTCATTATTATTTTTTACCTGTTAGATTGGTGTGGGGGAGAAGCTGCTTCCTTATGGTCTTATTCATGTGCTCTGTGAACCTTCTGCTTAAGCCAAGCAGAACGCTGTGTAGGAGGGTACAATACGATATGATACGATATATCTGCCAACAGTCATAATGCACAAGATAGATGAAACATGCAATTAAAGTGACGGTAGGATTTTCCCTCACCATATCTGGTTGGAATTTGGTGATAAGGATTGAGATATTGTGCTGCTCCTGTGACCCAGCCCATTTCCCATTGTATCCATATCAACATTCCTCCAACTTTGCCTAGACGCTGATGTGGAATATATTCACAGGAACACTCCATAGTTACACTCGTTAGTTACAGAAAACTGCCAGGATCATCCTTTCCCATCCTCAATCTTCATTAAATATCCAGCACTGGCATTTTGGGCTGAATAGCCTCCTCCTAGTATTTAAAATCCCAGGCCCTCTAGGAAAACCTTCCCTCCAGCTACTCCACCGCCAGCAGAAACAGGGCGATCACCTGAAGAGAAAATCAGCATGCAAAACAACAGATGCATTTGTCATAATATGGCTGAAAGCCAGACCCACACAAAGGCGAGTGACTACACTTAGAGAGGCAGCATGCATGTTTTTTACAAGCGGAGCCCTCAATGTTATGATAAGTATCGGTCAACTATTATAAGACTTTGAAAGAAAGGGCTTGTGTTAAGTGCATCTTTCGGCCTTGGTTTTCCTCAAAGAGTTACACAGTCAATGAAGAATTTTTGCAGTCGTGGTCCCTTCCGTAATTAAGATGTTTGTTTTTCCAAACTCAATAGAGGATTGCGATAAATTGTACAAAACCTTTAATAATTGGGTCCGTGCATGAAGAACTCAAAACAAGAAATACTTAATTGGAACCATTAAAAAAAATTAATTTCTAAAACAAATCAAGCATCTGTATTGTTTAAGAATCATAATAACGCAGATTTGAACGGAAACATTCAGCTCCTGAGATGAATGAAAGTGGTTGTGATGAACAATTGTGATTTGGACTGCAGGAATTTGGAAAGTGAGTTTCCAGGAAGTATTCCCAGGAGTCAGCCTATATCAGGAGTCACTGATGTAGCAGTATATATCACTGCTTCTCTTGATATATACTAACAAGGGAACAACTTCAAAAAGTGCAGATAGCGCAGAGCTATAGTAGACACAGAGGAGGATACTGATGAATGTTTAGGGGAGTATACACGCTGGTAGAATGGACAGACAACACGGGAGATGAACTTTAATGCTGGAATGTGTAAAGAGATTAGTTTTGGCCGTAAGAAAAACTAGCAGGGTTTTCAGATAATAAATAAAATGTTACAGTCGGTGCAGGAACTGAGACACAGTTCTCTAGATGGTGTAGATAGACACAAAATGCTGGAGTAGCTCAGCGGGACAGACAGCATCGCTGGATAAAAGGAATGGGTGACTGAAGAAGGGTCTCAACCTGAAACGTCACCCATTCCTTCTATCCAGAGATTCTGCCTGTCCCGCTAAGTTACTCCAGCATTTTGTGTCTTTCTTCGGTGTAAACCAGCATCTGCAGTTCCTTCAAGCACATTTCACTCCACATGATGGTGTGTGTATGTAGATAAAAGTAGAATAGGGAGACCTGGGATGTATATGTGGATAAATATGGATACTGGATAACAAGGACCTAGGGGTATTTGTAGAGAGTGCTTTGAAGGGGGGAGAAAAAGTTGCAAACCAGTTGCAAACATGCCCATAAATAGACATATAAATCACAAGGGTAAAGAGATGGCACTGAAACTAAAGGGCCTGTCCTACCAGCATCCGACTCCATGCGGTGAGCGCGACCAAACCGGCAACGGGGGCCGCGCGGAGGTCGGGTGATCCCTGTACAGGGCCGTTCCCAACAGCACGCGCCTGCATGCGAAGAGCGCGACCAAACCGGCAGCGGGGGCCGCGCGGAGGTGGGGTGAGTGGCGCAACGCGGCGCAAAGTGAGGCAAACTTGGAGCGAAGTCTTAAAGGTAAGTTCGCCAGGACAGAGAGGGACACACACAGAGGGGCACAGAGGCACGCACAGAGAGGGGCACAGAGGCACACACAGAGAGGGTCACGGAGGTACGACGTCGAGGCGGTGTGTAATGCGTCGAGGCGACTGCGAGCCGACAAGCCGTTGCCGCGCGGAATTTTTGAACATGGTCAGTTTTTCGGAGCCCCGCGCGATGTCGGGACGAACTCCGCACAATTCCGCACGGCTCCGGCGATCGAAGTGGGACCGGCCCCGCGACGCCGGACGGCTCAAGCGACCACGTTAGGTCGCGCTCATCGCATGGAGTTGCATGCTGCTGGGACAGGCCCTTAACACATGGGTCCAGCTATTGCTAGAATGTTTCATCCAGTTACAAGATCCACATTTTAGGATGGTTGAGAAGCCTTGGAGAAGGCAATTTCATAGAATAGTTTGAGACAAGGAACTGCAGATGCTGGATTACAAAAAAAAAGTCACAAAGTGCTGGAGTAGCGCACTGGGTAAAGCAGCATCTCTGGAAGACATGGATACATTACTTTTTTGGATCAAAGGGTTCCGACCTGAAACGTTGCCTGTTCATGTCCTCCAGGGATGCTGCCTGACCCACTGTTACTCCAGCATTTTGTGTCTTTTCTTACCGGAATAGTTCCTGGTGTGGAGGTGTGTGGTATAAGGGGAAAGGCTGGAGAAGTTGTGATTGTTCTCTTAAGGACAGAGAATCCAAACAGAAATGTTCAAAATAATGAGGGCTTTAGATGGAAACAATAGAGAAAACATTTCCACCAGTAGAACAGTAGTGAACTAGAAGATGCAGGTTTTAAGTGACTGCAAAAACAAACCAAAAGAGGCATGTGGAAAATATTTTTAAAGGCAGCGAGTGATGAACATCTGGAATGTATAGTATGACAAGAGTGCTGGAGGCAGATTCAATTCTCACTTTCAAAAGGGAATGGATTAGTACTTGAAAGAAAAATACTGCAGGGTTACAAAAAAACAGACTTGGATTAACCGCAATGTGCTTGCAGAAAGTCACTGGGTCCTTGGAAGGGGCGAATGGCCATTTAGTGGCTGTTGCCATTGAAAGATTTATTGATTCTCTTGGTGAGGCCCAGATGCACCCCATTAATGATTTACCACTATTGATTTCTGATAACAATGAGTCCATCTGTCCAAGGTGGCACAGTGGTGCAGTGGTAGAGTTGTTGCCTTGCAGCGTGAGGGTTCGATCCTGACCACGGTTGCTGTCTGTATGGAGTGTGTACATTCCCCCTGTGACCACGTGAGGTTTCTCCGGGTGCTCTGGTATCCTCCCACGCTTCAAAGATGTACAGGTTTGTAGGTTAATTGGCTTCAGTAAAATTGGAAATTGGCCTAAGTGTGTAGGATAGCGCTGGTGTACGGAGATCGAGGTCAGCACGGACTCTGTGGGCCGAAGAGTCTGTTTCCATGCTGTATCTCTCTAAAGTCTCTGAAGTCTAAAGCCACTGTAGCTTTCAAACTCTAACTAGATACCGGTGTTACTTTATAAACTTAATGATAAATGTCTTACTGTAGGTAAAGACAGGACAAACCACCTTCCCATGTATACAGGGTGAAATCCAGTGGTTAACATCCACAGCTAGCGGCCTATTCATCCCCCCCAAAACAACAAATTGCATTTATATGGTACCATTTAAAATGTTCTGGCAGAGCTCCCAGGTGCATTTTCAGATAAAATTTGACAACAATCCTTGGGCAGCAAATTTAGGGGCAAGTGATCCAAAGTTCTAAGAAACATCTTGAGAGAGCCAGAAAAGTGAAGGAGAGAATCCCCGAAGTTGACGTGGAGAGCAGAAGGTGTACCAGACCATGGCACAATGATGGAGACCATATAAGCATTCAAACCGGCAGAGATGTTGGCAAGGCTGGAGGGGAACTTACAAGAGATGGGGAGGTAACTGAGGGAATGGAACACGAGAATGAGAACTTTAAAGGAGGGATTGGACCTGAAGCCAGTTCAGAGGCGATGGTTGAGTTAAGGCCCTGTCCCATTTCCCAAGTTACTCACGAATTCTCCCGAGTTTTCCCCATGATTCGAACTCGTCCCAACTTACCTGATGCCCCGAGTTCCTAAGGCTGGCATTACAAGCCGCTACGAAACATCTACGGACTCCTATGGCCTCCTACGAGCTCGCTACCGACATTACCCGACATTCCCCGAGTTCGAATCAAGGGGAAAACTCGGGAGAGATCGTGAGTAACTCGGGAAAGTGGGACAGGGCCTTTAGGATGTGGGCAACAGAGTTTCGGACATCTATGGGTTTTGGAAGGTTGACGATGGGTGGCCCACCATGAAGAACCGGAAGGAAAGCAGTCTGGAGATGACAAAGTAAAATCTCCGTGTCTCTCATCAGGAGGAGTTTCTGCCAGTGCTGCTCACAGTTGCTACATCAGCAGAGTCAAAGAGGACTACAGACCATGAAAGGCAAGACATTTGTAGGCTGGCGTCAGAATGGATTAGACATCACAAAGACCACATGCAGTAGTTTAGTGGTTGGGGTTACTTGACTAGTAATCCAGAGCCCCAAATTCAAATCTCACCATAGCAATTTAAGAATGTCAATTATTTTTAAAAGAACATGTGGAACGAAATGGTTATTACAGAATCACTGGATTGTCATTAGTAAACTGTCGCTGCATTGTCATTGATTCGCAAATGCCCTGCTGTCCTTACCTCCCTGGTCATGTCTCCCTGGCTCATCTCACAATGGCATGCTCACCCATATCAGTCCTTAGAAGAGATATGGCAGTGTATGCAGGCAGAAACCATCAATTTTACAGGGAAACCTGGCAATAAAAGCCAATCCCGAGAGGTAGTGCATGTCGCTGCTGTTGACCGGCACACAGTGGTACGTCTGATTTGCAATAAAAATGCCATTTTCTGCTTTAAAGCCAGGATAACTGCCCAAGTGTTTCACCCGTCACAGTGCCTAAGATAAATGGGCATCTCACACTCCAAGAAAGCTGGCAATGTTACAAGTCTTGTAAAGCGTTGCAAGACTGCCTGGCAGACTGCACAGTGCTGACACACTGCCAGTGGCACTGCTGCACTCCCTGCCAAGATTTCAGCTGGGGAGATTCCGGCTTCAGGAATTTTGCAAATTATGTTACAATGACAGGTTTCAATCACGAAACAGGAAAATTATGGGAAGTCCATCCAGCTAGATGTGGTAACATTGGCAGGTATACTGTACTGAAGAGAGTCACAATTCTACAAGGTTCAGCAGCAGCTGCCACCGTTAAAGCAAGGATCAGCTCAGGGGCTTTATTTCTTTATCAATGCCATATTCTAGATTTTACCCACATGGATGAAATAATCACAGAGGTGATTAGTGTTTCTGGGATTATCATGCGAATAGTAAAGGTGTTCTGATCAACATCCTCTGTGTACCTGGCAACAGAGGCATTAATCCTTTTACAACTTACATATATATTGCCCCCTTGATATGACCTATTCCATAATAGTCATGGAACATTAGTAGACAATCTGACACCGATCCACTTAAGGAAATGTAAACTTGACTGAAGAATTAAGCTTTAAGCAGTATCTTAAGGAATGAGAGAAAGGTGAATCAGTTTGGGGAATTGCAGTGTTAAGGTCCTGAGCTGTTAAAGGTACGGGTGCCCATGGAAGGGTGATTCAATTCAGACCAGGATCAGAGTCATAGAGACATAGAGACATAGAGTGATACAGCTTTGAAACAGACCCTTCGGCCCAACTTGTCCACACCGGCCAAGATGTCCCAGCTGCACTAGTCCCACCTGCCTGGGTTTGGCCCATATCCCTCCAAACCTGTCCTATCCATGTACCTGTCTAACTGTTTCTTAAACATTGGGATAGTCCCTGCCTCAACTACCTTCTCTGGCAGGTTGTTCCATACACCAACCACCTATGTGTGAAAAAGTTACCCCTCAGATTGCGATTAAATCTTTTCCCCTTCACCTTAAATCTATGTCCTCCGGTCCTTGATTTGCCTACTCTGGGCAAGAGACTCTGTGCGTCTACCCGATCTATTCCTCTCATGATTCTTATACAGAGGTGGTGCAGAGATGGAGGCTTGAAGGGTTAGAGGAAGTTACAGGGATTCAGTAAGAGTTTAAAGTGTTGTACCAGATTGCCATACCAAAAAATACAGCTCCATATTTTACGGAAAAATACTAGCAACTCCCTAATTTCGACCAAGTTTACAATCCCTGTGCAACTGCAAAAATCTTTTACACAACATATGTTGAGATCTGCCCTGGGTGGTAGTAGAGGCATATTGAATCTCAGTGTTCAAAAGGTTGCTGGGTTTGTACAGAAACATGTTCAGAGTTCTGGAGAGAGAAGCATTCAGCAAGACACTGAGCCCCTTCAGTTCTGCAGTAGAGCTGCTGCCTAACAGCACCAGGAACCCAGGTTCGATCGTGACTACGGGTACTGTCTGTACAGAGTTTGTAAGTTCTCCCTGTGACTGTGTAGGTTTTTTTCCGGGTGCTCCGGTTTCCTCCCCCATTCCAAAGATGTGCAGGTTTGTGGGTTAATTAGCTTCTGCGAATTGTCCCCAGCATGTAGGATAGAACTAGTATATGGGTGATCAATGGTCAACATGAACTTGGTGAGCCGAGGGGCCTGTTTCCACGCTGTATCTCCAAGTTAAACCAAACCAAACCAAATCTCATGAAATCTCTCATGAAAAAAGATTTTCCCAATTTATACACAAATCCTTTCGCAAAGAAAGAATTTGTGTTTAGCTAGCACAAGTTCACACCTCGTGGAAAAATTTCCAGTGTCTTTAACACCCCTAACTAACACCAGCTCCCTCAGGTAATTACGAGCAGTAAAAGCAGACAGACGGGGTTATATTTGGGAGTAAATGTACTAGTAGTAGAGCTCAATGTCATCGATTATACAGCCCAAACAATACACGATCACACAATACAGTATTGGTCTTTCAAATCTGAAATCTGCTTTTAGATGGAGCTGCAAAAGATGGAATGACAACCTGCTGATCTTTGTCGAAGACCCATACACTTACTTTTTCCCTAGTCAGCCACACTCTCATTCTCACTGCAACGATCCTCATTCTCACCCTAACCTGTTTAAAGATCTTGGAATAAGTTTGACATCATTCTATGTGTTGTTTTGAGTTCACTGATCAAAATATTATATAACATAGCCTTGAATTGGCCGTAAACTGTCAGTCTCACTTTCAAACCAAATAGCTGGGCTGATATGGGAAGTTAACCATGTTATACGGGTCCCAGATGGAATCCCTTAATGCAGTTAATCAAAACACAGACTGTATGAAAAGTCTTGAATTTGTATCACGCATTTTCTGACCTCAGGATATTCTAACGTTTTTTACAGCCAGCAATGAACAAACTGTGATGTCTTCTTCAGCCGTTCTTCGGTGATGGACACAGTTCATAATTTCACCTATTTTGCAAAATAGGTGAAATTATAACATGTGCAGGAAGGAACTGCAGATGCTGGTTTAAACCAAAGATGACATTCTGCAGGTATGCTCCAAAGGACAGGAGCTTGGCAAGATATGTTTTTTTTTAGGACATTTACTGGGGGGGAGGAGGGGGTAAGTAAATACCCCATTATTGTTCAAACTATTGCTGCATTATTTTTAATATCCAACTAACAATGAAAATAAATACCCCAAGAGAAAACATCTCTGGCAATGCGGCAACTCTGCATAACAGCTTCACGCTTGAAACACTCTGCATTCCTGTGCTCTGTTGGTGTTAATGAGCAGAAAATACACAACATACTTTCCGTGAATTAGTAAGAATAGTTTAATTAGATCAGCAATTGCCTTGAATCTAATCAAACATAATTGAGGAATTTGAGGTTTTAGCATATGATATAGGCCGATGTTCATCACTGATACTGGTCCAAAAGGTCAGCATAAGCTAAGTATCAAAGTATCAAACCTTGATAGTATGAGTGCACAGCTAGTAGAGCTACTGCCTCGCTGCTCCAGGGACCTAAAATCAGTTCCGAATTTTGTTGTTGTTTGTGTGGAGTTTGCATGTTTGCCCCATGACTGTGTGTGATTTTCTACAGGTGCTCCGGATTCCTCCAGCATCCCAAACGTGGTTGGTTTGGTAGGTTAATTGGCCACTGTCTCCATAAATTGTCCCTGGCCAGTCGACCAGTCGTGGAATCTGGGAAGATTTGTTGGGAATGTGAGAAGAGTAAATTAGTGTAAATGAGAATTTGAGATTTGTGGGCTAACGGACACGTTTCCATGTTGCATGATACAATGACACATATTCAGACATGTGGTCTTCTCAGATACAGGAAGGATGACTTCATGTGCCTGGTTTCAGAAACAAACATTTGGTTTGAACAGAATTTGGAAGTTGTTTTTCTCAATCATGTTTCATGTTTTGGTACAATTAGTGATGGAATAATGCTTTGGTAATAACCATGGAAAGGCATTCCCCTCAATCCTACACCCAGAATCATCATCTGTTAAAACCCAACTGACAGAATAATGTGATGGTTAAGAAAGATTCTGTGCATTGTTGAGAAATTAAAATTCTCTCCAATATGCATGCCAGCTGCACGCCACATGTTATTTATGTTAAAATCATATTTAGATATACTTCAATATGATCCCAAAATACCAAAATACTGTAGATGCTCAAAATATAAAATAAGCAAAACACTGGAGCTACTCAGCAGGTTAGGCAGCATCCGTGGTGAAACTGTTAATGTTTCAGGCTGATGACGGTTTGTTAAGCTTTAAAGGATATTTTCAGGTTGAAAACAAAAGGCTAATTGTTCACACCGTTGGAAAGTTGCAAGCAAACATTTGGAAAATAGGGAAAAAATTGAGATTCCCAGGGTAGGTATATGTAGGTGAACCACGGGAGAAAAAGTTTTTCCATGGATCATCTATATAACTAAAAGTCTCATCTTGACCACTTCCTGTCTGCGCTGTATATTGATTTTAGAAAAATACGCTACCATATATTGTTATGATTTTTGATCATCTTATTCACAGTCCTCCTCCGCTGAGGCAGCCCCGATTGATAAAAAAATATAAAAATATAAAAGTTATGAGTGTTTAAAAAATCTTGAGATCAGCTGATTGGTCCTCTCACCTGTCAATCACCACGATGAAGGTAACACCCCTTCCGGGGGTGGGGGGCCAGGACTATAAAACCCCGGATGCCTGGACGTGAGTCGGTCACTCTGGAAGATCATGAGGGATAAGCTGTGAATTAACTGAACTGTAAGTCTGCAATGTACTTGCAATAAATGATTTGTTAGCCCTTAATGACAATGCAATGAGTTGTTTGGCAATTTGGTGGCCTGCACTCTGCTTGAAATGCTGTGAAATTAAGTTTGGTGGCCTGCACTCTGCCTGAAATGCTGTGAAATTGACTTTGGTGGCCTGCATTCGGTCTGAAATGCTGTGAAATTGAATTTGGTGGCCTGCAGTTTACCTAAAATGCCATGAAATTGAATTTGGTGGCCTACACTCTGCTTTAAATACAGTGAAATTGAATTTGGTGGCCTGCACTCTGCTTGAAATGTAATTTCACGGAATAGCCGTGAATGAACTGCCAGCCCACCAGCCCTGAGTGACTGAGCTGCCAGCCCAAGAATCCATTCAGCTCACAATGTCCATACTAGCCCTCTGGAAACCAGTCCTTTTGGTCCACAACATCCATACTAGTGCTCCATAAAGCCCCCCCCCCACCATTGGCCACCAATATTGGAATTGGTGGAGAGGTAGAATATTGCTTTGGGGGACCAGCCCTCCCGTGTGAACATGGGACTCAACAGGTCCCACAGTCTAGTTCCTCTTAAATTCAGAGAAATACCAAATCTCCTTTATGCTGGTGGCATCAATGAAGTCGGCTATAGGTTGTTTGATAACATTTGATAACATACCTGAGCAAGAGGTCACAAGTCCAAATCTGATCTTCAGACTCACGAGCACATAACCCTGGCCGATACACCCAGCCAGCACCTTGCTGACAGAGCTGCTGGCTTTCAGATACAAAGTTAAACTAAGCCTCCAACGCTCTCTCATTTGCAAGAGCTCTCGTTATTTTTTAAAAAGCAGCTGAGTTCATCCCAATGCCCAGACAATATTTTTCAAATTATATAAAAAAACCTCATCAACTAGCCACACTCAAGTTGTTGTCAATGTCACTGTGAACATGCCTGTTTGTGTTTACTAGCTGTGTTTTATAGGTCACACTGACCACTGGTTTATGGAATGTAAAGCACTTTGAGACTTCCTAAGTTTATGAATGTGCAAGCCTTTCTTACTGTATGTCAAGCCTTCTTGATTGTCTCTTATTCCTGAATGAAAACTGTGTAAAAGATTTTAAATATTGATCCACTTACTTGCTCAAGGTAACCATTACCTACATATGGTAACCATGTGTTCCCCATTAGCTTGGCCTTATGCTGCCTGGACCTTGTGCATACATTTCATTGGCGACACTGTACATCCTGATCTAATTTGATGCTGTTTGAGCTCTTATATTGATAACACATTCTGACAATGGCTGGCTCGGCTTTCTTTGTAGCCATTCCAGGCCAGCTGCAGCTGATCACTTATTGGTTAATCTTTCAGCTGCTGAACAAGGAACTTGAGATGGTGCCTGTGGATTGAGTGAGATGAGAACAATTTATCCTTTTCACTTTTCGATCGAAATCCGCTACTTTGCAGTTAGCTCCATTCATCCTGAAGCAGAAGCTGGAGGTGAAAAGAACCACGAGTGGTTCTTCTACCCACTGCACCTCCCAAGCCATTGATCTCCTCCAGCTGAAAGCCCAAGAGCAGCAGGCACAGGCATCATGACCTCTTTTCCTTTCTTCCAAGGTACAAATTATCCTGGAGCTACCTACCTCGTTGCATTATTCAAATCCACTTCACCACAGTGACTGAAGTATTTGAGAACCTCCTGCTACCCCACTATCTCGTGGGGTTGCAGGAGGTGGATAATTAAGGCTGGTCTTCCAACAATGCAGACATGTGGAAAATGAACCACAAGTAACTGGAGACGGACACAAAAAGCTGGTGTAACTCAGCAGGCCAGGCAGCTCTCTGGAGAAAAGGAAAAGGTGACGTTTTGGGTCCAGGCCCTTCTTCAGACTGAGATTCAGGGGAGAGGGGAACGAGAGATATAGATGGAACTGGGGAGAAATGAACGGAAAATATGCAAAAAGCAACAAGGAAATGTAGGGCACCAGCTGGGTTCCACCAGCAAGTTGTTTTTTTGCAATAATGCAAGCTGATCAGGTGAACGTGGAAATGATGGATCAGAAAAATTGAATGAAAGTCTAATGTAAACCTGGAGTTGCATCTCTAGTCCCTTTCACCAATCCACAGGGCAGCAGCAATCTTGGATTTAGAGTTTAGAATGCCGTAGTAAATTCTCTCCATCCCCATTCCAAATTCCTTTTAATTTCATCTCTTGAGCTTCTTCATGTCTCTCTCCCTTCTTCACAGATTACATTAAAGTGAAATAGTTTTGTTCATTTTCCTTTGATAAAAAACTGTTGAAACATACGTTCCAATGCTGTAATTTGCAAATGATTTTTGTACTGCACTCTGCAATTTCCATCTAGCATTGAGGATTTGAAGGAACCAAGGCCTAGGTTACTTGTAATGTCAGGTGGTACTCAACTCTTCTGTTATATCTGTGGCAATGGTAACTCGCATTCCAAATCAAGGGGTATGGGTTAATGACACTTAGGTAAAGGTCAGCCACAAACCTATTGATGTTTGGGCTTAGTGGGCTCAGAGGACTGAATAGTCTGCTGTCAAGAGATTTACGCGATGGAAGATGGATCTGTGGGCCAATGAGGCCATAAAGAAGCAAGAGGAAATGAACATTAAAAAAAAAAGCAAATGGTCGAACTGCAATTCTGATGAAGAATCTCAGACCAGAAATGTTATCAGCTTCTCTTTATATTCGATGATGCCTGAACTGCTGACTTTCCTCCACCATTTTCTGTTTTTAATGTGGACAAGTACAGATAGTTCCTGTAATTCTGAGGAGGCAGAACTAAAGGAAGATGGATGAGCCAAGGGCCCTGTCTTTAGACTTTAGAGCTACAGTGTGGGTAACTGTCCCTTTGGCTCACCGGGATCACTCTGACCTCCCCGTACACTAGCACCATCCTACACACTAGGGATCATTTACAACTTGCAATTCACAGAAGCCAATTAACCTACAAACCTGCAAGGCTTTGGAGTGTTGCAGGAAACCGGAGCACCCGAGAAAACCCCCGCGGTCACAGGGAGAATGTTTAAACTGTGTAGACAGCACCCGCAGTCAGGATCGAACCCGGGTCTTTGCGGCTGCAAGGCAGCACCTCTACCATTGCCCCACCATGCCATCTGTTTTGCATGTTCTCATGTTCATGATTAACAAAGTGACAAACCATAAGAACTGCACTGAGCCGGTCGTGCACACTCAGATATGCTGCCCACCCAACTGAGAACCCGGTTCATCGGGCAGTCGTGTCAACCTGACCCAACTATTTGACGATAGCAAACACTGAGGGTCAATCTGGCTCAGGACAAAATGACTAATCCACCTAACCTCAGCAATGTGGCCGGCAGCATCAGAGAAGTCAAGATCGCCTTGATAAATGAGAATTGTTCAATACCTACCCTGCTCAGCTTTGCCCAACCCAGGATTCTAAAGGTTAACGCTGATAGACAACCACACTGTCTGTTGTAGGTGAATATGATATTCCAGTGACTCAGAGCACTACTTTTCAACAATGGTGTTAATGTGTGTTAATGATAACCTTTTGTTTTCAGCGACAATAATCCAGGTCACCCCATTCCTTCTGTGCAGAAATTCTGCCTGTCCCACTGAGTTACTCCAGCACTTTGTGTGTTTTTTTTTTTGTAAATCAGCACCTGCAGTTCCTGATATCCTCAATGATTAAGTCTTGTCTTTCAGTAGAGCTGCAAGCTCACCTCTCGAGATTCGAGATGGAGACCGACGCAATGTCATGTCTTCCTAATCCAACAAAGGTTAAAAAAAATCCCACAGCATTGTGAAATATTTCAGGACATCTTGATGTTGTGAAAGGCACTTAAATAAACATAGATCTCCCTTTCCTGCCGTGTGGGAATTGCAGTCCTGACTAACACGCCCCAAACCACCTCACCTGAACAAAAGACATTAGCATTTTACACAATTATGTAAAGTTTCTCAATGAAGGACAGCACCGATAGTGAAACATGTTTATTGTAACATCGTTAATTAACACTAATCAGGTTCATCACCAGCTATTATTTTGCTAATATTCTTTGTAACTACCAACCCAAACATTGTCCGGATGGTTGTTCAAATAAGCAATGGTAGTATCATCGGATCAATAATAGACAATAGACAATAGGTGCAGGAGTAGGCCATAATCTAAAACCATAGTCTAAATCGCAAATCAGAATTAAGTTTATCGTCATGTTACCTCTTATCTGATCAATAGCATTAATAATAGTATCCTTGAGTTAGAGAAATGTTCTAGCAAGGAGATGTAGAAACAAGGAACTGCAGATGCCGGTTTACGCAAAAGGACACAAAGTGTTTGAGTAACTCAGCGGGCCAGGCAGCAAATCTGGAGAAAAGGAATGGGCGATGTTTCGAGAAGGTTTTCGACCTGAAACGTCAAAGAAGAGTTTCGACCCGCAGCACCATCTATTCATTTTCTCCAGAGAAGCTACCTGACCTGCTGAGTTACCCCAGAATTTTGTGTGTGTCTTCGATCTGCAGTTTCGCTCGACACATCTCTGGAGAACATGTTACTCCAGTTACTCTAGCACTCTGTGTCCTTTCTAGCAAGGATATTATGTCCAGAAGAGTCGTGCACAGCAACCTTACATAACCAGGAGTGACACATGAACCCACTATTGGTGAGTGCCAAACACTTTTGTCGTCTCCCTGGTTGGCATGAAAAATAATGTAAGATTCCTAGGAGTCTGTCACACAAACTGCACAGGCAGAGTATTGGCACCGCGATTCACCCCTTCCTCCGCTCCTGAATCACCCTGTGGAACATTTACAGCTTGGAACTTGCCACAATGTGGAATATGTGCCAATGGAAATGTGTGTGAGACGGGTCATATGTTGATCGAGCTGGGTTAGGAGAGACGTGTACACTGGATGAAAGGTGACTGACATAATGTTACTCTTTTGATAGCCCAAAGTAGGAGTGCACTATAAATAAACCAGACCACAGTCGTGATTCCATGCGTTATCTCAATGTGGCTTCCAGTTGCAAGCTTCTCGTAGACTCTACATATTCCAGCAGAGCACTACCACGCAGTTTCTGTTTTTTTATTAATGGGTCCACGTTTGACAAGAGAAGTGTTGAAGTCAGGTTTGGGAAGAGTGGAGGATGAGAGATCAAAATGGTACAGGGCACCTGAAAACAAGTCAAATATCCCTTAATGAGTTCTGTCAGTATCTGGATTATGTTTTGAATGCGTCAGCCGTGAGTCTGTGATTTGATGCATCCTATGGCTTTTTACATTCAGTTGAGATTAAGTATCTGCACAGCTGTCTCTGCAGGAGTTCCAACTCGCCCTTTATCAGAAATCCTCATGTTGAAAACCTGCATTCAATCATGTCGAAAATATAACACATTACTTTGGTGGAGATGGGTGAGAAGAGAGAGTAAATTCTTATCCATCTCCTATTGGTATTGTGAACAGAGATTTGCAACAGAAGATAGAGGGTAGAGATAATGTTGTAAAAGACTGGGTGCGCAGAGATCATGTTGTATTGGAGATTATGAGACATGGTCAATAGACAGAAAATATTGTGATTATCAGTGTTACAAAGGGGTAACACCATCAAGATGGCTACGCCAGAAATCATTATAATAGCTAAGATTATAACGTGAGCTTTATTTCAAGAGTGTTATCACAAGGGTAATAATGGGAGAACACAAAGTTCTGGAGTATCTCAGCAGATCAGGCAGCTTCTATGGAGGACATGAATAGGTGATATTGACCCGTATTCGCAACCCAAAACATTGTCTATCCATGTTCTCCAGAGATGCTGCCTAACCTACTGAGTTACTCCAGCACTTTGTGTCCTTTTGTGTATTAACCAGCAATTTGCAGTTCTTGGTTTCTACAAAATAATGAGAGACACACTCCAAGGTAGTTTTACAATTTGGGGAAAGGATGTTATGGGTGAACCTCATAAGTGAGTTTTTTTTGTACTCTTTCATGAGATGCAGGTCTCGCATACAATGTCATCTCCTATTTCACTCGCCTTGTGGCTTTGACAAGATACCGTGAGGTTGTAGAGACCACTCGAGGCCTCTAGGCTTTGACCCAATTACCTCAATGGACAGGCACAATATTTTCCCAGTCAAAATAGTGGGCATCCTACCCAAGTTTAATTTTTCCTTCCAGGTGGTCGAGCGTAATAGGTGTACTGGTGCTGTGAACAGTTGCTGCAATTGTTAAGGTAGAGTAAATCAAATTGGCTGAAGACCAATTTCTTTTGAGGATCCCATCTTCGCAGAAGGCCTGTGGATTATCTACCTGCTACTCCCAGCTAGAGCCTGCTGAAAACACCCAAACTTGTTCCTTTACATTCACTAGGAAGGGGTTTGACAATTTTGAGAATGAGTATGTTCTTGGAGTTCATGTATCCCATTCATTCATTATTTGTCCAGCATTCGTGAATGGATGTGGAAAATCGTAACAGGGACAGATACAGTGGTAGATATTGTATATCTTGCAAGTTAAATTAGGGGAGGTTAGGATGTATAGAAATCTTTTTATAATAGAGAGGATTATTACCGCAAGGCATATTTTCTTGGTGTTATATTAGAAGAGATTATTATGAGGTGAATAAAGAGATTGTCTTATGGCAGGCAGAATTACAGCAGGACCCACACATAGTGCCAGTATGTATAACAGGGAAGGCAACTATCTGAACGACAAGATGAATGATAACAAGGCAAATATGTAAAAAGTTGAGAAACGTGACGGAATCCCACAACAGTCATTTTCTTACAAGAAATATGTATTTACGATTTAGTGACAAGGTGAATCACAAACGATCAGGCATGAATCAGCATCACATTAATTAAAGCTACTGTCAGAACAGCCTCAGAGCAGACAACGATATGGTGGCTCAAATGGCATCTTTATTCAGTGAAAACACCTCCTGGAATTTGAAGGGCCAACAAAGTGCTAAACCTTGTTCACAAGTGGGCATGTTTCATCCTGATCCCATGTATACATTTTAGAAGTTTTCAAAGATCCACATTTTCAACACAGATTGCATCCGCTTGTTAAGGAAAGAGAAGCAATGCTTGCTTGGGTCAAAGAAATAAACTGTGGGGTTAGAGTGGAAAACAAAAGAAAAATCAATCAATGGAAGCAAAACTGACAGTATTCAGTGAGGAAATAAGACTGACTATATGTCAGAGAGGAGAGCAAGCAGTTCTATCGCAGTCGCTGCCTCAAAAAGGCTGCCAACATCATCAAGGGCCCACACCATCCTGGCCACACACTCATCTCTCCGCTGCCATCAGGTAGAAGGTGCAGGAGCCTGAAATCTGGTACATCCAGGTTCAGGAACAGCTTCTTCCCCACAGCCATCAGGCTATTAAACTCGCCATCAAACAAACTCTGAACTATAACAGCCTATTGAACATTATCTGTTTATCTATGTGTATATATATATATATATGGTCTATGCTATATAGACACACTGAACTGTTCTGTATTTATGCTTACAATATTCTGTTGTGCTGCAGCAAGCAATAATTTCATTGTCCTATCTGGGACACGTGACAATAAACTCTCCTGACCTGACTCTTGACCTCATGCAGTTGAGGTCAGAAAATGTGCGACAGGTGTGACATTTTACAATGGTCAGGACAAGCATTCTGAAGTACCAGATTTGGCTGGGCTTTGGATGTAGAACACCAACCTATCCATACTCATCATGGTGTAGAAATCAATGGGATTGAAGGAACACTGAGGAATAGTGATTGTGGTTGACAGTGGGAAATGGGGTGAGAGGGAGACGTGGGGGGGGGGGGGTTGACAATGTAGATAAAGAACGGTGAGAATGGGGGAGACATCGAAAAGAGGTGAGATTATGGAGCGAGAGGCTGGGAAAATGATGGCCATGTACGTTGAGGCAGATAGGAAGATGAGGAAGATATGCCCACAATCCCCAGTCACTGTTAGAGGGGATGGAATTGCATGCTTCAAATATCTTAACAGAGCCAGATGTGCAGGAGGGATCTGGCCAAGCATTCCCATTTTAGGTGAGAAACCAAGACACCTGCATGGATGGGTCAGACATGTCGATTTTCAATACTGGAGGCAATACAGGAAGCATCAACTATTAGGATCTCGGGTGAGAGCAGACAGCAGCTTGGGGATGAGGAGGGCAGAGAAGGGTAGATGGATCACTATAACTGAAAAAGGTGGAAAGCCTAATGCATAATGACAGGAGAGATGGGGAGAATTCAGCTGGATCAAATGTCCGGTGAAGAAAGGAAAGAATATTTTTTATGACCAGGCCATCCTAGCACAAATCAGGTTGGCTTGAGAACTTCCCGGGAATGGAAGGATATGGATTATGTGCAGGCAGGTGAGAGTTGGTCTTGACTTCATGTTCAGCCCTCTCATTGTGGGCTGAAGAGCCCATTCCTGTACTGCTCCATGTTCTCCATGTCTTATGGCTATGGTCTTATAATGTAGAGGGGAGTTACCAGTCTGCTGCCAGAGAGGTTTTATGACAATTTCACAGCTGTCAAAATAGTACACTATTGGCACAGTGTAGTTTCCCTTTTTCTCAGGATGGGATATAGCTCAGCTAGTTGCATATCGAGGTTCAATCCTAATCTCTGCTGCTGCTGGTGTGGAATTTGCACGTTGTTCCTGTGACCATGTGGGTTTCCTTCGGGTCTTCTCCCACATCCCAAAGACCTACAGTTGATAGATTAATTGACCAACAATTCTGGGGGAGATTGGTGAGAATGTTGGGAGGACAAAATGAGATGAGTGCAAACTTATAGTAAACTAGACCAAGTGCAGACCGGTTGGGTCTGCTCCCCCAACGCAGTATTCCAGCACTCAGCTGTTCCCCCAACGCAACCCATTTGGCCTTTTTTTGAAACTTTTAATCATGAATAACCCAGGGGGGAGGGGGGGGGTGGGAGGTGGGAGGGGGCAGGGGGGTGTGGCATTCAACAGCTTCAGAGCCCATTGTGATTGGTGCACTGGAAAGGGGTTGGGGGGGAGGTGGGGTGGGGGTGAGGGGGTGGTGGGGGGTGGGTGATGGGGGAGTGGTGTGGGGGGAGGGGAATGGGAGGGGGAGAGGGGCAGGGGGGTCAGAGGGCTGGGGCGCCCCTCCTTCCTGGAGTGGCCCGTCCTTCCTTACGAGTGCATTGTGCTGTCACTCGGATTTATTTTTCCAAAATGGGTGATTTGAAGAACTCGGGCTGTTTTTAAAATTTCAACAATTAATAACAATTAATATAGGTGGAAATGTGACAGGAAGATGTTTATCGCCACCACGGAAAAAATGTGAGTAGGATGTGTGAAAATGGGAAGGCTGTGACCTAGCGTTTGGACGAAGATAGGAATTAACCAGATTGACACATACAAAAAACAAACAAGATGAAGACTTTTAGTTATATACAGAGAAGAGATGGGTGCTAGATGACTCACACTGAAGTGAACCAAAAAAGCTGTTTCAGTGTTGGATAACTTTATGGCACTGTCTTCATTTCTCTCTGTCTCCTCAAGGTCAGTAGCTGATCAAATTCCTAGTCTCCATTACCAATTATATTTTTGCTGAGCACATCTCCCTTTCCACCTGCCTCTGCCCCTGAATGCCTCATCCAATTCTTTAACTCGGCCAATAGTCATATCCAAATTGTGATCACAATTTATAAAACATCAATGGGGGAAGGGTCTTTCTCTTTTGGAGAAGCGTAGACCCATGTAGAAGCTGTAAATCAGTTAGTTGGCTAGTTATTTAGTTAGTTAGTTTACGTCTCGGGTGCCGAGGTACAGTGAAAGGTTTTTGTTGCACGCCAACCAGTCAACAGAAAGACAGTACAGGATTACGACTCTGGAAGGCGACTCCAGACTGTCAAAGCCGCCACAGCCAGACATCAAAACAGCTTTTCTTCCACGAGCAGTAGCTCTGCTCAATAACCAAAAGTCTGTAGCCTCCGTTTGCTCTGGTTTTTTCATTTCATTCACATGTTTAAACTATAATGTTTTATTTGTAATGTTTTAATGTTTTATGTTTTATTCTTAATTATTTTACTGTGTGTTGTTACTTGCGAGCAGAGCAGCAAGGCAAACTCCTGTACATGTACATACTTGGCCATTAAACTTATTAATTCAATCAAGTTCAAGTGAGTTTATTGTCATGTGTCCCTGATTAGACAATGAAAATCTCGCTTTGCTTCAGCACAACAGAATATAGTAGGCATTGACTACAAAACAGATCAGTGTGTCCATATACCATTATAATCGAGCCATTTACAGTGTATAGATACATGACATGAGGTCTGATGCTACTAAGAGGGGCTTCCATATAAAGGCTAATGTGAGCTTTAAGCCATTCTTGAAATTGTTCATCATTTTCTATTGCAAGGACTCATTTCAGCTGCCATTCTCAAGGGCAGTGAGGAGTACGAGGGATGCAGCCAGCCATTCCTGGTTCCTATTTCAGAATCTGCATTCCCATTCCACATCCACTGCTCAAAACTGTTCCCACACTTCTAAGGCAGATGTCATGCCACCCACCCTGGCCACTCACATTCTCTATAAACACCTCTGCCCCTGGGCCCTGCTCCCACCACTAGAATACACCCATCCTCCTACCTAATCATCCACAGCCAGATACAGTGCTAGATATTATATATTTTCCACAACCCTTGCCAACAACAATCCAAATTGGGGGATTGGCAGGAATGGAAAAGTGTAAAAGCCACTTAACTGGGAGGGTGGGGCAGACTACTGTCTGCATATGTAGGAGGAGAGATATGGTGATAGGTAATAGATCCAAGACAAGTATAAAACTATTACACAGTGCTCACACCTCCTATGAACCCAATAGGTGGGTGGAGGTGTAGAAATAAACAAAATCTACTGCAGGAGATCATTCATTGCCTCCCTGTTGATTTTATTTTTACATTTTTGTGGAATATTGGAGTTTCTGGCTTGAGTTAATATAACATCTGGTTTTAGCATTTAATAAGGACCGCTCCGGAAATGACTGCGCAGGGCCAGATGGGGTCGTGTAGCTTTCAATTCAGCCTGTCGCTGGGGTGGTTTAACCCCTTTGCCACCACAAACTTGGCTGTCCACTTGCCCTTAAATGTATCTGACAAACATTAGCCGTAGCACAATGGCACCTCTACCATCTCCTAGGAACGGCTTTGCAGCTTCAGCACTACTCCAAGGACTGGAGCACAACAGCGAGGCTGACACATGGGTGTAGTGCTAAATGGCCTCCATCAGGAGAGGGTTCAAACTCAAGGCCCACTCTGCTCTTTCTGATCCAATTATAGCATTTTGAAAAGGAGCAAAGGTGTCCAATCCTGAAGAAGGGTGTCAATCCAAAACATCACCCATTCCTTCTCTCCAGAGATGCTGCCTGTTCCGCTGAGTTACTCCAGCATTTTGTGTCTATCTTCTGTTTAAACCAGCATCTGCAGTTCCTTTCTTCTGCTCCATTGCGAAATCTCCTCAAGGCATGTCTACTTTGAAGAAGTTCTCCTTCTTTCTCTGACGTGAGGTCTGCAACGCCCTCTCTCGTTGCTCCCCCTCGGTGATTCCTCCTGCTCTCCCCGCCTCTAAAACCGGACTCGCTACCACTGCCACGTGTGTTTTCTCGGTGCTTGCCTGCGCCTCCATCTTCTACCTCGGGGATTCCAGCTCCGGTTCCAGACATCCCAGTTCATACTTTTTTTTAAAGTCTGAAGAAGGGTCTCGACTGGAAACTGCACCCATTCCTTCCCTCAAGAGATGCTGCTGGTCTGACTGAGTTGCTCCAGCATTTTGTGTCCATCTTCAGACCAACACATCTCCTTCATCCAATGCTGTGACCTTGAGGTAAACGCACGCATCATAGAGAATGGAGCTAATGCAAAAATATAAGGATGACTTTCGCAGCAATCATGTGTGAAAACAGGTAAATCTCACGGAACACCAGAATCGTACTGACAACATACAACCAAATCTTCCCTACTACATCTTCGTAAAAAAAAAAATACTGAAATGACATGGACAGCATCCTCATGCAAAATTAAAAATCAAATTAGCAAAAGATATTGACAAGTGCTGGATGGCCCAGAACTTCCTCCAACTAAATGAGAGTAAGTCTGAGGTCATCCTTCTTGGCCCCTCGGTCTCAATCAAAATGATAGCAGGCAGCCTTGGAAGCCTTACCCCACTACTCAAACTTCACGTCATAAACCTTGGCGTGATATTTGACTCGGCACTGAAGTTTGACAAACAAGTCAATGCCGTGGTAAAAGCTAGCTTCTTTCAGCTTCGGACGATAGCTAAAATAAAACAATTCCTCCAGTTTGATGACCTTGAAAAGATCATTCATACATTTATCCCCTCCCGCCTAGATTACTGCAACTCCCTTTACACTGGCATCAGCCAATCTTCCCTGTCCCGCCTGCAACTGGTCCAAAACGCCGCAGTGAGACTCCTGACGGGCACCCGAAAAAGGGACCACATCGCCCCGATCCTGGCCTCTCTCCACTGGCTCCCTCTGCGGTTCCGAATTAATTTCAAGACCCTCCTCTTTGTCTACAAAGCCCTCAATGGGCTTGCACATTAAAAGTCTTCTCTCCCACCACACCACCTCCAGGTCCCTCAGATCGACCGACTTGGGGTTGCTGAATGTCCCGCGGTCTAGGCATAAGCTCAGGGGCGACCGCGCCTTTGCGGTCGCAGCTCCTAGACTGTGGAACAGCATCCCCCTCCCCATTAGAACTGCCCCCTCCATCGACTCCTTTACGTCCAGTCTAAAAACGTATCTGTTCTCCTTTCCTGGCATCCTCTGAGCGAGGGTTCTTTGTGTATATATGTATGTAGCCTGCTTGTGTATACTACTCTTATAACAAATGTAAAGCACTTTGGTCAACAAGAGTTGTTTTTTAAATGTGCTATATAAATAAATATGACTTGACTTGACTTGCAAAAGCACCACCAGCAACCTATGACAACATTTGAATTGCATTGATCATGACTTTGTGTAAAAACATGGACTGTACCAAAGTAACCTTGTGCAAGGAAGAAAAACTACATTTACAGAAATCGCTTGTGAATACAAAAACCTCACCAGCTTCTTCCAAACATTGAGTTCATCAGTGTTAATCTTCTTCATTCAATGACAATTCAATTAGCTAAATATTCGATAGCGTGAAAATCCACTGGCATTTTTTAAATCTGTCCTGCCCGGAAGCAAACTAATGTAGCGGGGGGGGGGGGGGGGGGGGGGGGGTCAGCTTGTAGAACCACTGCCTCAAACCACCAAAGACCCAGATTCAATCCTGACGGGAATGCTGCCTGTATGGATTATATGTTGTCCCTGTGACCACGTGAATTTCCTCTGGATGCTCAGGTCCCCCGCATTCTAAAAAGTGCAGGTTGGTAGGTTAATTGGCCACTGTAAATTGGCCCCTTGTAAATGAGTGATATCATCTGGGGGTATTGTGGTGGAGTGCGTGCCCAACTCAGCAGCAGTGGTGCTGAAGTGCAAATGGTTGATTGCTTCAAGTTCCTTTGTGTACATATTACCAAATGTCTGTCATGGACCAACTACATTGAAATGACAGCCAAGATGACACAGCAATGCCTCTACTTCTTCAGGAGACTGAGGAAATTTAGCTTGACTCCAATAACTCTAACCAACCTCAACAGACGCACCATGGAAAAAGCGTACTGTTAGGTTGCATCACAGCTTAGTTTGGTAACAGCTCTGCCCAAGAAACTATGTCTACGGAACTGGTGTGCTACAGCACTGAGAACTATATTCTGCACTCTGCATCTTTCCCTTTGCTCTACCAATAAGTTTGGCTTGATTGTATTAATGTACAGTATTATCTGATCTATTTGGATAGCATGCAAACCATTTTACTGTACCTCAGTACACGTGACAATAATGAACCCAAACCTTATAGAGGTATATAACATCATGAGGGCATAAATATGGTGAATAGCCACCGTTTTTTTTTAGGCAAATCTAAAATTAGATGGCTTAGGCTTAAGGCGAGAGGGAAAAGGGACCCAAGGGGCAACTTTTTCTACTCACCCAGGAGGGGGGGGGGGGGGGGGGGAGGGGGGGGGGAGGGGGGGGAGGGAGGGGGGGTGAGAGGGGGGGAGGGGGGGGGTGGGGGGAGGGGAGGGGGGGGGGAGGGGAGGGGGGGAGGGGAAGGGGGGAGGTGTAAATATGGGATGAGCTGGCAGAGGTGGATATAATTACAACATTTAAAGGTCATATGTAGAGGTAACTGGATAGGAATGATTTAGAGGTCAGCTGGTCAGTATGGATGAGTTGGACTGAAGGGCCCACTTTGTTGGTGTATAGTTCAATGTCTCCATCGAGGAGTCTAAACTGATTTGCGTAATTCAAGGGTATCAGACTAAACATGGCTGAACTTGCACCCACAGGCTACGCAAAGCCAAGTTAAACACTCCCATCCCTGACAGGGTTGACAGCTTATCAAGCTTGAATTGTTCCTTTCTTGATTCTAATGGGCAATAAGGCTGCCTATTGTTTTGCACCCATTCATTCAGAAAATATCACGATTACTGACAATGAATAGTTACATTAAGTACCTAAACCAGGGGTAGATACAATAGACAATAGGTGCAGGAGTAGGCCATTCGGCCCTTCGAGCCAGCACCGCCATTCAATGTGATCATGGCTGATCATCCCCAATCTGTACCCAGTTCCTGCCTCTCCCCATATCCCCTCAGTCCGCTATTTTTAAGAGGGACCCAAGACCTCTAAATCTCAACAACAGTTTCAGTAAAATAATAAGATGCTTCACAACACGAGGTGTGCAGCACTGTCTGCAAAAAGTATACGTTAGGACAGCAAGGAGCAGGCACCGGTGAAAATAAACAGGCACCATTCTGATGGGAGGCAGAATAGGTCTGTTAGAAGGTCTGGCATTCTGTAAATATCTGATAAAAGAGACATTGAACCAGGGCAAGATAACGCAGATTCATTCTAGTCTAGACTCCCACATGGAGAGTGCAATGCCCTCAATATCCAACATTCCTGTTTACATAGTGTTATTAATCCTGCCTTGCTTCAACATATTCCAACCGACTCCTTCTCCCATAATGGACCTCATTAACCTGATTATCTTTGGATGATAAGAAACTCTCCTGAACCCTAAGGCAGTGAGTAGCCAGACAGACTACTGGAGAAATGAATAATCCCTGTAGTTTATAGATTGGTGCAGCCAACATCTCAGAACAGTACCAATGTCTGAACACAAAACAGCATGCACATATTTCTTTCTGTCATGACTCTCCTCGCCTCCAACATTTTATGCCTAATATGCAGAAAAAATGTTTTCCAAGATACCTGTTAAATATCCGAATTTCATTTTGAGTATTCCACATGGTAGTGTTGACAAATCTTTAATATTAGGAGGCTTTGTCAATCGAGCAGTGTTGACTTGTTCATGCCCTTCTGAGTTACAAGAGGGTTCCACTCTCAAGATCAGTTTGTAACCCAAACAGTTCACAAGTCAGAAATGCAGAGGCCAACCAAGTCCCAACATAGCAGAGGATGCCTGAATATCCATCTCACCAGTCTCCCAAGGCTCAGTCATATGTTTGGGCTGTATGCAAGTCATGTGTTCATTAAGCGGGGAGGACTAGCTGTAATGTAACAATTGGGGGGGGGGGGAGGGGAAGAAATGGTGCGGAGTGACTGAGGGGGAAAAAAAAATTCAACTGCTCATCAAAATACAGATATCTCCCACCGCACAATCTTAAATCCTGAGACAAATGAGCAGTAGAGATCAGATGCCATTCTGTCCGGTAGTATAGATACTACCAGTGTCTCAAATTATTGAATATTTTCTCCATTATGTTACCTAATGAGAAGCAGATGAACTGTATTCTGCTGAGGGTGCAGATAACATCACAAACAACGCTACTTTTTTTCCTTCATATCTCAATTTTCTAGGATTGCCAAGTCCTGTCATGTTTTCATATTTACACCTGCCCCTATGCTCCATCAAGGGTCCTGTAACCTCTCAGAAGAATATACTAGTAATCTAGAGTAGAGTAGGTGGAATAAATGTATGGATGTATTCCCAAACTGGCACGATTACATAGAAACATAGAAATTAGGTGCAGGAGCAGGCGATTCGGCCCTTCGAGCCTGCACCGCCATTCAATATGATCATGGCTGATCATCCAACTCAGTATCCTGTACCTGCCTTCTCTCCATACCCCCTGATCCCTTCAGCCACAAGGGCCACATCCAACTCCCTCTTAAATATGGCCAACGAACTGGCCTCAACTACCTTCTGTGGCAGAGAATTCCACAGATTCACCACTCTCTGTGTGAAAAACAAGTTTAATATAAATGAGTGCTGAGTCTACTGTCGACTGAGTATCACAGTAGCCAAAAGATTCTGGATTGGATATTGTGAAGTTCTGATACATTAGGGGTTAGTGCGTTCACAATCTTCTAGCCTGAAATGCAGCGGCATTATTAGGGAGGGAAATTAGCAACTGCTACACTATGAACGAAATGGGCAGAGGCACATACATGGGAACTCCACCACCTATGGCTTTTCTTCCAGATGGTGCATCATCCTTTGAAGATATATTTCAGGCCCTTCATTGTAACTGAGTGCAAATCCCCAGCAGCATTGTGGAAACGCCATCATCAGAAAGACTGTTGTGGTTCAAAGCGGGAGCTCAGATCCATATCCAAGATCCCAAAAATTAATTGAAAGAAGAATGGTTTGGGTTGTGTAGCCTGGCATAGATTGAGAACTGAAAAGCTCGGCAAACAATATATATCATAAAGCTCGGCAGGGCAGTAGCCTGGCAGTGGCTGAACTGCAGAGAGGAATCAGTGCACGATAACAAGATGATTTGCTTCAGTCCCATTTTTTAGCAGCAGTTTTTAACATGGCCTCAATTTTTCATGATCCTTCACTCTTCCCTGTGCCAAATTTCTGGATGTGAGCTGGGATCAACATCCATTGTAACCTTACTTATTCTCCCACACCATTTGCCACTTCCATCACATGGTTCCACTTTCCTTGCCAATGCTTCAAATGGGGCTTTCCCCCTCAACAAGGATTCCCTCAATTCCCTCAACAAGGATTTTCATGACTGAGTGGACAGAGTTGAGAGACTTTTTTTCTCCCCCATCTTATTCATCCCTTCCACAACATCTGAGAACATTTACAGAGTCCTCTGTACTCGCCTTCAATTCATCAGTCTCAACTTTCAGCAGATTATGCACCACACTATCCAGCACCTCTTGCCAATAATGGCAACATCTATTTCTTCACCCTGGTTCTTCTCTTACTCACCACCTACTGTATAGCCTTCACTTCCCCACAGCATCTTTCTCTATAACTGCAGGAGATTCAAGGCCCCTTCAGGAAATTCATCCCTGGTTGGGAGCATAAACACGCTGCAGTGATATGGAATGGTTTTCAGAAACAAAGCAAACGCTCGTAGCGGGTGGTAGAGAGCTGCTGCCTCACAGTTTACAGCAACCCGGGTTCCATCCTGACCTCTGGTGCATGTACTTTGCACATTCTCCTTTAACCACATAGGTTTCCTCTGGGTGCCCCAGTTACTTCCCACATTCCCGTCACACCGGTTGGTAGGTTAATTGGCAACTGTAAATAGCTCTTGCTGCAAGGGAGCGGGAGAACCCGAGTGTAAGTTGACGCGAATGACGGGGGAATAAGATGGGATCAGAGTGTAGTATTAATGCAACAGGGTATTTGATTGCCAGCATGAACTGCATGACTCATAGAGCCCTTTTCGGAACCATCTGGCTCTATGTTTCACAGCTGCTGCATACAGCGCAGTTAGCTCACGGACCACCAATGAACGTCTTTTGAAGCCTACTTCCTACCAGGGTCCAATAAGCGAGTTCGGTATCTCGTGCGCGCAATGAATCATGGGATTTTATCAAAGGTCATTCGGGATAAACAAAGAAGGTATTGGATTCATACAAGCGATCAACCACCGAAAGCAAGCCACGTTATCTCCGACTGCCTTAATGTTGTAGGACAAATAGCGAGCTTGCCCCAATATAACAGTGGGCAGGCCGACCTCCATGACACCTATTGACTTTCACCAGATCCAACCCTTATTGTTAATGCAACCATAATGCTTAGGGTCCATTCCAAACGGAATAGTTCACTATGGAGACAGGACTGCCTCCCTCAAGTCTCAGGCAGCGGAGATGTGAGGGCAAGAACACCATTCTCCTCTGACTTGAGTAGCCCTGTTAATTGTAACCAAGTCTGCACATTCAACATTGTTAGCACAGCCTGCAATGAAGTGGACCCGAGGACTCACTCACTCACCAGGTGGGTTCCCCACAATGCAAAGTCAGGCAGCTACTATCCCCAACGGAGAGGCTGCGAACACCACCCCCCGCAACCTCGTTCAAACGTGAACAGCTTCGGCGAGGGAGGGATGCAGCACCCTATCTATCTCCGCACGCAGGTCGCTAGGTCCAAAGTCAACGAGGCAAATGGGGCAGACCTGTGACTTGGGCAAAACAGCAGCTGCGCAGGACATTTTGATGCGCCAACTGAGGTGGATTCCCCACAACGCAAATCCTGCCTGTGTCAACATGCCGATGCTAAAATATACTCTTTATGTTGGGATAACTATTACGTTTAGTCTAAGTGGCTCCCATGAGAGGGGAAACACGGAAGAAAATAGTAAGTTTAGGTCGCAGTTAAGTCTCTGGGAGCTGAGCTCATTCTCCACCTCAGTGAGCTCCTACTGATTGCTTGCCTTCATGGTTAAATATTTACTCAACTGCAGCAGCCAACAGCCAGTAGGTATTAATCAGAAGTCCTGTGTGGTTAGGTCGACTAATTTTCTTCCACAGCTTGACTAGCCCTAAGCTAATCGTAGCAAATCAACTGATTAGTCTTTTGACTCGTGACTAAGTTTGGTACGACACAATTTTACTTACACATGTACCTGTGGAACTCATTCAGAAGTCAACAAACGTGCATACAGCCCATGGCTGAGGACTAGGGTACCCGGACGTCGCGCCGACGGATGAGAAGCCGAAGCAAAGACGTGGAAGCCAAATAACCGAATGAAAACGCGGCCGAAACGCCAACTAACCGAAAGGGCGGGACGCCCAAACGCCAACTAACCGATAGGCTGCGTCGCCTAAAAGCAAACTTACCGAATAGCCGCTCTGCCGAAACACCACCTACCCGAAAGGCGGCTTCGCCTACAAGCCAACGAACCGACTTCTGCTCAACAGAAAAGTCAAATAACGGACATGACGTTGCCGGGGGGCGGGACTTGTCAGCGATTGGTCCGTCCATCACATCACTGGCCGGTGGAGGTGGGAGGGTGGGGGTCATTTTCCCACACATGCCATAGGTGACTGGGCACTCTGAACCCAAGCGCCAAGTTATAAGTGGCCGAAGGAGCGCATCCCTCGGGACAGCCCCCACTCTCTCACGGCCATGGCCGCCCTCCGACTCCTCCCCCGTGCGGCCTCACTGACAAGTCCCGCCCCCCGGCACCGTCATGTCTGTTATTTGACTTTTCTGTTGAGCGGCATTCAGTCCGTTGGCCTGTAGGCGACGCCGCCTTTCGGGTAGGTGGCGTTTCGGCAAAGCGGCCATTCGGTAAGTTTGCTTTCAGGCGACGCCGCCTTTCGGTTAGTTGGCGTTCCGGCTTTGCTTTGGCTTCTTGTCTGTCGGCGCCACGTCCACACACGGTGGACTAGTGTAGTAAGACGTGAAAACCCCACAAATACTTTTCATATTATCCATCGATAGTTATAGAAATCATACATTTCATTTCATTATCCCATCCTCTCCAAAACAAAAGCAATAAAAAATGGCTGTTGTTCATCATCACGATCTCGCTCATTCAATGGAGCGGGCCAGCAAGCGACCAAGGAAAAGCCAATAAAACCACCAAAATCATCGTAGCTTTGTACGGATGAACCTAGTTAATCGTTTTGAAAGCAGTATTTTCTTACCTCGAAGAAGCAAAACTGGAAAATACGTATGAAACGCAGGTCAAAACAATTATCGTTCGTAATGTATACACGCAGTAGCTCAGCTGGCGAGAATGTTTATCCCGAATGACCCATGACCTGGGCAAACTCACGCATGCGCAGTTGTAATACCGAACTCGCTTATTACACCTTCCAGCTGAAGAAGGACTTCTTTACACTTCTTTCCATCTAGTGCAGCACTTTTACATTGTTAACTTCCGTAAACTAAGCAGAGCCTACATCGAGGACAGAAAAGCTGGAGTGCACAATTGTCCATTGTTGGCTGGCGATGAAGTGGTAACGCAAGAATGCAAACAGTGAAATTAACAAGTGGACTAGGGTAGATGAGGAATGGAGAGAGAGGGAAAGTATGGATTACTTGAAGTTAGAAAAATCAATATTCATGCCGCTGGGTTGTAAACTGCCCAAACAAAATTCCTCCACTTTGCATGTTGGAGGAGTTGGAGGAACAGCCTCTCATTGGTGAATATGATCAGCCAGTATGATCATGACACTCATTTAGGACCAATTATCATGTGATCATAATGCTTAGCATAACTCCAGCTCTGCTTAATGTGTCATTTATCATACTTGTGCATATATGCAGCTTGGCACAATGCCACCTGCCTCCTGAATCCCTGCCCTTCTACGAAGCTTGTGCTCATTTTTCCACTTTGTCCCTTCTCTTGTTATATGCTGGTACCCCTGAGAAGGTTTTCCACAATAAAAGCACAGTGTGGCTGCAAATTGCTATTGAGAGAAGAGATAAAGAAACAGCCACATGCAAAAGATATACATAGTGAAAGTTGAATAAGCAAATAGTCAGTTATAAATTAAGTTACAAGTTAGATAGAATCTCACGCACATTTGCACTGGTAGTTTATAAGACTGGCATACCATTGGGTAGGCATGCAGAGATGTACTCAGGTAGCACATACGTGCACATACAGATCTATAAAGATACCTGTGATATCTTCATGCAGAATGGAACATCTGCACATGCATATTCAATGGCGGTACATACTGTATGTTATTCAGACACAGGTTTGTGCCTAATTTCAGAAGAAACAAGGATGCACACCAGGAAGAAACCAGGACACGCACCGGAAACATTAAAACAATAACACACTGTGAACAAGCACAGGAAGAAATGATGTCCAAACTTGAAAACATCGCAGTTATACATAAATAATAAACTGTGGAATGGAGCAAAATACACAGAATAGACTAGGCGCTCTCACAGGCACATTGCAAAGAAAGGAAGTATTTTCATAGAGATCACCACAGTCTAAACTGCTTCGCAGCTGATTAAGTATTTTTGGTGTGTGGTCACTTTTGTCACATGGGAAATGTAACAGCTATTTTATCCGCAGCAAGATCGGTGAAACAGATTAGTCTTATTTATGAGATAAATAAGTGATTCGTTTGTTTTAGAGGCGTTGACTGAGAGATAAACATTGTAAATATTGCTCTAAGTGTCCATGCCAAAGCAGACTGCAAGGCTCTACTTACAGCCAAATGAGAGGCCAGAAGTCTACTTGGTTAACACAAGTGGAAGATCGCCTAAATGGGGCAGCATTCCCTTGGTATTGCAGAGGACCCGATTTCTAGCTTCAGTCAATGGAGAGGGATTAGAATTTCTAATCCTTTTGATTCATGAAAGAGATTGGGCCCAGCAAACTGTTTGTACAACAGGAACCGGAACAAACCAGGAACAAGATAGGAATACAAGATAGGCTATAAATCAGCCAAAATAAACACGGAGGCAGCAAACCCGAGGGGAAATAGCAGGTGAATTTGCCAAGAACCGTCTGGCTGCCTGAACTCACCACCCATGTTGCCCAAACCACCCAGACAGAGAGGTCTGGCTGAGCTGACCCTCCATAACTGATGGTCAGCCCACCGTGTGGGGTGCAACACAAGAAGCAACAATGACTCGGAAGCCTAATCATCAGGCTGTACCTGTTACAGGTTTTTCCTGGCACACTACTGGCAGAGGCATTTGAAGTCAGAGGCATTTCAGAGAATTTATATAATCTCAATTTTTTTTTAAATTAAAATTTAATTAAAATACTTTTGCACTGGGAATTAATTAAAAACCTTGAAAAGAAAAAAATGATTTAGCTGCATAGGGTCATACAGCATGCGAGCAGGCTCTTCGACCCATGCCAACATAGATTCCCCACCTACACCAGTCCCACCTGCACCAGTCCCACCTGCACCAGTCCCACCTGCACCAGTCCCACCTGCACCAGTCCCACCTGCACCAGTCCCACCTGCACCAGTCCCACCTGCACCAGTCCCACCTGCACCAGTCCCACCTGCACGTGTTTGGCCTATATCGCTCAAAACCTTTCTGATTCATGTACCTGTCAAAATGTCCTTTTGAATGTTGTTATAGTATCTGACTCAACTACCCCCTCTGGCAGCTTGTTCCATATACCCAACATCCTCTGTGTGAAACCCCCCCTTAGGTTCCTATTAAATCTTTCCACTCTCAACTTAAACCAATGTCCTCTGGTTTTTGATTCCCCAACTCTGGGTAAAAAAATCTGTGTATCTACCCTATTTATTCCCCTCATACCCCTCCATAAAATCATCCCTCATCTTCCTGCACTCCGAGCCTGCCCAGCCTCTCCCTTGAGGCCTAGCATCATAAATCTTCTCTGCACTCTTTCCAACTTAACAACATATTTCCAGTAGCAGGGTGGGCGGGGGGGTCGGGGGAAACGTTTTTTCAATCTCTTACCTTGCCGGAGATGCGATTGTTTTCTGGATCGCATCTCCGGTTGCTCTGTGGCCTAACGTCATGGAGCTGGTGGCCTTGTCCGGGACTGACATTGAGCCGCACCACGGGGTGTGGACTTACCATCGGAGCCTATTCCTTGTCTGGGATCGACGCTCCAACCGCGACCTGCGGACTTTAACATCAAGGGGCTCGCAGTCTCGGTTAAGAGACCGTCGGGAAGCTCCAATAGCCGCACAACATTCAACTAGCCCCGACCTGCGGGGGAGCTGAGACTCCCCCCCCTGCCCGCGATTCAGGAGCTTTATCGCTTCAACGAGGAGGCCCACCACCGGCTACGGGAGTGAGATCGTCCCGTCAACGGAAGGTTTGAGGCCCCTGACTGCTAGAGGACAAAGAAGGGAGAGATTTAACTTTTGTTTCGCCTTCCATCACAATGAGGAATGTGGAGGAGTCACTGTGGTGGATGTTTATGTTAAAATGTATTTTGTGTGTTCTGTTGCTTTTTATTGGTATGACTGTGTGGCAAATCAAATGCCTCGTATGTTGCAAAACATACTTGGCTAATAGAGTATGATTATGATTATGATTAGGGTCATAGCTCTTTCTATGTCACTCTCACAGAATTCCCATTCATCAACTTCTTTCTTGTAACCCATTCTCCCTCACACTACTGACACCCCTATCCCGATTCTCCTGCCACCCAGCTACACCAGGGTAATTCAAAGCGGCCCTAATTAACTTACCAACCAGCTCATCTTTGGGTTGTGGGAATAAACCAGAACATTCTGGCAAACAAACAAACCGGAAACCTAGAATCAAGTCATAAGGTCATAGAAGCACAATTAGGCCATTCGGCCCATCAAGTCTACTCCACCATGCTATCATGGCTGATCTATCTCTCTCTCCTAACCCCATTCTTCTGCCTTCTCCCCATATTCCCTGACACCCGTACTAATCAAGAACCTATCTATTTCTGCCTTAAAAATATCCATTGTCTTGGCCTCCATAGCCTTCTGTGGTAAAAAATTCCAAAGATTCACCACGTTCTAAAGAAATTCTTCCTCAACTCCTTCTTAAAAGAACATCCTTTAATTCTGAAGTCAGCCTCTCTGCATAGAAGTAAGGAACTGCAGATGCTGGCTTACAAAAAAAAAGGGGACAAGGTGCTGGAGTAACTCAGCGGGTCAGTCTGCATCCTTGGAGAACATGGATAGGTGACATTTTGTGTCGGGGCCCTTCTTCAGACTGATTGCAAGGGGGTGGGGCGAAGAAAGCTAGAAGAGTGGAGGGGTAGGACAAAGCATGGCAGGTCATATGTGAACACAGGCAAGGGGGGGGGGGGGGGGGGGTTGATTGGCAGATGGCTGGACAAAGCCCCGAGATGAACAAACACAAGGTGTGAGACCAAAGGATTAGTGTTGTGAATTGTGAAGTTGGAGGATTGATGAGGTGCACATTGATTGGGAATGTAAGTGGAGTGGACGGGAGAGATAGGTGTACAGCCTAAGGAGGGGAGGGAGGAAGGTTATGGGGAAGAAGGGGTGTTCAAAGTAGTAAAAGTGGTGACATGAAGATAACAATCAAGGGGTACGGAATCAAGGAATATGGCGAGAAAACAGGAACGGGGCACTGATTTTCTTCTATGATCATATTGAATGGCGGTGCTGGCTCGAAGGGCCGAATGGCCTACTCCTGCACCTATTTTCTGCTTCTATGTTTCTATGTAAGAAACTGCAGAACAGTCAATTCCAAAGGAGATGAACCAAAATGCAAACTGCTGCAGAAACTCCGTGAGTCAGGTAGCATCAGTGGAGATAAATAAACTGCAGCACTTCAGGTCTGGAGCCTTCTTCAGTCTTGACGAGTGGAGGGCCTGTCCCACTTGGGCGTCATTTGCACGTCATTTACGCGACATCCTAAAAATTGGTCGGCGCGTCGTGTCGCGCGCGTGGCGTGCATGATGCGTGGTGGCGCATGCAGTGACGAGCGGTAGTCAAGTGGGACAGGCCCTTAAAAGAGATGTAGCTGATAGAAAGAGGCGAGGGGGGAGGAGTGGGGCAAAAGCAGACCAGTGATAAGTGGATCCAGATAAGGAAGAATTGATTGGCAGATGAATCAGGTGGACAAGTGAATGGTGGAAATGTCTACACTTAAAGTCATGTCAGTGCATTCACCCATGGCTACAAGTACAATATAAATGTACCAATTAGGAGCAAAATAAGGCCACTCAGCTCCCCAACCATGCTCTGCTATTTAACTACATCATAGCTGATCTGACACAACTCAATTCTGAATTCCCATTTGCCCTCAATAACCCTTCACAACATTGTTTTACTTCATTTTATCTATCTCTGCTTTACAATTATTGCCACAAAAGAAAAAAAAGTTGAAAAGGCAAAATATAAAACTCTTTAACAGGTACATGCAAAACCTTTACTCAAAGGAAATAACTCACCCTGTGAAAATAGATTTGATGTACATATCTGCACACTTCTGTGTTTGGTGCCTGCACTATCTACCTGATACTCTTTTTTATATATCGAAGTAAGTTTGTAAGAGGCTGTTAATCAGTCTATTAACTCTGGCTTATTGTGCAATCTCAGCCCAATCCACCCCCTTATTTCCCTATCACCCATTTTCTATTCTCTCTACTCCTGGTAAACAGCAGACATATCAAAGCTTATAAGTAACACCCAAGCACATTTATAATTGATCCATTGCAAGAGAGGGAAGGGATAGTTTCTAATAACATTCCCCCGGGCAACAAGGAAAGGAAAGTGTAAGAGAAGGAGTTTGTGATTTCTCAAACTTTAAGTCATTGCCCCCATCAGGTCTCTCACTCCAATCGAGTTACACTCCGACACCAGGCACTTGGCATCTTCCATATGAGCCCCTCCCCCCCACACACACACCCACACAAACCCATCTGGGCTCTGCCCACCACCAATATTGTTGCACCAATTGCAATAATCTCATTCCATATGCTTTTCCAGGTTAAACATTTCATTAGCACTCCCTCGACGCAAATGTCAAATGTAGGTGTCACATTTATGACTGAATCATTTTCAATGATTCAACACCTCTGTTGCGATTGGAATATCAACTCCACAATTATTATAACAATCCATAAAAATTGGCGCTGCTTTCGGCGTAATGTCCCACATATAAATGAAACAGGCGTATGTAAATGCACAGCAATACAGGCTGCGCTTCCATTCATACCAAACTCCCACATGTTGAATGCAGCCACATTCTGTTGTTCAGACATACTCGTTACAGGCAATTTCTACAATTATTATCAAGAGCCTTGCACATATCGTTTGAGTACGACTTTAGTACGTTGAGGGCCGCAAGAATTGTAAATTACTTGTGTCTGTATGTGAGTCAATGTGCACCGTTGAGGATTAATACGCCAGTGTGTGAAGGTGCGCCAGCGGTGAGATGTTGGGTGAGAGGCTGCAAGTGTGATGGTGCGATTGTGTTAACAACTTGAATGCACATGTCTGCATATGTCACTGGATACCTTTACGACTATTTGTTTATGCACGTCTTTTTTAAGTTCGTGTGTGGTCCTGCGTCTGTTTCTAAATGTTTCTAAATGCATCTGTCTTTTTGTGCCTGTATTCTTCCCATACGCCTGTTATCTTTCTTTAATCATCTATTTGTGCTTCTGTCCTCTCTTTTGCTCTCATGATTTCTGTTTTGTTTCCGAGGGTCTGTTTTGTTTCCGAGGGTTGTTGCAGCGACGTGTATGTGTGTTTTATACTGTCTGTATGCGTGTGTATATGTACACAAGTAATTGCTGTGTTTGGGCGCAAGTGAGAATACGCGCGTGTGTGTTGATAAATATATATGTGTATAGCTGCAGTGTGCGTGTACATGGCTGTGTGCTTGGCTTTGAGTGTGTGTATATTTTGTGTGCATGTTTGCGGATTGTGGAGAGGAGGAAAAAGGACATGAACAAAGGAGCAGGATGAAGGGGGTGGTGTTTGTAGAGGTGGAGACGGGGCGATGGGTGGATGGGGCAGGAGAGCGGGCTGGCGAACCGGCCACGTACCACATTACTGAGAAAATCGGCTTCGTTCAAGTCTTCCAGATCCACAAGGTTTGAAGCGGCGAAGAGTTTCTCCGCCCCGAAGTTATCCAGGATATCCATAGTGTCCGGCTCGCAGGGCTCGGCCGCCGGGGAGTCCGTGGTGCTTGGGGTCTGGCAGCTGTGTGGGGCTTGGGGGGCGCAGATCCGTCCCCCCCGTCCCTGACCCCTGTGCCACCGCCGACCGGGGGCTCGAACACGCTGCCCCGCTCCAGCCAGGGGCTCGTCTCCAGTGCCTGCAGATCCTCCGGGCTGCGAGCTGTCTGATGTCTGGGTTTGATGAGACAGTGCCCAAGCTCTCGGCTCGATCTCCAAGTTCTTGTCAATTGGATCTCTCTCTCTCTCTCTCTCTCTCTCTCTCTCTCACCCTCCCTCCCTCCCTCTCCCCCCTCTCTCCCTCCCTCCCACTCTCTCCCTCTCTCCTGGTGTGAACTGCCCAGCTCACACCCCCTCTCACAACACCCCCCTCCTCGCACCTCAAGTCACGCCCTCTCACTACAATTAACCGTTTGAGAACTCCGGGCAGCCTTCATTAATATATATATATTTTTTAAACGTTCATTTTCAAGAGTTGCCAACGCCTGATAGTGGTTTCGAACTCATTGCAGATGACGAGTGGAAACTTAAAGGGCAGGAAGATGAGCATTGAACCCTATCAATACCCCGACCCCGGTTCCCCAGGCCAATCCAATGTAAATTGCACCCAAGCCGCAGGTTGCTATGCTGTGCCTCACCATTTTCGCCAAGAGCGACCAACTTAACACCCACCGCCTCCCCCTGTACAGGTAAACATACTTCACGTGTGCTGTGTGTTACTAACTGATCAATAATCAGAACAAGACAATACAGTCCGAAGTTTGAAAGTTGTGAACACTGTCCAGTCCATCACGGGTGCTGACCTCTCCACCATCGAAGGGATTCACCGGAGTCGCTGCCCCCTGGCCACACACTCATTTCACCCCTGCCATCGGGAAGAAGGTACATGAGACTGAAAACTGTAACGTCCAGGTTCAAGAGCAGCTTTAATAATCATTAGACTATTAAACACTACAACCTCAAATAAGCTGTGAACTACATCGACTATTAATGTTATTATTGCACTATTATTGGTTGTTTTTATGTGTACATATGTATGACCTGTATGTTTTTTATGTGTACATATGTATGATCTATATGTTTTTTATGTGTACATATGTATGATCTGTTTATATGTGTATATGTGAGTATATGTATATACACACACTGAACTTTTTTTTTCCGTTTATTATATTGTTTACAGTGTACTATGTGTACCAGTGTACTGTCGCAAGTAAGAATTTCATTGTTCTATCTGGGACATATATGACAATAAAGCACTCTTGACTCTTGACTCGCTTGTCCTAGCTAATGCACATAAATGCAGCCACTGGAATATGCATTGGAACCCTCTAGTCACCAGCCTCCCTAATGCCATAACGTTTTTTTACTAGTTAGAAGCAGGACTTGGCACATTTGGAAGCACAATTAGCCTCATATGACCCATCAAACTGATGGAATCTACAACCACTGGAGACTGCACCATGGTGTAAAGTGGAGGCCAAACAAGGATTGTCGAATAACAATAGTTACAGCATGGAAGGAGGTAATTTGGTCTGTCAAATCTACCATAAGCGAAATCGAACCCACTTCCCCATCCTAACTCCATACCCCTGCAAATTATTTATTTTCATTCACTTATCCTGATCCTATTTAAACATTAAAACTAAATCTGTCTCCAATAATACCTTTGGAAGTACATTCCATACACTAACAACTTGCCATGTTAAAGAAATATCCTTGGCTAACTTTGGGTTATTTTTCTAACCTTCTTGAATCCATGTCTACCATTCTAATTGGAATAGTTTCTCAGCGATCGCCATCATGAACCGTTTCTCTTCACCTATTCTATCGATGTCCTTAATTGTTTTAAATGCCTCTGCGCCAAGCCCAGCTTTTTCAGTGTCCAAATAAGTAAGAAAAGACACAGTGTTGGAGCAACCAGCACTTTGTGTCTTCTATTGTAAATCAGCATCTGCAGTTCCGTTTCTACTGCCCAAATAAGGTAAATCTTTCATTCTTGAAATCACTTTGGTGACTCTCCTCTCAGCCCTCGCCAAAGCCTTAACATCTTCCCGAGCGTGAGGCACCCAGAATTGGACATGGGATGCCAGATAATAGACAAACCATAATTTTAGTCCCACTTGCTGACACACAAAGCAAATTCTCAATGCCTTCACAAAGGAAACATCCACTGCAGCCATCCTGTGACTTCTCCCCCCTCTCCCTTGGTGCCTCTTCCCATCCCATTGAATTATGGTGGAGTTGGATGCCATTGCTATCCCCAAGTACAGGACCTCCTAATGGGCAGTCCCCACAGGGAAGCTCTCTTATGCCCTCTGGTGGCTGGTGAAGCGATGCCAATCATGCGTCCTCAGGGGGACACTGACTTGACCGACGTAGGAAGAGGACAACAGAATAACGCGAGCTTTGAAACTTCATGGAATTTTATTGCTCACAATCTTCAAAATTGCTTTCCATTTGCCAACAACATAAAAATATAGAAAGTAATTTTGACTTTTATTAATAGTAGTGATTCACACATATCAACAAACGTTTTTCTCTCAGTAAGTAGGAGCAACCCTACCTCCTCAGCCTTCAGAAGGCAACAGGAGGGTGAGAGGGAGAAACTGGCACTGGTGAGTGTGTGTGTATGGCAATAAGGGTAACACTGGCCTGTTCACTGGAAAGATAGCTAATCACCTCCACAGGCAATCCACCGTGTCCATCTATGTTGGTTGCTGACCTGGGCCCACGCAGGCTGATCCACTTCATACACTTACTTTAGTTTAGTTTAGTTTAGAGATACAGAGCGGAAACAGGCCCTTCGGCCCACCGAGTCCGTGCCGACCAGCGATCCCCGCACACCAACACTATCCAACACACACTAACCAATTTGCCTTTATACTAAGCCAATCGGCCTACAAAACTGTACATCTTACTCCCTCACACTATTGCCCCTTTTTATATCCCTTCCAGATGGGACAACAGAGAAAGGGAGCGTGTCAGTGTAAGGGGGAGGGTCAGCACACGAGAAATAGTCAATAATATGTGAGGGAGAGAGAGGGTGAGTGTGTGAAGGGGAGAGGGAGTGTCAGTGTGTGAGCGAGAAAGTGTACAAGGGAGACAATGTGCTGGGGATAGCGCGAGCCAAATATGTAGAGAGAGAGAGTCAGTGTGCAAAGAAGTGTGGGAGAGAGAGTGAATGTGTGAGGGAGGGAAAGTTGGTGCCATCGTGTGAGGGAAAGAGACTATGCATCAATGTGTGGTGGGCCAGAGCAAGTCAATATGTGTGTGTGTGGGGGGGGGGGGGGGAGGTCAGTGCATGAGGAGATAGTGTGCAAGGGTGAGAAAGTATCAGTGAGTAGTTGATGTGTAAAGAAGCTAGTCTGTGTATGAGTGAGAGTGTGTATGTGAGGGAGAGAGAGAGAATCAGAGTAGGGGACAAAGAGTCAGAATGGGAAATAGAAGGAGAGTCACTGTGCAAGGCAGAGAGTCTCAGTGAGTGAGAGAGGGAGAGTGATAGTGTGTGAGAGGCAGTAGGTGAGTTAAAGTCAATACGCAAAGTAGTGGGACAGTAAGTGTACAAGAGAGAGAGAGAGAGAGAGAGTCACATTAGTATGTGAGCAAGTGTACGGGGCAGTATTCTACACTAAAAGTTCAGGCCAAAAAAATCACGGTATAGGCCTAATGATGCATAATCCACAATTTCCGCAAAATAACAATTTAGATCCCTTGGTCATTCGCAAAGATTTTACAGCTGCTTTTCTGTGTAAAAATAGACGTGCATATTTTGAAACCGAAATGGTGTTTAAGCCCAAAATTGCCTGTGTTTATTTATTTCTGCTTCTATTTTTGCACAGGACTGCAAAATACAGTAATTCAGACAACCCAGCTAATCTTGGCAGCTTTAATTAATCTGAGGATGAATAGAACTGTGATTTCACACAAAACTAAAATATTATGGATGTTGGAATTCCGAATAAAAATAGAATGTGCTGGAAACATTCACTAGGCTGGGCAGTGTCTGTTGAGAAAGGAATTGTTTCAAGGATAGCCTTCTGGTGGGGAAAAAAACGCATTTGAATGATGATTTTTAATAAAACACATATCAGATAATATCTTGGTGAAGAAAAGAAACCATGTGTATTCTGAGTCATCACGGTTTGTCTCACAAATACACCAGCTTCCCCACGGTTTTGACAATGTTTCTGGATTTGCATATTAATTGATCATTTAACTTGCTACAAAAACTGTTTCTGTAATGAATAACATTTGCCCCGTCATCATGTGATTTTTTTTAATAGGTGCCATTTTGGGTCCAAATTCAATCGTGTGTGGAATTTTCATACTGTTGAGCCACAATTTAGTAAGAGGGTGGTGAATCTGTGGAATTCTTTGCCACAGAAGGCTGTGGAGGCCAAGTCAATGGATATTTTTAAGGCAGAGATAGATATATTCTTGATTAGTGCGGGTGTCAGGGGTTATGGGGAGAAGGCAGGAGAATGGGGTTAGGAGGGAGAGATAGATCAGCCATGATTGAATGGCGGGGTAGACTTGATGGGCCGAATGGGCTAATTCTGTTCCTCTCACTTATGACCTTATGTAATTTAGTTTTCCTGTTCTGCCCTTTTCTCTCTCCACACATTATCCACTCGTTCTTTCACTCAGTCAGTACGGGGCTTGCCATCGTACTCACCTACTTTCCTTGCTCATTTTAATTATTATTTCCCACTCTTTTATTTGCATTGGTTAAGAGGGTGCACTGTTTGACCAGATGCGCGTGGCGGTCCTGCTTGCAGCGTTGCCCTCACACCACAATTAGCTCACACACTCATCAGCCTTATGGGCAAGGATTTGAAAAACTACACATGAATAAACAAATCTAAGAAACCAGAGCAAGCTGCTACATCCAAGGCTTATTGGCAGTGGGTGTAGTGTAGACAGGAGCATAAGATTACAAAATGACAAAGAAAGATTAAGTGAAAAAACCAAACCATGGCAGATTTAATGATTAGGTCACTATTTTGGAACAAGGAAAAGATAGGCAAGTGTATTTCTAAAATGGTGAAATGCTTACACTATGGAGTCAAAGAGCTCAATTGGTACATACTTAAAGACTGAAATGAACCAGAAATGCATACATAAATATTAAAGAATGTCAGCTTATATTTATATAAGCACTATAATCTGAAAGGAAAATCAGCTTTATACAAATCCCTGGTTAGACTGGATGTCTGTGTACTGTCTGGCCATTACATCTTAGAAAAGATACAATTGACCTTGGATGGAGAGCACTGCTGATTCCTCAGAATTTTGCCAGTTATTCGATTAATGAGAGAACCTGCATGAACTAGGCTAGATTTCCCTTCTAAATAAACACCCAAAGCACAATTGATTGAGATTTGGGGATTTTGTAGGGAATAGATGAGTTAGATGGGGAGGAAGCTTTTTTTCTCATGTTGGCGCAGTCTTGTCACGATGTTAAAATCAGAGTTGAGCCATTAAGGTAAGAGGTTAGTGACCTCTTATCCTACAAACTAAACGGGTAGAACTATCGAAAACAAAAGCACTATATACTTCTTTGATTAATTATTTCATATCAGAACCCAATAGATTTGAGGCAGACAAGGTAGACAGAGGAGACACAATGAGGTCAGCAGTATGAACAGACGACGTTTCGGTTCAGGAGACTTATTCAGACTGCTAACTTAGAGAGGGGAAAGCAGGAAAAGAGAGATGAGCATTGGGCAAATCCTGATAAGTGATAGGTGGTTACACAGGAGGGGATTTTGATTGGTGCTGCCTGTGTGGAGTTTGCACAATCTCCTTGTGACCACGTGGAATTTTCTGGGTTCTCCGGTTTCCTTCCACATCCCAAAGATGTGCAGGATTGTAGGTTACTTGGCATCTGTAAATTGCCTCCAATATGTAGGGAGTAGAAGAGAAAGTGGGATAACATAGAACCAGTGTGCACAGGTGATTCATGTCTCCATGCACCTGATGCACTGAAGGCTCTGTTTTCATGCTGAATCTGTAAACAAAGGGGGGGAGAGAGGGGGAGAGGGGGGGAGAGAGGAGGGGGGGAGGGGGGGGAGAGAGGAGGGGGGAGGGGGGGAGAGAGGAGGGGGGAGGGGGGAAGTTGGGGAGGGGGGAGGGGGAGAGAGAGGTGGGGAGAGAAGGGGGGGAGTGGGGAGGAAGATGAGGGGGGAGAGGAGGGGGGAGGAGGGGGGAGAGAGGAGAGGGAGGGAGAGATGAGGGGTGGTGAGAGGAGGGGGGGAGAAGCCTGGGGGGGAAAGATGCCCAGGGGGAGAGAGGCCTGCGAGCGGCCGGCCGGTGACCAAAGGACTGCGATTTTGGCGGCTTCAGTGCAGGCCCGACTTCATCCCCAGCAGCGTATTTTGAATAAAGTGGGGGGGGGGGGGGGAAGTGGTGGGGGGGGAGAGGAGGGGGGGAGAGGTGAAGGGGGAGGAGGAACAGGGGGGTGAGAGATGGGGAGTGAGAGGAGGGGGGTGAGAGGAGGGGGGGTGAGAGTTGGGGGGGAGAGGCCCAGGGGGGGAGAAAGCCGTGGGAGAAGTGGGGGAGAGGAGGGGGCGAGGGGAGGGGGGGAGAGGAGGGGGGGAGTTGAAGGGGGAGAGGAGGGGGGAGGAGGGGGGGGAGGAGGGGGGAGAGGAGGGGGAGAGGAGGGGGAGGAGGGAGAGATGAGGGGTGACGTCACTCGCAGAGCGTGGAAGAATGGCACGCAGGCGGGTGATGATGTCATCAGCGAAAGACGGTCGTTTTTACATTTTTGTCAGATTTTTGAACATTTTCAGTAATAACTTGAGAAATAAAGCAAGACATTTTCAGATAAGGTGATTTTGGAATCCACGGGAATAATGTCTACCGGAATATGTATAAATTTTACCGTAACCGCATCGTTACGTTTTTCGCAAAGATGTGATTACACACACACACACACACACACACACACACACACACACACACACACACACACACACACACGCACGCACGCACGCACGCACGCACACGCACACACACACACACAAATAAATACACATCCAAGATAAGAGTTTTATAAGCATAGAGATACGTATTGCTAAAAGTCTGATCTTGACCACTAACTGTTGTTCTGTATATTGATTTTAGAAAAAACGCTGCCACTTATGGCTGTGAATTTTGGCCATTTTACTCTGTCCCCCTCCGCTGCGCAGGATAAGGGGATTTTTCCCATCAATGAAAAATGAGTTATTAGTGTTTAAAAAATGTAGATATTCTCTCTCCTGAACGCCACGCCTGTTCCGGAGGGACTCTAAAACCCAGAAGTGTTGAGTGCCTCAGTCAGTCTCTGAAAGATGGGGGAGTGAAAGGGTCACGTCTCTCAGTCTGAGCTGTGAATAACACTGAACACATGTCTACTAAACTGTGAGTGGTTTTACTGACCTGTCAGTGCCCTTAATGTGGTTTGAAAATATAGTTTGGAAATGCTAAAGCTGTGTTGACTTTGGTTTGGAAATGCTAAAGCTGTGTTGCCTTTCATTTGGAAATGCTAAAGCTGTGTTGCCTTTGGTTTGGAAATGCTAAAGCTGTGTTGCCTTTGGTTTGGAAATGCTAAAGCTGCATTGCCTTTGGTTTGGAAATGCTAAAGCTGTGTTGACTTTGGTTTGGAAATGCTAAAGCTGTGTTGCCTAATTAAAGTTGCCTTGCCCAATTAAAGTTGCCTTGCCTAATTAAAGTTGCGTTGCCTTGCCTAATTAAATTTGCCTTGCCTGATTAAAGTTGCCTTGCCTAATTAAAGTTGCCTTGCCTTCTATATAATTAAAAGTCTAATCTTGACTTATCTAATCTAATTTATATTGATTTTAGAAAAAACGCTACCACGTATGTTGTGATTTTTGGCCATCTTACTCAGAGTCCCCCTCCGCTCATCAGGTGGATAAATAACTTAAAAGAGATATTAGTGTTTAAAAAATTGTGAGAATCTCTCTCCTGTCAATCACGCCATGAATGCCACACCCCTTCTGGTGGGATGGGGTAGGGACAATAAAACCCAGAAGTGTGGGCGTGATTCAGTCTCTGCAAGACAGAAGAGGGAGAGGTCACAACTTCCTGTCTTTAGTGGCCTTACACCCTGCTTGAAATGGTAAGAAACTGAACTTGAATTTGGTGGCCCTACACCCTGCTTGAAGTGGTAAGAAACTGAACTTGAATTTGGTGGCCTAGCACCCTGCTTGAAATGGAATGGAGTCAACTGCCAGCCCACCAGCCGTGAGTGAGTGAGCTGCCAGCACAACAGGCTTGAGTGACTGAGCCGCCAGCCCAAGAATCCATTCGGCACACAATGTCCATACTAGCCCTCTGTAGACCAGTCCCTTCAGCCCACAACACCCATACTAGCGCTCCAGAAAGCCCCCCCCGTGTGATGCTGGTTATGGATTACAGATGTGGTTTACACATGTTTTGTGCTGCAGCAAGTAAGAATTTTATTGTCACCTTTCAGGACATATGACAAAAATCACACTTGAATCCTGACTCTTAAATGGGATGCTGTGTTTTTAAACAAGCGTACATATAACACAATTATGTCAAAGTGGAGTTGACTGGGTGATTACATGCAAAATTGTAGTGGTCTTCACTGGTTTTTCTACTGGTTTAACTTCGTATGTAACACACCATTTCAAACCAGTAGACTCTACAGGTTTCTACTGTTTTCTACAGGTTTGACTCCCTACTTGAAACCATGACACTGTACTGGTTTCTAATGGTTTCTACTGGTTTGACTTTGGAATTTTATACCCTCTTAAAACCAATAGAATCTACTGGTTTCTATTGGCTTCTTCTGGTCTTCGTTCCAGTTGGATCTACTGGTTTCTAATGGAATCATATATTGAACCACTGGAAATTCCCATAGAAACCACTAGGATCCTGAAACCAGTATAAACCAGTAGAAGGTCTCTACTGGTTTCTACTGGTTTCTATGGGAATTTCGACCTGGGTAATCAAATCTGGAAACTACACCCATTGTTAAATGAGAAAGATTTTTTTTTAAGGAGCTATCCTCCTCTCGTTCGATTAACTAGCAAAATCGTCCTGTATTTATTCTGAAAAATTGCTGGTTTCATTTTCTCAATAAATTAGTCTCCTAAGTAAATTGACATTGTTTGCAAATGAATAAATAGTTGATATTAAACCCTTATGTACACCAACTCCAACTCATTGGCTGATGGAGATATCAATATAGACTCTATTTAAACTGTCAGGGGAAAGGTGACAGGGGATGAACATTAAGAGAAGGCCTGTGATATTCCGGTGGACAAGCGTGATTATATTATAAAAGATACTTCAAGGCAAAAGACGGTTTCAATATAAAGTAAATTTGGATCTGGAGAAAGTAAAATTTGCTTGACCCAAATAACAGAATGCAAGAGAAGCGTAGAACATCTCCAAAATTATACATGTGCACCTGGAAATGTGGCAGAGCAAAGGTGAGCAGACATCAACCCATGGGCAGAAGATGGGCAGGGAGACGGCAGTTCTAACTCCACTGCCACCAGTGTCTGAGAAAGTAATCTTGCAAAGAGGGTCTGGAGAAGCATGCAAGGGTCCTTATCAAAGTTCCTCCCGATCTGCACCATACCAGAGGAATCTCTGAATTACGGACTATTCTCAGGGACACATTCGAAGATGGACATCAACTACTGCTGGAAGACTCTTGTTAGCCTGCAATAAACCTGATGGTCTCCCAGCCCAATGAGCTGTCAGTTAGGGAATGTTGCCGGCTAGCCCCTTCCAGACTGCTTGCCCACATGCTGAAACATGCACAATACTTTGGTGCAGCCATGAGACTATGTGGGGGATGACCACAATCTAGGGCCCTTACGCTGCTGAACATGGAGGAGCAGAGTCCAGTAGGGACACCCCTCAAACAAGAAAAAATGATATTACACCAAGGGACTACATGAGTGGCAAGGGTGTTTTTGTTTAAAGATAGATGTGAACACCACAGAAGATGATTTAATACATTGACACTGAGAATGTATGAGTTCCTTTAGCAGAGTTGGTTTTTTTTTGTATATTTTTTTATTCTGAATAACGTTTATTTTTGGGAGAAAAAGGAGTAGAGTTAGCGGTTAAAATCTAAAGTTATTACACGCTGCACAAAGGTTGGAAGGATGTGAAATGCCTGAAAGAGATGCGTTTCTTTTGACCTCGCAATGAGCTTCAATGGAAAGTACAGAAGGCCAGGAACCAAACAGGAGGAAGACAGGGAATTAATCTGGCAAGTGATCAGTGCTCCGGAGGCATGCTTGCAGCTTGAATGGAAGTGCTCTACAAAGTGTCCACCAATCTGTGTTGTGCTGTGCCTGCGTGGGGATGATCATTTTGTTGGTTACAAGAATGGTATATTGAAATAATTAAAGTAGTTTGCCATTTCAATGAATGGATGTATTGTGTGTGGATGTTGGATTGGAAGGAGATGAAAGCACTTGCACCTCCTGCATTTACTGATTGTTAAGCATTAAAAGTAGCATTAAATGTGCATGTTTGGCTGATAGCAGCAAATAAATGTATTCTCTTATTACTTACATTAATGATCAGGAATAGGATATTTCCAGACAATTAAGATTTAAAAAAAAAAAAATTGTTTAAAACAGGGACAAAACCATTAACTGAACTAAGGTCAGAAGAGAGAAAGGCGAAACAAAAGGCTGAGACAAAATCAAGGAGAGGGGTGCCAGAGGCAAAAAGATAGGAATGGAGATAAAATAAGACAGAGACAGTGATTGTGAGTAGGATAAAGGCGATGGCAAAGCAGGAAAGAGAGAAAATGAGAGGGCAAGAAATGAAAGTGTGATTTAGACAAAAAGAGCATGCGGATGCTGAGCCTAAAAGAGAGCTGGAAACAAAGTACGAGGTGGACAGAGAGACAGACCTAGGATGAAGGAAACTGAGTGAGAAACAGATTGGAATTAAACTAGCCAGAAAAACTGCAATGTTGAAATATCAAACAACTGACTGAAAGAAATTACTATGAGCATCCTGCATGCACTTCATGTATTTATACATGAAATTCCTCTTCAAGAAATCAACAGCTTTTATTGATGATAATATCAATCAAATTAGATAAATAAAATAGCAGGCATGGAAGAAGGAACTTGAACCTTAGAAAGTTAAATCTCGAAGTGCTAAAAAAACGATGCGTAATTTTGCAATGTTATTTTGTGAAAATAATTATTTAAGGGTGGCACAGCTGGTAGAGCTGTTACCTCACAGAGCCTGAGACCTGTGTTTGATCCTGACTTCAGGTGCCATCTGTGTGGAGTTTAGACATTCTCCATGTGACCGCTTGGGATTCCTCAGGGTGCTCCGGTTTCATCCCATATACCAAAGATACACGGCTTTGTAGATTAATTGGCCTCTGTAAAATTGGCCCAGTGTATCGGAGGGTGGATGAGAAAGTGGGATAACAGAACTGGTGTGAACGAGTGATCGAGGGTGGGTGTGGGCTTGCTGGGCCGGAAGGCCTGTTTCCATGCTTTAACTCTAAACTTATCAATTAAACATTCACAAATATAATTAGCATGTATGGAATGTCTTGCTCATATCCCAGACATAAAGTTTGCATTTGACTCATGCTCATGTACATCACAATGATCATTTTCAAGTATTTATTGCATTAATATCTTCAATCTCCATATACACAGCACAAGATGTCATGGTTGAACCCGGTCACTGGAGATGTAAGGCAGCAGCTCTAATAACTGCTTCAATGAGTTGCTCGTTCATAATACAAGTAGTTGTGTTGAAAACACTGGAGCACAGACTATGATATTTCAGTGGTGCAATTTTATTCAAACAAAAAGTCAGCAGGGAAATTCTTCACAGTTCTCAGTCTTGGCCTGGGAGCACACCACCACAAAACGTTCCTTGAAAAGAAGATGTATTAAATATCCAATTTTATTGAGGGATCCTTGCCCGTTTTGTTGAAAATTTCTCTTTCCTGTCAGAGGGAAACCAACTAAAAAAGATGCAGGGAAGAATTCTTTTGAATTCATGGTTGACAGAAGGGAAAACTAAGAGGTGTCGTATGAGGAAGAGAAGTGACCGGCTGTTGGTATAAAGAGAAAGAGAAACAGGAAACATGAAAAAAGACAGTAAGTCCATTCCAGAGCAAACAAATTACTTACTGAGTCTTTACACCAAAATGCCATTATTTTAAGCATCACTATAAACCCAACATCAAAAGATCGAACCACATCAGAGAATTGGTATCTCGGCGGGTACAACATCTGCCGGAGAGGAAACTTGTCCAGGCCGCCAGCATTTACAGACAGTCTATACCCAGTGTTATAGGAGCAGGCCCAGACTTCTCAGCATGAGCCAAATGCCCTTTTAATTGGCCACTAGCATTTAAAAACACAAATCTTGGTGTAAGTGGAGTGCATGCAGTAACTGATCTGCAAGGGCAGAGAGTGGCAGGGTATTTACAGTAAAGAGCTAGCCGTTTGTTACAGCAGAGCCATGATGTGGGAAATCTTCTTCTACACAATGTCCGTTTGCATTTCTCGGAAATAAGCACACAAAACAATTGACAGAAGAGGCTCAGCAATGCACATCAACGCTTTTCAGCCAGCAGTCCGGGCATCAGACTCCAACGGCCAATGCTCACTTCAGCAAGTTACCAGGCCTGGAAACTGCAAGTACAGCAAAACCCTTGACATGAGTGGGAAGAATCGACTGGAAGGAAAAACTAAATAGCGTGTTCCATTTAATTTGATTTAATTAGTTTCAAATGTGTGTGCCGGCTGTAGTGTTTGAACATTTGAAGCATTTATTTTACTTTTTAAAAGAATAAAGGGTACAACATTTAGTGCAAGGTAAAGGATGATAAAGCTTGATTAAAGATAGTTAGTTCAAAGGTCTCCACTGAGGTAGATGGGAGATCAGGACCACACTCCAGCTGGTGAGAGGACAGTTCAGTTGCCTGAAAACAGCTGGGAAGAAACTGTCCCTGACTCTGGAGGTATGCGTTTTGAACTTCTGTCCCTCCTGCTTGATGGGAGAGGGGAGAAGAGGAAGTGACTGCAGTGAGACCGGTCCTTGATTAAGTTGCAGGGAAACAAGGGGGTAATGGGACTAGTGGCAATGCTCAGAGCTGGCAGACACTCAATGGGCCAACTGGCCTTCTTTAACATCATAAGAAAATATGAATGGAAATAAAGTATGAATAAACCCTCTCTGACACTGGGATGTAACAGGAGCAAGGAAGAGTTTATTAGTGGCTCCGATTTGCACAACCAACAAATATTTACGATAGCACTGATGTAGTTTGCCACAGGTTTTTTTCTGCATTTTTCTTCATGTTTTTTTTCTTGGTTCCTGCACAGCCTTTCTAATGTACTGTACTTTAGGCCCAGGACCGAAGGTCAGATTGGGAATGGGAGGGGTAGTTGAAGTGCTGGGCCACTGGAAGATCAGCTTGGTTAAGACGGACTGAGCGGTGGTGTTGAGCGAAACGATCGCTGAGCCTGCGCTTGGTCTCGCCAATGGAGAGAAGTTGTCACCTGGAACAGCGGATACAGTAGATGAGATTGGAGGAGGTGCAAGTGGACCTCTGCCTCACCTGGAAAGACTGGGTCCTTGGATAGAGTCGAGGGGGGAGGTAAAGAGACAGGTGTTGCATTTCCTGCGGTTGCAGGGGAAAATTACCTGGGGAGGGGGTGGTTATGGTGGGAAGGGATGAGTTGATCAGGGAGTTATGGAGGGAATGGTCTCTGCGGAAAGCAGAAATGCATGGAGATGGGATGATTTGGCCAGTAGTGGGATCCCTTTGGAGGCGGCAAATATGTTGGGGGAATATATGTTGTATACGACGGCTGATGGGGTGGAAGGTGAGGACAAGGGGGACTCTGTGAGAGGGGGGAAGGGGAGTGAGAGCGGAGCTGCGGAATATCAAGGAGACCCCAGTGAGAGCCTCATCTATAATGGAAAAGGGGGACCCCCGTTCCCTAAAGAATAAGGACATCTCCAATACCCCAGTATGAAAAACCTCGTCCTGGGCGCAGATGCAGCGTAGATGGCGGTATTGGTAGTAGGGGATAGAGTCTTTACAAGACGGATGGGAAGAAGTGTAGTCAAGATAGCAAGAGGTGTTAGTAGGTTTGTAGTAGATGACGGTCAATAGTCCTGTGATGGAGACGGTGAGATCTAGAAATGGTAGGGAGATGTCGGAGATGGTCCATGTGAATTTGAGTGCAGGATGGAAATTAATGGTGAAGTTGATGAAGTCAGTGAGTTCTGCATGGGTGCAGCAGGTAGCACCAATGCAGTCGTCAAAGTAGCGGAGGTAGAGTTCTGGGATAGGGCCAGTGTACGCCTGGAAAAGGGATTGTTCGACGTACCCAAAGAGGCAGGCATAGTTGGGGCCCATGCGAGTGCCCATAGCTACGCCTTGGATTTGACGTACCCTACAAAGAGGCAGGCATAACCAGCCTCTGATATACTCTATGTTCAAGAAGAAACTGCAGATGCTGGAAAATCGAAGGAAGACAAAAGTGCTGGAGAAACTCAGGGTGCGGCAGCATCTACGGAGCGAAGGAAATAGGCGACGTTTCCGGCCCGAAACCCTATAGGACTTTACTTCCCTGTCTTCTGCCACAATTGTTGATTTTTAAAAATCAAACCGAAAAAATATGAAGAAAAGACGAAATATCTTTTTAGTTTACAGTGGTGTCTGGAAACAAGGGATTATTCATCCTGCTTGATTTATTTTCCTTCTTCCCTTTTAGCTCAGCAGGGACGCTGGAAAATTGTGTAATAAGTGCCATGGAATAGCTGTGGACATATTTTATACCACACCAGGAAAACACCAGATGTTCCAAGACATGTGAAACTCAACCAAATAACTAGATGCAGTGCAAAATGGAACGTGATTCATCTCTGCAATTGTCTTCTATTCAGTTGTCACTGTATTCCCTTTGATAGAATAAGAGACTGATTGGAGAACACAGCCATTGTGTCCTTCATTTACTGCCATCCATCCCCATATAAACAGCTGTGTCGCCGTTACCATGACACCTCTTGATGTTTTTTACATTGAAATGAGCTTCGTGCCTCTATTGTACCTAATCCATACCTGTCAACAAAATGAACAGGATAAAGGTGTTATCTTGAAGTGTACTGGATGTCACATTGACTCTACATTAGCAGTCCCGAGATAATGCCCACATGTTCTGAACAGGCTGGAGGGCCTGTTTCCATGCTGTATGACTCCATCGCCATCCCCAACAGATATCCTGATTTGACCTGACAAGGTCCTGGCCCGATGATCGTCTTGCGTTTGAGGCAGCAGAAGTCCGCAGCAGGGTGATGCCATCCGGTTCGACATCCGTAGGTGCCCGCCCTAAAAAGGGAGCATGCTCCGGGTTGGCGCCAAGCTTCGGCGCTGCTGTTGCCTCTGTTTGTTGTCGTTCGCCTGACTGAGGTCAGTTGACAGGGCTCACCACGGGGAGGTCGACAACATGAGCCCCGCCTGACGATCAAAGACCCAGCATAGCCACAAGCACCCCCATGGGCCCGACCTACCAAAGTTTCATGGAGTCATCTCACTACTACCTTCACAAGGGAAAGTGAGGATGGGCAAGCAGATGCACAGAAATAACGACTTTAACATTCATCCTTCTTTATGCAGCCCTCCTTTCTCTCTCACACCTTTTCCACTTCAAGTGGCCTAGCACCTGCCCGGTCAAGAAGCAAAAGAATGAAAACACATCAATATCACATAACTTCACAGCCACCAGCTTTAATACTCACACTGCATGATATGGGTAATGCCTGAAACCCAATGCTGCAGCATAGCAGCAGACGCTCAGTATATGGATTCACCAGCTGTCAGTTTTTAAATGCTATAGATTCCTTGCAGAGGGATTGGAATGCGGAAAGGTTCCTCTTCGTACAGCAGGAGACACAAGACTAGTCTGGAGCAAAACAAACTTCTGGAGGAACTCAGCGAGTCAAGCAACATCTGTTGTGGAAAAGGCATTGTACGCAATTTGGGTCGAGAATTACATCAGGACTGATAGTGGGTTGAGAAAAAAGCCGGCATAAAGAGGAGAGGAGAAGGGGTGAGACAGGGACAGGTAGGTAATAGGTGGACCAAGGAGGAGGCGAGGGATAATGGGCAGATGCAACTAGGTGGGGGCGAGGATGGAGTGGATTTGGGAGACAGAGTCATGTGGATGATAAAGTAGAAGCAGGCAAGGGGAAAATAGGCAGGAGGTGGAGGAAAAGGTGAAGGTGGAAGCAGCCGTTGGAGGCTGAGAAGCGGGGACAGAAAAGGCTACTGGTGCTGGAATCTGACACATAGGGAAGGTCATAATGGAAGAATTATACACTAGGAACTACACATACTGGTTTACAATAAAAGACACAGAATGCTGGAGTAACTTAGTGGGTCAAGCAGCATCTCTGAAGAGCATGGGTATGGGGACATTTCGAGTCGGGATCCTTCTTCATCAGATCATAAGATCATGTGATAAGAGTAGAATTAGGCCATTCAGCCCATCAAGCCTACTCCACCATTCAGTCATGTCTGATCTATCTCTCCCTCCTAACCCCAGACTGATTGTAGATTGGATGGAGAAAGCTGGATGAGAGGAGGGACAAGACATAGCCTGGCAAATAATAATTTGATATGGGTGAAGAAGGCAAATTTATTGGCAAATGGTCGAACAAAGGCCAGAGATGAATAGGCAGAAGGTGTGAGGCAAAAGGATTGAAGAGTCGAGAATTGTGAAGCTAGAGGAGGAAATGCAGTGAAGAAATGCTAATGGGAAGCATTAAGAGAGATGAAGGGCAGATGGAACCAGATGGAAGAGCTAATCTAGTGGGTGAAGAGGGTGGTAGGTGGATGGAACCAGGCGGGCGACAAAAATAGGTGACGGGTCGGGGTGACACTGTGGGAAAGAAAATAAAAATAGGAATAAAGTTGGATCAGAGGGAGAGAGAGGGAACACATAAAGTAAAGGTTCCCTGAAATTAGAACAATCTATGGGGTTGTAAGTGATCCAGGGGCCTGGTTTCATCTCTGTTCTTCCTTTTGTACTTGAAAGAGAACATGTAGCGTAGATTCCACTACATTTCATGGTAACGTTTCCAGATTTCAATCAATTTGGATAGATCTATACCACCTGATCAGATAATTGTGTGCATACTGAATACTCACAGACCATGTCAAGGGAGATGCATATTTGCATGTGGTTGTACGCAGTGTTCTGTGAGAAAGGGAAAAACAATCTGCATTTATTGCCTTAGGATATTACAAACTACAATACAATTAGTTAAATACTCTTGATATGAGGTAATTGTTATAAAGCAATAAGCACAGCAGCCAATTTATGCAATGCAAGCTCCTACAAATAGGAGTGTTAGTTAAGGGATAACTGTTGATCATCGCACTCTAAACTCCTCTATTTGTCTGTATTTGAGCATACTTTAGACTTTACTTTAGAGATCAAGCACAGAAACAGGCCCTTCGGCCCACTGAGTGCACGCCGATCGGCGGTTACTCTGTACACGAGCACTATCCTACGCACTGGGGACAATTGATGTAAACATCTATGTGCGGGAATAAACCGGGGCACCTGGTGAAAACCCACATGGTCACAGGGAGAATGTACAAACTCCATGTAAACAGCACCCATAGATGGCATCGAGCCCGGGTCTCTGGCGCTGTAAGGCAGCAACTCTACCGCCGTGCCATTGTACTGCCCCTGCTTCTCCATCTCTCTTTTCCATCTCACCCATTCTATTTTCCATTCATTCACGGGATGTGAACATTGCTGAGCACACATTAACTGCCCTTGAGAAGGTGATGGTGAGCTGCCTTTTTGTACCACAAGCAGCCTATTGAAATCCTGCCATGTGCCTTGTAGATGATATAAAGGCTTTGAGGTGTCAGGAGAGGAGATATTGGATTGAGGATGCCAGTCTCTAGACTGCTCTTACAGCCTTGGTATTTATGTGGCTGGCCCAGTTGATTTGCTCATCAGTGGTAACCCCCAGAATGTTAAGTGTTGATAATGGGAAATTCCAGGACAGTAATGCCATTGAATGTGAAATGTGGGTGATTAAAATATTTCTTATTACAAATGGACATTGTCTACTATTATGAGATGAACGTTACTGCGATATGAACATTACTTGTCACTTATCAACCTATGCCTAACTGTTGAGTTAAGTTGTGATATTTTGAGGGATAGACTGGTTCATTATCGAGATTTTACGAATGAAAATGAACATAGAGAGTCGTGCCTCAAGGAAACAAATCCTTTGGCCAACTATATCCATGTCTACTATAAAACATCAGTCAAAACCAATCATATTTTTCCCCATGCATCCTCATTTTTCTTCTGTCTGTCTGTCTGTCTGTCTGTCTGTCTGTCTGTCTGTCTGTCTGTCCCCACCAGCCAGCACATCTTGAGAAAGTGGGAGAAAATCAGAGTCATCGGGGTTAAGCAGCAGACTACATATTGCAAATTCCATTTTAATAAAGCTTTAGGTTGGGATTGAACCAGGGTCTCTGGAGTTGTGAGGCAGAGGCCATTGTACAGTCATCAGCAAAAAATCTCATTTCTCATAGAAGAACATTGCGGAAGCAGCTGAAAAATGCAGGAAAAATGTTCCTTATGTTGGGTGAGTCCAGAACCAGGGGTCACAGTTTAAGAATAAGGGGTAGACCATTTAGGTCTACACTCAGTAGATGAGGAAAAACTTCTTCACCCAGAGAGTTGTGAATCCGTGGAATTCTCTGCCACAGAAGGCAGTGGAGGCCAATTCATTGGATGTTTTCAAGAGCGAGTTAGATATAGGTCTTAGAGCTAACGGAATCAAGGGATATGGGGAGAAAGCAAGAACGGAGTACTGATTTTGGATGATCAGCCGTGATCATATTGAATGGCAATGCTGGCTCAAAGAGCCGAATGGCCTACTCCTGCACCTATTGTCTAAGATGTCTGCAATCAGGTCACTGCCCTGGGAAAGTCCCGCAGTGATGTGTTGCTGGGATGATTCACTTCCGACAAATACAATTATCTTCCTGTATTTGAGATATGATTCCAAGAGGGAATTCAGTCTCCCTTCCACTATGAGAGAAGCAGAAAATGCTGGAAACACTCAGTAGATCAGCCAGTATCTGTGGAAAGAGAATAGAGTTAACCACTTAGGCTCAAAGACATGTCACCAGAACTAGAAAGATAGAAAACAAGATAGTTTTAATTTCCAGAAACAGTGAGGAGGAATGAAAAGGACAAAATAAATACCTCTGAGACAATGCAGCCAGGATTATTCTGACAATAAGATGACAATAAAGCCATTTAGTTAATAGATCAGGGAAGGCAGTTAGAAACAGAGCAAAGGGATGTGTAAAAAGCTGCAAAATGCCGATCAGACCTGGCCAATTCAGGCAATGTCTCTGGAGAGAAAAATTAAACAATATTACAGATGTGAAGTTCAGAAGAATATCAGTGTTCTATGTATGAAGGTTCACCAGGCTAATTCCTGACATGAGAGGATTGTCCTATCAAAAGAGGAGAGACAGTTTGAATCTGTATTCCTTGGAATTTTGAAGAATGAGGTGTGATCTTTTTCAAGCATGTGAGATTCTAAAGGGGCTTGACAGAGTAGATATTGAGATGTTTTCACTTGTGGGAGCGTCACAAACAGAGGGACATAGCCACAAAATAAAGTGATGATCACTTAAAACCGGTGAATTTTCTGGAATTCTCAATCAAAGAAAGAAGTGGAGGCTACATCATTAGATATATTTTAAGGTGGAGATAAATAAATATTGGAAACAGAAATTGAAAGTTGGGTGAAACTGGCACAGAAGAGTATTTGAGACCGCAGATGAGCCTTGGAGGCCTAGTGGCATACTCCTACTGCTATTTTCTTGTGTATACAGGACCAGCCAGTTCTGTTACAAACTGAAAATGGCAGTTACCTGAAATTGTTGAATGCTGTTTTGTTTGGTTTAAGTTTGGGGGAATTGACTGGCAGATTGGTAGCTTGGTGGTTGAGGAACTAAGAGCTCAGTGCTGAGCTGGCTGTGGAAATCAGAACGATAGTATTTCAGAAGTTGGACCAGAAGGGGTGTTGATCAGAAGATGTGTGTGTGTGCGTGTGTGTGTGTGTGTGTGTGTGTGTGTGTGTGTGTGTGTGTGTGTGTGTGTGTGTGTGTGTGTGTGTGTGTGTGGTGTGTGTGTGTGTGTGTGAGAGAGTGTGTGTGTGTGTGTGTGTGTGTGTGTGTGGTGTGTGGGGTGTGTGTGGTGCGTGTGTGTGTGTGTGTGTGTGTGTGTGTGTGTGTGTGTGTGTGGTGTGTGTGTGTATGTGTGTGTGTGTGTGTGCACGTGAGTGTGTGTGCGCGTGCGTGTGTGTGTGTGTGCACATGCGTTTGTGTGCGCATGCGTGTGTGCGTGCGCGTGCGTGCGTGTGTGTGCGTGTGTGTGTTGTGCTGCTGCAAGTAAGAAAATCATTGATCAATTTTCATTTGGATGAGGGATTCAAAGTAACATTAGCAAGTTTGCAGATGACTCAAAGCTGGGTGGCAGTCTAAACTGTGTGGTGGATGCTATGAGAATGCAGGGTGACTTGGACAGGTTGGGGGAGTGGGCAGATGCATGGCAGATGAAGTTTAATGCAGATAAATGTGAGGTTATCCACTTTGGTAGCAAAAACAGGAAGGCAGATTACTATCTAAATGGTGTCAAGTTGGGAAAAGGATAAGTACAACGGGATGTGGGGGTCCTTGTTCATCAGTCTGTGAAAGTAAGCATGCAGGTACAGCAGGCAGTGAAGAAAGCGAATAGCCTGTTGGTCTTTATAACAAGAGGTCAAATATAGGATCAAAGAGGTCCTTCTGCCATTGTACAGAGCCCTAGTGAGACCACACCTGGGGTATTGCGTGCAGTTTTGGACCCCTAATTTGAGGAAGGGCATTCTTGCAATTGACGGAGTGCAGTGTAGGTTTACAAGGTTGATTCCCGGGATGGCGGGACTGTCATATGCTGAGAGAATGGAGCAGCTGGGCTTGTACACTCTGGAGTTTAGAAGGATGAGAGAGGATCTCATTGAAACGTATAAGATTGTTAAGGGTTTGGACACGCTAGAGGCAGGAAACATGTTCCCGATGTTGGGGGAGTCCAGAACCAGGAGCCACAGTTTAAGAATAAGGAGTAGCCATTTAGAACGGAGACGAGGAAACACTTTTTCTCACAGAGAGTTGTGAGTCTGTGGAATTCTCTGCCTCAGTGGGCGGTGGAGGCCGGTTCTCTGGATGCTTTCAAGGGAGAGCTAGATAGGGCTCATAAAAATAGCGGAGTCAGGGGATATGGGGAGAAGGCAGGAATGGGATACTGATTGGGGATGATCAGTCATGGGGCTGGCTCGAAGGGCTGAATGGCCTACTCCTGCACCTATTGCCTATTGTCTATTGTCTATTTAGGGATATACGTCAACAATTTTGAGATATATGACAACTTTCTTGTCTCTTGACAGTAGTATAACATTTCACTACTTTTGCTGCCAATTTCCATTCTGCTCTCACTCTACACACTTTACTTCAGACTGATTTCCTTCTCTTCCGGGGTCTCCCTATCAACTCAAGAAGGGTCCTGATCCAAAACGCCATCTGTCCATCCCCTCCACAGATGCTACATGGCCTGCTGAGTTCTGCAGCCGACTCGTTGTTCCCAGTTTTATTTCAGTTTTAAATCACGGTGTACCCAAGTGAAACTGCAATTGTCGAGCTTTAAAAGAATTGTATCCTGAATTCAAAACCCACAATAGAGAAAAATGAATCGCTCGCATCCTAGTAAAATTACACTGCACCAACCCTAGACAACCTCGCCCTTGGGATCTCAATTACAGCCCTCACCAAAATGGCTCTTTATGTTACAACACACTATTAAAGGAATTCAGACGACAAGGGAAATAACACTACCATCCAGAGTCACCTTAACACTTAAAGTGCCAGTGAGGGGAATGAAGCTAAGGTTTTTGCTGAGGACTGATAGCTTGAGATCAGCAAAGGGATGAACCGAAGATATTTTGAAAATATTCCAGGTTGTGTAACTCTCTGGAGGGATATAGAAACACCTGTGGAAGTTAAGGTCACAGTTAGAAAACATAGAAAAAAACATAGAAAATAGGTGCAGGAGTAGGCCATGCGGCCCTTCGAGCCTGCACCGCCATTCAATCTGATCATGGCTGATCATCTAACTCAGTATCCTGTAACTGCCTTCTCTCCATACCCCCTGATCTCTTTAGCCACAAGGGCCACATCTAACTCCCACTTAAATATAGCCAATGAACTGGCCTCAACTACCTTCTGTGGCAGAGAATTTCAGAGACTCACCACTCTCTGTGTGAAAAATGTTTTCCTCATCTCGGTATTAAAGGAATTCCCTCTGGGGGAGAATATGGTCAGGGGAAGGTGAAAAGGATATTGGCATTCAAGAGTTGTTGGAGTTTACTATCTTTGATGTCTCGAAGAAAGGAAAATGGCCGTGGTTACAGCAACGGACGTGAAAAATAAAGTAGGAACATGCACCAAGACAGTTTGCAGAGAGGCCAAGGGCATGCATGCATGGATGTCTGGATACAATGACATCATTGCTTTGAGAGACTCTGGATTGTTTATCTACACCAGTATTCCTATATGAATTTCAATTGAATCAACGTGGAGTGATGAGCGATGGAGATGTGTACTCAAGAGAGAGCTATGTTTCTTGAAGCAAGTATTCAGCAACATAAATATCAAGTAAACAAGACAAAAAAGCTAGTTTGGTTTCCTGGTTTCCAATTCCCTGGTTATGATACATTTGACCATGAATGTACAATCTCTCCACACTACGATCCTATACCAGATTGATCTAAAAACAATGGTGTAACAGTAGAGTTACTGCCTTACAGTGCCAGAGACTCGGGATCGATCGATCTTGACCATGGGTGCTGTCTGTATGGAGATCATACGTTCTCCCCATGACCGCGTGGGTTTTCCCTGGGTGCTCTGGTTGCGTCCCACATTCCAAAGATGTACAGGTTTGTGGGTTAATTGGCTTCGGTAAAAATAGTAAATGTCCCTAGTATATGGGATAGTGCTAGTGTACGGGGATCACTGGTCGGCGCGGACCTGGTGAGCCAAAGGGGCTGTTTCTGCACTGTATCTCTAACCTAAACTAAATTAAACCGAACAGAAGCTCAACCAGATTCCCTAAACCAACACACTCATGTTTCTGGCTGAGTTTGTCCTCATGTTGAAGAAATTCCCTTCAACTCTTCTCACTTTCTTAAGGTCATAGGTTTAGTTATGGGGGCAGCACGGTGGTGCAGCTGGCAACGGTGCTGTTTCACAGCGCCAGAGATCTGGGCTTGATCCTTGGGTACTGCCCGTGTGGAGTTTGCATGTTCTCCCTGTGACCATGTGGGGTTTCCTCTGGGTGCTCCCGTTTCCTCCCACATCCCAAAGACGTATGGGTTTGCAGGTTAATTGGTCTCTGTAAAATCGCCCGCAGTGTGTAGGAAGTGGATGAGAAAGTGGGATAGCATAGAACTAATGTGAACGGGTGATGAATGGTCAGCGTGGACCTGGTGGGCTGACGGGTCTGTTTCCGTGCTGTATTTCTAAACTAAATTAATCTGACGGGGCCCATGCTATAGCTATCTTTGTGAGATATTTGTGAGATGTTTGAAAAATATTTGTTTGAGATCTATTTGGACCAACTTCATTAACTTTCTTTCTGGTCTGCTGATGACTGCCCATAATATTGCTTCCTGCACTAATACGGTAGTAGGGAATTTCACTACATTTGCTGCCAATTTCCACTTTGATCTCACTTTTATGCACTCCGTTTCTGTCTCTTTCCTTTTTTTCCTGGATTTTTCCATCATTTCAGGGAATAGCCTTGTGGCAAGCAATCATTACAAACCAACAGACATCCGTAGCTATCTCGACTGCACCTCTTCCCACTTGGCCTCCTCGAAGGCCTTCATTCTATTTTCTCAATTCCTTTGACTCCATTGTATTCACTGAAATGACAAGACTTTCCACAAAGGTGCCTCTGAGATGTTGCCCTTCTTTATGAGCTGTGGCTTCCACTCTACCATGGTTGACAGAGACCTTGACCGCATCTCATCTATTTCCCATAGTTCTGTTCTCATCTTCTCTCCTCCAAAACAGAGCATGGATAGAGGTCAGGGTTACACAAAATGCTGGAGAAACTCAGCGGGTGCAGCAGCATCTAAGGAGCGAAGGAGATAGGCGACGTTTCGGGTCGAGACCCTTCTTCAGACTGGTCACTTGGGGAGCAGTTTTGGGCACCATATCTGAGGAAGGATGTACTGGCATTGGAGAGGGCCCAGAGGAGAATGATCCAGTGGTGATTGGATTAACATATGAGGATTGTTTGATGGCTTTGGGCCTGTACTCGCTGGTGTTTAGAAGGATGAGGAAGCATCTCTTTGGTAAGCAAACTTACCAAATAATGAAAGGCTTAGAAAGTGGGGAGGATGTTTCCAGAAGCGGGAGAGGCAAGGACCAGAGGGCACAGCCCAGGAAATACCTTTATAAAGGGGATGAGGAGGAATTTCTTTAGCTAAAGTGTGACGAGTCTGAGGAATTCATTGCCAGAGATGGCTGTGGAGGCCAAGGCATTAGGTATTTCTAAAATGGAGATTGATTTCTTGTTTAGTAAGGGTGTTAAAGGCTATGGGGAGAAGGCAAGAGAATGGGGTTGAGAGAGAAAAATAGATCAGCCAAGATTGAATGGCAGAGTAGACTCGATGGGCCAAATGGCCTAATGCTTTTCCTATGTCTTATGCTTGTTACTTTCACCTCACCATCCTCCAAGGTCCAGGATCAGGATCAGTTTCTAAGATGGAAAAGTACTCAGTGTGGCATCTTGATACTGAGTGGTGGTGAGTGATTGATGTTGGAGGTTGAGGCCTCTGTTATGGGCAGCAGTGGATATTGGGATGAGATGATGTAGCGATCGGAGAGTCAGTGGTTTGGAGACTTGACCCTGTGAGTTTGGTAGTGACGTCAAAGTATGGAGAATATTAGCCCTGTCCTGGAACTGGATTGAAATGGGATGTGATCGGAGTGGCCCAATTGTGTACACTGTGCAGGATTGGGACGGCCTAGTTGTCCTAGGATGGACGCTGAATTGTCCAATGATCGACGCTGTCAGAAAGGTGTGATCTGACCTTATCAACAATGTTTCAAGAAGTACACTAGATAGGGAATGACAATATCCAATGGACCAGTGATGTGGAAATTAAGGCACAATGCAAAATAGATCAGGTAGATGCAGAGTCTCTTGTCCAGAGTAGGTGAATCGAGGACCAGGGGACATAAGTATAAGATGAAGGGGAAAAGATTTAATAGGAATCTGAGAGGTAACCTTCTCACACAAAAGGTGGTGGATGTATTGAACAAGCTTGCCAAAGGAGGTAGTTGAGGCAGGGTTGATCCCAACATTAAAGAAGCAGTTAGACAGATACATGGATAGGACAGGTTTGGAGGGATATGGACCAAATGCTGGCAGGTGGGACTAGTAGAGCTGGGACATGTTGGCCGGTGTGGGCAAGTTGGGCCGAAGGGCCTGTTTCCATGCTGTATCACTCTATGAATCTATAGCTCTATGCGGAACTGGTTGTTACAAGCCATCTCTTGTTTACGATTGCTCAACCAATGGACGTCTCAACACATGAACGAGCACCCAAAGTGTTAACTTAAAAAAATCTGACGTATACAAATGTTCATTCCTTCGAACAACAGAACTTGTTTCCATCGCTCTCCGCTTTTAATAATTGTTCTTTCTTATCAGTCTTATGTGCTTTTTTTTGCCATCATTACAGAGGTAATTGTTACCACATCTAATGATTTTGTGTATTTTACGAGTTATGGACGACTTTCAAAATATAACCCGGGTGTTACTCAGGGACAGCATGTACTGTGTTTCGTGCTGGAAAAAGAATCAATATTCAACTGCACAATGCTGACAAAAATGAGATTGTCCAATTGAATTTTTATTTTCGCGACGTATGGCTCTTGTTTAGTCAGCGGAACCAGATTTAGACACCGCAGACCTTCAACACATCAGTCATAAGGATGTGCAGGGAGATGAAATGGAAAGGGTTCACTTTTGGGCAGAGCATGTAATACACCAGTTGGCATTGAGTCATGAATGTTGAGGCAAGTCTGAGGTGCTGTGTGAGTGTTGAGTGTCGATTGTGGTGTAGAATGCTCCATTCTGCATGAATGGCACACATAATGACTACAGAGTACAACGCATGAAGTATAGTTAGAATAGACGATAGAGAAAATATCCAGCATGAGATATTAATTTCCACAACTACGAAAACATGATGTTGTACTGCTGAAAATGTGGTTTACCTGGAACAGATTTAATTTTTGTGCTTATTTCTAGATATCCAAATGGCATTTCTCAGTGGGATTTATGGTCCCCTACCAAAGCATCTGAGTGTTGCTGAAAAGGAACCACACTGTCATCAGAACCGGCACTGGTCTCATTGAAACCCACCGAATATTGAAAGGCTTGGATAGAGCGGATGTGGAGAGGATGGTTCCAGTAGTGTGAGCGTCTAGGACCAGAGGGCATAGCCTCAGAATAAAAGGATGTACCTTTAGAATGGGGATGGGGAGGAATTTCTTTAGTCACAAGGTGGTGAATCTGTGGAATTCATTGCCTCAGGCGGCTGTGAAGGCTAAGTCGTTGGGTAATTTTAATGTGGAGATTGACAGGTTTTTGATTAGTAAGGACATCAATGGGGAGAAGGCAGGAGAATGAGGTTGAGAGGGAAAATAGATCGGACATGATCAAATGGGGGGTACACAAAAAACTGGAGAAACTCAGCGGGAGCAGCAGCATCTAAGGAGCGAAGGAGATAGGCGACGTTTCGGGCCGAAACCCTTCTTCAGACTGATGGGGGGCGAGGGGGGCGGGGAGAAGAAAGGAAAAAGGAGGAGGAGGAGCCCGAGGGCGGAGGGAGAGGTGGGAAGGGGAGGAGACAGCAAATGGGGGAGCAGGCACGATGGGCCAAATGGTTTAATTCTGCGTTTATAATCTGCTTCAACCTCCGGCAGAGCAGAGGACAGTGACTCCGTCGGCTAGAATTGACTTCATGGTAGAGCAACCCTTCTTCGAAAGAAGTTGCTAAATCATAGAATCCTGTGCGGACACAGTGTCCCTTTTTAAACTAACATAGTTCACCAACAAAGTTCACCAACAATGAGCCAAGGGTGTCCAGATGATATAATAATTTCTCACATCCTCTTTCGTGGGACCACCTGCACTGATGAGAACCGTGACGTACTCCCTGATGAAGTTGCTGAGAGTCCTCACTGCAGCTGTTTCCAGTGATTTGCTGCTCACTCTGATGTAGCCTGTGGGGACATGAGATTTAAGGGCCTGTCCCACTTACGTGTCCTTGGCACGCAAACTACGCGACCTCGTGGTCGCGTTGAGCCGAGACGGTCGAGCGAAGGTCGGGCGCGATTACACGCGTACGCACAGCCGTCTGGAGCGCGTGACGTCATTTGAAGATGGACACAAAGCTGGAGTAACTCAGCGGGATCGGCAGCATCTCTGGAGAGAAGGAATGGGTGACGTTTCGTGTCGAGACTCTTCTTCAGTCTGAAAAGAAGGGTTTTGACCCGAAACGTCACCCATTGCTTCTCTCCAGAGATGCTGCCGGTCCCGCTGAGTTACTCCTGCGTTTTGTGTCTATCTTCAATTTTCTTGGCCCCGCTCTGGGATTAGAAGTGGGGGCGGATCCGGACCGCAATGGCCGTGAGCCCCAGGCCGAGTTCGGCGATTGATTGACGAATCGTTGCTTTTGAAGGTGAGACGTTGCGTCGCGCCAGGGTCTTGGGCCTGTCCCACTTTGGCTGTCAGTTCCGCGACAGGCCGTTGGCGCGCAAAGATTTCGTTCACTGCAAGAATCTCGGAGCCCCGCGCGATGTCGGGACCGGCCCCGCACAACTCCAGACCCCGCCGCAATTCTAAGTGGGACCAAATCAAGAATCTATCTATCTCTGCCTTAAATATATCCATTGACTTTGCCTCCTCAGCCTTCGGTGGCAAAGAATTCCACAGATTCACCACCGCAGATTCATCTCTGGTCTTGTCCTTCCGGTGGTGGCCCTGGCTGTTTTACTGCATGGGACCTACTGTCTGAATTTAAGTCACCGATGTTAATGTCCAGGTTGCTTTCACTAAATTTAGTCACCCTCCCTCTCCCCTGCAACTTCTCCTCCAGGGTGGACGTAGTATGTGTCACTCTGCCGATCTGCCACGTGGCCTTTAAATATTGATGCCGTCCTCGGACTGAGGTGCAGCAGAGTGCTGGTAGATGCATTAAACTGAATGAGGCTTTGTTGAAAAACCCATGTTTCCCTTATGCATAGTTTCTTATGCCTCTCAAACATCTTTGTGGTTATTTCATAATTTTCTGTGGGGTCGAGAATGAGCCTTAGTGCGGGAGTGTGGAGCGAATGCTGTGTTTCTCACATGACTCACCCCCAGCTCACCAGACTCAACTCTCCAGACTCAGCTCTCCAGCCCGAAGGTTTCTTGATCCATCGCATGGATCGGACAGAGTGATCAGGGAAAGGGTGGGGTGGCAGCATTGGGTGCTCCGACATAGCAGCACCTGGAATATCCAACAGTGAGGTGCGATCCCTCCTACCTTCCAAGGGAGATCCCGCCCCAGACAGATGTTCGGCAGGCACTGGAGGAGCTGCATGAAGTGGTCTACAAACAACAAACGCTATCCTGTGATGCCTTTCCCATCAGAGCCAGGAACTTCAACAAGCCCAACTTCCAGTACCTGTCCTGCAGCCTCCGAAGATCAAATACTATCAACCACTGCTACTGCACTGTCAAAGATACTATCGTTCCATCTCTCACCCTCACTTTAGGAAGTCGGACTACCTGGCTGTGCTTCCTCCTGCGTAAAGACAGTGACTGAACAGTGCAGCCCCAGTGTTGAGGACTGCACAGAGCTGGTCTGGGGAGGCAGACGAACGACTTCACGACTGCTTGGCATCAGCAGATTGGGCAATGTTCAATGACTCGGCAACGGGACTGAATGAATACATCACGATTGTTACCGATTTTAAGTAAATTTGCAAAGGAGTGCGTTCCAATCAAGACCATCTGATTGTTCTCCAACTGGAAGCCTTGGATAAATCAGGTCCCCAATCTACAGAGGCCCGGATATCAGGCATTCACGTCTGGCGATACGGGGTCATATAGAACTCCAGGTACAACCTTGGTAACGTCTTCAGAAAAACAAAGCAACACTTTCAGTCTAAAGTAGAGGATGAGGCGTACGCTCGGCAGCTGGGGCAGGGCTTGCTTGCTATCCAGTCAAGAGTCTTATGTCCCAGACACTTCCTACGAGACAAAATAAGCAGTAGCTCAAGTTTCAAAAGCTTATCGCTGTGCCTCGGTACATGTGACAATAAACAAAACAACAAACTAGTCTGAGCAAGGGGTCACTCCCACTGAGCTCAATGCTTTCTGTGCCCCCCTTGCACAAAGAGCAAGTCTTTTGCAGTCACTTTCTAAGTCCCTCTGACCTCTTTGAAACACTCTTCCACCCTTCTCCCATAATTGCAACATCAATGCATTTGGTAGCAACACATTTCAGTAGTTTGAAAAACCCTTCTAGTGTTATGGGTAGACACAAAATGCTGGAGTAACTCAGCGGGACAGGCAGCAACTGAGGGGAGAAGGAATGGATGGCGTTTCGGGTCGAGACCAATTAAATAACCTTTTAGTGTTATATTGAGCTGACTGCAAAGATCACAGCTGCTATATGTTGACGGCTGTGAGAAGTTGTAACATATCAATTGGAAATGTCTCTCTGAAACAGACAATTTAAATTTAATGGCAGGGTTTCACAGGTGAGCCTGATGACATGGTTCTGAGAGCCTTGTAATTGACGTTTTTGCCGTTAATGTGACTTTCACATCTAGCATTCGGCCAACTGCAGTACAGTTTTAGGTTCATAAGATATAGAAGCAGAATCAGGCCATTACTAACCCCATTATGAATGTGGCATGAAGCAATTTGTAGATCCTAAGCTCCTACTCTGAATGCATACTGCACCCCGTGTAAATGTGGTCATTTTCCTTGGAATTATATATGCACCTTAAACAATTAAATTACTTTTCCTTAACCCCTCTCAGATTTCTGAAATTCAGAAAGCAAAACGGTGATCTAATCTAATTTAATCAAAATTTTGGAAGAAATTAATACATTTGACACTGAGAAGTATGCCTTGTACGTTTTAGATGCACAAAGTGCTGTGTTTTAAAAAGTATACAATCTTTAGGTGCTGTCATCATTAAATAGTTATTGGGTTCCCTGGTGTGACAGACGACTGCTTCAGCTTCAGTATTTGCTAATCAACTGATGTGGAGCAACATTACTCAGCTGCCAGTTCTTAGTCATGGAGATGCAGTCTAGGGAGCCTGTTTTTAAAGAGGAACATGCATCACACAACCACCAAAGCCGCAGACAGTAGTGGTGAGTGATGCAGGGCATGGGTCATGGGTCGTGGGCCATGGGCTATGGGCTATCGGGTGTGGAGAAAGGAGAGAGGAGAGAGGAGAGAGGAGAGATTCTGCTCCAAATTTAATTGAAAGAAATTAAGAGTTTAGTGGGACTTGCAGTATACCCGCAAGAGACAGGTGTAAGTACTGTAAAATGTACCATGTGCAAGAGAGTGTCGAGACCCTTTAAAGTGCAAAAGGGTTGCTTTAGAAGTGAAACACCTACACCCACATAGAATGTACATGCCTCAACTTTGGGAAAGCTTGCAATCATATGAAATACTTGCCTTCTTGAGTATGATCCTTGGGGGATTTACTAATGCAGCATGGAGCAATGAACTTTGGGATGTCATGGGGCTGAACAACAGGAGCCTGGAGCTATTCTGAGGCTAAGAATCAAGAGGTTTTCAAGAGATAGTTATATTTAGATTTAGTTCTTAGGGTTAAATGAATCTAGTGATATGGGGAAAAAGCAGGAACGGGGTATCGATTTTAGATGATCAGCCATAATCATATTGAATTGCGGTGCTGGCTCGAAGGGCCGAATTACCTACTCTTGCACCTATTTTTCAATGTTTTTTTTCTATGTTTTCCAACTGTGACCTTAACTTCCACAGGCAAAGCAATCCAGGCATGTACAAATGTGAGGCTGAATCTGAGATTGGAGGAGGTCGCAGATTTCATTGAGAGTACTCTTGTTGAATAATGGCCAATATAGATGGTGCTCCTAATAGGAATCTAGAAAAAAAGGTTTTGTGTCACTGTAAACCCTTGGGTGGACACATTTTCTCATGCTGAAGAGATTCCATCTCTTTGGGAAATTGTGAGATTAACATTTCTGAGTCTAACATCGGTAGTGGGGAAACTGCTAGAGTCAGTTATTAAAGATGAGATAGCAGTACATTTGGAAAGTGGTGAAATCATTAGATAAAGTCAGCATGGATTTACGAAAGTTAAATCATGTCTGACGAATCTTATAGAATTTTTCGAGGATGTAACTAGCAGAGTGGATAAGGGAGAATCAGTGGATGTGTATATCTAGACTTTCAGAAGGCCTTCGACAAGGTCCCACATAAGAGATTAGTATACAAACGTAAAGCACACGGTATTGGGGGTTCAGTATTGATGTGGATAGAGAACTGGCTGGCAAACAGGAAGCAAAGAGTAGGAGTAAACGGGTCCTTTTCAGAATGACAGGCAGTGACTAGTGGGGTACCGCAAGGCTCAGTGCTGGGACCCCAGCTATTTACAATATATATTAATGATTTGGACGAGGGAATTGAATGCAACATCTCCAAGTTTGCGGATGACACTAAGCTGGGGGGCAGTGTTAGGTGTGAGGAGGATGCTAGGAGGCTGCAAGGTGACTTGGATAGGCTGGGTTAGTGGGCAAATGCATGGCAGATGCAGTATAATGTGGATAAATGTGAGGTTATCCACTTTGGTGGCAAAAACAGGAGAGACCAAAACTGCAGTTGCACAGGATTTTGGTATTGCGTACAGTTTTGGTCTCCAAATCTGAGAAAAGACATTCTTGCCATAGAGGGGGTACAAAGAAGGTTCACTAGACTGATTCCAGGGATGTCAGGACTTTCATATGAGGAAAGACTGGATAGACTTGGCTTGTACTCGCTAGAATTTAGAAGACTGAGGGGGGATCTTATAGAAACTTACAAAATTCTTAAGGGGTTGGATAGGCTAGATGCAGGAAGATTGTTCCCGATGTTGGGGAGGTCCAGAACAAGGGGTCACAGTCTAAGGATAAGGGGGAATTCCTTTAGGACCGAGATGAGGAAAACATTTTTCACACAGAGAGTGGTGAGTCTCTGGAATTATCTGCCACAGAAGGTAGTTGAGGCCAGTTCATTGGCCATATTTAAGAGGGAGTTAGATGTGGCCCTTGTGGCTAAAGGGATCAGGGGGTATGGAGAGAAGGCTGGTACAGGATACTGAGTTGGATGATCAGCCATGATCATATTGAATGGCGGTGCAGGCTCGAAGTTCCGAATGGCCTACTCCTGCCGCTATTTTCTATGTTTCTATGTTTCTATCAGGTCATCTAGATGTAATAGATCAATAGATAAGAAGCTTGTTAATTCAGTATGACATGAACAGTAGCCTGGTAAAAATGGAGCTTGAGCGTGACTTGTCCTTTAAATAGCATTGTTCCAGGAGTGATGGAGTTGGTAATAATCAACTGATCCATGAGCAAACAATTTTTTTTTATAAGATTTACAAACTTAATGAACACATCAAAATGCTAAAAGTTGATGTTGAATTATAGTTTCTTTCATTGGAACAAGTTTCTCATCAGAACCCACACATCAATGCGAATGAAATTCCCTAAAGAAAGTATTTGTGTTTCTTCAGGTTGCTCTACAGTCTTTACACCATTCTGCAGTTTTGCATTAATTGTTGTATTTGTCGTTGTATCTATCATAACTGCATACTATCTATCAGCTTCATGTAAACAGGGAATTTCATTGCACTTTATATATATGACAATAAATTAATCTAAATTAATCTGAATCAGGAAGTTATTTGGCATAATAGGAAGTATTATTTGGACGAGAAGTAATTGCAATTTTACTTCGGAGTCACATGAGTGACTACGTGAAGAAGGCCGTCAGTCGTCATGTGCGTCTTTATGTCTGAAGCATGCGCGAACAACTGACTGGCAGGCGCGTTGCGTCTCTCCTGCGGTAAAGTTTTAAAAACTGAGGTAAGTTTTTTAATAAGTTACTTACGGTCGTTGTTTGGCAGGTTCGGTTGTTAGCTTTCTTCCAACAGAAGGAACCTACCATGTCGAAGGTGCGGAGACGGTCTGCGAAGCCGGCTACGGAAGACCGCGGTGCTGTGGGTAGCGGACGGCGGTGCTGCGGGTAGCGGACGGCGATCCGAGTCGCCTTCCAGGCCGCCGGTGTTGGAACCAGCGGCAGCAGACGGTGCTACAGGAAAGCACGGTGGCAGCCCGCAAAGCCACCCACAAGCCTGCCAGACCCCTAGATCCGATGAGTCTGGGCTGGAGGAATCACCTCCCACACTGGGAAGCGTCTGCGGGCGCCTTTCCCAGATGGAGCACCTGTTGGAGAGGTGCCTCTAGACTGATCAGTATCCACGGGAGCCCGCGCTAGCAGCACCTTACACAGGGCTGTGATGTGTCTCCCTCTCTGTAGAGGGGAGAACATGGAGTCAGCAGTATCCTGACTCAGAGCAGGGAGGCACATCAGGGGAACACCCTAGGGAGCGAGGGGCCACAGTGCCTCTATTAGCGTCCAAGTTCACCATACCTACCCCAACCGGAAAGCCCTTGGATGAAGAGCTGGCCACCACCATAAACTACCTGGCCTCGCACCAGCTCAAGGACCAGGTTATGGAGGAGACTACCGGCCGCTACAGTACACCTGCCATCTGTGCCTCCCTCAGTGTGCCGGCCGTCAACCACGCCATCTGGGGTCATATTGGAGCAGGGGTAAGAGCCCAGGAGGTTAAACTCCAGAAAATTCTAAAATTACTGGCCTCGGGGGTAATGGCTTTTGCCAGGTCCATCGATGGCGGGCCTCTGACGGAGACACAGCAGGATGCCTCTCTGATGCCCTGTTTGAGATAAACTGTCTGCGCAACAGCGCAATACGGCCGGCGCTCAAACGGAAATTTGTGGTGCTGTGCAAGGCCAGCCGTGTACAGCCGGCCAACTACCTGTTTGGGGCAGACCTGCCGAAGCAGGTCCGAGAGCTGGATGACAAGGCCAAGACTCTCCGCCTCATGAGCCGAGCCCAACTCCACCCAGGGGCTCATTACTACGAGGCCACCCCTGTGCCGCCTTTCACACCAGGCGCAACCAGCCTCGGGGCTCAGGGACAGGAGGCAGACTCCATCTGTCCCAAGGCGGGAGGCCGGAGGCCAGGACCACACAGGCAGTAACGCCCAAGGTGGGAGATTCCGGTCCCTTGTGGGACAATTTACACACCTCTAACTTACAAGTAGGGGGGAGGCTACAACATTTTTTGAATGAATAGATTTGGATTACAGCAGACCCATTCATACTGCACAGTGTACAGGGGTTTAAAATTGAGTTCCTTCTTGATTCGTCACCACCCACACAAAATGTACCAAACCGCACATATGTGTTTCCACAACAGGAAAGATTTAAGATACAAGCTGAAACTCATGCTTTACATGCAAAAGGGGTGATTCAGAGGTCTGGCCAGGAATCACACCAATTTGTATCGAACACTTTTCCCAAGCAAAAGAAGGATGGAGTAAGTCGTATTATCCTAGACTTGACGGAACTCCATGTGCAGTATAAACATTTAAAAATTGACAACTTTCGTACAGCTATCCAGCTGGTTTCCAAAGGATGTTATATGGCTTGCATAGATCTAAAATATGCTTACTACTCCGTACCATACACAGGGAACATAGGAGATATTTGAAATTTAACTGGATGTGGCAGATGTGGCATTTCAAGGTATTGCCAAGTGGACTGACTTCAGCTCCCAGACTTTTTACAAAATTACTAAAACCGGTGCTGGGACTGCTACGAGCACAGAACCACATTGTGATGGCTTATTTGGATGACATTCTAATAATTGGGGTCACAAAGGAATCAGCAATAGCATCTGTTTCAGCTACCAAATTCATGTTTGAGAGGCTGGGATTCGTAATCCATCCAGTTAAGTTCAAATTGACTCCAATTAGGGTAATTGATTACCTAGGGTTTACAATCAACTCAATTCAAATGTCAGTGACTCTGCAATCAGACTTGATGGAAGCCTGCAATAAGCTAATTGTTAACCAGCAGCCAACAATCAGACACGTAGCAAGCATAATTGGCAAGCTTGTGGCAGCCTTTCCAGCTGTACGCTTCGGACCTTTGCACTACCAAAATTTACAACGTGCAAAGGAACGGTCCCTCAAATCTCACGCAAGCCAATTTGGGGAACATATGCACTTACCACCAGATGCCATTGCGGAATTACACTGGTGGGATACCAATATACATCACTGTTCTAAGAAAATTCAAATTGACACGCCATCGGTGGTAATACAAACCAATGCGAGTGGCCTGGGCTGGGGGGGGCAACAGACACAAGCTCCAGCTGTGGGGGCAGATGGAATGTGCAGGAATCCTTAATCCTACAGCAATATGGCATCAACTACTTAGAGTTGTTGGGAGCACTCTATGGCTTAAAGGCTTATTGCAGCAACATGCATCCTGTGCATGTTCAACTACAGATGGACAACACCACGGCAGTGGCGTATGTCAATCACATGGGTGGAATAAAATCTGTGTAGTGATAAATTGGCGAACCTCCTTTTGCATTGGTGTGTTGCAAGGAACATTTGGGTCACGGCTATCTACCTGCCAGGTAGATATAATATGGTGGGGGACACTAGATCACGGAAATTCAATGATAACACGGAATGGATGTTGAATCATGTCGTGTTCACCGACATTGTTGCCCGATATGGCACGCCGGATATTGACTTGTTTGCCTCCAGGTTGAATCACCAGTTACCCAAATATGTCTCATGGGAGCCAGATCCAGGGGCAGTCAATGCGTTCACACTGCATTAGGGAGGAATGTTCTTGTATGTTTTCCCTCCTTTTTGCCTCATCAACCGATGCTTGGTCAAAATAAAGCAAGACAATGCCACAGGCATTTTGGTAGTGCCAGACTAGCCTACACAATCTTGGTTCCCACTTGTCCTGGGAATCATGACACAGCCTTTGATGGCTGTCCCCAACAGCAGGGAGCTGCTGGTACACCTGGTAACGGGGAGCCATCATCTGCTACATGACCAAATCAATTTGTTGGTTTGTAGATTCTGAGGAGACCTTTCCTGGGACTCGGACTGGCTGATCAAACGGTGGATGTAATTACTGCGGCCTGGAGGGACAGCACACAAAAGCAGTATGTCTCCCACATCAAGAAGTGGGAGACGTATTGCCGGGCATCCAACATTACATATGACACTGTGTGCATCACGGACATACTGGAATTTCCGTCTACCTTATATCATGACCAGAAATTAGGCTACAATGCCATCAACAGTGCCAGGAGTGCACTGTCCTCATATTTAGGGGAACGGGGGCCCTACGGTGGGAAAACATCCCCTTATTACCAGATTCATGAAGGGCATATACAACACTACACCACCTAGGCCATGATATACCGACACATGGGATGTAAGCGTGGTGCTAACACTACTCTGTCAGTGGGACCCAGCCACTAATTCCTTGACACTATCCTTACACAAGCTCACCCTCAAGGTGGTCATGCTAATGGCGCTCATTACAGCGCAACGAGTCCAGACTCTGCACTCGACAACATGCACACCACTGCCAACACCATAGCTTTCGTCATTTATGATTTAGTTAAACAGAGCAGGGCCGGGGTGCCAGGGCCCAGGCTTGAGTTCCTGGCATACCCCAAAGATCCACGACTATATGTGGTCGATCACTTGCACCAGTATATTACAGTCACCAGGAACCTCAGAAGCTCAGAGGTAGCTGTCCTAATCAGCCACAAAAAACCACACCATACGGTGTCAATACAAACCATTTGCAGTTACTGACATTTACAAATCTCACTCCACCAGGACTGCATCAACGTCGGCAGCAAGGGCTATGGACGTCCCCCTCGACAGCATCCTAGCGGTGACAGGATGGGCCAATGAAAGGATGTTCCGCCGGTTTTATAATAGACCCATTGCCGGACCGGGGGTGTTTGCACGTACCATTTTGAATTCTGTTTATAGTTTATAGTTTCCCCCCAGGTTGAGCGGGGTCACTATTGTTTTGTTTTGCATTAAAGCATCAGTTATGTCTGAACGCATTCAGACATAACACTATGTAATGTCTGAACGCATTAATATTTTCTCACTCACCCATGGTCAATACATTCAGTGTGTGACGCCTGGATTCGAACCGGCGTGAAATCACAGAGCTTTGAAATCTTCACGTAGTCACTCACGTGACTCCGAAGTAAAATAGTAAGATTAAACGAGGACTTACCAGTTAGAAGTTAGATCATGATTTTATGAGGAGTTACGATGAGCGATTACGTGCTCACTGCTCCCAACCCTTATATTATCAGGTCATCTGGTAGTTCTAGTTCTCCAAATCTTACTATCTTTAGGTCAACTTCTTTTATCTGTGATTCCACACTGCTGCTTCGAAGATTGACGCACATGACGACTGACAGCCTTCTTCACGTAATCGCTCATCGTAACTCCTCATAAACTCAAGATCAAACTTCAAACTGGTAAGTTCTCATTTAATCTTACTATTTTGTTCTTCTCTGTATTAAACCTATTTTTCAACTGAGCTTCGTTCAGTGCTAAGGAAAACAAATTACTTGACAAAGATTTCTTCTGGTGATGGGATCCAGAACAAAGGGGTATCCAAATTAGAGCTAGGTCATGTAGCAATAAAGGAAGAAAATAGTTTGGGTGATGAAGACATAAAATTTCTTCTCCAAAAGGTAGTGGTCATTGTGGAAAAGTTATAATTTTCACTAATGAGATTGGTCAATTTTCCAAGTTATGAATTAAATATCCACAATATTAACTGATGTTGCCATGCTTTAGTAGCCAAGCTATTTTATTCCTCACTCTACTGTTTCCATCGAGCAAGAGGACTAATAATGACTCAATGAGGATCTCAAAAGAAAATGCTGAGAGCTGCAGCAGGCAGACCTAAAACTGAGGTGTCAACCCAGAGAAAGAACAGCGTAGGACTGTATGTGTAGAGGCTAAAGCAGCTTGCCTTTGACAGGGCTACACAATTTCACAGCTAACAGATCAGATTTGGGTCTTTATTGCAAGAGGATTTGAGTACAAGAGTCAATAGTAAAGGGCCTGTCCCTCTCACGTGTCCTTGGCACACAAATTACGCGACCTTGCCGTTGCATTGAGACGCACGGGCTTCGTATGGCCGTGCGGGGCCAGTCCCACTGAGAAGCGCGGAGCAGTATGTAGTTGTGCGTGACATCGCGCGGTGCTCCAAAATTTTTGTAGCGAACTAAATCTTCGTGCGCCAACGACCTGTTGCGTAACTGACGGCCAAAGTGGGACAGGCCCAAGACCCTGGCGCGATACAACATCTCACCTCCAACAGCAGCGGAAGCAGGCAAACGATCGCTGAACTCGGCCTGGGGATCACGGCCATTGTGGTCCGGATCCGCCCCCGACACCTACTCCCAGAGCGGGGCCAAGAAAATTGGAGATAGACACAAAATGCAGGAGTAACTCAGCGGGACCGGCAGCATCTCTGGAGAGAACCAATGGGTGACGTTTAGGGTCAAGACCCTTCTTTCAGACTGAAGAAGAGTCTTGACACGAAACGTCACCCATTCCTTCTCTCCAGAGATGCTGCCGGTCCTGCTGAGTTACTCCTGCATTTTGTGTCCATCTTCAAATGACGTCACGCGCTCCAGGCGACTGTGTGGGCACATGAAATCGCGAGCGACCTTCGCAGGACCATCGCGGCTCATTGCGGCCACGAGGTCGCGTAATTAGCGTGCCAAGGACACACGTAAGTGGGACAGGGGCTTAAAGGGCACTGGTAAGAAATATAGGGCTCCCCTACCATATAGCAGACTGTATACCAGTCCATCACACAGACCAAATCTCCCACCATTGACCATCTACACTTCATGCTGCCTCAGAAAAGCAGCCAACATAACCAAATACTATTCCCACCCCAGTAATTCCCTGTTTCCATTCGGCAGAAGGCACAGGAGCTTGAAAGCATACATCACCAGGATCGGGATCACCTTCTTCCCCTCCGTTATCAGGCTTCTGAATGGTCCTTCCATTAGCTGGGATAATGTTCCATTCACCTCAACCACATTGTTGACATTGGACATTGTCAATGGAACTGACGTGCTACAGTGTTGCGAACTTTGCATCTTCCCCTTTGTTCTATCTATTGGTTTTTTTTTTTTTTTTAATTTTTTTATTGTAGAAACAATATATACCGAGTACACTCTTATACGACAGTGAGAATTATATAATATACAAAATTATATAATATTGATTATCAATTGATACTGTTTATGTTAATTGTAATATTATCCATTATACATTTCGTGGTTATTTATTTTATATAATTGGGAGTGTATGTAGTATATTCCTAAAATAAGCAATATACTCAGACTTCTCATATCATAGATATTCTTCTAATTACCAAATACAAATCCCCGCTAATATAACTACATAATCCCAATCTTAAACAAAGTTTTATGATATTCATAATGTTATCAAAATATTAAGAATGTTTGTATTATTGTTAACTTTATATTTCAAAATTATTATATAGTTGAAAATGCACAATTTTATATAATTACAAATTTAAGACATCTATAATCTTTTCATACGAATAAAAATAGGTGTGTACATATTAAAAATTTATATAATATGTTTCTATATTTTTTTCCTTAATTAAAGATAGGAAGATAGAGAAAGAGAATAGAAAATAGAAAAGAAAATGTGAGAAGTTTGATGGAGATTGAAGTATTACTAAAATAATCCATTCTTGGAGATACATTCATGATTTATTATATGTATTTCTTCATCCATTCAGATATTCAGGCCTGTCAAGTCCCTGCGCCGAACCATTGTGACCCTGTAGATATTTAATATAGGGAGACCAAATCCCTTTGAAGAGATCTAACCTGTCCATAAGGACAAGTCTCAATCTCTCCAAGTGAAGTGTCTCCGTCATTTCTGTATTCCACATTTTAATTGTTGGGGATACAGGGCCTTTCCAAAATTTTAATATTAATTTTTTCCCAATTATTAAAGAATAGTCGATAAAAGTTCTTTGATTCCTTGTAATTATTTGTTCCGTTTCCGGTATTCCAAGTATGATTAACTTTGGGTCAGGAATCATAGTAATATTAATAACATTCGAGACTATCTTAAATATTTCATTCCAATATTCTAGAATCTTCGTACAATTAGTAAATGAATGTGACAAAGTTGCTTCTAAGATTTGACATTTATCACATATAGGTGATAATTTTGGAAATATATTATGTAATTTAGATTTAGAATAATGTAATCTATGTAAAATTTTAAACTGTATAAGAGCATGTTTAGCATTTAACGAACAGTAATGTATGTGTTGTAAGCTTTCTTCCCATATTTCTGGGCTTATTATTTGACCTAATTCATTTTCCCAACGCTGTCTGTGTATTTCCGATGATGGAATATCACTTTCCAACAAAATATTGTAAATGTATGATATCATTTTTTTCTGTATTTGGATGTTTATTCAAGCATTCATCTAAAATTTCACTCTTTCTATTTCTGAATTCTTGTGTATTTGCAGAGATATAGTTTCTGATTTGTAAATATCTGAAATATTCATTATTATGAAGCCCGTAGGTTTGTTGTAATTCTTGAAATGAAAGAAAAGAATTTTCCTTATAAAGATCCCCTATATTTTAAAATTCCTTTATTTTTCCATTGTATAAAAGCCTTATCCATCGTTGACGGTTTAAACGTAAAATTGTTGGCAATTGTAAGACCTAGCGGTATAAATTTTAGTTTTAGTGTTTTCTTTATTTGTTTCCAAATACGTATTCCACTTTCTATTATCAAATTTTCACTATAAATTTTCTTAGGTACATTAATATTAGCAAATATTATAGAGCTAATTTCAAGTGGAAAACAGTCTTCTCTTTCCATTTTTAACCAATTTGGTTTATTATCTGTTTCTTCTAACCAGAAATTCATATTTTTTATATTAACTGCCCAATAAATAAAACATAAAATTTGATAAAGCTAAACCCCCGTTTATTTTAGCTTTACATAAATGTTTTTTATTTATTCTATGATTCTTATAATCCCAGATAAAGTTAGTGACTATTGAATCTACTTTTTTAAAAAAAATTTTAGAGAGATATATCGGGATTGATTGAAATAAATATAATAATTGTGGGAGGAAAATCATTTTTATTGCGTTTATTTTACCTAACATTGAGATAGGTAAACTTTTCCAGTATAAGATATTTTTATTTAATTTATTCAATAATAACGGGAAATTAGACTTAAATAAAGAGTCAAATCTTTTTGTAACAAAAATACCAAGATATTTAATATTTTCATTTGTTATCTTAAAAGGAAATTGTTGTAATATCTGTAAGTTATTCATGGTTATTGGCATAAGTTCACTTTTATTCCAATTGATACTGTATCCTGAAATTAAACCAAATTCCGTTATTAGTTTTTAACAAATTACGGATACTTATTTCCGGTTTAGTAATATAAAGTAATATATCGTCCGCATATAACGAGATTTTATTCTTAGTATCTTTAGTATCATATCCATATATTTCCGGGTGCAATCTTACCCTTTGAGCAAGAGGTTCGATTGCTAACGCAAACAGTAATGGTGATAAAGGACAGCCTTGTCTACAACCTCGAGATAAACTAAACTTAGTTGATAACATATGGTTTGTTATTATTCTAGCTGTTGGGTTTGCATATAATAATTTAATCCAAGTAGTAAACTTATCACCAAGCTTAAAGGCTTCCATCACCGAAAATAAATAAGGCCATTCCACCTGGTCAAAAGCTTTTTCTGCATCCAACTAAGTCTTTTTTATCACTTCTTTTCGAATATATGATATTAAATAACCGTCTTAGATTATATGAAGAATATCTTTTAGGTATAAATCCTGTTTGATCAGGATGAATTAATTCGTTAACAATTTTGCTTAATCTTTGTGCAAGGATCTTTGTTAAAATTTTTTGATCCGTATTTAATAAAGCAATTGCTCTATATGATCCTGGGTCATCCAAATCTTTATTTATTTTGGGTATAAGTGTTATAATAGATTCGTTCAATGTATCTGGTAATTTCTCTTGTGTATATATCTGTTCATATAATGATTTTAAATATGGGACCATTTGGTCATGAAAAATTTTATAAAATTCCGAGCCTATACCATCTGGTCCTGGAGTTTTACCATTTTTTAAAGATTTAATAGATTCTTGGATTTCTTTTATTGAAATATCGGCATTTAATAGTTCTCTATTTTGTAAATCTAATTCTTTTAAGTTACATACATTTAAAAAGGCATCTATTTCTGTTTTATTTACTGTCGTGTTACCAGTATACAAATTTTTATAATATTGCATAAATCTTTCATTAATATCCTTGGGCTGTATTAATAATTCACCGTTTTGTGATTTAATCCTATGTATAATTTTTTCAGCTTCAATTTTCCTTAATTGTCGAGCCAATAGTTTTTGTGGTTTGTCTCCAAATTCAAACAACAATTGTTTAGTATGTTGGTAATATTTTAAAACTTGGTCAGTATATATTTTATTTAATTTATACTTCAATGCTACAATTTTATTATGTATTATTATATCTGATTTTGTTGCATTCTGTATATCTAATTGTTTAATCTCCCTTTCTAAGTCCTGTTGTTCCTTCCGAATCTTCTTATTATGGAATGCTTGTGAAGAAATCATAATTCCTCGAAGATATGCTTTAAATGTTTCCCATAATAAAGAGCGAGATATTTCTGGTTGATCATTTATTTCAAAAAACATCTTAATCTGAGTTATAATATATTCCTGAGTGGTTTTATTTTTTAAAATTTGTGGGTTAAGTTTCCATTGTCCTAGATTTTCTGTTTTACCATTTATTTTAATTTTAAATGTTAATGGCGCATGATCTGAAATTATAATATTATGATATTTGGATTCGTAAGTAAGTGAAATAAGCTTTGCATCTACCAGAAAGTAATCTATTCTTGAATAAGTTTTATGTACTGGCGAGTAAAAGGAATATTCTCGACCAGTAGGATTTTCTGTTCTCCAGACATCTTTAATGTTAGTCGTTTGGATGTATGCGTTTAATAAATCACTAGTATGTGATTTAATTTTTCTTTGTTTTGAAGATCTATCTAAATAAGGGTCTAATGTACAATTAAAATCTCCTCCAATTATCAAATTGTAATGTGTTAATTCCGGAATATTATTAAGTACTTTCTTAAAAAATAAAGGACTATCAAAATTTGGTCCATAGATGTTAACAAAAAATCATTTTTTCCCTATTTATTTCTCCTATCACAATAATGTATCTGCCATCTTTATCAGATATAGTAGATGTATGCTTAAATAAAGTACCTTTACGAAATAATATTGCTACGCCTCTTGATTTATGCGTAAAGGAAGAGTGATATATTTTATCTATCCATTTAACTTTCAGCCTATTTTCAGCGTCTTTCTTTAGGTGAGTTTCTTGAATATAAATTACATCAGCTTTCATTGCCTTTAAGTGTGTCAATATTTTTCCTCTTTTTATTGGTTCATTGATACCTTTAACATTCCAACTGCAAAAGGTTAATCCCTCGTTCCCCATATTTCTTTTTAAATCCTGCATTTTAGGTTTGTGGGAATCTAGAATAGGGTCCAAGGGTCCGCGCAGTAGACCTAACCTTACACCCGAACACCGAATAGATGAATTTTAGATCTCTTTTATGTACTTCACGAATATATCTCCATTGTTCCAGTGTATAGCTCCATTCAAACTGAAAGATATAGTAAACATAAAAGAATAGTGAAGAGTAGATAAAAAGCTTAATAGAGTGCATAAAGAGTGGAAAAACGAGAAATAAAATATTTGTAGTTTGTGAAAGCCAAACTATATTGGCTATCAATCTAAAGGCTTCCGGCATTGATGTTATTAATTTAGCCAGCTCCTAATTTTAAGGAATTATTATTCCATGATAATATTTTAACGGGGATATAATATTAAAGAAATGAAAGGAGTGATATTAGTCATCATAAAAGTATGTATATCTAAAATTAGTTTAAAAATCTAATTATAAAGCCGCAGATAAAGAGTTTTTTAAAATACAAAAAATAAAAATCATTATTAAAAAAGGAAAAAAAAAAAAAATTAAGGGGAGGGTATCTCCAAATGTAACAAGACATAAAATATTAATTATTAGTAGTATTAATTAGCAATAGTGAACAGTCTTGGTTAATAATAATCATAGTGATAATAAAACCGCGTTATGATTTTAGTATGTGTGTTATTTGTTTGTGTTAGTTATATATTATGACTAATTGTCAATGTTCGATGAGCTTCTTCCAATCCGGGAAAACATTTCGTTCCATACGACATTGTCCGTTCCTTCTAATTTCTTCTAATTCCATATTATCGTATGAAGTCTCATAGAATGTTAAGAGACCGTACTAGGTCTTTAAAAATAGTAAAAGACAGTATATTTGCTTGTAGATGGTTTTCAAGTGTCAAACTGCTTTGCAAATTCCATTGCTTCTGTTGGAGTCTTGAAGAAGTGTTCCACGTTGTTGTAAGTAACTCTTAGGATGGCTGGGTAATTCAAACCGTATCTCAAGTTTTCTACACCCCTCATAAGGTTTTTGGCTTCGTTAAAACGCTTTTCGTTTTCTGGCAACCTCTGGGGGATAGTCTCGATAGATACTGATTCTTTGTCCTTGAAACATCAGATTCTTTGTTCCCGAGGCTCTCCGCATAATATCCTCGAGAATAAAATCATATTGTAACTTTACAATCATTTGTCTTGGGGGGGCGTTTGTACTGGTCTGTCTTCTGCCGACTCGATGTGCACGAGCTAATACAGGCATATCATCCAAAGATAAAACAGCTTGCAGTAATTTAGCAGTGAATTCTCGAGTGTCTTCGTGTTTCTCTAGACCTTCAGGAATCCCTGCAATCCTCAAGTTCTGCCTTCTTTGATAGCCTTCTAGCTGCGTGCATTTATCTGTTACTTTGGATAACAACTCCAGTAGACGTTCTTGTTCTGTTATCAGCTTTGCTGTAGACACAGTACTAGCCTCCGCTATCTTTTCAAGGTTTTTCATGCCATCAGCTTGTTGTTCGACCACATTTGCAATAGGGTCAATCTTATTTTTAAAGTCTTTTTTAACATTTTCAAGTTTAGCCTCCATCTTGCGTTCCATATTATTGATCATATCAATGAATTCATTCTTCAATTTTTCTGATTCTTTCTTGAACTTATTATCAATTTGTGTCTTTGTATCTTTTTGAAATTCACTCCATTGATTTTTCATCAAGTCCATCTGATTATTAATTTGACAGATTTCTTCCTTTATATCTCCCTTTATTTCTTTCATTTCTTGCTTTATATCTTTCATTTCTGCCTTGAACTCACGTTTTAAATCAGCCATCTGATGAGAAATAAAAGCTCTCAAGTCCTCACCTCCTGTGTCTGCTTTCCTGGAGACGTCTTCCAGGGAACTGGCCCTACTCGAGTCCGAGGCTTCTCCCAGGCCTTCTCCCGCTCTCGCCCGGGTTTTTCGACCCTTCGTTTTATCGGTAGGGCTCCGTGCCGTCATGGTTTGTCGCAGGGCTGATGACGTCACCCGGTACCGTCGATGTTGAAGCGGCAGACAGTATAAAGCAGGCGATCGGTAAGTCCTTTTAAGTCCCCGTTTTTTCAAAATTTTTGCGGAGCTGGCTGGCGCTATGCTTTAAGACTCCATAGCGCCACCGGAAGTTTGCATCTTCCCCTTTGTTCTATCTATTGTACTTGAGTTTGACTTTTATTGTATTTATGTAAAGTTTATCTGATCTGTTTGCATAGAAAGCAAACAAAGCTGTTCAATGCACCTCGGTAGATGTAACAATAAGGAACCTAAACCTAATAGCACCTACTCTCTAATAACGTACTCACTGATGCCCACTTTGTGGTTTAGCCAGGCCATTGGTTCCAGACCGTATCACAACATCAGTCCAAACATGCACCATAGAGCTAAAGAAGTGAAGTAAGAGGCAGCATTTGACAAGGCACGGCATCAAGAAGCCATGTTAAAACTAAAGTCACTAGACATCAAAAAGAAAATGGCCAATGGCTGGTCATAACTTGTACAACAGAAGATGGATGTGATTGTTGAAAGCGACCAGGTCACCTTCCTGAAATGTGGCTGAAGTTCTTACATTTTAAGTTAAAACTCCACTGTCCATAAGGATTTTCAGCTTCCCTTGATCTAAGAGAGCGTTTAGCACTGTCTCTCTCCTGCTGCCTTGAGCAAACAGTACCTCAACTCCCCTGTCTGGGAATCTGTGATACAATCTTTGAAGTAATAATTTTGAGTTATGTTCCTGTTGGCCAAGTGCAATTCCTGTAGTTTCTACAGGTCATCGTACTTCAATCAAGTTTAGTTTGAGAAGTAAGGTCAGTGGAACTACACATGTACAATTGGATACATATCAGCTGTGGGATTAAAAAAAAAACCTTTCAAACTTTTCAGCATCTGCTCTCTTGGGTTGAGCGTACAAAAGAAAAACAACTCCTGGATTTTAGTATTCCCAAACTTTTATGGCAGAATTCAGACATAAACAGTCTACTTTACAACAGTATTGTGAATATTACAGTTCTAGACAGTCAAAAAGAAAGCGGGGATTAGGTAAGTCCCTTCCTCCCTCTGATTTCCCAACTTGCACATGTGGACATTTTACAGAGACTCTCTGGAATAGTAGAGCACAAACTGCCTCATTTTGAAAGCTCCTGCACTGCCTTGAAAACTCTGTTAACATACACATTCCTCCTTCTACTTAGACTTATACATAGTAATTCCTCCTTAAGATACTTGGTAATGAACACTGTTATTTTCTGAAACCAAGCAAAACTATTTCTGGATAAGATCCTAGTGTAATTATGGGATGAACTTCAGAATAATATGGTGTGTTGTGGACAAGGCAGAATAAATTGCAAGAGAGTAATATTTCCTTTCATTATTTTCAGTCTGGTGCAGGTGAAGGTGGATCTGGGTTCTGGGATTAAGCAGCCAGGCTGTGAACCCCAGGGAAAGAGTGGCTGAGAGGAAGGCTAGAGACTTGCAAGCAGTTTAGTAGAAGGACTGAGACTTGTGGCCCTTGATTCCCGTGACACGAGTGACCTTGGGAGTGGCTGAAAGAGGGAGGCCAGAGACCCAGGGAGTGAGTAAGAGGGAGAGACTGGAGAATCCCAGAATGCTTGTGACCTTCTGAATCATGGGGTCAACCTTCCACATGACCCGGACAATCTAATGTTGCACGAACCACAATTTCCACAACCTCACAATTTTAGTAGGCCCCTGGTGAATACATTTGCAGTAATCATATCCCTGTCAATGTCTCAATACTAGCGTCTGCACATACATGCAGTGCTAAATACACTATGATTAAAAGCTGCTATCAGTGGAACTTGACATAAAACAGAATACACTCCCCCACAAGAAGTAATGGAAAATATTATATGAATAATGGATGCTGTTCATAATTACAAGACTATGGTTTTGCTTTGGAGGCTCAAGTGACACAGGCTTTAATTTCTGAGGTTTAGTCAGTAACCTAATCATTTCCATCACCATCATTGAGAGGTACAGTGAATCAATAAGACATGGTTGGGGGCTTTAAATGCGGAGAGTAGAATAGCACAAGTGGGTGTATCCTCAGCAAGGATGCTCTCTGCTCTCTGATCATTCCTCCCATTCAGTCCCGACTCAGCTTCAGGGAAGAAGATAGGACATTTATTCCTTCTGTGAAATTTATTCCACCTCGGTCTTCGCATCATACCATATTAGTGCTATTCTTTGAAAGAACCATTCCTTTCTTGTTTTAATTTCAGACATTGCTTGAACTCACACTGTGTTTTTTACAGGCCAAACTCTCAATGACTCCACGTGCCCTGTAACTTATATAACTCACTTTTGACAGTGTGACATCACCCAAGGATGATCACAATCATCCCAGTCTCACCAATCCCAATCACTACTGATCCAATTCCACGCTAATCCCAGTTGCCACTGATGTTAATCTGCACTGTTCCCATTCTCCACTAACACCGCTTACCTTGATCCCAGTCCACGATGATCCCAGTCCACGATGATCCCAAGAAAGACACAAAAAGCTGGACAGGCAGCATCTCCGGAGAGAAGGAATGGGTGACATTTCCGGACAAGACCCTTCTTCAGACTTCTGAACCCCTCTGAAAGTACAGCCCTCCGCTCACTCTGCAGCAACCCTGATACTATAATCAAACACGCTGACAAGGGAGGTGTCGTGGTAGTCTGGCGCGCCAACCTCTACTGGGCTGAGGCCAGGCGACAGCTCTCAGACACCTCCTCCTACTAATCCTTGGACCATGACGCCCCAGATGAGTACCAGGCCTAATCTCAAACACCATTACTGATGTAATCACTTCTGGCTGTCTGCCTTCCACAGCTTCCAACCTTATAGTTTCCCAGCCCCGCTCAGCCCGTTTTTACCTTCAACCTCTAAATCCACAAACACAATTACCCTGACAGACCCATTGTTTCTGCCTGCTCCAGTCCCATGGAAATGGAATCGACTCCATCCAATCCCCCCCAGTCCAATCTCTCCCGATCTATGTCCAAGATACCTCGCATGCCCTTTGTCTCTTTAAACTCTCTCCCACAATGATCCCACTCTGATTCCTCACCACGTTGATCCACTCTACTCTGATGCCACACTAATCCCAATTGGCATTGATGCCGAGTTTCACTGATCCCAGTCTGCTCTAATCCCACTTACTTTTATCCCAGTCCACTCTGATCCCTCTGCACATTGATCCTACTCTGCCCTGATCCCACTTCCCTGATCCCACTCCACATTGAACCACTCCACATTGATCCCACTCCACATTGATCCCACTCCACATTGATCCCACCCTGCCCTAATCTCGCATCACATCGATTCCACTCGCACCCTACTCTGATTCAGGTCTGCTTTGATCGCACTCCACCTGATGTCAGTTTGCCTTAAGCTTATGCCTGTTTCATGCTGTCATTAATTTTAATTTCCCCTTTTCGCTCCTGATTTATTCCTTTTCTTCTCTGTTGATGGAACTGTTGCCTCCTTGCTGGGAGACACATTCACTATCCATCCACACCTGCGTCCTCTCACAAAGTGTAATCCTGGTTAGGAAATTACAAAGGAGTTTAGAATTGAAACCCAGTCCTCTTTTAATACAGTGTCCACAAATACCATTATTCCTGAAATAGAGGTTAAAAGTGGAATTTGAGCCAGTTCATCTGGGATTCCTTGAGGCAACTCCAGTTAAGATTGGACTGCCAAGCGTTTAGAGCTGATGCCCTCTTTTTAGCCCGAAATGCTGAACAACTCACTTTACTTTCTGTGTATCCCTGGACAGTATCCCTTTATAAATGTTAACAGTCGGGTGTCTCTGCAACAGTGCTGTCCCAGCAGAAATACACTTCATGATCAAATATTGGCAGAATGACCATCACGACCTATTAAGAACATATGTAAAGTTTAATAATTCCCCTGCTCCTTTATCAAGGAACATTCTCCTGCAGTCAGCTTTCCAATATATTGCAGAAAAGGACACATCATGTGCTGCTCAGTTTAATCCAACAGTAACAGGGAATATTGGAGGGAATGTTTTTTTTAACAACCAAACTAATTTGAATTATTTTTCACTTTGAAGTTTCAAATCAGGATATACATGTTTTATGTGTGTAGAGAAGGTACACAGACACCTTAAGGTCTTCACTACTTTATTAATCATACATCATATATAGCCCTAGCTGTACGTGGTCTGTCACGATCACCAGAGAGAGCTAGGGGCGTGTGGGTTACAATTATACTAACTGGTGGGGGGGTGGTTTGCATGGACACCGTCACTATCAATTAAAGGTGTATACACATATCATCTACATCCTTCCTCTACCAAAACAAACAGTGAGTGACAGGGCGACCACGTCTCATGCGCTAGGGTAAATGCAAACAGTAAAGCACGGGAATACAGAATCACACGTAATCGCCGTAACGGACCGGCGGCCTGACCAGGCGACCAGACCGGGTCCGCACCTCGCCATCACCTCCTTCCCCGACGGGAACAAGCGGGGACGATGCCGGGGCTTGGTGGGGGCTACGGACAGGAGAACCCCTGGGTGACGAAGGCATCAGGGGGGGGATGGCGAAGAGAAGGGCGAGGAAGCCGGAGAAGGCGGGACCGCAGGCGGGAGGCGGACAGGAGGAGGACGATGGGGGGGTGACCCCAGAGGAACGGGCAAAGCACTGGGCCGCGACAGTGGCAGCTGGGGGGCATACGGAGCCGCCGGGGGAGGGAGAGGCTCGTTCACGAGCCGGAGATGCTGGCGGGACCGGCAGTACATCCTTCCGTCGTGGTTGACAAGGTACGAACGAGGGGAACCGGCAGAACCGACGACCACGGCCAGCTTGGAACAGCCAGAAGTGGACCTCATACGGATGACCTGGCCGGGGAGAAGAGGGCGGAGTACACGGCAGGACCTGTCGTGGGAACGCTTCTGTATACCATGTTTTTGGGCAATGCGTTTCCGGACCAAGGCAGGTTTAAAGAAGGAGGGGGACAGGGACTGCTGAGACACTGGGACCGTGGGCCTCGTGACTCGGGACATGAGTCGCTGAGCCGGGGAGCCCAGGGCATGGTCGCGGGAGATGTTACGGAGGTTCAGCAGGGCCAGGTAGATGTCGGAGCGGGATAGGCGGCAACGTTCCAACAGTCCTTTAGCACTGCGGACCGCGCGCTCGGCCAGTCCATTGCTCTGCGGGTATTCCGGGCTGCTGGTGTAATGACGAAAGTTCCATCGTTCGGCAAAAGCGCGGAACTCGGCACTGGTGAACTGGCTGCCGTTGTCCGACTGCAGGCTGGCCGGAGACCCGAAGGTGGCAAAGTGGCGGCGCAACTTCTCGATGACCACGGAGGAAGAGAGGGAGTGGAGCTGGTCAACCTCAAACCAGCTGGAGTAAGAGTCAACAAGCACCAGGAAGTGCTTTCCGTGCCACTCGAAGATGTCGGTTGCTAGCGCAGACCAGGGCAGGTCAGCAGCTGGCTGCTGCAGGAGCGGCTGCCGCTGTTGCTGTGGAGCGAGGCTGTTGCAGGTAGGGCACGCGGAGACTCTATCCCGGAAGTAGCGAGGCATGTCGGGCCAGAAAAACTGGCTCTGAGCGATGGAAAGAGTCGCTTCGGCCCCGGGATGGCCACGATGAGCGGTTTCGAAGTATTGTTCTCGTAGTGCTGCGGGCACCACCACCTTGTGCTCCTTCACAATCACACCATCACGCAGCACCAACTCATCACGAACCAAGAAGTAAGGCACCGCTGCGGCCGGCAGAGTCACGGTGAATGGCATGGCCTTCTCTGCTAAGGTGGATACAGGGGTTGCTGCTAATGTTGTGTCAACAAGCCTGTTCAGGAAGATAAGAAATAATGAGCCCGTTTCCACAGACAGTGCTGTTTTGCGTGCCTATGGGGGTGGTGTACTTGTTCCTGTGGGGGGGAGGGGGCACTCTCCACTGCAAGGTGCTGAAGACCTCTCGGCCCCTCTCTTTCTTCCTGCTAGACGGTAAATGTGACCCCCTGCTCGGCGTGGAGGCCTGCCAGGACCTCAGATTGGTGAGCTTCCACAGCGATGTCCACCTGGTAGAGGCACCCCTGAATCCGCTGGCCGAATTCCCAGACCGGTTTGACTCAAAGCTGGGAAAGTTGCCCTGCAGCTACAAGATTGCCCTCAATCCCACTTCTGACACCATGTAGAGAAGGTACACAGACACCTTAAGGTCTTCACTACTTTATTGATCAAACATCACATAGCCCTAGCTGTACGTGGTCTGTCACGATCACTAGAGAGAGAGCTAGGGGCGTGTGGGTTACAATTATACTAACTGGTGGGGGGGTGGTTAGCATGGACATCGTCACTATCAATTAAAGGTGTATACACATATCATCTACAATGTGTAGGAAGGAACTGCAGATGCTGGTTTAAACCAAAGGTAAACACAAAAAACTGGAGTAACTTTGCGGGTCAGTCAGCATCTCTGGAGAAAAGGAATAGGTGACATTTTGGGTCGAGACCCTTCTTCAGACTGAGAGTCAGGGGAAAAGGAAATGAGAGATATAGACCTGAGAGTCAGGGGAAAGGGAAGCAAGAGATATACATGTTTTATGCCAGGGTAGTGTCTGCTCAAAGCACAAAGAGCTGTATTACAAAGCAGTACTCTTCATAGTGAGTTTCAGCTCCACTCTGGTTCCCTGGATCCAATTGTGGTTGAACACATTCCAGGAGATCTTATCACATGCCCTCATGCTTCCAAACACTCCCAAGTCTCACATTTTTCTGCAGAGCAGTTTAGAACCGATCCAGTAACTGACTATTTTGGATTTGGCCATAAGTAATGAGGAAGAATTAAGAAGAGATCTTGTGGTTAAAGATTCCCTAGGCGGTAGTGACCACAATATGATATAATTCCAGATGCAGTTTGAGGGTGAACACCACCAGGGACTGTCTTCAGTTTAAATAAGGGCAAATATAATTGTGTGAAGTGGGAGTTGTCTAAGGTAGACTGGAAAAATAAGCTAAGAGACAGATCAGTGGATGAATAATGGCAGATATTCAAACAGCTGGTTCATAAGGCTCAGATATTTTTTTCCTAATTAGGAAAAGAGAATCCATGAGAAGGAGGCACAATCTGTGGTTAACAAAAGAGGTTAAAGATAACGTTGAATTTAAAAGTAGGACAAGGGTTGGTGGTAGATCAGCGGAATGGGATTTTCGGGGGGGATTCAGCAGCAAAAGGTTAAAAAGCTTGTAGGAAAGTAGAAAATTGATGTTGAAAGTAAAAAATTGATGTTGAAAGTAAACTTGCATGAAATAGTCAAACAATAAGAATTTGATAGTTGTAAACGTGGGAAAAATATGGTTAAGGTTGGTGTGGGATCTCAAGAGAACAAAGTGAATTAATCACATGAAAAAAAGCAATGGCACATATCTTAAATTGTTGGGTTTTTTTGCATCAGCCTTCACTGTAGAGGACCCAGCAAATATTCCTACGGTAACAGACGGGCTACTTTCAAATAACATTGAAGAACTTGTAAAAATCTTATTCACAAGGGATAAAATATTTGAGAAACTCACGGGGCAAAAAGTGGACAAATCACCAGGAACCAATTTGCCTGCACCAAGGGTTTTATGGAGGTGCCTACAGAGATAGTTGGTTGAAAAACTTCAGAGCTTGGTAAATTCAGGGAGGGTATCAGAGGTTTGGAAAACAGCCAATGTTACTCCCTTGTTCAAGAAGGAAGGAAGACAGAAGGCGGTGAACTATAGGCCACTTCATTTAACATCTGTTGTTGGCAAAATGCCAGAATCAATAACCAAAGAGGAAATAACAAATCATTTTGGAAAGTTGAATATAAACAAACCCAGTCACCAACATGGTTTTCTGAAAAGTAAATCACATTTGGGAAATTTGCTTGGATTCTTTGAAGATGTGACGGGGAGAGTTGATAGAGGGGAACCCCCATGAAAATAGTGTATTGCAGATTCCAAAAGCCATTTGGCAAGGCGCCACATAAGAGGCTGGTGCATAAATTAAGAGCTCAAGTTGGTGAAGGAAGTGTGTTAGTATGGACTGAAAATTACCTGTCACTCATTAAATAAATGGTTATGTTCAGGCTAATGGAGTACCTCAGGGATCAGTTCATGACCCATAATTATTTACTATTTCTAGAGGAAGCAATAAATTGTATGCTTTCCAGCCTTGCTGATGATATAAAAGTAGGTGAAAGGGCATATTGTGATGAAGACATTGTGATTCTGCAACGGGATATAGATAGACAGTGATCGGGAAAAACTTGGCAAATGGAGTTTAATGTGAGCAATGGTGAGGTGATGCACTGCAGTTAGCGGAATTAAATGGAGATTATTATCTAAACAGAGAAAGACTACAAGTGAATTAAGTTCAGAGGGATCTTGGTGTTTAAATGCATGAATCACAAATGTTAGTAGGCAGGTCCAACAAATAGTTAAAAGGTAAATAATATGTTGGGCTTTATTGCACAGGGTTGGAATTTAAGAAATGGGAGGTTTTCTTATAGTTATGCAGAGTGTTTGGGGACACCTGAAACTCCATGTTCAGTTTTGGTCTCTACCTGTATATCTATTAAAATAAAACAGTAGCATTGGAAGCAGTCCCAAGGAGACTCACCAAGCTAAATGCTGGGATGAGTTGGTTGTCACATTAAGAGAGATCTGTTTGGGGTGACCAAATTAAAACATATAAGATCCAAAGGAGGCTTTACTGGGTTTGTGTGGAGATATTTTACATTTGTGGGAAAGTCACAAACAAGGTGACATCGCTGAAAAATATGAGGCCAGTCATTTAAAATTGAGGTGAATAGAAATGTATTTTCTCAGAGGGTAGTGAATCTCTGGAATTGTCTCCCCATGAGGGTAGTGGGATGTCAGCTCCCCCACGCCGGGCGATCCGACCACGGGTCAGGGCGTCGAACCTCTGCATCATTGGAACTCCCGACTCGGCCTCTCCCAAGACTGCGAGCTCTCGATGTAAAATCCGCAGGCCGCGGTTGGTTTAATCCCAGGCAAGGGATCGGCTCCGATGTTAAGTCTGAGCCCTGCGGTGGGGCTCAAAGTCAGTCAGAGGAGGCCTCCAGCCCCACAATGTTAGGCCGCAGAGCGACCGGAGATATGATCTGGAAAACAATCGCATCTCCGGCAAGGTAAGAGATTGAAAAAAAAGTTTCCCCCGACCCCCTTCCCCCTGCCTCCACATGAAACAAACCGGAGAACATTTACACAAAGTAAAAATAACAAAAAAAAAGAAAAAACGGACAGACTGCCAAACGTGCAACGCCCCTGGTGGTATATATGCCAGCACATGACACGTAGTTAAGTGCTGGCATACAGGTTACAGGTTAGCATGCCAGTCTTTCCTCCCTGGAGGCAATCAGTGAACCTGCTGGGTTTTTACAACATCTTCATTACTATTCATTGCTTATTTTGCAAAATCATAACGTTATTTAAATTCCACAGTTGCTGTGGTGAGAATTTAACTCAAGGCCTCAGATTATTACTCTGCTAATTTAGCCACCGCGCTGTTATCAAACCAAACTGGGCAGCTCAGTGGTGCAGCAATAGAGTTGTTACCTCAAATCCTGACTATGGGTGCTGTCTGTATGGAATTTGTATGTTCTCCCTATGGCTTTTCTCTGGCTGCTCCGGTTTCCTCCCACATGCCAAAGACGTGGAGGTCTGTAGGTTAATTGGCTTCTGTAAATTGTCCCTCGTGTGTAGGACGGAACTAGTGTTCAGGGATCACTAGTCTGCGTGGACTCCGTGGGCCGAAGGGCATGTTTCCCCGCTGTACCTCTAAAACTAAAAGCTAAAACTAAACTCAAATCATACGGCAAAATAGCCTAAAAAGTTCATCTTCTTTTCCACATCATTAGTTAAGCCTTTTATAACCTGTTTGAATGGAAAATCATTTGTTATCACCAAAAGTATAACTGATATGCACAGTAAATAATGAAGCACTATTTCTGTGAGCGGCCCATAGAATGACATTCATCTTGTGTTACATCCGGCATTGTCTTGAAGGTTAATCTTCATCCCTGATACTCCAGTACAATCCTAGAGGAATGGTAACAGTGCTATGACTATGACTATGCTCACCAGGGTATAGTCTAGCAGTGGCTAAGTTAATGGACCAGTAACCAGTGAATTGTAAAACAATTTAGGGATTTGTGTTCACATCCCACCTGTGGAGTGTCATTTTTGGAATTCATCCAAAAACTAACATACGGCTTGTATGAACTCTGATGGTTGTATAAAATGCCCTTCCCCTTCTACCCCCACACCTCCCCCTTTCTACCCCTCCCCTGTACTCCACCTGGACTGGCACCTATTTTTCCCACCCCCTCCCCCTTTCCTTCCCCCTCCTCCTAAGGAGGGTTCCCTTGCTTCTAACCATAGAGGCCATGTCTCAGAGTCCATGTTTGGGTCACTGCCATTCTCTTTGCCTCAGGATTCTCACACACTGCTCTTGCACAAATGGCACATACAACAAGTTGTTGATCACTGCAATTCGACAATGCCACTGCTAGAAAAGAGGAGAACCATTATCTTTTTGCTGAATGCTGTTTTGGCAATCCCACATGAAAGAGGCATTTAGCTGCTGTGCAAGCACTCAGAGAGGGCACTCGAGCAGAGAGTTCAATCCAAACCTTGGGTCTAGTCCACGTGGAGATTGTACATTCTCCTTACCGCTGCATGGGGTTACTTCAAGTGCTCCGGTTTCCTCCCATATCCCAAAGATGAGCAGGTGGGTAGGTACATTAGCCATGGGTAAGTTGCCCCTTAGATGAATAGTAGAATCTGGGAGGAGTTGATGGGAATGAGAGAATAAAAAGTGGGATTAGTGTAGGATTAGTTTCAATGGGTGGTTGATGGTTGATTCTGACGATGGATTTGAGAGCCTATTTCTCTGCTGAATCTCTCCATGACTCTTCTGATCTGATGGACAATGGACCACTTCTCCTTTGGCAGGGTTTTGTTTTGGCTGCAAGATTCTGCTGAAACCACCTAGAGGTGTTGCCACCGGGAGCCCTCTTCGGGGTTCCCAGGTTTATTTGGCAGAGAGTTGTGGATCACTTTGCCTATATCTGTGGGAGAGAAATACCCAGTCCTTTAATAGGTTTCAACCTTAAGCACTATTAAAAGTGGGTTCTCCGACAAGAGAATGGTTTTCAAAACAGTTCAGAATATCAAGACTGAAATGTCAGCAGAAACAATGTTTGGGTCTTGTTCAACTGTTAGCACCAGTTGGCAACCTAAAAGCCAAAAAATGGCCATATTATTAACGACTGTCGTTAATGCACTTCGCGCTGCATGCCACATTATCATTTGTCTGCCCAACAGCTGTAGCCAAATTTCTAGTCCATGTTTGTTCATGGTATACACTTTGCTTCAACAGCATCTGAGGTCCAGGATATTAACCGACCCAGAGCCACACTGCATTCCAATGGGATTTGAAACAGTTCTGGACCAGCTGTGGGGAATGGTGATGATTCCCAACTGGCACTTCCCCACGACTATAGGCTTCATTGGGAATGATGCCAGGAGCAGCATTGATGCAGTATGAAGCCGACAAGTTTCCTGTTCATGTCGTGCACGAGCCCAAAAGCATCTGTCGGTCCTTTGAACTCTTTGAGCAGAAAAGAAAGATCCAATGATAAAACCAGATCATCATTAACTGACACGGAAGGTAGTTGGAGACAGGGTGCATCTGTCTCTGAAGGCAATATCGCTTGTCTGGTTTTAATTAGTATCATGGAAAGAATCAAAAAGCAGCTATCTGTTAAAGCCTTCACCAGTGGATTTTTTTTCCTTAAAGAAGAGGCCCAGTGATTATATGATATTTCAAATCCCGCAGTTCCAGAATACAAATCCTTAACCCCTTTTCCCAACTCGTGGAACATAGATTTTGTATTGAAAATCAAGCTGAATAAATGGGAAATGCATACTGTGCGAGAATATCGTTTACCCTCGTGAATGAATGGTACTTCCGAACAACTTAATAATGGATGTGAGCTATCCTTGCAAATGAATGGGAGCTCCTTACTGGACCATCATTGTAGTTTACCCCTGAGGATAGAGTGGAACAATAGTGGCAGACGGTGAGGCTCATTGTTTGACAGTGAGGCTCATTACATTTCTGAAGACAACAGTACTGTAAAAATCTGTGAGAGTGACATTGCTTGCCATTTTCATGGCTTTATCACCAGAGCGATAGAAGAAAATGTCAAGCAAAGTTATTTCCATCCATTGCTCATCATATATCACCTTCCCCATCTCACCTGCCATGATCCCTCATGCTTTGTTCTCCTTCTTCTCAGACAGCTGTGGAGTCCTGGAATCCCCGATAGCTTTGGTCCCATTCCCTGATCCACTTACTGAACCTCAGTATCCTTCATGTTGTTGGACTCATGCACTCAATGTAACTGCAGACCTGGATTATTCAAGCTATGCCTTCCTTATCCAATCCACTTGCAAAGCTGATATCTTTATTGAATATTGAATCACTTCATTGAATCCCTTGAAGAGATAACAAAGAAAGGAGATAAAGGAAATGGGTTTGATGTAGTTTAACTAGATTCTAACAAGACTTTTGACAAGTTCCCAGGGCTGTCTGGTGAAACAATGTAAAAACTTGTGGAATCCAAGGGAGAGTAACATATCATCATATCTATCTTCTTCTATACATAACTAAAACTCTGATCTCCGTTATCTTCCGGTTTGGCGGTCATTCTATTTGCGCAAAAATGGTAGGCGATTGCACCAAGTTTCGTTCCGATCAGTGGAAGCTGGTAAGAGTTATTGAGGTTTAAATTTTTTTTTAAACACTCGTGCGCAGATCCATTGCCTCTCCTGCCATTCAGCACTGTGCGGATTGGTCCCTTCTACTGTCACTCTGCGGGACGGTCCGCCCCTTCCTGCGCCATCGCATCTTTACTGCAGCTGCGGGAGGCTCTGGATGGCCGGCGGAGGTCTTCAACCGGACACCATTTTCGGAGGGAGGGACGGCGCAGCCCGGCGCAGAGTCGGAGATGGTGCCGATGTCGCCAAACGGAAAGTGGAGACTCTGATCCCGGCGAAGGAGCACGACCAGCAGCCAGCGAAGCGGCCAGCAACCAGCGCCTGCTGTGAGTCCCCATCGCACCGTCAGCCCCTTCCTCTCTGGTCCCCCTCGATGGCTCCTGCCCCCTCCCCCATGAAACCGCACTCTCCCCCATGCCTCATCCCCGTCTTTTCTCCGAGCTCCCTCCCCCCCTGCCTCCACAACACCTCCCACACCTGCCCACACACAACCCCTCCCCCACAACCCCTCTCCCCCACAACCCCCCCTTCCCCTCGCACACCCTTCCCTCACCCAGAAACCCTTCCTCCACAACACCCCTGCCCACCACCCTGCCCACAACTCCCCTGCCCACAATCTCCCTCCCCCCACAACCTCCCCACCTACATTCCCCCTGCCCACACACACACCCCTCCCCTCCACACCCCCACCACACACACCCCTCCCACAAACCACCCCCTCCAACATCCTCCCTCCTCCCATATCCTCCCTCCCCCACACCCAGTCCACACAAACACCCTCCCCGCACTCTCCGCACAACACCCAACCCCCCTCCCCCCCACATCCCTCCTTCCCCCTCACAAACCCCTCCCGCCCAAATGCATACCTCCCCTCCCACCCCACATCCCCCCCACCACACACCTTCCGTGTTGACAGGGACCCACTTAGTCTAGTACTTATTAAAAGTCTGATCTTGTACGTGTGCATATGTGTGTGTAATTGTGTGTGTATATGTGGTTGTCTTTACATCTTCGTAAAAACACTATGCGGTAACTATGACATTTTTACATATTCTGATGACATATTTCCCCTTGAGGCCTAGATCACCTTATCTGAACATTTTATGCTTTATTTCTTGACTTATTCTCGACTTATTACTGATTAAAAGTCAAAAAAAGTGAAAAGACTTTGAAATTAAAACGACTAGCGTCAACTAATGATGTCACAATGGCTCTGCTAGCAATGATCAGCCTCACTGAATATTTCATCCTATATTTGACACTTTATCCATGATTTAAAAGTGCCAACTTTCACAAGATTTTTACATATTCTGATTCACATTTTTCCCCTCTAGGCCAAGATCACCTTCACTGATCATTTTATGCTTTATTTCTCGACGTCTAAATAACTAAATGTCTCATCTTGACCACTTCCTGTCTGCACTGTATATTGATATTAGAAAAAATGCTACCATATATCGCTATGATTTTTGGCCATCTTACTCACAGTCCTCCTCCGTTGAGGCACCCCCGAGGATTTTTTCAATCGATTAAAATAAAAAAGTTATGATCAGCTGACTGGTCCTCTCGCCTGTCAATCACCACGATGAAGGTAACACCCCTTCTGGGGGGTGGGGGGGGGGCAGGACTATAAAACCCCAGATGCCTGGATGTGAGCCAGTCACTCTGGAAGAATGTGAGGGGAGTCCACAACTGTGATTCTAAGCTGTGAATCAACTGAACTGTGAGCCTGCAATGTACTTGCAATAAATGATTTGTTAGCCCTTAATGACAATGCAATGAGTTGTTTGGCAATTTGGTGGCTTGCACTCTATTTGAAATGCTATGAAATTGAATTTGGTGGCCTGCACTCTGCTTGAAATGCTATGAAATTGAATTTGGTAGCCTGCACTCTGCTTGAAATGGAATTTCACGGAGTAGCCGTGAGTGAACTGCCAGCCCATCAGCCCTGAGTGACTGAGCTGCCAGCCCACCAGGTCTGAGTGACTGAGCCTACCAGCCCACCAGGCCTGAGTGACTGAGCTGCCAGCCCAATAATCCAATCAGCCCACAATGTCCATACTAGCCCTCTTTTTTTAAAGTGCACTGCTGAGGGAGGCAGGGGAGTGCTAGAATCTTACGTTCAGGTACGGCTTGAGTTGGAAGACCACGCCTCCTGTGGGGGCTACGGGTAGGGAATGGGTGCAGAACGGGTAGGGAATGGACCCATCGGGTCTGCACTTGGTCTCGTTAGATCTAAAATTAGCCCCATGGCTTTTTGGTGTGTGCTTTAGTGATTGGAACAGTTTAGTGATTCACAGTTAAGATTTCACATGGATCAGTATTTGGCACTGATGGATTAATGACTTAGTACAAAATGTAAAGAGCCTGACAAAGAAGTTAGTATTGTATATTTAGTTTAGTTTAGAGATACAGCACGGAAACAGGCCCTTCGGCCCACCGAGTCCACACCGGCCACGATCCCTGCACATTAACACTATCCTATACACAATGGGGACAATTTACATTTATACCAAGCCAATTAACCTACAAACCTGTGTATCTTTGGAGTGTGGGAGGAAACTGAAGATCTCGAAGAAAACCTATCGCAGGCCACGAGGAGAACGTACAACCTACGTACACACAACCCCCGTATTCGGGATCGGACCCGGGACTCCGGAGCTGCAAGCGCTGCAGGGCAGCAACTCTACCGCTGCGCCACCGTGCCGCCCCAGTTGATCGTGTAAACATTGGCCGCATGGAGGAACGCTTTAGACCGCAGGAAATTATAAGGGGAGTGGTCAGTTGGGCAAAGAAATGACAAATGCAATTTAATCTGGAGAAATGGGAGATAATGGTTTTAGGGAGATTCAACAAAATAAAGGAAGAAAGTAAATGAGAGGATACGGTATGGCATAGCGGAGCGGACTTGGAATGTATGTCCACAGATCCTGAATGGAAAAGAGGCGGGTCAATCAGATGCTGAGGAAGCATATGGGATGATTTAATTGTATAACAGGGATGTTATGATATAATTGTATACATTTCTACAGCTGTATTTGTTGTTTGGCGCACACAGATGTAGGTTGTTTCTCATTCTCTCCACATTATCAGAGTCCTGCCAGAATTTCCTCATCCTAAATCATCCCATAATGAGGGTTTCTCTGGGGCAGGTATGCTATTCTCAAAGGGGATACACCACTGATTACCATTATCATGGGGAAGTCTGTGCAAGAGCGAAGGAATACTTGAGGAAGAGGAAGACTAGATGCAATCCTGCCTTGTAAAACAGATAGGCGCAATAGGTCACGTGAAGACACTCACACAATATCTTCTCCAATAAACGTAAGGAGAAATGAAACCACGTCGATGCACATTCTTTTCAAGTATATTAAAGATCAGTTCCATAGGATCAGTTCCTCAATAGGAAACAAAACAGAGTGGAGTGGAAAGAACACCCAGCGTGTTATCAAAAGTCTGGAAATGCCCAGCCAGTTAGGGAGTATTTGTGGAGAGATAAACGGAGCTAACATTTCAGCTCGAGGACCTTCATCAGAACTAAAGACCTGGTGGACTCATGGATGAAACATTGTATGAAGTAACAAAAGGAGATACAACACAAAAAGTCCATATAAACAAATCTAAAGGCACGACTTCCACGGACGCAGTGCTGTGTTCTCTGAATACTGACTTTGGCATTCAGATTATTCACAATACTTTTGTTCTTTAGTTAGGCTTTCAGTTTTCATGAAACCACAACCTAAAATATAATCTCTTTCCATAGATGCTGGTCTGACTTACTGAGTATTTCCAGCATTTTTCAGTTTTGGAATCTCAAATTTCCAGCATCTGCAGCTTTTTGCTTTTCACCAGTGTGTTATCATTCGTAATGTACTGCCTCAGATAATGACTTTCATGTCCATTCATTACAATATCCTATCTTTTGGTTAGACTTTATCTTGACTATAAAAAATTGGTAAAAAATTAATATTAAGATTTTGGAAAGGTCCCATATCCCCTACAATCAAAATGTAGATTACAGAAATGTCGGAGACACTTCATCTGGAACGATTAAGACTTGTCCTAATGGACAGGTTAGATCAATTCAGAGGAATATGGTCTCCATTTATTGAATATTTAAAGGGTTAAGGTGGTCCGGTTCGAGGCCACAACTGAAGTCTGAATGAAGGAATAGATGAAGAATTATATACAATAGATCAAGAATATATCTCCAATGAAGAATATCTTGCTTAATACTCCACTCGTTTTATTTATCTCTTTCTTATTTCTCTTTCTTTTTATTACCTATCTTTATTTCCTACTGTTATAAATAAGATTGACTGTAAATTTTAAAAATATTAAGAATGTATGTGACGAATAATATTTTCTTTTTTTTTGATTTTATATTATTTCTTTTTAATATGTAATTACTTCTAATAAAAATATTTTACAAAAAAAAAGACTTTATCTTGACTGTTACCAGCTGTGTGATTTAGCTTCAAATCGTTAAATTGCCTTGTGCAGCCTCTCCACCCTCCCTCTCATTGGTGACTAAATTGTACTGCCAACCAGGACCCATCTCCAATAACCCCGGCCTTCCAACTACCTCCCTCTCATTCAAAGAGCTCTTCAAAATCTTGTGCTAGGGCTGGAAGAGTTCCTTGATGCTGAAGGAGAAATTGTGTGTCGTCAGTGTTGAACTCACCGCTGCCATTGATACTGCACTATTTCTTCCAAGGATCAGTTTTAATATGAGAAGGCAATTTGGTGATCTTACCCTTTGGCCAGGTTTATGAGTTCATATTATACTGGGAAGCACCATTGGGCTGTGATTGGGACAATGGGAATAATAATCTGCTGAACATTTTTTCAATTCATTTTCAAACGCTGGACATTGCTGATAAGGCCAGCATTTATTGCTCATTCATGATTACCCATGTGAAGTTGTGGTGAGCCACTTTTATTGAACCCCTGCCAACAGTCTGTTAAATATACTCCCATTGTGCTGTTGGGATTTGGACTCAGTGCCACTGAAGGAAGAGCAACATATGTCCAAGTTTTGAAGCTACAGGTGATGGTGTCCCCATGAGCCTATTGTTCTTGACCTTCAAGATTTAATTTAATTTAATTTAGTTTAGTTTAGTTTAGTTTAGAGACACAGCATGGAAACAGGCCCTTCGGCCCACCGAGGCTGCACTGACCAGCGATCCCCGCACATTAACACTCTCCTATTTACATTTATACCAAGCCAATTAACCTACCAAACTGTATGCCTTTGGAGCGTGGGAGGAGACTGAAGATCTCGGATAAAACCCAGGCAGGTTACGGCGAGAACATACAAACTCCGTCCAGACAAGCATCCATAGTCAGGATCGAACCTGGGACCCAGGGCTCTGGCACTGCAAGGCAGCAACTCTACCACTGCGCCATCGCGCAATAAATTGCAGCAGTCATAGGTTTTCCGAGGCAAATAACTGCAGGGCATTTTACTAATGGTAGTGAAAGACATAATATTTAGAGTGGTTAATGAGTGCAAATCGATTGGGCTGCTTTTTCCTGGAAGCTTTGGTGTGTCATTGGAGTTGTACTCATCCAGGCAAGAGTATTATATCATGTTCCTGACATGCCTTGTAAATAGGTCTTGGGTTGTCAGGAGGTGAGTCACTTGCCACAGGATTGTGTGGGTGATTAGGGCAAATGAGATGGATTGTCCCCAAGATAGCTTCAGGAAGGGAATGGCTGTACTTCTGACTTTGAACTCCGAATGAAGATCTTCATTAAGATAGACACTAGGAACTGCAGATGCTGAAATCCTGAGCAAAAAACACAAAGTACTGGAGTAACTCAGTAGATCAGATAGCATCTCTGGAGAACCTGAAGTGGTGATGTTTCAGTTTGGGACCCTTCATTTGCCTGAATTAAAATCTTGACCCCAAATGTCACCTATCCATGTTCTCCAGAGATCCTACTTAGGTAGCCCAGCACTTTGTTTTTTTTTTGCTCTTCATTGAGGTACATGAGTTGAAGAAAGGTGCTATAAAATGCTTGTCATTTATTTCCATCTTTATATAAAATGAAACATGACAATGCACAATTGAGAGGTTTATTTTACAGGAAAATCGTAAACTTGAAATCAGAAATAAAAGCGCAGAGATGAACTCATGTTGCAGGACTGGGCTGTGGCTGTTAAAGAGCACACGCATCTGTGCACTAGCAAATGTTATAATATTTGAATATTTACACAGTGATCTTTCAGGTTTATTAATCTGTGGTGACGGAATTGGTGCTCCAGGTTCCCAGGGAAACAGAACGGATGACTTAGAACCATTAGAGAAATGTTTTTTTGTCGCTGTTTTGATTTAAGGAAAGGAACTAAAATAAAAGCTTCTAACTCGCCTGTCACTGCCTGGGATGAGTCAGTCCTGCGTGGAATGACGGCAGCAGAAGACTCATGAAGCACTAAATGGAAAGGTCATCTCCTGTGATTAGCAACAAAGGCTCAGGTCTGGACAACTGGGATAAGCAAGGAACTGAACTCACCAATGAATTAATGAAACCGAGCAAGTAATCTCTTCCAGTGCTTCCTGTCCAGCAATCATCAGTTGAATGAACTGTGACCGTCGATGTCAAAATAATACGCACTTAAACTTCACTCCTTTCAAACAGCCTAATCAGTCAGTCTCATGAACAGACATGAAAAAACCATCTCAGTGAATTGCCACCGCGCAACAAATGTCAAAACAGAGCATTTGAAGACTGAAAGTGTATCTTGTTCATAGTAAATACATAACTGATGCTCTTTTTTATCATTTATCTTTAGAGAATATAACGGTTTACAAGTTCGGCCATTTCTCGGGCCATTTCATATCCAGAAAACACCTTCACTGCGTGATATCCACAATGGACTGCAGGAGCCTGTTACATGAATGATTCGATATTAGTGAATCCCATTGCATGACTGGGCAGAAAGCACATGTATGTTATGAACTTAAAATGCACTGTTCAAGAAGGAACTGCATTTGCTGGAAAATCAAAGGTAGACAAAAATGCTGGAGAAACTCAGCGGGTGCGACAGCATCTATGGAGCGAAGGAAATAGGCAACGTTTCGGGCCGAAACCCTTCTTCAGACTTTGAACTCTGAATGAAGATCTTCATTAAGATCTTCTTAATGAAGATCTTCATTATGATGGATGTTTGTGTGAATTGAATTGTTTGTGTGTGTTTTTTTATGAATTGCTCTGTATGGTTTGTAGAAACAGAATTTCGTTCGAGCCTCTCTGAGGTGCGAATGACAAGTAATAAAATCTAATCTAATTAAGACATGTTAGTCTGAAGAAGGGTTTCGGCCCGAAACGTTGCCTATTTCCTTTGCTCCATAGATGCTGCTGCACCCGCTGAGTTTCTCCAGCATTTTTGTCTACCTTAAAATGCACTGTCCCTTGTAATAGGAAATGATTAAAGGCCCTGGAAGCTCCAAACTACCAGAGCTCTAATTCAACCGTTCATTCCCCACGCAGGTCACGGGGAGAATGCACAAACTCCGTACAGACAGCACCCGTATTCGGGATCAAACCCGGGTCTCTAGCGCTGTAAGCACTCTACCACTGCACCACCATGCCACTTCACCACCTAATCTCAGGGGCGGTGTGACCAGCAGGAACATTCAGTTCAATGTTGCCTCTCCTCACCAGCTTGTCGTAGGTGTTTGCTGAGGCAGTGTGCCAGGTGATTCTCGAGCATTGCTGATCAGCCATGGGGACGAGTGCCCTTAAATGTCATGACTTTATCATGACTGAATAAGAATAACGTGCGCTTGGTTTGTAACTCTAACTGATGTGCTCAAATGCAATTGTAAGCAAAGTAATTATCTTCCGAGTCACTGTAAGGTTGCTAATTATCAGAAGTCCTATAAGATGTTCCCATTTCATATCCAAAACCCCATTAGTTAAAACCATGGACACACCTTTACTGAGTGACACAAAATGCTGGAGTAACTCAGCGGGACAGGCAGCATTTCTGGAGAGAAGGAATGGGTGACGTTTCAGGTCAAGACCCTTCTTCAGACTGAGTGATGTGTATAACGGACTACAGGAGCCTGTTACATGAATGAAACTCCAATATTATTGCATGATAAGGTGATTCTTATGAACAGAACATTACCAGGATGAAAAGTTGGACTGGAGCTGTAGCTTGATTCCAGAGCATTTAATCAACTCTTAATACAGTGTCACCACTTAGATGAAGGAATTCCTCCTTTAATCATCTGAAAAGTTAGTTTTGGCTCCAAGTGCCCTCGTTATCTTTATTGGCTGCAAAAGTTAACCAGATGATTGTTGATATAGCCTCAGCTGTCACTCCTTGGCTTGGGGCTCTAGTCTCTTTGGCATTAAGCAACAGTTGAAGACACTCACCAGGCCCTTGAGTCTGACACCACATCCCTTTCCAATGACTCATGTAACAGTAATCAGGCTGCCAATGTAAGCATCCACTCATATGTTGCACAGTACAAAAGCGCAACAAATTAAACTATTAGAAAAGCCCTGAACTGTGACAGATTTGAATATCTGTCTACCAAACAGGGAATCTGTTTTCCCTTGAGGAACTGTCCTGCGCTTTCAGCTCTTGTAAGTGAACGTGAAGCCTCCATGATGTTATTCAGCCATGGACCTCACATCAGAAAATAAAGTACTACTGTAGAACTCCATGCATGCCTGGACTTTGGTGGAACCAAACGGGCAGATTTTCTGCGTTGTTAGATGTTATCGATAAGGCACCCCGCTCTTAAGTCTTTTTTTTTTGGTAGATGTTACATGGTATGGTAATACATTTTCCAGTGAACCTGGTCAATTTAAAGGGAGAGAAGAAATCGAGGCCAGGTGTGTGGGAAGAAAGCGCGGGTACCAGGGCTTGGCCAGTTGAAAGGAAACCAAGGACCCGGTGAGGTGGAAGGGAGTGGGGTCTTAGTGAATTTCAAGGAAGAGGGAACAAAAATCACCATGTGAGTCAGATGCCCAAACCAGTGACATTTCCAAATAGACAGACAGCAGATTATCAGAGTTCTACTGCACATGATGATTTTAATTCATGCATTTCAAACAAGCTACACGATGGCATTTTGATCAATACTTCTCCTTTTTTTTTCCTTCTTATGATTAACTTCTGGGAAAATGCAGCTTAGTGTAAGAAGCATGTTGGAATTTAGCTCTGGGAAATAGGGAGATCCCATGTAAATGTACAGAACCTATAAACATGGGCGGTAGACAAAAGTGCTGGAGAAATTCAGCGGGTGAGGCAGCATCTATGGAGCGAAGAAAAATAGGCAACGTTTCGGGCCTAAACCATTCTTCAGACTGATGTAGGGTGGGGGTTGGGGGGGGGTGGGGGGGGGGGGAGAAAAAAAGGAAGAGGAGGAGCCAGAGGGCTGAGGGAGAACTGAGAAGGGGAGGAGACAGCAAGGGCGACCGGAAAATGGAGAAGGCAATGTTTTCACCCCGCTGGGTACAGACTGCCCAAGGTCTGAGGTGCTGCTCCACCAATTTCCGGTGGTGCTCACTATGGCCATGGAGGAGGGGAGTTAACGTGCTGAGCCACAGGGAGATCAGGTTGGCTAATGCAGACCGTACGCTTGGGCACCTTGATGTAATTGTAATCTGTCGGGGGGGAACTTGTAGTGGCCATTTGGCCTGTTTTACATGTCATTGATGATGGCATGTGCCTTTAAATTTTAGACTGCCCATTATATTGTGGGTGAGAATTATGACGTACTTTTGGCCCTTTTTGGAGCTAAGATGCTAACGCAGAAGTTTAGTTTTTAGATTAGTTTGGAGAGACGATGGAGAAGGTTAGCCCTTCGACCATGCCAGTGTTACGGAGACACAAGGAGTTTTCTAATGCTTGAAGTAATAAGCTGGAGTTCGATGAAGATTGTAGTAACGAGTCAGAAGAAATTTGTAAGTATCTTACTGTTTTCTATCAATAATAAAGCATTTATTCATCAAAAGACTGTGTTTTTAAGCCATATCTGTGAAGAAGCTCTGAAGGTCTCGGTGAGCCAGCTCGCATGCGTATCGAAGATATTCCCCTTATCCATACTAGCAGAACACTCTGTTCGATTAATTTAAAGACTTGGCGATCTGCTAAGACCTCTTTAAAATTATGGATCCAGAAGAGGAAGAAAGTGCCATGCCAGATGAAACATGTGGTAGTGAAGAAAGACCAGCCAGACAATCTAAAGAAACCCAGAAAAAGGAAAACTCGATATGGGAACAAGTTAATTAATCCATAGATAGCTACAGAGAACTTGTGTATCGAGAAGAAACAGATAATACACATACTGCCTGCTTGACAGAATGCGAGAAAGAGAGAAATGAATTATGGAAACAGGTTACCAGATTAATTGAGAAACAGAAGAAACTAATGGAATCAGAACGGAACGTGATCAAAGTGAAATCTAATGATATGAGCCAACTATGGAATCTCTGCCAGGAGGTTGGCAAGAAACAAGATCTTCCCATCTTGGGAAGAACGCAGAAGACGCACCCAGTGGGATGAAGACAAGAAGAAGATATTCAATGGTTTCATGAAAAAGGCAGAGAAGTGGTTATCTGAGATTATACCACAACTTACGAGCTTAGTAGCTGGAAGTGCAAAGCAACAAGGTGCCAGAATGGAAGATGAAATGACACGATGAGATAATATCTCCAATATATCTCCACGAGGATCAAGACGTAAATCTGGTTCTTCAGCCAGTTCGGTTTCGAGGGCTTCTGCTCGATTGGGAGTTAAAGCTGAGCTAGCTGCTCTCACAATAGAAATGGATGCCATGATGAAGAAACATGAGATTGAGGAAGAACAAGAAGAGATGACGCGACAGATGATGTGACAGCAAGAAATGACAGAAATGAGACGACATAAGGAGGAGATGACGCGACAGATGACGCAACAGCGACGAAAGGAACCACTGGAATTCGACACAAAGATGCGGTGGCCAAAGCAAAGGAGCAGCTACTGAAAAGTGAGGGGTGAAGATGCAGCTCTAGATCACCGAAGACGATGAGCTCTGCACCAAGAAGAAAGATTGCTCGAAATGAATTAGCAGTTGGATCAATTCCACAATCGAGGTCCACCGGATTTCATGGCTTTGAAAAGCCATTGGAACAGAGGAAGATGGGTGAAACTTCATCTCAGCAAATGAGTGCTAGATCGTCTATGGATGCTCGAGACACATCAATAGCGGACCACGCTTTTCCGAGGCCTGAAGCACAGGCTCGAGCAAGCAGTTTGAATCACAAAGGCCTGTTTATCAACAGGTGGAGCCAAGCCAGACTTACCAGGGTGGATTATTGGCACTGTTGAATAAGCAATCTGAATTCAACGAGATCATAGCTCGACAAAATACCTCTCTCATTCTAACAGTAGAAATTCCTACATATAGAAACATAGAAACATAGAAATAGTGCAGGAGGAGGCCATTCGGCCCTACGAGCCAGCACCGCCATTCTTTGTGATCATGGCTGATTGTCCGCTATCAATAACCCGTGTCTGCCTTGTCCCCATATCCCTTGACTCCACTAGCCCATAGAGCTCTATCTAACTCTCTCTTAAATCCATCCAGTGGTTTGGCCTCCGCTGCCCTCTGTGGCAGGGAATTCCATAAATTCACAACTCTCTGGGTAAAAAAGTTTTTTCTCACCTCAGTCTTAAATGACCTCCCCTTTATTCTAAGACTGTGGCCCTGGTTCTGGACTCACCCAACATTGGGGACATTTTTCCTGCATCGAGCTTGTCCAGTCCATTTATAATTTTATATGTTTCTATAAGATCCCCCCTCATCCTTCTAAACTCCAGTGAATACAAGCCTAGTCTTTTCAATCTTTCCTCATATGACAGTCCCGCCATCCCAGGGATCAATCTCGTGAACCTACGCTGCACTGCCTCAATCACAAGGATGTCCTTCCACAAATTAGGAGACCAAAACTGTACACAATACTCCAGATGTGGTCTCACCAGAGCCCTATACAACTGCAGAAGAACCTCTTTACTCCTTTACTGAAATTCTCTTGTTATGAAGGCCAACATTCCATTAGCTTTCTTCACTGCCTGCTGTACCTGCACGCCAACTTTCAGTGACTGGTGTACAAGGACACCCAGGTCTCGCTGTACCTCCCCCTTACCTAACCTAACCCCATTGAGATAATAATCTGCCCCCTTGTTTTTGCCACCAAAGTGGATAACCTCACATTTATCTATATTATACTGCATCTGCCACGCATCTGCCCACTCACTCAACCTGTCCAAATCCCCCTGCAACCTCCTAACATCCTCTTCACAGTTCACACTGCCACTCAGCTTTGTGTCATCCACAAACTTGCTAGTGTTGCTCCTAATTCCCTCTTCCAAATCATTAATATATATGGTAAACAGTTGTGGCCCCAACACCGAGCCTTGCGGCACTCCACTCGCCACTGCCTGCCATTCTGAAAAGGACCCGTTCACTCCTCTTTGCATATGGTGGAGATCCTTTGCAGTATGAAGCTTCCGTAAAGGCATTAGAATAAATATTAGAAACGAAAGTTATGGATGAAAAGAGCGCTTACGATTTCTGGTGAAGTACACAAGTGGAAGCGTGAAAGAGCTTGTAGAAAGTTGTCAGAAAGAGCAAGGCAACCATGGCTATAAAAAGGCAAGAAGATTACTTCAAGAACGTTTTGGTGATGAACAAAGGATTGCTAACACTTACATGGAGAAGGCCCATGCTTGGAAAGGAATCAAGCCGGGAGATGGGGAGGCATTGAGTAATTATGCATTATTTCTGTGAAATTGCTGTAGCTTGATGAGAAATCTCGGCCACATGGAAGAAATGAATCTACCGAGTAATACTAGAATCATTATGAGCAAATTGCCCAGAAGACTGAGAGAAAAGTGGAGAGACGAAGCAAGTAAAATAAGAGATGAAAGGAAGCAAATAGCCAGGCTACCAGACCTGGTGGAATTCTTAGAAAGGGAAGTACGGAACATGTTAGAACCACACTGGACTATTGAAGAGCACAACCCACTTGCAACTATTAAAGGTTCTACCTTTACCAAAACTGAAGAAATATCGGAACCTAAGAGAAGTAGTTTTGCTGTCACGACCGTATCTGTGGAAAAGACAGATGGAATGAAAAGGAATGCATCTACTAGCAAGGAAATAGTATTTTGATGTTATGTGATGAAGTTGGTCACACCATAAGATGGTGTCAAAGATTCAAGATGAAAGAATATGAAGACAAGATGGATTTCTTGAAAGAGAAGGGAATCTGTTTTGGATGTTTGAAAAGAGGACATATGAGACTGTAAGAGTCCTATAATTTGTTATGAGTGCAGGCAATATCATCCTGAAGCACTTCATATAGAAGAAGAACAACCAGAGCATTGGGAAGAGGAAGAACTGGAACAAATGGATGATGAGCTACCAGAGCAAATAGAAGAAGATGAACCGGAGCAAACAGAACAGGGCGAGAAGCCAACTACTAGAAATGCTGTCACCTCGCCTCAAGTTACTGCTCACATTGGGGCCGGGGTAGAAGCCTTTATCTTCTCTATCTTACCAGTGCAGGTAAGGAATAGCAAGACGAATACAGTGTTGCAAACATATGCTTTTCTGGATCACGGAAGTTTGACTACCTTTTGTACAGAAAGCCTGACGAGAAGGCTGAATATCACAGGAGAAGAGACTAAGATTCTATTACGTACCATGACTATAGATAAAGAGAGCAGGGTTCATTACATTACGAGTATGGAGATATCCAGATTGGATGAAGATAATTTTATACCGATATCTGAAGTGTTTACGCATGGAACCATACCTGTTGGTCGTCAAAATATACTAAGGCATGAAGACTTGAAGCAATGGCCTTACCTGAAGGATGTCAAGATATCTGAAATAAATTCTAATGTTGACCTGCTTATCGGAATGAATGTTTTGTTAGGAGCCAAGGCGATGGACCGTATGCCATGAAAACCCGACTTGGATGGGTTATCTATGGCTCCTTGAGAAGGAACCATGAAAACGAAAATCAGAGGAACTGTCCTGCCATTGCTGTTAATCAAATGTCTACTGATAAATTAGAAAAGCCGGTGATGAAGCCATACAATCATGACTTTAATGAAAGTACCAGCAAGAAATCTGTAGAGATGTCGAATGAAGAGTTGAAGTTCATGGATATTATGAACTATTCAGTGAAAACTGACGGACACTATTATGTGGACTTACCTTTCAAACAAGAAAGTGTTAACCTGCCGAATAATCGTCGTATGGCAGAGCAACGTATCCAGAATTTGAAACGCATGTTTGGCGAGAATAGTAGATTTCGTGAAAGAAGAATCTCTTTGAAGAATAATTTCTACAAGGATGATTGCTTAAAATCCATGTCTACTGAGCAGGAAGCAATTCTACCAGTAGAACATCTGACTTCTCTTTGCAATAAGGGAGGATTTATACTTTCGAAGTGGAACAGCGACAATTGTGAAAGCATTCCACTAGATGATAGAGCCAAAGAAACCAGAGAGTTGGATTTGGACAGAGACAATCTGCCAATGGAAAGATTACTGGGAGTTACTAATGTTGTACAACTGAAATATGTTAACACAAAAGAAAATCCTGCGAATGAAGTTTCCAGAGAACTGACAGTGAACCGTTTCTTAAGCGATAAGAGATGGATCAATGAAATAAAATCTCTCTGCAAGCCAGACAGAGAATGGCCAAAGCTTGATCTGGGATTTGAAATCCGGAAACTAAATCAAACCTAACGGTGAACTTTATTGTTAAAGATCCTGTTATTCTTTTGATGGATGTTCACATTTCAACATTACTGTTACAACACATCCATGAGTTGATCGGACAGAGGAAGATGATTCATGCTATCAAAGCTTTGAACTATTATGTTTTGGACTATATACTGGGTATCATGCCTGATTTTAAGGGTTTGGTATGCACGACTTTGAACTAAAACCACTATTTTAATAAGATTAATAACCTAGTTATGCTTGCTTCTAGAAGGCGAAAGTGAAGATGGAAGAGTCGATGAAGAATTCTGATTGCAGATATATAGTGCATGCTATTTTTTCCTCGTTAGTATAGTGTTTAGTATCCCCACCTGTCAAGCGGTAGACCAGGGTTCAATTTCCCGACGAGGAGCCACAGGGTTTTATTCCCTGACCTTTTGCTTTTGATATATGTTAAGCCTTTATGGCCACTTTTTTAATGTTTATTAGTAATTGCCTCGTAATATACTCGGAACAATTAGGGGCCGGTATGTAGTGGCCATTTGGCCTGTTTTACATGTCATTGATGATGGCATGTGCCTTTAAATTTTAGACTGCCCATTATATTGTGGGTGAGATTTATGACGTGTTTTTGGGCGTGTTCGGAGCTAAGATGCTTGCGCAGAAGTTTAGTTTTTAGATTAGTTTGGAGAGACGATGGAGAAGGTTAACCCTTCGACCATGCCAGCGTTACGGAGACACGAGGAGTTTTCTAATGTTTGAAGTAATAAGCTGGAGTTCGATGAAGATTGTAGTAACGAGTCGGAAGAAACTTGGATGTATCTTACTGTTTTCTATCAACAATAAAGCATTTATTCATCAAAAAACTGTGTTTTGAAGCCATATCTGTGAAGAAGCTCTGAAGGCCTCGGTGAGCCAGCTCGCATGTGTATCGAAGATATTACCCTTATACATGCTCATCCAAAAGAGATTCGATTAAGTCAACATGGATTTCTGAAAGGGAAATAATGTTTGCCAGACCTACTGTAGCTGCTTCAAGATGTGATTGGTGGAATAAATAACAGCAAACCATTAGATGTGATGTATGTATATTATGAAGATTTAGTCGCGGTAAATAAATGGTATATTTCAAAGTTTACTGATGGCAATAAACTTGGTGGGATAATGAATTGAGACGAAGGGGCAAAGATGTTTCCAGGTGATTTAGACGGATTGAATGAGTGAGGAAATATAGGGCAAATGCGGTATAATGTGGATTTAAATGGGAAGTTATCCACTTTGGCAGGAGAAACATATGTTTGAGTGTTTGTTAAATGGTTTTAAATTACAAAGTATTGATGTACAACGAGATAGATGTTCTTATACACCGGTCTCTGAAAGCTGACATACAGGGGAGAGAAGCAATTAAGAAGGTGAATCTTTGCAAGAAGATTTGGGTACTGGAGCAAGGATGCCTTGCTGCAATTATACAGGCTAGGGAGTGGGATGGGGTGGAGGGGGAGTGGGGGAGATGGGGAGAGGGGGGTAGGGGGGGGAGGGGAAGTGGGTGGGGGGGAGGATGGAGGAGAGTGGAGGGTGCAGAGTGGGAGGGTGATCCAACATTTAATGTGCTCTGTACAGTTTAGATCTCCTTTCCTAAGAAATGATAAACTTGACATGGTGACAGTATCACAGAGTTTCACCAGGCAGAGCCCTGGGATGGCAGGGCTGCAGTATTGAGGACATATTACGTCAATTAGGTTTGAATTACTAGAGTTTAGAAGATTGAGAGGGATCTAATTGATTCTTACCAAATTCTGATTAGAACAGACAGATTGGAAAAGTGGAGGACCTTTCTCCTTGCTGTGAATTCGAGCGTGAAGATTCAACCTGCCCAGTTCTAGGACAAGAGCTTTGGGATTGAGATGAGGAGGATATTTTTCATGCAGGGATTGATGAATCTAAGGAATTCAATGGGATTTTAAACCATTGGACATTGCGATGGGAAAAGGATAACAAGGCACTGTGCACAGTCAGTTTCTATCAAAACAATTTCTATCAATTCTGTGTCATTATAAAGCGCCTCCCATACACACACACAGAGGCATGTGGATAATACATGCACATGCATACACAAACACAGACACACACACTCACACAAATATAGACACATAGATATAAATATATGGATAGGCACACGCACAAGCACGCGTGTGTACACACACACACCCTCTGATTGCCACCATTTCCCTCATCCTCCTAATTCCAGCTGAAAGCCAATTCCACACAAAAGGTTGATGATATCCTGCTGTTTCTCATCGCACTGCCACAAATGAATACAATCCAGTTTCTCACAGGATCAATAGTTCCTCCAACTGACTATTCATTGGATAGTTCCTGTATTACCGTGCCTAAATCTTGCAAACTGGGATGGCAAGCAAACTGTAAATGTCATCTTCCTGCTTCTGGTCTTTAGTTCAGATTAGTTTACTTTAGAATCAACATTGATTCAGTGTAACGGACAGAAACATCCAACATCAAAACCTCTCAAGAAGGAATCCACCAAAAAAAACACTGAGGCAGATAAATAAGATCAAAAGTGTAAACTGAGTTTACATCACAAACTCAATCTCTGTTTCACTCTGATCTCAGCCCTTGGCCTTTACCCTGTTCCAATAAACCAGAGACAGCACAATGTAGAGACTAGACTTAATGTAAGCTTCCCGACTCAACAATGAGCAACGATTTCAGAGACTGAGTGCTCTGGAGTCTTCATTCCATTAGCATTCCTTCTAAATTCCTGTAATAATTTCAGATAATTGTCCTGTATTTGCACCTCCTCCAGGCTCAGTAGCCATTCATTTTATTTTTCCACCCTCTGCCCTGCACAGACCTCCCTTTGTTCCCACTACCCACTACCTCTCAACCGCCCATTTCTACAATTAACATCTATTTTGTCGCCCATTTATCAAAACTATTCCCAGTTATGAATTATCAAGAATTTGAAACATGAACTCTGCTTACACTCTCCACAGATGCTGCCTGCCTTGACGAGTGATTCCAGCATTGGAATCAGTCTATGGAACTGATGCACAGCATTGTGCTACAATGCTGGGAACTACGGTATATTCTGAACTCTGTATCTTCCCCTGTGCGCTGTCAATTGTTCTTGAGTTTGACGAGTGTATTTATGAATGCTACATCTGATCTGTTTGGATAGCATGCAAAACAAAGCTTGTCACTGTACCTCGGGACACGTGACAATGAAAAACCTAAACCCAAACCATTTTCTATTTTTCTACCACAAGTACACAGGGTTGTTATAACAATGAGACAAACAGAATATAAATGATGCTTCAGGTGCCAGTATGTGCAGTAATCAGAACATTGAATGGTGTGTTAAATTGAAAGCGGTCTGGTGTATTAAGTCAGGCATAGATTCAAAGTGCTGGAGTAACTCAGGCAGTATCTCTGGAGAAAATGGATAGGTGACATTTCAGGTTGGGATTTTTCTTTAGACTGACATTTTGGGTTGGGACCCTCCTTCAGCCTTTCTCCACATATTGGGTCTATGCTTTTACTGACTACATTATCTTTCCAGGATGGCCTACAAACTTCCATTTTCCAAAAAACTCCACATCCAAAGTTTCATTGGCCATAATCTAACTTGCCCTGAATCTGACGGACAACATCCTGATGTTCCTTAAACCACCCACATTGGGCTATGTTGAAGTAATGCCTTAGGTTTAAACATTCCATATTCAAATGCCTCATGTTTGCACCCCTGCTTTTCTCTCTAAACTCCTCCAGCCCTACAAACTTCCAAAACCTATGTTCTTGCCGTCCTGTCCACTCCACCATATCCATTGCAATACTTCAGTAGCTTGCCCTAAAACCCTGAAACTGCATCTCAGATCTCACTGCCTCTCTCTGAGATCTTGTTTAAAATCTCTGTGTTTGGCCATGTTTCTGTTCACCTATCTTAGAATTACCTTTTGTGCAGTCTTATTGCAAAGTGACACAGTGGCACAGTGACTAGTGCTGCTACCTCACAGGTCCAATGAATCTGGTTTGATCTCACCTCCGGACAGTGCAGCATTTGCACACTCTCTCTGTGTTCAGACTTTCTTCAGTTGCCCAGGTTCCCCCCCCCCACTTCCCCAAATTTGGTCTGGTGGATTAATTGGCTTCTGTAAATTACCGCTTAGTGTAGGTCAGTGGCATACTTGAAGGGGAGTTAATGTGCATGTGGGAAATAGGCTAAATTGCAGGATTACAGCAAAATTAGATGTGGAATGAGACTGATGGGATTGATCTGTTGGTGACTAACATAAACCTGGGCCAAATGGCCTCCTTCCATTAGGTAATGAGTAAGTCCCAAAATTTTATGGATAACATGACTTTAAAGTGTTTGGGTATGAAAGTATTGATGGTTGGTTAGGTCAACATTATTAATGGACGTAAACATTTGAAAATATCTGGTAAGCGATTATCTTTTCCAAATATTTTGCAATGAATCATCCTTTGACGATAAGTGGTTAACATTTCCACTTTAACATCCATTTAAAAAAATGATTGAACTTTCTTTTGTTTATTGTGTTATCTGTGGGTACAGTGTTTACAGATTTGTTATGCTGCTGCAAGCAAGAATTTGAATGTTCCGTTTTCGGTACATTGGACAATTAAACACACTTGACTTGACATTTCCTGCTCTTAATCATCTTAACCTTCCTTATTCTTTGATTCCCCTTGGTAATATAGTACAGGCTGTTCCTCTAACCTCTTAAATTTTCCTTTCCTGCAGCTTATGCAGTCTAAATGAAATTCATCTCAATTGTGATTTCCAAAACTCAGATCGAGGTGTTTAGAACCATCAAGGGATTTATGAAAAGTCCAACACTAAGCTGAGTAGTGAGGTAATTGTGCCCGAGTATAAATCAATTGTGAAATTGAACTTGAGATACACCAAGCCTTGATGACCATCAAAGCTATATAGGTGGTACAGCAGTCAAAAGACCACTGAAGTGCAGTCACAAACGATTGAAGAGATAGAGGGACTAAAGCGCAGATCCTCCTCAGAAAGGATAAGATTGAGAAGTGACGTGCCTGCTGTTAGGTTTCTAAATGGACTTGATAGTATCAACCACGATAGGCTCCCAAGGTTTCTGGAATAATGGATTTAAGAAGGAACTGCAGATGCCGGAAAATCGAAGGTAGACAAAAATGCTGGAGAAACTCAAACTGAAGAAGGGGTTCGGCCCGAAACGTTGCCTATTTCCTTCGCTCCATAGATGCTGCTGCACCCGCTGAGTTTCTCCAGCACTTTTGTCTACCTTCTGGAATAATGGAACCATAACAAGAACATCCACTGAAGAGAGGTAATTTCAAAGTTGCCAACAATAACAGCGGGGAGAATTTTAACCTCTGAACATTGGATTACTGTGGATGGATACTTCATGATCAGTATCGACATGGTGGACTGGTACCGTGCTCTATGACTCCATTTAACTCGACATTTCAGACCGTGACTTCACCGATGCCCACCTGTTCCTGCCTTGGACCCTCTTTTGCAGAGTGCTTCTCTGTTCAATCTGTCTGACCTCTTTCATGTTCACTTGAAAGGATCAAATGTGTGCCACAAAGTCTAATCCTCTACTCCTTCAGTCTGCTGCTCCTAACCTCCATTCGTTCAAGGCATCCAAGTTAATATTGGGGCCCATATTTCAGCAAGCAAGTGCTTTCCTTGAGAGGTGAGGGAAGCAACTGATATTGATTCATTAATGCACCAATTAGATGTCTTCTAGCAAATACTATCTTAGGGCAGTCACGGTGGCGCAGCGGTAGAGTCGCTGCCTTACAGCGAATGCAGCGCCGGGTTCGATCCCAACTACGGGTGCTGTCTGTACGGAGTTTGTACGTTCTCCATGTGGATCTGCGTGGGTTTTCTCCGAGATCTTCGGTTTCCTCCCACACTCCAAAGACATACAGGTTTGTAGGTTAATTGGGTTGGTAAATGTAAAAACTGTCCCTAGTGGGTGTAGGATGGTGCTAATGTGCGGGGATCGCTGGTCGGCGCGGACCCGGTGGGCCAAAGGGCCTGTTTCTCTAAACTAAACTAAATATGATGTTTTGGATATGACTGGTGTTAATTACTATGCACAGGATGAAAATGACTGTGAGTCCCAACCACAGATTGATAGAAATTGAATACTTTGTTAAGTTGACAAGTCCACCATCATTACCTCGTGGGGTCAATTGGATGTGAAAGCAAAGAGACCTCGGTCTTTTATCACCAGCTAATTCCTGTCCTCCTGCATCACTCCCAGGGTCATGTTCAAGAACTCGAGTATGGAACCAAATTGCTTGGTTAATGAATGGAATAATTTATTTAATCACTAGAAATAATTTATTTAATCACTAAAGATAATGTATTATTTATCTGGTCACTTTGTCGACATCTCCAATTCTGCGTTGCCGGGTAATCATAATGATATATATATTGTGTTAGGTTTTGGTGACTGATGCAAATGCTGACCATGGGTAAACATGCTCATTGATATCCCCCATGCATTTGACAGAAGACCATAAGAAATCCCACCCTCATGCCTGCCTTACTGTTAAAGTAGATCATGGCTGACCTTCTGACTCAGTGCTATTTTCCTTCACTGTACCTATATCCTTTAAGGCTCTCGACCCGAAACGTCACCCATTCCTTCTCTCCAGAGATGCTGCCTGTCCCGCTGAGTTACTCCAGCATTTTGTGTCTATCTTCAATTGAAACCAGCAACTGCAGTTCCTTCCTACCACATCCCTTAATTTTCTTAACATCTAAAAACTTAATGATTATCATCCATTTAGCAGGATCTTTCTCTCTCTTCAAGAAAACCACACATTCAGTTCCATCACAACCTTGACCCTTGCCATGAAGTTGCTAGCCTTTCCCACAGTCATGAGGTTTGGAAAGAGTCATAGACACAGCCGGGAAACAAGCCCTCAAAAACCTTCAACCCACTGGGTCCATGCCTATCATCAAACACTGATCCTGCACTAATCCAATTCTGTATTCCCCACATTTCCATCAAGACCCCACCTCCCAACTCCAGACCACAGGCACAACATAACAACCAATGAACCTCACACAAACCCGCAAGTCACAGTGATGTGGGAGGAAACCAGAGCACTTGAAGGCAAAACCATCCAGTCGAAGGGAGAAGATGCAAACTCCACACTGATAGTGTCGGATTATAAGATTGAACACGGGTTGCTGGAGCTGTTGCCACTGTGATGCCAATAATGTTGAGAGCTGATTTAAGCCTACATGTTATTTTGTGAGGCGGAAGGAGACTTTAATAAACCATATTCTTGGGATGGAAATACTCGTACTAGTGAAATTTGATGGGAATTTTGAAGATCCCATCAGCTTAGAATTCAATTGGAGACAAAATGAACAAAAATAGTCGAAACAAAAGAGTGGAGAAGTAAAAATGGCAACCTCACTGCCCCCCAAAACAAAAATGTTTGAATTTATTTTAATTGTAACGGATGATGATAAAAGAGGAGTGATTGGGAACGTTGACTGTACAGATGGATGTAATTGTGCAGAATGTTGTTTGATGTTGCCTGGGGAAGGGGGAGTAGAGGGGAGAAACAACAGGAGATATGTCTCACATGGTATGAGTCAGTGGATGAGTATGCATTCTGTGAGCAGGCTAACTCTTTCCAATCCAATTACTCTGCCTTAATTTTACATTAGTTTGTTATGGTTTCCAACCGAGTATTTTTAACCTCTTGAAAAGGTCACTGTTTTCTTTATCAAAATGTACCGCATGACTCAATCCTATCAGTACGTTGATTCAACTCATTATCCACCCCCTTATTATCCAACACCCCCTACTTTGTCTCTCAATCTAAATAAATGCGTCACTACTGATGCACAGAGGTCCTGAAGGCCCAGTTGGGAAGGGGCTGTGTTGCTCTGGGCATCCACTCAACCAACAGTTTTCATTCAGCGCCAGCAATGGTGTGGAAGTCGATGCTGGCCTGATGTTGCCACCTTGCTCTTCCTGCCTGTTCTGAAGGGTGAAGAAGAAAGATATGATATTATGAAATGCCTCTGATGCACTTGTGCTGAAAACACTCTGCAAGTCAGGAAGCATCTGCAGCGAAAGAAACAGAGTTAATGTTTCAGGTTGAGGACCATTCGTCAGAACAGTGCTGAAGATTAATCAATGAATGAATGAATGAATGAATTGATTGATTAATACTTTATTGCCACATGTGACAAGTCACAGTAACATAGTCGCCCGTAAAGGACACTTACAAAGTTACAAACTACCCCCTCGGCAAGTCCCCCTTTGTTCTCCCCTCTCCCTCCTCATGGCAACCCCCCACGCCGGGTCCACCTTTGTTCCTTCCCCCGGCAGCGACGTCCTCACTTCCACGTGTTCCATCCTCGTCCGTCGTTCGGTGCCATCATCGTCCGCCATCATCTCTCCACTATCACCGCCGGGATCCTCTCCACACGCCTCTGTGGTGTCGACCCAGGCCCCAGCTGTGGGCTCCACAGACACAGAGCCCATTGGCTGCGGGCTTCGTCGACTCGCGAGGCTCCATCTCCGACCCCCGAGGCTCCGGCCTAGTGCAACACAGATGCAACACCAATGAAGGATCTTTATCCCAAAATGTTAGGTGTTTCTTTTTCCACAGATGTTGCCTGACCTGCTGGGTATTTCCAGCATTTAATGTTTTTACTTTGCAAGTCCTGTACTTTTGCTTTCCAAGCTTGTTGAACTGTCAGTCATGGCTCATTGGTGTCCACTTTCTTCTGAGCCAGAGGCTTAATGGAGGGACATTGCCACTAACATTTACAGGGCGACAAGGAAAAGCTCAGCGAGCCTGGGACTGCTGAAATACTCCATGATTTAACAGCAGGGTTTCATCATAATTAATGTTATCTTTGTTATGATCTGGTGGCTGACCAGTTTACTGGCTGTGGGTTGCTGGGGCAACATCTGTTCCAGAATGTGTAGGAAGGAACGGCAGATGCTGGTTTATACCGGAGAGAGACACAAAATGCTGAAGTAACTTAGCGGGACAGGCAGCATCTCTGGAGAAAAGGAATATGTGTATGTACTGTATACACACTTAACTTTTTTTTCTCTCTCATTTATCATATTTTTTACAGTGTACTATGTTTACATATTCTGTTGTGCTGCAGCAAGTAAGAATTTCATTGTTCTATCTGGGACGTGACACTAAAACTCTCTTGACTCATTGAGATTGCATGCTGCGATCATTCTACAATTCTATTAATACATGACTACCAGGATAAATCTAGAGAAACTTTCTTCTAATTTCCTCTTGCATTTTCCTTCCTTCTTAAACCCCATTCAGGAGGCTTGAGCACAGAATCTAGACTAACCGCTCAATGCAAAGCTGCTTACCTGTTGCCCTATCACAGGTGCCAGTACCATCAGCCCTACAAGGAGCATGTTAAAGGATCCTTGCATCTATTTGAATGTGTGAATGTGTCCTAACCCATATTCACCCATCAGTAACATCACTGAAACTGATTATTTGGCAATTATCATATAATGGCGAAAAATCAAAAAAACACTGCTGATGCTGGAAATCTGAAATGAAGGCAGAAAATGCTAGAAACACTCACCAGGTCAGCCAGCATCTGTGGCAAAGAGGTACAGAGTTAACATTTCAGATTGAAGACCTTCTGTTAGCACATGGAGGAAAAGGTAAAAGTATAAGATAGTTTTGAATTTGCAGAGAAGGTGGCGAGAGGAATGGATTGGACAGAGAGAGGGACAATTCATTAAATTATTTCTTCTGTGTTATGTGTTGTTACTGGCAACACATAATTATTTTGTTGGATTATGTGTTGTTAGTGGCAGGGTGGTGATCCCAGCAGTGCATGTAAATAAACATCTCTTCATTTAAAAGAAGGTAATTAGTATTCTAGACTAATAAGATAATTAGTATTCTAGAACGATGCAATTGTAGTTGATGACTTTTATGTTGGGGATGAATTTTAAAATGTCAGACAACATTGTGGAGTGTGACACAAAAAGCTGGAGCATCTCTGGAGAAAAGGAAGAGGTGACGTTTCGGATCGAGACCCTTCGTCGGACTGAGAGTCAGGAGAGAGGTTAACTGAAAGATAAATAAAGGTACATACAACAAATTAATGAAAGATATGCAAAAAGGCAGATCAAAGCCAGCAAAGATGATCAAGGAAAGGTCCATTGTTGGCTGTGGGAAAGATGATAATGGGTAATACAAACAGAGAAGCGTGTTGTTAGCACTGGCATTGGGTCTTTTCCCCTATTTCCTTGGACTCATCACTGATCAAATAACAGTTGTATACAAAGTGTTCCTCTCGCTGAGTGTTGCTCACCCCTTTGCCTAGTCTTCATTGGCCATACTTGTGTTGCTGTGATTGAAACTAAGAACAACCCTAATTGGTTTTGAATAAAAATCTGTAATCAGTCCAATGTTACCACTGGCCCTGCAGTGTTGCGGGAAAACATTAAGTGCAAAAATGTTGTATATTTTAGGTGTATATATACAGAATACCATTCAGTAAACAAGTAAAGCATTTACGATAATTACAAACTAATTTCAAGGAAGTCAACAAAAAATATTTGGTCCTCATGCAAATGTCATTGGAAAATAAATCAGGAGGGGCACGGCCAAAGGTGGTATCTCCTACATTTGGTATTTCCTAATCAGAGATCACTTCTCTGTAGCTGTGTCATTATATTGTGCACGGCTTTCTTTCTCCTTTTGCGCTATCTGTTAGTACTCATATATGTTCTGATTTGCCCAGATAGTACACACACCATGATTTTTCACTGTATTGCGAATGCAATAATATTAAAAAACCAAACCATATAATTAGTCACATTTAGATTTCAAATTAACCACATGCTTTAGTGGTTGAGGTACTGGGCATCACGGCCTGGGTCGGCATCTAGAACGCCCAAGAATGAAAGAGATTACAGAGAGTTATAGAGTTATTATGCCCGGTACATCAAAGGTACTGATCTTCCCACCCCCCCCCCCCCCCCCCCCCACCCATCACCACCACCATCATAGGGATCTATAGGACACCTTCCTCCAAAAGGCAACCAATATCATCAAAGACTATGCTTTCATCTCGCCTCACGAAGAACTTATGGTGGGGCTCAAGTCTGAAAACCATGGTTCAAGATTAGCTTCTTCCCAGCAACCATAAGGCTTCTTCTTCTTCTTGCATTTGAGGCAGCAGAAGTCCGCAGCTGGGTGATGCCATCCGCTTCAACATCCGTAGGTCCCCGCCCTAAAAAGGGCGCATGCATCGCTGCTGCTGTCTCTGTTTCTTGTCGTTCGCCTGACTGAGCTCAGCTGACAGGACTCACCACGGGGAGGTCGCCAACATGAGCCCCACCATAAGGCTTCTGAACACTACACAACACAAACCTCAGCAACTGTGATCTGCTGTGGACTGTGTCTCTGCTTGCACTACAGACTTTTGTACTGTTATGATTGCCTGGTATTATGGTTATTAAGTTATTGTTTTTTTAAATTATTGTACTCCACAAAGCCAGGACCCGAGGTCAGGATCAAACTCTGGTCTCTAGCACTGTGTGGCAGACGCTCTACCAGCTACACTACAGTGCCACCTTGCGTGGTCTGGACACTGGTATGCGTCTAGCAAATCAGCAGGTATCGAGGACTAAAGATATAAAAGACAACTTGAACTGCAGATGTTCTGCAAATTGTTGATGTTCTGCAAATTGTTGCAAGGGGAAAACTGATAGAAGTATATAAAATTATGAGAGGCATAAATAGCAGAGACAGTCAGAACATTTTTCCCGGCATGGAAATGTGAAAGACCACAGATTTAGGGTAAGAGGGGCAAAGTATGCAGGAGATTTGCAGGGCATGGATCGTGTGCAGACAGAGGAGATTAGTTTAACTAGGCATCATGTTCAGCATGGATATGGTGGGCCAAGGAGCCTGTTACTGTGCTGTACTGTTCTATGTTTTATCTTCTATGTTAGCTGAATTGGACTGAACCAGAGGCTGCTCCACTTAACCCCACAAAGAGAATGACAAAACCTGGACTCGCACAGATCCCATTGGAATACTTGTTGGTAGGTGGAAGTGAGTAGAGTTAAAGGAGGTTGTTCAACATGAGGGCAGCTTCAGCCCAATGAAGGAGACCAACGTTGCATGGGTTCTTGTTGGTGTCATCTCAAGGATAAATCAAAAGGGCCAACAAGGCAAACAGATGGGCAAGCGAGGATTGAACATCCATTGATGAAGATAAGATGGTTGGGGCCTGGAAATTGAAAATTATTGAAGTGAAAGAGGACATCAAGTGTGCTGTTATGTAGGTTGACAAGAGATTGGACAAGGGGTTAAGGAAAGAAGCAGTTTGGGGAACAAAATAGGCTAAAACGATGTGTACAAGCAGTCCACATGGATCTTCCAAACAAAAAAAGAAATTGATCAAAAATCTATTCAAAGAATTGGTCAGGCATCTGGAATGTTATGTACTGATCTGAATAGAGGGAGTACAGTGAAGATTCACCACAGTGATTACTTTAGTGGAGAGTTTGTTCCATAATGAAAAAGTAAGCAGATTGGGCCTTTTCTTGAGAATTCAGAAATGACATGTGATCTCATTGAAAAATCAAAATTCTCTCAGGTAGTCACAGAGCTGATGTTTGTCTCGCTTGAGGTGTCGATCCAAGGTCCTTCTCAAAATTTGGAGATGACCATTCAGGACAAAGTTGAGAAGAAATGTGTTCACCCAGATGATTATCAATCTTAAAAACGTTCTGCTCATGAGGATCGTGGGGGGGCTCAGTCACGGGGTATATTCAAGATAGAGATCAATATAGTTTTAGATAGTAAAGGAATCCATGTATAATAATGTCAGTGCATGGAGTTGAAGAACAATCATGATGTTATTTTGCACTACCATGATCTGATCTGGATGCAATAGCTTTTATAGATAATATGTGCACAAAAGATCAGCAAAAATGAGTCCAATTTCTGCATCCCACGATTCCCTGTTTGTCTTTGTTTGTCCAAATCCTCCCCAAATGCTGTCATTGTATCTGCTCCATTACCTCCATGCACCCATCAAACCCCATGTAAAAAAAAATCTGCCTCACAGATCTCTTCCCAATGTTTGCCCTCGCATTTTCAACCGTAGCCCTTAAATATTGATATGTCCACCCTGGAAAAAGGCACGGACTATCTACCCTGTCTATGCATCTCATGATATTGTATACTTCTATCTGGTTGACCCCTCAGCCCCCAATACTCCAGAGAAAACAATAAAAGTTTGCCAAACCTTTTCTTATAGTTGCCAAACTCCAAGCGACATCCTAATAAACCTTCTCTGCGTCCTCTCCGTAGCCACTACATCCTTCCTGTAATTTGCAACCAAGATTACACATAGTACACCAAATGTGGACTAAGCTCTAAGTACCACGCATTCCAGTCATGGGCAGTGATTGACAATTAAACAATTAGTGAGAGGCCAAAGCTCTAAGAACATACCCATCCTCAACAATGGTAAGACTCAACGTGTGAATGCTAGTCAAAATTGAAGTATTTCCAGCCATGTTCAGCCAGAAGTGCCAACTGGTGATCCATCTCAGCTTCTTCCTGAGATCCCCAACATTACGGAAGCCAGTCTTGAACCATTTCAATTCACTCTCCATGATATCAAGAGAAGTCTGAGGGAGCAGTGGATATAGCAGCAGTGACAGGCTGTATGGTATCCCAGCTATAATACTGCTCTCTTCAACTAGTTGTGCCTCTAGCTAAAGGGGCTGTCCCACTGCGGCGACCTAATTGGCGAGTTTAGAAGAGTTTAGGACAGTTTGAAAAAGTGTCATGTTGAAGACCTCCTTCGACTATGTAGAAGACCTCCTTCGACTATGTTGAAGACTACCTTCGATTACCATCGACTACCCTCGATTACCTATGAATAACATGCCGACCTACTACGACCTACCTCGACTAAACGTACGAGTAAAAAAATATAATTTTTTTCCATGGCAACCTCTTTTTACTCGCGAGCATTTTTCAGCATGTTGAAAAATATGCCGCGACCTAGCTGAGGCCTCGAGTACGCGGGGACTACTCTCGAGCATGAGGAGAGTTACAAAGACCTCGTAGGACCTCGTGTCGACCATGCTGCGAGTATGAGTCGAGGACAAACTCTTCTGAACTCGCCAATTAGGTCGCCGCAGTGGGACAACCCCTTAAAGCTGCAATAGTAGAGTTAGAACTGGCTGCCCTTGCACGACAGTGCTATCAACTGGCGTATATTCATCGGTAATCTGCTTAGTTTGGGTTTTGCTAAGACCCAGTTGGAGGCCCCATCAATGACTTTGCTTTCACTGAGGTCAGAAGTGGGGATATTTGCTGCTAGTTTTACAGTGCTAAATTCTTCCAAGCCTATGCCTGTATTGAAACATCCTGAATTGAAATCATATCCCCGCTCCTTCGTCATTGCTGAGTGAATCCTAGAACTCTCACTCCAATAGCACTGCAGGTGTATGTTGCTGGAGGGATTCAGTGGTTTGATAAGGCAGATCACTGGCCTATTAGAACGTAGAACAAGCACTTCAGCTCACTTTGTGCTGAACATCATGCGAAGACCAGCTCCTAGCTGCCTGCGTGTTATCTGTAACCCTCCAATCCTTCTATATCCATGTGGCTATCCAAATGTCTCTTGAATACCACTATCGTATCTGCCTCAACCACCACCCCCAGTAGTACATTCCAGGCACTCACCAAACTCTTTAGAAAACGTACCTCGCTCATCTCCCTTAAACATTCCCCTTAGGGATGGATAACGCATGGTCCAATTACCAGCAGTACTCAGAAACCCCAAAAATAAGATTCATAGAAAGGCCCTGATTTGAAATATAATTTCAGACTTCAGTCCCTGACCAAATTCCAAGCAACCCTCTCGATGGGGTTTCAGGATTTGATGGGAGCTATTAAACCTGCCAGCATGTTGGTCTTTGGCGATCCCTCAACCAAGATGCCCAACATCAATGATGTGATTGAAGGAATCTCTCCATGAAGATAGGGAGAAGAACAAACATGCCACATCTCCTGCACAATTTGCCTGGGCTCCACAGTACCTGCAGAAAGCCAGTGGGGCATTTTACACAAGGTACATAAAAGAATGAAAGAACTTGCATTCATGTTATACCTTTTCATGACTTCAAAATGACTTCAATGTGCTTTTGAAGTGCAGTCATAGTGTCGTAGAGTCTTACAGCCCTCATTGTTTTAGAGGGAACAGTGTACTAAACTTGCAGATAAATTACAATGAATACAGTAACTGAGCAGACAATATTTTAGGTGTTCCAAAGCCTCACCCCTGATTATCTTCTTCAGCCCATTGATCTTCCAAAATATCTATACATGGCAACTCCAGCCTCTTGAATTTCTCATTTTTAATCACTTGTCCTTTGTTTCCAAAACCTCAGCCAGCTCCAATGCTCTTGAATCTGCTAAATCTTTCTGCCACTCCGTTTCTCTTTCATACAAACCTATCTCTTCAGCCAAGATTTTGGCCATCTGCCTAATCTCTCCTTACGTGTCTGGATGTGGTAGGATGTCCTGCCTTACTTTTTTGCTGACATTTTTGCTGCCTTGCTATTACACCCCATTCTCTTGGTAAATTTAGTTCCTTTTGTGTTTCCACCAAATTAAAGGCCCAGCTTCCAGGCAAAAGGAAAAAGGCAGCTCGTGAGTCTGGATGGCCGGATTAGTCACGGGCATTCCTTTCCATGCAAAGATGCCTTATTCTGTAGACAAGGGAGCCTCTTGACATACAAAATTTAACGAGCCAGGCTCTTTGTACAGTGGGTGCCAGAACACATTCACCACAAGGAACACTCACCACTTTTGACAGTCTAGGAAAATAAGAATATCAAATATCACATGGGAAGAGTGGCCATTGGCGGAGGAACCAAGGATTGCGAGTGGCCTTGAAGCTGATTTGGAAGGAATAAGTGCCTTTGAGAGAGAAGGATTCGGGGAGAAAATTGGCAAAGAAATTAGGACAACAGCTGCTGCAAAAACCGTTATGTGACCTAGGTTTCACTTGAAATGGAATTATCTTTTGGCAAACCAGTTGTTTGCGAAGCCAAGTAATGTAGAGGGAGCCAAAATCAGCATCCACCAGACTGATAGAGACAAACAGACGGAGCAGATTAGGTATCTCACCATACAGCATTGAGAAAGGGAGGGTGGTGGTAAATTGCCTGGCCCAGGAGAGGGAGATGGGAAGGAAGAGCGATCATCCCATTGATCCTATTCCCTTGTAGCCCTGCAACTTAGTCTCTTTCTTTCAGTTGCCCTTCCACTCCCATTAGGCTATTTTGCCTTTTTACCTACGGTAAAGGGTATTTACAGTTGCCAATTGGTCTGGCAACACTCATGGGAATTTGGCAGGAATGCAGAGCAGGTCAAGTATCCAAATCCAGGTCAAGTATCCAAAGGGATGAATGGGGTTTGGTGGGTTTGGTATGTAAGTAAGTAAGTAAGTAAGTTTATTGGCCAAGTATTCACATACAAGGAATTTGCCTTGGTGCTCCGCCTACAAGTAACAACATGACATACAGTGACAGTTACGACTGACTCAGAAAACACTAAACATTAATAATAATAAAACATTAATGATAAAACACCATTGATCAAGCAAGTGAACCAACAAAATACCAGATCAAAGGGAGGCTACAGATTTTTGGCTGTTGAGTCGAGCAACTACTCCTGGATAAAAACTGTTTTTATGTCTGGCTGTGGCAGCTTTGACAGTCCGTAGTCGCCTTCCAGAGGGAAGTGATTCAAAGAGTTTGTGGCCAGGGTGAGAGGGGTCAGAGATGATCTTGCCCGCTCGCTTCCTGGCCCTTGCAGTGTACAGTTGAACAGTGTACAGTGTGTTGGCTGAACAAAGAAAGGGAGCGGGAAAGATAGGAAAGGAGAGATGGGAACTGGGCTGGCTGAACTAAACCAGATAGGATTTGGCAGTCTTACGTGTCTCCCTCCCTACCCCCAATCCACCAGTCAATATTCTGGGCCAGACAACCCCCACTTTGGATGTTAACTCGGCAACCCCTTCCCACCACCCAACACCCACCAAATATTAAATTCTGCATTTCCTACATCTCTAGCTATGGAATGAACTACCAGCATTGTTTCAAGAATGGAGGAACATCATGTTGGTGTACAAGAAATGACACAGTGTTGGAGTAATTCAGCAGGTCAGGCAGCCTGACCCATTGAATTACTCCAGCACATTGTGTCCTTTTTATTTCAAGAATGGAGGACTGAGTGGTATATCTTCGTCTTGGTTCCCCATGCCTGTGCCATTTTAACACACCAAAATGGGTCTGCCCCATTGTTCCTTCCCCGCCAAGAAGTACTGTCTATATAGTCTTTTACCTGTAGAATTCACCACAACAACTTACCATGTCTTCCTTGACAGCATCTTTCAAATCTCTGCAATCTCCACCACCTACTCAGTTTCAAGCAGTACTAACATGGAAATATCATTGTCTCCTTGTTCCCTTCCAAGCCAGGTATTAAATGACTTTAATTTTTAGCTCATCAAAAATTAAAGAGTTAAAAACTCTTTAAACTTTAAAGAATTTTAAGAATTCTTAATTCTTTATTTTTTACTCTTGTTTTAATCGTTTTTAGGACAGGAGCAATAATAATGGTTATTGCCCATTTCTACTGTAACTTCCCTTGTTTCTGGAACTATGTCAGCAATGAGACCAGACTGCTCAGTATTGTACCCTGGAGAAAATAAAAGCACGAGCCGCTTCTTGCCAGGGGGCAGGCGCCATGAGAAGAGAAGCAGCTCAGTCCCAACCCTTCCGTTTGCATGAGGTGCCAAAGAGGTCCCATAATCCTGACCTTAAAATTGGATTTTGTAGGAAATAGCAAAATGATTGATAGACCCACGGATAGCGTGGCGATGGGAAAGAATAATGTAACTATTTAAACGTAGCTGTTACTGTATTGTATTAAACTGGCGTTACCCATGGAAATTCCGGTCATGTAGAATAACAGTGGTGCAGCAGTTAGTGCTGCTGTACAGTTTGTGTCCACAGGTTTGATCCAGACTGTGCTGTCAATGTGGAGTATCTGACCCTATCTGTGACCATGTGGGTTTACAGTTACTTAGTTCAGCTCACTTGGTTCAGTTCAGTTTATTATCACGTGCGCCAAGGTACAGTGAAAAGCTTTTGTTGCGTGTTATCCAGTCAGCAGAAAGACAGTACATGATTACAATCGAGCCATTTAAAGTGTATTGATAGATGATAAGGGAATAACGTGTAGTGCAAGGTAAAGCCAGCAAAGTCCGATCAAGGATAGTTCGAGGGCCACCAAAGAGGTAGATTGTAGTTCAGCACTGCTCTCTGGTTGTGGTTGGATGATCCAGTTGCCTGATAACAGCTGGGATCTGGAGGTGTGCGTTTTCACACTTTTACACCTTTTGCCTGATGGAAGAGGGGAGAAGAGGGAGTGGCCAGGGTACGACTTGTCCTTGATTATGCTGCTGGCCTTGCTGAGGCAGCGTGAGGTATAAATGGAGTCAATAGAGGGGAGGTTGGTATGTGTGTTGATCTGGGCTGCTTCCACAATTAGCTGCAATCACGCGGTCTTGAGTGGAACTGTTCCCAAACTAGGCTGTGATGCATCCTGATAAAATGCTTTCTATGGTGCATCTGTAGAAGTTGGTAACAGTTGTAGGGAACATGCCGAACTTCCTAAGCCTTCTAAGGAAGTAGAGGCGTTGGTGTGCTTTCTTGGCCGTTGCTTCAATATGGGTGATCCAGGAGAAGTTGGTGGTGATATTGACTCCTTGACATTCTAAGTTTTCAACCATCTCGACTTTGGCCCTGTCAATGCAAACTGGGGTACTTCCTGAAGTCAATCACTAACTCCTTTGTCTTGCTGCCATTGAGAGAAAGGTTGTTGTCTGGACATCAGGACAAGAGGTTCTCGATCTCCATCCTTTACTCCGTCTCATTATTTACAACACATCTTACACTTTCATTCCCACGTACCAAAGACATTCAGATAGGATAATTGGCTACTGTGAAAATTACCCCAAGAATAGTTGAGTGGGAGGAGAAACGGGAGAAGGCAGTAAAGGGGTACTGATGGATGATCAGCCATGATCACATTGAATGGCGATCCTGGCTCGAAGGGCCAAATGGCCTCTCCTGCACCTATTGTCTATTGTCTATAATCAGCAAGGTGGGCACGTGAGAGAAAATGGGTTGCAGGGGGATAAATGGGGAGATGGGACTGAGTGCGTGTCCCGGGTGGCAGCCTTCTCATAAGAAATTAGAGATGTAGCAGTAGAAGTGGACTGGTTTAATTGCAGGATCCACACAGACTGATGTGCAAGGGTTGCTACTAATAAAGTGCCACAGAACCATTCCCGTGACCACTCAATTTTCCCTAGTCCATAAGACAATAAGACATAGAAGCAGGATTAGGCAATTCAGCCCATTGAGTCTACGCTGCCATTCGATCACGGCTAATCTATTTTTTTCCCCCTTAACCCTATTTTCCTGCCTTCTCCCTGTAACCTTTGACACCCTTACTAATCAAAATCTTTAAAACCTTCACTTGGCCTCCAGCCATCTATGGCAATGAAGTCCACAGATTCACCACACTCTGACCACTTTCTAAAGGTACATCATTTTATTCTGAAGCTGTGCCCTCTGGTTCTAGACTCTCCCATTATTGGAAACATCCTTTCCACATCCATTCTATCCAGATGCTTAATTATCCAGCAGTTTCAATGAGATTACTCCTCATCTTTAAAAAGTCCGGCAAGTACAGGCCCAGAACCATCAAATGGTCCTCATACATTAACTCAAACATCCCCAGGATCTTTCTCATAAACCTCCTCTGGATCCTCTCCAATGCCAGCATATCTTTCCTCAGATATGGTGCCCAAAACTGCTCACAATATTCCAAATATGGCCTCACCAGCACCTTATAAAACTTCAGAATTACATCCTTGCTTTTATATTCTATTCCCCTTGAAATGAATGCAAGTGTTGCATTTGCCTTCCCTACAGCCGACTCAATCTGTAAATTAACCTTTTAGGAACTATGCACCAGCACTCCTTTGCACCTCCAATTTCTGAACCCACTCCCCATTTAGAAAGTAGTCTATGCCTTTATTCCTTCCACCAAAGTGCATGACTGTTCACTTTGCTAAGCCATATTCCATTTGCCACTTCTTTCCCCACTCTCCCAACCTGTCCAAGTCCTTCTGCATCTACCCGCCCCTCCATCTACCTTTGTATCATCCGCAAATAAGGCCACAAAGCCATCAATTCCATAATTTAGGATCATTAACATATAACGTGAAAATTAGCGGACCCAACACCAAGCCTTGCGGAACACCATTAGTCACCACTGGTCACCAGCAGCCAACCAGAAAAGCCCCCTTTGTTCCCACTCTTTGACTTCTGCCACTCAGTCAATCTTCTATCCATGCTAGTTCCTTGCCTCTAATACTGTGACCTATCCTGTTTAGCAGCCTCACGTGTGGCAGCTTATCAAAGGCCTTTTGAAAATCCAAATAAACAATATCCACTGACTCTCCTTTGTCAATCCAGCTTATTACTTCCTCAAAAAACTCCAACAGATTTAACAGGCAAGATTTTCTCCTTAGCACACCATCTTATCAAGTTCTTCCAACTACCCTAGAACCTCATCCTTAATAATGGACTCTAAAATGTTACCAATCTCAGATGTCAGACTAATTGGCCCATGTGGCTAGTCTGGCCTCAATAGAGGTCAAACATACAATGCTGATTTATTCCTTCAAGTAATTGAAGATCATTGTTAAAGTTCCAGTAGGTGAAGGGAGTGACATGGAGAGTGGCCTTTCAGATGAAACTTCATTCACTGTGCTGTGCCAGGCTCGAGACTGAGAATGCCATAGCTGATTAATGGGCTTCAGAACAAGAGCAGCACTGGTCATTGAAACCATGCAACAGATTTGTCTTTTGGGTGCCTTTTCTCTGCGGGAAAGAATAAGGCTCAAATGGGTCACGTAGGCTCTGGCAAAAAAATTGCCATCTCCACTAGACTGGATCATAACCAAGCTTTGGTTGCTGAGGTTGCAATCTGCAGTGGAGGGGCCAGCTTTGCAATCCATTACTCAGCTCCAGTCGCCAAAGAAAACTTAATTTCCACGTCACTTTGAGTGGCTGGCATAAAAATTACAAACTCGTTGGCACACAATCACTCTGAGAGCAGTTTGAAAAGTTATCAGAAGAACAGATTATTTAGCTGCAGCATTTGTATTGGTTGGAAACATGGAGATTAACCAAGTGAGATTAACACCCACTTCTGCAAATTCAATAACAAGATAATGATTCCAAAATACACCATCTCTTTCCTTCTCCCCTCTCTGCCGTTCTTTCCACTTCTCTCTGCTCAGTAAATGGTCTGGTTGGTCGGCCATCAAATGACCTAAACTGGTGGTGTACTAAAATTACCATTTTAAGAGCGTGTTTAAGAAGGAACTGCAGATGCTGGAAAATCGAAGGTAGACAAAAATGCTGGAGAAACTCAGCAGGTGAAGCAGAATCTATGAAGCAAAGGAAATAGGCAAAGTTTCAGGTCGAAACCTTTCTTCAGACTGATGTGAGGGAAAGGGAGGAGAAGTCAGTGGGCTGAGGGAGAGCTGAGAAGAGGAGGAGAAAGTAAGGACTACCTGAAATTAGAGAAGTCAATGTTCATACCGCTGGGGTGCAAACTGCCCAAGCAAAATATGCGGTGCTGTTCCTCCAATTTACACTGGGCCTCACTCTGGCCATGGAGGAGGCCGAGGACAGAAAGGTCGGATTCGGAATGGGAGGGGGAGTTGAAATGCTGAGCCACCGGGAGATCAGGTTGGTTATTGCGAACCGAACGGAGGTGTTGGTCTAAGAACGTGTATCCTTTATACAATTACTGGTTTCACTAATAAGACAAGAAATATCACTAAACATTTTATGGTTCTATTCACCCAATTAACTAAACCTAACAGACAATATCAATTAGTAAAAAATTAGAAGCAAGCACATTTACTGAAATGTGTTAACAGAATTGGCACGTTGTATTTCCCGTTTGAAATAATTGCTGTACTAGTAGGTGCTCTGTGCTAACTAGCTAAAAATTAGCTAACTGCCTGATATTCGATTCACTATTGAGATGCCTGTACCAATGGTATGGTATGGCATATGGTATGCTTGCCTTCATAGGTTGGGGCATAGAGTAGAGTCAGGAAGTCATGTTGCAGCTTTATATTTGTCACATCTGGAGTATTGTGTGCAGTTTTGGTCACCCAAACCCCCCCACCTCCCATCCCCCCCCCCCCCCCCCCCACCCCCCCCCCCCCCCACCCACCACCCCCCCAATGCCCCACCTCCACGTGGAGACTCTGGCAAAAGTGCAGAAGAGGTTTATCAGAATGCTGCCTGAGTTAGAAGTTATTCAGTTTTGTTCATTGTAACATGTACCGAGGTACAATGAAAGGCTTTTATTGCATGCTCACCAGTCAGCGGAAAGAGAAAACATGATTTCAATCGATCTATTTACAGCGTATAGATACATGATAAAGGAATAATGTTTGGTGCAAGGTAAAGGCAAGGTATTGGTTAATAGAGAATTTGGACAAACTTGGATTGTTTTCTCTGGAGCAGTAAAGTCTGAGGGGAGACCTGACAGAAGTTTATAAAATTACATGGGGCATCGATAGGGTAGACAGTCAGAAGCTTTATCCCAGGGTGGAAATGTCAAAGACTAGTGGGCGTAGGTTTGAGGTAAGAAAGCAAAGTTTTAAGGAGATGGAAGTTTATACATAGTGAGTGGTGGGTGCTGCAAGATGTGGTGGTGTAGGCAAATATAGTCGTGGCATTTAAGCGACTTTTGGATAGGTTCATGGACGTGCAGAAAATTGAGCCATATAGATCACATGCCAGCAGAGGAAATTAGTTTAACTCTTTCATCATGTTTGGCGTGGACATTGTGGGCTAAGGTGCCTATTCTCGTGCTGTGCTGTTCGATGTTTCATTGTGCTTCATCTAATATCTACACCATTACTCAATGCTGTATCTGTTATCTGCACCCATCATACTTGCTTACTTGACATTTGCACCATTTCCAGAGCAGCATCTGATGTCTACACCCATTCTCCTATTATTAGTACTGTGTATGGCATGTGCATCCACTGCTGATGTTTTTTTCACCCCTGCTTCATCTTTCTGAACTTCTGAGCCAGATATTTCCCAAGACAAAGTGAGGATAACCTTTATGCAGCTCTGAACGGGAGATTCAATTTCCCAAACCAAAGCATTTAGCTTCTAAAATACCTGGGACTGTAGGCCGGACCTCGCCACAGGGAGAGGATGGACACAGAAAAGGATTTCAGAGCTTGTGCACTCTGTGCACTCGCCCATTTTCAATCACGGGTTTGCTTTGGATTTGACAGCAGTGTTACCAGATAGAGAGAACAGATGAAAATCAACTGGGAAGATCCTGGGCCATTTGGCAGTTTTCCCAAATCTGTGTTTATACAGGATAATATTGGGTGCAGTGATTCAGTGTGGCCAATTAGCTGATCCATTATGGCAAGCACAAAGCATCCAGATAACGTGAGCGTTTTCCCAGAAGCTGTGTTAGTTAGAAGGGGAGATATGTTTTTTTGTGGGGCTGAAAGAGACAGCAGAGGAAGGAGATTACAGAGAATTGCGGAGGGAAGGGTTTTGGAGAGGGAAGTAGCAGAGCAAGTTAGATAGGTTATTAGTTAAGGGTGTATAGATTGGACTGATTTTTTTTGGGGGGTGGGGTAATGGCCTCACAGATTGAGGCACTCTCTGTGAGTGAAATCCAGGAGGAACGGGGTCTATGACCCAGTCTAGGGCTGGGGTATAGTGGAGAAGCAACCATACCTTGAGGAACCTGCTGACGTATTCAAACTAGAAACGGCTACAAACGTTTAATTTTAGTCACTACTGACCCTGGAAATGTGAGGCTGAGGTGCTGATTTCTCTGAACAAAGTGATGGTAGGGTGGGGTCTAGTGTTTCCCAGCAGCACAGCCAAAGCAACATCCACTGCCACCAACAATGGCAAACAGTGGCAGCGATGTGTTTGACCAAAAAAAATTGCAGTGTAATTACTTAACAGGCAAGAGAACACCTATCAAACCTGTAACCTCCACCACCAAAAAGATGTGAGCAAACTACACAAACTCTGTGTCCTTCATTGTCACTGGGAACTCCATCCAGAACCCCATCACCAGGACTGCATCTGTTCACGAGGTGGCTCACCACCACTTTCTCAAGTGGCCCCCTCCCCTTTCACCGACATTGCTTCCTCTGCCTTCACAATTTGTAACTCTCCTCTCCTTATCCCAAAGTTTCGGTCTTTTAAACTCTGATTTTTGTCTAACCATCTGCCCACCAACGTCCCCTCACCACCACCCCCCCCCCCCCCACCCACCTCAATGGTATCTACCTATCACTTGTCAGGGTTCAGCCCATCCCACTTCACTTCCAGCTCTCTTTCCCATCCCACCATAATCCATCTGAAGAAGAGTCCCGAACCGACACATCAACTATCCATGCTCTCTAAAGATGCCGCCTGACCCGCTGAGTTACTCCAGCACTTTGTATCTTTTTTTGGTAAATCTGCTTTTGTGGTTCTTTTTTTCTGGAGCTTAGGTTAGTTAAGTTGAGGTGAGAGGTATAGTTCGATAACAAACCATTCTATGTTTTCCCACTTTCTCATCCACTCCCTGCACAATTTTTACAGAGCCCATATATTCACCTATAAAACCCGTACGTCTTTGGGATGTGGGAAAAAACCGAAGCACCCAAATGAAATCCAGGTGGTCGCAGGGAGAATGTGCAAACTCCACATAGACAGCACCCAAGGTCAGGATTAAACACAGGTGTCTGGTGCTGAGCAGAAGTTAAGATGGGCAATAAATGCTGACCTTCCCAGACCTTGAATAATAAATAAAAAACACCGCTCACACAAAATAGAGACAAAGTGCCTCAAAATCCACCTCACCACCCAATAATAATACTTAAGGTATCAAATGTGGTATCAGATACAGCATTGAGCAATGGTGTAGATATTAGATGAAGCACAATAAAAAATGTGTGTGCTCTCTGCCTGATGTCACTACTGAATTGGCCCTCTTTTTCGCAGTAGGATTAATGATACAATAATACCCATTAGAGATTTTAAACCTGCTGATCTGGTAGCAGCACACACAGAAATATACTGTGTATCTGCCATATTCTAGACAAGAAACCAAACCAACAACTTTAATTAAAAAATGGAACAGATTTTTCACACAGAGATTTGTGTCTGTGGAATACTCTGCCTCAGAGGGCGGTGGAGGCCGGTTCTCTGGATTTAAGATAGGGCTCTTAAAGATAGTGGAGTCAGGGGATATGGGAAGAAGGCAGGAACGGGGTAGTGATTGTGGATGATCAGCCATGATCACATTGAATGGCGGTGCAGGCTTGAAGGACCGAATGGCCTACTCCTGCCATTGAATGGCGGTGCTGGCTCGAAGGACCGAATGGCCTACTCCTGCACCTATTGTCTATTGTCTATTAAAGTTATCAACCAACAGGAGCCCACTGCTGGAAAGTTTACAGAGTTGAAACTGTACTCAAACCTCATTTGAAGGATTTGAGGGATTGGGATATCTGAAAATAATTTCAGACAGTTAAAAAAAACTGCAGATGCGGCAAATCCGAAAGAAAGATGGAAAATGATGGAGATACCCAACAGTTCAGTGGAGAAAGAATCAAAGTCAATGGGGTCAATGACTTATTATCAGAAATATAAAAGTAAGATGAATTATGTTGCAGGGAAGAGAATGGTGGGGCAAGCGATGGGAATGTTTGGGGAATGGGCGGAGATGAAAGTGTTCAAGTGAAGTGACTGCAATTGGTGTCAACTCAAAGATGGTGGTGATCTGTCTGCACTCTCTGTGTGGTGTAAATAGAGGAAGATGAATAAGGACAGTGGTGAGAAATAAAACAATGTTGGTATTGTGCAAGGTATGCACAGTAGTTGCAGGAAAACTCCAATAAAGTATAAATCAGGCAACATCTTCGGAGAGAAAAAAAAATTGAGTTGATGTTACTGGTAAATTTATATAAATTTACATCACAACTGGCCAGTTGTGACACAGACAGTAAAGGATGTTATTCCCTATCATGTATCTATACACTGTGAATGGCTCGATTGTAATCATGCATTGTCTTTCCACTGACTGGATAGCACGCAACAAAGGCTTTTCACTGTACCTCGGTACATGTGGCAATAAACTAAACTCAACACAGTTAGCAGAAATTATTGAGTTGAATTCTGAACCCCAGATCTGCAGTAAGTTTAGACAGATGATGTAGTGCTATTCCTCGAGCTTACATGAAATGGTTGAACTTGTGAGTAAATTGCACTTCTTCTGACGATTGCATTTGGTGCTCACGATCTGGCCCCCTCTATATTGGAGAAACCCAACACAGATTGGGTGACTGTTTTGTAGGACACCTACATTCAGTCCACACAAATGACTGAGCTTTGAATAACTTGTCGTTTATTATTCTTCATTTGACCTCTTTGACTTTGGCCCTTTACACTGCTCCATCACAGCAAATTACAAGCTCAAGAAATAACATGTTACTGTCTATCCAGGGGCTATTAAACCCTTGCCACTCAACATAGAACATAGAGCAGTACAGCACAGGAATGGGCCCTTCAGCCACAATGTTTGTGCCAAACATGATACCAAATTAAACTGATCTCATCTGCCTGTACATGATACATATCACTCTATCCCCTGAACTTCCATGCGCCAATCCAAGAGCCAGTTAAACATCATTATTGCATCTGCCTCCACCACCTACCGTGGCAGTATGTTCCAGGCCCCCACCATTCTCTGTGTAGAAAACCTGTTCCTCACATCTCCATTAAGCTTTTCCCCTCTCACCTTATAGCTATGCCCCATAGTGTTAGATATTTCCACCCTGGGGAAAAAGGTTCTGACTGTCTACCCTATCTATAGCTCTCATCATTTTATATAATTCTGAGTTGAAACTCTAAACCAGGCAGCATTTTGGTAAACCTCCTCTACACCCTCCTCAAGCCTCCACATCTTAACCCGTGATGGGGCAGCCAGATTTACACTCAATAGTCCAAATGCAGCCCAAACAAAGCCCTATAAAGCTGCATCATGACTTCCCGACTCTTATATTCAATGCCCCTAGCAATGAAAGCAAGCATGCCATACATAGCCTTCTTAATCACCCTATCTTCTTGTGCTGCTACCTTCAGTGAGCTACAAACTTGGACTCCAAGATTCCTCTATCAAGGCTGTTAGGGGTCTTGCCACTAACTGTACACTCGCTCCTCACACTTAACCTCCCAAAGTACAACACCTCACATTTGCTCAGGTAAAACTCCACCTGCCATTTCTCCTCCCATTTCTGCAGCTGATCTATATCCCGCTGTATATCTGTACATTCGGACATCCTTCCTCACTGTCTTTTGGACTATTGAGTGTAAATCTGTACACCTTGGAAATAAGTACTCCTGTTTGAGTGCTGTTCGGGGGGACAGCCTACCTGCGGGTAGCAACAGCGACCTGGCCTGGGTACAGATAACGGCCCTGTTGCTCAGAAGGGTAAGGAAAAGAAGAGGAGGGCATTAGTAATAGGGGACTCTATAGTTAGGGGGTCAGATTGGGGATTCTGTGGACGCAGTCCGGAGACCCGGATGGTAGTTTGCCTCCCTGGTGCCAGGGTCCGGGATGTGTCTGAACGTGTCCAAGATATCCTGAAAAGGGAGGGAGAGGAGCCTGAGGTCGTGGTACATATTGGTACCAATGACATAGGTAAAAAAAGAGAGAGATCCTGAAAGGAGAATTTAGGGAGTTAGGAAGAGAGTTAAGGAAAAGAACTGCAAACATAACAATCTCAGGATTACTTCCTGTGCCACACGACAGTGAGAGTAGGAATGGAGCCAGGTGGAGGATAAATGCGTGGCTGAAGGACTGGTGCAGAGGGCAGGGATTCAAGTTTCTGGATCAATGGAACCTCTTTTGGGGAAGGAGCGACCTGTATAAAAAGGAGGGGTTGCACATGAACATGAGGGGGACCAGTATCCTGGCAGGGAAATTTGCAAAGGCTACCGGGGGGACTTTAAATTAGAACGGTTGGGGGGAGGGACTCAAATAGAGAAAGCCAGTAGACAGGGTCTGAGACAGGAGGCAGAGAAGGGAAGCACTCAGACCCAACATGTAGGGGGGAAAGAAGAAAAAAATAATAAACAGAGAATAAGAGGTGGTGGGTTTCCAGGGCAAAAATCAAAAGGGACCACTTGTCAACATAATTGTATAAGGAGTAAGAGTGTTGTAAAAACAAGCCTGAAGGCTTTGTGTCTCAATGCAAGGAGCATTCGTAATAAGGACGAGTTGAATGTGCAGATAGCTATTAATGACTATGCTATAGTTGGGATCACGGAGACATGGCTCCAGGGGGACCAAGGCTGGGAGCTGAACATCCAGGAATATTCAATATTCAGGAGGGATAGACAGAAAGGAAAGGGAGGTGGGGTAGTGTTGCTGGTGAGAGAGGAGATTAATGCAATAGAAATGAAGGACATTAGCTTGGAGGATGTGGAATCGATATGGGTAGAGCTGTGAAACTCTAAGAGGCAGAAAACACTAGTGGGAGTTGTGTAGAGGCCACCTAACAGCAGTAGTGGAGTTGGGGATGGCATCAAACAGGAAATTAGAAATGCGTGCAACAAGGGTAAAACAGTTATAATGGGTGACTTTAATCTACATATAGATTGGGTGAATCAAATGGGCAGGGGTGCTGAGGAAGAGGGTTTCTTGGAATGTACGTGGGATAGCTTTCTAAACCAATATGTAGAGGAACCAACGAGAGAGCAGGCTTTTCTAGACTGGGTATTGAGTAATGAGGAAGGGTTAGTTAGCAGTCTTGTTGTGCGGGGCCCTTTGGGCAAGAGTGACCATAATATGGTTGAGTTCTTCATTAAGGGTTCTGAACTTAAACAAAGGTAACTTTGAAGGTATGAGAAGTGAATTGGCCAAGATAGACTGGCAAGTGATTCTTAAAGGGTTGACAGTGGATGTGCAAAGGAAGGTATTTAAAGACTGCATGGATGAACTACAACAATTGTTCATCCCAGTTTGGCAAAAAAATAAATCCGGGAAGGTAGTGCATCCATGGATTACAAGGGAAATCAGGGATAGTATAAAAACAAAAGATGAAGCATACAAATTAGCCAGAAAAAGCAGCCTACCAGAGGACTGGGAGAAATTCAGAGTTCAGCAGAGGACAAAGGGCTTAATTAGGAAAGGGAAAATAGATTATGAAAGAAAACTGGCAGGGAACATAAAAATTTACTGCAAATGTTTTTATAGATATATGAAGAGAAAGAGATTAGTTAAAACAAATGTAGGTCCCTAGCAGTCAGAAACAGGTGAATTGATCATGGGGAACAAGGACATGGCAGACCAATTAAATAACTACTTTTGTTCTGTCTTCACTAAGGAAGACATAAATAATCTGCCGGAAATAGCAGGGGAACGGTGGTCAAATAAGGTGGAGGAACTGAGTGAAATCCAGGTTAGCTGAGAAGTGGTGTTGGGTAAATTGAATGGATTAAAGGTCGATAAATCCCCAGGGCCAGATAGTCTGCATCCCAGAGTACTCAAGGAAGTAGCCACAGAAATAGTGGATGCATTAGTGATAATTTTTCAAAACTCCTTAGATTCTGGAGTAGTTCCTGAGGATTGGAGGGTAGCTAATGTAACCCCACCTTTTAAAAAAGGAGGGAGAGAGAAAACGGGGAATTACAGACCAGTTAGTCTAACATCGGTAGTGGGGAAACTGCTAGAGTCAGTTATTAAAGATGGGATAACAGTACATTTGGAAAGTGGTGAAATCACTAGACAAAGTCAGCATGGATTTACGAAAGGTAAATCATGTCTGATGAATCTTATAGAATTTTTCGAGGAGGCTTTCAGAAGGCTTTTAACAAGGTCCCACATAAGAGATTAGTATACAAACTTAAAGCACACGGTATTGGGGGTTCAGTATTGATGTGGATAGAGAACTGGCTGGCAGACAGGAAGCAAAGGGTAGGAGTAAACGGGTCCTTTTCAGAATGGCTGGCAGTGACTAGTGGGGTACCGCAGGGCTCAGTGCTGGGACCCCAGCTATTTACAATATATATTAATATATTAATGATTTGGACGAGGGAATTGAATGCAACATCTCCAAGTTTGCGGATGACACTAAGCTGGGGGGTAGTGTTAGGTGTGAGGAGGATGCTAGGAGGCTGCAAGGTGACTTGGATAGGCTGGGTGAGTGGGCAAATGCATGGCAGATGCAGTATAATGTGGATAAATGTGAGGTTATCCACTTTGGTGGCAAAAACAGGAGGGTAGACTATTATCTTAATGGTGGCAAATTAGGAAAAGGGGAGATGCAACGAGACCTGGGTGTCATGGTACACCAATCATTGAAAGTAGGCATGCAGGTGCAGCAGGCAGTGAAGAAAGCAAATGGTATGTTAGCATTCATAGCAAAAGGATTTGAGTATCGGAACAGGGAGGTTCTACTGCAATTGTACATGGTTTTGGTGAGACCACACGTGGAGTATTACGTACAGTTTTGGTCTCCAAATCTGAGAAAAGACATTCCTGCCATAGAGGGGGTGCAGAGAAGGTTCACCAGACTGATTCCTGGGATGTCAGGACTTTCATATGATGAAAGACTGGATAGACTTGGCTTGTACTCGCTAGAATTTAGAAGACTGAGGGGGGATCTTATAGAAACTTACAAAATTCTTAAGGGGTTGGATAGGCTAGATGCAGGAAGATTGTTCCCGATGTTGGGGAGGTCCAGAACAAGGGGTCACAGTCTAAGGATAAGGGGGAATTCCTTTAGGACCGAGAAGAGGAAAACATTTTTCACACAGAGAATGGTGAGTCTCTGGAATTATCTGCCACAGAAGGTAGTTGAGGCCAGTTCATTGGCTATATTTAAGAGGGAGTTAGATGTGGCCCTTGTGGCTAAAGGGATCAGGGGGTATGGAGAGAAGGCAGGTACAGGATACTGAGTTGTGTGATCAGCCATGATCATATTGCATGGCGGTGCAGGCTCGAAGGGCCGAATGGCCTACTCCTGCATCTATTTTCTTTGTTTCTATGTCTGCAACTCTTCCACTTTTGATGTCAACAGAAAAGCCTCTGTTAGATGGCACCAACAACATGTTTCTCACTTAAATGCTCAGAATATTCAAACGAGCACAGACCTAGCCTGCACCCCCCCCCCCCCCCCCCCCCACTCGCCCTCTCTACCACTTAATAAATTATTGTTTCCACATTCCCAGTTCTAAATTAAGTGATTGATTGATTGATAATTTGAATGAAAGCTCATTAATGAAGCATTAACTCTGTTTCTCTCTCCATATCCGCTGCCTGACCTATTGAATATTTCCCACATTTTATAATATTACATTAAAAGAGAGTAATATTCCATTGATTAAAATTAATTATGCAGTCATAAGCCATGAATTTGCTGCTTTTGTAAAACGCTAAGAAAAAAATTATTTCTCTTTCGTCATCATGAAAGAAATCTAGTTGGCAGGCACGTTTTGTGAGGATTACACAAAATGCTGGAGAAACTCAGCGGGTGCAGCAGCATCTAAGGAGCGAAGGAGATAGGCGACGTTTCGGGTCGAGACCCTTCTTCAGACGTTTTGTGAGGATATGCCCTTAATGCTGCTATCATCAAAACGTGAAAGGCTGAACAGGTGACCCCCACCCACCATGCTTGAGACACCAGAACAGCAAAGTGTGTGCCAAAGGGGGTTTGAAAGGTGAACGGGGTTTTGCTGAGCTGCACGCAGTATCTCGTGTTGCAGTAGGTACTGCCACGTAATAAACCAACAAGCGCCAGGTCAGTGTGTCTGATGTATTAATGATTTCATTGACATTATTCAGTCATTCAATCTTTGTCTGTTGTAAACAGCAGAGTGAAGCTCCGAACCGTTCACATCAGAGCAACTCGATTGCAACAAAAGACAATTGTTTTTAAGTCAACATTAGTTTACTTTAGAGATACAGCATGGAAAAAGGCCCTTTAGCCCACTGAGACCACGCCGACCAGCGATCCCCGCACACTAACAATATCCTACACACACTAGGGACAATTTACAATTAAACCAAGCCAATTAACCTACAAACCTGTACGTCTTTGGAGTGTGGGATGAAACTGGAGAGCACCCATACAGGTCACGAGGAGAACGTACAAACTCCGTGCAGACAAGGGTCAGACTCGAACCGAGGTCTCTGTCACTAAGGCAGCAACTCTACCGTTGAGCTTCCATGCCGCCCAAATATTATTATCCTTGTACAAATCTGGTTGCTCTTCCTCATTAGCCAAACATGGTCTTGTTTGTTCACACATAGAACTTGCTGTATTGTGAAATAATCCCACAAAGGCTAAATATCTTTGCCACCAACTGATTTTACAAAGGCTCAACAAATGCATCTCCATTATTGGCTAACAGTTCTCCTGTGGGTTTGCACTTCATGGCATCACTCTACACTGCAGTAGATTTTCTGAGGAAGTACTACCTCAACAATTTCACTGTTTTATGTCTTTAAACCATCTGCACGAATTCAATCTCATTGGCCATGTGAAACCAAGATGCAGGACAGAACACCACAGGAGAAATCAAACTTTAGGTGCATGGGTAGACTGAGCCACCTTTCAGCCTTCCCCAATCTGCACATCCTCCAATCCTTTCCACTTTCTTAACTTCTTGTTTAATGAATTGTGGACTGTTGGCAGATCAATTTCCCTCCTGGGATAAATAAAGTTCTATCGTATCATATTGTAAAGCATCAGACAGCAAGGGCCTACCAAAAGGCATTGCCACTGGCAGCATTGTTGGTCTCATGTGGTGCAAAAACATGGAACTGATAGCCACCCACTATGGGGGCTGTGTCTGACAACTGGTAACACTGTGGCCTAATCTACCCTTATGCACTCTGTGGCAGATGTAGATCGCCCTCCAGAGATCGCTGGCCGCTTCCTCAGGACCTGTGCAGATCACTTGCTGAGGTATTTACAGTCTTTTCTCACTACTCGGTCTTCAGACCACTATCATCCCAGTGCCTTAGTGTGCCTTAAGACCACCTTCCATTAGATGACCCATTTCTTAGTACCTGGACTTATCCTGTCCACATTCGGAGAACAATTTTCAATATACTCATATCATAGATATTTTCTAATTACCAAATATCCTGCTAATATAACTACATAATACCCAATCTTAAACAAAGTTTTAGAATGTTTTCAAAATATTAAGAATGTTTGTATTATTGTTAACCAAATTATTATATAGTTGATGCACAATTTTATATAATTACAAATTTAAGACATCTATAATCTTTTTCATACGAATAAAAATAGGTGTGTACATATTAAAAATTTATATAATATGTTTTCTATATTTTTTTCCTTAATTAAACAGTTACTAAATAATCCATTCTTGGAGATACTCTTCATCCCTTCAGTCAAGTCCCTCATGTGACCCTGTAGATATTTAATATGAGACTTTGAAGAGACTAAGGACAAGTCTCAATCTCTCCAAGTGAAGTGTCCTCCTGCTTCCCAATTATTAAAAGAATAGTCCTTTGATTCCTCCGGTATTCCAAGTATGATTAACTTTGGGTCAGGAATCACATCGAGACTATCCATTCCCTAGAATCTTCGTACTGAATGTGACAAAGTTGCTTCTAAGATTTGACATTTATCACATATAGGTGATAATTTTGGAAATATATTATGTAATTTAGATTTAGAATAATGTAATCTATGTAAAATTTTAAACTGTATAAGAGCATGTTTAGACGAACAGTAATGTTGGCTTTCTTCCCATATTTCTGGATTTGACCTAATTCATTTTCCCCCCTTTCCAAAATAGGATAATTGGATATTCAAGCATTCATCTAAAATTTCACTCTTTCTATTTCTGTGCAGAGATATAAGTAAATATCTGAAATATTCATTATTAGAAGCCCGTAGGTTTGTTGTAATTCTTGAAATGAAAGGAATTTTCCTTATAAAGAATCCCCTTTATTTTTCCAATCCATCGTTGAGGCCAATTGTAAGACCTAGCGGTATAAATTTTAGTTTTAGTTTTCTGTTTCCAAATACTATAAATTTTCTTGGATAGAGCTAATTTCAAATGGAAAACACTCTTTCCATTTTTCCAATTTGGTTTATTATCTGTTTCTTCTAACCATGCCCAATAATAAAACATAAAATTTGTAAAGCTAAACCCCCGTTTATTTTAGCTTTACCTATGATTCTTATAATCCCAGATAAAGTAGTGACTATTGGGGGGCATTGTGGGAGGAAAATCATTTTTATTGCGTTTATTTTACCTAACATTGAGATAGGTAAACTTTTCCAGTATAAGTAACGGGAAATTAGACTTAAATAAAGAGTCAAATCTTTTTGTAACAAAAATACCAGTTTTCCATTTGAAATTATCTGTAGTTAGTTATTGGCATAAGTTGATACTGTATCCTGAAATTAAACCAAATTCCGTTATTAGTTTTAACAAATTACGGATACTTATTTCCGGTTTAGTAATATAAAGTAATATATCGTCCGCATATAACGAGATTTTATTTTAGTATCGTATCATATCCATATATTTGTGCAATCTTACTTTGAGCAAGAGGTTCGATTGCTAACGCAAACAGTAATGATCTTGTCTACAACCTCGAGATAAACTAAACTTAGTTGATAACATACTCTGTTGGGTTTGCATATAATAATTTAATCCAAGTAGTAAACTTATCACCAAGCAGGCTTCCATCACCGAAAATAAATAAGGCCACCACCTGGTAGCTTTCTGCATCCAACGAGATGACTACTAAGTCTTTTATCACTTCTTTTCGAATATATGATATTAAATAACCGTCTTAGATTATATGAAGAATATCTTTTAGGTATAAATCCTCAGGATGAATTAATTCGTTACAATTTTGCTTAATCTTTGTGCCTTTGTTAAATTTTTTGATCCGTATTTAATAAAGCAATTGCTCTATATAATCTGACACCCAACATCATTTCGAGAGACTGGAGATAGATGGTGCACATTAACCCTCCCAGCCAGCCTTGATCCAGACTTGGTACATTAGTAGGCCACAGGAAATTGCTGATTAGAATAAGTTAACAGAAAAAGTATTGAACAATTTTTCAATGACGTGGAGGCTTTGGAGAGAGAGAGAGAGAGAGAGAGAGAGAGAGAGAGAGTGTGTAAAAGAGGTTTACCAGAAGCATGTACAATTATGAAAGGCCTAGATAGGGTGGACAGTCAGAATCTTGTTTTCAGGGTGGATTGCAGGCATAACTTTAAAAGGAGAGAGGCAAGTTTTTACACAGTAGTGGGTGCCTGGAATGTGCTGCTAATGATGGTGATTGGGGTAATGCAAAGAGCATTTAAAGGACCTTTGGATAGGCGCATGGATATGCAGGGAATGGAGGGATATGGATCACGTGCAGACAATAGAGATCTGTTTAACCTTGTATCATATTTGGCACAGACACTGTGGCTGAAGGACCTGGTCCTGTGCTGTATTGTTCGATGTTCTAACATGTCAGGGAGAGAATGGCTTCCTGCTGTGTCACAATATGCAACACTAACAATGCTGTGTCTGATTAATCTGTCTCTGTGTCTTTGTTAAGGACGAAGAGTCTCGATTAATAGAAGTATCCATCTGAAGAAGGGTCTCGAGCCGAAACCTCACCTACCTGTGTTCTCCAGTGATGCTGCCTGACCTGCTGAGTTGCTCCAGCACTTTGTGTCCTTTTGTGCATTAACCAGCATCTGCAGTTCTTTATTTCTACTCTTTGTTGATACTGTGACAGATAGCTGTGCCCAGTATTTGCAGTTTATGGCTATATTTTATTTCATTTTTTGCTGAATGCAGTGGTTGCTCTCGTTCTGTCGAGTGCCCAAAGTCTATTTCAATCTGCACCACATGTTAAATGTCCATTTCTGTGGGTATAGAGTCCCTTGTGGCTGCTGTTGGGTGCCTGTGCTTTGTTTGTTTCTCTGTAACCAGCTGAAGTGCCCTCTTTTAGGCCTGCATGTTAAAGAGCAGCATCTCCCACTGGTGCTCAGCCCCCTCTATCGACAGCCTTGCTTCTGTGCTGAACCACTGCGCATTTTTACTGGAACTCTTACATTGAATGCTCGGTTAGCTGGTGCTCTAATGCTAATTGTGCACACGTTAATTAATAAAGTTAACTGATGTCGTTAACTGAACAAACTTCTGCAAAGTTGAAGTTGACTTTTTTTTTCATTTCTAATTTCTACTAGTAGTAGTTCTGACCACCATCAACAGTTGCAGCTTTAGAAGTTTTCCCTGATGAAAGATAGTTTGAATTATTTTTTAAATAATAACTTTCCCTTTTAGAATTAGCTTTTGTTTTAAACAAAAATAACTGATTTAATTAATTGCATAAAGTTAAATGTAGATAGGAAATGCTCTCAGATTTAAGCTCCTTGGTGTTGCAGTATAGTATGCCTTACCCCTGAGGTGACCTCACTGTCTAATACCCTCTACCTGGAGTAAGCAGGGGATAATCACAGAGTCGTACAGCCCAAATAAGGCAACAAGGCCACGCTGATCATTAAGTACCCACCTACACTCAGCCCGTTTACCAACCCTTCTATGCTTTGGTGATTCAAATGTTTGCTTAGATACTTCTTAAGATGTGCAGTCCTTCTAATTATGACACAATTCATGTAAAGATGGAAAAATCAATTCCGAGCATTATTAGTGTCATAGAGTCAAGAACAATACAGTACGCAAACAGGCCCTTCGGCCCAACTTGTCCATGCTGACCAAGTTTTCTAACCAAGCGAGACCCACTTGCTTCCGCCTGGCACATAGCTCTCCAGGCCTTTCCTGTTATTGTACCTGTCCATGTGTATTTTAAATGCCTTTATTGTGCCAACCTCTACCACTGCCTATGGCAGCTCGTGTCATGTACCCTTCCGTGCAAAGGTTGCCCCTCGGGTCTATTTCAAATCTTTACCCTCTCACCTTAAACCTATGCCCTTTAGTTTTGGACACTCCTACCCTATTGAAAATTCTGGCTGGTTTAATTTAGTTTAGTTTAGTTTATTATTGTCACATGTACCAAGGTACAGCAAAAGTTTTTTTGTTGTTGAAAGTCAAGAAAAAGACTATACATATTACAATTAAGCCACCCACAGTGTACAGATAAAGGATACAGCATGTAGTGCCAGATAAACTCCGATTAAAGATAGTTTAAAGATGTTTCCGCTATATGTGATAAATGTCAACAATTAGAAGCTAATCTAACGCATTCATTCACAAAATGTACAAAAATTACTAATTTTTGGACAGAAATTTTTAAGATAATCTCAATTGTAGTTAATGCAAATTTAATTCCAGACTCAAAATTAATTATATTGGGAATATTAGAAACGGATCAGATACTAACAACACAACAATTAATTTTTATTGGTTATAGTTTAATAATTGGTAAAAAATTAATACCTAGATTTTGGAAAGGTCCCATATCCCCTACAATCAAAATGTGGATTACAGAAATGTCAGAGACACTTCACCTGGAACGATTAAGACTTGTCCTAATGGACAGGTTAGATCAATTCAGAGGAATATGGTCTCCATTTATTGAATATTTAAAGGGTTAAGGCGGTCCGGTTCGAGGCCCTGACTGAAGCCTGAATGAAGGAATAGATGAAGAATTATATACAATGAAGAATATCTTGTTTAATACTCCACTCATTTTATTTATCTCTTTCTTATTTCTCTTTCTTTTTATTACCTATCTTTATTTCCTACTGTTATAAAATAAAAAAAATATAGAAGTATAAATAAGATTGACTGTAAATTTAAAAAATATTAAGAATGTATGTGACGAATAATATTTTCTTTTTTTTGATTTTATATTATTTCTTCTTAATATGTAATTAAAAAAAAAATAAAACAATAAAGATAGTTTAAAGATCTCCAATGAGGTAGATGAGTGGCCTGGACCACACACAAGCCGGTGAAAAGTCAATTCAGTTGCCTGGCAACAGCTGGGAAGAAACTGTCCTTGAATCTGGAGGTGTACGTTTTCCAACTTCTGTACCACATGCCTGGTGAGAGAGGAGAGAAGAGGGAGTGACCAGGGTGAGACTGGTCCTTGATTATGCTGGTGGTCCTGCCGAGGCAGCGTGACGAGTAGATGGCATCAATGAACAGGATCCTAAGCTTTCAAAGGAAGTGTTTTTTTGGCCATTGCTTCGATGTGGCTAGTCACATTAAACCGGCCGCAACTAAAAATAGATTGCCGTTTTAAAAATCGGTAATTTTTTAGTCGAAGCCGGTTGCGATGCTAGTTGAAGGTGGTTGCCAGAGGTTGCAGGTAGTGGAAGGTAAGACCTTTTTTTCACCCAGTTTTATTCCACCACGGAGGTCTTACCTTCCACTACCTGCAACCTCCGGGTGGGGCGCAAAGTCTCCAGAGGTTTCCGTTCAAGTTTCCGAAGTGGTACAGGGGCATTACACTCTGTCTGCCAAGACCTACTGGATCTCCCAGTTGCAAACCATTTTAATGCTCTTTACCATTCCCACACCAGCCTTTCTGTTCTTAACTTCCGCCACTGCCAGAGTGAGGCCACATACAAAGTGGAAGAACAGCACCTTATATTCCACTTGGGCAGCTTACAACCCAATGACATGAACATTGAATTCTCCAATTTCAATAACACTCCCTACACATTCTCTCTTTCCTGTGCACTCCCGCCCTGATGTGCATACATTTCTCCCATACTTTCCCACCCTGCTCTGTTCCTCCATACCCTCATCTCCCATTCCCGAGCCCCATATTTCCCTTTAGGCTTTACATTGCACTCCTCCTCTCCTCTTTTTATCTAACACTCTTTTGTCTCCTTCTCACCTCTTTGTCACTTACTATGCCCATTTCCCAATCACCACCGCCCTCCCCTCCCTATATCTGCCTTCCCCTGCAACAGCGAGAGATGTAACACCTGTCCCTATACCTCCTCCCTCGACTGTCCAGGGACTCTGACAGTCCTTTCAGGTTAGGCGGAGGCTCACTTGCATCTCCTCCAACCTCATCTATTAAATCCATTGTACATGATGTGGACTCAGCGAGACCAAACATAGACTGGGTGATTGTTTCGTTGAACACCTTTACTCAGCCTGGACCTACCTGATCTCCCAGTTGCGAAACACTTTAATTCTCCTTCCCATTCCCACCACTAATCTTTCTGTCCTTGGCCTCCTCCATTGTCAGAGTGAGACTAAACACAAATTGGAGGAACAGCATCTCATATTTCACTTAGGCAGCTTACAGCCCAGTGGTATGAATATTGATTTATCCAACTTCAAGTAACCCCAGCATTCCCTTTCTCTCAATTCCTCCCCCACCCAAGTCACACCAGGTTCTCATTTTCACCCAACAAATAGCTACCAGTGGCCTGTTTCCTATATCATCGTTACTTTTTTGCATATCCTTCATTCATTGTTCTATATCTCTCCACATCACCGTCTATTTCTCTCGTTTCCCTTTCCCGTGACTTTCAGTCTGAAGAAGGGTCTCGACCCGAAACATCACCCATTCCATTCTCTACAGAGATGCTGCCTGTCCCGCTGAGTTACTCCAGCTTTTTGCGTCTATCTTCAACCTATGACTTGCCAGGCTTTGCCCCAGCCCCACCACTCTTTCACAGCTTTCTCCCAACCCTCGCACTCCAGTAACCTAAAGAAGAGATCTGACCTGAAACTTTTTCAGTCCATTCCTTCCCCAGATGTTGCCTGGCTCTCTGAGTTCCTCCAGCAGTTTGATTTTAGTCCAAGATTCCAGCATCTGCAGTTTCATATGTTTCCACCAACGTGTTATTCCCACCAGAACTCTGAGTCTTTCAACTAAATCACAGCTCAGTATCTGGATGCCAGGCTGCCCTGTGAAATGGTTCTTCAAGTCACCCAACGAATAAGTCTCCTGGCAGTCTTATCCCTGCATGTCCAGGTAAACCAAACCTCCAAATACCCTGAGACGTTTTTTTTTTAAATTTACAGTCGCCATTTATCAGCCACTTTGTGCTAACTATTATTTCCTTCTTCTCAAGTAGATTGGACCTTGTGTAGGCAGACAGTTCCCTCCTAAATAAACGGTGCTTCACCGCTGCTTTGTGCACTTGGGCCATAAATGTGTAAAGACAAACAGTGAGAGAAACGCATCATGGTTCACTTGGTAGAATTCTTGGTCTGGATTTAAATTTCAAAATGTGTCTCAAAAATAGATTGATTCTGTTGCATAGGAAACTTGAAAGTGACTGCAATATTTGTGAATTACTTTTGAACTCAACCACTGGAGTAGTATGTGACTGTTGGTCAATTGACTTAGTATCGACAATCTAAAGTGTACAATTTCAACAGCGGGATTTGATAAAATGCCCCAAACAGTAAATTAAAGAAGTCAGGAGCCAGTGTTGAAAACCAAAAACCAGTTCAGATGAAGAGTCGTTGGCCTGAAGCATTAACCCTGTATCTCTACCCACAGATGCAGCCTGACCTGCTGAGTATCTCTAGCTTATTCTCTTTTTGTTTTAGGGAGCCAAAATTAGGTTTGTGGGACAATGATAACTAACACAACGCTATCAAGTATGAGCATTTTGGTTCATGCCTAAACTGCATTAGTGCTTTCACATCCACTCAGGGGTTTGCCCACCTCTTTGGTTCTGAACATCGCCCATCACAGGTCTGATCTGACCACTGAGACCTTGCACACTTGTGCCCGTAGACACAAAGCACTGCAGATGCTGGTTTACAGTTAAAGACTTTGGAGTTTATATGTTTCAGCGAAGTCACCTTTTGAATCTATTCCATATTCCTCGGTTTCACTGAGCAAAAGCATGGAAATTTAAAGGGGCTGTCCCACTTGGGCGACCTAATCTGCGAGATTAGAAGAGTGTCTTCGACCTTCAAACTCGCAACATGGTCAGCACGTGGTCCTAGGAGGGCCTATGAGGTCGCTGGAACTCTTCTTCATGCTCGAGGGAAGTTCCCGAATATTCGTGTCCTCAGCTAGGTCGTGGAAAATTTTTCAGCATGTTGAAAATTTTTCCGTGAGTAAAATTTAGACGGCATGGTTCTTTTGAACTCATTGTGCAGTGGAGTAGGGTTGCTATGTAGTTACAGGCTGTCGAGGACAGCCGTAAGCAATCTCCTTCGCCGGTCGGGCATTTTGATTGGCTCATTGGAGTTTTCACGACCAAGGAAAACCTACCGGTAATGCCCACCAAACTTCATTATACTTCTTAAAAGTTTCTCCCCCCCCTTCTCCTCCCCCCCCCCCCCTTCTCTCCCCTCCCTCCGCACTTTCTAAAGGACTTACCGTACACTGTGGCAGCCGTTTACCTTCATGGCGCAGACAGCGCTTCCCCGCTTTCCCTGGCCCTGCCTTCGCGATTTGTTTGTGTGCATGTGTGCGCGGTCGGTTGATCCAGCTCGCGGTTTCAATGCGGACGGTCGATCCAGCTCAAGGCTTTCCAGGCGAGTGTCCTCGAGCTTGAAGGTCGAAGACACTCTTCTTAACTCGCGGCTTAGGTCGCCCAAGTGGGACAGCCCCTTTACGAGCCAAAGTCAGACCACTGAGCCAATGTTGGTGTGGTTAAAGGGCCTGTCCCACTGTGGGGACCTAATTTGCGAGATTAGAAGAGTTTAAGAGAGGTTAGGGGAGTGTCATGGGCTTGTTGTGTTGCCGAAGTAGAACACCTCCTACGACCTCCTTCGACTATGTAGGGAACCTCTTACGAATATGTAGAAGACCTCCTAGGACCATGTAGAGTACCTCCTTTGACCTCCTTCGACTATGTTGAAGACTAGCTTCGACTATCTACGATTTACTCGCCGATGCTCTCGGGAGATCCACAATTAATATTCCACAATCCCTTTCCTTGTCTCTTAATCGCAAAATTGGAAGAATCTGTGCCCCTCACCCTTAATGTGTAGGAACTGACCGTAGATGCTGGTTTACACTGAAGAGAGGTACAAGATGCTGGAGTAACTCAGCGGGACAAGCGGCATCTCTGGAGAGAAGGAATGGGTGACGTTTCGGGTCAAGTCTGAAGAAAGGTCTCGATCCAAAACGTCACCTATTCCTTCTCTCCAGAGATGTTGCCTGTTCCGTTCAGTAACTGCAGCATTTTGTGTCTGTCTCCCATCACCCTTAACCTCTGCATCAAGTCACTCAGCCAATCGTCCCACAGTATTGATGCACGAATATGTGCACACCTTGTTATTTAATTGCCACCATAACTGGATGCTTCGGGGCTGATTCATTCAGGAGTAAGACATTCATAGGTTTAGTTCCATGAAATAGAAGCTGGAGTAGGCCATTCAATCCCTCATGCTCACTCTGTCATTCAGTGAGATCACGGCTAATCGTTTACCCCCACTACCTTGCATTAAACCCCATATTCCTTGATTCTCATAGAACCTGTTGATCTCTGACACTTGATCTTCATCAGAGTGAGAAAATGAGGACTGGATCATGCCAAACAAACCTGGCCAAATTACAGAAGAGAGGTCCAGAGCAGTGAGAAATGAATTGCTACTTTGAGAAAGATCAATAAGTTCTCTCAAAGAAACCATTTCTTCTGAAAAGGTATAGTTCGGTGTACTTCAGCGAAGAGAAGTTAGTAATCTAGGACCAGGGATACATATCCAAAAATTTAAAGCCAGCCTTCTTCTTCTGTTGTGTGGCGTGCACAGCCTAAAGTTGTAGGACAACTTGTTCTATTTGATCTTCTGTTTGTGCACGTCGAGTTGATTGCATTAGTCGAAACAGGGCGGACCACGGGAAGGTTGCAATTTTCCACCCCAAAGGCAGCCTATTTACAAGAGATCCCACTCATCTAAAACATCGACTGTTTTTCTTTCCACACATGCTGCCTGACCCTTGCTTATTTTTCCCAGCATTTCCCAATCTTTATTTTTATATCATGCTGGGCTCAGTTTATTTTTTATTCTGCTTGTCTGCTGAGTAGGGCCCACCACAATTTCATTACGCAGACCAAGAAGATGAATGTGCTGGTAACTACTGCCGTTCACACATCTCCCCACCTTTTCCCCTACTGAAAACTAACCTGCGTCTCTCTCTTTCCCAGTTCTGATGGAGAGCTGCAGATCTGAAACATTGGCGGTGTCTCTTTTCTCATAGGGCTGCTTGCCCTGCTAAGTATTTCCAGTATTTTCAAGTTTTGTTTTTAAAAGTGATGCTGCAAAAGGTCTTCTGGAGTGATAGAATTTGGAAACTCGGTGCACAAATTTCAAGGGATGCCGGAAATACTCAGCAGGTCAGGCAGCATCGGTGGAGAGAGAAGAACAATTAACATTGCAGGACCTGGCCTGGTTCACTGGCTGCCATTTAATACAGCTGAGATTAAAAATATAACAACATTATCCTTATTTTTAATTGAAAGCACTCACATACATTTAAAAACAATTAAGTGGATTTAAGCTAACTGAAGTAAGTCAAGTAACGGTCTACTTACTTTTCGACAGTAGCCATTTGACCTCATTGATTTCAGTGTGAGCGCTGGGTTAACCTGGCGCAGGTTCAGCATGTGGATTCCCAGCCTGACAGCTGGAAGTTTGATCAAATCTGCACCACTGCATTAGACCCATGAGGAGTTCACCAGAACAGCTCGGTTGTCCAGGGCGGTTGTCCAGGGCAGTTAATCAGAGCCTGTCTTCAGGAATCCGCAGCTCCTATTCAGCGACACTTGAAAGCCGGGAGATCCCGGAGGAATTGCCACTGTTTAGGCAGCAGTTCCCCTCGGTGAAAGGACGAGACGTGAATACGTCTGTGATGCATGTGTAGGAAGGAGCTGCAGATGCTGGTGTAAACCGAAGATAGACGCAAAAAGCTGGAGTAACCCAGCGGGAGGACAGGCGGCATCTCTGGAGAGAAGGAATGGGTGACGTTTCGGGTCGAGACCCTTCTTCAGAGTAGTTAGGGAACAGGGAAACAAGAGATTATAGACAATGATGTAGAGAGATAGTAGGGGAGAAGGAGGAATCACAGAGTGGGAGCAGCGAGAGAAGATGTTGCAGAACTCTCGTCTGTGGTGTAGGCAGCTCATCACCACAGGGCAGGACAATACCAGGCAACGAGGACAGAGAGGCCCTCTGTGTTTCTTGTGTGGGAAGGAACTGCAGATGCTGGTTTACACCAACACAAAACTCCTTACTAACTCAGTGGGTCAGGCAGCTTCTCTGGAAAAAAAACCACATATGGACATTTCAGGTCGAGACCCTTCTTCAGAAAAGAAGACCCTCTTTCTTCACCTTATTTCCAGAAATGCTGCCTGACCCGCCGAGTTACTCCAGCATTTTGTGTCTATCTCTGTAGTTCCTGATGTTCAAAAGATGGACAAAAAATGTACAGCAATGATCCTCTGTCATGATATATTTTGTCCGTGAAAAATATTCATAAAATATATTATGAATACAATGTGGGCATATGTATCCTCTGCATTCATTCTACCATCAAGAGTCTCAGTGGTTATGGGGAGAAGGCAGGAGAATGGGGTTAGGAGGGAGAGATAGATTGAATAACGGAGTAGACTTGATGGGCCGAATGGCCTAATTCTACTTTTATGACCTTATGATCAAACATCCTTTTATAATGTGTCAGCATCACTCTCTTTTCGCCTTAAACAAAGCACCAGTGAGGTGTTTGTGAGGCTGTTAAGGACAGCGCAGTCCCTCAGTACCCAGTAGCAGCAAGGCCTAGTCTGTGTGGTGGCTACCCTTGACCCTGTCATGGCGTCCCCTCTCATTGGGAGGAGGTTGTGGATTCTGGTTGATGAGGGTGCCAGAGGTTCAGAGCTCTCAACCACCTTCCACATGGGACAAAAAGGCTTCTCGTAGGAACGGTATTCCTGGAACGTTCAGCAGGACAGTTTTGTGCACCATGGTTTGAAGACATAAGACACTAGTAATTCACGTCATGCCATTAAGGAACGGAATAGAAAAAAATCCATGTAAACCCTCAAACGTATGAAAAGGGTTCCAGCCCGAAACGTCACCTGTTCCTTTTCTCCATAGATGCTGCCAGAACCACTGAGTTAGTCCAACTTTTTGTGTCAATCTTTGGTATAAACCAGCATCTGCAGTTCCTTCCTATACAAACAAATCGCATGTCAGCCCTCGCACAAATTTCCAGGGTTTCTTGTTTTCTGTTGATATTCATTTTAATTCATCATAATCTAATAACTATAGATTAATGTTGTGAGTAACCTATGCTAACAAATGCACATACAAATAAACATACAACATACAAATTAGAAGCAGGAGTTTACTGAGAGCATCAGGAGCCTGCTCTCCCATTTAAGAAGATCATGGCTAACATCAGTTCCACATTCCTGCCTACCCCAATAACCTTTCACCTCCTTGCTTATCAAAAATGTATCTGCCTCTCTACTTCCACCGTCTTTTGAGGAAAGAAGTTCCAAAGTTTGTGTCCCTCAGAGAAAAAACATACTTCCTCATTTCTGTCATAAACTATCAACCCCGTATTTTTAACCCCTAGTTCTAGAACAATAGCGGGGATGCTAGCTAGCCTTGGTTCTATTTCGGTAAACATCGAAGAAAGAACCACCTTTGATGAACTCAGATTGTGCTTCATTGCAATCGAGACAATGGCACAGCGTTCGAGCTGCAGCGTCACAGACCTTGGTTCAACCTTGACTTCAGGTGCAGGTTGTGTGGAGTTTGCACATTCTCTCTGTGATCACGTGGGTTTCCTCCCGACGCTCCACTTTTCTCCCACATTCCAAAGACATACAGGTTTGTGGGTTAGTCGGTTTCTGTTAATTTCCCCTAGGATGAGAAAATGGGATAACATTGAACTAGTGTAGGGGTGAACGATGGTCGCTGTGGAGTCGGTGGGCTGAAGGGCTTGTTTCCACGCTGTATCTCTAAACACTAAACTCGAAGTAGAGTTTAATAACAGTCTGAAATACAGTTGCAGTTGTGAATGTAGGAGAGCACTCTCTGTTCCTCTCAAAAGAGTACGTTTATTTAAAGAACCGTTGCAAGTTTAAATCATAGGTTTTCGAAATGGGGCCAAGACTTCAAACGTATTTTAGTTGAGTGAATTCCATCTGTTTTTTTTAAATCCATTTTACTGAGATCTCAGACATGGTGATCGGCAATCAAGGTTGATACACAGGTTCAACCCAGGCCTGAAACTTTGTAAAAAATATATACCGAAGTGTATTTGGTGGAAGTTTAATATCATCAGAATAAGAGGTTTGAGAATTAGTGTGTAATATCTGGAGTATACTGGTATATTTGGGAGTCTCCCCTTGCAACCAGGGGAATACTAAATAACAAAATTCACATTGCAATCTGCCAAAGAAACATCTGCTTAAAATTTACTGTACCAGAGAGAAAAAAAGCTTGCAATAAAAACAAAAATCCGTTATGCATACTTTTGGCACAATGTGACTAGAAGAAATCTACTCAAGCTATTGCATCAGAAACAGCACTCGGGGTCATGAGGAAGTCAATGAGTATCCAGACTGAGGATGGAGCTACAGTCTTTGTTGATATTGGCCCATCAGCACCAGGTTGGAACACATTAATAACTCGGCACAAGTTTTCTCTGGCAATTACTCCAAGAGGGGGGAGGGTGTTGGGGGAGGAGGGGGGGGGGGGGGGGGGGGGGGGGTTCTCCTATTTTTTAACGCATCAGAGAAGACTTTAATAGGACATCCCAGAGCCATTTCTACCTCGTCAGCTGTGGCACAGTGGGACGCATTCCCACCTCAAGGCAGATGTTGTGAGTTCAAGATCCCAGTCCCAAGGTCTGAGCTCATAATTCAGGCTGACAGTCTGGCCATGTGCTGAGGAGAATGAACTGAGTCCTCATCTCCCACAGACAGTCCCACAGCATTACGTTGAAGGAACACAGTTATATCATCCATGGCAATGCGTGGCTGGCCAATGTTTATCCTTCAAGCAACACGGTTAAAACATGTTTGCTGGTTATAAATCTCATTGCGATCTTTGTGTGGAAATTACATTGAAATGGCAATAACCCTTCACAACTTCATTGGTTAAGGCTCTTTGGAATGCCCTAGAAGGGGAAGTCCTTCTTTTTCATCTGACAACACAAATTATCTATTGTATCTAGTCCTATCGGATGTGTTAATGTGATCTTGGCAACAATAAAATATTGTAAATCATTTGGAATTTCTGATCCAGATCCTTGGGCAAATCATCTTTCACTCCGATACCTACTTCACAGTATTCTGGTATCACTGTTCAGATGCAAAGTGAAACTCTCAAGAGCACTCACAGGTCGGATGAAGCCAGGTTAAGGGTCAGGGTAAGGTTTTCTGCAGTCACAAGGAACTGTGCACAGGAAGGTGGCTCAGTATTAACATTGAAAGATACAAATTGCTGGAGTAACTCAGCGGGACAGGCAGCATTTCTGGCAAAAAAGCATGGGTGATGGCACGGGTCGAGACTATTCTTCAGAAGATGCTGCCTGTCCCGCTGAGGTACTCCAGCTGTCTATCCCCTCACCTGTATCCACCTATCAGTTGCCAGGCCTTGCCTTCCCCATCTCTCCTTTCCAGTTTTCTCCCCTGCACTATAACCGGTCTGAGGAAGGGTCCTGACATGAAATGTCATCTGTCCATTTCCTCAACATATTCTGCCTGACATGCTGAGTTCCTCCAGCATCCTGTGTTTTGAAAAACCTTTTTTTTGGCACTGACTTATCAATCATATTCAGGTCCAGAAATTGTACCAAACAAAATTCTGCCTATCAACCTACTCTTCAATCAAGCAAAAATAAAAAGTAAAAAACCTATTTAAAAATACCTTGTACATAAAACTCCATTAGTTCTGATTTATTTTGCCATGCACTCATTATAGAGGTAAAGCTCCTTCTAAATATTTGATTAAGTTTTATACTGAGCACAGTAATATAAGCAAATAAATATAACCCATGAATTAGGAATTATCATAAATTCTGGGATCTCAACAATCCACAGCTGGATTTGTGTGTTTGTTTCGATGTCCAGCATTACACTGAAGAACATACTTTTCCTGTGATGTGAAAATTTCTTTGAAATAACTTCTTTCCTTAAACCCGTCCCATGGTACGAGTTTATTCCAAGAGCTCTCCCGAGTTTGCCCTGATTCGAACCTGGAGATTTACGGTAGTGGCCACTCGCCGGTGCACGGGGCTCTCGTGGACATTTTTCAACATGTTGAAAAATCTTCACGAGTCTTCCCGTGCTTACCTGCCATTAGCGAGTCTTCCCGAGTACCTGCTGTTAGCGTTACGAGCCGCTAAGAGACGTCCCCGAGCTCCGACGTACCCGCTACATTCATTCTCCGTGCTTACCCCGAGTTTGATATTTTTAAAACTCGGGAGAGCCCTTGGAATGAACTCGTACCGTGTGGAAGGGCTATTATTACTGTCGCTACATTCCTGACCTGACTCAGACACCATCTGGGGAGCTCAGTTTTCCACCTTGAGTGTCTTTTGTGAACTGGACCAGTTGGTTGTCCACTAATGATAGCTCTTGATCCTGACACGCAGCCTGGTTCCAAAATTCAATCACTCTGTTTAACACCGTTTTTCGAGTCTTCTGTCTCTACTTGTGCTATCTCGAATGCTGACAGGTCCTGATTAACCAGAGAATATTCATCAGTTAATTATTATAAAGCAAATTGGCTCATGATTAAACTGACATGAATTGAAGTTGAGCTGGCATGAACCCAAGTTCCTCTCTTTTATTAGAAGTACAAATGAATTAATTGTATGGCAGATGATTAGGACAACAATCAAGAGGTTTTCAAGGTGTCAAAGGTTATGGGTAGAAGGCAGGAAAATGGGGTTAGGAGAGAGCGATAGATCAATGATTGAATGGTGGAGTAGGCTTGATGGGCCGAATGTCCTAATTATACTCCTGCTCCTTATGACATTACGACAAGTACCCCAAAAGGAGCAGTGAGCAAAACAACTCAACGTAGAAATAAAAACAGTAAATGGTGGAAACACTCAGCAAGTCAGGCAGCATCTGCGGAAGGAAAAGCTGATCATTTATTATATTATTGTTTTATTGATAATTTAGAGTATTATTGTTTATTATATATTTATTTGTTGTGTGAAGTTGGTTGTTCTGTTCCACGGTGCATATGGCAATGAAATACACTTGACGCTCTTGAGGATTAATGTTTCAGGTTGACGACCTTCCATCAGAACTCAATGTAGAGCTGATGAAGGGTCTTTGACCAGAAACAGTAACTCTGTTTCTCTCTCTGAAGACGCATTTTATAGAATAGGTGGGGTAAAACTTGTTTACCTAGCAGGAAGGTCAGTAATCAAATTTGACATAAATAAGGGCTTTGTCTTTGTGATCAGAGTGCTAAGGCAGAATTGGAGGTATGTATTTGACATTACTTCACCGAGTTTAGTGGTACCATCAATTTTCCAGGTGTTGCTTTATAATAGCTGTGGAAGAAACCAGAGGGTATAGAACAAGCAGAGGTATTATGTTGAAATCGCTGTGATGAGTGAACAAGGAGCAATTGCATGTCTAGGGCAAGGGTCAGTTCCACCATAACTGCAGGAGGAAGCATGTTTCGGCAGCTATGCCCCATTAAAATTCCTGCAGTTGCCCAAAAATTCCTGTGTGGAAGCCCGAAATTCCTTTATAATAAATAAACCAGCAACACAATAGTTAATTTAGTGAAAGAATGAGAGCCATCCCTTCTGGCAAACCCCATCTGCATTGTGTAAATACAAGGATGTTGCTATTGTGTAAACCTTGCAAAACCAGCTGTGTCAAAGAGGCCAGCCCCGATTAGTTAATCAAACAGATATCAACAAAATGAATTAAGATGGAAAAACCTACATCCTCATTTACCACGTTTCCACCTTGTTGTCAGGCATCTTGTACGACATCTACACCTGAGCAAAACAAAAGTGCTGGAGAAACTCAGTGAGTCGGCCAGCATCTATGGAGGGAATGGTCAGAGAAGTTTCAGTTCTGGATCCTTCTTCAGTCTGATGGAATAGAAGGGTCCGTGTTGGAAAAGGCAGGTGGAGGCAAAACCTGAGAAGGGTTTCGGCCCGAAACGTTACCTATCTCCTTCGCTCCATAGATGCTGCTGCACCCGCTGAGTTTCTCCAGCACTTTGTGTACCCCTGACACTTACTGGTGGATACCAGTAAGAGGGGGATAAGCAGCTGGGGGGAATGGTGGCACAGTCGTAGAGTTTCTGCCTTACAGCTCCAGGGACCCATAGTCGATCCTGACTAAAGGTGTTGTCTGTACAGATTTTGTACGTTCTCCCTGTGACCGTGTGGGTTTTCTCTGGGTGCTCCAGTTTCCGCCCACAAAGGGGAGGGGGAGGGGGAGTGAGTGAGTGAGTGAGTGAGTGAGTGAGTGAGTGAGTGAGTGAGTGAGTTAGTTAGTTAGTTAGTTAGTTATCCAGAATTCAAGCTCCTGAGGTAGGATGAAGACAATGGAATGCATCAATAGTGAAAGTTAGACAGGTACAGTTAAGCCCCTGTCCCACTTTCCTGAGTTACTTACGAATTCTCCCGGGTTTTTCCCTTGATTCAAACTCGGAGATGCCAGCCGTAGGTACTCAGGGCTAATTTTTTTAACTCGTGGACATTTTTCAACATGCTGAAAAAATGTCCCGACTTACCTGATGCCCCGAGTACCAATGGCTGGCATTACGAGCCGCTACAACATATCTACAGCCTCCTATGGACTCGCTACGGACATTCTCCGAGTTTGAATCAAGGGGAAAACTTGGGAGAATTTGTGAGTAACTCGGGAAAGTGGGACAGGGGCTTAATCATGGAGGATTGTAGGTTAAGGGAGGAACGGCATAGAGTGCAAATTTTGTACGGTGAATGAGCGGGATTTAATGTGGGTTATTCAATGCTCAGTAAAAATAAGGAAACAGCAATTACAAAAATGTATGGCATAAATTTAGACTATTTTTCAGGGATAGGTGGCACTAGCCATGAGAATTGGATTGAGAGAGGATAAGAAATTCTGGCAATTCCTTCTCATCAGCAGCTTACGTGTCAATATATACTTCTATCAAAATGTCGTACCCAGTGTGTCGGGAGTGGAGCAGAGGCATTCAGTACATCCACGTGTTATGTCTGGCACTAAAGTTACACTGAATCAAAGCAATGCCGGCAGTCACCTTTAGATGGAAGCTGCAAGGCTCTTTGCCAGCTCCCACAATGAGGAACTATTTATGCAATGGATCTGGCCATGCATGACCCAGCCCCTACCTCAGGGGTCCTGTGGGATCCATTGACTTCCTACTGTGGCCTTTCCATGAGGCAATGCAGGATTCATGTGGCAACCAGGCCTCAGCCGCTGGAAGGCAAGATGCTGCTCCCAGGACCTTCCTGATTGCCTTTCACAGCTCGCTCCTGTCAGAGGCTCAATTCTGCATTAATAAATTACTCTGCTACCCAGAGACATTTAAATGGCTTTCACTATTTTAAATAAATTAATATTATTTAAATTATAGCAATAAACATAGTTGAAATACAGTAAATATTGGAATAAAAGCTGAAATAAAGAAAAATAACCAAAGTGGAGTGTGTCTGGCCCCCTGTCACATGACCATCCAGAACCTCTCTTCGGGTCTCAGGTGAGCCCAGGGACACAGTGGGTTCTTCCAGGCCCTGGGTCATTATATGGGCGGCACGGTGGCGCAGAGTTGAGTGGTAGAGTTGCTGCCGCAGTGCCTGCAGTGGGAGAGACCTGGTTTCGATCCCGAACATGGGTGCTGTCTGTACGGAGTTTGCACTTTCTCCCTGCGATCTGCGTGGGTTTTCTCCAAGAACTCTGGTTTCCTCCCACACTCCAAAGACGTACAGGTTTGTATGAAAGTTGGATTGCTATAAGCGTAAATTGTCCCTAGTGTGTAGGATAGTTTTCATTGCGGGTGTCGCTGGTCGTGGGGGACTAGGTGGGCCCAATGGCCTGTTTCCACGTTGCATCTCTAAACTGAACTAAACTAGTCAGCTGAACTCCAGCTCGTCTCCCACTTCCACATAAAACCCGCTAACATAGAGATTAGGACATGCTGAGTGTTGAGGCCGGGCTCTCTGGCCCATTGAACCATTGCAGTAACAGTCAGTTAGTGGCCAAGATCTAGATATTATCTTTGGTTTTCTGAGGCGATAAATATTTTGAAATAGAAACCAGAATAAAGATCAGATTAAATGAGTCGTTGCCATTTCTAAGAAACCTGACACAGAATTTATTTATACTGAATTAGCAACAAATTGATTAATTTGTTAATAGACTTAGCAATTTTAACTGAATAGTGTGTGCATCTGTCTTCTGGGAAATGCTTCGTAGCACCTGGTCTTTCAAGTGCATCGTACTTCTCTATTTCACCTCTCTGCCGTTCCCTACTGTACTATTACCAGCTGGGCACACAGGGACTGCACACACTGACTGTAGACACAAAATTTGTGCACACACTAAACGTGCACAGGGACTGCACACACTGACTGTGCACACACTGTACACACACTGTACGCACAATGACTGTGCACAGACTGTACACACTGAAAGTACACACACTGACTGCACACACACTGAAAGTACACACACTGACTGCACACACTGTACACACACTGACTGTACACACACTGACTGCACACACGCATTGTACACACACTGACTGCACACACACACTGTACACACACTGACTGTACACACACTGACTGCACACACTGTATACACACTGACTGTACACACACTGACTGCACACACACATTGTACACACACTGGCTGCACACACACACACTGTACACACACATTGTACACACACTGACTGCATACACACTGTACACACACTGACTGCACACACTGACTGTGCACACACTGACTGTGCACACACTGACTGTACACACACTGACTGCACACACTGACTGCACACACTCTGATTGTACACACACTGACTGTACACTGACTGTGCACACTGTACACACACTGACTGCGCACACACACACACACTGTACACACACTGACTGTACACACTGACTGTACACACACTGACTGTACACACACTGACTGTACATACACTGACTGTATACACACACTGACCGTGCACATACTTACCGTGCACCCATTGACTGTACACACCGACTGTGTTCACACTGACCACACACATTGACTATGCACACACAGACAACTCACGCACTGAATGTACTCACGTTGACCGCATGCACACTGGGTGCCATATCCCCTGCATTACAAAAGTATTTTGACAGTCACACACTTTAAAATGCCAGAGCTATTAAAACCAGCTCTACAAACTGAATAATCGTGAATAAAGAGTCATGATCATAAAATAAGATTTAGTTAGTGCAGAGTGAGCAATGACAGCTAGATTGAACAGGTAAAAATTCCAAGACTCGAAGGAATACATGACTAAGAACTAGAATTTTATTTGAGGAAATTAAGGGTCAAAATAAGAAAATAAACTCAGTGCTGTTAGATAAGTGTTCGGTGCTGCATTTTGGGAAGTCAAACCAGGGCAGGAACGTCACAGTCAACAGTCGGGTCCTGGGGATCTAATATTTGGAAACCATTCGCAGGAAGTGGTGCCACGGGGAGATAGGGTGATGAAAAATGCTTTTGGCACAATGGCCTTCATCTGTTAGGAAAATTAGTATAGAGGTTGGGCCGTTACGCTAATTGTATAAGTTACTGTAAATGGTGAGGCTACACTTGAAATATTGTGTTTGATTTTGGGTTGCCCTGTTGCAGGAAAGATGTTAGTAAGCTGGAAAGGGTGCAGAGAAGATATACGGGAATGTTGCCAGGACTTGAGGGCCTGAGATGTTGGGAGAAGCTAGACAGGCTAGGACTTTATTTCTTGGAGCCCAGATGGCTGAGGTTTGATCTTATAGAGGTGTGCAACATCATGTGGGGAATAGATAGGGTGAATGGACCCAGTCTTTTCCCAGTGTGGAGAATCAAGAGCCAGAGGGCAAAGATTTAAGATTAAGAGGAAAAAGATTTAATAGGAACCTGAGGGATATCATTTAACGTGTAAATATCTGACCAGTAGTCTAAGAAAAAAGTGACACGTAGGAACAAAATAAAGAGAAGTGTAATTAAAGTGAGGAGAAGTAAAAAATGACCAAAAGACAAACTTCTGGAAGAACTGAGAGGGTCATCCAGCATCTGTGGAGGCAAAGGGATGATGGAGGTTTTGGGTCCGGACGTAGGGTCTCGACTTGAAATGTTGACCATCCCATTATCTTCACAGATGCTGCTCTTCCTGCTTCCAGCAGTTTCTTTTTCACACCAGTTTCCAGAATTTAGAAGGCATACGTTTACATGAGAGGGGAGAGATTTAAAGGAGTCTGGAGGGGAACTTTTCAAACAGAGGGTGGTGGGTATACGGAATAAGCTGCCAGAGGTCACGATGGCGCAGCGGTAGAGTTGCTGCCTTACAGCGAATGCAGCGCCGGAGACCCGGGTTCGATCCCAACTACGGGTGCTGTCTGTACGGAGTTTGTACGTTCTCCCCGTGACCTGCGTGGGTTTTCTCCGAGATCTTCGGTTTCCTCGTGCGGGGATCGCTGGTCTGCGCGGACCCGGTGGGCCGAAGGGCTTGTTTCCGCACTGCATCTCTAAACTAAACTAAAGGAAGTTGGTGAGGCAGATAAACAACATTTAAAAGACAGACAGACATGAAGAACTGCAGATACTGGTTCACAAAAAAAGACAGAAAGGTCTGGAGTAACTCAGCAGCATCTCTGGAGAACATGGACAGGCAAAGCTTCGGGTCAGGACTCTTCTTCAGAGGAAGAGTCCCGACCCAAAACGTCGCCTATACATATTCCCCAGAGATGCTGCGTGACCCGTTGAGTTACTCCTGTGGCTTTGTAACATTTAAAAGACATTCAGGCAGGTGCCTGGATAAGGTTTGGAGGGAAATGAGCCAAACACAGGTAAATGGGACTAGCCTAGATGGTCTTCTTGGTCAGCACGGATGAGTTGAGCCAAATAACCTGTTCTGTGCTGTAAGACTCTAAGTGAGATGGCAGATTATTATTTAGTGTATATTGAGGAAAGCCGAATCAACAGGTCTAATTTTACTTCGGAGTCACGTGAGCGACTACGTGAAGAAGTCCCGTCAGGCGCTTGCGCGTCATTACGTCCGACGCATGTCGCACTAACGGGCTGGAGAGCGCAGCTCCACCAGCGGTAAGTAGTAACCCACAGGTAAGTCAATGTTAAACCTCTCCTGCGAGTATTTTTTAAACTCTGTAAGTCTGGCTCGCAGAGCCAGCTATAGTTGGTAATATGGATATATTGTTAATATAAACTGCGGCAATAGAGTGGAATGCACGGGGACCGTGGTTACCGCTTATAGATCGAGTCGGGAGATAACGGCTGCTCTAAGGCCGCCCCCGCGATTACCGCTATTTAGATCGGGTTTGGAGATAACGGTGGCGCTAATGCCGGTTTCAATACCCCTAACTGTTCTACTGGCAGCTCAACTACCTCCATCAATTTCCAGTGCTTCAGGGCACTCAGTAATAACAAAATAAAGTACTCTCAGGCTCATTTGTCTCATGAGTCTGACGATGTGGAAGACTCCCCTCCTTTTAATGTAAAGGTATGGGGACGGCTCAACCAAATGGGAAAATGCTCCAAATTTAAAGAGCCATGGAAAATTTCAATCGGGGTCGAATGCCCCTAGGATTCCCCACACAGCCTCTCGCAGAGGTCCATACAGCGAAGAAGAAAACACCGCTTATGGATACCAGTGGGAATCATCCTCTCCAGCACCTTTTTTAGGGCTGGAAGAGACCTCCCTAGAGCATGACTCGGGAGAAGCAGGGCAAGAGGAATCTGACCCTGAAGCTGGTGTCACTGCTTTTGTGCACACACCAGAGCACATGAGCCACGCTCCAGGTGTCCCCGACGTAGCGTTAAACTTCGCTAAAACCGGACGGGACTGGTGAGGCTATCGAGAAAACTCTAGCCGCCAATGTAAATTACATGGCTTCTCACCAGCTCCAGGATACAATCATGGAGGAGACTGCCACACGTTACAAAACACCTGTAAACTGTGCTTCACTCAAAATGCCCACCGTGAACTCGGCAAGGGCACAAATGAGTGCAACGATGCGGGGACAAGAAGTGAGATTTCAACGTGTCCTCAAGTTGTTGGCAGCAGGCATTCGGGGAAGGTCCAGGGGGCACCGATATCTGGTACCCAACAAGATATGCTGGCCCTGTTCTGCAACGCCTACTTGGAGGTCAATTGCATCAGGAAGATAGCCATCAAACCGACGTTGAACCCGAAGTTTGCAGCTCTATGTAGGTCCACCAATATCCAAGCCCAGATTATTTATTTGGGGTGGACCTCCTCAAACAAGTCAAGGACCTGGAGGAACATGCCAAAACAATCCGTCTCATGAAGACATACGTCCCTTCTGCCAGGATGCCACCTCGCAGGTCGTTTTCAGCACAAAAGGTGACGGATCCAGGGGCAGGGCCAAGCAGAGGGGGGCCAGTGGGACAACGGTATTACTCACCTGTGTATCTCAGCTACAACCCCAATATGGGAAGAAGAAGTCAAGGCCGACGGTAGAGGTACAGGTGATTCATTCTGTCCAGGATAAGATTTCTGGGGAACAACCTCCGGTAGGTGGTAGGTTGCAATTGGTTATGATGAATGGTGCTGCATAACATCTCATCGGTTTATAATAGACACTGTGTCAAGCTCCAGTACAGTTTATGACAGGAATTGATCCGCCTGTACAGAATATGGGGTTTTCTGCACCACAAACTCAGCAGGTAAACGAATAAATTACGGTTTTGTCCCAAAAAAGGGGTAATTGAGAGGACGACAAACCATCCCCAACAATTTGTGTCCAATATATTCCCCAGACAGAGAAAAGATGGCGGATGTAGAGTCATTCTGGACCTAAACCAGTTAAATTCCTATGTTCAGTATAGGCATTTTTAAAATGGACACCTTCAAAACAGCTGTTATCACAAGGCTGTTATATGGCAACTATAGATCTTAAAGATGCATATTATTCAGTACCAATTCATCATCAGTATCGGAGATACTGGAAATTTAGTTGGATGGGACAGCTATGGCAATTTAAAGCATTATCCAATGAGTTACCCTCAGCTCCTAAGCTATTCAAGAAATTGTTGAAACTAGTGCTGCCGCTACTTTGGGCCCAGAATCACATGGTAATGGCTTATCTAGATGATATTTTAATCATAAGCAACACTCAGGAGACAGCTGAGGAATCGGTTTCAGCAACCAAATACTAAAGGTTAGGGTTCCTGGTCCATCCAACCAAATCCAAGTTAGAGCCATCCTAAAAAATTGTTTATTTGGGATTTGTCATTCATTCAGTTGATATATCAATGACTTTGCCTACAGCTAAGGCTGTGGAGATCAGAGAGGTCTGAACCAGTCTCGCTGAAAATCAATGTCTCTCCATCCGGAAAGTAGCTACTGTTATTGGTAAATTGGTGGCAGCTTTCCCTGCAGTTTGTACCACTGCTCTATCAAAATCTACACGAGCTAGAGAACTAGCACTTAAAGAACATTTAGGTCATTTTGATCGACCTATGCAGTTACCAACCAGAGCCATAGCTCAATTACAATGGTGGATTATCAATATTGTACAAACTACCAAAAACATTTTCGTTCAGCAACCTTCAGTGCTTTTACAGACAGATGTGAGTGCTGCTGGATGGGGAGCTACGGACAGCGAGTCTAACTGTGGTGGTAGATGGAGTGTGCAAGAGGATTTAATCCTGCACAGGCATGGTATAAATTACTTAGGATTGCTGGGTGTCCAACAATGAATAATTTATATGTTCAACTCCAGATTGATAATACCACGGCTGTGCCATATATTAATCCCATGGCAGGAATAAGGTCGGTATCATGTGATAATCTGGCTAACCTCATGTGGCACTGGTGTATTTCCAGAAACATCTGGGTCTCAGCTATCTACCTACCAAGTAGAGACAATGTGGTGGCAGACAACAGGTCACGAAAGTTCAATGACAACATAGAATGGATGATTAAAACCTGAAGTTTTAAAATGATTGTCAGACGCTATGGGTTGCCAGATATTGATCTGTTGCATCCAGGCTAAATCACCAGTTGCCTAAATATGTTTCATGGGAACCGGATCCAGGAGAAGTAGCGGTGGATGCATTCTCACTACATTGGGACATACATTCTTTTATGCTTTCCCCCCATTCTGCCTGATTAGGCAGTGTCCACCAAAATAGAGCAGGACTCCGCCACAGGCGTTTTGGTGATTTCGGACTGGCCTATGGTTCCCGTTGGTGCTCAGAATGATGACTCAGCCATTCATGACTGTCCCCAACTGCAGTAATTTGTTGGTGCATCCAGTAACAGGAGAAAGTCACCCGTTACATGATCGTATTAATTTGTTGATCTGCAGGTTCTGACCAGACCGTTCCAAGGCTTTGGACTGTCGAATAGGACCATGGATGTCATAACTGCAGCTTGGAGAGATAGCATTAAGAAACAATATGTGTCTTATATTAAGAAATGGGAGATGTTTTGTTTACAGTCAGCTATATCTTATCATACTGAAAGCATACCAGATGTATTGGAGTTCCTTGCTATGTTGCATTTTTGATGAACACTTGAGTTATAGTGCCATTAATAGTCCTCGGAGTGCTTTGTCCTCTTATTTAGCGCAGTTTCAGAACAACAACCTATAGGGTCTCATCCATTAGTGTCCCGATTCACGAGAGGAATTTTGTAACAAAAATCCTCCTGAACCTAGATATACAGATATCTGGGATGTCAGTATAGTTCTCACACTGCTTCGGCAATGGGCTCGAATTACGTCATTGTCTTTTCAGAAGGTAACACTTAAAGTGGTTAAGCTCATGGTGCTAGTATCAGCGCAAAGAGTGCAAACATTGCAAAAGCTACGACTAGATAGCATGTATTCTTCTGCAGATAACATTACGTTTTGTGTGTATGATTTAATCAAACAAAGCAGGCCAGGAATGGTCGGAACCTAAGTAAGTTTTAAAGCATACCCTGTTGACCAAATGTTATGAGTAGTTAAGCACCAACTAAGAGTCCCAGAGGCTCTGAGACAGCAATGCTCATCAGTCTCAAAAAACCTCATAAAAGGTGTCAGTATCAACTATTTCTAGATGGTAAGTTTTGGATTCCGCTGGAGTAGAACTCATGTGTTTAAATCTCACTCCACCAGGGCGGCATCAACATCCGCAGCAAGGCTGCAGGATGGTCGTGGGAATCAACTGTTCTAAAATTATGATAAACCTGTCCTGACAGTGCCAGGGTTTGGGCATGCTGTTTTGGGTTCCGTTTGATTTGATTTGCTTTGTCTTTATAAATTTCATTTGTAATTACCCCTGGGATAGAGCGGTTATTACTGTATTGTTATCTAAAAAATGATTATTGGATAATTCGAAGCAATGTTCAATACATTATTTATTCACTACTGTGTCAACTGAAGCAGTGTGTCGTATGGAGTGGATTCACGGCATGAAATCACAGAGCTTTGAAATCTTCACGTAGTCACTCACGTGACTCCGAAATAAAATAGTAAGATTAAATGAGAATTTACCAGTTTGAAGTTTGATCTTTATTTTATGAGGAGTTACGATGAGGGAATACATGCCCTCCTCTCCCAGCCCTCATAATCGAAAAGATCATCTGGTAGTTCTAGTCTTCTAAAGCTTTACTATGCTACTTCGGCTATCGTTTTCTGTGTTTGCACGCCACTGCTTTGAAGTATGACGCACATACGCCTGGCGGGGCTTCTTCACGTAATCCCTCATCGTAACTCTTCATAAAATAAAGATCAAACTTCAAACTGGTAAGTTCTCATTTAATCTTACTATTTTCAATCAGTCTGAATAAGGTCCTGACCCGAAACGCACCTATCCATGTCCTCCAGAGACGCTGCCTGACCCGCTGAGTTACCCCAACGCTTTGTGTCTTTCTGTTAAACCAGCATCGTCAATTCCTCGTTTGTACGTCTAATTTTAAGTTTGACATATGTTAGTGAGTCATTTGTGCTTCGTACATATTTCAGTGTTGATTCCCAATGACCAGTTGTACACCAGTCTCCATTCAGTGCTCAACAATCATTCATTTGTGCCTCATGTTGAAGAACTCTTACTGCTGAGTGCTACAACACCTGACCAGTAGATGGCAGTGGTCTTCAGGCCCAGCCAGAGGTCTGCCTCGGTATTAATGCACAGCACCACTTTACTATTCGAAGCATCAGTTTTTTGGTTGCAAGAGGTGCTGCCTGGGCAAAATAAACATCCACATAAATGCACATGCGGAAGGACTGACACCTGTCGGGGCTTGAGCATGTGTGCGTTGAACAGCTGCTGGAGGTTTGCCGTGTAAGCAGATTAGATGCCTACACAGCTATTTGATGCTAAACACGCAAGCTAACGTCATTCTCAACTAAGCACATGTCCAGCAGCAGGTGAGATATTCACCATGCTTTTTAAGAAGATCAACTACCTACAGATTAGTCGCTCTTTGATTTCTGGCTGTTGCTTCAATTCTACAGGTGTCCGGTGCTTTCAATTCCATAGCCCTGGTTATTCTCATCCAACTAGTCCTGGAGTCTTGGAGAAACCAAGAGTTTCATCCCAGCTGCCAATTATGGCCACTTCTATAGTCCGTGAGGTAACACGTTGGCTGCTTAGCATTCTGAGAACAGTTATCTTTGCGGTATCCTTCATTAATTTTCTTACAGCAACATGTGTCGGTAGGAACTGTAGATGCTGGGTTAAACTGAAGATAGATACAAATTGCTGGAGGAACTCAGCCGGCCAGGCAGCATCTCTAGAGAAAGGGAATAGGTGATGTTTCGGGTCGAGATGAGTCTGAACAAGCGTCTCAACCCGAAATGTCACCCATTCCTTCTCTCCAGAAATTCTGCCTATCCCACTGAGTTACTCCAGCATTTTGTGTCTATCTTCAGTTTAACCCAGCATCTGCAGTTTCTTCTTAGTTAAGTTTAGTTTAGAGATACGGCACGAAAACAGGCCCTTCGGCCCATCGAGTCCACACCGACCAACAATCCCTGCACACTCACACTATCCTACACACACTAGGGACAATTTTACATTTATACCAAACCTGCACGCCTTTGGAGTGTGGGAGGAAACCGAAGGTCTCGGAGAAGACCCACGCAGATCAGGAGGAGAACGTACAAACTCCGTACAGACAGCACCCGTAGGCATGATCGCATCCGGGTCTGCCGCTGTAAGACAGTAGCTCTACCACTACGCCACCATGCCGCACAATGAACAGAGTGCACTGTGCTTGAAGCATTTATCAAGAGAAGGACTCTATGAAGCTAGCCTTCTTTCCTCTGTGGCTGATTTGTGGCCACTGCTTCTGGCTGCAGTTACGTGACAGCCCACACTGACAGCTGCATCCCCTGCGTGCGTGGCCACCCAAACAGCAAAAGCTAGCCTGGGCTGCAACAAGAAATGCGACCGAGCCAGATGACTGAGATGCAGAAGCAATGCCTTCACTGCTTGGATCTTTCTGGAAGTAGCACCACAGTAAAGGGCCTGTCCCAGCAGCATGCAACTCCATGCGGTGAGCGCGACCTAACGTGGTCGCTTGAGCCGTCCGGCGTCGCGGGGCCGGTCCCACTTCGATCGCCGGAGCCGTGCGGAATTGTGCGGAGTTCGTCCCGACATCGCGTGGGGCTCCGAAAAACTGACCATGCTCAAAAATTCCGCGCGGCAACGGCTTGTCGGCTCGCAGTCGCCTCGACGCATTACACACCGCCTCGACGTCGTGCCTCCGTGACCCTCTCTGTAGGTGCCTCCGTGACCCTCTCTGTGTGTGCCTCTGTGCCCCTCTCTGTGTGTCCCTCTCTGTCCTGGCGAACTTACCTTTCAGACTTCGCTCCAAGTTCGCCTCACTTTGCGCCGCGTTGCGCCACTCACCCCACCTCCGCGCGGCCCCCGCTGCCGGTTTGGTCGCGCTCTTCGCATGCAGGTGCATGCTGTTGGGAACGGCCCTGTACAGGGCTCACCCGACCTCCGCGCGGCCCCCGCTGCCGGTTTGATCGCGCTCACCGCATGGAGTCGGATGCTGGTAGGACAGGCCCTTAAGGGGGTGGCAAGGTGGTGCAGAAGTTAGCGCTGTTGCTCCGCAGCTCCAGACCCTGCTACAAATCAAGTTGGGATTATTGTTATATGCAGCGAGGTATAGGTTGTAATGAAAATCATACTTGCGCACACTCAGATAGCACAAACCATAAATTATACATCCAATTCTGCAAGACAATAAAAGAACAAAGACTGTGCTAAATTTCAATTAGTAAACAAGTCCAGTGCAGTGCAAGGGGAGGTCAGTAGTGTTCTATTATATGGATTAGCGTTGTCCAATTTGATTCAAGAATCTGATAGTTGTAGAAATGCTCCTGAACCTAGTAATGTGCAACTTCAGGCTGCTGTACCTCAAATGTCAAGAGTGTTTTATTGTCATATGTCCCAGATAGAACAATAACATTCTTACTTGCAGCAGCACAACAGAATGTGTAAACATTGTACATTGTAAACAATATAATAAATGAGAGAAAAAAAAGTTTTACGTGTGCATACATACACATACTCACAAATACACATATATATAGATCACATATATATGTATATATATATATACATACACACACACATATATATATATACACACACACACGCACGCACACATATGTACCCACAAAAAAAACAATAATAGTGCAATAATAACAATAATAGTCCATGTAGGTCAGCTTATTTGAGATTGTATTTTTGCTGCCCAATGGTAGCAGCAAAAAGAGGACATGACATGGATCCATCATGACAGATGATGCCTTCTTGAGGTGTCGTCCCGTTTAGATGCCATCTATGGTGGGGCAGGCTGCACCCGTGATAGATCAGGCTGAGTCCACCATTAGTTCAGCTTATTATTGTCAGGTATACCAAGGTACGGTAGAAATCATTTTGTTTAGTGCTATCCAATCAATGAAAAGATTATACATGGTTATAATCGAGCTGTCCCGAGTGTCCAGATAAAGGATAAAGGTACAATATTTAGTGTAGTGTATAGGCCAATAAAGCCTGATTAAAGAAAGTCTACAGTGAGGTGGATGGGAGGTGAGGACTGCACTCTTGGTGGTGAGAGGACGGTTCAGTTGCCTGTTAACAACTGGGAACATTGCCCACTCTGTAGCCTCTTGCATTCCTGTGCATTGGAATTGCTGTACCAGGCCATGATGCAACCAGTCAGGATACTTTCTACAGTACATCTGTAGATGTTTGTTGGAGTATTCAGAGATATGCCAACTCACTTTAAACTGCTCTGAAAGTTGAGGTGCAGGTAGGTCTTTTCTTTGATGTGCTGGGCCAGGACAATAGACAATAGACAATAGACAGTGCAGGAGTAGGCCATCCACAATCAGTACCCTGTTACTGCCTTTTCCCAATATCCCCTGACTCCGCTATCTTTCAATAAGATCCCCTCTCATCCTTCTAAATTCCAAAGTTGATATGCCCAGGTGCTCCATTCCCTCAGCATATGACAGCCCCACTATCCCGGGAATTAACCTTGTGAACCTACACTGCACTCCCTCAAGCAAGAATGTCCTTCCTCAAATTTGGAGACCAAAACTGCACACAATACTCCAAGTGTGGTCTCACTAGGGCCCTGTACAACTGCACAAGGACCTATTTACTCCTATACTCAACTCCTCTTGTTATGAAGGCCAACATGCCATTCGCTTTCTTCACTACCTGCTGTACCTGCATGCTTACTTTCATGGACTGATGAACAAGGACCCCCAGATCCCGTTGTACTTCCCCTTTTCCCAACTTGACACCATTTAGATAATAATCTGCCTTCCAGTTTTTGCTACCAAAGTGGATAACCTCACATTTATCCACATTCAATTGCATCTGCCATGTATCTGCCTGCTCACCCAACTTGTCCAAGTCACCCTGCATTCTTATAGCATCCTCCTCACAGTTCACACTGCCACCCAGCTTTGTGTCATTTGCAAATCTGCTAATGTTACTTGTAATCCCTTCATCTAAATCGTTAATGTATATTGTAAATAGCTGTGGTCCCAGCACCAAGCCTTGTGGTACCCCACTAGTCACTGCCTGCCATTCTGAAAGGGACCTGTTAATCCCTACTCTTTGATTCCTGTTTGCCAACCAATTTCCCTTCCATGTCAGCACTCTACCCCCAATACCATGTGCCCTAATTTTGCCCACTAATCTCCTATGTGGGTCCTTATCAAATGCTTTCTGAAAGTCCATGTACACTACATCTACTGTCTCTCCCTTGTCCATTTTCTTAGTTACATCCCCAAAAAAATCCAGAAGATTAGTCAAGCATGATTTCCCCTTTGTAAATCCATGCTGACTCGGACCGATCCTGCTACTGTTATCCAAATTCATCTTTTATGATTGACTCCAGCATCTTCCCCACCATCGATGTCAGGCTAACTGGTCTATAATTCCCTGTTTTCTCTCTCCCGCCTTTCTTAAAAAGTGGGATAACATTAGCTACCCTCCAATCCACAGGAACTGATCCTGAATCTATAGAACATTGGAAAATGATCACTAATGTGTCCACGATTTCTAGAGCCACTTCCTTAAGTACCCTGGGATGCAGACCATCAGGCCCTGGGGTTTATCAGCCTTCAGTCCCATCAGTCCACCCAACACCATTTCCTGCCTATGTGGATTTCCTTCAGTCCCTCTGTCACCCCAGATCCTCTGGCCATTAGTACATCAGGGAGATTGTTTGTGTCCTCCTTAGTGAAGACAGATCCAAAGTACCTGTTCAGCTCATCTGCCATTTCCTTGTTCCCCATAATAAATTCACCCTTTTCAGTCTTCTAGAGTCCAACTTTGGTCTTAACCAATTTTTTTTGCTCTTCACATACCTAAAGAAGCTTTTACTATCCTCCTTTATATTCTTGGCTATCTTACCTCATCTTTTCTCCCCGTATTACCTTTTTAGTTATCTTCTGTTGCTCTTTAAACATTACCCAATCCTCTGGCTTCCCACTCATCTTTGCTATGTTGTACTTCTCTTTTATTTTTATACTGTCCCTGACTTAACCTTGTCAGCCACTGTTACCCCTTACTCCCCTTGGAATCTTTCTTCCTCTTTGGAATGACCTGACCCTGCACCTTCTGTATTATTCCCAGAAATACCTGCCATTATTGTTCCACTGTCATCCCCACTAGGGTATCTTTCTAGTCAACTTTGGCCAGCTCCTCCCTCATGGCTCCATAGTCCCCTTTGTTTAACTGTAATACTGACACCTCTGATTTACCCTTCTCCCTCTCAAATTGAAGATTTTATATCGAAGTCTCGTGATGAGACTGCGTGAAGAACCCGCCAGCCCGCATGCGCATCAATATTTCGTCGCATGGGCCGAGATTTGGAGGCATTCGAAAATGCTCCGTCAGGTTTATGTTTTCAGGAACGGCCCGCTGGCTCTGGAAATAGATGCAGCGGGCTCAAAGAGGCAGACAGGTGCGACCTGCACAGCTACCACGTTGAGGCTCCGGAAGGGAGCAGGCAGCCGGCCTCGGAGTAACTGGCAGGCGCGACCTGCACAGCAATGTCCGTTTAAAGCTCCGAAAGGGAGCAGTTTGGCAAGCGTGGGACCGAAGATGTGAACAGGCATGGCCTGCAAATGAAACTGCGCTGAAGCTCCGATAAGGAGGTCGACCCGAGCTCGGGGACGCTGGCAGGTATAGTCTGCTTTCTAACCTCCGTGAAAGCTCCGAAATAGAGCAGCCTGGCGACCCGGGCTCAGAAACACTGGCAGCATAGTCTGTCCAGTACCTTCCACTGGCTCTGAAAAAGAGCAGGTTGGTGATCCAGGCTCAGAGACGCTGGCAGGGTGGCCTGCACAGCAACCTCTGTAAAAGTTTCCAGAAGCAGCAGCTTGTGTATCCTGGTTCAGGGTAGACCAACTTTAAACTGGCTGTCCAAATGGATCATATTGGCCAGGGAACCACTGCCTCAACATCTATGATTGAGGTTATTAGGCTGCCCACAAGAATGAGGAAGATGCATTTCATTGATAGAGGCAGTTCAACTCAGATATTTGAGGATATCTCCTGCTCAGAGGCAGGGAGTTTGAGGATTCCCTCAACACATGCTAAATTATTTCAGCTCGGCTAAAAAGAATTGCCAGCACGCTGGAACATAATTAGCCATCCTCTCGGGGATAGATAAACCAGTAAAGGCTGAACTGGCATGTGACATTTTTACCTGACTTGCAGGATCGTGTTGTAAACAGTAAATAAATAAATAATTTAAAAAAGCAAAAGCTCCGTAAGGGAGCATTTGGCGACCCAAGTTCAGGGTAGGCCAAGGCCAAAATGGCAAAATGTCCAAAAAGTCAATATTGGGCAGGAAGGTACTGCCTCAACATCCACTGAGGATGTCATCTGTAGGCTCTCAATACTGGGAATCCTGATTGAGAGGCTAGTCGAAGGGGATGAGATGCGCACACTAGTGACCGAGACACGTAGTTCCAGTCGGAGGACTGCGGCAGCAATACCTGGTTCAGGATTGCATTATATCTCCCGTTCTGAGGAGGGGTTTGAGGATTATTCGTGGAGACTCTTACTGTGAGGTAGTTGACCATGAACTCTAATTCCCACATCAAGTGGATGATATGCTTCAACTCAAGTCTTATAAGGATCTGCTGGCACTTGTGATTACATTTGCCATCCCTTCGGGGATAGGAGAACCGTTAGAGGAACAACTGGCAAGTAGTATTGGTTACTTGACTTCTCATCAGTTGATTGAGAAGATCATGCAGGACACTGCGGGATAGTATGCTAGTCCTGATTTCTACCAGACACTGGAGGTCCGTAGGTTAATGCCACTATTTGGGGCTATCTGAAGGGTAAAACAAAGTCAAAAGACTTTAAGCTCCAGCGAGTTCAGAGAATTCCCAAAGAAGGAGTACGGACTTTGCAAGGTTGGTGGAGAGAACTCAGCTGTCTGAATTGCAGTAGACGCCTTAGCACTTCTGTGTAATGTACAGTTTAAATTTAATTGTGTTAGGATGGTATAGGCCTGAGTTCAACCCAATATATGTTAATTTTCTACAAAGCTAGTATGTGTAGTCGGAAAGTATCTCTTTGGAGAAGACTTGGGCTAGCAAGTAAAAGACTTGCAAGAGGAATTCAAGGCTGTGGTGGGTGTGGTAAAGACACCCTTTGTGGGTAAGACTCCCGTTTACCTGCATGCATATCATCGCTACCAAACTAGTGGCAGATACCGCTACACTGAGGCTGTTTGGAGCACTAGGCCTACACAATTAAAACCAAGCCAGAGGGCTTTTTATTCGCAGGTTTTCAGCGCTCACCATGGAGGCTGTGCACTCCACATACAAAGTATCATTCCCCAGCTGGCCACGATGCCTAGGAACAGAGCAAAGTCTAGGGTCAGTTGACTCTATTGATCATCCACCTAAGGCCATTTTTGGTCTCAGTCTCAGGGGTTGCTGGATACTGGTGGCGGGGGGTGATAATCACCTTTTGTCTATTATTATATTGGCAGCCTTGGTGGTTTTTATAGCAAGTGCTTTCTTAAAAACTGCCTTGATCACATCTACAGCCACCGTCTGTCTCGTCAAGGACAGCAAAGTGATAATGAGGTGGAGGCCGTTGAGGTATGCGAATATTATTCTATCAGTCGCATGAGATGTGCTGGCGATATTCAAGTCGGAGATAGGTTGAGACTGTTCAACAACAGGTGGGGACAGATAATCTCCGATCTTTCCATTTTACAAATCATAAACGGTTATAAGATTCAGTTTCTGGCTGATCAATTTCCTCCGCGGCATGAGAAACTAAGATTTCTGTACATAAGGTCTAAAGAGGAAACTATGGCTATCCAAGTTGAAACAGAGAAATTTCACAAAAGGATGGGATGTCTTCCCATGAACAAGAGGGGTATATTTGTGGAAATTTTAGGCTCTACCTAAAGGCCCTGTCCCACTTTTGTGTCCTTGGCACGCAAATTACGCGATCTCGTCATCGCCTTGAGGCGCATGGGCATCGTGTGGCCGTGTGGGGCCGGTCCCACTGAGAAGCGCGGAGGGGGTATGGAGTTGTGCGCGGTATCGCGCGGCGCTCCAAAATGTTGTAGTGAACGAAATCTTCGCGCGCCACCGGCCTGTCGCGTAACTAACGGCCAAAGTGGGACAGGCCCAAGACCCTGGCGCAACGCAACGTCTCACCTCCAACAGCAGCAGAAGCAGGCAAACAATTGCCAAGCTTGGCCTGGGGCTTACGGCCGTTGCGGTCCGGATCCGCCCCCACTCCTACTCCCAGAGCGAGGCCCAGACGATTGGAGATAGACACAAAATGCTGGAGTAACTCAACGGGACCGGCAGCATCTCTGGAGAGAAGGAATGGATGATGTTTCGGGTCAAGACCAATCTTTCAGACTGAAGAATGGTCTCGACCCAAAACATCACCCATTGCTTCTCTCCAGAGATGCTGCCGGACCCACTGACTTTCTCCTGCATTTTGTGTCCATCTTCAAATGACGTCACTGCTCCAGACCGCTGAGCGGGCACATGAAGTCGCGTGCGATCTTCGCAGGACCGTTGCGCCTCAATGCGACCACGAGGTCGCGTAATTAGCGTGCCAAGGATACATAAGTGGGACAGGGGTTTAAGGGGTTGACCGGCGCTAGGCTATTTACAAAAATTCTAAAGTCAATGTTGCCCTACTCAGATCTAAAGGGCATTTTGTCATGGAGTTTATAGAGGACATGCTTATTGCAGGGAAGAGATCAGGTCTCACAGAGTTAGCTGTTCCAGCAACTAGAATATCTAAGGTTTGTTATTCATCCAGGAAAGTCCATGCTGGAGCATGCATTATCTATTACATATTTAGGTTTTGTCATAAACCCTGCAGAAAAGTCTCGGACCCTACCGACAGATAACTCAGGATATTTATCAGTAGATGCCTCCCAAGATAATTCAAGACAAGGCAACATGAATTATAGTAGTGCCAAATTGGCCTACTCAACCATGGCTTCCATTGTAAATAAGTCCGCTGAAAGAAGCTCCTATATTTGCTCAAAGACACGAGCGGTGGCTAGTTCAACCTATCTCTCGTGCACCTATGACTGCATGGTTGTATAGAAAGTTTTGTGAAGAGACACGTGTGAGCTACTTTTAAACAGAAGTAGCAAAGGTTTGTGGTTTTCTTTCAGTTTGGGTTTAAGATAAGTGACTATGTTATAGCGCAATTGACACTGCTCGTACCGCTTTGACATCGTATCTAGTACTATAAGTGGGACAATAAATAATTGGTTCTCACCCACTGTTGACTAAGGTTATGGAAGGTGTCTTTAATTGAACACTCTAAAGCCTAGATACAAAGTATTGGGGAATGTGTAATCAGTATAAATTGTTATGCAGATTATCATCAGCTGTATCCCTAACGTTGCAGCAGTTAAGGGCCTGTCCCACCAGCATGCGACCTAACGTGGTCATTTGAGCTGTCCGGCCTCGCGGGGCTGGTCCCACTTCAATTGCCGGAGCCGTATGGAGTTGTGCGGAGCTGGTCCCGACATCGCGCGGGGCTCCGAAAAACTGACCGTGTTCAAAAATTCCGCACGGCAACGGCCTGTCGGCCTGCAGCTGCATCGACGCATTATGCACCGCCTCGACGTCGTACTTCCGTGACCCTCTCTATGTCCCTCCGTGACCCTCTGTGTGCCTCCGTGACCCTCTCTGTGTCCCTCCGTGTCCCTCTCTGTGTGCCTCCGTGTCCCTCTCTGTGTCCCTCTCTATGTCCCTCTCTGTGTGCCTCCGTGACCCTCTCTGTGTGTGCCTCCGTGTCCCTCTCTGTGTGCCTCCGTGACCCTCTCTGTGTGTGCCTCCGTGTCCCTCTCTGTGTGCCTCCGTGTCCCTCTCTGTGTGCCTCCGTGTCCCTCTCTGTGTGCCTCCGTGACCCTCTCTGTGTGCTTCCGTGTCCATCTCTGTGTGCCTCCGTGTCCCTCTCTGTGTGCCTCCGTGACCCTCTCTGTGTGCCTCCGTGACCCTCTCTGTGTGTGCCTCCGTGTCCCTCTCTGTGTGCCTCCGTGACCCTCTCTGTGTGCTTCCGTGTCCCTCTCCGTGTGCCTCCGTGACCCTCTCTGTGTGTGCCTCCGTGTCCCTCTCTGTGTGCCTCCGTGTCCCTCTCTGTGTGCCTCCGTGTCCCTCTCTGTGTGCCTCCGTGTCCCTCTCTGTGTGCCTCCGTGTCCCTCTCTGTGTGCCTCCGTGCCCCTCTCTGTGTGTGCCTCCGTGCCCCTCTCTGTGTGCCTCCATGTCCTCTTGCCTCCGTGACCCTCTCTGTGTGTGCCTCCGTGTCCCTCTCTGTGTGCCTCCGTGTCCCTCTCTGTGTGCTTCCGTGACCCTCTCTGTGTGCCTCCGTGTCCCTCTCCGTGTGCCTCCGTGACCCTCTCTGTGTGTGCCTCTCTATTTCTATTAAAACTTATATTATGGTCACTACCTCCTAATGGCTCCTTAACCTCAAGTTCCCTTATCAAATCCGGCTCATTACACAACACTCAATCCAGAATTGCCTTCTCCCTGGTAGGCTCCAGTACAAGTGGCTCTAAGAATCCATCACGGAGGCACGCCACAAACTCCCTTTCTTGGAGTCCAGTACCAGCCCAGTCTACCTGAATGTTGAAATCTCCCATAACACTGACAGCTGTCAACGCCCAAGAATTTGAAGCAACTAACTCTCCCCATTGTTGACTCCCCAATAACACTGGCATATGGTCTTGCAAATTCAACTTTCTGCAATTAATGATTAGTTTGTTGGTATTGTTGAGGTTGAGTGATTGATTGTTGTTGAGGCACCAAATGTTCAATCGTATGAGTATTGGAGTGCTGTCTGTGTGGAGTTTGTGTGTTCTCTTTGTGATTGTGTGGGTTTCCCCTTGGGGCTCGGGTTTCCTCCCACAGGTTAATGGTCTGCTGTACCATTTAGTATTGGTTAATGGGGATCTAAGGTGAGTTGATGGGCATGTAGCGAGAATGTTAGAGGAAGGGGAATGTGAAACAACATGCAATCAATTGGTTGAGTTGGGCTTCTTCTGCGTTGTATCCGGTAACTGGAAATAGACACAAAGTGCTGGAGTAACTCAGTGGGACAGGCCGCATCTCTGGAGAGAAGGAATGGGTGACGTTTTGGGTCAAGACCCGTTTTCAGACTGGAACATCGCAATTGCCACCTTCTGGACAATGAAGTTCTGGTCTGGGATAGAACAATGAGAAGGAGGAAGCAGAGGATAGAAATAATGACTTCAAAAGTCCCTTTCTGCCTGGGCTATGCAACAGCTTATCCAATGCAGTTCCTGCAAACACAATGCCAATTCTTTATTCATACTCTCCTGCTTCCCTTTGATATCAATCATTACATTGTCTGCTTCACCACACTGCTGGAATACAAACACCGCAAAGTTAACAAAAGTAGAATGGTGTGAAATCAGGTCATATTGTGCATCTGCATAAACTAACTGCCACTGACAGGCACAGCCAACAGAAACAAGGCACTAAAGAACAGACTGGAGCGTTTTCTTGGGGCTTAGCTGTCCCAGTGCTCTTCCTCTGCTCAGACTGCAGATTGGCCTGATCTTGGCTTAGTTGCAGACTGCACCTTCTCTGTGTAGCTGGCAGCAGTCAGACGTGGCTATGTGGGAGACAGTGCAAGAGTAATGGTACAGTGGCAGCGCTAAGAGGGTGAATGCAGTCCTTATTATTCCTATGGCATTAAAGAAGGCCATTCAGTCCATCAGGCTGCAGTTGGTACACATTGTGTGGAGCTACTGCACATCCTCAGGAGAGAACATTTTCTATGTTTTTTTTATTTCATTGCAATGTAAAGGGAGGCCATTTAACCCTTCATGTCCATGCTAGCTTGCAGAGAAATCCCACCCTCCACTAATTTGCCCCGTAACCTAGTCTCCATTCATTCCCATCAACTCCATCCTGATTCTTCTGCTACTCAGCTAACATCTGGTTTAGTTTACCATGGCCAATTATTCTACTAATTCATTGTCATTGGGATATGGGCAAAAACTGGAGTGCCCACATGGTCACAGGGGGAACATGCAAACTCCACACATCCAATAACAGAGGTCAGCATTGAACCCAGGTTACTGGAGCTGCGAAGCATCTGTTCTGCCAGCTGTGCAACTGTGCTGTAACAGCTCCATCAAAAACCGCAAGTAATCGCAAAGAATTGTGGACACCGCCCAGACCATCACACTATCCAACCTCTTTTCCATGGACTCCAGCTACACTTCACACTGCCTCAGCAAGACCACCGGCATAATCAAAGATAAATCTCAACCCAGTCACTCTCTCTTCTCCCATCAGACCAGAGGTACAGAAGTGTGAAAATGCACACCTCCAGATTCAGGGTCAATTTCTTTCCAGCTGTTATCGAGCAACTGAACCATCCTATCAACGGTACACAAAAGACTGGAGAAACTCAGCGGGTGCAGCAGCATCTCAGGAGCGAAGGAGATAGGCGACGTTTCGGGTCGAGACCCTTCTTCAGACTCTCAACAACTAGAGAGCGGCCCTGAGCTACCATCCGTACCATCTGAGTATTATTAATCAGACTTTACTGGACTCTATCTTGCGCTAAACACTATTCCGTTTATCCTGTATCCGTACACTGTGGATGGCTCGATTGTAATCAGGTATAGTCTCTCCAGTGACTGCGTTGCACGCAACTAAAAGTTTTTCACTGTACCTCGGTATACATGACAATAAATTAACTAACTAGCAGACTAACTAACATCACCAGCAACTCAACCACATCCAGGCAACTAGTTCACAAGCTGCATTTTGGTATGGCTCTGAGTGTCATTCAGAGTCTTCAAAACCCACCATTTATAAAAAGAGTTGTATTTTTTTAATGGTTTAATAAAGACAGGATATCTTTACAGCCCGTGAAGTCATTTCTAAAATGTGGTCTGCGTTAACATACAAAGGACGCGTGGCAGCCAGTTCATGCATAGAACATATAAATGGCAATGTGATAATGAATAGATCATCTGCCTTAATGATGCTGAGCCAGTGAATAAATATTGGACAGGGCAACAGGTTTGGGTCCTTCCCCCCTCTTCACAACAGTGCCATGGGAAGTTTCACAAATTGCTCTTACAAAAGAAGGCTTCAGATAATGCAGCACAAAAGGACACAAAGTGTTGGACTCAGGGTCAGGCAGCAGTCCTGGATCAGTGATGTTTCATGTCAGGAGTGAGTCGGAACATTTTTGACTTGGGACTACGTTATAATGGCAGACCCAGGTTTTGTAAAAATTAAAGTTCTTGTGGCGTGAACTAACAACCTTCTGACTAAGAGCTAAGAGTCAGACAACTGAGCACAGCAATCATCGGGCTTTGAAGAATCGCTCCGGGATAGAATGTGTCATCCTGGCACATGTGCAAGATGCAAGTCCCAAGTCAAAAATGTTCTGACTCAAATAGACACAAAAAGCTGGATTAACTTAGCGGAACAGGCAGCATCTCTTGAGAACATGCATCGGGGCCGAACCCAACTTTGGACTCAGTCCTGACCCGAAACGGCACCGATCCAGGACTGCTGCCAGTCCCTGCTCACTTATTCCAACACTTTGTGTCCTTTTGTGTAAACCAGCATCTGTAGTTCCTTGTATAACCTTTTAAAACAACACATTGCCAGCTAACCAAAGCACTTTCGGTGCAGAATCAAACATCTCCATTATCCAATCTGCCAAATTCAATCACAACTCTGCAAGCCAGCCTGGGTATCCTCCAATTATTAGGAAGTGGGCCAGTCAGCGAGGAGCTGGTTCCCACATTGCAGTTACCAACATTTCAGTGTGTGCAGAGGAGGTCTTTGGTGTGAGCATCGAGCTGTCATTGAGATTCCAGTGTGGTGGGTGTATGGAACAAGCTGCCGGAAGAGGGTTTTGAGGCTGGGATTATCCCATTGTTTAAGGATCAGTTAGACAGGTACATGGACGGATAGGACAGGTTTGGAGGGATATGGACCAAGCGCAGGTCCGCACACAAAGTAGATGGGACATTGTTGGCCAGTGTGGGCAAGTTGGGGCCTGTTTCTCTATGACACTCTGTGACTTATGGAAAAGGCACAGAGTTACATCTTTTTTCTAAGGCTGTAAATGTCAAACACGTTTAAGATGTGAGGGGCAAAGAAGATGTGCAGGGCAAGTTTTTTACACAGAGAGTGATGTGCAGCCTGGGGGGTGGTGGAGGCAGAGACAATGTGGCATTTAACAGGCACTTGGATAGGCTTGTAGATTTGCAAGGAATGGAAGGATAAGGATCACGTGCAGGCAGAGGAGAGTAAATTAACTTGGCATCATGTTTAGCATGGACATTGTGAGCCGAACGGCATCTTCCTGTACTGCTCTGTTCAATGTAGCATGTTCACTCTGACAAACAGTGCCATTGAAAACAGGTCTAACACGGCTAGCACGTGCTCATACGGGTTGCCAGGTGTCTCGTGAGCTGCAGCCTGCACACTTCTGCCAGAGGCTGCACCCTCTTTAGTTTAGTTTAGAGATACAGCACGGAAACAGGTCCTTCGGCCCACTGAGTCCGCACCGACCAGCGATCACCCGCACATTAACACTATCCTATACACACGAGGGCCAATTTACACATACCAAGCATATTAGCCTACAACCCAGTACGTCTTTGGAGTGTGGGAGGAAACCGAAGAACTCCGTACAGACGGCACCCGTAGTCAGGATCGTAACCGGGACTCCGGCGCTGCCTGCACCGTAAGGCAGCAACTCCACTGCTGCAGCACTGTGCCGCCCATGTTTACCTCACATGTAGCCCACACGCAGAGGAGCAGATGATCGGAGCACCCAGTAGGACCTCAGGACGAATGGGATTACCTTTTAGGGGGCATCTTGGTCAACAAAGGCACTGGTCAAACTGAACACCGCCGGGCAATATTTCAGTATTTCTTGAGAAATCTGCCTCAGTAAATCCTAAATTAGTGACTCAGAAGTATCAAACTATGTAATCCAGTGGCAGTGCCTCAGTGGGACAGATAGAAGAAATGGGTGATGTTTCAGGTCAAGATCCTTCTTCAGACTGAAACATCTCCACTTGAAACGTCACCCATTCCTTCTATCCGGCGATGTGGCGTGTCCCGCTGAGTTACTCCAGCGTTTTGCGTCTATCTTCAATGCAAACCAGCATCTGCAGTTCCGTCTTACGTAATCCAGTGCCAGTGTTCGCTAAAAACCAAAGATATCTTTACTTCAAACCACTGAATACAGTACCAGATTTTGGATATAACCCTGTAATCCAGCACCAGTGTCTGGATGGTGGTGGGTCGATGGAATGAGCTGCCACAGGAGGTAGCTAAGGTAGGTACAAGAACAACATTTAACAGAAACTTGGACAAGTACATGAGTAGGAAAGATTTAGAGGGATATGGGACAAATGCGGACAAATAGAACTACCTTTAATGGGGCATCTTGGTCAGGGTGGATGCGTTGAGCTGAAGTCCCTGTGTCTATGCTGTATGATTCTATCTAACATTTGTTATATGGGCTCCAAGTCATTGCTAGATGGGCTCAAGTTTCCATTCAACCCGCCCTGCTGAGCACATCATCAGGAGCCCAGCCTGGTCAGTTTGGTTTAATTCCGAGTGGAACCAAGGCAGATTAGATATTCCCTATGCTCTTCACTACAATGTCAACTTCACTGAGACACATCAAACAACAGAGCCATTACTTTTGGCCAAGGGTAAGAGGGCGATCTGCCTTCTGCCACAGGTTCCACTCCCACCATGCCTCTGTGCCACTTGGCACTGGGGCTCCGGCAGGGAGGTGAGAGAGGAGACAGCTGATGATTTGATAAAAGATCTTCTGAGCTGCGTCCAACCCAATTCCCACCATTCCCTCCTACTTCCACCATCCCCTTCACCGACCTACTCCTCCAACCATCTCCTCCACCCCACAGCATCCCCTCCACCCTCCTCCTGCTCTTCCAACACCACCATTCCCTCCAGCCTCCTCCAGCCCTTCCACCGCTCACCATCCACTCTACCCCCCACCATCCACTTTACCCCCCACCATCCACTTTACCCCCCACCATCCCCTCCACCATCAACTCACCTAAACCTCTCCAGCTCCTACAATCTCCTGTAACCGCATCATCCCCTCCACCCCTCACCATCCCTTCCACACCACTCCATCCCCTGCAATTCCTATCATTCCCTCCTCCCCTCCCCGTTCCTCTACACCCACCATCTCCTCCAACCCCCACCATTCCCTCCATCTCTTACAATCCCCTCCACGAAGCACTGTCGCCTCTACTCTGCTCCATCATCTCCATCCCCTCTACCCTCACAATCCCATCGCACCCCCACCATCCCCTCCACCTCTTCCATTTCCACCACCCCCTCCATTTCCACCACCCCATCACTTGTCACGATCACCTCCATCCCTTCAACCCCTTCCATCCCACCAACCCCTCCAGCCGTCACTATTCCCTCCAACCCCCACCATTCCTTCCACCTCCCACCAGCCCTTCCACCCCTGCATGCACCCCTGCCGTGTCTAAGGCTCTAAAGCTCCAGTATCTACAATAAGGAGTTTAAGAAGGAACTGCAGAAGCTGGAAAATCAAAGGTACACAAAAATGCTGGAGAAACTCAGCGGGTGCAGCAGCATCTATGGAGCGAAGGAAATAGGCAACGTTCGGGCCGAAACCCTTCAGCCTGAAACGTTGCCTATTTCCTTCGCTCCATGGATGCTGCTGCACCCGCTGAGTTTCTCCAGCATTTTTGTGTACCTTCTACAATAAGGATCAGTGCTAGTTGGGTGCAAACACTCTGTGCCCTCAAACTGACTGGACAGGGACCAAGTCTGTGAAACTGGATGCGTTGTTTTCACTAATAATAGATCCCAGCTTCCTTTGGGGGAAACTCACTGCAGAGCAAAGCTAGATTCCCGTCAATGCTATTGTTGAACAGAGGAACTGACTCCTCACATCATCAAGAATCCGATATACGTTTTGCCCGGTAGCTATCCACTTCCTGTTAGATGGTGATTGAAAAATAATTGAGATGACTAAGACAGTAAGTAAGAACAGCCATTTGATTTTCTTGTTATTAGAGCCCCACTCTCACTTTTATTCACAGTCTAAACTTGGAGTAAAGATCTGCCCAGAATAACAGTTTGGTAATGACCAGAGAAAGCTTCATTGAAGTCTCTCCATGGTTTGACTAATTGTTTACTCCGGTTCAGAATGGAATTAAGCTTTGAAAACAGTTACAATCAATATACCCTGTGAATTAGTGAAGAATGTCTATGGTGGATTCAGAGGAAATGGGGATTCATCTCGCTCATTAATCTGAGACTTGGTTCACTAGTTACTTCTCCAAATTCACAGTTCATTTCTCAGGCTTGGTATTTCTTTTAAGCTGCGGCCATGTTTCACCAACTCAGGCCACATTTACGTGCCGTCTTCAGCACTTGGAAGAAACAGTTCCTCAATTCGCCTCAGGAACTCAAAGCCTCCAATTTTCTCACATATGAGTCTCACTGTCTGAGTTGATTTGTTTTGTTGATGTTGATTGAGGGATGAACATTGTCAAACGTCATCAGAGAGAAAACCCCTCGCTCCCTATCTAAATCCGTCTTAGAGGGCAAACTAGAGTGCAGAGTAACACTGCGTGCAAGAGATGATGTATCCAGCAACGCGTTATTCACTCAACACTGCACTGTGACAGTCTGAATTCTGAATTTGTGGAATTATTATAGTACCGAAGGAGGCCTTTCAGCCCATCACGTTCATGCTCGCTCCCTGTAGAGCAATGCCATCAATCCCTTTCCACTGTAGATTGTTCTTTCTCATGGGCCCACTCAATCCCCCTTTTGTTTCCTTTGCCACCTACCAACACTAATCTACAATTAATCTACAAGTGGGTCTTTGGGATGTGGGAAGACATCAGAGCACACAAAGAAAAGCCACGTGTGTACTGGGAGAATTCTACACAGTCAGCACCAGAGGTCAGGATCAAGCCAAAGTCCCAGGAGCAGTGAGGAAGCAGTTCTAACAGCTACAGTGAGCATTGCAAATAAGTTGTAATCAATAGACCCTGGTAATCAATCATGAAGGATGGCAGTTATACACCATCCGACAGAGTGGCTGCTCCAAGAGGAATCCCCAAATTGATTAGTGGAACACATCTCGCCCATCGAAAGCCGGAGGCACAGCTTTACACTAACCTTCATCTTACTTGATACTTAGAGGTACAGCATGGAAACAGGCCCTTTGGCCAACTGTGTTCACACCGACCATCAATCACTCATTCACACTAGTTCTGTGCTATCCCACTTTCGTATCCACTCGCTACACACTCAGGTCAATTTACAGTAGCCCATTAACCTACAAACAGGAGCACCCAGAGGAAACCTATGCAGTCACAGCAAGAACGTGCAAACTCCACAAGGACAGCACCCGAGGTCACGACTGAACCCAGCTGTGAGAAAGCTGTTCTATTCGCTGGATAGAAAGTGCCATTTGGCTGGCATTTAAATCGTGGTGGCAAGCAAACTTTGGACTTTCCAAGTAATTGCATGGAATGGGACAGAATCGGGGAGGATTGGATATGGAGGAGGTTGATGGGGTCTTTGATCAGAGAGTCTCCTGTGATAAGGCCCAGTGAATGGCCTATGAAATGCAGAGAGAACGAGAGCTGAGATAGGTCTGGATGGTTCAAGAAGAGCAGAAACCTCGTGACCTGAACTAAAGGGTGCAACTTGTTTGTTTTTATATCATCTTGCCCTTGACTGTGGGGTCAAAGAGTAGAACTATAGAAAATCATGTAAGAAGCAGGTCAGGGAACATCAGCTGAGAAGGACACCAGGTTTGGAGATTTTGAGTGAATTGCTAAAACTCAGAGTCATTGAGATATAGCAGGAGAATAGACACTGTTCACTGAATCAAGGTCAACCATGAACCCCCCATTTACACTAATTTACACTTATTTTGATCCCACTTTTTCATTGTCTCCACATTGTCATCAACTATCCCCAGATTCCACCACTCACCTACACACCAAGACCACTTTACAGTAGCCAACTAACCTGCCAACTCACACATTTTTGGGACATGAGAGGAAAATAGAGCACCCAAAGGAAACCCACACAATGTCTGAAGTTGGGACTGACCCTCAGTCTCAGACATGATGAGGCAGTTGCATTTTTGTCTCATTGTTTGGTTTAATTTAGTTTAGAGATACAGCATAGAAACAGGCCCTTCGGCCCACTGAGTCCTGGCCGGCCAGCGATCCTTGCACTATCCTACACAATAGGCACAATTTACAATCTTTACCAAAGCCAAACAAACTACAAACCTGTACGTCTTTGGGAGTGTGGAAGAAAACGCCCTGGAGAAAACATACACGGTCACTGGGAGAACACACAAACTATGTACAAACAACAACTGTAGTCAGGATCGAGACTAGTTCTCTGGTGCTGTAAGGCAGCAACTCTACCACTGCGCCACCATGTCTCCCCTTCAGAACTATTGTGCTGGAATTACATTTAACATTTCAAAAATAATCTTTATTCAGAATTTTGTTTTAATATATTCAACAGAAATTGCAAAGCTCTTAATACATTCTTAACATCAGTTTATGGATTCAATGTTGTTGATTCTATACACAAAATATGTAGCAGAATATCTCTTTTTTCTGCGTACGTATCAGTATGGCCACTCATGTGCCCCCTGAGGTGATATCCCTTCCTTTGAGTGAGAGAGGTCCCCATTGGACTCATGCCTTCTAAGTCCATGTGTGGAAGGACCCACGACAGTGTGTGCTGGGTTTGATTTTATTTTTAAAAAATAAGCGAGGTTTGTGTGTTTTTTCATAAACGAGCATCTGCAGTTCCTTTTTTCACTGACTTTTTATATGTGTGGCAGAAGGTTAAAGCAAGAATGAGGCTGTGAAATAGTGATGTATTTACTCATTCATTCATCCATTCAAATGATTAGGGGTTTAGATTTTTGGTTCAATTACGGGTTTCTTTTCTCTCCTTCAGCAAAGATGAGCAATTTCCTTTACTAAAATATTTCAGTCAGGGGAGGATGGCCACACGAGCACACTGATGATGTCATCATCAAAGCCACCACACTCATCACCATGATCCCTCCCACACAAAAAAATATTTTACATAAACTCAAAATCTGGCGATAAAGCTTGTTATATATCTGCTCAGAAGTAGCTGTGAGAAAGTTCCCATAAATATAAGTAATACTAATTATCATCAAAATAATGGCAGTCGATACACTGCATAATGGCCACACCTGAGCAAGATATTAAACGGTCCTTGCGTTTCCAATTTATTATTTGTTTAAAACATTACATCAGCAACAATGAACATCTTCACTCCACCGATCGCATGTGGTTGCCATGGGAGGTGGAGTTATCCACACTAAAAACATTTTACTGACTACATCAGACCAATGGCCTCGCCTCTATCGAACATTTTGAAAGAACTCACTTTCCTGCAGAAGATGAAATATTAATGTTGTTGATTATTGTGCCTGGAATCCAAAGCCATAGCAAATTTCTGCATGGATTTTAGATGGACAATTATTCATTTGAGTGGAATCAATACAAAATGACATATGATTAATAAAGTTTCCACAAGCATGGCGACTTATTAACTTGTAATAATTCTACTTCTTAAACCGGCTACGACTTCATTCCAGTGCCCCCTTCCCACATACGTGTTCACATACATGCAAGGATGCATGCGCACACACAGACACACGTACACCCACACATATCCTTACCCCTGCCTCTGAGTATCCTGACCTCTATCCCATCGTGCACCCACACCACCACCCCAGGTCTCAGGGTGAGTCAGAACCAGTCCCTTCTCGAGCTCTCACCCAAAAACACAATAAAATGGGAGCAGGAATTGCCATCAGGTCCTTCAAGGCTGCTCTGCCATGTAATATGATCATGGCTGATCTATACTGGCCTCAACTGTTCTGTGCCACTTCTCCATGCCACTCTATTCCTGGATCCAACAAATATTTATCCACCTCCACCTTAAATACTTCTAATGATCCAGCTTCCACCACCATTTGGCACAGAGGATTCCAGAAGCAATTTCCATGTACCCCAGTTTTAATTGGCCCACCCCTTATCTTTTTGTTGTGTCCACTTATTTGTGACTCTCACAAGTGAAAATATTCCAGCATCTACACTGTCAGGCCCCCTTAGGACCTCATATGTTTGAATAAGGTCACCCGTCATTTGTCTTAGCTCCAAGGAACACAGTCCCAAACTACTTCATCACTCTGTCATTCATTCCGAAACACCCTCAACTCCAGATACGTTGATAAATCTCAGCAGTTCTTATATCACTGAAAGGGAAGTCTACCTGCAATCACAGAGAATGAGTGATGAAGCTCCCAGCTCCTATGGTCTACTGACCATCTAGAGTGTGGAAACATAAGAAAAAGAAGCAAGAGTAGGCGATTTGGTCATTCAATACAATACTATCTTGGCAGTACACAAAATGCTGGAGTAACTCAGCGGGATAGTCAGCATCTCCGGAGAGAAGGAATGGGTGACGTTTTGGGTTGAGACCCTTCTTCTGAAGACTGAAGGTCTCGTCCCGAACCATCACCTATTCCTTTTGTCTAGAGATGCTGCCTGTCCTGCTGAGTTACTCCAGGGTTTTGTGTCTATCTTTGATTTAAACCAGCAGTTCCTTCCTATAAAATCATGGCTCAGATTTTACCTCAGAGCCATTGAATGCACTAGCGCCATATCTCTTTATTCCCTTAATATCCAAATATCTTTTGATCTCTGTCTTCAATGTACACAACAAACAAATCTCCATTGGCTAGAGAATTGCAAAGATATTCCTCCCTCTGAATGAAGAAATATCTCTCTCTTTCAAGACACAAGGAACTGTTAGCGCTGGTATAGAAAAAAGACACAAAGTGCTGGAGTAACTCAGCAGGTCAGGCAGTATCTCGAGTGGGCATGGCTCGTTTGTACATGTTCTCCAGGGATGCTGCCTGGCCCGCTGAGTTACTCCAGCACTTTGTGTTTTTTCTTCCCACCTTCCTGGGAGAACTGTCAACTCTGTATCGACCCTATAAAACTTCTTAAGAATTTTATACATTTCAACAAGATCATTTCTCACGCTTCTAAGATCAACGGGATATTAGTACAATCGCCCTTACTCAACAACTAGGAATCAGTTGAACTTTGATTGAACTTCCTCCATTGCATCTTCCTTAGTTTGGGAAATCAGATCTGTGCAACTTTGCCTTATTTACTCCATCAGAAAACCCTTAGAATTTTGAACACAATTAATCTCCCCTTAGCTTTTTCTTTTTTGCTTGCGTGGCTAATCACTTGTCATTTATTTCTTCTTATTCTTCTTTGTCTTCTTTTTCCTTCATCTGAGATCAAGGATCCCTTGTTTCCATTCTTGTTTACTGAGTACTAAGTGGGCCAATATGGGAAGTGCTGACTTTTCCACAAGTGGGGCAGGAGGCAGGTAGTTTTGAAGTTGTGCACTCTTTCTACCATTTACACAGATCTAATCTGTATATGGACTCAAGGTTTTCAATAACAGCCCAAATACTCCTTCCCTGCACGAAATGGTAGCACGATGAAATTGCACAGAATCCACAATGGATAATACAAGCAATCTCTTACCCTGTAAACCCCTGAATACGCACTTGTATTGTATTGTATTGTATATCTTTATTATCATTTTTCTGAGTATTTGCATACCCAGAGGAAAACGAAAAAGCGTTTCTCAACCAGTGCCCATTCAGTAATAGAAATAGAGACTAAAAGTGCATCTTAGGAGGTTAATTTTTAGGCTTCTGGTCCTGTGCAACCACCAAATACGGAGTGCCTACAGAAAAAAGTAATTGTAACAAAAGAAAGTAAAATTGTGAAAAGATTATCCATGCCACCTTGCCTTGGTGTAACTATCCGCAAAGCCACCTGCTAGCGCCATTTCAGATACTTCCTGTGTGGAACTTAATTTGTTTAGGCAAACGGGTCATTTCTGGTGGTGATTTGTTCACACTTTAACCCGATGGGAAAACAGAAGCCTGACGACATTCACACTTTCTCCAGCTCTCTCTTCTCGCATTCACAGCAAGATGCAAATTCACCCTCATGCTGCTGCCAGCCACACCATGAACCAAATCTCCCACCCGTGTGCACGCCATGAATGGAAGGGCCGAGACTCAAAATCATTATTTTGCTGTGTGTCTTGAATAGGAAATTGCCTGCATTACCCACTGTACACTTCCCTGCAATTTCACCACACCATGCAGTTCAGTCTAAAGCATTTCTAAGAATTTATAATTGCACAGCGAGCACGACAAACAATTCATAGCACTGATTCAACGCTCACAAAATTAGGAACTGTGACGATTGACACAAAGGGGAGTAAGATGAGAAAGAGAATTTTAAAATGGATGACGCTGGGGAACTGGTGTAAGAATGATGTGTGAATGGGACATGCTGAGGGAAGAGTGTCAGCAGTGTGGCTGACGTTCATTGAAGTTTGAGGCTCATCGAAGGAGCTTTGAACTAATTGAGCGAAAAGGAATGGAAACATACAAGAGAGGAGCAGGGGGAGGCCATTTGGCCCTGCTCCACCATTCAACACAATCCTAGCTAATCATCAACTCAGTACCATGTTCCCTGCTTCTCTTCACATCCATTCATCCCTTTGCCATGAAGAACTACCTTGTTAACCTATAACCTACCTTGTTATTGAAGATAATTAATAACTCGGCCTCCATTACATTCTGTGGTAGAGAATTCCACAGTTTCAGCACCCTCTGCATGAAGACATCTCTCCTAATATCATCTTAAGATGACAAGGCACTGATATCAGTCATCATGAAGTGCTTTGAGCAGCTAATCAATACTCCCATCTGCTCCTCTCTCCCTGACACCTTGGACCCTCTTCAGTTTGCATATAGACCAAACAGTGCCACGGACGATGCCATTGCCATGGCAACTCACACTGTGCTCACCCACCTGGACAAAGGGAATACATATGTGAGAATGCTCTTCATTGACTACAGCTCGGCATTCAACACCATCATTCCCTCAAAACTCGGCCCCAAGCTCCTTGATCTTGGACTGGATACCTCCATCTGCGGCTGGATATTCAACTTCCTGACGGGCAGGCCCCAGGTGATGAGAATTGGCAGCCACACTTCTTCCTCACTGATCCTCAACACAGGCGCACCACAGGGCTGTGTGCTCAGTCCTCTCCTGTACTCCCTCTCTCTCAATGTCAGTAAATCTAAAGAGATGATTGTGGACTACATGAGACAGCACGAGAGTGGACACCTCCCCATCCACATCGGTGATGTTGAGGTTGAAAGGGTCAACAGCTTCTAGTTCCTCGGTGTGCACATCACTGAGGACCTCTCCTGGACACTGCACATGCACACAGTAACTAAGAAAGCCCGCCAGCGGCTCTTTTTCCTGAGAAGACTGAGGAAGTTTGACATGAACGCCAGCATCCTCACAAACTCCTACAGTTGCACCATCGAGAGTCTGCCGAGGGGCTGCATCACAGTCTGCTACGGGAACTTCTACCCACAGTCGCAAATCACTACAGAGAGCGGTGAAGGGGGCACAACACATCATTGGCAACTGTCTCCCGGCTATTCAGGACATTTTCCACCGGCGGTGTTGCGGAAGGCACACAGCACCATCAAGGACCACAGCCACCCAGCACGCAGACTGTTCTCCTTGTTACCGTCAGGCAGACGATACAGGAGCATGGCTGCACATACCACCAGACTTAGGAACAGTTTTTATCATCATGCCATCAGGCTTCTGAACTCTTAAACACATCATATATGTTGATTATTTTATTTGCTATTGTCTTTTACCTACCATTGTCACTTTTATCTTATCTTTTTTTTACCTTAATTTTATCCTTGTAATATCATTGTTGAGGTGACCCGTTGTCTTGTCAAACACATTTCAATGTACCGTTGACCGTGTGTTAATCTACATATGACAAATAAAACTGAACTGAACTGAATGGAACACCCCACAAGCTGAGGCTCTGACCCCAGGCTCTGGACCCAGAGGCAAGATTGAGTGAGTTATATATTCAGAAGCTCAACTTGATATCAGATTGCTCAATGAGACTGTAGACAAAGTCACTTTCTTCTCAAGCTAGGGCTTAGAAACAGTTATAAAATCATAAGTTCATGTTATCAGAGCAGAACTAGGCTATTTGGCCCGTTAAGTCTACTCCACCATTCAATCATGGTTGATTTATCTTTCCCTCTCAACCCCATTCTCCTGCCTTCTCCCCATAACACCCAACACCTGTACTAATCAAGAATCTGTCATTCGCCACCTTAAAAATATCCATTCACTTGGTGTCTGCAGCCTTCTGGAGTGTGGAAAACTTGATATTGGATGAATGGCCTGATGGTATGGAGGCAGGGGGTTTGAGAGGTAAAGCTGGCTATCTCCTGTCGACTGGTGTAACCTAATCATATTATTCCAGTTGCCAGGGTGATGCAAATAGCAAGGAAGAGGAAGGGATTGTCAACTTTTTAGGGCTGGTAAGTCCCTGTGCTAATATTGCTGGCAGATTCATCGTATGAGAGCAGAAGAATCGCCACATTGGAGTGCATTCTGCCAAAGATTAGATAGTAGCTTACAAGAAGGGAATGATGCCTGTTACATCCAACTACATTGGACCTCCACAGAAATTAGAATCCACAGAAGCATGTTAAACCTGCAGGAATAATTTGCACAGCTGTCTTGCATAAACAGGATGGCTTCTGTGATGTCCTTGATATTTGGCAGGGGAATCTGGTCAAATTAATCATTAGATGGCTGGCTAAAAGAAAAACTGCGCTTGTGAGATTGGTTCCCTGCGATTCTGGCAGGATTAACCATGGAGTGACGATGGGTGCCTTCCTTTGCTAGCAAGATCCACTCTGATATCAAACATGACATTGAGTAGGGTCATTTTATGACTTAGGCAGGGTTGGAACCTTGCAGAGAGACCACATTTTATTTTGGTGGGTCTGCAGAAAAGATAGGTGCAGATTTGAGAAGTAGGAATACCTGCAAGTATATTGGAGAAATTAGGGATACTACTGCTTTGGTGGATGCTTGTGAGGATATTTTGGGTTAGTTATGTGAATTAACAGTGAAACAACACTGGGTGGAAGATTGCAACGTTCACGTGGTCCGCCCTGTTTCGACTAATGCAATCAACTCGACGTGCACAAACGGAAGATCAAATAGAACAAGTTGTCCAACAACTTTAGGCTGCGCACGCCACACGACAGAAGAAGAAGTGAAACAACACTAGAAAATATACTCATTCTGAGAGGCATAGAGTGCAAAAAGCAGGATAGTACTCAATCTAAGGTCAAGAAAACAGGAATTAGTTCCACTGTCAATAATAGTTTGTACGTTTCTATGTTTGGAACACCCATCTCATATTTTCATCTATTTTCTTTGCACTTCATAAGTATTGATTTCTGATACATTTTCATTATTTATATTCTACACAACTTCCTTCCATTCTAACTGCTTCTTCTCATACTACTTGATGGCACACATTTCCTTTCTATTTTATTAATTCATCAAAGATCCTCTTAAGTGCATAAGAGTGTTCTGAAGTATCCGCCTTAGTAGCAAATTTGCCGATAATACAAAGAAAGGTGGGAAAAACAAACAGCGAGAAAAAAAAAAGTGCCGGCAAATGAATATTTAGATCGGATGAGTGAGAGAGAAAAAAATTTTGAGGTGGAATATAATTTGTGAAAATGTGAGATTATCCACTTTGGTAGGAAGAATTGATAAATAATATAATTTAAATGGAGAGAGATTACAGAATCCCAGTGCAGAGCGATCTACAAGTCCTCATTCATAAATACAGAAAATGCAAGTACAGCAAGAATTCAAAGGGCCCGTCCCACTGTACGAGGCAATTCAGGAGTTCTCCCGAGTTTCCCCTGATTCGAACTCAGAGAATTACGGTAATAGCCGCTCGTAGGTACTCGGGGCTCTCGTGGACATTATTCACAGTGCTGAAAAAACTTCACGAGTTACCGCATTTCCCGAGTACCTGCCGTTAGCGTTACGAGCTGCTACAAGACATCCACGAGCTCCGACGTACCCGCTACGTACATTCTACATACTTACCACGAGTTTGATTTTTTTTAAACTTGGGAGAGCTCTTGAATTACCTCGTACAGTGGGACAGGCCCTAAGTAAACAAATGACTCCTGGCCTTTGCAACAGGGCAGATAAAAGTAGGACGATCTTACATTTTGCTAAAACAACGGTATGCATTTCTTCTCTCTTTATTGAAGATAAGGAGTCTGTAGTCAGTTTAGAGAAGGTTCGCCAAGTTTAGTTCTGGGATAATGGAGCTCAATCTTGATGAAACTCACTGAGTTTAAGGAAATTAGGGATTTTTTTTTAACTGAAATATGTTCGGGGTTTTGTCAATGCAGATGCTGACAAACTATCATGGTCTGGTTTTACTAGGATAACTGCTATTTTATCGTTGGCTTATTTATTGTAGCTTCTGATGTGCTGTGAAGTTGCAGCAAGCAAGAACGTCATTGCTCCGGTTGGTATCTGGTGCAAGTGACAAATAAATACAATAGTAAAACTAAATATAAACCTAAAGAATTCTTGAAATAATGTTCCCCCACAACTAGAGGGCATTGTTTCCGAATAAGGGATCATCGATTTAAGATGTAGGTGAGAAAGAATGTCTTCTCCCGGAGGTCATGAATGTTTGGAATTCTTTATCCCAGAGAGGAGTGGAGGTTAAGTCATTCAACATATTCAGGGCTGAAATCAAAGAGGTTTGGCCAATATGAGCATCAAGGGTTACTGGAAACAGGCAGGATATTTGAGCTGAAGATAGACACAAAAAGCAGGAGTCATTCAGAGGGATAGGCAGCATTTCTGGAGAGAAGGAATGGGTGACGTTTTGTGTCGCGACCCTTCTTCAGACTTTGTGTCTATCTTCAGTTTAAACCAGCATCTGCAGTTCCTTCCTACACAGGATATTTGAGTTGATCTGCCATAATCTTATTGAATGGCAGGGTAGTGGTGAGCGCGGATTTTGCTCCGATTTCTGATGTTCTTATGTGGCAATGAGTTCCACGTTGTTAAAACACCGTGCAATGAAAGCTGAATTTACTTTACCAGTTAGTGACTCTTATATTAATCTCCCCTTGCCCATCTCATCCAACAGCGCAATCTGATTGGGGATTTCTCCTTGTGAACATTGCACTAAAGTCCAGTCAGCTTCCCTTGGGCGGCACCTCATAAACAGGCCCGTTCGAAACTTTTCAAAAAAGGGGGGTGGCATGACACGATTCCAAAAATGTTATGTGAAATAATGTGCACGCAGCGCACATCACAAGCGGGAAATCCCTCACGTCCGGGTTCCAGGGCCCGCTTAACGGCCCTGAAAGCTCTGGAGTTTTAGATGCTCTCTGGTGCATTCTGAGACTTATTTTGGAGTTTTATGCACCAAATTTATGACCAATATTTCAGAAATAATTTTAGTTGAGTCAAGAGTAATGAGTGGGTGGAATAGGATGATTGGGATCATTGTTGTATACATTTTCTTTTAATTAAGAATTGTTGTCCTTGTTTTAATAATTAAGTTGTTCTGTTGTAAAATGTTATGTAAAATGTTATAAAGGAGCATGCAAAAACTGCAAATAAAATACTGTACATTTTTGCAGTAAAGAAAACCTTTATTTAGAAAATGTTTTGTGTGATGATTTGATTGTCTGTAACTGTTAAGACTGTGTTAGTGTGTGCAGTTCACCTTTAATGGTCCTCCTGAACTAACAACTTCACATCAACCACAACATGAAATAGTTCAGTTTTCTGAGAATGTAACTGTGCAAACCTACTCATCACTTTGTCCAAGTAATGGGCAAAGTCATAGTGAATGTGCATTAACGCGAGTGCAGACAGCCTGTCATTGCTCATGGAAGTCCTGGCGTAGTGATGCAGGTGACGGACACTCGTGGCACGCCTGCATATATTGCCATTTAGCCATAAATCATGTTTTCAGTTCCATTTTCCAAGAATATAACTGCGCAAACCTAGTCAGGACTTTGTCCAAGTTTTGGGCAAAGTCATAGTGAATGTGGATTAAGGCAATTGCAGGCAGCCTGACATTGCTCATGGAAGTCCTTGTCTTTCCTTCTTTCAGGATGTGAAAACGTGTTTGGCCTCGTTGGCTGGATCAAAGTAAGATGCCGAGCGAGATCGCGCCCACTGCCAGCATGCCGCCCGGGGTCCCAGCTACCTCCGCAGTCAAATGGAGGGGAACAGGTGGGGTCGGCAGAGCGCTGTGGAGAGACTGGCTGCCGACAAGGCCAAGCACTTGAAGAGCCAGACGGCGAGGGGGTGCAAAGTGGAGCCCAATGGTTTGGGCAGCTCTGCCTCCGAGGAAGGCAGCGGCAGCATGAAGACTTACCTGGCCTCCGGCAACCCCCAGCAGAGTAGGCAGCTGGGGCTCCTGCCTGACATTGTGCGTCACTCCAGCTCCAAGAGGCAGCTCAGGCCCGACTCGCTGGTCATGCACCGGCAGAAGTGCGAGTTCGTGCGAGGAGCGGCGGCCACCAGCAGCGCCCGCAGTTTCAAGGGCACTGGCAGCCTGGTCCGTTGGCTGCTGCCCGGCTCTAGCGGCCGGGCGACAAACAGCAGGGGCTGGCAACAGGAGCAGCAACGTCAGAAGGGGAGAATTAGCAGAGGGTACAGAGGCTGCAGCACCCCAGGGTGCACAAGTAACTACACCAGCAGCACCTAAGGGTGCACAATTAACTACACCAGCAGCACCCAAGGGTGCACAAGTAACCACTCCAGCAGCACTCCAGGAAGCACCAGTCGCCACGCCAGCAGCATCCCAGGGTGCGCAAGTAACCACGCCAGCAGCGCCAAGATAAGCAGCAGCAGGTCGCCCCAAGGAGCCGCTCAAGCGGCAGGTTGGTGAAGGCGGATTATGGCGCTCGCACTCCGACCTCAGCTGCCGCTTCTATCGAGCCTGCTCGGGCTTGGACAGTTTCTTCGAGCACTGCGGACTCGAGCCCGAAGAGAACCTGGCCAGGGAGAAGTTTGCCGCCGCCTTCGAAAGCCTTGCCCTCATGTTTCGCAGCGTGAAAGGCCTGTCCCACTTGGGTGACCTTTTCGGCGGCAGCCTGAAAAAAGGTTGTCGAGTCGTGGTCGGGTCGTGACGCGGCCTGATGCGTGGTGACGCATGTAGTGACACGCGGTGACTCCCTGTCACCTCTGGATTTTGGAATGTTCAAAATCCAGGAGCGACACCTGGGCCTCATCATGTCATGCACCCTGTCATACGCTGACGTATGATGTCCTGCGGGTGACGACCGGTTAGGGTTAGGGACCACAGATGGGCTGTAAAATATTCTTCCTTTTTAAACTTTAATACAATAAAATCAATTGTGCAAATGAAAAGATGTCTGTACACTTTTATTTACAGATGTATTGGTCCGCTTCCAGATCCAATCACCATCTCTAACTTTTCACAGGGTTGGATTCAGTGAGTGTAGACTGAACCCCTCTCCCCTCCACCCCCCACCCGTCCCAATCCCTCCTTCTCCACTCCCCCCCTTCCAATCCCCCCCCGCTCCACTCTTCTCCCCCTTCTCCATTCCCCAGGGCTCTCACTTAACCCTTTTCCCCTGTTGCCAGCCGGGCAACCTAGGCAGCTTTTTAGGTTGTCAAATGACAGTTTAGGTGGTCATTTAACACGGCTTGTATGACGCGTGCAATAATGTGCTCGGACGAAGTGCGCGGTTACCAGTCAGAATTATGCTCAATCGTTACAACTAAGCATAATCACCAATCAGGACATGATATATACCACAATGTCATGCAGCAAAATTATAATACAGTATCTCAACCCTTTTTACACGTTGCAATGAATGCAATTTTTATTATTTCTTTCTACTTCTAAACAAAAATGTGGCTGGATTATTCAGCATATGATCAACTTGTGTCAATAAATACTGGACCATGGTAACATGATGCTTAACCATACACACTACAGATTGATGGAAGCATGTTTTCTGTGAAGGACCGAAAATTATCATGACATGGCCATGGCATGGGTCGTTATTGCTATTGGTACAGAAACACTCTGGCTTTCCACATAATTTATCCACAACAAAATATACGGTTGCAAGGAAATTTCTAAAGGCATTTTATGATAATAGCTGTTAAAACCGACTATACCCATCTGACAGGTTAAACGTTACACTAACTGACAAGAGATAGCCAAAGGGCATCAAATGCAGCAAATGTTCTTTTGGCAATATGTTTAAAGTTGTCAAAACGCCACATTACCAGACATTCAGATTAGATGAATGTGTTGTGAACAGCAATGAAGGTACCCAGTCTGAACGCACCAGATTGAAAAAAAATTATTGATAAACGCTGTTTCCATCATTCCCACTTCAGAATTAAGGTTAAAATTACAACTGAAATATCTCCTGACCAAATTCGTGATGTATATGTCCGACTGTAGAAGTAAAACCTGGATAAATCAAACGTATAGTTGTAAATATTGCTCAATAAATAGCTACAGTATTGATACTCCATATTAAGAGCATTGATTTGCCGTTAAAATTAATTCTGTAATAACGTGTCAACGGTGGCAGTGACAATTGAACACTACGGTTTTAATGTTTCACGTGTTCACAATTTAATTAATCCATCTTTATGGATTAAAACAAATAATAACATTGGGAATTAAAACGCATTTGACGGCATTCCATTATCAAACATTGTCAATGATCGCTTTGAAGACATTTCCAGCGCAGTAGGGTCGGAGGGGGGTGGGGTGGGTGAATCAGCGATGGATAGATGGCGGGGGGGGGGGGTGTTGAGGAGGCAATCGGTGCGGAATGGATTGATTGAGGCAGGGGAATTAGTGTGTGTTGGTTAGAGTAGGTAAAAATTGTGAGGGGAGAGCGCGGGAGATGTCAGTGGGGGAATACGGGATGGATGGGGGGGGGGGGGAATCAGTACAGGATAGAAGGGGGGAATCAGTACAGGATGAATGGAGGTGGGTCAGTAAAGTGTGGATCGGGGGGGTCTGTGCAGGATGAATGGGTGGTTCAGTTCAGGATGAATGTGGGGGAGCAGTGCAGGATGGATAGGAAGGGGCTCAATACAGGATGAATTAGCGGTTGAGTGCAGGATGGATGTGGCAGGTGAAAATGCGAGGTGGATAGGGAGATCAGTGCAGGCTGAATAGATGGGGAGGGGAGCACAGGGGATGTCAGTGAGGACTGAATAGATGGGGAATGGGGATCAGTGTGTAGGTAGGTTACAAAACTTACCTTCAGCGGCGCTGCAGTTCTGTCACTGGCCGTGCGCGCGACTTTGGCACCTTTGGGAGGGGGGGGGGGGGGGGGTTAAAATGCGGTTTTCCAATGCCTTCCGGAATTATATTTTCTTGGAGTGCGAGTTTTTGCTGGAGATTCGTTCCGACTGCCGGTATGTGAATTTTTTTTTTTTAAATCGCCCGACTATTTCAGCGCTGGAGTAAAATAAAAATTAGCTTCTAATGCCGTGAACGCCGACAACGGGGACGGATTTTACGTAGGGGACAGGTAAGTGAAAGCTGTTTATTTTTACATATAAACTTGCTTGTTTAAATGACCTTAATCAACATTTCATGTTGCGAAACGGTGATTTATTCCCCATACGAACTGGCAGTATTTTTCCTGCCGATATGGGGTTTAAATTCACCGCAACCGCAACGTTCCAATCCATCACGTTCCAGAAAATCCCACTCGCAAGCCGATTTAAATGGCCATTAATTTACGGGCATTAAACACTAAATTCCTTCAATTTGGCCTATAAATTCATAACAATGAGATTTAAAAATCATGTCATATTGTGAATTCTTGCGTGAATGTTATTTGGACACTTAGGCTTTTTAAAAAATATTAATATTTTCTTAAGAAATGGATAGATGTTTAGATCTAGTAATTGAATTTTGTAATTAGCTACAATTGGGTAACTAACTAATTATATGCTTTAATTTCAGGTCAACCAAATAAGATCGTTTCATATTTGTTTCAGAATGCTTCAATCTATAATAATTTCTTTCAGTACTCTTAATTTTTAAGAAAGTTATGGGCTTTTGACTGTCCTCGATCACAACCTTTGTGTTAAGTCAATGGAAAAGCAATAGGGAACAAGATGCTAATTTCCGAGTATGAAAATGGCCATAACTTTTTTAATACTGAATATATGATAGTGAATTAGGTGCCAAATTAAACTTCTTTTTATGCTTTATCTGATGGGATAAATTGCAGACTTGATTTTTTAAATCTCAAAAAATTGTAACATTGCTGCAGTGTGGGGTGGAGAGGAGGGCTCCCAGGATAAGGTGGGGGCGTACAAGAGAGAGAGAGAGAGAGAGAGAGAGAGAGAGAGAGAGAGAGAGAGGGGAAGGGGCAGAGGAGGTCGTGAGGAAGGAAGGTCAGCGCTCTTCGGAAAACACCGGCATCATCGCCCCGCAGCCTTGGCCATCCCTGTCCACTCCAAGTGCCACCGCCAAAGGGGGAGGCTGTCGGGAACTCCTCGCCACCGTCTCCCCTCCTCCGCCAGCCAACAGGAAGGTGCAGGGCCGAGCGGTGCAGGTGCTTCAGACGGCAGAAGGGGGCCTCCCCCTTCTTTCCTCACTCCATCCCTCCTCCCAGCCTCCGCATGCAGGAGGGTTTGTTTTGAGAGCGGTTATCGTCATTGGCGGAGAGGCAAACAGCGGCCGCTGTGAGGGCTGGTGGGGTGCATGAGGAGGTGGAGCCGCCGTCCCCACTGCTGCTGCTGTGCGGGGCCCGTCATTCACTCCGACCCTCCGTCACCCCGCACTACAGCCGTCGCCGCCGCCGACCAGAAACGATGGGGGGGGGGGGGCCGCGGGGGGTGGGAAAGGCGAGGGTGGGTGCGAGAGAGGCGAGGGTGGGGGGGGGGGGCGAGAGAGGCGAGGGTGGGGAGCGAGAGAGGCGAGGGTGGGGGGCGAGAGAGGCGAGGGTGGGGGGCGAGAGAGAGGCGAGGGTGGGGGGGGGGCGAGAGAGGCGAGGGTGGGGGGGTGGGGGGGGAGAGAGGCGAGGGTGGGGGGGGGGCGAGAGAGGCGAGGGTGGGGGGGGGGGGGCGAGAGAGGCGAGGGTGGGGGGCGAGAGAGGCGAGGGTGGGGGGGGAGAGAGAGGCGAGGGTGGGGGGAGCGAGAGAGGCGAGGGTGGGGGATGAGAGAGGCGAGGGTGGGGGGGGGGGCGAGAGGGCGAGGGTGGGGGGGGGGCGAGAGAGAGGGCGAGGGTGGGGGGGGTGAGAGAGGCGAGGGTGGGGGGGGGGCGAGAGAGATGAGGGTGGGGGGGGGCGAGAGAGGCGAGGGTGGGGGGGGAGAGAGGCGAGGGTGGGGGGGCCGAGAGAGGCGAGGGTAGGGGGGGGGGCGAGAGAGGCGAGGGTGGGGGGCGAGAGAGGCGAGGGTGGGGGGGGCGAGAGAGGCGAGGGTGGGGGGGCGAGAGAGGGGGGGGGGGGGGGGCGAGAGAGGCGAGGGTGGGGGGGGGGGCGAGAGAGGCGAGGGTGGGGGGGGCGAGAGAGGCGAGGGTGGGGGGGGGGAGAGAGGCGAGGGTGGGGGGGGTGAGAGAGGCGAGGGTGGGGCGAGAGAGGCAAGGGTGGGGGGGGGCGAGAGAGGCGAGGGTGGGGGCGATGAGGCGAGGGTGGGGGGGGGGCGAGAGAGGCGAGGGTGGGGGGCGAGAGAGGCGAGGGTGGGGGGGGGAGAGAGAGGCGAGGGTGGGGGGGCGAGAGAGGCGAGGGTGGGGGGCGAGGGTCCGGCGGGAGGGGGGGGTGGTGATGTAGACCCGGCCTGAGCAGCGCCTGGTGTGGGGTCACGGCCGCTGCCAGGACTGGGTTCAGATTCAGTCCTACCCGCTTCCTGTCCGGCGACGGGAGAACGGTCTCCCCGGACCGACAGCCGGCAGCGGACAGGACCCGCTGGCGAGGCTCCGACGCTCCCTCTGGAAAAAAAGGGGGTGCGGTCGCACCCAACGCACCCCCCCTTCGGACGGCCACGTTATAAACGTTGACATGTTCTCCTATTAGTTTTGCATATGTTCCCTTTTCAATTCTCACTTTGAATCTCTTGCCCACCACGGTTTCAGATGCATCGCAATCCAATTTTTGAAGTAGGAATTTTAAATACAAACAAGGGCTAAACATTGGGGACCATAGTTTGTGTTCAAACTTACAACAAAAAATAGGTCATCATTATATCAGCAAGTTGTAATAGAGTGGGCATACACCAACCACTAAATGTCTTCGATACACGATGCCGAAGTCACATTCACCACCCCCGTAGCTTTCATTTCATCGTACTGTAATGTGTCACTCCGAAAGGTCGCACGCTTGCTATAAGGTGGGAAGGCTGTGAACTTTCTATGTTGGACTGACAATCCCGTTACTGAGGGTGTGACCCTTCAAAGGGGCCGTTGGGCCAGAAGAGGAGGAACGTTATCCCCAAAGCCCGATCTAATATTTACCATGAAAAAGTCCGAAGAAGGGTCCCGACCCGAAACGACACCTATCCATGTTCTCTTAAGGTCATAAGTGATAGGAGCAGAATTAGGCCATTCGGCTTTTCAAGTCTACTCCGCCATGGCTGATCTATCTCTCTCTCTCTTAACCCCATTCTCCTGCCTTCTCCCCAGAGATGCTGCCTGACCAGCGGAGTCATTCCAGCATTTTGTATCTTTTTTTTTTAATAAACTAGCGTCTACAGTTCATAAGTGCCTTCTCTCTAATATTTATTCACCCATAACATGTGGTTATTGGCTAGAAGTCCCAATACTGGCTGTTCATTTCCCTGTCGCAACTGTGAGGATATGAGGGTGCTATCCAAATGCAGGGCTGAGTGTAGATCTGTCGGCTGGGATCCCGCCTTCCTTTGTTTTCCGTGACTGTCCGATACAAAACACGGTCCTCGCATTCTAGCGACCAGGTTGAGACGAGACTAAATCCCATAACTTGTTTCCATTTCTATTTTTGGGCAGGATAAAGAAATCGCCGCAAAAGAAAGGCAACAGTTGGGTTCAGTCCAAAGAGGAGTCACCTGAGGTGGGGGGGGGGGGGGGGGGCGAGCGGAGCACCCGCGACTACGCCTACCACATGAAAGCCTGTAGTCTTGCATAAAGTGAGGTTGCAGCGAGTGAGAGAGTGAGAGAGAGAGCGAGAGAGAGAGCGCCCGCCGCTGCCCCGGGACCCGCCTCGCTGCCCCTCTCTCCAGTCTCAATGCCTCCCAGTCGCTTCACAAGCAACGAGTCGCCCCCAGCGCGCTGAGCTGTGGAAACTGCAGCAGGGTAAGTCCGCCGTTCATTATATGCAGCTTGACTGCGGTGCTCGACTCGGCGTGGGGGGGGGGTGGGGGGTTTAAGCGGGATGTTTTTTTTTTTCTCTCTCTCTGTGTTACTTCGATGCTTTGATTTTTCCCGAGAGACTCACGCACGGGGAAGTGGCCTGTTCCGAGTGAGTGTGCCAGGATCGAGGAATACTCGTGGGATTATTGATCCTGCAACAGTTCACTCGTCGGCACACAGCGACCTCCTACCCCGCACACATACACACATACAAACACACACAGAACCCAAACACTGAGGCAGACGCATGGCTCTCACACAACAGCAACTCTCCCAACTCTCTCTCTCTGAGAAACAGCAACAGAACACAGAAGACAACTCCGGAGCAGGCCTTTCTGCCCACAATGTCTGTGCAGAACGTGATGGCAGATAAATATCTGTCATCTGCCATCTAAAGCTGTTACCTTAATTCTCCACGTGTTTATCTAAAAGCTCTTTAAACACTGCCACGGTACCTGTCTCCACCGCCACCCCACGCAGTGTGTTCCAGGCACCCACCACTCTCCTATTATGTGTTAATAACAATGCCCCCACACGTCTTTGAACGTTGCCCCTCTAGCCCTTGACATTTCCACTCTGGAACAAAACAGATTGTCTTCACTATCTATACATCTCATAACTTTACAAACTTGTATACTTCTTATATACTTCTAGTATACATTGTGATATACTTGTTCATCTGAAGAAGGGTCGACACATTCCTTCTCTCCAGAGATGCTGCCTGTCCCTGCTGAGTTACTCCAGATTTTTGTGTCTATCTTCTCTAATTATACAAATTGCACTGGGCACCAATTCTCATGTTTAGTGTTCTGAAATCTTCTAATGCACATTTGAAATATGGACAGCACTAACAACCCTTTCATTCACATTGGGGAGTGCATCCAAAATGGAATGTCTCCATCAGCTATAACTCGACAGCAGTGGCAAGGAAGCAGAGCCAGAGGAGATGGTGGAGCCGTGTACTCCCATGACATTAAAGAAGTATTTATATTAGACAAGGCTGTGGTGGAGTGCCTGAAAATGGAATCAGTGTAGAGATGTGCTCGGCAACCTGCGAGGGCACGGTGGGTTGTTTTTGTGCTGAATGACTACGATTCTGTGGTTAATATTATGACATCTTCATAATTTAGGAGCTTCAGACAGTAAGAAGTTTTGCAAATGTCACATTGATTTCCAGGAAAGGAGGGAGAGAGAAACCTGTTGGCAAAAAGCGCTCCCAATATTGGAGATGCCAGACATCGTGATTTAATTAGACAGTCGTCATTGCTCAATCAAAGGGAAGTTGCTTTTCCAGGGCAGGGAAACTTTTAGTTAAGTTTAGTTTATTGTCACGTGTACCGAGGTACAGTTATTTGTTGCATGCTATCCCATCAGCGGAAACACTATACATGATTACAATCAAGACATCCACAGTGTACAGATACAGGATAAAGGGAATAATGTTTAGTGCAGGACAAAGTCCAGTTAGGTCCAATTAAAGGCAGTCCGAGAGTCTCCAGAAGGTAGATGGTCGCGCAGGACTGCTCTCTCGTAGGGGATCGGACAGTTCAGTTGCCTGATAGCAGCTGGGGTAGCACAGCGGTGCGGCATACAGTGGCAGAGACCCGGGTTCGATTCTGACTACGGGTGCTGTCTGTATGTAGTTTGTCCTGTGACCGCGTGGGGTTTCTCTCGGTGCCCTGGGTTCCCGCCACACTCCAAAGAAGTACAGGTTTGTAGGTTAATTGGCTTTGGTAAAATTGTATATTGGCCCTAGCGCGTAGGATGGTGTCAGTATATGGGATGATTATTGGTTGGTGCAGACAATGGTGGGCTAAAGGCCCTGTTTCCACGCTGTACCTCTGAAGTCTAAAACAAACTGTCACTGAATGTGGAAGTATATGTTTTCACTCATCTTGCCAGATGGGAGAGGGGAGAAGAGGGTGTGTCTGGGGTGAGACTCGTCCTTGATTATGTTGCCGAGGCAGCGTGAAGTGTTGATGGAGTCAACGGAAGGGCGAATGCTTTGTGTGAAGGTCTGTGCTGCATCCATAATTCTCTGCAATTGCTTGTGGTCTTGGGTGGAGCCGTTCCCAAAACATGCTGTGATGAATCTCAATAAAAGACTTTCAATGGCACATCTGTAGAAGTTGGTGAGAGTTGTTGGGACATGCCAAACTTCTTAAACCTTCTAAAGAAGTAGAGGCGTTGGTGAGCTTTCTTGGGAATTGAAAGCTCAGCAAAGGGACTGAGAAGGCATCCTTGCAGAGCACCAGTGTTGAGGATTATCAGAGAGGATGATTTGTCACCTACTCTCATTGATTGTGGTCTGTTGGTCAGGAAATCGAGGATCCAGTTGCAGAGGTAAGTGCTGATTCCAAGTTCCACGAGTTTGGAAATTAGCTTGGATGGGATAATGGTATTAAAAGCAGAGCTGTAGTCTATGACGCAGCAGTCTCCCATATCCAAGTGCTCCAGGGATGAGTGTAGGGCCAGGGAGATGGCATCAGCTGTGGACTTGTTGTGGCGGTAGGCAAATTGCAGTGGGTCTAGGCTGCTTGGTAGACTGGATTCAATGTGTGCCATAACCAGCTTCCCAAATCACCATGATGGTGGATGTCAAGGCCATTGGAACAGTAGTCGTTGAGGCACGAGATCTTGCTTTCCTTCGGCACTGGGATGATAGTGGTCTTGTTGAAGCAGGTGGATACCTTAGAACAGACTAAAGAGAGATGAAAGATGTCCGTGAATACTCCCTATAGTTGGTCCCCGCAGTTTCTAAGGACGCGGCCAGGGACTCTGTCCGGGCCAGTTGCTTTCCATGAGTTCACCCTCAGGAAGGCCGATCTAACCTGCAAAAGCGACACTTGAGTCTGATGGGACAGTTGCCATTGTCCTGTTGGCCTTCTGCTCAAAGCGAGCATTGAATGCATTAAGCTCATCAGGTGAGGCTGCACTATTACCAGTGATGCTGCCTGACTTTGTTTTGCAGCCAGTTGCAGACCATGCCACATACTGCGGTTGCCTAAATAATTATATTGGGACTCAAGTTTGTCCCGTTATTTTCTCTTGACATTCTTGATGGCTTTGCGAAGATCATAGCAAACCTTCTTGTACCACTTGGAATTGTTTGACTGGTATGCAGCGGACCCGGCCTTCACCTGGGAATGTACCTCACAGTTTATCCATGGTTTATCCTGACTTGGAAGTATATCACCGTTCCTTCACTGTCACTGGGTCAAAATCCTAGAACTCTCTCCTCAACAGCATTGTAGGTATGTATATCCACACCTCAAGGACAGCAGCACTTCAAGAAGGCAGCTCACCACCACAGCCCGTATCCATTTAAAGAATAAAGAACAGTTTTGCATTGGCTTCCTCCAGGGCAGGGCAGGGCAGCGGTTATAGTGGGCTCACTCAAATGAGGGAGCAAAAAGACGGAGGGAAGAGGCATTGCAGAAATGTTGGCTCAGGAGGCCAAAGAAGAAAGTTAGGGATATATGGATAACATTTCACCAGCAACCATGATAAGGGTGGAGGTGGTTCTCCCCATCGCCCCACTCGTAACAAGGGCAGAGTCCCCCTAGTCCTCACCTTTCACCCCACTAGCCGTCACATACAACAAATAGTCCTCCGTCAGTTTCACCACCTCCAACGTGACCCCAAAACTCGCCACATCTTCCCATCTTCCCCCCCTGTCTGCTTTCTGCAAAGACCGCTCCCTCCGTAACTCCCTTGTCAATTCTTCCCTTCCCTCCCACACCGCACCCTCCCCGGGCACTTTCCCTTGCAACCGCAAGAGATGCTAGACTTGTCGCTTTACATCCCCCCTCAACTCCATTCAAGGACCCAAGTAGTAGTTCCAGGTGCGACAGAGGTTCACCTGCATCTCCTCCAACCTCATCTATTGCATCCGCTGCTCTAAATGTCAGCTGATCTATATCGGTGAGACCAAGCGTAGGCTTGGTGATCGTTTCGCCGAACACCTCCGCTCGGTCCGCATTAACCAACCTGACCTCCCGGTGGCTCAGCACTTCAACTCCCCCTCCCATTCCGTATCCGACCTCTCTGTCCTGGGCCTCCTCCATGGCCAGAGTGAGCAAGATCGGAAATTGGAGGAAGAGCACATATTCCGCTTGGGCAGTTTACACCCTAGTGGCATAAACATTGAAATCTCCCAATTCCGTTAGCCCTTGCTGTCTCCTCCCCTTCCTAGCTCTCCCTCAGTCCTCGGGCTCCTCCTCTTTTTTCCTTTCTTCTCCCCCCCCCCCCCACCCTCCATCAGTCTGAAGAAGGGTTTCGGCCCGAAACGTTGCCTATTTCCTTCGCTCCATAGAAGCTGCTGCACCCGCTGAGTTTCTCCAGCACATTTGTCTACCTTCGATTTTCCAGCATCTGCAGTTCCTTCTTAAACACTAGGTGTATAGTGGAATCGGTCTAGTGTGTCAAATTTTACACCACATGAACAATGTGAAAGCTAAATTTGACATTTTGCCCAGGACAGAGTGTGGATAAGATGGTTGTGATGACTCCACTGGTCCAGGCCATGATGCATGAATATTGGGAAGGCATGAGGAACATTTTAAGCATAAAATATATGAATGGGCACTCTAATTTTCTGAAAGGCATAATACACACACACACACACACACACACACACACACACACACACACACACACACACACACACACACACACACACACACACACACACACATATACATACACACACACACACACACACACACACACACAAACTGCCCGTGTTTGGTCCATATCCCTCCAAATATATCTTATCCATTGTGTGTTCTGTTGCTTTTTATTTGTATGACTGACTTGGCAAATGAAATTCCTCGTATGTTGCAAAACATACTTGGCTAATAAACTATTATTGTATTGTATCATTCCGAAAATGTGAAAAAAGTTGCCCCTCGGTTCTTATTAAATCTTTCCCCTCTCACCTTAATGAGTTCCAAAGCTTGAGGCAAGAACCATGTGAACCTGTTTGTTCCTTTTCAAGGCTGAAATACATAGCTGGTAAATGCAAGAAAGGTTGGTTAACCCACTCATTTGGGACTGAGCATATGCAAGCCTGTCCTACACGTTGATAGTACAGGCTCTAGATACAGCATGGAGGCCACATGAGGATCATGAGAACCTACATCGCTAAGCTCTACATCAATATTGCAAATGGAAGCAGTGTTGGCAGTGCTGGAAATGAAACAAAAATTACAACAATCTGATTGAAATAAGAAGGGTAAATGTCATCACAGTGTGAAAAAAAATGGCCTTTGTGCAGATCAAGGTGTTGGATTATGTAGTCGAAGCAAACCTTTTAGGAAATGTGCAAATCCAAAGCAAAAACCGAGCTAGGAAATGCCATTGCAAGACTGAAAGAACCAGTTGAAAAGAAGCAAAATCAGAACTTCCATAGTATTGAAGATGACAGAGTTTGAGGGCACCCTGAATGTTGGAACCATGTATGAACATAGATTGGCCAAATGTGATAGTCCTTAGAGAAATCCACACTACTATACAGATTGGGAAAAGAGTAAGGAACAAACCCTTAACTATCAACCTCAAGGTAAACCTGGAGAGAAGAGAGTTACGTAACATTAGAACGCCTGGGTTATACGTAGAGTTCATCCCTGAAAAAACTGAAGGAAGATAGGAATCTGAAGGAGAATATCTTGAAACAAAACAGCTCGTGATGACAACATTCGGGAACTTGAAGTTCCATAACTTGATGTGACCCAATTCAGAGGGGTTGACGAAAGGAAATAAGTTTAAGAAAGAACTGCAGACAGGGCCGGATTTACGTATAAGCTTGACAAGCTTAAGCTTAGGGCCTCGAGATCTAGGCGGCCTCCAGCCAAGGCAGGACACCAGCCATTCAACTCTGAGCAGGCCCCCCTCTCTATCTCTCTCTCTCTGTCACTCTGTCTCCGCCCACCATCCGTATCCGTGTCCGGGCCGCCGGGTGTCCGCTCTCTGCTTGCTCCTCATCCGCCAGTAACTCTTGCTTCTGGTTTCCTGGTCCTCCATAAATATTCTAAATGGAATTTAAACTGGAGGTGGTGGAGGGCTGAACAATAACAGCCTGTTGCGCTTTATCTGTTTATTTATTGTGCATATATATGGTCTATGGTATATAAACACACTGAACTTTTATCTCCTGTTCTGTATTATGTTTACATATTCTGATGTACTGCAGCAAGCAAGAATTTCAATGCCCTATCTGGGACACATGACAACAAAACTCTTTTGATTCATGACTTGGACGTAAGCAATAAAGAGTTCTTGGGGGGGGAAAAAAGAGGCACCTTAAATTTAGTTGCGTCTGGTTGGGTAACGATGGTAGGGTGAAGACTATTCCATGCTTTAATTGTGCGGGGGAACTCCATGGAGCAGCCAGCATCTCTGAATAGAAGAAATTGGGTGACGTTTCGTGTAGAGACCCTTCTTTAGACGCCCTCTGGTTTTAGTGTTTTTAGTTTAATTTAAAGATACAGCGTGGAAACAGGCCCTCTGCCCACAGAGTCCACGCCGACCACTGATCACCTATACAATAGTTCAATCCCACACATTAGCGGAGTAAGTCAAGAGTCAAGAGTGTTTTATTCTCTCAAGTTCCAGTTAGAACAATGAAATCCTTACTTGCAGCAGCACAACAGAATATGTAAACGTAGTACTCTGTAAACAGTTATAAACGAGAAAAAAAATGGTGTATATTTATATATTTATATATAAATATATTTATATATGAATATATAAATATGTGTGTGTGTATGTATAATATATATATATATATATATACACACACACACACACATACAATTTCCCTCCTGGGATTAATAAAGTTCTATCGTGTAGTATCGTGTGCGTAGGAATGAATTGCAGATGCTGGTTTAAACTGCAGATAGACACAAAAAGCTGGAGTAACTCAACAGGTCAGACAGAATCTCTGGACAAAAGGAAAATATTACGTTTTGGGTTGGGTCTGAAATAGGTTCCTGCACACCTTTGGAATGTGGAAGGAAACAAGAGCACCCAAAGAAAACCCATGCGATCAAAGAGAAAAGGAGCAAAATCCACACAGACAGCACCCATATTCAGGATTAATTCCAGGTCTCTTGCACATTTAGGCAGCAACTTTATGGCCAATGTACTGCCCCATAGTCTTGAACTGAATTAAAACATACAGTAGCTGTAAAGGGGGACATGGCGTCACTTGGAGATTTAAAACTGAAAATGGATATTTTCATTTTTTTAGTAACCAAAGTTGTCAACGTATAAATTTTTGTGTGTTGGAAAACAAAATATAGTGGCACAGCTGGTAGACTTGCTGCCTCACACGCCAGAGATCTGTGTTCGATCCTGTCCTCGGGCACTGTCTGTATTGAATTTGCACATTCTCCCTGCAAGCGTGTGGGTTTCCTTCCACATCCCAGAGACACATTGGCTTTCTAGGTTAACTTGTCTCTGCAAAATTGCCCCTAATGTGTAGGGAGTGGGTGAGGAAAGTGGGATAACAGAACTTGTGTGAATGGGTAGACAAAAATGCTGGAGAAACTCAGCGGGTGAGGCAGCATCTATGGAGCGAAGGAAATAGGCGACGTTTCGGGTCGAGACCCTTCTTCAGACTGATGTGAGGCTGAGGGGAACGGGAAGAAGAAAGGAAATGGTGGAGACAGTGGGCTGAGGGAGAGCTGGGAAGGGGAGGAGAAAGCTGGGATTACCTGAAATTGAAGAGGCAATGTTCATACCGCTGGGGTGTAAACTACCCAAGCGAAATATGAGGTGCTGCTCCTCCAATTTACGGTGGGCCTCACTCTGGCCATGGAAGAGGCCCAGGACAGAAAGGTTGGATTCGGAATGGGAGGTGGAGTGCTGAGCCACCGGGAGACAGGTTGGTTATTGCGGACCAAGCGGAGGTGTTGGGCGAAGCGATCGCCAAGCCTACGTTTGGTCTCACCGATGTAGAGCAGCTGACATCGAGAGCAGTGGATGCAATAGATGAGGTTGGAGGAGGTGCAGGTGAATCTCTGCCGCACCTGGAAAGACTGCTTGTGCCCTTGAATGGAGTCCAGGGGGGAGGTAAAGCGACAAGTGTAACATTTCCTGCGGTTGCAAGGGAAAGTGCCAGGAGAGGGGGTGGTTTGGGTGGTAAGGGACAAATTGACCAGGGAGCTACGGGGGGAGCGGTCTCTGCGGAAAGCCAACAGGGGGGGAGATGGGAAGATGTGGCCAGTGGTGGGATCCCATTGGTAGACAAAAAAGCTGGAGAAAATCAGCGGGTGAGGCAGCATCTATGGAGCGAAGGAATAGATGACGTTTCGGGTCGAGGCCCTTCTTCAGATTGATGTCGGGGAGGGGGGGGGACATGAAAAAGAAAGGAAGAGGCGGAGACAGTAGGCTGTGGGAGGGGAAGGAGGGAGAAAGCAAGGACTACCTGAATTTAGAGAAGCCAATGTTCATGCCACTGGGGTGTAAACTACCCAAGCAAATATGAGATACTGCTCTTCCAATATGCAGTGGGCCTCACTCTGGCCATGGAGGAGGCCCAGGACAGAAAGGTCGGATTCAGAATGGGAGGGGGAGTTGAAGTGTCGAGCCACCGGGAAATCAGGTTGGTTATTGAGAACTGAGTGGAGGTGTTGTGCGAAGCGATCTCCAAGCCTGCGCTTGGTCTCACCGAGGTTGTTTATACGCTGAATAATCCAACCATATTTTTGTTTGGAAGTGGAAAAAAATAATAGAAATTGCATTTATTGCAACATGTAAAAAGAGTTGAGATACTGTATTATAATTTTGCTGCATGTCATTGTGGTATATATCATGTCTTGATTGGTGAATATGTTTAGTTTGTGACTTTATTTAAAGCAGAAATAATGTGTGAATGCTTCATTGAGCATAATTCCGACTGGTGACTACGCACTTTGTCCGAGCACATTATCGCACGTGTCATGCAAGCCATCTTAAGTGACCACCTAAACTGTCATTTGGCAACTTAAAAAAAAGGCCTTTCTCACATATGCTGTCACAGCGCACTGTAGTCTCTAAACAACCCTTCAGTAACTTTCCTTGCCCTCCATTTCAGAATAATAGTGTTTTAAGCCGATAACTCGACACTAGCACTGGTAATAAATAAACAAATAAATAAATAAATAAAGCGCACCTTTCCAGCCCCTCATCTCATTGGCCACGCTCGGCTGCAAATCGGTGTCAATCTGGTGGACCATCTTCCTCTAGTCATGGGGGTGGGGGATTGGGAGGGGCCTCACAAGTGGAACAGCTTAGGGCCTCTCTTCATCCAAATGCCCTGACTGCAGATGCTGGGAAAAATCGAAGGTAGACAAAAATGCTGGAGAAACTCAGTGGGTGAGGCAGCATCTATGGAGCGAAGGAATAGGTGATGTTTCGGGTCACTGAGTTTCTCCAGCATTTCTGTCTACCAAGGGAAATAAGTTAGTCACGTCTTTTATAGAAGGACTCGTTATTGAGAATAAGAGTCAGGAAGTTAGGAAGTTATGATATAGCTTTATAGGACATTGGTTAGGCTGCTTTTGGAATAGCAATTCTGGTTGCCTCAATACAGAAAGGATGCAGCAGCTTTGGAAAGGGTGCAGGGGAGGTTTACCAGAATGATGGCTAGATTGGGAGCAGTTAGCTATAGGGAGAGGTTTGACAGATTTGGAATGTTTTCTGTGAAACACCAAAGGTTTAGTGGAGACCTGATAGACGTATATGAAATTATGAGATGCATAGATAGTCAGAACTTTTTCCCAGAATGGAAATATCAAATACTGGAGAGCATAGCTGTAAGATGAGAGGGATAACGTTTAAGAAAGTTGTGCAGAGCATGTTTTCTATTCAGAGGGTGGTGAGTGGCTGCCACACTCTGCTGGGGATGGTGGTGGAGGCAGATATGATAGTGGCATTTAAGAGACTTTGGATAGGCACATGGATATGCAGGGAATGGATGGATATGGATTATGTGCAGGTGGATAAGAGTTAAGCCCCTGTCCCACTTTCCCGAGTTACTCACGAATTCTTCCGCGTTTTCCCCTTGATTCAAACCCGGAGAAGGTCCGTAGCTGGTCCGTAGGAGGCCGTAGATATATCGTAGTGGCTCGTAATGCCAGCCGTAGGTACTCTGGGCATCAGGTAAGTCGGGACGTTTTTTCCACGTTGAAAAATGTCCATGAGTAAAAATAATAGCCCCGAGTACCTTCGGCCGCTATTACCGTAATTCTCTGAGTTTGAATCAAGGGGAAAACTCAGAAGAATTTGTGAGTAACTCGGGAAAGTGGGACAGGGGCTTCAGTCTTGGCATCATGTTTAGCAGAGTCATAGTGGGCTGAAGGACCTGAGCCTGTGTTGTTCTGTTTTATGGTCTATGTGGTGAGGAACTGTACTTGATTTCAATAAACCACAAGATGGAGGAGACAACACAACATCAAAATATACCTGGAAAATGTTGATGAAATAATTAAATGTTTCATCATTTGAGCCCCAAATGAAACCAGCAATGTAACCCACTAGATAGCTGACTAATAGTTATTAGATAGATAACTAATAATTATTAAATAGATGGATAATGTGAAGAAAATAATTGAAAACAAAATCTAAGAGGTGGAGTAATAAGTCACTAAGTGTATGGAATGAATGAGCTGTCAACGGAAGTGGTTGAAGCAGGTACAATAACAACTTTGAAAAGACATTGGTGAGACCAAGCGGAGGCTTGGCGACCGTTTCGCCAAACACCTCTGCTCGGTCCGCATTAACCAACCCGACCTCCTGGTGGCTCAGCACTTCAACTCCCCCTCCCATTCCGTATCCGACCTCTCGGTCCTGGGCCTCCTCTACGGCCAGAGTGAGCAACACCGCAAGTTGGAGGAACAGCACCTCATATTCCGCTTGGGGAGACTGCATCCTTTGGGCTTGAACATTGAATTTTCTCAATTCTGTTAACCCTTGCTGCCTCCTCCCCTTCCCACCTCTCCCTCAGCCTTCGGGCCCTGGCATTCCCTCTCTCTCTATCTTCCTCCCCCACCCTAGTCGCACTAGCTTCTCATTTTCACACCACAAACAGCTTACAATGGCTTGTTCCCTTTATCATTGATACTTTTTTGCATATCTTTCATTCATTGTTCTTTATCTCTCCACATCACCATCTATATCTCTCGTTTTCCTGATCCCTGACCAGTCTGAAGAAGGGTCTCGACCCGAAACGTCGCCTATCTCCTTCGCTCCTTAGATGCTGCTGCACCCGCTGAGTTTCTCCAGCCTTTTGTGTACCCTTGAAAAGACATTTGGCAGGTACGTGGATAGGATAGATTCAGAGAGATATGCAGACGGGCATAGATAGGCATGGATGTTGGGCTGAAGGATCTCTTTCTCTGCTGTATTATTCTATGACTGTGACTGGGTGAAATCTTCATGGTGAAAGAGAAGCTCTCTCTAGCTCAATAAAGAACTTGCATACTTTCTGCTCTGATCTAGCCGCAGATGCAGTTCCTTGTGTCTCCATGTATTCGTTTGTTCCTTAACATGCAACAAGCCTGAGAGTATCAGTGAAAGAAGATGTTGAATACCAGTGGCCGCGTTCCCACAAACCAGTTTTATCAAACTTATGGAAGGGACACATGCTGAAACAGCCGCACTACACAATGAAACTGTCATTTTACAGCTTGTTGCCTCGCCTGAGTGGCCAGTCTGCAGCACTCACATTGGTTGAAGCAAGAGATACAACCTGGAGAATATGAGCTGTTGTTTATGAATGTGTGAAGTTCTGCATCTCTCTCTGCAGTTGAAAGTAATCACTGATCCCTAATGTAAATCGACTAATACAATCTATGTAGAGTGCCTACAGGACATTCGTGAGGATATTACCAGGACTGATGTGTTTGAGTTATCAGGAGAGGTTGGATAAGCTGGAACGTTTATTTCTTGGTGTGTAAGAGGTTGAGGGGCGACATTATAGAGGTGTATAAAATCATGAGGGGCATAGATAAGGTGAATAGTCACAGCTTCTATTCCTAGGATAAGGCAGTCAAAAACTAGAGGTCAGTGTTATATTGTGAGATGGGAAAGATTTAAAAGAGACTCGAGAAGCAACTGTTTCACACAAAATGCGTTAGGTAAATGGGATGAAATGCCAGAGGAACCTGTGGAGAGGGTACAATTACAAAGTTTAAAATACATTTAGACAGGGATATTGACACGAATGATAGAAGGACATGGGCCAAAGACAAGTAAATGGGACCAGTTCAGGTAGACAACCTGGTCAGCACGGATGAGTTGGGCTGAAGGGCCTGTTTCTGTGCTATATAAATCTGTAACTCTGTAAACTGCAATTACTTCTGCAGCTTTAAAATAGTAAGATTAAATGAGAACTTACCAGTTCGAAGTTTGATCTGTATTTTATGAGGAGTTACGATGAGGGATTACGTGAAGACCCCGTCCAGCACGCATGCGTGACATTTCTTCAAAGCAGCGGTGTGGATTCACAGAAAAACACAACAATTGAAATAAATATAGTAAAGAAAAAATAAGAACTTAATTACCAGTTGATCTGTATAATAGAGGGTGGGAGCGGAGGGCACGTAATCCCTCATCGTAACTCCTCATAAAATACAGATCAAACTTCGAACTGGTAAGTTCTCATTTAATCTTACTATTTTACTTCGGAGTCACGTGAGTGACTACGTGAAGACTTCAAAGCTCTGTGAATCCAAACCGTGAACAAGCTCATGCTTCACTCACTGCCTGAAGACCTTAGAGGGAGGAAGCATGTTATACAATCAACAATAACCTGTTTGTGAACAATAAAGGTTTATTAATGATAACAAAAAACAGAGAGCTCCCCCGGCTTAAATTAAATATTAGCTGCAGACTCTAAAATTCTGTCTGCAAATGTAGCAGGTTCCGCCAGCGGCTTATTATAAAACCTTTGGAAAGTTCTCTCCGAGGACCATCCTGCTCTGGCCAGAATATGGTCCATAGGCACATCCATTCGCCTAGCCGCCGACGTAGATGCAGCCCTGGTGGAATGAGATTTGTAAACATTAGTATCGACTCCCACGGACTTAAGCACCTGCTTGAGCCATCTTGAAATGGTTTGGCTCGTCACCTGACCATGAGGCTTCTTGTGGCTTATCCATACGGCTTTTTCTCTCCCTCTTAAGTTATATGTTGTGTCTATGTAATTGGCGAGATGGGTCTTGGCACACAACCGTGGGTCAGGTGAATATGCCCGGAACTCCATTACTGGAGGCATGGTACCTGGTCTAGTTTGTTTGACCAGTCCCTGAATGTGAAATGTGATACAGTCCAATGACTCTGTCATGCTGTCTAGCCTCAGAAGGTGGAGGGACTGTACCCTTTGAGCTGACACTAGTGCCATGAGCATGACTGATTTCAGTGTAAGTTGTTCCAGCGTGAGTGACCTGGGTGGTGGCCATCCCCTAAGGTACGTCAGTACAGTGCTGACATCCCAGATCTGAGTGTACCTAGGCCTAGGGGAATTGGTGTTAAAAATGCCCCTCATGATTTTGACCACTAGTGGATGGGACCCCAAAGTCAGTTGTCCTGCTGCTGGAACCAAATAAGCTGACAACGCACTCCTGGCTGTATTAATGGCGCTGTAGCTGAGTCCTTCCCGATGTAATCCAACCAGAAACTCCACAACACTGGTGGCTGTAGCTGTAGTGTAGGTAGTTCCTGTTTTGGAGCAATACCGTTCCCATTTTCTTATGTTGGTCAGGTATTGTCTCCTGGTGGACTCCCGGTGGGATGCGGTCATCATGTTGATGGCGTCCTCAGACAGTCCCAGGCCCAGTAGAGGTCTTTTTAGAATCTGCAAGCCAGGAGATTGACTCTGTCATGGCACGGGTGACTAATGCCTGACACTGGGTGGATTAATAACTCTCGACTGCTGGGGAATTCCAACGGTGTTTCAACAGCCATGTCGGCCACTGGGAACCATGGCTGTGTAGGCCAGTCGGGTATTATCAAGATTCCTGAAGCGGAATCCAATTGAATCTTGCGTAGTACCCGACTGATGAGGCAGAAGGGAGGAAAAGCATAAAAGAACATTTTCCCCCAATGCAGCGAGAATGCATCAACTGCTGCTGCCTCAGGGTCTGGTTCCCAAGCGACATACGTTGGTACCTGGTGATTCAGCCTGGATGCAAATAGATCGATATCTGGTGTGCCATATTGCTTTGTAATTTCAGCAAATATTTTGGGATTTAACATCCATTCGATGTTATCATTGAATCTGCGTGACCTGGTGTCTGCCACTGTATTTTGCTTACCTGGTAGGTAAGTTGCTGATAACCAAATATGTCTTTTAACACACCATTGCCAATTAGGTTGGCCAAATTGTCACACGATATCGACTTTACACCACCCATGTGGTTGATATAAGCCACCACCGTGGTATTATCTAATTGCAACCGGACATGTGCATGATGCGTATTAGATGAATATGCTTTTAACCCATAAAACGCACCCAACATTTCTAAGTAGTTGATACCCCGTGTCTGTAGGCAAGATGATTCAAATTTAGTCCATCTGCCCCCTGTGCTGGATTGCATGTTAGTTGCTCCCCAGCCCAAAGCACTGGCATCCGTTTGAATGGTTAATACTGGGTTGGTGATTATTATGGGACTGGAGCTGAGCCTTACGTTCCTTGCCCACCATTGTAACTCTGGAATGGATTCAGCAGTTAAACTCATAGCTCGGTCAAAGTGACCTGAGTTTTGCTTTAGTGCATGCACTTTTGCTCTTTGCAAATTTTGATAGTGCAAAGGCCCAAATTGTATAGCTGGAAAAGCTGCTACCATTTTGCCAATAACTCTAGCTAGTATGGTTGGCTGATGTTTATTCATGAGTTCGTTGCATGATAGTGCCAATTCTGATGCTTTCCCCTTCGGCAGAGTTACAATCATGCGAACAGTATCAATCGTAAATCCAAGATAGTCCATGGCAGTGGACGGTGTAAAATTGGATTTATCTGGATGTATGACAAACCCCAAAGTTTCAAACAAACGTTTGGTGGCTGCTACTGCCAAAATGGCTGTCTCCAAGGTTTTCCCTACTATTAAAATGTCATCTAAATACGCCATGACTATATGCTTTTGTTTCCTCAATAATGCCAAGGCAGGTTTTAAGATTTTAGGACAGCCTTGGAGTGGAGGTTAGCCCATTTGGTAAGGCTTTAAATTGCCATAGCTGTTTCATCCAGATAAATTTTAAGTATTTACGATGCTCCTTGTGTATGGGTACTGAGTAGTAGGCATCTTTTAAATCAATGCTTGCTAGAAAGTACCCTCTAGAAACCAATAGTCTGGCTGTTTCAAAAGTATCCATCTTGAAATGTATATACCTGACAGACTTGTTTAAAGTAGTTAAGTCAATGATGATGCGACGTCCACCATCTTTTTTGATTTTAGTGAAAATATTAGACACAAATTCCAAAGGTTCATGTTTTGTTCTTTCAATGACACCTTTTGCTTGTAACCTCATCAGTTCAGCTTGACCCTCTTGTTTCTCTTTGACTGAGAGGGTGAATACCCTTTTTGGGTATATGCTGAACTGGCGGAATGTTTTCATGAACAAAGTCAATTTTGTAGCCATGAACGCTGCTGAGTATATACTTGTCATTAGTGATGGATTCCCATGTATCCAAAAACAAGTGCAATCTCCCCCCTGTTAGTATAGAGCCCCTACTGCTCATATGCTGAGAGGAACCTGACCCACCTACCTCCATGGTTATTTGTGCTTCTTCTGCCTCTTCGCTGGGCGATGAGGCGTCTGCTGGGCTGTAGAGGGTTGATGTTGATGTTGATGTTTTTGGGGGTGGCGCATTTTCCATGGGGTCCGCTCTGGGCCCTGGCCTAAAAAAGGCTTACGGGGAATTGTTGCGGACCCCGAGCTTTCACCAGTCCCATAGTGTGGTCGACGACTGGTGGACGCCATGGGGTACTGCCGCCTGGGTTTGTTAGGTCTGCTCGGTCCCAAACCTGCCCTCACAAGACCAAAGGTCTTGGATTCTTCCTCTAGGTCTTTCACCTTTTTTGGAAGGTCTTTCCCAAAGAGCAGAATAGGAGGTTCTGAACCCGGTGTTTTGCAAAGTCCCGCAAATTTAGGGTTGAGGGCAGGCTTGATAATTTCCTTCCGTAAATTGTTTATTTCATATTGAGTGGTGCACAGCAGAGCTAATGTGTCTTGCTGATTTGTGGAGATGTCCGCACCATCAATAGACCGAGCATAAGATGTTATTCCTGCAGTCAGGAGTTTAAGGATTTTCTGGAGCTTCAACTCCAGGTTCCTGATGTTCTGCCCCAAATGTCCCCAAATTTGGCTGTTTACAGCGGGTACATTCAATGATGTACAATTTACTGGGGCTGTATATAGCTCATTGACCACCTGTTCTTGTAGGGGTTTTGAGGACAGGTGGTTAATGCTGGCTGCAAGTTTCGGCTCTAATGGCCGACCCGCTTGTGGAATGGCCACGTAGCGGTTGACCACACCCAGCAGCTCTTCCTGATCCTGTACACCCTGCGTACTCCCGATATCTTCAGCCAGTGACCCCTCTTCTTGACCAGCCCAGACCTGGTCGCCAATGCTGCCTTCAAAAGAAGGTGAAGCAATGGCCAGTGCCGTAAAAGGCACTGCGGGAGTGCCTGAACTCCCTTGGCGAGGCTGCTGCTGCTCTCTCAGCAGATCTCGCTGGAGCAATTGCTCCATAAGCCGTTCCATGCGGCTTAGGCGGCTGCCTGTGTCGCTCTCGAGCGGTGAGGCATCTTCATCCGAATTGTCGGACACTACCGCCCGGTTCTGGCTGCAGGTACCTCCAGACCGTTGCTCAGGCAGCACGAGCGGTGCTGGGCTCGGCTCGGTAGTTATACCCGCCGCCTCTTGCCCCCCCTCCAAAGAGCATTCCTCAACGGAGGACGAACGGGGGCGAGCTGCAGACTTCTTTCCTCTGGTCTTGCTCATTCTTTCTGGAAAACAAGCAGACCACAGAGAAAAAGACACACGGCCACGGTAAAACTTACCTGTCGGCCCGACTTTTCAATTTGTAGCGGGAGCGCCTTGAACTCCCGTTCGTCGCGGGTGCACTGCATGAACGCTAATGTCGCGCATGCGTGCTGGACGGGTTCACGTAGTCACTCACGTGACTCCGAAGTAAAATTATAATTTTACAAGAAAATAAATGGTGCTGGCAGATGTACTAGGAGGGAACCACAGTTTTTTTTTACATTTCTTGCATTCATTTGTTCTATATCTCTCTATATCACCGTCTATATCTCTCATTTCCCTTTACCCTGTCTCTCAGTCTGAAGAAGGGTCTCAAACTGAAAAGCCACCTATTCCATTTCTCCAGAGATGCTGTCTGGCCCGCTGAGTTACTCCAGCATTTTCTGTATAGCAGATGTACTATATTGTTTATTGCCACAAGAGAGGCATGAGATGAGAGATGTTGATGTGAAAGTATACGACCTCATAAACGTGAAACCGGCAATGCTGAGTCAGATCAGAGAAGGGAGAGACAAAGATGCTGAGTTAAAGATGCTTCCTCAGGGGTGGCCCGAAAAGATCAAACATGCACAGTTAGCAATGAGATGATACTTTACTGTTCAAAATACAACGAGCTGGAGAAACTCCGTGGATCAGGCAGCATCTGGGGAGAAAATGGACAGACTGAAGAAGAATCCCCAAAAAACAACCATTCATTCCCTCCCTAGATACTGTCTGACCCGCTGAATTCCTCCGGTACTTTGTTTTTTTGCTCAAGATTCATGCATCTGCGGTTTCTTGTGACAACCCACTGGCTGGATTCAGAACCATTATACCCGGAATGGTGTAAGAAATATTTCAGGAAATGCCTAAAGGTGACATATGTGGAGAAATGCCAGCTGAGAGATCGACACGCTCTATCCCAGTTTAACATCTATGAACATACAGAGATGATGTCATCAACATGCTGTGCTTACGGAAATATAAACGTACTCCAAATGGGTAGAGACGGGCTTCTGAATACCACCTAAGCTGTAGTACACCTGGGGAGCTGATTTGTTTATACTTCCAAGAATGATACCTCATAGCAATAAACCACTACTACAAGTTCCCATTCTACAGAAAAATGAATAACTTGAAAACCACAACAATTACCACAGCAGCTTGAACCATATTTGCAGAACAAGGGAGACCTGAGAAACTAGTGTCTAACATCAGAATCCTATTCACCTCCAAGGAACTCAAGAGGTTAAAGAGCTGTATGGTCACACCGTTATCTCCCTCATTCAAATCTATCTGAGAAGACAGTTTCATAGCCAGAGATGCTCATGTAATTAAAGAGACATTTATTGAATGCACAGACACAAATACCCTATTTGTTGTCTATTGTTACTCTGGGCAACATCTCTTAAAACAGATAAGAAAATGCCAGCCGAGCTACTGAGCATCTGAAAACACAAGACAACATTTCCTGGAAAAATATATCTGACAAATATATCTGACAAAAGACTGACAACCTCTAACAGATGTGTGTTTGAGAAGGAAGCCAACACAACAATCACGTGGAATTATTACCGAGTAATGGAATCATAGGGTCATGCAGCACGGAAACAGGCCCATCTGTATAACTCATCCATGCTGACCAAGATGCCACATCTAAGCTGATCCCATTTGCCCTTGTTTGGCCAATAGGTTGATGGTAAATGTTAACTAAATTAAATGTATAACTGAGATTCCTAACTGGCGACATATCCATCACATGAACATGCTGTAACTTTGCTCCGTGCATGTTTAGATAGCATTGCATGTTTATTTACAGTTACTAGGCCTTGGGTCCAAGTTCTGAACAGTTTTCAGTATCCAAATTTGATCCAGAAGACCTGTACAGAAATGACAAGCTACTTATATATTGAATGGTTTGTCACAGCTTTTGGCTAAACTAGGTTATGCAAATAATGTTTGAACGTAATATATTTTACTATTTTACTTGTGCACAGCTCTAATTTCCATATCATAATTGAGAAACACCAGCAAAAGCACAAAAGAGACTTACAAAAATACTCTCAGAAACGGTTGTTAAAATCAACAGAAAGGATTGCAAGGTCATTTCATGAGGAAGGGGTTGAAGAAAAATTAATTTTTCAAGTTTTGAAAGTTTGATGGATTGTTGAGCAGACAGGTGGTGCAAACGGAGAATTAATTTGCAAAGACAGCAAACTCGCTTAAGGTGAGTGTGGGAAAGTTTAAAAGAGATTTATGAAGCAAGTATTTTGCTGCACAGAAAGTGGTAGGTGCCTGGAATTGGGTGCCAGGGGAAGTGTGGAAGCAGATGCTACAAGGCACAGTGGCGCAACAGTAGAGTTGCTGCCTCAGAGTGCCAGAGACTCGGGTACAAACCTGACTAAGGGTGCGGTCTGTATGGAGTTTTGCAGGTTAATAGTAAGATTAAATGAAAACTTACCAGTTTGAAGTTTGATCTTTATTTTATGAGGAGTTACGATGAGGGATTACGTGAAGACCCCACCAGCACGCATGCGCGACATTCTTCAAAGCAGCGGTGTGAAATCACAGATACCAGAGTTGACTAACATAGTAGGATAAGAGAACTAGCATACCAGTTGACCTTTATAATAGAGGGTTTTGGAGCGGGCACGTAATCCCTCATCGTAATTCCTCATAAAATAAAGATCAAACTTCAAACTGGTAAGTTCTCATTTAATCTTACTATTTTACTTCGGAGTCACGTGAGTGACTACGTGAAGATTTCAAAGCTCTGTGATTTCATGCCCTGGAACGAGTCCATGCTCACACACTGCCATTATGAGAAATGGAGGAAATATGTTAACGTATTTCAGACATGAACTGTGCTGAAAAACAAAAGGGTATTTATTTAACAATACCAAATAATAATACCCCTACATCGGGGAAATTATAATACAGAACTTAATATTCTGTCGGCAAACGTCTCAGGCGCGGCCACAATTGTAAAACCGCTGAAAGGTTTTTTCATTTGTCCAACCCGCCGTTGCAAGGATGTGGCCCATTCGAACTTCCATCATCCTTGCCGCCGATGTGGATGCAGCCCTGGTGGAGTGGGATTTAAACACGTTAGTGTCCACCCCCGCTGCACCCAATACCACCCTTAACCATCTTGAAATGGTTTGCATGGTGACTCTATGATGTTTGTGGCTTATAAGCAAAGCCCTCTCCGTGCCCCTGAGACCCTTGGTGACCTCCATGTAGCGTAAAAGGTGGGTCACTATGCATAAACGGCTGTCTACGGGGTAGGCCAGGAAATTCAACTTTTGGCCAGATGATCGAGTTTTGTCTTGTTTGAGTAACCCCTGTATAAAGAAAGTTACCTTGCTGTTGGTTATGACCATGGCGTCCATACTTAACTTGTGTAGGGACTGGAACCGTTGCGCCATCACAAGTGCCATCAGCATGACCATTTTGTAGGTCAGTTTGTCCAATGAAAGAGACGTTATTGGTGCCCACCCTCGGAGCATGGTTAGTACTATGCCGATATCCCAAGCCTGGGAATATCTAGGCCTGGGGGGATTTGAATTAAATATTCCCCTCATTAATTTTGACACCAAAGTGTGAGATCCCACTGTAAGGTGATCGCAACCTCGCCCGAGATAATTGGATAGGGCACTTCTGACACAGTTGATGGCACTGTAGCTCAAACCTTCATCGAAATGAAGGCTTGCCAGGAACTCCAGCACTTCCGTGATGGTGGCTGTGTCATATGTGGTGTTCGTTTTGGTGCAGAACACCTCCCATTTCTTCACGTAAGTGAGGTACTGTCTCCTGGTGGACTCCCTGCACGATGCTGTAATGATATTGATTGTTCGGTCCGAGAGTCCAAAATCCTGAAGTGGCCTTTTCAAACCCTGCAAACCAGTAGGTTTATCCGGTCATGGCACGGGTGACTCTCCCCTTTCACAGGGTGTACCAATAGACTCCGACGTTTATTTATTGGGGTGCATGGTTCTGTGGCCATGTCCAGTACCACAGGGAACCATGGTTGAGTAGACCAGTCGGGAACAACCAGAATACCCGATGCGGAGTCTTGTTTAATTTTTTGCAAGACCCGACTGATGAGGCAGAAGGGGGGAAATGCATAGAAAAACAAATCCCACCCAGTGTAGCGAGAAAGCGTCCATCGCTACTGCCCCAGGGTCTGGTTCCCATGCAACATATGTTGATATTTGGTGATTGAGTCTGGATGCAAAAAGGTTGATATCTGGTGTTCCATACCGATCTACAATGTCGGCAAACACTTTGCGGTCCAACATCCATTCGGTGTTGTCATTAAACTTGCGTGACCTGGTGTCCGCCACTGTATTTAGCCTACCTGGAAGGTAAGTGACTGATATCCAAATGCTCCTTTCTAGGCACCAGTGCCAGATTGTATTGACCAATTCGTCACAGGATATCGACTTTATTCCACCCATATGATTGATATAAGCCACCACAGTGGTATTATCAATCTGTAAACGTACGTGCAGATGGTGCATGTCCGGACAGTAAGCCCGGAGTCCATGAAATGCTCCCAGCATTTCCAGATAATTAATTCCTAGTGCCGGAAGTAGGGTTAATTCATGTGCACTCCATCTACCACCACAACTGGAGGTGGTATTAGTTGCTCCCCAACCTTTTGCGCTGGCATCAGTTTGTAGTATAACAGAGGGATTTGCGAGCATTGTCTATTCACTATTGTAATTCCAATTTCGCTTTCCCTGGTAATTGCATTGGCCGGTCAGAATGGCCCGCATGGTGCTTGAGAGCTGCTATTTTTGCCCTTTGTAGGTTTTGGTAATGTAGTGGGCCAAATTGTGTGGCTGGGAAAGCAGCCACAAGCTTCCCAATCACCCTGGCTACTTGCCGAATAGATGGTTTCCTGATGCCAGTAAGGCTGTTGCATGCTTCTATCAAGTCTGACGCTTTGTTCGGTGGCAAAGTGACAGACATATGAACAGTTGTGAAACCCTAATAGTCCATAGTGGTGGAAGGCATCAATTTTGATATATCTGGATGGATGATAAATCCCAGCTTTTGAAGTAAGTGCTCGGTGGCTGAGACGGCCAGTTTGGCCAACCAAGGTTTTTCCCACGATTAAAATATCATCGAGGTAAGCCATAACAATATGTTTTTGTTTCCTGAGACATGCTAAAGTTGGTTTTAATAATTTGGTAAACAGTCTGGGTGCTGATGATAATCCATTAGGCAGTGCTTTATACTGCCAGAGCTGCTCCATCCAGACAAATTTCAAATATCTGCGATGATCCTTGTCTATTGGTACTGAATAGTATGCATCCTTTAGGTCGATGCAAGCAATGAAGTACCTTTTGGAAATCAGCTGTTTGGCCGTGACAAAGGTTTCCATTTTGAAATGGGCATACTGCACGAAAGTATTCAGCTCAGTCAAATCTATAATGATGTGGCATCTGCCGTCTTTTTTATTATTAGTGAAAATGTTCGATACAAACTCATGAGACTCTCTTTTGGTTTTCTCAATTACCCCTTTTGAATTTAGTCTTAAGAGTTCAGCATGACCTTCTGTCTTTTCTTTCTGTGAAAGTACAAACTTTCGACTAGGTGTATGCTGAACAGGGGAAGGGAGTTTGTGAACAAATTCAATTTTATATCCCTGAATACTTTCCAGTATGAAAGGATCAGAGGCTAAAGTACTCCATGCATCCCGAAACAAGTGCAACTGTCCCCCAACCCGTGAGGAGTTTAAACATGCGATGTTCCTGAGGCAACCAGACCCACCTACCTCCATGGTTACCGGCGGTGCTGTGTTGGTTGCCTCTGTCCTTGTTTCTTGTGATGTGGAGTCGCTGTGGTGTAGGGTTGGTGCATCTTCCAAGAAGGCCATGCTGGACCATGGTCTAAAAAAGACCGTTGAGCAGGTTGAACGGCCTTTGAGCTTTGGGGGCTGGTGCTGCAGTGTTGTTTGTGGATATCTAATGTTATTGTAATCCAGTGCAGATACACAGGGAGGATACTAATGAGAAACCATTGATAGAGAAGGGTCCTGGTCACGTATGGTTATTGGCACTGAGGCGGAGTTTTGATCATGAAAATCCTCAACACAGGGTTTAATTGAGCAGACCTCCCATTAGGTCTCTATTATGTGCAGCGCATAATGCCCCTGTCCCACTTAGGAAAACTGAACAGAATCCTCTGGAGACTTTGCGCCCACCCAAGGTTTCCGTGCATTTCCCGGAGGTTTTTGTCCTCCGGCAACCACCTTCAACTAGCATCGCAACCGGCTTCGACTAAAAAATTACCGATTTTTAAAACGGAAATCACTTTCGACTATTAGGGAGACTGACAAAAACCTCCGGGAACCTCCAAGAACCGCACAGAAACCTTGGATGGGGCGCAAAGTCTCCAGAGGTTTCCGTTCAGTTTTCCTAAGTGGGACAGGGGCATAACTCACCTTGCCCACTCGTGCTTAATATAGTTGAATAGCTGATAGTATTCACCACCTGTGAGAATTGTGATAAAGAAGACAAAAGGTATGCTTGCTTTCGTATGAAAGTCAGGAAATCATGATGCAGCTCCATAGGTCCTCAGTTACGTCGCATTTGCAAATATTGTGTGGAGACCTGGTCGCCCCATTACAGGAAAGATGTGGAGGCATTGGAATACGAGGTTTACCAGAGTGATACCTGGATTAGGGGGTATTAGTTACAGAGAGAGGTTGGACAGACTTGGATTGTTTTCTCTGGAATGCCAGAGGTTGAGGGGAGACCTATTATAAATATATATAATTATGAATATATAAATTTGGAGTGGCACCAGGTCACTTGCAATATCAGCCCATAGTGATTAGTCTAAGCTGAGGGTCAAGTGCACATGCAGCCGTAAACTGCTAGACCTCCATACCTTGAGAGGAGATGATGAGGATGTAACTGTGATGGGTGTGGGAAGGTGGTTTAGTTTCGTTTAGTTTAGAGATATGGCATGGAAACAGGCCCTTCGGCCCACCGAGTCAGCACTGACCAGCGATCCCCGCACATTAACACTATCCTACACACACTGTGGACAATTTACAGTTATACCAAGCCAATTGTATGTCTTTGGAGTGTGGGAGGAAACCGAAGATCTCTAAGAAAACCCACGCAGTCATGGGGAGAAGGTACAAACTCCGTACAGACAGCGCTCATAGTCGCAAGCCCTGTAAGGCCACACGTTGGGGGGGTTAGATTTTTCTATACCGGCTGCACATCCAGGGAAAACGAGCACTTCAGGGTTCAGCCAGATCTGAGGCCAAATTGTACACAAGTTGGAGACTCTGCATCTCAAACAAACATCCTGTCTGCTCCGCAGTGTTTTCAGCTTTGTTTTAATCACATTTCCTTCAGACAGAAACTGTTATATTTTTCTCCCGCTGGCAAATTGATCCTGTTAGCAGGAGCAATCAACAGACAGAAATCTGAGTTGGGCCATTGGACAGGCTGTTAACATTTATGTTTATTTTAGTTCTTGTTTTCTTTTCGTGCTGCCATTCTGTGGCCAACATTTGCTGACCTCTGATACACAATAGCTTGAACCAGAGAGAATGAGTTGCAAATTTATATCAGTTGTTTTAAAGCGGGAGATACGCAGAAAAACTTGGCGCAGGCATCAGACCGGGAGCAAAAGTTTCTTCTTGCGAGGAGTCTATCTGTTTCCCTTAGCGGTGGATTCACATTAATAACATGTATTGATAGGAATGTGGAAAGGTTTAGTGTTGGATTAGCATATATGGGTGTTTGATCGTCAGCATGGACTGGATGAGCTGAAGGGCCTATTTCTATGGTTACGCAGTTAATGGAGGGATGTGGTTCATGTTTACATAGAAACATAGAAAATAGGTGCGGGAGGAGGCCATTCAGCCCTTCGAGCCAGCACCGCCATTCATTGTGATCATGGCTCATCGTCCCCTATCAATAACCCGTGCCTTCCTTCTCCCTATATCTCTTAACTCCACTAGCCCCTAGAGCTCTATCTAACTCTCTCTTAAATCCATCCAGTGACTTGGCCTCCACTGCCCTTTGTGGCAGGGAATTCCATAAACTCACAACTCTCTGGGTGAGAAAAGTTTTTCTCACCTCAGTCCTAAATGATCTCCCCTTTATTCTAAGACTGTGGCCCCTGGTTCTGGTCTCGCCCTACATTGGGAACATTTTTCCTGGATCTAGCTTGTCTAATCCTTTTATAATTTTATATGTTTCTATAAGATTCCCCCTCATCCTTCATTTAGGCAGAGGAGATTAGTTTAATGGCATCTTTTTCGGCACAGGCTTTGTGGCCTGTAGGGCCTATTCCAGTTTGTACTGTTCTCGATTCTATTAATGAGGCAGCATACTCATAAGGCAGGCTCTTGAAGCCTGTTATTCCACAACATGGTTGTTAGGGCTAGAACAGGAAGGAATCATGTGGATCTGACTTCAAAGGAGGATCAGTTGTAAAACCGACATTTCCTTGTCTTTTCATTTATCCATTTGGCGAGTTGCATTAAAACCACGTTGATTCTTGGCAAACCTTTCGCCGGGCAGGTCATTGCAGCTGCTGTTCCTGCTTCTACACGGGTGCACCTGTATTGTTGGCCACTGGATAGAGCGAGTGTATAAATTGGGGCTGATCTTTCCTCGCCCACCACTCAGCTCTTACTATCAGCCTGAGCTGAGGTAATCTCTCTCGCCCAAGCCCACAAATCACACCATGACCTTTCTAATCTGCATGGATCGCCAAGCCGCTAAATAAACATGCTGAGGTTTCGGGGAAGTCCCGGTAATATAGGCTCTGAATTTGTATTCTTTAAATAAATATCGTTCTCAGCACGCTGTATTCTGTGGAGGATCTTGAGATGATAGGGACTGATGAGACATATATTCTGGCCCTCATGGTTACCGGTTATAGACTGGGAAACCAATGTGCATGGGTATGATAGAACAGGACCGTGGGTGTGCTATGTTCAGTATGACTCACCCTCTGTTCAAGGCATTAGCCGTGCCCATGGCTTGCTCGATTCTCACACTTAATAATAACTTAGGGGAAATGTAGGGCAGGTGATTTCCTAACTTTTGCTGACTTTTTTAATTTTTGAATTTCTTATTTGGGCTCAGAGCACTGGTTACCTTCTGCGTACAGAGGCCTGGAAGTTGCAGGATACTTCCCTAGGTCGGCATTACTTCCTCCTCCTTTACCAAACCACTCCTCTGTACCCCGAACCTTCTGTCCTCCTCTAGTGTGTCCTCCTCCCCCCTCATGAGCGATCAGCCTGCTCTTGTACTCACTCCTGTTTGTTCCCCTCTGTCACCTATTCCTCTCCCTCCAGTTTCTTGTCAATCCAATGCTGGGCTCTGACTAGTCTTCGACAGAGAGTAATAAGTATTTAATCGTCAAAGGATCATTAGAGCACGGCCGCTCAGGAGACATTCTGCATGTAGGGTAGAGTCCTCAGATTCCCCCCATCAGAAGCTATCAGCTGAATCCAGTAAAAATTGCCCATTTTCAGGTGAGATAGAGGTTCACATGCACCACTCCAAAACTCACCCACTGCATCTGGTGCTCCCAAAGTGGCCTCCTTAACATGGCGAGACCAAGCATAGACTGCCGTCACAGAAGGCTGTGGAGGCCAAGTCAATGGATATTTTTAAAGCCGAGATAGATTCTTGATTAGCACGGGTGTCAGGGGTTATGAGAGAAGGCAGGAGAATGGGGTTAGGAGGGAGAGATAGATCAGCCATGATTGAATGGCGAGTAGACATGATGGGCCAAATTACCTAATTCCGCTCCTATCATTCATGACATCACTAGGCGACTGTTTCATGGAGGGGTCTAGCTCGACCGGCCAAGTCCTGCCAGTTTACCCCGTTGCAGACCATGTATGTTCTGAAATGGCAGATCAAATCCATAAATGAAAATGCTGTAGAAATCTGAAATGAAAATTAAAATGTTGGAAGCTCTCAGCAGGTCAGGCAGCACCTGTGTGAGAAGAAACAAAGTGATCTCTTCAAGTTAGTAACCATTGTCTCTTACCACAGATGTAGCCTGACCCACTTTCAGCATTTTCTGTTTTTATTTCAAATCAAATCCCTTGTTTGCTCTGTAGACGCAAGAACTGCAGGTGCTGTTGACAGAGAGGGCAAAATGCTGGAGTAACTCAAAGGGTCAGGCAGCATCTCTGGAGAATATGGACAGGCCATGTTTCGGCTCGGGACCCTTAATCTTCAGTCTGAAGAAACGTCCCAACCCGAAACATCACTGATCCATGTTCTCCAGAGATGCTGCCTGACCTGCTGAGTTACTCCAGCACTTTGTGTCCTCCCTTCTTTGTTCCGTTGATGTTGACAAAAATAAGTGAGAGAAGCATCTCTTCGGGAGCACGGTTTGGTGAGCATTTAACAGGCAGATGACTCAAGGAACAACTCTATGCTCCGCTAGCTGGTGACAGGGGTTCACCACCTTAATTTGATGGACGTGAAACAGGAAGCGGAGGGTGGTAGTGGTCTGGGGAAAAAACGCAAGATTTGGCTGGGAGGATTCTGACCTGGGAGAATGACCTACCTAAATACTGGGCTAATGTCAAGGAACTATCTGAATCCCAGGCTTGAATTGGAATATCGTTTGGTATATCTTGCCCCAATACAAAGGAGCGGAGGACTAAGGTTGACGTGTCCCTGCCGGCGACCATGCTTGGGTTCAGGCTGAACATGGAAGCTGTGAATGGCTGACAGAGGTTCCTGGGAACAAAAGGCACACTGCTACCCCTTAGCGTAGTGATAGAGTTGCTGTCTTCCTGCGCCAGCGACCCAGGTTCGATCCTGACTACGGGGGCTTGTCTGTACGGAGTTTGTACGTTCTCCCCATGACCTGCATGGGTTTACTCTGGGATCTCTGGTTTCTTCACACACCCCAAAGATGTACCGGTTTGTAGGTTAGTTGCTTGGTATAATTGTAAATTGTCCCTAGTGTGTGTAGGATAGTGTTAATGTGCGGGGATCACTGGTCGGTACCTGTTTCCATTCTATATAATTAAACTAAATTAAACTAAACTAATATTTAGAAGAGGAATCGGAAACCCTTATTCTAAAAGATGCTAGGTCCTCTCACGGTCTAGTAGCTCACCCAACATTCTCAGATACTCACTGGCACTGAGGCGAGGGGGGGGGGGGGGGGGGGTGCTGAAAGAAAAATACCCAAAAGCACGCATGAATTGTAAGGTTAATTTGCTTAAACATTCAAAGAGCTAGCACAGGGACAATGGGCCGAATGGTCCCCTTGGTGCTGAAAGGCTGTGTGGTCCCTCGGTTGTGTGCAGATAAATATCTCTGAGGTAACAAAGCTTTGGAGTAAATCGGTGGTTTGCCCTCTGAACTGAGCTGGTGTAACAGCCCTGGGTGAGTGGTCGGGGAAAGATAAATGCATGAACAAGTCTCACTGTCATTGAGAAGGAACAGAGAAGGAGCTGATGTAAAATCGGCACAGATAACTGTGAAATCACAAGAATCCCATCAATGACTTGCCATTGTTGATTCTTAATTGGCCTTTCATGAGGAAGATGAGCATGTGATTGATGGAACAAATGAAAAGAAAAGGAAATGCAAATGCTGGAACTCTGATGTAAGAACAGACAATGGTGGATGCAGAGAGGCTGACGAGTATTATCCACTGTTTTCTTGTGAGATCTAAATGAAGGAGTTAAAAGGGAGATAAATAGTGAAGAAATATTCCTTGCTTGTTGCCTATCGCCCAGAACCATTTTCTGAAAGTGCTATTGTTCTTCTCGGGGTCCTGAATTGACCTGGACACATGTGGACCTTGTGAGATCTAACCCTTCTTTAGTCTGAAGAAGGGTTTTGGCCCGAAACGTTGCCTATTTCCTTCGCTCCATAGATGCTGCTGCACCCGCTGAGTTTCTCCAGCATTTTTGTGTACCCACATGTGGACCTGCCTGTTTGCTATGCTGGACCTTGTTACAATATCAATAGTCAGCGGCGTAATCATCTGGAGCAGCTAGGTATTTGCAGGGATCCAGATTCAATGGCGCTCCATTGCGGATCCCAAGTACAGACAGCCTTTGAATTATCAGGGTGGAGGGGCTTGTGTTCCTTGAAATTCATCCCTATCACGATTTCCACGCTAACGTAAAGCTGCACGTAGCCCAGACCATCACACAAACCAACCTCCCCTCGACACGCATGGGCCCCAGCTACGCTTGCCTCTTTGTTGGGTACGTCAAACAATCCTTGTTCTCGGCGTACCAGGGCCCCATCCCCGACCTCTACCTCCGTTACATCGGCGACTGCTTTGGTGTCACCTCCTGCACCCACACACAACTGACTGACTTCATTCATTTCACCACCAACTTCCATCCGGCACTCAAATACACTTGGACCATTTCCGACATTTCCCTACCATTCCTTGACCTCACCATCTCTATTGCAGTGATACGCTCCTGACCGACATCCACTACAAACCAAACTGACTCCCACAGCTACTGGACTACTCCTTCCCTCCCACCTGCTTCTGTAAGGACTCCATCCCCTATATTCCAATTCCTCCGTCTACGCCGCATCTGCTCCCAGGATGAGGTGTTTCACACCAGGTCATCACAAATGGCCTCATTCTTCAGAGAACGGGATTCCCCTCCCCCACTATTGATTGAGGCTCGCACCAGGGTCTCCTCCATACCCCGCAACACTGCGCTCGCTCCCCATTCCCCCACTCGCAAACAGGCAGAGTCCCCTGGTCCTCACCTTTCACCCCACCAGCCGGCCAAATACAACATATAGTCCTCCGCCAGTTTTCGCCACCTCCAACGTGACCCCTCCACCCGCCACATCTTCCCATTTCCCCCCCTGTCTGCCTTCCGCAAAGAACCGCTCCCTCCGCAATTCCTTGTCAATTCTTCCCTCCCCTCCCGCTCTACCCTTCCCCGGGCACTTTCCCTTTGCAACCGCAAGAAATGCAACACTTGTCCCTTCACCTCCCCCCTCCACTCCTTTCAGGGACCAAGCAGGTCCTTCCAGGTCCGACAGAGGTTCACCTGCACCTCCTCCAACCTCATCTACTGCATCCCCTGCTCCAGAGCCAGATGATCTATTATCGGTGAGACCAAGCGGAGGCTTGGCGATCGCTTCGCCGAACACCTCCGATCGGTCCGCAATAACCAACCCGACCTCCCGGTGGCTCAGCACTTCAACTCCCCCTCCCATTCTCATCCGACCTCTCGGTCCTGGGCCTCCTCCACGGCCCAGAGTGAGCAACAACCGCAAGCTGGAGGAACAGCACCTCATATTCCGCTTGGGGATCTGCATCCTTTGGGCTTGAACATTGAATTTTCTCAATTCTGTTAACCCTTGCTGTCTCCTCCCCTTCCCACCTCTCCCTCAGCCTTCGGGCCCTGCATTCCCTCTATCTCTATCTCCCTCCCCACCCCAGTCGCACCAGCTTTCATTTTCACACCACAAACAGCTTACAATGGCTTGTTCCCTTTATCACCGATACTTTTTTGCATATCTTTCACTCATTGTTCCTTATCTCTCCACATCACCGTCTATATCTCTCGTTTCCCTGATCCCTGACCAGTCTGAAGAAGGGTCTCGACCCGAAACGTCGCCTATCTCCTTCGCTCCTTAGATGCTGCTGCACCCGCTGAGTTTCTCCAGCTTTGTGTGTACCCTCCCCTCGACAGACTCCATCTACAGTTCAGCCCAGCTGTTATCAGGCAACTGAACTGTCATCTCACCAACTATAGATTGGTCCTGACTTCACATCTGCCTTATTGGAGACCTTCAAACTATTTTTAATCAGATTTTACTGGACTTTATCTTGCACTAAATGTTATACCCTTTATCCTGTATCTGTACACTGCGGACAGCTTAATTGTAATCATGTTTAGTCTTGTAGCTGACTGGATAGCACGCAACAATAAACTTTTCACTGTACCTCAGTACACATGTAAATAAAAATTAAACTAAACATCACCTGTGCGTGCGATAGAAATGTGAGTCAAAGAAAGGTTACTTTTGTGTTGATTTATTTACTTTTTTTCACATAAATTCTGTGAGAGCCATTTTTATTCCATATCACAAATGTTGGAGTCGTGATTTGTGAATTTGTTTTGAGCGGATTTCCATAACCGGACGGGCCATAATGTGGGGGTGACTTTATTCAGCTACAATAACACAGGAATGTAGGAGCAGGAGAAAGCTACCTGACCCCTCGAACCTGCCCCATCATTGGGTTTCGGCCCGAAACGTTGCCTATTTCCTTCGCTCCATAGATGCTGCTGCGCCCGCTGAGTTTCTCCAACGCTTTTGTCTACCATCATTCAATATGATTGCGGCTGCTCTACGCTAGCCTCACGTCATCTTCTGTGTCAGTTCCGCACAGGTCTCAGTTCACCAATCTATCAAAAACATATCCATCTCTTCTTTAAATACTCCTAACAATCCAGCCTCCATTAAAATGGTGATGGCTCGAAGGGCTGATTGGCCTACTCCTGCACCTAGTGTCTATTGTCTAAAACAAGGGAGCGATGTGATCCCAGAGTTACAAAGGGTGAGTCATATTGGGACAAAAAGAAGCATTGCTGTTCTACTAGACCCCTCTGAGAAACCCTATCAGACATATTCTGAGTGATTTGTTAGTCCACCCAACACCAATCTCAGTTCCACTGTGATCGCGTTGATGCTCTCTTGGCTTTGGTTGTGCCCAGCTTAACCTGCTCCACCCAACTTCCCCGCACTGTAAACACTCGTTGAAGAATGCTGCTTGGAAATGCACAAAGACGTAACTGGATTAACAACAGAAAACTGCAGATGTGGAAAAGTGGAAACAGAAGCATAAAATGGTGGCGATGTTGTGATGTTCAGGCAGCGTGTGCATTTGTTCAGAAACAAAGATTGATATAAGGGTGATGATGTTTTCCTTAGAATGTAGGTATTTCAAACCACATTGAGCTGGGATGATTGCTATGTACAGGCATCGCGGTGGCAGCTGAAACAGACCCCATTAACTGATTTAATCAGTTTACTGTGTTGTGTATGAAATTTGGCAATACAGTTGATTCATTTCAGCACTGATATAATCAGCATCCGTTTTGGGCCTTTCTTTATAAGTCAAAGGCCTTGTTTATCACCAACACGATTTTTATTTTTATTTTTAGCATTTGCAACTGCCTCCATCACCTCCTTTCATCTTGGCGTTGGAGGTGATGGAGGCCATCGCATCAATTAACTGGTGGGTTCTTCAGGGAGACATAGGCTTTAGTTTTCCGAGCAGAATGGCTGGATGGTTAAGGTTATGCCATGGGTCAGAGGTTACAAATCCTAGTCTGTTGAGTCAACATCAGTGGATATAGTAGGAATTGTTGATTTGATGCCTCTGTGCCTCACAGCCCCAGTGACCCAAGTACAATCCTGACTTGAACTGTTCACTCTGCTGCCCTCGGGCAAAAGGTATCGCAGAATATGGAGCAGATCGGCCAGGTTCTGCAACAGCTTCTTCCCCCGACTCATAAAATTGAATTTTATGTTATGTGCCGCCACTATTATCTATTTTATCTTTTTATCTATTTTATTATAGTCATTGAAAGTAGGCATGCAGGTGCAGCAGGCTGTGAAGAAAGCAAATGGTATGTTGGCATTCATAGCAAAAGGATTTGAGTACAAGAGCAGGGAGGTTCTACTGCAGTTGTACAGGGTCTTGGTGAGGCCACACCTGGAGTATTGCGTACAGTTTTGGTCTCCTAATCTGAGGAAAGATATTCTTGCCATAGAGGGAGTACAGAGAAGGCTCACCAGACTGATTCCTGGGATGGCACGACTTCCATATGAAGAAAGACTGGATAGACTCGGCTTGTGCTCGCTGGAATTTAGAAGATTGAGGGGTGATCTCATTGAGACTTACAAAATTCTTAAGGGTTGGACAGCTAGATACAGGAAGATTGTTCCCCGATGTTGGGGAAGTCCAGACAAGGGGGTCACAGTTTAAGGATAAGGGGGAAGTCTTTTAGGACCGAGATGAAAAATCGTTTTTCACACAGAGAGTGGTGAATCTGTGGAATTCTCTGCCACAGAAGGTAGTTGAGGCCAGTTCGTTGGCCATTTTTAAGAGGGAGTTGGATGTGGCCCTTGTGGCTGAAGGGATCAGGGGGTATGGAGAGAAGGCAGGTACAGGATATTGAGTTGGATGATCAGCCATGATCATATTGAATGGCGGTGCAGGCTTGAAGGGCCGAATGGCCTGCTCCTGCACCTAATTTCTATGTTTCTATGTTTCTATTATTTAATCTATTTTATTTTATGTTGCACGGTGAGCCAGATGCAACGAAATATTGTTCAGACTTGCATTTATTGGTGTATTTTTTGAATGACAAGAAAGTCTTTGGATTGATTGATTGATTGACTTCCCGTGCTGCCTGTGTGGGGTTTTCAAGTTCTCCCTGTGGCAGTACCGGTTTACTCCGAGTGGTCTGGTTTTCTCTTGCATTCCAAAGATGTGCTGGTGGTAGGCCAGCTGGCCGCTATAAATTATGCGCAGTGCGTGGGTGACTGAGGTTTATGGGAATGTAATTGAACTGCGAGGAGCAATAGATTTGAGGGGCCAAATGGCCTCCTACGTTGTAAGGAAGTATGGTATAGCGATCATGGACTAGAGAAATGGGAATGAATTCGATAGCACCTGGAATTGCTGCTCTTGTTCTCAGTCTACAAGGGTGTCGAGTGGAAAGTGAAAAGAAGCGGCCTCCACTTATGGATGACTAATGACTTGACTTACTGCTGCAGAATACCAATGTGGGTGACCTGCTGTCAGTCCTTGTTAGACTCCACAGTACATCTGCAAAATCTCAAGAGGAATCAGGAATAATTGGGTACAAATCAAAGGATTAAGTAATTGGGTTGCTTCACAGGATAATTATAATTGATTACCAATTCATTGTATGTGGCATTCATCAGATTACACAGTTCCAAGACATAGACCACGTGATCCTAGCTACATTTAGCACTGACGTTATTTAGACGCACATTGAGTTTATGTAAATGGTGTGGATGTTATTCTTTAGCCTTTGTAGCATGATCCTCTATGCTATGCCAATTATTGATTTAGGCAAATTAGGATTTTTTTGAAAACCTCCATGTTTAATTTAGTTTAGTTTAGTTTAGAGATACAGCGTGGAAACAGGCCCGTCGGCTCACCGCGTCCGCACCAGCCACGATCCCCGCACATTAACGCTATCTTACACACACTAAGGACAATTTACACTTATACCGAGCCAATTTACCTGCATACCTGCACGTCTTTGGAGTGTGGGAGGAAGCAGAAGATCTTGGAGAAAACCCACGCGGTCACAGGGAGAACGTACAAACTATGTACAGACAGTACCCATCGTAGGATCGAACCCAGGTCTCCGGCGCTGCAAGCACTGTAAGGCAACAACTCTACCACTGCCACCGTGCCGCCCATGTGTGGAGATGAAAGGGTAAAATCAGGCACAGTGTGCAATGGGAGATGCTGAAACATTATTTCCCTCTGATGAGTTGGTAAGTTGGGCAAATTGTGAATTTGGATCGGACATCTGCGGCCGAATCAACCTTAGCTGCTAGAATAGAACAGCCAGCTTCTACCAACTCCATCCCCAACATGACAGAACCCAGGGCATCAGTGCTGAAGCACTACCAGAAGCTCAGCAAGTCAGGCAGCATCTGTAGAAAGCGAAACATTCAACAATTCAGTTTTGTGATCCTTCGTCGGAACAGAGGTGAAGGGTTATCAACGCTGAAAGGTTTTGCAAACGTCCTCAACTGGAAATGCTAGCGAATCATACATCTTGGCTTCCTACTGAAGACACCTCTTTGCGGAAACCAGTCTTCTGGCCATTCAATTCTCCATGTAGGGTATAAGGAACCTGCTCTAGATACAATAAGTCATATGGGACTCAAGCCTTGGACGTCCCAACTCTTGGACAAAAGACCAATGTTCCAGAGCAAACCGCAATTCTTTTTATTTTATTTTTTATTTATTTATATTTTTATTAGAAGCAGAGTACAAAAGTATAAACCGCGGCATATGACATAGTACATTTATTGTACAGCTTCCATTTTAATTTTAGCAAAGATGAAATAGAAAAACAGAGGAAAAGCAAGAAAGAAAGTGGAAGAGAAGGTGAATGTGTAAGAATAGAACCCCTAACCTAGCAAATGAGTGCAGTCAAAGAGTGAGTAAATAAAAACTTAAAGAAATAAAAAGACAAAAATGGAAAAAGGAAAGAAGAAAAAGAAGAAAAGGTGTTGATATACCTACTTCATTTCTCTCCCCACCCATCAGTCTGTAAATCAGTTTAATTCCAAAGTTGTGTTGCACCATACTATCCTTGTTATGAATCAATGAAAGGAATCCATATCTTTGAAAATTGCTCTGATTTTCCTGCTAAGACAAGTCTCATATCTTCAAGATGTAGCGTCTCAGACATGTTTGTAATCCACATTTTAAGATGTTTTTTTCCAAAATTTAAGTATAAGTTTTTCGCCATTATCAGGCAATAGTTAAGGAAACGTCTTTGAAATATTGATAGCTCAGGGCAGGCTTCTGCTGTTCCGAAAATAATCAGTTCCGTGTGGGGGTCCAGTTTTGTTTTTAATGTTTTTGAGAACATTTGAAGGATTCCTTTCCAAAAGTTATGTAGTTTTATGCAAGAGGCAAAGGAGTGTGTTATAGTTGCTTCTTGGGGGAGACATTTGTCACAAATAGGAGATACAATTGAAAAAATCTTATTCAAACCGCAATTCTAACAGATCTGATCCAGTATGTTACAGGACATTGTTAGGAACAGAGTGCAAAGTTGATCAGGTATGACCATTCGGCAGAACGCAGAACAAAAACAATCCTACTAAATTACTGCCACTAAATCAATATACTCCCAAAGATCAAGTCTGAAGAAGGGTCTCGACCCGAAACGTCGTCCATCTCCTTCGCTCCTTAGATGCTGCTGCACCCGTTGAGTTTCTCCAGCCTTTTGTGTACCCTAGATTCTCCAGCATCTGCAGTTCCTTCTTTAACAATAAAATGACAGAGCCAGTTAACAATAATGCTATCATGTGCCATCTAGAAAAAAAGCACAAAGGATTGTTTACATGGATTGAGATAAGTAGATACCACTCTACAGACAAGTTTAGCTATCTTCATGTATGAAACGCAAATAGCCAGCATTCAGTGTAGCTGCTGAATAGACAGGCACATTAAATTTTGGCTTTGTTGCAAAGAATATGTTCTTTGAGTATCAGCAAGAAATTCTTGCTATGACTGTACAGGGTGCTGGTTCACCAGGTTGATTCTTTTGAAGAAATGATTGCCTTCGAGAAGCGAAGAAATCATTTTGTTCTCGTGAGAAAGTGTAGTGATCTTGTTAAATATAAAATAGTTTGAGGGGGGCACATGTTCAGAGGATACTATCCTCATGGAGAAATCTAGAACTGAAGGCTTCAGAAGGGGTCACGCACATAGGGCAAAGGTGAGGCAGAGATTCTTCTCCCAGAGGGTTGGGATTCTTTCCGAGAGAGATGTGGAGGTTCAATTGTTCACATTCTAATTGAATGAAGGGGTTTTTGAATAACAGTGAAATATAAGAATTATGGAGGACAGGCATAAAAGTAGAATTGTGGCCATGATCAGATCAGTCACTGAATTGCAAAGTAGAGCGAGAGGCACTGTGGTTAGCTCCTGCTCCTCTACATTTTGTTGTTGCATTATTACCAATAATCCTTTCACCAATGCCTTGGTTGGCATTTTGCAGGTCCACGGCGTCTCATGGTAGCTTTTTTTATTCTAAAGAGGAACAAATGAGCTAAATTCCATAGGTGATGAGAGAGTCAACCCCATTGATATCAAGACAGCATTTGATTGAGAATGGCATTTTGGAGCCCTTGTAGAATTAGTTTCAGGTCCTATGGTTGAGATACACCCTGCACAAAGAAAAATGGTTGCGTTGGTTTGAAGGCCTCCCATTCCGCCCACCGAAGATCACTCAGGAATTACTCAGGGCATTCACAGAGTTGAACACCGTGGAAACAAGCCCTTCGGCCCCACCCGTCCATGTCAACCAGGTGGTCTACCTGAGCTAGTCCCATTTGCCTGCATTTGGCCCATATCCCTCCCTTTCCCAACCATATGCCCACGCAACTATCTTTTAAACATTGTAATTGTACGCACCTCTACCACTTCCTCAACTGCCAAGATGCACAAGGCTAATAGGCACATGGGAACATATAACAGGTTGGATGAGGGTCATCTGGCCTAAATATCGGCCCTAATTCATATGTGTGCTTTTGTAATTGACTCACCAATTGTTTAGTGTGGTAGATAATGATGGGATTTGCTTAATAATATTTTTCCTAATTGAACTGAACATTGTCCTTCATTTACTACACTCCTTCCTCTCCAATCAACTCCAATCCAGCAGGAATAGCACGTAATGCCGAGAGCCAACTTCTGCAATCTCTTCTTTGCAACATTTATTCCTTCACAATGCAAGGCAGTAGGAGGCTTCTGAAACCAAGTTCTCCTTTCCACAGGGTGTTGTCTTCTCGTTCTCCTTCATCACCCCACCAGCCATCGTCCAATCCGTCTCTCTCTCATTCTAACCACAGTCCTTCCTTGCATCTCGATTCAGTTTATTTTGCTGGCCTTTAACCATATAACCATATAACCATATAACAATTACAGCACGGAAACAGGCCCTCTCGGCCCTTCCAGTCCGTGCTGACCATTTGTTTTCCCCTAGTCCCATCTACCTGCACTCAGACCATACCCCTCCATTCCCTTCACGTCCATATACATATCCACTTTACTTTTAATGTTAAAATCGATCCTGCCTCCACCACTTCTGCTGGAAGCTCATTCCACACAGCCACCACCCTCTGAGTAAAGAAGTTCCCCCTCACGTTACCCCTAAACTTCTGTCCCTTAATTCTCATGTCATGCCCTCTTGTTTGAATCTTCCCTGCCCTCAATGGGAAAAACGTATCCACGTCAACTCTGTCTATCCCTTTCATCATTTTAAAGACCTCAATCAAGTCCCCCCTTAACCTTCTGCGCTCCAAAGAATAAAGACCTACTTGTTCAACCTTTCTCTGTAACATAGTTGCTGGAACCCTGGCAACATTCTAGTAAATCTCCTCTGTATTCTCTCTATTTTGTTGACATCCTTCCTATAACTAGCGACCAAAATTGTACACCATACTCCAGAATTGGTCTTACCAATGCCTTGTACAATTTTAACATTACTTCCCTACTCCTATATTCAATGCTCTGATTTATAAAGGCCAGCACACCAAAGACTTTCTTTACCACCCTATCTACATGCGATTCCACCTTCAGGGAACTATGCACAGTTATTCCTAGATCCCTCTGTTCCACAGCATTCCTCAATTCCCTACCATTTACCATGTACGTCCTATTTTGATTTGTCCTGCCAAGATGTAGCACTTCACACTTAACCGCATTAAACTCCATCTGCCATCTTTCAGCCCACTTTTCCAAATGGTCCAAATCTCTCTGTAGACTTTGAAAATCAACTTCATTATCCACAACATCACCTATCTTAGTATCATCTGCATACTTACTTATCCAATTTTCCATCCCATCATCCAGATCATTGATGTACATGACAAACAACAGTGGACCCAACACAGATCCCTGAGGCAACCCCAACTGGTCACCGGCTTCCAACCTGACAAACACACATCCCCATTACATCTCCCATTCAGCCACTGTTGAATCCATCTTGCTACTCCGCCATTAACACCCAAAGATTGAACCTTCTTAACCAACCTTCCATGGGGAACCTTGTCAAAGGCCTTACTGAAATCCATATAGACAACATCCACTGCTTTACCCTCATCAATTTCCCTAGTTACCGCTTCAAAAAATTCAAGAAGGTTTGTCAAACATGACCTTCAAGGCACAAATCCATGTTGACTGTTCCTGATCAGACCCTGTTTATCCAGATGCTTATACATATTATCTCTAAGTATCCTTTCCATTAATTTGCCCACCACTGACGTCAAACTAATAGGTCTATAATTGCTAGGTTTATTCTTTGAACCCTTTTTAAACAATGGAACAACATGCGCAGTACGCCAATCCTCCGGCACTATTCCCGTTTCTAATGACATTTGAAACTGGAATAGTGAAGCTATTTAGAAGCCCTTCATCTATTATTTTCCACATATCTTCTTACAATATCGAAGGAGACAACCCTTTTTGTCTACGCCAGCTCTCAGAGCATTCCCAGCAGTATCAGTCCCACACAGTCTATTCTCCCTTACCCATCAACTCCCCACCCACACTGGGCTAATTTGCAATTAACCTGTCAATATGTCTATGGGATGTGGAAAGAAACCAGAGAACCTCAGGTGGTCACAGAGAAAACGTAGAAACAGAAAGTACAGAGATCAGGATTGCTGTTGTGTGTCAGGAACACTACTGACTCTGCCACTGTACCATTCTTTACTTCGAGTTCACGTGATCAGATATGTTGATGCATTTTGAAAATGCTTGTTTCAGTAAGACTTTAGACTACAGAGATACAGCGCGGAAACAGGCCTTTCGTCCCACCTAGTCTGCGCTGACCAGAGATCGCCACGTACACTAGCACTATCCTACACACTAGGGACAATTTTATAATTTTATTACAGAAGCTAATTAACCTGCAAACCTGCAAGTCTTTGGAGTGCGGGAGGAAACCGGAGCACCCGGAAAAAGCCATGCAGTCACATGGAGAACGTACAATCTCCATATAGACAGCACCTATAGTCAGGATTGAACCCAGGTCTCTGGCGCTGGAAGACAGCAACGCTACCCTCTGTGCCACCCCGTTGTTCATTATTGTCTTATTAGGACTTATTGACCCATGAACACTTTTCAACACTGACCCCATCCTTCCCACCTAGTTTTCATGATCAAGTAAAGGGACTATAGTTATATTTAAATGGTAAATCATAAGTGGTACATGTGTGAGATTCTTCTCTGTATAAGACCAATGAACAGGACAGGATTTGTATGCCAACACAGTCTTAACTAGAAGGTTGAATCCAGTTTCAATATTATTTAAAGTGGATTGAATTTACCATATCTTCAGCTGGGGATTTTATGGTGTCACTCTTCTCAAGGATGGGTAGTTACTTGATGTTCATTCCGACCCCAACCCATCCCATCATTGCTTAATGTTATCCGGGTCATGATCAGTTCTTTACCCAAACCACTGATCCTCTATACATCCTCTCATGAACACCAACTTCTCTTCCTCTCTTGCCCTATCCACCACGATCCTCTCTCTACCCCCATTCTGATCCTCTTCTGTGCCACCCCAAACATTAGTGGCCCATTTCTCCCAACGTGGAGCTAGTAGAAGGAAGGCTTTTGATGGGGCAACGTGCCTGTTGCTTGCTCTATCACACAAGATGCTTGGGACCTTGTAGGTGATGGAGTTTCAGTGCAGGAAGCCCTCTCACAAAACTGACCTGTGCCTCATGTTTTCATTGCATTTTAATGGAGAATACTTTCTAGTCAGTTGTTTTTTTAATGGATTAGTATACATTGCATAAAAATGTGTTTCTTGATAATGGAAAAAAGGAAAAATGTAATGCATCATCACTGAATATGCCAGCATGCAATGCTGCAAGTTAAGAAGAATTGCCCAAAAGTCTAGTATTTAAATGGCTTTGAGTCTGATGATGTTCCTTTTAACTGATGTTGTTGCTCCCTGGAAATGATTCTTGCTCTTCAACTCTAAATAAGTTAATTCCACGATTACAGACACTATTGTTCAGCTGCATTAAAATTACTTATCTCTGAGAGTTATAAAGTCATGCAGCAGAGAAACAGGCCCTTTGACCCAACTCATTCAGGCTGACCAGACCATTTAAGCTAGTCCTATATCCCACTAAACCTTCCCATCCATGCACCTGTACAAATATATTTTCAATATTGTTATTATACCTGCCTCAACTACTTGCTCTGACAACCCACCACCCTCTGTGTGAAAAATGCCACATTCCTATTAAATCTAACACTTCCCACCTTAAACCCATGCCCTCAAGTCCTTTATTCCTCTATTCTAGGAAGAAAACTCTGCATTCACTTTATCTATTCCCCTCATGATTATAAGCACCTCTATAAGATCACCCCTTAACCTCCCGAGCTTCAAGGAATAAAATCCTAGTCGCCAAACCTCCCCCTACAGCTCAGGCTCTCGAGTCCTGGCAACATCCTCACCTGGTGACCAAAACTGAACTCAATACTATACAAGTGCGACCTTGCCAATGTTTTGCACAACTGTAACGTAATGTCCCAACATCTATATTCAATTCCATGATTGATGAAGGCAAACTTGCCAAAATTCTTCTTCAGCATCTCATCTACCTGTAAAACCATTTTTAGAGAACCGTGCACTTGGTCTTCTTGTTGAACAAGTTAGGTCTTTATTCTTTGGAGCACAGAAGGTTAAGGGGGGGCTTGATAGAGGTCTTTAAAATGATGAGAAGGATAGACAGAGTTGACGTGGATAAGCTTTTTCTATTGAGAGTAGGGAAGATTCAAACAAGAGGACATGATTTGAGAATTAAGGGACAGAAGTTTAGGGGTAACATGAGGGGGAGCTTCTTTATTCAGGGTGTGGTAGCTGTGTGGAATGAGCTTCCAGTGGAAGTGGCGGAGGCAGGTTCGATTTTATCATTTAAAAATAAATTGGATAGGTATATGGACGGGAAAGGAATGGAGGGTTATGGTCTGAGTGCAGGTAGATGGGACTAGGTGAGTAAGTGTTCGGCACAGACTAGAAGGGCTGAGATGGCCTGTTTCCGTGCTGTAATTGTTATATGGTTATTATATGGTTCTTGATCCCCTTGCTCCATAACATTCCACAGGGCCCGACCGTTAACTGTCAAGGTCCTGACCTGGTTTGATTTCCCAAATGCAACATCTCACAATTGTCTGAGTTAAAGTCCATGTCCCATTCCTTGGCCCACCTGCCCAGCTGATCAAGATCCTATTGTAATTCTTGATAACCGTCTTCATTCTCTGTCCGTGATACCAATTATTTTACTGTTGCCTGCAAACTTACGTATCATCCCTTGCAGGTTCTCATCCAAATGTTTGTCCTTATCATAGGTGATAAACAACAATGGTCCCTGCACCACCAGTCACCAGCCTCCAGTCCGAAAAACAACATTCCACCACCACCCTCTGCTTCCTACCATGAAGCCATTTCTAGTTAGGGTTTCCCCTGAATATTATCTAAAAAAAATTGTGGCTGTCTTGCCCTTGGTAAAATCATCAACAATTCAATCTTGAGTTTTCTTTCTTTCTTTTTAAAAAGCTTCTCAGATCCTTTGAAGTGGAGAGACATTTTGTTGATTATCCACCCCACACTGTGTATGCTGCGCAGTCTGAACGTGCTGTAAATGAACAGCTAGCAATTCAACCTGACTCTCATGAGATCCAATTATCCAAAGATTAGGCTCTTGCGAAAGGCTGAGGCCTTGAAGCAATAAAGGTATTTAAAGGCACTAAAAGATTGTTAGGTGGATTGTGAAAAGTACAGGCTTATAAATGTTATTACATGGCTCACAACACAACTAGCCTGAGCTGGAAACCTGACTGCCAAATGCAATTGAACAATTTGGTCACTCTTTGGCCCAATACTCCATTTTAAGGCATACATAGTTCAGTAGAGCCAGTATACTGCTGCCTCATTGTATCAGAGGCCTTGGGTGCTGTGAATCCTGATCTCCGGTGCTATCTATGTGGAGTTTGCACATTTTTAGCGTGACCGTGTGGGTTCCATGTAACTTCCTCCCACGTCCCTGAGATGTACGGGATGGTAAGTTAATCGTACATTGTAAATTGCCCTTAGTGCGAAGGTAAGTGTGAGAATCTGGAGAGTTTTAATGAAAATGTGGAAAGAATAAAATGGGATTTGTGCAGGACTAATGTAAATGGGTGGTTGTTGAATGCGGTCGGTGGGTCAAAAGGCCTGTTTCCGTAGTGTAAGTATATATGGCTCCGTGACTTCATAGGAAGGCATTGGGCATACCCGGAAGGAAAGTTTTTATGAAGAAGTTGCAATTCTATTCATAATTTTAAAAAGAAATAGGCAAATTAATCTGTTATGCACCTGTTTAACAAATATTGAATACCCACCTGATAACATATTGTGATGATTCTTTGAAGATGTTTTATGTATATGAAAATATACAAGGAACCATTTTGATTTGGAAACTTTGGTGCTCTGGCTTTGAAAGGCTTCTATAGGTTCACCATTAGATTGACACTTATATCAAATACGTTGCTCAGAAAATACATTCCATGAGAAACGCCATCGGGTGTAATTTTTCATCGAGGTCACCATGTGGCCAGGCGCCAGATTAGATGGCAGAGTCTGCAGCACCACAAATGGGCAAGTAGGTTATGTGGTTTCTTTCACATATTTTATTATTAGTATCAGCAGTAAAATGTTTACAGGAAATTAGTTCCTTTGGTGTGAAACCAATGAAAGTCTTGTCAGTAATGAGAGTGTCCAGTAAGTTGTAAAAAGGAAGTGCACATTTGAACATTTTCAAATGAGATGTTCGTTCACAACATCTACAAATATGAACATAAACACACTTATATAGACACACAGTTGGCTTTTATAGACACACAGTTGTATACAGTTTATATCTGTGTGACGTTTCGGGTCAAGACTCTTGTTCAGACTGGTTTCCCTTATCCTTAACCAGTCTGAAGAAGGGTCTTGACCCAAAACGTCACCCATTCCTTCTCTCCAGAGATGCTGCCTGTCCCACTGAGTTACTCCAGCTTTTCGTGTCTATCTTATGCATAGAAGTCCCTGATTTTAATTGGTTTGTGATTGCTATGACCTTCACTAACTTTCACACCACCCCTCCCCACAGCACAACACTCCTTTAATACAATAATACTTTACTAAGTATTTTCGCAAGTTCACAAGTTATAGGAGAAGAGAATTAGGCCATTTGGCCGATCGTGTCTGCTACGCCATTCAATCATGGCTGATCTCTGCCTCATAATCCGATTTTCCTGCCTTCTCCCCATAAACCTTGACATCCTTTCTAATCAAGAATTTGTCTAACTCTGCCTTCAAAATACCCGCTGACGTGGCCTCCACAGCCCTCTGTGGCAATGAGCTCCACAGATCAACTACCCTCTGACTAAAGAAGTTCCACCTCACCTCCTATCTAAAAGAGCGCCCTTTAATTCTGAGGCTATGATCTCTGGTCCTAGACTCTCCCACCAGTGGAAACATCCTCTCCACATCCACTCTATCTATGCCTTTCATTATTCTATAAGTTTCAATGAGGTCCCCCCATTCTAAACTCCAGCGAGTGCAGGCCCAGTGCTGTCAAACGCTCATCATATGCTAACCCACTCATTCCTGGAATCATTCTTGTAAACCTCTTCTGGACCCTCTCCAGAGCCACGAGGCAAACCCAATTAGTAGTATTTGATAGGCAAATGCTGTCCTTGGCAGCATGTGGGGTGCAGGTCCTAGTAATTGCCTTTAGATATAGTGTTCTGCACCATCAGGAATCGGCATCAGCACCAAAACACAAAACCTTTCAGCTTGCGTAGCTTGTTTCTCTAACAATGCACAGGGAGACCAAGGGAGTTTGTTTGGACTGTGTCACAGTTTAACCCCCTTACGAAAGATCGTGTATCTACTGTGCACATTACGTTGGCATTGTCGATGTGTTCTTTGTAAGTACAGACCAAGAATCATAAAGCTGGCCAGAAGGGGAACTGCAACACCTTCCTTATATGGAAATATCAAGGCTGCACATTGCATGTTGAAACACGTTTTTTTTTCAATTCTCCTTGCGTCCATTTCTGAAGACATTTGACTTACATTAATAATAGAGCTTTCTCATGCCCCAGAGTAAGTTGCAGTCACTGAAGTTGTTTTCAAAGTGCTGTTACTAGATAATGTAGGAGTCCTTGTGGAAGAGCCCATTGCAAGCCTAAACTACGAGTGTCAACAGGTTCTTTAACCAGAAATGGAATTTCCCCTGAACCCAATATGCTTTCATTGAATGCAGACACACGTTTCATTCTCACTACGTTTTTCCCCACCCGCAGAGGCCAATTTTACCATCTCAGCTGTGGCCTTGGGTAAGATCAGATAACTTAACGTAGAATGAACATTGAACCTGGAACCTGCTCATTGGTACAGCTCAGGGCAAAAATGCATTGTTTTACTGACGATCATTGATGGGAGAAATGATCGTCAGAGACAATGCATCCGAGGTTTGAAGATGGAGCACACTATAAGAAAAAGGACACACAGTTCTGGAGTAACTCAGCGGGTCAGACAGCTACTCTGGAGATCATGGATAGGTGATGTTTTTCGGTTCGGTACCCTTCTTCAGTCCCCACTCAAAACATCACCCATCCATGTTCTCCAGAGACGCTGCTTGACCTGCTGAGTTACTCCAGCACTTTATGTCCTTTTTTGTAAACTAGCACCTACAGTTCCTCGCTCTACACTTTATTTTTACTTTTTCCTCCTGTGAGTCAAGATCATGGAGGTGAAATCAGACCAAGTGCACATGGCTGGCATTGTTCTATTCTCTTGTAATTCTGTGGTAAAGGAACATAGGAAAGGAAAATAAAATTAGCATTTATGAACAATTGTTCACCTCCTTAAGATGTCCCAAAATACTTTAAAATACTTCTTCTTCTTCTTGCGTATGGCATGCACAGCCTAAAGTTGTCGGACAACTTGTTCTATTTGATCTTATTTGATTGTGCATGCGGGCCTGATTGCATATGTCGAAACAGGGTGGACCATGTGAAGGTTACAAGTTCCCACCCCAAAATACTTCTGAAAAATAATCAGTGTTGCACCCACATATCCCCGATGGACTGAGCTCCTGCCTCAAACTAGTTTGCTTTTAAAACCCTCAACGCATATGTTATTTCTAAAATTGATCACCTCGACACAATACTGGGTAGCTCCTTTCATTCTACCCTCTATAAAATGGACATCTCTGCTGCCCATGTCCAACTGGTTTCATATTCCCTCTCCCCATTCCCTCTTTATTTGTTGCGCTTTGTAGGATCAATACCTTGAATTTAAAATTCTTGTTTTTTACAGATCTGACCCTTCCATGACAAGACATAGGAACAGAATTAGCGAGCCATTCAGCACATCGAGTCTGCTCCACCATTATTTTATCATTGCTGATCAGTTTTTCTCCCTCAACCACATTCTCCTGCCTTCTCTCTGTAACCTTTGATGCCCTTACTAATCGAGAACCTATCAATCTTCTTTTAAATCAACCCACCTGCTTGGCTTCCACAGCCATCTGTGTAAATTAATTCCACACATTCACTGCCCTATCTTTGCAATCCCCTCAGCACTCCATGTTTAAATATAAGATTTGAATACACTGCCTATTGTTCTCTCAATATTGGCAAATCTCGAGGATCTGGCATTCCCTCCCTAACTCTTTCCTCCTTTTTATCTTTAGGTTCTCCCTTAAATCAGCCTGTTTGGGGTGCTCATATTTGTCTCTATGTGACCCAAATATTTACCTCTCATCAACTTGGAAAGCTTTCCTAGGTTAATGGTGTTATATACAAATATGTTTGTTGTTGTCAGAGAGGAAACTTGCCAATGTACACACACAAGCTGCAAGAAAAGCAATGGAACAAATCACCAGATTATCTCTTTGTTTGATGCAGGTTGAGAATAAATACCAGCCAGCACACTCCTGATAATAACTTCCACGCCTCGTTAAAATAGTCTCATGGGATCTTCATATATCCATAATGTTAATAATGGACAATTAGGACCTGGGTTTAACATGTCCTGTGACAAGACAGTCCAGCACACTCCCGATATTACAGCAGCCTGTTAGCCTGGACTGTGGTGCATTTGGATGGATTTGAGCGCTCAAAGTATCTGGACTCTGAACCCCACACTTAGCTAAGATGACACACTGTACAATGAGCCAACCTGCACAGTTGGTCAATGCATTGAGTGTGGTCCTTGTCCTTTTTTGAATGGGACAAAACACGTTCCCCTTCACTTAATGGAATTACTCTCCCTAAGAGAACGGGGATCAGGAGCGATGTTTGATTTAAGCTTTTTTATCATTTTGTTACAGATTCCTTTTTATGCTGTTTTTCTCGCTGGAAGGAGCCGGAGATTGTATTAGTACGGACGCCCTAACTATAATCAAAACCCTGGAGGTGACATTCCACCGCAAGAGCTCCCTGGCCTCAGGGCGAAGAGGCGGAGAGCCAGGCTTGGGGCCTGTGGCCGTGCCCAGGGAGGAATGGGCTCTTTCCGCAAACCCAGGCCTCGCTTTCTGAGCTCCCCCGTGCTCAGCGACTTGCCTCGGTTCCATGCAGCCAGGCAGGCGGCACTGCTGGGCTCCAACAAGGCCTGGAACAGGTAGGAACGCTTGAACCTACTTATAGCAGGTGACCAACATGGAGCATTGCTTTGGAATTGGGTTACTGGAGTAATAAGTTTACATGCAATCTCTTTACCCCCTGGCCATGAGTTTTAATTTCCAACCTAACCTGTATGGATGTAAGACTGACTGTTGGCTATAAAATACTTACCAGTAAGTGAAATGGTATTAAGTGAGATTTTACCATTGGACCTTCCACAATTCCAGACATATTAGTGTTCCACTAGCAATCACCCAGAGGGTAGTTGGCATGAGAGATACACTAGTCACTGAGCCAAGGAAGGGGTGGCACAGCCTCACAGCACCAGAGAGCCATGTTCTATCCTAACATCGGATGCTGTCTGTATCTGTGTCTGTGGACTTTGCATATCTTTCATCCATTTGTTCTATATCTCTCGTTTCACTTTTCCATGTCTTTCAGTCTGAGGAAGGGTCGCGACCTGAAACGTCACACATTCCTTCTCTCCAGAGATGCTGCCTGTCCCACTGAGCTACTCCACCATTTTGTGTCTATAGAGTCATACAGTGTGGAAACAGGCCCATCGGCCCAACTTGCCCATGCCAACCAATATGCCCCAACAAGTCTAGTCTCGAATGCCTACAATTGGCCAATATCCCTCCAAACCTATCCTATCCATGTATTTGTGCAAATGTTTTTTAAATGGTGTGATAGTACCTGCCTCAACTACCTCCTCTGGCAGCTTATTCCATATACGTACCAACCTCTGCGTAAAAAAGTTGGCATTCAGGTTCCTATTAAACTTTTTCCCCCCCCCCCCCCCCCCCCCCTCAACCTTAAAGCTCTGTCCTCCAGTTCTTGGGGTTCTTGGGTTTCCTCCCACATGCCAAAGATGTGTGGGTCGTTTGTATAACTGGCCACTGTAAATTGCTCCGAGTGTATCTGTGAGTGGTAGAAAGTGGGGGGAGTTGTTGAAAACTGGGTATGAAACTGGGATTATTATAGAATTGGCGACTATCAGTGTAGATTCGGTGGGCCAAATAACCTGTTTCTGTGCTGCATTTCTCTATCACACTAAGAGCAAAGGGATTATCCATGGTAGACAAGGTCCTTGAAGCAGGCATTAGACATACTGTATAGAATGAACATTGCAATATTCCCAAATGCCCCTAATATCCTTGAGTAGATCTTGATTAAAAGGGGCGTCAAGGGTTATGACGAGAAGGCAGGAAAATGGGATAAGGTGGCAGAGATCAGCCATGACTGAATGGCGGAGTGGACTCGATGGGCTGAATGGCCTAATTCTACTCCTAGAACTTGTGAACTTGGAACTTGCGAGTGCAAAGCAGGTTCTCCTCCATCAGCTAACGTGTTCTATCTACACAGAGGAAACTATGGGCGGTGCTGGCTCGAAGGGCCGAATGGCCTCCTCCTGCACCTATTTTTCTATGTTTTTCAATTTTTCTATGATGCAGGGTAGCATTCATGTCCTTTGTCACTGTAGCAGTGTGTGAGCAACACTGCTTAAGTCACATCATGCCACCTCTTTGATGTAGTAGTAAATGTGTGAAGCTCTGTGCATTTAACTAAAACAAAGACTTGCATTACGGTTTCTGAGAAATCAAGATGCCAAGCGGTGTTGCTGGGATTGGGCAGGGATACAAACCAGATTCTGAATAGTAATGTCAGTGAAAAGGCCACAGCGACCCCACAACATGGTTTCTGGTGAATGCTGACACAATAGGTGGACAAAAATGCTGGAGAAACTCAGCGGGTGAGGCAGCATCTATGGAGAGAAGTAATTGGCGATGTTTCAGGTCGAGGCCCTTCTTCCTTCTCTCCATAGATGCTGCCTCACCCACTGAGTTCCTCCAGCACTTTTTGTCTTCCTTCGATTTTCCCAGCATCTGCAGTTCTTTCTTAAACACACTCAATAGAATCCCAGTTTGAGAGAGGTTAAAGGAAGAGCCCAGATTCCCATTCCTGGTCTGTGTTGGAGGCTGGTCTATGTAGGGTGCGGGATAGTGGTGGGGGGGAAAGGGTGAGAAAAGAGTCAAGGTTGGCGGTGATAAGGAAGCACTTTGCACTGACGCACCTTTGTAATCATGAAGACCATTGAAAGACGTGCTGGCCCACATGAAAAATATCACAAACCCCCTGCTGGACCCCCTGCAGTTCACATACTGGACCAATAATAATATAATAATAAATACTTTATTGATCCCCTCAGGGAAATTCAGATGTGCAGAAACCCCCAACCAAACACACATTCAAAACAAACGCAGACAGAAAATACATAAAATACAACGTGGACACTACCTGAGAACAATAAATACTTAAAAAGACCAATAATTAACAATTAAAAATTAAAACATGCAAGAATGCATCCCCCTACAGCCTATTATTACAACCGTATTATAAAATCTAATGGCTGCAGCGTGAAGGATCTCCTGAACCGCTCCGTTCTACAGCGCAGGGAGAGGAGCCGGTTGTTGTTCCGAGTGCTCTTTTGACGCTCCAGAATTACATGGAGGGGATGGATGCCCCGGGTTTTTCAGGATGACCTGCACCTTGCGCCTCATACGCCTCTCATGCACGTCCATCCCAGAGTCCACTCTCCCCTCCAGCACTGAGCTAGCTCGTTTAGCCACATGTTGTTTTTTGCACTAATGCTGTTTGCACTAATGCTGATGCTGTTGAGGGACTAGATCAGTGGATGACACAGTCAACCTAAGCCTGCAATTCTTCCTCCAGCACCTAGACCGCTAGGGGACCTATGCAAGGATTTTGTTTGTGGATTTTAACTCTGCATTCAACACCATTGTGCCAGAGCTAATACACTCCAAACTCTCCAAGTTGACTGTACCTGAACCTTCTGTCAGCGCATCACCAACTTCCTGACAGACAGGAAGCAGCATGTGAGGCTGGGAAAGCACATCTCGGACCCACTGACCCTCAGCATAGGAGCACCGCAAGGCAACGTACTCTCCCCTCTCCTTTACTCTCTCCACAACAACGACTGCACCTCCACTGACTCCTCTGTCAAGCTTCTCAAGTTTGCGGACGACACAACCCTGATTGGACTGATCCAGGATGGGGAGGAATCTGCCTACAGAAAGGAAGTGACACAGCTGGTGTCCTGGTGCCATCGCAACAACCTGGAGCTCAATGCTCTTAAGACAGTGGAATTGATTGTAGACTTCAGGAGAGCTCCCCCTCCCCTCACCCCACTCACCATCAACAACACCACAGTCACATCTGTGGATTAATTTCAGTTCCTTGGAACCATCATCTCCAGGGGCCTTAAATGGGAGGCCACCATCGACTCCACAGTCAAAAAAGCCCGACAGAGGATGTACTTCCTGCGGCAGCTGAGAAAACACAATCTGCCAGGCAATGATGGTCTAGTTTTACACTGCCATCATCGGGTCTGTCCTCACCTTCTCCATCATGGTCTGGTTTGGCTCAGCCACCAAGCACGACATCCGGAGGCTGCAGCGAATTGTCTGATCAGCTGAGAAGGTTGTTGGCTGCAACCTTCCCCCCATCGACAAACTGTACACTGCAAGGGCCAGGAGACGAGCGGGTAAGGTCATCTATGACCCCTCTCACCCTGGCCACAACCTCTTTGAATCACTTCCCTCTGGAAGGCGACTCCGTACTGTCAAAGCCGCCACAGCCACACATAAAAACAGCTTTTTACCACGAGCAGTAGTTCTACTCAACAACCAAAAGTCTGTAGCCTCCTTTTGCTCTGGTATTTTATTTCATTCTTCACATGTTTAAATTATAATGTTTTATTCTTAATTGTTTACCGCATAGAGTGTTGTTACTTGCGAGCAAAGCACCAAGGCAAATTCCTTGTATGTATACACACTTGGCTAATAAAATGTATTCAATTCAATTCAAATCTTCCATTTGCACGACATCTTTCAAAAATATCTAAAGGCAGTTCACAATGAATCATATCAGCAAACATCTTCTGATCAGCAAGGACTCCATAACATCAAGGTTGAAAGTGTTGCATTGGCCAAGACTCCCAGGAGAAGGTGCTGCTCAACCTGATCTAAGGTCACTGAGGACCCCATGACTCAGTCCAACTAGGAGATGCTGACTAGAGGGCGATGCCTCTGAGAATACAGTACTTCCTCTACATTACACTGAAATATCGAGCTGAGATTACGTGCGTAGGATATAGGATGTGATTCAAATGCACAGACCTCTGACTCATGTTTCACAAATGACCCAGATCCTTCCCACTGAGAGATTTGTTGACACTCAGGTTGGAAATAACGCATCTGAGCTATAAGCCACGTATCTCTATACATTGTCCCCTTAAGGTTGCGTGGGAGAGCATTAACGTGGGCAAGATAAAGTTAGAAATTATCTGCACTATGCTTCCAATTCATGTGTAACACTGCCTCCGTTTAGAGGAAGATTACTTTTACACCTCCCTTGCCCATGCAGCAAAATAGATATTTTAATATCAGTGCTATTTTTAGCTCCTCCTCTTCTGCAGTGTCATTTATTCATACAAACTGTGGGCTTCCTATTTCTAAATAGAGTGTTCCAGCCAAAGAGTTGGTGTTGATTCGCAAGGCCTTTGTTAATGGCAGTGTATTATACACCAGCAGAGGACAAACAAGGCTAGCTGGAGACCAGTAGAGTTCAGACGTGGCTATCTGTACACCAGTGAATGACAAACAAGGCCAGCTGTACATCAGTAGAATCCCGCTGGGGACCAGTAGAGGACTAACAAGGCTAGCTGGAGATGAGTAGAGGACAAACGAGGCTAACTGGACTAACACAGCTCACATTTTTCCCTTCCTGCACCATGTTGCCACTGGTACTGAGGAGTTCCTACCTAAGGGAATCTCCAGCAAGAACCCACATTGTCCCACTTGCTGCCACATTGGGTGCCACAGTGAGTGTGTTAGACTGCAGGATTTCTAAACAGTTTATTAAAATGTCCTCCTTATTCTCTGGGTTAAACCTATTCCTAATTTCAACACAGTGGCTCAGCCATAGAGCTGCTGCCTCACATTGCCAGAGACCCAGGTTTGGCCCTGACTATGGGTGCTGTCCGTGCAGAATTTGTAGTCTCCCTGTGACCACGTAGCTTTGCTCCAGGTGCTTTTCAAAGACGTGCAGGATTTGTAGGTGTATTGGCCTCTGTAAATTGTCTCAAGCATGTGGATAGAACTAGTGTATGGGGGGCTCATTGGTCGGCGTGGACTAAGTGGGCCAAAGGGCCTGTTTCCATACTATACCTCTCAAAACTAAACTAATTGCCTCAGCACCCGATCTTGACAGAGGAACAAAAAATATCCTTTTAAAAGGGCAGCGATCAGCTGTCCCTCTAACAAACATTGTGTCAATTATCCCCTTGCCACTTCACTGGGAGGTGAAAGATTCAGAACACTGCTTCAGCGGCGTGAAGCCGTGAACAGGCCTGTAAATACTGTGGGTATTGTGTAAATACTGGTAGCATAATGGCACAGCTAGTATAAATGCAGCCTCGCAGCCCGAGAGTCCCGGGTTCAAATCTGATCGTCAGTACTGTCCATGTGGTATTTTCCCTATGATCACAAGGATCTGGGTGCTCCAGATTCTCCAAAATGTTTGGGCCAGTAGATTACTGTAACATCCAGGTTCAGGAACAGCTTCTTCCCTGCAGCCGTCAGGCTATTAAACACTTTAACGAATAAGCTCTGACCTCTGAACTGCAAAAGACTTATTATTGCACTATATTTGTTATTTATTGAACTTTTTTTTTTCTCTTCCCCCGTTATGTACTATGTTTACATATTCACATATTCTGTTGTGCTGCAGCAAGTAAGAATTTCATTGTCCCATCCGGGACATATGACAATAAAACGCTCTTGACTCACTACTCTTAATTGGCCACTGTAAATTGCCCCTGGAGTGAGGACAAGTGGTAGAATCTGGGTGCGTTTATGGAGATGTGGAGAAAATAAAATTAATGAAATTTTTTTAAAATTGGTGTGGGATTAGTGTAAATGGGTTAGCATGGACGCGGTGCTCCAAAGGGCCTGTTTGTGCGCTGTATTACTATAACATGACACACAACAGGCTGTAATTTTTACAACAACGTTGGGACTGAGGCCATACCACCAATAGCACCTGCAGCAGGGATGCTATAGAATTATTGGTCAGCTTTGGGAAATGAGGAATCTGTTTCTACACCAGTATAGATGACTCTCAAACGTTCTCTTATATGGTCAATTAAGCCATCGGCTAGCATCAAGCAGGGAATACGCAATTAATACGAGAATGAAAGGACACCATGTGCTGGAGTACGTCAGGAGGTCAGGCATCATCTCTGGAGAACATGAATAGGTGACTTTTCAGGTCGGAATCCTTCCTCAGCCATTTAATACCAGTGGCCTGTTGAAACTCCTGCAATAGCCTGCAACCTGAGTATTGAATTGAATTGAATTTATTTGTCATTTGAAAATAATTTGAATGAAATGTCGTTACCATACAGTCATAACAATAAAAAGCAAACAATTACGTAATTTAACATAAACATCCATCACAGTGACTCTCCTCCAGGCACCTCCCCACTGTGATGGAAGGTAAAAAAATTCTCAGTGGTCTTGGGGGGGGAAAACACTGCCATATTGCAACAATCTTTGTAGAGGGGGAGTTAAAAACAGAGAATGATGCAAATACTCAGCAGGTCATCCAACATCCAGAGAGAGAGAAGCAACATTGCTGTTTCGGGTTGATAACCTTTCATCAGAAAATTGTGCAAGGATAATTGGACATTTCTGGTACAGGTAGTGGGCAGTGTGCTGCAGGTCTAAAGATCACATGGCAGGTTTGAGAAACCGTGCTGAAGGTCTATGATTTTGTGTCAGTTCATTGTTTTTGCTTTCTTTTTAATGACAATTTTCCACGTAACATGTCTTTTGCTTTCCCTTTGTTCTCCTCCCAGTGTGCATAAAGCCGTGATCAATGTGTTCCAAGGAGGAAGTTTGCAAGATAATGAATTGTACTCTCTGAATGAAAACATACGGTAAGTATACCCTCTCCAAGGTCAATGCCAGTAAAGCTACGTAAACCATATTGAAATATAGGGCTGGGTGGCTAATGTACAGAGGTCGGTCTTCAAGTCACATTAAAAATGAGATTAAAAAATAGCACAGCACAGTTTAGAGGCCAGTGCAGAGCTTGCTAATATATCTTAGGAGACAGTGTTTGGAGAATTAGAACCACTCATGTTTTCAAATTAGTTTTGTTTTAAAGTGATCAACATAAGCCAAGCAGCCTATTACATAAGAACAAGAAGCTGGTGTTGGCTATTCATGAAAGGGAAGGACATGGGGTCACAAAAGTTGGGTAGGCGGAAGATAGACACAAAGTGCTGGAGCAACTCAGCGGGTCAGAGAGCATCTCTGGATAAAAGGAACAGGTGATGTTTCAGGTCGGAACCACTCTTCAGACTGAAAGTAGAGGGGGAGTGGGGAAACTGGAGGTCGGAAAAGGGGTTGGCAACCTACGGCCCCCGGGCCGAATGCGGCCCATAACCCGAAATCATCCTGCCCGCAGGCTGATTTTGTTTCCCGTATTCATCCGGCCCGCTGAGCGCCCGCCCCGAGCGCAGCCGAGCGCCCGCCCCGAGAGCACAGCCGAGCGCCCACCCCGAGCGCGGCCGAGCTCTGGCTGTGCCGCATCCTGCGCAAAGCCGCCGGCACGGCCACGCACCTTCTGTGAACACTTTTAAGAATGATCTGCAGATGCTGGAAAAATTGAAGGTAAACAAAAATGCTGGAGAAACTCAGCGGGTGAGACATGCAAGGATTGCATGAGGCTGCCTCACCCTCTGAGTTTCTCCAGCAGTTTTGTCTACCTTCTGTGTACATGTGATAGATGAGGTCCGCCATCTGCTCACAGACATGTGTCTCCCGGCCCCTATGCAGAACAAGGTTGCTGACCCCTGGCCTAAAAGGTTTAGGTAGGTTGCCTGTTTATTGAAGATATCCACTAATTTCACTATTGACCCCCACCCCCCGAGGTACAAGTTCACCCATATTGATTGCATGCCGCACATTGGCTTGGCTGCCTTAACTGTTTCTGAAGCAGCATAGCAAGTACTCAGTTGTTTCAAGGAGGTACAAAGACCAGTGTCTTCTCAAGGCTATGGGAAAAGACCAAGAACACAGAAACACATCTACTCAAGAATACATGAAGTGAGCCTTTACATTGAGCAGTTACCTCTCGCCGTGTTGTAGTGTTGGTGGTGCTAGTCTTCCATACAATGCTTCAATCCGCAAAGCCTTGCTATTCTTCATTGCAGTATCATGTAAACAATCACATCAGACAAAGAAGCTCAGCCTTGACACAATGTATGCTGAGGATCTAATGTAATATATAGCCTGGTAGCAACAGTGTTTTAGGAAGAACTGGACCAGTAAGAGGGTCTCGACCCGAAATGTCGCCTATCTCCTTCGCTCCTTAGATGCTGCAGCACCCGCTGAGTTTCTCCAGCCTTTTGTGTACCCTCGATTCTCCAGCATCTGCAGTTCCTTCTTTAAAACCTTTTGCCCCTGTTGGAAATGTCAAAGAGCAGAGGGCACAGTTTTAAGGTGAGATGGGTAAAGTGTAAAGGAGATGTGTAGTGCAAGTTCTTTTTTGCACAGAGAGTGATGTGCTGCTAGGAGTGGTGATGGAGGCAAATGCAATAGTGGCATTTAAAGACTTTTAGATAGGCACATGGATTTGCAGAGAATGGAGGGATATGAATCACCTGCAGGCAGCGGAGATTAGTGTAACCTGTCATCACGGTCAGCACAGACATTGTGGGCCAAAGGGCCTGTTTCTGGGCTGTTCTATGTTTGATGTAGGCGGGGAGGAAATTTTAAACACTTCACAGGTTTTAAGACCATAATTGGATTTGGCTTGGCGAAATAAACATGACTTTTATAATCCCTTTATCCTATACTGCAACCCTACAGACTAATACTTGTCTTATGGGTCCCAGTAGAAGCCTCAGGAAACTCAGTGAACATCTTGAAATTGGTGCTGGTTCATGAGATAACCCAGGAACTTTAGTGTTCCTTAAATAAAGGGAGCTGACACTAGATGCAGAGAGGCCACCACAGTGCAATCAGCAGCTCTTAATGGGCAGTGGTCTTAAATCGTCTTCCAAAAAATATATTTAGCTAAAAAATATATCAATTCATTGTCCAGTTTTTTTCCTTAAATTGCCCCACAAGGAATTTATTTTAAATGTGAATGACATGAAGCAAGCACCCAGCTATATAAGAGGATAATTTATAGGTTGGAGTTGGTCATTTAGCTCCATGTGCTTGCTTCACCACTCAGTAAGATTGTGGCTTGTCTTTTAAATCAGCACCACTAACATCACATCATCTGACTCATTTAATATCTCAAAATCCATCAATTTGCAAGCAGATAGGCCTTGGTGCAACAGATTAGACATTGACAAGTTAATCAAGCAAAGCAGATGGGCTTGAACACAGAGAAATGATTTAGGTCTGCTCCCTCTCCTCCCCTCTCCCATCAGGCAAAATGTATAGAAATGTGAAAATGCTCACCACCAGATTCAGGATCAGTTTCTTCCCACCTTGAAGCATCTTACCGCAACCAGAGAGCAGTGCTGAACTACTATCTACCTCTTTGGCGACCCTTGGACTATCCTTGATCGGACTTTGCTGGCTTTACCTTGAACTAAACGTTATTCCCTTATCATGTATCCATACACTGTAATTCTAATCATGTATCGTTTTTCTGCTGTCTGGATAACACTCAACAAAAGCTTTTCACTGTACCTCGGTACACGTGACAATAAACTATGAACTGAATACTAAGAACGGAGATATTTTGAGAAGATGTTCAAACATTTCAGATGGTTCTGAAAGAGTTGTTTAGTTTAGAGATACAGCACGGAAACAGGCCCTTCGGCCCACCGAGTCCGCACCGCCCAGCGATCCCCGTATACTAACAGTATCCGACACACTAGGGACCATTTACAATTTTTTACCGAAGCCAATGAATCTACAAACCTGTTAAAGAAGGAACTGCAGATGCTGGAGAATCGAGGGGACACAAAAGGCTGGAGAAACTCAGCGGGTGCAGCAGCATCTAAGGAGCGAAGGAGATAGGCGACGTTTCGGGTCGAGACCCTTCTTCAGATCTACAAACCTGTATGTCTTTGCAGTGTGGGAGGAAACTGGAGCACCGTGGGGAAACCCACACAGCCATGGGAAGAATGTACAAATTCTATACGGGCAGCACCCCTGGTCGGGATCAAACCCAGATCTCTGGCGCTGTAAGGCAGCAACACTGCCGCTGCGTCACCGTGTCACCTTATGAGAAGAAATTGTGCGGCATTTCATCAATGACACGGTGACACAGCGGTAGAGCTACTACCTTAGAGCGCCAGAGACCTGGGTTCGATCCTGACTACAGGTGCTGTCTGAACAGAGTTTGTTCGTTCTTCCGTGACCTGCGTGGATTTTTCTCCAAGGCCTTCGGTTTCCTCCCACACTCCAAAGACGTACAGGTTTGTAGGTTAATTGGCTTAGTATAAATGTAAAAAATTGTCCCTGGTGTGTGTGTAGGGTAGTATCAGTGAGTGGGGATTGCTGGTCGGTGCTGAGTCGGTGGGCCAAAGGGCTGTAACTCTAAGCTAAATTAAACTAAAAAAGCCAGTTAACAACAGATGCTGAGAAACACAACAAATCACTGTTTGTTACTGACCTGTTTGACAGGTGAGTGAAACCAGATTCAAAAGGGGAATTTTACCAAGCATGGGGTATAAGTAAAGACTTGGGCAGCCTACAGCCCAGCGGTATGAATACAGACATATTGGATAGCTCTCTCAAAAAACTAACATATGTAAAACTGGGCCATGTTTATCCAATCCCTCACAAAGTCTATTTAGAATCATAGAATCATAGAAATTAGGTGCAGGAGTAGGCCATTCAGCCCTTCGAGCCTGCACCGCCATTCAATATGATCATGGCTGATCATCCAACTCAGTATCCCGTACCTGCCTTCTCTCCATACCCTCTGATCCCCTTAGCCACAAGGGCCACATCCAACTCACTCTTAAATATAGCCAATGAACTGGCCTCAACTACCCTCTGTGGCAGAGAGTTCCAGAGACTCACCACTCTCTGTGTGAAAAAAGTCTTTCTCATCTCGGTCTTAAAGGATTTCCCCCTTATCCTTAAGCTGTGACCCTTGTCCTGGGACTTCCCCAACATCGGGAACAATCTTCCTGCATCTAGCCTGTCCAACCCCTTAAGAATTTTGTAAGTTTCTATAAGATCCCCTCTCAATCTCCTAAATTCCAGAGAGTATAAACCAAGTCTATCCAGTCTTTCTTATAAGACAGTCCTGACATCCCAGGAATCAGTCTGGTGAACCTTCTCTGCACTCCCTCTATGGCAATAATGTCCTTCCTCAGATTTGGAGACCAAACTGTACGCAATACTCCAGGTGTGGTCTCACCAAGACCCTGTACAACTGAAGTAGAACCTCCCTGCTCCTGTACTCAATCCTTTTGCTATGAAAGCTAACATACATTCGCTTTTTTCACTGCCTGCTGCACCTGCATGCCTACTTTCAATGACTGGTGTACCATGACACCCAGGTCTCACTGCATCTCCCCTTTTCCTAATCGGCCACCATTTTAAATAATAGTCTGCTTTCCTGTTTTTGCCACCAAAGTGGATAACCTCACATTTATCCACATTATACTGCATCTGCCAAACATTTGCCCACTCACCCAGCCTATCCAAGTCACCTTGCAGTCTCCTAGCATCCTCCTCACAGCTAACACTGCCCCCCAGCTTAGTGTCATCCGCAAACTTGGAGATATTGCCTTCAATTCCCTCATCCAGATCATTAATATATATTGAAAATAGCTGGGGTCCCAGCACTGACCCTGCGGTACCCCACTAGTCACTGCCTGCCATTGAGAAAAGGACCCCCCGTTTACTCTACTCTTTGCTTCCTGTTTGCCAGCCAGTTCTCTATCCACATCAATACTGAACCCCTAATACCGATGCTTTAAGTTTGTATACTAATCTCTTATGTGGGACCTTGTCGAAAGCCTTCTGGAAGTCCAGATATACCACATCCACTGGTTCTCCCTTATCCACGCTACTAGTTACATCCTCGAAAAATTCCACAAGATTCGTCAGACATGATTTACCTTTCGTAAATCCATGCTGACTTTGTCCAATGATTTCACCACTTTCCAAATGTGCTGCTATCCATCTTTAATAACTGACTCTAGCAGTTTCCCCACTACCGATGTTAGACTAACTGGTCTGTAATTCCCCCGTTTTCTCTCTCCCTCCCTTCTTAAAAAGAGGGGTTACATTTGCTACCCGCCAATCCTCAGGAACTACTCCAGAATCTAAAGAGTTTTGAAAGATTATCACTACTGCATCCACTATTTCCTGAGCTACTTCCTTAAGTACTCTGGGATGCAGCCTATCTGGCCCTGGGGATTTATCGGCCTTTAATCTATTCAATTTACCCAACACCACTTCCCGACTGACCTGGATTTCACTCAATTCCTCCTTTGACCCACAGTCCCCTGCTATTTCCGGCAGATTATTTATGTCTTCCTTAGTGAATAATTATTTAAGATAGGATTTCCGATCTACTTTTGCAGTTACTTCTTCCAGCTGCCAAACAACCAGTGATGGAAAACCAGTGTACGGCATTGCCCTAGTTTTCAATTTCCAGCTTGGGCTTAATGAATACTGCAGAAAGATTCTCACTTTATTCAACAGATGAAAACGATTTGTTAACTGCCACTGTTAGCACTTGTTAATAGCCAGCAGTTAACAGTAGTTCTATAATGTGCCATCAATACATCGATCCACATTCCTCAGTAAATGTAATTGTGTTTTAACACCGCGTTCCTTTGAATAAAATTCAAGGGAGAATTTCTTAAACTCGCTGTCAGGGCTACCAGACCGCGAGCACGGGCTCAGGGAAAGTCACGTCATTTTATTATTCCACGTTATTTTATTTGCCTCCTTGCCTCCATGTCTCTCCCCTGCTCTCCGCCCCGCTCTCCGTTCTCTCCCCCGTTCTCCACTCTCTCCCCCGCTCTCCGCTCTCTCCCCGCTCTGCCCGCTTTGCCCGCTCTCTTCCCGCTCTGCCCGCTCTCCCCCGCTCTGCCCGCTCTCTCCCCACTCTGCCCGCTTTCTCCCCGCTCTCCGCTCTTTCCCCCGCTCTCCGCTCTCTCCCCCGCTCTCCGCTCTCTCCCCCGCTCTCCGCTCTGTCTCCCGCTCTCCGCTTTCTCCTCCGCTCTCTCCCCCGCTCTGGCCGCTCTCGAAAACTCGATGATGTAATTTGGAGAAAGGAGATGCATAAAATGTGCACATTTAAAAATCAGGGTTCAGATATACAAACCTTCAAAAGCAAATGATATGCTACATTTTCAAATGGGAAATAATGCTTAAGAAGTTAATGGAAAACTTGTATAAATCATTGGTTGTGCCATAGTTAGAATATTGTGTTCAATTTTTGTGGAACGATATGTCCTTCAGCTAACAAAAATAATGAATAATTAGTCTGAGTTAGTCAATTCATTAATGGTGCAGTAACGCTTGGCTAGCAGTCACCGATGAATGGTATTCGATATACTAGATAAGTGGGAGAAGGATGAGTCACAAACAAGGCTCTAAATTTAAGTAAACTTTGGGAAAGTGAGGCAGAAGAGTAGACTACACAGAGCATTGACAAACAATATGAAATGTTCCAAGATCTTCTTGGTAATAGACCTGTACATTTTGAATTGAATTAAAATTATTTGTCATTCAAAAATGAATGAAAATAAATGAATGTTATCCCTAACAATTAAGTTCAGGTAGACAGTAACATGGATAAGGGAGAGCCAGTGGATGTAGTGTACCTGGACTTTCAGAAAGCTTTTGATAAGGTTCCACACAGGAGACTAGTGGGCAAAATTAGAGCACATGGTATTGGGGTTAGGGTATTGACATCGATAGAAAATTGGTTGGCAGACAGGAAATAAAGGTAGTGACTAGTGGTGTGCCTCTAGTCTCGGTGCTGGGACCGCAGCTATTCACAATATATATTAATGATTTAGATGAAGGAATTAAAAGTAACATTAGCAAATTTGCAGATGACACAAAGCTGGATGGCTGTGTGAACTGTGAAGAGGATGCTATGAGGATGCAGGGTGACTTGGATAGGTTGGGTGAGTGGGAAGATGCATGGCAGATGCAGTATAATGTGGATAAATGTGAGGTTATCCACTTTAGTGGCAAGAACAAGAGGCAGATTATCATCTGAATGGCAGGTAGACACAATGCTGGAGTAACTCAGCGGGTCAGGCAGCATCTGTGGAGCAAAGGAATGGGTGCCGTTTCGGGTCGAGACCCTTCTTCTGTATGGGGAAGTGCAACGAGACCTGGATGTACTTGTATATCTGTTACTGAAAGTAAACATGCAAGAAACAGCAGGCAATGAAGAAAACTAATGACATGTTAGCCTTCATAATGATAGGATTTGAGTATAGGAGCAAAGAGGTCCTTCCGCAGTTGTACAGTGCCCTGGTGAGACTACACCTGGAGTATTGTGCGCAGTTTTGGTCTCCTAATTTGAGGAAGGACATTCTTGCTATTGAGGGAGTGCAATGTAGGTTCACAAGGTTAATTCCTGGGATGGCAGAAATGTCATATGATGAAAGAATGGAACGACTGGGCTTGTATCCACTGGAATTTAGAAGGTTGAGAGGGAATCTTATAGAAACATAAAATTATTAAACGATTGGATACGCTAGATGCAGGAAACATGTTCCCGATGTTGTAGGAGTCCAGAACCAAGGGCCACAGTGTAGGAATACGGGGTAGGTCATTTAGAACTGAGATGAGGAAAAACCTTTTCACCCAGAGTGTTGTGAATTTGTGGAATTATCTGCCTCAGAAGGCAGTGGGGGTCGACTCATCGGATGCATTCAAAAGAGAGTTAGATAGAGCTCTTAGGGCTAGTGGATCAAAGGATATGGGGAGAAGGCAGGAACGGGGTACTGAATGTGGATGATCAGCCATGATCACATTGAATGGCTCGAAGGGCCGAATGGCCTACTCCTGCACCTATTTTCTATGTATTTATGTAAAATGCTGGAATAACTCAACGCAACAGGCAGCATCTCTGGAGAGAAGGAATGGGTGACGTTTCGGGTCGAGACCCTTTTTCATACTGATGTCGGGGATGAGTGGGACAGAGATAGAATGCAGTCGGAGACAGTAAGACTGGTGGGAGAACAGGGAAGGGGAGGGGATGGAGAGAGAGGGAAAGCAAGGGCTATTTGAAGTTAGAGAAGTCAATTTTCATACCGCTGAGGTGTAAGCTACCCATGCGAAATATGAGGTGCTGTTCCTCCAATTTGCGCTGGGCCTCACTCTGACAATGGAGGAGGCCCAGGGCAGAAAGGTCAGATTAGGAATGGGAGGGGAATGGCGTGAATTCACAGCTTTATCCTGCGCTACGTAATCCAAGGGCGAGCGAACGAGCGGACAGACGGCTGAAAGCAACGATCATAGAGTGGAATAGATGACATTTTGGGTTGAGACCCTTCTTCAGACTGAGTCAGGGGAAAGAGGAACAAGAGATATAGACGGTACTAAGGACAAATGAATGGAAGATATGCCTATATCTCCCGTTTCCCTTTCCCTTGACGGTCAGTCTGAAGAAGGGTCTCGACCCGAAATGTCGCCTATTCCACTCTATGATCATTGCTTTCTTCTGTCTGAGAGAGAGAGATGCAAGAAAGCAGCTATGACATATAATATACAATAAACTATATTATAAATACACAATAAACAAGTTATGCATTTTTGTACACTTTCATGGGTATGACTGCACATAAAAAAGCCCCTCCCCCCCCCAACTTCCTTCCCAACATCAGCCTCACGGACCTGAGAGTACCCTAGTGCCTAAAACCCATTTCCATCACTGCAAACAACACAACAAATAATTTACAAAATCTTATCAGTTCAAATTTCTTTAAGGTCTTAGGTACTTAAGGTCCGTTGTTATAAAACCTAATAACTTCCAACAACTGATATTAGTCTTTAATACATTTTAATCTTCTTACTTGTTCTCCCTTGCATCTCCTAAATAACGGACTTCCATTTGCAATTGTCCAACTTGTGTGGATAGTTCTCAGATTGAGAAAGCTTCGGAAGAACATACAAAGTATCCTCGAATCTCACTTATCTATGCCTGGCCCAGTTCCCTCAAAACTATTCCTATATATGCTCCTGTCTCAGTGTATTTTAAATGTCATGATTCTATCCATCTCTGCCACTTCCTCTGAGAGTTTGTTATATGTACACACCACCCTCTGTGTGAAAACGCTGCCCCTCAGGTCCTTATCTTTTTCCCTCTCACCTTAAATCCATGACCTTTAGTTTTTGACACCAACCCTGGGTAAAAGACTGTGGCTGTTCACCATATCTATTCCCCTCATGATTTTATATACCTCTGTTTTTTATATACCTTATATAAGGTCACCCCTCTGATTCTTATGCTCCAGGGAAAAAGGACTTAGCCTGTCTAGCCTTTCCTTGCAATTCAAACCTCCACGCCCAGTAACTTCCTCGTGAATCTTTTTTGCCTCTTTTCCAGGGTAATTACGTCCTTTTTATGCCATGGCGAACAGAACTGTACACAGTACTCCAAATGTGGCCTTACCATGGTTTAGTATAGCTCTAACGTGATGTTCCTACTCCTGCACTCAGTGCCCTGACCAGTGAATGCAAAAACCACGTTCACCTGTGTGGGCCAACATTTAGAAATGTTTCACAGTTCATTCAATGTCACTGGATCTAAATCACTGGAACAGCGCAGTGGAGACACCTTCACCAGAAGGACAGTAGACATTCAAGTTGTCGATTCATCACCATCTCCTCGAGGGTAATTGGGGATGAGCAATAAATGCTGGTCTGATCAGCAATCCCCACATCCTATCAATGAATACATCTTCTTCTTTCGTGTTAATCTTCCATGTTTCAAATGTTGACATCGCTGTCATCGTCCGTCCTGAAAAGGACGCAAACCTCCGGCGATAATCAGTGGGAGCCATCACTTTTGCAATAGATGATGGTGGTAGCAGAATTAGCTCAGGATACTTCAAATTTCCAGTCTCGCGACGAGGACGCTTCTGCTATGGAGCCAATGAATACATAAAAGAGCCATTTTTGTAATGCAATTGTAAATGTTTTTGTCTCTCACACGTTTTTCTCATTCCTTATTGCAAATGTCATTCTGAGTTCCTTGCTCTGGCCTTTATCACTCTTAGGCTGCAAGATCTTTATGGCTTTTTGGACATTCACTCCTTTGGTTTTATGTTTATCTGTCAGCTCTTGTGCTGACCTTTGTTATTTACTTGTCCTCCCAGTGGGTATCTTCTAGCCCTGTATTAAGCAGGGTTTCATTACACAAACCTTGCATGTTTCTGCAGTTCGTACCAATAATTAAGGGCAGATTGCCACTGTCAGATTTTGTATCACCTATATCCGAAACCCAGCCTTACCAAAATCAATAATCACAGTGACTATGTCAGTTTCATCATTTGAAACCTAGCATTGAATTTGAACCTGTTATGATAACTGGGCAAATGTTTCCTTACTGCTAGATTATTAACTAAGTCTGGCTCATTACACATGGCCAAGTCTGGCATGGCCTGCCCTCTTCTTTAGAACATGATGTCAACTCAAAGCATCACCCAAAGTTCATATTAGGTTCTGCCTAGTAACCGTCAACAGCAACTAAATGGGAAACCTGGATTATTTTGTGCTCATCAATGTTATATTTATCCACATGTAGCATCTTAAGAATGGTACGTCTAGTGACCGTGTGCCCAACACATTCAGCGTGATGTGTGGAATTTTCTGCACAACGCATTTACTTAATGGGCTTACATTACATGTTCAAAATTAAACCAATTAAATAGCTCAAAGTCACAGAGTTGTACAGCATAAAGCAGAGCCTCAAGCACACTAAAGCTGCGTTTGTCTAATGTGTGGCGGCACCTGATGGTAAGCCACGGGCACAACGAACCCTCGGCTCTGGAAGGCGGCGTCTTGGTGTGGGAGGCGCTAGTCACGGGGTTAGTACCTGAGTTGGCAGTTAAGGCCGGGCAACACCCGTGACCTTGGAGGAGCAGGGAGCTGTATTGGAGAGAATAAACACGTCTAGTGCACACAACTCGTGTCCGATTCGTTTTTGACTGGACTCCTGCGAGTCCCGCTACAAATGTTGTTTTACTCATCTGAAATGGAGAAGTAAAAAACTGAAAATGACGTGCAATATCTCTGCCCCAACACCTGATTATTTTACATTATTCCTTTACTGGATGTGGCTGTTACTGCCAATTCAAGCATTTATTATCCACCCTTAGTTGGCTTGAACCGAGGAGGGAAAGAGTCAATGAGTTTGAGAGTTAGTGTGATGGAGACCCAGGTGTTGGAGGTGGAATGAGAGGACAGGGAGACTGTTTTAGGATGGAAGAGGGGAGGGGGGGGGGGAATAAGGGACCAATAGAAATGGAGCAAGGTGGGAAAGGTGCAAGATGGTGGGAAGTGAATTGCTGAAGGCAACTGATAAAGATTCAGTAGGACTGCAGTGGATGAAGAGAGACAAAAAGCAGAGGCATGCCACGGAACAAACAAAACTTACATATTTCCTTTCGATATGGCAGGAGGCCATTCAGTTCATCAAGTCCATGCTGGCCCTCAGAGCACTCACATTAATCCCAATGCTCCACATATTTCTGTGTAAGCAATTTTCTCTCACATGCCTATCAACTGGTTTTCCCGCCATTCACCTACAGTGGGGGCAATCTACAATGGCCAGATAACGACCAGCTCGTCTTTGGGATGTGGGGTGAAACCAGAGCACTCGGTAAAACACACGCAGTCACAGTGAGAATGTGCAAACTCCACACGGACAGCATTGACTTCACACAGACAGCACTGGGGCAAGATTGGCAGGAATGAACCTGAGTTACAGGAGCAGCGAGGCAGCATGTTGAATCACTCTGGAGATACCATGTTCACAAACTAAATATGTGAATTAACACAAGATTTTAGACTTCAACTCACTCCCAGATCCCAGTCATCTACATATAAATCTTCAACCTCCCATTTTTCTTTGTCTTGATATAAAACCTTCTTTAGCATATGTTATGAATGAATTTCAATATGTCAAGATAGCTAATTTTTAGAAATATTACATTACACGTGGGATGTTATTTATTCACATTGAATTATTGTCAAATACAATGCTTACAGATGCAGTGTAATGGTCCGTCGTCACAGAATTGACTATCTTTAATGCTGTATTGTCCAGTAATTGTGGGGGAGAACATTTGGGGCATTTTAGTGCAGGAAGGGGAACGAAAGGGAAAGAAAGGAACTGTGTGGCCCTTAATCTGATGAGTAACTTGAACCCCAGTGTGTTTGAGTCAAGAGTGTGTTATTGCCACGTTTGCCAGATAGAACAATGAAAGTCTTACTTGCAGCAAGCAGCACAACAGAATATGTAAACAGAGTACACTGTAAACAATATAATAAATGAGAAAAAAAGTCCAGTGTGTTTTTATATACACATACTCACATATATATATATATATATATATATATATATATATATATATATATATATATGTTTGATATACATATGTATATATACTCTCACACACGTGCATACATATGTACATATAAAAAACAAACAAACAATAAAGGAGCTGGATTGTTGCAGCAATCCAGAGATCCAAGTTCAATTCTCACCATGGCATCTATGGAATTTAACATTTCATTGATAGAATATTCAAACATGAAATATTGGTGGCACTGACACATTTTAAGAGAATGTATTGAAGTGACGGTTCAATGCGGAGAAAGATGTTTACTCCATCTGTCATGGAAGAAGTATAAAATTAATCGGAGTAATAAATCGTTAGCGTTCGACGGGCATAGTCAGGGGAAGCTTGGTTGGTTGGATATATGTTGCTTTGACCTTTAAGCAGTAGGATGCTTTAAATCTCTCACTACATGGTTTGTCTAGTGTGGTAACTGGAATCTTTCTCCACAGACAGCTGCTGAAGAGTGAGCTGGGTCCTTTCATTACAGACTATTTCCAGGTAAATAGAATTGCATTGAAGATTGATAGCTTTCCTCATGTATCTCACTATAGCCAACTATATGCTATTTGAATCCCTCAGTTGGATTACAGTATTAACCAACTTTCACGCATTTATAAGTCGATATTTAAAAGGACCACCCTTCTCAATATAGGTTCCAATGGTCTGCTCTCAAATTTGCATTCTCATCCCAAATTTCCTCTTGTAGTGTCAGTTTTCTGGGAAGCTGTATGTGGGATTGAAAGTTCAGGTTTACTGCTGACTGTTGACTGATATCCACTTTCCAGCTGAGTAACAAATGGCATCGCTGAACACCTCCGCTCAGTCCACTTAAACCTACCTGATCTTCCGGTTGCTAATAAACTTTAACTCCCCCTCCCATTCCCACACTGACCTTTCTGGCCTGGCAGAGTGAGCCCCAGCACAAATTGGAGGGGCAGCACCTCGTATTTTGCTTGGGCAGTTGACACCCCAGTGGTATGAATATTGACTTCACGAACTTCAAGTAACCCTTGCTTTCCCTTCGCTTTCCATTCCTCCTCCTTCCTAGTTCTCCGACAGTCCGACTATCCCCCTGATTACATGTTTCATTGTCACCTTCTTCAAGCTAACAATTATCTATTCTACATTTTGCATGATCAACATCCCCTTTGATGTCCCATTTTCACACCTTACATGTCCTTATTTCTGTGTCTCTCTCTACCTTAACTCTCAGTCTGAAGAAAGGTCTCGACCCAAAATGCACCCATTCCATCTATCCAGAAATGCTGCCGGTCCTACTGAGTTATTCCAGCATTTTGTGTCTATCTTCAGTGTAACCCAGCATCTGCAGTTACTTCCAACACAAGGCATCTAATTATATTCCTTGAACCTCTTGCTTTCGTTGTAGCTTACTTGATTGGGACTTCCACATCATCACCACCAGTGTGCAAACTTAAACCTTCACCTGCTCTTAACTATCTGAATCATCTCAATAAGAATCCAACTCAAGCCTTTACATAGAAGACACTAAACTTTCTGCTGAATTGTTTCTGATGCCTGTTGTCTGCTGGGAATGCATTGGTGGGAACAGAAGGAGGCCACGGTGAAAATATTAACAGTGGTCTGCTCACGCTGCCAACTCTTACCACAGTGAGGGTGGAGTCCTTGCCAGTGGGGGTACAGCAGCCTGCCGCGGTCCAGGAAGATGAAGGGAGGGGGCAACCAAGACAACCCCCCTGCTACCCTGGCTGTCTGCAAAACATTCAACCAACCATATTTTCCGAAGCACACCAATTACCCGTTCAATAACATGTTCTGAACCAAGAAATAAAAATACAAAACATTGTAACCCCTCCTCCTCTCCGATCATGTTTACAATTAAAAGCTGCTCTTGTGCATTGCAGTCTTCTGCAGCCTTTTAGTATGTGTCTCATCCTGTGTGGTGCAGTAGTGACTACAGCCTGCAATGGTGGAAGCTGTGACTATTAGGGAGACTGAAAATAGAGGTGGAGAGAGAGTTTAGTTTAGTTTAATCTACTATAGAGATACAGGACGGAAACAGGCCCTTCATCCCACCGAGACCACTCTGACTAGCGATGCTTGTACACTAACACCTATTAACCTACAAACTAGCTTATCTTTGGAGTGTGGGAGGAAACCAGAGCACCCGGAGAAAACCCATGCGGGTCAAGGGGAGAACGTACAAACTCTGTACAGACAGCACCCGTAGTCAGGATCGAACCCGGGTCTCCGGCGCTGTGAGGCAGCAACTCTGGCGCTGAAACTGTGAGTCAGCACAGATCATGCGGCTGCATGCGACTGCTGTCGTGGTCAGAGGCACGCTTGCCCCATGCGAGGGGTCGCTTGTCAGTGAGTGTGGCCCAGGGTACTTGGTGTGTCAGATTAGGTACGGAGAGGGGGCAAGCTGTTGAATTCATGTATGAGGCATGAAGCAGTTTCACCAACCTGACAATGGGCTGAAGCTGAAGGGTGTAAGGTTTAATGCTTAGAACAGATCACTTTCCAGTTATGTTCAGCTCCCAATCAGTGCCGCTTACAAGTGAATTTAGGCCATTTTGAGATAACTGTATATCCCACTGTCTGAATTGGCCCAGCCAAGCACCAAGAACTGCACATACGACATAGCTAGAACGTGATCTGTTTTAAGCATTATTAGATTATACTCCTGTCCCTCAAATTAAATGCTTTTAACCAATTTGTTACATATCTCTATTCTTTCCATTTCAACTGACCTATGGTCACTCAAGCTTTTCCACTGTTAGCTTTTCTCTGAGGGGAAGTTTCTTCAGAAGTTAACAAAGTGCGATGCTTGAAATCTGAAATAAAACAAAATACTGGAAATAGTTGGTCTGGCCACATTTTTATCATCAGCCTGGAGTTAATGCTTCAGGCTGAATGAAGGTCATCAAGGGGAAATATTAACTCTTTCTCACTGCTAAATGTTTCTGGCATTTTGTGTTATTTATCTATTCATAATTTCTTCTATAAGCTGAACTCACACTTAGTGTGAACTTAGTGACCCCATTTTTCACATGATTTTTGTTTTGTTTCGTTTTTTTAGTTTTAGTTTTGATTGTGTGTGTGTATTCACTGGTGCTCCATTTTCTTGCCAAAGGTGAGTTTATTAACCACTGTCAATTGCCCTTAGTATGCAAGTAAGTGGTAGAATACAGCAAGGGAATTGATGGGAATGTGGTGCAACAAAGTGTCATTGACATTGGATCAACATAAATAGATGCTTGATGGTCAGGACAGGCGTAGTGGGCCAAAGGGCCTGTTTCTGTACTGTATGGCTCAAGATCACTTTTGAATGCCTCTTGGTCTCAGTTAATTATTGTCCATTGATGTCTGATCCCTAAAGGGTTGGTAACATTTTATCTCATTTATCTGCCTTAGTTTCATCTTCATTGCCTCAGATTTGGCCTTTTTCCAACCTATACTTTGGTCCTTGTACTTTATATCTCGTTATCAATATTATCTTACCTTGATCTTCTCTTTTGCTTGGAGGTTTATTTATAGGATCAGAAAGTAGTCTTGTTGCAAAAGTGGTATCACCTTTCACTATCTCCACTGATGTGTTTCTGGTGATAAAATTGATTATTGTTCCATTTTGTTTTACTCATTCAGTATTAGACAATAGACAATAGGTGCAGGAGTAGGCCATTCGGTCCTTCGAGCCAGCTCCGCTGTTGCATCCTCTTCTCTCTCAATTTTCACAATCGTGTGATCTATAGTTTTACCTTGTCTGACCATTTATTTCCAGATGAGAAGACAGTTTACAGTAAACGTCAGAGGGCAGCAACTTCCTCTTGACTTGTCACGAGTTTTGGCAGCAGAGTAAATGTCTATAAAATACACTCACGTAACCTTGATTTTGCCTCACCGTTGGAGTCTCACAATGGAAAGAAAGACTTGATGCTATGTAGCACTTTTCACAACATTACGATATACACAAAGCAGTTAGTTCGCTCGTGTGTCAGACGATGTAGCTCGCTGTTGGCTTCTGTCGTCGTCCAACATGTTGACAGAATTGTCGCCCAACACATCACAGAGTGCATCGAGTTGTCGCTTCCAGGGATCGCCACGAGGAGGCTTCTGTCATGATCCCCACAAAGCAGTTACCTCAGAGATATAGAAACAAGGAGATGCATATGCTGGTTTACACAAAAGGACGCAACATTCTGGTGTAACTGAGCCGGTCAGGCAGCTTCTTTGGAGAACATGGATAGTGCCATTTCAGATTGGGACGCAAAATGCAAAATAAGATAGCTGAAGAAGGGCCCGGACACGAAACGTCACCTATCCATGTTCTCTAGAAAAGCTGCCCGACATGCTGAGTTACTCCAATACTTTGTGTCCTTTAACCTTAAATTGTGAAGTCGAGCATGTACCAGTCTGTTTGACCACTATAGAGTCCCCTGGTATTAATTACAGAAATTAAAGCAATTACCATTTAATCTGGTTTATTGATATTTAATTGCCATTGGCCAGGTCACTGGGACAATTTCACTGTTATCGTTCAAATAAATGATATGTAACTTCCATAAGTCATATGCAAAATAAGATAGTTTTACCTAGTTGCAGAAATGTTGTGTCATATGCTCTTTAATTTTAAGGTACTCTTCATTTTGTTTCACGGCAGAACCATCTTCTTTCGAAAGGCATGATTTTGATGGAAGAAACGATGCGGGTGTGTGAAGGTCAGTACGGTGTCAGTGAGAGGGCAGAGACTGAGGGCTCAGATCTGAAGATGAAGTGAAGTTGACGTCAATAGAACCAAGCTTCAGAAGTGGAGTTCTGCATGCTTCTAAAACTAAGTTGAGATTTTAGCCCATGTGACAGAGGACACATTTCAGCCAGCGATACTTTCTTAGTTCCAAGCCACATGAATTGATCTTGGGCTGAATGCAAAGCCATTATATGTACTGTAACCAGCTGAGAATTCCATTACTTTGAGCATTGACGCTATTCCATTACTTTGCTGTTTTATCATTGCTTCATTCAAATTATTGGATAATCTAATTTTCTCTGTGTTAATTATATCATTCATAATCAGTAAACTATGTTCCATTCATTTCTGTCTGAATGAAGCTGCACAAGGTTCCAATTAAACTACTAATGTTACTCTGCTTGATAAACAATACTCAATAGGGGATGCGCAGTAGATGTACATGTGTACAGGCTTTGAGTTGAGAGGCTACGTGCTGCATTTTGAGGACAATACTTAGCCTCTCGAGTCAGAGTTAAGACTTTAGCTTTTCGAGTCAAAGCTAAGGATGTGGTGGCTTTGACTCGAAAGGCTAGTTACTGTCTTTTGATGCTAAGGTGTTAAGGCTTTGTCTCGAGAGGCTTCGGCAGGGAGGCTATCCAAAGGACGATGGCTAGATAACATTTGCTCTTTTAGTTTAGTTTAGAGATACAGCACGGAAAAAGACCCTTCAGCCCACTGAGACCGCGCCAACCAGCAACCCCCTCACACTAACACTACTCTACCCACTAAGGACAATTTATAAAGCCAATTAACCTACACACTTGTATGTCTTTGGAGTGTGAAAGGGAACCAGGGGAAACCCATGTGGTCACAGGGAGAACGTACAAACTCCATACAGACAGCGGCCATAGTCAGGATCAAACCCGGGTCACTGGCGCTGAAAGGCTGCAACTCTACCGCTGTGCCACCGTGCTGTTTCGTTCTTGCAACTTTCTTCTTAAGACCAAGTGCAGGCGGAAAGGGCAGTTAGGGCACTGGTATGCCCCTCCAGCAGGATGTGGGAAGTCGGGGTAACTTCCAGTGTTCCCGAGGACTACAACTGAGGGATGTGCGTTCACCTGCTGCTCCTGACTAACTCAGGGAGGGAGGGAACTGGAGCTGTGGCTGAACAATGTCACGGTGGTTAGGGGAATGAGAGTGCCATGGATAGGAGTTATAGTGAGGTGGCCACACTGAAGGCGCAGGCGGAAAGCAGATGGGTGACCACCAAGAAGGATAAAGAGAGTAGGCAGGGAATGCAGGAGTCTCCTGTGGCCATTCCCCTCCAAATCACAAATACCCTTTTGGACACTATTGGGGTAACTGTGCAGCAGATAGCAGCAGCAGACCAGTCTGTGGCATCGGGCGTGGGGGGGAGGGTCTGGTGATGAGGTACATCAGGGTAGGATGAAGCCAGACAGGGCTATAGTGATAGAAGTCTCTATAGAGGGGGGCAGACAGTGGCTGCAAATGGGACTCTAGAAAGGTGTGTTGCCTCCCTAGTGCCAAGGTACAGGATGTCTTGAAGTGGCTGTAGAACATCATCAAAGGGGAGGGTGAGCAGCCAGAAAGTGCGGTTAGGCTGAGACATTTTTCTTTAGTGCAGATGTTATTGAGTTGTACAGGATCATGGATAATGTGAATGTTCACACTCTTTTTCCCAGGGTAGAGGATTCTAAATCTAGAGGGCATAGGCTGAAGGTGAGAGGGGAGATAATTAAGACAGACCGCAGGGGCAACTTCTTTTACTCAGAGGGTAGTCCATATCAGGAAAGAGGGGAGGAAGCCCCATGATGACAGAACGGCTCCTGTTTAGGCAAATTAGGCGACAAGTCAATACAATTATGACTTTTAAACGATATATGTACAGAGGTGGTTTAGAGGGCTATGGGGCAAATACAGGCAAAAGAGACTTGCACAATATGGTCAGCATGCATAAGGTGAGCCGAGGGGCCTGTGTCTGTGCTGAACAGCACTATAACTTGTGCTTATGTAAAATTAGATTGCTAAATATTTAACTTACTGCCACTCAATGCAGAACATCCAGCAGCCGCTGTGTCTCACAGTGTTTCATCTCCTGTCACTTTAAGTGAGTTGAAGACAAATATTAAGAGCGTCCAAGTTTTAACTGTGGATTGAATTTAATTTAGGTTCCAGACATCAGATGTCAAGCCATGTCTTCCTTAATTAGCTCCAGCAGTCATGCAACTTGGAGAGACAGCAATAGGATTCAGGCAGAGGTCTAGCCACATGAACCCAGATGACAAATGTCTTTAAGCCTCAATTACAAGGTCCAGACTTCGCTTTGATATCAGAGAGATGGTGACTTTTTGCTGGGGTTGAGGTTAGAGCACAGTGCAGTGCAACTAATGTGTTTAATAATGTGTTTAATCAATCCCCTTCTTTTCATTCTGATCTTTATAATTGGAGGGTTACAAATTTGTAAAAGACTGGGCGTCCATTAGAATCAAACTTTGACTGAAAGCAGCACGCACCAGAAGAATTTATCCATGCATCTTCAGTTTCAATTTACTAACTCAAATATTTGATGAATGTATTGTCAGTCAGGTTAGTGCACATATTTTAGAATTGACCACAAACACTGTTACTTTTGCACATAGATCCTTTTAACTGTGTTTGTTCCAATCCACTATCTAATGTCGTCTTTTCATTGTGTGAACCATAGGTTTAAGCTAGTCTCAAGTTTATTTTATAGTTTAGTTTAGAGATACAGCCTGGGAACAGGCCTCTCGGCCCACCGAGTCCACAGTGGCCAGCGATCACCCCCCTACACTAACATTATCCTACACACTAGGGACAATGTACAGAAGCCAATTAACCTGCTAACTTGCACGTCTTTGGATTGTGGGAGGAATCCGGAGCACCCGGAGAAAGCCCACGCAGTCAACGGGAGAGCGTGCAAACTCCACACAGACAACACCCACAGTCAGGATCGAGCCCGGGTCTCTGCCCATGTAAAGTTGCCACTCTACCACTGCGCCACTGTGCGGCCCACTCATGTACGGAAATTCACAGTTTAGTTTAGTTTAGAGATACAGCATGGAAACAGGCACTTCAGCCCAGCAGGTCCACACCGACCAGCGATCCCCGCACATTAATACACGCTAGGGATAATTTACACTTATACCAAATGTACAAGCCCAAGCTAATTAACCTACAAGCCGAAGATCTCAGAGAAAACCCACGCGGTCAAGGGGAGATTGGACGAGCTCTGCAGTGACGGCACCCGTAGTGGGGATCGAACCCGGGTCCCTGGCGCTGCAAGTGCTGTAAGGCAGCAACTCTACCGCTGCGCCACCGTGCCGCCCCCATTCACAGTGAAAAGTGATCAGATCAACTACTTTGGCCAAGTTAGCCAGGTATTCTTCTTTTGAAAACATTCTGAGTGATATTTTGCAAACAGAGTCATAATGTAACTTTTCACTCAGCACTCACAGAGCCTTAGCCCAGATCTGTGTAATGACTCACCCAGCATTCAGCTGAAGTCTAGTTAATTGAGAAATATAACAAAATCTTACATTCTTCAACACTAACATTCTTCATCTAGGAATACATGGTACATAGAACTATTTGAATAAAGTTGACCTTAATAGGTTTCCATTGGACAACTTCTACCACTCCAAAGTAACAATTCCAGCCCTGTCTCTTTTTTTGTTCTCAGGTGAAAATATTTTGGAAGTTTTAACGAGAATCTGGGATAATTTCTTCACTGAAATCCTACCCATGCTACAGGCCATTTTTCACCCCGTACAGGTAAGGAGTGAGCACAGATGAGACAAAGATTAATGATGCGTGAGAAGGTTTGGATGAGGAATGGTGAGACAACACCAGTGTGTGCTATAGTTTATATGGAGGTATATCCATAGATAGGTGCACATATACATTTTGTGTGTGCATGTATGTACACATATGTGTGCGAGTAAGTGATCAGCCTACAGCGGTTGGAACTCCAGAGACCAGGTTACCTCCAACTAAGTAGTCAAGCAGCAGTCCCCCGATAACGTGTACGGTTATACAACTCTAGAGGCCAAGGTCTGAGCCATTTTCAACACTTTGATACACAAGGCACTCCCCGACTTAAGTAATAGGTGACTTGCTTAATCTCCGGTTGACGTGGCTGTCACCGGAGATTAAGCAAGGGTTGAGGGTTGTCCACCCTCAACCTCCCTGGGAGTCCCCAACATCTTCCTTCGTTACAGTAGGCAAGCCACATCATTTGCATGGCTGATACCAGACCCCTGAAATAAACCATGCATGTGGGAAAAGATTATCAGGCAGAGATAAAGATTCAGGTATGTGCTTCCTCATTGGAGAAATGCATCATCCCCCCTGACCCCTGGGGATTCTCTGGCCTCTGTCCACTCGGGGTGAGGAAGAAGTTCTGAGGACAGTATTGAGAAGCTCGAGGCGATGGATCTGGAGCATGCAGAAGCTCACTTACACAGTTAAAGGAAAGAACCTGTGTAGGAAGGGATTGCAGATGCTGGTTTACACCAAAGACACACACAAAATGCTGGAGGAACTCAGCGGGACAGGCAGCATCTCTGGAGAGAAGGAATAGGTGACGTTTCGGGTCGACACCCTTCATCAGACTCGCTCCCAAACCCCATCCCCTTCAGCCACCACCCACCCCTTCTGAGGAAGAGTGTGCACTTCCCACATTGGCCTCAGCACTTCACAAAACTAGACGGGAGGTCAAAGAGCCACAAGACCGGTAAGAAGAAGAGGAATTGTGTGTGTGTCTCATTTGCCTGTGGTGTACCATGCATAATTAATTACTGACTCCCACTGGTCAAAGGCATAAATAAACAAAGGCGATTTCAGATCCAATTTAGCCCAATGTGATCCGATTTTAGAGCAGCCATTTTTTTGACTGAGTATAATTCAAGAAAATATCCCAGTACTAATATCATACATAAATGGTGACTGTTTTTATTGTGCATGTCAGACATCCATGGGTGTAATAGAAACATTATGCAGGAAGGGAAGTGCATGTGAGTCAGTTTAACAAGAATCAGCGTCACATTTTCAGGGCAATTTCTAAGACTTGTATAGAACATAAAATGCTTGAATCATTCAGCAGGTCTGACAGTATCTATGGAGAACATGGATAGGCAATGTTTAGGGTTGGGAACACTTCTTCAGACAGCTTTCTCTGACTCTCAAAGGTCCCGACCCGAAATGTCACCAACCCATGTCATCCAGAGATGCAGCCTGACTGCTGAGTTACTCCAGCGCTTTGTGTTCTTTGCACGATTCCTGCATCTGCAGTTCCTTGTACTTACGTCCTGTGTTCAGTCTTTGGTACCTGTAAAGTATTTGTAAACCTGCACTAATCTCCAGCAGCCTGCGGAGACGTTCCTGGACCTCAGCTTGTCCAATAGTGATCTGGAGACCCATGTGTGAGAAATCCAACATGGTGTCCTCGCAGTAGGAGCACAGAATGGGACTCGTGTAGCCTCTGCAAAACCACTCAGGTGCTAGAAACTATAGCCGGTGCAGACAGCACACGTTTGTGCCTGTTTTTAAAACCTGAGGCTGCTGGAATGATTGTCACATTTTTGTCACACTTTTTTTTGACTTCCGTTGTCATTTGTTTTCGAAAGTGCTGACCACCAGTTTGATTGTGCAGTCTTGACACCAAGTACATTCTTTAAAAAAAACTGTCTGAAACCTTTTTTCACCCACTTCCTAAATTAGGCTTTCATAAAATAAACCATGTATTAAATTACACTTAACAGTAATGAAGCTGAACGTACTTTCTGCTTTGTCTTTTGCATCATTACGTAGCTTGTTTCTGGAAATTATTTGGAAGTTCCAATCTCTCCTAAAATCCGGGGCTATGAAGTGTTAATTTCCGCCAGTTTGATGCTGTCAGCTACTACTCTGTGCATTAATGTAACACCAAGTTACGCCTCACTAATCAATTTAGTTTCAGTGTATTTGAAGCAGAATTACTATTATTGTAAACTTTTTTTAAAAACATCAAATACTGGGAATCTGAAATTGAAACAGAAAATGCTGGAAGCACTTAGCAGGTCAGGAGGTATCTGTGGAAAGAGAAACTTGAGTTAGCATTTCAAGTCCAAGATTCTTCATCAGAAACGGGTAAGAGAGGAAGCAGATTAATTTTCAGTTGCAGAGATGGTTGTGATGGAGGAGTGGGGAGACAGGGCTGGTGGGTGGGTGGGGGGGGGGGGGGGGGGGGGGGGGGGGGGGGGGGGGAGGTGGAAGGGGAGAGCAGGCTGGGGAGTGGAATATGTAGAGCAAAGAACATATCTCTGGTAGAGCAAACCAAATGAGGTGGCAGTTGGAAGCATACAATACTTCTTTATCTGTAGTATATTTTGATCATAGCATGGTAGTCAGAATGCCCAACAGTTTAATTGGCTTGGTATAAATTTAAAAATTGTCTCTAGTGGGTGTAGGATACTGTTAATATGCGGGGATCATGGCCGGCGAGGACCCGGTGAGCTGAAGGGCCTGTTACCGTGCTGTATCTCTAAACTAAACTAAACAGGACAGGCAGCACCAATATAGAGAGAGCTATTATTAATACACTCACATATAATTCTCACGCTACAACCAGAGGTGATAATGTGTGTTAAGCATTTGTACAATGCCAGTGACAAAATAATGTCTGGCCTAAAATGAGAAATAACCTGGTGTGACAGAGGAGGCCCTTGAGAAAACTTACAGCAATTAACTGGGATGCTTGGTCCTTTTGCCAGGGGCAAGATCTAACCATTCGTCAGATGGCTTTACTTGGATTCCGAGATCTAGTACTGCTGAAGGCTAATCTGGAGCAGGTGCTACACCAACATCATGCTGACATGCCTCCATCCATCACACAGATGTTACTCGTGCTTCAGGTAAGGGACTTGATGTAGTCTCCTATTGTTTAAATGGGTTAAAGCATGCACTGCCTTTTAGGTTAGGTTTGAGTTTATTGCCACATGCATTAGGTACAGTGAAAAGCTTTCTTTTGCATACTATCCAATTAAATCTGATACTACGTATAGATACAACCAAGCTAAACTCAAACACAAGTGGAGCAAAGGGAAAGAAACATAGTGCAGAACAATGTAGCGTAACAGTTCCAAAGACAAAGTGCAACGACCATTATGAGTGAAAGAAATGGACACCAAAATGTAGCAGTTACTCTGGGGTACTCTATTTCTCTAATGCATGGTCTCCAAATCTGATTCAGTCTCTCACTCATGGCCTTGGCTTTCCATATCCCATATTTGTCCTTTTTATTATAATCTTCAGCTCCTTGGTGTGATGCAGTTTCAAACTTGCTGAACGCACTCTGCTGGCCAACATAACCTTTCAATTTTAATATGGAAGTCAATAGGAAGCCAAACCTGATCTTGCCTTCTTCTCTGACTCACACTCTCACAGAGTCATGCACATGTTCACGTGCTTAAAGATACACACTCATAAGTATTCATTCATAAGCACACTTACTGTATGCACATACTCACAGCACAACTCACATATGCACACATTCAGAAAAACACACACATCAACACACACGGACAGTCACTCATTTACATGCACATTCAAAAGCACCTAAACGCACAACGGACACACACACACACATTACCAGTGAATTAGTAACTCCAGCAACAGCACAACTCTTTTTAAACTGATATAAACACGCAGCTGGCAAACGGAAAATAGCACCTATTACTATATCATTTGATGCAACTAATAAATCATTTTAACACATCATTTAAGGTGAGAATTATACATCTAAGCTTCGATTTGAAGTGAATTAAAAGATACACCTGCCCGAAAGCAGGCTTTTCTAAATTACTAAGAGGGTTACTGTAAATGATGTTGGACAGTACTGTATGGAGGGGGAAGAACTTTCCCACAGAACGTGGCTGAAACTGAGAGAGTTGCCGTAGGAAGGCACCCACAGAAGAATGCATGAAAAGCATGCAGGATCATTACCCTATGGCATTCTGCTTCACAGCAACAGGTCACATCTTGCAAATTTTATGAAACAACGCCAAACATGCTGGAAATGCTCAGCAGGTCGGACGCACCATGTGCGGTGCTTGCTTTAGGCTGGACCAGGTAGAGTCCCGGCTCCATGGGCTCAGTAACACATCAATAGAGGCGTTGGTCTCTCAGCCGGCACATGAAGTGAGCTCACTCCCCCTGCAGAAGTCCAGTGTAACCCTTGGTAGTTTGACTTATTCTCTAATTTGACAGAGCAATCATTTTGTACCACTTCATGTGCCAGCAGTTTTGCCAAAGTAAAATTGATTAGTAATGCATTAAAATAAAATACTGAAGCTGTTGAATATTTTAAATGCAGGGTCTTTGACCAGAAGTGTTAACTGTTTCTCTTTCCACAGATACTGCCTCACCTGCTGAGTATTTCCAATGTTTTCTGTTCTTATTTCAGATTTTCAGCATCTGCAATTTTTTATGACTTTCTTGTACATTTGCTGATGCTTTTTCTGCCAGGGTGCTCATGAGCCTAAAGGACCAACTGAGGAATACATTCAACTGGAGCGTTTGGTAGAGTTGGCGGTCTCCCCCTATCTGGGCTTGTATGGATTTCTCCCCAGGGACAGGAACGTCTCGAACCCTGTCTACTTTCTTGGTACGTCAATGCCTTCTGTAATATGCTGGAGAGACATGAGAGAGGGCCGGTATTCTTTGGCAGTTTTCAATATCCTTGGCAGCTACAAATGAGCCTGGGATGGCGGGACTGTCATATGAGGAAAGATTGAAAAGACTAGGCTTGTATTCACTGGAGTTTAGAAGGGTGAGGGAGGAGCTTATAGAAACATATACAATTATAAAGGGACTGGACAAGCTAGATGCAGGAAAAATGTTCCCAATGTTGGGCATGTCCAGAACCAGGGGCCACAGTCTTAGAATAAAGGGGAGACCATTTAAGACTGAGGTGAGAAAAACATTTTAACCCAGAGAGTTGTGAAATTCCCTGCCACAGAGGGCAGTGGAGGCCAAATCACTGGATGGATTTAAGAGAGAGTTAGATAGAGCTCTAGGGGCTAGTGGAATCAATGGATATGAGGATAAGGCAGGTACGGGTTATTGATTGGGGCCAATCAGCCATGATCACAATGAATGGCGGTGCTGGCTCGAAGGGCCGAATGGCCTCCTCCTGCACCTATTTTCTATGTTTCTATGTTTCTCTATGCTCCCTCACGGTGGCGCAGCGGTAGAGTTGCTGCCTTACAGCGCTTGCAGCGCCGGAGACCCGGGTTCAATCCCGGCTACGGGTGCTGTCTGTACGGAATTTGTACGTTCTCCCCGTGACCTGCAAGGGTTTTCTCCGAGATCTTCGGTTTCCTCCCACGCTCCAAAGACGTACAGGTTTTTAGGTAAATTGGCTTGGTAAATGTAAAAATTGTCCCTAGTGTGTAGGATAATGTTAATGTGTGGGGATCTCTGGTTGGCACGGACCCGGTGGGCCGAAGGGCCTGTTTCCACGCTGTATCACTAAACTAAACTAAACTAAACCTTTGCTCAGTTACCCCATCTCAGTCTGAAGAAGGGTCTCTACCCGAAACGTCACCTATTCCTTTTCTCCAGAGATGTGCCTGACCTGCTGAGTTACTCCAGGTTTTTGTGTCTATTTAACATTTCTAAAAAAAGGTTTTTACTTAAAAACTTATTGCAGATGCTGGAAATCTAAAATCAAACAGGATATGCTGAAATGCCCAGTAATTTCAGGCAGTATCGGTGGAGAGGGAAAAGACTGTGTGGAATAAATCTGGGACATTTCAGCTCTCCGAAATTATTTCATAAAGTCATTAATTTCCAATGAGAGGATTAGATAGATGCAAACCAATCAACCCACTTTACGCATCGCACAAGTTAAAATGCCCCTTATTGATTGCAAAATGGATTGTTAATGGATTGTATGACTTTACAATTATATGATTATATTTGATTTGTCAAGTTTCAAGGTCAGTTTTATTTGTCACATGAACCAATGTAAGCTACAGTGTGGAAATTTGAGTTACCTCACAGAGCCATACTAAAGTGGAAAAGCAAAAGCATCACGGACCACATAAAAGTAAACATAAACATCCATCTCCCAGTGGATCCACATTCCTCACTGTTGATGGAAGGACAAAGTTCGTCTTCCTCCTCTTTGTCTCTCCCACGGGTCGGGGGGTGGCAGGTCAAACCATCCGGCTTAGTTATAGTCGGGGCGATCAAAGCCCCCACAGCAATGGATCATAAGCCCCCGTCCGGGGTGATCGAAACTCCCCGTGGGGCGGAAAACTCTCTACCGCGGCATGGAGCTCCCGAATCGGGCCTTCCTTCTTTCTTACCAGGAGACGCGATGTTAAATGTTCGCAGCCCCTGTGGTTGGAGCTTCGATTCCACGGCAAAGGGGGACGCAAGCTTCTCCCGGCAAAGGGATGTTAAAGACCCGCTGTACTCCCGCGTCTTGCGAGCTCCCGCGGGGACTCCAGGAAATTGGGGTCGCAGTGAGGATGGAGAGAGTTTTACGATACGGAATGGGAACAAAAACATTTTGCATCTCTGTCGAGGTTAGAGATTGAAAAAAGGTTTCCCCCAACTACGCACCCCCCCCCACCACTCCTCTTTCCCCCACCCCCCACATAAAACAAACCAAGGAAACACTAAAACATACTTTTTAACTCTATACGAGAAATAACAAACAGAAGAAAGGACAGACAGACTGTTGGCGAGGCAGCCGCTGCTGGTTGTAAACAAAAGGGGTACAATAATTTCTGGAGTAATGTAATGCAAAAAAACTAATTTCTCCTGGACTCTCACACAAAGGCACCTTTGAACCTTCCAGGTGGACATGTATGCCTTGCCTGGTAAAATAGGGACATTAGTTTAGAGATACAGCATGGTAACAGATCCTTTGACCCACGGATTCTCTGCCGACCAGCAATCCCCGTACACTAGTTCTATCCTACACACTCGGGACAATTTTACAGAAGCCAATTAACCTACAAAGCTGTATGTCTTTAGAATGTGCGAGGACACCGGGAATACCCACACGGCCACAGGGAGAACATACAAACTGCATACAGACAGCACCTGTAGTCAGGATCGAACCCGGGTCCCTGGCTCGATCGCTGTTCCACTGTGACATGGGCAGGAACCTTCCCCAGCCCCCAATCCATAATTGGAGGCCAGCGAACAGACTGACAAAGTGGCCCTTTGATACTGATCAGCCTGGTACTTATCTTCGCCTTATGCACCTCCGCTCAGTCCGTCTTAACCTACCTGATCTCCCGGTTGCTCAGCACTTTAACTCCCCCTCCCATTCCCAATGTGAGCTTTCTGTCCTGGGCCTCCTCCATTGTTAGAGTGAGGCCCAGTGCAAATTGGAGGAGCTGCACCTCATATTTCGCTTGGGTAGTTCACATCCCAGCGGTATGAACATTGACTTTTCTAACTTCAAATAGCCCTTGCTTTCCCTCTCTCTCCATCCCCTCCCCCTTCCCAGTTCTCCCACCTGTGCCACTGTCTCCGACTACATTCTATCTCTGTCCCGCCCACTCCCCTGACATCAGTCTGAAGGAGGGTCTTGACCTAAAACATTACCTAATCCTTCTCCTCAGAGATGCTGCATGTCCTGCTGAGTTACCCCAGCATTGTGTGTCTATCTTGTTCTCCTTATGCTGGGCAGGTAGGAAGGAAGGAGCAGTATTCTGGTTGAAATATGAACAATTATTAATTGCAACACATGAGGATGCCATCGCGCCCAATGGAAGAGCTCCCCCATCAGTTCTATTCCCCCCACATCCTAACGGAGCCCCACTGACATTATCAACAGTAATTGAATAATAATCTTAACCCAGTCTGGTGCCAAGATGCATTATTGGGAAATGGCAACAACAAATAATAATTACATTTTTTCACTATGATTCATCACTTTCAGAATATGAGCCAAGCCTTTTAGGATGAGATAAGATATTGTAATGGATAGAAGCCAGATGAATGAGATAAGAGGTAGTCTTTTCACTCTTTGAGTGGTAAGACATACAGCTTTGGAGTTGACTGTGCCCATGGTCAGTTACTGAGACCATTCAAATCAGAGATCAATAACTTTCCAGACATTAAAGGAATCGAGGTACATGCATATTGGGCAGGGAAATTGAGTTGGGGTAGAAGGTTGACTATGATGAATTGCTGAGCTGGCTTGACACTCTAACGGAAGAAACTTCCGTTCATCTCAGTCCTAAACCCAATCCTAATCACCTCAAAAGCAAGTTAATTTAAGAATTAATCTCATTCATCTGGCTTCTATCAATTACAACTCCAGCCCCTTGCACCCTAAAAAAAAAGAATTTGTGTAGGAATAGTAAATGGATAAACGATTCTTTATGTCCATGTGGACTCAACAAGTTTCCATGCTGCATAACTAAGAACTCTCCCCTCATCTATTCTACCAAGGAAGCATTGGTCATTTTCAGGAAACTTGAATTACCTTTACCAATAAAATGTATGTTTACACTCCCTTCCCGAACCTCCTGAGTTTATCTAAAGTGCACCATGCAGAAAAATCAACTCCGATAAATTTAAAATCAGGGTAGAGATTTAATTAACCAGTTATAGTGATTGTGAAGCTATGTTTCATTATCAACTAAATAGCTTGATGCAAAATGTATGATAGTCACCTTATTATTGTTTAAGAAAATTCAAGCAAATTATATCTTATCTTTATCAGAGAAGAAACAAAGATTTTGTAAACTGTTAACGGTTCTTTTCTATGCTGGCAATTGTTTTCTGCACTGGCAATTCTCTGTGCTGTGCTTCTCATCACTGAAACTAATGAGCCATGTGTTGATCTAAGGGACAAAGTACAGTTAATGAGCATCATTGAATCAGGGACATTATCAAGCTATTACCTGAATAAACACATGCACACAAACAGACGCACACAACTCTTAAATATACACGCACACAAAAAAAACAAATATATACGTGCGCACAGACACACACAAGTACACTCATGACGCATGTGCACTTATATGTGCATGTGTACACACACGCGCACATACATACACATGCTAACACACATATACATATTTCACCCTTACTTTCATAATCCTTCACTCATCATCCAGACTCATGCCCCTGTCCCACTTTGGCGATTTTTTTTTTTGATTTTTTTAGGCGAATACAGGGTAACTAGGCTGTCGCCACGGTTGGGTGTCCGCCTGTAAGGTCGTGAGTAGTCCTCCTTAGTCGCCCAGAAAGAAGCGTAGTGTTTTTTCTGGTCGCCGCGTAATTGTTATTTTTTTGTTGGAAATGTTCAAAACTTTTGGCGACAGTTGGTCTTGACGCCAATGAGCGTATAGCTTTTAGCTTGACTTTTCTCCCTGACAAATGGTGCTGTCGTAGGCTAGTCACGCCCACGATGAGTGTAGGTTGTTGCCAGGAATGACGTGGTTGTCGCTGGTGCTGACATTGGTGAATTCCATTGTGGACTACTACGTCAACCTACGTCAACTGGCGTACAGGTTCCCGGGACCTGAATTGTCCTTACCTTGTCCGTAGCTTGGCGCGGAGTTGGGGGGGGCTGTGGGTGGTCATGAGGGATTGTCGTAGGTGGATGTCCCTAATGGGCAGCCGCTCCTAGTCGGTAGCTTGCCGTAGCTTGACGTCGACTCTGGTGCGTAGGCGTTGTGTAGACATTGTCATAGAGGGGGTCCTAGTTGCCGGTTTTTTTTTTTTTTTTATCGGCCGAGCAGCTGCTATGACTGACAGTCACCTAAGTGGGACAGGCCCATTAGTTCTTTTTACTTTGTGTGTTCAGTTCATTCAAGATTTTTACTAACATATATCTCTCCTTGAAGCCTTTAAGGGCCTGTCACCAGTCTTGAGACTCCATGCGCTGTGAGCGCTACCTAACGTGGTCGTTGGAGACCAGGTTCCGGCCCCTCGCGGGGCCGGTAACACTATCGATCGCCGGAGCCTTAAAGATTGTGCGGAGCTCCGAAAAAACTGTGACCGTGTTCAAAAATTCCGCGCGGCAAAAACAGCTGTCGGCCCGCATGCCGCTCGACAACAATTACGCACCGCCTCATGTCGTGCCTGCCTCCTCCGTGCCCTTATCTCTCTTGTGTGTGCCTCCTGCCCCTCTATATGTGCCTCCGTACCCCCTCAGTGTGCCTTTGACCCACTCTCTATATGTGCCTCCGTGGACCCTCTGGCCTCTGTGGCTCCGTCCCCTCTAATATGACGCCTCCGTGTGCCCCTCTATAATGTGTGCCTCCGTGCCCATCTCTGGTGCTCCTGTGGTAGCCTCCTCTTATAGTGCCTCCGTTTTTTTGCCCCTCTCTGCATCCCTCCGTTGCCCCATCTCTGTATGTGCTCTCGTGCCCTCTCTGTGTGTCCCTCGTGACTGGTGCTCTTCTCGTTGGCCCTTGACCTCTACTGTGTGGCCTCCGTTGCCCCTTCCTTCTATTCATGTCTCTCCGTGTCCTCTCTATATGCGTGCCTCCGTGGACCCTCTCTCTGTGTGCCCTCCGGTAGACCCTCTCTGCGTGCCTCCATGACCCTCTCTGTGTGCCTCCATGACCCCCACCCTCTCTGTGTGCCTCCATGACCCTCCTCTGTGTGGGCCTCCGTGACCCTCTCTCTCTGGACCCTCTCTGCGTGCCTCCGACCCTCTCTGACTCCATCTGTGTCTGAGTGCCTCCATGACCACTCTCTGAGTATGCCTCCGTGGACCCTCTGTGCCTCCGTGACCCTCTCTGTGTGCCTCCGTGGCCCTCTCTATATGTGCCTCCGTGACCCTCTGGCTGTGTGTCCCTCTCTGTCTTTGCGAACTTACCGCGGACTTCGCTCCAACTTTGCGCCACGTCGCGCCACTCACCCGACCTCCGCGCGGCCCCCTGCTGCCGGTTTGGTCGCGCTCGCCGCATGCAGGTGCATGCTGGTGGGACCGGCCCTGTACGGGGATCACCCGACCTCCGCGCGGCCCCCGCTTCCAGTTTGGTCACGCTCACTGCATGGAGTCGCATGCTGGTGGGACAGGCCCTTTAGTTTCAAAAGTCAAGAGTGTTTAATTGTCATTTGAACCAAAACAGGACAACAATATTCTTACTTGCAGCAGCATAGCAGATCCGTAAGCACAGAACTCAATGGGTAATATAATAAAACAAACAACAACAAAAACGGTCAATGCAAAGCAAATACAATATTAGTGCAAAACAAAGAAAAAATTGAAGTCCCCAGTGCAACCGAGATAGTTTGTAGTTCGAAGTTTAGTCTGATGGGTTGTTGGGAAGAAGCTGTTCCTAAACCTGGAGGCCCTCATTTTCAGGCTCCTATACCCTTTACCTGTTGGTGGGAGTGCAATGAGAGCGTGGCCAGGGTGGTGTGGGTCATTCATGATGCTGACTGCGTTCGTGGAGAGGCACCTCCTATAGACCCCTTTAATGGTGGGGAGGTCAGTACCCATGTTGGACTGGGCAGTGCTCACCACTTTTTGTTATCTCCTTCGTTCCTGAGCGTTCGAGTTGCAGGTGTGGCACAGTGCCACAGCGGTAGAGTTGCTACCTCACAGCACCAGATATTCGGGTTCGATCTTGAACTCAGGTGCTGTGTGCGCGGAGTTTGTATATTTTTCCTGAGGCGCGTGTATTTTTCTCTGGTGCTCCAGTTTCCTCACACATTCCAAAGATATGCAGGTTTGTAGGCTAATTGTCTTTTGTACAGTAGGTAGGATGCGTAAGTGGGATAACATAGAACTGATCAATTGTTGGTGTAGACTTGTTGGGCTGGAGGGCCTGTTTCCCCACTGTAACTCTAAACTAAGTTAAACCAGCCATGATGCAACCAGCCAATATGCTCTCTACTATCTGTAGAAGATGAAGATAGTATTCATCAATATGCTAAATGTCCTCAAATGTCCTTGTCTCTCTTTGTGATTCCATCAATGTGCTGGGTCCAGGACAGATTTTAAGCATGCCCAGCAACTTGAAGGTGTTGACTCTCTCAACCACCGACCCGTTGATGAAGACAGGTTCATGGATCCTCAGCCTCACTCTCTAGAAGTTAATAATCTTCTGTTCCTAGGTCTTACTGACGTTGCGAGCTCGGTTGTTGTTCTGGCACCATTCAATCAGACAATCTCTCTCCTATACACGGTGGGGCCATCACCAAATTGTTGCGGTGTTGCAGTTACAGGCATAGTGTGAGTGGAGCAGAGAACTGAGCACACAGCCTTGAGCTGCCCCTGTGCTGACCGTTATCGAGGAGGAAATGTTGTTGCCAATTGTACCGATTATGGTCTCTTGCTGAGGAAATCGAGGATCCAATTGCAAACGGATGAATCAAACCGCCAGTTTAGTGAATTATGAGTTCACTCATTTCTACGGTGCCATGCTTGGTATTTTTTCTTTCAACGCTGAGCGCTTAAGATGTGCTGCCTTCTCTGATACAACACTCCCACCTCTCGAGACTGGCCAATATATCATCATGCAGTGTTCCGGATGCAGTTTTGAGCAGTTGAGGGGAGAGTGATGGAAACACAAGATTGAAATGTCAGATGGATACAGATAATTGCAATGAAGAATAAAGGAAATGGCGGGGGGGGGGGGGTGTCACAAGTTGCAGAAACGGTAAGAAAAGGCCAGGAACCCTGTCAATTAATTGACAGCTATAACAGGGGTGAAAGGGAGAAAACATTGGTAATCCTCCATCTCTATTTTACACCATCTGTGCTTTTTCCTAGAGAGCCCCACTTTTGAGTCTCTTGTACATTTAATTAATATCTGAATACCTTTCACCTCTGGACTTGTCACCATAATAGCTAAGGCCAATGTTGGCACACTCCAACCTCAGATGTTTTGTCCTTTCTCCTTCACTGCTAAAAATGATTCAAGACAACTTAGCTTTCCTTCTTGGAAACTTTTCTTTTCCTTGCCACAGATGGACAGTGGATATTTTTAAGGCAGAGAAACATAGATTCTTGATTAGTACCGGTGTCAGAGGTTATGGGGAGAAGGCCGGGAGAATGGAGTTTGGAGGGAGAGATAGATCAGCCATGATTGAATGGCGGAGTAGACTTGATGGGCCAAATGGCCTAATTCTACTCCTGTCACGTATGACCTTCTGACTTCCCAATAGCTCTAACACTGTTCGGCTGTTTAGGGATTCAGGTCACCCCAGGTTTGGTGAACTGAATCCCAGAAGAGTCAAATGCTCCAATCAGTTGTAATGCTTTGGCTGCAATTCTACCAAGTTCTTTCCCAGCCCCCTATCGCAAGGCATTCCTCTTCCTTTCCTCCAACCACTTTCTTCAGCATTTTAGAACGTAATCCATCAACCACATTGACTGAGGCATGTATCAACTTTGTTTCAAGCCTACCACCTCTCAGTCAATGCACTCTTCTTCACTGCGAGCAAAATGCGAACTGCCACATTTTCTTAACCTTTATCTTGTCTGCAAGTATATCCTTCCTGAACGGTTGTAAAGTATTTAAGCTGCTGATGGAAAGATATACCTAGTGCCAGTCCCTCATATAATAATAGGGAGTTGTGCATGAGTGATGCAGGTTTTATTTACATGGCCTTGGAAAGACCAAATTACATTTTATATGAATGGAATTGCTAAATGATATTTCTAATTATAAAATTTGTGGGATGTCCTGAAAGATTACAGTTGTACAGTGTAGATATGGAACTGGCAGCAGGGAACTTAACACGTCAGCCCCTCTGCACTCTTATTAGAATGGATGCAATGGTGCCAAATTGACACACACTCTATGCCTCTAAATTGCCCCGATTGTGTAGAGATTGGGATAACATAGAACTAGTGTTGAGAGATGATCGCAGGTCTGTTTGGACTTGGGGGGCTGAAGGGCCTGTTTCCATTCTGTATCATTCAATCAATTCAATGCATCAATTTGTTTATTCATTGTGCAGGCTGCTTTTATTCTGGTGTACAGATTTCTGGAGAAATACTGGGCGTAAAGTTAGTCCCGACCTTGTGTGGTAATGTGGCTGGAGGGAACTATTGCTGCCGTCTCCATCCTGACTGGGTCTTGCGTTGTTGTACACGCGGCCAGTTATTCTATCTTGATTGAGTGAGCAAATGAAAGATCTGCCCAGTCTGCGGAAGCAACCAACACTAGTCTCATTCTCACAGGTCCGTTGCACTTGCAACTGAGCCGGGTCTTGGAAAGGTGCAATTGCAGTCGTGCTCCACCATCTATGTGGAAGTGACTGAGTTGTGTGTTTTGTAACCTGGCTCTGAAAATGTGTGAGCTGCGGGTTGTGTCAGCTGAGGTGTCACCCCCTGCCTTCGAAATCTGGCCCCAAGTTCCACAGCCCGAATGCAGCTGAATCTGGGAAAGAGGACCTGGGCGTTCGCAGGTTATTGGTGCGGTTCGTAGGCCTCCGCTGCATGTGTGCGTCACCATGGTGAGCAAGTGTTAACAGGAGAAACACGGCCAATGACTGATGCCATTTTGGTATCAGGAAGTGGTTTAAAAATACAGTGCGAAACAAAACATTGTGTCACAGCCCTCGCCTGCTGACTTATTCTTGCTTTCAGTAGCAGATATTGTGAGAACAACAGCTGGCCATTCAGCCCGTAGGCCTATTTTATCCTTGAGTCATTTACCATAGAAATGTCCCTTCCACCCATCTTATCCATACTGACCTTTTTGCCCAAAGACATTAATCTAATCCCCATTGCATCTCATTTTCCCATTGATCCTCTATATCTTTTTCAAAGTTGCACAAATCCCTGTTTTGGAAGCCACAAGTGGTATCGTGCCCAGAGCCCTATGGTCCAAAGAATTCAATACTTCAGTAACTTCTGTGAACAAAACTTTGCTTCCTGCTTTTGCACTGAATAGATTGAGTATAGTTTTAAACCTATGGCCCTCCATACTGGATTGCCCCCGTCTTGGAAGAAATGTTTCTCTCGGCTACTTGCCCTTTACCATGTTGAATGACATAGAAACCAAGGAAATGCAAATTCCTCATCATTAAATCTTCCAAGCCACAGTATCCACCTCCTGAGGTATAGTGGAGAAAGCTGAACACAGTATCCAGGATGAATCTGACCGACTTTGTACAGCAGTTATTGTATTCATGGCATTTTGAGATAAAAGTACATTTTACTGGTTATTTTCATTTACTTGTCAACCAGCAATTGGTGATTAATGGTTTTAGTGTTTAGTTTAATTGTAGTTTTCTAAGCATTTGGAAAAGACTTGCATATTTCCTCAATTCATTGTGAATGAATTCACACTCGATGTCCTTTGGGAAAGCGCGGTGGCGCAGTGGTAGACACCTGGGTTAGAAGCTGAGCACGGATGCTGTCTGTATGGAGTTTGTACGTTCTCCCTGTGACCACGTGAGTTTTCTCCGGGTTTTCTCCCACACTCCAAAGATGTACAGGTTTATAGGCTAATTGACTTTGGTAAAAATTGTAAATTGTCCCTGGTGTGTAGATAGTGACAGTACATGGGGTGATCGCTGGTCAGCGCAGACTTGGTGAGCCAAAGGGCCTGTTTCCGTGCTGTATCGCTAAAGTAAATTAAAACTCTGGGACTGCTTTATGCACTTATATATCTGCAACACTCTAACGAGCCTGGCCCACTTACGCGGCCTTTACAGGCGATTGCCGGCACCCGTGATTGGTCGCCAAAATTTTCAACATGCTACGACTCTTTGGAGACCTATCACGACCATAGGAGACCTCCCACGACCATACAGACGACCCCTGGCGACATGTCGCGGGTGACCTCTCACGACCATACGGTCATGGGAGGTCTCCTATGGTCGTGAGAGGTCTCCAGAGAGCCGTAGCGTCTTTCTGGTTGCCGCTGAATTTTCAACATGTTGAAAACTTCGGCGACCTATCACAGGTGCCAGTAGTCGCCTGTCTACTCGCGTAGGTGGGACAGGCCCTCAACAGTTCCTGCACCCATGTGCATGAAATACTGTCCCTACCCCCCCCCCCCCCCCCCCCCCCAATTGTGTTGTGTCATTGACACACTGGCTTAAAATGTCATTCCTATTCCCTTCTTATTTACATCAATTGCCTTTCCCCAAAAGCCATTTTTTTCCAATCTGAAAATTAATCCCACTATTTTTTAACACTAACCATATTATCAGCTGGAGAAATGGAGTGAGTCAATTGCTAGAAGCGTGGTTCAAGCGATGTCTGCGTCACAAGACGTTTGCAATGTTTTAATCCAGTGATTTATCACGGGAATCTCCGTGAGTGAGTTAGATGCAGAAATCTAATCATGGAATCCGATTGATTTATGGGTTATCACTGGAATGTGGATAGAGACAAAACTATTGCTGTCACATATTTCCAGATTGGAACAAATCAATCTGGAAATTCATCAAAGTAATTTTTCAAGACACAACATAGCAAATGACCCAGGATCAGAGCAACGTAAGCAAAATCCTCACATGACAGTCAGTGTTTAGTTGAGTTTAGTTTAGTTTAGTTTGGTTTAGTTTAGAGATACAGCGCGAAACAGACCCTTCAGCCCACCGAGTCCGCACCAACCAGCGATCCCCGCACCCTAACACTATATTGCGCGCACTAGGGACAATTTACAATTATACCAATCCAATTAACCTACAGGGTCAAGGAAAGAGCGCTCACGTCGCGGCCCTGTTTCCACCAATCTTTCCACCACCACGCACAAGAAGCGCAAGACAGACACCGTTGTCTGCAGATGCCGAGAGGTGTGTTCAGCTCTGGCTGAACAACTTCTGATCTTGTGATGTGGACTCGATAAGAAGAAGAATTAACCTACAAACCTGTACGTCTTTGGAGTGTGGGGGGAAACTGGAGCTCCCGGAGAAAACCCACACAGGTCATGAGGAGGACGTACAAACTCCGTGCAAACTCAGCAGTCAGGATCGAACCCGGGTCTCTGCCGCTGTAAGGCAGCAACTCTCCCTCTGAGCCACCGTGCTGCCACAAGGCTCCAGGTTTTTTGTCTCTGAAATGCAGACAGCTTTAGGACACCAATAGAGATTTTTTTAATTAGAAAACGTTTTGTTGTAAAGAAGGAAGGGAATTGGGATCAAAAGGAATCTATAACGGATAATATAAAGCTTTTTTTTTCATCAGAAGCTAGCCCTGATAACTTGCCTTCACTTCCGGATTTCAGGATCCTTAGATGCAAACACTTTCAAATATTGATGCCTTTTCATGTGGGCGAATATATCTGACTAATCCCAGTCTATAAGTAAATATTACTTATATCTTTTGATCGTTTTTATGCTCCGATGCCGATTTACTTCCCTCATCCCAGATGTCTTTTGAGGTTAGGATCTGCTGTTTGCTGAAACAATCAACAGCCTGTGTTATAATAACAAGGAAAGCAATGTTGCAATGCAAATGAGTTAACAGTTTGGCCGACAGATCCCTTTCACAGTAATCTTGGACTTTGGTATTTAAACAAACAACTGATAAATTTTTAGTGCACAATGATAAAATGATGAGTGTGCGGTCTAAGCTCTTTATTTTTACAACTATCACAGAGCCTAATGTGATGGTGTTGTTTGCATTGTTCTGATCCTGTGTCATTTATCATTCTCGTACTTTGGAAGCCAGACCCATCTCCTCCAGATAATTGCTCCTGGCATGGGCCGTGTACCCACAAGTGTAGACAGTGACAGCTAACGTAATCACATATCCTGGAATCACTATCTGCTTTAACTGAGGCAGCCAGAGCTGGTCCAGATCATAAACATTGACCCCCCCAGGCGTAAGATTTCATCTGTATTCTCTCAAGCACAAGCTGACAAACAATGGCATAACATTGGTTCTCAAAAGGACACATGGGCCAACTATGTCTGCAGTTATTGCTTAAAATGTTGGCAGAGGCAGGTTCAATAATGCACAATAATTGGGCAGTATCATGGCACATCTGCTTCACGTTCAAGTGACCCGGGTTCAATCCTGAACACTGGTACTATCTGTGTGGAGTTTGTGTGTTCCCCCTTTGACTGCATAGGTTTCCCCCGGATGCTCAAGTTTCTTCTCATGTCCCGAAGATGTGCAGGGTGGTAGGTTATGGGCCTGTCCCACTTGCGTGACTTTTTGGGCGATTGCCGGCACCCTTCATAAGTCGTTGCAGGTGGCTGAAAACTTTTCAACATGTTGAAAATCCAGAGGCGACCAGAAAGACGCAACGGCTCTTTGGGCGACTGAGGAGACGACTCACGACCATACAGGCGACACCCTGGCGACATGTCGCGGGGTGATGCCTGTATGGTCGTGAGTAGTCGCCCAAAGAGTCATACCTTGTTCTGGTCGCCGCTGGATTTTCAACATGTTGAAAATTTTCGGCGACCTGCTATGACCTATGACGGGAGCCGGCAATCGCCGAAAAAGTCGCGTAAGTGGGACAGGCCCATAAATTGTCCACTGTAAATTGTCCCTGGCAAGTAGGTGAGTGATAGAATTCGGAGAAGGCTGATGAGAATCTGCAGATAGTAAAAATGGAAGAGGGATAGGGTTAATGTGAATAACGATCAGTGCAGACTTGGTAGGCCAAAGGATCTGCTCCCATTCCGAAGAAACAATGTCTGAAATGTGTTCCAGATAATCAGGCCATCTTCCTAAATAATTTCAAAGCAAATACAGTCCTCTTGGGCTGAAAGATTAAGCAGCTGCAACGATGTGGAGAAAGATATACTTATCTGATTCCATCACCATGTTTTCAATTTAATAATATGAAGGTTGCAGGCTGATAAGGAATGAGGTTTGTCTATCCAGACCTCTTCCGTAATCCTGAACCTCCTGTTTAGAGTTTGCACGTTCTCCCTATGACCACATGGGTTTGCTCCAGGTGCTCTCATTTCCTCTCACATCTCAAACAGTTGTGTGGGCCAGTAGGTAAAGGGCCTGTCTCACTTGGGCGTCATTTGCCAAAATCCTGGGGCGCCTCGCGCGACCGCGCGCCACTGCCTATGTCACCACGCACCATGCGCCCGTGATGCACACCCTGCGCGCCTACTGCACGCCATGCGCGCATCGCGTGCGCATCACAATGCAGGCGTTGTTGATCATGACGCGTAAATTATGTCGCGCAAATGGACGCCCAAGTGGGACAGGCCCTTAAGCAAGCACTAGAGGGGTCAACTAAATTTGGGTATCAAATTTCACGAGCAGCCATGCAGGAAAAGCTTCAGGAACTTAAACTCAATGCACGCTATGCAGTAGGGTGTGAGTACAATCGGCGAGTGTAGGAGACAGCTGTAGGCTGCTTTCTACCCTGAATAAGTGATGCCACTGCGTTCTCAGTCTGGAAAAGGATTCGCATGACATCCACGCAGGCATATTCTGATAAGGTGCAGACAAGCTTGATCCCCTGTGACTGGCTTGTTGGATATTCACGTTCAGGTATTGAGCACAGTACACTAGCCCACTCCCCTTTCCCATCACTGCTTCCTCTCAACAGCCGTCACTTCATCCATCTTCCCAATGGTATAACATCTCCAATAATCCTTTGTTCATCACCTTCCCAGCGGCGCATTCATTCCCCAAATGTTATCTCTTGGCGTATGCATTCAGCCAAAGATCTTGTCGCCTCGGACAACCACTGGCCAAACAATCCCCATTCTTACTCCCAGCGCCTTTCCAATTAAAGACTTTGTTAACCGCTCCTCTCCGCTTCACCCTCTCTCTGTGCAATCACTCCATGCTGTAGCCCCACCACTCACATCCATTGGCTTCTTTTGCTGCTTTTCCCTCTCTCCCCCTCCAGCTTCCCTTGATTCACCATTCCCATGGTCATCTTATTTGCAGGCAATGACTCTTGCTTCAGTAGTTTCCCCTCTCTGTCCACGCCGTGGTTTCTCAAGGACCCAGCTTTTTCAGCTGTCCGCCACCTTCTCCATTCTCCCCGCCATCTCCTTGGAATCCAAAGGTCCTTGGCAACATCCAACATCCACTCCTGCCCCAGTGGTTTCACATCCACTTCTGAGGCAGAAGCCAGACGTTTCACTCCCAATAAAGAGCATATTGCCTGATGCATCGCTGAGGGACTGCTGTGTTGTTGGACGGGGCATTTCTGGAGACTGCGTTTAATGGGGACTCTGTCAGCTCTCCCTGGTAAATGGGAAGCAAAGTGGAAGTGTCCTGGTATGTCTGCCACATTTTCTCTAACAATATAACAAGTGCTCAAGTCATTATCTCATTGATTACTCATGAGACTTACAGTAGGTCTTACCGTGGCTACATCTCAAAAGTATTTGACTTTTGCATAAGGCTGCAACAAGGGCTGACAAAGGTCTACAAAAGGCTTTAAGACATCCTGAAGATGTGAAAGGCGCAATGTAAATGCAAGTTATTTCCTTGCTATCTTTCTGTAGGCCCAGTGCAGCACAGTGGTAGAGTTGCTGCCTCACAGCGCCAGGAACCCGGATTCAATCTTGACTACGGGTGCTGTCTGTACGGAGTTTGTACGTTCTCCCCGTGAGCGCGTGGGTTTTCTCCAGGTGCTCCAGTTTCCCCCCACACTCCAAAGACATACAGGTTTGTAGGTTAATTGGCTTTTGTAGGTTGTAAAATTGTCCTTGGTGTGTAGGATTGTGATAGTGTATGGGTGCACGCTGGATGGCACAGGCTCAGTGGGTCGAAGGGCCTGTTTCTGCACTGCATCTCAAAAGTCTAAAGTGACTAAATTCATCCACTTTGCCATGTCACCGATTAAGGAAATTCCTACGTATCGCCACCATGTATGTAGATTGTATTCATTTTGGTTCATAGGAGTTTCTCTGTCTTTCATGCCATAGACTTCCCTCAATGATTGTTCAGGCAAATCTGATCTTGTGCAACCACAAGATTGTGGTTCGATCCTGACCTTTAACCCTGGCAGATCAGTTGCCAGGAGCGCATTCTTTCACCTCTTGAACATTCCACACTCGCGTGTCAGTTTGGCTCAGTTAATAACACACCTGCTCCGGGGTCAGTGGGTTGTACAGTCAGGTCCGGGAAATGCAGTATGGAACGGTGGCTGCTATTTCAAAGCTGCGTTCAGGCTGGGTGGAATAGTCACAAGTGCCAGCTGTTGCAGAGGATGTTATAGTGAATGCCTGTCCATCTGGTACATTCATTTGCCTGTTAAAGGTCCCATGGTATAATTCAGTGGGCAGGAAGCTCTCCGTGTCCCAAACGACTTCAATGAGAAACGTCACTTATTCCTTACCCTGACAAGTGGGTGAGTTGAAGATTCAGCAGCTTATATCCCTAGGCCTTGCCCCGACACTGATCTCTGCACAATCGGTTCCAGTCACACCTAGTATCTGTTGTAAACTCTGCAGGACATCATGTACGAGCTCCAGCTGGTACAAGTGCTAAGGACATCAACGCTGCAGAGCAGAACTTCCCCGGCCAACAGCTTGGCTGATCAACACAAGGGAATATGGGCAGGAGTAGGCCACTCAGCCCCTCCAGCCTGCCCTGCCATTCAGTAGGAACCATGAGTGATCTGCCACAGCTCTCAACTCCTCTTCCATACAGATCCATCAAATCCATGAACTTCCAAAAGTTTACTTATCTCTCCCTTAGTGATCGAGCCTCCACGACTCTCTGGGGTGGAGATTCATCCGCCTCTGCAAGGGGAAATCCCTACTCACTAGTTGGAAATGACTTTCCTCTGATCATGGAACAATGTTGCATCGTTTGGGACTCTTCCATCATGGACAGTATGTCACAAGCATGCTGACTGGAGATGTAGTTGACAACCGCATGCCAGCCAGTGAGAGTAGCTGATCCAACAGCTCCATTCATCATCAGAGTCATTTATGGGCCATGAAGCATTTGTGATATCTTGAGAGATGTTGCATACATTCATCCCTTTCTTTTTCCATCTGATCCCAAACGCCAGGCATCCAAAACCCCCATAATCTCATTGCTCTACTTATCAAATGTGGTATTCATCATCTCTACTTCACAAACTTCAACTGAATATACCAACTTTACTTTGTTGAAAGCAGAAAACGTTGGAGATACAGTCCTCAACAAATCAACATCTATGGAGAGAAAAAACAGGCAGAACTTTTCAGATCTATGTCCTTTCATCAGAACTGAACGAACAGCTCTGCTGGACACAAAGCGCTGGAGTGACTCAGCGGATCAGGCAGCATTTCTGGAGAATGTCGATGTGTGACATTTCGGGTTGGGACCCTTCTTCAAACTGGAGACGGGTCCCGACCTGAAAAGTCACCTATTTATGTTCTCCAGAGATGCTGCCTGACTTGCTGAATTACTCCAGCAATTAGTGTCCTGTGTAAACCAGCATCTGCAGTTCCTTGTTTCTACATACATCTCTGCTGTCTGGCTTATTTGAGTCATTGAGTGTGGAAACAGGCTCTTTGGGCCAACTTGCCCACAACGACCAACAAGTCCCATCTATACTAGTCCCACCTGCCTGTATTTGGCCCATATTCCTGTCCTATCCATGTACCTGTCTAATTCTTTCTTAATCATTGCAATAGTCCCTACCTCAACTACCTTCTCTGGCAAGTCGTTCCATACGCCTTCTACCCTTTGTGTAATAAAGTTACCCCTTTATTTTCACACTTAAGTCAACGTACTCCTCCACTACACTCGGGCCTTGGGTTGCAGCAACGAACCCACAGACCGAGGTGTCTCTACCCCAACTCATGCCTCTGTTAGTCGGTTCTATCCCTGCCTTCAGTCTCTCCCCTCCTGTCTTAAGAGCTTCATAGTATTTTATCTCAAGCTGTACCTCTGTTCTCCTGTCCTGAGTTCCTGCCTGCTAATAATTTTTTGTGACATAAGTTTGCAGCACTGAAAGAAAAGCTGAGCTCTTCATCCGCCGCGGCAATGTGGATAGTTTTGTCTGACACACGACAGCTGACGAACAGCCACAACCGACAGGACCTTGTGCGGCATTGAACTCACCAGGCACTTGTGTTCAATCGGGACCTCCGGTCTTGTCAGTGTTGAGTTTGCACGTTCTACCTGTGACCGCTTAGGTTTCCCCGGGCGCTCTCGTTTCCCCCCACATCCCAAAGATTAACCAGATTAATTGGTTACTTTAAATTGTCCCTGGTACCTGGTACGTACTGAAGAATCTGGGGGCATTGATGGGAATATGGGGAGAATAAAAGGGAGTTGTGAATTTGTGGAATTCCCTGCCACAGAGGGCAGTGGAGGCCAAATCACTGGATGGATTTAAGAGAGAGTTAGATAGAGCTCTGGGGGCTAGTGGAATCAAGGGATATGGGGAGAAGGCAGGCACGGGTTATTGATTGGGGACGATCAGCCATGATCGCAATGAATGGTGGTGCTGGCTCGAAGGGCCGAATGGCCTCCTCCTGCACCTATTTTCTATGTTTCTATGAATCAGGCACGTGCCGTGAGTAATTACTCCGGGTAGGCAGTCAGCCGGCTTTTAAACAAAAATCTTAAACGGCGCATGCGCAGATTGTTCTCTTCGTAAAAAATAAAAAATAAGTAACAATTCAATTTTCCCAAGGCTTCTCAATCGCCTTCATTTTTTAATTACTGAATGGGTGGGGGATGGAGAATGAAGGCAGGTGGAGAGATGGTGGGAAAAACGGGAGCACACCGGGACGTTCAATCAGTTGTCATCTTATTGAATGACAATACTAATTCAAGGGTCCAATTGGAGGGAGAGTTCCTTTCACAGCGTGTGGAGAGTCTGCGCCAGGGGTTAAAGATGCAGGGAGGGCAGGAGTGTTGAGAAGGAGGGGGGGTCAAAGATCATATCAGTAACTCACTCACCGCTGCCGCAGCGCTCCTGGCACGGACAGCAGAACTGGCCGCCACTCCCCCCACCCAGGGAAATACAGTATTTATAAAAAATTAAGCACCAAGAAATGCACTTACCACGTTATTGATAAATTAAGTCCATTGTTCACTCTTTGTTTCCTGAGATACTATTAAAATAATGGCAATCCATATTCGAAAATCCCGCTGACGGCACATGGGCTTCAGAGAGCTTCGCGTGTTACAAGCGCTGCGGATGAAAGGCACGGAGAATTATGCCGACCTAAGAGATCGATCTCTTACATAGGCATAATTCTCCCATGCCTTTACTATTTATATTTAATAATTGCCATTTCATAATTTTAGTCAGGATAGGCAGTGCCTACCTTGCCTACCCTGACGGCACGTGCCTGCTATGAATTAGTGTAGGATTAATGTAAATGGTGCTTCTCGATCAATACAGACGGTGAACCAAAAGGTCTTTTACCGTCCTGTCTGACTCTGTGCATTTAGTCATAAAGGTGAAAGCTTTTGCAGTTTAACATCTTTAACAGTTTAACAAAATGAAAGGCACTATGAAATACTGGCCTGTCATTTCCACACTATCCCTTAACATATTTGGAAGCGATTTTCTTAATACCGTTGAAAATCAGTTTATTGGATAACAAAGTATATTTAATTAACGTCCATGAACTAAGGATAACACAATATTAAAAGACTGGAAATGGCATTTTATAATTTGTACTTAGCTATTTGCTGCTTATATTAATATTAACCTTATCATGACACAGAAAAAGACCATTTGGTCCATTGGATCCCTGCCAGCTCCCAATCGTTATTCAGTTACTAAATAACCTTTAAAAGGTGCCTGGTAGTGACATTGTCCCCAAATAGCCAGCTTTTAGAGCCTTCTCACTGTAACGGCCTTTACAGCCTGCTACTTGTCCATGTGTCTAGTAACCTTCTCTGTCTGGAAAAGGTTACAAGGAAAGTGGATGAAAAAGGTTGCAGTAGCCTATATGCAGGAACTCCCCCAAAATGAACATTATCTGGAGGTAATACAGGTTGGGGAGGTCCAATGTGATGTTTGCGTTCTTCTCCCTTTCCATATTGATTTCCTATGCCCTCACCCGCATTATGATGGGATAATGGACCTAATTCTACTCCTATAAATTTATGAACTTATCCAGTCTCATCCTGAAATCAGATCCGAGGCAGCACGTTGGATCAGGATTGGGGACAAAGGACATCCCAAGGGAAGGTCAGGAGTGCAACAGGAGTACTGGGAGTTGTGCAATGATGATGTTTTTTCTCCTGACTGTCTGGAAAAGATCAACAAGTGTGGAGAAGGCTGTAGAGACCATACACTGGACCTCCCCAACCTGCAGTTTCCATGAATACAGGGTTGAGAGAGTGGCCAATTTTGTGGACGGGACTGAACTCTGGTACACCATTGCTTGGAGTCTAAGATCAGGAAGCTTTGCGTTGAGTCCCTGCAGCTTCAAGGCCGCTTTGACTGATGTCTGTTTATTTATTTACTGATTTGTTAAAAAATAAATTCAAATCTTTCCTGGAGTCATAGAGACTGGAAACAAATCATTTTGTCCCACAGAGTCTGTCCCAAGCATCAAGCACTCATTTTGGCATAATCCTACCTTAATCCCACTTTTTTTTAATTCTTCCCTCTTTCCCATCAAACAGCTGCCCCCAGATTCTACCACTCACCCACATACTAGGGGCAAATTATCATGACCAATTAACATGCACGCGTCATGGGTAGTGCGATGAAGCGAAGTGAGAGTCCCCAGAGGAACCTCACAGGGAGAACGTGCAAACCCCACATAAACAGCACCCAAGGCAGGATGGAATCTAGACCTCCAGCGATGCAAGGCTAGCTGTGACACGGTGCATTTACGCTCTCTAGATAATGGAACCAAGCTGTTGTATACGCTGTCCAGCACTATGTCACATACTAATGTCTATTCTTTTCCCTCTAGATCGAAGATTTGCAGGTTCAAGATCAAAGGCAGCTGATTCATTAAGCGATGGTTCTGATGTAACTGCATCGAATGAGACTGTGCTGACTCCTTTGATTGAGCAGGAGGGCGAGACTTACTTAGAGAGATGTGGGAGCATACGACGTCACACAGTGGCCAATGCACCCACTGAGCTCCAGCTCTTGGCTATGAGTTCCATGCTGCACCCCGCGATGAGAGAAGGGCCGGACTCTGAAGACAAATGTCTACTGATGCAGCCCAGCCTTAACCACAGACACTACTCCAGTGAGCTCAACGTCCAGGAAGCTGAGTCGGAGTTCATGGCTGTCTCGCTGGAGGAGGCTCCGGACATGAAGTGTACAGCACTTGGCTAGATCACAAGGCCTTTGTTTGGTTAAGGCACTTCATTAGCATTCATGGAAAGAAATAATTCCATGATCTGCCTGAATCCCATTATAGGATTAATTTACGAGCTGTCCCTCACTAAGCAAGTTGAATTCAAGCTGGTCATGTATACATAATTGCTCGTCTAGCCCAAGCCTTCACTGTAACAACTGAATATACCTCAGAACTGAAAACATAACCGATCCAGCAGAAATGATGAAAGAGTATGCTATTGAGTCGGGACACTCTGTAATGGATGCCCTGGTAAAACTGATGTTTAGCAAAGAAGCAACCAGGCAGCAGTACATTTGCACTAAAGTTAAGATTGAGAGAAGTCCTTGACTTTAAAACCCTAGTTTGCACTATGATGGCAGCATTGATTAACTGCTGGGCTGCCCTTCTCCTGTCTCGCTATAAACCACTGGTTCATGGCAGAGAATTGTCCAGAAATGCCATCAGTTCATGTCACTGCCAGTCTGCCTTTTATAAAGACATTGCTGAAGTAATTTTCAACTGGTCTTTCAAAACAAAGTTAGCTGCAACATTTTCAGATAAAGATTTTCACTGCCCACTCTGTGTGATGAAATGCCTTAATTTCTTTTTCCTTTACAAATGGTCTTGTTTCAAGTGACAGGCTAAGGAGCAGTGTAAACCCTTGCAGTAACTTCTAAGAAAGCAGAACAAACTGCAATATGTGTGCGAGTACTGCAAAGCAAATACCAATCAGCCAAAGTGAGTGCTGGGACCTCTGCAACAATTCCTAAACTGTAAGCCCTTGTTGAACACACCAGAATTTAAAGTCAGCTCATTTGCCTCTCAATAGGGGGGTCTTCAAATGGTGGCATTTCTCCAAGCCCACTGGACACAGGCTACATACAAACTTATTTTTAAATTAATGTTATTTCACCTAGAACAGGTTTTCTTTCTCATTTTTACAAATAAACCATGGACTAATTTTGTTAAAAGAGAGTGCACTGTAGCTTCCCTGTATCAGTGGCAAATTCAAAGACAGGGAGCACGCTGTGAGGTTGAGCTACAGACAGTGGCCTGCAGTAGATTTGTTTACAGTGAAGAAAATGTTGAAATGTGTGGCAGAGGAAGACAGAAATTAACGGATCCTATTCCATGCACTAAGCACCGCAGTCGACCAGAAGACTGAGTTGTATCCACATCCACATTCATCAACACCACACCCTGCGGTCGATGTGGTGAGCGGGTTCGCATTCACCCTAAAAACAACATGGGGTGATACAGTGGTGCAGTCCCTGCAGCTTCTGGCCCACAGCTTCAGCAGCTCGGGTTCAATCCTGACTGGGGTCCTGTCTGTGTAGAGTTTGCACATTCTCCCCATGACTATGTGGGTCTCCCCCAAGTGCACGAGTTTCCTTCCACATCCCAAAGACCTACATTGGTACTTTCATTGACCACTGAACATTTCCCCTGGGTGGTAGAATCAGTGGGGAAATAATGGGCATGTGCGGCAATAAGTGGAGGCTTGATGGGATCCCACTGGAGCGAGCAGCAATTCAATGGGTTAAATGGTCTTCAATGCCATAAGGGGAATATGAAAAATATGGCAGCACGGTCAATGAAGGGAATGATGGGACTGTAAAGCACATAGTTCAATTTGTGAGTGGAATCAGTTTGCAGCACGGAGGTTGAGTTGCTGCCTACACTGCGCCAGAGACCCGGGTTCGATCCTGACTACGGCTGTTGTCTGTACAGAGTTTGTACGGTCTTCCTGCAACCTCGTGGGTTTTGCTTTCCTCCCACATTCCAAAGAGGTGGAGGTTTGAAGGTTAATTGACTTCTGTTAATTGTCCCGAGCGTGTATGATAGAACTAGCGAGTGGCCGATTGTTGGTCAGCACGGACTTGGTGGGCCAAAGGGCCTGTTTCCACACTGTATCACTAAACTAGACTAAGCATTCAGTGTAAGCAAAGCACCGTGCATCAGGTGAGGAGATGCAGTGATCGCTCTCTCTTGCACACCCTTGGAAAGGTCACCTTTTGGGGAGAATCTACCCACCCCAACTACTAGCTAACCCTTGCCCTCTCAAAACTGTTCTAAAAAACTACAGTTTAAAAATCGACTAAACTGAAAGGACTGTCGGGATACTCGCCATTGTATGAGTCCACATCTTGAACAATGGATACAGTAGATGAGGTTGGAGGAGACTCGCCAATTCTTTAATTCCCCTTCCCATTCCCACACTGACTTTTCTGTCCTAGGTACTCCATTGCCGGAGTGAGTCTAAATGCAAATTGGAGGAACAGCATCTCATATTTCGCTTGGGCAGCTTACAGCCCAGTGGCTGTGAATATTGATTTCTCTATCTTCAAGTAACCCTTGCATTCCCTATCTCTCCATCCCTCCCCCACCCAAGTCGCACCAGCTTCTCATTCTCACCTAGCAGACAGCTAACAATGGCCTGTTTCCTTTATCATTGTTACTTTTTTGAATATCTTTCATTCATTTGTTCTATATCTCTCTACATCTTTGTCTATATCTCTTGTTTCCCTTTCCCCTGACCCCAAGACTGAAGAAGGGGAACGGTCTCGATCCGAAACATCACCCATTCCTTCTCTCCAGAGATGCTGCCTGCCCCACTGAGTTCCTCCAGCATTTTGTGTCTATCATCCCTATATGTATTTGTTTGTTCCCTCACTCTCTCCCTCATCTCAACTGCTCACAGGCAAGTATGATTGAAACTCTGCTTTTCTACAATGAATGAAATTGGTTAGGCATCAGTGCATATGTTGCCAGATGCACATCAGCACAATTTCCCCTCTAGCATTGCTACTACAGCAAACTATTTGGACACGTCAGCCCCTATTCACTGCACCACAAGAACATTTCAGGTTGGCTTGAGAGATCTTTCACCGTTTACTGATGTTGCTTGCTCACTGACACACCTTGTTCAAATTAGTTTCCACAATAATGCCGGTCCTTCGAGACACGGTGGCTGTGTGTTCAGTGAGCTGAAACATGCAAGACTGTGGTTTATAGGTGCAGTTGTTAGTCTTGCAGCACACGTGCAGAGGCCAAAGCAGCACTTATTGTGTAAACCCCAGGCAGCGTGCACCTTTGTGGCACTCGTGCTGACATTTGGGTGTCGCATCTCCAGAGACCTTGGCTCTGCCTGTGCTGGCTTTAGCACCGCATGCATGCGCAAAATGATGGAGCACACGTTGATAAGGAACGTGACAGCACCTACTCAGAGACATTGGCGATGCGTGTGCAGAGTTGCTGAGAGCTCATTCCGAGATAGAATTCGCACTTGCGAAGATCTTACCACGGGGAGAGCTCGCAAGCACGAACAAAGCTGTGCCTGTGCGCTCAGACTTTGGCAGCACATTGACGGAGACACAGGCACTGCGTGCTCGGGAATATTTCGGCAGCACTTCTGGAGAGGTGCTCGCCCAGACACCTTGGTAGTACACGGGTGAGGAAAACCTAAAACAGAGTATGCATGTTAACAGCAGAGATCAGCACTGTGCATACGGAAACCTCGGTAGCATTTGCCGACACATGTTTGCAGACCTTGGCATGCAGAGCTAACCAAGTAACATCGGTGAATCAGGGCCATTGATGAGGTTAGGGCAATTAAAGTCATTAACTTTCGAGTAGTATGACTGGGCAGATGAGTTCCCTCTGTATTATTGAAAGCATTGGTTTCACGTCGCCCATTCCTTCTCTCCAGAGATGCTGCCTGTCTCGCTGAGTTACTCCAGCATTGTGGTGTCTATCATCAGTGTAGCCCAGCGTCCTTCCGACACAAAACCATTGGTTATTATTGCACCTGCAACCAACATTTGAAGCTCAGGGAATGTGATGTCAGCGTTGATGAACCGGGGTCATGGTTTTGGACACTGCAATGTCTCCGAGATGTGGACACTGCAATGCCTCAGAGAAGGGCACTATTGTTCCGTCGGCAGATTAGGTACTGCAGAAACAACCTTGAGGTGTGTGACTTGGAGTTAGCCGGGCATGGGGTCGAAGAAGCTCCGCGCCTGGCTGTGTCCGACGTGTGCACAACTCTTGCAACATGTGTGGACAAGAGCAGCGACTGAAGGAGGGGTGAGCAAATCACAACCCCATGGTACATTCAAGTGTGGGATTGAAAACAAATCTGGAGGTGATGGAGGACAAGGCGCCTATGGTGAAAGATTATGTTCTTTCTTGCCGCAAAGCCCGTTTCAAAGGCTATCTGCTGACAGTGCTTGGATTAATGACATCTCCTGAGGGCTGGCATGAAACTTGGAGAGGGAAAGCAAAGATCCAGCTGTCACAATCCATGTGGAAACCAACAACATAGATAAAGCAAAGAAGGAGGTTCTACTGAAAGAGTATAAGTAGTTAGTAAACCAAATTTTTAAAAAATGAAATAATATCAAAAAATGTACAAATCTGAAGAACTGCATGAACCCCATGCATATTGGCATTGGACTGATAAGATGAGAGAGAATCATGTGTGTGGCTCATTGACTGATGTGGAACTCCTGCACCTATTGTCTCTTGTCTAAATGGGTTTCAACTTTGGGTCAATTACTTCAGGAAGAGGGAGCTGGTGTGTTGAGAAGGGCTTCACTTGAATCGGGCTGGGCAACCCAGTCCTCTCGTTAATTGAATCACGAGGGCTCAGTTTAGAAGCTCTAAGTTTTAATGAAAGGCAATCTAAGAAGTTAAAGCAAAATGTGAGGTGACGGTGCAGGGCAATGATGATCAGAAGCTGACTGGAAGAGCAGAGCGTATAAACATGGGCGGCACTTGGTAGACTCAGAAATAAAAGTAGAAATGCTGGAGGAACCCAGCCAGCCGAGCAACAACTGAGGAAAGAGAAGCCTGTCAAATATCAAACCTTCGTCAGAAAATACAGCTAGCCTCGAGACATATACTGGCCAAGTATTGAAGATACAGGTCAAATACAATGTATTGTCTGTTACAAAGGCAAAAATTGGAACTGAAAATAATTGCCGTTGATTGCAATTGTTGACTGTTAATACTGCACGAGATTGCCTATGGAAACTGAAGCTTGATTGGAAAGATGTGTTTGTAACCAAACAGAGGCCTCGACATGTGGGAACAATTGCATAAACATTAAGGATGCTTCTACTGGAAATAATGACAGTAAGGCAGACATAGACATCAAGCCTGGAAGCAAGCCAACATCTTGTTCACAACTACAAGTGCCGTATTCACTACAGGTTCATTCAGGAGAGGAATCGTAGAGTCATTGTCATACAACACATGAACTGACCTTTTGGCCCAACTTGCCCATGCTGAACAAGATGCCCCATCTACACAAGCCCCACCTATCCGCGTTTGGCCCTTATCCCTCTAAATCTTTCACCTAAGCCTTATGTATCCAAATGCCTTTTAAATATTGTCATAGTGTCTGACTCAACTACCTCCTCTGGCAGCTTTTCCATCTACCCATTATCCTCTGTGTGAAAAGGTTACTCCTCAGGTTCCTATTAAATCTTTCCCCTCTCACCTTAAAACAATGTCCTCTGGTTCTTGATTCCCATACTCTGAGTTAAAGACGGCGCATTTGCCCCAATTATCCCCCTCATAATCTTGTACACCATTATAAGATCAATCCTCATCCTCCTGCACTCCAAGGAATAAAGTCCTATCGTACAAAACCTCTCGTAATATAGTTCAGACCCTCACGTCCCAGCAAAATCCTTGTAAATCTTCTCTGCATTATTTCCAATTTGACAGCATCCTTCCTATAGCTGGATGGGTAGCTAGTGAATGCAAGAAGGAGTGAAGGGACAGCTGCAATCATGGTAGGTCCTGAGATGGGCAAGGTGGTCAAATTATATAAAGAATAGTACAGCACAGGTATAGGCCCTTTTGGCCCACAATGTTTGTATCAAGCATGATGCCAAGCCCAACTGTTATCTGCCTGCACGTGAGAAAGTGACCCTTAGGTGGATGATTGATAATAAGCAGTCCCCAGTTCCAACATCACTTGAGTTTCAGGCTGTTGTCTTAGGGTCCAAAGTTAGAATTGTGGACCCCTATCTTCAATTACATTCAGATAAAGAATGTTGAACGTAACTCATCATGAACACTGTAGTCATGAGCAACTCTGCCACATAGATACGATACAATAGAACTTTATTTATCCCAAGAGGAAAATTGGTCTGCCAACAGCCATAAAACACAAAATACATGAAACATGAAATTAAAGTGATGAGTGGAAAGGATTGGGGATGGTCAAAGATTGGTGAGGGTGGGAGGGGGGTACGGGAGTCAGTCATACCCCACGACAGAAGGGGGAGGAGTTGTGTAGTTTGATAGCCACAGGGAAGAAGGGTCTCCTGTGGCGTTCTGTCCTGCATCTTGATGGAACCAGTCTATGCTGAAGATACTCCTCAGGTTGACCAGTGTGTCGTGGAGGGGGTGAGCTGTATTGTGCAGAGATGCTCTGCCGTTTGAGGAGCATCCTCCCCTCCAAGACCATCTCCCATGAATCCAACTCCACCCCAGGACAGAGCCAACATTCCTGATGAGTTTGTTACTCCTATTGGCGTCTGGCGCCTTCGCCCTGCTGCCCCAGCACATGGCAGCGAAGAAGATGGCACTGGCTACCACCAATTGATAGAACATCTGCAACATCTTGCTATGAGTCACAGACCGATGCCTTTGCAACCAGGATGACTTCACACTTTCACTATTGAATAAGAAAACAATCTTTGCATTTTAGAAGAGATTCTCAAATAGTTACGGCACCATAATGTGAAATGCAAACAAAGAAAATACGCACCCTTGCAACTTTGGTTATGCCACATCTCCGGAAAGGGAAACAGAGCTAACATTTCAAGTCTGGTACCCTTTATCAGAAGTGATGTTCTCTATCGCCGACATATTGGGTTTTAACCAGTCAAGCACAAAGTCAAAGCTACTGTAGAGGTGAAGACAAACAGCTCCAGCAACACGAGAAAGTTAAAGCATGACGAAGCAGTGGCTGCCTCGTCATCAGTCTGCCTGTCCTTTCTTCTTTTTGTTATTTTTAGTATGTGTTAAAAAGTATATTTTAGTGTTGCTTGGTTTTTCCGTATCATATCTCCGTTCCCACTGCGGCCTAACATCGTGGAGTTGGCGGCCTTTCCTGGACACCAACTAAGCCGCGGGAGTCTGCCGGACTTTAACATCGCGGAGCTTGCGATCCCTTTGCCAGAGATCGAAGTTCCAACCGCGGGGCCTGTGGATTTTAACATTGTGAAGCCTGCAGTCTCTGGTTAGAAGAGGCCGACTCAGGAGCTCCATGCCGCGGAGTTTCAACCGCCCCGATGCGGGAGTTTCGATCACCCCAACGGGGGCTTCGATTGTCGGCTGCGAGGGCTTTGATCGCCCCGACTGCGGACGGTTTGACTGCCCCGACCGCGGGAGAACAAAGAGGAAGTAGATTGAACTTTATTGCCTTCCATTACAGTGAGGAATGTGGAATCCACTGGGATGGATGTTTATGTTAACTTTTCACTTAGTATGGCTGTGTGGTAACTCGCATTTCACTGTACCTTAATTGGTACATGTGACAAACTGACCTTGAAACCTTGATACCTTGACCTGTAAACAGGTACCACACATTAATGTGGGATTTGGTGAGGTAATTCAAGTATTTGAACATGGGACATAGAACAGTACGGCACAGGAACAGGCCCTTCGACCTTCCATGTCCACGTTGAACATGAAGCCAAGTTAAATGAATCTCCTTTGCCTGGATGTGATCTCAGTCCCTGCATATCCATAGGCAGATCTAAATGCCCCTTAAATGCCACTATCATATTTGCCTGCCTCCAGCACCACCCTTGGCAGCACCTTCCAGGCACCCACCACTTCCAGTGTAAAAAAAATGCCCCACACATCTCCTTTAAACTTTGTCCCTCACCTTAAAGCGATGCCCTCTAGTCTTTGACATTTCTGACGGTTTACCCTATCTATGCCTTTCATAAGAATATACTTTCATCAGCTCTGCTTCAGTTTCTGAGGCTTCAGAGGAAACAATCCAAATTTATCCAACCTCCCCTGATAGCTAATATCGTCTAATGCAGGCATTACTTTGGTAAACCTCTTCTGCACCCTCTCCAAAGCCTCCACATCCAGTGATGAGGCAACCAGAACCACACACAATACTCCAAATGTGGCCTAACCAAAGTCTGATAAAACTGTAACATGACTTCTTGACTCTTTTACGTAATGCCTCGACCTTTGAAGGTAAGCACACATATGCCTTCTTTACCACTCTGATGTACAAGTATTGCCACTTTCAGGGAGCGATGCACTCGGACTCCAAGATCTACCTGTACATCAGTGCTGTTAAGGATCTTGCCATTAACTGTATACTTCCCCCTTAAATTCGACCTCCTAAAGTGCAATACTAATATCTTGTTCTCAATGGAGGAAGATTTAGAAGTGTGCACATCTGGTAAATGATTGCAACAAAATACGCGATGATAAAATTATTCCAGGAATTGGGTATAGTATCCAGCCACCAAAAAAAGACACAAATTGACTTCAAATTTAATTGGGGGGTGATTTATTCCTCACATCTAGAAATAAGCAAAATTCTATAGACACAAACACTGTTGAGAAGCTCTAAGTTGTGATAAAGCCGATTAAGAGATAATCCATATTTGCTGTACATATGTAAAACACTCTTTCAAAGGATGATAGTGATATGATTGTGTGTGATTCTTTAAATGCATGTGGGCAAGATGTAATAAAGGATTCACGCATGTTTCACAAGGAAACTTGGTAGTTGTAAATCTTCAGAAAAGTCTCACTCGATTCCTAGAGTTTATTTAATGCAGATCTCAACAACCCCACAGTAGGTAGACAAAAATGCTGGAGAAACTCAGCAGGTGAGGCAGCATCTATGGAGCGAAGGAATAGGAGACGTTTCGGGTCGAGACCTTTCTTCAGACTGATGTGAGGAGGGGAGGGTGGGGCGGGAAGAAGAAAGGAAGAGGTGGAGACAGTGGGCTGTGGGAGAGCTGGGAAGGGGAGGGGAAGGAGGGTGAAAGCAAGGACTACCTGAAATTGGAGAAGTCAATGTTCATACCGTTGGGGTGTAAACTACCCAAGCAAAATATGAGGTGCTGCTCCTCCAATTTGCGGTGGGACTTACTCTGGCTATGGAGGAGGCCCAGGACAAAAAGGTTGGATTTGGAATAGGATGGGGAGTTGAAATGCTGAGACACCGGGAGATCAGGTTGGTTAATGTGATCTGTGCGGAGGTGTTGGACGAAGCGATCGCCAAGCCTGCGCTTGGTCTCACCGATGTAGAGCAGTTGACACCTAGAGCAGCGGATGCAATAGATGCAATAGAACCCTGCAGTAGTGGCAGATAGAGCAGCACCTACTACACTGCACCTGGCAACATTAAACATTCCTTCAAAGGAAGATGTACCATCTTTGAACTAAAATAAGAAGTAACTTGGAACCCTTTTTTTTGAAGTAAACAGCACAGTGCCAAAACACATATCAATGCTCCACAGTCTCTCCAACAAACTCTTGGCCTGCTGGACAGGGTGCAGGAACAGGGTGGACATTCTAGAAAGTTCTTCTCAATGTTGATTTGATCTTTTTCCTTTGAAGAGGTCCAGAATATGAAACTGACAGCAGAGACAGTTGTATAATTCAACCACGGTCTCCCAAAGTAAACCAAATAACAGGAGGTTTTATTCTCCAAAAATAAACTTTATTCGGAATAAAATATATATACAAAATAGAAACTGGAAAAAAACTCTTCAGACATTCTCAGAGTCTATACATTGAGTAGTGTCAAATTCAGTAGTGTTCACACCAATCTTTAAACAAAAACATCCCTGCAACTCATGTAACCCCTGGGGTGATATGTCTCCCCTTGTTTGAGGGGTGTCCCCGCCATACTCTGTCTCACAAAGTCCAGCAGCTGAACGTTCCTAGACCGCAGCCCACCACTACAGAGCCTTGGCGTTGGCTGCACCAATCTTCAAGGGGTCCCTCAGCATCAACTCCTGCAGTCTGGAATTGGCCAGTCGACAATATTCCCTGATGGACATCTCACAGTGCCGAGAGACCAACAGATTGCAGGCAGACCAAAGAGCGTCTTTTAACAAGATGATGGTCTTCCAGCAGCATTTGATGTCTGTCTCTGAATGAGTCCTCCGTTACCGAGCTGCTCGGGATGAACCATAACCAGAACCACAGCAAACCTCATATCATTCTCCAGACCCTCTTTGCAAATCCACACTCTGGGAAGAGGTGGGCAACTATCTCCTCTCTGTTGCAGGCGTCCCAAGGCCAACGTGCACCCGTAGCAGGATTCCAGTGGCAGAGGAAGGATCCGACTGAGAGGGGCCCATCTCACCGCCAGCCAAGCGGGGTCTTGGTGCTTGTTGGTGAGTTCTGGTGATGTGGCATTTCACCAGACAAACTGGGCAGTCTCCTCAGTGAACCACGCAACAAGGTCCATCGAGTCCTTGTCCTGCAGGATGTTCCGATGGACTTGTGGTCAATAGTGTTGGTCTGGAAGAACTTTTCTACAAAGAACAGGTGGTGGGGCAATGCCCAGCTGACAAGCACATTGCACAACAGCGGTGTCAAGCCTGTCTAACGCAAAAATAGCAGAGGATAGACAGAGGGAAGACTGAACTCACAACTGATTCCAGTTATTCCCCACTGAGGCTCACGCCATCTATCTACAGCTGAGCAAGAGTGAGGTTGGAAGATGATCTGCATCCTCACCATGGATATCCTTATTTGGAACGGCTCTAGTAGTCTTTTCTGTTGGTCAGAATGCTCCATTTTGTTGAGGGTAGTTCCTGTCTGGCAATAGCCAATTGAAGAAAGGGACTGGTGAGACCATAGACTCTCATGGGAGCCAACCTTTCTCCTGTCTGCCAGGTGAAAATGGCTATTTACATTAAACACCTGAAATGTTCCACTGCTGCTGCTGCGATTGGAGATTACCATCACTATTTGTTTCTCAGTGGTTATGTCCAGCATTTCTGTACATTTCTGATGCTCTTTCCACCCTGCCACTCACTATTAGATGTCTCTCATCAGCAAATCTCTTCAGCCTACACTTCCTGGGCAATTCCCTGATGTGACTTGTTACAGGAAGTGCTCGAAGAACCATGGTGCACTTGGCACGCTGCTACGGAAGCTGAAAACCATTGACAATGTTGGCAATCAGCACTCTAATACTTGCACTGCTAAGAAACAAAGTGATGCCAAACTTGGCCAAGGAAATTGAAAAAAAAGACGAATAAATATCTGGGATCTGATATCACAGAAAACTTAACATCAGTCAACACCACAATAGCCATTACCAATAGTTACTCAACAAAGCTAAAGTCTGGATAAGCTGATAAAGATACATCTACTGCATGCTGTGGTATTCACCATTATGATTAAGGTTGTGAAACATGGGGTCGTTAGGGAATATAACTGAAACATTTTAACTGCTCTGCCTCCGAAGGCTGAGGTATGTCTGGTACACTAATCACCAGACCTTTTGATCTGTCAAGCAGTAACTCATTCAAGATATCAGAACCTAGGAATCCTTGTTGGAAGTTGGGAAATAAAGGAAGCTGTACGCAGACATATCACAAGAAAGGCAGAAACCTTGGCAACAGCATTTTACAGGGCAATGTGAAGGGGAGGTGGTAAACTGAGGATCAATTGTGGATCCAATATCAGGAACTGGATGGGATTCAACTGCAGAGCACACAAAACCAGCCAAGTACAGGGGGAGGGGAGTGGAAACGATTGTTACAAAAGCTCCAAAGGACCTCAGTGGTCACATTGGCATTAGGGCCATTACTCAGGTAATGGTAGTATATCCCAGCACAGAAGAAATGCCTTTTACAAAGGAAAGGTCTTGCGTTAATAATGAGTTACCTCTCAATTACATAGAGCCGATTAAATTACTCTCTTCCCAGTAGCAGATGATTGACCAACAGAATAGGTCAACTGGTTTTAGATAATGATGTCTCTCTCCTCTTAATTGGCTTAACTCAAAGCAGAAGGTGATGAGACCTTAATATCCTGAGTAAATTTCCAGCAAAATCTAGTCTCCCAACACCCACCAACTAATTTCTATGTGTAGGAAGGAGCCGCAGATGCCTGGTTTACAGTGAAGTTAACGGCACGGTGGCGCAGCGGTAGAGTTGCTGCCTTATAGCGCTTAGAGTGCCAGAGACCCGGGTTCGATCCTGACTATGGGTGTTGTCAGTATGGAGTCTGCGTGTGACCGTGTGCGTTTCCACCGTGATCTTCAGTTCCTCCCACACACCAAAGCCATACAGGTTTGTAGGTTAATTGGCTTGGTAGAAATGTAAATTGTCCCTAGTGTGTGTAGGATAGTGTTAATGTGCGGGGATCGCTGGTCGGCCCGGACTCAGTGGGCCGAAGGGCCTGTTTCCACGCTGTATCTCTAAACTAAAGTAAATTAAACAATAGACACAAATTGCCAGAGTAACTCAGCGGGTCAGGCAGCATCTCTGGAGAAATGGAATAGGTAACATTTCATGTCTGAGCCCTTCAGACTGAAAGATAGAGAAGGCCAAAACAAAAGAGGGCAGTCAACGGATGACCGCAGTAATGGTGGAGTCCATAATCGCCCCTTGTTGGCTGGGGAAGACGTGCTAACGACAGGGATACAAGGATGCGAACAGTGGAACTAATGGGATAACAAAGATGGGAGAGAGAGGGGGGGGGGGAATGCAGGAGTTACTTGAAATGAGTGAAATCAACTTTCATATTACTATATTGTAAGTGAAATATGAGGTGCTGTTCCTCCAATTTGCGTGTGGCCTCTAATCTCAATTCAACTTTATATCTAAAGGTCTACAGATTGAGTTCATTATACACAGTGAATGGTCCTCCAAAGCCCTTGGGTTGAGAATTCCAAATATTCACTACGCTCCAGGTTAAGACATTTCTTCTCATCTCAGTCATGGCTGATCACCCCAAGTTATGAGACTGTGACCCCCTAGTTTTAGACTCTCAGCCAAGGGAGCAATAACTCTGCATCTGCCTTGTGAAGGCCTTAAAGACTATATACATCTTAATAGGATCACCTTGCCTTGTTTGCTTAATTGCTCTTGTATTAAAAAAACACATCCAGGGCATGCACAATGCTGAGTAGCAGCTACAGAGTAATGCTGCTGTACTGTCCCATACAATAGTCTCAGTGCATGGACCGCACACGTTAGATATAGACCACAACTCCTGCTACATTGGCCTGCCACGCTCCCAGGCCAGGCACAGCACAGATTAGACACACAGTAGAGCTCTTCATACAGTGTCCCATTGAACGCTCCCAGGGTAGGAACATAACGGGTTAGACACAGAATAAAACTACCGTTAGGCTTTGCCATTAAACACTCCCAGGGTAGGGGAAGCATGGAATTGAAGAAAATTGAAAAAATGTTTCAAAGACATATCACAACAGGGCAGAGGGTATAATCGCACCTTGACATGGGAAGTTACCACTGTTACGGTTGACAAATTAATGAAAATGTATGTTGTAATAAAAACATGACGGTATGAAATAAGATTGTAGTAGACAGTGGGTCTATACCATTGAACAAAAAACAAAGTGCTGGAGGAACTCAGTGGGTCAGGCAGCTTTTGTGGAAGGAAATGGATAGATAGGAGTTAGTTTTTTTTGCTCAAGATTCCAACGTCGGCAGTGTCTTGTGTCTCCAAATGCATATTATTGCTTCAGAATGTGCTCTACACTCCACAGTATCCTTGACTACTGTGGTACGATAACAGGATTGTGCGAATTTCACAGATGAATGACATATTTTGTTAATATCACAGAATGGCCCTCCGGTTGCATATTTCCACAGTGATCCATGTGCATTCCCACAGTGATCCATGCTCACAGTTTACCTCCGAGTTAATAGATCATTGGCAATTAGCACATCCACAGTCCTCACAACTGTGTGAGAGCAACAAGCTGCAAACAGTTATGATTTCCCACTGTTTCATCACAGTACTTTGATGATAACACATTCACTCGAGAAACGTGCAAGAAAATTGCAGATGGAAGCCACAGAAAATGCAACGATAGACATCACTGACAGGAAACTCAGCCACAAACTTGGAAGCACAAATGCGATTCATTGGAAACACTGAACATTCTGTTTTAACCTGGCAACAAATATATTTCCTACGGAAATTCACAGAGCTGTCATCATCCCATTAGATTCCTGCTCATTCTCCCAACCCAGAATTGGAGGGTCAGTGTGAAATTCATCCCCATGTCATAACAAATAAGAGCCAGTATTTTATAGTTTGTATCATATCCAGTCTCAAGCAATCAGTCACAGAGATACCACCAGAATCATACAAATACTGTTGGGGCCATGTCCCTTTATACCGAAGTGCGGTTCCAAAAAATAAGATTTTTAATTCTTTTCATGGACACCACCCTCTTACTGAGCTATTACTCTCTTTGCTAAGGCCTGATCCCCCTTACTAAATTGTTATACTTTCACTGCCCATTTTGCTAGGACAGAATAGTAAGATTAAACGAGAACTTACCAGTTTGAAGTTTGGTCTTTATTTTATGAGGAGTTACGATGAGCGATTACGTGAAGAAGGCAGTCAGCACACATGGGCGTCAATCTTCAAAGCAGCGGTGTGAAATCACAGATAACAGCAGTTGACCTGAATATAGTAAGATTGGAGAGAACTTGAAAACTACCAGATGACATTCATAATATGAGGGTTGGGAGCGGTGGGCACGTAATCGCTCACCGTAACTCCTCATAAAATAAAGGCCAAACTTCAAACTGGTAAGTTCTCGTTTAATCTTACCATTTTACTTCGGAGTCACGTGAGTGACTATGTGAAGACTTTGAAGCTCTGTGATTTCATGCCGGATCCAAGTCCAGGCGTCACACACTGCATCAATTGACCATGGATGAGTGAAAAAGATTAATGCATTCAGCCTTGACATAGTTTGTTAAAAATACTGATGCTTTAATCATCAAAGGAGAATAATAGTGACCCTCCCATCCTGGGGGAAACTATGAAACAAATCATAAATGGAATTTGGCAAACACCCCCGTTCTGGCAATGGGTTATTATAAAATGTTCATAAGTTCGTTCGTTTGACCATCCTGCAGCCCCGAGGGGATGGTCCACTGGAACGTACATGACCCTTGCTGCTAATGTAGTAACAGCACTAGTGGAGTGAGATGGAAAATATAGTATCTACTTCTGCAAAAGCCAAAAACCTGATTGACCACCTAGAGATGGTCTGGATAGATACCTTTTATATGTTTTTAGTAACTAACAAACATTGCTAGTCCAAGTGCTAATGCTCTTGGTGACCTTGACGTATTGTTGTAAATGAGTGACTTCAGACAACCAAAGGTCCATGGGGTATGCCATGAGAAATAGTTTGGGACCTGACACCCCTGGTCTGCTCCGCTTAAATACATCATAAACATAAAATATTATATTATTAGCAGATGTAACCATCTTGTCCCGTCGCAATACAAGTAGTGGCCTGACCAGTTGCGCTGAGACTAGCGCCATGAGCATAACCACTTTGTAAGTGAGTTTGACCAGGGATAGAGATGTAGCTGGGCCCTACTGGCGAAGCAGTTTAAGAACAATGCTAACATCCCATATCTCTGAGTACCTGGGCCTGGGAGAATTATGTTAAAGATATCCTTATAAATCTGGATATCAGAGAGTGAGACCTGACGGAGTGGGTCCCGATCGCTGCAGCAACTATGATGAGAAAGCACGTTGGCACAGTTAATGGTACTATAACTTAATTAATTGTCAAAGACCCATCTGTAAATGAACTCCGAGACGTTAGTTATCCGTGCCGTATTATATGGAACATTGGTATTCAAAACAAAACACTTCCCATCTCCTGTTGAGAAAAAAATGTGCTGCTTTCTCGGTGCTATCCCTGCACTCTGCAGTGAGCACGTACATAGATCAGTCTGGCAACCCGTGCTCCGAATGGTCTTCTCAGAGACTCCAAGTCTATAAATGGATTTTATCATGCAGAGGATGGTTTCCTCAGTCACGGGGTGAACCACCACATTTTTGCGTTTAGGATAACCATATAAGGTCCTATAATCATCCCCAACATCTAGCAGGAACCATGGCTGCATAAGCCAGTCAGGCAGTACGAAATGCCTGAGGCGAGATCTTGCTGGATTTTGTGCAAGACCCAACTGATGAGGCAAAATGGAGGAAAGACATAAAGAACATTCCTCCTCAGTGTAGTGAGAATACATCTATTGCCACTGTGCCACATATTTTTGCAATGGTGATAGAGCCTGGATGCAAACATATTGATATTTGGGTTTCCATCGAACCACAATGTCATTAAATACATTGTGATACAACATCCATACTGTGTTGTCATAGATTTTTACGTGATGATACACCAGCGTCAAATGCCCCCACCATAGTGTATCAACTTGGAGTTGAGCATGCAAAGCCCATCCGCCTCCGTAACTAGAGGTGGTATTCGTAATTTTTCATCTTTGAGTACTAGTATAATTTTGTAATATAACTGAAGAGTTGCTGAGCAAACGTACAGGAGCAATGTAGAATATAGTTCGTCCACCATTGTGACTGATAGCTTCAGCTGGTAATAGGATAGGTCTGTTAATAACAATCTACATGGCACTGAAGAGGTTACTCCTTTGTATGTTATAAGTTCTGATAATGCAAAGGTCCAAATGCACAGCTGAAAATACAGCCACTATATTGCCAATTACTCTTGATGAATAGAGGCTGCTTCATAACAAGGTTGTTACAGGCTTTTACAAGTGTTTCCAACTTGTAAATGGTCCACATACCCCATGTTTTGGAAAGAACCACACCCACCTACCTTCATGGTTACCGGTGGTCTTATGGTAAGCCCAAAGGCCCCTAATGTGGGTTCTATTTGCGTCCTTGATTGGAGAGTAGGACTGGTAGGGTATGTTGATTCCATATTGCTACCAGCTTCAGTGAACCGCTTACTGCTGATGGAGGCGTGGGGTGTATTGTCGCTGAAACAATGAGGCTGTACTTGCAGTTCGACAGCTTTAGCTCCCTCATACAGGTCTCACCTGTTGAATAGGTTTACCTGAATAGCAGATACGGCGGCTGGTTTCCTGGGGTACCATGGCCCTCCAACGTCACCCCTGATAGTGCTGTTCACTGCCGGCACTTTCAGGAACTCTAGTATGTGCCACGGACTTACTTCCGAGTTTGGAGTCAGACAGAACTGACCCCGACTGCTCCCCTCCTCAGAGAGGGAGACAGTGTGCAGCCCTGTACACAGGTGCTGTTGCCGCGGGCCCCGCAGAGACCCGCAGTGATATAACTCCCTCCTTGGAGCATACCATTGTGGAGCACCTCTCCGTTAGGTGCTCCATGTGGGTTTGACGTCCGAAAAACGTTTACCCATTGAAGGAGGGGATCCTCTCCATCAGGAATCCTCCTGGCCCGAGTCAACAGGTCGTACGGACTTTCTCCGTGGCTGCCCTCCAAGCGGGTTTGCCAAGATGCTGCCGGCACCAGTCTGAAGCTGCTGGCTCCACCGCCAGCGACTCTGAAGGCACATTTGACCATCGCCGCTACCCGCACTTCCGCAGTCTCCGTAGCCGGTTTCCTGCGGTCCGTGGCCGGGATCCCCCGAGGTCGTGACCGGGACTCCCCATGGTCCGTGACTGGGACGCGGTCCGTAAAGGTTTCCCCGCGGCCCGTCCCGACTTCGCCCTGAAATCCAGCAGGAAACTCTGTAAGAAGAGATTCCTTTAATAGAAACATAACCTGGAAAGTTTAAAAACTTACCTTTAGGTTTAAACTTACCGCTGGCAGGAGCAGCGCGCCTGGCAGTCAGCGTTGCGCCATGCGTCAGGCGTAAATGACGAGCATGCGTGCTGACAGCCTTCTTCACGTAGTCACTCACGTGACTCCGAAGTAAAATTCAATTCATTATTCCATTCCTGATCCATGTTCTCCAGCGATGTTGCCTGACCTGCCGAGTTACTCCAGCACTTTGTGTTCTTTTTTGTAAACCAGCATCTGAAGTTCCATGTCTCTTCTATCTTTGATGTAAATCGCTTCTCTAAGGCACCATCGCCTTAACAGACACCAATTCTTGAACTGGTTGTCCTCTGCACTGACACTATTCCCTTTTCCACGCCATCACCCCCTTAACAAAGACAATATTCCTCTCACCAAGACCCTGTTCCTCTTACTAAGTTGTTACACCCTTCACAATTACATTGACTTCCCCTCTAAGACACTATTAGCTTCATTCATATTGTACTCCCTTGGATTTGGACTCATGTGCGTACAATATTTATGCCTAACTTGTCTATGTGCAAATTAAATCACACCACGATCACAAGGATAATTGCCGGTTATTGAAAAAATTGGCCTGCATTCAGTAGCTCTTACATTTGCCTGGTCTAAGACACGCTCCTAAGGATGTTAGCTGATGCCCAGTGGTCATTTCTATTTCCATCAACAGAAAGTGGCTTTTAAAAGGTGACCTACAACTCATGTATATAACTCACAATAAAGCAAAGAGCAAGGCTAAGCAAAGAGACAGAAAATTAAAGTGCCTCTACAGGGGCCATCGATGTTTTCCCCACACCTTCTACCAGACTCAATCTTCCAAACTACTTTTTTGTCCGCAAGCAACGTTGACAAAAACGGCAACATTTCTGTATTGTGCACCTCAGTGCAACATGATTTAATTGCTTGTCCTTGTAGTGACGGAAACACACTGGCCTGTCTTGTGGGAGGTGCCCTGACACACAAGAGATTGCTATTCCTCTCCCTCATCCGCACATTTTCACTCACCTCCAAGATAATCTGTGAAGCCTCAGTCTGCGGCTAAGTGGGATTTTTTAAAGGCTGACTTGCTCCTCCGCTGTCAGAAAGGTGGCGACGTAAGCAGCTGCTGTGGGAAAATGTGCTGGTAACGTTTTGAAGATGATTCAGGGTGAAAACCATCCTAACAATGTTTTAATTAGGTTTGCCAGCAATTCAAGATTGTTTTTTTGTACTTTCATTTAATTGAAACTAACTCTACATGCAGTACTCACGTTGTGTACCAAAAACAGGACAAACTTGAAGTTGGGCCACATAGTGCAATTTCCATCCAGAGTACGGTATTAATACTTGGAGTGGCTTGCATTGCTTGGAAAATTGAACATTGCCGTAACATCGAAGAAACACACAGACAGGAAACATGCAGTGTAAGCAGTCAGTAATACCAGTCACAGTGGAACGACCTACCCAGACCTGCCAAGTTGAACCACTATAATTGAGTAAATGTTGGAATGCTTTAATCCAGTTAGCAATGCATAGGAAACCTGGTGTTTAGCAGCAGGAAGAAGCTTCCTGGCTGTGCTATTAAGAGGGATATTCAATGGATGCCACAGTGCCAAAACTAATTAACCTGCTGCATCATTGCTCCAGCAAGTTGGGTTCTGCTCCCTTCTATATGGAGTTGACATATTCTCCCGGTGACTGCAAGGGTTTCCCCCAAGTGTTTCCTTTTCTTTCCACATTCCAAATACTTACAAGTTGTAAATTGCTTGTATTGTGCGGTTGAGTGATGGATTCCGGTGATAGTTTATAGCAACACAGGTACAGTTTAAGACTGGATTAGCGTAAGTTGGTGCTTGATTATTGGCAAGCAATCAATGGGCCGAAGGGCCCATTTTCCAGATGTATGACTATTACTCGACTCTCTGAGTTACAGGTTTATCAGAGTTTGCTGGTTGGAGAGAACAATGGTAAAATGGTTCTTGGAAATGGTAATGCATCAGTGCTGGTTATGAACGCCTTGCTTGGATTAATGGATAATCATTGGCTGAAGTAATGATTTCATTGGTGGTTTTGCTGGCTCACCAGAAGACTAAACTAGGGGGGAAAGAGCATGAAGATCAATCCAAGATGATAAAGGGAATAGAAGGAAGGGGAGAAGGGCTTGATGGAATGACACAGGAGGCGAGATGAGGCCTGAGGGAGATCAGCTACGATTGTACTGAAGGACAGGGCAGGATTGATGGGTTGTGGCGCAGCGGTAGAGTTTCTGCCTTACAGCGCCAGAGACCCTGGTTCAATCCTGACTATGGGTGCTGTCTGTACAGAGTTTGTACATTCTCCATGATCTGCGTGGGTTTTCTCTGGGATCTCCAGTTTCCTCCCACACTCCAGTCTGAAGAAGGGTCACGACCCGAAACGTCGCCCATTCCTTCTCACCAGAGATGGTGTCTGCCCTGCTGAGTCACTCCAGCTTTTTGTGTCTATCTCCAAAGACGTGCAGGTTTGTAGGATAATTGGCTTGATTCAATTGTACATTGTCCCTCGTGTGTCTAGGACATTGTTAGTGTGCAAGGAACACTGGTCAGCGCGGGCTTTGTGGGCTGAATAGTGTTAGAGTGCAGGGATCGCTGGTCGGTGCGGGCTCGGTGGGCAGAAGGGCCTGTCTCCGCATCGTATCTCTAAACAAAACTAAACTACTCCTGCTGTCATTTTATTATAGGGCATATTTCTCCCAGCTAATGAACCAACGAGCATGAGTTTGTTTCACTTTGGTCCACCGCTAACAATTGTACACCACCTTCTCCAATATGAGAGAGCCTGCAAATGACCATATTGCATTCTGACTTGGCTGACTACCCAAGATCGTGGATAAATTGTGGGAAATAGGTGCGGGTCTTATGGGCCTGTCCCACGCAGGCGACCTTTTAGGCGGCTGCAGGAGACTATGCAGTTGCCAAATGGTCGCCACATGTTCGCGGGTGGTTGCCGGGGAGTCGCCTTCATGGTCGCGAGGAGTTCCCGCGCTCTGGGAACTAGTCGCGGCCTCATTATGGTCGCCGCAAATTTTTCAACATGTTTTAGCCGTGGAGAGTGGCGAGAATTCTCGTGCCGTAGGTGGGTCGCCAGGTTGTAGGTTGTAGCCGGTGCTGACCGGTGAATTTAATTGGCTCATTGGGGAAAAAAGCAGTAGTTTTCAGAACCAAGGATAACCGATCGGTAATGTTAATGTCCGCCAAGCTTCAAAGCCGTATATCTCTGGCTTCTTAAAATTTGTCTCCACTCCTTCTCTCCCCTTCTCCCCCCTTCTCCCCCCCCCCCCATTCTTTTAAAGGACTTATGCCCCTGTCCCACTTAGGAAACCTGAACGGAAACCTCTGGAGACTTTGCGCCCCACCTAAGGTTTCCGTGCGGTTCCCGGAGGTTCCCGGGAACCACTTTCGACCATTAGGGAGACTGACAAAAACCTCCGGGAACCTCCGGGAGCCTCCGGGAACCGCACGGAACCCTTGGGTGGGGCGCAAAGTCTCCAGAGGTTTTCCATTCAGGTTTCCTAAGTGGGACAGGGGCATTACCGTACACCGTGCTTTCACCGTCTTAATTACAGCGCCAACCTTCCTGTTCATCGCGGTGTGTGTCTGTATCACATTGGCTTCACAGCGTATGAATTTCACTCAGACAGCGCTCGCCCCGCTTGCCCTGTCCCCCACCTGCATACCTGGCTGGTGAAGGATGCGATGTGTGTGTGTTCCACTCTGACAGTCGTCGTTCCAGTTGCTGGTTTTTCGAGCGACTGCTGGCAACTCGACAGTCGCCGGTAGTCGTCTGAAAAATCGCCAAAGTGGGACAGGCCTAGAGTGCCGGTATGTGAGGGAGATATGGTTGGCCAAATAGAGAGAGAGAAATCCCAAGTGAAATTCTTAGTTGGTACATGACTGGAGGACTGTAAGGCCAGTTGATAGAGCATGGGTTTTGGTGACTTCTTCATTGACCCTGATTGAGTGCGAGGTACTGGTACTGCAGGTCCTTGCGGCAAAGCTCTTGACATTGTGTGCACCCTCTTCCCACTGTTGCCTCATTGCTGGCCCGCTTGTCTTGTCAGATACCTGCAAGAATAACATATCTCTTCTGTTCTCCATTCCATCTATCAGGGGTGAGATGGAGAGCAGGGGAGCCATGTTGGAAAACCACAGTGCCTATTCTCTGCCTGTAATGACATGGCTTCCAGAAAGCTTCTCCAAGTTTTAGATTGTCTCCCACTAGTACTTTGTGGCAATGAGCGCCTCCATTTTCAGAGGTGTACATGTGGCTTTAATCAGTGCTAGTGAGCTTCAATTATAGATTAGCACTAATTCAATAAGCTGAATGGTGCCTGCAGGCTGGATGTGATATTGATAACGATATAAGAACCCCCATTTTTAAGTACAACCTCTGTTGTATCGTTCATGCAAAGTAATCACACATTGCAATTCCAGAGTATTTTGTATTCAATTCCTTCCCCTGCCTGTGTAACCAACACCATTCCCTTCCCTGACACACTAGCTCCTTCATGAAGGCACCAATCGTTTAATTAAGACACTACTTCCTTCACCGAGGAACTTCCTTCATAGAAACAGGCCCTATGAAAGAGATACATGAGAATGGGGTTTTAAACAAAGCTGCTTTATTTGAAATATACTGCAATAGAGTTAACCCCCTGCTGGACCCTCTGCAGTTTGCATATCGGGCCAATAGATCTGTGGATGATGCAGGCAACCTGGGCCTGCACTTCATCCTCCAGCACCTAGACCACCAGGGGACCTATGCGAGGATTTTGTTTGTTGATTTTAGCTCTGCATTCAACACCATTGTGCCAGAGCTACCACACTCCAAACTTTCCAAGTTGGCTGTGCCTGAACCCCTCTGTCAGTGGATCACCAGCCTGCTGACAGACAGGAAGCAGCATGTGAGGCTGGGAAAGCGCATCTCGGACCCACTGACCCTCAGTGCGGATGCACCGCAAGGCTGCGTACTCTCCCCTCTCCTACACTCTCTCTACACCAATGACTGCACCTCCACCGACTCCTCTGTCAAGCTTCTCAAATTTGCGGATGACACAACGCTGGTTGGACTGATCCAGGATTAGAAGGAATCTGCCTAGAGACATGAAATGTCACAGCTGGCATCCTGGTGCCGCCGCGACAACCTAGAGCTCAATGCTCTTAAGACGGTGGAATTTATTGTGGACTCCCCCTCCCCTCGCCCCACTCACCATCAACAACACCACAGTCACATCTGTGGAGTTTTTTAAGTTCCTGGGAACCATCATCTCCAAGGACCTTAAATGGGGGGCAACCATCGACTCCACAGTCAAAAAGGCACAACAGAGGATGTACACATCCTGCAGCAGCTGAGGAGACACAATGTGTCACAGGCAATGATGCTCCTATTCTATACGGCCATCGTAGAGACTGTCCTCACCTTCTCCATCATGGTCTGGTTTGGCTCAAGCCACCAAGCACGACATTCGGAGGCTGCAGCGAATCGTCCGATCAACTGAGAAGGTTATTGGCTGCAGCCTTCCCTCCATTGACGAACTGTACACTGCAAGGGCCAGGAAGCGAGCAGGTAAGATCATCTCTGACCCCTCTCATCCTGGCCACAAACTCTTTGAATCACTTCTCTCTGGAAGGCGACTCCGGACTGTCAAAGCCGCCACAGCCAGAAATAAAAACAGTTTTTTTCCACGAGCAGTAGCTCTACTCAAGAACCAAAAATCTGTAGCCTCCTTTTGCTCTGGTATTTTATTTAATTCCCATGTTTAATCGATAATGTTTTATTATTAATGTTTAATGTTTTATGTGTCATTCCTAACTGTCACTGCATGACACGTTGTCAAAGGACAAAGGACATTTATTGTCCATACACCAATTGGTGCAGTGAAATTTGAGTTGCCATTGCAGCACACCAATAAAATAAACACAACATTAAAGAATTTAACATTAAACATAAAAACATTCCCCCACAGCGTTTCCTACTGTGAGGGAAGGCAGCAAAGTTCAGTCCACTTCCTCCATGTTCACTCGTGGTCGGGGCCTATTGAGGCCTCCGCAGTTGCCGCTACGGAGGCCCGATGTTTCAGGCCCTCTCGCTGGAATGATGGAACGCCGGCGTCGGAAGAACACTCTTCAGCGGCTTGGAGTTCCGAAACGGCCGCTTGCTACCGGAGACCGCGGCATCCGAAGTCCACAGGCCGCGCTAGTCAGAGCTCCAACACTGGCGATCTCGCCGAAAGATCCCAGGCTTAAGTCAGCAGTCAGCAGTCACAGCACTCCAGAGCTCCAACACGGCGACCCGGGTGAGGCATCGCCCGCTCCGCGATGGTACCTCAGTGCTGTGCTGCTGCTGAAGCTGCAGCTCGCAGCTCTGGGCGGTCTCCGGCAGGAAAGGCCGCACCAATCCAGGTGGTAGGGCGCGAGGAGGGGGAGAAGATGCGGCTCGGAGGAAGGACGCATCCTCGCCCAGGTAGGGACTGGAAAAAACGGTTCCCTCCTTCCCCACATAAAAAAGACTAAAAGGCCTCCAAAATAAAACTTTTAACAAACTAAATGTTTTAAAAAGAGGTGAAAAACGAACAGCTGCACGTGAGGCTGCCACAATCTATGGCGCCACCACTCGACGAGGGCAGAGCACCAAGGCAAATTCTTTGTATGTGAATACTTGGCCAATAAACTTATTATTTCAGTAATTCATTGAAAAGTACACTGTGCATAACCTTCTGTTACATACTGACGTAATCCACCAAAAGTGTAGAATAGGCAATATATTAACCTTTCCAATCGTTTCCTTGACCTATCCACGTCTTTACTGACCTGCATACTCACATTCCTAAGTCTATCTGCTGTCTTTCAGGCCATCGTTTCTTGGTATTTAGAGGATATTCTGATTTAACTTTCTTGGATTTAAAGATGAAATATCTTGCCACACTCACTTTGAAATCTGTTTGACAGTTTTGTCAATTTATTGCCTATGTCTCGTTACATCTTTCTACTCCCATCTACAATTTTTACTTTATAACTCTGTGTAGTGTTGTCAGAAATATTGGATATAAACTCTCTACATCCAAATCATTCATAAACATAGTGAAAATGTCAAGCCGGCAAGAAGTCCATGGTTGGCTAATACGCGTGACATCATTCCCGTTGAAATCCATTCAAATTATCCCATGTTCTGGCTGGTATCTTGAGACTGTTTCCACACTGCTGCTAGATAGGAAATGTGAAGACTGTACATCGACCCATCAAGTGAAGGCAACAATGCCTATTGCAGAATCCAGGTCAGGGTAGGTGGTTACCATGTAACTGGAAGGAAACTTGAAACTTTCCATTACCGCTTCATCATTTTCCTTATTTTATACCCATTTCCCACATCATCATCATTGGCGGTCACTCGAAATGAGTGTCCTCTCATGGAGGACGCTGGTGCATTATTTTGTTTAACGTGGGGAGACTGGTGCACAGACAGCCATCACACGGTCCTTGACAGATCTGGGTCGGGATCCAGTGGCATGGAGTCCAAGACGACCGGGGACCCTTTTCTGCTGCAGCCTTCATCCGCCTTCCCAGCCGTTGTGACGCTCCACTGAAGTCAGTCATCATCCCCCGCCTATTCCACTGTGAGGTCTTGGTTGGATTGCTCTTTGTCAGAGACCTCCCCCTCGACCTTACCGCCATGGGTGACCCTAGCAGGAGCATAGTTCCAGACGGCATCATTCAAATGGGTGATACCCATTTCCCTATCACACAAGCATCACTGACACAGACAGCAACATTTCTGTATTCACCATTTTCCCTATTTTATACCAATTTCCCAACCACACTCCTTCATGACTTTAGGATGTTAGGAGGTTGCAGGGTGACCTGGACAGGTTGAGTGAGTGGGCAGATGAATGCCAGATGCAATACAATATAGATAAATGTGAGGTTATCTATTTTGGTGGCAAAAACAAGGGGGAGGATTATTATCTCAATGGGGTTAGGTTAGGTAAGGGGGAGGTACAGCGAGACCTGGGTGTCCTTGTACACCGGTCACTGAAAGTTGGCGTGCAGGTACTGCAGGCAGTGAAGAAAGCTAATGGAATGTTGGCCTTCATATCAAGAGGATTTCAGTATAGGAGTAGAAAAATGTTCCCAAAGTTGGGCGAATCCAGAACCAGGGGCCACAGTCTTAGAATAAAGGGGAGGCCATTTAAGACAGAGGTGAGAAAAAACTTTTCACCCAGAGAGTTGTGAATTTGTGGAATTCCCTGCCACAGAGGGCAGTGGAGGCCAAATCACTGGATGGATTTAAGAGAGAGTTAGATAGAGCTCTAGGGGCTAGTGGAATTAAGGGATATGGGGGGAAGGCAGGCACGGGTTATTGATTGGGGACGATCAGCCATGATCACAATGAATGGCGGTGCTGGCTCGAAGGGCCGAATGGTCTCCTCCTGCCCCTATTTTCTATGTTTCTATGAGTAAGATGTTCTCTTTAAGGTTACCTTTTAATTCCAGTTATCTTATCTGAAGAAAAGTCCCAACACGAAACGCCATCTATCCATGTTCTCCAGAGATGCTGCCTGACCTGCTGAGTTACTCCAGCACTGTGTGTTATTTTTATCTCATGTCCTCTGTGCATTCCCCAAACCATATCAAATACATACGATCAACTTCTGGGTGAATAAATAAAGACGCTTCTATACTGGAAGGGTGATGACAGATTGCTTAAATTACCAAACCATGAAACCAGGAGCCTAGGCCAACAATCCCACGGTGACAACTATGGAATTTAATTGCTAATAATCTGGGAATTTTGGGGAGGGAAAATATAGTCTTAGTAATGATGACCATAAAAACTATCAGATTTTTGTTAAAAATTAATCTGGTTGACTGAAGTTTTTCACCTCAGTGTGGTATCTGTTCCTCCTATCTGGTCTGGTCTTTCCCAATTCTGGATCCAGCCCTCATGTTTGACTCTCAAATGTCCTGAAAAAAAGCAGTTGTACTATTAACACTACATCCAAGCAGAGAAGGAATAAAGCTGCCTTGATCAGATAGCATCAACATATAAATATATGAATTAAGGGCATGTCAGCTCCTCAAACTGAAGTCTGCAAAGTCATTCAATAAAGTGATGGGTGATTGGATTGTAACCGCAACTCCGCATTCCCGGCTACTCCGTTAATAATCTATCTACCACATTAAATATATTCAAAGACTCTGCCTCCCCCCTCTTTGGGAAGCATCAAAGATTCCCAATGCTCTGAGGGAAAATAGTGCTTCAACGGGTATCTTCCTCGTAGGGTACACATGGAGATACAAGAAACTGCAGATGCTGGAGTCTTGGCAGCATCGCCAACAGTCTGTCTAGTCCTTCTTTTGTTGTTTTTAGTCTGTGGTTAAATGTGTGTCTTTAGTGTTGTATTACGTGGGGGGGTGGGGGAAACGTTTTAAATCTCTTTCCTCGACGGAGATGCGACTTTTTCCGTATTGTTTCCGTATCTGTCCGCACCGCGGCCTAACATCGTGGACCTGACGGTCCCTTCACTGAGGGTCAACCTTGGGAGCTTCGACCGCGGGAGCCTGCGGATTTAACATCGTGGAGCTCGCAGCCCCTTGGTTAGTGATCGACTTCGGGTGCTCCAACCCAGGAGCTACGACCGCCCCGATCGCGGGATCTTCAATCGCCGGCTGCGGGAGCTTCAATTGCACTACAATTGCCCCGACTGCGGATGGTTCCGAGTGCCCCGACCATGGGAGAAAAGGAGGAAAGAAGATAATGCATTATTGCCTTCCATCACAGTGCGCTGTGGCGGATGTTTATGTTAATTTTTATGTAGTTGTGTGTCTTATTGCTTTTTTGGTATGACTGTATGGCAAATCAAATTCTTTGTATGTTTTTACATGTTTGGCTAATAAATTAATTACAATTACAATTACAATCTCTCTTTAAAATGAGCAAGCAGGGACACCTAGTTACAGATTCTCCCACCTGGGGAAATATCCTCTCCACACTTGTCATGCCAAACCACGCAGGATCTTTTTCAATCAATTTCCTCTCACTGTCTAGTGGTTGTCACCTCTGTCTGTCCAATCTTTCCTCATAGGATACACACGGAGATACAAGAAACTGCGGATGCTGGAACCTTGTGCAAAATACAGAGAGCTGGAGGGACTGAGTGGGTGAGGTTGCATCTGAGAGGGAAAGGACTGGCAATGTTTCAGGTCAGGGCTCTCCTTCAGTCTGAAGTACAGCCCTGACACTAAACATTGCCTGTCCATTCCCTTCCCAGATGCTGCCTGAACTGCTGAGTTCCTCCAGCTTTTTGTATTTTTCTCATAAGATACATTTCAGTAACCCTTCTCTGAACTACTTTGAATGCATTTATATCCTTCTTTAAATAAAGGGACAAATATTGTGCAAGTACACCAGATGTGGCCTCACCAATATGCACCTTAAATGTATCATAGCCCTTAAATTTTTGGATTAAATTCTCCAAGCAATAAACAATGTCATTTGCAGTTCAATATTTAAAATAACAATATAATATTCTGTTAGCTTTTCCAATTTTATGCTTGACCTGCACTCAAGCTTTTTGCAAATCATACACCCAGATATCCACATCTCTTTGCATCTCACAGTTCTGTAATCTCTCACCACTTATATAAAGTGCTTCTTTTTTATTTTTTGCTTGCCAAAATGAATATTTCCATATTTCCAGTCTTGAGTTCCCCACCCAACAGCATAGTGAGAGGAAATACAAGGAACTGCAGATGCTGGCTTACAAAAACAAGACACAAAACTCAGCGGGTCAAGCAACGTATGGAGAGCACAGATTGGTGATGTTTCAGGTCAGGACCCTTCTTCAGACTGTGGGAGTATCATCTCCTGAAGGAATGCAATGGTTTAAGAAGCACACCACCATCTTGTCATAGATAATTCGGGATGGACATTGGCTGTTGCTAGTGATGCCCGCAGTCTAAAAGGTGAATTAAAAAACATATATTACTGCGGTTTATGAAGGATAATGAACATGTCTGACCCGCTGAGTTACTCCAGGTTTTTGTGCCATCTTCGGTTTAAGCCAGCATCTGCAGTTCCTTCCGACACAATATCTTTAGGGACAAGTGAGAATGGACAACGAACATAGCCTTACCCACCTAATCTGAGAAATCACATTATAATAAAATAACTGGACACAAATTCAGAATAAGGTCTAGCAATATCACTCATTAGGAATAATCAGAAGAACAAAATCCCAGAACACAGTCAGCTCTTTAAAATTTAACTCCAACAAACAATGGAGACAAAGAGGGAAATAAATTATTGAAGAAATATTCCAATGCCAAAGTAATGTCAACATTTGGAACAATTAATTTCCAATCTCCGCAGTGAAGAAAATAAAACGGACGTCAAATTCAATGGGTCAAACATTGAAACCTTCAAATAATGAACCAGAAGCCTCAAATTCAATCTAAAGGAAAATTAAAGGAGGTTTCCAAACAATTCAAGGAAGCATGGAAGGAAGTAGATTGGAAAATATAGAGATCCAAAGTACAGGAATGCAAACGATGCCAACAAGACAAGACTTGAAGAAATGGCGTAGGTGTAGCAGAGGAAGGAATAAGTGACTATTTTGGTACATTGGAAGAAAAATAGGTTTCTTAGAAAATGCTACTTTTCATTGAAAGTGGATAGGGATGTAATTTACAAATTATGGAAAAGCACTTAAAAAACACTGGCCTGAAATTCATTTGAAGCTTTTCAGAAATGCCTGTTTCCTACGAAGGCCCTTTGGTGGGAGGATATCTCTCTGTTGGGCCACTCCATTCAACTCCCAGCAGATTAATTGGAAACCATTAATGGTAGAACCTCACTAACTGTCCTAAGGGCTACTCTGTGATTGAATCTGTACAGGGAGTGAATCTGGAACAAAAACAAAATGCTGGAGAAACTCAGCATGTCAGGCAGCATCTGTGGATGGAAGTGAATGTGGAGGGATCCTTCTTCAGACTCTAGGCTTCTTGAGATTCAGGGAGTGAATCTACTCTGCTCAAGTGATGTTCCCCTCGTTGAGTTTGTACTTGAGTATTCTGAACCCCAAATTTGGTCGTGTATACCTATTCTCGACTGATATGACATGGGATGCAATCACAAAGTCAGAGGTAACATCTTTTGAATAGATGTTACACTAAAATCTATCCATGTGCACAGGGTTGACTAAACAATTTCTTCTGAGGGATTCAACTTTGAACACGAGAGTTCCCCTGGGGGATATTCTGGCTCAACAATAGCCCTCGTCGAGAACCTCCAGAACAAATTAAACTCCTGTAGTGTATATAATAGTGCATATAATGGTAACTGTAAGTTGAACTGTAACTGTACGACACCTGGAGGCTGCAGCGAATCGTCCGATCAGCAGAGAAGATTATTGGCTGCAACCTACCCTCCATTGATGAACTGTACACTGCAAGGGCCAGGAAGCGAGCGGGCAAGATCATCTCTGACCCCTCTCACCCTGGCCACAAACTCTTTGAATCACTTCCCTCTGGTAGGCAACTCCGAACTGTCAAAGCTGCCACAGCCAGACATAAAAACAGTTTTTATCCACGGGTAGTTGCTCTACTCAACAGCCAAAAATCTGTAGCTTCCCTTTGATCTGGTATTTTGTTGGTTCACATGCTTGGTCAATGGTGTTTTTGTCATTAATGTCTTATTATTATTAATGTTTAGTGTTTTCTGAGTCATTTGTAACTGTCACTGTATGTCATGTTGTTACTTGTGGGTGGAGCACCAAGGCAAATTCCTTGTATGTGACTACTTGGCCAATAAACTTACTTAAGAATTGAGTACTAGAATGGTGTGATTTGTGTTATGTGATATTTTCATTATCTTATCAGTCTCGTGAATATGTGTGAGTATTCGCAGTGTACTTTCGTAAAATAAAGAAGACCCACGCTGGCAACAGCGTGTACTGAAAACCAGTGCTTTGTTTTCTATCTACATGCTACTGCCGTAATATCTTGCAACTCTTCTCAGCATTTTTGCTGCTTGGGAAACTCGGCTGCATGGAAATCAGCTGCTACTTTTGCCTGCACAGAAGCAATGTTCTCACTCTAATGCTTTAGATGTAGTAAACGCGTTTCCAGGTCCTCCCCAGGTTACCCTCCTGTAAACTCCCTGTAAGCTGAACAGTTCACAAATTGGAAATTAACTTAATTCCCACATGGCAGGAGATACCAGCAGCCCCACAGCAGCTGACAAATCCATCCCGCTCATTTGTCACTGTACAGACTGTACATGAGCCAGTGTTTGTAAGGTGGGGAGGGCCTACAGTTATCCCATGGATGCATAACCACCTGCTTGCCATCAACTCCATCCTCTCGGGATACATTGAGGACCTTTGGATTTGGACAATAACAGGCCTCCAAATCTGAGTAAGTGCCAGTACAGGTAGAGAGCACATTCTGAATCTCTGAGATTTAGCAGCCCACTTCTACACTTGAAAGACCCAACTTTACAAATGCTGGAGACATCTCACCAGTTCATATTTTTAACAGTGAACGTCCATCCTTTTATGTAAGCTGCCAACATCTCGCCGCCATTGAATTAATATTGAATTAATCTTGAATTTCCAGAAGGCCACTTTGTGTGACGCAACATCTGTTGCATAGTCTGGTTAACAGACGACCAAATAAGAGAAGAATTGTTGATCTATCAAGAGGTCTGCCTCCAGACAGTTGTTCTAATTACTTTTTAATGAATTTTTTTGTTTTGTTTTTTAAAATTTATTTTTATTAGAAGCCGTATACAAAAGTATAAACCGTGGCATATGACATAATACATTTATTGTACAGCTTCAATCTTAATTTTTAGCTAACATGAAATAGAAAAAGAGAGAAAAAGCAAGAAAGAGAGAAAATAAAAGAGAAAGTGAATGTGTAAGAATAGAACCCCTAGACTACCAAATAAGTGTAGTCGAAGAGTGAGTAAGTAAAAGAAATGAGAAAAATGTAAAGAAATAAAAAGACAAAAACAGAAAGAAAAACAAAAAGTGATGATATACCTGCTTCATCTCTCTCCCCACCCATCACCCAACCCGTTTTGTGTGACCCAACATCTGTTGCATAGTCTGGTCAACAGACGACCAAATAAGAGCAGAATTGTTGATACATCTTCAATTCAAACAAGAGGGCTGCTTCCAGACAGTTGTTCTAATTACTTTTTAATGTATTTCTTACATCATATTTTTCCTTGACAGTGGTTTGTGGCAATGAATTCCATGTTGCAGCTCGCTTCGAGTAAAGGGAATCTTGCCAATTGTTGTCTTCCTGAAAAGGAATGAGCAGGATTTCATCCAGTTGCACATCTTCTCTAAACAACTGAACAACCACTTCCCGTAGTGATGAAAAGTCACCCGAGTACTCGGTGGTTAGCAAGTCAGTGCTTTTACAAGGATATGGAATAAATTTGATAGCAATTAAATGTTTTTGATTTTATTGAATGCAGATTTTATTCCATTTCATACGCGTTCAACTATGCTGTTAAACTCTGTGACAATGCAATTTGATGTTGACCCATAAAGAAAATCAAGGCACATCAGTTCAAGAATTCAAAGAATGCGAGAGGGATACGATGAAGGAGGCACAAGAGACTGCAGATGCTGCAATCCGGAGCAACAATCTGCTCGAGGGACTCGGCAGATCATGCAGCATGTGTGGGTGGAAAGGAGCGGCCCAGAAAAGTCAACTATTCCTTTCCAGCCACAGATCAATGTTTCAATGGTTCTTTTATTGTCATGTATACAAAGGTGCGTTTTTTTGCATGGAGCTCAATGAGATCATTGCCACAGATAAAAAACAATCCCTGTTTAAGTACCGCATGCATGGAAACAACCCACTGAGTCCATATGCAATAGTCACCATATTTTGGCACCATTTTTACACAATCCAAGCTGCCTCTGGCCATGAAGCCCATTGCAGCCATCACCTCATTCAAATCGCCAGAGGGCCATCCTTCTCTCCTCTCCCGGGCCTACAGCCGACCTTGAAGACACAGGTTAGACCCCCCCCCCATTTCTTCTGCCGTCCCATTGTCCAGCGTCCAACTGTGTCGCTAACTCTCTCTCCTCCTTCCGATTCGCGATCTTCGAGGGCAATCTTTGAGGGAGCCTCAGACCCACTTCACGTTGGCTCCTCCAGTCCCAAGGCCGGCTTCCCCTGAGATGCTGCTCGACCCACAAAGTTTCCTCCAAGAGATTACTTATTGCTCCAGGAATCCTACGATACTGAGAGGAGTCCAACATCCAAATAAGGAATCCAATCCTTATTTTCTATTAGAAAGGAATCACTGCCACAGGCATCGGATTACATCAAATAAATTAGAATTACGAGTATACAACACAAATGATTCAGCCCAACCAATCCAGTCTGGCATTTATACTCCATTTTGGAGTTCCTTCCATCTTACAATTTGCTTCAATCACTCCCAGAAGCCAGATTCGCATTGCTCTTTGGATAAAGACTTTTTGTATAAATGCCCTATAGGTGTCTTTGCTTCAACATAAGTGCATTGTACCTTTACCTTCTCTATCAAAACATTTTATCTATTTAAAAACATTAATTGTGTCACTCCAGCGTTATTTTCCTGTCCCCGTCTGTCATCTGCTCTCCAATAAATGCCCTCCCATTTCTGGTATTAGCCTTGTATATCGTCGCGAGTGGTTAGCATGCAACAAAAGCTTTTCACTGTACCTCAGTTCACGTGACAATAAATCCATAAACTATAGCCCCTTCTATTTCCCCTTCTATAGCATCTATTTCCATCTTATAATAAGAAGACAACCAAAGCTGTATGCTGCACCCCAGGTGTGATTTAATGAAGATTCAACACAGTTTTCACATTACTTTCCATCTTTTCATCAGAACTGCGGTAAGGTTATTAGTCTGAAACTTCACTTCTTTCTCCATAGATCTGCCTGATCTGTGTATTTCCAGCCTTTTGGGATTCAGATTTCCAGCAAATGTTGTTTTTTTTTTTTGCTATTCCCTGATTTTCTATTCCATTCCTGTACAAATAAATCCTACTGATTAGTTTGCTTTATGTAAGGTCTCACTGACCTGTGGTGCAACATTGTGCTATTTGTGACACGAGGAAATCTTGAGCAAAAGACTAAGTGCTGGGGTAATTCAGCTGGTTAGACAGCACCTGTTGTGGAACGGATGGGCAATGGTTTGGATCGGAGGAAAGGTCCTAACCCAAAACGTCACCTATCCGTTTCTTCAACAGACATTGCTTGACTTGCTCAGTTACTCCAGCACCTCGTGCTTTACTTTGTGTTTGATGTTTGCATTCCTAGATGAGGATTCAAGATTCATTTTAATTGTCACATGTACCAATTAAGGTGCAGTGAAATTTGAGTTACCATACAGCCATACTAAGTAAAAAAAAGCAAAAATACACACAGCACATAAAATAAAGTTTATTTACATAAACATCCACCACAGCGGAATCAACATTCCTCACTGTGATGGAAGGCAATAAAAGTTCAGTCATCTTCCTCCTTTGTTCACCCGTGTTCAGAGCCTTTGAACGGGGCCGTTGCCGACGGTCCGCTGCTCAAGCCCTCTCCTCAGGATGATTGAAACGCCGGCGTCGGGACGGATCGGAACACTCCGTGGCATGGAGCTCCTGAGTCGGACGCTTCTTACTGGAGACCGCTGCTTCATGGTGTTAAAATCCACAGGCCCCATGGTCAGAGCTCCAACACTGGCGATCCTCGGCAAAAGATCCCAGGCTCCGTGATAGTAAGTCTGCTCCGCACCCGCGGCTTGAAGCTCCGGGCCGGTCTCCAGGAAAGGCCGCACTACTCCAAGTTGTAGGCCGAGCCGGGGGGGGGTAAACAGAGATGCGACACGAGGAAAATTTGCATCTCCCCCACCCCCCACATAAAACATACCAAGAGACATTAAAACAAACATTCAAGACATACTGTAAATAATAAAAACAGAGAAGGGACGAGACAGACTGCTGGCGAGGTGGCCATTACTTTGAGTTTAATTTATTGGCACGTGTACGGAGGTACATTGAAAAGCTTTTGTTGCGTGCTAACCCATCAGTGGAAAGACAATGCATGATTACAATCAAGCATCTACAAAGTACAGATACATGATAAAGGGAATAATGGGAATAACATTTAGTGCAAGATAAAGCCAGCAAGAAATGTTGCTGTCAGAGCAGAGATTTGAAGGAGTGGAGCGATTGTAATGCGTGATTGCAGATCTTCTTCTGTGACCAGCACTGAGTTGCCTGGGTTGGGTGCCATCTTGGATCTTAGAATCTTACATCTGTGTTCCTCCACACCACCTAATATCCCATCCTCAAGAAATAAGTGACCTTCATAAAGACTTCAATTGCTGAATGAGTCAGTAATTCCACAGATGATGTCTCCGAAAGCAAGAGGATAGATGCTGCAAACCAGATGTTGGAATTCCCAATGACCAAAACATAAACTAATGAGTCTAATAACAGAAAGGCAGGCTGCAACATATGGCTGTCAGTGGTGCTGAAGGAAGATGAGATTAAAATCTTCCTTTCCCAAGGCAGAATCCATCCAGGTGATCAAGTATAACAAGGAAAAATTAATTGAAAGCCAAAAGTTCGGTAGACTTAAGATTGTGCTGTGTGTTGCCCACTTTATTAAAAACTTGCAAATTAATTCAGAAAGGTTGGTGCAAATCTGTGGAGAATAAAATGAAATTATTTCAAGGTTAGTGTAAATGGGTGCTTGATGTTTGAACAACATTTTATTATTGAAAGACAATGTGGAAAATGAGCTTTCACTTCCTGAAAATGGTGCAGCATGGGAATATATTTTTGTTCTAATTTTTGTGCTAATCATGAATAGAATATTTGCTTTTTGAATGTTTTCATCTTTACAAGGATTTTCAAGTATGAAATAAAAAATAAATCTGAGGTGTGTGCGTATCTCTACAAAGGGGTTGTATGCATGCAGAACAGCAAGGCTCTGGAAGAGTTAAAATCACATTTTAAAAAAACGACAAAGTGCTGGAGTAACTTGGCCAATCAGGCAGGATCTCCGGAGAACATGGATAGATGACGTTTCAGGTGGGACGCTTCCGACTCCCGCACTCGATGTATTTTTATGTTAACCAGCATCTGCAGTTCCTTGTTGCCACATTTAAATCACTTCGGTTAGGTTAGGCAGGTCAGACACCAACCTTCAATCAGATGCTGACGCAGTTAAAGCTTAAATGGGGTTTTAAATGCAATAGAATGGATGGGGAAGATACAATTCAGAAAGATTAAATGGGGAAAACTGAGCAAGTATACATGGCCAGCAATGCAATAAATAAATTAATTAATTAAAAACCAGTCAGAAGATGGTGTAAATGAGGAATGCAAAGTAAAAATATGCACAGAAAATTGTAAGATTAAATGAGAACTTACCAGTTTGAAGTTTGATCTTGATTTTATGAGGAGTTACGTTGGTGATTACGTGAAGAAGGCCCGCCAGGCCGCATGCGCAGCAAACTTCAAAGCAGCGGTATGAAATCACAAATAAACAACACCGAAGTAAACAGTAAGATCAGTGACTCGAGAACTACCAGATGATCTTTTATGAGAGAGGGTTGGGCGTGGTGGGCATGTAATCACCAACGTAACTCCTCATAAAATCAAGATCAAACTTCAAACTGGTAAGTTCTCATTTAATCTTACTATTTTACTTCGGAGTCACGTGAGTGATTCAGTGAAGAGTTCAAAGCTTTGTGATTTCATGCCACAGATTACAATCTCGGCATCCCACTGCAGTTGATTGACTCGAAAGAGAAATAAATGCATTAGTAATAACATTGTATTCAATGTAATGATAGGGTTTATTTAACAATGTAAACAAACAACAGTACCCCTAAAATTTAGGTACTTAAAATGTCATTGGCAAACAGCCCTGGATTGACAATTGGCCGATGATAAAATTCTGAAACATCAGCTCATTTGCCCATCCGACGGCCGCTAAAATTTGGTTGAAGGACACATCCCTCCCTTTGGCCGCCAACATAGCTGCTGCCTTAGTATAATGAGATGTAACACACTATCTAAATGATATACTGACTTGATGCTGACCTGGTGGAATGAGACATACAATCGTCAATGTTAATACCTGTTGCAGCCACCTTGAAATAGTCTGAACCGACCTTCTCTTGTGTAATTGTTTATTAACTAATACACAGTGCTGAATCCATACTTCTAAGGATTCTGGTGGCCTTGATAACATAAAAATGAGACCGTGGGGTATTCAAAATGATCTTAAAAATTATGCCAGCCCTGATCTGCTCTGCTAGTGTAGACCAGAATGTAAAATGTAATTGCATGAACAGCCAATTCCATCCTGTCCAGCCACAGCGTTTGCAATGTTTTGCTGATATTAGAGTCATGACTAAGGATGTAGCTGGAACCCCTTGGTGAAGTAATGTTTACACATTTACAATAACCAACTGCATAATCTTGTGATGTGAGTACTTGTATCAAGATCTTTTTAACAACTTGATATTGGGGTTGGACCCGACAATGTAGTTCCCTTATGTTACAGCTGTAATTTCTCTATAACTGAACTATTGTCAATATCACTAAAAATGAACTGGAAATGTCAGTAATTTGTATCGTATCAAATGTATCATTAATATTTAACAAACATTTCCGATCCCCTCAATAGAGACGTACTGCTTTTTTGGATGCTATCCATGCATACTGCAGTGAACACCCTCATGGCTAAATGTGACAACCTGAGGCATAAGTCAATCCATTGAAAATGTGTAAGTCAATAATCATTTTACTGTGCAAAGACCAGTCTCCTGAACCACAGTTTAAAACAGCAAGCTCTTGCTTTTTGGCATAACTGTACACCATTGTGCCATAATGCCTGATGAAGCAGGCAACATGGACACTTCGCCAGTCCGATAGTACGAATCCAAACGAGGTCTTGCTAACTGTTTTAAGACCCAGCTAATGAGGAAGACATAAAGTTCATTCCTCCTATTGAAACGAGAATGTATTTCTCCACACTGTTGTGTCACATATTTTTACAAACAGTGAAACATGCATAAACATGACGAACATTTGATGAAGTATTTGAATCATGCTTTCATCATACTTTGAGATCCAACACTTATTCTGTGTTATCATCAACCTAAACTGGACAATACACCAGTGGCAAGGAGATTAATTACAGGATATTCTTCCTAATTACTATGAGACTAACATATGTCACCATTGTAGAGTAGCAACTTAAATTTGTGCATGAAGAATATGTATATTCACTCAAAACCTTACTCAACGGTGCATTTAGTGTATATATTTAGTTGATACTAACAACTGAAGAATTGGTAACAAGCAATCTCCACTACCTTTGAGTAGGTGATGGTATTTGGAACTTCTCATCTTAGAGTTCTAAACATCAGTTCATAATAACTGAATTCAACCAACCACACTACTGTAGCGTAGTTTCAAGTTCAAGTTCAATGCGTAATTGTCATGTTCAGCAATGCTGAATACTGTTACTTCATCATTGTGGCTGAAGTAGCCTCAGCTGACAATAGCACAAGGTTGTTAGCAACGATCTAATTGCTACTTACACAATATCAGTTCCTTGATTGGCTCAGCTGCAACACAGCTGCTATATTGCCAATTACTCTTAATGAAAATAACTCAGTTTTGTAACAGATTGCTATAACCCCAATCTCTTGCCACAAGGCGGAGACAAGGCTAATAATAATTAAAGGTAAATACCAATGACCAACAGTTTATCCCATACTGCAAAGCTTTACTGTTATAGTACAGTTATATTGTCTTTGATAACCTTTGTAATGGAATTTGTATAAGGTATCTCTTACCTTATGAATCTGTTGAAGTCAGGAATAAGTTTTTACACGGAAAGTTCATATGCCCGATACTCTCCATTCTTCATAATAACATGCCAATCCTGCCTTATTGCATGGGTGGTTTGCATGAGAACTTCTGCCCAATTTCCAAACCCTGGCCATAATCCAACATTGAATGCTCCGGCTGTGCCTCAACCAAATATTTTTACCCTTTGTGTGTTGTACAAACAAATGTAAATATTACAACTTGTGAACGGTGCACTACCCAAATCTTGGAAGTGCTAGACCCATTTAGTTGAGCATGATTGGAAGGTGCATGGAATTTCTGAGCTATCATGCTGCCCCCAGCACCAGTGAACCGCTACTGCCGATGAGCGCCTGGGGTGCGTTCTGAACGATGACTTTTGTCCGTTGTTGGCCGAATTAATTCATCTGCCAGGCTTCTTCCCCTGTAGAATAGACCTACCTGAATAACCGATTCAGCGGCTGGCTCTCACATCTGTGGCGTTGTTCACTGCCGACACATATGCGCTTGAGTCTGTTCTATTGATATCTTTAGAGCCTGGAGTTATCTTGACCTTTCCTCAGAGAGGGTGATCGTAGGCAACTCTAACAGGCGCTGCTGCAGGCCGTAGGATACAAATACTGATACGAACCCATTGGCCTTAACCCAATAGAATATTTTACTGGGATGGCAACTTTATTGTCAGGAAAGGTACCTCTGACATGTGCCCTTCACCCCTTTGGGTATGCCCCACGGCCATACCCTGAGACTCAGTGTCAGCAGGATACTGACCCATCTTGGTCTCTGCCTCCGAGAGGGAGACCTTTGCAGCACTGTATACAACAGTTGCTGTATTTAGGATAGTCGTTTCAACGCACTATCCAGCCCCGGTGAGGATTTCATCCCCTGACTCCGTGGGCCTTGCTCTCTAGCCCCGGTGGAGAATCATCTCCCAACTCTGTGGGCGAGCAGATATGTGTGAATTTGAGCAACCCTGTCCCAGGCGTTGCTGGCGCCGCCTTTCATAAAGGCCGGCGCTTTTTGACATGAACAGCCCTGCATCAGGCGCTGTTGGCACGGCTCTCCCGTAGGCTGGCACTTCACACATGAAGCAGCCTGTCAGGCGCTGCTGGCACGGCTCTCCCATAGGCCGGTAATATCACAAATGAAACAGCCCTGTATCAGGTGCTGCTGGCACGGCTCTCCCGTAGGCCGACACTTTCATATATGAAGCAGCGCTGTCAGGCGCTGCTGGCGGCCTGTCCCATAGACCCGTACATTTTACACATGAAACAGCCCTGTCAGACGCTGCTGGCACGGCCTGTCCCATAGGCCCGCACATTTTACACATGAAGCAGCCCTGTCAGGCGCTGCTGGCGCGGCCTGTCCCATAGGCCCGCACATTTTACACATGAAACAGCCCTGTCAGGCGCTGCTGGCGCGGCCTGTCCCATAGGCCCACTATTGCTGTGTAAGCTCACTAAGTCAACATTTAGTGTACAGCTTTACCTGTGAAGGGTAAAAATAAATCATAGCAACCTGTGCTTAAACAATTATAACATTGTCAGAACATATAACGATAACTTTTTACTTTGCCTTTAGCTTTTACTCAAAGAAAAAACACTATAAAATACATATTTTTTTTATAAGGAGAAACCCTTTATAGCCCGACTCACCTGAGTCCAAATAGGGCTGAATGAGTCCCAGTAATTTCTTGACTGGGGACCAACGTCTGTGAGCCACTGACCCCACTGTCAGTAGCTCCAGCGTTGCTTCCTTGCCGTTCCCACGGCATCCCCGCAGGCTGGGGAGCCGCTAACTGCACTGTTAGCGGCTCCTTATCTCGCAACCCAATCAATTTTGCTGGTTTATCCGCATTTGCGGTCGGACTGGAATTTCCCCACAGTCCATAACCGGCAACTTGTCGGGCTGCGAAACTGGCAGGAAAAACCTCTGTTAAAAGAGGCTCCTGCCTAAAAACTCCTGGTAAGTAAAAAACCAAACTTACCGTTTAAGTTTAACTTACCACCGACAGGAGCTCTGTCCTGCCAGACTGGTGCTTGCGCCAATGTGGCTGACGTAATGCTGCGCATGCGGCCTGGCCGGCCTTCTTCACGGAATCACTCACGTGACTCCGAAGTAAAACTTAAAACAAGCCATTCTTAGAATTTCCAACTTCCCCAAGCACTCCATTTAGATTCAACGCATCAGCTACAACCAAACAAAAAGATGATTTGGTCAATAATGGCATTTTTGGCCACATCTCCCATTCAGCTTCTCCAGAGATCCACAAGACTCCGGAACACCACATCAGTTATGAAATAATTGTCATTTTGGCTCTTCAGGAAATCTAGTTAAGATAGTTATTGACATTAATGTAAAATACACAGTTGGCCCTCTCTGATTGGAGCTTCTAAGGGAATTGGGTAGACAAGCTGGCAATGCATGGGACGGCAGAAAGTGTTCAGAAAAACACTTGGCTCTCAACTGTTTTCTGAAAACTCATGCTTCCCTCGAGTATTCCAATCATTGTATCCCCAACTTCCAAAAGAACTTTCACATCCATCATTAATCCCATCTACTTCTGCCAGACATATGGTGTCAGAGCCCAAGCTTGAGAGAGGTGGACACAAAATGCTGGAGTAACTCAGCGGGTCAGGCAGCATCTCTGGAGAGAAGGAATGGGCGACGTTTCGAGTCGAGACCCTTCTTCAGACTGATGTCGGGGAGGGGGCGGGACAAAGATCGAATGTAGTCGGAGACAGAAGGACGAGTGGGAGCTGGGAAGGGGGAGAGGATAGAGAGGGAAAGCAAAGGCGATCTGAAGTTAGAGAAATCTGAAGTTAGAGAAGTCAATGTTCATACCGCTGGGGTGCAAACTACCCAAGCGAAATATCCTTCAAAAAGATCTAAAATGAAGAGGTTAAAAACAAAGACACTAAACAATGAACCTTTAAGTCATTTCTGTTTAATTGTAAAAAGATTTCACCTAAAATGTAGACACGAGTAAAATTTTCGGCAGAAGGTCATTTAGTCCACCCAGTGGACAGAGCTGGGAATTACAGACATTTAAAGCACCATTTTTCAGAGAAACAAACATTAACCATGAAAAATATGGCAAAAGACTCAGACAAATGATACCTAAAGATATGAGCAATTACAAACGTAACAGAGGCATTAATAATGAAAACAAATTGTTTACAAATGATGAGATATCTATTTTAATAATATGCACAGAAAATAACTCGCAGGTCATTTATACACAAAATCTACTGTTCTATAACAAGAGTGGGAAAGAGCAAGTGATGAGAACAAGGCAAAATTGGTATTGTGTTAATGTTTGCATAACGATATAAAATTATGATAGGGATTCTGAACCATTATTTTCCCTTTTATGAGTGCCCATAGCCTCGACAGACACCATAAATAAGTACATTATAAATCTGACAGGTTCTAATCTGAAACGTCACCTGTCCCTTTTCTCCAGACGCTATCTGACCCACTGTGTTGCACCAGCACTCTGTGTCTATCTTTGATATAAACCTGCATCTGCATTTCCTTCCTATACATTATATAAACAATTGGTTAGCTATTATTTATTGTTTGATTTAATAGTCAGGAATAAAAGGAAGTCCGTAGACACAAAATGCTGGAGTAACTCAGTGGGATAGGCAGCATCTCTGGACAGGACAGACTGAAGAAGGGCCTCGACCCAAAACGTCACGCATTCCTTCTATCCAGAGATGCTGCCTGTCCCGCTGAGTTACTTGAGCATTTTGTGTCTATCTTTGAGGAATAAAGGTCAACGAAAACACTGGCAATTCACATTCTTCTTTGAATAATAGCAATTTTTCCAAGATCAAGGAAAACCTTCAATATTTTAGCTACGTCTCAGCAATGACAAAATGAATGCAGTGACAACAGGGCCTCCTCAGATTCAGAGAGATAGAAGAGAGTGGGGAGCAAGGAAATGAATCAGATTAAGCACTCATTGCTTAGATTTTGGTGCAGGAATGTGGTGAGACAAGCTGAGAAACCTAGTAATACAGGTCATACCCACCCTTCCAACATTAATGAACCAGTATTCACCACAGTGGCTCACTACCACTACCTAAAAGGCAGTCAGGGAGAGGAAACCAACCCTGACCTTGCCAGCAATGCTCACACCAAAAAATGAATGAATTAAAAGAAACAGGAGAGATGTTTTACGAGTCGTCCTTAAATACAGCAGAGGCGCCGGAAGACTGGAGGGTGGCAAATGTTGTGCCTCTTTTCAAGAAGGGCTGCAGGGAAAATGCTGGGAACTATAGGCCGGTGAGCTTAACAATCTGTGGTTGGAAAGTTACCAGAGAGTATTCTGAGGGGTAGTTTACACAGGCATTTGGACGGGCAAGAGCTGATTAGAGATAGTCAGCATGGTTTTGTACGTGGGACGCACTCACAAATCTGATAGATTTTTTTGAAAATGTGACCAAAAAGTCGATGAGGGCAGAGCTGTAGATGTTGTATACATGGATTGCAGTAAGGCATTCGACAAGATTCCACCAGGCAGGCTGCTCTGAAAGGTTAGATCGCATGGGATCCAAGGAGAGATAGCTGAATGGATAGCAAATTGGCTCCCTGGAAGGATGCAGAGGATGATAGTGGAAATAGCTTCTTGTACTGGAGGCCTGTGACTAGTGCTATGACTCAGGGTTCAGTGCTGAGCCCATTACTGTTTGTCATCTACATCAATGATTTGGATGAGAACATACGGGGCAAGATTAGCAAGTTTGCTGATGATACAATAGTGGCTGGGCTTTGCAGATAGTGAAGATGGTTGTTAAAGATTGCAGTAGGATCTGGATCGATTGGCCAGGTGGGCGGAGGAATGGTTGATGGAATTTAATAGAGAGATGCGTGAGGTGTTGCATTTTGGGACGTCTAAAAAAGGCAGGACTTACACAGTAAATGGTAGGCCTTTGGGGAGTGTTGTAGAGCAGAGGGATCTAGGAGTGCATGTGCATGTGCATGGTTCCTTGAAGGTTGAGTCGCATAAAATGTTGGTGAGGCCACATTTAGAATATTGTGCTCAGTTCTGGGCACCATGTTTTTGGAAAGATATTGTCAAGCTTGAAGGGGTTCAGAAAAGATTTAGGAGGATGTTGCCAAGACTAGAGCGTGTGATCTATAGGGAGGTAGAGAAGGCTGGGTCTCTATTCCTTGGAGGCCAGGAGGATGAACTGATCTTATAGAGGTGTACAAAATCATGAGAGAAATAGATTGGGTAGATGCACAGAGTCCCTTGCCCAGAGTATGGGAATCGAGGACCAGAGGATCACTATGGGGTTATGGGGAACAAGGAAATGGCAGATGAGTTGAACAGGTACTTTGGATCCGTCTTCACTAAGGAGGACACAAACAATCTCCCTGATGTACTAGTGGCCAGAGGATCTAGGGTGACGGAGGAACTGAAGGAAATTCACATTCGGCAGGAAATGGTGCTGGGTAGACTGATGGGACTGAAGGCTGATAAATCCCCATGGCTTAAGGAAGTGGCTCCTGAAATTGTGGACGCATTGGTGATGTTCCAATGTTCTATAGATTCAGGATCAGTTCCTGGGGTGGAAGATTGCAACCCTCACGTGGTCCACCCCGTTTCGACTAATGCAATCAACCCGACGTGCACAAACAAAGAGATCAAATAGAACAAGTTGACTTGCAACTTTAGGCTGTGCACGCCATACGCACGAAGATCAGTTCCTGTGGATTGGAGGGTAGCTAATGTTACCGCATCACTGGCGCCATTTTTAATTGTGTCGTGGCTGACGGGGCCCCCCCCTCAACTGTGCAGGCGTAGATGGTCGTAAATATACACATACATACTTTCTTTGCGCAAATCATCCCGCGGGCCTGATTGGACTCTTTCGCGTCTCCCCGTGCTTGTGCAGTTGGGGCGGCATTCACACATGCGCAGTTGGGGAAGGCTTACCGGGCCGGGAAATTTTTTAAAATTATTACATTTGCCTAAAATTACCCGAAGACAAGTAGAATTTCCCGAATTTCGGGTAATTTCCTTCAAAGTGGAAACACCGGCAGACAGGAAACAAAGAGCAGGGTTTAACAGATCTTTTTCAGTATGGCAGGCAGTGACTAGTGGGGTACCGCAAGGCTCGGTGCTGGGACTGCAGCCATTTACAATATACATTCATGATCTAGATGAAGGGATTAAAAGTAACATTAGCAAATTTGCAGGTGACACAAAGTTGGGTGGCAGTGCAAACTGTGAAGAGGATGCTATGAGGATGCTGGGTGACTTAGGCAGGTTGGGTGAGTGGGCAGATGCAGTTTAATGTAGATAAATGTGAGGTTATCCACTTTGGTGGCAAAAACAGGAAGGCAGATTATTATCTGAATGGTGTCAAGTTGGGAAAAGGGGAAGCACAATGGGATCTGGGGGGTCCTTGTTCATCAGTAGGTACAGCAGGCAGTGAAGAAAGCGAATGGCATCTTGGCCTTTATAACAAGAAGAGTTGAATATAGGAGCAAACAGGTCCTTCTGCAGTTGTAAAGGACCCTAGTGAGACAACACCTGGAGTATTCTGTGCAGTTTTGGTCTCCAAATTTGAGGAAGGATATTTTTGCTATTGAGGGAGTGCAGCGTAGGTTGACCAGGTTAATTCCCGGGATGGCGGGATTGTCATATGTTGATAGAATGGAGCGGCTGGGCTTGTATACTCTGGAATTTAGAAGGATGAGGGGATCTTATTGAAACATATAAGATAATTAAAGGCTTGGACACTCTAGAGGCAGGAAACATGTTCCCGATGTTGGGGGAGTCCAGAACTAGGGGCCAACGTTTAAGAAAAAGTGGTAAGCCATTTAGAACAGAGATGAGAAAAAAAAATTCACACAGAGTTGTGAGTCTGTGGCATTCTCTGCCTAAGAAGACAGTGGAGGCTGGTTCTCTAGATGCTTTCAACTGAGTTAGATAGAGCTCTTAAAGATAGCGGAGTCAGGGGATATGGGGAGGAGGCAGGAATGGGGTACTGATTGTGGATGATCAGTCATAATCACATTGAATCGCAGTGCTGACTCGAAGGGCCGAATGGCTTACTCCTGCACCTATTGTCTACTGACATAGGTTCAAGGTAAAGGGTAAAAGATTTAATAGGAATCCGAGGCGTAACTTTTTCACACAAAGGGTGGTGGGTGTATGGAATGGGACTATCCCATCGTTTAAGAAACAGCTGGACAGGTACATGGATGGGACAGGTTTGGAGGGAGATGGACCAGGCGCAGGCAGGCGAGACTAGTGTAGCAAGGACATGTTGGCCGGTGAGGGCAAGTTGGGCCGAAGGACCTGTTTCCACACTGTATCACTCTATTGGTTAGAAACTCAGCCCCATAGCAGAAGCGTCCACTTCGCGGGGCTGGAAACTGGAAATATCCTGAGCTAATTCTGCTACCACCACCATCCATTGCGACAAGTGATGGCTTCCACTGATTGACGCCGGAAGATTGCATCTTTTTCAGGACGGACGATGACAGCTTGGTCAACATTTGTAACAAGGTGGACATGAAAAGAAGAAGTTAGGAAAGCTGGAACTAAACCAGGAAGGGAAAAAAGTTTCAAGAGAGGAGAAAATTATTGGATGGAGGAAATAAAAACCTCATCCAAGGGGCCTCATCTCAGGTGCACAGGCCCTTGTTCCTTGCAAATTGGACAGGGACGAGGTATCAGTTTCAGTTGGAGCAGAAGGCAGATCAGATCATGGCTACTTAATTGAATAAGAAATATACTGCCTGCACATGCATCCCTCCTCAGGAGAAGTGTCCCTTCTCTTAATAGTAATCAAAAATATTTTAGTTTTTTATACAATAGGCTAATAATATCTGATAAATAGGACCCAAATTCAGCTTAATCACAGAGATGCTCAGCACAGACCCGTGACCCAAACTGAAAGGAATGCAAAACGTATGGTCAACTGAATATTTTGTAATAATCTTTACTTGGTCCCTTCTTTTAGTGGTGGTGTTGATAGATGTGGACGCTTGAAAAGAAAATTGTGCCGTTTGCCATGCAGAACCAGCAACAATTTTTGGTGCACAAGATGTAATGTATGGTACCAGTGCAGAACCTCCAACTTTTTACAATTTACATAGATCAATGAAGGCTCCAAAGATATGGTTGTTAAATTTTCTGATAACACAAAGATAAGTAGGAAAGTTGTGAAAAGGTCACGAAGAGGTTGCAAAAAAGGGAATAGTTACATAAGTGCGAAAAGATCTGGCAAACAGAGTACAACGTCGGAAAATGAGGAATTGTCTATTTTGGCAAAAGAAAAGCTATAGAGATTACAGAGAGTACTCAATGTCTTTGTGCATTAATTAAAGGCTAGTACACAGGTTACGCAAGTAATTAGTAAAGACAGAAATACTATTTTTAATTGCTAGTGGAGTTAAACATAAAAGTAGGTAGTTTATGCTTCAATTATAGAGAACCATTGAGCACGGACAGAAGTCCCGCAGCCCAACTCGCCTATGCCAACCAAGAAACCTTAGAAAAGCTAGTCACATTTCCCACGTAATTGGCCCACATCACTAGAGGTTTCCTATCCACATAGCTGTCCAAATGTATTTTAAGTGTTGTTGTACCTGCCTGTAGCAGCTGATACAACATAAATATATACCAATTTATAAGGTAGACACAAAATGTCAGAGTAACTCAACGGAGAGTTATTGCAGCATTTTGTGTCTACCTTCGACTTAAACCAGCATCTGCAGATCTTTCTTACCAATTTATAAGACTTTGGTGAGAGTACGTTTCGACTCGATGCTCAGTTGGTTTTCTTATATCAAGAATTACATGAATACATTAATGCAGTTCAGAAAAGGTCAACAAGATTGATAGCTGGAATAGGCAGGTTATCTTGAGATAAGAATGGACCAGCTAATTTATCGCACTTTTTAAGAAAGGCGGGAGAGAGAAAACAGGGAATTACAGACCAGTTAGCCTGACATCGGTGGTGGGGAAGATGCTGGAGTCAATCACAAAAGATGAAATAGCGGCACATTTGGATAGCAGTAACAGGATCGGTCCAAGTCAGCATGGATTTACGAAGAGGAAATCATGCTTGACTAATCTTCTGGAATTTTTTGAGGATGTAACTAGGAAAATGGACAAGGGAGAGCCAGTGGATGTGGTGTACCTGGACTTCCAGAAAGCATTTGATAAGATCCCACACAGGTTAGCGGGCAAAATTAGGGCACATGGTATTGGGGGTAGAGTGCTGACATGGTTAGCAAATTGGTTGGCAGACAGGAAACAAAGAGTCGGGATTAACGGATCCCTTTCAGAACGGCAGGCAATGACTAGAGGGGTACCGCAAGGCTCGGTGCTGGGACCGCAGCTATTTACAATATACTTCAATGATTTAGATGAAGGGATTCAAAGTAAAATTAGCAAATTTGCAGATGACACAAAGCTGGGTGGCAGTGTGAACTGTGAGGGAGGTGCTATGAGAATACAGGGTGACTTGGACAGGTTGGGTGAGTGGGCAGATGCATGGCAGATGCAGTTTAATGTGGATAAATGTGAGGTTACCACTTCGGTAGCAAAAAACAGGAAGGCAGATTATCATCTGAATGGTGTCAAGTTGGGAAAAGAGAAAGTACAACGGGATCTGGGGGGTCCTTGTTCATCAGTCAATGAAAGTAGGCATGCAGGTACAGCAGGCAGTGAAGAAAGCGAATGGCATGTTGGCCTTCATAACAAGAGTTGAGTATAGGAGCAAAGAGGTCCTTCTGCAGTTGTATAGCGCCCTAGTGAGACCATACCAGGAGTATTGTGTGCAGTTTTGGTCCCCTAATTTAAGGAAGCACATTCTTGCTCTTGACGGAGTACAGCATTGGTTCACAAGGTTAATTCCCAGGGTGACGGGACTGTCATATGCTGAGAGAATGGAGCAGCTGGGCTTGTATATTCTGGAATTTTGAAGGATGAGAGGGGATCTTATTCAAACAAATATGTTTATTAACGGTTTGGACACTCAAGGCAGGAAACGTGTTGCCGATGTTGGGGGAGTCCAGAACCAGGGACCACAGTTTAAGAATAAGGGGTAAGGCATTTTGAACGGAGATGAGGAAACACTTTTTCACACAGAGTTGTGAGTCTGTGGAATTCTCTGCTTCAGAGGGTGATGGAGGCCGATTCTCTGGATACATTCGAGAGAGCTTGATAGGGCTCTTAAAGAGAGCGGAGTCAGGGGATATGGGGAGAATACAGGAACGGGATACTGATTGTGGATGATCAGCCATAATCACATCGAATGGCGGTGCTGGCTCGAAGGACCGAATGGCCTACTCCGGCACCTATTGTCTATTGACTAGATTTGTATTCGCACACAGATATGCAGGGAATGGAGGGATATAGATCACATGCAAGCAGAGATCATCTTAACTTGGCATTCTGTTCAACATGCGCACTGTACTGTTAATTGCTGCTATTTAGGTGATTTGATTGAATATAAATTCCCAAAAGGCCTTTTTTGGAGAGGAGGTTTCTTCTAGTGGGAGAATCTATAACAAGGGCTAGGGATCACTGCTTAAAAATAGGACAGATGAGGTGAATTCTTGTCCCCCCTCTCTCCGAGGGCAATGTGTCTTTTCAACTTCGTTTCCACACAGAGTATTGGAAGCAGAGCCTTTGAATACATTTACGGCAGAGGTAGATAGATCCCTGAGAAAGCAAGGAAGTGAAAGGTCGCCTGTGGTTGGTGGGAACATGAAGTTCAGGTTACAATCAGATCAGCTACGATCTAACAGAATGGCAAAGGAGCCTCGTGGGACAGAGTGGCCTCCTCCTTCTTCTAATCCACATACATTCAAATGTATCACATTTTTATAAAAATAAAATTATGTATAAAATACAGTGAACAGTAAATGGCTGACACTGTCAATTGAAAGTGAGCAGCCTATCTGTAGCTACCACAGTGATATAAGCATTATAGCTGGTCATTCAGTCAGAAGATGAGACATACTGTCTTTAACGTTAATGTCTGCAGGAAGTAGATCGCCATTTCCCTGGTAAAAGAATGTGATTACTTGGCTGTGTTGTTCTAATTCCAGTTCTGTCCCTGTTAAAACAAAGCCGGTGAATGGCAGTGGGGCTCCAGCCAGTTGTCACAGGCCACCTTCTGCCGAGCGAGGCTGGAAGTCATCCTTCCTTGCCCAGGTCTGGTCCATCCGGGTCACCACCTCGCATCGGACAAGCAGCACGTCATCCTTCACGTATGTGTACTGGTGGAGGGCATTGAGGTGCAGGAAGGTGACGTAGCCAAAGCCTTTGGGGTTGCGCGGCTGGGCGGGCCGCTGAAACGCCTGCAACTCAGGCTTGCTCTCCATGACCTCCTCATGGTTCTGCTTGATGGGGCCCTCAGACTGGTCGAGGATGGAGAGCCGGATGGTGCCCTGTAGGGGCCAGGGCAGGTAGCTGTCGTATTCGCCCTGCATGGTGTGCACAAAGAGCGAGATGTAATTGGAGTAACGCTGAGCGCTGCGTGTCTGCAGATGCAGGCGGAGGCAGAGCTTGTAGCCCGGCTTGCCCGTGTAGAACCCAGGGCTGTGGAGCACCACGGGCTGGTCCTCTGCCTGCGCCAGCTGGTGGCCACTGAACTTTTCCACCCTCCAGATATAAATCCCGTGGCACTGCTGAGCTTCCAACTCACCCAGGCGCTCCTCCAACATGCGGGCGCTGCGCTTCAACTCCCCCATCTGGTTGCTCTGCGTCTCCATCTTGGCCGCCAGCTCTCGGATCTGGTGGTCTTGCCGGACCAGGCGTCCCTCCAGCTGCTCGACAGTCTCCCTCAAGTTCTGAACCAGGGGTGAGCAGTCACAGGACACCAGGGGCGTTGGGGGAGGCGGGGGGAAAGGCTGCATGTGGGAGTGCGAGGCCTGCATCATGGCCGGCTGGAAGTCAACCTCAGAGTTCAGCGTGTCGATGCAAGACATCTGCGAAGTCATTCCCGTGCTTACGCTGCGCAGAGTCTGGGCCATCATCCGCATGTGGGCCTGCGTATAATCCTGCAGATGCATCGCCAGATCGTTCCTCTGCATCTGAACGACAGGAAGCAGTCATGTTAGCTGGCTCTCCTGACTGTATTTGTCAGCATTTATACAATTTTATAGATAAAACCAAACAACTTTCATTTATGTAGCACCTTGGCCACTAGTTAATCTAAGGTTGGGTCACCAATAATAGATTAGGTTGGGTGACCAAACAATAGATTAGGGCTTTGTGGAAGTTAAATCAGGGACAAACAAGAGCTCACATTTGGAGGAACCCGCAGATTTCTGAAGTTTTTAAAGCAGGATGAGATCTAGAATCACAAGCTCACAACCTCGTCACAAAATCAGGATGAAAACGATATATGAATATGGTTACAGAGCAAGAGAAGATTGATGGGGCTAGATATCTGAAGTAAATGCTGGCGCCACACAGGTCAGTCAATGTGGAAAGAGGAAAGATCACACTTTATTTTAGTCTCAGGGCGCCTCATTGTAATAAACAAATGCTTCTCAGACTGGTGGACAGAAGGGTGTCACAAGGATCAATAATCGAGGACCACATTATTCACAATCTATATCAGTAATCTGGTTGAGGAGACCAAGTGTCGAACTTCCAAATGTATTGACAATACGGAACCATCTGGGAGGGGAATATTGTGCAGTTTTGCTCTCTGTACCCAGATAGCGGAGTCAGGGGATATGGGGAGAAGGAGGAACGGGGTACTGATTGGGGTTGATCAGCCATGATCACATTAAATGCCGGTGCTGGCTCAAAGGGCCGAATGGCCTACCACTGCACCGATTATCTATTAAAGTTGCACTTACCATAGAGGGAATATCATTGCTCGAGTTTAGAAAAATAATATTTTTTGAAAGGGCTTGACAGGTTGGATGCAGGGAGTGTGTTTTCCCTGGCTGAGCAGTCCAGGACAGTTTGATAATGTCAGCCTATTAAAGCTGAGATGAAGATAAATTTCAATCTTACCGGAGAAGAGGCAATCTTTTCCAATTCACTATCCCACATGGCTTATTCCTTATGTTCATTCAACACATAGATTGTCATATTCCTAACCATACAAGAATCGTAGGAAATGGTGATAGCCCTGGAAAATGACACTGAGGTAGAAGATCAGCCTAGATGGTGGCAGAGGCGGTTGGGGGAGGGGGGCTCTTCCTACTACTAGGTCTTATGTTTTCAAATTGGTAAAGGAGGAATTTTCAAGCATAAGAGCAGAGGAAGAGACAGGGCAGTCTTATTAACAACATTCAGGACTCATTCACTGGGGAAACTTTAATGACACAAGTAAGAGTAGGATTGTTGGACACTCAAAACTTTTCAACCAAAGAGTTAGATCATGACAAATCCACTGTTAATCCATCTGTCAGTCTTGATTTCTTGATCCTGTGGTCTAAAATTAACAGTTGGAAATTTTCAATTGGTCCTCATACTTGGTGAGAGAATTCCAGAGTTCCACTTTCTGTGAAGTACCAATTTCTGACATCATCCCTGAATGTCTTTGCTCTCGTTTTTAAGCATGCCACCCACTTGGTTAAAATATAAAGATTCCTACTCAATTCTCATTCCCTTCCTTCACCCTTTTCACCTGGTCACACCAGCTCAACTTTGGACTGAACAATTGCTTGATAATAACGGAAATGATAGGCTAAATCTAAATTCAATTATTGGTTCCTGTAATACACAATATCCTACTGGCAGAGGTAAGTGATATTATCAGGAACAATCCTTGCTCTGGAATGACTATTATTAACATTGAGGGCAATTATTTGCATAGAAATCTCTACCATGTGTCCTCCTTACTCAATGGATATATAATTGCCAGATATAAATGTTATTCTGCTGCTTGCAAATAAAAATATTAGGATAAATCCTTACTCTACCAATGCACAATTATCTAGAATGTCAAGGGCGGCACTGTGGTGCAGTGGGTGAGTTGCTGTCTTACAGCACCAGAGACCCGGGGTCGACCTTGACTATGGGTGCTGTTTGCATGGAGTTTGTACGTTCTCCCCACGTACACCGGTTACCTTCCACACCCGAAAGACGTACAGGTTTGTAGGTTAATTGGCTTTGGCAAAAATGGTAAATTGCCCATAGTGTGTGCTAGTGTAATGGGCATCACTGGTCGGCGCAAATGCGGTGGGCCAAAGGGCCTATTTCCGCGCTATATCTCTACACTAAATGGTCATTAATCTGTGCATACATAATGTTCAGCTAGCATGAGCAATCATTGGTCCGGATTGTAGTTATCCCTACTATCAACAAAAATGTTCATAATCTGTAACCTCTCCTGGTTGATGAGCCATCAGTATTAAGCCAAGTATCTAAAACGTGCGTGCTATCAGTGATGAACCAGTCAATGTTTTTTTTTTTGCTATGTGCTATTTTAATAGCCACTAATCCATTCAAAATAAATGCTAACACTAAAAATAACAGGAACTCAGCTCCAATTCCTGTTCCAGTCTTGCACATTATGCACTATTATCAGTGTAAGAGGAAATACATCCTTTGCTTGCAATTGCACAGGATTACATTGTCACACAAAAATGCCTCGAATCGAGCTTCTTAGTGGCACCGATTACTCTACCATTGACTCACCTTTTCTGGGCAACCAAAAGTACTGAATGTGCAGGGAACGGGGGCTTTTGGACAGTCCAGGTTGTAATGGTTTGGCATCTGTAGAGAGAATTATTTAAGTTAAAACCAAGTAGGGCAGAATTAACCCTTTTGCAGTGCAGTTTCCTGTGGTCTGGCTCTGGGGTGGCACTACCTACAGTGGCTTGCAAAAGTATTCATACACCTTGAACTTTTCCACATTTTGTCACGTTACAACCACAAACGTAAATGTATTTTATTAGGATTGTATGTGATAGACCAAAACAAAGTGGCGCATAATTGTGAAGTGAAAGGAAAATGATACAAGGTTTTCAAATCTTTTTACAAATAAAAAGCTGAAAAGTGTGGCGTGCAAAAGTATTCAGCCCCCTTTACTCTGATACCCCTAAATAAAATCTAGTGCAACCAATTGCCTTCAGAAGTCACCTAATTAGTAAATAGAGTCCACTTGTGTGTAATCTAATCTCAGTATAAATACAGCTGTTCTGTGAAGGCCTCAGAGGTTTGTTAGAGAACATTAGTGAACAAACAATGTTCCATGGGCATCATGAAGCCCAAGGAACACACCAGACAGGTCAGGAATGAAGTTGTGGAGAAGTTTAAAGCAGGGTTGGGTTATAAAAAGATATCCCAAGCTTTGAACATCTCACGAAGCACTGTTCAATCCATCATCCGAAAATGGAAAGAGTATGGCACAACTGCAAACCTACCAAGACATGGCCGTCCACCTAAACTGACAGGCCGGGCAAGGACACCATTGATCAGAGAAGCAGCCAAGAGGCCCATGGTAACTCTGGAGAAGCTGCAGAGATCCACAGCTCAGGTGGGAGATTCTGTCCACAGGACAACTATTAGTCGTGCACCCCACAAATCGGGTCTTTATGGAAGAGTGACAAGACGAAAGCCATTGTTGAAGCAAAGCCATAAGAAGTCCCGTTTGCAGTTTGCCACAAGCCATGTGGGGGACACAGCAAACATGTGGAGGAAGGTGCTCTGGTCTGATGAGACCAAAATTGAAGTTTTTGGCATAAATGCAAAACGCTATGTGTAGTGGAAAACTAACACTGCACATCACCCTGAACACACCATCCCCACTGTGAAACACAGTGGTGGCAGCATCATGCTGTGGGGATGCTTTTCTTCAGCAGGGACGGGGAAGCTGGTCAGAGTTGATGGGAAGATGGATGGAGCCAAATACAGGGCAATCTTGGAAGAAAACCTGTTAAGAGTCTGCAAAAGACTTGAGACTGGGGCGGAGATTCACCTTCCAGCAGGACAACAACCGTACACATACAGCCAGAGCTACAATGGAATGGTTTAGATCAAAGCATAATCATGTGTTAGAATGGCCCAGTCAAAGTCCAGACCTAAATCCAATTGAGAATCTCTGGCAAGACTTGACAATTGCTGTTCACAGACGCTCTCCATCCAATCCGACTGAGCTTGAGCTATTTTGCAAAGAAGAATGGGCAAAGATTTCAGTCTCTAGATGTGCAAAGCTGGTAGAGACATACCCCAAAAGACTTGTAGCTGTAATTGCAGAAAAAGGTGGTTCTACAAAGTATTGACTCAGGGGGGGCTGAATACTTTTGCACGCCACACTTTTCAGTTTTTTATTTGTAATAAAATTTGGAAACCATGTATCATTTTCCTTCCACTTCACAATTATGCACCACTTTGTGTTGATCTATCACATAAAATCCCAATAAAATACATTTACGTTTGTGGTTGTAACGTGACAAAATGTGGAAAAGTTCAAGGGGTATGAATACTTTTGCAAGCCACTGTATATCCATCCTTTCCCTACATAGGCCCTAGCATCCTCTAGAGCAGAGAAAAAAAAGAGACCCCACAACTATTTTCAGTACTAGCCAACCCTCAACCACAAGTAGATCAGATAACCTACACTCATCAATATAACAGTCCCAACATGACTACAGTAAACCATTAAGATCTCATATCTTAAATTAAATCCAAAGAAATAAATACTTAAAAATTACAACAGAGCCTGTGGCCTATTGCTCCAAAATTATGGAAAAGAAAATATGCGTTAATTTAGATGTTGTTACTAGAAATGGGATGCATGTAGAATTGGAGTAAATGGGGATTTATGGTTGGCACAAAGACTTGGTGGGGGGGGATCCTTCTAAACCTTCATAACTTTTGTACTATTTCACCGATCGGAACAAAACTTATTTGACTTGCAGCAGAGGAGAATGGTAAGGTGGCGAAAAATCGCAGCACTATGGGGATTGTTTTTGCGCAAATTTAATTACAACGCAGACAGGAAGTGGTCAAGATGAGAGTTTTAGTAATATATAGATAACAATTAACAGCTTCTCCACCTTAAACTCATCCACGCACCTCATTTATGACAATTGACCTCATGACATAAATTTAAACCTCACCTCAGCTTAAGTAGTTTTTTTAAAATATCTGAATAAAAAGCTATTATCAGTGATGGGAACTGTGAAAGTTGTGGATGGCCGTTAAAATCACATCTGCTTTACCAACACCCTACAGGGAAGGAAATGTCCCAACTTGAACCTAGTTGGCCTATTTACGAATACAAACTCTCTAACATGGTTGCCCCTTAACTGTCCTCTGCAATACCTTGCAAGCCTCAGTTCGGGGGACAATTAGGGGTCGCTAATAAATGCCAGTTTTATGAGTGATGATGGCCTGCACTTGCCCTGGACACTGAAAATCTAAAGGACAATCGTCAGTAGTTGGAAAGAAACTATCTGTATAGCGAGAAGTTATTTCAATATTCTTCAACATTGCCACTTTCCGATCTGTTCACATTTCAAAAGCAAATAGTAGGGTAAACACACTAATGTTCATGTAAAATGTTAATATGACATACTACTAAATCTTTCCAAAAACAATATATTCACTCTTCTGCGCTATTATAAAAAATTAAAGGGAAGTGGGGGGCAATAACCTTTTTTAAAAGGTTTCTTGATGGTGTAGTACATGAAACCCTCAGAATCACACTTTTTTTTTGTTCCATTAAATGAGCAGTATTTGCATTGGAAAACATCCCAAAGACAGGCCAAAAGTAAAATTGTGTATTAGTATGATAAGTATGAAGGAATAGGTGTGCAGCAGTGTCAAATTAGTTCATGCCCTCAGGTGGAATTGAAGCACAGGGAATACAGCTGCTGCTGTTAGAATTATTTCATTCTTCAATTCACCATTCAGACCAGAGTTTATGCAGGTCAAAGCATCCGAATAAGCCGAGGATGTGCTCCCAGGATATTCTGAGGGTTCCTTTGTGGATACGCACCATAGCTATATTAGTTCCACCTGCATCTCTCATGGTAAAAATGGGGGCGGAGCAGTCAGGCAACAATAATACATGAAAGTCAAGGAAGAGAGTTTTGACTCTGCTTTGTTCGGGGTCGGTCAGTGCCTGGAACTTGTATTGGACAAATATTACTTGAATTTCACTATGGATGTTACCCAGGTGTTATAATAAGGAAACATGGAGTACTTTAGTACCTGAGGAAATGGATATCCAATCATCAGCTATCACCATCTATTGTCTATTACCACAACTTTCAACTCCATGATGGAGTGAATATCACTGACAAAGTTGTGGATGATTGGGCATGGAAAGTCATTAATTCCTGCAGCAAAACCCCGAGTTAATGTGCCTCCAACCATCACCATTTCGTTAGTGCTGAGTGGATCCATATTGTGGTTGTTTTTTAATATTCCCTCAAACTTGATTGAGTTTTTCATGTCACATGTGATTAAGCACAGTCACTAGTGTTTGGACCAAGGCAGAAGCAGAGCAGTGTTGGTGGAGTTTATCGATGAATAAGTTCCACAGCCGCCAATGAATCTTCCATCATTTTGCTGAAGATTAAATGTAAGTGGATTTAGCAGTTCCTGCTTTTTGTGGCTAACACACAGCACAAACCGGGGGGGGTTTGAGAGCAAATAGCCCCAAACACTTCACAGGAGCATTTTCAAACAAAGCTGATGCTGAACCACATATGGAGACTCTGGGACATAACCAACACACGGCACATCTTGCAGCTTCTCAGTTTTCCGGGTAACTACCAGTTCAATATCTGTAGTGGACCAGTTTAATTAAAGGCATGGCTAGTTTTGTTGCACATCGCAATGGACATTTTATTGGCCCTATGTGAATGTGGATTGCTCAACTATACACATCTACTCTATCCACATGTATCAATGTACACCTTACCTAGCAATACGGTCTATTCAAGGAGTTAGTGCACTGCCATCTTATCCAGCCGTAGACAAAACGAAGAGATGGTTCTTTGCCCGATAACGTCAATTTTAAAAATAGTGGGCAGTCACACACCATTTCTGATTAGATAATATAGAAACAGAGAAACATAGAAACATAGAAATTAGGTGCAGGAGTAGGCCATTCAGCCCTTCGAGCCTGCACCGCCATTCAATATGATCATGGCTGATCATCCAACTCAGTATCCCGTACCTGCCTTCTCTCCATACCCTCTGATCCCCTTAGCCACAAGGGCCACATCCAACTCACTCTTAAATATAGCCAATGAACTGGCCTCAACTACCCTCTGTGGCAGAGAGTTCCAGAGACTCACCACTCTCTGTGTGAAGAAAGTCTTTCTCATCTCGGTCTTAAAGGATTTCCCCCTTATCCTTAAGCTGTGACCCCTTGTCCTGGACTTCCCCAACATCGGGAACAATCTTCCTGCATCTAGCCTGTCCAACCCCTTAAGAATTTTGTAAGTTTCTATAATCTCCTAAATTCCAGAGTGTATAAACCGAGTCTATCCAGTCTTTCTTCATAAGACAGTCCTGACATCCCAGGAATCAGTCTGGTGAACCTTCTCTGCACTCCCTCTATGGCAATAATGTTCCTTCCTCAGATTTGGAGACCAAAAACGCAATACTCCAGGTGTGGTCTAGACCCTGTACAACTGAAGTAGAACCTCCCTGCTCCTGTACTCAAATCCTTTTGCTATGAAAGCTAACATACCATTCGCTTTTTTCACTGCCTGCTGCACCTGCATGCCTACTTTCAATGACTGGTGTACCATGACACCCAGGTCTCGCTGCATCTCCCCTTTTCCCAATCGGCCACCATTTAAATAATAGTTTTTGCCACCAAAGTGGATAACCTCACATTTATCCACATTATACTGCATCTGCCAAACATTTGCCACTCACCCAGCCTATCCAAGTCACCCTGCAGTCTCCTAGCATCCTCCTCACAGCGAACACTGCCCCCAGCTTAGTGTCATCCGCAAACTGCCTTCAATTCCTCATCCAGATCATTAATATATATTGTAAATAGCTGGGGTTAACCCACTAGTTACTGCCTGCCATTGTGAAAAGGACGTTTACTCCTACTCTTTGCTTCCTGTTTCTGAACCCCTAATACCGTATGCTTTAAGTTAATATCCACTCACCTGTTCTCTGATGAGTTCCATGTTGCAGTATTCACAGGTGACATTGGCCAATGGGCAACTTTGATCATGATCCTAAGATAGAAATGGAAATTAGATTTAGTAAATAAAAACCAAAGAGGAACTTTATATGTCAGAAGATACGTAGTCTTATTGAACCTTGAGTAGCCTTATCGGAAAGGACAGTGCCGTACTAAGGGAGGACCATGTTTCTGTAGGATATTCCCATACCTCTCTCCCAATTATTCCTTTGTCCAACATAACTATAGCAGAAAATCTGTCATATTGCTGTTTGTGAAAGTTTGTTGTGCACAAAACAGTGGCAATAATTCTACTTCATCGGGTGAAAAACGTCTCAGGTCCACGATGATGAGAAAGTAGCCACAAGTTTAGTTTCTAGATACAACCTGGAAACAGGTCCTTCAGACCACCAAGTCCATGCTGACTATCAATCAATTGCTCACACTGGTTCCATGTTATCCCACTTTTTCCAAGCACCGCCTACACACTAGGGGCAATATACAGAGACCAGTCAACCTACAAACCTGCACGCCTATGGGATGAAACGGGACCACGTGGAGGAATCCCACGTTGTCACAGGGAGAGCGTGCAAGCTCTACAGACAGCATTCGTGGTCAGGACTATCCCGGGCCTCTGGCTTCATGAGGCAGCAGCTCTACAAGCTGCGCCACAAGTTATGCTCTATCTGTCTAATACTCAATGTTGAGAGTTACAAAAGAGTTCTGCGGGTCAATTGTAACATCTCACAGCACAGCCAGGTATCAGCAAGCCACCCATTTCCCCTTGGTTCCTCTTTGCTGAACTCTACAGATCGAGCAGCAAATGGATAGGATGCTCACTCGAGAGCAGCAAACAAAGGGAAGCCCGGAATAACATCTAGTTTGAGGCTCTGGCAAAAAGTGATGCCTACTCATACATTCAGGTCGCTTATGAAACTAGTGCCAATCATCGTCATTCTATGCCCCAGGTTCACAACCCAGCTGTCAATCCGTACAGTTTTTCAACTGCTATTCTCTCCATGCCCTTCATCTTTTTAAAAATACTCCCCCTTATAACCACACCTGTTCCAAGAAAATCACCCAGGTGTTCCAGTCTTTACAGATAGCAAACGTGCCCCAGGCCTAGAATTATTTTTTTTTTCCCGTGCACCTCTGAAACCTTAATACCTTTCCTAAGTATTCTGGCTTGCAAAGGGTGACTTACTGAAGACATCTACAGAACAGGAAGAGCGCCAGCAATATAAACAAATGCAAGCTCTGGGAAATAATGAATACTTTGCAACGAGAAGCCCTGCCTTTTTCTCCTGATAGGGCATCAGCATGGCACAATTCTCGCAAGCAACAGGCCTCTTCGGACAGTCTGAACCCACGTGCTCCTGCAGTTCCTTTCTCCAGAGCACAGACTCACATTGCGGGCAGTTGACAAAGGTGTACTCACACAGCACCTGGTGATCCTGCAACACACACAGTGCAAAGTGTCAATGGCAAATCCAGCTGGCAAAGCACGAGTTAGATTACAAACAGTCATACATTCCCAGATGTCAGTTTTGCACCCTTCTCCAAGTGACATTCTTCCTATAATTCAATGCGAAGAACTGAATGCAATATTCTATTTGTGGTCTAAACAATGTTTTATGCAATTTTTGGATAACCTTCTTGCTCTTACATTCTATATCACGGTCACGAAATTAAGCTCAAGTACATTATAAATCACTTATCTATCTACCTATCATGCCAACCGCAGGGATGCCAGGACATGTACTCCTAAGGGCTGCAATTCATCTATACGTGTTAGTCCTACTTCTTATTGTATATTCCTTTGTCTATTTGCCATATCCAAATACCTGACATCAAACTTCTCTGGACTGAATGCCACTTACCATTTTTAAGTTTACTTACTCACAATCAAATGCATGGCCCACTTTTCTATTACCTGTACAAATTCTAGTCAATGCACTGTACATTTCATCTCAAATCAATGACACGTTCCACAAAACCTAAGGGCTTTGATTCAGTCATGAAAACATCAATGACTCAATCACCTTTTTTTTCCCCGACAATGAACCAATTATGAATTCCATGAATGTTACTTTAGTGACCAGACGGTTATGTAGGAACTTGCCAAATCCTCGCTTTTGTTAAGACAATATTAAACACACTATTCTCATTGGCCTCCTTCATCTTCTCCAAAATTCAATCATCAGTCAGATTAAAATGTCCATAACAATTTGATGCTGACTACCCTTGATTAATCCTCAGTATTCAAACTGATCATTTACATGAAAAGATCAAGAGATAGGGGCCAGATGTGGGCAAACAAATTAGCCAGAAAAAGCAGCCTATCAGAGGACTGGGAGAAATTCAGAGTCCAGCGGACGAGGACAAAGTGCTTAATTAGGAAAGGGAAAATAGATTATGAAAGAAAACTGGCAGGGAACATAAAAACAGACTGCAAAAGTTTGTATAGATATGTGAAGAGAAAAAGGTTAGTTAAAACAAATGTAGGTCCCTTGCAGTCAGAAACTGGTGAATTGATCATGGGGAACAAGGACATGACAGACCAATTGAATAACTACTTTGGTTCTGTCTTCACTAAGGAAGACATAAATAATCTGCCGGAAATAGCAGGGGACCGGGGGTCAAATGAGATGGAGGAACTGAGTGAAATCCAGGTTAGCCGGGAAGTGGTGTTAGGTAAATTGAATGGATTAAAGGCCGATAAATCCCCAGGGTCAGATAGGCTGCATCCCAGAGTACTTAAGGAAGTAGCCCCAGAAATAGTGGATGCATTAGTGATAATTTTTCAAAACTCTTTAGATTCTGGAGTAGTTCCTGAGGATTGGAGGGTAGCTAATGTAACCCCACTTTTTAAAAAGGGAGGGAGAGAGAAAACGGGGAATTACTGACCAGTTAGTCTAACATCGGTAGTGGGGAAAATGCTAGAGTCAGTTAATAAAGATGGGATAGCAGCACATTTGGAAAGTGGTGAAATCATTGGACAAAGTCAGCATGGATTTATGAAAGGCAAATCATGTCTGACGAATCTTATAGAATTTTTCAAGGATGTAACTAGTAGAGTGGATAAGGGAGAACCTGTGGATGTGTTATATATGGACTTTCAGAAGGCTTTCGACAAGGTCCCACATAAGATATTAGCATTCAAACTTAAAGCACATGGTATTGGGGGTTCAGTGCTGATGTGGATAGAGAACTGGCTGGCAGACAGGAAGCAAAGAATAGGAGTAAACGGGTCATTTTTAAAATGGCAGGCAGTGACTAGTGGGGTACCGCAAGGCTCAGTGCTGGGACCCCAGCTATTTACTATATTAATGATCTGGATGAGGGAATTGAATGCAACATCTCCAGGTTTGCGGATGACACGAAGCTGAGGGTCAGTGTTAGCTGTGAGAAGGCTGAAAGGTGACTTGGATAGGTTGGGTGAGTGGGCAAATGCATGGCAGATACAGTATAATGTGGATAAATGTGAGGTTATCCCCTTTGGCGGCAAAAACAGGAGGGTAGACTATTATCTGAACGGTGGCCGATTAGGAAAAGGGGAGATGCAACGAGACCTGGGTGTCATGGTACACCAGTCATTGAAAGTAGGCATGCAGGTGCAGCAGGCTGTGAAGAAAGCGAATGGTATGTTGGCATTCATAGCAAAAGGATTTGAGTACAAGAGCAGGAAGGTTCTACTGCAGTTGTACAGGGTCTTGGTGAGGCCACACCTGGAGTATTGCATACAGTTTTGGTCTCCTAATCTGAGGAAAGACGTTCTTGCAATAGAGGGAGTACAGAGAAGGTTCACCAGACTGATTCCTGGGATGGCAGGACTTCTATATGAAGAAAGACTGGATAGACTCGGCTTGTACTCGCTGGGATTTAGGAGATTGAGGGGGGATCTTATAGAGACGTACAAAATTCTTAAGGGGTTGGACAGGCTAGATACAGGAAGATTGTTCCCGATGTTAGGGAACTCCAGAACAAGGGGTCACAGTTTAAGGATAAGGGGGAAGTCTTTTAGGACCGAGATGAGAAGATCATTTTTCACACAGAGAGTGGTGAGTCTGTGGAATTCTCTGCCACAGAGGCCAGTTCATTGGCTATATTTAAGAGGGAGTTAGATGTGGCCCTTGTGACTAAAGGGATCGGGGGTATGAAGAGAAGGCAGGTACATGATACTGAGTTGGATGATCAGCCATGATCATATTGAATGGCGGTGCAGGCATGAAGGGCCGAATGGCCTACTCCTGCACCTATTTTCTATGATTCTATGATTTTCTGTGAAATGGAACCCTCAATCAGCATGCATGTTGGGCCGAAGGGCCTGTTTCCGTGCTGTATGTTTCTGAAGCATCTTCTGACCTACATCATCTTTCACAACTGTGCTTATTTCACCTCTTATTACCACCTTTCCCTCCCTGATTATTCCTCCTCAAAGGTCAAATACCACTAAATATTAAGTTCCCAGCTTTGATCCTCTTAAAACCATGTTTCTGTAATTGCTATCAGATGATACACATTAAGGCCTATTAGTGTTGTTAATTCCTCTACCAATTCTGAAAGCTTTGTGCAAGAGGGGACAAAGCCTATAGTTTTACCTCTTTTCCTGTTTTAATTATCTAACCTTTTTTTAAAAAAAAAATTCAACCACATTAGACTCTCAAACCTGATTTTCCTGCCTTCTGCTTTTGCATTCTACTCTTTCATCTGTTCTTGATTCTCGCTCCCTTGTCATCCTGCTTAGTTCCCCATCTTCCTGCCATAGTAGTATAAATCATCCCCGATATTATAGCAACAGCATTGATCCTGGTCCAGCAAGGGTGTAAATCTCTCCATTTAACACCTGATCTTTCCAGTCACGCATTTGTCCGATCTAGTCTTCAGTTCCTGCACACTCAGACAACCACCTTTGGAGGATGAAGAAAGGTAGACACTAGGATAGTGATAAATGTATTGATAATCTGAAGACTGGATACCTTTACTATATTAAGCAACCAAACTTACATTTATATCATGGACCCTTCTATTATTCTACATCAATGTGCTGTCCAACAAGAATCAAGTACATTTTGAAAAAAACGATGACAACATATATGATCAACGAGGACTAAAACTGCTCTGTGAAACCAACCTCCAAATGTCGTAGTTCCATTTTCTGGTAACAGCCCTTGTTAGAACATTTGACTGTCAGAGAAAGAATTTCCCGTTTTGCAAAATTATCTGGGAAGAGCTGGGTTTCCATCAACATCTCATTGTCGACCGGACACTTGTGCCCAGCATCCCTGCGGAACGTTTCAAATAAAGAACAGTTACAATCCAGATTTCACTTCATTCCACGTCCCAGCTTCACCCTCATCGTTCCCTCTATCCCAGCTTCTCCCTCACAGACCATGGCAATCTGAATCAGAATTACAAATCTGTGGGTGTTTGTGAGAGATGATTGTGGGAGATTCATTGCAGGGGAACAACTTGGATCAATGTCCTTCCCACAATTATGTTTTTGGAGATCTTATGTTTCAGTGTGTTTATGCTCACTCAACTTAATTCTTCTTTTGTGACCTATTATTGTATTCCCTTATGTAGTCTCTTTCAGGCCATATCTGCATCACTTGAGATTTTTGGAACCCCACAGAATATTCATTCTAGTTTCATCTGGAAATGGTGGTGAAAGGATTACTGTATCTGGAGGTTCCAACCTATTACATTTGCCAAAAATGCAAAAATATTTCCAACGTATGGCATGGAAAATATGTATGTTTTTTTTTAAACTTTTACAAATAATATGACTGAAGTCATGGTATAAAAATATTTGCTAACCACAGAAAATAGACACAAAAAGCTGGAGTAACTCAGCAGGACAGGCAGCATCTCTGGAGGGAAGAAATGGGTGATGTTTTGGGTCGAGGCCCTTCTTCAGACAACCACATTTTGCAACCTATGGATAGCCCCAAAACACTTAATTGATTAGCAAAGATATTGCTGCAATGCAGCATATAGGCAGCTAATTTATTCTACAGCAAAATTCTATAAACAGCAGAGATAAATAAAAAGATAATCTGTTTGGTCCGAAGATGGTCTTGACCCAAAACGTCACCCATTCCTTCTCTCCAGAGATGCTGCCTGTACTGTATTTTGTCCAAGGGACAAAACTAGCTCTAAACCAAAGATAGACATAAAGTGCTGAAATAACTCAGTGGGTCAGGCGGCATTTCTGGATAGAAGGAATGGGTGACATTTCGGGAACAAGACCCTCCTTCAGATTGAATCAGGGGAGAGGGAGGTACAGAGATAAGGAAATGTAAGGTGTGAAAATGAGACATACGGGATGGAGCTCAAGGAACATGTAGACTAGATCATTGTGTAAGAAGGGACTGGTTTAAACCAAAGATCGACACAAAAAGCTAGAGTAACTCAGTGGGACAGGCAGCATCTCTGGAGAGAAGGAATGGGTGACTTTTCGGGTCGAGACCAGTCTTCAGACATATCAGAATAGATCATTGTTAGCTTGGAGAAGGGAACAACAAAGCAGAGATAAAATGTAAACAAGGACAGTCAGACTGGTCGGAGAACTGGGAAGGAGGGTGGGATGGAGTGTGATGGATCGCAAGGGTTACTTGAAGTTAGAGCAGTCAATATTCATACCTGAGACAGGCACCAGAGATGCTGCCTGTCCTGCTGAGTTATTCCAACATTTTGTGTCTATTGTCACAATATTATTGTCTTACTGCCATGAAATACAAATGCACATTGTATTATGTAAGCATTAACACTGCAATAGCTCCAATGCATGGTTAAAATATTAGAAGTGAACATTAAATCCTTGCTGCATTAAGATTCACTCTTCAATCTGGATGAAAGAAGGTGACATTGGGTAGACGCTTGATCAGAGCATGCAACAGCTCCCCCCTGTGTCTTTTTTAACTGATACGCCAACTGACTGAGTCAATCCTTTCCAGGCATCAACCTACAAATGCAAAGCAGTGGTAAATTTGATCTGAATTATCAATCTAATGGTGTTAAAGGGATATTTGTTGAGCATGATGGCAAGCTATGTCTAAGCAGAAATATCCAGAACTATTTACAAAACAATTGGCTAATTTCTATCATTTTAATACATTCAAGCCAAGTTCTTTCTTCAGTCCAAGGCAAAAAAAATCTAAAGCCAAACCAAAGTTTCCCATGAACCAAAGCAATGTTGACTGGGAAGTGGTCAGAAAACATGTTGAACAATGAATCTTTTTACCAATGTGATATACACAGGAAAAGACAGATTGCCAAGTAAGGCATGGTAAAAATAAGCTGTGGGAATGTTTCAGTTCTTGTTACAAACTCTATCGGTTCTCTATTCATTAAATTCAACAAGATTCCATGCAAACTACTACTTGAACTCTGATCCTATCTCTAAATCACAAATTCACCTGCACAACACTGCCAGGTTCTACTCCTGCCTCAGCTCATCCACTGTGAATCTTTCATCATTATTTTTTACTAATCATTTAACTGACACAACACATACTATCCTGTACCATCCAAAATGTACCCATAACCTCTGTGCCCACAGACCTGGCTCCAAACATATTGTTAAAATTCTAATCCTTGTGCTTAAATCCCTTCATGGACTCAGACCCCTGCAAGCTTTGATAGGCCTTCAATCCTTAAAGATAGCTATATTCTTCAGATTCTAGCTTCTTGGAGTTCTTCCAATCCCTTTGGTCTGAAATTTCAAATTATGCCTTGAATTTTGAACTTCTCTTATCAGCAACATGTCTTGGCATCACTTTATCTCCTTCCATGACTAAATCTTCATGTTTTGAGCAAGCTTTCATACACCACACTTAATATCCCCTCACACAATGATTATCTATTTTTGTCTGGCAAAGTCTATGAAGTGGCCTGTGATGTTTTCCTCATTGAAGGTGCTACACAAATAACATTTCTTGCGGTTGTTATATCACAGGACCGAAAATAATTGTAACATTTAAGTTTGACCAGATGTAACTAAAGATTTTAGAAAATTGCAAACCTTTTTCAAAATTCAATTGCAATTCCAAAATAATATTCTCCAAAGTGCACACTAATAATAATTCAAGAGCGCATGGCACTTGTAAAACATTTGATTTTTACAGAATTCTTTTTTTATTAATAAACCATATATAAATTTGTAAACCAGCATAGAGATCTGTTATTTCAATGTTAATTCATCCATCCAGGTTTATCGTCCAGTAACAAACATACTGAGTTAACATATCTAAAAAAAAATGTTACTTTAGGACAATAAATCAAATTAAAAGGTGAGAAATTTAATTAAATAACATTACATGCAAGAAGCTACATTATCCCTTTTAGACGCAGGTAAAAATGGAAAAAATTGACAATCTACTAATCTCGTAAAGGAACTCCAACTAAATTTGCTGAAGCACATAGGAGATTTTGTTTTCTTTGTTCCAGTTTAAAGTTAGAAAATGTTTGGATTTAATAGCTTAAAATGTTACGTTTTTGATTTTGGTGCTTCTGTTAAGTGTTTATATAATGATTCAATCACAAAGTGATTTTGAGTAACTAAGTTATAACATTCCCCATACAATCATTTCTATTTCCAGTTGGTGTATGAAAGCTCCCAAGTTCCCAATCTATGCGACACGAGTAAATTAATTGATTTAGCATTGAAGGGTCAAAGAATCAGTGCGCCAATTCATTAGTGTCCCAAATGCTGCTCTATCCAATTAAATGAGAAATCTTTTGGTCCTATGGAATGAGAGGGAACTTGATCCATCAGGATTCTGAAAGATTTAATTAAACAAGAGGCTTGGCAATTCATACTCGTGTACATATGGAATAGCTCCAGGCACTTTTTTTTGCACACTCAGAATAAAATTGTATTTCCAAGTGGGAGTTGTCCTATGTCCAATAGTAGCAACTACTTTACAGATACAGTTGGATGCCTATGGTTAGAGGCAGGTGGCTGTAATGAAATAAAAAGATTAAAATGAATTCTGCCAAAAGCATTCAAGAGGCTTGAGATTGGTTAAATAAACCATCTCAGTAAGGACAAACTGCAATTAAATCAATTGTATGCTACAACTACAATATTAGTAGAATAATCCACCTGAAATGTTGTAAACAAGAATCTGAAAAATAAGAGAAGGCATAGGTCATTCTGGCCCTTATGTTTGTTCCTTCGGTAAGATCACGGCTGATCTCTATTTCTAGAGGGAAAGGTATCTCGATTTCCTCAATTTTGAATACCTCAAGCAGAAATAGTCCCAGGTTCTCCTCTTTAAAGAAAGCAAATCTAACCTATCTCATAATGTTCCATCCCGGTCAACCTTCTCTGCACCCTCTCTAGTACAGTGACACCCTTTCTATTCATGGTGGCACAGACACAATGACCTGATTAATGTTACATATTGTTGCTTGCATATTCAATGCCACAACTAATGAAGATAAGTGTGCCGCATGACTTTTTAACCAGCTTAGCTACCAAAAGAAGGGTCTCTGACCCAAAACGTTGCTATCCTTCTTTCACTAGCGATGCTGCCTGACTCACCAAGTTACTCCAACACTACGCCTTTTTTTAGCGACCTGTGCTGCTACTTTCAGACTACCTTGGACACATATACCCAGATTCCTCGGTAGTTCAATACTTCTTATGCTCATACCATAGATTATGTACCTGTCAGTCTTTTTAATCATCTCAGAATTAGATAATTCGATACATACCAAGTATTTGAGCCATTTCGGCTCTCCGAGTACAGAATTCTAAAGATTCACTACCTGCTGGATGTAGAACTCTCTACACATCTCTGCTCTGAATGGCTGGCCACTTATTTTGAGACCAAGACCCCGGCTTGTAAGCACTTCTGGCAGGAGGAGGTAGACAAAAATGCTGGATAAACTCAGCGGGTGAGGCAGAATCTATAGAACAAAGGAATAGGTGTTGTTTCCGGTCGAGACCCTTCTGGCAGGAGGATGTCATCCCTGCATCTATTCCTGTTAAAGCCGCAAAAGAATAATGCAGGGTTCAAGATCATCTTTTGTTCTTCTAAACTCCAGAGCATAGGTCCAGCCTTAATTTCTCACGAGGCCATCCTCCTATCCCAGGTATGAATACGGCAAGGCTTCACTGCACTCTTTCAAAGGCAGATCCTTCCTCAGGGAGGGAAGGCAGACCTCTACCCAATACAGATTCTTCCAGCGTGACGGCAAGCTTCCATACCGGAGAACAGGTCAAAACATGAACAGTTCACAAGTCAGAAATGCAGTTGGGAACAGTTCCCACGCGGCAGACGATGCCTGCAGCTACCAGCAAATCCATCTGGCTGGTCTCTAAAAACGTGTTTGAATGTATGGTTGTGCATAGCGCAGGTGCTGCAAATGCAGGAAGACATGTATGAGCTTGCTTTCATCAGGGCTCCATCTCAATAGCAGCAACACATCTTTAGTTTAGTTTAGAGAAACAACGTGGAAACAGGCCCTTCGGCCCACCGAGCCCAAGCCAAGCAGCGATCACACGCACACCAGTTCTATTCTACACACTGGGGACAATTTACAGAAGCCAATTAACCCACAAACCTGCACCTCTTTGAAATGTTGGAGGAAACCAGAGCACCCGGAGAAAAGCCACATGGTCACAGGGAGAATGTACAAACTCCGTACGACAACACCCATGGTCAGGATCGAGCCCTGGTCCCTGGCGCTGTAAAGGCAGCAGCTCTACCGCCAAGCTACTGCGCTGCCTCTTATTGCAAGTAGATTTGAGTAAAAAGGTGGAAGGACATATCATTGCTTGCTCTACCTTCAAGTGATTTGTGTACAAGGATACTTGGGTTTCTCCGACTATCAAAAGCCCAACATGGTAGTTCCCTTCCCTACGTGACATTGAATCACCTATTAGTGTTATTAATAATGCAATACATTTTTCACATTTCTGCACAGCCAACGAAAAAAAATAGCCACAATAGGATTTCAACTCATTCTCTGGGATGTTGGCCCAGTAACTGTACCTAATAATGATTGTTTCACGAGAACTTAACTCGTGAACTATTTACCAGAAACTTACATTACTCTCTTTTGCCACTACTTAAAGGCAAAAGATCGATAGTGTTGCAATTTAGCAAAGCCATTCAGTACTATTTTTATAGGTACATCAAAGCAATTTAACCTGAACACAGGATCGCTGCAGGTACAACAGAAAAACAGAATTAAACCACTGACCTAATAGATTTCACAATGCAGACTCGGCAGAACCTGTGTCCACAGGGTGTTTGAACGGCCTCCCTTAATGCCATCAGACAGATCGGACACTCATATTTGTTTTCCAAAGGCGGGTCAAACTCCACATCATAGCCTTGCAACTCCTCAAATGCAGCCTGGGAGTACTGGCCGTGGTTGCTGCAGTCATCCTTCATGCTGCTGTTCAAAGAGGAGCATGGACTCTGCAACAACGAATCGCAGTTGCTGACAGAGTCCACCATTCTGCTGGTAAGGCCGACTATTCTGGTGGTGGCTTCAGTGTGCAAAGTGATTCATCATCCTGCAATTGAAAACAGAATTAATCAAGACACACACGCGCTGGCCCCAGCAGGTTATCAAAGGTTTTCCAGTATTAAACTACAACCCCTGCATAAATAAGCATAATTGGTCATGCCTAATTGATTTTCTATGGGGCTGCACAACAACAGTATTGTATAATGTAGGTAGACAAAAGTGCTGGAGAAACTCAGCGGGTGCAGCAGCATCTATGGAGCGAAGGAAATAGGCAACGTTTCGGGGCCAAAACCCTTCTTCAGATTGTATAATGTAGGACAGCTAAGTTAGAATGTGCTTAAATTCACTCGCTCCTTTTAATACGCAGATAGTAACATTCCTCATAGAGGAGAGAAGGCAACTGGCAGGGCACTGGCTTGGGGCTGCTTTTACCGCTGGTAATCGGCAATGCTGACAGATGTCACGATCCACATTGGTACCAATGAATCAAGTCAGTTCAAGTTTATTGTCATGTGCACAAATATGGCGAGGAACAGGTACAAGGAAAACCTTGTTTGCGGCAGCATCTTAGGCACGTTCATTCAAGTCATGTATGAAAATTACAGAGTCAAGGGGGAAAATTAAAGATCAGAACTTTGAGGGGTTACAAAACGAAAAAGCAGTAATTGAAAAATTCTAAAAATAAGCAGAAGCAAAATTGCTATGGCGCCAGGTGACTAATTTAATATTAATAAACAGACCTATAAAGGCTACACTCCACACACTTTCAAATTCCACTTCCCCCTCACGCCGCACACTTTTGAAGCACCTTCCCCATTTCCTTCTCTTCCATAACCCTTTTCATACCCGCCTCCCCCAAATTCTGTACCAAATGCATGCATGCGCCCTCGATTATACCCCTCTCCCTCCTGTCCCTCTCCCTTCCTCCTACCCGCCAACACTCCCCTCTCACCAACCCTCCCTAACCTTTCCCTCTCCAATCATCCCTCCCCAACCCTCCTTCCCTTCTTCTCTCTCTCTATTCCTACCCCAACACCCTCCTCCCCAACGTCCCCCTTCCTCGATCTCCCTCCCCATCCCCTCTCCGTCCCATCCCCTCCCCTCCTCTCCCTCCCTCCCTCCCCCTCCCTCCTACCCCCTCCCTCCCCCTCTCCCTCCCTCCATCCCCTCCCCTCCCTCCCCCTCTCCTTTCCCCACTCCCTCCCCTCGTCCCCCCCTCTTTCCCTCCCTCCTTCCCCCCCCCTCCTCCCCTCCTCCTTCCCCCTCTCCCTCCTTCCCCCTCCCTCCCCCCCCTCCCTTCCCTTCCCTTCCCCTCTCCCTCCCTCCCTCCCCCCCCCTCCCCCCTTCCCACCCCCCCTCTCCCACCTTCCCCCTCTCCCTCCTTCCCCTCTCCTCCTCCCCTCCCCGCTCTCCCTCCCCTTCCCGCCTCTCCCCCCCCACCCCCCTTCCCTCCCTCCTTCCTCTCCTTACCCCTCCCTCCTCCCTCCTTCCCCCCTCCTTCCCCTCTTCTCCTTCCCCCTCCTTCCCCCCCCCCTCTCCCGCCCTTCCCCTCTTTCCCCCCTCCCTCTCTCCTCCCCCCTCCTTCCCCCTCTCCGTCTCTCCTTCCCCTCTCTCCCTCCATCCTCCCCCCTCTCTCCTTCCCCCTCCCTCCTTCCCCCTCTCTCCTCCCCTCCTTCCCCCACCCTCTCTCTCCCTCTCCATCCTTCCCCCACCTGCTCCGGAGCCGCCTTCAACTACACCGCTTACAGCTGCGTGCCGATGCCCGCTTCCCCGGCCTGCCCCGCCGCCACAATCCCCGCCGCGGGGCCGCTCAATGGGCCCGGGGTTGAACCTGGACCCAGCGCTTCCGGACAGGACAGGCGCCCGCCCCGAGCCGCCAGCCCGGCCTCCCGCTGCCGCCCCGCCCGCTGGCGCACCCCGGGACTGCACCCGGACATGCGGCAGCTACTGCTGCTGCAACCCTGCTGTAATGTTACATATACACCACACCTGTAATGTTACATATACACCACACCTGTAATGTTACATATACACCACACCTGTAATGATACATCACACCTTTAAGTTACATATCACACCTGTAATGTTACACCTGTAAGTTACATATACATCACACCTGTAATGTACCCACATAATGTTACATATACATCACACCTGTAATGTTACTTATTATCACACCTGTAATGTTACATTTACACCACACCTGATGGTAATGTATATCACACCTGTAATGTTACATATACACCACACCTGTAATGTTACATATACATCACACCTGTAATGTTACATATACACCACACCTGTAATGTTACATATACACCACACCTGTAATGTTACATATACACCACACCTGTAATGTTACATATACACCACACCTGTAATGTTACATATACATCACACCTGTAATGTTACATATACACCACACCTGTAATGTTACATATACACCACACCTGTAATGTTACATATACACCACACCTGTAATGTTACATATACATCACACCTGTAATGTTACATATACACCACACCTGTAATGTTACATATACACAACACCTGTAATGTTACATATACACCACACCTGTAATGTTACATATACACCACACCTGTAATGTTAACATATACATCACACCTGTAATGTTACATATACATCACACCTGTAATGTTACATATACAATCACACTGTAAATGTTTACATATACATCACACTGTAATGTTACATATACACACACACCTGTAAATGTTACATATACACCACACCTGTAATGTATACACACACATATACATCACACACCTGTAATGTTACATATACACCACACCTGTAATGTTACATATACATCACACCTGTAATGTTACATATACACCACACCTGTAATGTTACATATACACCACACCTGTAATGTTACATATACACCACACCTGTAATGTTACATATACATCACACCTGTAATGTTACATATACACCACACCTGTAATGTTACATATACACCACACCTGTAATGTTACATATACATCACACCTGCAGCGAAAGCTCTGCTGTCTGAAACAAATCTATTAGAGGGGCTGAGGAAGAGTGTGGACCCGACACGTCACCCATTCCTTCTCTCCGGAGATGCTGCCTGTCCCGCTGATTTACACCAACGGTTTAAACCAGCATCTGCAGTTCCTTCTTACACAAATGCTCTACTTGCAACGTTTAGCAGCACCCGTAGAGAGAGAAACAGAATTAGTGATTCAGATGAAAAAAATCATAATTGGGAGTATTTGGTGAAGATAGACACAAAAATGCTGGAGTAACTCAGCGGGATAGGCAGCATCTCTGGAGAGAAGGAATGGGTATTGGCTTATTGTTGGAGAAAAACTTTGTTTTCCAGGTAAATCATTACTATACATTCAGCTCCTGCTTGTTTACTGCACAACCGCCAACAGTTGGGCTACCTCGTGCAGGTAACATTACTACATTAGGTAGCGCAAAAGAGAAAATAAACAGAGTACAGAATGTAGTGTTACAGCTACAGAGAAAGTGCATAAACAAAGTGTTGGGGCCACAGCAAGTTAGAATGGGGCATCAGGGATAAATCCTTAGCATGTAAGAGGTCCATTCAAGAGTCTGATAACACCACATCTGCTGCTACATGCTTTAAAGCTTTTGTATTTTCATAAGGTCATAAGGAGTAGGATTAGAATTAGACCATTCGGCCCATCAAGTCTACTTGGCCATTCAATCATGGCTGGTTTATCTCTCCCTCCTAACCCCATTCTCCTGCCTTCTCCCCATTAACATCTGACACATGTACTGATCAAGAATCTATCTATCTCCGCCTTAAAAATACCCACTGACTTGGCCTCTATAGCCTTCTGTGGCAAAGAATTCCACAGATTCACTGCCGACTAAACACATTTCTCATCATCTTCTTCTTCCTAAAAGAACGTCCTTTAATTCTGTGGCTTTGACTTCTGGTTCTAGACTCTCCCACTAATGGACACCCTCTCCAAATGTACTCTATCCCAAGCCTTTCACTATTCTGTATGTTTCATTGAGGTTCCCCATCATTCTTCTAAATTTTTCAACCTGGCAAGAGGGAAGAAGAGAGTGGTACTTAATTATGTTTGCTCCATTGCTGCGAAGGCAATAGAGTCAATGCAGGTGAGGGTGGTTTGCATGATGTACTAGGCTGTGTTCACAACTCTGCAATTTCTTGCAGTCTTGAGCAGAGCAGTTGCCATACAAAATTGTGATGCATCAGGATAATATGCTTTCATATAGTGTATCTGTAGAAAATGGTGAAAATCAATGGTGACGTGCCCTATGTCCTTAGTCTCTGATATTCCCTGATGGCGTTGTGAAGGTTGTATCTAGATTTCTTGTACAGGTTGGGATGATCCAACTTGAATTCCCCAGACCTGGTCACTACACGGAGTGAGTCCACAGTCAATTCATGGTTTCCTTACCTCAAGATGCAACTATAGCACACTCTTTAGTCTTTTGCATAAAACTTCAGAAGTTTTGGAATTATATTTTCGAAATTTTTACAACAGTATTTGATACAGAAATGAACCCCAATGCAGAATTGATTATCTTTGGAACAATGGAGACTGGCACTGAGCTGACTTCGTTCCAAGAGTGTTTCCTTAACTATGGCTTAATAACGGCAAAAAAACTTATATTAAAATTCTGGAAAAATGCACCAACACCAACGCTTAAAATGTGCATTTCAAACATGTCTGAATTGTTACACCTAGAAGATATGAGATTCGTCCTAGCAGGCAAATCAGACCAATTCTTAAAGATTTGGTCTCCCTTTATCGATTTATTACAAGCATATGGTGCAACATAATCCTGAAAATAAACTGTTTCAGAACCGGGTGAGGGGTGCGCAAAGATACGAAGTAGGTACATCCCTTCCATTTTATCTTCCTTTTATTATCCTTTTTTTTAAAAAATATCTCTCCTCCTTTCTCTCTTTTTCTTGTACTTTTCACGAACTATCACTTTCACCACCTTACCTAACTTTCTTTTTCTCTCTTTTAGCTTATATTACTTTTTTATTATTAAATTCAAAAACAGATGTTGTATATGAAATGTATTATATTATTCTTAATGTACCCTATGGTATATGACTCCTAATAACATTATTATTAAAAAAAAAAAAAAATTAAAACATTCATGGTTAGGGAAGACTCAGATTGAGTTAGTTGGCATTCAGTCCTCTACACACTTACTGACGATGCCTGTGAGAGCAGTGATCCCTCATTTTGGTGGCAACTGAGTCCTCGTGTATGGAGAATGCACTGACTCAAAGCAGTCATGTAGGAGCTTATCTGCTTCCTCAGACAAACACTGTGACTTTCTGTACTGGAACCCCCTGCTTCAGTTTTTGCATGTAAACAGGTAGTGGTTGCACACTCTGAAGGTCAGATCTTACAAAATGCGGCAAGATAAGGAGTGGTTGATGATTGTATAGCAATAGTTCAAGGATGTTGAGTGGAAAAGAGTGGCATAGTGAGAGAATGGGTGTGCGGGAAAGAAGGGGGAAGGGGGAGGAAAAGAGTGCGTTGTTACCTGAAATTGGAGAATTCAATGTTCACAACATTAGGTTGTAAGCCTCCCAAACGGAATATGAGGTGCTGTTCCTCCAGTTAGTGTGTGTGGTCTCATTCTGGCACTGGAGGAGGCCCAGGGCAGGAAGGTCTGTATTGGAATGTGAGGGCGAGTTAAAATGGCTAGCAACCAGTAACTCCAGCAGGCGATGTTTGTCACAGGAATTAAATTGATTGAGCAGTGGGAGAATATGAAATAATAATGGATAAGAACAGCATTGGGTAGAGCAGAAATAAAATAATATGGTAAGCGCACTTGCAGAGCAAAGTCCAGTGGGAAAAAACAAGAGGAAAACATGGACATGCAAAGTTAGTGCATTCATTTTATCAAGGGGATGTACAAACGACCCAATAAACCCAGAACAAAAGCAGAAATGCTGGAAGAAATAATCCAGATAAAAATAGAGTCACACAAAGGTGCTTTTACCATACAGCCATCTCATGGAAACGATCTCTGATGGATTTTACTGTCATTATTATAATCATTACTGTTATCATGATTACATTGGTTTCAGGACATTCTTGTCTCCGATTCAATGGTAGTTTCCTTAGTATTTGTGATGTATTATTCTCTACCTCTGTTATATAGAGTGATGCAATCAAAACATTGAGTGTTCTTAATTTCCTTCTTTCCATTACGGTTTCATTGTTACCCATTTATACATTTTTTTCCCTTTACCCTCTTTTTCCACATACAATAGAAACAATTGTGTTGATGATTATACAGTATATGAATCATTTCTGTACACACTCCCTTTTTTGTGACTCTGCCTTTCAATGTTTATTCTATCGCCCTAGTCACCAGTATCTGTAATTATATCTCCCCTTTTATGAGCAGCACAATGGCGCAATGGTTAGTGCCACTGCCTCGCAGCTCCTGGGACCTGGCATTGGTCCGAACTTCCCAGGCTGTCCCTGTGGAGATTCTGCCCTTTTCCCCATGACTGTATGGGTTTTCACATGGTCTTGATGCAGTAGGGATGGCAGTTAAGGAGCTACTATGTTGCTCCTGCAGGATGTGGGAAAGCAAGGAAAACTTCCAATGTCCTCAATGACTTTTCACCTGTGGGAAGTGTGTCCAACTGCAGCTTCCTGACTGACCGCAGGATCGGCCGAGGGATTGCAGACTTCACGGGTAGAAGATATAGTGAGGTCGTCACACCTAAGACACAGGCAGAAAGGAGGTGGGTGACCACCAGGAAAAAGAGAGGCCAGTTAGTCCAGAAATCCCCTATGGCCATTCCTCTAGAAAACACATATACTTCTTTGGATATATGTACGAAGGAACTGCAGATACTGATTTATACAGAAGCATCTATGGGGAATAAGAATAGGAGACGTTTCGGGTCAGGACACTTCTTCAAACTGGAAGTGGGTGGGGTGGAGGAGGAGAAATAAACGGCCACAAAATAGGCCCGAACAAATCAAGAGCAGCAACAGGGGAGTGAATGCAGGAGTTATTTGAAATGAGAGAAATCAACGTTCATACCGCTGGATTGTCAGCTGCCCAAGCGAAATATGAGGTGCTGTTCCTCCAATTTGCGTATGGCCTCACTTGACCACGGAGGAGGCCCAGGACAGAAAGGTCAGGGGAAGGGGAGTTAACTTGTTTGGCAACTGGGAGGTTGCCTAGGCCAAGGCAGAAGTGTTCAGCGAAACGATTGCTCAGTCTGCACTCCTCGATATATAAGAGTCCACACCGAGAACAGCGGAAACAGTAGATGAGATTGGAGGAAATGCAACTACAGTAAACCTCTTCCTCACCTGAAAGGACTGTCGGGGTTCTAGAATGGAGTTAAGGGAGAAGTTATAGGGACAGGTGTTGCATCTCCTGTAGTTACAGGGTAAAGTCCCCGGGGAGCGGGTGGTTTGGATGGGAAGGGATGAGTGAACCGGGGAATTGCGAAGTGAACAGTCTCTGCCGAAAGCAGAATGGGGGTAAGATGGGAAGGTGTGACAGGTGATGTCCCATTGGAGGTGATGAAAATGTTGGATTATGTGCTGTATACAATGGCTGGTGGGATGAAAGGTGAGGACTAAGGGGGACTCTGTCCCTGGGATGAGGGGGAGCAAGAGTAGAACTACGGGATATATACTTGTGAGGAGCTCATCTATGATAGAAGGGGGGAGGGGGGGGACCCTTATTCCCAAAAGAATGAGGAAAACTTGGATACTATTGTGGGGATCGTCATTCAGAGGAGAGCAGCAAAGTCAGGTCTGTGGCATCAGGCCTGCGTCTCAGGCACAGCAGGGTAGGGTGAAGTCACACAGGGCTATAGTGATGAGACTCGTTAGTTAGGGTGACAATCAAGTTATTCTGAGACAGCAAATGGGACTCTAGAATAGTGTGTTGCCTCCCTGGTGCCAAGGTGTCTTGGAGTGGCTACCATTTTCAAGGCAGAGGGTGAGTGGGCGGACATCAATGTATACATTGGCACACATGACATAGGTAGGAAAAGGGATGAGATCCTGCCAAATGGGAGTTAGGCAAAATAATAGAAACCAGGACCTCAAGTATTGTAAACATGGATTAACCTAGTAAAACATGATTGTGTGGTTAGGAATAGGAAGATTGAGTTGATGAATACATGGATAAGAAATTGGGGCAGGGATTCAAATTTATGGAATATTGGGATCTCCTCTGGGTCAGAGGTGGCCTGTACAAGAGGGATAGGATGCACCTGAACTGGAGGTAGCTCAATATCCTGGCAGGCACGTTTGTTCATGGTATTCGGGAAGGTTTGAATTAGGTTGGTATAGGGACTGGATACAATGCAATAGTGAGGCAGGGAGGAGGCTGGAAGTCAGTACAGATGGCAATGACGGAAAGATTAGTGGACCGAATAGGCAGGGAGTGAGGAAAGGTGGTTGAATTAAATTGCATTTATTTCAATGCGAGAGGCCTGGCAGGCAAGGTGGATGAACTTGGGGCGTGGATAGCTACATGCGTCTGTGATGTAATAACCATTACAGAAACCTGGCTAAGTGAGAGACAGAACTTGCAGGTTAATGTTCATAGGCCAGGTGCTACAGACAACATAGATTTGGGGGTAAAAGAGAGGGGAAGCAGCTTTATTAATTAAGATCAATTGTCCAGTGAGGCAACATGGGTGGAACTGAGAAATAAAAAGGGATAATCACCTTGTTGGCATTGTACTATGGGGCCTCCAAACAGTCAATGAGAATGAGAGGAAAAAATATGCTGGGAGATTGCAGACAGCTGTAAAACTAACAGAGTTGTTATATGAGGGGATTTTACCTTTACTGGCATTGGGCACTAGACTGGGGCTGCTGTAGTGCTGAGGGCTTAGATGGGATGGAATTTGTCAAGTGTATTGAGGATATTGTCCTCAGACAATACATAGAGGGCCTTGAGATGCTCTTAGAGAATTGGGCAGGTCAAGTTTAGTTTAAAGGTAAAGAGTGGAAACTGGTCCATCGGCCCATCTAATCCACACCGGCCAATGATCATCGATACACTAGTTATTCCAAGTTTTGCATCCTACACACGACGGCCAATTTACAGCAGCCAATTAATCTGCAAACCTGCACGTCTTTGGAATGTGGGAGGTAACCAGAGCACCGGTCACAGAGAGAACGTACAAAGTCCACACAGACAGCATTATTGGTCAGGATCGAACCCGGGTCTCTGGCGCTGTACGGTAGCAACTCTACCAATGCTCCACTGGTACTCCAGTGGCTGAAGTGTCAATTAGCAAGCCTTTTGGGAGTGGCGACCACAGTTCTATTAGCTTTATGACAGTTATTTGTTAAGGGCAGGGCTGGTCCACAAGTTAAAGTTCCAAATTTGGGCAAGCCAATTTTAATGATATTAGACAGGAACTTGCAATAGTGGATTGGAGTAGGTTGGTTGCGGGTAAAGGGACATCCCTAAAGTGGGATGCTTTTAAAAGTGTGATAATGATAATGGTATGCGTGTTCCTGTTAAGGTGAAGGGTAAGGCAGATTGCAGTAAGGGACCCTGAATGAAACATGGAAACATCGAAAATAGGTGCAGGAGGAGGCCATTCGGCCCCTCGAGCCAGCACCGCCATTCATTGTGATCATGGCTGATTGTCCCCTATCAATAACCCGTGCCTGCCTTCTCCCCATATCACTTGACTCCACTAGCCCCTAGAGCTCTATCCAATTCTCTCTTAAATCCATCCAGTGACTTGGCCTCCACTGCCTTCAGGGAATTCCATAAATTCACAATTCTCTGGGTGAAAAAGTTTTTTCTCACCTCAGTCTTAAATGACCTCCCCTTTATTCTATGACTGTGGCCCCTGGTTCTGGACTCACCCAACATTGGGGACATTTTTCCTGCATCTAGCTTGTCCAGTCCATTTATAATTTTATATGTTTCTATAAGATCCCCCCTCATCCTTCTAAACGCCAGTGAATATAAGCCTAATCTTTTTTATCTTTCCTCATATGACAGTCCCGCCATCACAGGGATCAATCTCGTGAACCTACGCTGCACTGCCTCAATCTCAAGGATGACCTTCCTCAAATTAGGAGCCCAAAACTGTACACAATACTCCAGATGTGGTCTCACCAGAGCCCTATACAACTGCAGAAGAACCTCTTTACTCCTATACTGAAATCCTCTTGTTATGAAGGCCAACATTCCATTAGCTTTCTTCACTGCCTGCTGTACCTGCACGCAACTTTTCAGTGACCGGTGTACAAGGACACCCAGGTCTCGTTGTACTTCCCCCTTACCTAACCTAACCCCGTTGAGATAATAATCTGCCCCCTTGTTTTTGCCACCAAAGTTGACAAGAGATCATGAATAACAAGAGAAAATTAGGCTCTGGTCAGGAAACAAGAGGCAGGTATAAGCAGCTGGCTTCAAGTGTATCTCTGGAGGAGTATAATGGATTGAGAGCATACTTAAGAAGGAAATCAGGAGGGCAAAAGGGGGGCATGAGATACCCTCGGCAGATACGATTAAGGAAAATTAAAAGATATTCTATATCATGGAGTCAGAGTCATAGAGCATGGAAACAGGCTCTTTGGCTCAACATGTCCCATAGACGCTAGTCCCACCTGCCTGTGTTTGGCCCATACCCCTCTAAAAATATCCTATCCATGTACCTGTCCAAATATTTCTTAAACGTTGCGATAGTACCTGCCTCAACTACCTCCTCCATCAGCTCAACATTTTTGTGTAAAAAAAGTTAACAAAGTGGAATAGGGTAGCTAGAGAATAAATAGACCCCCTCAAAATCCAAAATGGTCACCTACCTTTATGTGTAGAGCTGCAGGAGATGTGCAAGAGCTTAATGAATATTTCGCCTCTGTTTTTACCACAGAGAAAGTTCTGAAGACCAGGGCCCCCATGAATGCCAATGGCAATGTCTTGAGAACAGTCCATATTACAGTCAATGGCCAAAGGAGGTGTTGAATATCCAGAGACATGTGAAGATAAATAAATCTTCTGGACTTGATCAGTTATAACTAAGGACAGTGAGAAACTAGAAAATAAATAATAATAAGAAAATAAGTATTGGCTGAGAGATATGAATCATTGTTGACTTTTCTGAGGTACCAGAAGATTGGAGGGTGACTAATGTTTCTATTTAAGAAAGGCTGCAAAGAAAAACCTGGGAACTCTAGACCAGTAGGCTTAATATCGGTAGTAGATAAATTACTGGAAAGGATTCTGAGGAATAAGAAATATATACATTTGGATAGAGAGACTGATTAGGAATAGTCAGCATGGGTTTGTTCATGGAAAATCAATTCTCACAAATGTAAATTAGTTTTTTGAAGAAGTAACCAAGAAGATTGACAGGGACAGGGCCATAGGCCTAGTCTATATGAAACTTAGAAAGTCCTTTAATAAAGTTGTGTATGGTAGGCTGCTCCAGGAGGTTAGATCACATGGGATTCAAGGAGCACCAGCTAACCGATAGCAGAATTGTATTCATGGTAGGAAGCAGAAGGTGGAAGGTTGTATTTTGGAATGGATGCCAGTGGTGTGGCTCAGGGATCAGTGTTGGACCCATTGCTGTTTGTCATCTATATTAACAGTTTGGATGAGAAAGTATATGGCATGACTAGTAATTACTCTTAGGTGTAGTAGATGTTTTTGTAGATAGTTACCAAGAATCACAGCAGGGTCTTGATCAGCTGGACAAGTGGGCAAAGGAATTGCTAATGTTGTTTAATTCAGACAAATGCGATTTGTTGCATTTTGGTATGTCGAACAAGGGTAGGACCTTTACAGGGAATTGTAGGACTCTGAGGAGTGTTATAGTGCAGAGGGATCTCAGAGTACAAGGACATTATTTCCTGAAAGAGGCAGTGCAGGTGGATAGAGTGGTGGATAGAGTCGTGAAGAGTGCTTTTGTCACGTTGGTCTTCATCAGTCAGGGAATTGAGTGTACAAGTTGGGATGTTATGTTACAGTTGTACAAAACTTTGGCGAAGCCACACTTGGAGTATTGTATTCAATTAAGCTGGAAAAACTGCAAAGAAGGTTTACAAGGCTTTACACAAAATGCTGGAGAAACTCAGCGGGTGCAGCAGCATCTATGGAGCGAAGGAGATAGGCAACGTTTCGGGCCAAAACCCTTCTTCAATAGGTTTAAAAGGCTGTTGCCACGACTCAAGGTTATAGAGATTACAACTTACTTCCTTTGAGTGCAGGAGGCTGCGTGATCTTATCAAGGTGTGTGAGATCACGAGGTGAATGCACAGAGTCATTTTCCCAGGGTGGTGAAACCAAGAACTAAAGGGCATAGGCTTAAGGTGAGAGAAAAAAGATTTTATAGGAAATTGAGAAATAAGCTTTTTCACACAGATGGTGTTGGGTACAGAACAAATTGCCAGAGGAAGTAGTTGAGGCTGGTATAATAACAACATCTAAAAGACATTTGGATAGGAAAGCTTTCAGGGGATACGGGCCAAAGCGGACTGGCTTAGATGAGGCATCTTGGTCGGCGTGGACGTGTTAGGCTGCAGGGCTTGTTTCCGTGCTGTATGACTATGGCTCTTTGTGCTCCATTTCTGCCCGTGTTCCAAAAGTATCCTGACAGGTTAATGGGCTACTCTAGATTACTCCCTGGTGCGAAACATCAAAGGAGAGTTGATGAGTATTTGAGAATGAATAATTTGTTGGGTTACAAAGAGATGAGAATTTGCAAGATTGCTCTGCTGTGAGCTGGCAAGGATGCCTTGTCTGTCACTTGGTGATGACACTTTTGGACAAATAATCACACTTAGAGTTCAGTATCCATATTACTTTATTAATCCTTGCACATTACTCAATGTGCATCACTACATATACTTGGGCGGTACGGTGGTGCAGCGGTAGAGTTGCTGCCTTACTGCGCCAAAGATCCGTATTCGATCCAAACCTTTTCTTTGCAATGGTTGTTCTCCAGAGTTGTTTTCGCTGACGTCTTTGCTGATTGTCTAAATGTCTAATCCTCCTACACAATTTCTTGCAAAACGTCCCTGTGCTTCTGCGCATTCCTGTTACTGCACTTCATCTATTGGCTTTTAATTTCCCACTTCATTCGCCTGTTATTAGTCTGCTGGTTAAGTTCCCATCCAGCTATGGATCAGACAGAGACCATTTGTTGACTTTACATAGAAAGCTGATGTACAATCAGACATCTGTTTCCTTTACATAGCATCTGATACAACCCTAAGGATTCAACAAATTTGAATCCTCTCCATTGTCCATGTCCTTGACCCTCTATTCAGCTACCTCTCTGGCAGAAAGAGCTCGGCTCCCAAGCCTGAAGGGAAACTTGACAAATCATCTGCGGCTATATTTCCCCTTAGTTGAACGACATCGTTCTCAGTGAATGGATCAAATTGTTTCCTCCTAGTGACCTCTTGGAAACTGCCTTAACATTTGTTACCTGGTGTCTCTTATCTTTGACTTCCTCAAATCCATATTTGTCGAAAAGGATAAAGGTAAGGATTGCCCATCTGCCAATGTGAATCCCCTTGCCTGCTAGGGGAGAAGGAACAGCCAGAAGCAGTGAGAGCTAGGATTGGCTGTAAGTCGGCATGTTGGAGCAATGTGTGGGAAGAAATGGACACTGCTGGTGCTCCTGGAAACTACTCCTGCAGAAATTGTGCCCAAGTGCAGCTCCTGAACGGACATGTTGGGGAACTGGAGAAGCAGCTGCGTGACCTCAGGGCCATCCGGGAAAATGAGTTTCCTGGACAGGACCTAAAGTGAGGTTGTCACGCCATGGTTTGCTGGTGCTACACTAAATAGTGGGGGGTAGGGATTGATAAATTGACAGTATAACGATGGAGATAAAGGGGAAGTGAGTACGGGAAAAGTTAAAAAAGACTCCCGGATTAATGGGAAGGAAAGTTTGAGAAGGGATAAGAGAGTAAGATCAGGGCCAATAGTGACCAGAGTGAGAGGGGAGGTGAATACCGAAGTCAAAGTGTTGTATGTGAATGCGCGAAGTATAAGAAATAAAGTGGATGAGCTTGAGGCTCAGTTGGAAATTGGCAAGTATGATGTTGTGGGAATTACAGAGACATGCTGCAAGAGGGACAGTGCTGGGAACTGAATATTCAAGGGTATACGTCCTATTGAAAAAACTGACAGGTGGGCAGAAGGGGTGAGGTAGCTCTGTTGGTGAGGAATTAAATTCAGTCCCTTGCGAGGGGTGACAGAATCAGAGATGTAGTCAGTATGGATAAACTGAGAAATTGTAAGGGTAAAAAGGCCCTAGTGGGCGTTATTACAGGCCCCCAACCTGTAGCCTGGATATAGGGTGCAAGTTGAATCTATACATAACTAAAGTTCTGATCTTGTTTACTTCCGGTTTGAGTGGCCATTCTATTTGCGCAAAAACTATACGTGATAGCGCTACGATTTTTCGCCAGCTTACTCACCGTTCTCCTGTGCTGCGATTGCACCAAGTTTCATTCCGATCGGTGGTCTAATGTAAAAGTTAGCGAGGTTCAAAAAAAATGTTTATACCGCGCATGCGCAGATCGATCTCCACTCCTGCCGCTCAGCGCCGCCTGGATTGGCCTTTTCTCCTGTCACTCAGCGGGATGGTCCACCATCGCGTCTTTACTGGAGCTGAGGATGGCTGGCGGAGGTTTCCAACCGGACACAATTTTTGGAGGGATCGGAAAAGGCCCAGCACAACCCAACGCGGGCCCGCCTGGCCCGGCCCGGCCCGGGAGATGTCGCCAAACGGAAAGCAGAGACTCTGATCCCGGCAGAGGTGAACGTCCAGCAATCAGCGCCCGCTGTGAGCCCATCGCACAGTCATCTCCAGCTCCTTCCCCTCTGGTCCCCCTCACTGATTCCTGCCCACCTCCCCCGTAATACCCCCTCTCCGAGCTCTCTCCCACCCCCCCACCGACACCCCCCCCCCCAACCCACCCCCGCCCACACCTCCCCCCCCTCTCCGGCTCCACAAACTCTCGCTGCACCTCCCCTCTCCTCCCCCCATCCCATATCCTCCCTCCCCCCACACCCTGCCCACACACCCCACCCCCCCACGTCCCCCACGCACACCTCCTCCTCCCCCACACACCCTTCTCCCAAATCACTACACCCCCCCCTCCCCCACACACCCCCTCCCCCACACACCCCCTCACTGTCCCCAGCTGTAGGACACCAGACCCTGCATAAAGCTGTCCCCTCCCCGGCTGCAGGATAGTCTCCCCTCCCCACCGGCCCCCAACAATCCCTGCCTGAAGCTGCCCCGTCCAGCTGCAGGACGATATCCCCCCCACCAGCCCTTGCCTGAAGCAGTCCCCTCATCCCCCCCCCCCCTCCCCGACAGCTCCAGCCTGAAGGCGGCCCCCCCCCTCCCCCGGCTGGAAGATGCTTACCCCTGGCAAAGACATGGAACAACATGATGCCAACTTGAAGAAAGTACTCGAGCATGCCAGGGAAGTAAACTTAAAACTGAATCCCCAAAAATGTTGCTATGTGGGGCATATTTTCACGGCTGATGGCCTCAAGGCGGATCCTTCTAAGTCTGTGGCTGTTTGCGAAATGTCCACGCCCACTGGTGTTGCAGGCCTGCAGCGATTTCTGGGCACGGTTAATTACCTCAGAAAATTTGTTCCCAACTTCGCCGAGATCTCGGCTCCCTTGAGGCAACTCACAAGGACACTGCCTGGACATGGCACGAACAGCAGCTACATGCTTTTGACACTCTAAAACGTCAGACGTCATGCCCCCTACCCATGACTTATTACGATGTCAATAAACCTGTTACTTTGACCTGTGATGCATCCCAGTACGGCCTCGGTGCAGCATGTCTGCAGGATGAGTGGCATGTCGCTTGTGCCTCCAGGACGATGACAGACACGGATCAATCAGCATATCTGTTTGATCTACCCCCCCCCCCCCCCCCCCGGCCCCTGACAGCCCCCTCCTGAAGCCGTCCCCCTCCCCCGGCTGCAGGACGCTGCCCCCCCCCCGGCCCCCGACCGCCCCAGCCTGAAGCCGCCCCCTTCCCCGGCTGCAGAACGCAACAAGAGATGCAACAAGAAAGAATGGAGCGCATAAATCTCAACTTTAACGTTTAAATTGTTGTTATATTTTAAGTGATTCACATTTTAAGCTTTAATAAATCCTTTTTCCATTTGCTGTGCCTGTCAGCTGCGCCTGCGCAGTATACCTGCGTGTTCTATGTCACAACGGGAACCCAATGGGCGGGGATGGCTGTGCCGCAGAGTGGATGGTGGTGGGGGGTGGAGTGAGTGCATGGGGGGGGTAAGGGCAAGGGGTGGAATGGGGGGGAGGAGGGGGGATCAGGGGCGTCACAACGGGAACCGCTCAGCCGCTCCTACGCAGTTATGGGTGAGTGGTGGAATATTGCATTGGGGGAATGGGTTGGTTGGAGGAACGGGTGAGTGGTGGAATATTGCTTTGGGGAATGGGTTGCGTTGGTGGACCAGGCCTCCCGTGTTATTGGGATGCAACGGGTCCCACTTAGTCCAGTTAAGTTAAAATTGGCAGGTCGTAAAGGTAATGCTAAGGTTGTTATTGGAGAATTCAACATGCAGGTAGACGGAAAATCAGGTTGGTATTGGACCCCAAGAAAGGGAGTTTGTGGAGTGCCTCCATGATGGATTCTTAGAGCAGCATGTACTACCAGGGAGAAGGCAATTTTGGATTTAGTGTTGTGTAATGAACCGGATTTGATAAGGGAACTCGAGGTAAAGGAGCCATTAGGAGGTAGTGACCATAAATATGATAAGTTTTAATCTACAATTTGAGAGGGAGAAGGGTATATCGGAGGTGTCAGTATTACAGTTGAACAAAGGGGACTATGGAGCCATGAGGGAGGAGCTGGCCATAGTTGACTAGAAAGATACCCTAGCAGGGATGACAGTGGAACAATAAAGGCAGGTATTACACAGAAGCAGAGATGCCAACCCTAAATTTAGTTCACAGTAACATTCAACCCATTTGTCCGTAACAAATGGGGTTAAATGCATTTCTCTCCGTAACATACTCACTTGGGGTTGTTGCCGGCGGCTATGCTGCGCATTACAGCGGCGGCGTGCATCAGCGGGCGGCGCGCGAGGGCAATGCCCATGCGCGCACCTTGTGCATGGCTTGGCAGGTTGCTCGGGGGTGTCTGCGCCCATGCTGTACACAATGGGTTGAGGGTGGGAAGTGGCTGGGAGCGGGAGGCCCGGTGATGGGGCTGCCCGCGAGCGGCCGGCTGGCGGCAAGAAAATCGTGCGGGCCGGCACCGCCCGGGCTCTGGGCCGGGCGTGGCTGCGAGCTGCCGGGCTGGCAAACCGGGGGCACATGGCGCCGGCGTTCACCACGGGAGAAACACCGGCGCGGCGGTGTTCCGTAACAGCATGTTTGGCTGCCGGAACACCGTAATATGGTTATTTCGCCGGGACAAAGTACGGCGAATCCGGGACACTTGGCATCTCTGCAGAAGGTGCAGGATTAGTTCATTCTAATGAGGAAGAAAGATTCCAAGGGGAGTAAGGGGCGAGCGTGGCTAACAAGGGAAGTCAGGGACAGTATAAAAATAAAAGAGAACAACTATAACATAGCAAAGATGAGTGGGAAGCCAGAGGATTGGGTAACTTTTAAAGAGCAACAGGAGTTAACTAAAAAAACAATACGTGGAAAAAAGATGAGGTACGAAGGTAAGCTAGCCAAGAATATAAAGGAGGATAGTAAAAGCTTCTTCAGGTATGTGAAGCGGAAAAAATTAGTTAAGACCAAAATTGGATCCTTGAAGACTGAAAATGGGGAATATTATGGGGAACAAGGAATTGGCAGACGAGTTGAACAGGTACTTTGGATCCGTCTTCACTAATGGCCCTGTCTCATGGTATGAGTTCATTCCAAGAGCTCTCCCGAGTTTAAAAAAAATGAAACTCGTGGTAAGCACGGGGATGTCTCGGGGACATCTCTTAGCGGCTCGTAAAGCTAACGGCAGGTACTCGGGAAGACTCGCTAACGGCAGGTAAGCTCGGGAAGACTCGTGAAGATTTTTGTTGTTGGTTTTTTTTTCAAACATCTTTATTAGAAGCAATGTACATACATAATAATCATGGTATATAACATAATACATTTCATGTACAACTTTTTTAAATTTTGGATAGAAAAGAAAGAAAAAAGAAAAGCTTGAGGATAGTAGTGATGTGTAGGGCGCAATAATGAACGGTTAATGATTAATAATTAGATAAATAGACTGCGTCCTTAGAAGTGTTTTTAAAAAAATAGAAGAAAAAAAAGTCCCAAAAACAAAGGGGCCTTAAGAAAAGAAAAAAAATCAGAAGAAAATGCAAAAAAGAACTAAACAGAAAAGAAAGGGAATGTGCCTAATTCGTAACGTTACACACCCCTCACCTAGTTCTAAAACGGTTACTTTCCAGGGTTATGTTGCACCATATGTTGCACTTGTAATAAATCAATGAAAGACGACCATATCTTAAAGAATTGTTCTGGTTTTCCTGCTAGAACAAGTCTCATTTCCTCGAGATGTAATATATCCGACATATGTGTAATCTACATTTTAAACGTTGGGATAGATGCGTTATTCCAGAATTTAAGTATAAGTTTTTTTGCCGTTATCAAACCATAGTTGAGGAAACATCTTTGAAATGACGTTAGCTCAGAAAAGGCTTCCATTGCTCTGAAAATAATCAATTCTGTGTTTGGCTCCAGTCTTGTTTTAAATAGTTTTGAAAAGGTTTCAAAAATGTCCTTCCAAAATTTACACAGGAGACAAATGAATGTGCTATTGTTGTTTCTTGTGTTAGACACTTATCACAGATGGGAGAGACATTTGAAAAACAATTATTTAGTTTAGTTTTCGAGTAATATAATCTATGTACAATTTTAAATTGAATCAGGGTGTGTCTGACATTAATCGAACATTTGTGTACATATATCAAATAATCTTCCCATCTGTCCTTAGGGATTTCTATAGCCAGTTCTTGTTCCCACTCTTTTCTTATACAATCTGTAGAAGGTACATCTATATTTAAAATAGTATTATAGAAATATGATGTTAAGTGATCCAATTCCAACTGTCTATTCATGCCTTGCTCTAGTGGATCCAACGTCAGGTTTTGATAATCTTGTGAATATTTGTTCAGATAATCTCGGATTTTCAAATATCTAAAATATTGGTTACTTTCCAAATTGTATTTAAACTGTAATTCTTGAAATGATTAAAAAATTCCCATTTCGTACATATCTTCCCAAGTCTTAATTCCTAATTGTTCCCAATGAGTAAACGTTTTGTCAATAGTTGATGGTTTAAACGACGGATTAACTACCGGTGAAAGAAGCAAATTTAAGAGTGGATTTGTTAAAGAAGGAACTGCAGATGCTGGAGAATCGAGGGTACACAAAAGGCTGGAGAAGGCTGGAGGGTACACAAAAGGCCCTGGCATTCCCTCTCTCTTTATCTCTCTCCCCCATCCTAGTCGCACTAGCTTCTCATTTTCACACTACAAGCAGCTTACAATGGCTTGTTCCCTTTATTATAGATACTTTTTTGCATATCTTTCATGATAGTGGTATGCATGTTCCTGTTAAGGTGAAGGGTAAGGCAGATTGCAGTAAGGAACCCTGAATGAAACATAGAAACATCGAAAATAGGTGCAGGAGGAGGCCATTCGGCCCTTCGAGCCAGCATTGTTCTTTATCTCTCCACATCACTGTCTATATCTCTTGTTTCCCTGATCCCTGACCAGTCTGAACAAGGGTCTCGACCCGAAACGTCGCCTATCTCCTTCGCTCCTTAGATGCTGCCGCACCCACTGAGTTTCTCCAGCCTTTTGTGTACCCTTAAGAGTGGATTTTATTTGTCTCCAGATTTGTATTGTGATGTGGATCATCGGATTTCTCTTATATATTGTGCTTTTCAATTTTATTGGAGAGAGAAGGGTCGCTCCTTTGTTAAAAGGTGTGCAATCCTCTCTCTCCATTATTGTCCATTCTGCCTGTAATGTTGAGCTGTCCAGCCAGTACATTATATTTTTAATGTTCACTGCCCAATGATAATCAGGGTGTGTCTGCCATTAATCGATTAATCGAATGAGGCCCACAGGAGCCGTTGGAAGAGGAGGAGGGGGAGGAGCGACACCCGAACCTGGTAAGCTTATTAAAATCGAGCGCAAACCCACACGGGGCTTGTTTTTTCAGAGGCCCACAGAAGGCAGCCGTTGGAAATGAGGGGAGGAGGGGGGAGGAGCGGAGCGAACGACCCGACGGGGTAAGCTATAAAAATCGAGCGCAGGGGCTTGTTTTTCAGAGGCCCACAGGGAGACCATTGGAAAAGAGGAAGGAAGGGGGAGGAGCGACATCCCGGACCGTAGTAGTTTTGCCTCCATCCATGGTGCCAGGGTCTCGCAGGGTGTCCAGTACGTGTCCCAAAGATTCTGATAAGGGGTGGAGAGAGGAGCCTGATGTTGTGGTACACATAGGTAACCCAACTGACATAGGGTCAGAAAAAGTGACGAGGTCCTGAAGGGGAGGAACTTTAGGCGAGTTGTGGGGGAAATTTAAAGAGAAGGACCAAAAGCGGCTAACGATATTCAGGATTACTGCCTGTGCCGCCGTGACAGTGAGAGTAGGAATGAAATAAGAGTGGAGGCTAAATGCGTTGGCTGAGGGACTGGTGCAGTGCAGTGGGCAGCGATTTCAAGTCTTCTTGATCACTGGGACCTTCTTTTGGGGAAGGCATGATCTGTACGCAGTGGACGGTTTGCCACTTGAAACCGAAGGGACCAATATCCTTGGCAGGGAGATTTGCAAATGGCTTACTGGGGAGACTTTAAACTAGAGAAAGGCTGGGGGAGGGACTCGGGGTTAGAGGGGGCTAGGGGACAGGGTGTGTGGAGGGCAAGCAGCAGAGACAGAGAAGGGAAGCACTCGGACCCAAAAATGTAGGCGAGAAAATGATTGAAAAAAGATTAATAGACAGAGAATAAAGGATGGTGGGTTTATAAAATGTGCATTTTTAATGCTAGGAGGGGCAATTGTAAGTAAGGTGGATGAATTAGAGCCTGGATTTGGACACGTGGAAATATGATGTTGTGTGGCAATCAGTGAAACATGGTTGCAGGAGGGCTGTGATTGGAAACTAAATATTCCAGGATTTCGTTGTATCACGGGGTGATAGAATTGGAGGGACCAGAGGTGGAGGTGTTGCATTGCTTGTCAGAGAGGATATCTACAGCCAGTGCTTTGGCAGGAGTAGATTAGAGGGACTTCGTTTCTGAGGGAGGCTATTTGGGTGGGAACTGAGAAGTGAGGAACGTGATCGTGTGAGCAAACATCTTTTAGGGGTGTACTAGAGACCGACCAAATGGGCGGAGCGAGGAAGAATTTGGGTAAGAGTGCAAATTATGTAAGGAGATAGCAGATATTAGTAGTAAGCCACAAAGGTAGTGAATTGTGGGAGATTTCAATTTCCCATAAAAGATAGACTGGGGAAAACCACATTCTGTAAATGGGCTGGTATGGTTTGGAGTGTTAAATTGTGTGCAGGATAGTTTTTTGCAGTCAGTACATAGAGGTTTACAATCGACCAGAGAAGGAGCAGTGCTGGACCTCCTCTGTTAGGAAATGAGGCAGGACAGGTGACGGAGGGTATGCGTTGGTGAGCACTTCGTGGACCAGTGATCACAATTACAATTACTTTCAAATATAATTATGAGAGCGAGTCAGAAAACAGGACCTAGAGTGGAGATTTTTGATTGGAGAAAGGCTAACTTTGAGGGAATTGCGTGACGATTTTACAAGGAGTGAATTGGGACCAATTTGTTTCATGGGCTAGGTTGTGAGAAGAGAAAATGGAGGACATTTAAAGGGGAAATTGTAAGAGTACAGAATCTTTATGTCCCTGTTGCGTTGAAATAGGGAAATAGTAAAAATTGGAAAGAGGCCATGGTTTTCAAGGGGAAAATTAGACACTTGTTTCGAAAAAGAATGACGAGATATCTACAGAGAATTATAACTGGAGGCATGGAGTAAATGAGGTGTAGAGGAGTATAAAATGAATGTATAAAATAATTCTTATTTAGAAAGAAATTAGGAAGGCTAAAAGAAGATATGAGGTTTGCTTTGGCAAGAAAGGTGAAAGTAAATCCAATGGTTTCATACAGCTATATTAATAGCAAAACGGATAACGAGGGATAAAATTGGACCACTATAGAGAACCAGAATGGACAGCTATCTGCAGAGCCAGAAGAGATGGGGGAGATATAATTGAACAATTTCTGTTTCGTTCGCCGTAGTTCACCAAGGATGATGAGGATATTGAACTCTGTGAGGTAAGGGAAAAAAGTTTAGAGTAGCTATGGAAATATGAGATTCAAAGAGGAGGAAGTACTGACACTTTTGAAATATATAAAGGTGGATAAGTCTCCAGGTCCTGACAGGATATTCAATAGGACATTGAGCGGGAAGATAGTGTAAGTAATAGCAGGAGCTATGTCAGAATATTTCAAATGTCATTAGAAAACGGGAATAAGTAGTGCCGGAGGATTGGGCGTGCTGCGCATGTTGTTCCATAGTTTAATAAGGGTTCAAAGAATAAACCTAGCAATTAATAGACCTATGTAGGATTGACGTCTGTGGTATGCGGCGAAATTAATGGAAAGGATACTTTGAGAAGATAATATTTTATAAGCATCTGGAATAAACAGGGTCGGATCAGGAACAGTCAACATGGTTTTGTGCCTGGGGACAAGGGTCATGTTTGACAAACCTTTCTTGAGATTTTTTGAAGCGGTCGGTAACTAGGGAATGTGCATGAGGGGTAACGCAGTGGATTTGTCTATCTAGGGATTTCAGTAAGGCCTATTACGAATCCCCCCCCCTGAACCATGGATTGGTTCTGAAGGTTCAATCTTTGGGTGTTTAATGGCGGAGTAGCAAGCATGGATTAACGTGGCTGACATGGGAGATGTCAGAGAGTAATGGTGGAGGCTGTTTGTCAGGTTGGATGAGTTGTGGTGACCAGTGGGTGCCTCAGGGTCTGTGTTGGGTCCATGTTGTTTGTCATATACATCATTGATCTGATGATGGGGTGGAAAATTGGATAGTAAAGTATTGCATGTGATGACTAAGATAGGTTGGGTGTGTTTGTTGGTTTAATTAAGTAGATTCTCAAAGTTACAGAGAGAATTTGGGCGGCCATTTGAAAAGTGGGCTGAAGATGGCAGATGGAGTTTTGCTGTAAGTGTGAAGTACTACATCTGGCAGGACAAATCCCAAATTTAGGACATACATGGTAAAAAAGTAGGGAATTGAGGAATGCTGTGGGGAACAGAGGATCTAGGGAAACTGTGCATAGTTCCCTGATAGGTGGAATCGCATGTAGATTAGGGTGGTAAATGAAAGCTTTGGGTGCTGGCCTTTATAGAATCAGAGCATTGATATAGGAGTAGGGAAGTATGTTTAAAATTGTACAAGGCATTGGTTAAGATCAAGTCTGGAGTTGGTGTACAATTTTGGTCGCCGCCTACGTTATAGAAGGGTGTCAAAAATAGAGCGTGTACAGAGGAGATTTACTAGAATGTGCCAGGGTTCCAGCAACTATGTTACAGAGAGAAAGGTTGAACAAGTTAGGTTTTCTTTTTTATACTTTGGAGATGCGCAGAAGGTTAAGGGGGGACTTGATTGAAGAGTCTTTAAAATGATTGAAAGGGAATAGCACAGGAGTTGACGTGGATAAAGCTTCCCCCGGATTGGAGGGATAGGGTCTGGGAGAAGATTTCAAGCAAGAGGGCATGACATGAGAATTAGGGGACTGAAGTTAGGGGGGTAACGTGTGGGGAAACACTTCTTTAACTATCAAGGAGGGTGTAGCTGTGTGGGAATGAAGCTTCGAGCAGAGGAGGTGGTGGAGGCAGGATCAGAGTTTTTAACATTAAAATTATAAGTGGATAGGTATATGGACTGTGAAGGGAATGGAGGGGTTGTCTGTGTTCAGGTAGATGGGACAAGGGCAAACCAAATGGTCGGCCACGGACTGGGAAAGGGCCGAGAGGGCCTGTCTCCAGTACATATTTTTAATGTTACTGTCCAATGATAATACATAAAGTTGGGAAGTGTAAGTCCACCAAATTCTTTGGGTTTGCATAAATGTTTTTTTTTTTTAATTCTGTGTGATTTATAGTCCCATGTGAAATTTGTAATATATGAGTCAAGTTTTTTGAAAAAAAGTTTAGGTATGTATATTGGTATTGATTGAAATAAGTACAGAATTTGTGGAAGAAAAATAATTTTAATGGCATTTATTCTGCCTATTAAGGACATCGGTAGCGTTTTCCAAAATTGGATCGACGCTTGTAATTTAGTAAGTAATGGCAGATAATTTGCATTAAATAAAGAATTATATTTTCTAGTGATTTGAATACCCAAATATTTGAATTTTTCTGTAGCAATTTTAAAGGGGTATTTTAAAAGATGTGTTGGCTCTTGAGGTTTTATTGTCATTATTTCACTTTTATTCCAATTTATTCTATATCCTGAGAAGGAACCAAATTCTTCTATTAAATTTAATAAGTTTGGTATACTAATTTGTGATTTTGTAATGTATAGTAGTACATCATCTGCATATAATGATATTTTATGCAGATGTTGAAAAATGTCCACGAGAGCCCCGAGTACCGACGAGCGGCCATTACCATAAATCTCTGAGTTCAAATCAGGGCAAACTCGGGAGAGCTTTTGGAATGAACTTGTACCGTGGGACAAGGCCATAAGGAAGACAAAAACAATCTCCCTGATGTAGTGGCCAGAGGATTTAGGGTGACGGAGGAACTGAAGGAAATTCACATTGGGCAGAAAATGGTGTTGGGTGGACTGATGGGACTGAAAGCTGACAAATCCTTAGGGCCTGATGGTCTGCATCCCAGGGTACTTAAGGAAGTGTCTGTAGTAATCGTGGACACATTGGTGATCATTTTCCAATGTTCTTTGGATTCAGGATCAGTTCCTGTGGATTGGAGGGTAGCTAATGTTATCCCACTTTTTAAGAAAGGCAGGAGAGAGACAACAGGGAATTGTGGTTGTTTGTCACATGCATCGAATATAAACGGCAACAAACAAAATATACTATAAATAATCAGTTATTCTCGATAAATTATACTGCGATTGTCCAAAAAACAAAGTTGGTAGGACAACTATAGCAAAGTCCACAGTAGTTTGGTGCTGAGGTAGGTTGTGAGTAAGGTTGTGCTGGGTAATACATTGAGCCTGATGGTTGAGTTCTTGTGTCTATAAAGATTCCCATAGAGATCACTTCTTCCACAGCACCTTAGCTCACTTACCCTTTCCCTCATAACCCGGCCCCTCACCAGGTACTTTCCCCTGCAACTGTAGGAGATGTCACATCTGCCCCTACACTTGCTCTCTCATTTCTATCCAGGAACCCCAGTAACTCTTCCAGGTGAGACCGAGGTTCATGTATCCATTTCCAATCTCATCTACTACATTTGAGAATTTGCCAATTTTAGACTAGGTGACGATTTCGCCAATCACTTGCACTTTGTCTGTCAAGGCTTGCTGAATCTCCTGGTTGCTAACCATTGTAACTCCCCTTCTCATACCGATATGTCCGTCCTTGCCTCCTCCACTGCCAAAGTTTGGCAACACAAACTTGAAGAACAGCACCGCGTATTCCGTTGGGGTAACTTACAACCTAATGGTACTATGAACATTAATTTTTCCGCTTTCAACCCTTCAACTTTCCCGTGCCCACATGCCCCAGTTCACATGTCTTCTATGATCTTGCACACCCTCCTCCAGAACCCTGCTCTTTTCCTTTGCACACACATCTCCCATCCCTGAGTCCATTTCCCTTTTATCCTCCCTCTTATCCCCATCCCCTTGCACCTTGTTCCTTTTATCATCGATACTTTTTTTTGCATATCTTTCATTCATTAACCATATAACAATTACAGCACGGAAACAGGCCCTCTCGACCCTTCCAGTCCGTATCGACCATTTGTTTTCCCCTAGTCCCATCTACCTGCACTCAGACCATACCCCTCCATTCCCTCCATGGGTGTAGCCTGGCCCGCTGAGCTCCTCCAGTGCTTTGTGTGGAGGCGGCTTGGCGCTGAGGAGAGGGGACGGTGTAGGCGGCAGAACCGGCCCGCAGCGGGCGGGGCGGGGGGGAGAGGGGGAAGCAAATAGCGACGGACCGGGGTGGGACGGGTTCCGCTTCAGCCGCTGGGAGCGAGCGGGCGGGCGGGCGAGTGTCGTCGTCGTCGTTGTTGTTGTTGTTGACGGAGGCGCGGGTTCCTGAGCATCGCCGACGGCGGAGGCGGAGGTGGAGGTGAGAGGCCGGGGAGGGGAAGGCAGCGCCGAGCGACCCGACACCCGGGGTGTTCACACCCCCTCTCCCGGGAGGGAGGGAGGGAGGGAGGGCCCCAGCCCGCGGCCTCTCCCCACCCACCCCCTTCCCAACGACGCCCCAAATGTTCTCTTCAGTGGAGCCCCCCCCCCCCCTCGCCCTCCCCCCACGGCCCTGTAACCCGTTTCATGCCCACCCCCGGCCATTCGGGAACTCGCCACGACCCCTCTCCCCATGTCGCCCTCCAGTGGAGTCCCTCCCCCCCATCCATCAGACCCCCCCCCTCCCCATTCATCGCCCCCCCATCAGCGGACTCAACCTACGCCCCCCATCAGTCCCTTCCATCTCCACTCGTCCCCTCCATCAGACCCCCCCATGATCCGTCCCTCCCCCATGTATCTCCCCCATGTATCTCCCCCCCATGTATCTCCCCCCCATGTATCTCCCCCCCATGTATCTCCCCCCCATGTATCTCCCCCCCCCATGTATCTCCCCCCCATGTATCTCCCCCATGTATCTCTCCCCATGTATCTCCCCATGTATCTCCCCCCCCATGTATCTCCCCCCCCATGTATCCCCCCCATGTATCCCCACCACTAAAACCTCCCACCCTCCATCAGACCCTCCACCACACCCCCCCCATGTATCCCCCCCATGTATCCCCTCACTAAAACCTCCCACCCTCCATCAGACCTCCACCACATCCCCCCCATGTATCCCCCCCCCCATGTATCCCCACCACTAAAACCTCCCACCCTCCATCAGACCCTCCACCACGTCCCCCCCATGTATCCCCCCCATGTATCCCCACCACTAAAACCTCCCACCCTCCATCAGACCCTCCTCCCCCCCCCCCCCTCGCATTTCTCCAGTCTTCCCCCAGCCCTGTTGCCCCCCCTCATCGGCCCTTCCCTCCTCATGTTCCGCCACCCACCTCCCCCCATCTTCCACCAAGTTCCTATCACTTTGCTCATCTGGATTTGGTAGTATTAAGTATCCTGATGTACTATGTGAATCCAATCAACACACGTCAATGCCAGATGAATATTATTGTGAACTAGATGTGAAAAGTTGCAATCTGATCAGTCTTATAGGAACTGAGCAATGGATTCTCTATTTTTTTCCATGCTGGGTTTAACCTTATTTATTTTGTGCAATTTGTTTCTGTCACTGGAATATGTTATTTGATATTTTGACTGGGCAGAGGTTGATAGTTTGGCTGTGACCACTCCTCAAGTAGCACTGTATTGTAGCTGTTTAGTTGGGTGTTATCATCGCCTCCATTCTGGTTTAGTGACGTCCATGAAACGTACAGATAAGATTGTCAAAATTGTGACATTAAATGTTAACTTGTAATGTAAAATCCCCCAAAATGCTTACAATCAATTAACACCAAAAAAATACTTATATTAGTTGTATAGGTTTGATCATTTGTTTTGGCTCAGTATATTTTACTGCAGACGTGAAGAGAAAATAATTTGACAGGATAGAACTGCTCATTAGTGATAGGAGCAGAATTAGGCCATTTGGCCCATCGAGACTACTACACCATTCAATCATGGCTGATCTATTTTTCCCTCTTAACCCATTCTCCTTCCTTCTCCCCAATAACCCTGACACCCTTAATAATCAGGACTCTATCTATCTCTTCCTTTATTGAACCTCTGTTCAGTAAATAAAACAGAAAAAAACTTGTCATGGTCCGCGACATTTGAGGAGGTAGTAACATTGTTTTAGATTGGTAACTATTATCAGAACTGGGAAAGAATAGATAAAGTTTTAAGACACAAGAAAAGACAAGGGGCAGGAGAGAATGTACTAAAGTCTAATAGGGTGGAAGACTAAATGAGGAAAGAACTGACATGAAGGTGATAAAATAGTTAACAACAAAATGCATGTTTGAAGGAAATATAAATGGGCATTTGACCATGTATTTAAAGTTATCTGCAGAGATGGAAATAAAATAACATGTTGTAAAAGTGAGATATAAAGGCTGTAGTTGATGATTCTCTGAAATTACTAAAGTCCAGATTGAGTCCAGATGACTGGACCTTGCCAGGTTTAAGCTTCCAGTTGCTATTCCTTTATTTTTCCAATTCATTCTCACTTGGACCACTTGTCTTTGGTCTCCTATACTCTTCCAATAAAGCAGAGCACAAGTTCAAAGAACAAGCTCTGTGCTGAACACATCCAAGTCAACTGGGACATCAAGAATATATATATTCTGTTCCTTATCTCTCCACTACCTTGTCATATCGATTGCCTTTTCAGAGCCTTATACTCTTTGCTGAGTTAGCTGATTTCAACTAGAATGCTGCAAGTAACAAATATGCTGGATTAGGAAAGAAAAATTGGCCAGGGTTACTGCAGTTAATTCTTATCTAGTGTGTTCTACTGGCAAAGGAGGAATATGAACCATGGCTAAGACGATGTTTGTAGCTTATAGAATCTTAGCATACAACATTGGCTGTTGTGAATAATAGTCACATGCACTTCTTCTGGTCTCAGCAACTTAATATATCGTGGATCATGCTGGGTTGTATGCCATGCATTTTCATTTTCTGGACAGTGCGTATTTCCAGATCCAAACTGAATCAAGCTTGGTGTTTCTCACACTGACACCTCATCTTTCGTAGAAATGATGGATGTGCAGAACTGCATTCAACTGCTATCTGTATTTTATACAAGTTACCAAACAAAAAAATGTTGCTTTTAAATCTGTATAAATGCTGGGGTATTTAAATAATTGAAATGTCAGCTCCCTCAGACTGCCCTCATCCCATAGGCTTTCATCATTCGCAGAATTTAGTTTGATGAAGTGCTTTCATCCTGATGGTTGGAATTCTTGCACAAATATGTCACTTGATGGGATCAAGAAATGATACTCAGATGAGGGGGAAAAATGTTTCCATCTTTACTAGACCGGCACCTCATTTATGTTTTGAGATGCACTGCCAGGAAAGAGTACCTACGGAATTGACAGAGGTAGAGCTCATTATAGTGTTATTTATAGGTTTCTGACTTTACTATGGTCTAGAAACCTAATGCAAACCTTTGCGCACTCCACTTTTGCCCGGTACATGGCCTTCTGCCCCCCTCGCCAGCAATGAATTATGGCATAGCTTGGCCTGGAGCTTGGTGCCAGGGTCAGCAATGTAGTTGCTCGCCACTGAGATGCAGGGCTTGGGTGCATCCGTTAGAAGGCTGCTGCTGAGGAAGTGAAGATTTCTCTATGGTGACAGGGTTTATGTCCAGCTGCTGCCATTGAGCTTGTTCCCAGCCAGGGGAGAACTTGCAGCCAAACAAGGAGAAGGGAGACAGCAGCTTCCATCATATTCAGCAGGAGGTGATGAGAAGCTGTGATATCTAGATGGCCTATCAACACATGGAGTAGGTGCTGCTGGTCCCCACCATTGGCCAGCAGCACCTACTCCACCTACTCACACTCACCAGGTCAGCAGGGTGCAGCATTGAGCCCCAAATTTGCAGCAGAATCAGCAAACTCCTCACCCCTGCCCCCTGCAACTATCCCTCACAAGCAGTGCCTCGACATGGAGTCTTGGGTGATCCATAGTTGGAGGAGTGGCAACTATGCTGGGATTTGCACCAGCTTCCCAACATAGTAGCAGCAGCTCACATGGATCACCCAATAAAGTTGAGGGGATTATACTTGTGAGTTCTTGGACTCGGGGCCAAGAGTGCAATAATGAATCAGCGTGGTGCACAGCAGCACTGAGAAGGGTACCGTATTATAGTACTGGCATAAACTGATATACTAAAATATGGATGTTTGGCTGATTTTATTTTAAACCTGCTTTTGATCAGGGTAACTAATGGGTTAATTTTGTAAATCCTTTTCCCGCCAGATTTTTTACAGTTTAGTTAAGGGAAATAGCAGCAATGGCAACAGCCGATCTGTTGGTGGATTTACAAGATGATCTTGCAACCGACGATGCTTCCAATACACTGGGAAAACTCAAACTTTCACCATTGGATGAAAAGACCTGGCCAGCAGAAAATGACAATGATGAGGATTTGAAGTCAGGTTAGTTTTTATTTTGTTGAATTTTCTGCTCGGCACCAGAACTGAGTAAGCACCAGGATCAAGGTGCCACTGTGGCAATTAGCAGAGTTGTAAATGCTAAAGAGATGGAAGATGTTATATAAAAGGAATGTTATAAAATGTCCAATAATAGATGAACATTCCATACATGCATAATTATCTTTTCCATTGCTGTTAACATAGGCTTCACCAGCAAATCTTTGTGTGTACAGTATGTCCTTGGTGCATGTCACAAGATGATTAATACAAAACATTTCCATAAAATTCATATAAATACATTTGTCTCCCTTCTCTTCCCTCCCCGTCTCCTTTTGTCTACTTATATTGCTCTCGCTGGCTTTACATTTCAATCCTCTTCTTATCTGACACTACTTTGTCTCATTTGTCATTTATTCCACCTTTTGTCAATCACCCCCCCCCTCACCAGTATCCCCTTATTCCTTGCCAGGCTTTGATCCACCACCATCTCTATTTTCAAACTTTCTACTCCCTTCTGTACAATTGTGGGTTTAAACTAAATAGTGAGGGGAGGAGACAAATTGGAAATACAAGGATGGAGTTAAAGGGAAAGAGAGTATAGGAAAAGTTAAGAAAGACACCATAATTAACGGGGCAGAAAGCTGAAGAAGGGATAGGAGAGTATGCCCAAGTGAAATAGGAATCGATGTGAAAGATGAGGTGAGTAATTGATTAAAAATATTATCTAATAATGCACGCAGTATAAGAAGTAAAGTGGATGAGCTTGAGGCTCAGTTAGAGATGGGTAGATATGACATTGTGGAGATTACAGAGACATGACTGCAGGCGGATCGGGCTGGGAACTGAATATTCAGGGTAATACGTCCTGTAGAAAGGACAGGCAGGTGGGCAGAGCTGCCTGTCCTTTGTTATATGCCAGTTTTACAACGTGTTGGCAAGGGATGAAATTCAGTCCCTTGCGAGGGGTGACATGGGGACAGATGATGTAGAGTCGCTGTGAATAGAATTGAGGAATTGTAAAGGTACGAAGACACTAATGGGAGTTATCTACAGGCCCTCAGACAGTAGCCTGGATGTAGGGTGCAAGTTGCAGCAGGAGTTAAAATTGGCATGTAACAAAGGTAATGCCACTGTGGTCATGGGAGATTTCAATATGCAGGTAGACTGGGAAAATCAGGTTGGTTCTGGACCCCAAGAAAGGGAGTTTATAGAGTGCCTCCGAGATGGATTCTTAGATCAGCTCGTACTGGAGCCGATCAGTGAGAAGGCAATTCTGGATTTAGTGTTGTCGAATGAACCAGATTTAATAAGGGAACTCAAAGTAAAGGAACCCGCTGGGAGGTAGTGACCATAATATGATGTTTAAATCTGCAATTTGAGAGGGCGAAGGTTAAATCAGAAGTGTCAGTGTTGCAGTTGAACAAAGGGGACTATGAAGGCATGAAAGAGGAGCTGGCCAAGGTCGACTGGAAAAGAATCCTAGCAGGAATCATGGTGGAACAGCAATGGCAGGGATTTCTGGGAATAATCCAGAAGATGCAGGATCATTTCATTCCAAAGCGGAAGAAAGATTCTAAGGGGAGTAAGAGGCAACCGTGGTTGACAAGGGAAGTTAGAGATGGGATAAAACTAAAAGAAAAGGAGTATAACATAGCAAAGAGTAGTGGGAAACAAGGGGAAACTTTCAAAGGACAACCGAAGGTAACAAAAAGGGCAAGACGGGATGAAAAGATAAAGTACGAGGGTAAGCTGGCCAATAATATATAGAAGGATGGTAAAAGCTTCTTTAGGTATGTTAAGAGAAAAAGATTAGTAAAGACAAATGTGGGTCCCTTGAAGGCAGAAACAGGTGAAATTATTATGAGGAACAAGGAAATGGCAGAAGAGTTGAACAGGTACTTTGGTTCTGTCTTCACTAACAATCTCTCAGATGTACTAGAGGACAGAGAATCTAGGGAGACAGTGGAACTGAAAGAAATTTGCATTAGGCAAGAAATAATATTGGGTAGACTGATGGGACTGAAGGCTGATAAATCCCCAGGGCCTGATGGTCTGCATCCCAGGGTACTTAAGGGGGTGGTTCCAGAAATCGTGAACGCCTTGGTGATCGTTTTCCAACGTTCTATAGATTCAGGATCAGTTCCTGGGGATTGGAGGGAAGCGAATGTTATCCCACTTTCAAGAAAGGAGCAAGTGAGAAAGCAGGGAATTATAGAGCAGTTAAGGGGCTGTCCCACTTTGGGGATTTTTCACCGGACTGTCAAGTTTGCGGCACTCGCCTAAAAAAACGGGAACTGGAATGGCAACTGTCCCTACACACAGACACACACAGACACACACACACGGGCTAGCACAGTGTACAGTAAGTCCTTTAAAAGATAGGGGGTGGGGAGAAGGAGTGGAGACACTTTTAAGAAGCCAGAGAACTTTTAATAAACCAGAGATACACAGCTGTGAAGTTTGGCGGGCATTCAACATTACCGCTCGTTTGTCCTTGGTTCTGAAAAATCGTGCTTACGTTGTTTTTCCCCAATGAGTCAATGAAATTTCCGGTCAAAGGCGATTAACTAAAACTACCATAACTACATGGTGACCCCACTACAACTGCACCTACGACTACAGGATTATGGAATATCTCCATGGCAACCAATTTTTGATCGCAGACAATTTTTCAACATGAAGGAGACTCACCAGAGACCACCAGCGAACATGTGGCGACCATGTGGTGAGCGCAGAGTCTCCTGCACTCTCCTAAAAAGTCGCCTAAGTGGGACAGGCCCTTGAGCCTGACATCGGTGGTGGGGAAGATGCGGGAGTCATTTATTAAAGAAGTAATAAGGGTACATTTAGATAACAGTAAAAGGATTGGTCCAAGTCAGCATGGATTTATGAAGGGGAAATCCTGCTTGACTAATATTCTGGAATTTTGTGAGGATATGACAAGTAAAATGGATGAAGGAGAGCCAGTGGATGTATCTGGACTTTCAGAAAGTCTTTGATAAGGTCCCACACAGGAGTTGAGTGGGCAAAATTAGAGCACATGGTATTGGGGGTAGGGTATTGACATGGATAGAGAATTGGTTGGCAGACAGGAAACAAAGAGTAGGAATAAACGGGTCCCTGACAGAATGGCAGGCAGTAGCGAGTGGAATGCCACAAGGCTCGGTGCTGTTGCTGCAACTATTTACAATATATATTAATGATTTAGATGATGGGATTAAAAGTAACACTAGCAAATTTGCAGTTGACACAAAGCTGGGTGGCAGTGTGAACTGCGAAGAGGATGCTAGGAGGTTGCAGGGTGACATGGACAGGTTGAGTGATTGGACAGATGCATAGCAGATGCAGTATAATGTAGATAAATTTGAGGTTATCCACTTTGGCAGCAAGAATAAGGAGGCAGATTATTATCTGAATGGTGTCAGATTAGGAAAAGGGGAAAAGAAGACCTACGTGTTCTTGTACATCGGTCACTGAAAGTAAGCATGGAGGTACAGCAGGCAATGAAGAATGCTAATGGCATGTTGGCCTTAATAATGAGAGGATTTGAGTATAGGAGTAATGAGGTCCTTCTGCAGTTGTATAGGGCCCTGGTGAGACCACATCTGGAGTATTGTGTGCAGTTTTGGTATCCTAATTTGAGGAAGGACATCCTTGCTATTGAGGCAGTGCAGCGTAGGTTCACGAGGTTATTCCATGGGATGGCAGGACTGTCATATGATTGGAAAGAGTGGGCTTGTATTCACTGGAATTTAGAAGGATGAGAGGCGATCTTTTAGAAACGTATAAAATTATAAGAGGATTGGACAAGCTAGATGCATGAAAAATGTTCCCAATGATGGGGGAGTCCAGAACCAGGGGCCACAGTCTGAGAATAAAGGGGAGGCCATTTAAAACTGAGATGAGAAAAAACGTTTTCACCCAGAGAGTTATGAATTTGTGGAATTCTCTGCCACTGAAGACAGTAGAGGCCAATTCACTGGATTAATTTAAAAGAGAGTTAGATTTCTAGGGGCTAGCGGAATCAAGGGATATGGGGAGCAGGCACGCACGGGTTACTGATTGCGAATGATCAACCATGATCGCAATGATTGGCGGTGCATGCTCGAAGGGCCAAATGGCCTCCTCCTGCACCTATTTTCTCTGTTTCTATGTTTCTGAAGAAGATGTCACAACCCAAAATGTCACCTGTCCATGTCGTCCAGAGATGCCGCTGGACCTGCTGAGTTACTCCATGTTGCTCCATTTTAAAGCAGGCTGCTGAATCTCCATTCTATTCTTTGTCTGATTGGCTTTGACCAAGCTCACTCATGGGAGCTTCAGCATGCTATAGAAGATCACCAGCAAAACAGTGATCACCTTCCTTAATTTGTTTGCAAAAAATATAGTTCTATTGGTTACTCTAGGTTTATGGTTGTGAACCTAGCAGCCACCTGGACAATTAACGTGCCAAAAGCAGGATGCCTTACTTGTCAAACAATCTTTCATCACAGGGTTACACAAAAAGCTGGAGAAACTCAGCGGGTGCAGCAGCATCTAAGGAGCGAAGGAGATAGGCGACGTTTCGGGTCGAGACCCTTCTTCAGACTGGTCAGGGATCAGGGAAACGAGAGATATAGACGGTGATGTGGAGAGATAAAGAACAATGAATGAAAGATATGCAAAAAAGTATCGATAATAAAGGGAACAAGCCATTGTAAGCTGTTTGTGGTGTGAAAATGAGAAGCTAGTGCGACTAGGGTGGGGGAGAGAGATAGAGATAGAGGGAATGCCACGGCCCGAGGGCTGAGGGAGAGGTGGGAAGGGGAGGAGACAGCAAGGGTTAACAGAATTGAGAAAATTCAAAAACCAGAGGAGCAACCCATACCCGTCCACTGACACCCTCCTCCGCCTAGCAGAGTTGGTCCTCACCCTCAATAACTTCTCTTTTGATTCCTCCCATTTCCTCCAAACACAAGGCGTAGCTATGGGCACACGCATGGGCCCCAGCTACGCTTGCCTCTTTGTTGGGTACGTCGAACAATCCTTGTTCTCGGCGTACCAGGGCCCCATCCCCGACCTCTACCTCCGTTACATCGACGACTGCTTTGGTGTCACCTCCTGCACCCACACACAACTGATTGACTTCATTCATTTCACCACCAACTTCCATCCGGCACTCAAATACACTTGGATCATTTCCGACATTTCCCTACCATTCCTTGACCTCACCATCTCTATTGCAGGTGATACGCTCCTGACCGACATCCACTACAAACCAACTGACTCCCACAGCTACCTTGACTACTCTTCCTCCCTTACTTCCTGTAAGGACTCCATCCCCTATTCCCAATTCCTCCGTCTACGCCGCATCTGCTCCCAGGATGAGGTGTTCCACACCAGGTCATCACAAATGGCCTCATTCTTCAGAGAACGGGGATTCCCCTCCCCCACTATTGATGAGGCTCGCACCAGGGTCTCCTCCATACCACGCAACACTGCCCTCTCTCCCCATTCCCCCACTCGCAAACAGGGCAGAGTCCCCCTGGTCCTCACCTTTCACCCCACCAGCCGGCAAATACAACACATAGTCCTCCGCCAGTTTCGCCACCTCCAACGTGACCCCTCCACCCGCCACATCTTCCCATCTCCCCGCAAAGACCGCTCCCTCCGCAACTCCCTTGTCAATTCTTCCCTCCCCTCCCGCTCTACCCCTTCCCCGGGCACTTTCCCTTGCAACCGCAAGAAATACAACACTTGTCCCTTCACCTCCCCCCTCCACTCCTTTCAGGGACCCAAGCAGTCCTTCCAGGTCCGACAGAGGTTCACCTGCACCTTCTCCAACCTCATCTACTGCATCCGCTGCTCCAGATGCCAGATGATCTATATCGGTGAGACCAAGCGGAGGCTTGGCGATCGTTTCGCCGAACACCTCCGCTCGGTCCGCAAAAACCAACCCGACCTTCCGGTGGCTCAGCACTTCAACTCCCCCTCCCATTCTGCATCCGACCTCTCGGTCCTGGGCCTCCTCCACGGCCAGAGTGAGCAACACCGCAAGTTGGAGGAACAGCACCTCATATTCCGCTTGGGGAGTCTGCATCCTTTGGGCTTGAACATTGAATTTTCTCAATTCTGTTAACCCTTGCTGTCTCCTCCCCTTCCCACCTCTCCCTCAGCCCTCGGGCCCTGGCATTCCCTCTATCTCCCTCCCCCACCCTAGTCGCACTAGCTTCTCATTTTCACACCACAAACAGCTTACAATGGCTTGTTCCCTTTATCATCAATACTTTTTTGCATATCTTTCATTCATTGTTCTTTATCTCTCCACATCACCGTCTATATCTCTCGTTTCCCTGATCCCTGACCAGTCTGAAGAAGGGTCTCGACCCGAAACGTCGCCTATCTCCTTCGCTCCTTAGATGCTGCTGCACCCGCTGAGTTTCTCCAGCTTTTTGTGTAACCCTCGATTCTCCAGCATCTGCAGTTCCTTCTTTAACAATCTTTCATCACAATTTCTTACATTTTTCAATCATTATTGAGCCTAGGGACTATCTATCATCTTACTGTTAGCTGTTCAAATTACTGTTCATTTTCCCTAACCTTTCACTAATGCACAATATTAATTCCAAAATGTAATAGTGTGTTCTTAATCTTTCTTAATCAAGAGTTTTTGTATTCTTAAGCAATTGCAATTCTATGTTCGGTATCATATGTTCTTGGCCCTGACGTTGTTGTCCTTTCATTCTGACCCTTGCACTAATGCACCTGATTTAATTATTCTCTTAGCATCCTCACACAACTATAGTTTCCAACCCACACTAAAATTCTTTCACAGATATGTTGCACTGACCTTGTATGTTGTTATTCTTATGTCAAGTCATCTCAGACTCTCAATTCAATTGCAGCCAAAGTCAGTAAAGTGCATGTAACCACAATTTTATTTCCATGCCAAGCTTACAAACTATAATCCAACTCACTGATTCTCTAGCCGTACTCAGAAACGACCTTGCTGTCCAATCTCATTGAATTTACAGTCCAGTATAGGCAGACCTACCCAGTAAAGGCTTTGACTCAGTAGGCTATACACATGACACCTTGATCAGAAAATTGGCATCAAGTCCCAGATGCCTGAGCACAAAAGTCGAGAGATATTTATTTGTATCACGAAAAGTATGCTAAGCTGTCAGGTGTGCCTTTTGAATGAAAGACCATATTGTGCTATTTAGATGACAAGGAGACCGCTCATCACATCTTGACCAACACTTTTCCTTTGCTCCAAACCACTAAAATAGTTTATCTTGTCATTATTACATTGCTGCTACCTGGATCTGTGCATAATTTTGATGCCCTGTTTCCTGCATTGCATCGCTGGTTCATAAAATACAACTTTGCTTGCCTAAAGGGCCTGTCCCACTTTCACGACCTAATCCACAACCTCTGCCGAGTTTGCCCTTGACTCGCACTCGCAGCATGGTCGTCACGAGGTCGTAGGTAGGTCGTGCTGCTAGTCGTAGGTACTCGTGGCATCAAATAGGTCGGGGCGTTTTTTCAACATGATGAAAAATGTCCACGAGTAAAAAAGGTCGTGAAAGTGGGACAGGCCCTTTAGCTTATTTAAAAATCTTGCATGGCACCGTATTAACACAATTTTTATAAATCGTATACAAACCTACATAACCAAGGACTGCACCTGCAATAAAAGGTTAGTTAATGACCAAGAGTTTACCTGTTTATAAAAGGAACAATTGGGCATCTGTATGACTACTGCAAGATTTACTTTGCAAAAGTTGGGTTTTGGGTTTCTAGTAATGTCCATTATTGATAGTTTATTTTGGTCCTAAATACCTCTTGTAGATCTCCAGGTATCTAGTGGCCTGGTCATCTCTGCACACAGGAATGTCTGTGATGACCCCACCTCCATGGGATTGTACCCAACCAAGAGTGGGTGCATTTCGTAGAAGAGCAGGAGAAAAACAAACCTAGGGATTCCGGGAAATATCAGAAACCAAGTTATTGACTAAAGAACAATATGGTGGGCGGGAGAATGGAAGAACCTTTGCTGTGAAAATTCATACTTTGCAGTTAAGTAGCCCCTTCAAACCCACCCACAGCAGTCCATCAGCAGAAATCTCTCCTCAGGATGCAACTCTTGCTGATTGTGGTTGATGGGTCCACGTGTTGGACTTCTAGATGGTCATAAAGTAGATCAAACTAAGTCCAAGGTAATAAGAAACAAAATGCACATCATAAAGATGAGGTACATATATTAACTTTTACAAAAGTGATAGCAATTAAAAATATTAGTTGTCAATAAAACTGCAAACAAATTGCTCGAACAATTTCCAAAAGCATTAAAAAAAATCTGAACAACTTTGCTGTTGGACTCCACTGATTCGTAATTCAGCAGCTAAGACCTTATGAATCTTAACTGTTATGTTCTGTATTGTGAATCTCTGTAACAAAGTGAATCGGGGTTAACCACATTAAATGCATCTGAATAGGAAAGTACAAATTCTGATTTAACTTTTAATTTTCTTTCCTCCCAAATTACCTTGTTTCTATTTCATCTCTCATTCTGCCGTTTGGAAGGATTTCTCTGTTTTATAAAAAGTAGAATATTTAAGGCAGAAGTTCAGAGGCTGACTTGTTTCTTTTGTGACATCATTAGCATGCATCTATCCCTGATTGGCTCTCTGGGCTGTCAGGTGGTCTTGGAGGCCCACACTGCCACCCAACAATTGTAGAATGCCATTTGACTGTTTCATTTGCACCTATTTAATCAAGTTATTCACACTAAATACGAAGAAAGTGGGTAAGAAAGTGGGTAAGAAAATGGGTAAGGAAATGTTATCTTAGGGGGTCACATGAGAGACCAAAACAAAATGATATATGTGTGTAAATTTATCATAAGACAGTTCATTGGTATTGTGCACGACTTGCTCCTCTCCACCTCTGTAGGGTCTAAGATGGCTGAAGAGGCCAATGTGGAATCTGCAGTCTTCGGTAAAGTTGGGTTGGGAGGTATTGGACGCAGATAATTTGGGAGGTGGTCCACTGATTCCACCACGTATGCTGGGCTTGTGTGTGCTCCCAAGAATGAATTCCGCTCCCTGCGTTGCTTTCGATGCTTTTGACCCATTTGGAGCTAGGATTCCTTGGGGTCAATGGGTATTTTACATTCTTTTAAGGAGGCTTTGAGAATATTCTTCAATCTTTTCCTCTGTATATCTGGTAATTTATAGCCATGAAAGAGCACAGAACATTGCCTGTGGAAGAGCAAACTGGATTTTGAATGACCTGGCATCTTAGTGATTAACCCAATGGACACTCATTGATCATGATGCAATCGGACCAACCCAGAAACCAAATATGGCCAAGGAAGATATCTATTCCAACTTTGAACATAGAACATAATACAGTACAGCACAGGAATAGGATTTGGGACCCACAATGTCTCCACTGAACATGATGCTTAGTTAAACTAATCTGCTCTACCTACACGTGATTCATATCGCTCAATTCCCTTCATATCTATGTGCCTATTCCACAGCCTCTTAAATGCCACTATCGTATCTGCTTCAGTCTCTACCCTGTCAGCACCTTCCAGGCACCCACCATACTCTTGGAGGAAAACCCTGGCTTGCAGTGGAGGGAGGGGAAAAAATCATTCTGGGTGCTCCTGTGCTAGAATAGTCAAAGGCACAATCCCCTGGGTAAATTGTGGGAGAGAAAGCTAACTCTAACATCTTCCTAACAAAATTATTTGAGCACAGTGCTGCGTCGTAGCAGCGTGATGAGCATAAGGCCTCAGGTCACACTCCTAATCCAGGCACATGCATCCATTAGTTTATGTTGCGATCCAGGTGGGAGACCTCAAGGATGCCCACGTCACTTGCACCATGACTGCAAAGCTGACCATTGCTAATCTGTTCAGGTCTCCCTATCACCCTAACCCCAAAATGATGGCACAACAGAAACATTGCTGCATGAAACCAATGTTGAAGGCTTCAAAGATACCACAAAGAAACCTCTTCAAACATGCAACCTGATAACCTCCAATGAGCAGGAACCACAGTTGTTTTTGGATGCCTTCTGAGTCCACCATAATAAATACCTCTGAAGAAATTCTTGGTGTCTTTACTAAAACACACTAGAAACTGCATTATTGAATATGATTAGGAGATCCAGGCAATCATAAGCCCACAAGGTATTCTCGGATTACCTTAGGGAGAACAAAAACAGCCTGTAAATAAAACCCAAGGTCCAATCGATCTTGGATGGAAAGAGTGCAGGATGGCCAGCAAATAACTTAATGACCATAACACATAGAGATTCTTCATGCTGTCAAGCCCATACACAAGACAATCACAGTGGCCCAGTCTTCAAAGAGAAAAGGTGAGCATACCATGAACACAGAGGTGATCAGTACCCACTGGAAGGAACGTCTGGAGGATCTCCTCAAACATGACCGTGTCCTTGAAATGCACGTTCTTGATCCCAATCCACAGAAAAACCTGTCTCCACCCCACCGATGACAAATTGGACAGGATGTATCACAACTGAAAACCAATAAGGCCTTGAGAGAACGAGACATCTCTGAAAAAGTTCTAGAACTTGGTAGAATATAACTTATGTTATTTTTTAATTTTTTTTTTTTTTTTTTTTTAATAGATAGAAAAAATAAAGAAAAAGAAAAAAAAAACTTAGAAACATAAAATAAAATATCCATAATACAACTTAGGAGATAGGTCCGTAGGTAAGAAAACAAAACTATTCGTCTAGTCCTGGGTTCAAGCTTCCGTCAAGCCTCAGCGCTGGCCCATTCTACCCCTTCAAATAATCTATGAACGGCGACCATATTCTAATAAATAATTCTGGTTTGTCAATTAAGTCAAATCTAATTTTTTCCAGATTTAAGGTCTCCGACATCTCCATAATCCACATTTTAATTGTAGGGGATGCAGGGTTTTTCCAAAATTTTAATATTAGTTTTTTCCCAGTTATTATACTATAATCCAGGAAATTTCTTTGGTTTATTGTCAGTTTTAGGTATTGTTCAGACATGCCCAATATTATTAATTTAGGATCGGGATCCAGTTGAATATTAACCACTACGGAAATAATTTAAAAAATATCCACCCAAAATGTTTTAATTTTTATGCAATTTACAAAGGTATGGGTTAAATTAGCCTCAGAGTATTGACATTTATCGCAGATAGGAGAGATATTAGGAAAAATTCTATTTAATTTTGTTTTAGAATAATGCAATCTGTATAATATTTTAAATTGTATTAAAGAATGTCTGGCGTTTAACGTACATTGATGTATATGTTGTAGAATATAAATGTCCCAAATATCTTTCGTTATGGGTTGAACTAATTCATTTTCCCATGCTTGTCTATGTGATTCCATCGACGGATTCTCACTATCTAACAGAATATTATAAATATATGATATTAATTTGACTGTGTTGGGATGTTTATTCAAACCTTCATCTAGAATCTCTGGCTCTCTAATTCTCTATTCTTGTGTATGTGATTTAACATAATCTTTCAATTGTAAATATCTAAAAAAATTATTTGAATGTAATCCATAATTCTGTTGTACCTCCAGAAACGAGAGGAACACACCTTTTCTATAAAGATGTCCCATCTTTTTAATTCCGTAGTTTTTCCATTGTGTAAAGCCTTTATCCAATACCGAAGGCTTAAATGAAGGGTTATTTGCAATAAGGAGCGAAAATGATAAATTATCCAATTTTAATGTCTTTTTTATTTGTTTCCAAATTCGACTACCGCTATGTATTATTGGATTTTCACTATAGATCTTTTTATTCAATTTTGTAGGGGATAGGAAAATCGGGCCAATTTCAAATGGCAGACAATCCTCCTTTTCCATCTTTAACCAGTCTGGTTGTTGATCCATATCTTCCAACCAGAAATTTAAGTTTTTGACATTGACTGCCCAGAAATAAAATAAGAAATTTGGTAAGACTAATCCTCCATTCGTCTTAGATTTACATAAGTGTTTTTTACTTATTCGGTGATTCTTATAATTCCAAATAAAACTTGTTACAATAGAGTCAATTTTAACTTATGTTATATTTGCAACTTTAACTCCCACATCACTAAAGAGAAGGATCTTCAGCAAAAGAGATCAATCCACTTGCAAAAGCTACAGATGGATTTGCTGCTTGCAGTTCGGACATGATCTTCAGCACACATATGGATATATATAGTACATGTACATATCCATATAGCGCGCACACACACAGTGCGTATATACAGTGGCTTGCAAAGGTTTTCATACCCCTTGAACTTTCCACATTTTGTCACGTTACAACCACAAATGTAAATGTATTTTATTGGGATTTTATGTGATAGACCAACACAAAGTGGCGCATAATTGTGAAGTGGAAGGAAAATGATACATGGTTTTCAAATTTCTTTACAAATAAAAAAAACTGAAAAGTGTGGCATGCAAAAGTATTCAGCCCCCCTGAGTCAATACTTTTTAGAACCACCTTTTCGCTGCAATTACAGCTGCAAGTCTTTTGGGGTATGTCTCTACCAGCTTTGCACATCTAGAGACTGAAATTTTTGCCCATTCTTCTTTGCAAAATAGCTCAGGCTCAGTCAGATTGGATGGAGCGTCTGTGAACAGCAATTTTCAAGTCTTGCCAGATATTCTCAATTGGATTTAGGTCTGGACTTTGACTGGGCCATATCTAACACATGAATATGCTTTGATCTAAACCATTCCATTGTAGCTCTGGCTGCATGTTTAGGGTCGCTGTCCTGCTTGAAGATGAACCTCCGCCCCAGTCTCAAGTCTTTTGCCGACTCTAACAGGTTTTCTTCCAAGATTGCCCTGTATTTGGCTCCATCCATCTTCCCATCAACTCTGACCAGCTTCCCTGTCCCTGCTGAAGAAAAGCATCCCAGCATGATGCTGTCACCACCATGTTTCACAGTGGGGATGGTGTGTTCAGGGTGATGTGCAGTGTTAGTTTTCCGCCACACATAGCGTTTTGCATTTAGGCCAAAAACTTCAATTTTGGTCTCATCAGACCAGAGCACCTTCCTCCACATGTTTGCTGTGTCCCCCACATGGCTTGTGGCAAACTGGAAACAGGACTTCTTATGGCTTTGTTTCAACAATGGCTTTCTTCTTGCCACCCTTCCATAAAGACCTGATTTGTGGAGTGCACGACTAATAGTTGTCCTGTGGACGGATTCTCCCACCTGAGCTGTGGATCTCTGCAGCTCCTCCAGAGTTACCATGGGCCTCTTGGCTGCTTCTCTGATCAATGGTGTCCTTGCCCGGCCTGTCAGTTTAGGTGAACGGCCATGTCTTGGTAGGTTTGCAGTTGTGCCATACTCTTTCCATTTTCGTATGATGGATTGAACAGTGTTCCGTGAGATGTTCAAAGCTCGGGATATTTTTTTATAACCGAACCCTGCTTTAGACTTCTTCACAACTTTATCCCTGACCTGTCTGGTGTGTTCCTTGGGCTTCATGATGCTGTTTGTTCACTAATGTTCTCTAACAAACCTCTGAGGCCTTCACAGAACAGCTGTATTTATACTGAGATTAGATTACACACAAGTGGACTCTATTTACTAATTAGGTGACTTCTGAAGGCAATTGGTTGCACTGGATTTTATTTAGGGGTATCAGAGTAAAGGGGGCTGAATACTTTTGCACGCCACACTTTTCAGTTTTTTATTTGTAAAAAAATTTGAAAACCATGTATCATTTTCCTTTGGGCTTGAACATTGAATTTTCTCAATTCTGTTAACCCTTGCTGCCTCCTCCCCTTCCCACCTCTCCCTCAGCCCTCGGGCCCTGGCATTCCCTCTATCTCTATCTCCCTCCCCCACCCTAGTCGCACTAGCTTCTCATTTTCACACCACAAACAGCTTACAATGGCTTGTTCCCTTTATCATCGATACTTTTTTGCATATCTTTCATTCATTGTTCTTTATCTCTCCACATCACCGTCTATATCTCTTGTTTCCCTGATCCCTGACCAGTCTGAAGAAGGGTCTCGACCCGAAACGTCGCCTATCTCCTTCGCTCCTTAGATGCTGCTGCACCCGCTGAGTTTCTCCAGCTTTTTGTGTAACCCTATCATTTTCCTTCCACTTCACAATTATGCGCCACTTTGTGTTGGTCTATCACATAAAATCCCAATAAAATACATTTACATTTGTGGTTGTAACGTGGTTCGCAATCATCTTCCTTCCCGGGCGTTCCAGTTTCCAAACCAGGCTGTGATGCAACCAGTCAAACCGATATCAATAGAGACATGCATACAAATCCAAAAAAAAAAAATTATTTTCATCTAATCCTGCCAGGTACCCATTGAGTTGTGATGCCAAGAACAGCTACCCCTTCAAATATTCTGTATATGGAGACCATATCTGTTCAAAGAGTTCGTATTTGTCCATTAGGACAAATCTGATTCTTTCCAAATGCAAAGTCTCCAACATTTCCACTGTCCACATTTTAATTGTGGGGGATAATGTTCCCTTCCCAAATTTCAATTTTAATTTTTTCCCTATTATCAAACAGTAATCCAAGAAATTTCTTTGGTTTACTGTTAATATTAGATTTGAATCCGGAACTCCTAATATTATTAATTTTGGATCTGGGTCCAGTTTAATTTTAAGAACTTAAGAGATAACTCTAAAGATCTCTGTCCAATAATAGTTGAATTTTATACATGTTACCAAACTATGCGTTAAGTTAACTTCCAAGTTCTGACATTTATCACAAATAGAAGAAATGTTAGGATAAATTCTATTTAATTTTGTTTTTGAATAATGGGCTGGATGGTTTGGAGTTTGTAAAATGTGTGCAGGATAGTTTTTTGCAGCATTACATAGAGGTATTGACCAGAGAATGGGCAGTGCTGGACCTCCTGTTAGGAAATGCGGCAGGTCAGGTGACGGAGGTATGCGTTGGTGAGCACTTCGGGACCAGTGATCACAATACCATTAGTTTCAATATAATTATGGAGAGAGTCAGAACTGGACCTAGGGTGGAGATTTTTGATTGGAGAAAGGCTAACTTTGAGGGAATGCTTAAGGATTTAAAAGGAGTGAATTGGGACACTCTGTTTTATGGGAAGGATGTAGAAGAGAAATGGAGGACATTTAAAGGGGAAATTGTAAGAGTACAGAATCTTTATGTCCCTGTTAGGGTGAAAGGAAATAGTAAGAATTGGAAAGAGCCATGGTTTTCAAGGGAAATTGGACACTTGTTTTGAAAAAAGAGAGATATCTACAATAATTATAGGAGGCATGGAGTAAATGAGGTGCTAGAGGAGTATAAAGAATGTAAAAAGAATCTTAAGAAAGAAATTAGGAAGGCTAAAAGAAGATATGAGGTTGTTTTGGCAAGAAAGTTGAAAGTAAATCCAAAGGGTTTTCTACAGCTATATTAATAGCAAAAGGAAAACGAGGGATAAAATAGTAAGATTAAACGAGAACTTACCAGTTCGAAGTTTGATCGTTATTTTATGAGGAGTTACGATGAGGGATTACGTGAAGAACCCGCCTCACGCTGGCAAACGGCATACTTCAAAGCAGCGGCATGAAAAACACAGAACACCAAATAGCCGAAGTAACATAGTAAGGCTCATAAAAGACTTAGAACTACCAGATTGATCATTTATTTTATGAGGGTGGGAGTGGAGGGCACGTAATCCCTCATCGTAACTCCTCATTTCTTTCCATAATTAACTTTTTAATGGTTTAAAGAACATATAATAACCCTCCTTATATCCGAGGGAATGATTACAAGTGATAAAAAATATAAGTGACTACATAATTGGTTATAGTAATCAATAGTATACAAAGCAGGTGATTATATTGATCCCAACACCGCGTGGCCAAAGCTTGTCATAGTGTGAACAGGTTTATTGTAGAACTTTGAAAAAGTTTCTTATTTACTCCACCCTGCGATTTTTAAAATATGCTCGAGTGGTACGTCCCGCACCTTCGCCGCGGACGTAGCTGCAGCCCTGGTGGAGTGAGATTTGAACACATCAGTGTCTACTCCTGCTAAAAGCAACACCTGTTTCAACCATTTTGAGATAGTTTGAACTGAAGCTTTTGTGTGTGGCTTTTTATGCGTAATCATTAACGTTTTTTCATTTCCTCGAAGAGTTTCAGTAACTTTAACATATTGATTCAAATGTTTAACCACACACAAAGTAGGATCAAATAGGATAAACTTGAAAGGTTACCTTAGCTCCAGATCTCCCTGGTCTGCTTTGTTTGATCAGATCGTAAACATAGAACACAATGTTATCTGTAGTCACATGCATACAGTCTAAACGCAACATTTGTAAAGTTTGCACTCTTTGAGCTGAAACCAATGATATTAATATTATTAATTTGAATGTTAATCTTTCCAATGACAACCTTTCAATTGGAGTCCACTGTCTAAGTAAGGTAAGTACAATGCTCACATCCCAAATCTCTGTGTATGTAGGTTTGGGTGGATTAATATTAAAGATTCCTTTCATGAATCTAGATATTAGTGGATGTGATCCAATTGATTTCTGGTCAGACATAAGTCCTAAATAAGATGATAAGGCACTGCGTGCAGTGTTAGTGGCACTGTAACTTAAATGTTGCTCAAAATGCAATTTAGCAAGGAGCTCCAATACATTTTCCATGCAATATCACAGTATCACAATATCAAACATGCAATATTCACCGTATCATAAGAAATATTTGACTGTGTGCAAAATTCTTCCCATTTCTTAATATGTGTCATATATTGTTTTTGTGTGGGTCTCTGTGATGATGCGACTATAACCTCCATAGTTTTGTCCGACAATCCCAGCTCCTGTAGTGGTCTGGTCAAAATCTGCAGATTAATAAATTCATATATGCATATAATGCATAAATTTCTTTGGTTACTGGATTAATCAAAATATCACTACAGTTAGGAATTGACATATATGGTTCTTTAATCATATTCAGCATTAATGGGAACCAAGGTTGTGTTGGCCAATTTGGAACTACCAACAATCCTGTGGCAGAATCTTGTTCTATTTCCTTCAGACATTGCTGAACCAAAGCAAAAGGTGGAAAAGCATAAAAGAACATATTCCCCCAGTTCAATGAAAAAGCATCTACTGCTACTGCATCTGGATCGTGTTCCCAAGACACATATTTAGGCAATTGATGATTAAGCCTTGATGCAAACAAATCAATTTCTGGTAAACCAAATTGAGTTACAATATTCTTAAATATTGCTGGATTAAGCATCCATTCTGTGTTATCTTTAAATATCCTTGATCTTTTATCTGCCACCACATTGTCTTTACCTGGAATGTAGTTTGCTGAAATCCAAATTTGGCGATCAATACACTATTGCCATATTTCATTGACCAGACAATCACATGATACTGATCTGACTCCCCCATGTGATTAATATATGCAACAGCCGTTTTATTGTCTAACTGTATTAATACATGTAGACTCCTTTTTGAACAGCAATATGCTTTTAGACCATAGAAAGCACCCAATAACTCTAAATAGTTAATACCATAAGTTTGAAGAAACGTTTCTTCTTGGACTTTCCATCTACCTCCACAACTGGAGGATGAATCTGTTACCCCCCCCCATCCGAGAGCATTAGCATCTATTTATAAACAATTTCAGGCTGTTTAATCAGAATGTTTTTAGCAGCTTGTGGGATATTTTTAACCCACCATGGTAATTCCAACAAAACTTCTTTTGTTAATTGCATAGGCCTATCAAAGTGGCCTGCCCTCTCTTTGAGAGCTCTTATTTTGTCCCTTTGAAGATTTTGATAATGTAATGGACCAAATTCTACTGCAGGAAATGCTGCTACTAGTTTACCAATAGTTTTCGCTACTTTTCGGATGGAAGGATAAGTTTGTGAATGAGATTATTACAAGTCACCAAAAATCATCAACTTTATCTTTGTTGGTAAAGTATTAACATAGTTTCTGAGTTAATTACAAACTCCAAATAGTTAATTGATTGTGCTGGCTGCAGCTGGAATTTAATTGGATGAATCAACCTAGCTTTAACAAAGCTTTTGTACTGAAACTAATTCTCAGCTGACTCTTGATTGCCATAAATGATTAGAATGTCATCGAGATAAGCCATAACGATGTGTTTTTGTACTCTTAATTGGGCTAAAACTGGTTTCAACAGTTTAGTAAAGAGCCTGGAAGCTGAACTCAATCCATTTGGCAAAGCTTTAAACTGCCATAATTGTCCCAGCCAATTAAATTTTAAGTACCTCCAGAAACTGATGTATTGGTACAGAAGAATAGGCGTTTTTCAAATCAATCGTAGCCATATAACAACCTGCTGATATTAAATATCTTACAGTATTAAATGTTTTCCATTTAAAAATTTGTATTCTACCACTTATTTAGATCTGTAAGGTCCAGAATAATTCTGCAATCACCATCTTTTTATGTCTTTTGAAATATCTTAGACACAATTGATGCTCGTGTTCATAAGTTTTTTCAATAACCCCTTTTCAGATAATTTGTCAATTTCCACATTAATCTCTGCTTTTCCAATTGCAGTAAACACGAAAGCATAGGCAGGTTTATCTGTACTGGAGGATTAACCCCTTCTTTAAATGTAATAGTGGCTCCTGAAACTGCTTGTAAAAATAAACCGATCAGAAATAATAGTAAGCCAGTCTTTATAAAACTTTTGTAATCTCCCTCCAACTGGAGATTAATCCGCAGTTTCTTTAAAGATAGAACAAGTCTTTAATACCTCTCCATATGAGCGTGGTGGTCTCCTTTTCCCCGAATACGGGTAAGTATTGGGCTGTGCAGTACAATAATATTTCCTTGACATATTTCTGCCTTTATTTCCAAAATCAAATCCCCTTCTGGGCGAAAAAATACCTTTTTTGTCCTAAGACGAAGGTTTCATGCAGTTAAAATTTTTAGCTTCTTCATCCAATTTTTAATAATTTAGGCAGATTTACTCCAAACAGATAACCAGGAGCTTGAACACCACTTGCTCGAACCACACAAGCTTGCAAACCTTGGTGAAATATGGGCCGAATAGCCATTTTCCTCATACAATAATTTCATAGAAAGAATTTGCACAATAGGCCCTCTTTTTTAAACTTATCCATCTCCCCAAAAGCCATAATGGCAGCAGAATAATTTGTGAGGATTTTTGAACCTCACTTCTTGAGCTCTCATATTTGGGGTCATGGATGCCCATATCAACGGATAAACCGTAGGCACTTTCAATGAGGCACAATTTTCCTGTGCGTTTATAATTCTGATGTTTTCAATCATCACAGAATCATGAAGTTGGTGAGATACCATATATTAATGTTGGCAGCTAGGTTTTCTTCCATAGCCTCACCACTTCCTTCATATATAGCAAATTCTTTTGCTATCTCAGGCACATTTGGCCTTTCTTTTATTTTGTGGTGTGTTTTCAAATGCAAATCACCATCAGCAGGGTCTGCCTTCTGCAGCCCTAAATCAATTGGGATTTCATCCCATGAGACTTCCTTCGGCCCAAATCCTGGGTCCGGAGTTCCAACTCCCAATTAGGCCCACAGCCATATCAGAATAATTAAACCCCTCAGGGCTTTTTTGGGAACCTTCTGGGTACTGTGACCCTAGTCTCATAATTTTTTGGAGAACTTTCTCCATATGCTCCATTATTAGTTCCATATAGTTTAATTATCTGGAGGACTTTCAGTATCAGAGTCATCAGAACCACGGGCCTCTCAGATTTCTTTTACATTTTTAGGAGCATTTCTCTCCGTGGTTATAACTTCTGGAGAATCTAGAACTCACTAACGGGTATATCAGCGGCCACTGGTATCGGAACCGGATCCGCACTAGCTTTTTTCCCGTATTTTTATTTTCACCCCGGGAAGCACTTTTTACCCGCGAATTTTCTTTGCCGATTTCTCCATTTCTTTCATTTAATCTGTGCTAAACAGCACTTTAACGTGACTCTGACTTTTTATTTTACTTTATTTTTACTGCTGGACCCACCCAGCGTACGCTAAAGAACATCCCGACTTTGCTGCACTTACCTGCGGGGCCGTTCCGACCGCTGCGAGGAGCTGCTCCTTACTGCAGCTCCTCCTTCCGCCGTCAGCGTCGACGTAATGCCGTTTGCCAGCGTGAGGCGGGTTCTTCACGTAGTCACTCACGTGACTCCGAAGTAAAATTGGACCATTAGAGAGACAGAATGGACAGCTATCTGCAGAGCCAAAAGAGATGGGGGAGATATTGAACAATTTCTTTTCTTCGGTATTCACCAAAGAGAATGATATTGAACTATGTGAGCTAAGGGAAAAAAGTAGAGTAGCTATGGAAACTATGCGATTCAAAGAGGAGGAAGTACTGACACTTTTGAAAAATATAAAAGTGGGTAAGTCTCCAGGTCCTGACAGGATATTCCCTAGGACATTGAGGGAAGTTAGTGTAGAAATAGCAGGAGCTATGACAGAAATATTTCAAATGTCATTAGAAACGGGAATAGTGCCGGAGGATTGGCGTACTGCGCATGTTGTTCCATTGTTTAAAAAGGGTTCAAAGAATAAACCTAGCAATTATAGACCTGTTAGTTTGACGTCAGTGGTGGGTAAATTAATGGAAAGGATACTTAGAGATAATATATATAAGCATCTGGATCACAGGGTCTGATCAGGAACAGTCAACATGATGGATTTGTGCCTGGAAGGTCATGTTTGACAAACCTTCTTGAATTTTTTGAAGCGGTTACTAGGGAAATTGATGAGGGTAAAGCAGTGGATGTTGTCTATATGGATTTCAGTAAGGCCTTTGACAAGGTTCCCCATGGAAGGTTGGTTAAGAAGGTTCAATCTTTGGGTGTTAATGGCGGAGTAGCAAGATGGATTCAACAGTGGCTGAATGGGAGATGTCAGAGAGTAATGGTGGATGGCTGTTTGTTAGGTTGGAAGCCGGTAACCAGTGGGATGCCTCTGGGATCTGTGTTGGGTCCACTGTTGTTTGTCATGTACATCAATGATCTGGATGATGGGGTGGAAAATTGGATAAGTAAGTATGCAGATGATACTAAGATAGGTGGTGTTGTGGATAATGAAGTAGATTTTCAAAGTCTACAGAGAGATTTGGGCCATATAGAAAAGTGGGCTGAAAGATGGCAGATGGAGTTTAATGCTGATAAATGTGAAGTGCTACATCTTGGCAGGACAAATCAAAATAGGACATACATGGTAAATGGTAGGGAATTGAGGAATGTTGTGGAACAGAGAGATCTAGGAATAACTGTGCATAGTTCCCTGAAGGTGGAATCACATGTACATGGGGAGGTAAAGAAAGCCTTTGGTGTGCTGGCCTTTATAAATCAGAGCATTAAATATAGGAGTAGGGAAGTAATGTTAAAATTGTACAAGGCATTGGTAAGACCAATTCTGGAGTATGGTGTACAATTTTGGTCGCCTAATTATAGGAAGGATGTCAACAAAATAGGGAGAGTACAGAGGAGATTTACTAGAATGTTGCCTGGGTTCCAGCAACTATGTTACAGAGAAAGGTTGAACAAGTTAGGTCTTTATTCTTTGGAGCGCAGAAGGTTAAGGGGGGACTTGATTGAGGTCTTTAAAATGATGAGTGGGATAGACAGAGTTGACGTGGATAAGCTTTTCCCATTGAGGGCAGGGAAGATTCAAACAAGAGGGCAGGTCATGCGAATTAAGGGACGGAAGTTTAGGGGTAACGTGAGGGGGAACTTCTTTACTCAGAGGGTGGTGGCTGTTTGGAATGAGCTTCCAGCAGAAGTGGTGGAGGCGGGATCGATTTTAACATTTAAAAGTAAAGTGGATAGGTATATGGACGGGAAGGGAATGGAGGGGTATGGTCTGAGTGCAGGTAGATGGGACTAGGGGAAAACAAATGATCGGCACGGACTGGAAGGGCCGAGAGGGCCTGTTTCCATGCTGTAATTGTTATATGGTTTATATGGTTTATAATGTAATCTGTGTAATACCTTAAATTGTATCAATATATGTCTGGCATTTAATGAGCAACGATGTATACATTGTAGGCTTTCTTCCCAAGTTTCCTTCGTTATAGATAAACCTATTTCATTTTCCCATGTGGTCGATATATTTCCGGTTGGGATTTCCCTATCCAAGATAGTATTGTATATATACGCTATTAATTTTTTCTGTATTTGGGTGTTTATTAAACAATTCATCTAATAATCCTGTTTTTCTATTTTTATAGTCTTGTGTATTTGACTTAATATTGTTTCTAATTTTAAATACCTAAATATGTTATTTGACTGCAATCCATAGATATCCTGTAACTCTTGAAATGAAAGAAATTTTCCTTTCTTGTAAAGGTGTTCTGTCCTTTTAATTCCTAAATCATTCCAGTGTCTAAACCGCTTGTCCAATACAGAGGGCTTAAACAAAGGATTATTCATAATTGGCAAACAAAGTGACAAATTTTCCATATGTAGGGTCTTAACTATTTCTTTCCAAATATGTCTATTGCTATGAATTATAGGGTTATCACCATACTTTTTTTTTGTACTTCCCTTGGTGCAAAAAGAATCGAATCTACATCAAAAGGCAAACAGTCTTCCTTTTCCATCTTTAGCCAGCTTGGCTCATAATCTAAATTTACCAACCAAAAATTCATATTTTTAATCTGAACTGCCCAGAAATAATATAAGAAATTTGGTAGTGCTGGTCCACCATTTATTTTAGATTTACGTAGATGTTTTTTACTTATTCGATGATTTTTATAGTCCCAGATAAAACTATTAACCAAAGTATCTATTTTTTTAAAAAACATTTTAGGGAGATATATAGGGATGGCTTGAAATAAATATAACAATTGTGGCAAAAAAATCATTTTTATAGCATTTATTCTACCGATCATTGATATAGGTTGTGTTTTCCAATATAAAATATTTTTTTTTAGTTTATTTAACAATTGAGGGTAATTATATTTAAATAGACAGTTATAGGATTTAGATACATTAATTCCTAGATATTTAAATTTGTCCGTGACTATTTTAAGTGGGAATTGTTCTAATATATTTAATTTTATTCCAGTTATAGGCATAATTTCACTTTTATTCCAGTTAATTCTATACCCAGAAAATGTGCCAAACTTAGTTATAACATTAAGTAGATTGGGAATACTAATCTCCAGTTTTGTGATATAAATTAAGATGCAATCTGCGTATAGAGATATTTTATTTGTTGTAGTTTTGGTATTACATCCATATATTTCTGGTTCTGATCTAATCATTTCGGCTAATGGCTCTATTACCAGAGCAAATAATAATGGTGATAACGGGCATCCTTGTCTACAACCCCTAAAGAGATTAAATTTTGCTGATAACATTTGATTTGTTAATATTCTTGCAGTTGGATTCGAGTATATGATTTTTACCCATTTGGAAAATCTATCCCCCAGTTGAAATTTCTGCATTATTTTAAATAAATATGGCCATTCAACCTGGTCAAATGCTTTTTCAGCATCTAAGGATATGACAGCTAGTTCACATATATAGTGACATATATTCACTCTTTTTGAATATATGATATTGAATAGACGTCTCAGATTATAAAATGAATAGCGTTTTGGAATAAAACCTGTTTGGTCATGATGTATTAAGTTATTAATCACTAAACTTAGCCTCCGAGATAAAATTTTAGTTAGTATTTTTTGATCAGTGTTTAAAAGAGCTATTGCTCGGTATGATCCAGGGTCTTCCAAATCTTTATCAGCTTTAGGGATAAGTGTCATTGTAGATTCATTTAATGATTCTGGTAACTTTCCTTGTTCATAAGCATATTTATATATTATATGTAAACATGGAGAGATCAGATCATAAAACTTCTTATAAAATTCAACACTTAAGCCATCAGGGCCTGCGGCTTTTCCATTATTTAATGATCCAATTGATTCTTTAATATATTTTACTGATATATCAGCATTTAACAAGTCTCTACCTTCCTGATCCAAACTATTAATATGACATGGGGGTACACAAAAAGCTGGAGAAACTCAGCGGGTGCAGCAGCATCTAAGGAGCGAAGGAGATAGGCGACGTTTCGGGTCGAGACCCTTCTTCAGACTGACATTCTTGTAGGAATGTTTCCATTCCATCTGATTGTCCTGCTAGTTTAGATGAGTAAAGATTTTGATAATATTGTAAAAATGTATCATTGATATCTTTTGTTAAAGTCAATATTTCTCCTTGTTCAGATCTAATTTTATGTATCATTTTCTCCTCATCTTATTTTCTAAGCTGGCGTGCCAGTAATTTTTGTGGTTTATCCCCAAATTCAAAGTGTACTTGTTTAGCCTGTTAAAAAAGTTTAATAATCTGATTTGAATATATTTTATTTAGCTTATATTTTAATGATGCAATTTTATTACTTGGCCCCTTTGAAGGGGATATTGCATTTTCAATATCTAATTGTTTTATTTAATTTTCCAACTTTTGTTGAGTCTTTCGATTTTCCTTAGAAAGTATGCGTGTGCTGATATTATCGCACCACGCATAAATGCTTTAAATGTATCCCAAAGCAGTGATGGTGAAATTCCAGGTTTGTCATTATTTTCAAAAAATAATTTAATCTGTTTTACCAAGTAAGCATAACAAGCCTTATCATTTAATATTTGGGGGTTGAGTGTCCAGTTAGAGGTTTTAATAGTTATGTCTTTTAATTTTATCTTAAATGGTAATGGAGCATGATCCGAGATAATAATATTATGATATTTTGAGTCATACGTAAATGGGATTAGTTTTGAATCTATTAAAAAATAGTCTATCCTTGAATAGGTTCCAAATACAGGGGAAAAAAATGAATATTCTCGACCAGATGGGTTATCTGTTCTCCAATATCCTTTAACATTTGCTGTGTTAATAAAATAATTTATAAGTGTACTTGGACTTAGAAGTGGTTTTCCTTTTCATTGATGATCTATCTAAATAATTTATCTAAGGTACAATTAAAATCACCTCCAATTATTAGATTATGTTGAGTGGATATAGGGATATTGTTAAATATTTTCTTGAAGAATAATGGGTTATCAAAATTTGGACCATATATATTCATAAGGATTACTTTTTTAGAATATAATTCACCTATAATTATTATATATCTACCCTCAACATCTTCTATTATTGAGCTTTGTTTAAAAGGTATACCTTTACGAATAATTATTGCTACCCCTCTAGACTTATGTGTAAATGAAGAGTGATATACTTTTTATTTCTGATTTTTAAAAAACAGATTTTGTTTTCCTGCTGAATGTCAGGCAGTGGTTAGAATTGTTGGAGAGGTTAGTTTTGACTTGGTATTTAATGTACTATAATTTATCTGGTATTATCCATGTTAAATCAGAGTTTAAGCTATTTCAAGACTCCTTGAAATGATGTGGAAACTAAGACAGAGCACAAAATAGCAATGATGCAATTTGTGACAAAGATTCCCGCTTGTTCACTTTAAATGTTTTTCATAAAATTAAATATTAGTTTTGGGTGTGATAATTGAGAATTTATGTGCAGGTGCTAAGACTACCAAATAACTGATGTAATAAGTATATAAATATATAAGATCAATTTATGTGTAGGAAAGAACTGCAGATGCTGGTTTGAATTGAAGGTAGACATAAAATGCTGGAAGGAATGGGTGACATTTTGGGTCGAGACCCTTCTTCAGACTGAAGTCTGAAGAAGGGTATCGACCTGAAACGTCACCCATTCTTTCTGTCCAGAGATGCTGCCTGTCCCGCTGAGTTACTCCAACATTTTGTGTCTACCCAAGAACAATTTATGTCTGTTTAATCATTTGTCATTTATGCTATAATAATAGAGGTACAGGAAGAAGCCTTTAGGCTCACCATGCCATACTAAAAAACAAGTGCCCATCCACACTACTCCCATTTAGCTACACATGGTCTGTGTCTTCTGTACCGTGGTAATTCACGTGCAAACATCTCCATTAATTTTTAAATTAGATACTTAAAGTATATAAGATAGCAAAAGGGTTTAAAAAATTCCTCCCATGTTATTTTGTCCATTTTCTTCACTTCCCACAGTGCTGATTTGCTGCAGTTCTGTAAATGAGACCTTTATATGTGCAACATCAAATTATGACATGGGAAGTTAAGAAATGTAAGCAGGGCAGTACTTGGGTAATAAGTTCAACACTTCATGTCTGTCAAATTCAAATTTCAAGAAAATATCAGAGAGAGAAAGCTCCAGAGAGAACTCCAGCAACTTCCATTGCAGTTGTCAAAAGCCTTGTCTTATGGCTGTATGAACTCTACTGATATTTACTTATCTGGCATGATGAATATTTGCACGGCTTGGAGCACAGCACATTTTCTGCCATGTTGAAAAAAAACACACATTTAATGAAATGAACATTTGACATATCTGACAAGCATGTTTAAATATTCAATATTCTCTTCATCTCAACCAGACAAAGAGTGCTCCCCAGAGATCGTTGAACCTCCCCCGAATCTGAAGTGGGATGATCCGTTCTATGACATTGCAAGACGCCAGATAGTGGAGGTGGCAGGTGGGTGCTATGAAATGTTCCTGAGCTGGAAATATGTGAACCCGTTGATACACAGAATAAAAATGAACGTGTATTTATTTGTTCAAGGGAAGGAAAGCAAGAATAAAGTATACTCAACCAAATCATTTTTTTATTAAGGACTTTGGTTGTTGCTTCCATGGTATTAGAATGAAGGAATATTTGTGAGCCCTCTTCCAGTAGCCACAACTAGTAGTAGCAACCTGAGCTGTGCAGATAACATTATCCATTATGCCTCATTGTTACCTTCTGAGAAGTCATGATCGTTTTTCGCTGCTGGAATTCCAGTCTGTCGTTTGAGTCTATTGGGTACATAGGAAACAAGATTCTTGCAGCAAATGCATGGGACCCATCATCTTCCTCCAAATATTTATTTGTGTAGTCAAGCGTCTGATAAAGGCAGAAGCATACTCCAATATAAACAAGATTTTTATTAGCAGTCTTACATGCTGCAATGTCAATCCTCCTTCCATAGCATAACCAGCTTTATATTATTGGTTGGACTGCTACTGTGAGAGTTCTATAGATTCCCCATCTCCCATGTTTTCGATTGTTGTGGCCAGAAGGTAACAGATTGCAGGAGGGGAAGAAGAAGTATTTTAAACCTCGCAAAGAATTTCACAGAAGGCACAAGACAGAAATTAGTCCTTCAGGCGCCCTGGTCCATGCAGTTGTTCATGCACGATATAAGCATCCTCCCAACCTACATCTGCTCATCATATTGTTCTTCTATTCCACTGTTTTCATGCTTTAGTAACTTCTCCCCAAATGATTCTCGTTGCTGCTAAAATCTTCAATATTTTTTTTAACATGAATAATTTTAATTTGTATTGGCACAATGTTTCTCTCAAGCAAGCCAAGAGCTGCTTAGCGTAATGCGCTATTTGTTTTTATGCCCTTTGAGGTGTGGGCACTGGAATAATAGCATCATGTTAAAGAACTGGAAAAAACATCAGGATATATGTGTTAAGAGTTTTTTGCCCCTCTTAAAAAAATATCTTTGCTTTTGAGAAAATTGTCAAGGCAGTAAGAAAGCCTCAGTGTTTTTAAATGCAGTAAAGTGCTCCATAAACTAACTATGAAGCTGCACATTTCCCCAGCTTTTAAGTTACTGGGAAAAGCACTAAGTTTTAAAAATGAACTGACCTATTACTTCTGTTCCTGTAGGAGATGATAACTTTGGTAGGAAGGTGATTGTGTTCAGTGCTTGTCGGATGCCTCCCAGTCACCAGTTGGACCACACAAAACTGCTTCAGTGAGTTTTCCAAAATACTTCAATTGTTATTTAGCTGTTAAAAGTCCAATTCCAAAAAGAAAATAAAATGAATGGTTCAGAATGCAATGTATTAGTGCAGTTTGGCCGCCAAGATTTCTAACATTAACCTGAACGTGAACAAAATAATAAAGTAGAGAATTTTGTAGTTATACGGCAGAGGTTACTCGTTGCAGTATACCAGTACTTTCTACCGTATCATTTTCCTGATCTCATTGTGCAACTGACACGCACACTAAAATTTGGAAACTTTTTGAATCAATAATTGTCATAGTAACTGACGTCATAATTAAATGCATCACGTGTTCCTATGAATCAGAAAAGTCAGCGGACACATGTTGCGAGGATGTAAAGGTATGGCGAACAAATAAACCAAATGCTCATGTCCTTGAAGCATGTTTATACATTTGGATCAAGGTGAGGATTTGACATGGTGACGAGGATGAGCTAGTAATTGTTCAGTTCAACTTTTGAAGCAGATATGGCATTTTATGGAGCAGCTGGAATGAGAAGTTTGAATTCATTAGAACTGAATGGGGAGGCGAGTGTTGTGAGTGCAAACCTTGAGGCATGGCTAGAGGAATTTGAGTCCTACGCAGATAGCTTAGGTCTGTTTGTTGAAGGAGTGATGCCGGTGCAGCTCACACGATGGAGAGCATTGTTATTGTACAGTGCTGGAGCTTCAGTTCAAGAGACTTTCTAAACACTTCCAGAGACAGGAGGAAAAGCAGATTATGCAATGGCTGTTGCTGCTTTGAGGAAGCATTATGTGGTGCAAACAAATGCTACATATCAACGACATATATTCTGGCAATCAACACAGTGAGAGGGGGAAAGCATTGCTAAGTTTGTTACAAGATTGCATCAAGTTTCTGAGGGCAGCAACTATGGAGCTGAGTTGGAGAATCAAATCAGGGATCAGGTTGTATAAAGTTGCAAATCAAATGACCTCACATGGGAAACACTGAAAATTGCCTGTTCATTTGAAGCCATGGAAACTCAGTTTCAGACCACGACATTGGATGGAGGAAGCCAAGTTAACAAGATGACATTTACTGGCACTCGCGAGGATCATGGACATGTTTCCAAAGCTGAAGATGACTGTGAGTGTTTTAGATGTGGGAATTTTGGAAATATTGCCAAGGATTCATGTTGCCCTGCCAGGGGTCAAACATGCAGAAGGTATGGGGGGAAAAAACCCATTTTAAAAAGAAGTGTCGACCCACAGACAAACCAAAGCGAGATGATGGAAAAACAAATACATTTGGAGGAAGAAGAGGGAGAGAGATGGATGCTATGAAAATTTACGCCGATGATGAATGTTCAAGTGAATGTAAATGTGATGAAACACGGATGGATGCAGGGTATGCTGTTGCTATCAACAATAAGCACGCTAAGGTGCCGGTGAGAATTGGAGGTGTGGAAGTAGACATTATAATAGACTCGTGAAGTGTTAGTAATGTTATTGATAGAGCACTGTCGGAAGACTTAGAACGGAAGAAGATAAAATGCACTTCAAGAACGTGTGAGAAGAAATTGTATCCTTATACATCATCAAAACCACTCTTGACGGTTGGATGTTTCAAGGCAGAGGTCCAAGCAGGTGATAAGCACACTACAGCTGAATTTGTGGTCCATCGAGGAGATAGGAGAGCAACTTATGAGTAGCGAGACTACTTCAAAATGATGAGATGTGCCACACATTGGGATAAATGTGAACTCACTGAAGTCATATGCAGACTCAAAGGAGAAGTTCAAGCCAGTATTTGAAGGCATTGGAAAATTGCATGATCGTCAAGCCAAACTGAAGATAGACCCGAATATTAAGCCCGAAGCACAACCAATGAAAAGAACTCCATTTGGATTAAGAGAAAAGGTTGAGGCTAAGATCCAAGATATTGAACAAGATATCATTGAACCTGTTGAAGAATCGATGCCATGGGTCAGTCCAGTTGTAGTAGTACCCAAACCCCAGGCTTTGTGTGGACATGAGATGAGTAAAGGAGGCAATAATACGAAAGAGACACCCCATTCCTACTGTTGATGAGGTCCTACAAGAGCTATCTACAAGCAAAGTATTTTCAAAGCTAGACCTAAAGTGGGATTATCATCAGTTGGAGTTAAACCCAGAGTCAAGAAAAATAACTACTTTTGTCACACATTATGGACTATACCGATATAAGAGGTTATTGTTCCGAGTCAATGTCGCACCAGAGACGGTAATTCAAGGGATTCCTGGAGCTGCAAACATCTCAGATGATACCATTATTCGTGGCACCACACATGAGGAACATGATGAAAGACTCAGGCAAACACTAGTTCAGTTGAAGGCTGCTGGATTGGCAGTGAATGCGGAGAAATGTTTGCTCGGTGTTTCAGAATTGGTGTTTATGAGCCACAAGGTGACCAGCAATTTCCTTAATCCAGCTGAGGGCAAGATTGAAGCTGGAAAGAACAATACATCCAACTCATTAGCCAGATTGCTGAAAGTAGACAAACCGCAAGGGTCTACACTGGAAATAGAAGAAGTCAGACAAGGTTCCAGAACTACAAGGTGTTAGAGGGTGGATCCACAGAGGTGACTGTGCGGAATGTCCACACAGGATAAATGCAGCTATCAGAGATGAACTGTGCATATTTAGAAACATAGAAAATAGGTGCAGGAGGAGGCCATTCAGCCCTTCGAGAGAGCACCGCCATTCAATATGATCATGGCTGATCATCCACAATGAGTACCCTGTTCCTGCTTTCTCCCCATATCCGTTGATTCCATTAGCCCTAAGAGCTATATCTAACTGTCTCTTGTATACGTCCAGTGAATTGGCCTCCACTGCCTTCTGGGCAGAGAATTCCACAGATTCACAATTCTCTGGCTGAAAATCTTTTTCCTCATCTTAGTCCTAAATGGCCTACCACTTATTCTTCAACTGTGAACCCCGGTTCTGGTCTCTCCCAACATGGGGAACATATTTCCTGCATCTAGCCTGTCCTATCCCTTAAGAATTGTATATGTTTCTATAAGATCCCCTCTCCTCCTTCTAAATTCCAGTGAATATAACCCCAGTCGATCCATTCTTTCAACATATGTCGGTTCCGCCATCCTGGGAATTAACTTGGTGAACCTACGCTGCACTCCCTCAATTGCATGAATGTCCTTCCTCAAATTAAGAGACCAAAACTGCATGCAATACTCCAGGTGCGGTCTCACCAGGACTCTGTACAACTGTAGTAGGACCTCCTTGCTCCTATACTCAAATTCTGTTGCTATGACAGCTTTCTTTGTACCTGCTGTACCTCCATGCTTACTTTCAGTGACCGATGTGCAAGGCCTCGTTGCACTTCCCCATTTCCTAATCTGACACCATTCAGATAACAATCTGCCATCTTGTTCTTGCCACCAAAGTGGATAATCTCACATTTATCCACATTAGCTGCATCTGCCCACTCACCCAATCTATCCAAGTCACCCTGCAGCCTCATAGCATCCTTCTTGCAGCTCACACTGCCACCCAGCTTTGTGTCATCCGCAAACTTGGAGATGCTACATTTAATTCCTTTGTGTAAATCGTTAATATATAGTGTAAATAATTCGGGTCCCAGCACTAAGCCATGCGGCACCCCACTAGTCACTGCCAGCCATTCTGAAAAGGACCCGTCAATTCCTACTTTTTGCTTCCTGTCTTCCAACCAGTTCTCTATCCATGTCAGTACCTACCCAATAGCATGTACTCTAATTTTGCACAACAATCTCTTGTGTGAGACCTTGTCAAAGGCTTTTTGAAAGTCCAGATACACCACATCCACTGACTCTTCCTTATCCATTCTACTTGTTACATCCTCAAAAACATTCCAGAAGATTAGTCAAGCATGGTTTCCCCTTCATATATCCATGCTGACTTTCACCGATCCTTGCACTGCTATCCAAATGCGCTGCTATCACATCTTTAATAATCGACTCGAGCATCTTCCCCACTACCAATGTCAGACTAACTTGTCTATAGTTCCCCGCTTTCTCTCTCCCTCCTTTCTTAAAAAGTGAGGTTACATTAGTACCCTCCAGCCCACAGGAATTGATCCGGAGTCGAAAGAACATTGGAAAATGATTTCCAATGCTTCCACGATTTCTAGGGCCACCTCCTTAAGTATCCTAGGATGCAGACCATCAGACCCTGGGGAATTATCTGCCTTCAGTCCCAACAGTTTACCCAACACCATTTCATGACTAATATGAATTTCCTTCAGTTTCACCATCACGCTAGATCCTCGATCCCTAGTATTTCCGGGAGGTTGTTTGTGTCTTCCTTAGTGAAGACAAAACCACAGTACTTGTTTAACTGGTCTGCCATTTACTTGTTTCTCATTATAAGTTCTCCTGTTTCTGACTAAGGGACCTACATTTGTCTTCACAAATCTTTTCCTCTTCACATATCTAAGGTAGCTTTTACAGTCAGTTTTTATATTCCCCGCAAGCTTTCTTTCATGCTCTCTTCTCCCCCTCTTAATTAACCCCTTTATCCTCCTCTGTTGAATTCTAAATTTCTCCCAGTCCTCCGGTTTGCTGCTTCCTCTGGTCAACTTATACGCCTCTTCCTTAGATTTAACACCATCCCTAATTTCCCTCGTTAGCCACGGTTAAGCTGCCTTCCCTGTTTTATTTTTACGCCAGACAGAGATGAACAATTGTTGTAATACATCCATGTGATCTTTAAATCTTTGCCATTGCATATCCACCGTCAACCCTTTAAGTTTCATTTGGAAGGCGTGTGCTGGGAGGAAACAGGATCGTAGTGCCAACAAAACTGAGATCAAGGATGACCAAGTTGGCTCACGAAGGGCATTTAGGAGTTAGAGTCATAGAGTGATACAGTGTGTAAACAGGCCTTTCGGCCCAACTTGCCCGCACTGGCCAACATGTCCCAGCAACATTAGTTCCACTTGCCTGCGTTTGGTCCATATCCCTCCAAACTTGTCCTTTCCATGTACCTGTCTAACTGTTTCTTAAGCGTTGGGATAGTCCCAGCCTCAACTACCTTCTCTGGTAGCTTGTTCCATACACCCACCACCCTTTGTGTGAAAAAGTTACCCCTCAGATACTTATTAAATCTTTTCCCCTTCACCTTGAACCTATGTCCTCAGGTCCTTGATTCCTCTATTCTGGGTAAGAGATTCTATGCATCTACCTGATTTATTCCTCTCATAAAATCACCCCTCATTCTCCTGCACTCCAAGAAATAGGGAGACCCAGCCTGCTCAACCTCAGACCCTGGCAACATCCTCGTAAATCTTCTCTGAACCCTTTCAAGCTTGACAATATCTTTCCTGTAACACGGAGCCCAGAATTGAACACAATACTCTAAATGTGGTCTCACCAACATCTTATACGACTGCAACATGACCTCCCAACTTCTATATTCAATACTCTGACTGATGAAAGCCAATGTGCCAAATGTCTATTTGACTATCCTTTCTACCTGCGACCATCTTTACAGCAGTTTTGATGGAAATCTTCGGAAGACACTGTCTACCAATGACAATATATTCAGACAATGGGCCTTAGTTCATTTCTCAGAAGTTTGCTGACTATATGAAGAACACATGCGTGTACCTTCACAAAGTTATACCAAAATGGCCGCAAGCTAATGGGAAAGTGGAACATCAGAACCAATCGCCAGAGAAGAGGATGAGCATTGCCCAAGCAGAAGGCAAAGATTTGAAGGAGATGCCTTTATCATATGTAGCAGCATATGGAGCTACCCCACACAGCACAACAGGGAAGAGTCCGTCAGAATTGTTGTTTGCAAGGAAATTCTGGACCAAGATACCATGGGTTAGTGACATGGTAAATGATCAAGAAGTGACAGATCAAGATGCTGAAAGGAAAGGGGCATCAAAGCTCCATGCAGACAGGAGACGAGGTGCCCGATAATCAGATGTGATGCCAGGAGATGATGTACTCATGAGAAGAGAAATTCCAAGCAAAATGGACACACCCTTCTTTCCACAGCCATACACAGTGGCGTCCAGACAGTGGTGTCCAGGTGACAGTCCAATCGCCAGAAGGAGTCAAATATGATTAAAACACATCGTACGTAAAAAAGTATTACCGTTGTGATCGTCCAGAGACACTGCAAACTGAAGTTGAGACTGTGGATTTCAGACACAAGACTATCAAATTCAGGAGCAAAGAATGCACGAGTTTGAGGAGGAGGCTATGTGTAAACCAGAATCGAGATGATGAACTGGTTGAACAGGACATGACAGATCAGAATCCAGTTCCAGTGCAAACAGAGGCAGTGGTTAGACCAAAACATCAGAGACCAAGCAATATGAGATGTATTGACATATGAAAATTATGTTTATCAACGTGACGAATGCCATGTCCTAACTGGTGGAATGTTCAGTTTACAATGGGATGATGCGGATATCCATTTAGTTTGATAAGGGAGGGAAGTCATGGTAACTGACATATTTAAATGCATCACGTGTTACTATGAGTCGGAAAGGTCAGAGGATGTAAAGGAATGGTAGACAAATAAACCACACCGTTTATGTTCAGTGTCCTTGAAGCATGTTTATTACATTCAGACCAAGGTGAGGATCTGACAATAATGAACCAATCCACGACCACGACCTCTATGGACTCACTCAAACCCTCCACTATAGGATGCCTTCATCCCTAAACTGAGGTGACTGGAGACAGGTTCCACTATAAATGGACCTAAGTGGAGCATTTTCTTGTTGCCTATTAAGTTGAATTGGCGAATGGCTTCATCCTGGGTCATCACCAGCCCTTCTGAAAGTTGGGGACCGTATTAAGTTGCTTAAACTAATAACGTTGTGTGTCAGAGATTAAAGTAAGGAGCTAATAAGAAGGCAAAGAGCATTATTTACAGGATAAATTCATTACTTTTGTAAACTTACAAAACACATCTCATCTTTGACTACCCTATATAAAACCAGCACATCCTGTGAACAAGCAAGTTCAGGGATTTGGAGTCAGCCTGAGAGTGGGTGACGTTTCTGCATTCCCACCTGTTGCCCATTTTGAGTGCATCTGCATCCTGAGGGTGCGCCACCTAGCCTTGGATTTGTGTTGAATAGCATCTCACCATAAGGCGACTAGTGCTTGTTGTAGCTCTTCATCTTCGGAGAGCATAGGAATGAATCGTTATAGAGGAAGACGCAGCTGTGTGACTCATTCATAGAATTAATCATGTGGCTAAGTGGTTGATTTAATATGTTTTTACCCTGATAAGCAGTCCATTGTTTTTGAGAATTGATGATATTTGAGACAATGAGCCAAACTTAAATGAACAGCAGTAAATTGCAGGAATCTTGATTCCTTTCTGCTTAGCTGATTATTTGGGATGAAGAGTTTGTTTTTTTTTTTGGAGAATTCTCTGAGTTAATTAAAATCATACAGAGGTCACCATGTCTATTCTCTAGGCTATTCCAAATTTTGTAGGCAAGTCCAAGTTCTATAGACATTGACTTGCTCTCAGGGTGAAATCCACGACTGCCACAAACTGTGTGATTCACTAACGCCACTTCATAGCCATCAGGTTCGTCTTTAATCTCAGGTACTTTGGTGGTATTTTTCACATTTTTGCTTAATTTGACTAAATCCTTGCAAACCACCATGAATTTTATTTCCCCATTTTATTTTCTATTCAAAGATTTGCTGATGCCATGAGAAAAGAGAGCCACAATTGTGGATGTTTATAAGTCATAAGTAAGTCATAAGTTCATTTATTGTCACAAACACCAGGTCAGTCATACAATTAAAAAAAGCAACAGACTCAGAAAACACATTTTAACATGAACATCCACCACAGTGACTCGTACACATTCCTCACTGTGATGGAAGGCGAAATAAAGTTCAAGTCCTTCCTTTAGTTCTTCCTCGGTTGTGGGCCACGAGCCCCCGTTGACAGGATGATCTTGACTCCCGTAGCCGGCGGCATTTCAGGCCCTCCGCGTCGAGGCTATCAGCTCCTGCATCGGGGGATATTAGCTCCCCCGCGCTGGACGATCGAACCTCGCGTCGGGGCTGGTTGAAACTTCTGCAGCGTTGGAGCACCCGACTAGCCTCTGCCGAAGACTGCCAGCTCTTGATGGTAAAGTCCGCGGTGGAAGCGATCCCAGGCAAGGGATCAGCTCCGATGTTAAGTCCGCGCACCGCGGTGGGGCTCACGACAGTCCGAGGAGGCCTGTCGATGGTAGGCCGCAGAGCCCGGAGAATGTGATCCGAAAATAATCATACCTCCGGCAAGGTAGGAACTTGGAAAAAAAAAGCTTCCCCCGACCCCCGCCCCCCCCTCTCCCCCACATAAAACAAACCGAAGAACATTAAAACAAACTTTAAACAAACGCTAAACATAACAAAAGGTATGAAAAAACAAACAGACTGCCGGCAGGGCTGCTATCTCCCTCCTCCGGTGCCCCCTATCATGATTCAGTGCTGCTCAGGTTAGAGATGTCAGTTAAATGCTTTCTACTCTGTCTTCAAACTATTGAAACATCTCCCACTGGTGTTAAAAGTTGGTATCTTGCTGCTGTCTATATTAAGGTGGTACCTTTGAAGTTGCCACAAAGAGGCAGATTTGGTGTTCTTAGCCACGTTGCTTTATCGAGATGGTGTAGACTAATTTCCTGATATCTTGTATGAGATTTCCATTCACTAGTTTGCAATATTTTTCAATTAAGAGGCTGATAGTGTCAATACAGTGAATTTTGTTTTGGTCTCCATGTTTGGTTGAATTGTAGAGTTTAGAGCATATTAATTAGTCCATTAAAGTACATTGTACTGGGATTTGAGCAGTTCTGAATTTGTTTTTCTTTCCCTGTTACTAGATACCTGAAGATCACACTGGATAAGTATGTTGAGAGTGACTACTCAGTTGTATACTTTCATTATGGACTCACCGGTCAGAATAAACCTTCGTTTGGCTGGTTGCTTGAAGCCTACAGAGAGTTTGACAGAAAGTAAGTACACTAATACCTTGCATAGGTTTTTAACATATAACCATATAACAATTACAGCACAGAAACAGGCCCTCTCGGCCCTTCCAGTCCGTGTCGATCATTTGTTTTCCCCTAGTCCCATCTACCTGCACTCAGACCATACCCCTCCATTCCCTTCCCGTCCATATACCTATCCACTTTACTTTTAAATGTTAAAATCGATCCTGCCTCCACCACTTCTGCTGGAAGCTCATTCCACACAGCCACCACCCTCTGAGTAAAGAAGTTCCCCCTCACGTTACCCCTAAACTTCCGTCCCTTAATTCGCATGTCATGCCCTCTTGTTTGAATCTTCCCTACCCTCAATGGGAAAAGCTTATCCACGTCAACTCTGTATCTTGATGAACCTAGCACGAATGTAAATGTAACACAGAATACAAATGTTGAGTGTGGGAATGCAGATGTACCATGCTTGGTAGATTCTTGCAGTGAATTTATTTAAACTTAATCTGGCAAAATAACATTGTGCATATGGTTAGATCAGTTTGCATCTTTCATACTTGTTATCCTAGGCTTCCTTCCCAGCCGCGAGATGGGGACAGAAGTTGAGCAGTTGGTGTGGAAGTACGTGAGATTTAATAGTAAGATTAAACGAGAACTTACCAGTTTGAAGTTTGATCTTTATTTTATGAGGAGTAACGATGAGGGATTACGTGAAGAACCCCGCCTGGCGCTGGAACGGCATACTTCAAAGCAGCGGCATGAAAAACACAGAACATAATAGCCGGAGTAAGATAGTAAGGCTTCTCATAGATTTAGAACTACCAGATGATCATTTATTTTATGAGGGTGGGGAGTGGAGGGCACGTAATCCCTCATCGTTACTCCTCATAAAAATAAAGATCAAACTTCAAACTGGTAAGTTCTCGTTTAATCTTACTATTTTACTTCGGAGTCACGTGAGTGACTACGTGAAGATTTTGAAGCTTTCTGTGTTTTTCATGTCGTAGAATTTATTCCATTCGACAGTCCGGCTCATTCAACACAGTGACGAGTGAATAACACATTTTTCCCCCAAACATTGCCTCAATTATGTGAGAAATTATTTCTCATTATAAAGAATAAAAGTTAATGCCCTTTCCATTGAAAGGCACGTTTATCACAAAAATCAATTGATATATATATTTTGATGGTATGACAAAGCAACAATTATAGAGAACCCAACACTCCGTGTCCAAACCTGACACCATGACTGGTTCCTTTTTACTTTAACATTAATTTACACCCTCCTGCGGCCTTGCATCTTTGCTCGAGCGGCTCATCCCGTGCCATTCCTGTGAAAGTATCTACCTCATTAACAGAGTGATTTTCCACCTTTCAGTGTCTAGTTCCACTGAGTGTATCCAATTTCTAACCATCTAGAATACATTCCTCTAGAACCATCAGTTTTTACTGAACCTAATGTGGTTTTTGTGTGTAATAAGTAGTGCTGTCTCATTACCACAGAGACTCTTACCTACTTCAACATATTTCATCAATGTTCACACACACACACACACATACAACTTAAGGCCGACAGGATATGCTTATAGGTTTACCTTGGTTTCAGCTCCTCTTGGTGTGCTTTGTTTGGTAAATTCATAAACATATATGATAATGCAATCTGTATCCACATGCAATTATAACGTAACATTTGCAATGTTTGCACTCTTATATTGATACTAAAGTCATCAACATTATTATTTTCAATGTTAACTTTTTTGAATCATTGATAGAGTTAGAGTCCATTGCCTAAGGCAATTCAGGATTATTTATCTCCCGACTTATATATTACAATTTTGGACAGATTATATATATATATCTCTATATATATATATATATATATATATATATATATATATATACACACACACACACACACACACATATATATATATATATATATATATACACACACACACACACACACACACATATATATATATATATATATATATATATATATATATACGCACACATATATATATATTTATATTAATATCCACATATATATCCCTTTCCATATCGGGATATTATGAATGCACCTGATAACTTCTTGGTTAGTATATTGTCCGTTAATAGGACGGTAACACTCTGAGCCCTATTATTGGCTCTATCAATTAGATACTCAGAAAAAAGCAATCCACAAGGAACTCACATATATCTAATATGATAAAATAACTTTACTGTATACACAGACTTCCAATTTCTTATAACAAAATATTGTTTTTTAGACTTATTTCTGCAAATTGCAGGTATAACACTTCTTTTATACATAATTATTTTATTGTTATGTTGTTATATTAGTTAAACATTCATAGACTTCTTTGACCATCAGCTGTTGTATTGGTCTGGTCAACCTGCAGATAGTCAAATTCATATTTTCATGTCATGGTATTGTTCATCTTGATACGACATGGACACTTCCATAATAAAACAATCGATATTTAATCCATAACTCCTTATACTTCAATAATTAATACAAATGTTTGGAAAATTTCTTAGGACAATCCATTTATGCTCACCTGGTATTATTGTCCGCAGTCCCAACAAGAGACGTATCAATTATTGCTATAAGAATAGATAAATATTCTTATCTTTACCCAAACATTCACAGAAGCTGTACATCATCTGTAACACTTGTTTCAGTTTGCAACAGCTGTTAATCTTATAGTTGAAGCAGCTTGTGAACCTTTTTTACATTACTTTAATAATGATAATGTATCATTTGATATTTGCATAAGCCTCTCACAAAGGCATACATATTCTTATAAGCTTCTGTATTCCTTCTTTTGGAACTTTATTTATTCTTTACCTAACCTAATGGAGGGACAAAGTATGTCAACAACAATGAGACATATTTGTATCATGGAACAATTTTCCCCCTCTTATGGTGCTGAATTATTTCTAAATTCAGAATAGTAATTTATGAATATTTTATTAATGCCTACGCATACGCTTTATGTAATGGGTCAGGTCTTTGCCTTCCACCAGGTTTGTAATTGCGCACTAATTTGCAGCTGACTCTTATAACCTTCCAATTTAAATGTAATCAAGATAACCCATGACCATGACCTCATTAGTGCAAGTGCTGATCTTTTATCAGCATAATTGTTCCTCCAGTATTCTGTTTAACAGCCTTGAACTGGTTTAATCCTTTGGACAATGTTTTAACTTGCACAGCTTGACCCATTTTAATTAATTTCAAGCACCTGTAATATTGATTAACAATTTGTTAATAGCAACTGTATTTCCATGTTCTAGATGTTTCCATTTTAATAAATGTTCTTACACTGTGAAAGTGTATATAAAATGATGTTTTGTTTGGTTTATACCATCAAATCTTTACACTGAGGTAATTTTTATAATATATATGTACGTACCCCTTCTTTATTGGAGTTACTTTTGAGTGCAAACCTAAAATCAATTTTTAAGGTTTTCTTATACAGGTGAACCAATCCTTCCTTAGTTATATTAAATTAATGATCATAATACACCTGTAATCCCCCACAATTGGAGATTTCATGAACTTATTTTGTAACAAGATGTTTGCACCTCTTCAACGTACTTCAAGCCTTCTTTTCCCAATTATATGGGTTTGGATAAGGCTATGTTGGATTATACCACTTCTGCCTTTGTTTTGATCCATTATCAAATCTTTCATTGGATCATAGTTTTTCCCCAAGTTTAAAGATCTTTGCCTTTGTTTTGATCCATTATCAAATCTTTCATTGGATCATAGTTTTTCCCCCCAAAGTTTAAAGATCAGTAGTCTGTTCTTTTGTAATCAATATCTTTGATTTATCATAAGGCAGGTTTATTCCATAATAATCAGGATTTTAACATAACCTGATTTGTATTGATCTGCGAATCTAGAGTGCAGATTTGGTAAATTATATATATTTCTTCCCATTGAGCTCCACAAACTGATGTATTTATTTTATTTTAAAAGTATTAGTTATTTGCACAACGTTTTATTTTATTTTCTTTTTCTTTTTGAATAGTAATGCCATGCACCAGTTTGAAATACTTTGAAATTGTATTTCTTTATATCTCATATAATTTGAGACATGGATATCATAAACGGATTCACCGTTGATATCTTTATAAAACATAAAAGTTTTATCATATTCTGCTGTTTCAATCACTACAGCTTTGGTGAGGTTTTAGTTTCCATGTTTATTTTTCATGGCCTCACTCATCATTAGTTCTGCTGTTTTAACCATAACAGCTTTTAGTGAGAGACCAACTAATTTTTGGTTTTCATGGTAATTTTCCATGGCCTCACTTTTTATTCAGGTGTTGTGCATACACCTGTGTGTGTATATATATATATATATATATATATATATATATTTTGGTGCTGTGGTGGGTACTTCATGACCAGCCACCACTATCAGTGCATTTTTAGGGTCAGTTTTTCCATTTTATTTTTCACTGCCCTTGTTTCTCCTGAGTTTTTTCCCCTCAAGGAGCCTACCTTCAGAAATATCTGAGGTAGATATTCCCACCATATTTCATCATATTTTTTCCTTTTATATGTGAAACCCCCTTAGGGTAGGTTAGGGAATATTTCCATTATTTTCCGTCTGAAGGCCTTTATTAACTTTTTAAATTATGGCCTTTCTGACTTATTTAAATTCCCCCCCCCCTGCCAAAAGTTTGTGGAGCATCTTAAACTCCCTAATGTATTTTTAACGGTCACCAGTATCGGAACCGGCTCCGTAATTAATCTCCCGTCCCGATCGCTGGGTATTCCCCCGGGACGTTCTTTTTTAAAACTCCGTTGTATTATACAGAGTATTTTTGTTCTATTTTACTCTTTTATTTTATTTTTGTTTTTAAATTCATTTCAAATCCTGGTTCAATACACCAGGCACGGAGTTTTCCAGACCCTAAAAGTTTTTCAACTGCACTTACCTGCCGGTTCCGTACCTACCGCTGTCGACGAGCTAGCCTCTGCAGCTCTTCCTTCTGCCGTCAGCGTCGACGTAATGCCGTTCCAGCGCCAGGCGGGGTTCTTCACGTAGTCACTCACGTGACTCCGAAGTAAAATGGGGTTTGGAGGTGAAGCCAATGAAAAAATGTGCTTTGAGCAATGTTTACTCGTGCTGCTTTCATATAGAAACATAGAAAATAGATGCAGGAGTAGGCTATTTGGCCTTTCGAGCCAGTGCTGCCATTAAATATGATCATGGTTGATCATCCTAAATAAGTACCCTGTTCCTGCTTTCTCCCCATATCCCCTGATTCTGTTAGCCCTAAGAGCTATATCTAACTCTCTCTTGAAAACATCCTGTGAATTGACCATCACTGCCTTCTCAGTCCTAAATGGCCTACCCCTTATTCTAAAACTGCGACCCCTGGTTCTGGAGTCTCCCAACTTTGGGAACATTTTTCCTGCATCTAGCCTGTCCAATCCCTTAAGAATTTTATATGTTTCTATAAGATCCCCTCTCATCCTTGTAACTTCTAAATATAATGTTTATTGTATAATGCAGTGCGTTAATAAAATGGGTTTGGCGCAATTGACTGCTTCAGTTTATGTGAATGCTGATCAGCAAGTGTGAGGAAAAAGTTAAGCAGTCGGCTCACACTGTACATCTTTGTCCTTAATATAGAACAGGTCATTGTGCTTTTGAAAGAAACAGCCAATATCTTGAATTGCTATGAGATGTTTGCATTTGCTTGATCAGGCAAAGCAGACTCATTTAATGTTGCATGCTAAAGGCTAATGTGACAGTGCAGCATTCCCTCACTGCTGTTCTGACAATAGATTATGTTTAATCTCTGAGCTGAAGCTTGACCTTGTACTCTTTAACATATTATTAAACCTATTCAAAACTTCATATTAGTTTCATTTTTATCTCTTCAAAGTTATCTATTAAAACCAGATTCAAAAATGTCAAACAGACTTGACCTGCCTGCTGCTCAGTTGGTGAAGACTATGACTGAGGCAAACAATTTGGAAACTCAGCCTGTATTGCATTTGCTAGTTTCCATAAAATGGCAAATGATCTTGGTCACTGGATATAGGTCGTGTTTTTTTTTATTGTTTGTTGTGTGAAGTCAGAGGATTGAGGGGCATGTGGTCAACTTGGCATAGATGTCATTTATATTCCTTTCAATCCCCAATTTCCACACTTGCCTGCACACGTGACAGTTTACAATGACAAATTAACCTAGTAATTTGCATGGATTTGGGATGTTTACTTTAATTTAGCGATATAGCACGGCAAAAGGTCATTCAGCCCACTGAGTCTATGCCGACTATCGATCGCTTGTTCAAACTAGTTCTGTTATCTCGCTTTCCCATCCACTCCCTGCACACTCGAGTCAATTTACAGAGGCCAATTAACCTACAACTTTTCCTGTGTGCGAGGAAACTGGGGAAAGCCACGTGATCACAGGGAGAATATGCAAATTCCCCATGGATAGCATCCAAGATCAGGGTTGAACCTGGGCCACTGGAGGTCTGAGACAGCAGCACCACGAGCTGTGCCACTCGGCAGTGTTTTTACAAGCTGCAAGTTGCTAGGGTTGGAATGCATTCTAGGAGTTGCAAAAGAAGCACCTTCAATTGCAGCATTCAATCAGGAGCTGAATAGGCATCTGAGATGAAAGAATGTGCAAGGGTCTGGCAACAGGACAGGGGAATGGGATGAGCTGGATTGTCTTTAAATAGAGCTGATATCCTGAATGCTTTGCTTCCACATTGTAATCATTCTATGATTTGCAAGGAAACTTGTACTTAGCCATAAAGTAAACCTCTCTACAATATGCATGTCATGATCTTAGCTGAGATGGCCCATGGGTCAAGGATCCTTGTGACAAGGCTCTCACATGAATAATCTTGTATCCCCATGTTTTAAGTTCCATGAAGGTACATAGAAACATGGAAAATAGGTGCAGGAGTAGGCCATTCGGCCATTCAAAATGATCATGGCTGAATGTCCAAAAATCAGTACCCCATATCTCTTGATTCCCTTAGCTCTGTCTAAATCTAACTCTCTCTTGAAAACCTGGAGGAGTGTGTTTTGCCAGGGTTTCACCAACCTGTTGCCTCTAAGCCCTGCCCACGCTGAACAATCACATGACCCTTTGTAGTTTTCCCCATTAGTTACCTTTCATTTTCAGCTCCCCGTAATTTCACATCACCATATTTCATACCATTGAAATTTCAACTTTGTTTCTCAAAACTTTCTTGTCTTTGAGAAGAAGCATTGGCTGATTCATGATTAGTGCAATGAAGACAGTGTCCCAATTAGTCAAAACCCAATACTCAAAGGGGCATCCTTTCTTAGTCCAGATCAACACATCTACAGGGTTAAGAGATAAGATGAAGTTTTAATCAGCCTTGCCAGGAATTGTAAAGTGAAAATAATTAAAAGGGACTTCAATGGGCATAAAATAAAACAATGTTACCAGAAAAAGTCCGTGGATCCAAATGTAATAGAAATGAACTGCAGGTGCTGGTTTATACCAAAGATAGATACAACATGCTGGAGTAACTTAACAGATCAGGCAGCATCTCTGGAGAAAATGGATCGGTGATGTTTTGTGTCCCATTTTCTGCAGAAATGCTGCCGGACCTGCTGACTGACCTGCTGCAATTTGTGTCTAGCTCTGGGTCCAAAGTTTGGTGCACCTTATAGACCCCAACACATGGCGGATATGTAGCAAAATGTTGTTTAGTTCAGTGAATTTCACAGTATCCAAGTGTAAAGTGAGGATGACGGACTGCCCGCATTAAACTTCATCAGGGTTATATATTAATCATTATTTAATTTGGCTGCATAGGGAAGCAGGATACTGTTATGATAAAGCACCAGGATGCATGTTGATATTGTTTTGTTTACCGTTAAGGTATAAATTGTTAAATTGATGAATCATTTTCTGTAGAATCAGAATCCTAAACAGAATAATTAGTAAATTAATTTTAGATGCCTCATTTTGCACACAGGTACAAGAAGAACATAAAAGCTCTCTACATTGTGCACCCCACCAAGTTCATTAAGGCAATCCTCGTCCTCTTCAAACCCATAATCAGGTAAAGGATACGATAGGAAATGCAATGACAAATTCATTCTTTGCTCCTTGCCAAATGGACTTTGTTGCCATGATTGAGCATCCAAGCCATCATGAGGTCAGTACATTTAGGAAGGTGAAAACCTGCGTTCCTCATGTAGAAAGGTAAATGTCTTGGATTGGAAGGCTGCGAGCAACCACCTTATTTCTTTCATGGCTGCAGATCCTCCCAGCAAACACAGATATACATGCTCGTTCTGGCTCGCTATTCATGATCCCTTTTACCCACAATCTCCCAAATTCATCTTTTCCCTAGTCAAGCACTGCTTGTGCATAGTCGGCTCTTTGGGCGGAACCTCCCTCTCTCCTGTGCCCATTCTCTTAGCCACACACGCATTCTCTCATTTTCATCTTTACATCTTTATACATTGGCATCTCCCACATACTTGGTGTGTGTACAGATACATGAGTGCACATTGGTAGACATTGCACAGATAAACATTCTGTCTGTAGGTTCATATGTATGTGTGCTCACATTTCTCAATGGTACATGTAATCCAGACCCATGAGAACATGAAACTGAGAGCAGAAGTAGGCCCCTCAGCTCCTCAATTCTATGTCATTGTGGTTGATCTATGCCGACCTCAACTCTTCTTGTCTGCCGGTTCCACATAAAACACAATTTCTCCGCCTTTCAAATATTTTCAATCTCCACTTTCAATATATTGAATGATCCAGCCTCCACCACCCCGCAGAGAATTCTGGACATTTACTGCTCTCTGAGAGGGGCCATTTCCACGCACCTCCGTTTTAAGTGACAGCCCTCTTATTTTGTCGCTATCTACCTAACTCTCCCAATAGCAGAAACATCTTAACATCTACCCCGTCAAGCTCATTAGTATCTTGTTTGTTTGTATAAGGTCACCAATCATCTTTCTAAACTCTAAGGAGTTCAAAAACAAACTGTGTTGTCTCTGTAGGCTGCATTCAAGAAAGGCCAAGGTTGTATTTCCTGAACAGCATTATAGGGAGCTAATTTATATGGGGCATTTAGGCTTTTAGACAGTTTTAACTCTGTTTTTCCCTTTGTCTTCATTGAATAAGTGTGTCAGAGCTTGGAATTAAATAATGAACTCGTGAGTGGAAAGATTTGGCAAACGTGCTTTTTCTGTTTCCATTTTATTTTTCCTCCAATTCCCCTCCTGTTACAGCATGAAGTTTGGCAGGAAGGTCTTGTACATGAATCATTTGGGCGAACTTGAACAGTTTCTGAAATGTGATCGAATGGTGATCCCACCGTGTGTGAAGAAGTAAGTTCATGTAAATCATGTAAGTCATGTGAATATTCTTTATTTCCACGCCACTAAAGCTGGTCCAGGGTAATTTTGGCAGAGTTATTGGGATCATATCGTCATTCAACAGAGAATTTGTTTCCAAATTCTGATTGTACTATGTATAATTGGGTTTTTGTTGTGGTTTGTATTATTCATCGTCATTGGTGGTTTTTTTTTAGCATTTAGTACGGGCCGTTTAGTACATGTGTCTGAGGTTATGGGGAGAAGGCAGGAGAATTGGGTTATGAAGAAGAGATAGATCAGCCATGAGTAAATGGCGGCATAGACTTGATGGTCCGAATGGCCTAATTCTACTCCTATCACTTATGATCTTATGTTTATTAAATATTTAATTCTATGTAACAAAAGAGAATGTGTTGAATAAATATATTATCCCAGGTTTGGCAGAGTATATCACCGGGTACCTGTTTAACTGCTGAGTTTCTCTGCTGTCAAAAATGAGATTTGTGCACAAATGCAGAGTCGCAAAGATGCAGTCAGCAAATTGTTTTTTTTCTATACGTGCTCCGATGTTGGACTCCTTGTTTTGAGCACAAAGCTGTGGGAATTCCCTGCTACTTAAGATAAGTAGGACTCTACCCAGGCACCTCAAGCTCTGTTAGACTTGAAGTGAGAGATCCAATCCATTCATTTTAAGATAGAAGGGTCTGAGGTTTTTTTCACCTGCAAAAATAACCAAATGTTTAACCATTTTAAGAAGGAAATATTTTTTCAATTGTCAGGAGTGTTCCTTAGCTACCTATTTTAAAATAAATTTTAAGGCATAACTTGTTCCAGCCGCACCCCAATCTGTGTTGCCTTGCCGCTATGGACAAGCTTGGCAAATTCCCACGGATAGGGGTGATTGTGAGAAGCTCCTGTTCATTGAGAGCCCAGGATCAGTGTGTGGACAGTGGTAATGGATAAGGTGATAATATTAATTCTGCCCAAGTAACTGTAGGTTGGGGTTAGGGTAATATTTAATCAGTCTTTTCACCAATGGCGACTCTTTGTATTTATTGAATGGTTTTACAATGGCAAGGTTTCTTGAGGCACTCCAATTGAACTTTGTAGCTGATGTTGGCAACGTTAAAAGAGTTTAAAAATTAGGAGAACCATTTTTAAAGCAGGAAGAGAAGTAGGGGATTGGAGATCGAGGAAGTGATTCCAGGGTTTTGTGCCATGGCAGCAGAAAAGACAAACGTTAATGATGAAGTGGTGTAAATTGGGGATTGCAGGCATGTTTGATGTTTCAGAAGACTATGGGGAGAGGGTGATGGAGATTGGAGAAATGGAGGTTGAAATACCAGATGTTCAAAAACATTTAATCTGAGGCATTGCTTAACTGAACCGTGTAGTTCAGTAAGCACAGAATAATAGATGGATGGGGCTTGGTGTTCCGTGACACAGGCAGCAGAGTGCAGATGATATTGCAAAGTAGAATGAGGGACGTGTGCCAGGGACAATCCAAAATAACCAAAACTTGAAGTAACAATCATGGTGGAAATTTTCGCAAGCATTCCAAAGACCTATAGGTTTGTATGCTAAACGGGCTTGGTATAATTGTAAATTGTCCCTAGTGTGTGTAGGATAATATTGATATATGGGGATCGCTGGTTGGCGTGGACTTGGTGGGCCGAAGGACCGATTTCTGAGCTCTATCTCTAAACCAAACTAAAGATGAGCTAAGCTGTATGATGTTGCGGACATACAAATAGTGGGTTCTGGTGATAGCATGATTTTGTGATCTAAGGCCAATGGTCTAGTTCATATTTTAATTGAGTTAAAAGAAAAGCCTAAGAATTCAATAGGGGCTAAAGGCATGGGAGTTTCTTCACTGCCAGTACATAATGTTTGACAAACAGTTTGGAAGTGCTGAGATGTGGCATGCATGTTGTCTACAGGTGGGAATTGCCTGGTAAATGAGAAATAGGATACTAAGAAAGAAAATTACGTTTTTGTTTAGTTTAGAGATACAATGTGGAAACAGTTGCTTCAGCCCACCGTCCACGCTGACCAACAATGACAATACACTAGTTCTATCCTGCACTCTAAAGGCAATTTACAGAAGCCATTTAACCTGTTCCGATCCGTCCCGACTCCGGAGTTTCCATCATCCCGATGCAAGGGGTTCGGACATCGGACCGTCGGCAGTGGCGACTGCTTAGGGATCAAAGGCCCTGATCACCATAGGTGGACAAAGGAGGAAGACGACTGAGCTTTATTGCCTACCATCACAGTGAAGAATGTGGATTCCACTGTGGCTGTCTATGTTAAATGGTATCGTTGCTTTTCACTTAGTATGGCTGTATGGTAACTCAAATTTCACTGTACCTTAGTTGGTTAAGTGACAGTAAACGCAAACTTGAACTTGAAGCCTGCACGTGATTGGAATATGGGAGGATACTGGGGCACCATGAGAAGACCCATGGTGGAACGTGCAAATTCCGTACAAACAGCATCCATAGTCAGAATCGAACCCAGGTCTCTGGCACTGTTAGGCAGCAATTCTACCGCTGCACCACTGTGACGCCCACATGTGAGGGAAGGGGCTGGTTAGGTAAGGATGGAACCAAGCAAGCACAGTCCCAGCCAGAAGAGGAGGGGAGTTGGAGACGATTACATGGTTGATTGATTCAGGGTACACAAAAGGCTGGAGAAACTCAGCGGGTGCAGCAGCATCTAAGGAGCGAAGGAGATAGGCGACGTTTCGGGTCGAGACCCTTCTTCAGACTGGTCAGGGATTTTTGTCTACTGATTGATTCAGTTCAGTTTAGTTTATTGTCACATCTACTGAGCTACAATGAAAAGCTTTTGTTATTTTCTTTCTGTACTCTGGCAGTAGAGGAAAGCTGGCTGGAGGGATGTCAGGAAGGATGTCAGGTAGGATGTACATGAATTTATGCAACTGCAACATATTCAAAGACTTGGAAGAGGGGATGGCTGATGGCGAGGAGTTGGCAAAGGAGGCATTTAAGGGTTTTTTTTTTAAGGATGAGATTAATAGCAGCAGATTTGAAGAATAGGTACAAAACTCTAGAATCAAGATTTGTCAAACATGGGATCTAGAAGAGACAATAGGTTAGCAGTTTTTGGGATGAGGGTAATATAATTTAGAATTGGAGGTAGTTTAGGTTTATTACTGTCACATGTACCAAGTATGGTGAAAACATTATTTCAGATCGTACTAAGATCAGATCAAATCAGATAATACTATATATAAATACTATCAAACCAAATTCAAATAAAATAGGTAGAACAAAGGAGAAGATACAGAGTGCAGAATATAGTTCTCAGCATTGTTGCCCACCAGTTTCATAGACAAAGTCCAATATCCAAATGGGTAGAGGTGAATCAGCCATTACCCTGGCTTACGGAAGCCTGACAACAGAGAGGAGGAAGCTGTTCCTGGGTCTAGTGGTGCTTTCAAGATTCTGCATCTTCTGCCTGAGGGGAGGGGAAGAAGAATAAATGATTGGGATGGGACAAGTCTTTGATTATGTTAGCTGCTGTTCCAAGGTAATGTTGAGTGTACCCTGTAGTCAGTGGTAGGCAGTCTGGTCTGTGGGATGGACTGGGCTACATCTACAACTCCCTGCAATTTCCTGTGGTCTTGGGCAGAGTTGTAATGCAACATGACAGGATGCGCTCGTTGGTGCATCTGTAGGAGTTTGTAAGAATCATTGGAGAAGTGCCAAATTTCCTCAGTCTCTGAGGAAGTAGAGGCATTGGTTTGTAGCCTTGGCTGCTGACTCATGGAAGGATGACCTTTGAGAAAGCAAGAGTTGGAGATAGATGTGTCCCATTCTAGTTGTAGGCTTTTTGCCCTGTATCCTTACTCCATGCTGAATTACACCACATGGCTACGTGTTGAGATTTGGAAATACCTTGTAGTTTTTCCTTTTCTGTTTGGTCTCCCATATTTTGAAATTCACCCCTTTTTTCTAACCTGAACAGGTGTGGCATAGGTTCACGAGGTTAATTCCCGGGATAGCTGGACTGTCATATGTTGAAAGAGTGGAGCGAATGGGCTTGTATGCACTGACATTTAGAAGGATGAGAGGGCATCTTATTGAAACATACAAGATTATTAATGGATTGGACATGCAAGAGGCAATAAACATGTTCCCGATGCTGGGGGAGTGCAGAACCAGGGGCCACAGTTTAAGAATAAGGGGTAAGCCATTTAGAATGAAGATGTGGAAAATCTTTTTCACCCAGAGAGTTGGCTGTGGGATTCTCTGCCTCAGAATGCAATGGAGGCCGATTCTCTGGATGCTTTCAAGAGAGAGTTAGATAGTGCTCTTAAGATAGCGGAGTCAAGGGATATGGGGAGAAGGCAGGAATGGGATACTGATTGTGGATGATCAGCTATGATCACAGTGAATGGTAGTGCTAGCTTGAAGGGCCGAATGGCCTACTCCTGCACCTGTTGTCTGTTGATCAATCATCCTGTTTGGATAAATGTCAAAAAGCATCCGAGGCCTTGAAGTGATGTGGAAAATACTGAGAGTGCATATTTGTCTTATTATTCGTACTGAGTTCATTACTGCGTAGCCCCGTTTGATAATTACATTGCTCTTACCCACTTCTATTCTGATTCTTTACTTTAGATATGATGACACTATCAGTGCATCTCAGAAGTGTGTCCCACCAGTACAAACCAAGCAGCTGCCACACCAACAGTTCGGTATTGGTCTTCGAGCGTAAGTATTTACTGTAGACTTCTTTGCTTTTGTTATTTGTTACCTGATAGTAATGACGTTTTGCCCAATGCAATGTACATTTCCTCATGGCAATTATTCCTTTTTGAGTTCTAGTTCCATCGGCCACTGCGTATCTCATTTTGGCTTCTATTTTTGGTGGTTTAGTTCACTGCAGTAGCAAGACCAATCCCGTTTTTATTTGTTGCCGAAGATTCAGGCAGTGTCTGCAACTGCAACTGACTGGAGATGAGGGTTTTGATTCCTCTTTCCCCATTTTGGTATTTACTCACAATTGGGGAGGACTAGTGCAAAGTAGCTGCATCTGTGTGCTGTGGATTTCCTGGACATTTGGTCTTCTGTGGGCAAGCTAGAGTGTTTCAGCTTGAGTGCCTGCTAATCCAGTTGCCTTTTCCTTGTAGATTTACAGTGCATTCAGAAAGTATACAGACCCCTTCACCGTTTCCGCATTTTGTTATGTTACAGCCCTATTCTAAAATGGATTCAATTATTTTTTTCTATCATCAATCTACACACAATACCTCATAATAAAAAAGCGAAAACAGGTGTTTAGAATTTTTTGCAAAGTAATTAAAAATAAATAACTGAAACATCACATTTACATAAATATTCAGAACCTTTGCTGTGACACTCAAAATTGAGCTTGGGTGCATCCTGTTTCCACTGATTATCCTTGAGATGTTTCTACAACTTTATTGGAGTCCACCAGTGGGAAATTAAATTGATTGTACATGATTTGGAAAGGCACACGCCTGTCTATATATGGTCGTGCAGTTGACAGTGCAGGACCATATCTCAGGTAGGTGACCAAGAACCCGATGGTCACTCTGACAGAGCTCCAGAATTCCTCTCTGGAGATGGGAGAAACTTCCAGAAGGACAACTATATCAGCAACACTCCACCAATCAGGCCTTTATGGTAGGGTGGCCAGACGAAAGCCACTCCTCAGTAAAAGGCACATGACAGCCCACTTGGAGTTTGCCAAAGGGCACCTAAACAAGATTCTCTGGTCTGATGAAACCAAGATTGAACTCTTTGGCCTGAATGCCAAGCGTCCCGTCTGGAGGAAACCAGGCACCGCTCATCACCTGGTCAATACCATACCTACGGTGAAGCATGGTGGTGGCAGCATCATGCTGTGGGCATGTTTTTCAGTGGCAGGAATTTGGAGACTAGTCAGGATCAAGGGAAAGATGAACGGAGCAAAGTACAGAGAGAGATCCTTGATGAAAACCTGCTCCAGAACGTTCAGGACCTCAGACTGGGGTGGAGGTTCACCTTCCAACAGGACAACGACCCTAAGCACACAGCCAAGACAACGCAGGAGTGGCTTCGTGACAAGTCTGTGAATGTCCTTGAGTGACCCAGCCAGAGCCCGGACTTGAACCCGTTCGAATATCTCTGGAGGGTCCTGAAAATAGCTGTTCATCGACGCTCCCCATCCAACCTGACAGAGCTTGAGAGGATCTGCAGAGAAGAATGGGAGAAATTACCCAAATACAGGTGTGCCAAGCTTGTAGCGTCATACCCAAGAAGACTTGAGGCTGTAATCGCTGCCAAAGGTGCCTCAACAAAGTACTGAGTAAAGGGTCTGAATACTTATGTAAATGTGATATTTCAGTTATTTATTTTTAATTACTTTGCAAAAATTTCTAAACACCTGTTTTTGCTTTTTTATTATGGAGTATTGAGTATAGATTGATGATTTAAAAAAATATATTTTATTCCATTTTAGAATAAGGCTGTAACGTAACAAAATGTGGAAAAAGTGAAGGGGTCTGAATACTTTCCGAATGCACTATATATATATCCAATATTTAGCTACTGATCTTGACTTTGTTTATTCAGGCTCCGAGAAAAAGACCCTGGAAACAGGACCATCCCACAAGTATTAGAGGAGACAGTCAATTACATCAAGCAGCACGGTAAGTGAACTGTGCTTAGGTCCGGAGGGAATCAACCATGGACTTACCTGCAAAATCCTTTCTTTCCTTCCTCACTAGTAAATGTTTGATTCCTTAATAGGATGCAGTGCCTCGGTCACAGGGGCCTCAGGGAAGGCACACAATATTATTGATAACTTTAATTTTTCTCCAACAATTTCCTAATAAAATAAATGGAATTCTAATAAACATAAATGGAATTCCAATAACCAACTCCTGGATGCATTTTATCGTATAACACTGTAAAAAGTACTTGCTGGCATTGTTGCCTGGTGGAAAGTCAGACCTGGAAGTGATTGTATTGTTTGCATGTGATGAAATTTTATTTGCCTATCCTCAGGTCTAAACAAAGAAGGGATTTTCCGTAGGTCGGCTAATGTGTGCTTTGTGAGGGAAGTGCTGGATAAGTACAATAATGGTGAGTGAGTCGCCCTATAAATAATTTGTTAATTACGGGGCTTAACTCTGGTTTACACGTGTTTATCCGCCCACCCCCCCAACAGCGGTGTCTTCACCTTCACCCTTCCCTCCTCCCTGCCTGGGCCCACCAGCCTTGTTTTTCTCTGCCTCCATCTGTCATCCACCTGCCTTCATCTCCCCACCAACCCTCCCCCTCCTCTGCCTGACTCCACCTTCCTATGACCCTTCACCTCCGTGCACAAATTAGCCACTGGCCCTGTCTCATCACTTCCCCTCTCTTTATACTGGCTATTTCCCCCACCTCCCCTTCCACTCTTATCCTGATACAGTTTCAATCCACAGGACTAACATATTTGCTCTCGCGAATGCTGCTCGACCTGCTGTTCCTCTAGAAGATTGTTTGTTGTTCTGCTTTCAAAGTGTCTCTTCGCATGAAAGGGTGTCTTTTATTTTATTCCCACTTGCCTTTCCCTCGTCTGTTTGAATGTTACTTGGAATGACCTTTTTTTTTCCCTTAAGAGTCATAGAAACATAGACAATAGGTACAGGAGTAGGCCCTTCGAGCCAGCACCGCCATTCAATATGATCATGGCTGATCATCCCGAATCAGTACACTGTTCCTGTTTTCTCCCCATATCCGTTGATTCCGTTAGCCCTAAGAGCTAAATCAAACTTTCTTGAATATATCCAGTGAATTGGCCTCCACTGCCTTCTGTGGCAGCGAATCCACCAGATTCACAACTCTCTGGGTGAAAAGGTGTTTCCTCATCTCAGTCATAAATGGCCTACCACTTATTCTTAAACTGTGACTCCTGGTTCTGGACTCCCCCAACATGGGGAACATTTTTCCTTCTGTCCAAGCCTGTCCAACCCTTTTAAGAATTGTATATGTTTCTATAAGATCCCATCTCATCCTTCTAAATTCCAGTCAATCCAAGCCCTGCCAACCCATTCTTTCCTCATATGTCAGTCCCTCCATCCCGGGAATTAACCTGGTGAACCTATGCTGCACTCTCTCAATAGCAAGAATGTCCTTCCTCAAATTAGGAAACCAAAACTGCACACAATGCTCCAGGTTCGGTCTCACCAGGGCACTGTACAGACCTTGCTCCTAAACTCAAATCTTGGCGCATTGAAGGCCAACATGCCTTTAGCTTTCTTTGTGCCTGCTGTACCTCCATGCACATATCTCAGTCACTTAAAACTCAAAATGCATTCTCGCTGGTGGAATCAATGCTAAAAGGGGTGATTATCGAAGGATGTGTTAAGGGCCTGTCCCACTTGCATGCGATTGCGTGCGTTTGGCGCGACCAACTGGAAGCGGCAGTTGCGCTAAGTTTGACGTAATTTACGTCATGCTTACAAATCAGCTGGGCAGGAGGCGGACCGACTGAATTTGGGCGTCGGGTGGTGACGTCATCACGCAACGCCACGCGCTAGGCGTACGTCATCAAGACGCTGCGTATGACGTCAAGATACTGCGTACGACTGCAATGCGCCTGCGTGCGTACGCGTGCCGACAGGCCGTTGGCGAGCGAAGATTTCGGTCACTGCAGGAATTTCAGAGCCCCGCGCGATGTCGCGACCAGCCCCGCACAACTCCATACCCCTCCGCTCTTCTAAGTGGGACCGGCCCCGCGCGGCCAAACGGTACTGTACGCTTCAAGTGACCACGAGGACGCGTGATTTGCGAGCCAAGGTCGCGTAAGTGGGACAGGCCCTTTACTGATAACGCTACTGTGCCAGAATCCTGGTTGAGGGAACAGCTCTCCCCTGATGCTCCTGCAGCAATGAAACAGTTAAAGTGACCTCGTTGCCACAGGGATCGCTGTGGAGTGAGCCACTGACATAACGTGCAAAGGCTGTCTGTGAGGGCTAGTGTTGGGTGGGCTGGAGCGAGCAGTTTGGCTGTTCAGTGCTGAGATGTGGAACTCGGTGAATTTGGGCCTTTGCTGACAGGGAGCACCTGATCTGTGTGTGGGCAGACCATCCGGGTTCCACAATCTCTCTCATCACAACCTGGTAGCTGCCATCTCTCTCTATTTGCTTGCACACCCCAACAGCTGTGATTTCTCAGAGCTTAGAGATTTCTCTCTGGTAACAAACTCAACAGTGGCTGCTGACTGTTGGCCTTGAACCTTTGAGAATTCTCCAACAAATAGAATAGAAGAAGGTACATAGCTGTATATGTAGCTCTGAGTGAACTATCGGTGTATTCACCGGGATAAAATCAGTGTTAAAAGTTTGGAGAGAGCCACATGTTTAAAATGGATTCAGAAGAATATTTAGTATATACCATTAGGCAGTTCTGGACTATGGAGTGAATAGTGGAGAGCTGTAATCAGCTATATGTTGTCTAGTTAAAGAAAAGATCAGTGTTGGACCAGGAGTAAAACTTCTAAGTGAGGAGATGTGCACTTTACTAAACAAAGTGTCCTTTAGCAAGAATTGGCTGGAGTGAGGGATTTGAAGTAATTTTGTCATCAGCAGGAGATAGTCATGGAAGTGATAATAAATGTTCACGCCATACACATTCCCACAAAGCAAACAGTGGGATTTCCCTGTGTGTCAAGAGGGATGTTGGGTTGGATAAGTCAGAAAATTGCGTATGTTCATTAGCAAAAGCTCAGCAATGCAGAAATGGAAGAAGAAGAAAGGTGTGAGAAAACAAAAACAAGGAAGACAAACCTGGAGGGTAAAATCAAACAAAACCAAAAGATGCTTTCATAAACCCAAAACACACGAAACATAATTAAGGAGAGAATAGGCCTATTAGAGACCAAAGCATTTGACATACTTTCCTTTATTGACTGGCAAAGAATGTAAAGATGTAATTATGCTGGAATTATTTATGAAAATATTTGTTGGGACAGCTCGAGTTATCAAATAATGATAATAATAAGGAAATTGTGCGGGAGAGATGCAGAGGTGATTCATCGGGGTCAATTAAGAACTTCTTTAATAAGAAAATATTGCCTTGGACAGAAGGGTTGTTTTAATTGGTGTAAAACATGAAGCAGTTCAGGTCAGTAACCAGGAGAGAAGGAGAACAGTCCACCCTGTCTGCTGGCGATGTCACTTTCAGGAAACAATATACTATATTTCTAATTGTTTTGAAGTAATTTGGAGAATGATTCGAAGGGAAGTGATTTTTGTCATCCAGAGAATGACATGGAAAGGGGGTCTGATTTGAAATTTGTTGCCTAAGAACGGTTCTTTGATATTTGGATATGCTCTTTACACGTGTAACCAATGAGGCAATGAATTTGGGGCAGATTGTTTTGTCTTGAAAATTGAAAACCCCAGATGCTGGAAATCTGAAAGAAAAGCAAAATGCTGAAAGTACACAGCAGGGCAGGCTATACATCTGGAAGAGCAAAAGCGTTATAATTTCTGGTCATAGGCCCCTCATCAGACTATGGGGCGGATTTATGAACTATTTCAGTGAAATAGTCAACCCACCGCTGAAATCTGTGCAGTGCCTCAGTACGTTAGCAGAAATATATATTATGACAGGTTTCTTTTACTAGAAGACATGGTGTGGCTGGACAAATAACTCAGTCCTTGAACACGGTAGATTATTTATTGTAAATTCTTCCAAATCGTGAGGCATTGATCCTGCCATATTGTGAAAGGAGAAGTAGTGTGAAGTGAATTCACATTATGAACCTGCTAGTGTTAGTTGGTCTCTTGATTGGAGAAGACAAAAACACTGAAATAGATTTCCTATTGGTTTCAACATTGGAAGCAATAGAACTTTTATGTAACTGTTTTCCGTAGGTATCTGATTTTGACTTTAATAACAAACCATACATGAGGAATTGAAAGGGGAGATGTATTTGTATTTATGCTGTGCTATGTTGGAGTGTTCAGTGTAAACAAATCTCATTCAAAAGGATGTGCATTGCTCAGTACCTAGACTAATAGTACTTAATGGATTAGCTCAGAAGTTATCTCCGTGTGAAGTGGACTCATGCAGTTCATTATAACATGCTGTTGCTTTGTTTCTTGTCAAACAAACATAGTTTCATTATCAAAAGTAGAAGAATAAATCATACATTCATCTGAGCTTTGATTTTGCAAAGTGTGAAGCTATATATTTTTTGAATGCTTGATGCCAAAATTGTCGGAGTAAGATTTCTCACGTGTATTACTTACATGCTGAGCTCTTTAGCCGCAGGAAGCAGGCAGAAGCTGCCGGTGGCTTATATAATCATCAAACTCATATGTTTAATCTTCTCATGCTACGAGGAATGGTTTGCACCCTTCAAAGTGGCATCTGGTATTATCGCATTATAAAATTCCAAATATCCAAACAAGCACCGTCTTGCATTGTTACTTCTTGAAGTAATGCCTCAACAGTCTTTTACATAAAACATTTAACTCGGAAACAATTCATTTGAATTTGCTTTTTTTCCCCCTCCACTTCACCACTTCAGCAGTAGTTCTGATCGCATTTGCCCCATCCTTTTATATATCTCTTTTATCTTCAATCATCCACGTGTTGTGTGGTGCACATGCTGCCAGTACTTTTGTATTTATTAGTGCAATAAACTAATTTGTACTATTAACTCTTCACAGCCAGTCAGTGTCAACGCCTTTCTACTTGCTATCTGTTTTATGCCGCTATTCATGAACTTGCACTTACCCTCGTGTCATTGCAAATAAAATCCGATGAAGAATTGCTAGCATGATATTCAGCATGATAAGATAATAAAGGAACTAGTAATTCTGCCAGCATAAGGCTTATGAATAGCTGTGCTCCCTTTCTGTGTCTTGAAAAGCGCTAGAGGAAATAATGTTGCATGTAGTGTAGTCCACACTCCACACCTGGAGAGGCTATGAGTGAAAGTGCAGTCATTTCAGGCTGATACACAGGACACAGAAGCAAGAGTAAGCCTCTCGGCTACTCAAGACTGTCCCGCCATTCAATATCATCGTGGCTGTTCTCCTCTGATCTCAACTCCTCTTCTGTGTCAGTTCCTCGATCTTTCAAACCTTTGTCTATCTCCATCTAAATATATCCAATGTTCTACCCGCCATCATCCACAGAGGAAGAGATTTCCAGATATTCACTGCCCCCGAGAGAAGACATTTTGACGCACCTCCATTCTAAATGACCGATCCATTATTTTGTAGTTATGTCACCTTGGCCATGACTCTCACTAATAGAAGTTGGGTGTCTGTCAATAGACACTTGTTGCTCCAGGCGATAAGAATTGCTGAGTAAAGTATAGTTGTGGTTTAGGATGGAGATCTGTGCTGTGGACTTTGGAGATGAGGTTAGAGGGTGAGATATGAACTTCCTCATGACTATAGTTTGCTGACTATTCGGATTGTCTGTTGCTGACTGGTCTATGTTTTAATTCCTTTTTAAAGGGAAAACGCATACCCTGTTTGTGAGTTCCATTGTAATCATTTTGAAGAAGTCCAAATTGTGCTAAAGAAGTGAGATGGATGATTCCATGTAAAATGATGAGTGGCAAACAGACAATGTATATGTGCTCCAGCTTTCTATTGTAGTGTGTACATGAGGACAACAGAAGCTGGAAGGAAGTTGTGACGATGCAGTGGTAACCACCATGTAATTCCCTGCAACATGCAAAACAACTGATCAAAGCAAGCAGGTTACCCCAATTCTAGCTAGATTTTGAAAAGGTGTTCTATGATACTTAATTTTCTTTAATATATCATGTCACTGAATCATGAAGTTCTTATTGAGAGCTACTGAATTACCAAATGCAGTGTGAATTGTAATTGATGAGGTGGGGGGTCACTTTCCTCACGTATGTTGGCTTGAGTTGATTATTTGCTCATTTATTGCTGGCTGTTTAGTCAGCGATCAGTTTCTGTATAGACTTCAGCTCTGCTTTTAACACAATCATTCCACAGCAGCTGGTGGAGAAGTTGGAGTTATTGGGGATTGATGCTGGCACATGTAACTGGGTCTTGAACTTTCTATCACAACGCAGCAGACAGGGTGGGCAGTAGGACATCAAAAACCATAGCCGTGAGCACTGGCACACCCCAAGGCTGTGTCCTAAGCCCCCTGCTGTTCAGTCTGCTTACACACGACTGTACTGCTAGACTCAACAACAACTTCATCAACAAGTTCGCTGATGACACAACAGTGGTGGGTCTCATCAGTGACAATGATGAGTCGGCGTACAGGATGGAGGTGGAGCTGCTCACAGGATGGTGCAAATCCCACAACCTCATTCTCAACGTGGGAAAAATGAAGGAGATGGTGGTTGACTTCAGGAGGGCGGGAAAACAACGCCATACACCTCTGCATATCAATGGAGCTGATGTGGAAAGGGTCAGCAGTGTGAGGTTCCTAGGACTCCACCTGTCAGATGACTTGACGTCCACGACCAACACCACAGCATTGGTCAAGAGAGCCCAGCAGCGACTACACCCTCTTCGAAGACTACGGAAAGCAGGTCTCCCCATTGCACACCTACGAACTTTTTATAGGGGGACAATCGAGAGCACATTAACCTACGGCATCACCTCCTGGTTCGGGAGCTGCAAGGCGTACGAACGGCACCAACTGGACAGGATTGTGAAGACCGCCAGCAGGATTATTGGTGCTCCACTCCCATTATTGCTGGACATATACAGGAAGAGATGTATTAGCAGAGCCATCTCCATCATCAAAGACCCATACCACCCATCGCATCACATATTCTCCATCCTGCCATCTGGGAAGAGGTACAGGAGCATCAGCTGCAAAACCAGCAGGATGCTCCTCAGCTTTTTCCCGCAGGCAATTAGACTGATAAACGGACTTTGCCCCCTGCCAAAGTATCGTGCACCAAACACCAACCTGGACACACTGAAGCAGAGCCATTGTCGTGCCACTGCCAATCGGAACTCGTGATATATGCACTTTTATTCTTTATTTCTATTTATTTTTTACCACACACTGAATGGACACTGGTTGAGAAACGCTTTTTCGTTTTCCTCTGGGTATGTAAATACTCAGAAAAATGATAATAAAGATATACAATACAATACAATACTTGTGACCTCGTTGCAGGTGTTCCTGTGGATTATGCAGTCTATGGTGATGTGCACTTGGCAGCAGTTATGCTGAAGACTTTTCTTCGTGAATTACCTGAACCTCTGCTGACCTATGAGCTGTATGAACAAGTGGTTTCATTTGGGGGTAAGTTGTATTCTTCAGTCAACATTTTGGATTAGGTTCTTTATTACATCTTGCTCCTATTGAATTGGAATCTCTCAAAATCTTCATTGTCTTGCAAAATCTGATAAACTTCCATTTAAAGGATTCCCAATTGTAATCACAGCAATGGAAAGAATTACTTTGTTCTCTGGTTAGATTTAATTTCAGAGATTGCTCCTGATTTAATCTTATGAAGCAACATCACGACCCACAGATTGTCACCTGGTGATCCATAGTTTTGGCCTTGTTCCCTCCCTCTGAAAACACCTCCATTCCACCTTCTGGAAGTGAAGAAGAGTGAGAGGTTTTTGAAATATAATGCTCCTAAATACCTTTCTGTGGTCAGCATCAGCAAACGTCTCTAAAGCCCCAGCTAAATGAATTTCCATACTGCCATTGGGAATACAGTTATGGCCTTGATTTGGCTGTTTGTATCCAGTCCCATCACAGCAATTGGGAAAATGCTTTAATTTTCGACAACTGAAATCCTGTGCAGTCTGTGATTAGGTTGTGGTCATCTTTTGTTTCGTGTAACCTTTTTCCTTTCCCTGATTTTTCAGGAGTGCCAAAAAATAAACAAGCAGAAACCATGGCTCAGATGATTCAGACCCTGCCTGCAGATAACTATACGGTGCTGCAATACTTGCTGATCTTCTTGCACATGGTGAGTTGGTGGCCTTGCCGTCTCGCTTCCATTCCTGTTTGAGTGCGTGCGTGTGCGTGTTGAGACAAACACAGGTGAAATCAGCCCACATGCTCTACGTATATACGACTGTGCACGTATGCACAATCTTGCCAGTCTCTCTTCCTCAGCCCTCTCCCTAATCCCATTCTCCCTACTGCTGTCTCCTCAATCCCCTTCCCCCTCAGCTGCCTGTCACTGCACGCTAAATAGTGTACACAGGCGTTACAAATGTTATTCTCATTCACCAATCGCTCACCCCCTACACACTCTTCATGTTGTCAGAAATAGTTGAGAAGCTAAGCAATGTCATTGTTGAAAATATTTAACAATTGAGCCTTGGAGTATTGAACTTTGGAAGCTTAAAGTTAATGTGGAAACAGGCATTACATTCCAGATGCTGTTTTGTGTTTAACATCTTTAATTACATTCTAATTATATTAAATGTATTCAATATTTACCTGCAACTTGGTACTGGTTTCAAGATATGCTGTTTAGTCTTCTGAGAGAAGAGGGATTTTGTTGTGACCTATTCAACCCATTCACACTTACACCTAAATTATTCCCTGCAATCTCCAAATCTTCATCAGAATGTGGTATATGTAATCATTTTCTAAGAACACAGGCACAGTGAAACTTTGATAGCACATTTAGAAACAGTTTTAGCTACCTGTATTTGACACTTTGTGTCTTAAAAAGTATACTTCCTGAACTCTACCCAGCTCTGTCAAAGACAGCAAGAAATTGCAGGAGTTGTAGATGGAGCCCATTACACAGACCAGACTCCCCACCATTGTCTCCTCCTAAACTTCACGGTGCCTCGGAAAAGCAGCCAACATAATCAAAGACTTTTCTGCCCCAGTCATTCCTCCTTCTCCCTTCTCCCGTCTGGCTGAAGGTGCAGAGCTGGAAAGCGCGCACCATTAGATTCTGGAACAGCTTCTCCCCCTCCGATATCAGGCTTCTGAATTGAAGGGAAAGAAAGATTGTTTTGTAAGCATACAGATGATATACTTATTCACAGACAATGGTTCTAGATACACAGATCACTATCGGTAGTGATGCAGGTTAACAAGGCCATTGGAAAGAGTCAACTCAGCACTACGGTTCATTTTTAAATGGGGAAAGTAGAGAAATTGTGTGAATTTGCATTGGAGACAGTGCTGTTTGCTAAATTATAAAGTAGATATTTAGGCACTATGCCAAAAGATTGAGATAATGTACACTAGCGCGGCAATTGGAAAAGATGACCGACGGACCTATAAAATTATGAAAAATAGTGTTGGGGTGTGGACAAAGGGAAGATCAAAACGTGATTTCATAAATTGATGATTATAATTGACTACCCACAATGGATTTTATAGTCTTGAGCTAAGTGAAAGTTAGTGGAAATATACTTTTACAGTACATATGACTGCCATTATGCATGGCAGTCTCGCATAACTGCAATGTGCTGATGCCCATGTACTCTGGTGTAATAATGGTGGGATTATTATTGGTCTAGTGTTCAAACAGCACTTTGACGTGTACTGGAAGACCTGTGAGGATTAGGGTGACGAACGCATTGCTGGGAAGCTCTCTTTCAAGCGGTGCGGATGTGGCTAAATGTTCTCTTTCTGTATTGTAATATTTCCCTGCGCTCCCCTACATCCTTCAAAGCTCCCGATGTTCCCAGGAGGAAGTTAGGGATCAGAATGGGGGCACGGAAGGATTTGAACTTGAGCATAACAGCTTCTAATTCATGCATGACTGCTGTGCCTGAGCTATTAAATAAATGAGACAGTATGTGTGAGGACACAGACGCATGGATGGGGTTTGGAGCTGAGCAGTGTTGTATTGTTAATTGTTTTGAGTGTTGTGTATTAATCTTCTTTCCTTCAGTCAATAAATCCAGTGGGTGAAAAGTTCCCCTCCATTACTAATTACTATGAGTTCTGGTTTTAAGGGGAGTAATAATCCCTTGCTGTCCAGTCATTGTCAGTGGCCTTTGTTTCAAATAAAACATCTCCAAGCTTGTTTCTGAGCCATAATTTGGCAGCATTCTCACAAGTACGATCTGATTTAATGCCTACCTGGTACCAAAGTCTTAATGTGAATGCAGTTACAATGTCTGAAACTGCAGAGTTTACTCGGTTTAAGGAGTAAAGTCCCTCCCAGATGCCTGGTTTATTAACATAATTGCATTGTGTTTCCTCTCTGCTTCTAGGTTGCTGACAACAGTGAACTGAATAAAATGACGCCCAGCAACCTGGCTCTTGTGTTTGGGCCCACACTCATGTGGGCAAAGGATGCCGCAATTTCACTCAGTGCCATCAACCCCATTAATTACTTTGCTCAATCACTTTTGTTAAATTCTAATGAGATTTTCTGCCAAATGTGACAATGTCTTAAACCACTGGAGTCAAATCAGGCGTCTCTCGCTCTCTCTCTAAATGTTTGTGACAATGTACCTGTGTGCAGCACCGCACAGGAGATAAATTAAAGGTGCACCCTTTCAGTCAGGGTGGGGGATTGCATGTCTTTACACGGCTTTGAGTGGAGTGTGTGTGCAGTATAAATCTCCGTGAACCCGGGGCTGGATTCCCTGGTTGTTGTCATTCATTTGTATACCCAAGAATCAGGAGTGCAGTTGGAGTGCTTGAAGCGTTTTCTTTCCATTGTACGCGTGCTTGACTTCTACTGTTTTAAATTTTGTACGTTTCTCTTTCCCACTCGCCTCAGTAGTTTCTAAACTTTTAAAAGAATTTTTGAAAAATAATGGAATATTTATAACTAATTTCTATTGTTGGGATATTTCTATGCTGATCGCTTTGAAACCAATCAAACCAACCAATACATGTTTGTGTAGAATGTACACTTGCTTTTGTATATGCTGGGCAATGTTGCTGTCCCACTCTTAAACATTCTTGATTCCTTTGTGTGACCAAAATATTTTCTGCAACTATTTTGTGATGGTGCAGCGTTGAGAGTTTGAAAAAAAAGGTTTCTTTTGCTTTTTGATTCTCTTTGATTCAGGGAGAGGCCAATCTATTCCTTAAACTAGATTTTAAATATCATTTTGTTTTGAAATGCACTCTGACTTAGTAAAAATAGATGAATAGAAATAGTTCAAATGAAAATGCCAATGTCAAAAGAGTTTGCTTGAACAATGCTGAAAATCTTAATATTGTGCTGCATTTTCATTGGTTTTAATTGTTTTTACTTCAGTGTTTTGTTATATCTAAAGAGGAAGTCTGTCCATCACCTTTCCATCATGATGGGATCTGGCTTGACCAGAGCAGGTGAGATGAGCAAAAGGGATATTTCAGTGGCATATGTTTTTATCTGTGGTATTAAACTCTGCAGTCAAGTCTGGAGATTTGTTTCTAAAAATGGCCTGAATTGTACCCAATCTGGCACTCCAGAATAAACATGATATTTATATAATTCCCCCCCCATTTGAAAGGTTAGAATCTTGCTATGTGCATTAATTGTAAGTGATTATTGTATGTAACACTGATTGCACTCCCTCAATGATACTGTACTACAGATGTGAAATTACTGGGAATACATGTTTTTGCTATTCTGTCTTTGGTGTTCATTGTTTCGAAAAAGGAAAACAATATTATTGTCGTTAATAGACCTTTGATAGTGAACATCTTTAAATATTGTGGATTTATTGGCTTTCATTTCAGGCCCAATTAGTAAATTGTTGTTCTTAATACAAATTAATTCAAAGTATGTAACACAGTATTTTATTCAGGAAAGCATTTCTCAAATGTAATATTAATTGGCTGCTTTTAAAATAATTTTTATTCATGGAAACCATTTAACTAATAATTGGCCTTTTTATGCCATATGGCAAATTAATCAATGCAGGAAATCACAAATCTTGCAGTCAACGTATTTGTAAAATATTAAGGGGAGAGAGAAGTACTGTGTCATAAGCTCATAGCTTCACAAGGTAGGACTTGGGAACTAAGGTGCTCCTCGAGCAGAGGAGAAATTTAGGCGCTCATTTTTTAAAGGAAATCTCAATGTCTAATGGTGTAGATTTAATGCCTCCATACTATCAATATTACATGACTATCATTGTTCTTTTTTGTTGATGGGCTGAATTTTTGTTGTGGTGCATTTCTAATTAACATATCAGTAACAGTGGGATCTATTGACTTCTTCCAGTCCCCCATGTCCTTTGTGATATTTGCTCGTGGAATCAGTGCAGTCAAGTGGAAATTGTTCATGTTGGTTTGGACAATGAATTGTGGTTGACTATTGGTATAAGGTGGCATCATAGTCTTCTAGATAATCAAGTATGTTCCCAGCAAAGGTTGACAGCCTGTGCTTTAAAGTGGGAAGCTGGTAGCTTCTCCCATCCGCCCCACTGGTGAAATTAGACATTTACAAATAATAGTTAAAACACTTAGTTGTATGGAAGTCTGAATATATTTTGTTTCATTTCACTTAAATGTTATTACCCGACTGATTCATGTTCTGAATTTGATCCAGATTTAAATGAGCCACTTTGCATAATGAGCAAACAATTCCTATATGCCTGGATTAGTAATGTTCCATGCCGAAGCATCTAATGATAGGGGTGGAAGCTCCACATTATCATCAAATATTGCCATCTTCCGCAGGTATAGGCTAGCATATGTGGTGAAAAGGGAAATGGAGCATTTATCAGAAGTGTTGCATGAGCTGATAAATTGGAAGTGTAGGATTGAGCAAACAGCAAATTTACTTAGAAAACTATTTAGATAAAAATAAACTAACCTACACTGACTTCCAATAAAAACAATGCATTATGTGATGCCAATCTCGTCTACAACACTGGGGCAACAAAGTTGGTGAATCAAAGTTACCTGGCTATATTAAACTTTGTGCTTTCAAAAAGAATGTTGTACCTGATGTCTCACCTTTGAGTGGAAGTTATTTTCGTTTTGCTTTGTATGATTGTTTAGTTTGTGAAATAAGGTGCTTGCATTATTCTAGGAGCATGGTGTTAGTGATGCTCAAGTTTTCTCACGTTATCCAGTGCTCTGCTTTTGTAACTAGTTGTTTACTCCGTGAGACATCTTTATCAGGGATGTCAATTGCCAATAAATGAAATAGATTCTTCCTTTCTGAGGCTTTGCCATGCGTAAGACAATCATCTTTGAGATAAATTCCAATTAATCCTAATTGCCACCAAACATTCCCATAATAGAAAAGTACATGCACGGAATGGCCTGAAACATTTTAATACCATTAGTGCAACCATGCTGGGACAGAGTCTCTACAGATTTCATTGTGATCTAGCTCATACCTGTATTTGGTTCATTCTACTTTAGAGAATTTGCAGTTTGATGTTGTGTTGTCCTTATTTTGCAAAACTGGAGTCATTTGTCTCTGAAGGAAAGACACAAAATGCTGGAGTAACTCAGCAGGTCATCCAGCATCCCTGGAGAACATTTATAGGTGATGTTTCGGATCACGACCCATCATCAGAAGGAAGTCAATTGATTGACGTGTCGATGCTGGAGATTCAGAAACATTCTTTGATGGATGGATGAATGGATTGTTTATACTTTTGCAGCTGGCAGTACAAGTGAGGAAATGAACTGCAAATGGGGGTGACTGGAATAATGGAGAGAGAATGTTCTTTCTGATGGAGTGGGTGCAACACGGCTGTAGGGATCTTGTAAAGAAACTTCTTCCCTAATGGACCATATGGATTGACAATCAGTCACTGGGAAAGTCCTAACCTATCATAAACAACCAGGTTATTCACAAGATTGCTTGTGTATATGGACATTCATGGCCCCAAGTGGTGGAGAATGGCAACATGAAAGAAAGCATATTTAGGCAATGTTTATCCTTCAGACACATGCTTCCATTATAATTGCATGGTCATGTGAATCAGGGACCTGAGGTGAGATCTGCTTTTGATGAAGAAAATGACCGTGATTAATGTTTATACAACTGACGTAGCCATGAGTCATTCAACTCAAACTCTGACCAAATAAAAACTTTTAGGAAAGGTGTAAGCAGAATCCAAAGTTCTAAGGACAATAGTGTGGAGAGTGGGCACTCATGTGACAGCTCCTTTCCATTTGCAGCACTGTAAATACCAGTGATGCAGGGAAAATCGTTTTGTACCACATTAGAGGCGAGTATGCAGTGGGTTTGGGTCCATTTTAAATTAACCCACGATCTTCAATTTTAGCTTTCCACTTTATAACATATTCATTCTGTAATTTCTCCATCCTATTGAGATATATTTGTGTCTTTGGACATTTACATCTATTACTTTATACAGGTTTATCATCAGTGATGGAAACATTATTACAATTTTGTAGCAGGAGTATATCACATCTGACAGTTATTTTAATGAACAGGATGATTAATCCTGCTTTCATATGTAATATTTTGCTCATACTGCTTTTAAATGTGTTAGTAAAAAAAGAACTTGTATTGTTTCCTGTGTACCTCCTCTCCTCCCGTCAACACTGCTAGTGCCTATTCATCACCTACAATTTGTGGGTGGATGTTAATGTGAGAATTTTAAAAAGTAAAGTGGAAAAGTCATAACTTTTTTTTGTATATAATCTGATTCCCCATTTTATCCTCATAAATTACCTAGCTTTTCTTGCCATTGACAATTTTAATGTATTTTTTGGTAATGTTTAAAGTTGTAACAGGTTATTTTTCAGTCATTCCTAAATATTGTCAATCTGTCAGGGCAGGAACTGATCAAATCAAAATTCATAAAATGCAACACCCCTTTTCAAAGCAATATTATTAAATTGAAATAATTCAGTCTCTTGAGATTTAATGCACACCAATGACTATCGCAAGAAAATTAGATAAAGGATGCTGTTTTTAGATGCTCAGAAAAACTGCTAGGCACAGTGCCCTCCATAATGTTTCGTACAAAGACCCATCATTTATTTATTTGCCTCTGCAATCCACAATTTGAAATTTGTAATAGAAAAAAAAATCACATGTGGTTAAAGTGCACATTGTCAGATTTTAATAAAGGCAATTTTTATATATTTTGGTTTCACCATGTAGAAATGAAGCAGTGTTTATACATAGTCCCCCCATTTCAGAGCACCATGATGTTTGGGACAGCAATGTCATGTAAATGAAAGTAGTTATGTTTAGTATTGTGTTGCATATCCTTTACATGTAATGACTGCTTGCAGTCTGCGATTCATGGACATCACCAGTTGCTGGGTCTCTTCTCTGTGATTTTCTCCACGTGATGCATCCATCTTAAGCGTATGCTTGTTTTGGCAGCTAGACCCCTTCAGTTTTCTCTTCAGCATATAAAAGGCATGCTCAATTGGGTTCAGATCTGGTGATTGACTTGGCCACTCAAGAATTGACCATTTTTTAGCTTTGAAAAACTCCTTTGTTGCTTTAGCAGTGTCTTTGGGATCATTGTCATGCTGTCGAATGAACCGCCAGCCATGAGTTTTGAGGCATTTGTTTGAGCAGATAGGATGTGTCTACACTTCAGAATTCATTATGCTACTACCATCAGCAGTTGTATCATCAATGAAGATAAGTGAGCCCGTACCTTCAGCAGCCATACATGCCCAGGCTATAACACCCCCACCATAATGTATAAAAATTGCCTTTATTAAAAAATCTGACAATGTGCACTTTAAGCACATGTGATTTTTTTTTACAAATCTCAAATTGTGGAGTACAGAGGCAAATAAATAAATGATTGGTCTTTGTCCCAAACATTATGGAGGGCACTGTGGAGCTACGTAGCTTTCTTATTTTGCTTGTATTGAATGAGCTAGGTTTTTTTTTAAACCTCATTGACAGAAAATGACAATTCGTTCCAACCATATTATTGAGGTATTGTGTGGAACCGTGGGGATTGGTAGTCTGCCTTGCTTTCGGCCACTTCAGGGCCTGTCCCACTTGGGCGTCATGCAGGTGGCGAGCAAAGATTTTGAGAATCCCAAAATCCTGGGGTGCCGCGCGCCACTGCCTAAGCTGCCACGTCTCACCACGTGCACGTTTCGGGTAAATGACGCACAAATAACGCCCAAATGGGACAGGCCCTTTACTATCTAAGCAGTTTTAAACCTGCTCTACAAAATTCGTCAAATTGCTTTCGGAAAACAAATTAACCAAAGTTCTTGCCTAACCCCGTGAATGGTAAAAGATTTAAGAAAACTACAGGACCATTCTGATTCCACAGGTCTGATCCACAGAATCAGAAACCGATCCTGCAGTTAAATCTTTTACCATTCAAGGGGTTAGGCAGCAACTTAGTTTAAATTGTGGATGTGGGGCAGAGGGAATGTGGTGCACTGAAACTAAACATGTTTTCTGTATAGCCAGTAGTTGCCTAGTGCTTTCGGGAAGCCAGAAGACATGGAAATGCATTATATAAATGCAGCTTTTTAAGCAGAATGTTACAGTTGCCTTATTCTTGCTCCAACTGGTATTACATATATTTAGGACTGCAATGAGGATCCACCTGATCAAATTCCACATACAAGCCAGGAAAAGTAGGTCAAGAGCACCATTCCTCATCTTTTCCATACCAATGTGATTGGTGCTTTATTTCCTTTTGGGCACATCCATTTCAGCAACATGATTCCTGTATAAACTGCAAGTTGTTATCTGTATTTGTAAGGTACTGTATAAATGAACTGACTTTTTCTCTTCTCTGTAAACCCTTCCTGCTCTCTTATATTTTCTAGATTTTTAAATTTAAAGTTTAAGTCCACTTGCATTTAATTGTTTTTAATTTGGATGTTTTATATTTTGGCTAATAATATCTGAAGTACATTTCTTTATACATACCAACTTTGTTGACATGGTTGTTTAGTGGTCCTCTGGTAATATTGCTCCATGTCAACCACTGCATATGTTGTCTAATTAAGTTGCCTTATTTGTAGTGTTATTGGTTTAATTTTCAATGTAGCAAAGTACATAATAGCTGACCCAGTTAGAACAGGAACACAAGGAGTACTTTAACAAGATTCTTTCCTCCACCCAGGTCCCTCTTTCCCTCACCTGCCAAATCTTCCCGTCACATGGTACATTGTGCCGTTAGTGCTCTTAGAAAATAAAATTAGTTCACCCTGTCCTCACTATAGGTAGATAAACAACAACCTTGTTTGAGCATAATGAAAATCCAATTAGTAAAATTGTTATAAACTGTAGCATATGGTTTATCCTTTAATATGTTATACAGGTAATATGTTCACAATGAATCCACATCTGCAGTTCCTTCTTTAAAACTAAATCTCATTTTCACAGCTTTATGTTGAAATTATGTAAATTGAATTATATCTGTACAGCTGGGTGGTTGTAGGGTATGTGCGCAGGGACACTGGTTGGGCGACCTCAATCACATTATGTAGTTTGTGTTTATAATGTAATGGTCAAACTGAACTTTCAAATAAAATGCAAATTATCATGTAAATAAACTTTGCAGGTTTTTTGCATCTGATCGAAGAACCAGTTGCACATGTTTTTTTAACTCCATTAAATTAAACAACATTGAGAAGGAATCAGCTTAAAGTAACATTTCAAAGCGATCTGCTATGTGGCAGTATACTTGCCAGTGGAGAATCACTGAGGCTTGGGTAGTGGATCTAATGATTGTGTTTTTGTGACCTATTTATACACAAATCATTCTCCACACACCTCTGGTCTAACCATAGAACTAAAATTAGAAACCAAGGTATTGTATTGCTTTAAGCAGCTGACAGGCTCAAACTTGTTGTTTAGATTAGAAATGTATGGAAGGTGATGGATATAGAATTTAGGTATATCTACAAATGTGTTCCCTGTATGATTAAACTGCCTCATACTTAGCATTAAACCTCCTCAAATGCTCCTGTTGGCCACTGCTAAAACTACACTACCCCCTGGTTTCCTGGAGTCAGCAATATATATTTTTTGCCATCAGAAAGCATCAATGCTCGAAGGAAGCAATTCTGTGCCAGTGTTGCAACCAACCTGTATTGCATTGGAAAAACTAACAGATACCTCAAATTCTACCATATACGCTGCTAAGTAAATGTTCAAATCAAACTGCACATAAGACAGGCAGAAAAGAAAACGGAATATCAAAGTTCAGGAATTCAAAATAATAGAATTATGAAAACATAAACCCAGAAGGCCAATCACTCCATTCTATCACTGTCCATCTTATTCTATGAGAGAACTATTCAATTCCACATCATTGCTAAAAATTTTGGAAGAGAAGAATCAACAACTCAAAAGCAGTGGAAAGAGCTAAAGAAAGGATACATAAATGACAATGCTAGCAGCACAGGAGACTATCCATATTGATTTGACTGAACATAAACATAGTTTGCATTTGAACCATAAAATCCCAGGAATCGGAAGTGAGGCAACTTTTTTTTGTGGAACATTCACCATCCTTTCAATATTCCTAGTGCACAGTAGAAAACCTGCGGTGCAATCCCACCGTCATCACAGTAGTGGGGGAAGCAATTACTCCAAAACAATTACAATTGTAAACAAAGGTGCCGAAGCTGTGCTGGATTGTAATTTCCAGTAAAATTTATTTTGGCCACCATTTCCTCAGGAAAAAAAACATGAAAAAAGAAACAAACCAGAATTTGTCATCCTAAAAAATATTTCTGCTGGTTCAGACTTGCATCATACAAAAGACATGGTCAAAACAGTCCAAAAAGCATTGTGTACAATCTTTACTTAGCAAAGAATAAAATAAATACATTGTTCCAAAAGATTTCAGATGCATCAAGATTTTTGTCCTTTTTTGTTTTTAACTACAGCTAATATCTAGATACATCACAAATTAAAAATCACAATGGCTTTGAAACCAAGGGGAGAAGTGAGTAAATAAAACTTTTAAACTGCTAGAATGAAAATTATTTAGCACAGGATCTTGGACAAACAATATTAAAAAACATTTACAATAAAAAAAGCCTGTTGAGTTTGCAGTTTTCTATCAAACCAACTTGGGGGGGGGGGAATAAACCTATACAATTTCAAAAAACTCAACACCACTATCTTACAATAAAATAAAACACTGATATTGAACCAGTGTAATTATATTTTACACAAACTGCAGCACATTCACACAGTTGTAGTGTTTGCTTTGCCCTCATAGACTATTATGTGGTGACACTTTGTTTAATCATCTGCATTAAATCTGGAAGCATCGGGCAAATAAACAATCATTTTTGCTCATATTGTTTTCCTGTTTCATTTTGATTACTTTCCCCTCTATATTAACACAATAATGCAAAAGTACTGTGCGTGAGGTAAGAGACTTTGTTTTTAAACAAACACAATGTAAACAGTTAATACCCTTTGTCGGGGATTGCTATCCATAAAATCATTCTCAATCTGCTGCTTGAAGGATAATCAACTCTTAAAAATGCTGCCAGCGATTCCTACCATCGTTTGAAACCTCCATAATTAAAAATTAATTCACCCAATGTGATATTTTGTTGAGAAGGTATTATTCGACTCTGCCAAATAAGTTTAAACAAAAATCTCAATTCATGCGAATTATTTTTCAGTCAGAGATCACTGGGGTACCTTATTACAACAAAGACAATTAGTTGGCTGTTTGGTTTAGCAAACAGGATGGATTGCCACATTAGTTAAGGTCACTATCAACATATTTAGTCATCCAAACAAATGTTCCATAAATCATGGTTTCCCTCTCGCAGCCCACTGCCACCAGAGACCAGGTCAATGATCAAACCCTGGAATATGCCCAAAAGCCAGGAGTTCAGGTTGGGTTGGATGAACTCATTCCAGATTAGTGTATTAAAATACACGCTTGATAGGAAGAATGAGAGAAAAAAAACCATGGTTTGTGTTTCCATTGTCTTATGATTTTTTTTAAAATCAGGCTTGTTTTCCGGGATAAAGGTTGCTCCAGTATATATGCATATACTATCAAGTTTATATGTATAGCAAAATCAGCATCCCCTAGATCATGCAGAGAGATGGCAATTGTGGAACATTATCCTCAATAAATTCAGCATCGGAAGCAAACAAAATGCAGGAGTTTTTTTTGTTTAATTAAGTTGTGGACTGTGGTGATAGGTTAGTTAGTTTATTTGAAGTATTTGTTCAATTGTTCTTCTGCAGGCTGGGAATTACTTCTCTGTAACGATTGTATTCTAAATAAGTTCAAACAGGAAAAACAATGGTGAAAAGTAACTCCAACTGACCATAAAAATGTAACTAATTAATTTAGTAGTTTAGAGTACATTTTCTTTTCAGTTAAATTGCAAAGCCTTTTGTTTATTTCAGAATCTACAGAGAGCCCCTGTGAGGTTGTTTCAGGCTGCACAAATCAGAAGCTGAATGCCAGCAGAAGCAAAATTAAATGTCCCCCCATGAAGCATAATCTATCAAAAGTGGATGGAAAAATACCTAATAACAAAATAATTTAAATTGGAAAAATGTATAATGTACCTTTTGCTTTCTTCTCACTCTTTATAGTAAACAGATGTAATACTGATGCTGGTTTCATCTCAATTCCAGTCTATAGAACTTCACTTGCTGCCACATTCACACTCTATGTTTACAAATTTAAGATTATCAATAAGTACGGAGCAGGCAATGCGACAATGTACCTAGATCTCTGACAATAACAGTCATTCACATTTAATATACTATTGATTTCGCTCAGTGCAGTACTGGTTTCTGTCCTGCCAAGCTCAAACACACACGAGAATGATTTGTTTATTCACGTTCACTTTGGTAACTACACCATTAACTTTTCAGAGCATTAGCCATTAACACGGTTGGCTGTGTGCTATCAGCTTTTAAAACTTTTTCTACAAGTTTAAAATCACATCGTATCCTTTAAAATACTGCTTAAATGGAACACAGTATCCAGTGTTATTTTTCTGCCAGAGAACTTCCACTGGTATCACACCTTACCCAAATCTGTATCAAGTGAGTTCAGCAAACAAGGACTGGAAGTTTTCACTTTGGTTCTTGATGAATGAACAGGTTAATAATATCACCTCTGCACAATATCTCACTCTGCTCTGCATCAGGCAAAAAGACAGACAGGAATCAGACTCTCCTGCCTCCCAATATGCCATGTTCTGCTACATCACAGGATCTGTGGTATGTATAGGAAGGAAATGCAGATGCTGGTTAAAACCGAAGATAGACACAAAAAGCTGGAGTAACTCAGCGAGTCAGACACCATCTCTGGAGAAAAGGAATATGTGACATTTCTGGTCTGAAGAAGGGTGAAGACCCGAAACGTCACCCATTCCCTTTCTCCAGAGAAGCTGTCTGACCCGGTGAGATACTCCAGCTTTTTGTATCGATCTGTGATATGCCTGATGACCTGACAACTGCCAGAATTCTGCCAAGTGGAATGAATCATTAAAAATTAGTATGTTTGAGTGGGATCTCACAGATGTAACCACAGTGCTTCTAATACTAGAAAATCACATCATGACTACAGAACTATTCATTTCCACATTCAGGTTGAAGACCTCCTGAATACTTCATTTAAAAGCCACGCATAATGCCAATTCTTGAAGTGATTTCACAGAAGTATCTAAATATGATACTACGGATAAGATAAACAAAATAGTATTAAAGTAGTTAACAAAAGTAACAACTACTGCTATGAAATTAATTGCATAATTATATTTTTATTACTGCTCTTACAGTTCTCTAAATAATGAAGATTCACATACCAGTTTAACTTTCAGTGACTTGCTTTTTCTGTTTTTTATAATTATAATAATTTATAGTAGTGAAACAAACACGCAAAATAAGAGACATCAATGTAGGCTTGATATCTCATAAGTTTCCTTTTAAGGCTATACCTGCAGTCAATGTTATGAAGAGCCCTTAGCTAGAGCAGATTACTGATCCAGGCACATGGCTTACATCGGACAAAGTCTGTCAAAAGGTCATCTGAAGCCAGCAAAAATGAAAACTGGTTCCAGGTGTTTAGCATGGGCATAATTGGACAGAATCAATTTGTCATTGATGATACAGTTCACATTTCGCAGCTAAATTATCCATATCTTCATGGGAAGAAGTTGCACATTTTTCCACATTTCCTGTTCCTGCTCCCCACTATTAGTCTGTCACATGACAAGCTGTCAAATAATCTTTAGAAAGTGGACTAAAACACCCACCGTTCTGTGTGTTTGGTAGGTGTCATTTTCGTTTGTATCTGATTGGGCCTTTAGCAAAATTAAAATTAAGGACAGGTCAGTTGTGCCTCCAACATGTGCAGAATGGCAAGAGGAATTAAAGGGGATGAGGTTGGAGAATGAGGAGTTAGTGAAAGGAAAACATTTTATTCTTTATTAATTAGGTTGGAGGGAGTAGGGATATTAATGCATCTTCCAGCCAGCCAGTGAGATGGTCTGGTAATAGGCCAGTTACCTGTCTTCGGTTCTGAGGCAACAACCTGTGCATAAAAATAAGGGCCTAGAAAATGCTTGACATGTAAATGTTCCACACCATTCTGCACATGATGAAATATAGAATGACACTGATTCTCAAAAAGTTATATATGAATTAAAAATAGTAGTCAGAAATAACTGGTACCAACAGCTTCACATGTTGCATCCTCAGATCACTTTAGCTGAAACCACTTGAGGCTTTCCTGAATTCAGGACAGAAAGCAAAGATCTTCTTAGCCAAACTATGTGAAAGAGAAGGTTATTGAGAGTGGAACGTTTATGGCAGATGGCGGTATTTCTTGAGGCTCATTTTCACATCCTTCATTCAAAATGTTTACCATCGTAAAATTGCTAAGTCTGTGTTATCCCACTTTCGTATCCACTCGCTACACACTTGGGGCAATTTATAGTGGCCAAAGGTTATACAAACCCGCACATCTTTGAGATGTGGGGGGAAACCAGAGCACCCAGAGAAACCCATGCGGTCACAGGGAGAACATGCAAACTTCACACATACAATAAGTTGAGGATCGAACCGGAGTCTCTAGCACTGTGAGCGAGCATCGCTACCAGCTGCGCCACTGTGCTGCTCTTTCTTTAGGACGTTATTGTTGGTTGCAATGCATTCTTAAAATGAAGACAAGATTGTTCAACATTTTGGAGACAAGAGTTAATTCCAATCACTCTACAATTGGATGATAATTTAATCCAATTGAAAATCCTAAGATTGAAGCAGCATAGTTCATGACGAATGGCTTTGCAAGAAAAGCATTTTTGATCTGTTTTAAGTATTTGAATTTCTGCAAATTAAATCTGAAAGGCCAAACAACTTGGTGATAACATCAATTGAATATAGCTAATTTGTAACAATGAGCCATGTCACTTCATATTCCTCTAACTTTACTAAAGTATTATCTTTAAAATAATAATGAACGATGAATTTAACAGGGTTCTTGTTATTTAAGTTAAAAAATATATTACACAGGCAGTGTGCTACGCCAACACTCACCTTTATTCCCTTATTCTTAATGAAGAGATTGATTTGCATATTCCAGTTTAATAATAGGGGCACAATCACATATTTCTCTGCTAAAATCTGACAGAAGCAGCAATGTTTGATGTAACATAGTTTGTTGGACTGATCCAGTAATAGTTCTATGTGGTACTAGCTTCCGAGGATATAAACACCATCAGAAATAAACATATCTCTCAGATCATCTGATCTGAAATAAATCTGATGCAACATCACAGTTTTGAGAGGCTCGGTAATGTGTAGGCAAAGTGAAGAGACATTTTGCATAATTAAAATCCAGCTTTGTAAGAGAAACGAGAAGAGTTATTATTTTCTAAAGTTAGTCACAACTTACAGGAAGCAGGGTTAGTTTCTCTCAGGGAATGATTTCAAGTCCAAGGCTAGACAGTGAGTGTTAATCAATTGTAAAAAGGAATCCCATTCCTCACGTAACATTAATAGCTACTAAATAATGATCAGCATCAGGATCCCAGGGCAACTCAGAAGTATTCACGTAACTGGAACATTCCCAATCAGCCCACGAGTGTTCAGATTTCTGGGTTTAACTCTATCTCTGGTTTTGCTTGTTTCCAATAAGGCCAAAGCAGCAAGAACAGCAACATCTTGTTTTGTACCCATTCAGATTAAATGGAATTAGAATAATGTCTTTAAGCTTTCTTGAAAATAAAAGTTTCAGGAAATCACCAAGACTAGATGGCACAAACCATAGCAAATGGGGGCAATTTATTGATGCTCATCTTGAGGGTTTTTTAAAAAATTGCACGAGCTTGTAATCTACTAGTTACAACTGCCTCTCAATGTTAAAATTACAGCAGACATAAAACATGCAGGGCATTTATAATTATTCGACCTCTGCATTGTAAGTAGTACTGGGCAAACATGATTGAACATTAGCGTTTTGCCTTCAATATAATAATTACTTCCTATCACTTGCTAAATTAACAAAACGTATTTGACTATGTCATTAGAGCAGAAAATGCTGGAAATACTGAGGTACGACTACCTGAGTTTTTTGATTTTATTTCAGATTTCCAGCATCTGCAGTTGTTTTTTATTTTCATCTACTCACTTTGCTCTTTCATTGTATGATAATCATAATCTACATTTAACTGAACTACCCCCCAAATCCCATCCTGGACTCAAACTGAATGTTTTCAGTTTGAGACCTGTCCCGGCGCTTGTATTCCATTCCATGAGCTAAGAAGTGGATCACAGGTGGGCAGGAATGAAGCAACTCAGGAAAGCAGCATATTGAGAATGGACCCAAAAGAATATGAAAGTATCTTAGGTTTGTTTATATATACACTGTACAAGCCCCGTAATACCACTCATTAGAAGGTTAATAGAGGTTTACATATACTGAGTTGAACACTTTCTTTACGAACGCTTTTATAATTCAGCAAACTGCACTAAAGTTATAGAAATGTTCATATTTTTCTCAGTGTTTGAAGTTTCACACACACAGGCAGAGTGTGTGTGTTTAACATCAGTGTTGATGTCAAAACAAAATAAAGCTCCCAAACTTGAACAACCACAAATACATACATTTTTACAGTCTATTTTTGCTAACTTTGTTGGCGCTTTTCTGAGGAATTGTTGCAAAAAGAGTCCCCAATTCCCCAAATGTACTTTTAAACTATGGACATTGTACAACAAGATGGAGCTTTAATATACGAGCCTGAACGAGCCTCCAGAAAACCCTTTTAAAATGTGTGCAGGTGCCTCAAGATTTCATTAAAAACAGGGAACTTGTCAGTCAGGGAAATCCTGTTGATTATCATTGTAACACCACGTGAAACAATCCAAATAGTTTTTGTGTTCACATTATTTTTTATATATTACACTTAATCCTGACTCACCTACGTACCATACTTCATTCCAGTCTTCAACAATGCAAATTACCAGCAGAGATTATTGGTTAAACTTTCCACTGCCTATCTGCGTAGGTAATACAGATTTGGGTAGGGGTTGGTCCACAGATCAAATATTCCAATCCTAAGAGAACTATATCCACCTGGGTCTGATCAAAGAGCTGATTTGGGGTATGGTGCACTCCAGACACGACTTGCCAAATTTGTTTTGGTCAGGCTGACTTTGCCAAAATGTCTATGTAAAGTCTTTGTTTGGCCTGTTTTAAACCAGGATTAGAAGAATGGCATCAATGTTCCTACAAAATAAAAATAATGTTGCGTTTACTAAAGTGACAATAATATTTGCGATGGCCTCAGCTATTAACAATTGTCTCACATACCACTGACGGATTTTTTTGTTGTTAATTGAGAAGGTCATATTTCAACCCCCAGTGTCAGTGCAATAAAATGGGCAAATTCTATCCACAAAATACAGTCATTTTAACCTTATAGATACATATTTCTGTTACAAAGCCAAATACAAGTTCAGTATTTAAGGAGTAAATATCTATTCTCCCTTGCAGCTGCAACTTGCATATGAAAGAGCTGAGACAGTGAGGGACAGTACACAGATACTGGGAAGAGGCAACTACTAGAACCACAAACCCCACAGTTTATCCTGCTCTCAAGAATGGTACCCATCTCTTGGGCCATTCCTTCACCGTTAAACATAATTGTGGGCAATTACATCTTACTTGTGACCTCAGAGAATGAACTTAAATACACTTCAAAAGTATTCTTCACAAAGTTTATCCCTGGAGATGTTTGCAATTCATTCCCATTTATATTAACTGGAGTGCCACAAGGGAAATTTACTAAATGAAAAATAAATTTAAAGTGAAAGGATTTACAGGAAAAATATGTATTCAACACCATGTACCTCATCACTAATTTGTAGTAGATTTGTATCTCTTTTATCCCACCTCCCCAAAGGTTGTTTGTGGTACCATGGTCCTAGTTTGCGCTCATTCTTTATATACTTCCCTCGTGAAGGGCTTTTGGCAGATTGCTTGACCAGGAGAGCATCACTGGAAAAAAAATGTTGGATGATTAGGATCCTGAGGCCACAAGGAACAAGAGAGATCACAGCCATGTAACTCTACAACCAGTAGTTGCAGCAACGGTTCCACTTTAGGTGCACTATTGAGATTAACGATAATCTATTGCATTCAGCTGGAAAGATATGGAATGCGAGAAAACCAAATATCTGGTATTTTTAAAAGCCTGTTCTTTCATGATTAGTATCAACATTACAATAATTTCCAATGGAACGTGCTGGCAAGCAAGTCGAACAGCAAATTATAAATTAGCAGCATAGACTCAACAGTGGTTAGGGAAGTGATCTCATATTCATTTGTTCAGTGTTTGCATGAGTACTTGAACATTTGTGTTTTTGATTACAATGTTGCGAAGGCATGTTGCAAACGCTTCCCCATCAATATTATTATTTCACTTGGTAGATATTTGTTAAATAAATATATATTTGTAAAGTACACATTTTTTCCTTGAATACCTGCGATGTGGCTGGTAAAAGAATCAGAAGGGCACGGGGGAAAGTATATCACAAGAAATATTTGGGGATTGGTTCTGTTGGAATGCTCTGAGAGTCGGCATAGAATCCAAAGAACGAAGGGCATGTCATCAGAATCCAGGTCATCAGAAAAAATGAGGCCAAGGACTGTGATTCAAATATTTAGACAATTAATTATAGGATTGTTATAAGAATTAATGAGGCTTTCAATTTAGAATAATTTTACAGAATGATAGTGTTAAGCAAATGTAATCAAGGAAATTGCCTAACACCAGGGAAGACACCCAACAACTGGTGATGTCTGTGAATTGCAGACGTCAAGCAGCCATTGCATGCAAAGGATATGCAACAAAATACTAAACATATCTACTTTCATTTACATGACATTGCTGTGCTCCAAACATTATGGTGCCCTGAAATGGGGGGACTATTTAATTTCTACATGGTGAAACCAAAATGTATAAAAATGGCCTTTATTAAAATCTGATAATGTGCACTTTAGCCACATGTGATTTTTTTCCTGTTACAAATATCAAATTGTGGAGTACAGAGGCAAATAAATAAATTATGGGCCTTTGACCCAAACATTATGGAGGGCACTGTATATTGAATAGTTTGTCAATGCTCTGCAAATAATGTTTTAGAATGTGTTTTAATACACTTGGAAAATTCTGTACAGGCCTAATTTCCATTTCACAAATTGGAGACACCCGCAAAAACACAAAAGAGATTTACAAAGATGCTCACTGAAATTATGGTTTAAAGCAACAGAAAGAATTGCAAAGGATTGGGGACATTTCACGATGGGGGTGAAGTATGACCCAAAAAACATCTTTCGAGTTTTGAAGGAGTTTGATAGATGGGGAGAAAATGATTCCATTAGTGAAAATATTCCAGACTAATGACAATATAAAAATTATTAGAATTTAAAAAAGCTTTCTTTTGAATATTTTAATAATAGTGTAATTAAAATGTGGAATTTGCTACCACATGGAGTTAATAGCAGTGATAGATTTAAGGCAAAATTAGCAAAGTGCTTTAAGGAGAATGGTTTCAAAAGAAATGCTGAGAAAGTATGATGATATTAGGTGGGAGGGAGCTATCTTAGAGAAAGAGCACCAGCACCGATCAACTTGGTAAAAAAACATGTTGATATGTGAAATTGAAGTAATGGATTAAAAGATGGGTAAGACAAATAATCCCACTTCTACATATTTGCCCAATGGAGCATGGATGCAATGGGATGTAGATTTGGTGGATTATAATGCAGTCAGCAAATTCTGGATATCAGCAGGTGTACTGGTTTCTAAATAGAGCATATGGTTCTGTATGCTATCATTGTTAAAAACTTACGATAACTTACAAAAAGCTGATAGACACTAGGCATTATATGGAGAAAATAACGATCATTAACCACCCAATAATTTTCAACTCCTGCAAAACTATTGGTAGATAGCCACAAATGTGTAGGATGGGGCTGCAGATGCTGGTTTAAACCGTAGACACAAAAAGCTGGAGTAGCTCAGCAGGACAGGCAGCATCTCTGGAGAGAAGAAATGGGTGACATTGTGGGTCGAGACCCTTCTTCAAACTATTGGTAGCTTTGGCCAAGTGCTCAGGACAACATACTTGCTTGTTACAGTGTGAGAGATATAACCTATCATCACAATGTAGACTCTTTGGGACAATGAACAAATACATCCATGCATTCTTTGGATGGGGGCAATGGTGAAAGATACAGACAACTGGATTTATTGCAGATTAACTTCCCCAAGTGTCAAAACGTAGTTACATTATGTGCAGGTTCTACTCAAGAAGCCAAGTCTAAGCCAGACCGCCTTAAATGCATTTTTATAAAAGAAAATAACATTATATTTAGATGGTCTCAATTACTGCCGACAAAATTACCTGATAATGTCACATTCACAAAACATGGGGCAAACATCAATTTCAAAATAATTCTGAAGTATTAAAGCCCTGTCCCACGGTACGAGTCCATTCCAAGAGTTCTCCCGAGTTTGCCCTGATTCGAACTCGGAGATTTACGGTAATGGCCACTCGTCGGTGCTCGGGGCTCTCGTGGACATTTTTCATCATGTTGAAAAATCTTCACGAGTCTTCCCGTGCTTACCCGCCGTTAGTGAGTCTTCTCGAGTACCTGCCATTAGTGCGAAGAGACGTCCCCGAGCTCCGACGTACCCGCTACGTTCATTCTCCGTGCTTACCACGAGTTAGATTTTTTTTAAACTCGGGAGAGCTCTTGGAATTAACTTGTACCCGTGGGACATGGCTATTACACAGCAACCACACAAGTTATTTGTTACTTATGTAAGGCAACCCACACTAAATAATTTGATCAAATTCTCAATTTGCTTAAATTAGAAAATAATGCATGTTTGTTGCAATGGATCACTGCATTGCAGGAATGTATCATGGTCAGCTGTTGGAAGAACTAGTATACCAATGAAATCAAAGAAGAATGTGGAAGTAACCTTGAAATCCATTAGCTAAATGAGTAGTGATGCTCTGGAACAAAATTAATTCACCATTTCAAATAATCACACTAGAATGAAACCTGTGCTACATAGGGTTAGTAATAGGATAAAATTATTATTTTTTTGTTGAACTGCTAAACAGTTTTAAACATCACACTCACATAAAAGCACTATGACCATCAAATGTCAGCATATTTGCTTGAGGAGCATGGTATGGTTTATGCCCACAGCACATGCAGAAATGAGCAAATTACTTTCAGCTACAAATATGCTCATTACACTCATTCAAGATCATTTCCCCCATTCCAGCAAAACATCCTGTGGGGATAAGGTTTTAAATCAGATATGAAACTAATGTGAACGGACATTTATGTTGTCTTACAGTATCCATATGCAGATGATGTAGATTTATAAAATCAAAATATATGTTAGAAATTTGAAATAAAACAAGAAAATGTTGGAAATGTTCATCATTGAGCAAACATTTTCCTTATCACCGCCTTTTATATTGAATATCTTTTAACTCAATCATATCCTTCACATAAAATGTTGCTCTGGTAAACCTTGGTCTTTCTCTGTGGTGATTTTCATTAAATTTACTTTCAAGGTTTGTTTAATGTCAATTTCCAACCATAGCAGTGAATAACTGATTTGTGCTTGATTTTCTTGACTTCAGGTGACAGACTCCACTCACATCTATTATACAAGCTCAGTCATCCTCTACAACCTCAACATTTATTTCGTCCATTTCACCGACTTGTAGGACTATTCTTCTCATTTCATGTTACTGACTGGAAAGTAAAAATGGCTTTGACAAAATGTTCCTAGACCCAAACGTTAACCCTATTTTCCTATGTCTCTGTAAGAACCTCAAATTGCCAAATGTTTGTGAACTGGTTGAATGTAAATTTGCAGTATTTTACAATACTTGTGGGTGATCCTTGTGCTCTTGTCTGTGACTACATGTGACTAATTGATCTGGTAAACTTAATTATGGCAAACAGCTATTCAAAATACACGACTATACAAGACATGAAATCCTCAAGATGTTTTGGATCCATATCAATTTGTTTTACACCAGCACAAGGACATATTAAATTCTGTAAATACATGCTTATATAATTCATAAATGCCGTACTGGTCTTGACTGAAGATTGATGATCAATATTAATGTTACCGGAAAACCCTTTGATCTAATGTAGGGATTTATATCTAAGTTGCTTGCTTGATTAACCACAAACATTCCCCCAGATTTTTTGCACTGAACTGTTCCAATATTTTTTCGTTACCCTGTTTCAAAAGTAGTATCATTTAGCCTCATGAAAATATTTTTGGCATGGCTAATACTATCCCTATTCTTATGTGACCAAAGGTGTAATGATTTGATATGCATTATTCAGTGGTGATATTATGAGGGAAGATGGGTCGGGAAGGAGGATTGTTTTATCTTTTAATTATCTTACATTAATGCAGTTGTTGCGATTATTTCAAGTTTAAATTTCATTTCACTAGTTCAGTTAAAAGGAAATCAGTTTGTCTTGAAGATACTAATACAGCAAAAATGTATTTGTGGTGATATCAAGTACTTAAATTGATATTGTCATGTTCACAAATGCAAATTATTACCCCGAAGAATGAATATTTTTGAAGGTTGCAAGTGAATGTCTATAAGGATTCTTATTTTGCAGCCAGCATTACTTTTGATCTGATAATTAACAGTCTCCTTTACCAATGATATCCCTTGTATCTTGTTATACAGTACTATTAAGATCTAGTTGTCCAAGCTGGCAGAAGATGAGTGTGGAGGACTTCACGAGTGTGCAGCCAAGAAGGCTATTTGTTTCAAATGATAATAACTTATTGCTTCCCAAGTGAAATTACTGAGAAATGTTTTATTTGAGTTGCTGTTTCCTCCCTATCTTAGTGGTGTCAGATACTATTGTGTGCCTAAACTAGCACCAGTCAGCAAACTCTGCATCCAGTATGACTCAGTTTTACCAAAAAAGGCATGGGGGAGACTTTGGAAAGTAGGGGGTACACAAAAAGCTGGAGAAACTCAGCGGGTGCAGCAGCATCTAAGGAGCGAAGGAGATAGGCGACGTTTCGGGTCTGAAGAAGGGTCTCGACCCGAAACGTCGCCTATCTCCTTCGCTCCTTAGATGCTGCTGCACCCGCTGAGTTTCTCCAGCTTTTTGTGTACCCTCGATTCTCCAGCATCTGCAGTTCCTTCTTTAAGACTTTGGAAAGTAACCTGAATGATGCTGTGAAATTAGGTTACTGCAGTGAATGAACAATGGAACACAAATTACCCAGTAAGTGACATTGATCTGCAAAAATCATGGACTCAAGTGGTTTTGAAGGACAATGCAAACTGAAAGATATTGTTTTGAATGATAGCAAAGCATAACAATGTATAGCTTTGAACTCACAGACAGCTATTTATTGCTGCATGTGGCATACAAAAGGTATACTGATAAGAAGTAGTTGTACATTGCAAATCAAGGACTAAATATGATCGGGATATAGGAAGGGAAGGCAGATATACTCTGATAATATTTCATTTCCCACCAAGCAAAAGTCATAACGTCTCTTTGAAGCTGGACCAAGTTCAGATACAAAATGTTGTAAAGATTGTTGGCTTCATAATCGTCTCACTGCAGTTCCGAATTACATTATGCATACAAAGTTATTTTGAAGCATATTTATAATTTTTCATTTCGTTAATTTAAGGATCAGTCTCCAACTTTTTCTCATCTACATTAAGACTGGTAGAACAAGAAATGTCCTACAGAGGCAACAGAGATGTTTACTACTCAGGCTGAGTAGAATCTATTCACATGCAGGAGTTTTGAGGGGATGTCAAGATGATGAGAAATAAAGAAATACAGATTTTGGGATACATCCAGAAATGCTTCTGCAACAATTTTCTTTTATTTAAATTAGTACTTCAGCCCTCTCCATTGAATATTTGGATGCAAATCAAATCTGAGAAAAGTCTTTTGGTTTTGAAATAGAGTCTCTTGATTATCTGTTGTTTTTATAAATTGCAATGAGTATCAATTCAATGAAAAAAATATCTTTAATATGACTAATGTTCAGAATTGGGTTTAAAAACTTTGTAAAAGACCAATACTAAGTAACGACAGAAAATCACTGACTATCTCTTTAAGCAAACTCCTCCCTCCTTCCCCAAAAATGTGTTATGTACATGCACCATTGTCAGGGTGGGCAGGCAGCAATCAGGAAAACTCAAATCTTCACATGGCTAGTTCAGAAGAAACTCTTCATTAATGGTATCTTCCATCTGCCCTGTTGTTTGGTTAGTAATTACAAATATAAGTATAAATGGCTGAATTTTCACCTAGTGCCAAAAGGTAAAGGCAAGCACACCCTGATATGTTAAATTAAGTACAACCAACATTAAATATTAATGCAAATATAAATTTCCATTCTGGCTGTACTTGCACAACAGACAACAGACTTTTTCCTGTTTTTTACACAACTGAAGACTTATGACCATTTTACTTAAACTGATCTCATCACCTGTGACCTTCAATCCACTTTTCTTAAAGATGGAAATAGTAAGAACTGTAAAACTGTTCCAGTATATTCCCCAGTAAACTGAAGATCATTCCCTGCAGGTTCAATATAGCATTTGGCAGTTCAGATAATAACAGATGTTTTTTTTCTTTTTACATACATAGAGACAGTGTGTATGCATGTGTGTGTGTGTGTGCGTCTGTATGTATCAATGCGCATGTATGTGTGCATATGTGCTTGTTCATGTGTGTGTGAATGCAAGTGTGTATGCATGCGTGTATGTGTTTGTACACATATATAATATATATTTGCATTTATATATATATATATCTGCTCAATTTCTAACATTTTGTTTACTATAAATCACCTCGTTAGGAAACAAAAGCACTCAACAATTTTCTTGATCTAATTTCGGTAACACTAGGAAGACCTGAATATTTCCCAAAGCTTAACCCCCCCCCCCCCCCCCCCCCAAATCTCAGGACAAATTCAGTCTGCCCACCTTTTGTTTTCCAGTGCCTAGGACACCGAAACAACTATTTGTACAATTAACAACCACCTGACATTTTAAAACAAAATTAAAAAGAAACACTCTTCATCATAAGCCATGCATGGTTTTGGTGCCATCACCTACCCTCCCAATAATAAATATCCATTTGTGTTTTTTTGCATTTAAAAACAAAATAGGAATATCATTGTACTCTGTGCTGTGCCCATAACACAATGTACCTGTCTCTCTGTACTTCTGATTCAGCCTTTGCTACTTCAGTTACAGTCAGTGATTAGGACCATCATGTTCTCGTGCCTTTCAACCTTTGCTTCCTGTACTATATTTCCCCCTATCATGTTGCATTGCATGAAATATGTTATTCTGCTCAAGTAGTCCCGGACTCGAAAATCATGAAAACGTATTCCATGACCAGGGCAGCTCGTTAAGTCATCACGATTGTTTTCTATCTGTATCCCTGAAGAGTAGACAACTAAAAACCAAACTGGTGGCAGCAGGCACACACTGGTATTTCACTTGGCTTGACGCTGGTTCTTACCAAGCTGGCACTCCCAATGTGGATCTATAAGAACACAATCCAGCACAGAATTATCTTTCAATTGGCAAGTCAGGAACAGCCTGTCACAATTTTGTTCCCAGAAAGGTTTATATGTTCTACAGTATCTAGCCCTTTCTTTCAGCTACTTGGTGTCTAAATTACTGTCACAGTTCACTGGTGAAGGTTCAATGGTGGGAGAGTTCATATAGTCTGTGGGGTTGTTGACTGCCTCATCTGTTGGTGTTGCATTTTTTGTGAGCTGTATACCCTGGATCAGGAGTATCAGCTGTTTTACTTTCTCCAACGAGGACTGCATATCCTTTTGTCGAGCGAGCAATGTATTCTTAGTCTCCATACATTTCTAAAGAAAAAGAAAAATCTCTTTTAGTGTGTCAGTTATGGATTGTACTGAAAGACGCATTTGATTCCATTTACATTCCCCATGTATATTTTTAATTTCCAATCATATACTTTGGAGTCCACCTTTGTTCTTTTACCAACAACTCCCATGGTATCAAATGTAAATCAATGTTATGAATCCTAAGTTTACAATGCATGTTCAGAGCTTGGCGATCATAAGTAAAGCTTATGGACTACTTGATTAATCCACAGAGATATAGGTAAAAAATTAATAAAAAGAGTCAGAATATTGTGTATATCCTTAAGCTCCACCTTGAAAAAGGATAAAGTTGGAATACAGCACATCCAGTGCAGATTCACCTTGATGCTGGTTAGGCCGGGTAAATACAGACATTTAAGATGTTGTAAGAGAGAATGTTGTTGAGGTGACGTTACTGTAAATTTTTGTAATGAAGTCAGATAACTAATTTGTTCATTTCTATAAATCCAGACTGAAATAGTAATGCAAAGATGATTAAGTTACTCAAAGCCTACTGTCTATGAATATATTCTTCCATTCAAAGTTAAAATAATTACTTTGATCTTCATTGAGGACTATTCCAAAAACATTCTCTTACATGTTTCTTTACATTCTGTACATAGTACCTGTATAATTTTTTAAAATTATAATGAGGGTATCATTGGCTAGGCCAACACAATGCTCATCCCGAACTATTCTTGCTCAGGTGCCAATTACTTTCTTGAAATGCTGTGGCTCTTCTGTTGAAGTCATCTGCTGGATAGGGAGTACCAGGATTTAGACCCAGCGATGAAAAAATTAAGTAAACCTTCATTATAACGGAGCATGGCAGGGAGGAGGGGGGGGGGGGGGGTTATGATGTCCGTTATTGCTGATTATCCTTTATAACCGAGTAAGGTATTATCATTGTATATAAGTGAAACAAAGAACTGCAGATGATGGTTAAAACACAAAAGAACACAGAATGCTGGAGTAACTCAGCGGGTCAGGCAGCATCTCAGGAGAACATTGATGGGTGACGTAGGGACCTTTCTTTAGGATTCAGTCTGCTCAGCTACTTCAGCACTTTGTGTCGTTTCACTTTAAAACTAGGCGCTGATGCCACAGGTCTGCACCAACAAGCCCGTCTTCACCCACCGCAGTCTGATAATGCGGCTCACGCTGTAGCCCCTGTCCAGAAGTGCCTTTTCAGGCTGCTCCCAACAACAAGAACCGCTCAGTCACCGTAGGGCTCCCTCCCCTCTTATCTGCAGTCCCTTCCAAGGTAGAATATGTCGGCAACTTTGGGGGCGGAGGAGATGGTGGTGGGAGTGGGGGGAAGAGGCCGAGTGGACAGAGGGACGGGAGAAGCAAGAGGCGGTGACGGTCCAGCAGACAAAGCAGGAAGTAACAGTGGCAGATGGTGGGTGGGTGACCAAGCGCACCGTATTGAGGGTGGCGGCACCAGCACTGAAGAGACTGGATATTTGGGACACTGTGTCAATCAATCAAGTTATTTGGTCGGCTAGAAACAAGCTCTGAGTATTATTACAATTGCTCTCATCCAGACAAGTGAATAACATTCCACTTGAATCCTGATTTGCGTTTGGCAAAAAGGTTTTGGGAGTCAGGTTGTCAAAGAATTCCCAACTTTAGACCAGCTTTTGTAGCCACAGTACTTATGTAGCTGGCAATGTTTCTGGTCAGCAGTAATCCCTAAAATGGTGATAGCATTCAACTCAGTAATGACAAGGCGACTCAGCGGGTCAGGCAGCATCTCTGGAGGAAAAGGATAGGTGACGTCTTTTCTTGCCTGATTCGCCCTATCATTTCCTGTCTTCAACTGATTAGTCCTGATTTTTTCACACCTGCAGCCTGATCAGTCCTAGCCTTTTCTCACCTCCAGCTCTTCTCCCCCACCCCCTACTTTCAGTCCTGACACAAAACATCATCTATCTATCTACCTATCTATCTATCCAAGCATCCAACTCATCTGATGAAATACCATCAGTTCCAGATGAAGGATCTACACTCTAAACATCAACTGTCCGAATAGCTCCACAGATGCTTCCTTGCCTACTGTGTTCCTCCAGTAGCTCTCCTTTTTTTTTGCTATCAGTTCCAAGTTGCTGGGGGCATGGAGTAAATAGATTTTTTTCTCATGTACTAAACTGACACAAGGATTAAAATGCTGGAGCTTAAAATGGTTGTGAATGAGATAAATGAAGATTTCTTCTGTCCTTCTTCATTACTTCCACATCAAGAAAAACCTCCATTAAATAATAGATCCCATAATTTTGTTTTCAAAATCTGGTCCCCAAGTATAAAGAACATTTTTATTTTTGCTACATTTCAGTGAATTTTAGGATTATGGTTACAAGTTTATGCCGGGCAACCTGCTGTTATCTTTGGAGCTTTGTTACTCACCGTTATAGAATTACTCAGTTGTTTAACTTTATGTTCCAACTGTTCTCGCTCCTGCTTTAGTTCTGCACTCCATTTTAACAACTTTAGTTTTTCTTCTTCTTTTGCTGAGGAAAAGAGAAAATAAAATTTCAGAAGCTACAGAACATGCAATTCAATTTCTCAGATTTCACAATACAAATTGTCCAAGAATACCTTGCTGTTGAAAAACGGGACAATTGCAGAAGAATGTATTCAATTGAATTGCCACATAATCCTAAAATCTTAAACCATAATGTTGCACTCTTTTCAATCTCATTCGAAGTTAGCTTGTCCTTTGGCTTTTGAATACTTCTGACAATGCATTAATTTCACCGTGAGAATGAAGGAGATAACACTAAATATCTGTTCGGTGACAAACCCAGCTGGGATTTTACAAATATTTTAACTTTAAATGAAAGCTCCCCTTCACAAAAACTTGCCAAAATCAGCATAAAAGTAGCTAAAATCATGCTAGCCATTCTGGGAAGAAGCAATCAACATTCATGCTGCCGCAGGCACAAACGTACCATCGAGATGGAAGGATATGTGGGAAGAATCCAATACAGGGAATAAATACCTAATCACGGATTCCACAGCAGAGGTCCTGGATTCAACCTCCCAAAAGGACAGCCCTCAACAGAATCTGTCCAGACCAGAGACAATGCGACCAAATGCTCCACTAGTGCTAGTTGCTGGATTATCCAAAGTATACACAATGGGAGACATGACAACAAACTCTTTAATAAAGTTATGTTGCAAGGCATCTTATATTTCCATATGGCATCTCAGGAAGCAGTTAATTAGATTGGCATATTGGCCATCTGAATGCAATGTTTTTTTCTTTATATGAAAGAAAAATGGAACAATGAATCCTGGCCAGAAACAAAGCATGGCAATATGTTTTACCATTAATGTCTGCTTATAATTTCTTGCAATATCAACCATGCTACCTCTCGAGTAGCCAAAATGATTTACCTAACAAGTTAATAGACAATAGACAATAGGTGCAGGAGTAGGACATTTGGCCCTTCGAGCCAGCACTGCCATTCACTGTGATCATGGCTGATCATCCCCAATCAGTACCCCGTTCCTGCCTTCTCCCCACATCCCCTAACTCCGCTATTTTTAAGAGCCCTATCTAGCTCTCTCTTGAAAGCATCCAGAGAACCTGCCTCCACCGCCCTCTGAGGTAGAGAATTCCACACTCATCACTCTCTGTGAGAAAAAGTGTTTCCTCGTCTCCGTTCTAAATGGCTTACTCCTTATTCTTAAACTGTGAACCCTAGTTCTGGACTCCCCCAACATCGGGAATATGTTTCCTGCCTCTAGTGTGTCCAAGCCCTTAACAATCTTATATGTTTCAATGAGATATCCTCTCATCCTTCTAAACTCCAGAGTGTACAAGCCCAGCTGCTCCATTCTCTCAGCATATGACAGTCCCGCCATCCTGGGAATTAACCTTGTAAACCTACGCTGCACTCCCTCAATAGCACAAATGTCCTTCCTCAAATTAGGGGACCAAAACTGCACACAATACTCCAGGTGTGGTCTCACTAGGGCTCTGTACAACTGCAGAAGGACCTCTTTGCTCCTATATTTGATTCCTCTTGTTATAAAGGCCAACATGCCATTTGCTTTCTTCACTGCCTGCTGTACCTGCATGCTTACTTTAATAGACTGATGTACAAGGACCCGCAGATCCCATTGTACTTCCCCTTTTCCCAACTTGCCACCATTTAGATAGTAATCTGCCTTCCTGTTTTTGCTACCAAAGTGGATAACCTCACATTTATCCGCATTAAACTTCATCTGCCATGCATCTGCCCACTCGCCCAACCTGTCCAAGTCACCCTGCATTCTCATAGCATCCTCCTCACAGTTCACACTGCCACCCAGCTTTGCGTCATCTGCAAATATAATCTTGTGTACACATAAACAGGTATTTCAGATGATGCTAAGGAAATGAAGGTTTCATTCAATTCTTAAAAGAACCTTTCTCTCACAATAAATATTTAGTGAATGTTTCACAGGGGAAATAGGATCACTGTAACATAAGATTGACTTGACACATATTAAAGAGATAATATGTCATACAAAAGAACTCAAAATGACAAACTCTTACCAGCCTTGTAGGCAATATAAGAATGAACGATTGCTAATGTCCCAGGCCATGGGATTGCTTCTTCCTTTTTCAGAATCTAAAAACAGAACATTTTTAGCAGTGATGGACAGAACATGTTACATGCTGGAGGTCTTTTTCGCAGAGGTATTGAAGACTGTAAATAATTTGCAATTTACATGAGTGACATGAAAGGTCTTGCCTTCAGGCAAAGGCTGCTAAATCCGTAAAGTACCGAGGTAGATTTATCTTTTGTATTATCTTTCACTTGGCATTAAAGGGAATACTATTTGCAATATATTGAAAGGGAATTAAATCCACAGCACCATCCAAATCATGTTGAGGTATGAACATAAAAAATGGATGGCCAATGAAACGAATAAAAGTTCTTATTGTGCAGATATTCTCAGATAAGGTGCAATTTCAGATTTCGACAACTGTCCCTAATCATATTATCGCCTATACTATGAAACTAATTCTTTCACTGCAGACTATTTATACGTGGAACACTCTCCAGGAAGAATTGGCAATTTGATCACAAGTTCTAAATTAGAGCTAGATTTAGATTACAGTATAACATATCCATAACAGCTGGGTGACAAAAAAGCAAATGTTCAGCTTTATAGACAAATGAGAAAAATTATCCTATTTTCATTGATATTGTACAAATTATGTAACTTGCTAACTATTTAGGTTCACTACCAACCAGAGAACTCTACCAGACCACTGTATGTGGTCTGGTAGAGTTGACTACTGATAATTTTTAAGCTAATTGTCCTAAATTATACATCTATGTGTATACCCTGGAGTGATTGAGACATTGAGTAATAAACGAAAATTAAAAAAAGCAAATCCCACCAAATAGTTACAGAAATAAACCCTAAGACTACCAGTATCATATTAGACAAAATTAAGCCTAAGGCACTGTCCAAGCCCACACCTGCTCCTGACATTTAGGACAAATCCACATTCCTTTGGGAATGGCTTTTAATGGCGGGTCCAGGCACTCCAGGTGATACACACGAGAACAAGTGTCACACATCAGCAGCTGTCCACTACGTCGACACACAGAGCAGAAATCCTCATGGATGTCACCCTATCAAAAAACAAAGTTAAATAATCATACACAATTTAAGGTATAACTCTGGGTTTTAATTTTTACTTTTGCTAAGATTATTTAAGTGACCCCCAATGTGGGAGGCACATATCAAAGAAAAAAAGATAGCCTACCACTAGAACATCCATACCACTGGGAACCCTGCCCGTGAGAACCAAGTTTAGGTGTTCCACTAGAACCTATCTTAACCTAATTTGTGCTATGTCCTAAAATGGAAGGAAAAATTGGGTTGAGTAGCAAAAATCCTAAACGGTACAGATAAAACCCTGCTAGTGATTTTTTAACCAAGGAGTACAAGTGCCACTCTTGGAAATGCCAGAGGGCATTTCCTTACTTATTCCTCTTCTTTTTACTTATTTAGAGTTATTGCAGCTAGAAGTACAACTCTGTATAAGCTGTTCAAAGAATAAAAGGTAAGTTTGAAGCAAGCTTTTACAGTTATTGTACTGATATCTGACAAATACAATGCACACTGTATCGTGTTTTTTTTTTTAAAAGGTGAAAAATTAAATGAATGAATGAAAAATGATTAAATAAATTCAACAAAGGTAGCTGTGATTAGTTGCACTGTGGACAGGCAATCAATAGAATTAGAGGTTTTCCACAAATAAGTCAATCGGTTTCTCTTTTTCTTCATATGCCAATTGGAACATGTCTTTAGCATTCTACTGCATTCCTCTGCTAACATTGCTGACAGCATTTTCCAGTCCAAAGAAGGCTGAGGTGGTGCTTTTAGTTTTGAATCCTAGTCATCTTTGAAATCAAATCTCTCTTCGGCTTCATTGCTTTGAGAGAGAACATACATTTGAAGTAAATAAATACACTCACAGACAAGGTTGTGTTTTTTGTGATGTTTTCAACGTTGTTTGCCTCATCTTGCAGCTTGCTGACAGGGCCCCTTTGTAAAGTAGCCGTTGTGGCTAAATAGGGCAAACCCTAGTTAAAGATGGTTTAAAGTAAAGAAAAATAAAATAAATTTGCAATTGTCCATTTATGGCCTTACATGTTAACCCATCTAGTTTCTTCTACATTCTCTGTGTGACGTTCCAAAAATACAGCGCAGCAGTGGTCAGATTCAGAATCTGTAAAAACAGATTCTCATACACAGCTGATAGGAATTTTCACACATTGTTGTCAAATTTTCAGAAAGATTATTCACTTCTTATTGAGCACACACAAAACTCGGGTTCAGATCCAGTATAGTAACTAAATTTTAATCGACATTTGAAACTGAAAGCTTGACCAGTTAATCCTAAATGTGTATAATATTTCAATATGGATAACATTATGAGAATGGAGATCAGTAATTAATATTCAAATTGTAATATAATAACGTTAAAAAGTGCAGTTCATTCATACCCACAAGCCACATATCTTCAATGATATCATGGTTTTAAATCATTGAAAGCTTCCTGTTTTGTTGTACAACTTTATACAATCAGATGACACTAAAACTGATGATGGAGTGGACAGTGATGAAGGTTATCTAAGATTACAACAGGATATAGATCAACTAAGAAAGGGGACAAGAGAATGGCAGATGGAATTTAACTCAGATATGGAATTAATGCAGGCAAGTAGGATTAGTATAGCCTGATGGTCAGTGGGACTTGTTTCTTAGTGGGACTTATGTTGTGCAACTCTAGGTCTTTAAACTATTTTTCATTGACAAGAGTTCTACTTCAGACGTTTCTTAATAATATAGTTGACTCTCTATATTTTGCATCAACAGATTTCTTAGTGATGTTTTTCACCAATGTAACATCTGCCTGAAGTAAATTACAATGTGTTGGAATAACATCAGTTCAACCACATTCCCCACATTGCAATTTCCACACAATGGCCAAATGATTTTCCCAGTACATACAACTGATGATTAATTCTCTAGGCATTAACCACAGTTCACAAAGCATTGACAAAAGCCAACGTGTTCACCAATGAATTATCATGAAATATCAAGTGGCTAATTAATTTGAAAACATTGAAGTTTATGAGCACCAGTAAATCAAAATTCTATGCAGCAGAGTTAGTGAACCTTACTCCAGACTTCAAAACCGGGGGAGGGGGGAGAAATTTTCAACTCACCTTGGCAACGATGTCAATGATGGGATGGGGAAGGAAATATTATTTGACTGCGACCCATAAACAAGTATATTTAGGTGAGGAATAGCTATACATAGTTTGCTCCAATATGCTTTAGCTTTTAAAAGTTACTAATCACTATGAATACATTAATGCCATCTTTGAACTAAAATTCATACTGTTGAACAACATTGTGGAAATTGGGTGAGGCCATTCAAAACCATATTCAGTCCTTACACCTGAAAGCAGTTTCATTCTCTGTAATGGGCTAGATTTAAAGCAGTAGAACCTTTATATCACTACGTTATAATAATAATAATAATAATGCATAATAATAATAAAATATAGTCCATTCTGTTAATAACATGAACGCATTCTCCAAAACATCAAAAATCTAGACAAGACAACCACAGTTGCAATATATGATTCACTTTGCATTGCTTATAATAATCATGTGTTGTAGGGTAGAGCTGGTGGCTTTGTTTAGTAACTGCATACATAGAAGAGATGTGGAAAATAATGCGGCTGAAGGAAATGGAGGGGTTGGGGAAGCTAAAGTTTTAGTTCAAGTTTTTGTTATTCCAATTTTATACACCATCATCCATGATAAAAGATTACATAAGTTGTCAAAATTAATATTCTGGCTTAGTAACCCTGTGAAGTTTGTAACTTACATCTACAGAGCTGGGACTGGATGCAGACTGTGTTGGAGCAGCAAAACTGAGCAAATTCTCTGTTTTTTCGAAATCTGGGGAGGCGGGATGACTTGGAGGGGAGGAAGGTGCCATTGCCCCCAGACCCAACACGTTAGTGTACTTAGGAGGGCGACCTACACATAAGAAACAAAAACACAAAATATAGACAAACACATACCTTCAACCACTGATCCTCATTGGCTGCCATTGAGGAAAGAGAAAGGAGGAGCATAGACAGTGTTAATAAACAATCATAAGTTAAAATGTCAGTGTTAATAAACAATCATGTTAAAAGGTATAAAAATTAAGTATTTTTAATTTCCAAATACACCACTTAAAATTTGAATGTTAAGTGAGCAATCAAGAGTTGTAGATCAACTATCTGAATGTCCTCAAAATCAAACCAGGATCTGTTTTAAAAGTCTTTTAGTAAGATTACCCTACCATAAGTTGGTATACCTATACATTTGCAGCACAGCAGCTGTTACAATCCTAATTTTACTACATCTTATATTTGATAAATTTAAAATAATTCATGTCAGTTTAAAAAAAAGTAAAAGCCACCACAAATAGCTTTTTAGAAAAAAACTCCCTCAAAAAATTATATTGAGGAAGATTGGCCTTAATAAAGCAAGAACACATATATTTGATACCACTCCACAATAGTGAACATGGAGGAATCATCGGTATTCAGTCATTTATTGACAAGCTTGAGTTAATCATCCTTTTTCATATGTACCACATTCGTCAATTTTTATTAGAATTTGGGGCAACACAGTGGCACAACGGTAGAGTTGTTGGATGATCAGCCATGGTCATATTGAATGGCCGTGCAGGCTCGAAGGGCTGAATGGCCTACTCCTGCACCTATTTTCTATGTTTCAGCACCAGAGACCTTGGTTCAATCCTGACTATGGATGCTGTCTGTACGGAGTTTGTACGTTCTCCCTGTGACCGTGTGGGTTTTTTCCGATTGCTCTGGTTTACTCCCACACTCCAAAGGCATACAGGTTTGTACGCTAATTGGCTTTGGTAAAATTGTAAATTGTCCCTAGTGTGTAGGATAGTGCTAGTGTATGGGATGATCACTGGTCGTTTGGACTAAGTGGGCCGAAGGGTCTGTTTCCAAGCTGTATCTCTAAAGTCTTAAGTCATTGGCTTGTTACCAATATTTGTGAAACTAGATGCTGAATACAAGTGATTTTCAGAAGAGAATTTATAGTGTTATTAAACTTTAGAGAATTTAAACTTGTCTAAAGCGTTATTTATCATTTTTATCCCAGTAACAAATTTGAAATGGGATGAATGTAAGAATTTGTGCAGAATTACTGCATTAACATGACTTTCATTTTTCAAACAAACTTAATTAGAACAATCACTAATAAATTTCTTCCACATCAACATTCATGAATGTTTCCACAGCTCTTATCAACTATGACTAAAACGTTAATTCAGCTTAAATTTCAGCAGTTTGAAAAAAATATTGTAAAACTAAAGGCAATACAAAATGTTGTGACTTTTTTGCTGCCATTTTTATGTAATTAATATTATAGATAAAAACAATAGAGCCACATGATAGATAAAATTATGGTTAAACACTGAAGATAGCAATTCAGCTCAATAAGGGTTATCACTGAAAAAAGATGTTCTAATATATTGTGCTCCTATATTGTAGGAAATATGCAGATGTGTGAATGTTTTGTATTGTTTTGTATAATTTATTATCACTTGTTTGTTTAGTGGTAAGAATAGAAAAAATCTAAAAAATGCAGGTGTATGAAGGAACTACAGATACTGGTTTAATTCGTAGACACAAAATGCTGGAGTAACTCAGCAGATCAGATAGCATCTCTGGAGAAAAGGAATAGGTGACGTTTCGGGTCGAGACCCTTCTTCCGACTGAGAGTTGTGAATTTGTGGAATTCTCTGCCTCAGAAGGCAGTGGAGGCCGATTCACTGAATGCATTCAAAGGAGAGTTAGACAGAGCTCATAGGGCTAGTGGAATCAAGGGGCATGGGGAGAAGGCAGGAACGTGGTACTGATTGTGGATGATCAGCCATGATCACATTGAATGGCGGTGCTGGCTCGAAGGGCCGAATGACCTATTCCTGCACCTATTGTCCATGTATCTATGAAAGGGAAACGAGAGATATAGATGGTGATGTAGAGATAGAGAACAAATGAATGAAAGATATGCAAAAAAAGTAACAATGATAAATAAAACCAGGCCATTGTTAGCTGTGTACTAGGTAAGAACGGGAACAATGAGACTCAATAAGACAACTTTGAAGCTGGTACCACTGGGTGGGGAAGGGTCAGGGAGAGAGAGGGGTGCAAGGGTGACTTGAAGTTAGAGAAATCAATATCAACCACTGGGTTGTAAGTTGCCCAAGCGATATATGAGACGCTGTTCCTCCAATTTGCCTATGGCCTCACTCTGACATTGGAGAAGACCTCGGACAGAAAGGTCAGTGTGGGAATGAAAAGGGGAACAAAAGTATTAAAATGCCGATGTTGGAAATCTGAAAAAACCCTGAAAATACTGCAAAGATTGCGTAAGTCAGTCATCAACTGTGGAAAGAGTGAACATTTCAGGTCAAAGACCTTTTGCCAGAACTAGAGAAGAGAAATAAAACATGTAGCAAAACAGATGGGGGCTTAATACATTGAATAAAAGGAATATCTTTGATTGTGTGAGGCCAGGAAACCCCCTGGGTTTTGAGGTCCAATGGATACACAAAAAATTGCAGATACTTGAGAAACGTAACAGCATCTGTGGATGCGAAGGACAAACAAAATTTCAGGTTGTCACCCGTCATCAGTCTAATTGGAGTAAGGGGAAGAAATATGGAAAAGAGAGCTGGGGGGTGACTTAAAGCCTGGCAAGTGATAGGCAGATACAGGTGAGAGATGTGTTCCATTTCCTTCGGTTACACGGGAAAGTACCTGGGGAGCGGTCGGTACGGATTAGCAAACCAAGGAGTTGCCTAGATAATGGTATCCACCATAAGTGGAAAGGGATCAGGGCGGGAAGATGTGACTGGTGGTGGGATCCCGTTGAAGATGGCAGAAATGTCAGAAAATGATGGGTGAAGGTGAGCTGGAGGGAAACTCTCTATTTGTTCCATCTGTGGGAGAAATAGTTACAGCAGAACTGTAGGATACAGAGGAGATGCAGGTGAGGATTCCATTCACAACAACAAGGAGGAAACTGTTCAATGAAGAAAGAGGACATTTCAGATGTGCTAGAGTGAAAAGCCTGCTCTTGGGGGCAGGTGTGGTGGAGACAGAGAGATTGAGAGGGATGGTCTCCTTGCAAGAGGCAGGGTGGGAGCAGGTGCAGTAAGGTAACTAAGGGCTAAGTGGCTTTGTAGTAGGAATCAATCAATAGTCTGTCCCCTGAAATAAAGACAGAGTGTTTGAGAAATGGTGAATGGGGTATCAGAAATAGTCCAAATGAATTTGAGGGCAGAGTAGAGGTTGGTAGTAAAGTTCATGAAATCACTGATTGTGCTCGGGTCCAGGAAGTAGCCCCAATTGTGGAAGTAGCAGAGAAAGATCTGGGGAATTGTGTCGGGATACATTCGAAATAAGGAGTGTTATACCTAACCAACAAAAAGAGAGGCATACCTGGGGCCAACAACATTGCCCATGGCTACACATTTAACATGATTAAAGTGATAAGGGTCAAAAAAGTTGTTAAGGGTGATTCTGCCAGGCGGAAGAGACTGTTAGTTTAGGGGTTCTGATTGGGTTGTTGTTCAAGGAAGAAACAGGAGCCCAAGGCCTTCCTGATGAGGAATGGTCCTTTGTCCCCTATTCATCTCTACCCATCTTTCAATTAGCCCTCCCCCTACCTGTACTCACATATTATTTTGCCAAGCTTTGTCCCAACCCCACCTCCCTTTACCAGCTTTCATCCCGCTACCCCAGTCTGTAAAGGAATCCCAGCCAGAAATGTTGCCCTTCCGTTCCCTCCACAGTTGTTGCCTGATCTGCTTAGTTCCTCCAGCACTTAATTTTACTGCTCGAGTTGTACAGGTCAAGTCATCACAGGGGGCGGTTAGAGAGAAAAAAATAGTATAAAATCTGTGAGAGTTGGACTTTTGTAGAAGGAAAATACAAACAAAAGATCATAAAAAGGTGTAAATGTAGGGCTATTGGACACGCCTAGCAGGTCAGGCTGTGCTAATGGAGAGTCAAAAACGAAGCCGATATAAATCGTAGACTTACAGCCAAAAATAGACAATTCTGATCAAGACAGAGAGTTACCCAAATATAGAATTCAGTTTCAATGCCTGCAATGTGCCGATGGAAAATGAGGTTGTGTTCTTCAAGCTTGTGTTAGGCCTGGTACATAGACAGATCAGAATGGGAGAGGGATGGAGAGTTAAATTTGCTGATTGCAGGGAGCTGTGCATCACCTCTACACACTGAATGCAGGTGATCTACAAAATTGTCCCAAATTGACATTTGGTTTCGACGACACAGAGACAACATTGCAAACTCCAAATTTTAACTCTAGTTCAGAAGAGATGCAATTGAAGTTCACTGGCTTCACTTTGAAAGACTGTTATGCTGGATGGCAGGAAGGAAAGAGTAAAAAGGATGTCTGTAGTTGCATGGAACAGTGCCATAAGATGAATGGCTGTTGTGGATAGAAGAGCAGACCAGAGAAATACAAAAGGAATAGTCCCTTCAAAATGTTGAAAGGGGAGGTGGAGGAGATGTTTGCCATTGACATTCTGCTGAAGCTGGCAGATATTACAAAGGATGATCTGTTGAATACAGAGGCTGGTGAGGTAAAAGGACAGGACCAAGGGAACTATTTCATTGCTCTGTCTAGGAGGGGAGGCAGTGAGAGCAGGGATGCATGGAATAGTTGATATACTGTCAAGGGTGGAAGGGAGCCATTGTTCAGGAAGGACGAGGATATCTTAGGGGCAGCAATTGTCTCGGTGGATGATCTTTTCATTGGAGAAAATGGAATGGAAGTGGAGGAACTGGGAAAAAGGAGTAGAGTTAGGGTGGAAGGAACTACAGTTGAGATAGTATGGGAGTGTATGGACTTTCAATGAGTGTTTGTTGCAAGCCTATCTCCTGAGAAAGAGACAGAGATCAAGTATGGGGAAGAGAAGAGACAGAGATGGAACATGTGAAGATGAATGCACGGTAGAAATTGACAGCAAAAGTAATTACATTTTAGTGTTCTGCTTGAGTGTAGGAAGCAGCATTAATGCAGTTATTGATATATCAGAACAAGTTGAGGGACCCAAGGAGGTCGGAATGAAAATCTGTTCCACAGCATGGGCCCAAATAGATTGGTTGGGTCTCTGGTCAAGGAATAAATGAAGGGGCCTCAGACCATCCTTGAGTCAGATGGAGATTCTGAGGGGTTACACATTAATGGTAAAGATATACTGGGTGAGAATTTGAAACTACCAACATGGCAGAGGATGTCAGAGGTGCCACAGATATAGGTGGGAAGCGACTGCATCAATAGAGAAAGGATGGATTAAAAGTAGGATGTACCCCATTCTCAAACATGGAAGGAACTCCATTATTTCCAATTAAAAATCGTTCAAATCCACTTGATATTTAAAAGTCTCCGGAAATCAGAGATATTTAAGAACAGAAAATATGCTTTTGACATTAATGAACTATCAAAATATGTCAAGGGAGGGCCTCATGTACTCAGGCAAGTGCAACTGTGTGATCAGTGTGAAGGCAGGTCAGATTGACCACAATCCAGTCCATTTGTTATTCATAAACAGGATTTCCATTTTTTGAAGTATTGAGAAGATGAAAAGGGGAACAAAAGTATTAAAATGCCGATGTTGGAAATCTGAAAAAACCCTGAAAATACTGCAAAGATTGCGTAAGTCAGTCATCAACTGTGGAAAGAGTGAACATTTCAGGTCAAAGACCTTTTGCCAGAACATCATAAAAGTACAAACATTTCCAAAGAAGTATCAACAATCTTTAAAATCATAATCATGATGTCTTAAAGCTCGTTACACAGACCACGTTGTAAAAGGCCTAATCTGTAATTGCAGCACTAATTAATGTATTTTAGTATTTGCATGCTATTATTGAACATATTTTACAAATGCACCAGACATAAAGACCTTTTGAAAGGTTAAACATTGTTCAGTAATGACAAAAATCTGTAGAACTGTCACGCCAGCAACTTTTAAAATCAATCCAGTCAGTCTGCTGTACGGAAAAAGGTATTTGTAATTTGTTTTGACCCAAACATAATCTACTTATCAAAAGCATTATGTTCAGTAAATAAAAGTTTTGATCAAGAAAGGTGCTGTTATCAAAAAGGAAAAATTCTCAGGTCTTAGTTGGGCCTTATATATGGGGATTCCCAAACTGGTCATTAATTGATGCCCAAGAGTATCCATATGTCTTTCTTCTCTTTGGATGCGTGCCTACCCTTGTGCTTACATTATTGATATCATATAAAATAGAGTAGTTGAAGTAAATAATATGGGAAATTTTCTGCCTTAAATAAGTCTTTAAAAAATATAGGCAATCTAGAAAGATTGCGTACTTCTTGAACAAATTCTTGTCAATATTTCTTTGAGTCAAATATAATATCATTTTGTGAATTTTATTGCATTAGATGTGCTTTCAAAGTCAAGGCTTTATTATCTCAAATGTAGCTGTAACATCCCTGATAGTTATTTATATCAATAAAGTCAAACAAATGGAAATGAAAGGCAAAGTGAATAATGGAGCCTCCAAATATTCACTTTTTTAAAATCCAAAGTACCTCTTCTCCGTGTCCCAGGTTGCACAGGGCTGTTCAAGTAAGTTACTGCTGTTTTTTTGCGCTGTATTACAAAACAAAACATACAGAATATAAATCTTAGTAGCGAAGGATGAAATAACATTTTATGGGATGCAGGTTCTTCCTGCATCCCATATATAATTTGAATCCTTACAAATAATTACAATGATTGAATATTATAAATATACTATCAATATATATATAATATATATATAACATATAGAATATACATATATATAGCGATAGTATATTTACAATATTGAATAATTGTAATTATTTGTAAGGATTGAAATGAGTGATTTAGATATTTAATATGTGGCCTTGTCTTTTCATGCAGAAATTACAGTTGATATGTATTCCCTTTTAATCCTATGAGTGTTAAACAAGTTTGCATTTTTATTATTTGCTAAAAATTTAAAAAATATTTTCTTGATAAGCAGGATTAATGATATTCTGAGTGGAAGTCCTGTTAAAATTTAACTACCGCATTTCCCGGCAATGAAGACGCTATTTTTTACCCAATAATAAGGCACGAAAATTTACCTACGTCTTGGAGGCCGAAGATTAGGTTGTTAGCCAAGAAAGATAGACTTGGCTATCCCTCAGTGCGGCAACATCAAGAACGATCCTAACGAATCATAGCAAAAGGATTTGAGTAGAAGAGCAGAGATGCCAACCCTAAATTTTGTTCACAGTAACATTCAACCCATTTGTCAGTAACAAATGGGGGTAAATGCATTTCTCTCAGTAACATGTTGCGGCACCAGAAATATGCATGGCAACGACCCAAAATCTGCAACGCGCGTTGAATCCAACCTTCCTTTTTTCAACTAGTACTATATACAAACTCATTAAACACACATAAACATCCTTTAGTATACACAGTATCACTTAAAAGATGTACTTATATATATTTTGATGAGTCTTGAATGCTTTAGCCTTCAGGCACAGCTAACAATAACATTGTCACTGCCGAAAGCTATGCAATCACTCCAAGACAGGGCTCTCTTTTGCATCTCGTTATGGAGAACTTGGAATATCCCTTCTCCTGTTGCATCAGTATTGCAGTTGGGGACGGACAGAAGTGAAACTGCAATCTCTTTGGCCTCCTCATCAAAGTGACGAACAACAATGGGGTACATCTTGGATTTATCAGTGCTGCCATCAGTGCTGAGGCTAAATGGGCGTTTGTCCATTGAATGGCAGAGTTTTTTCTGTATTTCTTTCGAAAGTTCTCCGGTGATAGCAGTAGTCTTTGTTCTGGCACTTTGGTAGTTCTTTGCTATTGCAGAATCGGGGAACATTTGCCTGAACAATGTTGTGTTCCAAAAGGAAATGAGTGAAGAGAGTTTCAGCTCTTGTAACTTCTTGTTCACTAGAACTTGAAGATGTTGTTGGTTTGAAAAACGAATCAATCCTTTTTGATTTCAACTTACTGTATTCTTGATGCTTTTTTGAGTTGACGTGTCGTCGACAGTCATCTCTACCACCATGTCCGACTGTAAAATCCAACCGGCAATCTGAACAGAAAGCATAGTTTTCTCCAAGTCTACTCTGTTGTATAACAGGCCACGTCTGAGAATATTCTGGTTTGTACTTTTGCATTCGCTTAGTAATTTTGCGGGGAATGCCTGATGACTCTGTCTCCATCTCACTCTCAGTCTCAGCAGGTCTCTTGTTGTGAGATTCCATCATGTCCAAATTGTCCAAAAATCAAACAATGTAAACTCAATTGTCTAAATGACAATGCCAATGCCAATGCCACGATGATGAGAAATAGCCGTTAAGGTCCAAATCCCACTTAATTTCTTTTCTCCCTGCAGGTTCCTTGTGAGAATCCATGACCAAATTCTCCAAAAGTCACAGTTTCCAAACAATGTCAACTCGATTCGATGACCATGAGGCATGACAATGCAATGACAATCATTGCAATGACACGTCCCCAATGGTAATGCAATGCCCACCGTGAAGGCGTGATGAGATTGAGAAATTCCCGTGACAAATCTAAGTTTTTCCACTGTTTGAAGAATATCCATCCAAGAAATGATGAAGGTTTGAAACAAAACCAGGCTTAATTGCAGAAACACAGCACATAAAATCACGTCCCGATAACACTTGTCACTGAGCTTTATTTCCAATTCCAGTAATTTCTCCGCGATCCGCTACTAACTATGCATAACGTTTCGTATAGATATAGTGCAGTCACTGCAGTGCATCGCATGTGTATGTATACGGCATGCATAGTTAGCTAGCGCTGGGGATCGGAATACCACATACATGTACTGTAGTGTACGGCTATAATCCAGGCCACCAGCGGAGTGCATTGTCACTAAACAAGGATTCAGCGAGAATTGTGCACGTGCGTGCATAGCAATATGCGCCGCCATGCGAGTCCTTGGTTTTACACATTCAAGCATGTGAGTCTGCTCGCAATGATTTTTCAGTCACAAATAGCCAAAAATACGCGGCGCTGCACCTTGGCCGTGTGCAATGGCATACGGACGTTTGTGCGTTGCAACCTGAAGACAATTATCGCGGCTTTTAAACAGCAACGATCCCGCCCAATTACTCCGGGAGCGGACAACGCATTTGCTTGTTGTTTTTTTTTATTGTTTTGATTATTTTTCTCCGTAACAACATGTTTGGCTGCCGGAACACCGTAATAAGGTTATTTCGCCGGGACAAAATACGGCGAATCCGGGACACTTGGCATCTCTGGAAGAGCAGGGAGGTTCTACTGCAGTTGTACAGGGTCTTGGTGAGGCCACACCTGGAGTATTGCGTACAGTTTTGGTCTCCTAATCTGAGGAAAGACATTCTTGCCATAGAGGGAGTACAGAGAAGGTTCACCAGACTGATTCCTGGGATGGCAGGACTTCCATATGAAGAAAGACTGGATAGACTCTTTCTCTGTGACCCCTTGTTCTGGAGTTTACGAGATTGAGGGGGGATCTTATAGAAACTTACAAAATTCTTAAGGGGTTGGACAGGCTAGATGCAGGAAGATTGTTCCCGATGTTGGGGAACTCTAGAACAAGGGGTCACAGTTTAAAGATAAGGGGGAAGTCTTTTTGGACCGAGATGAGAAGATCATTTTTCACACAGAGAGTGATGAGTCTGTGGAATTCTCTGCCACAGTAGGTAGTTGAGGCCAGTTCATTGGCTATATTTAAGAGGGAGTTAGATGTGGCCCTTGTGGCTAAAGGGATCAGGGGGTATGGAGAGAAGGCAGGTACAGGATACTGAGTTGGATGATCAGCCATGATCATATTGAATAGCGGTGCAGGCTCGAAAGGCCGAATGGCCTATTCCTGCACCTATTTTCTATGATTCTAAGTCTATCCCTCATTGCAGGCAGCTGAGGGGAAGCGGCTGTAAAATGACAGCGCCGCTGGGGGGGCGAAAGAGTTCCTTTTACAGCATGTGGGGAGTCTGGCCCGGGTCAGCAGGAACATTGAGAAGGAGTGGGTCGGGGATCATACCAGCAAATCACTCACTCAGTGCTGCCACGGCTCTCAGGACACGGATCCACTACATTGTGGCCGGGGAGGGAAGTAGCTTGGGAATGGACAACAGAATTGGCCGCCACCTCTGCGCCTTCTGCCGGCCCGCTCACCTCTGGCATTGCTCTCCGTCTGAACACCTCTCTCCTGCCACTCGCCGGCCTCGCTCATGTCAGCCGCTTCCCGCAAATCCTTAAATTCCGACTGCGGGCGGGAGCAGGACATGGCCTCATTTGCTGCGCTGGGTGACACTGCGTGGCATTCACTGCCCCGGTCCATGTCTTTCAAGAGCAAAGATCATAGAGCGGAGCGGGTCAGCTCACAACTGATTCAACGTCCTGGTGTGCTCCCGTTTTTTCCACCATCTCTCCACCTGCCGTCACCCTCCACCCCCCACCCATTCAGTCATTCAGAATGGAGGCGATCTGGAAGCCTTGGGCAAATTGAATTGTCACTTTCTTTATTTCTATCTATTTGTTTATTTATTTATTTAGAGCGTGAGAAATTCTATGTCCCGCCAGCCTTTTTTCAAAATTTAACAACTCAAAATGGGGAATGCGTCTTCGACACAGGTGCGTCTTCATTGCGGGGAAATACGGTAGCCTGTAAGATTAGATTGCACAGACGATCTTTTCTTCTTCTGATAATGAAAGTACTGAAGTGACCTCTACAAACCTATGCCAAATTGATGAACTCTCAAAACAGCTGAAAATAATTAAAAACATATATTGGAGTGAAGGGCATGGGGATAGATGCAACACGAGAAGATTTAACCATTCCTAACAGAATGTTTCCTGAATTGGTAACAACTTGGATAAATAGTATTGTTTTCTTTGGCTGTTTTTAGAAATTAAAGGCATTTTAATGTCTTTAATAACATAATTGGCTTCTATCCACCAATTACAGATTAATGGAGACACAATCACTGATAAAGGCTGAGAACGGGAATTTCTATGGCTAGGCTAATTACTTTTCCCAGATCAATGTAAAGTTGATTAATGTTCATTAATAAAGAATTATTTAAGAATAATAATTACCGTATTTCTCGGCAATGAAGACGCTATTATTTACTCTAAAATAAGGCCCAAACATTATCCTGCGTCTTGGAGGCCGAAGGTTAGATTGTTAGCCAAGAAAGATAGACTTGACTATCCCTCAGTACAGCGGCTGTAAAAGGACAGCACCACTGGTGGGGGGATAGAGTTCCTTCCACAGCGTGTGGGGAGTCTGGCCCGGGTCAGCACGGCTGGGCTGCCAGGGGTAAAGTTGTGGGGAGGGCAGGTGCGTTGAGAAGGAGGGGTTCGGGGATCATATCTGCAACTCTCTCAGTAGCCCGGGTAGCTGTGAACGGCTGCTGGGACCGGACAGCGGAACTGCAGCTAGACCCAGGGCTCGCAGTCGACCTTAGAATTGCAGCTAGTCCCGGGGCTCGCAGGCGACTTGGGGACTGCAGCTTGTCCCGGCGCTCTCAAAGCGACTTGGGAACTTCAGCTCGTCCCGGGGCTCGCAGGTGACCTGGACGCTGCAGCCAGTCCCGGGGCTCGCAGGCGACCTGGGAGCTACTGCCAGTCCCGGGGCAGGCGACCTGGGCGCTACAGTCAGTCCCAGGGCAGGCGACCTGGGAACTGCAACTAGTCCCGGGGTTCGCAGGCGACCTGGGAGCTACAGCTAGTCCCGGCCCTTGCAGGCGGCCTGGGCGCGACAGCTAGTCCCGGGGACGCGAAGGATCTGGGTACTGCAGCCAGTCCCGGGGCATGCAGGCGATCTGGAAATTGCAAAAAACTAATTGAAAAACACCTGAAAACTGTATTATTAGTATTTATTATTACTAATTTATGTATTATTAGAATGTATTATTACTAATTTAGTTAGTATGTATTATTACCTCCATTTATTAACTATGGCGATAGATGTGTCCCGCCATCCACTCACAAGCATGGGTCCTGGCCCCTATGCAAAAAAGGTTGCCGACCCCTGGACTAAACCAATGCTTTGATCCTGTCCCGCCAGCCTATTTTCAAAATTTAGCAACTCAAAATGAGGGTGCGTCTTCATTGCTGGGAAATATATGAGAAAGCAGCGTTTTAAAAAAAAAATGTTTTGGATAAAATGCAAGTTAGTTTTTTAAACGTACCTCTGGTTCAAAAATTGCTCCACTATACACTGGATTTGCCGTTGTTCGTCGTTTTCTTTCTTGCCTCTTGCTTTGGATTTCTGTGTAATATCAAAAATAGTATGCTACATTGCACGCATCTACTCCCAAACATATCTGCAAGTTAAATAATTTTATATTTTGTCCTCACTCCTGAATTCCACACTTCACACACTTTCTCTGATCTTGTTTTTACAATATGTTCAGCCATAATTATAGAATGTGGAGTAGATTTCTGAAACTATAAAAGATATCCTTGGTCCTACTTCTTATGTTCAAATGAACTGAATCCATGAAGCTTCAACATGCCCTCAAATACATTTAGTTATGTGATGACGGCAGGTACAACTCTATACCACAATGAGCTATGCTGCACACATCAAGTACACTAAATCCCTGCCCTTTGATTTCCATCAGGAGAATCACTCACATGACCCATCCTCAGCATTCAGTCTCAGTTCACTCTTTGTAATAAGACCAATTGTGTCTGTTTTTTCTTCCTGCTGAGAGTGCACTTGTGGACCTAGAACATTTCTTCCAGCACTTTCTCTCCAAAACCAAAGCTTTGAAAATTCAAAGCTTTTTCTTTTAAGAGAAATCCAAAGAATTGCAATTTCTACTAGTTCTTTTCCATATAATTTTCCCCAAAATAGAGGATCAGTGCAACAAAAAATCTCAATTTTACATCCAAAGGTAATTCAACACACCTTGTTTCTGCATATTTTTTCTTGTAGTTTAATATTAAAAAAACCTCCAAGGGCGCAGCCCCGAACACAAAACTGCCTATACCCAGACTGAAAAGGCATCATTGTAAATAGCTAATAAATGAGTAATGATACGCTGCCTGACCCGCTGAGTTTTTGTGCCTATCTTCTGTGTAAATCAGCATAGCAGTTCCTACACAAATAAGTGCATCAGCTGGTCTTCATGAGGGCTCTCAAAACCTTATTTTAGACACAATTAAACTCATCATGAATATACATGTTTTAATTTACTCAGAAAATGACGATGGTATTAATATATAACTATACAAAATCACTTAAAGGCATTTTCAATTATTTAATGTTACTTGCAGATATTTTTGAACAACATACTTTAAATAAAATGTTTACAATTTGTGAATAATACATTTTAAAGTGCAGTAATCTAGCCGCATGTTACAAAGTATATTTCTTAGAATTAATTTTGCAGACACACCACAAAAGTCACATTAAAAAACACCTAAATCTGATTGCGCTGGTCCATGGCAGATTTTGCTGTAGACATAAGAAAAATAGGCTTGAATGGAAAGTTAAGGAAAAAAACTGCATCTCAAAACCAGCTCAATTTTGAACTTGTTCATTTTTTGCTGTTTGCATCAAAACTGGCAACTGTACTCCAGTGATTTGTCCAATTTAATATGCTTAACTAACTGTAAATCCAAAAATCTTGTAAACCAATCTGAGGGTGTTCTATGTTTAAGAAGGAACTGCAGATGCTGGAAAATCGAAGGTAGACAAAAATGCTGGAGAAACTCCAGCATTGAGCGGGTGAGGCATCAAGCGGGTGAGGCAGCATCTATGGAGCGAAGGATATAGGCAACTGAGGGTGTTCTATTATTACATATTGAACAGTTGTCCTTTAAAGCCATTAATAATAATCAGCTTGGTTTACAAGATTGTTGTTGATAAGAGGCAATTAAATTCATGCCTCTATTATCACAACTTTTTTATCCAGACAGGGTAATTGGGTCCCATAATTAAAGGAGGTAGATATGATTCACTGTAACCTATCCTCAAATAAAACGGCACCAGTTTAATGGCGTATAATTATTTCTGTAATGGGCAGGTTCAGATAAATGGTATATACAAACAGAATTGCAAAAGCTACGGAAGGAAAGCAGCCAAAATATTCTTACCTTCAAGGTGATCATGTGTAACCAATCCCAGAGAAACCATGAAAGCAACTTTCTGTATAAATTGAAAAATATAATAGTGCCCAATTAAAGCGTATCATTGCTAAATGTCTATTGCTTAATGTCTCGTTAAATGTAATTTAGAACTATTTGCTGCAGGTTCTGGAGGAGAACAGCGAGAAAAGTTTAAAATATTGACAAGTCCAGCAAAAATGCAGTTTATTTTGTATATGAATTCTAATTATGATCTCACTCCTCATTTTGCCCAAATTTTAACAAATAAATTACTCACAGTAAAGATCAACCACATTTATATTAATCTCCTTACTCTACATTCTCTTTTATTATTTACTGTAACCCAAGGACAATGAAACAAACACTGGTTCAGTTAGTATTTTATAATAGATCACAGCATCCAAACTGGTCCCATACTAAAACTGTTGGCAATTTTCCTGACTCCACCCTACACATTTCACTTGAAGAAACGGCTCCACTATGAGGTTCTGCAATTGCACGTATCCTTTTCAGAAAATTAAAATGCGTAGGAGGTTAGTTTAAGATACTACAATCAAATATTTTAACTTGATGATGATCAAGTGGATGACGAGCCATTGATCTTGGAAAATTACTTCTATTGAAACACCGTAGGAAAAATCACCTACTTAGCCATATATTTTTCTTAACGAATTTAGTTATAAAGGGGCTGTCCCACTTGGACGACCAAATTTGCGAGTTTAGAAGAGTTTAGGAGCGTTTGTAAAAAATGTCATGTTGAAGACCTCCTTCGACTATGTAGAACACCTCATTCGATCTCCTTCGACTATGTTGAAGACTAGCTACGACTAACTTCGGGAGAATTGGACACAGAATAGTGGAGAGTGAAGACGACCTCCTTCGATCTCCCTTCGACAATGATGAAGACTATCTACGACTACCTTCGACTAACATGCCGACCTACTACGACTACACCTACGAGTAAAAAAAGTAGATTTTTTCTATGGCGAACTTTTTTTACTCACGGGCATTTTTCAACATGTTGAAAAATACGCCACAACCTTGCTGAGGCCTCGAGTACACGGAGACTACTATCGAGCATGAAGGAGAGTTACAAAGACCTCCTAGGACCCCGTGAAGATCATGCTGCGAGTATGAGTCGAGGGCAAACTCGCCAGAACTCGCAGATTAGGTCGCCCATGTGGGTCAGCCCCTTAAGAGTCATGCAGCTGGAAACAGGCACTACAGCCCAACTCATCCGTGGTTGCCAAATGGCCAATGTAAGCAAGTTCCACAGAACCATGTTTGCCCCTTAAACCTCTAAAATGTTCCGATCCATGTACCTATTCAATAGTCTTTTAGATGTTGCTATTGTACCTGCCTCAAAGACTTCCTCTGGCAGCTCATTCCGTACAGCCACCACTCTGTGTGAAAAAGCTGCCTCTCAGGTTCCTATTAAATCTACCTCTCACCATGCCCTCTAGTTCTTGATTTTCCTGTGCTGGGAAAATGACAGTGCATTCGCTCCATCTATTCCCCATGTGAATTTATAGACCTATTAAATCACCCTTCAGCCTCTTGGGCTCTAAAGAATAAAGTCCTCGCCTGCCCAGCCACTCCCTATATGTAGCTCAGGCCATTGAGAGCTGGCAACATTATCATAAATTTTCTCTGCACTCTTTCTAGCCTAATGGAAACTCTCCAATAGCAGTGTGACCAAAATTGAACATAAGACGCCAAGTGCAGCCTCATGAACGTCTTGTACAACTGTAACATCCCAACCTCTATACTTAATTCACTGACAGATGTGAGTCTGCATACCGAAAGCCTTCCTCACCACCCTATCTGCCTGTGACACCACTTTCAGGGAAGTATGCCCTAGATCAGTGCTTCTTAAACTGGCAAATTAAAATATTTTGGGGTGAATTAAACTAGAGGGGTGAATGACTTATTTTACTTCGGAGTCACGTGAGTGACTACGTGAAGAAGCCCCACCTGGCGCTTGATCGGCATTGCGTCGACGCTGATGGCAGAGCAAGAACTGCAAAGGCAGCTCCTCGACGGCGGTAGGTACGGGCCCGCAGGTAAGTACAGTTGAAATACTTACAGGGTATATCTAAACTCCGTGGCTGGTGTATAGAACCACCAGGAGTTAAAAAGAATTTAAAAGCAAAAAATAAATAAAAGTTAAAATGAAAAGCAAATACTCTGTGTAAGAAACAACGGAGTTTAAAAAAGCGTCCCAGGGGAATACTCTGCGATCGGGACGGGAGATAAAGTACGGAGCCGGTTCCGATACTGGTGGCCGTTAAAATTACGTTAGGGAGACTTTTAGTCGCTCCACAAACTTTTGGCAAGGGGGAAAATTTAAAAAAGTCAGAAAGGCCATAATTTAAAAAGTTTAATAAAAAAGGCCTCCAGACTAAAAAAGCTTTATGGCTTAAAAATAATGGAGAAAGACTCCAATAAATAAATAAATAAATAATTTAAAAAAAAAAATCAACCAAAAAGGGTTTAAAAGGCACAAAATATTCTCAAAAACAAACCCTAAGGGGTTTCATATATTAATATATATGATGGAATTTATCATTGTGGGAATTATTTACCTCGGATTGTTTGGAGGTAGTCTCCTTGACGAAAAACTCAGGAGTAACCAGGGCAGTAAAACAATATGGAAAAACTGACCCTAAAAGTGCATTGATAGTGGTGACTGGTCATAAGTACCCACCACAGCACAAATATATATATATACACACACACACATATATACAGGTGTACTAGGTACAATACCTGAATGAAGGAGTGAGGCCATGGAAAGTAACCATGGAAACCAAAATTAATTGATCTCTCACCAAAGCTGTTATGGTTGAAACAGCAGAATATTGATTAAACGTTTATGTTTTATAAAGATATCAACGGTGAATCCGTTTATGATACCCATGTCTCAATTATATGAGACATAAGGAAATACGATTTCAAAGTATTTCAAGCTGGTGCATGGCATCACTACTTATGTAAAACAAATAAAACATTGTGCAATAACCAAAACATTTAAAATAAAAAGATAAATTGCCATCAGTTTGTGGAGCTCAATGCGAAAAAATATATAATATTAATTTTAGTTATATATATGTAATTGTTATTGTGACCAATTTTGCACTTTAGATTTGCAGGTCAATACAGATCAGGTTATGTTAAACCCCTGATTATTATGGAATAAACCTGCCTTATGATAAATCAAAGACATTGATTACAAAAGAACAGACTATTGGTCTTTAAACTTTGGGAAAAAATTATGATACAATGTAAAGATTTGATAATGGGTCAAAACAAAGGCAGGAGTATGATAAATAAATATTATCCAACACAGCCTTATGTGAACCCATATGATTGGGAAGAGAAGGCTTCATGTACATTTGAAGAGGTGCAAAAAACTTGTTACAGAAGAAGTTGATGAAATCTCCAATTGTGGGAGATTACAGGTGTGTTATGATAATTTATATAACATTACAAAGGACTACAAAAAATTGTAGAAGGAATTGGTTCACTTGTATAGGAAAACCTAAAAAATTGATTTTAGGTTTGTACCCAAAATATCTCCAATAAAGAAGGGGTACGTACATATATATTATAAATTTCCTCAGGGAAAAAGATGTGGTGGTAAAACCATACAAAACATCATTTTAAATACACTTTCACAGTGTAAAAACATTTTATTAAAATGGGCATCTTCAACATTGAAAAACAGTTGTTATTAACAAATTGTTAATCATATTACAGGTGCTTGAAATTAATTAGAATGGGTCAGCTGTGCAAGTTAAGACATTGTCTAAAGGATTAAATTCAGTTCTAGGCTGTTCACATAATACTGGAACAACAATTGTACTGATAAAAAGATCAGCACTTGCACTAGTGAGGACATGGTCATGGTTTATCTTGATCACATTTTAAATTGGAAGGTTAATAAGGAGTCAGCTGCAAATTAGTGCTGCAATTACAAGCCTGTTGAGAGGTGAGGGTCCTGACCCATCCCATAAAACCTATGTTTTAGGCATTCATAAATATTCCTAAATTACTATTCTGGATTTAGGAGTAATTCAGCACCATAAGAGGGGGGAAAAATGTTTCCGAGATACAAATATGTCTCATTGCTTTGTTGACAGACTTTGTCCCTCCATCAGAGAAGGAGCTTAGGTAAAGAGTAAAAAAGCTCCAAAAGAGGGAAAACAGAAGCATTATAAGAGTATGTATGCCTTTGTGACAGGCCTATGCAAATACCAAATGATACGTTATCAGAATTAAAGTAATGGATAGAAAAGGCCCACAAGCTGCTTTAAATATAAGCTTAGCAGCCGTTGCAAGCTGAAGCAAGTATTATCAGATGATGGATAGCTTCTGTGAATATTTGGGTTAAGATAAGAATAATATTTATTCTTATCAAGTTTAATTGATACGTCCCTTGTTTGGGACTACGGACAATAACACCAGGTAATTGCAAATGGATTGTCCTAAGAAATTTCTCCAAACATTTGTATTAATATTGAAGTATCAGGAGTTTTATGGATTAAATGCCTATTGTTCTATTATGGAAGTGTGCATTTCATATCAGGTGAACAATACCATGGCTGTGGCATATACCAATCACATGAGACAAATAAGATAATAATCAAGTGATTATCTGAGTAACCAGATGTGGCGTATTCTAAAAATGTTTTAGTCCAGCTGTTTATCTCTAAGGAAGAGACAATGTTGTCGCAGACAACAAATCAGGGGGAAAAAACATTGTCAGTAATATGGATTACTTACGATTAATCTGGTTGTATCCAGAGTAAATCACTGATCTTTCAAATGTTCTCGTGGGTAAACCAAGAACAGGAGAGGTGGATGCATTTCTCTCAATTACATGAGGAAAGATGTTCTTTTATGTTCCTCATTTTTTGTCTGATAGGGCAGTGTCTGATGAAAATGTAGCAGGACGCTGCCAGGGGCGCTTTGGTGGCCCAAACCGGACCTTCATGGTTCTCATTAATGTTGAGTGATATTGAACCACTTATGATGACTCATAGTTGCAGTCATTTATTGTTGTACAAAGGCATCCATGACATGAAAATATGAATTTGGCTATCTGCAGGTTTGACCAGACCATTATAACAGTTTGACGGTCAAAGAAGTCTATGAATGTTTTAACTAATATAACAATATAACAATAAAATAATTATGTACAAAAGGAATGTTATACCTGCAATTTGGAAAAATAATTTTAAAAAACAATATTTTGTTTATAAGAAATTGGAAGTCTGTTGTAGACAGTAAAAGTTATTTATCATATTAGATATATGTGAGTTGCATTTTTTCTGAGTATCTAATTGATAGAGCCAATAATAGGGCTCATAGTGTTTATCGTCCTATTTAGGACAAGTTACTAACCAAGAAGTTATCGGGTTCATTCGTAATATCCCGATATGAAAAAAAGTATATATAAAGGATTATATATACTGTCCAAAGTTGCAATACAGAAGTTGGGAGATCAATATAGTCCTGAATTGCCTTAGGCAATGGACTCCAATTCTATCAATGATTCAAAAAATTAACATTGAAAGTAAAAATGCTCATGACTTTAGTATCAACATAAGAGTGTAAACATTGCAAATATTACATTATATAATTGCATGTGGCTACAGATTACATTATCATATATGTTTATGAATTTACCAAACAAAGCAGACCAAGAAGAGCTGAAACCAAGGTAAACCATAAGCATATCCTGTCGGCCATAAATTGTGTGTGGGTCAACATTGATTCAATATGTTGAAGTAGGTAAGAGTCTCTGTGGTGGTGAGACAGCACTACTTATTACACACAAAAAAAACACATTAGGTATCAGTAAAAAACTGATGGTTCTAGAGAATTGTATTCTAGATGGTTAAAACATGTTTAGCACCCAGTGGAACTAGACATTGAGATGTGGAAAATCACTCTATTAAGGAGGTAGATACATTCACAAGAATGGCACAGGATGGGCCGCTTGAGCAAAGATTCAAGGCCGCAGGAGGGTGTAAAATAAATATTAAAGTTAAAAGGAACCAGTCATGGTGTCAGGATTGGACACGGAGTGTTCGGTTCTCTATAATTGTTGCTTTGTTTATACTATCAAATTATATTATTAATTGATATTTTGGTGATAAATTTGCCTTTCAATGGAAAGGGCATTACTTTCATTCTTTTATAATGGGAAACAATTTATCACATAAACTGAGGCAATGTTTGGAGAAAAAATGTGTTATTTGCTCATTACTGTGTTGATTGAGCCAGATTGTCGTATGGAATGAGTCTACGACATAAAAAACACAGAAGCTACAAAATCTTCACGTAGTCACTCACGTGACTCCGAAGTAAAATAGTAAGATTAAATGAGAACTTACCAGTTCGAAGTTTGATCATTATTTTATGAGGAGTGACGATGAGGGATTACGTGCCCTCCACTCCCGACCCTCATAAAATAAATGATCATCTGGTAGTTCTAAATCTATGTTGAGCCTTACTATCTTACTCCGGCTATTGGTTCTGTATTTTTCATGCCGCTGCTTTGAAATATGCCGATCAAGCTCCAGGCGGGGCTTCTTCACGTAATCCCTCATCGTCACTCCTCATAAAATAACGATCAAACTTCGAACTGGTAAGTTCTCGTTTAATCTTACTAATTTATTCAGATATTTATATATTTTTTTTCTATAGTTAAAAAAGGCATTGCTACTAAAGTGGTTAGTAAGCTCTTATTGGTTTTAATGACAGTGGAGCTGGAAATTTGTTTTTTTTTCTCTCTCTACCTATGGTTTCTTCACATATTTTTAGGATGTTCAAAAAGTTGAATAAAATAAACACTTAAGAAATGAATTAAATTATGTTTTTTGCTCATGTGACAAAGTAAATTATATATAAAATTAACCAAAGACGAAAATTACCAAAAACATTAGAAAGTTTAGTCAAAGGTGAATGAAATTTTGTGATAAAGACTCAAGGGTGAATGACACTGAAATAGTTTAAGAAGCACTGCCCTAGATCTCACTGATCTGCAACACTCCCCAAGACCCTGCTATCACTGTGAAAAGTCGTGCCCTGGTTTGATTTTCCAAAATGGAACTTTTATCTGAATTAAACTGCACCAGCCATTCCTCCGCCTACTTGCCCAGCTGAGAAAGATCTTGTTGCAATTCTTGATAAATCTTCATTGGCTACAATACCACCTATTTTAGAGTTTTCTGCATTTTACCATACCACCTATTTTAGAGTTTCCTACCATTTTGCCAATTCTGTATCCACTTAGCTAGCTCCACATGAATACCATGCGATCTAACCATCCTGAACAGCTTACCATGCAGAATCGTATCAACGGCCGTGTTGAGGTCCACACAGACTATGTCTGCAACCCTGCCCTAAACAACTTTCTTGGTTACTTCTTCAAATGGCTCAATTATTCCCAAATTGATCTATAGCATTAGCAACCCTCCAGTCTTCCCACACCTCATTGGTCGAAAGATGAAATTAGTGTATCTCAGCTAGAACGTTTGCAATTTCTTCTCTAGCTTCCCACAGTGTCCTTAGATCTATCTGAACAGGCCCAGGAGTTTTATGTACTTTCAGACATCTTAGGACATTCAGCAACTTCTCAGCTGTAATTCAGACTGTCCTCAAGACATAGGCTTGAATATCCACCACCCTCTGTGTGAAAAAGCTTCTCCTCAGGTTCCTATTACATATTTCCCCTCTCACCTTAAACTTATGCCCTCCAGTTCTTTAATTCCCCAGCCTGGAAAAAAGACTAATCATTCACTCTATCAATGCCTTCCATGATTAAATTTCACAAGTTCCCAACATAGTACTATGTGCCATATCATTACAATAAAATCAATAAACAGTGAATAAAATTACACATTGCGATATCATTGCTATTTGTGGGAGTTTTTTGTTTCCAGACTATCTACCATATGTTACAAAATGTACATTCCAGAAATATTTTATTGACTCTAAAGTAATTGGTATGTTGTGAGGTTTTGACAAATGCAACAGAATACATTCTCTTTCTAATTAGCGAGAATGATCAATGTAACTGTTTAAAAATTAAGGATCACTAGTCATTTTGTCTTGAAAGCACTACACAATTTTCTTAAGAGTGCTGATAACTGTTGTGCAACACTAAATACCATAAGCACAGGGAATTGGATGAAGATGGGAATCATCATGGGTGCTTGCAACTTGTACTGAATGCACAATAAATAGTTCAAATTAAAGATTCCCAACATAGATTTTTAAATAATATTTTTCATCAGCGATTTCTAGGAGACAACCAACATAGGAAAAATAATTTTGCTTCTGGGTAACTCTTGCCTAATTACTATTTAACTAATTCCTGAAAGGACATTTCATTTCACATTCCATATTTTCTGAAGATGCAGGAGGCCATTTGACCTATTAAACCTTCAACAGGTCACAGAGAAATTCCATTTCTCCTCCAATTTTCCCTCTAACGTAATCTTCCCACATTCTCATCCACCAATGCTAAGGGTAAATTACAGTAGCTGATTAGTTAATAAAGCAGTAGGCCTTTGGGATATGCGAGGATACTGCAGCTGTTGGAGTTGACCTATGCAGTCAGAAGGAGAGCATGCAATCTCCAGAGATAGCACAGGTGGCTGGAGTTGTGAGGCAGCAGCTCAACAAGAGTCACTGTACTGCCAGTGCATTCTTAAGAATGACAGACTTTAATGGATGGTGAAGTGCCCATCACAAGCTACCTAACTTTCCCGCCCAGCTTTGTAAGTTTTAATGCATTCCCACATCATCCAAGTCAATATGGGGATATTTACAGGAATATTTATATGACTGGACACATAGTGTCAGAGATGTGCCAGTCACTGAATCACACTGCACAATGGACTGGTTGTAATTTGAAGAAACATTTAAAGTAGTTCTTGCATCTTTCTCCATTTCTTGAAAGATTTACCTTTTGAAATGTATTTACAATTTCCTTGTTGAATTTAGTTCCAAGTAGAACAAACCAGTTCCAGAATATTTACAACTGTAAAAATGAACAATTGTAAAAATATGAAATGCTGCAAAGGAATTAAATAAACTAATTTTGGTGTGCTTTATATATTTAAATTAAACGTCCAGTGACTGGTATATGCATCCATCAAGCATCATATTACAATACCTCTGGGTTCTCCTCTTTCTTGGGTTTAGGTGGAACTGGGGAGGAAGGACTGGCATCATTCCGCCTTTCTTCCCATTCAACCTGAAGTTTAATGGTCTGGCAAGGAATAGAAAAAATAAAGAGTGAGCAGCTGATTACTGAAGAGACCTATTACAATAATTAATTACATGTATTAATAAGAAAAATGAATTTTTGTTAAACGTTAGTTTAGACAACATTCTTAATTTACCAAAAAATAAACCAGAATTAACTTTGAAAAGGGATAAAATTATTCCATATACTATCAGTTGATATTTGTTCCTAAAACACTAAAATACAGTGGCTTGCAAAAGTTTTCATACCCCTTGAACTTTTCCACATTTTGTCACGTTACAACCACAAACGTAAATGTGTTTTATTGGGATTTTATGTGATAGACCAACACAAAGTGGCGCATAATTGTGAAATGGAAGGAAAATTATACATGGTTTTCAAATTTTTTTACAAATAAAAAACTGAAAAGTGTGGCGTACAAAAGTATTCAGCTCCCATTACTCTGATACCCCTAAAAAAAAAAACAATGCAACCAATTGCCTTCAGAAGTCACCTAATTAGTAAATAGAGTCCACTTGTGTGTAATCTAATCTCAGTATAAATACAGCTGTTCTGTGAAGGCCTCAGAGGTTTGTTAGAGAACATTAGTGAACAAACAGCATCATGAAGCTCAAGGAACACACCAGACAGGTCAGGGATAAAGTTGTGGAGAAGTTTAAAGCAGGGTTAGGTTACAAAAAAAAATATCCCAAGCTTTGAACATTCACGGAGCACTGTTCAATCCATCATCCAAAAATGGAAAGAGTATGGCACAACTGCAAACCTACCAAGACATGCTGTCCACCTAAACTGACAGGCCGGGCAAGGACACCATTGATCAGAGAAGCAGCCAAGAGGCCCATGGTAACTCTGGAGGAGCTGCAGAGATCCACAGCTCAGGTGGGAGAATCTGTCCACAGGACAACTATTAGTCGTGCATAAATTGGGCCTTTATGGAAGAGTGGCAAGAAGAAAGCCATTGTTGAAACAGAGCCATAAGAAGTCCTGTTCGCAGTTTGCCACAAGCCATGTGGGGGACACAGCAAACATGTGGAGGAAGGTGCTCTGGTCTGATGAGACCAAAATTGAGGTTTTTGGCCTAAATGCAAAACGCTATGTGTGGCGGAAAACTAACACTGCACATCACCCTGAACACACCATCCCCACTGTGAAACATGGTGGTGGCAGCATCATGCTGTGGGGATGCTTTTCTTCAGCAGGGACAGGGAAGCTGGTCAGAGTTGATGGGAAGATGGACGGAGCCAAATACAGGGCAATCTTGGAAGAAAACCTGTTAGAGTCTGCAAAAGACTTGAGATTGGGGCGGAGGTTCACCTTCCAGCAGGACAACGACCCTAAACATACAGCCAGCACTACAATGGAATGGTTTAGATCAAAGCATATTCATGTGTTAGAATGGCCCAGTCAAAGTCCAGAACTAAATCCAATTGAGAATCTCTGGTAAGACTTGAAAATTGCTGTTCACAGATGCTCTCCAACCAATCTGACTGAGCTTGAGCCATTTTGCAAAGATTTATAGACAATCTCATTGAGACAGACCAGATTCTGAAAGTGAGCAATAGCGTACACACCAAGACTGTTCCCTCAGGCGAAGATCCTAGCATTTATGGACACAGTCCTAAAATTTAGTGTCAGCTATTTAATACTAACGAGACCAAGTGGGACCCGTTGGACCCCGTTCCCCCAACGCAATATTCCACCACTCACCCCATTCCCCCAACCCAATATTCCACCACTCACCCACAGCCAACTGTTCAAGAGTTCAAGAGTGTTCGAGACACTTATTATCACATGCACCAATTGTATCATTGATACAGTGAGATTTGAATTGCCACACAGCCATACGAATAAAAAGAACACAATACACGATAGAATTTAACATAAACATCTCCACACAGCAGAATCAACGTTTCCCACTGTGAGGGAAGGCAATAAAGTTCAGTCCTCTTCCTCTTTGCCCACCCGTGGTCGGAGACTTCAGGCCCTCTCGCCTGGATGATCGGAGCTCCGGCGTCGGAACGGAGAACACACTCAGAGGCTTGGAATTTCCGAATCAGCCACTTCCCACCGAAGTCCACAGGCCGAGCTGGGTGGAGATTCAATGCTGGCGACCCCCGGCGAGAGGTCCCAGGACTCCATGATGTTAAAGTCAGCGCTGCCCGCAGCTTGAAGCTCCACAAACCACGGCTCCACGGTGTTAAACAGCAGTCCCAACACTCCGGAGCTCCACAAGGCGATCCCCGGTAAGGCATCACCCGCTCCGCGATGGAATCCAGTGCTGCGCCTCTGCTGAAACTCTGGCCGGTCTCCGGCAGGAACGGCCGTGCCAATCCAGTTGGTAGGCCGCGAGGAGGGCGAAGATGCGGCTCGGGGAAAAAGACGCATCCTCGACCAGAAAGTGACTGAGAAAGCGGTTTCCCCCTACCCCCCACACATAAAAAAGATTAAAAGACCTCCGGAAACATAGTATTAGACAGATTAAAATAACAAAAAGGATGAAAGGACGGACAGCTGCTGGCGAGGCTGCTGCACACGGCGCCACCCAATGATGTACACCCGATGACTGCGCAGGCACGGCTCATTTGCTCTCATCCCCCAGCACTCCCTCCCCCTCCTCATCACCCTCCCTCTTCTTTCCTCTCTCCTCCTACCCTCCCGCTTCCTCCCTCACCGCTCTTTTCCCGTACCCAGTCACTCCCTCCCTCCCTCCATAACCTCTCTCCCCTCCCTACCCCCCTCCTCTATATCTATCTCCCTGCTCCCCCATTCCTCATCTCTCCCCTATCTCACTCCACCACTGAACACAATGTTTAAATAACATTTCTCCTCCTCCCCTTTCCCACTCCCTCCATCACCTCTCCCTCCCTCTCCTTTCCCCTACCCTCAGTTGGCGCTACCTGGAGCCAATCAATCGTCCCCAAGTGAGGGGGGGGGGAGAGGGGGGGGGGGAGAGGGGGGGGGGGGGGGATGGTGGCGGTGCTCATTGTCCTTGTAATATTTTGAGGGAGATTGACATGATGGATGCTGAGAGGATGTTTCTGCTCGTGATATTTTCTAGAACTAGAGGGCAATAAGGAAGTCACCAATTTAAGATGAAAATGAAGGGTAATTTATCTTCCTATAGGGTTATGAATCTCTGGAGTTTTTTCCTCTGGAGAAGTCATGGAATATAGTCAAGGTGAAGATTGCTCGATACTTGAACTATAAAGGGAGATGCTATCAAAGTGTTTTTTTTAGGCCAAAACTGTAAAAATCAAGATATTGAGGGAGCTGACTTGAGAAGCCATTTGACTTACTCCAACTCATCTTTCTTATGTTCTCATGCTCCTATGTAATATTTGTCATTAGAAAAAAATAGTTGTTTTAAAGCCAATATGGGTGGTCCAGTTTGAGTGTGAAAAAATATCCATGGGGCATATGTCCAGTTTGGTTGCAAATGTTCTTAAATGTAGTACCCAATGTGTGACAAGCACAATATATTGTGTCTTTGGTACATATATAAATAGCGCTTTATCCCACAGGCTTACTGAGAAATCCAAATTCAGGAAGGGAACTTGTTTCAGTTTCCTATATGTGCAGATTAACAAACACCCTAGAAGATTATCTGCCCATTTTAAATGGGAGATATTATGGCGGAAGGAACAAGATAACTTAATAAAATAACTTGAAACAAAGACCCATCATTTATTTATTTGCCTCTGTACTCCACAATTTGAGATTTGAAATAGAAAAAAAAAATCACATGTGGTTAAAGTGCACATTGTCCGATTATGTAAATGTAAAGTGCACCTTACAATTTAAGTAAATTGTTTATGCACTGGAATCAAAAACACACTTTCTAAATTTGCAGACACTACCAAATTGGGAAATTGTTTGTCGCGAGGAGGGCGGAACAAATCTTTGAGCAAAATTGTACTTACAAAATAGGAAATTATTGACGATTCAAGTTCAATACACTTAAATGCAAGGTAGGGAGAACGGGAATAGCATCTTGTATAAACTGAGAACTGCAGATGCTGGTTTAGACCAAAGATAGACACAAAGTGCTGGAGTAATTCAACGGGTCAGGCAGCATTTTTGACCCACTGAGTTACTCCAGCACTTTGTGTCTATAATTTGGAGATCACTTATTGCTTGGCAAGTGCAGCTTTAGTTAGGGTAGAGGAGCAAAAGGATCTTGAAATACTAATACACCATTACTAAAAGTTCTGTCACAGTTCTGTAAGGGCTTTTAAAAAAAGAAACCAAGCACCAGGATTTATCGAGGGATGGAATAGCAAAGAAGGAAAGTTCATGCTGAGTCCATACAGAAGTTAAAGTTAAATTCACGTTGAGGACTGCATTTAGATCTAGTAGCCTTATTATTATAAATGATGTTGATGTACTGGAAAGGGTGCAAAGGAAACATCACAAGATGACACAGTGCCCTCCATAATGTTTGGGACAAAGAGCCATCATTTATTTATTTGCCTCTGTACTCCACAATTTGTGATTTGAAATAGAAAAGATCACATATGGTTAACGTACACATTGTTAGATTTTAATAAAGGCCATTTTTATACATTTTGGTTTCACCATGTAGAAATTACAGCTGTGTTTATACATAGTCCTCCCATTTCAGGGCACCTTAATGTTTGGGACACATGGCTTCACAGATGTTTGTAATTGCTCAGGTGTGTTTAAATGCCTCCTTAATGCAGATATAAGAGAGCTCTCAGCACCTGGTCTTTCCTCCAGTCCTTCCATCACCTTTGTACATTTTTATTGCTGTTTATCAACATGAGGTCCAAAGTTGTGCCAATGAACATCAAAGAAGCCATTATGAGACTGACAAGAATAAAACGGTTAGAGACATCAGCCAAACCTTAGGCAGGGTTCGTACACTTGGAACAGCTATAAATTCAAGGAATTTTCAAGGACTTTCAAGGTCCAAAAATCCAATTTTCAAGGACCAAAATCCAGGGAAATCTGAGAAGGTGATCAGTCAATCCATGTGTCCAGGTTGCACAGAACGACACCAAACTCCATAATAATTACACACAAGATGGTTAACATCTATATTTGTACTTCAATGGAGCACTGATGGTCCATTTTCTCATCTCTTAGTTGTTCAATCTGAAACCATGATAATGGAAAACTGCTTTACAACCAGCCCCTGCAAACATGTATTGTCCATGCTTGCTTCAAAGTCTCCACTATTGTCCCAGTACCCAAAACGACAAGGATTACTGGTCTAAATGACGCACTGACCTATGTAGTCATGAAGACCCTTGAAAGACTTGCGCTCCCAGCTGAAAAATATCACAAACCCCCTGCTGGACCCTCTGCAGTTTGCATAATGGGCCAATAGATCAGGATCCTAGTCAACCTGGGCCTGCACTTCATCCTCCAGCACCTAGACTGCCAGGGGACCTATGCTAGGATTTTGTTTGATTTTTGCTCTGCATTCAACACCATTGTGCCAGAGCTACTACACTCCAAACTCTCCAAGTTGACTGTCAGTGGATCACCAACATCCTGATAGACACGAAGCAGCATGTGAAGCTGGGAAAGCACATCTCGGACCCGCAAACGCTCAGCATAGGAGCACCGCAAGGCTGCATACTCTCCCCTCTCCTTTACTCTCTCTGCACTAACAACTGCACCTCCACAGACTCCTCTGTCAAGCTTCTCAAGTTTGTGGATGACACAACCCTGATTAGACTGATACAGGATGGGGAGGAATCTGCCTACAGACAGGAAGTGACACAGCCGGCATCCTGGTGCCTTCGTAACAACCTGGAGCTCAATGCTCTTAAAACAGTGGAATTGATAGTAGACTTTACGAGAGCTCCCCCTCCCCTCACCCCACTCACCATCAAAAACACAACAGTCACATCTGGGAACCATCATCTCCAAGGACCTGAAATGAGGGGCCACCATCGACTCCACAGTCAAAAAGGCACAACAGAGGATGTGCTTCCTGCAGCAGCTGAGGAAACACAATCTGCCACAGGCAATTCTATACTGCCATCGTAGAATCTGTTCTCTCCTTCTCCATCATGGTCTGGTTTGGCTCAACCACCAAGCACGACATCTGGAAGCTGCAGCGAATCGTTCAATCAGCCGAGAAGGTTATTGGCTGCAATCTCCCCCCCATTGACAAACTGTACACTGCAAGGGTCAGGAAGCGAGCGGGTAAGATCATCTCGGACCCCTCTTACCTGGCCACAAACTCTTTGAAGCACTTCCCTCTGGTAGTGAGCTTTCACACACTCTGAGAGAAAGAGAGAGAGAAAGAGAGAGAAAGAGAGAGAGAGAGAGAAAAGAGAGAGAGAAAAGAGAAAGAGAGATAGAGAGAGAGAGAGTGAGAGAGAGAGAGAAAAGAGAAAGAGTGATAGAAAGAGAGAGCGAGAGAGAGAGAGAGAGCGAGAGAGAGAGAGAGAGAGAAATAGAGAGGGAAGAGAGGGAAAAAGAGAGGGAGAGAGAGAGAGAGAGAGAGAGAGAGAGAGAGAGAGAGAGAGAGAGAGAGAGAGAGAGAGAGAGAGAGTGAAAAAGAGGGAGAGAAAGTCGCGGCTGCCGAATCTCACCACCTCCCATCCCTCTAACAAGGAACATGGTTCACAAATATTTCTAATAGTCTTTCCTGACTTTTAATAAAAATACACATTATAAGCTTGATGAAAAAACGCCACATTACTCTGCAAACAGCTGATGACAGAAGAATTTTCTCTATAATAAAGAAAAATCCACAAACATATGTCCGACACATCAGAAACACTCTTCAGGAGTCTTCATGAACAGAAATACAGAGGCTACACTGCAAGATGCAAACCACTGGTTAGCTGCCAAAATAGGAAGGCCAGTTTACAGTTGCCAAGAAGTACTTAAAAGAGCAACCACAGTTCTGGAAAAAAGGTCTTGTGAACAAATGAGACAAGATTAACATATTAAGAGTGACAAGAGCAAAGTATGGAAGAGAAAAGGAGCTGCCCAAGATCCAAAGCCTACCATCCCATCTGTGAAACACGGTGGTGGGGGTGTTATGGCCTGGGCATGTATGGTTGCTGAAGGTACTGGCTCACTTATCTTCATTCATGATACAACTGCTGATGGTAGTAGCATAATGAATTCTAAAGTGTATAAACACATCCTATCTGCTCAAGTTCAAATGCCTCAAAACCCATTGGTTGGTGGTTCATTCTACAGAAAGACAATGATCCCAAATATACCGTTAAAGGAACAAAAGAGTTTTTCAAAGCTAAAAATTGGTAAATTCTTGAGTGGCCAAGTCAACCACCCGATCTGAACCCAATTGATCATGCCTTTTATATGCTGAAGAGAAAACTGAAGGGGACTAGCCCACAAAAAAAGCTTGAGCTAAAGATGGCTGTAATACAGGCCTGGCAGAGCATCACCAGAGAAGACACAGCAACTGGTGATGTCCATGAATCGCAGACTTCAAGCAGTCATTGCATGTAAAGGATATACAACAAAATACTAAACATGGCTACTTTCATTTACATGACATTACTGTGTCCCAAACATTATGGTGCCCTGAAATGGGGGACTATGTATAAACTATGCTGTAATTTCTACATGGTGAAACCAAAATGTATAAAAATGGCCTTTATTAAAATCTGACAATGTGCACATTAACCACATGTGATTCTTTCTATTACAAATCTCAAATTGACGAGTACAGAGGCAAATAAACAAATGATGGGTCTTTGTCCCAAACATTATGGATGGCACTAACTAATAATGGAAAATCCAATTAAATTTAATAAACCTATCATAGAGTGATTCAGTGTGGGAACGGGCCCTTCCTCACGACTTGCCCAAATCGGCCAACATATCCCAGCTACACTAGTCCCACCTGTCCCCGTTTGGTCCATATCCCTTCAAACCTGGCCTATTCATGTGCCTATCTAACTGTTTCTTAAATGTTAGGATAGTCCCTGCCTCAATTACCTCTTCTGGCAGCTTGTTCTATACACCCAGCACACATTATGTGAAAATGTTACCCCTCATATTCCTTTTAAATCTTTTCCCCTTCACCTTAAACCTATGCCCTCTGGTCCTCGATTCACCTACTCTGGGGGAAGGGACTCTGTGCATCTACCCGATCTATTCCTCTCATGATCTTATAGACCTTTACAATATCACCCCTCATCCTCCTACGCTGCAAGGAATCAAGTACCAGCCTACTCAGACCCTCTAGCCCTGGCAGCATCCTTATAAATCTTCTCTATACCCTTTCCAGATTGACAACATATTTTCTATAACATGGCGCCCAGAACTGAATACAATACTCTAAATGCGGCCTCACCAACGTCTTGTACAACTGCAACATGACCTCCCAACTTCTATACTCAATACTCCGATTGATGAAGGCCAATGTGCCAAACGCCTTTTTGACCACCCGATCTACCTGCGACTCCACCTTCAAGGAACCATGCACCTGCACTCCTAGATCTCTCTGCTTTACAACACTCCCCAGAGGCCTACCATTTACTGTGTAGGTCCTGCCCATGTTAAGACTTCTCAAACTTCAACACCTCACATTTCTCTGTATTAAATTCCATCAACCATTCCTCAAGCCCACCTGGCCAATCGATCAAGATCCTGCTGCAATTTATCACAACCATCTTCATTATCTGCAACCCACCCACTTTTGTAACATCTGCAAACTTGCTAATCTCGCTGTGTATGATCTCATCCAAATCATTGATATAGATGACAAACAGTAATGGGCCCCAACACCAACCCCCAAGGCACACTCCTAGTCAAAGGCCTGCAGTCTGAAGACCTTCTACCATCACCTGCCATGTGATCTAACCTTCTAGAGATGATACATCCATGCAGAATCTAGTTGAACCTATCAAATCACAGTTACATGAGAATCAGGTCTGCTACCTCACTCCTAAATGTACCGTAGTCAAGAGCCATAACACAACTTCCTAGAAATGACCCACATTAATTGACATTGAGCCCTTTATCACACCTCCCATCAACATACTACAAAATACAATGCAGAAATAATCATTCCGTACGAGTCTTCAAATATTTCAGTTTATTACATTTCCAAGAGCTTTAAATGTAAACGTTTTTATCACAAGGTCAGAGATGACACATTTGTCATATTAAAAATCAACTCCTTTACTGCTGGGCAACGTGCAGTCAGCAGCATAAATTCTAGCCTGATGGCGACACACTGCATTCTTACAGTATATATTCTAACCTGAACAAAGCATCGATTGTTTTTGCTATTCATAGAGCAATATATAAAGAGTGCTGTTTATTTACCAGACCTGCATACACTGAAATACTATTTTTGAATGATGCTGTCATTTAGCTGTAATTGCCAAAATAGTATTCTAACTTTTGGAGCATGGGAGCTTATAACAAAAATCATTTGACTTGCCAAGATTCCTTTCTGTTAGAATTAATTATTTTTTTCAATTGTTTATATTTCTAACTTCAAGTACTACAGGTTAAACAACAGATAGAAATTCAAAATTACACAGGTTTTACCCCAGCTATTAATCTGTACCTGCTTCAGAACATCAAAATCCCCCAAAATATTTATACCTTGTTCTCCAGATTTGTTTTGCTGAGTTTCAGCTGTTGGGGACTCGGCACCTTAGGACCAGAGGTAGCGATCACAATGCCCGTTAACTGCGCAGTTGGTAGCGTCTTGGTGATGGCAGTTGGTTGCCCATTCACAATTCTGGTCTGATGTATGGAATTTGCAGTTGATGGCTGAGTGGTGGGTGTAAATTTTGTTAGCACCACTGGTCTCTGGATAAGTTGCGAAGTAGTAAACACCGGTGCAGGTGCAATCGGAATGCTATTTGGCATCACTGGTTTCGGACGAACCTAAGAAATCATCAATATCTTAACATATTACAATATAAAAGGCTCCTGCTACAAAATTGTCTTGTTTTTCGAAGAAGCTAAAAAAACAATAACCTGAACACATGGCTGGTTATTTTTCTGTGCCTTGCTAAATGGAAACACTTCAGGAGTGATGCAATTCAGAGTACTAGCAGGCTATTTAAACTTTAGTTGCAGTAACACAGTTAAGGCATATATGCTGGTCACCTCTTATTATCACAGTTACAATTTTTACACATTTCAAGGGATCATGATTGCAAAAAACATGGATGATCTTTTTCCTCTTCTCACAACTAGGAGTTGAAATGAATTGTAACACTTACAGTAATCCCAGATAAACTCAGCTTGCTTAAGGGCCTGTCCCACTTTCACGACCTAATTCACGACCTTTTTTACTCGTGGACATTTTTCATCATGCTAGAAAAACGGCCCGACCTACTTGATGCCACGAGTACCTACGACTAGCGTCACGGCCTGCCACGACCTACCTACGACCTTGTGATGACCATGCTGCGAGTACGAGTCAAGGGCAAACTCAGCAGAGGTCGTGAATTAGGTTGTGAAAGTGGGACAGGCCCTTTAGTTGGTGCTGTAAATTGAATCAAAAGACTTTCAGTTTACATAGCTTAGATTAGCCTAATGCAATGCATTTACAAACTGACCGTGAGAAGCTAAATAGGTCTGCTTCAAGGAACTGTTGAAGAAATATACTGGTAACATTTGTTTACAGTTGAAAAATAAGACCAATACTCATCCAGTCCTCCAAGCAATTAAATATTACAGAAAATGATCTTACATGTGGTATTTCCACACAATATAGTCTTCATTATGAACGATAAACCTAATAAGAAATTTTAATAACTATGATACGTATTGTAGATTTTAATTTCCCATTGCCTTTTCCTTAGATTTCCTAATTTCCTAGCCCTCTCGTAATTTCCTAGCCCTATTGCAAATTAAAATTTCACATATGCCAGAAGCCTCCCCATTGGGAGACTTGTGCCTCAGTAAAGATCAGAACTTTTGAGTATTGCTGTTGAGTGCAACCCTATCTGTGTAACATGCTATTAAGGTTCAATGAATAAGCATCATGAATGGAGACCCAAATGTATTGCCTTCCTATCAATACCAACCATATTAAAAATCCTTAATAAGAGGTGATGGATAAAAATTATATATTATTCCAAAATTAAACCTGCATACCAGGGTGGCTTATTTCAGTGCTCAATAATTCTCAAAAGACTAGTCTTTAGTTATTTATTTTCATTTATATGTATTTAAAGACCATCTAATACAATGAAAGAGGGATTTTGTGTTGGCAACCATTTAGAATTTTAATTCCATGTTTCACTCTCTTAAGATGATTCATTACTTGGTACGGACTTTCTGGTGTAAATTGAACAGAGATATGAAACATCTTATGCAGTATTGGGCTGTCTATTTAATGATTCAGACAAATTTTGCATCCGTGTTTTGATTACAAAGCAACGATTATTATTTGCATTTACCTGTGGTAAAAGGGTTGGGCGTTGTGTCAGCCGGGGTGGTGGAATGAACTGGGGAACCTTGATTGGTGGAGAGTTTGTTGTCTGTACCTGCTGGTTTGGACAGAATTATTTCTTATTACTTGCACAGAAAATTATCACATTAACAATTAAATACTGAATTCGCTTTAGCTGGTTATGCTTGTAACCAAGAGTTTGAGAAATATTTCAGAATATTTATGTGTAACTTTAAGTATAAGAGGACCTCCATAGCAAGAGAGGTGAAATGTATAACACTAGCAAATTACAGAAATAAAGATTTCTAGAAATCTCAATAAATAAATAGATTGACATCTAGAAATCTCAATAAATAAATAATCTTCACATTTCAATAATACAATACTCTCATTCGAGCACATTCACAGTGCCCTCATAATGTTTGGGACAAAGACCCATCATTTATTTATTTGCCTCTGTACTCCACAAGTTGAAATTTGTAATAGAAAAAAAATCACATGTGGTTTAAGTGCACATTGTCAGATTTCATAAAGGCCATTTTTATACATTTTGGTTTCACCGTGTAGAAATTACATCAGTATTTATACAACATCTCCCCATTTCTGGGCACCATAATGTTTGGGACACAGCAATGTCACGTAAATGAAAGTAGTCATGTTTAGTATTTTGTTGCATATTCTTTCCATGCAATGACTACTTGAAGTCTGCGATACATGGACATCAAAAGTTGCTGGGTCTTCTCTGGTGATGCTCTGCCAGTCCTGTATTACAGTGATCTTTAGCTTATGCTTGTTTTGGGAGTTACTTCCTTCAGTTTTCTCTTCAGCATATAAAAGGCATGCTCAATTGGGCTCAGATCGGGTGATTGACTTGGCCACTCAAGAATTGACCATTTTATAGCTTTGAAAAACTCATTTGTTCCTTTAGCAGTATGTTTGGGATCATTGTTTTGCTGTACAATAAACTGCCGGCCAATGAGTTTTGAGGCATTTGTTTGAACTTGAGCAGATAGGATGTGTCTATACACTTCAGAATTCATTATGCTACTACCATCAGCAGTTGTATCATCAATGAAGATAAGTGAGCCAGTACCTTCAGCAGCCATACATGCCCAGGCCATAACACCCCCACCACCATGTTTCACAGATGAGATGGTATGCTTTGGATCTTGGGCAGTTCCCTCTCTCCTCCATACACTTGCCATCACTCTGATACGTTAATCTTCGTCTCATCTGTCCACAATACCTTTTTCCAGAACTGTGGTTGCTCTTTTAAGTACTTCTTGGTAAACTGTAACCTGGCATCCTATTTTTGTGACTAACCAGTGATTTGCATCTTGCATTGTAGACTCTGTATTTCTGTTCATGAAGTCTTCTGTGGACAGTGGTCATTGACAATCCACACCTGATTCCTGAAGAGTGTTTCTGATCTGTCGGACAGATATTTGGGGATTTTTTTTTATTATAGAGATAATTCTTCTGTCATCAGCTGTGGAGGTCTTCCTTGGCCTGCCAGTCCTTTTGCGATTAGTAAGCTCACCAGTGCTCTCTTTCTTCTTAATGATGTTCCAAACAGTTGATTTTGGTAAGCCTAAGGTTTGGCTGATGTCTCTAACAGTTTTATTCTTGTTTCTCAGGCTCATCATGGCTTTGTTGACTTTCATTGGCACAACTTTGGTCCTCATGTTGATAAACAACAATAAAAGTTTCCAAAGGTGATGGAAAGACTGGAGGAAAGACTAGGTGCTGAGAACTCTCTTATACCTGCATTAAGAAGGCATTTAAACAAACCTGAGCAATTACAAACTCCTGAGAAGCCATGTGGTCCAACTATTATGGTGCCCTGAAATTTGGGGGGGGGGGGGGACCTATGTATAAACACAGCTATAATTTCTACGTAGTGAAACCAAAATGTATAAAAATATCCTTTAATAAAATCTGACAATGTGCACTTTAACTACATGCGATTTTTTTTCCATTACAAATCACAAATTGTGGAGTACAGAGGCAAAAAAATGAATGATGGGTCCCAAACATTATGGAGGGCACTGTATAATGAACTCACAAAACAATGAAAGATTTGTGGGTTGTGAATTGTAACATAGAAATTTAAAGAAATAAAAGCACTCCAAAGTTTTTCTTACCAACTGTACAGTTGATTTTGGCATTATTCGCACAGCATCGGCCCCCAGAGTTGTCAGTTTGTTGGTAATCTGTAGGTTGATGGGTGTGTTTTGAGATTCTGCATTAACCACTGATTTCTGAGGGTTGCTTAGAGCTGTTACCATAGCAATGGTGGATCTTGGTGAGACGACCGAGGCAGGCATTGTATGTGTTGTTTTCAGTAGAGTAAGTGGAATCGCCTTTGTGGTGACTATTGAAGGTTCATTTATTGTCTTCTGAGAATTGAAAAAAAAGTACACAAAAATTAGCCTTTTGAATAATGAAACAATGGATATGAATATCTCTGCACAAATATTCACAACTTGTAGTTTTAAAACAATATTTCCATTTTGAGTAAACGCAATGAGTATGCTATTTAAAATTAATAGGACAATGCAACAAAAAGGAGAGGTCAAAGGACGCTAGAAGCATTTACAACTTTGTGTATTTTCTATAATAGCTATTAGAAACATTAAGATTCAATACCCACAAAAAGTTAATGGGAATGTTCTGGTTCTGGTTGATTACTGCGCAAACACCTCATATGTGGTTATCTCGCGCAGGTCGGAGTGAGTAGAGCTGCGATTACATTTTGAAGTGGGTCTTTTTGACCAAGTTGAGGACATAGTTGCTTAATCCCCTTTTCGGATTTCAGCTACTAATTCTACTGAAAGATCATGAACCTGAAACTCTATTTTTTAGCAGTATATGCCATCCGAGTTGGGAGACACAAGAGACTGCAGATACTAGACTCTTGAGCAAAAACAAAGTGCTGGGGGACCTCAACAGGTCAGACACCATCTGTGGAGGGAAATAGACAGGTGGCATTTCAGGTTGGGACCTTTCCTCAGATTCAAGAAGTCTGCTCTTCCAGCACTTTGTTTCAGTAATGTTACCTGACTTGCAAAGTACTTACATTAACTCTGATATAATTTCATATTTTTAACCATCAGCAGTATTTGAAATTCGTACACTCATATTGGACGAAGTTTTGTCAAGCAAAGCCCACTAGCTGCACTAAACATTTTTACCTGATTTGTCTCATGTGCATCCCCAAAGAACTTGCCGACTGAGTGTGCCCTACACCTAATCAGTAAGGCACTGAGTGGAACCATGGCTTCACAGAACATAATCAGATTACTAGGGCAGGCCAAAACTGGACCCATTTTACAAAACTACTGAGAATAGCTTTGACCGAGGGCAAAATGATACACTCAGCTTTATTATCTGCAAAGCTGTCAGGGTTTATTAATGCTTCCAAATGTTCCTGACCTTTAAGTATTAAAAAATATTATAAATGAAAAACAATTAAAAAGGCATTAGTTATTTGAACAGTTACATATCAAGTGAAAACAAAACACAAACAATTGAAATGTTCTTGCAAATGAAAATTTAAGAAAAAAGTAACTTACCTTATTCTTACATTGTATCCTCACCACAAACTGACCAATAAGAATTTGGGTTTGCAGATTCTGTGCCAAGTCAATCCCGGCACAGAATCCAAGAGCAGAATTCCCAGGATAAATGTTATAATCTTCCAGCAAGCTCCTGGTCTACTGCTGGAGTATGTGCATGGCCACAAAATCACCAATGGAGCTTAGCAAGCATTTGTGCAAGTTACAAGGCAAACTGCCAGCATTTTTTAGCATGTTCTGACAATACCCAATTATTCATGTTGATGAACAAAAAAATTCACAAGTTTTGAAACGTTACATTCAGTGACCACTGCAGACGCAAATAAATATGATGGGTCTTTGGCCCAAACATAATGTAGGGCACTGTATACACTAAACATTGTAACAGCAAAGTTAAATCCACAGCATGTACATCATTTGCCTTGGAAGAAATCCACACATCACTACTTGCTAACCAGGATGATCACACAAAGTATTTCAAGGAAATCCTTGATTTTTTTAAATCTTTACTTTTTTAGAAGATGAAATATATAAAATCTGAACTGTAACAGAGCTTGACTATAAATTCGTATCAAACGACATTTCTTTTCCAGTACCGTGCACATGCAAATCAGTTATTTTCAGATAGAACACAATTATTGCTGGGTCAAATCACACCACTCTGGTCATTAATGCCATTGCATTGAATATCATTTAGAATTAGAATTGGTTCTGAACTGTGCGTGTAATTGGGTCGTTTTGAAACCACATTTTAATAGCCCAACTCTGTGAAGAGGGCCCAGCCAGAGCTGGTAATCCAACTCACACAGATTCTCTTACAAAGAGCCATAGAGTTACAGCATGGAATCGGACCCTTCAACTTGCCAAGTCTGTGTCAACAATCAACCAGCCATTCACACTAACACATCATTTTTTATTATCTCCATATTCTCATCAGCTTCTCTCAAATGTTATCACTCACATACACACAAGGAGACATTCACAGGAATCAATTAATCCATCAGCTTGTATGCCTTTGTAATGTGGGACAACGACCCATGTGGTGGCAGAGAAAGTGAGCAAATTTCACACAGACAGAACCAAAGATCAGGATTGAATGCCAGTATCTGGTCAGGGCTCTCACTTAACTTTTTTTCTCTGTTTCCAGCCGGGCAACCTTGGCAGCTTTTTAGGTTGCCAAATGACAGTTTAGGTGGTCTTTTAAGGCAGCTTGCATGACGTGTGTGATAAGTGCGTAGTTACCAGTCAGAATTATGCTCAATGAAGCATTCACATTGTATTTCTGCTTCAAGTCACAAACTAAACATATTCACCAATCAAGAAGTGATATATACCAAAATGACATGCAGAAAAATCATAATACAGTATCTCAACTGTTTTCACACGTTGCAATGAATGCAATTTCTATTATTTCTTTCCACTTCCAAATAAAAATGTGGTTGGATTATTCAGCGTATGATCAACCTCGGTGAGACCAAGCGCGGGCTTGGCGATCGCTTCGCAGAACACCTCCACTCTGTTCCCAATAACCAACCTGATCTCCCGGTGGCTCAGCACTTCAACTCCCCCCTCCCATTGCGAATTCAACCCACCTCCATGACCAGAGTGAGGCCCACCAGCAAATTGGAGGAACAGCACCTCATATTTTGCTTGGGTAGTTAACATCCCAGCGGTATGAACATTGGCTTCTCCAATTTCAGGTAGTCCTTGCTTTCTCCCTCCATCCACTCCCAGCTCTCCAACAGCCTATTGTCTCCTCCTCTTCCTTTCTTCCCCCTCCCCCCTCCCCCCCCTCCCCCCCGAAGGGCCTGTTTCCACACAGTTTCTTTAAATTAAACTAAAAACACTAAAACCAGAAGGAGTCTAAAGAAGGGCCTCTACCCGAAACATCACTACATTTCTTCTATCCAGAGATGTTGGCTGTTCCCCTGCACAATTAAAGCATGGAATAGCATGGAATTGTCTTCATTCCACCATTGTTACCCAATGAGACACAACTAAATTTAATGGCCCTGTCTCACTGTGCGAGTTGACCCACGAGGTACCCCGAGTGACAGACTCGTGGCTGTGCACGAGACTTCAAGTTTATGATCAAGTGTGTAACCGAGTTCCCACGGGTATGTCATTGCTGCGATGTTCCAAGTTCCTCTCCCGAGTTACCAAGTTCCTCTCCCGTTACTCTTGAGTCAACCGTGAATGAAGGTATGTTTTAATAAAGCAACAATGTTAAAATACATCTCCATCCTGTGGTTTTGAGTTATTTCAGCGCGGCGGCATCTATTGATATGACCTACAATGGGAAAATGCGCATCCTCCAGTAACCAATAACGTGGTAAGTGCATTTCTTGTTGTTTTATGTTTTTAAATACTTTTTTGCAATGGATCTCTATTTTAAATAATTTTATTTTAATAGAGCGGAGGAGCCCGGCCAGGGAACCGACAAGCAACACACACACACACACACATTACACACAGACAGCAGCTCGGGTCAAGGAAAGGAAGCAGCTCGGGTGGAGACACAGATGCCACACACACAGCAGGGATGTCATAATATATTCTTTAAAAAGTAAGTCCCCTGTTTTGAAGTGTGGTGCCCCGTTACAGCCTGGTACACTCCACAGACATACAGTTTGAGAGGGTTTCAGAGATTGCTGTAAACAATTAAACAGCTTCACTTTTAAAAGCAAAGACACACGTTTAAATTACACAAGAAATCGCTCTCAATTGCTTTCGGGGTTGGAATTGAAATATATATTAATATATATAATATGTATATACATATTATTACTACTTTGGCTTTCTTCCCACGATAGACTTGGTAAACAAGACGCAGACACGCGCGAGTTCCGACGTTTGCACGTGGGGTCACTCGTGGGCCAACTCGCCCAGTGAGACGCTCTTTTTCCCCAAGAACTCTTTTTTGCTTAAGTCCAAGTCAAGAGAGTTTTGATGCATATGTCCCGACAATGAAATTTGTGTTTGCTGCAGCACAACAGAATATGTAAATAATAATACAGACAGCACTATATACACACGCACACAGATAAATGTGCAATAGGCTGTTACAGAGTTTGGAGTGGACACCTCCAGTTAAATACAGGACAGGAAACCCAGGGAGTGACAGCGGTCCGCGGCGAGGCGGTCGACTAGACAGCAATGACAGCCAGATCTCCCACAACACACCACATTTTTCTCATGGCACATGTGCACGGCGGATGAGGACACCCGGACATGGATGGCTGGCTGAAATGGGAGAGTGAGAGAGAGATTAGAGAGACAAAATCAACACATCGGCCAACACACACACACACACACACACACACACACACATACACACAGACAGCAGGACTGGCCGCCACTTCAGAGGAAGGAAGCAGCTCGGGTGACTGACTTTGAGCGGCCTTGCGGGACCCGACAGCAGACACACACACAGATACACACAGATACACACACACAAACACACACACACACACAAACACAGACACACACACAGACACACACACAGACACACAGCCACACACAGCCACACACACAGCCACACACACAGCACACACACAGCCACACACACAGCCACACACACAGCCACACACACAGCCCACACACACACACATATGTGGCGTTTCTGCTCGGGACCCTTCTTCAGACAATCCAATGTCCCATAATATATTCTTTAAATATTAAGTTTTCTGTTGAAAGTGTGGTGCCGTGGTTACGGGTTGTCGGAAGGAAGATGATGAGGTCTGGTACAAGTTGACTTTGTTTTCAGTAATCAGGCCTCCGTGTTGGCCGATGCCTGGTTGATCGAGCGCTCATACAGTTGCGAGCGAGCGAGGTCCATATATAGGAGCAAGGAACGCGAAGCCTCTGAGGGTTCATTGTTCCCCTGGTTTGGATTGCTCCCAGGAGAGCGGGCACAAAGAAAAATGTAGGCATTTTTCTGTGGAAGGGGGGAGGGCAGTATAAAATCGAAAGCATTGTAACAGCAGCACTCTCCCCAACACGAAAACACAGCGCAGCGTAAACAATTAAACAGCTTCACTTTTAAAAGCAAAGACACACGTTTAAATTACACGGCCCCAAGAAATCGCCTCTCAATTGCTTCGGGGTTGGAATTGAAATATATATAATATATATAATATGTATATACATATTATACTACTTTGGTTCAGTCCCTTTCAGATTATAAAAAAGTTCCCACGATAGACTCACGAGACACTATGGTAAACGCACGGGCCATTACGTTACTGCAACGAGTTTAAATGTTTCCATTTTTAACTTGAACAGTTAATTTGACTCGTGGAAAAAATCAAACATGTTTGATTTTTTTCACGAGTTAACAAGTTTCCCGAGTACCTGCCGTTAGCGCCACGAGTGGACAAGTTGAACGCGCGAGTTCCGACGTTCCCGCTACGTGATCACCACGAGTGAAAACTCGGGGTCACTCGTGGGCCAACTCGCACAGTGAGACAGGGGTTTAAGGTAGCTCTTTTTTCCCCAAGAACTCTTTTTTGCTTAAGTCCAAGTCAAGAGAGTTTTATTGTCATATGTCCCAGATAGGACAATGAAATTTTTGTTTGCTGCAGCACAACAGAATATGTAAATATAATACAGAGCAGGAGATAAAAGTTCAGTGTGTCTATATACCATAGACCATATATACGCACAATAAATAAACAGATAAAGTGCAATAGGCTGTTATTGTTCAGAGTTTGGAGTGGACCCTCCACCACCTCCAGTTTAAATTCCATTTGGAATATTTTTGGAGGACCAGGAAACCAAAAAGCAAGAGTTACTCCAGGGAGTGATTCTGCGTTGGTTTTCAGCGGTCGCGGCGAGCAGACAGCAATGGCAGCCAGATCTCCCACAATGCAAAGGGAGGGAGAAAGTGCCCGGCACCGACCAGTTCTCATGGCAGTGCGCATGTGCAGGGTGGCCGGCCGTGCCGGCGGATGAGGAGCTGCCGGAGAGCGGAGACCCGGACATGGATGGCGGGCGGAAATGGAGAGTGAGAGAGAGATAGAGAGGGGTGCCCGCTCAGAGTTGAATGATAGGTGTCCCGGGTGCTTGCCAAGCCGGGCAAAATGACACAACTTTTAGGTTGCCTGTCGGAACTTTAGGTGGCCATTGGCACCCGGGCAAACGTTAATTTCGAGCCCAGCTAATGCTGTGAGGCAGAGGCTCTATTAGCTGCACCTCCAAGTTTTATATCAGAACCCAAACCTATACCAATCAATCTCACTCACGAGGTCAGCAATCTCCAACCACCACTGACCCTCCACACTTCACATAACCATTTGATTACTTCAACAAAGCTCCAATCCGAGTCTAAGTAAGGAGCAACTCAATCCCTGTCCCACATTCTCTGCCACCCTGCAGATTTCACTGCCCTGGCCCCAAGCCCAAACTTGAGACTTATGAACTGCAAAAAAAAAATCAAAAAAATCAGAAGGACCAATTTGTAGCATCCAATACCCTGTATATTCAAAGTGGCATAGAAATATACAAACTGATAGATCAATTGCTGGAAATAAGTTTGGCAATGTGAGCTAGGATGATACCCAACACATGATCCTTTTTGTTGAATATTTGGTTCTTTCAAAATCTCCAGTGATTACATCACAAAGCAACTTCAATTTAGCTCTCAACTAATAGATCGATAAACTTATTTTCCCTCGTACTGAAGAACAATTTGTACTAGCTGAACGAAACAACTGAAATATTGCAAACCTTTTGAGTTTGCTGAACAATGATGGAAAAGTATAGATCAGCGAATAATGAAATCATGCATGTAACAGTGATACCGATGCATGCTAATATTCTTTTACTAATCCTTTAAGTCTGCAATATAGTATGAAACTTTAAGCATTCTTATATCAAATCACTGCAATCACGTGACAAACTGTCTAAGTTTCACAACAAACCGGAAAATGCTGTGGAAAAGGTCATATCTGTGAGAAGGAACAGAGCCAATATTTCAGGTCGAAAGGGAGTACACCTCATCAGTACAGAAAGGAAGAGAAAAGCACCTTATAAAGCTGTAGGGAGGGTAGGGTAGGGGGCTGCATCGGACAGGGCAAAACCAGGGGGACCAAGTGAATAAAATCTAAACAAGATTATTTAGACAATGAGTTGGAGTGGAAGTTTGCAACCTTCACGTGGCCCGCCCTGTTTCGACCAATGCAATCAACCCGGCGTGCACAATCAAATAAGATCAAATAGAACAAGATGTCCTACGCCATACGCAAGAAGAAGAAGAAGACAATGAATGGAAGCAGTTAGAGGGTGACAATAAAATAACCTAGACAGAAGGATATGGAAGCTGTGAGGAATGGTCAAACTGATATCTTCAACTGCCGGGAAGGGTTAAAAAGGGGTGAAAAAAGTAAGATGAGCTAATATTATTATAGTTGGATTTGATTTTAATGATCTATGATCCAAATTTGTTTTCTTCCTTCACAATGCACATTACATAGCGTGGAATCAGAGTTTTACAGTACTTAAACAGGCCTTTCGGTCCAAATTAGACCATTCAGCCCAAGTAGGACGTGATATATAAGTGCTTACCACCGTTCTTCACTGAATTCCAATGACATTATTTTTTTGACCCGAAACGTCACCTATCTCCTTCGCTGCTTAGATGCTGCTGCACCCGCTGAGTTTCTCCAGCCTTTTGTATACCCCCGACATTATTTTTATCTTATTTTTTCCCTCAGTAAGTTTATGATGTTTTAAATTTAGCTTTGCAAATTGCCTTAATTACCCCTTCCTACTACTCTTCTACGATAATGGTTAAAAAACAGGCCATTTAGATGAATGTGTCCATGCCAATATTATTTTCCACTTAAGCATCTTCATGTTTTTCCTCATTTAAATCTATCAGTGTTACTTTGTTTCCTTCTTAGTCTTATTATACTCTAATTATACTCTCACACACTATTTAACCATTGTGCTGGCATAAACTTTATTAAAACCCTTCAGAAATGTAAAGATTACTCCAAGGTCAACTCTCTATTTTTTTTCTGAATTGTAAAGCATTCCAGTTTGTAATCCATTCCTGATATATATACTCACATACTTTATGTACAGTGCCCTCCATAATGTTTGCGACAAAGACCCATCATTGTATAAACACTGCTGTAATTTCTTCATGGTGAAACCAAAATGTATAAAAATGGCCTTTATTAAAATCTGACAATGTGTACGTTAACCACATGTGATTTTTTTCTATTTCAAATCTCAAATTGTGGAGTACAGAGGCAAATAAATAAATGATGGGTCTTTATCCCAAACATTATGGAGGGCACTGTGTCATCTTGTGATGTTTCCTTTGAACCCTTTCCAGTACATCAACATAATTTATAATAATAAGGCTACTAGATCTAAATGCAGTACTCAACATGAATTTAACTTCTGTATAGACTCAGCATGAACTTTCCTTCTTTGCAATTCCATCCCTTGATAAATCCTGGTGCTTGGTTTCTTTTTTAAATGCCCTTACGGAACTGTAACAGAACTTTTAATAATGGTGTATTAGTATTTCAAGATCCTTTTCCTCCTTTACCCTAACTAGAGCTGCACTTGCCAAGCAATAAGTGATCTCCAAATTATAGACACAAAGTGCTGGAGTAACTCAGCGGGTCAAAAATGCTGCCTGACCTGATGAATTACTCCAGCACTTTGTCTCTATCTTTGGTATAAACCAGCATCTGCAGTTTTCTGTTTCTACAAGTAGCTATCCCCGTTCTCCCTACCTTGCATTTAAGTGTATTGAAATTGAATCGTCAATAATTTCCCATTTTGTAAGTACAATTTTGCTCAAAGATTTGTTCCGCCCTCCTCACGACAATCAATTTCCCAATTTGGTAATGTCTGCAAATTTAGAAAGTGTTTTTTTGATTCCAGTGCATAAACTACTCACATAAATGGTAATGGCAGTGGTCCCAATACTGATCCTTGTAAACTCTGCCACCCACCTTCTTCACCACAAATAACTACAATTTTCTCTGACTATCAACCTTCTGCACTGAAGCTAGAAAGTAATCTAATTAATTCCAATAAACATTACAATTAGAAATAACTAAATACAATAGTATTGTGCTTTCTTGAATGTTGCTCGTGTGTGTTGAATTCAGGTTCAGGACATCTCAACTCTTACTATTGATGTTAAAAGCAGATTCCCCTCATTGATTGCCAGACAATGCAATTTTCACTTCTCTCTACGAGTAAACATTTTCTATCACACATTCATGTTGAAAAGAGTGATCATCTTCTTCTGAGGTGGATCTAAGGTAAATGGGTATTAAGTGCATAATACCTGACAGTATCCAATAATTCAGAGGAGCCAACGTACAAGATTAGTCCAATCAGCCCATACAGTGTGAAGAAGGCACGCGACCTGAATCGTCACCCACTGCTTCTCTTCAGAGATGCTGCCTGTCCCGCTGAGTTACTCCAGCATTTTGTGTCTATCTTCAGTGAAAAACAGCATCTGCAGTTCCTTCCTACACATTAGTCCATATAGTAGATGCTTAAAATTGAACATTAATCAAACTACATAGTCCATGGCTTTTTATCATTGCGAGTGGAAGGAAGGGGCATGGAAAATGTACAGATTAGATAAGTTTATTATGTTGTTAAAATAAAGATGCTGCAGAAGAAAAAAGTTTGTTTATAATGCCCACTAAAATGTTTCCCCAGCTCTTCAGCACCTGTCAATACTTCTCTCTTTAAATGTGCTAATTTCAGTTAGACAAGTTAAGATTCCAATTTGTCACTAATTGCAAGTATAAGAAATCAGTAAAATATCAGATGGGAATACTTTAGTCTTCAATTTCAGACAAATGGGGTCACCCAATTTAAGATGGGCATGAGAAGGAAACACTTCTGATGATCATAAATCTTTTGAAATCTCAGGTGCAGATCCGTGGAATATGACTCACTGAATCTATTCGAAAAAGACAGAATTTTGAACTACGGGGAGTTAAGATTTCAGAGTCAAATGGAGTGAAATGAAGATAAGATTAATCATGATTATGCTGAACTATGAAGCAGAAAAACTAGTAATTGGCAGGCTTTATAACATTTTAGAAACAGTTCAGTTGTTTTTAAAATGTTATACATATTTTTCTTATACAATTGTCTGCATTTATAGACAACGCTGATAAAGCTGCAGCAAGTAAGAATGTTATTGTTCCTTTCCTGGTGCATATGACAAGTAAACACTTTTGACTCTTATATACGTGATCATGCCTTGCAAATATGAATCATAAGTATTGCTGACAACGTTTTATTACTGGAACTATCTTTTATCAATTCAGCTGCTCATTAAATCATCTGATATGCATGCGATGGATATTCACCTTAGTCAATGCAAGGATAAGGTTTTCACCATACTCAAGACATCAAAGCAATATTGTTGATCTTCTTAATAATAGTCATAGTCATAGAGTGATACAATGTGGAAACAGACCCTTCGGCCCAACTTGCCCACAACGGCCAACATGTCCCAGCTACACTAGTCCCACCTGCCTGCGTTTGTTCCATATCCCTCCAAACCTGTCCTATCCATGTACCTGTCTAACTGTTTCTTAAATGTTGAGTTAGTCCCTGCCTCAACTACCTCCTCTGGCAACTTGCTCCATACAAGCACCACCCTTTGTGTGAAAAAGTTACCCCTCAGATTCCTATCTTTTCCCCTTCACCTTAAAGCTATGTCCTCTAGTCCTCGATTTACCTACTCAGGGCCAAAGACTCTGTGCATCTATCCGACCTCATAATTTTATGCACCTCAATATGATCTCCGCTCATCCTCCCGCGCTTAAAGGAATGGAGTCCTTGCATACTAAACCTCTCCCCATAGCTCAGACCTTCTAGCCCTTGCAACATATTTGTAAATCTTCTCTGTACCATTTCCAGCTTGACAACATATTTTCTATAACATAGTGCCCAGAAATGAACCTCAATACTCTAAATGCGGGCTCACCAACATCTTATACAACTTCAACATGACCTCCCAACTTCTATACTCAATATTCTGACTGAAGAAGGCTAATGTGCCTTTTTGACCACCATATCTACCTGCGACTCTACCTTCAAGGAACCATGCACCTGCACTCCTAGATCACTCTGCGCTACAACACTACCCAGAACCCTACCATTCACAGTGTAGATCTTGCCCATGTTAGACAACCTGTGGCAGAATGCAGTTTTATAATTTCCAATAAATCTGTAATGGATAGCCAATACAAATCTTCAGTACCGTACCTAAGTAGCATGGTGAAAATATGACAAAGTTATCTTTAGCAGCAAGACTCACATTTTTACCATTGGTAGTTTACTCTCTCACCCTCAACTACTTTCTTTTAGTTTTCAATTTATATTAACTGATGTTGGAAATGCTATTGCAATATTAAATGTTCAAAAAAATAAATCAAATCTGAAGAAGGGTCTCGACCCGAAACGTCGCCTATCTCCTTCGCTCCTTAGATGCTGCTGCACCCGCTGAGTTTCTCCAGCTTTTTGTGTAACAATCAAAATACCATGCAGGTTTTCAGATAATTTATGAAAATTATAGACATTGCTTGCTCTCTCCATTTCTAATTTACTTTCCTGCCTCATTTTTTTTTTTCCTTCCATATGTTGTAAGTGCTGTTTTTCACAAAAATTTAAAAGGTATAAGGTAGGGGAATGGATTTCTAGTTTTCTGTGTATTTCTTGTTATATGCTTGAATGTTCCTCCTTATGAATTTGAGTTGGGCTTCTGCATATCAATTTCTTGTTCAATTTGATCCTTAACAGAATGTTCTATGTGTCGTGAAAGTTATATGAATATCTACTGAAGTACCTCACTTCCAAGCTTTCAACTCACTTTACCAGTTCCATAACAAGTGCCTGAGCTCACAGCCACGGAAAGCTGTTCTTAAGAGATATAAGATCTGTACATGTATAATCTTTTGTCCACCGAGAAAGTTTTTACATAAATATGTGCAAATATTCAAATAAACTTAAAAACATAGTGATCCGTTCCAATAATTTGAATTGGTTCTGTCCACATTCTAGACCAGGGTATGAGAAGTAATAATATTGCACACTAATTATTCAATCAATGACAGGATTCTTGGGGCGGTTCAAGACTTGCTTTGCTATTGGCAGTGATTAGGAAATATCTAAAAATGTGAGTTCTTAGTGAAGTATACCAGTTTGTGTCACAATATTGGGGATTGTTCAAAAATGAAGCTTTCTTAAAACTGATATTATTTTAAAAAGTGTGTCAATCTCTGCCTTAAAAATACTCAATAGCTGATAATTATCGAGGTAAAAACTGATGCTTAACACTCTGTAGATAAAACAGTTAGATATATTTGGGAATACATATGAAATGGATATATGTACTGCAATTAGGTATTATGTAGTTGATTTGGAATCGGCTCGGTTCTAGTACGGATATGTTATGACTTATTGAGGGAACGGAGCTATTTGTTTATTAACATCGACAACGTAAGTCGATACAATGTTTTCTCCCACCAACAGGTGGGCCACTTATTACCGTGCCGGCAAACTCGGTCACTGTATTTTCACTTTTACGATTTTTTTTTAACTATCACAATTAATCACATGTGCGTTATTTTTATTCAAGGATAATCGGAAAAGAAATCCACAAACTGAACTTGGTAGGTTGACTGTTCCCCCATTGCTTAAAGACTTGAGGTACGGATGCACCACAAGATACATAGGTACTAAACCTAGTCAAAATGCAAGACACTAAACAAAATAAATCGGGAGGAATCTCATTTTGCAGTTGGAATATTAGGGGGGCTAACGAACGTATTAAAAGGGGTAAGATTTTAGCAAAGCTGAAAGCATTTAAGTCAGATGTTTCTTCCTCCAAGAAACGCATCTTAAAGTTCAAGATCAAGTTAGATTGAGGGCCAACTGGATAGGTCAAACTTTTCATTCGTCATACACGTCAAAATCCAGAGGCACGTCCATCATGATTCGCAAAGATACCATTTAAACAGAAAAATACCTTAACAGATAAGGATGGGAGATATTTGATAGTTACCAGTGAGATCCATGCAATCCCAATCACATTGGTAAATATATATGCGCCTAACTTTGATAATCCGCATTTCTAAAATAAAAATTTGAATATAATTGCAGAATATAATTACCAGAATGTTATAACTGGGGTAGACTTTAACTGTGTCTTAGATCCTTATTTAGATAAATCCAGTCAAAAACGAGGTAATACGAAATCTAAAACTAGTGAACTTTTAAACACGTATATAAAAAATACAAATATAACCGATGTTTGGAGGATTGCAAATCCGACAGGCAAGGAATATTCGTTTTATTCATCGGTACACAAGACTTACTCGCGTATAGATTATTTCCTGGTTGACACAAAATTAATTCCGTATACTCTTAACCCAAAATACCACACAAATACGATTTCAGATCATTCCCCCCTAACTTTAAAAAAAAAAATAGAAGGCATGTCTAAGAATACATCATTCTGGAGGTATAACACCCAAATTTTAAAAGACCCGCAAGGGAGTATATATCTAAGACAGCAAATGGATCTTTTTTTTAAAATAAATGATACGCCTGACGCACCACCTACATTATTATGGGAATCTTTCAAAGCTTTTATTAGAGGTGTTATAATCTCATACCAAGCCTTTCAGAATAAAAAAAATAAGAATGAACAACGGCAGCTAGAGGAACAAATTAGACAATTGGATATAGATAATGCTAAAGACCTGTCCATGGATAAACACAATAAAATATTTATACTAAAATTCAAATTAAATAAATTACTATCAGAGAAAGTTATAAGATTATTCCAAATTACAAGACAGTTACAGTTTGAATTTGGGGAGAAGCCTCATAAACTTCTCGCACGCCAATTAAAAAAACGAGAAAAGGAACACACAATTTCAAAGATTAAATCAGACAAAGGGGAAGTATTAACATTACCGAATGAAATTAATAAAAGATTTGTGCAATTTTATGAGAATTTGTATACATCCAAAACGACAACGGACACCAACACAATCACTGAGTTTCTGAATAATTGCAATCTTCCCAAACTAGAATTGCAGGAACAAGAGGAACTGGGAACACAAATCTCAAATAAGGAAATAGAAGAAACAATATTCTCATTAAAAAATGGAAAAACACCAGGTCCCGACGGATTTAGTAATGAATTCTATAAAAGTTTTTATGATATTTAGTCCTCGTCTACAGAAAATGTACACACACGCTTTCAGAGAACTAATATTACCTGATACACTAGCAGAATCTACGATTACATTAATACTTAAGAAAGATAAAGATGAGGAAGAACCTGGATCCTATAGAGCTATCGCATTGTTAAATACAGATAAAAAAAATATTAGCAAAAATACTAACAAGAAGATTAAGTAAGTACGCCATTAATCTAATACATCCGGATCAAACGGGGTTTATCCCTAAGAGACATTCATTTAATAATTTGAGACGTCTGCTTAATATAATGCACTCACACCAAACTAAAGATCCAAATCTCGCAATTATTTCACTGGATGCAGAGAAAGCATTCGATCAGGTTGAATGGAAGTATATGGTTAAGCTATTGCAAAAATTTCAACTGGGAGAGAATTTCATTCAATGGATTAAATTAATATATAATAAGCCAACGGCCAGAATATTAACTAATAATATTTTATCCACGAAATTTCAACTGTCAAGGGGTAAAAGACAAGGTTGTTCATTATCACCATTGTTATTTGCCCTCATAATTGAACCACTAGCGGAAAGTATTAGAACTCATCCGAATATCCACGGATATAAGACAAAATATTCAAACAATAAAATATCATTATAGGCTGATGATGTACTTTTGTACATCACAAAGCCTCATATCACTATACCCAATATTTTAAATTTAATTGAGGATTTCGGTTCATTTTCAGGTTACAGAATAAACTGGAATAAAAGTGAAATCATGTCAATAAAATCGAAAGATTCTATACATCTCGTACAATTTCCTTTTAAAATAGCTGGGGGAAATTTTAAATACTTGGGCATTGAAATTACTAGAAGATATCAAGACATGTTTAAAGCAAACTATAACCCTGTACTTAAGAAATTACATAATTTAATTAAATTCTGGAAAACGCTCCTGATGTCAATAGGTCGAATAAACGCCATAAAAATGATTTTTCTACCACAAATTCTATACTTGTTCCAATCAATCCCACTATATCTACCCAAAAAGTTTAAAAAAAAATTGAACTCAGATATTACAAATTTTATTTGGGATTATAAGACCCATAGAATACAAAGACCACACCTGAATAAACCCAAAGTAGTAGGGGGATTAGCACTCCCTAATTTTACGTATTATTATTGGTCGGTAAATATTAGAAATATGATTCAATTGTTGGATAATGCTCTTCATCAACCGGAATGGATCATTATGGAAAAAGAGGACTGCTCCCCCTTTAATATTGGTGCGATCCTTCTTTCACCAATGACGGTGAATAATATAAACTACAACAAAAACCCAATCATACATAGTACAATCAGAATTTGGAAACAAATAAAATACAATTTAAAATTCAGAAACTTATCTCTCCGATCTCCAATTGCTAAAAACCCTCTGTTTAAACCCTCGATTATAGACAAAGCATTCATACAATGGGAAAGAGCAGGAATTCAAACTTTGGGAGATTTGTATGATACGGGAAAACTATTATCATTTAAACAATTACAACTAAAATACAATCTGGGTAACAATCAGTATTTTAAATATTTCCAAATATGTGATTATTTGAAAAAACATGCACATGAATTTCACAAAATGCCATTAGACTTACTAGATGAAGTAATGAATACAAAGGCGGAATCACCAAATTTAATTTCACATATATATTATACTAAATGCAGTAATACCAACAACGGAAGGTATTAGAGGTGAGTGGGAAAACGAACTAAGCATAAAAATTTCCAATGAAAGGTGGAAAGAATACTTATTCTTTTTAAACTAGATAAACAAATAGGCGCGGTGGTTAAGTCCAGCTTCTTTCACCTAAGGAAGCTGGCAAAGGTGAAGCCCATTCTCGAGCGGCAGCATTTTGAAACAGTAATCCATGCCTTTATTACATCTAGGCTGGATTATTGTAACGCACTCTACTCTGGAGTCGCAAGAGCTTCATTGGCTCGTCTCCAGCTTGTCCAAAATGCCGCCGCTCGCCTTTTGACCGGAGCTCGAAAGAGGGAGCACATTACGCCAATTTTGGCCTCCCTTCACTGGCTCCCAGTGCATTTTCGAGTTCACTTCAAAATTCTTTTGTTTGTTTTTAAATCGCTGAATGGGCTCGCCCCGTCTTATCTCTCTGAGCTGCTCCACCTATATGCTCCTGCCCGGTGCCTCAGGTCAGCTGATCAGCTGCTCCTTGAGGTACCAAGGTCTAAGCGGAGGCTCAGAGGGGATAGAGCCTTTTCTGTTGCTGCTCCGGCACTCTGGAACACCTTGCCGCTGCACATCAGACAGGCCCCCTCACTGTCCATCTTCAAATCCTCCCTCAAGACTCATTTTTTATTCCTTGGCTTTCGACACTGGCTGAGGCTTTGCTCCTGTTCTTAGTGCTTTTAATGTCTTTTAACTTTTAGAGTGTGTTTTTTATAGTCCTTCGTCTTACGGTTTTTAATGGTTTGTAATGCCTTGTCCATGAGTTCTCATGTACAGCACTTTGTGGCAACTGTAGTTGTTTAAAAGCGCTTTATAAATAAAGTTATTATTATTATTATTATTAAATGTGCATAAATGCTCAATTAACGCAAGACACACTTTAATACAATTTAAAATTATACATAGATTATACTACTCAAAAACTAAATTAAATAAATTTTTCCCTAACGTTTCACCAATTTGTGATAAATGCCACTGTCAAGAAGCTACTATAGCGCACTCATTCATCTTTTGTACAAAAATTCAAAGATTTTAGATTGAAATCTTTGAAATTTTCACAAAAGTATTTAAAATAAAAATGACACAAAAGCCAGAATGGATTATTTTCGGAATGACAGAAGGTAGTCCGGAATTAAATGCGTATCAAAAGAATTTATTTGATTACGGCTTAATAATAGGAAAAAAAATAATCTTAAAATTCTGGAAAAATGCTCCTATTCCAACATTAAATATGTGGATTTCAACTATGTTTGAAACACTACATCTGGAAGATATGAGACTCCGCCTGGAAGGAAAATCAGAACGCCTCTTTCAGACGTGGTCTGCATTTATAGAATTGCTACAAAGAAAGGGTGCAGGAGTACCTCGGGCCTTGGTAGGGGGGGGATGAAAAACTATGGAGTTGGTGGATTCCTTTTGCGTGATATATATAACAGAGTAACTGGCTTTTTTTTTGCTTTTCCTTTTTTTTTAGGGTCTATCTCTTAACCCCCTTTCTCTAATTCTTTGACCAAGGGTTTCTTCTCCCTTTTGGTACGTTCTTTCACTATCACAACTCTTTTCACCTATTTCACTTTATTTCTTTCTATTCTTTTTCTTTAAAAGCCATAAAATTATGGGGTACAATGATTGTACCAAGATATATGTGAAGTACATTGATGTATTTACCTCTAATAAATAAAATATTAAAAATAAATAAATAAATAAATAAAACTCAATGGCTTGGACTCCACAGCTGCCTGTGGCAATGAATTCCACAGATTTACCACCCTCTGTCTAAATAAATTCCTTCTCATCTCCTTTCTAATAGGTTGGTCCTTTTATTCTGACGCTGTGCCCTCCAGTCCTAGACTCTCCCACTAGTGGAAACATCAAACGCTCATCATACATTAAGCCAATCATCCCCACTTATTCCCGTAAACCTCCTCTGGACCCTCCTCAACACCAACACATCCTTCCTTAAATATGAACCCCAAAACTGCTCATAAGACTCCAAATGCATTCAGACCAATGCCTTATAAAGCCTCAGCATTGCATCCCTGTTTTTATATTCTCGTCCTCTCAAAATAAAAGCTAATACTCCAGTTGGCTTCCTTCCGATTCAATTTTCAAATTAATCTTTTGGGAATCCTGCACCAGCACTCCCAAGTCCCTTTGCACCTCTGATTTCTGAATCTTATCCTCATTTAGAGTCAACACCTTTAAGGGCCTGTCCCACTGTACGAGGTAATTCAAGAGTTCTCCCGAGTTTTCCCGATTCGAACCCGGAGAACGTCCGTAGCGGGTTTACCACCGTAGGAGTTCGCGGATGTCTCGTAGCGGCTCGTACGAGTAAAAAGTAACCATTCTTTTCATCACAAGTACTTTTTTACTCGTGGACATTTTTCAGTGTTGAAAAAACACCACGAGTTTACTGGATTTCCCTAGTACCTACCGTTACTCATACAAACCGTTACTGGACATTCACGAACTCATACGGACCCGCTATGGACATTCTCCGAGTTCTATTCAGGGGAAAACTCGGGAAAACTCTTGATTTACCTCGTACAGTGGGACAGGCCCTTTATTCCTACTACCAAAGTGCATGACTGCACACTTTGCTACACTGTATTCCAACTGCCAATTATTTTCCCACTTTCCCAACCTGTCCAAGTCCTCCTGGGTTCTCTACACTACCCTCCCTATGCCCATGTTTATATCAACTGCAATTTTGGCCAAAAAGCTTTCAATAAGCGAGTTCGGTATTCCGAAAAACTAAAGGAATCATGGAATTTGTCATAGTTCATTTGAGAAAAAAAAAGCCAACAGGGGTGCCAAGTAGCGGGAGAGCGGGGTGCAACAGCGTGAGAGAGGGGGCAGATGCCAGTGGGAGACAGGGGGAAGGCTGGACTGGCGGAGAGATGGTGAGAGGTGAGGGAGAGAGAAGGGGGCCAGGCTCTAAATTAATAGTTGCCCGGGTGCAAATGGCCATCTGAAGTCTCGCCGGGCAACCTGAAAGCCGTGCCATTTTGCCCGGCTTGGCAAGCACCCGGGACACCTGCCGTTCAACTCTGAGCGGGCCTCCCTCTCTGTCTCTCTCCGTGTCCGGGCCACCGGGCTCCGCTCTATGAGCTTTGGCCAGGTCTCGGGTCTCCGCTCTCCGGCAGCTCCTCATCCGCCGGCACAGCCGGCCGCCATGCACAGCACAACTGTGCACTGCCACCACATCATCGGCCGCTGAAAACCAACGCAGAATCACTCCCTGGAGCTGGAGTAACTCCCTGGAGTAACTCTTTCTTCAGGGAGCAAGAGTTACTCCAAAAATATTCCAAATGGAATTTAAACTGGAGGTGGTGAAAGGCAGTTGTCCTGCCTTGGACGGCGGCCTCCGAGATTTCAAGGCGCTAGGCTTCAGCCTATGAAGCCTAGTGGTAAATCAGGCTCTGCGAGCCCCCCCTAGATCTCGAGGCCCTAAGCTTAAGCTTGTCAAGCTTGTACGTAACTTCGACCCTGCCAGTGTCACTAACTCCTGCAGCAATTCAACAGTGCTTGCAGCACCGAAGACCCGGTTCGATCCTGACTACGGATGAAACGCAGTATACACGCAGCAATTCAGCTGCCGAGAATGTTTATCTCCAGTGACCTTTGACCTGGGCATGCGCAGTCGGAATACCGAACTCGTTTATTCTCTCATCCTAATCATTGATATACAGGTATATTCTGGAATGGCATGGCCAGAAGCTTCTGTGGGGACACCAAGTCCTGGAGGGAGATAAGCATCACAGTGAAGGCCCTTAATGGAGAATGATCAAACAAATCTGATTGCTGATTTGTTGATGCTCATCGAATGCTGATTGAAATATAACTATTGACAAGATTTTGGAAGATATACCTCATTCAGTGATGGTAAATTAGTAATGCTGAAAACAAATGTATTACATGGGAATAACAGCTCAAATCCTAAAAACAGGTCTGTGGCATCCTCTAACCATACAGAGTAGCAGCTCAGGAAATCACAAGGAATTCACATAGAATAAATTAAAAGACATTCTTAAAGAACCACCATTCTCTACATATACTCCTTAATCACCGTTGTCATGGATTTTTAGTTTCACTTTTCTGTCATGCTTTGATTATTCAGTGAAGTAGCAGCAAAGCTTGACTTGTTTTGTGGGAACACATGATTCTAAAGGGAAGTGAGTTTGCCAGAAAATTGACATTCTGAGCTACCAGTTAGAACAGACAACACAGCAAATAAAGTAAACCTGTTCAATCACTTCAAATCATTTTTGAAACCTTACTGTCAACATTTTTCTCAACACTTGAAATTTTTTCAAGATACTTTTTATAATACCATTAATTTATCCACTGTATTTTTATTCATGGTTTTTAAGACTTTAGCGATTTGTGTCATGTTGCAGCATGCATCAATTAAAGATTTCCTTACAAAAACATGAGTTAACAGCTACTTCCCTGCATTCTGAATCAGTAAAGATGACATAAATACTAAGTATGCATCGGTAAGTTTAAGTTGATCCATTAAAAAGGTTAAGAGGGAATGGCTGGATTCATGAAGTAATTAAATTAAGCTTGAATATAAACTTGAATTATAATATGTCCCATGACTGACAGGTATTCGTCAATTTTTACAAAACTTTCATTTTTCTGTATGGATGAGATTTTACTTTTAAAGCCGTTTTTGATTCAAAACAAAATAATAATGGAAATCCAGTTGTATTAAAGATTGTGCAGTCAGCAAACACATCAGCTGCATGCTACAGCACCCTCCATAATGTTTGGGACAAAGACCCTTGATTTATTTATTTGCCTCTGCACTCCACAATTTGAGATTTGAAATAGAAAAAAAATCATATGTGGTTAAAGTGTACAGAGTCATATTTTATTAAAGGCCAGTGTTACACATTTTGGTTTCACCATGTAGAAATTACAGCTGTGTTTATACATAGTTTCCCCATTTCAGGGCACCATAATGTTTGGGACACATGGCTTCACAGGTCTTTGTAATTGCTCAGGTGTGTTTAATTGCCTCCTTAATGGAGGTGTTAGAGAGCTCTCAGCACCTAGTCTTTCCATCACCTTTGGAAACTTTTGTTGCTGTTTATCAACATGAGGGCCAAAGTTGTGCCAATGAAAGTCAAATAAGCCATTATGAGACTGAGAGATAAGAATAAAACAGTTAGAGACACCAGACAAACTGTAGGCTTACCTAAATCAACATCATTTGGAACATCATTAAGAAGAAAGAGAGCAATGGTGAGCTTACTAATTCCAAAGGGACTGGCAGGCCAAGGAAGACCTTCGTAGCTGATGACAGAAGAATTCTCTCTATAATAAGGAAAAATCTCCAAACACCTGTCCGACAGATCAGAAACACTCTTCAGGAGTCAGGTGTTGATTTGTCAATGACCACTGTCCGCAGAAGACTTCATGAACAGAAATACAGAGGGTACACTGCAAGATGCAAACCACTGGTTAGCTGCAAAAATAGGATTGCCAGGTTAAAGTTGGCCAAGAAGTACTTAAAAGAGCAACCACAGTTCTGGAAAAAGGTCTTCTGGACAGATGAGACGAAGATTAACATATCAGAGTGAAGAGCAAAGAATGGAGGAGAGAAGGAACTGCCCAAGATCCAAACCATACCACCTCATCTGTGAAACACGGTGGTGGGGGTGTTATGGCCTGGGCATGTATGGCTGCTGAATGTACTGGCTCACTTATCTGCATTGATGATACAACTGCTGATGGTAGTAACATAATGAATTCTGAAGTGTATAGACACATCCTATCTGCTCAAGTTCAAACCAATGCCTCAAAACTCATTGGCTGGCGGTTCATTCTACAGCAAAACAATGATCCCAAACATACTGCTAAAGCAACAAAGGAGTCTTTCAAAGCTAAAAAATGGTCAATTCTTGAGTGGCCAAGTCAATCACCCGATCTGAACCCAACTGAGCATGCCTATTATATGCTGAAGAGAAAACTGAAGGGGACTAGCCCCTAAAACAAGCATAAGCTAAAGATGGCTACAATACAGGCCTGGCAGAGCATCACCAGAAAAGGCACCCAGCAACTGGTGATGATGTTCATGAATCGCAGTGTAGCGTAGGAATGCAGCATAGGTCCACAAGGTTAATTCCCGGGATGGCGGGACTGTCATATGTTGATAGAATGGAGTAGCTGGGCTTGTACCCTCTGGAATTTAGAAGGATGAGAGGGGATCTTATTCAAGAGAGAGCTAGATAGGGCTCTTAAAGATAACGGAGTCAGGGAATATCGGGAGAATGCAGGAACGGGATACTGATTGGGGATGATCAGCCATGATCACATTGAATGGCGGTGCTGGCTCGAGGGGCTGAATGGCCTACTCCTGCACCTATTCCCTATTGTCTATTGAAACATATGAGGTTATTAAGGGTTTGGACATGCAGGAAACATGTTCCCGATATTGGGGGAATCCAGAATCGGGGCCATAATTTAAGAATTAGGGGTAGGCCATTTAGAATGGAGATGAGGAAAAACCCAGCGAGTTGTGAATCTGTGGAATTCTCTGCCTCAGAAGGCAGTGGAGACCAATTCTCTGGATGCTTTCAAGAGAGCGTTTGATGGAGCTCTTAAAGATAGTGGAATCATTGGATATGGCAAGAAGGCAGGAACAAGGTACTGATTGTGGATGATCAGTCATGATCATATTGAATGGCAGTGCAGCTTTGAAGGGCCGAATGGCCTACTCCTGTACCTATTGTTTATTGAATCACAGACTTCAAGCAGTCATTGCATGCAAAGGATATGCAACAAAATACTAAACATGACTACTTTCATTTACGTTACTTTGCTGTGTCCCAAACATTATGGTGCCCTGAAATTGGGGGGGGGGGGGGGGGGGGGGGGGGGGGGGGGGGGGGGGGAAACTATGTATAAACACTGCTGTAATTTCTACATGGTGAAACCAAAATGTATAAAAATGGCCTTTATTAAAATCTGACAATGTGCACTTTAACCACATGTGACTTTTTCTATTACAAATTTCAAATTGTGGAGTACAGAGGCAGATAAATAAATGATGGGTCTTTGTCCCAAACATTATGGAGGGCACTATATGTTGAGGCAGAAATGCAGCATCAACCTCGCCTCAATGATGGGAGCATAATACCAATCAGAGGATTGCTGGTTCATGTCTTCAGAGACTTGCATACATCTATTTTGGATAACATTCTGATGCAGCACAAAGGAAATACTGCACTGTTGGCTTCCTTTCAGATGAAAGTCTAAACCAAGGCCATCTTAAATGGATCTGAAAGAATTTAATGGACCCAAATGAAGATGGTAAGGATTAAATTCTGGGAAAGTTACATTTATCATTCACCAATTCCTTGGAAGATCAATTATTTTATTTTATTCAGAAAAACTGAATTTCTGACAAATCGAGAGCAAAAGAATAAAACTGAACAAACTAGACAAATAGAATGCTAAGTGCATTCCCTTACCCGACAAAATAATCTAATAGTTACCAGGGTCTGGTGAATTAGCAAGTTGGTGTAGCACAGCCCCACTAAATATGTTAAGACTTTCCAGTAGAGGGAGTTCCAATATAATAATTCATAGCACAGTAGTTTCTCCAATCAGCAAAAGCCTCCTAAACCACTGTAACATCGCTAACATTTCAAATAGTAAATTCAAGTGCAGGAAGTCACCAAACAACCAATGTGCGATTATTAGTAGAAACACATTTGTTTACAGAACACAGAAAAGTACTGTGCAGGAAGGAACTGCAGATGCTGGCTTAAACCGTAGACAAAAAATACTGGAGTAAAGGGCCTGTCCCACTTTCACGACCTAATACACAACCTTTTTTACTCGTGGACATTTTTCATCAGGCTAAAAAACGCCCCAACCTACTTGATGCCACGAGTACCTACGACTCGCATCATGATCTACCTATGACCTCGTGACGACCATGCTGTGAGTATGAGTCAAGGGCAAACTCAGCAGAGGTCGTGAATTAGGTCGTGAAAGTGGGACTGGCCCTTAACTCAGCGCAGGGGCGGATCTACTGTGCAACTATTGAAGCTTAAGCTTCAGGGCCCCTAATCCCGGAGGGGCCCCAGAAGCGACAGATATTCCAATTTAAATTGGAATTCAGATTTTTTTTCTTTTCCTATAAATGAATCAGATTTTTCACCTCGACTAAACCCCTCCCCTCTACTAAACTTCACCTCACACTTAAACTTCAACTCACTAAACCTCGCCTCGATTAAACTTCCCACTTAACACATAATCCCCGCCACGACTAAACTCTGAGGGGCTGCAGCCACCGCGGGCTGGGGGGGGGGGGCTGGGGCTCGATGTCAATGTCAGCGCGCGTGCGCCCCTCCCCTCCCTTCAGCTCTCTCGGGCAATGCACATGCGCCGCTCTCTCCGTGCTCGCCCTGCTGGTTGGAGCTGTTCCGCTCACGGGAGGCGACGCCAGTTGAGGTTGAGGCACGGCTTAGGTGTAGTTTAGTCGTGAGGTTTAGTTAAATTGAGGTGGGGTTAAGGTGTGTGGTTTATTTGAGGGGCAAGGTTTAGTGAGCTACTGTTTAGTTGAGGCGAGGTTTAGTTGTGAGGAGATGTTTGGTAGGGAGGTATCGTCGAGGCAAGGGGTTTAGTGAGGTGAGGGGATTAGTCGAGGTGTAGGTGAGGGGAAGTGAGCGTAGGCGAGGTGAGAAGATCGGGTGTCTTGAGCTCAGGATGGGAGACCGAGGTGCTGCTGAAGGGGACAACAGAAGACTCCAGAGAATTGGCCTCCACTGCCTTCTGTGGCAGAGAATTCCACAAATTCACAACTCTGAGTTTTTTTCTCATTTCAGTGCTGGGCAAAGAGACATTTCAGGTAACATTTTTTATAAAGTTTTTTTTTAGCTGTATGAGGCCATTTATTGAAAATATAAGATTATTAAGGGTTTGGCCATGCTAGGCAGGAAACATGTTTCCAATGCTGGGAGAGTTCCGAACCAGGGGCCACAGTTTAAGAATAAGGGGTCGGCCATTTAGAACGGAGATGAAGAAAAACATTTTCCCCCAGAGAGTTATGAATCTGTGGAATTCTCTGCCGCAGAAGGCAGTGAAGGCCAATTCTCTAGAGGCTTTCAAGAGTGAGATAGAGGTCACACAGATATCGGTGTCAGGGGATATGGGGAGAAGGCAGGAATGGGGTACTGATTGTGGATGATCAGCCATGATCACAGTGAATGGCAGTGTGGCTCGAAGGGCAGAATGGCCTACACCTGCACCTATTGTCTATTTCATGAAATATATTTCTTTTGGGAGTTATTTTACTGCTTATGTGTTAGAAACATTCTAAGCTTCTGTTATGTAAACTACCAGCAGAAAGCTTGAGAATCACTTTCAATTTATTGAAAATGCAGGAGCATTTGCAGGCGTTGTTGCCCCCTGAACCCCAACGGGGGCCGAGCCAGCCTTCTGGACCCCCGGCCAATACTTCCTACTTTTTTTGTGTAGGTGAATATCATGCTTTGTCCATATTGCTTAAAGAATTTAGATTTACTTACTGTATGAGAAGGGGGTTTTAAAAAATAATAAGATGAATAAAAGTGTAATTCAATACAAAATAATATTTAAAATAAAAATTAAAAGGTTATTAAAGTATCATGCAGGCTAGCCGTGAACGAAAAAACTTTCAAATTAAGGATGTTTCATTCTAAATATATTTAATATAAAATAATTATAAATAATTTAAAACACTATTAATATTTAAGACAGAAATTATAATTTGTGGTGATCTGTCGTGGAACACCACCATTGAAGGAGATAACAGTGTTACCCAGACCTCGTTGCTGGTTGCGAAGGAGCCCCCATAACAGTTCAAGCTTCAGGGCCCCAAAAATGTAGGTCCGCCACTGACTCAGCGCAACAGTCAGCATATCCGGAGAGAAGGAATGGGTGATGTTTCGGGTCGAGACCCTTCTTCAGACTGAAAGTCACAGGAAAGGGAAACAAGAGATATGATGTAGAGAGATATAGAACAAATGAATGAAAGAAATGCAAACAAGTAACAATCATTGTTCGCTGTAGCTAGGTGAGAACGAAAACTGGTGTGAGTTGGGTGGTGGAGGGATGGAGAGAGAGGGAAGGCAGGGGTTTCTTGAAGTTAGAGAAATCAAGATTCATACCCCTGGGTTGTAAGTTGCCCAAGCGAATTATCAGATGCTGTTCCTCCAATTTACATTTAGCCTCGCTCTGACAATGGAGGCGGCCTAGGACAGAAAGGTCAGTATGGGAATGGGAAGGGGAATTAAAGTGTTTAGCAACCGGGAGACCAGGTATGTCCAGGCGGACTGAACAAAGGTGCTCAACGAAATGATCGCCCAGTCTACATTTGGTTTCGCCGATGTATAAGAGTCTACATCCTGAACAGCGAATACAGTAGATAAGGTTGGAGGAGGTGCAAGTGAACCCTGCCTAAGCTGAAAGGACTGTCGGGATCCCCGGACAGAGTCGAGGGAGGAGGTATAGGGACAGGTGTTGCATCTTCTGCAGTTGCTGGGGAAGGTATCTGAGAAGGGGTGGTTTGGGTGGGAAGGGATGAGTTAACCAGGGAGTTGCGGAGGGAACAGTTTCTGCGGAAGGGGGAAAAGTGGTGGAGATGAGAAAATGTGAATAGTGGTGGGATCCCGTTGGAGATGGCGAAAATTTCGGAGGATTATGTTTTGTATGCAACGGCTGATGGGGTGAAAGGTAAGGACTAGGGGGAATCCCTGTTGCGACCGGGGGAGAGGGGGCAAGGGCGGAACTGCGGGGTACTGAGGAGGCACGTGTGATTATGCGACTGATGAGGTGAAAGGTAAAGACTAGAAAAGTACTGCATAGGAACAGGCCCTTCTGACTATCAGGTCTGTGCTGAATATGAAGTAAAATCAAACTAATCTCATCTGCCAACATAGCCCTTCACTTCCTCCATATCATATCTAAGAGCACTTAAACTCCACTATTATATCTGCCTCCACCATCTCTCAGAAATACTTATGTAAATGTGATATTTCAGTTTTTTTTTTAATTACTTTGCAAAAATTTCTAAACACCTGTTTTCGCTTTTTATTATGGGGTAATGTGTGTAGATTGATGATAAAAAAAAAAAATTTAATCCATTTTTGAATAAGGCTGTAACATAACAAATTGTGGAAAAAGTGAAGGGGTCTGAATGCTTTCTGAATGCACTGTTTACAGGCATTTAGGCAAACATGGGCTGATTAGGGATAGTCAGCATGGGTTTCTGCGTGGAGATCTCACAAATCCGATTGAGTTTTTGGAAGACGTGACCAAAAAGGTCGATGAGCTGTGAGATGTATATATGGACTTCAGCAAGGCATTCGACAAGGTTCCTCATTGTAGGCTGTTCTGGAATGGGATCCAAGGAGAGTTAACTGAATGGATAGAAAATAGGCTTCATGGAAGGAAGCAGAGGGTGATGGTGGAAGGTTGCTTCTTGGTCTGGATGCATGTGACCAGTGGTGTGCCTCAAGGTTCGGTGCTGGGCCCGTTACTCTTTGTCATCTATATCAAAGATTTGGATGAGAACATAAACAGCAAGATTAACAGGTTTGCTGATGATACAAAAGTGGGTGGTTTTGCAGATAGTGAAGATGGTTGTGGAAAATTGCTGCAGGATCTTGATCGATTGGTCAGGTGGGCTGAGAAATGGTTGATGGAATTTATTACAGAGAAATGTGTGGTGTTGCATTTTGGGAAGTCTAACTTAGGCAGGACCTGCACAGTGAATGGCAGGGGAGAGTTGTTGAGCAGAGGGATCTAGGAGTGCAGGTGTGTGATTTCTTGAAGGGGGAGTCGCAGGTAGATAGGCTGGCCACATCGGCATATGGCACGTTGGTCTTTATCAGTCATAGTTATGAGTATAAATGCTGGGAGGTCATGTTGCAGTTGTATAAGACATTGGTGAGGCCGCATTTAGTTTTATGTTCAGTTCTGGGCACCATGTCATAGAAAAGTTGTTGTCAAGCTGGAAATGATACAGAGAAAATTTACAAGAATGTTGCCTGGGTTAGAGGGTCTGAGCAAAAGGAAGAGGTTGAGTGGGCTGGTACTCTATTCCTTGGAGCGCAGGAGGATGAGGGGTGATCTCATTGAGGTGCATAAAATCATGAGAGGAATAGATTGGATAGATGCAGAGTCTCTTGCCCAGAGTAGGTGAATCGAGGATGAGAGGACATAGATTTGTGAAGATTTAATCTGAGGGGTGACTTTTTCACACAGATGGTGGTGTGTGGAACAGGCTGCCAGAGGAGGTAGTTGAGGCAGGGACAATCCCAACTTTTAAGAAACAAGACAGGTTTGGAGGGATATGGACCAAACCTGGGCAGGTGGGACTAGTATAGCTGGGACATGTTGGCCGGTGTGGGGAAGATGGGCCAAAGGGCCTGTTTCCACACTGAATCACTCTATGACTAAGTGCAAGGTGCTGCATCAGCACATACAAGTAGTGAACCACTTGTGAGTCTGTGGTTCCCACATTGATCTCATTAGCCACAAAACCTGAGTGGAAGCGAGTCGTCTTTAATCCCAAGGCATTGCCTATCGAGAACTCCTCCACCAAATCATCCTGTAGTCACAAAAAGTTTAATTGAACAACTAAATGCCACGATGTAGCTATTGATAGGAACCTTTACGCCCACTCCAACTCACGTGAAAGGGAGAAGGCAACGAGTAGGTAGCAGAGTGGAAAAACACACACGGGCTGTCCAACGATCAGAACCACCTTACGCTCACCAAAAGTAAATGGCTGCCAGGGCTGACCTTTGTTGCCTGCCATTCTAATTGCTGGGGTAGGGGAAGGAAACATGAACCAACCCATTCAACATTTACAAAATACTGTAAACTTGTTTAAAATTACCTTAGCCATCCTGTGAAAAGCCAGCAACATATATGTCGTGATCACAAATCCATGATCCAGATGGAAGGATCTCAAGACATACCCAGAATAGGGAGCAACAAGCTCATCTTTGAATTGACATCAGCATTCCTGGATTGCCTGAAGACAGTGCTCAACCAAATCTACCTGAGCCTTAGATATATGGCCACCTGCATTACAATTAGAAGCTGGAGGACCCAAAGGACACTGTGGCTGACTGCTCCAAACCATGGAATCCATGATATCAACTGCCCATTTAAGGTCTGTTGTGGGAGACTCCACATTCATTAGGAGATCATTTGGCTGCACGGATAACTGGACATTTAAGAGGCTTTTCGTGTCATGAAAGAAACAGACAGATATGATACTGACTTATTTCCATTAACTACCCTTCATCCATTACCCCCGAGACATTTCGGCATCACCAGACTCAGCAATAGCTTCTTCCTCTCGGTTATTAGGCTTCTGAATTGTCCTTCCATAAGCTACTGAAATGTGGATAAATGTGAGGTTATCTACTTTGGAGGCAAAAACAGGAAAGTAGACTATTATTTGAATTATAGGAAAAGGGGAGATGCAACGAGACCTGGGTGCCATGGTACACCAGTCTTTGAAAGTAGGCATGCAGGTACAGCAGGCAGTGAAGAAAGCGAATGGTATGTTAGCATTCATAGCAAAAGGAATTGAGTATAGGAGCAGGGAGGTTCTACTGCAGTTGTACAGGGTCTTAGTGAGACCACACCTGGAGTATTGCATACAGTTTTGGTCTCCTAATCTGAGGAAAGACATTCTTGCCATAGAGGGAGTACAGAGAAGGTTCACCAGACTGATTCCTGGGATGTCAGGACTTTCATATGAAGAAAGACTGGATAGACTCGGAATATACTTGCTAGAATTTAGAAGATTGAGGGGGGATCTTATAGAAACGTACAAAATTCTTAAGGGGTTGGACAGGCTAGATGCAGGAAGATTGTTCCCGATGTTGGGGAAATCCAGAACAAGTGGTCACAGTTGAAGGATAAGGGGGAAGTCTTTTAGGACCGAGATGAGAAAAACATTTTTCACACAGAGTGGTGAATCTCTGGAATTCTCTGCCACAGAAGGTAGTTGAGGCCAGTTCACTGGCTATATTTAAGAGGGAGTTAGATGTGGCCCTTGTGGCTAAGGGGATCGGGGGGTATGGAGAGAAGGCAGGTACGGGATACTGAGATGGATGATCAGCCATGATCATATTGAATGCCGGTGCAGGCTCGAATGGCCTACTCCTGCACCTATTTTCTATGTTTCTATGTCCTTCCATAGGGTACTGTCTGATCTCTACCCCATTGAGGACATTGGACTATGTCCATGGAACTAATTTGTTACAATCCTGAGAACTATATTTTGCACTCTGTATCTTTCTCTTTGCTCTATCTATTGTATTTGAGTTTGACTTGTTTGTATTTAAGTATGGCATATCTGATCTGTTTCGATAGTATGCAAAACAAGGCCTTTTACTGTACCTCAGTACACGTGACAATAGTAAGCCTAAACCTAGAAATTCCTAATAATAACTGGGAGGAGGAAAACACATGCTTTTTGTTCTTTACAAAACAACGAATAGCATCAGTTTTGTTCCAGCGTTTGCTGGTGTTTAATATTTAGATTAGTGCCATGTATATTATTTAAATGTTTTAGCAAAGAAATTAATTGAGAATTTCAATTATGAAGAATTCAATCTTCAGGGTCTGTACCCCAAGAAAACCAGTGAATCTATTTCATTTTGTTTTAAGGGACATGGTGTGTAATCAGCACACTCCTTTGAGGAATATAAAGCAAGAATACATAACTTAAGCAGGCGGTTAGAAAGGCCAAAAAGAACATGAAATGGCTTTCTGTGGGAAGGAATTGCATATTCTAGTTTACACTGAAGATAGTGGGTTAGGCAGCGTCTCAGGAACAAAGGAAGAAATGGCTTCGGTGAATTAAATTAAAGAAAATCTCAAGGTTATTTATACCTACAATACAAACAACCAGAAAGAATAATGGACTGTTCAAGGACAAAGGAGGGAATTTGTCTTGGAGTTAGGATATAGGAGAGTATGACCTAATCAAGAAAACCTCTCATTACAACAGACCATGCAGGGGGAATTATGTCCGTAATTTCCGATTGCCAGTTATTACCAAATAAGGTGTTATCATTGTATATAGTTGAAACAAAGAACTGCAGATGATGGTTAATACACAAAACGATACAAAGTGCTGGAATAACTCAGCAGGTCTGGAGGAGATTTTGAAGCATATTTGCTTGAAACTCTATTGAGGGACAGTTTAGTGTAGCAGGGAGAGGTTGGCAAACAACCAACTTGTGGATATTGAATTTCACACTCATCATGCTTCTGTGAATGAATCAATGAATACTTAAACTACAAACATCACCTGCACACAGCTTATTATTTAAGAAGGAACTGCAGATGCTGGAAAATCGAAGGTAGACAAGAGTGCTGGAGAAACTTAGCGGGTGCAGCAGCATCTATGGAGCGAAGGAAATAGGCAACGTTTCAGCCCGAAACATTGCCTATTTCCTTCGCTCCATAGATGCTGCTGCATCCGCTGAGTTACTCCAGCATGTTTGTCTACCTACACACAGCTGTTTGACTATTGAGCCTCCAGTAAAGGTGCTATACATACTTGCTTGTTGTTCCGTCATGTGCTGAAGATCATGCCCATTTTGTTACCACATTAATGTAATTGCACACACCAGAAAGATATACAGAGATGCTCTGTGTTTGGACTGTGCCACAGCATTTCAGTATAAAAATTTCAGATTCACTCTAGCCATATCTTTTGACTGATTTTGGGTTGATTTAATAACCATGTGAGAGTACCATCTAATATAATGTCGAGGTTTCTAAGGGAAGCTCGAGGGTAAGACTCCTTTCACAGAAGATTTTTTTTTCCCGCAGCCTCTATTATTCATACCTTATCTTGAGAGTGCCTAAGGCGCCAGGTCCAAATGCAAATTGCTTGTGAACATTCTACTACCTTCCTCTAGCGTTGATGCTTGTGTCAGTAGTGCAATCAATGTCAATATATTTTGTGCAAGACACATTTGCTATGTAACATGGAAAAAGACTGGTGCACGGAATGACCTTTTGGTAGGCAGTTAGTGAGGGATTATATTTGGCTGGATTCATTGCCAAGATAGATACAAGATTTCTAACTTTCAACTTGTCATCAGAGAAATGATGCGGCTGAATATAGTACTATATGATTCTTAAGTTTCAGTTATCTGCCTTTGCTCCAGACCATATGGCATAAACTGAGAAAAACTTAATAAGTTAGCTTGAGTTTTCATCGGGCTGAAATCTTTTATCTCTTCTGCAAATATACAATCGGCTTTCATCTCCTTGGCAGATTAAATTAAATCATCCCTAATTGCACAATTGGATTTGCATACCTTTCTCAGGCGTATTAAGGTGCAAGCTGCCTGGCATGTACAGGTGCTAAATACTCCAGAGGTGGATCCATTATTTCAAAAACCTAAACCCCTTCCTCCTGCACTATCTTTCCAGCAGTGTATTCATCTACATTATGTTGCTTTTCTATATACACAGGCATACGGCACTGGGAGCAATTGAAAAAATACTATTCATACAAGTTGTGTTTCTTAACCTGCTGCAGTTGATGGACTTCCCACAAACATTTCCTCCCTTTCCTGCACATCTACTTTCACCCATTCCATCCCTCCCCATTCCCAGACAGAACAGGGATAGAGTTCTCCTGATTGCCACCTTTCACCCACCATACTATCTTTCACCATCTGCAGTTCCAACCGGAAACTACCACCAGCCGGATCATCCCCTCTCCCCCTGCCCTTTCTGCTGAGACAACGCTGTGATTCCATGGTTATCCAATTCACCTTTCCCTGGATAACAAATTCCCCCATAATTGCAGGAGGTACTACACTTATCCCTACACCTCCTTTCTCAACACCATCCAGCGTACCAATCGAGTTAGAGATTTGTGTCAACCTCCTCAGGTCTGGTTTATTGTATTCAGTGCTTGTAATGTGGCCCCCTCTGCATTGTCAAGACCAAGCCTAGCCACAGTGACCATTTGCAGACTACATGCACTCTGCCCACATCTTAACTTCCACTTGCATGTCATTTCAACTTCCCCTTTCATTCCTGCATCATCCTGTCTGTTCTCAGCCTTCTCTACTGAAACTGAGGCCAAACGCAATGTAGAAGGACAGCATCTCACTGCCCACTTCTGTAGCCTACGGTCCACTAATAAGAACATTGTTATTCAATTTCAGGTCACCCACACCCTCAGTGTTGTTTTCCCACTCCTACCAGTCCATCAGTGTCTCTCTGCGTTTGTTCACTGTTTCCTTCTCTTACTCACCACTTTGTCCAGATTCATCATCCTCCCACCATGGGGTTCCACTTGGTTTACACACCAATAACCAATTTATATTTGATTTCTTCTCCTTTAGCTCACCTTTCCAATACCCCACCCAGTTCCATCCGTTAATTATCCCTCCCTTATTTGGATGCACCCATCACTTACCAGCCTCCCTCTCTATCCTTCTCCCTCACTGGTTTAATCTATTTTTTCTTTCTTGTTTTCAGCTATCATCTACCAGCCAGTGTGTCAACACTCCATCTTGTCCCTCTCAAAGAGAGCAACAAAGTGACACAGCTGGTAGATCTGCTGCCTCACAGCACCAGTCCAAGGTTCGATCTGACCTCAGGTGCTGTCTGTGTGGAGTTTGAATGTTCTCTCAGTGACCTTGTGGGTTACCTTTGGGTACTCCAATTTCCTCCTATATCACAAAGATGCATGGGTTTGTAGGTTAATTGGTTTCTGCAAATTACCCCAATGATGCAGGGAGTAATGGATAACATAATTTGTCTGAACGGGTGATCGTTGGTCGGTATGGACTCGATGGGCTGAAGGCCTAGTACCATGTTGTATTTCTAAACTAAATCTGGCACCATCTACCCCCTCCCCCCACTTGTTTGTCTGGTTCCATCTATCACCTTTCTGCTCCCTTCGTACCTCTTCCTATCACTTTTACATGCTGGGTACCCTCTTGCCACACATTGACCACCTCCTCGCCTCCACCAATGCTGTTTGACCTGCAGTTTATCGTTTGCTTAGATTCCAGCATTAGCAGTTCTTGGATCTCTGTTCCTTAACCATTTTCATAATTCCTTAAAATCTGTTGCATGACTATACTTTTTACCCCTACCATTGGCATCGAGCTTTATCCATTCACCCTTTTCAATGTTTTAGTTATTCTGTGGTATCATTGACTCTGGTAGCAAGCAGGCAACATGTTATCTTAGAATCATATACATTAAGCCCAGTGAGATGCTACCCTGATGCTAAGAACAGTCAGTCCGAACCCATGTACAGAATTCTGTGTGTAACAAGGCTGTATTGACGTCCGGACATTTATTTCTTGATAACACTGTGGATATTACTTTCCACCACTTTTCTAATGATTGCACATGCACTGACATGACAACTGGCCAAGTAACATACTTCTTGCTTTTTACCCAACTCTTATTTGAACAGTATCCTGTTTTAATGGATGGATGTCTCTGTTGTTAGGCCTACAAGAGCTGCTTCACTGGAGGTGAGGCGACTTGAAGAACACATCTAGAGCATAATAGTTGGTATGCTGATAACCTTATTGTCTTTCGCATTTCCATTGTATGCGTAGTCGTTTCTCACCACATGAGGTGAATACATTTGATGGAAGAATGGCATCTATGATGGCCTCCATGAGAACGTTGAGATGGATCATCTATTCTGTACTTCTGGCTGCAGTGTTACAAATGCTTTGGAATTTTCATTCTGCATTACAGCAGCACTGAAAATGGGAACGTTCACGGGCTTCCTCCTCATATTAAGTGTCTTCATTGTTCATCGTCATTGATGCATAAATGTTGTAAAGTAACAGAGCATTGATTGGATCTGTTGCTTTTGAAATCACTCAATTCTGTTTTAAAAAATAGAAATAGCCTTTTCATACTCCAGTACCTGTTCGGTTGGTCAATAAATGGCTGAACATTTATACCAGCAGGATTTTTCTGTACTAATCTCATATCATTTTATTCCAAACAATCTGGACCCAAGAGAACTGTGGAGGTTGAGCTGTTAAATGTATTAAAGAGTTGCACATGACGTTTCACATGGTAGATTGATGGAATACATGGGAAGTTAGCAAGTGAGATTAAAAATTTGCCCAGTTGAATAATTGTAGGGAATTCTAATGATTGTTTGTATTGTGTGGTGTTATGCTGATGTAATTACAAACATTATAATAACTTCACAAATTCACTTGGACACAGCAGGTAAAGGTAATCTCACATGAACAGCGTTCTGTTTTGAAAAGATGTCTATGTTGTCAGGTCCACAAGAGCGGCTGCACTGGTGTTGGAGTTCCAAACCGATCACAATAGTTGGTCAAGATAAAAAAAGTTTTGACTGTATTTTAATTGGATGATCAACAAAATATCAGACTTTAGATCGGTTTCCTATTAGATTACACAATACATCTACTCACGGTCCTGAAATTGCTACTTCCTTATCAGTAGCGCCATATTACAGAAGTTGAGCAAGTAAGTTGAAGCAGTTATCAAAATGACATCAACTTCAGATTATCTTTGTCTGTTCCTAATTCATACACATTAAGTTGTGTGCGGATATTTCAACTCAACTATAATAGTAAACAGGCTCAACACAAATTTTAAGTTATTTTAATAAATGGGATGACCATCTGCACCATGTCCATTAACTGAAAATACTAATTTGTGAACTAAGAACAATATCACCAAACGACTCAAGAACGAGCTACTTCAAAGGAGCCATGTCTAGTTGTGTGTTTTCTCCTTGCGTCCATCTGCTCACTTCTTTGCTCTGAATACTACTATGCTGCAAGTTAAGCAATACAAATGACTAAATTACAATTGCAGTGTCGAACAAAAATAAAACAAACAGTTGGTAGAGGCATTCAAAATCATTCGAAAATGTACACAAAGTACTTAAAAAACTCATCTTGTATTTTAGGACAGCATGTACTAAACACTGAGAATAGAAGCCTTATTCACCAAACCATTTCTAAAAGTGTCCCTATAAAAGTGGTTAAGAATAACAGCATCTTCAAATTAATGTAAAACAATGAATTTACTTTACATCATATCAATGTTTGTTTTGAAAATGCAAATCCTAAAGATGTAGTCAAGTGGGAAATTGAACAGGATCTATGCTGTATCATTGCACAATACAAAAGTACATTCTTCCTCATAAGCAATAATAAGAGCTTTTTATCAAGATCTTGACAACTCCATCAAATCCTGCCAACAAATTTCTCACTTTTTTAACTTTGATATGTGAATTGAGCAATACTGATTAAAATTATTATTTTTTTGACATTTCACAATTCCAAGTGATTACATGATTGATTGATTCATTCATTCAAAATATCATTAAATGATTGTTTCTCATGTATGCACAAGGTTAGCAAGTGAAATGTTCCTCATAACTATACAACGTTCCAATCTACTAACATGTAATCCAATCATTTTTTTGGATAATTATTTGATTACCTGTGTTTGCAAAATAACTCCTGCTCATTGACTGAATAAAGGTACTCTCTAAATCAGACTATAGCTCTTTGTTTATTTAAAGAAAAGCGAAGAGCATTAACTCAATGGTTAGAGTCATAAAAGATTGCCCATGTAGTAAATTCAATTGTATTGTTAGGAGGCAACAATATAATCCAGAGACTCCTGCACTGAAAAGTTTAAAAGCACATCGATTTGTGAAATAGTAGTTTCAGATTGTTCTCAACAGAACTGGAAGTGGATTAGTTTAAATTATTTTAACCACAAATCACAATACTCTGCACAAAGCTAACAATCTAACTATTCCCCTGTCTTTTACATTTCATGCCTTTCACTTGAAATTCTTACCATCATACTTTGCGACTTCCCTTAGGTATCTTCTAAGTTCGTAATACCACAAAACTATTAGACCATTTGAAAAACTGGGCACAATATGTCCACATTTTCCAGATATCTATTAAATTCTACAACTGAGTCACTGAACATTGAACTAGAACTTCAAGTTGTCCGACAACTTTAGGCTGTGTACGCCATACGCAAGAAGAACTACTAAAACTTAAATTCTAGTTTATTTCATGTCCTCCTGGACTTAGTTAATGACAACTAGTGCATTCATTTGACTGCTCAGGCCGAGATCAGCGAATTCAACAGCTCAGATGCAGAACATTGAATCTTTCTCATCTATGCATCTCCATAGGACTTTGGGCAGGCTGCATTTGGAATATTACGTGCAGTTCTGGCCACCCCATTACTGGAAAGATGTGGAGGCTTTCGAGAGGGTACAGAGAAGGTTTACATTAATGCTGCCTGGATTAGAGGGTTTCAGTTGCAGGCTGGATAGACTGGGATTGTTTTCTCTGGAACGTCAGAGGTTGAGGGGAGACCTGATAAGTATATACAATTATGAGAGGCATAGATGAGGTCGACTGTCCTAACCTTTTTCACAGGGTGGAAATGTCCAAGACTACAAGTAATTGTTATGAATTGAAAGGGGGAAATTTTAATGGAGATTTTTAATATTTATTTTTTACACAGAGTAGTGGGGGTCTAGAACGCATTGCCAGAAGCGGTGGGGAGGCAGATGTGATAGGAGGCTTTTAGATCGGCACATGGAAGTGTAGGAAATCGTGGGATTTGAATCATAGACAGGCAGATGAGATCAGTTTAATTCAGCAACATGTTTAGCACAAACATTAGCACTGGCTCCTGTGCAGCACTGACCTATGCTCTGTGATACTCCAACAAATCGTCCATGGCAATCCACACCCAACATAGGACTATAAACACCAAATGTCTGTACTTCATAGCAACCTACGGTATATTAATAAAGGGCAATGGAATATTCAAGATATGGCTAACTGCAATATTACTACAACTTTTCCCACAATTTACACAATATCCGGCTACACTACACAGTATATGGTTTAAATGTAAAAATAACATTTGCAACCAAACTGAAACTATTTTTCTCTCAGCATCTCAAATTTTGCATATTCAATAAAAAAGATCAGAAAGAGGACTAAAGAATATTTAACATTTTCTATCCATGCTATGACTTAGGATTTGCAAAACACGTCTTCATAAGCACTTTGTAAATCATCTGCTCTTAATCAGATCTGCAATTTAACTATTTTGATAGAATTACATATTCATCTCCATTATATTTACAAAGATCATGCTTTGTACCATCTGAGACTAAAGTCTAAGTGCTTCCAAGTCTGGAGTGCGAACTATAGAGGCTTCTCACAAGCTGAATCATTTAGAAGCTTGGAAATGAGTGTTTTTACAATTCTGGAGAGATTTTGAGGAACAAGATTATTATTCAGGTTTTTACACCAATACACTGTTCTTAACAAAAATCTACCCATCATGTGAAACCCTATAAATAACACATATAAATTAGATAACTTCAAGACCGAAAGTCAAAAATATTTTTCATGACGGACACATTTTCATCGTTTTACCACTATTTTGGACACCAAAAATGTGACATAAAAACTCTGCCACATTTAGTCATGAATATTTAATTAATAAATTAACTTCATATGGTCCCCCCCATACATATACGTTTTGATAATGATCTAGGGAAATATCTTCATCAATACCAGGAGAAAAATACAGTAACATGTCTGGTAATCCGCCTAGCAAAGATCCGGTAATGGTCGTTGTGCTTGGTGTCTATTGTCACAACGACCATTATCGGGGTCGGTACCTCCGTAAGGTCCAAACCTCTACTGCTTTCCACAAACCCCAACGAGGTATCCTGTAGTAGTAGTGATTTTTGGGCGAGTTAATTATGTTTTCTTATATTCAAATTTAATATTTAAAAACATTGTGGTGTTAAAAACACCACGACCGTTTATGATATATTTTCCGACTTTTTAGTCAATAAAAAAATTTTGGGGGCATAAATTGGTCTTGGTTCTTGGTCCTCCAAAATATTCCAACTGGAATTTAAACTGGTGGTGGTGAAGGGAGGGTTTTAGCCAGAGAGGGTTATTGGGAAGAAAGTGCACTTTAAATTTAGTTGCATCTGGCTGGGCAACCGTGGTTTGGTGGAGATTATTCCATGCTTTAATAGTGCGTGGGAAGAACAAATTGCTGTACACATCTGTCTTTGTGGCTGGGACCGCAAATTGGATCGAATGCCCTTGTCTGCTCCCAATTGGTTTGGGGTTGGTGAGGTCTTGTGATCAATGTCTAGCTGACCATTTAACATTATGTAAAAACAGGTCAAACGGTGAGCTTCACGTCTGTCTTGGAGAGGGTTCCACCCCAGAGAATTCAGAAGTTTGGTGACACTCGCTTCTCTCTCGTAGGTGTTAGTAACAAATCGAGCGGCCTGTCTTTGGACATGTTCGATGGATGAAATGTTTTTATCTGTGTATGGGTCCCAAGCTGCAACAGTGTAGTCCAGATGAGGTCTAGAGGGTGAAATACAGCTTCTCCTTGACAGAAGCTGAACAATGATGGAAGTTGCACCTCAGGAAGTTTAGGACACCTGTTGCTTTCACTGTTGCATGATGCGTCTGAGCGTTCCAACGTAGATCGCATGGTTTCACATTTGGAAGGGTTGAACTGCATGCCCCATTGTTGTGACCACTCGACCATAGTATCGACCACGGTCATCAAAACTAAGAAACTGAGCCAATCTTCAAGTTGGCAACACACTGTCTCTTGTTTACCTTTCGAACGGACCAAGTCGCTAACCAAGTAAATCACCAGAAGGACTCAGATGATTGGTTACTAGCTTGTCATACCCTCTGTATCTGAAATGTCTAATACCTATATAAATCCCATGAGCTCTATCAAAGTTACTCTTTTCTGGACCCGCCCCAGAGCATCAGCTCTGTGTTGGAAGGTTCAGAGACTAGTCTCAGCTGAATAAAAAATTTCAACAGCTACAAGCCTTTGAGTCAAGTTGACTTTAGATTGACAAAGGAACACAGTTTAACACAATGTTTTCCAAGAGAGTGAAATTCAAGCCCTATAGACATTGTGATATTGCCTTTTTTGCAGACACACCATGCAGGATTTCACAAGACTTTAAGATGAAGTACTGATTCTAAGGATTTCTCCAACTGGAATTGCAGACATACTAATCATAACATTTTTTTGCAAATGTCAGCATTGGTTCATTGAACAGCACCCATCTGCTCAAGTCCAAACATTTTAGGTTGAAGATGGACTCCGAATTACATATTAATTGTGGCAATGTTGGTGGTGCATTATTTTGTATTAAACTTTAGCAGAATGTCCCATCTTCTCACATCAATTCATTGCATGATATCAAACTTTAATGTGAGGAAGCTCTTCCCACTGTCCTGACCAAAATTAATCCCCCCTAATTAATCATAACCAGTTGCTACATTATTCTTTATGGACCTGTCCTGTACATAAGCTAGCTGCCACGTCCTCATTACAAAAGTGATTACATTTCAAGAAGTTTCTTAATGACCATCTAATATGTAATACAATATGCTAATGAAATGCATGTCTTACAAATATATTTAGGAAAATATTTTAATTTGAATAAATGTTACTACAAACAGTTGCTGAATGATGATTTATGTAATATGAAAAATGTCTTCAAAAGTGCTCTATGTTGAAATTATCAGAGTGTGCCCTGTTTGTTATCTGTTGCTGTTGGAAAGATATTATTGATTACTGAGCCAACAAATTGTAAATTGATTTATTTTATTCAGTACAGTTTTAAATTACGTAATAGTTCAAATCTCAATAGAGCAAACTTACTGAGCTACTTTTGGGCATTTAATTTCATTGTTTTGTCAATCCTCTTGTGAACTGGCTAAATTACTCTTGTGAACTGGTACCCTGATAACCAAAGTTTAAGGTAATCTGTGCATTGTTGAGGCATCAAAACTAAAATGGACCGGCAATAAATGTTCATCAATCCCAATAAAGATTTGTGAAATATGAATTTCCCTTTCTATTGCTCCATAAAATGCCAGAGAAGTGTCCCTGTGATAGCCTTCAAACTCTTTGCATATTAAGCAGTGGCGCAGTGGTAGAGTTACTGCCTTACAGCGTCGGAGACCTGGGTTCGATCCTGACTATGGGTGCTGTCTGTATGTACTTTGTACGTTCGCTCCATGACCTTGTAGTGTTTTCTCCGAGATCTTCGGTTTCCTCCCACACCTCAAAGATGTACAGGTTTGTAGGTTAGTTGGATTGATATAAATGTAAATTGTCCCTAGTGTGTGCAACATTGTGTTAAAGTGCGGGGATCGCTGGTAAGTGTGGACTCGGTGCGCCAAAGGGCCAGTTTCAGGTGGTGATTTACCTCTGCCTTTAAAATATTAAAAGTCTGCTTCCACCCATTTTAATAGTGTTCAGATCGCTCTCAACCATTAGAGAAAAAATGACCTCCACTATCTTAAATGGGTGATCTCTTGTTAGCATTTAAAGCAAATATGAAAGATGCACGCAGAAATTAGGGAAGGGCACATATTTGCTTGATTATGCAGAAATAGCACATTGCATCATAAACACAGTAATGTAGATTAAGTAACAGAAAAGTAATTTGACCAGTGCTAATAATGCTTGAGCACAAAGAACACTTGTGACTATCATAGGTTGGTGTGTGGTTGGTGTGTGGTCGTGACTTGATTGAGTTTGTTGACAATGTTGCGAAGATGATTGATGAGGGTAGGGCAGTGGATGTTGTCGACATGGAATTTCGGAAGGCATTTGACAGGGTCCCTCATGGTAGGCTGATCCAGAAAATTAACTGCATGGGATTCATGGTGACTCAGTAATTTGGATTCGTATTACACTTACTAAGACAGAGTGTCGTGGTGATAGGGTGTCACTCTCGCTGGAGGTCAGTGGAGTGCCACAGGAATCACCGCTCGGACTATAGTTATTTGCAATTTATATAAATGACTGACGAAATTGTTAATTACTAAGTTTGCAACACAAAAATCGGTGGAGTACCAGACAGTGAAGAACATTGTCAAAGGATGTAGCAGGATGCAGATCGGTAGCAGATATGGGAGGAGAAAGGCAGATGGAGTATAATCCAGGCCAGGACGGGGCATTGCCATTTGGGAGGTCAAATGCAAGGGAAAAGCCAGGACCTTCAACAGCATTAAAGGTGTTTGATAGGGTTGGGATCCAAGCCCAAAGCTCCCTGGAACACAAATAGATAGAGTGGTAAAGAATGCTGCCTCAATTAAAATGTGGATTATGGAAATATCGGAGACCCTACGCCTGGAAAGAATCAGATTTGCCTTAATGGACAAACAAGAAGTTTTTGTTAGAACATGGTCTTCTTTCATTGATTACTTAAAAGGGTAGAATGGTTCGGCAGGGAACCCTAACTGAAACTTGGATTTAGGAATAGATGAAAAGTTATATCTTATATTCCTTGATCTTATCTCCTACGATGTATTAATAGTAAATTATTCCTTTCTTTATGATTTTCTTCTTTGATGCAGATTTTTATTCTATTTTTCTTACTGTTCTCCTCTCTTTATAAAAAAAAACTATTAGAGTCAAAATGATACACCTGATAATATTTAATAATGTATGCTTGTTGAACATGAAATATTGCTATCATAATATATGTTTGCTAATTCACTGTCTAAATACTCTAATAAAAAAATATATATTCAAAAAAAAAAAGAATGCGAATTACAGCAAGTCATGTTGTGGGTTTACAAAACTTTGGTCAGGCTGCATTTGGAGTTTTGTATGTTTTGTTTTGTCCCAGTACAGGAAGGATGTGGAGGTTTTGCAGAGGGTGTAGAGGAGATTTACTAGGATGCTGCCTTGATCATAATGTATTAGTTAAAAGTTGGACAAACTTGGACTGTTTTCTCCAAAGCACGGAATCTGAGGGAAGACCTGATACAACTCAAATTTGTGAGAATCATAGATAGGGTAGACAGGCAGAATATTTTTCTCAGGGTGCAAATGTCAAATACTAGAGGGCACAGGTTTACGGTGAAAGAGGGAAAGATTAAATGAAATACATGGGACATTTTATTTTACATAAAGAGTGATAGGTTCATGGAATATACTGCATGAGGGGATGGTGTAATTAGATACAATAGTGGTGTTTATGAGGTTTCAAGATGGGCACATAAATAAACATTTTAGATCGGCAGATGAATATGCAGGAAAGTGGGAGATATGGATCATATGCAGGCAGAGGGATTAGTTTAATTTGGCATCATGTTCCGCACAGTCATCATGGGCCAAAGGGCCTGTTCTATAGTTTGTGTATCCGTTGACAAAAAAACAACAGTATTGTTTACATTGAGGGAGACCATAGAATGCTGTTGTCTGGAACTCTCATACATAAAACACGAAGTTGCAAAAACCTATCAGCTCTCTCGATCTGTTGACGAAGAAACTGCAGATGCTGGAGAATCGAGGGTTACACAAAATGCTGGAGAAACTCAGCGGGTGCAGCAGCATCTAAGGAGCGAAGGAGATAGGCGACGTTTCGGGTCGAGACCCTTAGCTCTCTCGATCTAACCGTTGAGGCTCCATATAACTAGGGTCTTGTGTGATGTTGATGGATACATGCACCAAAATAGTACTATTCACAAACTGCTGAGAAGATATTTTAACAAATGACACAGCTACATCCCAGGCTTGCCAAATGTAAAATATGTTAAGCTTTTAGTATGATTCTCGATGTTCCAGACATCAGCGGAAAAAAAAGCACCAAAAAAATTGCAAAGTATAGGAAAATAATAATGGGACAGTGAAAAACAAACATTTGAGTGGATGAGCTGTAATACGAGTAGCAAAATCATTACCTAAAGTACTAAGGAGAAAATCTGTGGAGACTGGAAATCTAAAATAAAAACAGAAAATGTAAATGTCCATCAACTAAAATTTTGAACTCCGGGCGAGTCCAAAAGGCTTTAATATACTAGCATGGAAGCCAAGGTGCTTTTCCTAACGATTCCGTTGAACTTCATTAGAATAGCATAGGAGACCATGCTCAGAAACGAAATGCCAAGTGTTATGGAGATTCTAGGTGGTAGATGACCAGAAGGTCATAGTCATACATGTGGATTAATTAAACATCTATAAAATTGCTATTTGGTATCTCTACACCAGCAAATTATACAATACTATGATAAGTAAATAAAATATACTGTACTGACAATAGTGCACAGAATACTGCTGTCTGCAAAGTGGGCTTATTGCTCTGACAGAGCTAAAAGGGAAGGCATTGCATCTCCTGCAATGAAATGGGAAGCTGAGTAAGTGTTGGTGTAGATGAAAGAGTGAACTAGTGTTCCAGAGGAAATTACTCCTTGATTCTATCAAAAGATGAGGGGAAATGCCAATGTGCTGTGTTTTCAATCAGAAATAAATGAAGATTATCTACTGATGAAGTGTAGTGAGAGACACAGACAAGGAGAGAGGCCATCCTGATTCTGGGAGCGAATGAAAAAACAGTCAGTGCAGAACATGGAAATGGAACAGATAGCGTTGAGGGCTCCACTAATTGTGGATACAAGGGAATCTGAAGTTGAAGTTAAAACAAAAGAGAGCATACTAGAATGACTTAATAAAGTGGGCATTATTATAAAAATAAATGTGATAGCAAAGGAAATTGTTGCTCATCCATCCCTTCAATTGAAAATAGAGGAAAGTAAAAAAACAACCAGAAATAGACTTTTGAAGGCAAGGGAAGCAAGGATATTGGAAGCAAATTTGATGAAATTTTTTAAATGAAACCAAAAATCAGAAATGGCATTCATTAATATACAAATGGCAAGGAAAATGTACACAAACAGCGCAAGGTTACAATTGGTATCTGAATGCCAGTGGGAGGGTATATCCATATATTTGATAAAATAAACTGGAAATTCAGGGATGTCGTGGGAAAGTGAACAGTACTGGGAGACAACGCATTTATTTTGAGAGTAAAATAATATTTTTACAATCTATTAGAAACACTAACTATGACAAGAGAAAAGGAAAAAGGGGAGGCAGATTTTATAGCAGGTGAAAGGTGATATTCGATTAAAGCAATATTACAAAAATAATTTAAAAGTTATTTCATAAGAGTGGTACATTATAATTTTGTGAATTAAAACTTTCAGTTCAAAGTTTTCTCCAGGTTTTTTTTTTATTCAGTAGAATATGTACATCATTCTTTCTTACTCAAGAAGATTGTTTTCCCCTGAATTCTAATGTTCTTATTTCTTGATGCCTTGCGTACATTTGCTCAGACCACACTTGCACAACTTCTCTAAGTGTCTATTTTTCAATATGGGATGGATAATGAGTTGGCATCTGATTTGACTTGAAATATGAATTAGAAGCCAAAGTACACTCCTTGCTCTTAAGCCTATCGCATCATTTAACAAGATCATAACATCTATGATTACAACCTCAACTCTGCTTTATCTACATGGTAATCTTTCACTGCCTAAGCAATTAAGAATCTACTGCCTTAAAAAAAAATTCAAAAACTCCGCCTCAACTACCTTTCAAGGAGAAAAGTTGCACATACTCCTGATCCTCTTAAATCTGGGTCTCTGGCACTGTAAGGCAGCAACACTCACTGCAGCGCCACTGTATTGTAATATCCAGTACAATCCTTATGGCACTCCAATTTTCTCCAGGCAAATTAAAGATATGTTTTAATTGATATTCTATATTGTATTTTTTTGTCGCAATCTTGGGACAATGTTTGATGGTTGTTAGCAGTTTTTTGTTTTTATTTCTGCCCCAACACTCTTCAATGTCCCTCGTCTGCACATGGACTTCAAATATTCTCCTTTGCTTGGGACTCCCCATCTCCTGCTTTCATTTACTCTTCCAAGGCTTCGCTGACTCTCTTAGCTTTCCTTCTCACCCTGTCAACCACTTCATTGGTCTTCATTTTTAAATGAATCAAGCACTACCTGTATGCCCATGCAAAGCTCCAATTGCTCACATAGCACAGAATCTGTTTTGAAGGAAATACACTTGGATTAGCTGTGACAGAAGCATGAACTTGGCTAGTTTAAAAAACCTGTATGCCAGATGTCATCTTTAAGGAAAATGTTCTGATGCATGTAAAGCTAATTCACAGCCAGAAATTTACCCAAAAAGATTCCATCCAATCAATCAGACACGATCAAAAGTGATAAATGAGAGGTCTCCTGTCCACATCATGTTATGTTATCCTCGGGCTACTGGGCCAGTAGATAAATCTAAAAGGTACAGTTGTTCTATACAAGTTTCAACCCTCCAAAGAACAGAAATAAACTATGGGTACACAAAAAGCTGGAGAAACTCAGCGGGTGCAGCAGCATCTAAGGAGTGAAGGAGATAGGCGACGTTTCGGGTCGAGACCCTTCTTCAGACTATTGCTGTATTGGAATTTGCAAAGAAGACAACATCCCAGAGAGCCACACAATTTTCAATGTTCAAATTAATATATCTATGCAAAGACACATTTTGCTGACAATAACCCCAAGGAGACAATTGTAGAAGGGATAAATGTAATGGGCACACAACTGAAGATTAACGTAAAAAGTTTGTTTCACATTGTTGTCATCATACAGAAAAACTGTTGCTACTGATAGGCGAGAATATGTTTGCAGTGCAACACGTTGCAAGCTCATTAGACAGCTCCGTGCACAGTGATGAAAATAAATGAATTGAAAATAAAATAATTGGTGCAGACTTGACAGGAGGTATGGCTTGCTACTTATTGTAATGTGTTACCATTTTATTACCTGTGGGCTGCTCAGTTGTGGTACAGTCTGTTGCTGCTGCTGTGGCGGCACCTGTGGCTGTTGCATTGGCAGTTTGCCTTCATGATGTTCCTGTTTCACCATCAAATCCTTCCTCAGCTGTTCAACCACTTTTTTCTGGAAAAAAAAAAGATTTTAGTTGAAATTCAGAAACACTACACAGAATTTATGGTAGTTAAGTTATTCTGGACAAGGAAATCATCTTGAAATAAGAGTAAAGAATTGGAAAGGAATATAATTTCCATAAAGAGCATGTGAGAAATTAAATTACTTCCATACTAACTTCCAGCACAGCCCAGTTGTTGGAATAGACATATTGAGCAATATGCATCTATGGAATGGCAGTAATTCTGAACAGTATGAACCGGGAAAACTGCAGAATGTCAAAAACAAAACTATACATTTCATGATATTGGCCAAATGAAAATAGTATGCGCCATCAAAGAGTTGGCATCACATGCTTCAAGCATAACATTCAGCTGCAGAGTAATAGCAACTTTGAAAATAAGCTAACCAAATAAGTCAACATTCCGAACTATCCTGTAATTTTAGCTAGCATGAGTACTAGCACAAATCTCCTGGAGTAGCTGTGGCATGATAATGTGAACACCAGAGCCAGTGAGCACTAAATTTGTCAGCTGATTTTGTAAAACACACAGTAAGGTTTTCTCTCTGATACTTTCTGCAATAATGTCGAGCACAATTATGGCCAGTTATTTAGTAAAACCATTTGCACTATATAATCAATCAAGTTTTCAACCTACTACTCGCAAATGGGTATTATAAAGGTTGCAGAGAGTAGGGAAAAATTAATAAAAAGTAAAAAGGATGGAAAACAGCAATTTAGAAAGACCTTGTTGACTCATCCCATGGCTGAGTTAGTAAATCAGTCTTGTATGTTATTCTTTTTATATTCCTTTATAATATATGAATGTCACTGGCAAGGTCAGTATATGTTTCATCTCTAATTGCCCTCAAGAAGTTTCAGCTGGACTTACTCTTGATTTCCTGACACCTTCATTGTGATTGCACTCCAATAGCCCTATGGGGAAAGAGATTCTAAATTTAGACCGAACAATGAAGGGATCAATTTATTTCTAAATTAGGCTATTAGGAGGAGAATCTGCAGGTGATGCTGTACACATGTTGCCTTTATGGGCCTGTCCCACTTAGGCGATTTTTCAGCGGACTGCCAGTGCCAGCAGTCGCCTGAAAAAATGGCAACTGGAACGGCGACTGTCAGAGTGGAACACACACACACGCAAACACATCACTTCCTTCAGCAGCCCATTATGCAGGTGGGGGACATGGCAAGCGGGGGGAGCGCTGTCTAAAAAATTCACATGGTGCAAAGCCAAGGTGATACAGACACACACCGCGATGCACAGGAAGGTTGGCGTTGTAATTAAGATGGCTAAACCACAGCGTATGGTAAGTCCTTTAAAGGCGGGGGGGGGGGGGAAAGAAGTGGGGAGGGGAGAAGGGGGGAGAAGGAGTGGAGACAACTTTTAAACCAGAGAAGCTTGGCGGACATTCAACATTACCGGTCGGTTATCCTTCATTCTGAAACTACTACTTACCTTTTTTTTACCCCAATGAGCCAATGAAATTCACCGGTCAGCACCGGCTATAACCTCCGAGAACCTTCAACCTCCTGGCAACCTACTGGGACCTCCTGGCGACCCACCTACAGCAGGGGAATTCTTTCTACTCTCCGTAGCGGCTTCATTCTAGTCGCCACTAATTTTTCAACACGTCAAAAAATTTGCGGCGACCATAATGAGGCCACAACTAGTTCCCAGAACGCAGGAACTCCTCACGACCATGAAGGCGACTCCACGGCAACTACCCGCGAACATGTGGCGACTGCATAGTCTCCTGCAGTCGCCTAAAAAGTCACCTAAGCGGGACAGGCCCATTACCCTTCTTGATGGTAGAGATAGACAAAAATGCTGGCGTAACTCAGCGGGTGAGGCAGAATCTATGGAGCGAAGGAAATAGGCAACGTTTTGGACCGAAACCCTTCTTCAGGCCCGAAACGTTCCCTATTTCTTTCGCTCCATTGATGCTGCCTCACCCGCTGAGTTTCTCCAGCATTTTGGTCTACCTTTGATTTTCCACCATCAGCAGTTCCTTCTTAAACAACTTGATGGTACAGATCGTTGGTTCAGAAAATGTTGTCATAGAGTAACCAGTTAATAATTGCAGCATATTTTGTAGACCATGCACATCACAGGTTTGGTGTGCCAAAGGTGAATGGCATAATTTTTTAAGATGACAGGTGGGATACCAATCAAGCAAGCTGTTTTATTCTGAATAACACCAAGCCTTTTAGTTTAGAGATGCAGGCCCTTCAACCCACCAAATCTACTTCAACCATCGATCACCATACACTAGTTATTCCTACTTTCTCATCTGACACACTAGGGGCAATTTACAGAAGCCAATTAACCTACAAACCTGCATGTCTTTGGAATATTGGAGGAAATCAGAGCACCTGGAAAAAACCCATGCAGTCAACGGAAGAATGTACGAACTCCTGTGCCAGTAGTTAGGATCAAACCCTGGACTTTGGCGTTGTGAGGCAGCTGCTCTAAACTTAAGTGCTGTTGGAACTATATGCATCCAGGCAAGTGGAGAGTATTCCATCACAGTTCTGAATTCTGCCTTGTAAATGTTGAAGGACCTTTCAATTCGATTTCTAGTCAATTGTGACCCCCAAGATGATATTGATGTTAATAGTGTAGGGCTTATTGATGGTAATGCTATTGAATGTTAAGGGGAGGTAGCTCAGCCCGCTCTTGCTGGGGTAGAGCATTGCCTAGCATCTACATGGTCTTACTGCCACTTATCAAGCCTGGCCTGAATTGCAGATGGAATTGAACACTTATAATCATTGGTAAACATTGTCACTTGCAACTATAAACTTAGTACAGTCTTTGGAAAAGAAGGTAGTTGAATAACTGTAGCATTGCCTCAGGGTTGGGATGGTGGCTTCCAATTCAGCCACATAACCTGGAAGATCCCAGGTGGTCTGAGAAGAGCTACCTTACCTCTGACAGTGAAGTGATAAAAGCCACAAAAATTAAATCTTGCTTTCCTGGGTTAAAGACGATAAGGAAACCAAAGGAATTAAAGAAGGGGAGGAAACTAAGAGTAACTTCGAGCCTGCACCGCCATTCAATATTATAATGGCTGATCATCCAACTCAGTATCCTGTACCTGCCTTCTCACCATACCCCCGATCCCTTAGCCACAAGGGCCACATGTAACTCCCTCTTAAATATAGCCATTGAAGAGGCCTCAACTACCTTTTATTCCAGAGATTCACCACTCTGCGTGAAAAATGTTTTTCTCATCTCGGTTCTAAAAGATTTCCCCCTTATCCTTAAACTGTGACCCCTTGTTCTGGACTTCCCCAACATTGGGAACAATCTTCCAGCATCTGGCCTGTCCAACCCCTTAAGAAATTTGTACATTTCTATAAGATCCCCCTCAATCTTCTAAATTCTAGCGAGTACAAGCCGAGTCTATCCAGTCTTTCTTCATATGAAAGTCCTGACATCCCAGGAATCAGTCTGGTGAACCTTCTCTGTACTCCCTCTATGGCAAGAATGTCTTTGCTCAGATTTGGAGACCAAAACTGTACGCAATACTCCAGGTGTGGTCTCACCAAGACCCTGTACAACTGCAGTAGAACCTCCCTGTTCCTATACTCAAATCCTTTTGCTATGAATGCTAACATACCATTCACTTTCTTCACTGCCTGCTGCACCTGCATGCCTACTTTCAATGACTGGTGTACCATGACACCCAGGTCTTGTTGCATCTCCCCTTTTCCTAATCGGCCACCATTCAGATAATAGTCTACTTTCCTGTTTTTGCCACCAAAGTGGATAACCTCACAGTTGTTCACATTATACTGCATCTGCCATGCATTTGCCCACTCAACCAGCCTATCCAAGTCACCTTGCAGCCTCCTAGCATCCTCCTCACAGCTAACACTGCCCCCCCCCAGCTTCGTGTCATCCACAAACTTAGAGTTGTTGCATTCAATTCCCTCGTCCAAATCATTAATATATATTAATAGCTGGGGTCTCAGCACTGAGCCTTGCGGTACCCCACTAGTCACTGCCTGCCATTCTGAAAAGGACCCGTTTACTCCTACTCTTTGCTTCCTGTCTGCCAGCCAGTTCTCTATCCACATCAATACTGAACCGCCAATACCGTGTGCTTTAAGTTTGTATACTAATCTCTTATGTGGGACCTTGTCGAAAGCCTTGTCAAACACTATCCTACACGCCAGGGACAATTTACAATTGTACCAAAGCCAATCAACCTACAAACCTGTATGTCTTTGGAGTGTGGGAGGAAACCGGAGCAAGCGGGAAAAAGCCCACGCCGTGACAAGGTGAACATTAAAAACTGTACAGACAGCGCTCATAGTCAGGATCAAACCTGGGTCTCTGGGGCTATTGCACCATGTGCATGCAATTTGTTATATTTTTATAAATCGTCCATAAATTGCAAATTAGTTTTACGGTTCTAATGCTACGCTACTGTGTCACTCTGATTTGGTTCAAGTAGTTATGTCCTTATGATCAAATAAAGTAACAATACACAAGCTCGGTTCATAGGTAAGCATTTGAAGAAGAGTACTTTGTTGCAGATCTTTTGCATTAGGTTAGGCAAAATAAATGGCATAGTTGAACTATGGAAGAAAGCAAAAAGCAAAATCAAGCATAAATCCTAGTAAATACTACTTAATTTACTGAGCTTTTTTTTTTAAAAGTGAATGAGCTGTAAGAATGAGCACACTTTCCAGTTCACTTCCACAATGCACTCAGAGACAGATAACCTATTGTGTGTATGTTTATAAACCAGCTCTATTATGAAAATATTTACAACACCATGATGCTTTTGCAGATATTTCCTTGATCTTTAAAAATAGGGGATCGTTATCAAGTAACAGAAATTCCAACAAAAATAAATCAAGTTTTCATTTTGTACTGCTGGCCACAAATTAGTTTATTCTGTTTCAAGGAAACAAATGCTTACTATTACATCTAATCAAGATAAGCAAAACATCAATCATAAAAGGCACAAGGAAAATGTAAAAAAAGGATTCAGTAATTAAATACACTGAAAAAATGAAACAATACAACTCATTTGCAATTTATGGATGATTTATACAAATATAACAAACTGCATGCACATAGACAAAATTACACCAAAATATAATCAAACAGCAATTCACTGTAATAGTAACTTATCAAAAAAAGTTCAAGAAGAGCAACTGAATGACAGAATGAAAGATTCAATAGCAGCTTACAGAAGTTGCAATGGGGGAAGGGCACATACATAAACACACACACAAATGATTCCCACCAGCTAAAGGATTTATCCTGAAAAGTAGATTAACATATCAATTACCCAACTCAAATGTAGATACTTTTTCAGAATTCTTGAAGATTACTGTATAATAAATTTTAAATCTTCCATCTACTTTATGATGAACTTCATTATTGCTACTCATAAACTCCCCATAACAACAAGGGAAAGAACAGTTGGACCAAGAGGGAATCCTGAGCTACTGCCATATGGTTGGAACAAAGAAACAGCCAATCAGGACCAGACTACTGAAATTGAGAGATAATTACAACCTACACATCACAACCCCATGGGAACAATAGTGGAGGCCCAGCAAATAGGGGCGTTTCAAGTAGATGTGCAAGCTTTTTCATCCAAACATTGTTCAAATATATATTTGTCAAGCTGAGAGAAACTAAGAAATCTGTTTTCTCGGTCAAACCAAAGGTCATAAGGAAAGCTAGCTGGACATCAGCTGAGACCTTGCTGTTACCACTCAGTTCCCATTTGTAATCCTCAAATAATCTATATTAGCGTTTCTTTTTTCCTTCTCATTATGCCCCTAACGGCAGCTGGCACGTTTTATAGCCTTTTCTCTCAAAACAAAGATTGTTGTGAATGCATTTTCACACAAAAAAAAGTTCTTTATGGTATAAAATGTAATGGATTATGAGTGCTGAGATAGGTTAATTCATTTTTTCTTAAAACTTAGGTACAACACATGCTAAGCCCTCTGATTCTATTTTAAACAGAAAATATATAACATGATAAAAAAATATGAAATAACAATTCTTCACATTGCATCAAAATTGTAGGTTTAATCATTAGAAATTCAAATAACTCTACTTTACTTCTCAATATTATTTGCATTAGATCCGATGTAAAAGTTTTCCAAAAGCCATTGGTCTAAGTCGGTTACTATTGGTGCAGACAATACAACAACTCATCAGGTCTGCATCTTGAGAGCGGGAACATTCTGTTCTAATGCACTTAAAGGTTAAAATGTTCTGAAATTAATTTCTTCAGTAGCTCATCAGAACTCTGAACTACAACACAACAGTTAAAAATAACCGAAATAATAACCATCAAATACATAACTTTAGGACATTCACATATTGATGCACACATCAGAGGAAGGGTAGATTGTGGCACACATGGACGATCCAAAGGTAGTTATAGAAGTAAAGGGCGGTGAAGAAAGTTTTTTAAATACCGCAGACGCTGGAAATGTGTAATAAAACAAAAAAATGGTAGAAACAGCATGTCAGATAAGCAACATTAACAGAAAGAAAAACTGAAGATAGACACAAAATGCTGGAGTAACTCAGGAGGACAGGGAGCATCTCTGGAGAGAAGGAATGGGTGACGTCTCGGGTCAAGACTCTTCTTCAGGCTGATCAGAGACTCCAGAGATGCTGCCTGTCCTGCTGAGTTACTCCAGCATTTTGTGTCTATTTTCAAAAGAAAAAGATACAGATTTAGGTCCTTAAACCTTCGTCACAACTGGGGAAGAGAAAATAAAAAATTGAAGGATGGCTAGAACAAAGTGAATATCTTAGGCATTGCAAGGTCAAGTAACAGTTTAAAGCTGATTATGCTTATTTGATATGTTATGTGTTGCTACTAGCAAGGCTACACTATACTAATAGAAAGTGAAAAATCTTAGCCAAAATTGCAAGCCAGTTACATAAAGTTGGTGAATTTTATTGTGATACTGGAGGTTGCAACATACGGTGTTATTCCTCAAGCTTTGATTTGGTTTCATAATAGTGCTCGAGGCCATAGATAAGTCAGAGTGGGCATGCAACGGGGAATTCAAGTGACAGGCAATCAGATTTTCAGAGTCATCTCTGTGGACTCCGGCAGGTGCGCCACAGAGCAATCACCCAATCTGCATAGTTTCTCCAATGTAGAGAAGACAGCATTGTGAATGCCGAATGTTGTACGCTAGATTGGAAGTGCAAGTGAATTGCTGTTTCACCTGGAAAGACTGTTTAGATTCCTGGATGGTGAAAAGGAAAGTGGTTAAAGGGCAGGTGTTGCATGTCCGGCAGTTGCAAGGAAAATTGAAATAAATAGGGGAATGATTGATGTGGATAGAAGTGCAGAACAGGGACATGTGAAGGAAGCAATTTTTCTGAAATACTAAAAGGGAAGAGGACCTGCAACTAACTATGGAGTCTTGTTGGACCTGGCAGAAATTGCACCCTCTTGCTTTCAGAGACCACCTCTCACTCTTCCCTTTCATTTTTTGGATCATTCAGCCTCCATCACAGGAGATGGGCAGCTACAAACATCATTAGCATCTGTTTCTATGATGAGACATTCCACAAGTACCTGCTGAAAAGGCTTAGCCCTTCTTCAACTGTGGCTTCCTCGACACCATGGTCAGAACCATGGACCACATCTCTGCTCTCATCTCTTCTCCTCCTGATCCTCACCTTCTTCTGCACTCAACAAATCATCCTTCATAATTTCCACCAACTCCAAACCGATCCTACCATTTTAATTCTCCACCCATCGCAGGTCTACCTGTAGCCATTTGCACTATGACAGTGAGATTTGATGCAAGCTCCAGGAACAACATATCTTCCACCATTGTATGCAGATGCCGAGAAGTGTGTTCAGTTCTGGCTGAACAACTTCTAATCTTGTGTGTGGACCCGATAAGAAGAAGACTTAACAAGTTCTAGCCTTCTGGACTCAGTATCAAATTATCCAACATGAGTAGCTCATGCTTTCTTTCTGTCTGTATCAGAATGGGCAGTTCTGCCCATCAACATTTTGGTTCTGTTTTTATTAATAGTATTTTCATCTAGCCATCCGGACACGCCTCACAACTTTGCTATTAACAATATGGATAAAGTAACAAAATAGGCTTGTAAATACTGCTTTCAAGTCACATTGCTTCACCATATTAAAGATATTCCCTTTATTCTACTGACCCTCCCTCCCTCATTTCTTCAGCTGCCAAAAACTAGCTTGTTTTTTCCCCTTAACCATTATGATGAACCATTATCAATTTGAAAAGTTCAGTTTCTCTTTCTATAGATGCTGCCTGACCTGCTATTAGTTTCCTGCATTTTCCATTTTTTTAAGGATAGAGTGTATCTTTGAAAAAAAGACACATAGAGATACAACGCGGAATGAGTCCCAATGAACCCGTGCCGACCAGCGATTGCTCCGTACACTGACACTAGGGACAACACACTACACACTAGGGACAATTTAACAATTTTTACCAAAGCCAATTAACCTACAAACCTGTATGTCTATGGAGTGTGGGAGGAAACCAGAGCACGCGGTCACAGGGAGAACGTACAACTCCATCCAGACACCATTCGTAGTCAGGAGAGAATGCGGGTCCATGACGCAGTAAGGCGGCAGCAGCTCTGCTGCTACACCATTGTGACGTTCTGTTTTGGTGGAATTCTAAAAATATCAAACTATCAGATGGTTGAATTTGAGACTCTGGAGGATAATGCAAGTCACCATGAATAGAGGTAGTGGGAAAACACAAGTTAGTGCCAGCATTTGGATCAGAGGAGAAAGCCAGTTGAAAAAGTAAACTTATTATCAAGACTGAAAGCAACAAATTGGGGATTTTATCAGAACTTGGACTGGGTTAGGATGGAGATGATGGCAAATGAAGATTATGGAATTGGACAGTAGAAAGCAGAATGTGGTGAGGAAAAGCAACAAAAACAAAATAAAACCCTTTCAGATCATACAAGATAATGAATTTGATGAAGGTACACAAAAATGCTGGAGAAACTCAGCAGGTGCAGCAGCATCTATGGAGCGAAGGAAATGGCAACGTTTCGGGCCAAAACCCTTCTTCAGTTGACTGTAGGCTGAAACAGTGGCCACGACGACGGATACAGTTAAATTTGAGGTAGTGCATTTGTTCCTGGGACTAAAGGCAAAATTATAGCTTTCAAAATATTTAACTGATTCCTCATCTAAATAATGCACAACAGAAAAGCAGAAGCATAAAGGGCCTGTCCCATTTTCCCGAGTCCTCTGCCGAGTTGAAAGGATCTTAAAAAAAATCAAGATTTTTGTGATCTACGAAAGTTGCAATTTTTCTCCTCCCGACTATCTTTTCACTCGTGGACTTTTATGTCATGCTGGAAAAAACGTCCCGACTTACCTGATGCCCCGAGTACCTACAGCTTTCATAACAAGCCGCTACGATATATCTACGGAGACCTACGTCCTCGTTACGGACATTCACCAAGTTTGAATCAAGGGGAAAACTCAGGAGAATTCGTGAGTACCTCGGGAAAGTGGGACAGGCCCTTTGCTCCACGGTCAAAGATCTATGTTAAAAAAAACTTGCAGGAAAGTGTAACATTGATCCAGATATCATCAATCCTATCTGTGGTTGCTACCGTATGCCAGAACATCTAAATGAAGTGGAGCAACTAAGGAATGACAGTAGGGTACAAAATGTAGCTAACAATATGCAATTTACATCATGCTGAGCCCACGGCTGCGAAAGAGGATTGCTCATATTTTGCAATATTTAATCAGTATCCACTTCTTTTAATTTTAAGGTACAGACATAGTTTTCACATTAATCCAAGTTACAAGGATAAAAGGTGTATAGGAGATTCGTCGATTTTCCAGTACTTTTTAAACCTAACAACTCTTAGCTGCAAGTTTCACAACATCCAGTTTGTAAATACAAGCACTTTAAAACTAGCTCTTACCCATTGTATGCTCAAGAATCAGTTGTGTATTTTAAATGAAAATTGTTGCATCAAGTGTATTAATTGTGGAAATATTGTGATACGGACAGGGTAAATAATACAATTTTTTTATACAAATTTATTATTACAAGGATATTATTACAATGATATAGTGCTGCCAATTTGCACATAGGGAAACTAGCCAAGGGATTCTCATCACCCGACTTCAATAAGGGAATGAGCAACTATATAATGTTAAGGAGGCCACAGCAGAGGAAAGTAATGGAGTGGGTAGTTCAAATGGGAAGGATCAATAATTAAACAGGAAAGTGGGGTAAATCATAAGGCAGCAAGTAACTTGCAATTCCCCTGCAGCCCATTTCCCCAAACACAACCAAATGCTGCTGCTTTTCCCCTCCCTATCCCCCACGTAAAAGCTTGGCGAGAAGAACTACATTAAGGAAAGAACACTAATATAGAGAGCAAGAGAAGGAAACAAAGGAGAAAGACAGGCAGGAGCAAATGGGATAGATAAAAAGAAATCTGAATGAACCTCATGCTCCCCAATTAATTGGATGTAACATTACCATTCTAATTATTGTCCATCTGCATAAAATGTTAAGTCAACAAGTCGTAGACATCACGAGTACGATACTACATATTTCAGAAGATAACAAAATAACATGAAATCAATTAAAAACAAATTTAAATGCCCATAATACAAGCGTGACAAATTATGTAACTCAATGCTGAAAACTCAACATTACAAAATGCGACATTGGACTTGAAAGCTTATATACAAGTTTTGTTTCCGGATTTACAGTAACAGCAGTGCCAGGGGATGCTAGAAGGAGGAAGAGACAATGTTAATTCCAGCTAATCTTTCTTGCACCATATGACCCTATTATATCATATTGGCATAATGATTAAACAATCATTTCCCCCTTCCCCCCCTCAAAAAAGTTAGTAAATTGTAGAGGCCCAGTGGCAAATTAAGTTAAATTAAATGTTCAGAGAATTTTCCACAATGTTCTATTTATTTTTGACTGAATTGTATGCCTTGGCTTTCAGGTTTGCACCTTGCTTTCACTGAACAGGACATGATTACAATCACTTAATTATTTTTCATCCTTCCAATTTACTGTAATTCAAATAATTTTATATTAAGAAGTACATTTAATCAAGAATCACTTGTATGCAACATGAAAGGAATAATGGAAAATATATTTTCCATGACTTAATAAAGCGTTAACACACCAATGATACAAAAGACATGGGTCAAGAGAAAAAATAACATGGTACTTAAAATATGAAATAGCCATGATCTTGTTTTCATTGTTAAATTCGTTTTGGAATGATAGATTCAGATTAATGCTGACCCACTAGTGTAGAGATTGTGAGGAAACAATTCTGCTGCAGCTAATGGTCACAGTGCCTCCTGATTGCCAAAGTTTTGAGCTGCCAGTTCTCTCCAGACTTTATCCCATCTAGCACAATGACACACAATGGAGTATCACATGGAGTGAAAGCAGGACTGCTTCCTACAAAAAGTGTTGTTATCATCCCTAATGATGTTGTCATGGATAACTCCACCTACATGAGCAAGTCAGTGAGGATAATGTCATGTATTTATTCCTCATATCTGTTCACTCACTGACTGAAATTATTCTTGTCTGGCAGTGAGCTCCCTCAGCCAACAATGGCGCACAGCCTCTTGTTCATGGACATTAGAATTCCCCCTATAAGAGAACATTTCATCAAGGGAGAAATGTGACAACATTAAGACACTACATTGGTGGTTACAAGAAACTTTAATAAATTTGCTCTTTTAAAAAAAACTGCTTGTAACAGAGAGCCATCTTTCCAAATATATCCATAGCACAGTGGTCAAACTTATCCTTCTTTGAATAGTAATAAAGGATTCTTATGTCCAATTGAGCAGAAAGACGGGATGCTTTCAGAAGAATGGCAACTCAGCCATTCCAGCACTCCCTCAGAAGTGTGTGAAGTTTTGACATTAATATTGTACTCCGATTTTCAACATAGAACTTAAACCACCAGCCACCAAACTTAAGCACTAGTTCTACCACTGGGCCAAAACTGATTCTTTATATATTATCATACGTAGCAAAATTATTAGTTACGCAAATAAATCTTTGCAATTAAATACCAAGAAGCATGTCTTCAGACGTTTACCTTGAATTACTCAGCTATAAAAAAAGCAAAGTTGTATACTTGTTCCAAAACTGGGATTATTACCACAGCCTGCTTTCTGAGAAACACAGGGTAAAATTAGGAAAATTCTGAAAATTGCAGGTGTTGGGTTTATAGATTCTTTAAATCAAACCAATGCCAATGAATTTTTTAAAGAAGGAACTGCAGATGCTGGAGAATCGAGGGTACACAAAAAGCTGGAGAAACTCAGCGGGTGCAGCAGCATCCAAGGAGCGAAGGAGATAGGCGACGTTTCGGGTCGAGACCCTTCTTCGGTCTGAAGAAGGGTCTCGACCCGAAACGTCGCCTATCTCCTTCGCTCCTTGGATGCTGCTGCACCCGCTGAGTTTCTCCAGCTTTTTGTGTACCCCCAATGCCAATGAATGTTCTCCTCAGAAACTGTACATTGAGAATGTTCTTAAAAAGAAAAATAAATGTATTTGGAAGAAGATACATTCACAGGTAGCAGAAAGAGCAATAGGCCATTCAGCGCCTCAAGCCTGCTCTGCCATTGAATCTTGCATTACGCAAGTTCATTTTCTTGCTCTTTACCCATCACTTTTGATTCCTTTATTGATTAAAAAGCGATCTCAGCCTTAAGTATGCATAATGAATCGTTCCCCACAACTCTGCTGAGCAGATCCATAGAAACGCAAACCCTGTGAAGACATTTTGCCTTTCAGTATTAAATGGCTTCCGTTTTATTCTGACCCTGTATCATTTGGTTTGAGACTCTCCCAGGAGAAGTGTCCTCCACAAAGATATTCTATCAAGATGTACCTTGCATGTTTCTATAAGATCACCTATATTTCTAAACTCCAACGATAGCATCCCATCGCGTTTAACCTTTCTTGTAAGACAATCCCTCCAAACCCAGGAAGACCCAAATGACTGCTTTTAATGAAGTAGTATATATTTTTAATAGAAGTACTAAAACTGTTTACAGTACTCCAGTCGTGGTTTCACCAAATCCTTGCAGAGCTGCACTTTTAATCTCAAACCCTCTTCAAATAAGGGCCGACACTCCATTAACCTTTCCTGGTATCAGGCAGTACAGTGGTGCAGCTGGTAAAGCTGCTGTCTCACATTGCCAGAGAACCCTGTTCAACCCTGACCTTGGGGGCTGTCTGTGTGGTGTATGCACATTCTCCCTGCAACCACGTTGGTTTACTCTGGGTGCACATCCCAAAGATGTGTGGGTTTGTAAGTTAATTGCCCCTAATGTGTACGGAGTGGATGTGAAAGTGGGATAACATAGAACACGTGATTGATGTTGTACATATTGTACACATATTGTAGCCCACAGTCCATGCCTTTCAATCACTTGCAGCACCTGACAATAAGGAAAATTGCATAGTGCATTTAAGAAACCGCTTCTAATAAAAGGAAAATGCCTTGAAATTCTATGGAACAATTAATGCATTACTTTTATAATAGTAGTACTGAACCTAGGAATGAGAAGGAACAACCCCAAGATAGGCAGGGGTGCGGATTGTGATTGGAATCATAAAATTTTGGGGATATTCTGAAACTGTAAATCAACTGTAAAAAAGTAATTGTGGCCACACTGTCGTGGGTGATAGAATGCATCAATGGGAAGTTGGTCCCTGCATGACAGAAGTTGCTCCCTGTTGGCATCCATCAGGAATCTAGTTACTAAAGAATGAAGCAACCTTCCAGCAGCCAGCAAGTTAGCAAAACAACGTGGTGATAGGACCATTAAGGCAATGTGCAATACTAGCGTGTTAAGGTCCGTAAAAAAGATTATAAACAGCAGTGTGCTTCCTCATTTTTTTGTCAAGGACAAAAGGACAAATTCAATTATAAAACTTAATTTAATTATGCTGAATAAAACCACAGGGGCAAGAGAAGTAGGAAATAGCTTAGATATTTATAGCCATCTGGTGACATTGTTGAGCTCTGCAGTTTCCCTTACTCCCCTCATTTTACCCCCACTTTCTTTAAACCACTATTTCACGCTATCTTTCCCTTTCTCCCTTTCCTTCTATGGTCTGTCTATCCTCTATCTCTCTCTGCCCTTCCTTTCACCACCTCCCTTTCTCCCTCCCCATTAAGATTGTCCAGTAACCGCCAGTGATATTAAAAGATTGGCAAAAGGCATGGTAATACTCGTGCATAAATCTTCACTGCTGAAGCTGTGATATTGCTTCTTCATCCCAACATCTCTGTTGTATCCAATTCTCCAAGTCATTTCTTGGTCATGGCTGAGGATTGAGGTTTGAGAAGGAATGAGAAGGAAGCTGCCAAAGAATTCTGAACTCTAAACAATAACCACTCTCTTTCCACAATGTTGTCTGACTGCTGATTGTTTCTAGAATTTTATTTTTAATTTCAAATTATTTATGTTCAACACTTTCAGATTTAGGACACAAAATTGGGCAGATTTACATTTGTGATTTGCTGTTATTACAAAATTCCTTGCATGGGTTACAGCAACTCTTCCTTTTATACCACATATTGTAGGAATGTTACAACATTTTGAGAATTTAAAAAGTATTAAAAAGGTTATGGTCATTTTCATACTCAGAAATTAGCATCTGTTCCCTATTGCTTTTCCATTAACTCAGCACAAAAGTTGTGATCGAGGACAGTCAATTGACATAAACGCCCATGACTTTCTTAAAAATTAAGAGAACTGAATGAAATTCAATTATAGATTGAAGCATTCTGAAACAAATATGATACATCTTACTTGGATGGCCTGAAATTAAAGTATACAATTAGTTAATCACCTAATTAAGTCGCTAATTACAAAATTAACCGTTGTGACGGAAATAGTAATAAATACCCAGACTGCCATGAAAATTCAAAAACGTGATATTCTCAAGATCAGAACTTTAATATTATTGTAACGTTAAAACAAATAGTAAATACCCAAAAAAAAAAATATTAATCAGTGTCATCAAATCAATTCATCTAAATTCAATTACTAGATCTAAACATCTATTCCATTCTTAAGAAAAGGCTAAAAAAAATTTAAATAGCCAAAGTATCCAAATAACAAACTGATCCCATTCGCACAAGAATTCACACAATAACATGATGTTTAAATCTCACTTTGTAATTAATTTCTATGCCAAATTGAAGGAATTGATCATTTAATTCCCACAAATTTTTGTTTATAACACTGCAGCAGGCAAGGGCCGTTTTGCACAGACACGTTCAAAATCCACAAACATCCACTGTCAAGATAATCAAAATAATTATTTTTTGCACAATCATGTCATAAGACCATCTAAATGATCTATATTTTGTGTTCTTGTCTACCCTTGATCAATATTTTCATACTAAACATCTAACTGAAAACAATGTACTGCGGAAGTTTTTAGTCAGATTAGTATGAAAATATTGATCATGGATAGACAACACAAAATATAGATGTTCTTATGACATGATTGTGCAAAAAATAATCGATTATCTTGAGAGTGGATGTTTGTAGATATTGAATCGAATTGTGGCCGCCGCCATGATTTTGCTCAGTCAGTCTCACAGCCACAAAGACACGGCCGATAACGGTAGCTTAATAACATATTTCACATCAACAGATTAAAATGAAATCACACTAAAAACTAGATAAGATGTTAAATAAGCAGTCTAATTTTTGTTTTGTCCTGCTCTCGCAATCCGTGAGTTTGAAGGCGTTGCAGGCGTTAGAACTCGGGTCTGACTTTAATCCAGCGATTCAATAGACCCGAAACTTTTTTTTTTTAAATTCGTGAACGGGATCACACAACAAAATTTCTTCATGAGTTTTTCGTATGACCAAAGCCCTCTTCGACAACCAATAAAAACCTGCATTTTAATCACCCCCCCCCACAGCCTATCGAATCGCACGCACAGGCAATGCGCAGATCTGGAGCACCACTGATGGTGGCAGTTTATAACAACGCTACATATTGCCAGTTCATGCCTCAGTGATAAGACTTAGAAAACTGTCCCAACTATATGTTACTTTATAAATGTAAGCTATTATGGATAACAAGTAACTGCCTTATCTGCTTCACTCTTATAAGTGAAACAAGTAGATGCAATCTGTTAAGGGCCTGTCCCACTTATGCGACTTTTTAGGCGAGTGTGGTGATCACCACATGATTGCTGGTGGTCTCTGGAGAGTCTCCTCCATGGTCGAGAGGGGTTCCCGCATTCTGGGAACTAATCGCAGCCTCAGTATGGTCTCAGCAAATCTTTCAACATGTTGGTCGCCATGGAGAAAATCGATACTTTTGTAGTCATAGGTACAGTGGTAGTGGGGTCACCATGTCATTGTAGGTACTTGAGGTAGCCGTAGGTATTTTTAGTTAATCTCCTTTGCTGACAAGGCATTTTCATTGGCTCATTGGGGGTAAAAAAACATAAGCGCGACTTTTCAGAAGCAAGGAAAACCGACCGGTAATGTTAAATGCCCGCTAAACTTCACAGCTGTGTATCTCTGGCTAATTAAAAGTTGTCTGGTTTCTTAAAAGTATCTCTGCTCCTTCTCCCCTCCCCCGCTCTTTTAAAGGACATACCGTACTCTGTGATAGACATCTTCCTGTTCATCGCAGTGTGTGTCTGAGAGTGTGTCTGAGAGTGGGAGCGAGTCTGAGAGTGGGAGCGAGTCTGAGAGTGGGAGCGAGTCTGAGAGTGGGAGCGAGTCTGAGAGTGGGAGCGAGTCTGAGAGCGAGTCTGAGAGCGAGAGAGAGAGCGAGAGTGAGTCTGAGAGTGAGAGAGAGTGAGAGAGTCTGAGAGTGAGAGAGAGTGAGAGAGTCTGAGAGTGAGAGAGAGTGAGAGAGTCTGAGAGTGAGAGAGAGTGAGAGAGTCTGAGAGTGAGAGAGTGTGAGAGAGTCTGAGAGTGAGAGAGAGTGAGAGAGTCTGAGAGTGAGACTGAGAGCGAGAGTGTGTCTGAGAGCGAGAGTGTGTCTGAGAGCGAGAGTGTGTCTGAGAGCGAGAGTGTGTCTGAGAGCGAGAGTGTGTCTGAGAGCGAGAGTGTGTGTGTGCCTGTCTGTGTGTGCCTGTGTCTGTGTCTGTGTGTGCCTGTGTCTGTGTCTGTGTGTGCCTGTGTCTGTGTCTGTGTGTGCCTGTGTCCGTGTCTGCCTGTGTCTGTGTCTGTGTGTGTGCCTGTGTCTGTGTGTGTGCCTGTGCCTGTGTCTGTGTGTGTGTGCCTGTGCCTGTGCCTGCGTGTGCCTGTGCCTGCGTGTGTCCTGTGCCTGCCTGTGCCTGTGCCTGCCTGTGCCTGTGCCTGCCTGTGCCTGTGCCTGTGCCTGCCTGTGTCTGGCCTGTGCTGCCTGCCTGCGCCTGTGCCTGCCTGCGCCTGTGTGCGCCTGCGCCTGCGTCCGTGTCCGTGTCTGTGTGCGTGTGTCTCTGTGTCTATGTGTGGCAAGCTTGAAGCTCGCAGGCAGGCCGCTGAAAAGTCACTTAAGTGGGACAGGCCCTTTAGGACAGTGCATCCTTTTATTTGACTGACATAATACTCCACGTCTAACAATAATCAAAAAAAGAATAAACTTGGCAGGCACTGGGTGCAAATAGTGCATCATAGTTCTACATCAATTTCATCTGCTGAATGCATTGATACATTTCCTAAAAGCTATGGACTAAATGATGCAAAAAGCTTTCTCTGTATATATTGTTTAGTGTAACGAATGCCTGCCCTCCCTCACAAATATCACCAAGAGATGGCGCTTCTCAGATTCTACACAGGAAAACATTATTTTGAACTGTCACCACAGTTGGTGCAATTCTTGTCATTTAATGAAATGTTGGCCAATTTAAAAAAAATCTCAGTAGTGAAACAGGTAAAAGAGTAAAATTCAAACGATTCTAAAATCATTCAAATGAGCGAGGATTCAAATAACATTTAAAAAAAATACAAGCAACTCTCCAAAAGTCTCTCTCTCTCTCTAATCTATACCCTGCTACAAATACTGCTATTTTGGTGAACTACAAAGCACTAATCATGGGAGCAGATGACCTTAAATTGAACAAAACAGAAATATTGCAAACCCTCTTTTTATTAATCTACCTCCCAGCATTTATTTTATAAAATGTCCCAAAAATAAACTACTTGTGAAAAGTTGTGACACATATTCTTAATTCCATGAACAGCCCAGTCCTTGCTCAGCGCTGACTACAACTGCAGTGACAGCTGATAACTTCAGACTGCGCAGCAGCAGTTCAAAGTTGTGCAAAGTTGAAAGCACATTACATCTGTTTTTTCATTTTTATTTAATAAATTCCCATTCAAATAGATGGCGATGAGGTTGGGGGAGAGGAGAAGATGGAGATAGTGAATCACCAATTTTCATTAAAACATACAATGCAATTTTAAAAATATTTTATTTCACTTTGTATTTGTTTTATTTTAATTTTAAAATACATTAAATTCTTCATGATCAATTTTTTTTACACTTACCTTCTATATCAGAGCCATTCAAAATGAAACAATGCCTTTGACAGCAGCAAGCTACCCAGGGATATTGGGGGTCAGTCCTGGGAGGAGGGGGGGGGGGGGAGGAGGAGAGCTCTCAGGCCTCCTGAGGTTTGGTTGTCATTTGCAGTCAGCATCACCTTGTGGAAGGACTAGAATATTTCCAATTCCATTTATCACATGGGGTTGCTGAAGGTTAGAATAGCCTTTGCTGATTGCATGATCATCCATAGGAAGGCCAAATGTGGCCTGATTTTCAACCTGATTTTCCCAGTCTAACATATTGACCACTGAAACATGACATAGTAACATTGCCATTCCACAATCTAACTGCATCTCCTGATGTAATTTGTACCCTATAAATGGCTACTGTTCAGAGGCATGTACATACAGTATCCTCCATAGTGTTTGGGACAAAGACCCATCATTTATTTATTTCCCTCTGTACTCCACAATTTGAGATTTGTAATAGAAAAAAAATCACATGATGTTAAAGTGCACATTGTCAGATTTTAATAAAGGTCATTTTTATACCTTTTGGTCTCACCATGTAGAAATTACAGCAGTGCTTATACACAGCCCCCCCACCCCTATTTCAGGGCACCATCATGTTTGGGACACAGCAATGTCACGTAAATGAAAGTAGTCATGTTAAGTATTTTGTTGCATATCCTTTGCATGCAATGACTGCTTGAAGTCTGTGATTCATGGACATCACCAGTTGCTGTGTGTTTTCTCTGGTGATGCTCTGCCAGGCCTGTATTGTAGCCATATTCAGCTTATGCTTGTTTTGGGGGCTAGTCCCCTTCAGTTTTCTCTTCAGCATATAAAAGGCATGCTCAATTGGGTTCACATCGGGTGATTGACTTGGCAATTCAAGAATTGATCGTTTTTTAAGCTTTGAAAAACTATTTTGTTGCTTTAGCAGTATGTTTGCGACCATTGTCTTGCTATAGAATGAACTGCCAGCCAATGGGGTTTGTGGTATATGTGTGAACTCAAGCAGATAGGATGTGTTTATACACTTCAGAATTAATTATGCTATTACCATCAGCAGTTGTATCTTCAATGAAGATAACTGAGCCACTCCCTTCAGCAGCCATACATGCCCAGGCCATAACACCTCCACCACCGTGTTTCACAGATGAGATGGTATCCTTTGGATCTTTCCTTCGCTCCGCCATACTTTGCTCGTCATCACTCTGATATAAGTTAATCTTCATCTGTCCACAAGACCTTTTTCCAGAACTGTGGTTGCTCCTTTAAGTACTTCTTGGTAAACTGTAACCCGGCCATCCTATTTTTGCCGCTAACCAGTGGTTTGCATCTTGCAGTGTAGACTCTGTATTTTTGTTCATGAAGTCTTCTGCGGACAGTGGTCATTGACAAATCCACACCTGACTCCCGGAGAGTTTTTCTGATCTGTCAGTCAGATGGGATTAAAATATGCAAGACAAGTTGCAACTCAATTTGTCCCTTTTATTTATATATGAGAGAGCGAGAGCGCTATGCCATTTCTCATGGATGGTTGCCCTAAAGACAAACACCTTGCAAACATGTTTAAATAGTCTGTTAAAGGATAGTATGCAATCGCCAGAGATTATGGTATGCATATGTGGTGCCATTAGTTTAATTAAATCCACTGTAGCCTCAGAACAAATAATGTGACACGTTATAAATTGGTCGTTCTCATCAACAAATGACCTCTATATTTCACCATTCGTGCTTTACTTTAAGAGAAATGTTCAATGATTAAAAAAGTGATAAGCATCGTGATCAGTACAGCTATCTGTCCCTAGGTATCATCAAATCTCCGTATGCCTTTTGGGAGACATGGTACAGTGTGTGGTACGATATGGTATGGTCCCATAAGCAAGATACTCATATTTTCAAAACTGAAATCGACTGCAGCAAAAAGTCAAAGTTATATCTAATGTTCTATCACAATTATCTTTTTATAGTCACAACATAACCTATTGATGCTATTCGAAGTTTAATTCCAAAGTACATCATCTGAGATGGCAGAACATCAGGTTCAGATTAAAGGTAAATTGCAATGTTTCTAAATGATTTTTTTACAGTGGCGAGTGAAAGAAAAATATTTGACTCTGAAATAACCATATAACAATTACAGCACGGAAACAGGCCCTCTCGGCCCTTCCAGTCCGTGCCGACCATTTGTTTTCCCCTAGTCCCATCTACCTGCACTCAGACCATACCCCTCCATTCCCTTCACGTCCATATACCTATCCACTTTACTCTTAAATGTTAAAATCGATCCTGCCTCCACCACTTCTGCTGGAAGCTCATTCCACACAGCCACCACCCTCTGAGTAAAGAAGTTCCCCCTCACGTTACCCCGAAACCTCTGTCCCTTAATTCTCATGTCATGCCCTCTTGTTTGAATCTTCCCTACCCTCAATGGGAAAAACGTATCCACGTCAACTCTGTCTATCCCTTTCATCGTTTTAAAGACCTCAATCAAGTCCCCCCTTAACCTTCTGCGCTCCAAAGAATTGGCAGCATCATTTCAGAATAACTGATCACTTGCACATGGAGAAAAACAACAGGATAAACATATATATGCATTGACCACTCTTTAATGGAAGCCTCAGAAAACCAGTGTCATGTTATGTTTAAACAAGCAAATCACTAACGCACATATTTTGTGACCAAATTTCCTTGCACAGTGGTTTTGTTTACACAGGGGCTGCCCAGGTTTTGAATAAAGTGACTAAAGAAATCTGACACTGTAAATTCTCTTATGCATTTTTAAAGCTAGTAATACTAAGTTTTATGATATTCATTAATGACTGAATACAGTATAAAATCCCATTCGATTAATTGCAGGTGGTGTTGGGGAATTAGCACAATGAAATAAAATGATAGCAAATGCACGTAGAGCATGATAGGAGCAGCTATAGAAAACAGACATTTCTGGTTTAACGGTGAAATCGGCTTCTCAGGAACAAAACTCGTATGTAACCCAGGGACTACTTATCATATGTGGCACAATGACAGAATAAATGTGCATCCTGTTGTCCTATGGGGTCTGTGCGCAGTGCAGCTGAGTGTAGAAGCTACTTCCGTCTTGACTCAAGTAAAACCAAGAATTTGTAGTGAAATTTCAAGAACCCATTTAAATAAAAGCATCTTAAATTATGCAAATTTAATATACATGTATTATAAAGTTGATTGACATCACAATTAATTCGTACACAAGGCAGTACTGGGTTGAGCTTCCAACTTTCAAACAAAATTACTGCTCAGAGTATAATCTAGAGGCATAATTAGAACTTTAGCTACTCCATCCTATAACACATGGCTTGGTTAGCTTAAGATTGTTATTTTTTTATGATTTGTTTTCTTTTGAAGTTCAAGAATTAGAATCACAATAAAATATGAAATCTTATGTGTTTATTCATATGCAGAATATGGCATTTTTGACGAAAACTGCATATACTTCACATTCCAACATGTCTGTGAAAACATAATGAACTTCCTTCGACTGCTGTTGTTCACATCAAAGATCTCTAAGATCTTTGGTTCACATGAAGATATTCCCACAATGTGATTGCCAAATAAATGCTTATTTAGACCCAGCAATACATCTGGGATGTAATATAATATTTTGCATCGTAATTTACCTGTGAAGGCTAGGTAGATATAGTATTTACTTGACTGACAATTTATGAGTGTTCAGAATTTATCGAATTCAGAAATAGCGATAAAGGAGCAGTGATACATTTCAAATTCAGGAAGGGTCAGTTTAGTTTAGAGATACAGCATGGAAACAGGCGCTTCGACCCATCGAGTCCGCACCGACCAGCGATTCCTGCACATTAACATTGCCCTACACACACTAGGGACAATTTTTACATTTACACCAAGCCAATTAACCTACAAACTTCTACATCTTTGGAGCGTGGGAGGAAACCAAAGATCTTGGAGGAAACCCATGCAGGTCTCAGGGAGAACGTACAAACTTCGTACAGACAGCACCCATAGTCAGAACCGAACCTGGGTCTCTGGAGCTGTAAGGCAGTAGCTCTACTGCTACGCCACCGTGCTGCCCACAAGGTGTGCGTGGAAAATCTGTAAGGTGGTTGTTGGTATTTCTTTGTTTTGTTCCTAGTACACGATAAAATTGTATCGAGAAATCAGGAGATAAGTCTGCAAATTATCCACCTCTGACCTGCTCTCCCAGCCTTAAGTAGCTGGTCAGGTCAGCAAGGACAGAATGTTGAAAGTAGTAAAAAATGATGGAGAAACTCAGCGGGCGAGGCAGCATCTATGGAGCAAAGGAATAGGTGACATTTCGGGTCGAGACACTTCTTTAAAATTTTGATGCCGATCATTGTGAGCCTCAAGTCTTACCACATTTTGACATAGAAAGCAGCTTTTCAGCCCATGAAATCTCAGAGCAATCGCATTTCCCTACTTCTCTGTAACCTATTCTCTCTTACATGCTTATTAACTTAACCCATTTTCGTATAATCCACCAAAACCAGGAGTAAATGTGTAGAAAAAAAGAGTAATTTACACATAACAAATCCTGCTGCTACTTTCTTCCATTCGTGTATCACTACATCCCATTGAAGATGGTCGCACTTGCTAATGAAGTCAGTCACGGTAGTGGCATACTCATTCAGATTGGCTGCAGAATCCCCGAATATGGAACAGTCCACTCGCTCAAAACAGTCATGTAGGATGCCATCCACGCCTGCAGATCAGCATTGAATAACTTTCTGTACCGGACCCTCCTGCTTATGTTTTTGTTTTTAAGGTTTGTAGAGCGATAGGCATTTTATATTGATGTGTAGCAGTAGTTGCAGGTGTTCTGGCCCCTGATGGGACAAAAGTCATGCTAATGGTACGTCTCCGAGATTGCCTTGAATGAAGTTCCTGGCTACAATGGCCAGGGCTTCGGGGTATTTTGTCTCAAGGCTATTTATGGCAGAGTACAGCTAATTCAAAGCCTGCCATCATATTCCTCATGCTTGGGTTCAAGTTTCCCAATATTATCTTCTTCCATTTGGCGCAGATAGGCCAGACATTTTCAGGTGCTAGGAGATCCTTTGCATTTTTTCCCCACCGAGGAGTGATACCTAAATCATAGGTTTTACAGATCTAAATCTTCCATCAAGATTTTCCACAGATGATCAAAGGCAGTATAGGTGCACTGGAAACAATAATTATCCACAATGTCCATCCTTACTGAGTGGAAGTTGTTCACATTTCCAGAGTCTTGAACTAATTTAATTTCGAGATACAGCACGGAAACAGGTCCCTCGGCACACCGAGTACTCGACGACCAGCAATCCCTGCAGATTTTCACCACATCTGTGTGTCTTTCCCCCCATCCACCAGTCATCTCTTCTCATAACAAAGCATGATTAGTGTGGCTGTTTGAAGAGACTAGTGTCTAGATATGACAATTAGTGTAATTAGTGACAACACGAAAATTGGAGTGTCAGGGCTCTCGCTTAACTTTTTTTCCCTGTTGCCAGCCGGTCAACCTCGGCAGCTTTTTAGGTTGCCAAATGACAGTATAGGTGGTCATTTAAGACGGCTTGCATGATACATGCGATAATGTGCTCGGACGAAGTGCGTAGTTACCAGTCAGAATTATGCTCAATGAAGCATTCACATATTATGTTCAAAAAGGAACTGCAGATGCTGGAAAATCGAAGGTAGACAAAAGTGCTGGAGAAACTCAGTGGATGCAGCAGCATCTATGGAGCGAAGGAAATAGGCAATGTTTCAGGCCGAAACCCAGCAGTCTTTAGAAGGGTTTCGGCCCGAAACATTGCCCATTTCCTTCGCTCCATAGATGCTGCCGCATCCGCTGAGTTCCTCCAGCACTTTTGTCTACATTCACATATTATTTCTGCTTCAAATAACGCACAAATTAAACATTATCATCAATCAAGACGTGATATATTCCACAATGACATGCAGCAAAATTATAATACAATATCTCAACTCTTTTTACACATTGCAATTAATGCAATTTCTATTAGTTCTTTCCACTTCCAAACAAAAATGTGGTTGGATTATTCAGCATATGATCAACCAGTGTCAATAAATCCTGGACCATGGTAACATATATGCTTAACCATGCACACTACAGATTGATGCAAGCATGTTTTCTGTGAAGGACCGAAAATTATCATGACACGGCCATAGTCTTATTGCTATTGGCACAGAAACACTCTCACTTCCCACATAATTTATCCATAACAAAATACACAGGTTGCAAGGAAATTTCTATAGGCATTTTATGATAATAGCTGTTAAAACCACCTATACCCATCTGACCGGTTAAACATTACACTAACTGATAAGAGATGGCCAAGGGACATAACAGCAGCAAATGTTTGTTTGGTAATATGTTTAAAGGTGTCAAAAGAAATAACAACATTGGGAATTAAAACACATTTGATTGCATTACGTTATCAAACATAGTCAATGTTCGCTCTGAAGACCATGAAGCACAATAGCGTCAGGGGGTGTGCAAATCAGTGCGGGGTGGATAGGGGGGGGGGGGGGGGGGGGGGTGTTGAAAAGGCAATCGGTGCGGAATGGATGGATTGAGGCAAGTGAATTAGTACGTGTCGGTTGGAGTATGTAAAATTGTGAGGGGAGAGTACAGGGGATGTCAGTGGTGTTGAATGGGGGGGGATCAGTACTGGATGGATGGGGGGATCAGTACAGATGAATGGGGGTAGACAAAAATGCTGGAGAAACTCAGAGGGCATCTTTGGGGCTAAGGAAATAGGCAACGTTTTGGCTCGATGGGAAGGGAGGGGGGGGGGGATCAGTGCGGGAGGGAGAGGGAGAGGGTGAGGGGGGGATCAGTGGGGGAGGGGGAGGGGAGGGGGGGAGAGAGAGAGAGAGAGGGAGGGTCAGCGCTCCTCGTACAACATCGCCCCACTGCCTTGGCCGTCCCTGTCCAACGCCAAAGTGCCGCAGCCAAAGGGGGAGGCAGTTGGGATTCACTCGCCACGGTGCAGCTCAAACATCCTATAGCTATATCCTAAGGGCCGTTAGCGGGTTTGCAGGCAGCGGCCGTTATCAGGGCGACAGCGGCCGCTGCCTGCAAATCAAAAGATACTGCTGCAAATCCACCAACGATGCTTTCAAAACAAGGCCGGGAGGGAGGGAGGAAGAGGGAGGTCTCCTTGCGCCGGGCGGGGTACGGTGGAGCCGCTGTTGCCGCTGTGCGTGGCCCGTCATTCACTCCAACCCTTCGTCACCCCGCACCTAGTATCTTTGCCCCGCACTACAGCTGTTACCGCCGCCACCACGAAATGTCACGTTCCTATTCGCCAGAGATGCCGCCTGACCCGCTGAGTTACTCCAATTTTTTGTGTCTTTCAGTATAGACAAGTATTTGCGTGCCAAGCCGGGCAAAATGACTCGCGTTTAGGTTGCCCGGCGGCACTTTGACATTGGCACCCGGGCAACCGCTAATTTCGAGCCCTGAAGACATGATATATACCACAATGACATGCAGCAAAATTACAATACAATATCTCATCTCTTTTACACGTTGCAATGAATGCAATTTCTATTATCTCTTTCCATTTCCAAACAAAAATATGGTTATTCTGCGTATGATCAACCTCGGTGAGACCAAACGCAGGTTTGGCGATCGCTTCGCACAACACCTCCACTCAGTTCACAATAACTAACCTGATCTCCCGGTGGCTCAGCACTTCAACTCCTCCTCCCATTCCGAATCCAACCTTTCTGTCCTGGGCCTCCTCCATGGCCCGAATGAGGCCCACCGTATATTGGAGGAAAAGCACCTCATATTTTGCTTGGGTAGTTTACACCCCAGCGGTATGACATTGGCTTCTCCAATTTCAGGTAGTCCTTGCTTTCTCCCTCCTTCCCTTCCCATTCCCAGCTCTCCCACAGCCTACTGTCTCTGCCTCTTCCTTTCTTTTTCCCGCCCCCCCCACCCATCCCTACATCAGTCTGAAGAAGGGTCTCGACCCGAAACGTCATCCATTTCCTTCGCTCCATAGATGCTGCCTCACCTGCTGAGTTTCTCCAGCATTTTTATCTACCCATTCACACAAGTTCTGTTATCCCACTTTTCTCACCCATCCCTGCACATTAGGGGCAATTTTACAGAGACAAATTAACCTACAAAGCCTTTGGGATGTGGGAGGAAACCCACATGCTTGCAGGGAGAATGTGCAAATTCAACACAGACAGTGCCCGAGAACAGGATCGAACACAGATCTCTGGCGTGTGAGGCAGCAAGTCCACCAGCTGTGTCACTATATTTTATTTTCCAACACACAAAAAATGATCCGTTGATACCTTTGGTTACTAAAAAAAAGAAACTATCCATTTTCTGTCTTAAATCTCTAAGTGACGCTATGTCCCCCTTTACAGCTACTGTATGTTTTAATTCAGTTCAAGGCAATTGGGGCAGTATATTGGCCATAAATTTGCTGCCTAAAATTGCCAGAGATCCGGAATTGATCCTGAATATGGGTGCTGTCTGTATGGAGTTTTGTTTTCTCGTTTATAACATTGTTTACAGAGTACTATGTTTACATATTCTGTTGTGCTGCTGCTAGTAAGGATTTCATTGTTCTAACTGGGACGTGAGAAAATAAAACACTCTTGACTTACTTCGCTGATGTGTCAGATAGAACTAGAGTACGGGGGATCGGTAGTCGGTGTGGACTCGGTGGGCCTGTTTCCACGCTGTATCTTTAAATTAAACTAAAAACACTAAAACCAGAGGAAATGTAAAGAAGGGTTTCTAACCAAAACGTCAACCAATTTGTTTCTATGCAGAGATGCTGGCTGCTCCATAGAGTTCCCCCGCACAATTAAAGCATGGAATAGTCTTCACCCTACCATAGGTACCAACCAGGCACAACTAAATTTAAGGTAGCTTTTTTTCCCCCCCAAGAACCCTTTTTTTCGCTTAAGTCCAAGTCAAGAGTCAAGAGAGTTTTATTGTCATGTGTCCCAGATAGGGCAATGAAATTCTTGCTTGCTGCAGCACAACAGAATATGTAAACAAAATACAGAACAGGAGATAAAGGTTCAGTGTGTCTATATACTATAGACCATATATATACACACAATAAATAAACAGATAAAAATGCAATAGGCTGATATTTTTCAGAATTTGGAGTTTGGTGGTGGTGGTTCCACCAGTTTAAATTCCATTTTGAATATTTTTGGAGGACCAGGAAACCAAGAAGCAAGAGTTACCCCAGGGAGTTACTGCAGCTCCAGGGAGTGATTCTGCATTGTTTTTCAGCGGTCGATGGTGTGCTGGCCGTGGCAGAGCGCATGTATAAGGCGGCCGGCCGTGCCGAGCGGAGACCCGAGAGCCGAGCCGAGAACGGAGAGCCTAGCGCCAAGAGCTAGCGGAGAGCGCAGACCCCGACAGCGGGCGGGTGTCCTGGTTGCTTGCCAAGCCGGGCAAAATAGCATGGCTTTTAGGTTGCCCGGCGGGACTGTAAGTTGCCATTGGCACCCGGGCAACAGCTAATTTCGAGTCCTGAGCGTACACTCACCCAAGACCGCAAAGCTTTCAAAGTCTTCCAGGGAAGGGTAACTAGCAAATCCAGTATAATATTTTGTTCCTCTTTCATTGACTTAATATTAGGAAATATAATGTTCACTTGTTGAAGCCAACCACCTGGTGCACTGAGCTTTAGCTGCACCCCTGATATTCTGTTATATATTGGGGCTTGTCGTGGATCTGCGAACCACTTCTATTATACAATAATGTTTTAGAGGTGCCTACTTATTTAGAACATACTTTAAAGCATACAAAAGGGCAGGGATCATTACTGAACAGTATATCATAGGTTTTACAGATCTAAATCTTCAATTAGGATTTTTTTCAGATGATCAAAGGCTATACTGGTGCACTGGAAACAATATTGGATTTTATCCAATGTCCATCTTGACTGAGAGGAAGTTGTTCACATTTCCAGAGACATGAACTAATTTAGTTTAGAGATATAGTGCGGATACTGACCCTTCGGCCTTCTGAGTCTATATCGACCAGTGTTCACCCTATATACTATCCCACACACCAGGTACAATTTACAATTTTTACGGAAGCCTACTAACCTACAAACCTGTATGTCGTTTGGAGAGTATGGGGGGGGGAACCAGAGTACCTGGAGAAAACCCACGCGGTCACGGGAAGAACGTACATATCCATACAGATAACACATAGAAAATAGGAGTAGGCCATTCGGCCCTTCGATCCAGCACAGTCATTCAATATGATCATGGCTGATCACCCAAAATCAGTACCCCTTTCTGTTTTTTTCCCCCATATCCCTTGATTCCCTTAACCCAAAGAGCTAAATCTCTCTCCTGAAAGAGTCAAGGTCTCTGGCGCTGTAAGGCTGTAACTCTACGACTGTGCCACGCCTTTTCCAGAAAAGCTGTGCAGGAACTGTGGCTGGCAAGTCGGAGCAATAGGTTAGTTCCACCACAAAACATACCATTAATATTAAAGATAGACAAAAAGCTGGAGTAACTCAGCGGTCAGGCAGTATCTCTGGAGAAAAGGTGACGTTTTGGGTCGCGACCCTTCTTCTGACAGAGTCATGGGAAAGGGAGACAAAATACATAGACGGCGATTATAGAGAAATATAGAACAAATGAATGAAAGATATGAAAAAAAGTAATGATGATCAAGGAAACGGTCCATTGATGGCTGTCGGCTCGGTGATAATGTTATACAGATAATTACACTCACCAAGATGACAGTGAAACTAGGGTGTGGGAGGGACGGAAAGAGAGGGGATACAAGGGTTAATTCAAGTTTGAGATATCAAAAGTCAAACCGCTGGGTTGTAAGCTGCCCAAGGAAAATGTGAAGTGCTGTTCCTCCAATTTGCATTTGGCCTCTCAGACACGATGGAGGCAGCTTAGGAATCAGGACAGAAAGGTCCGTATGGGAATGGGAGTTAAAGTGATTACTAAGTTTCTAAATTGCAAAAAGCTGAGGTCCCCGAAGTGACCCCTGAGGCACCCCTCTAATAAATAGTGTACCAATACTAATTGGTACACTATTTATTAGAGGGGTTTCTCAGGGGTCACATCGGGGACCTCAGCTTTTCACAATTTGTATTAATTACTTACATGAGAAGACAACGTGTAGGAAGACAATTGCACCAGAATGAGAAGTGCAATGTATTATAATTTGCTGCATAGGTTGAAGGAAAAAAATGAGCAGTTAAAGGATGCAGTCTGCAGTAGGATAAAGTCCATTTAAGCAGTTTTTAAAAATGTGATGCATTTCATTTTGTAAGGGAATTGAGGAAATAAGTCTTTAAACAATGAGAAACTGATAAATACTGCCAGATTGCAAAATCTTGCTTGCTCTTTACAAGATGCAAAACGTGAACCCACCGGTGGAGCAATTAAGATAGCAAATTATATTGTTTTTCTGTAACAGGAGTGAAGTTCGTATGATTGGCAACCCCGTCAACAGTCAATGGTTTGTTTTTTCGTATTTTTTTAATTTTTAGTGCTTGTTAAAAGTTCGTGTAAATGTTCTCAGTTTTGTTTTATGTGGGGGGAGGAGTCGGGGGAAACTTTGTTTTCAGTTTCATACCTTGCCGGAGATGCGATTAATTTTCGGATCACATTCTCTGGTCGCTCTTGCCTGGGATCGCTCCAACCGCTACGGTTTTTACATCGGGAGCTCGCAATCTCGGGAGAGGCCGTGGATGTCGGGAGCTCCAATGTTCGGAAGGTTTGACCCGCCCCGACACGAGGTTCGACCATCCGGCGGCGCAAGGGAGCTGACATCACCCCGATGCAGGAGCTAATCGCCTCGCGCGGAGGGCCTGCCGCCAGCTACGGGAGTCAAGATCATCCCGTCAACGGAGGGCTCGAGACCCCCGACCGGGGGAGAGCAAAAGAAAGGGAATTAACTTTTTTTCGCCTTCCATCACAGAGAGGAATGTGGTGGAGTCTCTGTGATGGATGTTTATGTTAAAATGTGCTTTGTGTGTTCCGTTGCTTTTTATTTGTACGACTGACATGGCAAATGAAATTCCTCGTATGTTGCAAAACATACTTGGCTAATAAAGTATTATTGTGATTGTGAAGTTTCACTGAGATTTTAGAGTTTTGCAAGATGGCACTTGCATATTACGGTCAGTTTGAAGCAAAGCTAGGAAAAAACTGGAGTTACAATCTGGATGCTCCTATCTGATATGAATATAAAATATAAACATAGAAAATAGGTGCAGGAATACGCCATTTGGCCTTTTGAGCCAGCACCGCCATTCAATATGATCATGGCTGATCATCCAAACTCAATACCCCTTTCCTGCTGGTGAAAAGGTTTTTGACATCTCAGTCCCAAATGGCCTACCCCTTATTCTTAAACTGTGAACCCTGGTTCTAGACTTCCCCAACATCAGGACCATTTTTCCTGTCCAATCCCTTAAGTATGTTATGTTTCTATAAGATATCAGAACCACTCTCATCCTTCTAAATTCCAGTGAATATAAGCCCAGGGAATCCATACATTCATTCATCATATGTCCTGCTATCCTGGGAATTAATCTGGTGAACCTACACTGCACTCCCTCAAGAGAAAGAATGTCCTTCCTCAAATTAGGAGACCAAACCTGCACACAATACTCCAGGTGCAGTCTCACCAGGGCCCTGTACAGCCCTGTAGGATCTTCTTACTCCTTTACTCAGTCTGAAGAAGGGTTTCGGCCCAAAATATTGCCTATTTCTGGGGACTAGGGGAAAATAAATGTTCGGCACGGACTGGAAGGGTCGAGAGGGCCTGTTTCAGTGCTGCAATTGTTATATGGTTATTTCCTTCGCTCCATAGATGCTGCAGCACCCGCTGAGTTTCTCCAGCACTTTTGTCTACCTTCCTTTACTCAAATCGTCTCGCTATGAAGGCCAATATGCCATTTGTTTTCTGCACTGCCTGCTGTACCTGCATGCTTACTTTCAGTGACTGATAATCTGCCTTCTTGTTCTTGCCACCAAAGTGGATAACCTGACATTTATCTACATAATACTGCATCTGCCATGCATTTGCCCACTCACCCAACCTATCCAAGTCACCCTGCAGCCTCATAGCATCCTCCTCGCAGCTCACATTGCCACTCAGCTCTGTGTCATCGGCAAACTTGGAATGTTACATTTAAATAATGACATGTTGTAGCTTCATCTCATGTAAGGGGCAGGTGGGAATGTAGAAATATTTAAATGTACACATTTTCACTACAATTGGCACTGGCCTCTATTTTTCCTTTTCTTGCAAGTCAATCCTAACCAGGTTCCGAAAGACCGCTTTTGGTCAGATTACCAAAGGAAAAGGTGGTCAGATTACCAAAGGAAAAATAATAATATAGTTTGTAACAAACAGACACTGAAAATAAATTGACATATAGGATACTCATAACTATTGCAGCATTAAACCACATTTATCCATGTGACTCCTTCCTGCTCAAAGTAATCTTCACGTATCAAACTAAGAATTTAAACATATTTTTAATATATGCAAAATTGTATTATTCCACTGTAATACATAGTACTGGAAGAAAATCTAATGACACAGCAAATTAGCTTTTCAAAGCTGTGCTTTATTTCAAAATACAGTATTTAACAAATTACAACATCTAAGTAATATAACCTTCAAATGAAATGCCTATTAGCTCTTTTGTACTCCGAAAACCATATCTAGCAATAATGTTGGAAAGCCTTTTCGGACCCTGACTGGATATACTCAAAGAATCACATTAACCAGTCTGAAGAAGGGTCTCAACCCGAAATGTCGCCCATCTCCTTAGATGCTGCTGCACCCGCTGAGTTTCTCCAGCCTTTTGTGCACCCTTAACCAGGAGAGATCTCACTTTCACATAGTCTTTCACCATTACTGATGCACACTGCCCTCCCTGTTACAGAACATGCCCATACAGAATCAAATACACAGGACTAGATGTTAAGAAGTCCCTTCAAGTCACTGCATGAGATTTCCAATGCATGAAACCAGAACTGTTGAGTGAGTGAAACACCTTGATTTCCATCTGGGATCCTCTCCATCATTGCCTTCCAGCAATTCGAATCACTACATGTGACATCAAGTAACAGCTGTGGACAATGGATACAACAAAGAATGCTGGGTCACACATTACAGATATATAGTACTAAAAGTGGTACTCAGTCCTTTCCAACCATGAAGGATTTCGGACAGAGCAGATCTCACTGAGAACTTCTCCTGTGTAAAAACATTAACACGTATTAGCACAAGTCTCTCCCCTCCTCTTCCTATATCACTGCTCTGGAATCATCACATACTTTAATTGTGATGACAGGGAGGTGCCTTGCTGAGATTCTCTCTCGTCGCCAAAGCAATTCTCATTCTAATGATATCAATAAAACAGAAGCATCTTAAATTGCCTCATACTGGTGACAAATTGCCTGATTTTCTGTAAGGACAGTGCTGTTGCTTTGTCACGATCCTACAAAACTGGAAAGCTTTCAAAGATTGCACCGATTATTCAGACCTCAACTCTGGTCCCACTCTAATTAGGAATTGATTGAATTTCTGAAATCCTCAAGTGGAAGTCTCCCTTATACCACAGGAGGAGGCTCTTAAGAACCTTGGAATCTTTACTGATACAGTCCGTAATACACGCTAACCTCACTAGTGCACAGATCTGCAAATAATGAAGTTGGGGTGTACTCCAGAATGCCTCCAGCCACGCTGCAAAGTTACAAGACTGACAGCTACTGGACAACATGGTAAATTACCCACGTATGACCGGTTTAGAAAAAACAGGACTTTAAATAAATCCAGCTAATTACCATTAAATCAGCAGCAAAATAATGGAAATTATTCTTGATTGTGTTATCAAGTGCAATTTAGGTTAAATAAATATAAATCAAGCATCAAATGCATGTTGTCTCAGTTTTTATCACACTGATAAAATGGACAAGGCCAATTAGTTCCAGCAAATGGATGTACAGTGCATTCAGAAATTATTCAGACCCCTTCACTTTTTTCACATTGTTACATTAGAACCTTATTCTAAAATTGATTAAATTGATTTTTTTTTTAAATCATCTGGCCCGCTGCAGACTGCAGGAGTACATGCTGAGGGACGCACTGAAGCTCGGTGCAGCCAACGCCAAGGCTCGGTGGGGGAGGGCCACAGTCTAAGGTCCTTCCGCTGCTGGACATGGGGGGCACGGTATGGTGGAGACGCCCCTCAAAATAAGGGAAGCTATCCCACGCCATTGTGCCACATGAGTGGCACGAGTGGGGGACTGATTTGGGGAAAAATGTCTAAACTGTATTCATCAATTTGTACAGCCTCCGAAAATGTCGGATGGATTTTCCGCAAGGTTCATGTATTGTATATATTTATCATTTGAATAAAGTATATTTTGAAATTAAAAAATATATTTTTATCATCAATCTACACACAATACTCCATAATAAAAACAAAAACAGGCGACTAGAATTTTTTGCAAAGTAATTAAAAAAACTGAAATATCACATTTACATAACTATTCAGACCCTTTACTAAGTACTTTGTTGAGGCACCTTTGGCAGCGATTACAGCCTCAAGTCTTCTTGGATATGACGCTACAAGTTTGGCACACCTGTATCTGGGTAATTTCTCCCATTCTTCTCTGCAGATCCTCTCAAGCTGTCATGTTGAATGGGGAGCGTCGATGCACAGCTATTTTCAGGTCCCTCCAGAGATGTTCGATCGGGTTCAAGTCCGGGCTCTGGCTGGGCTACTCAAGGACATTCAAAGACTTGTCACGAAGCCACACCTGCGTTGTCTGTGGGCTTAGGGTCGTTATCCTGTTGGAAGGTGAACCTCCGCCCCAGTCTGAGTTCCAGAAAGCTCTGCAGCAGGTTTTCATCAAGGATCTCTCTCTGTACTTTGCTCTGCTCATCTTTCCTTTGATCCCAACTTGTCTCCCAATTCCTGCCGCTGAAAAACATCCCCACAGCATGATGCTGCCACCACCATGCTTTACCCATAGGAATGGTATTGGCCAGGTTTCTTCAGACCAGAGAATCTTGTTTCTCATGGTCCGAGAGCCCCTTTTGGTGCCTTTTGGCAAACTCCAAGTGGGCTGTCATCTGCCTTTTACTGAGTAGTGGCCTTCGTCTGGCCACTCTACCATAAAGGCCTAATTGGTGGAGTGCCGCAGATATAGTTGTCCTACCAGAAGATTCTCCCATCTCCACAGAGAAACTGTGGAGCTCTGACAGAGTGACCATCGGGTTCTTGGTCACCTCCCTGATAAAGGTCCTTCCCCGATTGCTCAGTTTGGCCGGGCAGCCAGCTCTACGAAGAGTCCTGGTAGTTCCAAAGTTCTTCCATTTAAGATTGACGGAGGCCACTGTGCTCTTCGGGACCTGCAATGCTGCAGAAATTGTTTTAGTGAAGGGGTCTGGATACTTTCTGAATAGATTAAAGTTTTATACCCTTCCCCAGATCTGTGTTTCGACACAATCCTGTCTCGGAGGTCTACGGACAATTCCTTTGTCATCATGGCTTGGTTTTTTGCTCCGACATGCACCGTCAACTGCGGGACCTTATATAGACAGGTGTGTGCCTTTCCAAATCATGTCCAATCAATTTAATTTACCACTGGTGGACTCCAATCAAGTTGTAGAAACATCTCACGAATAATCAATAGAAACAGGATGAGCATAAGCTCAATTTTGAGTGTCATAGCAAAGGGTCTGAATACTTATATAAATGTGATATTCGGTTATTTCTTTTTAATTATTTGCAAAATTTCCTAAACACCCGTTTTCGCTTCTTCATTCTAGGGCATGGTGTGTAGATTGATGATTTAAAAAAAAAAAAAAATTGAATCCATTTTTTAATAATGCTGTAACGTAGCAAAATGTGGAAAAAGTGAAGGGGTCTGGATACTTTCTGAATGCACTGTATACTCCTTGGTCACAGTTAATACAGAAAAAAAGGTTTTCCCATACATAATTTTACTTTTAAAACCATACTAAATAAATAAATTAAACCTGTAATTAGTTACATATAATAAGTATTTTATATTCCACATTTCAAAATGAGTGAACATCTTTCCTATGTAGTAATACAAAATGAAAACTATAAATGCAAGGAACAAATTAAAAATAGGGGAATTAAATTGTAATTGATGTTTCATTCTGAAACTTACGACAACTAATTTTTCAGATCACAAATGACTAGTCATTGACATTGCCAATTTATTTTTGCATTTTCCTTCAGTAAACATCGACACATTACTGGGTTAAACAGAGAATTTGTTTGCCTTGGCACGGCTTGCTAGACTTTGCCAAGCAAACCAGGTAAATTATAAAAACATTGCTGTATGATATGCAATTGCAGAAAATTTTGCTAAAATAACTGACGTGTCTGCAGCACAGACATTTACTAATCTTTAATTTTCAATAAAGGCAAAACTTCTAATTTAGGTTATTCACAAAGCATATCAAGACCAATCGTCAACATTTTATCCTCGTACTAATTCATTGCAACTTTAATAATTTCAGTTCAAACTGAAAAAATGTAGACCCTCATGAGCAAATGCCTCCTCCAAAAAAAAAATTACAAAAGAAAAAAGTCTATAATGACCATTCAACTACATTCACATCAACAGTTTCTAATAAAGACGTTTATAATCAGATGCTAAGAGGAAATCTAAGAATGATTACAAAAACAGCATCAAAAGTTCATTGACAATAAAACAATAATTGGCACACATCGTCAGCAACGGAGACAGCATGTTTTAAAATAGGTACTACTTGTTGTGCGCTAGAACAAGCAGGTATCAATTATGCTGGCAACATTACATACATGACAATTTGAGATTTAAGAACATTTTTTAACCTCAAGAACTAGACGATGCCTCATCTTGAAGAAGGCTGCATGCTTGTTTGCAAATATTTGATCCTTTCAGATCCTTTCAAAGAGAATAACGCACAGTGTAAGATTAAGTTCAGTCAACTACCATTTAAGATAGTCCGAGGATCTCCAAATGAGGTAGATGGTCGCAAGTTGGGCCAAAGGGCCTGTTCCCATGCTGTATCACTCTATGACTATCAGCATCAGTTTGTACATGCATAAACATGGTCTGCATTCTGCAGCACAACTACTTTCTGACTGGAGTGTGGTCACTATGCCAACTGAAAACAAATCTAAAATAAAATGCTTTCAAAATCAGTAACCAATGGAAACAATTTTGCTTCAACACCATTGAACCTTCTAATTTTTAAGCCAAATTTCAGCATCGGTTCCAAGAACCCAAGAACTGCTATAGATGCACTGCATTTCTTTCCCCAATCTTCAACTTTACCCTATAGTCTTGCACAGAATACCACTCATCAGCTTTCACACACAATGCTGTCACTGCCTGGGTAAAAAATGATGCTTTGTTGAGTTCAAATACATTTGCTGATACACGTTAACAAGGGATCAAGGTAGAGGAATTCTGAAAGTACTCATGTATTTAGCCACTCCAAGAAACAAATGTTATTAGTTTTCTGATATACTCTATAATTTCTGGCTGCTTCATATGTTACGCCACAAAATAAATTATGAAAGAAAATATTTTCAGTTGCAATGATCTTGGAGGTCAAATACAGAGTATTGCAAAAGTTTTCTTATTTGATATGTCCTATTATTTAGCAGTTGCTCTCTGCAAACCCAGTTTAGCGGTGGTGCTACCTCTCCATCATTTTGGTTACTGCGTCAGAAGTTGGTTAGAAGAGGGAGATACATTGCAAAATACCTGATAGCAATGCTAAAGAGTTCAGAGAGACTATAAATTAAGTTCAAAATATCTATTTCAGTCTGAAAACATTGGGGCTAGTAGAATTTATTGGATCATTAATGTTTCATTGGTTGAAGGGAAGCAAGGAATAAAAGCCTTAGAACAAGAGCATCCTTTACTGAGAAAGGACCAAGAAGAGTTCAGTTTAACTCATTATACAATCCATAACCAAAACACTCTTGAAGGATAGAAAATGGAAATTAACACCAACATTGCAAGGGTTCAACATTTTCTGGATATTTTCCTGTGATGACTTCCACTTCCCTGCTATGGGTGATGGCTGCCACTTCGCCTGCTTTAAGTGAAAGGGCATACCTTATGATGATTTTTTAAATGCCTTCTAAAGCACAGTGCCTGCACTTGTCAAACCAAATGTTTTTAGTTTTTACCTCAAACATGTTGACTTGTCATGGCATGCAGTAGATTCAGGAACAGATGAAACTCCGGGGGGGGGGGGGAAGAGAAGACCAAATTAAATTGTTATTGGTTTCACAATTTCTAGATAGTAGACTTCTTTTTTTTGGGGGGGAGTGGGGGGGGGGGGGGTTGGGGACACGTTTCTAATTTCAACATTTTTTACTTGAGGTGTAAAAGTAAATCAGATTGAGTTTCATTTGAGAAGTAGCTTGCGTCAGTCAACAAATTACTACGGGCAAGGTTTCACAGTAGAGGGTATACAATTCAATAAATAATTAGATATTTTAGCAGAGGTGCGGAGCACAACCAGTTTACGGCCCAGTTCCTTGACAGTAATATTTCTCATTCCTATTAGTACACCAAGTTATCCATGCAATTTCCTCAAGTATCACTGAACACAGGCTGTTATCAGCACGGAACACAAAATGCTAGAGTAATTCAGTGTGTCGGACAGCTTCCCTGGAGAATATGGATAGTTGACGTTTCAGGTCGAGATCCTTCTTCAGACATTTTTACTCATTTTGATTTCTGACCAATAACATCACCTATCCATGTTCTCCAGGGATGCTGCCTGACCTGGTGATTTACTACAGCACACTGTGTCCTTTATACGTCAAACAAACGTTATTGTCATTTAGAAATACATCGATATATGCAATTCCAAACGAAATTCCGTTGCATTTGGCTCCCCGTGCCACACGATAATAAACAAAAGGATAAAATGGATAAAAGGATAAATAGACAATGGTGGCAGCCCATTACATGGCATTCAGGAGTCTGATGGCTCGTGGGAAGAAGCTGTTGCAGACCCTTGACGTTCTGCTCCTTATGCTATGATATCTTTTGCCCGAGGGCAGCAGAGTGAACAGTCCGTGATGGAGATGTGTGGGGTCTTTTATAATACTGCTGGCCTTAGACACGCAACGTTTGGTCGCAGTATCCCCGATTGAGGGGAGAGAAGTCCCTATGATTTTTTCCGTTGTCCTCACCACTCTCTGCACGGACTTCCAGTCAGAGGCTTTACAGTCCCCAAACCAGACAGAGATACAGGTGGTCAAAATACTCTCTATGGTGCCCCTGTAGAAAGTGGTGAGGACGGGATGGGGGAGGTGAACTCTTCTCATCCGGCGCAGAAAGTGCAACCGCTGCTATGCTCTCTTAACTGTTGATGAGATGTTATTTGACCAGGTCAGACTGTTAGTGATCTGCACCCCCAGGAACGTAATGCTACTGACCACCTCCACATCGCTGTCATTGATGTGAAGTGGTGTGGGACTGTGCCGGTTTTTCCTGAAGTCGACGATGACCTCCTTTGTTTTTTCGACATTCAGGATCAGGTTGTTCGTATTGCACCAGTCCACCAGTTGTTTCACCTCCTCCCTGTAAGCCAGCTCATTGTCGTCCGGATGTGGCCCACCACTGTTGTGTCATCTGTGTACTTCATGATGTGGTTTGTACTAAACCGGGCACAACAGTCATGGGTCATCAGGGTAAACAGCAGTGGACTCAGGACACAGCCCTGAGGGGAGCCGGTGCTCAGAGAGATGATGTTAGAGATGTTATTTCCAACCCTCACTGACTGGGGTCTGTCACTGAGGAAGTCCAGTAGCCAGTTACACATGGGGGTATTGAGGCCCAATGGAACCAGTTTGCTTATCAGGTGCTGAGGGATAATTGTGTTGAATGCTGAACTAAAATCCACGAACAGCAATCGCACATAAGTGTTCTTCTCCTCTAGATGTTCCAGGCTCAGATGGAGTAGAGGATATAGCGTCCTCTGTGGAGCGGTTTGGCTTGTAAGCAAACTGGTATGGGTCAAGTGTGGGGGCGAGTCTGGAGGTAATATGCCCCCTGACCAGCCTCTCGAAGCACTTCATCATTATGGGAATGAGTGCTACAGGGTAGTAATCGTTGAGACATTGTATATTGGATTTTTTTTGGCACTGTTATGATGGTGGCAGTCTTGAAACACAATGGGATGACAGCCTGGTTCAGCGTGGTGTTGAAGATGTCCGTAAGGACATGTGCCAGCTGATCAGCACATTCCCTGAGCACCCGCCCTGGTATGTTATCAGGGCCTGCCGCCTTCCGTGCGTTCACTCCTTTTAGGGTCCTCCTGACATCCATTATATCAAGACTGAGTGCCTGTTCATCACAGTGAGGAATACCTTTTCTCGCAGGTGTGTTATTTAATGCCTCGAACCGTCCAAAATAGTTGTTGAGTTCATTGAGGAACTCAATGTTGTCATCACAGGGTGGTGGAGCAGTCTTATAGTCCGTGATTGTTTCGATTCCCTGCCACATGCGCCTGGTGTTCATGGGGTCTTGAAAGAAGCTCTGGATTTTCTGACCATGGGCACGCTTTGCCAGCCTGATAACTCGGTTCAGGTTGGCTCTTGCGGATCTGAGTGCTACCACGGCACCGGATTTAAACGCGACATTAGGTGCTCTCAGCATTCCACGTATCTCTGTGGTCATCCAGGGTTTCTGCTTGGCCCGTATAGTGATGGTCTTTGTGACACAGACATCCTCTATAATCCAGCATCTGCAGTTCCTCGTTTCTACATATTACCAGTTCATTTGTTTAAAACATTTTTGGCCACGTCCTCTCTCTGATTCACCATCACTACACACACAAACTGATAGAGCGTTGTGACAAAAGCAGTTATGTAATGACTTGGAGCAGGACATACTTCCACATTCCAGTTATTTGCATAGCATTTGAGATTAAGAATGTTGTACCAGTCTATGGTCACCGTTGCATTGTAGCGCCATATTCACCAAAAGAACAAAGTACAGAAAAAAAAAGATCAAACAGCAATAGTTGCATTATCTTTGCATCTTTAGGAAAGAAAATGATTCAAAAATGTTTTTGCAGAAACAAACAAATGAAATAAAGTAGATATTAGACAAACAAAAAATTCAAAGATGTACTCAAAAGGAGCTAGTAATCAAAAGGGAGTTCCAGGTTGCAAGACTAAAATATAAAAATACTGTACCAACATTAGAATGAATAAAGTGTGCATTCATACAATGCCCCCCACAGAACCTGGAATGGTATATCGAGTATAATGCTAAACTACAATGATAGGGATGACACAACGTTTGGAACCATTAATGGGACCAGGAGCCAACATTACTCAGTGTACAACAATTGGAGGAGTCATTGAGAGATCTTGTCAGTGGGATGGGCCATGCTAAAACTCAAACAACAACTTTTGTCTGCCCATTTTTTAATTGTGGGAATTGCAGGTGTATCAAGACTAAATATCCAAGATCAATCAAAGCAAAGGTTAAGAACAGTAGAACTGAAAATTATCAACATATATGCTCCAAATATCAAAGTAATTATATAGCAAAAATTGATTGCGAGCATTACAAGTATTACAGATATCAGCTTTATCAATTCTGGCTAAATCTATAGAATTGAGATAATGAGGCAGGGTACAAAATCGAAGTAAAGGAACAACTTAGTGGCTAACAATGGTTTAAATAAAAATCAATAAATTAAAAAAAACAAATTAGTGGGAAAATTTTATAAAGCAGCACCTGTGGAAACAAAGGGATGATCGACCAGACTCTAGTGTCTCACCTCCATGGGAATACTGACAATGAAATAATCAGAGAAGTGGAGGTCAGTCTCCGATTAAAGCAAAATCTGTTGGTGAGGACAGAAAGGAAAAGATGTCTGTGATCAATAAGAGCTTGAGATTAAGAAAGAACTGCAGATGCTGGAAAAATGGAAGGTAGACAAAAATGCTGGAGAAACTCAGCAGGTGAGGCAGCATCTATGGAGCAAAGGAATAGGTGACATTTCGGGTCGAGACCTTTCTTCAGACTGATCTTGGTATTCAGAGCTTGAGATTGGTATTTACTGAGGACTACGGAAAACAATGTTGCCAGGATGTAGGAGAAGATTGAAAATAGAAACAGAATGACAGGACTTAAAGCAGATAAATTAACCGATCCAAAATGCCTTACAATACCTTGAGTGTTATAAAGTAAATGTTTAACCACATGTAAATTGGTTAACTACTACAGACAAAAGTCAGAGTAGTAGAGTACAGAAACAGGCACTTCAGCCCAACTCGACCAAGATGCCCATCAAGCTAGTTCAAACAGGTTTACACTTTATCAACCAAATGTGATTTTAGGATAGCAAAATGCAGCTTAAGGTATTCAAGATTTGCTCCAATACTCAATTCAGTTTTAAGATTAATCTTTTCCTTCAGTCATTGACTGTCAGCACCAACTGTTTCTCACTCCACATATATTGCCTGATCTGCTAAGTATCCTCACCATATTCTGTGTTTATTTCAGATCAAGCATTTGCAGCTTTTTACTTTTCAATGCCTCCAAAAATGTAAATATCAATTTACAGATGTAGAGAAAATTATGTGGGATCTAGATCAAAACAAATCAGGTTATTGAGATAATTGAATAAACAACTAGGCTGAGACACTACATCGGGATTAGATTCTCAAGGAAAGATAGCCAGTATATAGATGTGGGTGGGTGAGATAGGAGCTGGTATTCAGTAAGTTGGGGGTACACAAAAGGCTGGAGAAACGCAGCGGGTGCAGCAGCATCTAAGGAGCGAAGGAGATAGGCGATGTTTCGGGTCGAGACCCTTCTTCAGTAAGTTGAACCAGATTGTGTAGGAAAGGTGGGCAGATGGAACCAGAAGGGAGGAAAAAAGTGTTGAGTTAAGAGGCTGCTGGTTAATAGGTCAAAACATGAAATAAAAGTCATGTGAAGCCAATGGGGCAGAGGGATAAGGGTAAAAAAAAAAAAAGGCTGGTAGATGATTGGAAGTACCAAATAAGAGAGGGATGATGGGTTGATGGAATCAGGAAGAGAAGAGAAAAAAGATGAACCAAAGGAAAATAAACCTAAACAGATAGGCATGTGGGCAATGGGCAGATGGAACCTGGCGGGGGGAAAAAAAAAAAGTTGAGGGAATTTGGGGTTGGGGAGAAGAGGAAAGGTATGAAAAAGCTTAAAGTGAGGTTGACTCACTAAACTGGGGTTGACTCTTGGAAGTGGGAAAATAACATGCAAAAGATAGTTGGTTACCTGAAACTGAAAAAGATAAATTAATGTGATGCTGATCTTCTATTTTTTTATTTGACATCAGGGTGATGTGAAGGCAGGCAAGGATGGGCACTTCGGCGTGATGGGCTCCACCGATCATCTTCCCCTCTCATCCAAATCTCATCGACGTACAGAATACATTCTCACCAAACTCAGACCTGACGTATCTAATCTCAACCAACCTGTTGCCTTAAAAGAGGCTACTTGACCTGCCATGTTCTTCTGGTAGTTTATATTTTTGCTCTAGATTGCTGCATCCAGTCACTTCAGTCTCCAATATCATTTTTTGGAATGTGGTGCCAATATAAAGTGTGCCAATTTCTACTCAGCAGTGTAATTATTACTGAGAAATATCATCAAAAGTGACTGACATTATAAATATTGAGTGGGAGAGAGAATAAATTCCTTGTTCTTCTCGGAAATAATGGCAATAGCTCCAGAGTACCCACTTAAGATGTCACTTGAATAGCACCACCTTTTCAAGCACACAAGTGCGCCATTACTGTACCACAGTGCTTAGATATTTGCATCTAGGATGATGGAAGAGGAAACTTTAACTTAGAGGCAAAAATGCTTCCAAATGAGCCCATCAAACGATCAAAATTATTTTAGAGGAAATATCTGTCAACAGAACAGTGGTTGTATGTTATAGGCTTACAGACATAAAACCCTTTTAAGCAATTAATTTTTAATCCCTGCCCTGTAGATGATACAGAAATAGTGATAATTCTGCTGGTATGTGCAATCAATTTTGTTTTATTAAGTCTGAATTCAAGATAGTGTTTTACCAGAATGTGCTTTGCTCAGAAAATACGAATAGCTAGTTATTAAAATAATTAACAGTGAAACAAACATCTATTCACTCAAGAAATCCAATGAATAAACAACAACTGTTAAATTTAACTTTTTAAACCAAATACCAGAGGCTAGATATCTACATTGTTCTTGATTTACAAACTGAAATGTACTAAAACTACATTTAAGTGATTTTAGTTTCAGCAAAATATTTACTTTCAATGACTGGCTCAAAAAATATATTTGTTCAATTCCTCCCACTCTTAACACTAATGGAATTATACCCCACCTATTTTATTTAACCAAAGTGGATAACTTCACACTCCCCATGTCATAGTGCACTATGTTTGCCCACTCACTCACTCCAAGTAAAGTTGAACCCCACTTTGAAGTCGTCAATATCACAATTTATTGTAATCGGCAAATTTCAAACTATTTAATTTGGATCTCATCTAAAATATGGATACATTTTCTTAGTATCCTCATCATTATTAGTGACTTCAACTGGAAAAAGTATCTGCCAAACTACCATCACCTTTAACACCAGAGGACCAAAACACTTGCCCACTGCTCAACTGCCATCAGGAATGCCTTCAAACTTCCATCCCTCAATCTCAATTGGAAAATATGCCCATCTGGTTATGGTGCTTCTTCCTATGTACAATCAGAGGCTGAAGAGTGCGGCATTGAAGATTAGAATAACAAGTATGGGCTGGAGGAAGAGAAAAGTGGTTATGGGACTGCTTCGGTCAGTGAATTGGGCCATGTTCAATGAATTTGTCAGTGAACCCAAATAAAAATGCCAGTCGTCGCTAACTGTATAAAAAATATCGTGTGGACAAGTGTGCAGACTTTGAAAGGGAGAACAATGACATGCCTACACAAGCCCCACAGCCCCTGGCGACCCAGTGATCCGACTCCAAAGTCGACATTAGAACACCTTTCAAGAGGCTGAATCAATAATAGCATCCTGTCCAGTTGGCGCACCTGGCCTAATGCTCAAGACCTGTGCAGACCAACTGGCTGAAACATTCAACGCATCTTCAGCCTCTCACTTCTGTGGTCCGAAGTTCCCACCTGGTTCAAAAGGGCATCTTAGTTTAGTTTAGAGATGCAGCGTGGAAAACAGGCCCTTCAGCCCACGCTGTCCAATAATCGCCCGCACACAAGTTCTATTCTATACACAAGAGACAATTTACAAAAGCCAATTAACCTATAAACCTGCAGGTTTTTAGAATATTGGCGGAAACTGGAGCACCCAGAATGAATGTACAAACACCATACAGACAGTACCCATAGTCAGGACTGAACCCACTCTCTGGTACTGAGGCAGCAACTCCACTGTGCCGCTCTTATGTGCGGCATGTATGGTACCAACGAAAAAGAGCATGGTGATCCTCTATGCACAGAGGAACCTTACTTTACAACTTTATTAATTATACACACACACACATCACTGCCCTTGCTGTACGTGGTCTGTCACGGACACTAGAGAGAGAGCTATGGGTGGGAAGGTCACAATTATACTAGATGAAGGGGGAGTGGTTAGCAAGGGCTGCGTCACTACTGTTAAAGGTGTACACATATATCATCTACATCCTTTCTCTATAAAAACAAAACAACGAGCAGTGACAGGGCGACCATGTCTCATGTGCTAAGGGAGAGTAAACAGCAGTAATACAGGAACTCAAAATCACACGTAATCACCATAACGATCTGGCGGCTTGACGAGGCGACCAGACCGGGTCCGAACCTCGCCATCACATCCTCCCCCAACGGGAACGAGAGGGACCAGCGCCCGGGCAGGAGGGGAGCAGAGAAAATGGAGGGGGGAGACGAGAAGGCCGGAGAACCAGGGAGCACAGCGGGAGAATGCACCAGTGCGGACTGAGAGGGAGGACTGTGCAAGGTGGGCACGGTACGAGGCGGCAAGGTTGGCACAGGGGGGCATACGGAGCAGCCGGAGGGGGACGAGGCTTGTTCACGAGCCGGAGGTGTTGACGAGACCTCCGATAGATCGTACCATCATGGTTGACCAGGTATGAACGAGGGGAACCAGCAGAACCGACAACAATGGCGAGCCTGGAGGCAGACCGCATGCGGACGACCTGGCCAGGAAAGAGAGGACGGAGGACATGGCAGGACTTGTCATGGGAGTGCTTCTGGATGCGGTGTTTGTGGGCGATGCGCTTCCGGACCGTGGCAGGTTTAAGAACGGAGGGAGCAAGCTGTGTCACTGGGATCGAAGGCCGCGTAACACAGGATATGAGGCGCTGAGCTGGGGAACCCAGGGTATGGTCGCGGGTGATGTTGCGGAGGTTTAGGAGGGCTAAGTAAATGTCGGAGCGGGACAAGCGACAACGTTCCAGCAATCGTGTAGCACTGCGGACCGCGTGCTCAGCCAGGCCGTTGCTTTGTGGGTACTCTGGGCTGCTGGAGAAGTGACGGAAATTCCAGCGATCAGCAAAAGCACGGAACTCAGCACTGGTGAATTGACTGCCGTTGTCCGACTGTAGGCTGGCCAGGGACCCAAAAGTAGCGAAGTGGCGGTGCAGCTTTTCGATGACAGCTGATGAAGATAGAGAGCGAAGCTGATCAACCTCAAACTAGCTGGAGTAAGAGTCGACAAGCACTAGAAAATGCTTTCCGCGCCACTCGAAAATGTCAGTTGCCAGCGCAGACCAGGGGAGGTTGGGAGCAGGCTGCTGCAAGAGGGGCTGCCGCTGCTGTTGCGGGGCAAGGCTGTTACAAGTAGGGCAGGAGGAAACCCTATCCCGGAAATAACGAGCCATATCAGGCCAGTAGAACCGGGTCTGAGCGATGGAAAGAGTGGCTTCGGCCCCGGGATGGCCGCGATGAGCAGTTTCAAAGTATTGTTCTCGAAGTGCTGCGGGCACCACCACCTTGTGCCCCTTCACAATCACACCATCACGCAGCACCAACTCGTCACGAACCAGAAAATAAGGCACCGCTGCAGCCAGCAGGGAAGAACGGCGGTCTGGCCAGCCCTGCTTGATAACCGCGGCCAGCTGTTGTAGCGAAGTGTCAGCCGCCGTCTGCTGGACCAAAGACTTCATCTGATTAGAGGGCATGAAATTAACATTGAGGACTATCAAATCGGACGCCTCATAGGGGTGACGTATGTGGATGCGTGAGGCGCCCGAGACAGCGTGTCGGCAACAAACATATCCTTGCCTTTGCGATAAACCACAGTAAAAGTGGACCGTTGTAGCTGAAGCCGAGAGGAGGCCACGTGTATCGGCTTGTTGAGGATAGTAACCAGAGGTTGGTGGTCCGTCTCAATAGAAAAACAGGTGCCCAGAATATAGTCCTTGAACTTTGAGCAGGCAAAGACGACAGCCAGCAATTCTTTTTCGATTTGGGCATAGCACTGTTCGGCGGGAGTCATCGTACGGGATGCGTAGGACATGGGCAGTTGCAAGCAGGCGGCTCCGAGGCAAAATTTGGACGCATCGCATGTGAGAACAATGGGGTGTTGGAGGTCGAAATACTTCAACGTTGGGGTGCTGACCAACTTAGAATTGAGAATGTCAAAAGCCTTCTGGTGTTGCAGGAACCAGGCCCAGGCAGTGTCCTTTTTTACCAGGTTAAGCTTCAGGTTGACTTCCCAAGCTCGTTCCAGCACCTGGCGGAGGTTGTGGTCGTGCTCAGCGACATCCTTCCCGTAGACTAGGAGGTCGTCGACAATGATGGCACATGGGAGCCCGGCAAACAGTTGTTCCATTGTCCTTTGGAACACCTCGCTGGCAGAGTTGATCCCGAACGGCATGCGGAGAAAACAAAACCTGCCAAAGGGTGTGCTGAACGTTGTCAGGTATGAAGACCGTTCGTCGAGTGGTATCTGCCAGAACGAGCCCTTGGCGTCGAGAACCGAAAACACAGTGGCTGGACCGACTTGTGCAGCAACATCTTCAACGGTTCGCATGGGGTAGTGCGGGCACTTGATGGCCAACTTCAGATCCTTTGGGTTGATACAGATTTGTATCTTATCCTCTTTGCAGCGACGACCATGGTAGAGACCCACCGGGTGGGCTCACTCACCTCCTTCAGGATGCCCATGGTCAACATTTCACGAAGTGTAGACTCGACTTTGTCTTTCATTGCGAAGGATACCGGTGCGGTGGGCGGATGACGGGTTCGATATCCGGATTGAGGGCGATTTTGTAGCTGCAGGGAAGCTCCCCCAGCTTGGCGTCGAAACGGTCCCGCTATTCGGCCAGCGGGTCCAGGGGTGACTGCACTAAGCGAATGTCACGGTGGAAGTTCACCAATCCGAGGTCTTGGCAGGCCCGAATGCCTAGCAGGGGGTCACATTTACTGTCCAGCAGAAAGAAAGAGAGGGGCCGAGATGTGTAGTAGAGTGGCCTTCCCCACAGGAACGAGCACGCCTCCCCCATAGGTACACAAAACAGAGCGGTCAGTGCTAACGAGCTCATTATGTCGTATCTTCTTGAACAAGCTTGTTGACATAACGTTGGCAGCAGCCCCTGTGTCGAATTTAGCAGAGAAGGTGGTGCCATTCACAGTGACTCACACGGTCGGGTCCGTTATCAGTGCAGGTGCATTTCGCAGCGGAAAAACACTCAGCTCGCTCTGGGAAGAGCTCGAATCAGACAGGGGGAGTTCTTCTTGCTGGTGATGGGAACCAGATGCCATATCAGCACGTGTCAGATAGTTAGAGGGCTTCTGCTGTGGGTGTACAGGCTTCCAACGGGAACGACACGCCGCTGAGAAATGGTTTTGCTTGTGGCAGAAATTACAGGTCCTTCCCAGCGCAGGACAAACATTAAAATGATGCAAAGCAAAGTTGCAATTCGGGCAGCGTTGACAGGGTCTGGACCCGGGCGCAGGGCTTAACCTCCGTCGCTGTGGAGCATAGTACTGACGGCCGGCGAAACAGGCCGCGTGGACCGCATGATCGGGTGGCAACACGGCGGAGGAGACAGTCTCTGCCAGGCGAGAGACATGCAATGCCTCGTTAAAAGTCAGATCAGGCTTGCGAAGGAGCTCAGATCGCAGCTTTTCATCCCGGAGGCCATAGACCAAAATGTCCCGGGTTAAAGTTTCAGGGGTTAAAGCATCCAGGCCGCAGCGGCAAGCCAGGTGCTGCAACGCGGCGACAAAATTATTGACCGATTCCCCAGGGTTTTGGCGGCAGCCGAAAAGTTTGAAACGCTCCAGGATACAGTTAGTAGGGATGTCACACAACTCAGTAAACTTTGCAAGTAAACATACCGGGTCCTGAGCGCTCTCATTGACCCCGTAGACGAACGTGTCCGATCGCTCCAGAGCTTCGGGACCGGCCAAGTTGAGCAAGAGAGAGGCTTTGACCGCAGGGGCAACCGCAGGGTGAGCGATGGTAACATAGTGCTCAAAGTCACGTCTGAAAATGCTCCAGCGGTGAGCGATGTCAGCATCAAAGATCAGGATGTCAGGTTTACGACAAGCAGAAGCCATCGCGACACAGGGGGTACTGGGACTAAAGAAACAAAAACCGATAGACAGGAGACGCAGGGTAAAAAACGTCTGACGCCATGTAAAGGATACGCGCATACACAGAGGAACCTTTACTACAACTTTATTAATTATACACACACACATCACTGCCCTAGCTGTACGTGGTCTGTCACGGACACTAGAGAGCGAGCTATGGGTGGGAAGGTCACAATTATACTAGTTGATGGGGGAGTGGTTAGCAAGGGCTGCGTCACTACTGTTAAAGGTGTACACACATATCATCTACAGCAATGGCGCAAGAGAACTACTGCCTCAAATGACCAGGATCCACTCGAATTTGCCTATTGCCATAACAGGTCAATGGCCATCTCACAAGCTCTCTGCTCTACTTTGTACCTGGATAATAGGAACACAAATACCGGCTGCTGATGACAGCTACTATTGGGCAGGAGGTAGAGAAGTCTAAATTCCAACACTACCAGGTTAAAGAACAACTAATTTTATACAACCATCACGTTCTTGAACCAACCTGCACAATCCTAACCCTACCATGGCAATGGAACACCATGGACTATTTCTTGCACCACCATGTACTTGTTTTCTAATTGTATTTTTCAGTCTTTGTCTTTTCACTGCCTTGTAGAATTTGTGTAATTTATAATACAATTTATATTTTCAGATGTTGCCCCAGTATGTGCCTACGATGCTGCTGCAGGCAAATTTTTCACGGTACCCGCACCTCTCCATACTTGTACATATGGCAATCAACTTGGCTTAGTTTTTAAAAGCCACAAGAAGTTTTACAATTACTGGTACTACTTGTGGGTTGAAACAATCTGGTTCCTTTTCGCTCTTACCCTTTTTAAAGGATGTGAACGAGAAACATAGAAAATAGGTGCAGGAGTAAGCCATTCGGCCCTTCGAGCCTGAACCGTCACTGCACGAGAAAGATGAGAAATGTCATGAAAGTAGGGGATCTTTGTGTTGGAGAATTGCAGAGTATGATGTGCAGCATGGTTGACTAGAACAACAAAGATGCTGTGATTTGCTTAAAAAAAGAAAGGGGGAAGTGAGGTACTGATTATAGTCTGAACTTTATGGGAATGACCAGTGATGAATTTGCTGTGTCGTTGCTCATGAAAGGGGCATGTCATCGCTAAGCAGAAAGTTCCATTAGACCAGCCTTATTACCCCCATGAATAAATAGACAAAAGCATATCCGATGACTACTTCATTACTACCCCACTACAATGTGTGTTAAATACATGATGGTATAACAAGTAGTCACTAATGGGTACAGCTGCAAGAAAACAAAAAAAATAGGCACCCAAATCATTGGAATCAGCAAGTCCCATATGCAGTATGGGATACATGGCACCAAATTATCAAGTTTTATCAGTACCACCTTCATCTGCTGAACTTCTACCACTGGTTAGCAGGAAACAAAAAGGAGTATAGAAATAAAATCACTTTGACCATTACCTCCCAACTTTTTCACTCTCCAGATATGGATTTTCTCACTCATCCAGACTCACACGCTGCTACTGAGTGGTTCAATTACCTAGTAGCACCATAACAGCTCAAGCAGAAGACCAACAGCATTTGGCGACAAAGAAAATCAAATAATGACTTACAATTTTAAAGCCATATCAAAAATGTTGAGTTTTCATTTGTCCAAGGTTAACTTTGACACATCAAGAAGTTTTTTTAACATTTATTTTTAAGGTCCGAGTTATAACTCCTTTTTACTTTTACATGGCAAAGATAGCTTCTCACATCAACTATTTCTTCATGGTAAACCTCAGGGCTTCAAATGAATTTAGAAAATCTTATTTTAAAATATGATTATTACAAGCTGGCTGCCGGAAAAAAACATTACCATAATTAATAACATCCATGCAAATCTAAATCTTTGCCTACATTTGAACTTTTTGCTCCATTTGTCATGCTTCTTTCACATCTCATTAAAAATGTATCTGCATGGCATGCTTTTTTCATATTTCAGAATAACTAATTTGCCATGGCATATGATCCAATTTCTCAAAAATATTAACTTAGTTAGCAATCAATTTTACTCGTTGGGTTTCCTCGAGTACTAAAATGTCAAACCCTTTGCCTTCACAGAAACTGTATGTCTCAAGTTCTCAGATGATTTTATTTGCTCCAGATTCCAGCATCTGCAACCTCTGTCTCCAATTTTCATATAAACTTTGTTTATCTTTGGAAGTTCATTTTTAATTAACTTTTATTGACAGTGGGCAGGTGCTATAGACCTGCACGGGAAGGTAGACGCTCCTGCACCCACGAGTCTCGGGCAGATGATGCTCCTCAGCCTGGGAAGGCAGTCCATCTCGGGGAGGGAAAACTCAGATTTAAAACCTCCACTGCCTTGTAGCCATATCCAGTCATGGAAAACCTCAAGAAAATCCAGAATCAGAGCTCCTAAGGCAGTTTGTCGTTGTCGACAACCTCGCTCTGGCAGCTCCTACGACGGCGCTGGTGCCAAACTGTAACGGCCCTGCTATTCCTTTGGATCGATCAGCGACGTGGAGGGGGGGGGGGGGGGGAGACGGGGGACGGGGGGGGGGGGAACGTGCTACATGGGCAACACCCAGTCCTCCATATGACATTGCCCAGGCTTGCATCCGACCAGGATGCATTACCCATGGTCAGTCATGACCGAAGGGGGCCTATTATTGACACAGGCAATATCAAGCTTCTGGTTACTGTGTGCCCTACGGGTATATATTCACTCCATCAGACACCACGCTGTTTTGGATCTGGTGTTGCCCGCTGCCTACAGCGCGAGCTGTAGATTTTAGCATAAGAGGATGACATTGGTGAAATGGAAAAAAAATAAAATTGGTGGTAGCAGCTGGGAACAAGGTGGTTGAGAGATAAGATTCAGATTTCTATTGCCCTTTGACAATTACTTATTACAATTACTTTACTAACATATTGTAAAGTACCTCAGATTTGAGAGGCTCAGTTAATAACCAGGCGCATAGTTTGGATGTAGGAAAGAAACACGAGTCAACACAATCAGTTGTATTTGTACTTTACAGGTTAACTTCAAGACAGATAAAATTATTGGAAACAATTTTAGGATCTTCCGATTTTCTTGTTTGTTCCTTTATGTCACTGCACCAATCTGCAAAGTTAGTGTAATAATGCAATTTCTAAAGTTGTATTTGGTTATGAGGAATTAAATTGTTTCAATTAATTAACATTATGTTTTTTCAATTTTCAATTACTGGAACATTAACTAACTGTCTTTTTTTCTGTTCAATTTTAAGAATCATCATAGCAATAAATACATCACAGACCTCTGACAGAAATAATTTGTACTAGTTGACTCTTGTTGGACTCTACTGTTCACTGGAAAGTTCCTTCCCTGGTTTCATTTCTCAAAATGTTACACTTCACACTTCTCTGAATGAAACTTTATTTGCCATTCCTCACCCCATTTGCCCAGCTGCTCTAATTCTTAATAACCATCTTTACTCTCTGTGAAACCACCTAATTTTAGTGTCAAACTTACTAATCATGCCTTGCACGCTCTCAACCAAATCATTGATAAAGATGACAAACAGCAATTGCCAGCACCATTCTCTCAGGCACACCACAAGTCACAGGCTGCCACTCCGAAAAAAAGCCTTCCACACCATCCTTCGCTTCCTATTGTGAAGCAAAAATTGTGTGTCCAAATAGCCAGCTTTCCCCGAATCCCATGAAATCTACCTTTTGGAACAGCCAACCAGGCGGAACCTTAAAGACCTTGATGAAGTCCATATATATCAACTAAATCCAAGGCCCTTCTCTCGTCAACCTTTTTTGTTATTTAAAGAATTCAAACTCGCGAGACAATAGTTTGATGCACATAATCGTAAAGAGTATTTGTTAACGAATGAAATTTGGAGTAATATTGATATTCAATGGAATCTAGGTATGTTTGTACACACTTCACATAAGACCCAATAGGCAGGTGATGTAATATCAATTAACAGGATAAATTGTTTGCCTATATGAAGGGAGGATATGAATACATGAGTAAGAAAGTCTTATTTCAAATATGTACGGCTTTGGTCAGACTGCACCTGGAAACTGTATAATTTTGGTCTCCTTAGCCAAAAACAGGTGGCGTGCAATTAGGGACAATAGATTTATCAAATGAAGAGATTGAGAAGTTTGAAGTTACATTCCCCAGATGAAAAGAGATCTCATTAAAACAAAGTGCTTGAAGGACTTGATAGGCTGTTTACAGTGAAGATGATTCCTAAGGCCGTATATAGAAGTGGGAATAAAGCATCAGGATAAATAGACACTTTCGGAATGAAACTAAACATTTCTTCAGAGGGAAGGAGACATTTAGAATTCTCTACCTCTGAAGGGCCATCCAAGACAAAGTCATATTAATTCAGACCATCAATCTGTACATTAAGGGAATCGATGGATATGGAAATAATGCAGTAAAATGGCATTTAGGTCAGAGATCAGCTATAAACATAATGAATGGTGGAGCCAGAGGCCAACTCCAGCTTCTATTACTTATATTTTTAAGAATTTGCGTCAAAATGAATACTGTCTTCTATCCTCTGGGGGATGAGACTGACTAGAGATTGCCTAGTACGGTACTGAGAACTCCCAGCAAGACTTGGTTCTACCACTGGAACACACCACTTCCTTGCTGGTCATCAGCTCAATGCCACGGCTTGCCTGAACATGTTTTTCCAAACGGTATAGTTATTATTCATCAGGAATAATGTATTAAAATTACTATTCAAACACAAGGTGACAGAATACTCAACCAATAGCGCACACACAAGCTGACTGACGCATTTGACAGGCATACCGATAAACACCTGAGAAATTCAGTCTTGCAAATTTCCAGAGTGATAAATCTCTCATATAATGTTTGTACATGCACAAAAAACCATTATCATTATATAAAGAATGACAAAAATCTTTAATTTTGTTGCACAAGATCAAGTCTAATAAATTGAAAAATCCTTTTCCTCCACTTTAGATGAAGCTATTCAGCCTGTTACTTAGCCATACATTTATCAGAAACGGATAAGAAAGATACGACCTAACAATCAGAAAATTAACTGAAGTATAAACAGTTAGAAAAATGTGCACAATAGTTCATTTTTCAAAAGGAAAACATTCTCTAACTCAGAAAATGCTAGCAACTTTGATGATACATGTACTGCATTTTTTAAATTATTCACTTGTTAATTCAAAGGCATTGTGATCTCAACGCAAACAAGTACAGGTACTTTCAACATATAGAAGGGGCAAATTACCACAGTGCTTACGGGATTCCGCAATACCACCTTATTCTCTACCATTGCCTGCTGAAAAAAAGGAAAATTGACAGACGTACAAGGTAAAAAAAAATCTTGATGATTTTTAGGAGTGAATTGAGCATTCCTAAAGACACTCAGATTAGGAGAGGAAATTTTACCTTTCTAACCAGAAATATAGAAATTTTTGAAGAATATAAAGTTTAGTATGCTAGGAACACCAGATATTTCTAGTTACACCAGAGGTATTTTTCATCAACTTGGCATGGAACTATTTAATATCCTCCCCAAATTTAATTTTAATTTTTATTAAAATTGTATTCATGATTACCTATCTTGCAAAATAGACCGAACAAATTAGAATTTGTTGACACGACCATCTCTGTAACTACTGCTGTTGTAAATAAAATAATTGTTGGTGTTTCCCCGTCAAAATAAGATGGAAAGTAGTTCCAACAATTGAGAGTGCTTTAAGTAATCCAACATTCATATTCCTAATAATAAACTAAATGTAATCGTTACTTTCCATAGCAAAATGTATTCTAACCAGTTAATAGTTTCCAGGCCTAGTCCACTTGGATCAGTGCACACCTGCTTTGCGCACACATTTCCTTTTTGCTGAAAAAGTTATGATTACTTAATGAAAGCAAACACTAGGAAAGCATGAATTTGCGATTACAACTGATTAAAGCGCAATAAAATAGTTATATTTGAAAAATTGATAGAATCCTTTCATAAAATCATTTGCATGTAAAAGTTAAATTAATGTTAAAACAAAATATCACCCATGTATTTCTACACATTTTGAAATATGACATTTACCAAATTGCAAAACATGGGAATCTCACTCAAGACAGCAAAACAGCTTTTTCCTGTATTGGTGGTTAATATTATAGTTCAGAAGAAAATTCTATTTAAAAGACAAAAGAAAATTAGTGATGCATATTGTTCATGAACAATTAGAAATAAAGAGCTCAGCACCCTTAGTACCAAATCAAGTCTTTCACAAACATTACCACCTTGAAGTTACGTTAAATCTGGAGTTGATTACATCTACAAACCTTCACTTTTTCCCGTAAACTCTTACTTCCCTTCTCTTAAATCCTTCCGCCTCAAAATGTAGCCACTGATCTGTGCAGTTCTGATCTACATGCATCTTTTAAGCAGTTCAGTGGCATTGCACACGATCTGCCAGCCTCACTCTTTATACCTAGAGTAGAAACTGACAATATTTCAGTATTTATATCCACAGCTCATTTGCAATGCTACTATTTTCCCAGTGTTTGTAAGTTATCAACTTTATAATGAATAGCTAAAACATACTAAAGTAGTGTTTAATTCTATTTACCAATGCTCTGCTTAATACCCCATGTGATCAATATCTTGGTCTAGCCTTAAGCAACTTTCATCAGCATACACACACGAACATTTGTGTTTTCTGCAAAGTTATTATTCACATCCCCTATATTCACACCCAAATCATTTATATACATCACAAACTAACATCACCGCACCGATCTCTATTGTACAACAGTGGTCACATACTTCAAATAAGAAAAGCATCCTTCCGCCATGTCCCTCTGCTTTGTATCACCAATCCAATTTTGGATCCATTTAGCTAGCTTGCTTTGGAATATCTTACCATGCAGGAACTTGTCAAATACCTAACTAAACGCCATTCAGAAAATAGCTAACACTCTGTCTTCAACAATCTCCTTGATTAACCTCTTCAAAATACTCAAATTGGTACGATCAGATTTCCCCCACACAAAGCCATGTTAACTATCCCTGATCTGCCCCTGCCTTTCAAAATGTATACAAATTCAACCCCGAGGGGTTTTCCAAATTATTTGCCCATCATTGCCATAGGTCTACATATACCTGGATTATCCCTGCTGCCCTTCAATTAAGGAACATAATTTCATACACGATTTTATATGTCCAAGTTCTTCTGCAAAAACTGAAAATCATCTGCAAATATTGCTGTTGTGTAAAAATCAAAAAAATCTAGAAATAAACTTATTAAATTTGAATGTTTTTCCTGTAAGGCATGTACACTTAGGCCATCAAAGAATATAACTGGCCTGTACTTCTTAAAAGGATAATTCATGAGAACATTTTACACCTTTCATTTTTTGCACTTAATGTTCCCGATGTTGGGGGAGTCCAGAACCACAACCCTTATTCTTAACCACAGTTTAAGAATAAGGGGTAAGCCATTTAGAACGGAGACAAGGAAACACTTTTTCTCACAGATAGTTGTGAGTCTCTGGAATTCTCTGCCTCAGAGGGCGGTGGAGGCCGGTTCTCTGAATACTTTCAAGAGAGCTAGATAGGGCTCTTAAATATAGCGGAGTCAGGGGATATGGGGAGAAGGCAGGAGCGGGGTACTAATTGGGATGATCAGCCATGATCACATTGAATGGTGGTGCTGGCTCGAAGGGCCGAATGGCCTACTTCTGCGTCTATTGTCCATTGTCTATTGTCCAATTTGTTTTTGTTTGATCGTGGTGCTTATGACCCCCTTTAATGTAATCGATTTGAAAGAGATGTTATCCAAAAACATTTATAACATATATTGTGTATGTAATTGTGATCTTTACTGATCAACTAATATTTATTAAAAAGCAGTAAATGCAATAACAGTAAAAATATCCATGAATTAACCATAGTTATCAACAGTAAAAAAGATTTCAAAAACTCCATTGCTCATTACTTTATATTTGTTGACAGATTTTATTTCTCCAAATGCTTAAGCATGAACTCAATCTTTAAAGTAGTGCATATCCAATTAAGTTTGCTTATGGTCCTACCACGTCATTAAATTGTATAAAGTTCAAAATTCAGATGCATTACAATTACTTCAATAGTTTATGAAGAAAATGCAAGTCCAACTGAGACATAAATTCAAATAAATTCAAAACACAAATTTGACATCATGTATGAGGGAACCATGAAAAACAATACACGTTTAAACACTGGAAGACAAATTATGTTATGATCCTCCATTGCGAGGTCAAATCCAACCACGACACCTTGCAATAAAAATTACATTAGCTTTATACATTATTATCAGTTAGTATCAATATGGGGAAACCATTTCATGATCTATTTTGGGATGAATAACCAGCAGTTGCCCCTGGCAACTAATTCCGAGTGGCTATCATGCCACACTATCAGTGCCTTTTAATTGCAGCATCAATATCTTGAAAGCATAGGTTATTGAAGGCATGTGGTATACTGTGGAAACTAAGTGAACAATTTTCACAAGATTAATTGCTGCAAATGGATAAATGTTGACGTCAGAACCGAATTAATATTTTGAAGGGTTTCTCCTGATTTAGCATCAGCATCAGACTTCCTCATTCTGATCCATTTTGTATAATTACTCCAATCCATGTTGCAATTTTGGGAGGGCAAATGTGGCACAGAGAAACATTATGTTGAATTTATAATTATTTTATTGGATGTGGCTATTTCTTAGCTATCCCTAATAGGCCCTAATCTAAGTGGGTTCTTCAGTCAACATTAATGGACCTGGAATAACATTTAGATTGAAATATCAAATTTCCATCTGTGAAATTAGCTCGCAATACACATTTTATGATAAGTCATTGTGACCTTTACTGATACTAACTTCTCTATAAAACACTGTGTGTGTGTGTGCGCGCGCACGCACGCAAAAGTTCAAAGTTCTTTGATCAAAATGTTCTAAGTGTCACATGTTCTAAAGCACAGATACAAACAAAGTCACAACCAAATATCTCCAGCCTTCTTTTGTTTTCAGTTTAGAGATACAGCATGGAATCAGGCCCTTTGGCTCATCCAGTCCATAATCAAGCATTCAGACTAGTTCTATGTTATTGCATACTCTCATCCAATTACTACAAACTAGGGGCAATTTTAAAAAATTGTTTTTTCAAGGCCAATAACCTACAAATCCACATCTTTGGCACATTGGAAGGAAACCCATGTGGTCACAGGAAGAACATGTAAACTCCATACAGACAGCAGCCAAGGTCAGGGTCAAACCCATGTCTCTGGAGCTATGAGGCAGCAGCTCTATCATTTGTGTCACTGTGCTGCAGAGTGCTTTCTAATGAAAGAAATTGAGGCTATTAAGTAAGGTGTTCAGTAACATCATAATTCTATTTGTGAGATTACATTTCTATAGCTAGAATAATTGCTCATTATTAAAATTTAATTGATGCTATGTTTATTGTCAATCGAGTTCTGTAATTTCAGTATACCTGCGGCAGCTATTTTGATTCAATCTTAATGGGGAAAAAACTGAATTTACAATTGGACTTGAAAGTCAGAAATATCTAAACTTATTCAAGGAATCAGATCAAGCCAATTCAACATTGAAGTCACTTTGTTTCATGGTAAAGAATAGGAGGAGCATTATAACTTTTGGACTAGGCCAGATTTTGTTTTTAGAAGCACACTGTCAAGGATCACTCTAATAAATTATCTTATTTGTCCCCAATACTTTATCCATCCAAATCTAGCTATTTCATACCTTCAAGGCAAACTCATTCTTGCAATTTGATCAAAAATAATGCGAGTTTTATTGCATGCCTGGTTTTCAGATAGTGGCATAAGTGCTGTCAGACTATTATAAACTCCCAAATTCAACCTGTATAAAGAATAATAAATCTGAATATACCACCCCCCCCCCCCCCCCCCCCCCCCCCCCCCCCCACCCAATCTACCCACAATGCAGGAGTCACCTGTAGAGGATCATCTAATGAAAATGGTGTAGAACATATTTTCACACATTGCATTATTACTATACTTTTCAACCAAAGTACTACTTGGCTATCAGCTAACCCAGGGGTCGGCAACCTACGGCCCACGGGACGGAACTGGCCCGTAACCCAAAATCATTGCGACCTGGGAACTGCAGCTAGTCCCTGGGAACGCAGGCGACCTGGGAACTGCAGCTAGTCCCGGGGACGCGAAGGATCTGGGAACTGCAGAAAACTGATTGAAAAACGTGAAAACTAATGCGAAAAACTATCACGCTAGTTATTATGTATTATTAGTATGTATTATTACTAATTTATATTACTAGACCAAGTGGGACCCATTGGGTCCCGTCTCCTCAAAGTATGGTTGCGGGGGGGCGGCGGCCTGCGGCGTCACACACATACTGACCACTCCCCAAACACACTCACCAACCCCCCCCCCCCCAACACACACTTACCAACTACCCCACACACACTAACCACCCCCCTTTATATTGTATTAATATTGTTCATTTGCTCAATATTGCTCCTTTTACCCCATCTCCGCCCTATCCAATCACATATAGAGAGGCCGGGGGGGTGGGACAGAGAGAGGCCGGGGGGAGGAGGGAGTGGTGGGGAGGTGGGATGTCAGTCGCTGCACGTGGAAGACAGCAGGCACGCAGATCCACTGTGACACCATAAACAAAAGTCAATTGTTTTTTCCCCCAGTTTTGACAGATTTGTGAACATTTGCATTAATAACTTGAGAAAAAGCATGAATTTTGCAGGTAAGGCGATTTTGGACTCCAGGGGAAAAATCTCCACCAGAATATGTACATATTTTTCCTTCTAGAGATTACTGATTTAGTTAGTATGTATTATTATTACCTCCATTTATTACTATGGCGATAGATGTGGCCCGCCATCCGCTCAGACATGGGTCCTGGCTCCCATGCAGAACAAGGTTGCCGACTCCTGATCTAACCCGTCAATTACATCAAGATTTGGCAAACTAAATTATACCAAATGTCAAAATTGCAGTGAATTGTGGACGCAGCCCAGACCATCACACAAACCAACCTCCCTTCTATTGTTTCCATTTATACCTCACGCTGCCTCAGCAAGAGCAGCAGCATAACCAAGGGCAAGTCTCACCCTGGTCACTCCCTCTTCTCCCCTCAAGCAAAAGGTATAGAACTGCGAAAAGGCACACCAGATTCGGGGACATTTTCTTCCCAGCTGTTATCAGGCAAATTAATCATCCTACCACAACAAAGAGCGGTGCTGAACCAGGGACGGAAATCCCGGGGGGGAGGGCCCAGGGGACACACGTCCCCCTCCTGTTTTAAGAGGTGTGGGACGACCCTCCCCCAATTTTTTGCCATCCGGATTTTAAATCCCGGTAAAATCTCCGCTTTCCGTGAGGCAGTGGAGGTGGGACTGCTGATCGAGGGCGTCCATTGGACGAGAGAGATGTCGGTCAGCAGGCAATGTGGGCGGGACATGATGATTCAGCGCGATCATTGAAGGAAAGAGGTGCCGGTCAGAGGCGGAAGTGGGGGGGGTGGGACTGGGATAGAGCGCTGTGATTGGAGGAGGGAGATGTGCCAAAACACTTGGCAGCCCTGGACGCAGATCTGTGCCTCATCCGCAGCCAGGATCGATCCAGGTCTCCGGCGCTGCAATCGCTGCCGAACTGCTACTGGACCATCCCCGTCCGAGTGCCCCCCCGGGGGTGGCCAGAGACGTCGGGATCAGACGGGAGGCCCACAGCCATCGCAGAGAAGCAGCGCTAAACCCAGCTCAACTCTGCCTGTCCCGCCAGGTTAACCTACAGCCCTGCCTGGACTTACAGAAATGACAGGCCAGGTTTAGAGCCAGCGTGCCCTCCATATTTTTCTAGCGATTTCCGTGCCTGTGCTGAACTACTATCTACCTCATTGATGACCCTCAAAGGCTATCTTTGATTGGACTTCCTGCCTTTACCTCGCACTCAACATTATTCTATTATCATGTATTTATACACTGTAAATGGATCGATTGTAATCATCTATTGTCTTTCTGATGACTGGTTAGCATACAACAAAAAGCTTTTCACTGTACCTCGGTACACGTGACAATAAACAAAACTAAATTGACTTGTGAATGAACAAAAATTAAGAAAAGTATTGATATGATTTTCAACGTTAACTTCAAAAATAAAGTTTTTGAAAAGGGAAATAATGGAGAAAGGTTTGTAAAGATTAGGCACCTCTGGAAATTTAGACAAATTGGGAAATTTAAATGTAATCTGATAAAATGCCATAAAAAGCAGCTTGACTAAATGAGAACAAAATCTGAAACCGGTTTATATCAACCAATATTTTTGTTAACACACTTCACCATAGAAACTGAATTAGCTTTTTAAATGAAAGTTAAATTATTACAGTTGTATAATAAAATACTAGAAAATTCTGATCTTACGTTTAGAAATAAATTTGTATTATTTAGCATTGTCAAAGTAATTAAACATTTTAAGCCAATGCACTTTGTAAGTGTTAGAGGGACTATAACCCAAGCTTGGTTTTAAGGATTCTACCTAGAGGAAACAAGGTAGGCAAACAGGACTCAGTAACAAACTCCAGAATGTTAGGATCTAGGCAGCTGAAAGCAACAATGTGTTGACATGTAACTTGAATGAATCTTTGATTGCAGAACTGTTTTGAAGTCTTGTGTCAATACACAGCTGTCATTGTTTAACATCTGACAAGGAAAAAAACATAGCCAATAGAGCAATAAAGCGCTATATTTCCCCCCCAATAAAAACAGGTCCAAAACATGCATGCATTGCTTCAATGATATCAACTTATCCCTATTCAAAACATCTTAAAACTTATGGTGGACACAAAATGCTGGAGTAACTCAGCGGGTTAGGCAGCATGTTTGGATAGAAAGAATGGGTGACGTTTCAGGTTAGACTGACTGTCAAGGGAGAGGGAGATATAGAGATATGAATGGGTAAGGTGTGAAAACAAGGGATCAAAGGGGATGAAATTCAAGAAAATTGTACAATAGATCATAGTAAACTATGGGAAGGTGACAACAAAGCATACAAAGTAAAACAATCAGGAGGACAGTAAGACTTTGACTAGTTTTACCAGAAATTAACCATATTTACAGTAGTACCATTGATGAGGACATGGTTGTGTTCAAACTCTTGCTTCCCTAGGTCAATAATTAACTGTTTTATCTGGCCACGGTCAAGATGTAGTTTATTGCCCTGGGACCAAGACACATCTACAGTTAATGACTAGGTTATTAACAGAATTGATGTCCAAAAAGATCTTGTGGTCCAAGTCCATGGTCCCCGATAGTGAGAGCACAAGGAGATAGTAAAGGTACCTTGTGGTATGCTTGCCTTCATTGTGTACAAGAATCAGGAAGTCATGTTGCCGCTTTATAAGATTTTGGTTAAGTCACATTTGGAGGAATGGTGCTGGAGTATAAGGAGTAATTCTGGTCACCTCATTATCGGAAGGATGGGGGTTTTGGTTGGATGCAAATAGGTTTACTGGAATGCTGCCTGGATTAGATAATATTAGCTATGATAGGTTGGACAAACTGGGATTGTTTTCTCTGGAGTTGAGATGCGACATGATAGAGGTATAAAAAATGTGGCACAGGTATTGTGAGCCAAAGGGCCTGTTCCTGTGCTGTACTGTTCCATGTTCTATCTTCCATGGTTCTTAATCTTTTTTTTGGACTTTGTTTAATCGTTGCTGCTATTCCAGCAGAGTGGCATTATTGGTGGACTTGAGGATCAAGTCAGTGGAGTACCTGGCCATGCACTAACGTGTGCAAAAGGAGTAGAGCAAGAAACTGGGCTCACGATCCTGAGAGGCACCAATGTTGAAGGCCAGGGTGAGAGAAATGTTATGACCAGTTCTAACTGACTGATATCTGCCAGTCAGAAAATCCAGAAACCAATTGAAGAGGGAAGCCCCAAGGCTAATTTCTAGAAGGTTAGAGATGAGCTTATTCAGTATTATGCTTTTGAAGGCTGAGCTGTAGGCAATGGTTTGCATCCTGACATAGGTGAACGTAGAGTAGGAGAGATGGAATCCTCTGTGAACCTATTTTCCCTGTAGGCTAATGCAAGAGGTTTAGATTGTCTGATGTGGGCCATTACCAAAGTATTCCATTATAGTCAATGCTAGAGCTATTATGCAGTAATTATTGATACATATCCATACTCTCCCTCACATCGGTTTGAAGAAGGGTTTCGACCGGAAACATTGCCTATTCCCTTCGCCCCATAGATGCTGCCTCACCCGCTGAGTTTCTCCAGCATTTTTGTCTACCTTCCATACTTTTCTTGGTGACTTTTCTTGGAGACAGTAGATGGTTGAATTGAGAGATTGAAGATGTTGGCTAACATTGTGGCCTGTTGATTATTGCCAATCCAGGGACTCCATCCAGGCTGGGCATTTTCTAAGAGTTTACACTGTTAAAGCAGATCTGATCTGCCACAAGGACTATGGGATACAGTTAGAAGGGAAGGGGTGTGGGGAGGAAGAGCACCTCCAGATGTTACTTTTGCCTGTGCAAAACAGGTGTAAAAGGAATTTAGCTCATACAGCAGAGGTGTGTAATTGCCACAGATCACCCCCAATGTCAGCTCACGATGACATTCAGACCTTGCCAGTCACCTGATATCCACTTGATTGAATTGAGCCTCAATCTTGTTATGGAATTCTCTCTAGGTGATGACCAAAGTGTACATATTCAGGTGGACTGAAATGATCTTGAACATGTTCCACTCCAACTAGAATCTTGTTTCCACAATTATGTGAATAGGACGAGAAAGTGTCTAAGGTAGTTTAAATGATTATTATCGCACAAGAAAATTTCTAAAGCAGCAGAAACGAATCCAAGAAATATTCAGTTTAGGAATCCATTTTGTTTGCAGGAGAAAATTAACTAAATTTCCAGCTACATACAGTACAGGGAATTCTTCAGTGAACATCCAACTTAGACACCCATATGAACATTTAATAATAATAGTATTAAATTTGAAAGTCCAATGTAAATTGTATATGTTCTTTCATATAAATTACACAACTCATTTCTTCTTTCTCTCCACTTTCTGTAATTGTTCTTTTATCAGCCTTTTGTGCTTTTGATTAGGTTTATTGCAAACCTGGGGCGGTATGGTTACCACAGTGATTTGAGTATTTTCTCATATGTTATGTCAATTTTGTCCATGCCTGTAAAAATGGAACACGTTTATTATTGAAAGTACAGTTGAGTTTGCATCATACGGCTTCGTTTTGAAAGTATTCTTCAACTACATACATTGTATTCCTAATTCCTCCAATACACTTGTAGGTCGCACTAATGACTTCCAGTTTTCTTCATAAAAAATAAAATTAGCATAACAAAAGATATAGACACAAAAAAGTGGAGTAACTCAGAGTATCAGGCAGCAAATCTGGAGAAAAGGAATGGGTGACTTTTCGGGTCGAGACCCTTCTTAAAAATATACTGCTTTAAAGGTCAATTACTGTTTTCCTCCCCAGAAGAGTTTAAAACAGTATCTCAAAAGCTGTGCAGCATAAATTGCATTATTTATAAGCTTTATTTAAATTGGAAAATGATTAGGAAGTCACTGTTTAATGCATTCTCTGCCAAATATAGAATCTGCTCACACGCATACCTTAAAGCAAGTGATTTAGAGCTTAATCATATAACAATGAAAAAGCATTCAGCTCTTGGAATGTAGTTTTATAAATCGCATCCTTTTCCCATCCCACGTGGATTTAACTACAGCACAAGTCTTTCTACGTTGCTCCGGTTGTAATACTTTGAAAGCTATAAATTTGTGATTCTCAAATGCTGGAGTAGTAGCTGTGAAGAATGGTTGAAAATGCACACAATTGCAAATTACCGTGTTTCCCAGCAATGAAGACACACCTCCATTTTGAGTTGCTAGGGTGAATGGTCTAGTTTAGTCAGTAGAAAGGAAGATGTGAAACTCCTTCAAGTAGGCAATGAGGACCAGGGAGCCTCCATCTTCGCCAGCCCTACAATGCACTGTGCGGTTCAGGTCTGAGGGACAGGTACTTCCTGGCTCAGAGATCACATAACGGTGGGGGGGGGGGGGGGGGGGGGGGGGGGGGGGGGGGGGGGGGGGGGGGGGGGGGGGAAGACAGAGAGACAACAGAGACAAAAGAAGAGAGAGGAAAGCTTCGCGGCGTGGTGTTTGTGAGCCGAGTTTGCTGGCATGATCTCCGACCCCTCCCTCATCAACAATACGCAAAGCTCCTGCCCTCCCCACTTTAACCCATGGCGGCCCAGCCAAGTTTACTACTTTGTACAGCCCAGCCGTGCTGACCCGGGCCAGACGCCCCACACGCTGTGGAAAGGAACTCTTTCCCCCTCAGCGGCGCTGTCCTTTTACAGCCGCTTCCCACTTCACACAGTTCCAGGGTCCAAGGCGTGGCAGGTTCCACAGAGCAGTCGCTACGAGAGTGCCATTGCTCGGCCAAACCTTCGGCCTCCAAGACGCAGGTAAATTTTCAGGCCTTATTTTAGAGTATAAAAAATAACGTCTTGGACGCCGGGAAATACGGTTGTCTATTGTTAAAAGGGTTACAATTAACAAGTTTATTGCACCATAAAGATTGTAGAAAGCAAGCAAAATAACACTTTCTCCATCAATAAATAATCTGTTGGACAAACCAAGGGTCTAGCTTTTGAGAAATCAACCTTTAAAAAAAAAGAGAATGAACAAGAGCACTTTTAGAGGAAAGCAACCCAAGTACTGCAAAGAATCAACAAGTTAGAACCCAGATTCTAGGCTTCAGAATCCAAGCTAGTATTTCTTATTAATGAACTTGCATCACATCCAGAAAAGCAAAATCAAAATGATATAAATTTGAAAGAATGCAGGGACGAAGAGTTTACTCTTTAAAGATGGCAAAAGCAGTGATCACAACGTTTTAGTCTACACATTACAGAAGAATGTTGCAATATATTTTTACACTACAGTCAATCTCAACTCTAGCATTATGTCCTGCTAGACTTTAGGATGTAATTACCTTAGAGGAAGGCACCAGAAGAAAACTAGAATATCAATAGAAGAGGCATTTCAAGTTGAAGAGTAAGCTGAAGATACTAGCAGTAGCAGAAAATGTAATACAAGAATATTTGATGGTTTTGTTCAGAATCACAAAGCGAAGCCATGTAATCCTTCAAACCTCTATGCCTTTCAATAACGTCATAAGTGATCTGCCTGGCATGAATTTCCACAATGATACACACAAAAAGCTGGAGTAACTCAGCATCTCTGGAGAGAAGGAATGGGCAACATTGGGTTGAAACCCTTCTTCAGGCTCAATAAATTTCACTCTCCTGATTGATCTCAATAACACCCAACTCCCATAAAATAAAATAAAAATCTCAACTTTGAATCTTCAATGACTCGGCATCCACAAATCTCATGGCTACAGAATTTCCAAAATTCACTTAGAAAGGTTCATCCCCAATTGTAGATTACCCTATGAAGACACCTCAGAATCTTAAATGTTTCACTGATTCTTATATCTGTCTTAATAGTTTAGTCCAGGCACATACCCTTTATCCTGGGACCATGTAGTATAAATAAATCCCTAAGAAAAAAGCACATTTCAGTCATTAAACCATGAAATTACCTTAAGCACCCAGTAGTTCATTACTATCCTCCATGGAGGAAATCTGCCATAAAATATAAAATCCCAGCCTAGCCAAATACAATTCAAAATACATCATACACGCAGGTTGTCCTTAACTACCATCCTTAGTTCATTGAGCTAATGGAAATGGCAATAAATGCTTGCATTTGCCAACAATCTTCAGATATTTTAAAGAAACAACTCGGGTTGAGACCGATGTCGCTCTGGTTGAGCCCAATGTCGTGATTTCTAGCTCCCAATAGCCGCAAGCATCTTCATTGTTTTTTTTGTACGTTCGACTTGCCCCGACCCGGGGTAGATCGCCCGGCGCAGGGGAGCTGAGACTCCCCCCAATGCAGGAGCTTGATCACCCCGACGAGGATGGCCTGCCGCCGGCTATGGGAGTGAGATTGTCCCGTCAACAGAAGGTTAGAGGCCCCCGACCGCTGGAGGACAAAAAAGAGAGAGATTGAACTTTTTTTTTGCCTTCCATCACAGTAAGGAATGTGGAGGAGTCACTGTGGTGGATGTTTATGTTAAAATGTATTTTGTGTTCTGTTGCTTTTTATTGATATGACTATGGCAAATCAAATTCCTCGTATGTTGCAACAAACACTACTTCTAATAAAATATATATGATTATGATTAAGAATGATCGCCATCATGGCAATTTACCAGTGGAGGAAGACTTAAACTTCGTGGCACTTTTGTAATTTTATACGCCAGATTATATTATCCTAATCCCAGAAGTGGCAATGTAGATTATGAATTAACAAAAATTAGTTATTATTCAAATACGCCCATCACTCAGTTAAAGGACATCGGAAAAAAAAAAAAAAATCTGGAAATAAAAAAAAAGATCTCTGTGCACTCAAGGCATTCTGAAATATCGAAAACATCTGACTAAAGTTTCGAGCTAATATTCGAAAAGCACAATATCTAGTGTTTGAAGGATATATGGGCATGGAGGAGTTAAACATGAAAAAGAGGGGTTTTAAGAAGTGTCAGAGATCAAGCAGAACAATGGCATAGACCACTTGGGTTTGATAATAACTTTGAAGAGGGAGGTACAATAACCAATCACGTTGAAAACCTTCTGTAAGAGGGTGGAAATTCGATAGAAGGGCTGCATTAGCTTATTTAAAAACATGAAAAGTACTCAGAAACAAACATTTAGTGAGATTTGGACTAACGTGTGCCTGCTGGCTATAAGATTCAAACGCAGTTAGTACACATTAAAACAATTTGGAAAAAGCTGGATAAAAAAAAAAAAAAAAAAAATTTCATAAAAAAAATTATAAAAGTAAGCTGGACATGGGTCATCATCTTTAGTGACGAGGAAGGAATGGTGACATTCGTCATTGTACATTATAACTCTTGGTACAATCTTCAAAAGAGTATATGTACTTAGTCAATCAACAATTGGATCTTATCGTGAAAGGGTGAAATTCATGAGCACGACTAATCTTCATGGATTAATTTTTGAGTGCTGTGACAATAAATAATGTAGATGTGATTGAGGCAGTGCCAGTGGATCTAGATGTGTGATACTACACTTTCGAGCCCTAGGGTAAAAGAAGCCTTTGATTAAGGTCCCGCACAGAGACTGTTGACTAAAAGATTAGAAGCACAGGTATTCGGGTGTTAGGTGTGTTGACATGAGATAAAAAATAGATCGGAATAGACCGGAGCATAAAATGTAGGGAGTTTTGAACAGACCGCGAGGAAGGGCAGAGGAGTGAAGGGTTCCTTTTCAGAATGGCCAGGCAGAAGCGGGCGAGTGGGTAGTGACAATTCTTTGGGGTCTGGGGGGGGGGTTTTTTTTTAGGTTGTGGGCGGATGGAGTGGGGGGGGGGGGGGGGGGGGTTTTGTGTGTTTCACCAAGCCCTGTGGTGACAGTGTGTAATTCTGTTTTAATATATATATATACATATAAAGAGGATTTTAGGATTTGGGGTGTTTTTTTTAATTTGTTTTTTTTTTTTTTTTTTTATATATAAATAAAATTTATAAAAAAAATAATGTTGGGGGGGGGGGGGGGTTTTTAAAATAATAAATATTTAACAAGGGGGACGGGTGACAGGATGATCTGCGTAAATTGTCCCAGACCGGAATGAGTGGGCGCAGATGCAACTGCGTGTGCAGATGCAGTCATAATATAGCTAAAATGAGAGGTTATCCACTTTGGCGGCATAACAAGGAGCAATTATTATATCTCAATGGGGTTAGGTTAGGTACAGGGGGAGGTCATAAGCTAGACTGCGTGTCCTTGTTTACACCCCCCCCCCCCCAGTTCACTGAAAGGTTGGCGGTGGTACAGGCAGGCATGTGAGAGAAAGCTAACTGGAATGGCTCATAACCAGAGAGGAAAAAAAAAAATTTCATTACAGGTGGAGTAAGGAGGTCTCTTCTGCAGTTAGTATAGGGCTATGGTGAGACCACATATGGAGTAATTGTATGTACAGTTTTTGGGTCTCACTAATTTGAGGAAAGGACATCCTTATTTATTGAGGGCAGTGCAGCAGCGTAGTTCACGTGATTGATTCCCTGGATGCGGGGAACTGTCTCATGAAAAGATGAAAAGACTATGCTTGTTATTCACTGGAGTTCAGAAGGTTGAAGGGAGGATTTATAGAAACGCATATAAAATTATAAAAGGATGGACAAAGCTAATTGCAGGAAAAATGTTCCCAATGTTGGGCGATCTAGAACCTAGGGGCCCACAGCTTAGAAATAAAGGGGAGGGTCAATTAAGATCTGAGTGAGATTTATGGAATCTCAAAATGACAGAGACATGAATTTTATGGATATTCCCTGCCACAAAGGGCATTGGAGCATCACTGTATGGATTTCAGAGAGAGAGTTGGATAGAGATCTAGGGGCTAGTGAAAGTCGAGGGATAAGGATAGAAGCCAAGAAACGGGTTTTTTGGATAGCAGACATCAGCATGATCTCAATGAATGGTGTTGCTGCACGAAGGACGAATGCCTCCTCCTCCTCCTCCTGCACAACCTATTTCCTATGTTTCCATGTTTACTCCATGTTACTAGTTCACTGCCCGTAAAATAAAATAATTTATGCAGCTCATTTGCTCAGATGTGATTACTAGAAACATTATGAATGGGAACATAAATCTAAGACTCACCGTGCATATGCAGAACCTATATTTGCTGAGTTAATGAAAATGTCAAGAATGCCGATGCACTGGCTTAAGATCATGTTAAAATATAGCTAGAAACTGAAATAACTTTAAGTATAAACCTTCCACATCTTTCAAATCAGCTACTAGTTTAAGTTCCCAACAGTTTATGAACTGATTCCGTACAATACTGAATAAAACAAATCCATATAATACAATTACAACTGAAGGGTTCAGCTGAGAAACTTTGTCTTTTGTGTAATAATGCTGCGCGCACCCGCTGATCTCTTCCGGGCAGAGATTTTTGTACCTTCCATATAAATATATACATACCCTTGGTCTGGCACAATGTAGGACTGAAATCCAGGCTGCACATGTGCCGACTCTCTCTCTGAAGCAAAGCTTTTGCATCCCATCCCATACGATACAAAATACCCTCCATAAATTGTTTTTGGGGACAAAAGATCCAATCATTTATTTTATTTGCCCCTGTATCCATAAAAAACAATTTGTAGATGTGCAAAAGAAAGAAAATCACATGTGGCTTAAAGTGCACATTGTCAATGTTTATACAAGTTCATTTTTAGCATTTTGCGTATTAAACACAATGTAGAAAATTACAGCTGTGCTTATACATAGTTTTTTAATTTTTTTTTCCACACTCCCCCCCCCCCCGCCTCCCCATTTCAGTGGGTCACCATAAATGTTAGGGACACGAAGCTTTCTCAGCATTTGTATTGCAACTCACATGTTGCATAAATTTCCTCATTAAGGCAGTATAAGAGAAGCTCTCACACCTAGTCTTTCCTCCAGTCCTTCATCCACCTTTGGAAACTTTTTTTATTTCGTTTTATATACATTGAGGACCAAAAGTTTTTGTGGCCAATGAAAGTCAAATAAAGCGCCATTATGAAACTGAGAGACATGAATAAAACTTAGAGAAATCAGCCCAAACTCAGGCTTACCAAAATCAACTGTATGGAACAATCATTAAAGAGAGAGCGAGCATTGGTGACTTACTAATGCGCAATCGCAAAGGCAATTGGCATTGGTGTCAGGCCAAGGAAGAACATCCAACAGCTTGATGACACAGAAGAACTCTGTCTTAATAAAAGAAAAATTCCCGAAAAACACCTGTCCGACAGAGACTAAAACCCTTCCTCAGAGTCAGGTTGGATGTTGTCAATGACCACTGTCCTCAGAAGTACTTTCATGCATAAAACATGGAAATACAGGGGCTACACTGCAAGATGCAAACCACTGGTTAGCCGCAAAAATATGATTGAGCCAGGGTTTAAAAGTTTGCCAACAAGTACTTAAAAGAAAACCTCATTCTGGAAATGGTCCTTGTAAGACAATATATGAGACGGAATGATTAACAGAGTGTGTGCAAGACAAGAAGAACAAAGAGGGAAGGAATCATATCAAAAGGATCCCACCTCATCTGTGAAACAGAGTTGCAACCCTAAAATTAGAACAAAGAGGGAAGACTCCATTTTCCCCGTAAAGCCGGCATATGAGCGGGCTCCAATCCGATGGCGGCAAGAAACCACCTCAAGTCTGGCCCGCAAACCCTCCCCCACTGTCGCAGGCGCGGTCACTGGTGGGAGTAATATAGGCTTGCCGTAACACCCGTAAAAAAGTTAAAGATGGGACGCTGGGATAAAATTCAAGCTTGCCGCTGCCAAGTTTGGTCAAAGCATTTCAGTATTCTATACCTGAAAATCAGTATTTTGCTGAGGAATCAGTATTTTACACTATGGCCATTTTGGCTGAAAACAAGTGGGGGGTGCTTTTTAATTGGCGGTTTTTTTAATGTCTCGGTCAAAGCCAAAATGCATAACTATGCTGCCAATTGACAAGTCTTCTACGCACCTTACTTGGCGGTACATTCATTGCAGAATCTCGAGGTATACTGCGTGTTTTGAACGGCTGCTTATTCTGCTTTACCACAGAATGATGAAGCCATTTTTTGGAAGCCTCCCTCACCCCCCACTTTGTCCCCCTCCCTCTCCCCCCCCCCTTCGCTCCTTTTTTTTCTCCTCCCGCTTATTCCCTCCCTCCCTCCCTCCCCTAACAGTCCTGTGCCCCATAGCGCCGTGGCCATTAGCGCTATGTGTAAAACCCATATCGCTATGTGTAAAGGCAATAGCGCTGTTAGTTTTAAATTCCCACGGTTATCTGACAGCGCTGTGGGAATCAGTCAGATCAAAGCTTATCAAAAATCATCCATCTTGAAATTTAAAATACTAATAGATTTCTCTGTTATAATTTTTTAGAGGCTACAGTATGACTATTTTATCTCCTTTGATTTTTTAAAGGCAGCCACTGAATGAAACAGGAAGTCGAGTCGATTTTGAAAATCCGCATTTTAACAAAGCAAAATTAACTACATCCGATATTCCTGATCGCATTTCCGATACACTAAATGGAACAATCAGTACTACTCTTAGGCATGCTCTGTGAATGGCTGCTGAACGTATTGGCTCACTTACTTCATTGATGATACAACTGCTGAACGGTAGTAGCAAAATGGGAATTCTGAAGTGTTACACGAAAACATACCACACATCCTATCTTCTGCTCAAGTTCAAACCCACATGCCTCAAAACTCATATGGCCGCTGTTAATTGTCAATCTACAGCAAGACAATAATCCCAATCATACTGTTGAAGCACACAAAGGAGTTTTTTCAAAGCTAAAAAATGGTCAAACTTCTTGAGTGGCCAAATCAATCACCCGATCTGAACCCAATTGAGCATGCCTTTTATATGCTGAAGAGAAAACAGAAGGGTACTTAGCCCCTAAAACAAGCATAAGCTAAAAGATCTGGCTGCATAATAACAGGCCTGAGCAGGGCATCACCAGAGAAGACTACCCAGCATACTGGTAACAAAACAATGACCACTGAATTGCAGACTGCAAAGCAGTACCATTGCAATGCCAAAGGATATTGCGACAACAAAATAGAACTAAACAAGACTACTTTTCATTTACATGACATGTGCTTTGTCCCAAACATTATGGTGCCCTGCAATGGGGGGGGGGGGGGAGGGCTGTGTATAAACACTGCAGTAATTTCTACTTGGTCGAAACCACCACAAATGTACTAAAAAATCAGCACAGCCTCTTGTTATAAACGCGAACCCAATGTGTACTTTAAACACATGATGATTTTTTTTCTATTACAAATCTCAAAATTTGGAGAGCAGAGGCAAATAAATAAATGATGGTCTTTGTCCCAAACATTATGGAGGGCACTGTCTATAATTGTAGACAGAAAATTGATAAAACTAGATGGACCACTCCAGTATCAACTCAGGCATCACATATAATCAAATTTAAAAAACAACAGCAAAATGTCACCCAGGATACAGAATGCCAAAGAATCATCCTTAAAATAAAATTTCCGCCCCATCTTGATCTTAAATGGGCTTTTACGTGTCAAATTAGACCTCGTGGATCTAAACATCTCACGAGAAAATAATCTCCCTGCATCCATCGTAAATCTCATTTGGAATCTTAGATGCTCTAATAAGAACACTCCTCATTCTTCCATCTTTTAATTAGCAAAGGCCAAAACGACTTATTGTTTTTTCATACATCAACCCTTTCATCCCAGGAACCAACCAAGTGAAACTTCCCTGCATTGGTAGAAGTGACGACTACTGAGCCCTCATGGATATAGAGTTCATATTGAAACTAACTACCACTGTCATCACACTGAATGAGGTCCTCAAAGCAGATCTGCCAGCTAAAAGTTGGTCATCCATAAGGCACCTTGGACTATCAGCAACATATGGAAACTTTTTTCCAGTTTTGACTCCTCATTGACCCGAGTTTATTATTGAAATTTCGTTTTGCAAATGCTGCTAAGTATTTCCAGCATTTTCTATTTTCCAGTGCATACCTCTCCTTTGAAATTGGGGTTGTAAATTGTTGGAACTGAGCACAAATCTGCCTTGCATGCCAATGCAATACTAGTAGTACTGTCACAATGCGAAAGTTGTGTTGCTAAGAAACCTCACATTACAGAAAATTTGGTTATAAAAACAATTGTGTCAATAGGGGAAAGCAGGTTAGGTACTAGAGTGTTACTGACTCACAATTTAACAAAAGATTCCCTGCAAGATTTTCAAAAATAACATCTCTTTTTTTCAATAATAATATTTATTATTGTTACTGCAAGCTAAAAATACTGAAGGTGGGATGTTGTTGCACAACTATTGTTGCACAAGTGTCAATAGAAGTGATTGTTCACCAATTTCCATGGTCAGATGGAAACATGTTTTTGCCCCTGTATGGTTTAACCCCAAGACAGCTTTTTTTCCTCGCTCTTCAACTTCCAAAGTAACTTGTAAGTTGCTCTCCAGTTCCCAATTGAAACCACGTAATAACCATTTTGCCGGGTAATGCAAATAATATCCCCTAATTTATCGCTCGCATTATATCCAATTTGTATTGTGGAAATACACTTTGTAGCAGAACTATCCATACATTTGAAGGTTTGCAAGCCTTGCTCTGTCCTGGTAAATGAAAATGAAATGTAGTCATGGTAAATGAAAATTAATCCACAAGAGTTCAAAATTTACATTTTAGCAATTGTACACATACGGCAATACAGACTCACATGATAGTGATGCACACTACATGATTGAAAAAAAGTGAATTTGCTAAAGACAATGTTTCCTAAATACAGAATGGCTGCACTAGTTATAGGTTAGTGGTCCCAACCTGGGAATGCAACTCCCTTAGCAGTGAAGGTACCTCCCTTCCCCGCCCCCACAAATCAAATGTTAAAGCGATACGAGGCATCAGTGGAAATTTCATAAGAAAGTTCACAATTAAAATGAGTAAAAAGACATGCAGCACGCCTGTTATACACCCAGAGCTGACTGCAGACTGTCAACGGCATTTTTATTTAACAATAGAGCCACTGATTCACAACCTGCCCAAAAATAAAATTAAACCATATTTAGACTAACAAATACTGGGGTGATTTCAAGAAAATTTAAATCGCAATGAATCCAAATGGCATGTGCACATGCCATCAGAACCTCCATCCCGTGGAGGTTATATTATAACGTATATAAGATATGTTAATTATTAACCTTCCAACAGAACATTACCATTAACTCAGTATATAGAGATCTATCAAAATAGTCATGTAAATTGCACAAGAAATCCAGTTTCAAATTGCCAAAAAGGATAAATAGAACATTAAAACAAGTTATGGTCTACATTCAATCACCTTTTGTTACGCAGGTTTAATGACCACTTGAAGTCATAAATCACCAGTTCACCAAATAGTTTAAATCAAGGCAACAGCATGAATGAAAGCAACACAAGAATAATCATGTATAGGAAGGAACTGCAGATGCTGGTTCACACCAAAGATATACACAATATATTGGAGTAACTCAGTGAGTCAGGCAGCATCTCTGGAGAAAAGGAATAGGTGACGTTTCGAGTTGGAACCCTTCTTCACACTGATCATGCCCTATCTTCCAATTTTCTGAAAGTTTTCAATCTAAAGAGATAAATTAATGGGAAGGATCAAAGGTTTTTGTTTCATGAACCATCAACATTCGTCAAAAAACATTGATCAGTGCAAGAAACTTTGGGGGGGAAATATGAATTCCAAAAATAAAATTCTAAATAAAACTTTTTCCAATTCCGATACCTAGCCGCCCTGTAGCTCTCACTCCCATAATGATGAAGTGCTTCGAGAGGCTGGTCAGGGACCATATTACCTCCAGACTCCCCTCCACACTTGACCATACCAGTTTGCTTACAGGCCAAACCGCTCCAGAGAGGACGCTATATCCTCCGTACTCCATCTGAGCCTGGAATATCTAGAGGAGAAGAACACTTATGTTCGAATGCTGCTCATGGATTTTAGTTCAGCATTCAACATAATCATCCCACAGCACCTGATAAGCAAACTGGATCCTTTGGGCCTCAGCACCCCCATGTGTAACTGGGTACTGGACTTCCTCACTGACAGACCCCAGTCAGTGAGGGTTGGAAACAACACCTCTAACATCATCTCTCTGAGCACTGGCTCCCCTCAGTGTCCTGAGTCCACTGCTGTTTACCCTGATGACCCATGACTGTTGTGCCAGGTTTAGCACAAACCACATCATGAAGTACGCAGATGACACAACAGTGGTGAGCCTCATTCATCCGGGACGACAATGAGCTGGCTTACAGGGAGGAGGTGAAACAACTGGTGGGCCGGTGCAATACGAACAACCCGATCCTGAATGTCGAAAAAACAAAGGAGGTCATCGTCGACTTCAGAAAAACCGGCACAGTCCCACACCACTTCACATCAATGACAGCGATGTGGAGTTGGTCAGTAGCACTAGGTTCCTGGGGGTGCAGATCACTAAGTCTGACCTGGTCAAATAACAGCTCATCAACAGTTAAGAGAGTGCAACAGCGGTTGCACTTTCTGCGCCGGATGAGAAGAGTTCACCTCCCCCATCCCGTCCTCACCACTTTCTACAGGGGCACCATAGAGAGTATTTTGACCAGCTGTATCTCTGTCTGATTTGGGTACTGTAAAACCTCCGACTCGAAGTCCATGCAGAGAGTGGTGAGGACGGCTGAAAAAAATCATCGCGACTTCTCTCCCCTCAATCGGGGATATTGCGACCAAACGTTGCTTGTCCAAGGCCAGCAGTATTATAAAGGATCCCACACATCTCCATCACGGACTGTTCACTCTGCTGCCCTCGGGCAAAAGATATCGCAGCATAAGGAGCAGAACTTCAAGGTTCTGCAACAGCTTCTTCCCCCGAGCCATCAGTCTCCTGAATGCCATGTAATGTAATGGGCTGCCACCATTGTCTATTTTATTCTTTTATCCTTTTATCCATTTTATCCTTCTGTTTACTATCGTGCTGCACGGGGAGCCAAATGCAACGGAATTTCATTTGGAATTGCATATATCGATGTATTTCTAAATTACAATAAAGTTTGTTTGATTTTGATTCCTAAAAGAGAATGTATAACTAATCAGCAATGCTGATTTGCCTAATGATTATGTCATGGGTTTGTTTTGATATTTGGAGCCACAAGTCCCCTTAATTCTTAACAAACCTGAGAAAAAACATCACAGTGCATTAATGTACTCAGCAAATTACACAATCAAAATTAAATACAACTGACAGGGAAATGATATGCAGGTAAGAAAGAAATTTAAAGATAACTGAAAGAAGTTCAAGAGCACACAGTGAAAACGTTTATTTAAACCAGACACTAGCCATTTTCAATTGATCCAGTTAGTTTTTAAATGAGCCAAGGAGTCCACATATGCATTTTAATCAGTTTTTTAACAGTTTACTCTGACAATTGCATCCCATCCGGTTTTCAAGTTGATTCTTCAAATTAAAACTTCATCACCTCAATATTGCCAAAATAAATTCAGACCTCCTTTCTATCCTAGTTTTAAGTGCATAAAAAATAAATGCTGCATTTTAATGACATTAAAATGACAAATTCTGAAGGAGAGAACCGCTCAGCTGCCAAGCAGTTTGGATTATACAATTTCAGTTTAATTTTTAGGATATAGGTTAATTCAATATCTCAGATATTTTAAACATTGTACACATTTTGAAAAAAATCTTTTCTTAAACACTATTTCTAAAACACAACTGTCAAGAAAAGAAACAACCTCAAAGCTCCAATGATATAATAGGTTTGACTTTCTAATTGTTTTTAACAAATTCCTTCACTCAGATTTGAAATGAACTGATATCATGGCAATTTCTATTTATAAAAGTAAATTCTATATGTATTGTTACTTTTTCATGTGAAAATTCTTGCCACACTCCCAAAAGGACTGGCTTTAAAATTTTAATCATGGACACCCCATTAGCAGATACCGTTGGCATTTTACCATTTTCTTGAATTAATTATTTGATCTAATCTCAATTTAACTACTATGCAATGCAGTTCTCTGGCATTTTTGTCTACCTTCATAAGTACAGCAATCATTTTTCTTTCATTTTACATTTCAACATATGCTCACAGCCTCATAACAAACTATTTTGAATGTCTTTCGATGCCTAGACATCTTTTCAGAGAACACAAAAAGGGTTCATCAGTCATTCTCCTTTTACAAGTCCATAATAATTCTTTGTGTTGACCTAAACATTGTATGCTACTCCAGTCATAGCTTTATACCCCAGTAATTTTGCTTTAACAGATATTAGGCCAACTGTTCTGGTGTCCCTCTCACATTTCTTAAACACACAATTTTAACATTTAAAGATGTAATCTCCAAATCAGAGGTTTAGGAAGATTATGGTTATAGGAAAAAATTACTAAATTCTTTCAAAATTATGAAATGGAAATAGTCTTGTCACGTGTGTAGCAAGGAACTGCAGATGCTGGTTTAAACCAAAGATAGACACAAAATGAGTGACGTTTCGGGTCAAGACCCTTCTTCAGACTCTTGTCATGTTTATCTCTTTAATCCTATTTTCCTTATTTGCATGCCCTAGATATTCAGAATGCCTCTTCTATTGTAATTTAGAAATCAATTATTAAAAACCCACTTTTAAAACTATTACCGAGAACTGCAATTACATGGCAATATAAACTTAATAACGCAGGTGACGGGCACCTATTTTACATGTAATTCCTCAGTTTATATTCAGATTCCTACAAGAATCACATTGGGGAAAAGTTATGGAGAACAAGGATATGGAAGATATTTTGCATCAGTACTTAGGATAAAAGATATTACAGACTTCCCATGAATACCAAAGAAAATACTTGGTGAAATTAGATATCACCACCATAGAACAAGTAGGTAAAATAATGGGGCCAAAGTCTGTGGAGACCCTTGGACTTGACGGTTGGTATTCATTGATCCATTGGTTGTAATCTTCCAAAAATCATTAGAGGGGTACCAACATATTGGAAATCTGCCAGTTATTCCATTATTTAACATGCAAAAAGGTAGATGATTATAGCTCCATTAGGTAAATGTTTCTTATTGGAAAATATTGTACTAGAATTAAAGAGGCAGCAGCCAAGCATTTGGAAAATCAATCTGATCAAGTAGTCAGCATGGCTTCAGAAAGCAGTAATCATGTCTGGCAACTTTATTAGCATTCCTGGAAAAGTTATTAGACAGATTGGACACAAGGGAACCAGGGATTTCAAAAGGCGTTTCAGAAGATGCTACTAAAAGATCATTTACAAGATTAACGCTAATTGTGCTGGTGGTTTTGTATAAACATGATTAGAGACTTCGCTGGCCAGCAGAAAGCAGTAAATAGCAATAAGGGTCATTTTCAGGTTATTAACCTGTAATCAGTGGGATGCTGCAGCGATCAATGTTTGGACCACCACGGTTTACAATATATATTAAGGATTTGGTGTGAAAATATTATAACCAAATTCCCAGGTGTTACAAAAGTAGGGGGAAGTTGTGTGCATGTGTAGTGTTGGAGAGGGCAGCTCTGAGGAGAGATATCGTTTACAGTGAGATATTGAAAGGTTGTGCGAGTGGGCAAAAAGGTTGGAAGAGTAAAAACCAAACAAATGTTAAATTGTTCACTTTTGGGAAAAAAAATACAATGAAAATGTAATTATGGAAAGACTAATTAAGAAAAGCACAGGAAAGATTACTTCTAAAGTATGTGCCCAGTTTGGACCTAATTATTAAAAGGATATATTATAATTATAAGCAGGTTTCCGAATATTTCCCAGAATGCTGTGTACTGAAATATCATACGGGGAAAGGTTGAACAAGCTAAGTTTATCTATACTCATGGGTTTAGAAGCATCAGACAAGATCTTATTGAAACAGTTTCAGAAAAGGGGAGGAGTGTGACAATTTAGACAATATAAGAAATTGGTTCTTGCAATCACAATGATAATTTGGAATTCTTTGCTCCATAAACCTGTGGAAGCTGAAGATATTCAAAGTCAAGATAGATTAATAATCAGTAAGGTCATCAGCAGATAAGGATAAAGAAAGAGAGTGGAATTAACAAAATGAGTCATTTATGATCATACATAAGGACAGGGCAGGCTCGAAGGACCAAATGCTCTACTTCTGCTGAGAGTCCTTAAGGTTGTGAAACAGCATAGGCATAGGTTCCCCCCCCCCCCAATAATTTTATAGTACTAATGTACAAAACTTCAGGTGTTTTGTAGTACTATGAACATCTACGTGTTTATTTGGAGCTTAATTATAATGCTGCAAATCAAAAGGTGTTGGTGGAAACTGCCAAAGAGAAATTGGTGCATCCGATTTACAAATGCCCAAAGAACGCAGACAAGAATACATTGAATTAACAAATCTCATAATCGTCATAAATTGAATAGTAGGTTTGAACTAACTTTAAGATATGAACCTATAATTTGAAATGTGAGAGGAGTGTGTGTGTGTGTGTGTGTGTGTGTGTGTGTGTGTGTGTGTGTGTGTGTGTGTGTGTGTGTGTGTGTGTGTGTGTGTGTGTGTGTGTGTGTGTGTGTGTGTGTGTGTGTGTGTGTGTGTGTGTGTGGTGTGTGTGAGAAAGAAACAAAAATGGAAACCAAAGGATACAACTACACTTACAAATGTTGTTTTAGAATTATGATGACTTATTATTGCACCATGGAGTGTACATTCTTTTAGCATCTGTGATAAAATCTCACAATTAATGATAAAATACAAAAGGACATGCTTTACCTTACATTATCCATAATGCAGGAAAATATTAAAATATACAGGAGTTACCATCGTCTGAAGATCTTTAATCTTCTTCCTATTTCTGTCAATCATTAGTACAATGCCTTATGTTCCCAATTAACCTGGTATGGCTAAAAAATAAGTATGCTATGTAATATTAGATATCATTACATTTAACTGACCAATCAAAAAAACAATTTGGGATTTTGGCAGCACATCGCTCTAAGCATAATGTTTACAAATTCTTTCAGTGCAAATAATATAATTTTAACTAATCATCCATTTCTAAAGTTTTAAGGAAATATTTCAGAAAAATCCTGTAACTTTCAACATTACTATGCAAATTGAGAATCTTAACAAGAGGATCATTGTTAATGCAGGGACAAACAAATGATAGGGGAGGTCCAAAAGTTACGAAGCAAAATACTAGGTTCCAAATTCTAATCTTCCTACATTCTATCAGTTTATTTTTAATCCGATTTCAAACTGTCGCACCATGCCCAATCCTCTTTCTTCAAACTCTCCATGTTAACTTATTTACAACGTGCTGTGGATATCAGGCAGGATAACAAATTCAATTAAATGAATAGGAATTGCAAAATTATTCCATTCATTCATAGAGTTGGTTTTAACTATGCCATGTTTTGCAGTTATATTACATTGATAAGTAATATATCGAAGATATAATTATTAGGTCCATCAAATATTCCAAATAACACCAATTAATGAAACAAACGCATTTCAACATTGACTAACAAGGTCCATAATAAAAACACATATACCCATCATTTTCTCATTCTCAAGCCCTAATTCTTTGCAAAACATCTCCCCAGAGGTATTGTGTATCCTGGAACATATTGTTACCCTCAAATCAATGTGAACATTCCCCATTTTTTTAAATGCATGACTTCCAATCAATTTGTGAAAAAATAAACTCATTAACTTTTCAATCCTTGTTTCTCGACATCCGCAAGTGATATAGTTTTGCATTACGGAAAATTACGATACTGATCATTTTCTAGGAACACACCCCCACCATAACATTGGATAACCTGTAGCAAGCTCCAAAAGAGAATTTGATATGTACTTTGAGTGCGACGAATTTAACATCGTTATCAAAGAACAAAGTGACCACTGACTGAGCTCCTTCAGATGTTAAGATTTCATGGATTATTTTTTCAGTCTTCCTCAATTATCCTACAATCTAAATAATATCCCATTTAATCTTAAACAGGTTGCTAAACATAGATAGACATATCTAAATATAGATCTATCTACAAACTCTCACAAATAGTCAATAACACAATTTCCAATTCACCCCAAAAGTCTATGAATAGATTATTTAAATGTTATGAGGATGGGTACATTTTAGAGCAAGAATTAGAGTAGAAAGCTATTAGCGCAGCACCTGTTGTAAAAGAGGTTAGAGCGACGATAAATCCTACCTGTGACAGATGTAATTCTGAAGTGGCGTCGCTGACTCATATGTTTTGGTCTTGCCCACTTTTGGAAAAATATTGGAAAGAAATTTTTGATATTATTTCGGTAGTTTTAGGTATTGATTTACAACCTCATCCTATTACTGCAATGTCGGGGCTACCAGTGTTAGATTCTATTCATCTGTCCCGTTCAGCCCATCGGTTGATTGCTTTTACTACATTAATTGCCAGGTCTATTTTATTTAAATGGAAAGACTCTAATCCTCCTACCACACCTCATTGGTATTCCGAAACAATATCACATATAAAAAATTAGGAGTGACATTTTTGAACCCTAGGTTAAATTTGATAGGACTTGGGGAAGCTTTATTCAACATTTTCACACGATATAAATTGTTTCCTCTCCAACCGTTATAATTTCTTGCCTTTATATGGTGGAACGGATTTGACGACAAACGGGGGCCTAAACTGTTGAAATCTTTTGCAGCCAAGATTGTTTTGTTTATTTTAATTTAGAGGGTTTTGTTTTTCTCTCTTTTTTTTCCTCTTTTTATCTTTTTGTTTTTATATATACACAAGTTCTCTTTTAACCGTTTATCTATATTTACATAGAGACTGGGAGGTCTATACCCAATGTGTATTTTGACACTGGATTTATATTTAGGTTACAGTGGTCATTTGTTGTTAATGTATTCCTGATCCCTATGTGTCAACATCACTGTTATGTTTATCATTATTTCTCTTTTTTTTGGAAAAATTGATAAAAAGATTTTAAAAGAAAGATGCAAGGCAAGTTTGCTGGTTTGTAGTTTAAAACTTAAAAATATCTGCAGTACAATGAATCAACGGACCCTACAAAACAAAAATGATAGGGATGGCTATGCCAAATAATTCCACATTAATTAAAATTTGGGGATGTGGATATTCAAGTACAAACCAAGCAGGGTAACGTTAAGTCATGACTTGTAAATTATGATTTACTGTTTCAATAATTCGGACTGGGAACTTCACGTCTTTCCATTATTAGACTTTAGAAATACATCACAAACATTGGCCCACTGAGTCCACGCCGACCAGCGATCAACCCACACACTCGCACTTTGCTACACACAAGGAACAATTTACAGAAGCCAATTAGGCTACAAACCTGCACGTCTTTGGAATGTGGGAGGAAACCGGAGCACCCGGAAAAAACAACGCGGTCACAGGGAGGATGTACGTACTCTATACAGGCAGCATCCGTAGTCAGGTCTCTGGTGCTGCATGGCAGCAACTCTACCGATGCGCCACTGTACCACCTCGTAGTGTAAATTAAATCTATAGAATGGGTCAAAGACCTTACAGGTTTCTTTGAGGTGGGTGAAATGATTAACATTACCAAGGTTTGGTGCCTTTACATATTTAACAGTAATTACTTGAATTAGGAAGGAATTCACATACAGCTGTAAAGCATAGAAAGGCAGCATTCAGCCAATCAAATCAGTGCTACTCAAAGATCAATTACATTACTGTTACTCCCTTGATTTTCCCACTTCCATGAAGCAGTTTCATTTTCTTTGTCCATTTTTCCATCTACCCTCATATTTTCTTTCCTTATAATGTTGGTTATTGCACCCATCAAATCTTTGATGGATCTCAGAACAATCCCATGCCACCATTATTCTCTCTGCAACCCATTCTCTATTTCTTACAGGCCACTATTAGATCTGTATTCATTACCCTTTAACCGATAGCAGTGGAAATATTAACACCTCAATGCACAATGAAGTCTCATGCCCTCTTTTGCTCGGTTGTCAATCTTAAACAACTTTTGTTTAACAACTCTATTTTTCCTATATCCTTCATGATGTTAAGCTACTTTCAAATCTCCTGAACTTTCTCTGCACAACTTCAGCATCTGTAGTTTATCCCTTTACCGATAATCCCTCGCCTCTAGATTAATTCTTACCTATCACCAGGGCTGCCAACATTGGGTGAGAGTTCGGGGTGAGAAATTACGAAAGACCAAGCCAGAGGGAGCAGAGCGACTGGGGGGAGGGGGGGGGGGGGGGTTGGGAGGTGGGTGCTCCCCCTCCCATTTGTACGGAACATTTGCATTTTTCAGCTTGAAATTGTGCAATATGGTGCATACTGTAGTCATATGGTGCATATTAGTGTATTCATGTATGGATATCAGGTTATAATCAAACACTTGGCCCATGCTGACCAACCTGGGTCTCACTGCACACCTGGTACTACTCCTGGCCCTGACACCAGTTGCATACCTTCTCTCATTCCTGTCCCTGAGCCCAGCCTTACCCTGTTCTACCCTGATCATAGCTGCTTACCTGCTTAGGTTCCCAGTGCTGAACACTCACATTGTCCCAGCTTTGACTGCACACCTAGTACTATTCCGGACTTTGACACTGGATGCACACTTGGCCTTGCTTCTCACCCCTTTGCACTGACAATATATCTGACCCCCTGGACTTAACCTATTACGTTCAAGCCCACAGGTGCTTATCTAATGCAGTAATCCTTTATGGGGCACTTCACAGACCAAATAATGGATAACAAAATGTGCTACATTCATTGGTTTCCTTGTTATCTAACCCTATGCTAGTTACTTTGTCAAAGAAGTCATCAATTGGTTGAATACAATTTCTCATCCATAAAATTATACTCACTCAGTATTCTGTTACCATTTGTTAAGGGCTTGGACATGCTAGAGGCAGGAAACATGTTCCCGATGTTGGGGAGTCCAAAACCAGGGGCTCTCCCTCGCAGTCTCTCTCTCACTCGCAGTCTGTCTCTCTCTCTCTCGCAGTCCCCCTCTCCCTCTCTCTCTCTCTCTCCCTTCCCTCTCTCTCTCTCTCTCTCTCTCCCTCTCCCCTCCTCTTCTCTCTCCCCATTCTCTCCTCTCTCTTACTCCCCCTATCTCCTTCCCCTCTCTCTTTCCGCCTCCCTTGGAGAGTCTATGTCCCTTCGGCACAGACTATTACGGCAGCGGTGCAACACTTCCGACGGCCCGGGACATTTGACCTGAGGCTGCTCCATGGCCGGAGCTGCAGCGAGCGACTCGCCAGCCCCGCAAACAATCGCCAGCGCCGGCAGCCCGCATCTGTCCCCGCCGCTGGTTCTGCTTCCATCTCTCCCTCAGCCTCGGCTCTCCAACACCCGCGGCCCATGAAGTTTATCTGAGTTTTGAAATTTTCGTTGATCACAGAATTTCTCACGACAGAGCATGAGAAATTTGTGATCAGCGTGAGGGCGTGCAAATTTCTTGAAATGAGTGAGTCTCACGCTCAAAGCGTGAGAGTTGGCTGCCCTGCCTATCACATACAGCAACAACTTTGTCATTTTACTTAAGATAGACACAAATGCAGAAATAACTCAGATCAGGCAGCATCTCTGGTGAAAAAAAAATGGGCAAAAGATATTTTGTGTCAGGACGCTTTTGTCATTTCACTTATTTTTCCTACTAATTATCTTAACATGACATGAAAAATTAACCTCAACCAAAATACTGATGGGAAATTTGGCAATGATTAGTATATCCTTACTGCAACAAGCAATGGCTGTTTCATTACCCAGATATATGCAAGTAAAATTGACCATCTTGTAATTATCAATTAATAACCCCACTAGTTTTCCCAACGTAAATTAATGGCCTGGAATAAATGAAACTGTGCAACCTTATCCAAGTCTGAGACACAAGGATAGGCAGAAAAGTGAGCTGCAAGGGCAGAGGCATTTGTAAGTTAAGTGAGTGGGATAGAGAACCAAAGGTGGAGAATATGGAAACATGGTATATTATTATTTTTAGTCAGATAAAAAGAGTAAAAGAGCTAGCAAGCGCACACACCAGAGACTGCAGATGCTGAAATCTTAAGCTGAAAGCAAAGTGCAGAATGGAGGACCTCAGCAGGTCATGCAGCATCTGTGAGGGGAATGATGAAATAATGTTTTGGGTTGGGATCTTTTTTTAAACATGGCACACAGAGGCATTGATATGCTGGATCAAAGCAAGTATTTAGGAAGGCTAATTATATGTTGGATTTAATTGAAAGGTGGTTTGAGTACAAAAGTAAGGAATTCTTATAAATATCATGCAGACCTCATTTTGAGTACAAGGTGCAGATTTGGTTGCCGTACCTAAAAGAGGATTGATTTACTGCATATATCTAGCAGATTAATTCCCAGGATGAGGGGTCAGTTCTTGGAAGCAAGCAAATAAGGCTTGCCAATGCACACTAGAATTTTGAAGAATTTAAGGTGTTTTCACAGAGAATTGTGAAATGCCATAACACCACTTTCTGCTAGCTACAGAATATTAAATTAGTTCATGTAGTGGGGGATTAAGGTAATCTCAGGATAAGGGAATGAAGGGAAGGTTTAAAGAATAACCGATTAACAGCACATGAGACAGCAATTCACGTTCATGTTGGTCAAAATGGACATTATATTAATTTGACCAGTTCTTCATTCAAAGCTACTTTTTAAAATTATGGCAAGGGCCTGCCGCCACCTTTATAAAAAACTAGTCTACCACCCCTTGTGATAACTTCCCAGTTCTTCTCGAATCCTTCTACTCAAACATAAAACATTTTATTAAAATTATTAACATTTTCTCTGCTTGTTCTTTCAATTTCACACACATACTGACGATAGAAAAATTATAACCTACCTACCATCTTAGATCAAAAAGAGCACAATGATTCTGATAATCAGTAAATGAAGCAGTCGAAGCTTGCATTCAGTAGTTCCTAGAAAACATTCCAGCAAGGGCTGCTTGATGTAAATGACAAATTACAGCACAATTACCAGTCAATGTCCATCTCAACAAGACAGTCAAGCCACAAACCCATAACATTGAACCATTTTAATGACCAAATCCTCCACTATCATCTTGGAGTCACCACTGACGAGGACTTCAACTAGGCACGCTATACAAATACCATAGTTACACAGAAAAGTCAGAGATCGGGGTATCCTGTAGAGTGCAACTTATCAGTTGACACCCCAAGGACTCTTCAACATCTGCAAGTAAGGAATGTTAGGGAATAATCCTTACTTGGATAAAAGTAGAACCAAAAGAGGAACCACGACTCCTTCCAGCCAGAACCATCCATTTGACTGGCAATCCATTAACAACTCGATACATCTATTCCCTTTGATACAAAGGCACAGTGAGAGTAGTATATAACATTTTTAAATGCACTTGTGTTACTTACCCAGACATCTCAAACATGCACCTCAAACCTCAAACATCAAAAATAACAAAGACAACAGGTCCCCAGGTTTGTCACGACTGCAAATTCCAGACATCGAAATATATCGCTAGTCCTTCAGCATCACTGGGTCTAAATCCAAAAATTCCCTTTCCAATAACACTACCAGGGTACATTCACAAGTAAAACCCGTCCTACTTGGGCGACCTCCACCACGACCTCTGGCGAGTTTGCCCGCGACCCATAGTCGTGGCAAGGTCGCCACAAGGTCATAGGAGGTCTTCGTCACTCTCCTTCATGGTCGAGAGTGGTCTCCGCGTAGTCGAGGCTTCTCCTAGGTCGCGGCGTATTTTTCAAAATGTTAAAAAATTGACCGCGACTAAAAATAGGTCGCCATGGGAAAAATCGATAATTTTTTAGTCGTAGGTCTAATCGAAGCCGGTCGTAGTAAGTCGTGACGAAGGTAGTAGCTCCTGGGGTGAAAAAAGGTCAGTAGGAAAAAGGGTAATTTAAACAGCAGAACATCACCTTCTTTCATTCCAAGGCATGTTCATTCATGGCTGGAGAGTTTTTTGGAGAGGAGACTTGTGTTTTAGAGATGGCACCAAAAAGGCAGCAGCGCAGGGGGAGGGCACAACCCTCAAAAAAACCTGCCATGCAGGTGTTGCCCACCCAGGAGGAGGAGTGACAAGAGGTGATGCCACAGGAGGTGATAGTGCGGGAGGAGGTAGCTCTGCATGAGACCCCTTGAGGAGACCAGGGAGGTAGTATATGTCCCCACCACCACCCCATCCTTCACTGCCTCATTTGAAGGCAGCAAAGCAGCCCTTTCTCCTGTGTCTGACACAGCATCAGAGGCAGATGCCCCATTGGTGATGAGGGAGGGCTGGAGGAAGGTTATGCCCTAAACCTTCACCAGACAGCAGGAGGGGACCTTGAAGAACAGTCCCAGCAGAATGCCATCCTGTACAAAAAGGAAAATGAGGGGTACAGGGACAAGAATGGCATGCTTGCCATCCACTGCCCCACATGTGGGCTTAAAGTTCCATCTTTTGTCAAAGCCCAGTACCACTCTCTTCCAGTCATCTGGTGTACTGGGACAGTCTATCACATCATCTTCATTCACCCATTGAGACCTCTTCTTGTGCTTCCTCTTCACCCTTGCTCTTCATCTTCTGCCTTTCTTAAAAGGCTGCTGAAGCAAAAGGGCTACTGCAAACAGCAGTAGTTGTATTTTTACTAACATCCTCCAAACTAGTTCCTTCCTTGCATGGTTCAGAATTATTTAAAAAACCTGGAAGGAATTTTTTAGTGAGAAAGAAATGCAGACATGACATAATTTTAATCAGGTGATCATTTGAGCTGTAGACACTTGTCACTGGTCATTGTTAGTTTTCGGTGTGGTCCTCTGAGGTGGAAGGGGGTCGTGCTCATTCACGGACCAATTTGCCAGGGACCATCCTCGAGTAAAACATACAAGGTCAATGCCAGTCTTCAACATAGTCGAAGGAGGTCTTCATAGTCGAGGGAGGTCTTCAACATAGTCACAGGTCATACACATAGTCGTGGAAGGTCGTAGGTCACCTGGAATTATTTTTTTTAAAGTCACTTAAGATCGCCAGAGGTCGCGGTGGAGGTCTAAGTGGGACAGGCCCTTAAGACCGCAACAGTTTAAGGCAGCAGCTTATGACCACCTTCTCAAAATCTATTGCCGTTGGTCAACAAATGAAAGACTATGCTGCAATTTGAATACTAAACTAAATACACAAATGAGGGATCCACAAAGTACAGGCTTCAAAGTCCCCGAGACGTGACCAGTCATTGTGTATAATAACTTCAAGGAAAAATTGGAATGTAAATTTCAATTTGCATTTAAAAATCAATTTTGGTACAAAATGGTGAGACAAAAACAATGCTTTTTTTTAAAAAGATAAATGGCTAATTTAAAGAAAATATTCTGCATGTCATTTTAACGAGTCTCATGGAACCACCAACAATTGTAATAAATGAGTTGTCAGTCCTGCAAAGTGGAATGCCCATAACCAATCACCATTTTTCCAAGTTCTGAAATTTATGGAATTCACTACATGGCATTTCATTATTTGACAACTGATTGCTCAATAAGATCAACTATGATTATTGGATATTGAATACATAAATACACCAGTAATTTTCAAGCTATTATCTACTTTTTCACAAAACCATTTCAATTTTCAACTGTTAAGACAATAGAAGCAGAGTTTATTAATCTGGAAATATATTTCAAAGCTAATTTCCTCCATTACACTCACCATTCTGCTTCAGACATTCCCAGACTAAGTGAATTATGTAATGTTAATAAATTGAAATATTAAGGGAGGAGAAAACATTGCTTAGCTTATTGCTAATATTGCAGTGATCTGTAAATTGTAAAAATGTTTTCAACTACATAAAACATAGAGTATAAATGGGGCATTGTAGAAATGTGATAGGATGCTTTAAAATGTTGTTTATTGTGAAATCTGTATGATCTTGTAGTCTTCTATGTAACATGACATTAGCCCAAGCACCCATTAAATATCAATCTAACATGCTGTTCACAAAATAATTAAGGAATAAGAAAAAACATTTGTCTTTCACATCTTCAGAGCGCCTTAAAATGCCGTATGGCTAATCAAGTACTTTGCAATCCTTGATGCAACACTGGAATACATGTCAGTCAATTTGCTTACAGCCAGGACCCACAAAGAGTAACGAGACAAAGACCAAATTTGTTTTGGTGATGGGGTAAAGGACTACATTGGGCAGGTTACAGGAAATATTTATAATTCTTCAACTAGTGACACGAGATACCTTATGGAAGCTCAATTTAAAACATAACTGTCCAACACTATTCTTTTCAGCCTCATTCAAAATATTATGCTCTCCACCAGATCCTCTCTCCATCATCATAAATGTTTTGATTCAGCTCTCACATGCAGCCTTGCAAACCTGGCGTAGTCGGTCGGTGGGGGGCGCTGCGAGACGGCTGCCCTGCCAGCAGCGTTTTTTTTAGTGTGTCCAAACGTGTGTTTTAATGTCTCTTGATGTGTATTGTGTGAGGGGTGGTGAAGAGGGGGCGGGGGAAAACCGCTTTTGGTCGCCTCCTCCACGGAGAGGCGACTTTTTCCATGTCGCCTCCCTCGGCCGATAACCTCCTGAAGCCGTGGTCGCGACGTGGACTTACCATCTGGAGCAGGATCCCTCGCTGGGGATCCCCAGAGAAGCTCCGACCACCGGCCTGCGGCCTACAACATCATGCAGCCGCGATCTCCGTTAGGGAAGCGCCGATTCGGGACTTACCATCCCGACGAGAGGGCCTGTACATATGGCCCCGACCATGGGGGAACAATGGAGGAGGACTGACTGTACTTTGTGCCTTCCACCACAGTGAAGAATGCTATGGTGGATGTTTGTGTTAAATTTTTATTGTGTATTGTGTGTTCTTTTTTTGATTGTACCGCTGCTGACAAAATTAATTTCACTGTATTTTATGTGATGAATAAATTGATTGATAGTAACAAATTAATGCTCTTTCGATTCCAAATGTCCCATTCCTCTCCAGCACTCATTTTGCCTCCGATAAATATCCATTGCTGCCAATTCCCATTCCCCCCCATCACCTATCCCCACCCATGACACAGCACGTCCAATTTTAGTGACAATGTGAAATACCGTAGGTGGGTTGGCTCAGGTACTAGACGAGTCAGAGCAGCACAATGCCACAGCTGTAGAGCTGCTGCCTCACAGCAGCAGAAATCCAGGTTCAATCCTGACCTTGGATGCCGTCTGTGTGGAGTTTACACATTCTCCTTGTGACCGCCAGGGTTTTCTCTGGCTGCCTCTCAATTACTTGCGAGTTTGTAGGTTAATTGGCATTCTAAATTGTCCCCTTGTGTCGGGAGCGGATACAAAAGTGGGATAACCTAGAACTACTGTGAACGCGTGGAGTCAGTGGGCTGCAAGGCCGGTTTCCATGCTGTATCTTTCAATCAATTCAATGATTACTTGACTTTGTCAGAAATAGTCAAGTTCATCTCAACTTTTTACCTCACCTTTCCTCAAGTCTCAGGAGGTTAAATCACTATCGGCCCTTTAGAGGCAATGCATGTTCAGCCAATATGCACATAATAATGTTCTGCTGTTAAACAGAAAAGCTAGTATTCAGGTAAAAATAACACCACTGCACTTCAAAATATGTATACAAGAACTAGATTAATTGCAGTTTTTAAATATACTTTCTATATCTTCTAGATATCTTTTATATCCTTTAAATTACAAACATACAATCTGAAATTGTTCAATAAGGTATCTGCACTTCTTCCCAAAATAGTATTTTACTCGCTTCAAACCACAACAGCAAAACAGACTAACTGCCCGTAGAAGCTCTGCAAGCCATCCAGTTTTACAACAAAGCTTTGGAATAAAATCAAACCAACCACCTGGCATCAATCAAGGGGCTAGTTTCATACATAGGCTAATCCACTCCACTAAAACATCTTCAGGAAGAAATGGGACATGTCAAATTTTGGTGCGCTGCTCTACAGACTAATCCTGCGAACAATTGTACTCAAATTGAATCCTCCAGCTAAGGTCACAGACTCTTTCTTCAATAGCAGTTCAGAGCCATTGCAAACGAAAGACAAGTCAGCTGGGAGAATTATTCCAGCGAGCTATTATAAGTAGATCTACCATCCTCCCCAAACAGAGTCGTCAATTATCCATGTTGTTAACCTGCATTAGTAAGAATTAGAGTAAATAGAGCACAAAATGTGTTGGTGGGTAGAGGGTCAATACTTGTCACAACCAAAGGAACTGATAGGGTCCTGAATTTCTTAAGTACCTGACTAGGTGGAACAGTTGGGAAAGAAACAATTCAAGGGAATATGTAACCAAGTAGATTTACATTCAGTTGTGGTAACAGTTGTCCATTGCAATATTCCTAGAGGCAAGAACAAAACTATCTTCACTTTGAGTATGCTTTCTGTTGTGCTGCAAGGCATAGAGTTATGTTACGTTAAATAGGATAAATACTGCTCAAGGAAGGGCAGTCACAAAGTTATGTGGAACTACATATGGACAACAAAATTAAGTCAGGTAGTATCAATGGCCACAATGGGTGTCTCCCCGATGAGCTCAACGCCTTCTATGCCAACTTACAACATAAGATCGGAATGTCACTTGCCCTGCAGGTCTCGAGTGCGCCTGTGTCAATGGTCATGTCAGAAGAAAGATTGGCCTTCCTGAGAGTAAACGTGTGGAAAGTAACTTGCCTGGATGGAATCCCTGGCAGTGCCTTCAGGACCTATGGGGGCCAGCTGGCAGAGGTATTCACAAGCAAATAACCCATTTGGTCCAATTTTATTTTGCACTTTGAAAAAAGTATTCCACATGTCGTAACATTTTTTTCTATTTACAAGGATCACTGGCTAAACATTCTGCTGTTCCTCAATGAAGCAGAATCCATGCTTTTACCATGTATTCCCTTGGCTTGTTCACTATACCAAATTCATTAGCTCATGCTACTCTGCACCTGTATGATTATCAGACCATTGCATTACTATCTAAACTTCTAATCATTAATCATATTTCCAGTCTTATTAGAATAATGGCCCTTTCATTTATCTTATTAACTTACACATATCACACAATCAGGAGCCCACAGAAAACCTATCAGGCACTCAAATTCCCATTGGTCTCATTCTCTTTTACTTTCTGTTACTGAGCCAATTTTTGGTCCATTTTGCTACTTTCCTTGGGTTATGTTTATTCCTGCTCTTCTGGAGAATCTGTCATATCAAATAATGATAAAAATGAATGCAGAACAAATGATCTAACCAACCTTCAGAGATCCTCCTGGTAACTACATCAGGAAAAAAAAAATTAGATATTACCTTTTAATAGATCCATCTTTAAGGGCCTCAATTTTCCCATTTCTATGTGAAACCCGTTACTTAAATTTTGTGTTTGGAATGAGCATGTTGTGCAAATCTAAATTTGAGAAAATTCCTGGCGGCGGCGTTGTCCCAATTTGTACTGGGCGATCCCATTCGACTGCCGCCAATTCTGCATTGCAAACAGTTGCAATGTAACTACAGTTGGAAATACATAATTACAACATACCACAACATATCAACGCTCATTTGACATTTCTACAGAAGATGTGAAAGAAGGACAAAGGGCAGAAGATGATTAAGAATATCTTGTAGAATCACCTCTACATCATTCCTCCTTCAACATCACTGCATTTATATACTGGAATTCCCTACTCAAACTTGCCCAACTGATTTACTCCACCACATGAATTGGAGCTTTTCAAACAATGCATCATGCCACTCCCTCTTCCTCTATAGGCAAGTGATTAAACAAAGTTTAAAATCAAAATGATAGCTGCACTTATAGATCGTGAAACTACTTTCAAGCCTACTCTTAATTCTGGAAAGAATAATTCTTCAAACTCAAAACCAAAATCTCTGAAAATCCAATCAGCTATTCTCTATGTAACAAGTTACAAACTTTAAGTTGTCATCCATTTGTCTTGCTTTTTAATCAGAAAAGTAATCATGTTCAAAATGTACAAATATTGTTTTTGAATACTGGCAACCTTGATTGTTTAACAGTTTTAACTTATTTCAATTATAAGATCTGCAATTCATTTTCATCTCTGCTTTTGCAAATTCAAATCTTTAATCAGAAGGGTATCCGACAATGGTGAATCACATCCAAGTTATGAACGAAACAGAAATAAACCAGCCCTATATTCAATATGGTCAAACAAAATATTCTTCATGCAAACAGAAAAGCTCTTTACAATCATGATCAAACCATAAAACCCCGAGTACAACAATGTTATAATCACAAATGTTTTACGAGATAAGTCTGCAACTGCCATAGCTGAAACAATTGTTCTCAGAAAAAATGTTGATCATAGAAATCCTGACCCAATCACAAAAAATCTTTATATAAAAATATCAATTTGCAATAGATATTCCAGACCAAATATACACTTCCTCTTGCACTTCACATTTAGCTGTATGTTTTAAATAAAAATGGTATTCTGTCCCTCGGAGTATGTCCACTGGCTGAATTATTTATATAGCGACTGATACATCAATAAAAGTAATAAACAATTTGCTGGCATGCTCTTCACACTTCCAAATCAGTTCCAATCTAATCTGTCTATACAAGCAAGAGAAACAAATAAATCCAGCAATTCTATGTCAACTGTGGGTTTAAACAGTTCAAATATATACAAATGCACATGATGCACCAAACAGGAAATAAACCAACAGCTTTTCGCTTTCCGTCTTAATGATGACTTTCAAAATAAAAATATGTTAATGACCCATGAAGTCAAGTTGACAATGAATCGTAACAACCAAGCTATCTACCATAATTTGATTGTGTTATTGCAAGATTTCTTACCGGCAAAAGTAGTGAAATAATACATCAGAACATCAGGCGAACCTTAAAGGCGAGTGTGTAATATGTTGAGCAAGTGAGCCAGCAACAAGATGCTGAACATAATACACTCCAAATGTTCAGATAGTACACTGATGCAATCTAATAAATGCTCTTTACTATGAACACATTTGATGACCATTAATCTGTCTGCTACATTGGAGCTGTTGTGCAACTCCCTATTTTTTGTTTCTGCAAATGAAATGTCCCATGGCCAAATCCCCTGGGACATTGATCCATGTGTGAATTTTTTTTTTTTTTTTAAATCACAATTCAATATTGCATTGAGTGGTCAGTGTTAAGACTGGCATTTATTTCCCATCATGGCTGCCTGAAATAAGATCCCCCTTAAGTCACAGATAGACACAAAATGCTGGAGTAACTCAGCGGGACAGGCAGCATCTCAGGAGAGAAGAAATGGGTGACGTTTCGGGTCGAAACCCTTCTTCAGACTGATCTCAGAGGAGAGGGAGATACATAGATAAGGAAGTGAAAGGTGTAAAAATAGGACAAAGGTAATAATGATAAAGGAAAATGTAAAATAGATCATTGGTAGCTGGGAGAAGGTAACAACAAAGCAAACAGATAAACATGTAGTCGGAGACAGTAAGACTGGTTGGAGAACTGGGAAAGGGAATGGATGGAGAGAGAGGGAAGTGAACGTTCTGGGGTGTAAGCTGCCCAAGCTAAATATGAGGTGCTGTTCCTCCAATTTACGCTGGGCCTCACTCCGACAATGGAAGGAGTTAAAGTGTTTAGCAACGGAGAGATCAAGGAGGTTTAGGCGGACTGAGTGGAGGTGTTCAGCGAAATGATTGCCGAGCCTGCACTTGGTCTCACCGATATATAGGAATCCACACCTGGAACAGCAGATACTGTGGATGAGGTTGGAGGAGGTGCAATGAACCTCTGCCTCACCTGAAAAGACTGTCAGGGTTCTTAAACAGCCTTGAAGGGGGAGGTATAGAGACAGGTGTTGCATCTCTAGCGGTTGCATGGGAAAATATAAGGCGAGGGGCTGGTTTGGATGGAGAGGGACAAGTTGACCAGGAAGTTGCAAAGGGACCTGTCTCTGTGGAAAACAGAAAGGGGGTTTAGATTGGATTATGTGGCTGGGGGTGGTGAAAATGTTGGTGAAAATGTTGGCAACAGCTGATGGAGTGGAATGTGGGACGAGGGGACTCTGTCCCTTTAAAACTGGGGGTGGGGGGGGGGGGGAGGAGAAAGAGCGAAGCTGCGGGATATCAAGGAGACCCTAATGAGGGCCTCGTCTATGATGAAAGAGAACCCCTGTTCCTTAAAGAATGAGAACCTCTCTGAGGTCCTGTTAAAAGTGACATATACTAACGAACGGTATATGATTGGATTACAAGTTGGCGATAATTTTCCAATGCACAAGCTGCCAATGCACAATTAGGTTTAATGCGAGGGAAGGGTGAACTCATGAATTTAAAAAAAAAATTAAAAAGTAAATTATATAAATAGAAATAATGCAAGTTAGAGAAATTTAGAGGGATCGTGGAATTCTTGTGCATGAATCACAAAAGGGTCCACCAGCAAGTCCAACAGGTGGATAAAGAAGCAAATGGATGTTGGTTTTTATTGTGGAAGCTACGTTTTAAACCGAGGGGTTTGTGTTTTGTTGTACAGGGTGTTATTGAGACCATACCTGCAATACTGCACTTTTGGTTTCTCTAAAAATGGATGTAACAGCATTGGATGTTGTCTAAAGGGAATTTACAAGTCTAATGTGAAGGATGAGGGGAGGCTAGACAGCTTGGGTTTATATTTCTTGGAGTTCAGAAGAATAAGGGACAATCTTATTCAAATATACCAGATCCTAAGAGGGCTTAATGGGGTGCATGTTGTGGTGTTTCAAGTGCGATGTAAAAGGGCTCAGTTACAGTCAGGGGTTGGTCATTCAAAACTGAGGTGTGTAGAAATGTCTTCAGTCGGTAGTGAATCTCTGGAATTTTCCAGTTCAGGGTGGTGAGTACCAGATCACTAGATTATTAAAAGTATCCCATCACACTCCTGTACTTTATATTTGGTCAATGACTTTAGAAAATGAAGGTAAAAAATGGTTCCAAAATATCTAGTAAATGAAAGGAAAAAATTGTTCCAAACTATAAAGTCCCTATATGAGTGGTGGAGGGCGTAGTTTGCAGAGCAATGGATCCAGAATTGAAACCTACTTAGTATTTCAAATGTTAATCTTCCCACTCTCAGGATGTGCACATAAATGTATTTACACCCTCCTTTGAAGCCTAATAAAAAACTGCAGATTTGAAATAAAACAAAGTGCTGGATATACTAATTAACTGACCCTACACAGATGCTACCTGGTTTCCAAACAAAGACACATGGTGCAGGAGTAATTCAGCAGGTCAGCCAGCATCTTTGAAGAATATAGACAGGCGACGTTTCAGTTCAGGACCCTCTTCAGATTGGAAGCAGCAAGTTTTGTTTGTTTCCATTTATTCTGCCAGTAACAAAACTTCAATGGACTTGAGTCAATGCTAATCTGTGCCATCATCTTCTCCTGCCCCCCCCCCCCCCCCCCCCCCCCCCCCCCCCCCCCCCCCCCCCCCCCCCCCCCCCCCCCCCCCCCCCCCCCCCCCTACCACCATCACTGCCATTCCGGTTGTTATCTCCATGCCAATCCCTTTGTTAAAGTTAAAAACATGCCTGTTTTCAACTTTTTCCATTCTTGGGCATCAATAACTGACATAGGTTTCTCTCCAAAATTGTAACCCGATGAAGTATTTCCAACAACTTTTGGTAATGGTGTCCTTTTGAAGATGTTAAACCCAGGTGGATGTTCCCTCTTAAATCGTTTTACTTTCAACATATATGAATAAACATATATTCACTTAAGATCCACAGAAGAGTCTACTGACTGGAATTGTTATTAATCAATTTCATACAGGATACTAGAGAATGAAAATTGTATATACATGGAAAAAAAAAAATTGCATACTGGCCAGCAAGGAGAAGAGTAGCAAAATTACATCAGGACGACAGGGAGCAGTGTTGTGGGGGGGGGGGGGGGGGGAAATAGAATGTTCAATATTCTCCTCCTTAAAGTTGAAATATAAATTACTACCAAATGTTTTATTCCTTTAGGACTTTTGATCTTTTCAAATATTGGGAATATGGATATGTGTTTTGAATGTTGTCTCGGGCATGATGATGGAAGCCAGTTTTGTAACTTATATTAAAAATGTCAGGTTGCATCAAAACGTGTCACTGATCTGGGGGGGTTGCAGACGTGGGGTGGTAAAAAAATAAGCAAGAAAATAGCTGTGCATAGCAAGCTTAATTTTATAATGAAGAAAACAAAGTAGAAAGGAAACTCTAAACAAATTTGAAGAGTTTGACGAAACCTTTCATATGACATAACCAAACACTTTGAAGCAGCAGTGAAGAAATATACTACTTAACTCTACAGTTTAACCAAAATGAATTACATTAACTTGAATGCCAGGTAATTTAGTTTCATGGATCCTAGCAAATTGGAATTACCTTTTTAAAAACAAAAAATCGCAACTACTTTTTCCATTCAGTCTTGAGTCTTATTAGCTGAAGAAATTGCTGAAAAGGTTGCACTTCAGTTAGCAACAGGAAGACATTTTAAGCAACAGGAAGGCACATATTAAGCAACTTCTGAACATTTTTTTAAATGTTCTCTAGTATCAGGCTTAATTATAATAGTGCAGTACAAATTACAGAAATGATAGATTAATTCCTGTAATAGAATTAAAAAAATATGAAGCTGACAAGAACTTAAATGTCTTTCATTAAATGCAGTCACAATTTTTTTCAAAAAGACTGGAACCAGTAGAATCTGCATGAATGCCTATATTAAATGTTAGCTATTTCTTTCCATGCAGCCTACACCTCCGTTCAATTTTTAGTTCAGGTTTCAGATTTTAAATGCAGTCTTTAGCTTTTTGTATTGCCACTAGGCGATGCTTTCCTTTAAAGGAGCCTAATGATGTAGAATATAAATTACATCAACAATAATTTACTTAAAATATCAAACTGCCATCTTGTGACCATTCCGTAACTTGTTTGCATACTGATTAAAGCAGATGATGAATATAATCTCACAGGATCACCACTATTGGAATTATGGCATTAATGCTTAGATAGTCACTATACATTGTTAGTCAGGACTGTTAAATGTGCCTGCAAATCAGATGCACTCTGTTAAACTAGTTAAATGATGTTGTTTAAAAATGAATGTTAGTTCTGTTTTCTTCCAACTGCCACAGATTCCTATGCATTTAGTTTTTTTTTACCAAGGGTAAGGGAATCTCAAAACACAGGACATAGGTTTAAAGGTGAAAGGGTAAAGTTTTAATAGGAACCTGCGGGGCAATTTGTTCCACCCAGAGGGTGGTGGGTATATGGAATGAGCAGCCAGAGGGGTAGTTGAGGCACAATTAAAAAAAAAATAAAAAAACATTAAGACAGGTATCTGGATAGGAAACATTTAGAGGAATATGGATCAAACTCAGGCAATTGGGACTAGCTTAGATCGTGGTCTGCATGGATAAGTGGGGGCCGAAGCACCCGTTTCGTGTCGTGTGACTCTATGGACTGCATACTTTTCATCCGAGTGCTCTAATTTCACCCCAGTTTCCCTCCATCAGCAAAGACATGCAGGTTGGTAGGTTAATACAAGTTGTCCCTGAGTAGGGGACTGATCTAGGGAGTTGGAGTTGATGGAAATGAGAGAGCAATAAAATGGGAACAGCAAAATGGATAGTGCAGATTCAACAAGCCAAAAGGACCCATTTCCATGCTGTGATTCTATGTCTTTGTTAATATAAAAACACAGATCATAAATTTCTAGTTTTATTTTGAGAAACTATCCGATTTTTGAAAGATTAACAAAGGAGTCAGAATTATTTAACATAAAATTATAAATGTTACTATTTTCCTTGTAAATTAGGAAAGATAGAAGTTGTATAAAGTCACTAAAAATAAAATCTTGGTGTTGTGTTTTAAATATTAGTCTGTTATTCGCTGACCATAAAAAGGTGCAATCCACTTTTAAAACTTCATGATGTACCACTGCCCTTTACAAAAATTAGATCTCGGCCATGGCTGCATTTCCATATTATTTTACAAGCCAGTTTTCACAGTATCACACTTAAGAGGTTCAAATACATCATCAGTATTCTCCCACGTTGGCTTCCTCTGTGGTTTCCAGGTTCCACCCATTCACAAAAGACGTTCATTGGCTTAGGTAAAAGTGTAAATTGGCCTTAGTGGTGTAGGATAATGCTAATATATGGGATGATTGCTGGTTGGCACAGACTCGGTGGACTGAAGGGCCTGTTTCTATGCTGTATCTCTAAAGTCTATATGCAAGATTGAAAGACTACAACTGTAATGTTATCAGCTACCAGGAACTTCCTCACATAGAGGACATAAGTGGGGTTCGACAATTTTATATTGGGCGAGAAAGCAAAGTGAGTTAATATATAAAGAAATAGATTTTGCTTACTAACCATAGTTACAGCACTTTAAAGTCACAATAATGCTGCCTTTGTTTAAAAGTCAAAAATAAAGTTTTATCTGCAGAACAGATTTATGATTGTCAGGAGTACTATTCCACCAACTTTGTGCAAGAATGATCTAAATCCAGAAAAGCATTCTGCATTCAATTAGCGTTGCCCTCCACTAGACAATTTTACTTCCAGAGTATCGAATCAGCTGCAAAATGCACAGATCAAGGAAATCTGCTTTGGCAAAAGAAAAGTTTCACAAATGTGCTTCGTGAACTCCAATTACTGCTAGAAGCTGTATGCAAGTTTCAATCAAAATTGAACCAAAAATACATTTTTGTTAATTATTTTAATTTCATTCTTTAGGGAGCTGGGGTTCCCCTTCTTCCATTATAGATGAGACTCTCACTAGGGTCCCCTCAATATCCCGCAGCTCCGCACTTTTTCCCCCTCTTCCCATTCGTAGCAAGGATAGTCCCCCTGGTCCTCACCTTCCACCCTATCAGCCGTCGCATACAGCATATAATCCTCCAATATTTTCGCCACCTCCAACAGAATCCCACTACTAGCCACATCTTCCCATCTCCACCCCTTTCTGCTTTACGCAGACCATTCCTTCCGTAACTCCCTGGTCAACTCGTCCCTTCCCACCCAAACCACCCCCTCCCCAGGTACATTCCCCTGCAACCGTAGGAAATGCAACACCTGTCCCTTTACCTCCCCCCTCGACTCCATCCAAGGACCCAGATAGTCTTTTCATGCGAGGCAGAGGTTCACTTGCACCTCCTCCAACCTAATCTACTGTATCCGCTGTTCCAGGTGTCACCTCCTGTATATCGGCGAGACCAAGCGATATCGTTTGGTTATCGGCTATCGTTTTGCTGAACACCTCCGCTCAGTCTGCCTTAATCTACCTCATCTCCCTGTTACTCAGCGCTATAACTCCCCCTTCCATTCCCAATCTGACCTTTCTGTCCTGGGCCTCCTCCATTGTCAAAGTGAGGCCCAGCACCTCATATTTTGCTTGGGTAGTTTACACCCCAGCGGTATGAACATTGACTTCTCTAACTTCAAGTAGCCCTTGCTTTCACTCTCTCTCCATCCCTTCCCAATTCTCCCACCAGTCTTACTATCTCCAACTACATTGTATCTCTGTACCGCCCACTCCCCTGACATCAGTCTGAAGAGTCTCGACCGAAAACGTCACCCATTCCTTATCTCCAGAGATGCTGCCTTGCCCGCTGAGTTACTGCAGCATTTTGTGTCTATCCTTTTCGTTAATTAAAGTCACTGATCATTAGAGCAAGTAATAACTCAGTTTGTTTTTAACACACCAAAAAAAGCTTTATTTCAGGTTAAAATGTCATAAAGGATTAACATGTAATAATTGTGCCAGCTTATTTAATCTCATAAAATTAAGTTATTTTCATAAAATTTTCAATTTCCTTTTCAAAGTATTCTGTGACAGACTAAGACATGCCATCTACTCGTATCTTATTGTCATTTAATATACAAAATCGAAGGCAAAGAATATCAATAAACTATTTAACCAAGAAGCACTATATTTGCCTAATATTGTCTTCACCCGATTCCTGCATTCATTAGTATCATGGAAGCATGCCCTACAACCCACCTCATCCAAGCCAACCAAGATGCCTTCCAGAACTATTCCCGTTTGCCTGAATTTGGCCCATATCTCTCCAAATCGTTCCTATCCACAAAACTGCCCAAATATTTTTTAGATTTATAGAATACTGCACTGGAACAAGCCCTTCAGCCCACAATGTCCGTGCCAAACATTGTGCCAGATTAAACTAATCTTCTCTGCCCACATGTGATTAATATCCCTTCATGTGCCCATCAAATCCCTCTTAAATCCTAGTATTGTGTCTGCCTCCACCAATACCCCAGAAAGCATGTTCCAGATACTCACTACTCTGTGCAAATAACTGGTCCTGCTCATCTCCTTTAAATTATGACCCTCTCAATTTAAAGCTATGCCATTTAGACTATGACATTTCCTCTGTGCGGAAAAATATTCTGATTGCCTAACCTATCTATGTCTCTCATAATTTTGTATCCTTCTATCAAGTCTCTCATTAACCTCGGACACACTAGAGCTTGTCTAACCTCTCATCAAAGCGAATGCATTCTAATCCAAGCAGCATTCTGGTGAACCTTTTCCGCGCCCTCACCATAGCCTGCAGATTCTACAATGGTGTGAACAAAATTGCACATGATACTCCAAATGTGGTCTCACCAGTCTCATGAAGCTGCAAACAAATTTCTGGCTCTTATACTCACTGCCCCAACCGGCAAAGGCAAGCATACCATGCGCCTCCACCACAACCACCCTCTGCAGTAAAACTGGCTCCTGGCACTTTGGTATTTCCCAACACAGCACAGGTGTAGATAACGTGTCAAGCTGACAGAACAGCTTTGATATCCGATTAAGTCCTACTTGCACACCCTCTTCCCGAAATACTTCAGTAGTAACAAGACAAGTAGTAACAGAAACACTCAAAAGGTTTATGAGTTCTAAGACCAAGTGGGACCCGTGGGGTCCCTGTCACATGGGAGACCTGGTCCCCCAACGCAACCCGTTCCCCAACGCAATATTCCACCAATCACCCATAGCCCCCCAACTGTGCAGGGGCGGCTCATTTCCCTTTATTCATCCTCCCTCTTTTTAAACTTAAAAAAAAAGGCAATTGTACTTACTGGGGCTGCCAGGACCAAGTGGGACCCGTCGGGTCCCTGTCACACGGGAGGCCTGGTTCCCGCAACGACACCCGTTCCCCCAACACAATATCCGACCACTCACCCATAGCCTCCATAGGTGGCCTGGTCCCCCAATGCTAGACCAAATGTGGACCAGTTGCGCCAACGCAATATTCCACCACTCACCCATAGCCCCAACTGCGCAGGCGCGATTGATGTTTTAAAAGATTAAAATGGCAATAATTTGTAAAATAGTTCAATGTGAACGCATCTCACTCTCCCTCCTCAGTCCCCTTTTCCCCTCCTCCACTATCCTCCCTCTCCCTACCAACCCTCCCCTGCTTCCTCCCTCCCCTCCTCTCTCTTCCCCCTCCTCCATTACATCGCCATCCCTCTTCCTACCCCGATTCGCCTGCATTCCCCCTAATCCCCCAGCACCCCTTCCCCCTTCTTTCTACCTCCCCTCCCCCACTCCCTCCCCGTACCGGCTCAATTCCCAGCCCAGGGCCCAGTCCGTATCTGTGTCCGCTCCCAGCTCCCAAAGCCCGGGGCATTGACTGTAGCATATTAGACTCGGGTCTCGGCCCATGCCAGGCCTCTTCACCTTCCCTCTTCTTTCCCCTCTCTACCTCTCCTCCCCCACCCTCCCTCCCCACAGTCACTCCCTCCATAACACCCCCCCCCCACCTCCCATCACCTCCCCCCCATCCCATCACAATGAAAATCACAATGTTTATTTTAAAAATGAAAGCTCCCCCCCCCATTCACGATTTTATGTAAATGAGATTCGGGATCCCATTGAGACGCAATGACGGGCAGGACAAGTGGAAAAGTGGTTTAAAAGTGACTTTTGTAAAGTTTGAAAAGTCAATAACTTGTAAAATATATCAACCAGAATGAAACTTGTCCCTTTTACATCCCAGAACAATGATGAATAAGGTGGGCGTTGGGTCCCTGTCACATGAAAGGCCTGGTTCCTCAACTCAACCCGTTCCCCAAGGCAATATTACACCACTCACCCGTTCCAACGCAACCCGTTCTCCCAACGCAATATTCCACCGCTCACCCATAGCCCCCAACTGCGCAGGGGCTACTCATTTCATCTTATTCACCCTCTCTCATTTTAAACTTTAAAAAAAAATGCTTGCTAAGGCTGGCAGGACTTAGTGTCCTGGGATAGCAACATTGTAGTGAGTAGGGCTACAATCCCATTGTGATGTCACAGCTGTAAGTGCCATTGCAGAGGGAAGAAATCTTAATCAAATTGGGGATTTGTAAAGTTAAAAATGTGAATAACTTGTAAAAGATAACATCAATCTGAACGAAACTTGACACACCACACCACAGGACAATTGTGTGTATGGTGGTGCAATAATTGTAGCGCTATCATGGTCCGTTTTGGCATAGTTCCAGGATCACATAGGCACGCAGACAGACACACGCATAGAAACAAACAAGATGAGAGTTTTGGTAAGACATAGATAGATGCTATAAAGGCTTGCTAATTAAAACTAACATTTAAATAAAACTCCATGAGATGATGCATCCCATTCATTTGGACAGAGACAGCCACATTTCCAACAGTTCTAACACAGTACAGGCATGGAGTGTTTTCCCAATATGAGAGTTGGAAAATTGTTCTGCCCTATTGGGACTTTATGAGAGTCCACCAAAGCAACACAGAGGCAGCTGGCAGCACAGGCAAAAGGAATATTGTGCAACAACTGATTTAAACCAAGGTCACCGTTGCAAACTAGAACATCTATATGAATACACAGGTAAATCCCAGAAATGGCACAGGCTTTAGGGCGAAAGATCTTTCATTCTTACATCAAATGGTGGATTCTGCTTGCTTGCGGAGGAGGATCAAGAAAACAATTCACGTTGGGAGACAACCCAAATTCACATAGCATGGGGATGGGTTCACATTGTCAACTTCAATTTATGTTAAACAAAGCAAGAAATAGGACTTTTCACTATCCAAATTCACACAAAAAATGGTCACAAAAATGAGGTAACAGAAGATATCTATAACACTTACTGCGTCAATAAAATGGCTTGAATGTTAAGTCTTCATTTACATGCATTTCAGATTTAAGTCTGCCCTATCTAAAAGGAATTCACAGAATAATCACTTTGGTACTCAAACCTCAAAAAATAAACTAAATTATCCTAAAAAGTTGTATGATAAACTCCTAACATTAGAAAGCAATAATAATTCAAAATATTAAAGCAACATTAAAGTGCTTGGAACATCTTGGCATGAAAATGTTTTATACAAGTCTTCCTTTCCTCTCACATATTCAACAGGTTTGTTATTGTTATATTATTATTTGGGCTTAGCTTGGTTAATTCCTGCAGACTTATTTTTCTATCATAACGTGGCAATTCTAACATGCTATAGTCAATGACATGGTGCACATATTTAAGCATGAATTATATACATACCAATTATGAAATCTAGCAATTTACCTCTGAAATATTAAGTCTATACATTTTGGGTCTCCAAAGGTACTCGGAATATGGCTGGGCAAAGTAAGGAATTGAGATCTAGGATCATCTACAACTTAATTCAATGGCGCAACATACTCCAGGAGCCTAATGGGTTACACCTGTTTCCATTACATTCTTCAGTAGTCCTGTATAATAATTAATCAAATCTCTTACCATTATATAAATGGTCCCATGACAAATCTCAGTTGTGGCAAGCAGGAAAGTACAACTTTGACAGTGAAATAATTCAGAAAATGCACATATCACACCTCGCCAAAACTTATTCTTTGCAATAATAGTTCATTTGAATTATGTACAGTAACCTCCATAATGTTTGGGACAAAGACCCATCATCTATTTATTTGCCTCTGTACTCCACAATTTGAGATTTGTAATAGAGAAAAAAAAAAATCGCATGTGGTTAGAGTGCACATTGTCAGATAATAATAACTTTATTGTCAATGCACAGAGGTACAACGAGATGTGGAATGCAACTTCCACCCGATGTAATAACTTAATTAGCTAAAAATTTAGACACTCAGAGAAACTAGTTTAAAAAAAACAGTTAAAGCAGTATAAAGTGCAAATAGGTCTGTGCCGGGTCAATGTGTGACGTGACCATGGAGACGAGAACGCAGCGAGGGAGACAGTTTACACCCGACTCCTGAAGAGTGTTTCTGATCTGTCGGACAGGTGTTTGGGGATTTTTCTTTATTATAGAGAGAATTCGTCCGTCTTCAGCTGTGGAGGTCTTCCTTGGCCTGCCTGTCTTTTAGTTTTAGAGATACAGCTCGGAAACAGGCCCTTCGGCACATCGGGTCCGTGCCGACCAGTGATCCCCGCATATTAACACTATCTTACACCCAAGAGACAATTTTTACATTTACCAAGCCAATTAAACGACATACCTATACGTCTTTGGAGTATGGGAGGAAAACAAACATCTTGGAGAAAACCCACTCGGGTCACGGGGAGAATGTACAAACTCCATACAGACAGCACCCGTAGTCAGGATCGAACCTGGGTCTCCGGCATTGTATTCTCTGTAAGGCAGCAACTCTACCGCTGTCCCACCGTACTGTCCCTTTGTGATTAGTAAGCTCACCAGTGCTCTCTGCTTAATGATGTTCCAAACAGTTGATTTTGGTAAGCCTAAGATTTGGTTGATGTCTCCAACAGTTTTATTCTTGTTTCTGTCTCATAATGGCTTCTTTGACTTTCATTGGCACAACTTTGGTTCTCATATTGATAAACAACAATAAACGTTTCCAAAGGTGATGGAAAAACTGGAGGAAAGACTGGGTGCTGAGAGCTCTGCATTAAGGATGCAATGAAACACACCTGAGCAATTACAGACGCCCGTGAAGCCATGTGTCCTAAACATTATGGTGCCCTGAAATAGGTAACTATGTATAAACACAGCTGTAATTGTATAAAAAAGGCCTTTAATAAAATCTGACAATGTGCACTTTAACCACATGTGATTTATTTTCTATTACAAATCTCAAATGGTGGAGTACAGAGGCAAATAAATAAATGATGGGTCTTTGTCCCAAACATTATGGAGGGCACTGCATAGGAGGTTAGTAATTCTATATTAAAACTCAAGTGACAGAACATTTAAATTAAGCCTGGAGCAATTTTGGGGAAGTAAATGGAAGTTGCCCTCCAAGCAACTTGGCCTCCAATCTCCATTCCTTCAGTTGCTGGGTAAATATCCTGGTGCTCGATCAATGGAATTATGTTATCCACCCCGACATTCTTAGGTGGCCTGCACCCATGGTCACTATCACAGATGTCAAATTGGTCTTAGTGACAGCGAATCAATGGAAAGCAACTGACCCAGATGAAGTCCACAACTACCTCCTCAGGACCTGCTTGGATCAGCTGGCAAGAGTATTCACATGTAAAGTTCAGGTTGACTACCAATGTGAATACAAACTTCTTTAATTTCTATTCTGAGTTTCGCACCAACTTTAAGACCACTATCATCCCAGTGTCCAAAAAAAGCAATGTTGCTTGCCTTCATGACTTCTGTCCAGTGCCTCTGTCACCCACCAGAATTAAGTGTTGAAGCTATGGCCAAGAAAGGACTACCTCCTCAGAAGAGGAAGTTCAGCATGTCTCCATATCTCCGACCAACTTCTGCAGATGTATCGGAGAAAGCATCCTGCTGTGATACATCAAAGCTTGGTTTAGCAACAGCCCTGCCCAAGAACGCAAAAAAATTTAGGAGTTGTCGATGCAATCTGGTCCATTTTACAGACCAGCCTTCGCATCATTGACTGTATACTTCATGATGCTTCGGGAAAGCAGCCAACATAATCAAGAACCTTTTTCACCAGTCATTCGCTCTTCTTCCTTTGGTTATAAGATACAAAAGCTTGAAAGCACATACAACAGATTCAGGAACAGCTTCTCCTGTGCCGTTATCAAGCGAATGAACGAGACTTCCAAAAGTTAGGGAATAGGCCCAATCTTCCAACTTCTCTCATTGCGGGCATTGGACTATTTTGCTATAACTATAATGCTGCAACACAACGTCCTGCACTTTGGAATTTTCTTTTCTTACTACCTATTGTACTGTGTATGGCTTGGTATAGTATAATTTCACTGGATAGCACACAAAGTTTTTCACTGAGTCGCGGAACGTGACAATAATAAGCCAATAACAAATTTGCAGGTATAACCACACCTCATGAACTGCAGTTATTAAGACGACAGCTCACCACCATCTTCTCATGGGCAATTAGGGACAGACAATTCAATGTTGGCAAAGTACACATCCCATGAAAGTATAAAAAAGAGAATAATTGAAGCCGGTGACATTTCACCCCAGTAACACACAATATTATCGACTATTCTTTTGGAATGTCTTGAGGAACAAATGAACTAACGTCCATATGCTTTTTATACACACAGGAACGTGAAATATGGATCAAGAAAGCAAAATTCTATCAATTTATGGATAGTTTTTACATTAAAAATATGACGATGCAATCTCAGAAGGACAAGGGCAACAGGCACATAGGAACACTACTACCTCTAAATAATAGCATCCTCCAGCAAAAAGAAACTGCTGGAGGAACTCAGGTTAGCGATATCTATGGAGGGAAGTGGACAGTCAATATTTTGGTTGACATGCATCGATTGAGGGTCTCCACCAAAAATATTGACATTCATTTCCCTCCAAATTGCTGCCTTACCAACTGAATTCCTCCAACAGTTTTCCTTTTCTTTTGCACCAGATTTCAGCATTTGCAATCACTGGAGCATCCTGACTTAGATGCATACGGCTATTCGCCCTCAACATTGGGCTAAAATTTTAAATGACCCATCATACATTACCATGAGAATACAAAGATTGTAATGGTTCCAGAAATCAATTGCAATATTTGAGTTGTAATAGCAAAAGGCAATTTTGCTACTTTGCCCTGACAGCAACATTTTAACAAAAACCTAAATAACTTTCTCAAGAATGACTTGACATTCATGCACCACCTTTCACACATCAAAACATTCTAAGACTTCAAAGGAAAATCGATGCGGCTAAATAATGAGATATGACAGGTGATAAGATGCAGGTGGTCAGAAACACATTGAAAGGAAAAGCACGGCGCAGGTCTCATATAGCTGAAGGAATGAGTGGCAATGAAAGAATATTACCAAAAAGGGTACACCAAGGCAATATAAAGACCTTTCTGCCTTGTAACTTCACTACTATGGCCAATCCACATCCAAACAGCATCCATTCGCCCTGCACCCCACCCCCAATTCTCCTTTTTAAGTAACGTACATTTAACCTGAAAATTAGTTAACAGATCATGTTTTAAAAGATAGTTCATAGTAAGCTTCAAACAAACAGTTGTACTCCACCATGAAGTGCTGCGCACTAAATTGCAGCATGCCAAAATATTTTTTTTAATGCTAATTTGGGAGCTATCTATTCTGGATCTCAAAAAGGGTCCCAACTTCAAGCATTGTTCATGTAATTATTTATGATAAGTGTTAAAAGCTTCAAAAACAATCCAAATGAAAAATCAGAGTATAAATTAAAAGCAACTGTAGGAGAAGAATATACATATTGTGTGAATAGATTATATCTTGCGTGATATGGGATTGTTTTTAACATTTCTGATACAAGTTATTTCCACATAACGTTCACTTTAAGGATTCCAATCATACTGATTGAAAACTATTTCTCAGAAACAAGTAATGCCAAAATCAAAATCATTGTGGACATTATGACACGCAAAACACTGGTGAATATTAGAAATAGTGCTCAAGTTACTTTTGCAAAAATATTCAATTCGCTTGCGCAAACCTCAATGTCCATTGTATTTAACATTTCCGGAAGTAAATCCCAAAGATCAAAAATTTGAAACTCTTCCATGATATCTCACAAATCTACTACAAAATTACCATATAGTATGCTTTATAGTCATTAAAATCAATGCAGGATAACTAGAATTCATAAAATACTTCAATAAGAACATATTCCAACATATTTATATGAAGAGCTCTGGGTAATGTCAGTCTTGATAGCTACCTCAAGAAAGTATCATGAAAAGGGAAGAAAGGAAAGAATCATGAAAAAGGGGTGGATAATTACCTCACGAAAGTATGAAATAAGACAACAACTAGTTTAATATATTTTGAAAGCTTTTAAACAATGCCAATTTACTGTTATATTTTCTAATTGTTGTGCATCCCTTCACGCTAAAAGTTATACTCTAAATTAGAGTATAATTTCTGTTGATAATGTAACTTTTACAGCTTGACCTAGATTCAGTACTATATGAACAAATTTGTGAACTTCACTCATGAGCACTTTTGGGCCTACTTAAGACAATTAGGAGGATTTACCTCAGCAACAATCCTAAAGCATGGAACATGATGTTGCAACTGTCCTCCAGAATTCTAACATTGGCAACTAGCCAGTAAAGTGATATTCAATTTGCAGGCACATAGCCACAGAGGCTTTGGATTCTACTTTGTGGACCCCTGACATATGGTTCTATTTGCACATATTTATTTTGTCGGTTTTCTCCAGCTGAATTCTGATATTAAATGTTTTGAATGTTTTTTCAAAACAAGAGGCAACTTAACCCCATTTGTTGATGCATTGTAAAACCAATTACCAGGTTCCTTAAGTATCAGCAACTTAAGATGCATACAAGGCACATTTTATTAACATTTTGCATGTGGTCTTGGGCTCTTTGGTATGCAGCCAAGTAACCTACAAAACAAAAACTGGGCCTAAACATACTACTGGCAATAATCCTCTGATACACTTTGCAGACCTACCAGTGTCAACTTGCTGCACAAAGTCAACCCGATCTAAAGCCAACAAAGGCACCTGAAACAGTGCAGTCTTAATAATTTATGGGCGGAATTAGTTTTGACCTACTCACACAACAGCTGAAAATATCCTTGAAAGCAGGAGAAACTACGTCCTGACATTTAGCCAACTGTCAAAACATGGAATGTACCCGCTAATAAAAACAAACAAACAAACTCAATTAAATTGGATATAAAGATGTTTTATTTACCGCAGTCTTTTGAAAACACACAAAAAAAGGGATTTTCTTCCCTATATCAGGTGCATTTGGAAGATTCACCAGTATAACCGCTAGAGAAATGCAAAAAAACTCATCCTCTGTTGTTGAAATCCCAGAAATCAATGTCAGGACATAGGCAACAAAGAATTCCAAGTTAGGTAAGGGCATCTAGTTTGGCATATAATCCTGAACTCCATAGCATTTATGCTGAGAATTACCAATATGGAACGCACTGCATTTCCTGGTAAGTATCGTTTCTTCAAAGACATCTATTTAGAATTCCAGTTATTCTTATGATTTATAGCAGATATGATTTCTTCCTTTTTTTTAAAAACTTTCCCACACATTATTCTTGGAGCTATATCATTCACCCATAAGCTGTAATCATTTTGTAAAGCGTATAAGATTTTCAATTTTATTTTGTAACATAATAAATGTTAACACTCTCTGAAACTGCCAAATAAACCCATGCACCTGCCCATATTTTGCAGGATGCAGCGAGTGTTCTACATGGAGATATCAGCATTTATCATTTAAGAGATGTACAAATGTTTGTTCAGATCTTGATTCAAAAGCCCTGATATCAATTTCTGTACCTCACCACTGGATTTCATGTAGAGCTGAACATTGAAGCAGCAGCTTGTTGGAAATCCTGAATATTTACACAGGGAGGGATAAAGGGGAAAAAAGTTTGTTCGCAGATCCTGTGCTGGATTACGAGCACAGAATGCATGGGACATGTACTTGAATGATAAGAGTAAGATTGCAAAGTATGCAAATCGCTTTTTACAATACCCAGAAAATACTGTAGATGCTCAGTAGGTCAAGTTGCACGTATACTCCCTATATACTCGTGACTATGTGGCCAAATTCACCTACAAATCTATTTATCTACATTTAAAGATAACCAATGTGATGGGCCAGATCACGAACAATGATAAAAAAACTGTGTACAGGAAGGAGACAGAACTTAGTAACATGGTGTCAGGATAACCACCTCTCCCTGAATCTCAGCAAGACAAAGAAGCTAGTTATCGACTTCAGGAAATACGATGAAGTACCTGCCCCAATCAGCATCAATGGTGCCAAAGTGGACACTTTAAGTTCCTTGGCGTTAATATTACCCACGAACTCTCGTGGAATGACCACAATGATGTGACAGCCAATAAAGCACATGAACGCCTCTAATTCCTTAGGGAATAGAGGGAATTTTCACCGATTAATTTTTTACAAACGTCTACATAGAAATCATACTGTGGGTTACATCAGCTTGATTTGGGAATGATTTGCCCAAGACCACAAGAAATTGCACAGTTGTAGATGTAGCCCAGCCCATCACACAAACCAGACTTCCTACCATTAACATAATCAAAGTCTTGCCCCAAGACTAATCAAACGCGCACCACGGTAGTCGGGCCAGCTTCTTCTCCTCTGTTATCATGCTTCTGAAAGATCCCTCCATAAGCCAGCATATTTTCCGATTCACCTTCACCCCTTTTTTTACATTGGACTGCGTCTCTAGAACTGGTGCACTACAATGATTAGAACTACATTCTGCTCTGTATCTCCCCCTTTGCTTGACCTTTAGTACTTGAGTTTGACGATTTTATTTATGCCTAGTACATTCTGATCGGATAGCATACGAAACAAAGCTTTTCACTGTACGTTGGTACACGTGAAAATACTAAACCTAAACATTTGTGGGGAATAAGAAACAGTGTTAACATTTTAGATCACCGACTGTCACTAATGAAGCATCTTCAACATGATACGTTGTCCATTTCTTTCCACTGTGCAGTCTGACCTCCTGAGTCTTGAGCATTTTCTAACTCTAGATTTTCAGAACCTGCAGTTTCTCGATTTGCTTATTTGATGGAAAGATACAATGAAACAGGCGCTTCGACATACTTCAATCAACCATTCATACTGATTCTATGATCTCCCACTTTTGCACCCACTCCCTATACACTTGGAGCAATTTACTAAGGCCAATAACCTACAAAATCCACACGTCTTTGTGAGGTGGGAGGAAACTAGAGCGCCCAGAGGAAATGTTCAGGGAGAATGTGCTAACTCCACAAAGCACCCAAGGCCAGGATCAAACCAGGATCTCTGGCGGTGTGAGGTTGCAGCTCTACCAGCTGTGCCTCTGCTGCCTAACTTTAAAAGCATTTATTTTGAACAAATGTAATTATTTAAACTGCTTCAGATGATCTTAATTTGAAAATTAAGAATTGAAAGTGTTACGGTTTTTTTAATAGTTTAAAGACATTTCTGATCATCAATACATTGAAAAAGACTGCAGACAGATGGCAAAAATTAGAACATTTGTTTACCACCTAACAAAATTTCCAACAAGTTTCCAGGAGTCGGACTTGTTTCGCATCGCGCATATGATCTGTAATTTCAGGGCCAGAGGAAACATGGGTACCAATCCTGGGCAATGGACCTCATTGAACAAAATCCAGGTCTTGATTTTATCAAATTGGTCTCAATTTTATCAAATTGGATGTCGATAGAAGTGGAAAATAGATGAATTGGCAAGACACAATCTTAAGAGCTTGCTTACACATGCATCCTATTACTCCTGTAGTGAAGTATACTTTTTTTTTTAACACACGCATGCAATTTAATCAAAAGTTTGATCATGATTCGACAAATTTTACTTCTCAGCTGAAAGAATATTGTTTTTACTCTTAATTGTGCAATCTTTACACTAACATTTTAACAATGCTACTGATATTGTAAATATATATACACATATTTATACATACACATACCAGGTTAAAGTAGTACATGATGAAAAAGTTAAAAACAAACATCCTTGTGGAAGCACCTGTGCCATAATATTTACCACTTGATACTATACTAAAATGTTTTATCTACAAATACATCACGTAATTCAGCATTGGAAGTTTTTTTTTAAACTACAAGGATAAAGTAGTACTTTTCTAATATATCATTGATATTTACACAGAATTTTCACTATACGTTTACTGCAAATATATTTCCCATTTTCTCCTCAAACCACATGGTCTTACCAACAACAATCTATTAAGCCTGCTCTCTTCTAATGAAACTGGGGAAATAAAAAGCAGACCAATAATTCTCTCCAAATTTGACCTCCCCTTGAACAGTTACATCACCTACACACCTCATTCCAAGGAACTAGTACTACGTTCAGAAACTCAAGGCAGTGGCAACAAGCTTAATTTTCTTTGTCACAATACTCCACTATATTACAGCTTTTACAATATGAATCAATATATCCACTCTTAATACCTTGCTGTCCACTTACTGCTACTATGCACGTTCTCTTCAACTAATATTGGTTAGCAGTCAAAACAGAAATTGAAAATATTGGTTATTGGCAATATAATGGTTATCAATCTTGGTAAGTTTTGCAAGATAAATCAGTCAGACAATCACAAAACAAAGCTTTATATCCTTGCAGAAAATGCAGCAATAATTCTAAAAGCCCAGTCAGGAATGGCCCTGTGCACCACAACTGGCCAGCAGGTGGTAGGTTTGCAGCAAAACAAGTTTCACATTTTCACAGCCAAAGGAATTAACAAAATTGTCCGGTTGCATTCATGCAACAGAGGAAACTTAAGCACAGCATCCTCTGAATATTAAAATGCTCCAATTTATGGATTTTCCATTTCTACCATCAACAATCCTTAATTTAGTAAGGAGAGAGAGGAAACTATAAAACTTAATATCCAAATAAAAATATTTCAAACAGGAGGGTGGTTGCACCTAAATTAACACTTTTGATAGTTGCAGAATTTTTTGGCATTCAATAAAGCTTAAGCAGTTTAAACAAAAACTGAAGTTTAAGAATTTTTCAGAAAATCAACAGTTTTTATTTATATATAAAAGTTTTAATCACCTTATAGAAACATTATTAAAATCTAACACATATTCCACACAAATAACTTGGGGCAGATGAACAAATGTTTGGTCAAAGGTGCGATTTAAAGACTGACAGTCATACAGTCATGCATGCTTCAGTTGGGCATCTCCCTTAGACTACATTTGTAAGAGGGGAGAAATTATACCAATACTAAATTAAAACTATGCCTGCAGCAAGTTTACAAACAAAAAAAAAGCTCTTGGATTTATTAATGAAATCTTCTTCTACAACTTATTTAACTTACCAAAAATGTCAGCTTTTTTTTTAAAAAAAGCCAATAAAAATAGCAAACCAAATCCAAGCAACCATTCTCATACATATTTTTGCACACATGGTTGAAGGCCTGCTTTCCAGAAACAAAATCAAATAAAAGCTTTAAAAAGAACGAATTTAAACTGTAATTAAGGATGCTGCATTAGAATTAATGATATATAGTACATCAATAATCTTGCGAACGCAAGTTCAAACTAAAGTTTGAATAGATCCTTTTCTGGATTGATTGTACCTCAAAAAGGTTGATTTTTCACATTGACAACACAAGAGACAAGATTACTCAGGAGTAATTAACGTTAATTCAGAAAACTGAATGTTATCTTTGCAAAAGATAACTTGCCCTTCTTAAACAGGATATGAGAATACTACAAATTAAATGCTGGTCTGAAAGTTATATGAAACAAAGAACCTAGAATCAGAAACAAAGAAATCGGGTGGGGGAAAGAAATGGCGCAAAAAGCTAAACTAGACAAAATGAGAACGAAGGAACCACGTGTGGATGGAAAATGTATACAAACTATTTGGAAAAATTAATAAAAGGAGCAAAAGGTATTATGCACTACTTAACCAAATCGTTAAAGTTAAATTACAAAAGGGGTCAACAGTATACGTGAACAACACAATTACAGGAGGTACAACACAAGCTTAGAATGCATGTGACTAATGAAATATCTATTAAATCCAAAACTTCGGACTGGGTTGGGTTGGGGTGGGGGGGGGGGGGGGGGGGGGGGGGGGTAAGAGGATAATATAGGAACAACAAGTGCAATTGGAGCTCTCTCAACATCAACTTTTACCCTTTACTTCCCATCCAATACCACACAACGCTACAAATATCAGCATTTTCAGAAAGCACCACCTTCCAGAAGAACTTCCCTGGAACAAACAACCATTTGGGTCAGATCTGACACAAATCAATTAATTCCCCTTACTTGTTTCTCACTGAGTGTGGTTATCTTGGCTTGCAATTCATGAAGCTGTTTCTTCAAATCAGCATTCTGCAAAATAAAATGTAACAATGTAATATCACGTCATTACTAATACTCGCCCTATTCTAATACTAAGAAAATGAGTCATTAAACATTTTCAGCTGAATACTCTGGAGGAGCTCAAAAAGTCATTTTAGTTAGTCATTTAAAAAATATATGACTAAAACAACCTCATTGTCTCTACCTTTCTTAATTATGAAGTGTCGTATTTTGGTATAGGCCAAAACTATAACAACTTTTCATAAAAACAATCCTATTGTAGTTATAAATAGTTAGAAAACAATGTGAAAGAAAACATTTTAAACATTTAAAATTTTTTTAGGATCAATATGTACACACATTTTAATAAGTAAACAGCAAATTTATAAAAATGTACCTGCGGATCCTGTTTCATCTGGGCCACAAGTTTCTGTTTGAATAAAACAATGAAGGTTAATGTTCTTGGAAGAGACAATATCAAATAATCAAACTACTTGAGACTGGTTATGTTGATCTCAGATTTAAAACCTAACTGTATTTATGTTTATATTTTAAATTAAAGATGGACTCCAGTTAACCCTGATTTTGCTCTCTTTTTTGGGACATCATTGATTGCTGATAATCTAGGCCAATTTTAATAAAATGATTCCCATTAATAAAAGTTCATTCCCATTCAAAATACCTTTTACATAAACAGTGATGGTACAATTTTTCAGATCTAAAGTTATTTCCAGTAATCCATAAAGTTTGGTCATTCATAACTTTTCCTCAATGCGTACTTTTTAAACTTATTTATTCTCATGTTGTTGTTAAAAATTATAATGTGTCATTTCAAATTCATAGAAATGTTAAACCCAAAATTTCAAAAGTTTGCAAATCATTATTTTAAATATACAAATTGAAATAAATGTTTTCTTGCCAATTATTTGCTTGTAACAGACTTGCATAACTTATACAGTGCGCGTATACAGTGCGCGACCTTTCAGAGGCAGTGGATGAAATTAACAGACACATACATACAATTACACGCAGTAAATGAAAGAGACCAGATTACCTGATGAGACTGGATTTCCACTTTCAGAGCCTCCTGCAGAGTTTGCAACTCCATCTCCTCTACTTCCCGCGCCACTTTCCTTCACTTTTTCCGCCACCCCTCTAAAAAAGGCAAAAAAAAAAGAAAGCCCCAGCTCCCCTTCTCTCTTTACCCTCTTTCCGCACGTAGCCAAAAAAATAGTGAAGAAGAGGAGAGAGGAAAAAAAAAATCAACAAAAACAGGGCCCGAAATAATTTCAGGAGGGGGAAAGTGCATTAAACATTGCGGTCGGCCGCATGTGTATAAATATCAACTTTATTTTATATTGATAAAATGTTTTATATCCAATATATAAATATATATATTTAATGAGAGAGAAGGGGAGAGAGAAAGACATAGAGAGTGAAGGCAAAACAAGTTCACCCATCCACTGGACTCATCACTCTGCGCCGCCGCCGAGCCAGAGGGGGGCGGTGAGCTGCCCGAGTCCGACCAACAGCAACTTCAAAAACATTTACCCCGCTTCTTAAATCATCGCCGCCAAAGGGCCCTCACATCACAGTTAAAATCCTACCGAAAATAAAATCAACCGACTGAGAGGGGAAAAAAAGGAGGCGGGAGGAGGGGGGGGGGGGGGGTGCGCGGAATCCTTCGCGTTTCCAAATCCTGAGGAAAAGCAAAGCCACCTCAATGCGGAACGGCCGGCCCGCAGTTAAATGTTACTTCTTCTGAGGTTTTTTTTTAATAAAAATAAAAATATTTAGTTTTCCTCTTTTGAATGACAGAGGCGAAAAATTCCGATCTCTTTTGCCCCCCTCAAAATAAAAGTGAGTGTGCGTGCGCGCGCGCGCGCTCACCCCCTCTCTCTCTCTCCTCACTCACTTACTCGCCTCACGCTGCTGAATCCCTGCACCCCTCCCCCTGGCACTCGTGCCCGCGCCTTGCCGCCCCGTCACGCGGGCGGGCGCGCACGATGGGGAGAGCGCGCTCCCGCTCGCCCTCGCGCGCGCGCGCACGCACGCACGCACGCACACCCGGCCCCATCCCGGCCGTTGGCTCTTCATCCCTCGCCGGCCCGTGCGCGAGTACGAGCCGCGCGGGGGGGAGGTTAATGGAGCGGAGGGGGTAGGGAGCGCGAGAAGTTGTGGAGGTGGATGTAGGGCGCGGGTAGGGGGGGAGAGAGAAACTATTTGACTGGCGAGCCGGTGGCGAATTTATTTCACTTTGCATAAGGAGACAGCGTGCTGTGGCTCTCATTGCCTAGGGGAAAAGTACCCGGATTGCTGCGACCCTCCTCACTTTAAACTCCAAAACTCAAAAGGGGATTATTATTTAACTTTCTCTTTTTGTGTAACCAACTTTATTGTAGCACACTTATTTGAATTAAAAACAGAAAAATAAACAATTAATGGCCCAGTCACTCATATCAAAACAGTGCATTTAAAAAACATAATAATTTTCCTTTTCAATTGCCCTGATTTCCAGTATAAATTTTACTAAATTGATATATTTTGCAATTGAATTTTCAATGGGTTTAGGTATTATAATAATTACCATTTGTAATTATAATGGGTACTGGAACAATCAAATAATAGTGATGCTATATTCAAAAAAAGTCTTAATTTACAAGAAAATTGAAATAAAAATTCTTTCATATCAATGGAAATGTTTTAAAGTTCCCAATCCACACATGTTATTCTTTTTTTTAACATCTGCGCTTTAGGCAATAATCGATATAGCATATTTCACGGATATTTTTAAACATTAAATGTTTTTAACTTTATTTGTATATTAATGCTAATGTAAATATCATGTTCTTTCTTCAGTTTTATACATTTTAATCATTAGAATGTGTATGGTGACAATATATAATGTTTTGGAGAAGAGCAAATAATGAACTTTACAAACGGATTATAAATTTGGACTTGAACTTGTTTCGGTTCTCTGTAGTTTAGTACAAAATGGCGGAAGAGTGCTTGAAAGTTTCAGTGGGCCGGGCTGTTTCAGATTTCCGACTGCACAAATAATTGGATTAGAGAAGAATCAAAGAAAAAAACGAAAGGAGAAGTAGAGCTAATGCCATCTCCCTCCCCCTCTCAAAATACAGCTGCATTTAGGACTATGACAATCGAAATTTAAAACCATGTTATTTTTATTTTTCTTAATGACAAGTTATTTATTTTCTCCAAGATGCATTCACAGTATTCCACCTCACTGACGTGTAGAAGTGTTCAGAGGTTCGTAGTAGTTCCTGCGAGAAAAGGAATGAGACTGAATCCGGTTTTAATTAGTCTTCTATTTTTGTTATTTCAGTTATTTCAATTATAATATTTATCCAGTCTGTGTTATTTTAATTTTGCATTTAGGTTTTGCTGATCCAAGACAATAATTAAATCTCGAAATGCTGTACATCAAGTTTGTAAGGTTTTAAAAAATTTCTGCAGGCACGATTCGCGAAGTGGCGACTAAAGTCCCAACATATAATTCTCTTTAACTCTTCCCTTTTAAAAAGCCAGTATATATTTAAGCATGCTCGGCACCCGGTGTACTCTCATACAAACCATAACAACTTGTAAATCCCCGTACTGTTAATTTTAAATTGTTTTAGTGAAGTGAAATTAATACTTTGCATGCTATCCCTTCCACGTTCACAATGTAATATCTCTAATATTTCTAGTAAAGTAACTAAATAATGATTTAAAACTAATAGGATGAATTAAGCTGAACTTTGAACTGCTCTCAAGCAATACGAAATATTTTAATATTACTCCCATTCTAGTAAATGAAGAAATAATAATAAAAAAAAGTAAGACCAGAAATTGCATAAATTGGCTTGTGCCTCTTTTGAAAAATTTCATTGGTCAGTGTCAATCACATGGCTTCTAAGCTGTGGCATTTACTTTGAGTTTCATTGGCCAACAGATATCATGTGGTTGATCTATATGTGTCACTTTCTTGCCATTTTATTATTCCAATTACTAATGTGTGTGATCTGATTCTTCCATTTGTCTAACAATGTTCCAGATTAACAAATGAGTTGAGGTGGGATGAAATCTTTGAAGATTCTTTGGTTCACAAAGTAATGATCGATAGTTTCAAGGACATCAAATGATCAATTTCTCATACAGTTCATGCTGAAATTCTTTTAGGCAAGGTTTTGGCGAACAACGATATTGGAAACTGGAACCATGTGTGCCCTGTTGTGGTGTGGTCCAGTTTGAAAGAGATGGGGATGTCAAAGGTTTATTCAAACCAAATCCAGCAGGTGTATGTAGAGAGTTTAAGATTTTGGTGAACTTTTGTAACTTAGTCGGCAGTAGAAACCTGGCGACACTTGTGTGCTTCCTAAGTGAGGTCTGCTAATTGATTTTACCGGGTTGTAAACAAAACAAAGCATTGCACATGTGACAATAAAGTAATCATCATCAAGATTCTGGAGCGATCCTAGCTAGGCTAAACTCAAAAAGGTCAACATTTGTCACAGAGGTCTTGAAACTTATCCCAGTTTCTCACAGCTTGAGATGTCCCTTTGAATATCTGTTTCAACCATTGCAGTTTGCATGAAGAAGTTTTGTTAAAAAGTCTTTATGTTTAAGAAGGAACTGCAGATGCTGGAAAATCGAAGGAAGACAAAAATGCTGGAGAAACTCAATGGGTGAGGAAGCATCTATGAGGAAGCCGAAGGAAATAGGCACAACTTTAACGGTCCGAAAACTTCTTCAGATTTAATGCAGGATACAGACTTAAAAAGTCCTTTCCTGCCATAAATAAATCTGCTTGAATTGCTTATCAACTGCTGCCTCATAACACATTCCCATCACCATCACCATGCTGCTACTCTCTGGAAGAGATGGAGATCTCCAATAGAAGGCTTGTTTAGGGATCTTATAATTTTTCCATCAGAGATTTGGCATGGGAAATCTTCCATGCTGTGGTCCCATAAATCAATGACATTCACGGATTTCCAGGACATCTGCAGTTTTTGTGACCAAGAATAGGCTGTTTTATTTGCATTAGGTGCACCATTTTTCAACCTCCGTTCTGATATTTGAAGCAACAACCAGCAATTTATTCTCCCCACATTCCCATAATCCACCTAAGATTTCACCACTCATCTACTTGCTAGGGACAATTTACAATGGCCGTTTAACCCACCAACTTGCATGTGTTCAGGATGGGGGGGGGGGGGGGGGGGGGACGGAGCACCTGGACAGAACCCATTAGGTCACAGGGATAACATATAAACTCAACACAAATCGCAATGGAGATCGGGTTCAAAATTGTACTACTGGAAATTCAGGTCGCAGCTCTACATGGTGCTTCAATATGCATCCTTCCTGCCCCTGTATCAAAGGCAGACTCACAATTTCATTTGTTAGCTTGATTTTTTAACTATCATCTACAATACATTTTAATTTAAAAATACAGCTGAAAGAAATTCCCACCAGAAATGTTACCGCAGCTATATGTAGTCTATAAATTGGATGAAATGAGATCACCACAGCAGAAATAGAGGGGCAGCTACTTCATTGGTAAGGAGGTTCTAACAGTATATACCTAACATATGTTAGGTCCATTAATTTATAATTCATGTACTGTATGTCTACTAATTGTTTCTTATTGCATTGCACACACCGAGTCACCAAATATTGCTAGGAAATTATATTGCACTCAATAAAACATTCTAGAATGGCAAAAATGTGAAAGATCAAACCACCAAAGTTTTTGGGTTGAACAGACAACACCTCTCCCTCAACTTCAGCAAGACAAGGGAAATCGTTATCGACATCAGGAAACATGGTGGGATACAAGCGCAATCTGCATCAATGATGCCGAAGTGGAAATGGCTGAGAAGTTCCTTGGTGTAGTATTTCTTTGTCGCGCCTGACCATCAAGGCTGAGCAGGTGAGGAAGGGGCTGAGCAGACTTCGCCCTGGCAAAGCCACGGGTCCCAATGGTGTAAGTCCTAGGGTACACAAGCTGTGTGCGGAGTACTCCAGCATATCTTCAACCTGAACCAGAGCTTGGAGAAGGTTCCTGTGATGTGGAAGACATCCTTCCATGGTTCCTGTACCATAGAGTAGCAATGTTACAAAATGTTGAGATTTTAATAATCAAGTCTGCAATTTATCCCATCAGATAAAGCATAAAAAGAAGTTTAATTTGACACCTAATTCACTTTCATATCTTCAGTATTAAAAAAGTATTGGCCATTTTCATACACGGAAATTAGCAACTTGTTTCCTATTGCTTTTCTATTGACAACACAAAAGTTGTGATAGAGGACAGTCAAAAGCCCATAAATTTCTTAAAAATTAAGAGAACTGAAAGAAATTTTCAGTTATTATAGATTGAAGCATTCTGAAACAAATATGAAACAATCTTACTTGGATGACCTGAAATTAAAGCATATAATTAGTTAGTTACCCAATTGTGGCTAATTACAAAATTCAATTACTAGATCTAAACATCTATTCATTTCTTAAGAAAAAAATAGCATTTTTTTTAAAGCCTAAGTGTCCAAATAACATTCACACAAGAATTCACAATATAACATGATTTTTAAATCTAATTGTCATTAATTTATAGGCCAAATTGAAGGAATTTTGTGTTTAATGCCTGTAAATTAATGGGCATTTTAATCAGCTTGCGAGTGGGATTTTCTGGAACGCTATGGATTGGAACGTTGCGGTTGCGGTGCATTTTAACCCCATATCGGCAGGAAAAATTCTGCCGGTTCGTATGGGGAATAAATCACCGTTTTGCAACATGAAATATTGATTAAAGTCATCTAAAAAAGCAAGTTTATATGAAAAAATAAACAGCTTTCACTTACCTGTCCCCTACGTAAAATCCGTCCCCGTTGTCGGCGTTCACGGCATTAGGAGCTAATTTTTATTTTACTGCAGCGATGAAATAGTCGGGCGATTTAAAAAAAAATGTAACTTATCGGCAGTAAATCTTTAGAAAAATCTCGCACTCCGAGAAAATAAAGCTCCGGATGGCAAGAGAAAACCGCATTTAACCCCGCTCCCCCCCCTGTTTTGTAACATACCTACATTGAGGGTGCACCCCAGCTCCTCCAATGACTGCAGACCAGTGGCGCTAACTTCACACATCATGAAGTCCCTGGCAAAGCTGGTGCTCACTCACCTGCGATCCCTGGTTAAACCCCAAGTTCGCTTACCAAACAAAGATGGGGGTTGAGGACGCAATCATCCACCTGCTCCATCGTTCCTATGCTCACCTGGGTAAGTCGAAGCATTGTGAGAGTCATGTTTTTTTTTACTTCTCCAGTGCTTATAACACCATCTGGCCTGCACTCCTAGGGAGCAAACTTACAAAGATGCGGGTGAATGTTCCATTGGTGCCCTGGATCACCAACTACCTGACTGGACGTCCGCAAAATGTCAAGCCACGGAACCATGTCTCGGACATTATGGTGAGCAACACAGGGGCCCACAGGGGATGGTCCTCTCTCGCTTCCTGTTTACCATCTACACCTTGGACTTCAGATATAACCTGCCACCTGCAGATGTTTTCAGATGACTCTGCAATTGTGGGCTGCATCAGTGATGGGAGGGAGGCTGAATACAGAGGTGTAATCAATGACTTTGTTGAGTGGTGTGAGCTGAATTATCTGCAACTCAACACCGACAAGACTAAGGAATTGGTGATAGACTTTAGGAGGTGAGGAACACCCCTGTCTCCATCAATGGTGTGGATGTGCAGTTTACCAAGGAGTACACATACGTTGGAGTAAACTGGACTGGTCCAGGAATGCTGAGGCCCTGTACAAGAAGGGACAGAGCCGGTTGTACTTTTTGAGAAGGCTCTGCTCCTTCAACGTTTGTAGTAAGATGCTGCAGATGTTCTACCAATCAATGGTAGCCAGTGCTATCTTCTTCGCTGCCATGTGCTGGGGCAGCAGGGCGAAGGCTGCAGACGCCAGTAGGATCAACAAACTTATCAGGAAGGCTGGCTCCGTTCTGGGTGTGGAGTTAGATTCATGGGAGGTGGTCTGGGAGTGGAGGATTCTCCTCAAACTGCGGAGCATCCTGGACAATACAGCTCACCCCCTCTATGACACACTGGTCAACCTGAGGAGTTTCTTCAGCAAGTTCCACCAAGATGCAGGACAGAACGACACAGGAGATCCTTCTTCCCGGTGGCTATCAAACTTTACAACTCCTCCCCCTTCTGTCTCAGGGTTGACTGAGACTCACTCCCTTCCCCCTCCCCAATTTTGCACATGCCCCAATCCTTTCCACTCATCACTTTAATTTCATGTTTCATGTATTTTCTGTTTTATGACATTTGGCAGATCAATTTCCCTCCTCGGATAAATAAAGTTCTATTGAATCGTATCGTATCGTAAATATTACCAATGATCTGTACCAATCCAATCTCATTGAACCAACAGCAAAACATCACACCAATGTCTCTACTTCCTCAGGAGATGGAGGAAATTCAGCATATCTCCAACGACTCTTACAAACTATGACAAATGCAGTACAAAAGCATACTGTTGGGTGCATCACAGATTGGTTGGGAACAACGCTGCCCAAGACCACAAGAAATTGCAGAGTTGTGCATGAAGTCCATTCCATCGCACAGGCCAGACTCCCCACCTATGACTCCATCTACACATCACACTGCCTTGGGAAAGCAACCAACATTATCAAAGACTTGTCCCAGTCATTCCTTCTTCGCCCCACTCCCTTCAGACAGAAGATACAGAACGTTTGAAAGCGCGCACTACCAGACCCAGGAACAGCTTTTTCCCTTCTGTTATCAGACTTTTGAAGTCTTTCCATAAGCTGGGGTACAGTCCTGATTCTCCCACTGACCTCATTGTGGATTTAGACTTTTTCCTCTGGAACTGTTACACTATTATGATGTGAACTGTATTCAGCAATCTGGTATTTTGCTCTTCACTTTACCTTTTGTACTTGTGTTTGGTTTCATTATATTCATGTGTGGTTTTACTTGATTTAATTGGATAGCACGCACATAAAAGCTTTTCACTTACCTTAGTATACGTGCCAGTCATAATAAACAAACAAACAAACAAACGTTCTTGTAGTCCTCCATTTACTCCTGCTGTCTGATCCCTCACTCTTCCAGTTAATTCTTGCCTCTCATCCCTCATTGTTGATATGCACACTGCTGTTCTGCTCCCTACTCTGGGAGGGTTGGCTCTATGACCTATCCAGGGCAAGGGGAGCCATGGAAGATCTGAAGTCTTAAGACAGTAGGGAGGCGTGAACAGGAGTGAACACTGGCTACATTGTGTATGAGCAAGCTAAGGTATTGTGCCTGGGGATCTTGGAAAGACTCTGACCTGGAACCAGGATATTGTCGTGGATTAGGAGGGAACAGCAATAGGAATTGAGGAATCAGTACAGGAAGAGAGCATCCAAGGCATTGTGAATGATAGATTGATAAGACTCCAGTTGTGGGTGCAAGAGCAGCTGTCAGTAGGTGGTGGAGTGAGGGATGAGAGGCAAGAATTAACTGGAAGAGTGAGGGATCAGACGCCAGGAGTAAATGGAGGACTGCAGGATCAGAAGCTGTGAGTAGGTGGAGGAATGGGGGATCGGAGCCGGGAGTAAATGGAGGACAGTGGGTTCAGAAGCTAGGAGTAGGTGGAGGAAGAAAGGATCAAAAGTTAGGAGCACGTGAATGAGAGACTAGAGCAGGTAGCGTAGCTATGAATGGTCAGGTGGAAGCAATTGAATAAAAATGTGTATTGGAGTGAATGATGAAATATGTTGAGGGGAGAAAAACAGAGTTGCAAGCCTAGGACTCTGCGGAGGAGCAATGGATCAGATTCTGATGACACGGACACAAGGCATTGTTTGGAAATCATGGGGCTGGGTCAGGCTAGCTGGCTAGGTATCCATGGATGTTTTTTTTTGCGAGGGTTGAGGGAGAGAGTGTCTAAGAAAATAGGTAGTTTACTTACCTTGCATGTGTTCCAAATTTGCACAACTAAAGTTAGATCCTCTTGTCCCAGAATTATCCAATAATGGAATTATCGGACAATTTGGCCAAGTTATTTTCATCACTCCAAAAGGAACAGTTCAAGGGAAATGTGTCATGCAAAAAAAATGATATTCACTTACATAACACTGTGCACAGTGATAAGCTATTTAATTCCTAGGCATATGTTCCACAGGAAAACACATAGGATATTCACACCTCAAGTTGCACACATTGTTCTATTCTGTTTTCATTGACTGTGTAAGCATCTAAAGATGAGTTCAGATCATGAGAGATGCATTTACGTCATGGTTGTTCTTTATATCAATTCCATTTACCTACCTTTGCTTCATATCCTTTACTTTTAATCTCTTAATGATTGAATAAGTTGAACAATTATAAAGGATATTAGTATTTATAGTTCTTTCAAGTACATTTCAAGAATAAGTACATAATGTGCCTACTAGATCTGTGACATTGATTTATGAATTAATGTTTGTTTAGTAATGTAGTTAACTTTATGCATTTTAAACTGAGATTGCTGAAAAAGATGGTGCAAAGACTAGTGGAAGGACGTGCTACTGTGTCGGCATAATGGAGAATTGGAGACTTGAGGACAGGGCTTTCAGGTAAGAGGAGACTCACAGGAGCCCTAAAAGGCAAGATTTTCACACAGAGGGTGATGGTGATATGGAACAATTTACTAAAGAATATGGTAGAGACGAGAACAATTGCAATGTTTAAAAAGCATTTGGACAGGTTCATGGAGGTTTAGAACGATACAGGTCAAATGCAGGCATATAAGACCAGCTCAAAAGGCATTGTGAGCGGCATGGATGTTGAACCCAAGGTCCTGTTTCTGTATTGTGTAACTCTATAACCCTACGATGATGTGAATTAATATTGAAGGGTTGTCCTGAAATTCAGCCGTGAACTTTATGTGATGGAGATGGACTTGTGGGAGGGAGTCAATCGTTGGAGGGAGGAATCAACATTCAAGTATAAAGGAAAGGGAGAGGAGACATAGGTGAGTTGGGTGTAAAAAGCATAATGATCAACCTAGTGTGGGGAAAGAGGTGCCAGAAGAGAGCAGGGAGAGAGGGAAAGGCAGCGTGATAAAGAGAGAAGACGATTTTTCAAATGATCTGTTAAGTCATCAATATCTATCAATCAATGTACCATTTTATTTTAAAAAAACATTTAATTAGTTTCTGACTATTAGTTTTCCAAATTTTAGGGAGTGGAGAGTCAGAGTCTCGGCAGGAGGTAACATTCAGTGCCGAGTTGATTGGGGAATCCACATACTCTGGTGGATAGGGTTTTGAAATGTTGTTTGCTCCTTCCATTCTTATTTGGTTTCCACAATTCTTGTCAAGGAGGATTCAGGTGTTCAGGACCTTCCTTGATGCTTCTTCTCCATTCCGAACAATCACAGGTCAGGGATTCCCTCAAGATTTGGCAAGGAAACCTTGAGAACATCCTTGAAATGATTTCTCCATGCTCCTAAAAATATGTTGCAGTGACAGGTCTCAGAAAATCAAGAGCCTTTGCCTTTAAAACCCTTTTTCTCACAGCCTGAAGGCTGCATTGACACGCTGGAGACGATAATAAGTTTCATTATCAATTTTTGCTACTGGTCAGAGGAGGCTTCAAGGTCTGAAAAACTATCATTTTTGAAAAATAATTCTTTCAGGGTCTGGTTCAGGGAGTGGAGTCTGGGTCTAGGTAGGAGATAACATTGAGATCTGAGTCCCCTTTCGTTCCCCCTCCTCTCCCCTGTTCCCCACCTAGACTTGCACCTATTATCCACTTTGGAGACAAAAAACAGGAAGGCAGATTATTATCTGAATGGTGTCAAGTTGGGAAAAGGGGAAGTATAACAAGATTGGGGGTCCTTGTTCATCAGTCACTGAAAGTAAGCATGCAGGTACAGCAGGCAATGGAGAAAGCAAATGGCATGTTGGCCTTCATAACAAGAGGAGTTGAGTATAGGAGCAAAGAGATCCTTCTGCAGTTGTACAGGGCCCTAGTGAGACCACACCTGGAGTATTGTGTGCAGTTTTTGTTTCCAAATTTGAGGAAGGACATTCTTGCTATTGAGGGAGTACAGCATAGGTTCACCAGGTTAATTCCTGGGATGGCGGGACTGTCATATGTTGATAGAATGGAGCGGCTGGGCTTGTATACTCTGGAATTTAGAAGGGTGAGAGGGGATCTTATTTAAACATATTAAGGGTTTGGACACGCTAGAGGCAGGAAAGATGTTCCCGATGTTGGGGGAATCCAGAACCAGGGTCCACAGTTTAAGAATAAGGGGAAAGCCATTTAGAACGGAGATGAGGAAAAAAATTTTCACACAGAAGGCTGTAAATCTGTGGAATTCTCTGCCTCAGAAGACAGTGGAGGCCAATTCTCTGGATGCTTTCAAGATAGGGTTAGATAGAGCTCTTAAAGATAGCGGAGTCAGGGAAATTGGCAAGAAAGCAGGAACGGGGTACTGATTGTGAATGATCAGCCATGATCACAGTGAATGGTGGTGCTGGCTCAAAGGGCTGAATGGCCTACTCCTGCACCTGTTGTCTATTTCTCTCCTCCCTCCTATAGATTCACAATTCGCAACAGTTCAATCCTTTTGTCTCACACCTTCCTTCTCTTCATCTCTGTCTTTGTCCAACCATCAGCCTTTCAACCTTCCCCCACTCACCTGTATACACCTGGTCTTGCCAGGCTTTGTTCAGCGCCTGCCTTTTTTCTACCAACTTTCTTTCCACCACCCCCCGACCACAATCAGTCGAAACAAGGGTCCCGACCCAAAATGTCACCTAGACATGTTCTCCGGAGATGCTGCCTGACTCGCTGAGTTACTCCAGCACTTTGTGTCCTTTTTCAAAAATTATTTTTGGGGTTTGGTTGTGGATATAGAACATAGAAAAGTACAGCACAGGAACACTCTTCAGCCAACAATGCCTATGCTAAACATGATGCCAAGATAAACTAATCTCATTTGCCTGTTTATGATCCATATGCCTCCATTCTCTGCATTTCATGTACCTATCTAAAAGCCTCTTAAATACCATTATTATGTCTGCCTCCATTACCACCCCTGGCCTCCCAGGCACCCATCACAACCTGTGCCAAAAACCTCTCCTGCACATCTCCTTTAAACATTGCACCCCTTACCTCTAGTCTTTGGCGTCATCTTTGAACTTCATTCCTCGGGACTGATGCAGCATGAGCAGATTGGTTGAGGAACTTTGTTTTCCAGATGTTTAGTGGAAAGTCTGTTCTCTTGTAAATTGCACTGAAAGAGACAACAATTGGTTGGGAAATGTGCACATTCCCTGTGCGCTATAAATCAGTGTCTCAGTGGTGATCTTGATTCTGGAATGGAGACAACAGAGCTCTGACAGTTTCCCATTCATCCTGCTGCCAGAAGCTTGTCAGATATCAGGGGAGGTTGAGAAGGTGAAGAATGACAGAGCCTTGCTTGACTCCATTCTGCATTGGGAGTGGGCTTGTTGATTTGGATTACAGCTTGCATGCCATCTTATAGCATTGTGTAGAATTGAATGCATCGCTGAAGACCACCACATTTTTCAAGAATTCTCAATAATTCCATTCGGTTAATGGAATTGAACCTTTTGTAATCCAAAAACAAACTGCTGGAGGAATTCAGCAGACCAGTCTGAAGAAGGATCCCGACCAGAAATGTTGTCCATTTTCTTCCACAGATGCTGCGTTACTCCAGCAGTTGATTTTAGTTCAAGGTTCCGGCAGCTATAATCTCTTATCCCCTGAATCTTTTGAGAGCTTGAGGACTACACACTGTGGTTGGTGCTGCTCTTCACATTTTCCTTGGATTTTTCATGTTGTAAGATCATATCCATGCTACCTCTGGATGGACAGAATCTGCTTTGTGAACCTACAGTTCTTCAGCCAGTGGGAGGAAGTAGCTGAGGAGAATACATGCAATGACTATCTTCATGCCAGACAACCTGGAGACCTCTCCATGATACTTGCAAGCAAGCTCACCTCCTTTCTTGAGGATTGTTATGATTCCAGTATCTCCTAAGATCCTCTAGAATGCTCTTCTTAGAGTCAAGGCAGTGGGTAACATTAAGTAAGGTTATGATACAAAGACAGCCAGAGCAGGATTTTGGGTGCATATCAGCATCAAGGATGTGGAAGTCCAGTTACAAGTGGGATTCCAAGGCAATAGGCAACAGGCTGTAGTTGATGGTTTAAACTAAACACAATTGTATCCCAATTGTATGTTTAATTCATTTCTTTCACACTAACAACATTAAAATAGACCTACTGACTACCACTAACGGTGAAGAAGGGTCTCGACCCAAAACGTCACCTAATCCTTCGCTCCATAGATGCTGCCTCACCTGCTGAGTTTCTCCAGCATTTGTGTCTACCATTACGGTGAGACTTGCAGAAATAGAATACTTTTGTAGATCATATTTTATTAGATCAAGGTACAAATATTTCATTGTTAATATTACTATCTTGTATACAGTCTTGATTATATAATCTTTTACACAAATATATTATGCCTTATTTATTTCACATAATGTTTTTATTTTCATAAGTATTTTAATTATATAAATCGTTTTAACATACAATAAAAGGTTTTTAATTGCCAAACAAAAATGGGTAGCTAACAGATGCAACTAATAAAAGTAGGAGATGAGCATTTTCAACCAACATTTTAGTTTATTCATAATGTCATCAATAAGGTTTGTAATAAATCAGTGATATAAAAATTGTACCATCTCATAAAATGTGCTGGGAGAATGAAGTATCAATGGAAATTTAATGAAGGTGAACATTCACTAGTAAATAGTATATATGGAGTATAATTATCAAATTGCAGTGAAACCAGATACAGGATCCCAGAAATTTACCGCATAAGAGTACATTAAGCCTTTCATGTACATGCCTCTTAAAAAAGAGAAACCCTGTTTAATCAAACACTTGATCCATTACTTTGGAGACTGTGGCATTTCAAGTGTTCAACAAGAATTTCTTAATTGTCACAACCATACAAGCTCTACAAGAACACACCGGATGTGTTACGCTTTCTATGGAAGCTCATGAGGGTGGTGTGGAAGAAGCAAACAATACCTAAGGCGTGGCGAAGGGCCGGCGGCGTACTAATACCTAAAGAAAAGGATGCATCAGACATCAGGCAATTACAGCCAATATGTCTCCTCAACGTCGAGGGAAAAATCTTTTTCAGCATTGTATCACAAAGGCTATCCACCTATCTGGTAACAAACAAGTACATTGATACATCTGTACAGAAAGCAGGAATTCCAGGATTTTCGGGCTGCTTGGAGCATACAAGCATGATCTGGCACCAGATCCAAGCAGCTAAGAAGGACAAGAGAGACCTACGTGTGATCTTCCTCGATCTGGCCAATGCATTTGGTTCAGTTCCCCATGAACTCCTTTGGGAATCTTTTGCCTTTTTCCATGTACCAGAGCTCATCACCACACTGGGCAAGAACTATTTCCAAGACCTGCAGCTGTGCTTCACAACAGCTGAATTCAGTACAACATGGCAGCGCTTGGAAGTAGGCATCATGGCAGGCTGCACAGTCTCACCCTTGGCCTTTACAATGGCCATGGAAGTCATCATCAGGGCCTCAAAATGGGTGGTGGGTGGTGAACGAACCAGTGCTGGGCTCCGTCTGCCACCCATCAGGGCATACATGGACGATATGACAACAATAACCACTACTGCAGCATGCACCAAGCGGCTACTTGGAAAGCTGCAGGAGAACAGGGGGTGCTTAGAGACACAAGGTTCTGCATCGGTGACGACCTAATACCAACAGTGTCTGAGCAGCCAGTAAAAAGCCTGGGCAGATGGTACAACGCAAGTCTCAAGGACAAAGAGCAGGTGCAACAGCTAAGGCAAGAAATTGTCAACGGCCTGGAGAACATCAATCAGACCCTACTGCCTGTGAAACTGAAGCTCTGGTGCCTACAGTTTGGACTCCTTCCTCGGACAATGTGGCCACTGACCATTTATGAAGCCCCAATAACAAAACTGTGGAGAAGATGGAGCGAACCATAACTTCATACGCGATGAAATGGCTCGGTGTCCCACGATGTCTAACTAACATCGGCCTCTATGGCAAAGGGGTCCTGGAACTACCTCTCACTAGTCTAACAGAGGAATACAAGTGTTCCAAAGTAAGACTCCAGATGACACTGAGGGACTCTAGAGACAAGACCATCAGTGCTGTTGTGCCGCCCCTAGTAACGGGCCGGAAGTGGACACCATCTGATGCAGTACAGCAAGCTTCATCAGCCCTGAGGCACAAAGACGTCGTGGGGCAAGTGCAGCAGGGAAGAGGAGGCTTTGGCCTTATGACAAGTAAACCAACTTGGCGAAAGGCCACAACATCAGAGCGGAGGACATTGGTGGTTGAGGAGGTGCGGCGACGGGAGGAGGCCGCAAGAAGTGCAAAAGGCGGTCTCTCTTGCCAAACAGGGGCAATGGATGCAGTGGGAAGGTGTGGAGCGGTGGAAGATCAGCTGGAAAGAACTATGGGAAATGGAATCAAGCAAGATCAGCTACATCATCAAAGCGAACATACGACGTGCTTCCATCACCAAAGAACCTCCATCAGTGGTACGGCGAGGATCCAACCTGTGCCCTCTGCCCAACTCCAGCGACCCTCAAACACATCATGGTAGGCTGCAAGACCAGCCTCACACAAGGGAGATACACGTGGAGGCATAATCAGGTATTAAAAAGCCTGGCAACAGCCCTTGAGAACAGGCGGTGTGCAACCAACTCCTTGCCTCCGAGAGCAAGCAATCCCTCCCACTTAAGGGCGACAACCTTTGTCCGAGAAGGACAGAAAACACCTAAACATCCTTCCACTAGATCAGAAGAAGAAGAAGGAAACCTATGCAGGGCCCGTGACTGGAGGATGCTGGCGGACATCGGCTGACACTTAATCTTTCCACCTGAAATTGCTTCAACCAACCTCAGGCCAGACTTGGTGTTCTGGTCCCTTTCACAGAAGACTGCTTACATCATAGAGCTCACAGTTCCATGGGAGAACTCTGTTGTGGAGGCCTATGAGCGCGAGAAGCTGCGCTACACAGAGCTTGCAGCAGAGGCAACGCAGCGTGGCTGGAACACCAAAGTCTATCCAGGTGAAGTGGGATGCAGAGGATTTGTTGCGTCATCTACCATCAGACTGCTGAAGGAGCTTGGAATCCATGGTCAGGCTCTGCGGAAGGCCATAAGATCACTCTCAGACGCGGCTGAAAGAAGCAGCCGTTGGATTTGGCTCAAGCGGAAAGACCCATGCTGGGCCCCAAGTACGTCATGGTGAATCTTTGGGGCGGTTTGACACGGGACACGCGATGAGGGCTGATCATCCTGCAGCGGGCCGCCCTTGTGGAGGGTGTATAGTGTTAAAAGGTTGAAACACCCAGTGATGCAAGGGGACACTACTGATGATGTGTCCTGTGCCCAACTGTCCTGAAGGTTACCCAGGCCAAGATATACGTATACGTACCCCCCCCCCCCGCCCCCCCGCCCCCCCGCCGATGTTGAGCGTCTACCACTCTCAGCAATCAATGAATGTCGTGAAATGCTCCCCACCTACTGGCACAAGGGACTTCTTAACATCTAGTCCTGTGTATTTGATTCTTTCTGCCTGCATTGGATAGAAATGTTCAGACCTATTCCACCCTCTGGGTGAAACAAATTCTTCTCCTCTAATTCTTCTGGCAATAAATCTATGCCCTTGATTACTGGATTCTTTGTTAAGAGAAATGGGATACATTCTGTTTGGGCACCCCATTATTTTCATCTCAGTTAAATCTCCCTTCGGTATCTTGTCCACAGAAAATAACCATTATCTAGCTAATATTTCCACCTTGCCAAAATTCTCTTGTTATAACAGGAGTCCTGTTATGATCTCTGTAGCCTTTCTCATGGTATGATATTCTGCCTGTAATGTGACCAGAACTGCATACAAGGCTCTGGTTGTGGTCAAACTATTACTTTATACAATTCTCACAGCTTCCCTGCTTTTATATCCCTACTTTGCTGAATAAAAATCAGATTTCCCTTATCCCTTGGGCAACACGTCTACCTGCTCTGCTAACTTCTGCAATCTGTAGACATGCTCTTCAATCCCTCGGTCCCTCTTTATTTCTTGGGGTCTAAATATAATTTAGAGTGTACATTGTAATTGGGAGAGCCTGCTCATTCTGCTGGATTTATCTGGTAGTTGTACAATCTCTCTCTCCCGGCACTCTCATGTGCTCTGTGGTGAGCAGTTCTTGAAATGTGCTGTCTATACACCCTGAGTCTAACCACAGTAATGCCAATTGCAGCTCCAATGGCTTCAGCTAATTACTTTTTCCACACATATAGGGGGGCATGATGGCGCAGCGGTAGAGTTGCTGCCATTCTCCGCATGAGACGCGGGTTTTATCCCGACTACAGGTGCTGTTTGTATGGAGTTTGTATGCTCTCCCCAAGACCGCGTGGGTTTTCTCTGAGACCTTGGATTTCCTCCCACACTCCAAAGACGTACAGGTTTTTAGGTTAATTGGCTTGGGTATGTACACTTGGTATAAGATCGTGTAGGATCGTGTTTGTGCGGGGATCATTGGTCGGCGCTGATTCGGTGGGCCAAAGGGCCTGTTTCCACGCTGTATCTCTAAACTAAACTAAAAATATGTTTGTCCAGGACTCGAGGTGTTCTCACGATCGAGGAAATAGATTGGATGGGATTAGGACTTCCTATCCTGGCTCTATCAACCTAGAGATTAAACACACCAATTCTTAGGTCTGTGTTCCCTTCCTCCTGAACATTCCAAAACCTGTTTAATAATTTATTATTTTTAAGGATGAACTGCAAATGCTGGAAAATCAAAAGTAGACAAAAATGCTGGAGAAACTCAACGGGTGAGGCAGCATCAATGGAATAAAGGAAATCGGCAACTTTTCGGGTCGAAACCCTTCTTCTGACTGATGTGAGGGTGGGGTGGGGGGGGCAGGAGGAAGAAAGGAAGAGGTGGAGCCAGTGGGCTGAGGGAGAGCTACGAAGGGGAGGAGAAAGTAAGGAAATTAGAGAAGTCAATGTTCATACCACTGGGGTGCAAACTGCCCAAGCGAAATATGAGGTGCTGCTCCTCTAATTTACGGTGGTCCTCACTCTGGCCATGGAGGAGGCACAGGACAGAAAGGTCGGATTTGGAATGGGAGGGGGAATTGAAGTGCTGAGCCACCGGGAGATCAGGTTGGTTATTGCGAACCGAGCGGAGGTGTTCGGCGAAGCGATCGCCAAGCCTACGCTTGGTCTCACCGATGTAGAGCAGCTGACACCTAGAGCAGCGGATGCAATCGATCAGTTTGGAGGAGGTGCAGATGAACCTCTGCTGCACCTGGAAAGAGGTTGGAGGAGGTGCAGATGAACTGGGTGGGAAGGGATGAATTGACCCCTCTGCGGAAAGCAGACAGGGGAGGAGATGGGATGTGGCAAGTGGTGGTAGCAAAAACTGCTGGTTGGAAGGTGAGGAAAGGGGGACTGCAGAGTCACTAGGTATAGAAGAGACCCTGGTGAGAGCATCATCTATAGTAGAAGAGGGGAACCCCCGTTCCCTGAAGAGTGAGGACATCTCTGATGCCCTGGTGTGGAACTCCTCATCCTGGGTGCAGATTCGGCGTAGATGGAGGAATTGGGAGTAGGGGATGGAGTCCTTACAGGAAGCAGGGTGAGAGGAAGTGTAGTCCAGATAGCCATGGTATCATGATAGTTTCATGATAGCTTCAGGGAACGGGGGTCAGACCTTCCCCTGCTTCCACAGATGAAGTTGTCTCTGGCTGTTGGGTTGTGGTGTGTGTTCCTGTTGTCATTGACCATTTTGTGGTGTTGGCATCTGGCCTGATTTGGTGCTCTTCTTCCAGCACCTTCAATTCCATGCCCACTTCTTAAGTAACCCTGCACAGTTCTGTTTTCACATGTTCAAATTCCTGATTCACTTAGACCTCTCTCCCTCGCATCTCTCCCTCTCTAGATATTTTTAATTTCAAACTATAAATGTGTCTGATTATTACAATGTTTCTCACTTCATTTGATCACTAAATCTAACTCCCCTGTACTAAATTCACTTGATCCATTGTTGTTATTTAATCTGTCAACAAAGGCAATGTTGCTACTAAAGAATCAACCTATATCTTGCAGCGGTAGAATGCCAATCTCTAACATCACCTTGTGTCTCCTTCTGGACCATGGCTCCACCAGTGATCATCATTTTAAAGACCCTCATTGACCTCATCTTCCTGGTGATCTTTCTCAATAGCACACAATGCCTAATCTCTTAATTATGCATAACTGGCTTCTGCTTTCTCCCTATGCTCCATTAGCAGATTTTGCCGACCTATTGTTTTAGCCTCTTTACTGTTTAAGGGATACCATTTAGTCCTATACAATCTTTTATTCTCCCTCGTATCCAATCTCTTCCCACATATGTCTGCAATACATCTGGAGTTTGCCAGCACATTAATAATTTGTTTAATGGCCACATATGTCTAATTTTCACCATTGGTCTTTGTCCTTTATCCTCAACCAGAACAGCCTGTGGTCACTCCACATCTTCCTGGAATGGAGACCCAACGCTGTTATAAATTGCCGCAGTATAAAAAGGAAAATGTGCTGTGATAAATTCATTTATTGAAACTGAAAACCCTGATATCCTTATCGGGTCTGAATCTTAGCTGGACCCATCAATCAAATCTGCTGAGATTTTCCCTCCTTACCTCCAAATGTTTAGAAAGGCCAGAAACTCGCATGGAGGCGGTGTCTCCATCGGAGTTAACAATACCATTCCTTGTTTTGAAAGAACTGACTTAGACAGCGACTCTGAGCAAATCTGGTGTCAAGCTACACTCGAGGGTCAGTCGTTACAGATCGGAAGCTTTTACCGACCACCTGACATGAAAAAGGAGCCTCTTTTAGATCTTGGATCAAACATCTCCAAAATTAACGCCTCGTCACGCTCTCCACTTATTATCCTGGGGGGCGATTTCAATGTCCCAGGTGTAGGTTGGTCTGACGGCATACAAAGTGAACCAAAAGGGGCTCTCCAGGAAGCCCTAGCTGACCTTACTCTGGAAAATCACCTGTCCCAAAAAGTCATTTTCCCTACCAGACGTGATGAGACAAGTGGCACCAAAAATACTTTAGATTTATTGTTCACTTCGCATCCAGACTTAATTTTGGAAGTTTCATCGTGTGCTGGAATTAGCGATCATTATATTATCCAAGCAAAACTGCACACAAAGCTTAAAGTTCCTTCAAAACCACCACGTAAAATTTCCCTCTGGAAAAAAGTGAACAGGGAGGAATTTAAAGATTTACCAAAAAAACTGGGAAAAGATTTCTTCAACCTGCAACCAGATAAAAGATCCGTAAAAGGACAACTGGGTGTGGCTGAGAAACACTTTAAATAATATTGTTACAAATCATGTCCCTCAAAAACTCATTAAGGGCCGTATGCGTCCTACTTGGTTTTCTGCAAAACTGAAACGTCTCTGCAGTAAGAAAGAAGTTTTATATCCGTGCCAAAAAAAGGGGTACAAAACTGGACTGGGACAATTTTACTAGTGTGCGAAAGCAAGTCGATCGTGCTATTAGGAGTGCTCATAGACAACATGTTTCTTCTATTCTTGGGGGAGAGCAACCCAAGGCTTTTTGGAGATAAGTGAAATCCAGACGCACAGACAACACTGGTATCCAGATGCTTAAAGTGAACAACTGTCTGATCACTGAGGACCAGGCGAAAGCAGAAGCTCTTGCAAACCAATTTCAACACGTTTTCACCTGGGAAGATATGGAGCCTTCATCATTTCCAGATCTACCGCCCAGCCCGTATGCTGATATGCCTGCTCTTTAAGAAGGGTTCAACCACCAACCCAGCGAATTATCGTCCTGTTTCATTAACAAGTACTTGCTGCAAACTGCTGGAGCATTTAATTGATAGTAATCTGAATTGACATGTGAGCAAACATAACATTCTTGCTGACAACCAACATGCATTTAGGAGGCAGAGATCATGCGAGTCTCAGCTTATCCTGACGACAAATGACCTGGCCAAGCACCTTGATGGTAACGTCATCACGGATTTAGTAGTGCTGGACTTTTCTAAAGCATTTGATGTCATCCCACACCAGAGACTGCTTCGGAAGCTTGACTTTTATGGTATTCGTTCCAACACGAAACGATGGATTTCGAGTTTCCTGACAAAACGTCTTCAGTGCGTGTGTGTGAATGGAAAGAGCTCCAACTGGCACCCAGTGTTGAGTGGGACACCCCAGGGCACAGTACGTGGCCCACGCCTATTTTTACTTTACATAAATGACATCCATGAAAAAGTCGCAAGTACGACCAGACTATTCGCTGATGATTGTTTGCTGTACCGTCCAATTAAGTCAGCTGATGATGAAGATGCTCTCCTAAAGGATCTCGATACTATGGTCGAGTGGTCACAACAATGGGGCATGCACTTCAACCCTTCCAAATGTGAAACCATGCGTGTCTCCAGAAAGAGGAATCCAGGCGAAACATCTTACAACATACTTGGTGCCATCCTTGAAGAATCCAAACAAACCAAGTATCTTGGCATCAAATTGCAGAATGATCTGCGTTGGAATGGTCAGATTCATCATGCAACAGTGAAAGCAACAGGTGTCCTAAATTTTCCTGAGGCGCAACTTCCATCATTGTTCAGCTTCTGTCAAGGAGAAGCTATACTTCACCCTCGTTAGACCTCATCTGGACTATGCAGTTGCAGCTTGGGACCCATACACAGATAAAAACATTTCTTCCTTCGAATGTGTCCAAAGACAGGCCACTCGATTTGTTACTAACACCTATGAGAGAGAAGCGAGTGTCACCAAGCTTCTGAATTCACTGGGGTGGAACCCTCTCCAAGACAGACGTGAAGCTCACCGTTTGACCTTTTTTTACAAAATGTTAAATGGTCAGCTCAACACAGATTACAAAACCTACACCAAACCCAAACCAATTAGAAGCTGTTGAGGGCATTCAATCCAATTTGAGATACCAGCTATAAAGACAGATGTGTACAGCAATTTGTTCTTCCCCCGCACAATTAAAGCGTGGAATAATCTTCACCCTACCATAGTTACCCAACCAGATGCAACTAAATTTAAGGTAGCTCTTTATTCCCAAAAACCCTTTCTGGCTTAAGTCCTCCCTCCACCACCTCCAGTTTAAATTCCATTTGGAATATTTTGGAGGACCAAGAAGCCAAGAACCAAGAACCAACCACATCCCATCACCACCACCTTCTCCACAAGTGTGAACTTATTCTTACATTGAATATCGTCCTTTGATTTCACCCAGTTTCTCCAAATAAAAGCTGTTGATTTGGGAGCCTGTGCGGGAACCAAACATTGCCAGTCAGTTTGTGGGATACATGGCATTTTATTTGTTTTAGTTCTACTTACTACAATCCTTCCCTCACCTTGTTTTCTGAAACATTGACAACTCTATTCATGCTGCGGGCTTGAAATAACAAACATCAACACATTGCAACCAATTTCCCCCACTCTCTCATCTTCATATCTTCATTTCTTCCCCCATTATCATGTCTGCCTTCGCTAATTTCAACATACCTATCTTAATTTATCTATGCCCTTTTCAGATTAGCAATGCATATTCTCTACAAGTTCACTGTGTGCCATCGCTGTCTTATCACATTTTCCCTCCATCTCATTCCATTTTATCAGTTTCTCCATCACATCTGATGCCACCTCCATATAAGTGCTTCTAATTACTTCCTTTTTCTTCAAATATGAATTACCACCCTTCACTTTAAATAGGTCCTTGACCATGTATATTCCATTTCCTCTACTCCTGCTCTCACCCATTCTCCTCCCTCCTAGAATCATGACAGCGCTTCCCTTGTCTTCAGCTATCTAACCGAACGCCACATCTTTTAATTTAGTATAGTTTAGTTTTGACAACAGCATGGTGACAGCCCCTTTGGCCCAGAGAGTATGCACTGACCAGTAATCTAGCACACTAGGGACAATTGTTTTACGGAACCCAATTAACAAACCTGCATGCCTTTGGAGTGTGGGAGGAAACCGAAGCACCCGGAGAAAACCCATGTAGTCATGCACAGGGAGAATGTGCAAACTCCATGCAGACAGAACCCGTAGTCTGGATGAAACCCAGGTCTCTGGCGTTGTAAGGCAGCAACTCTACCGCTGCTCCACCATGCTGTCCAAAATTCTCCTCTGCAACTTCTAGTACCTCTATTCTAATGCCTGCAAATATATATATTGCTCTCTTCCTTTTAATACTCTGAAGGGCCTGTTCCTCTGGTTACATTCCCCTTCCAATAGCCACTCCCTTTCAGAAGGCCCCTTCTGGAGTAACATCAGATGCAACACTGACATTTCATCGCCTCTTGCCTTGCATCTTATTCCATTTCCTTTTGTTCTTGCGCTTGTCCTTGCGAAGGTGGTAGTGAGCCATCTTCTCGAACTATTGTAGCTTGTATTCAATAGGGTGGCACAGAGGCACAGCTAGTAGAGCCACTGCCTCGCTGATCCAAGCGTCCTGGGTTCAATCCTAACATCCGGTGCCGGGCGGAGTTTGAACGTTCTTCCTCGGAGCCCTGGGGTTTCCTCAGGTGGCTGCAGTTACCACTTCCATCCCAATACATTTGAGTTTGTAGGTTAATTGGCCACTTCAAATTGTCCCTTTGTGCATTAATTGGGGGGGGGGGGGGGTTGGTAGATATGCAAAGAGAATAAAATGGGTTAGGGTGGGTTTAGTGTAAAAATGGATGCTTGATGGACTCGGTAAACTGTAAGGCCTGTTTCCGCACGGTATCTGTCTATGACTCCATGGTCAAAGAAACACAAGAAATAGTGTGGTAAGCCACTTAACCTCTAGCTCTGTTGCACCAGTCAATAAAATTATGGCTAACTTGTTTTGACTTCAAGACCAATTTCCTGCTTTTTCCCCGTAATTCTTACTAAGCTCCCTCATAGACAAACAATCTTGGTTTGAACATATTCTGTGATTCACCTGCATAGCGGTAGAGAATTCCAAGGATTTTCAGATAACACCTTTTTTTACATCTCCATCTTTAATGGCTGCCTCCCTATTCTACCAGTGATACCCACACTTTGTGACAAGTAAGGAAGGAAAAAAAAGATTAGCAATGCTTTTAGCGATGAGGTGGCTGTATTAGTCAATGGCTTAGTTGACAAATCAACGGCAGTTTCTCTTTGTTCAGAATGAAGATTCAATAGGGAATTGATTGCATCATTTTATGTGTGCTATTAGCTAAGAAAGAGGGGGAAGTTGGAAGATGTACTACAAGTGGGTTGAGGTAGTAAGTGTAAAAGGCAGAGACAGATGAATTGCACAATTGTCTATGAAAGATCTTGTGATCAGCATGTGTTCAGCACAATAAATCTGGGTAATGAAGGGGAACGTTAAGCATGTTTTGCCAGGAGAATATTTGGAAGAAAAGTGATCATAATATTGACAGGCTTGGAAAGGTATAGAGAAGGTCAAGGCTCATTACTTAGCTGCGCAATCATTATCAACTGTGTGTTTAAAAATAATTTGGCTAGGGACTTTCAAATAAATAAATAATCGCCAGGTATCTTTGTAATCAAACAATCAAACCCCTTTAAAAAAGAAATGATTGTGAAAAGAGAGCATAATCCTAAAATGGGTAAAAGAGGGCTGGAATTAAGTTTTGTGGGTGACTTCTCTTACCTTATTCGAGCGGCCATTTTTCTTGTGAATCGGGATTGCGAATGGTCCTATTTCTTACTTCATTTATTTAAAAGTTGTAAATTGAAGTGGACAATGCGAACACATTCTCGATTCACTTTGGGAAGTAGGGATTGACTGCCAATGTGAATTAACCATTTTTTTTTGGGGCCACCTCCACTAATAACGAGGAAGGGAAGCAGAGCAGAGTCCACCGTACGATATAAGAATGAGCAGATCTTTCGCCCCAAAGCCAGTGATGTTTCGAGGATTTACCTGTGTATTCACATGGATGTCTCAATGTGCAACGGTGACCTTGGTTTAAATCAGCTGTTGCATTAATTTCATGTTGTCTGTGCTGCCAGCTGTCCCTGTGTTGCTTTAATGGACTCGTCATAGAGTCCCAAAGGGGCAGCACAGGTTTACAGCTCTCAGGTTGGGGAAAAACTCCAAGCCTGTACTGTCGGAAACTTGGTTGTCTCTGATCATTGAATGGGACGCATCAATTTATAGGAGAGTTAACTTTTATTTGTTAGTTTTAATGATTTGTAACTTTTTTTTTGCATATGTGTGCCTTTAAGTTGTTTTTAATGTAAATAATTTTAAAAAAAATCAATCTCTTAAACTTTTTGTTGAGTAATTCAGTTGATACTCGTATGTTTCAGATCTTTGGGGAAGATGATGTGGAATTGGGGCTTCCTTGGCTGGCAAAGCTGTTCTGTGAGCCTGGCAAGTTATCTGCACCTGTGCTGTGTTGGGATAAGCCAAAGTGCCAGGAGCCAGGTTCCCTGCAGAAGGCTTCTCTGGAGGTTGTGCTGGAGGAAACAATATGGTACAATGGCAGGGGTGAGGAAACATTTGCTTCAAACATTGTTGATCTTACTTGGCAATGGAGCGCCAAAGCAGGGAAAAGAAAATAACTCGTTGATGTCCCTTTGCTTTATTCCTTCAAGTATCTCCTAGATTTGAAAGGACATTTGGACAGTTTAATAGATGGGAAGGTTTAGAGAAAACAGGCCAAATTCAGGCTAATGGGAGGCACCTAGGAAGGAAGGAAGGCACCTAGATCAGCACAGGCGAGCTGAAGAAACATGTTTCCATAGTGCATAGTGTGATGTTTCTATAATTCAAACAGAGAAATAATGTTTATGACAAATGTCATAAATTCAGGCAAATGGGAGGCACCTAGGAAGGAAGGCACCTAGATCAGCACAGGCGAGCTGAAAAACCTGTTTCCATAGTGCATAGTGTGATGTTTCTATAATTCAAACAGAGAAATAATGTTTATGACAAATGTCAGATTCATAAAGCAGAGAACTGAGATGGAGATTAAAAAGTACAAACCAAATTTATAAAGGGAGTAAAAAGAACAAACATAGTACAAGAGAATGTATTTGCAACTAATATAATGGGCAACATGGAGTCTGTAAAGGGCTTGTCGCACTTGGTCGTCATTTGCACCTCATTTACATATTGATGTGTTGTGACGCATGGGGTGCATGTGGGTGATGCATGCATTGCGCATGGTGAGGCGTGGAATCGCATGCGATGGCGCGCGGTATCGCGCGGCGCTCCAGGATTTCGTAGTGTAACTAAATCCTCACACGCCACCTGCGTGACGTATCGCATACACACGCTAACGCATTGGCTATGCACACTGACGCATTGGCATCGCACGCTGGCATCCCGATGTCTCACGTGTATCGTGTGGTGACGCATGGTTACGTCACCGTGCGTCAACGTCCGTAGCCGTGCGCCGCTGGGTATTCTAATGATGTCACGCGCATCAGATGGCTGAACTGACGCGTGATTTGCGCACGATGTCACGCATCACGACGCGTCGACCTATTTTACAAATGACGCCTAAATGAGGCGCAAATGACGGCCAAGTGGGACGGGCCCTTAACAAAGCATAATGGTAAAAAGGTTATCATATAAAGGGTGGAGCTGATTGAAGATCAGAGAAGGGGAAGAGGGAATTTTGTAATTGTGTTGTCTGTACAACAGGATAATGTAACATCACAGTAAATGGATACAAGTGCTAATACTGAGCAGGTGAAAATAAATAAAAGCCAATAACGAACAAAAATAGTTTATTTAAGTCTTCTTAAAAGGGATACACCTCACGTTAACAAAGGAAGAAAAGGTGAAAATATTTGTAGTTTTGGTCACAGGCTTCCAATCCTCCTTGGTAACACAATTAATGACATACGGCTATAGATCTGCAAATGCTACAATCTTGTTTGAGAAAGAACAGATAAAACCAGAAATCCTATGCCTGAAATTTTACAAGATAATGTGGAAAACTGTGGTCAATAATTGGTAAAAGTTGATTACATTTGATTAACAATCAAATTTCTTGACAAAGTAATTAAGGGTTGATCAGGTTTTGTGTTTGATGGAAAAGTAGATTTTGAAAAGTTTGAATGACCAAAATTAAAGCCCATCTGATCACAGGAGTTGCAGTACATTATAGAGTGATAACTATTCATTTAAAGATGAGGAAGATATGCAGTGTTATTCACCAAGTGACTACCTGTTCTTTTTAATTGATGTTAATCATTTGGATTTTTAAAAGATGGCAGAAACTAAGACATTAGCCAAAGTGGAAGAGATTGAGTAATTTTCCTAGTAGCTAAGATTTTAAGAAAGAACTGCAGATGCTGGTAAAGTCAAAGGTAGACAAAAATGCTGGAGAAACTCAGCGGGTGGGGCAGCATCTTTGGAGCGAAGGAATAGGTGACGTTCTTAAGACTGAATATTTAATGAATATGTAAATATTCTTCATTTACTGGAATTTTCCTGGATCAATTAATCTGCCTTTACTGGGAGCAGGTGGTATGGTTTGTCGCTTCTCTTTAGGCAGACAGTTTTGGAGCAGATTGACTTTGTTTGCTGTACAATGGACTCTTTGTCGTGCGTCATAAACCTCACTAATTCTTTGTCTGACACGGTGTTGGCAATAAGTACCCTGTAATTTCAGTGTTACAGGGTACTTATTGCCAACACCTGACATGGTACTGAACATGTACATACGCATAAACATACAAATTAGGAGCAAGAGTTGCCATTTAGCCCTTTACTGTTCCATGTGATTGTGGCTGATCTGAATATTACCTCAAAGTTGCATTTCCACTGCTTCGTGGTGACCTTTCACCTCTTACTGATCAAGAATCTATCTAACTCTACCTTAAAAATCTTCAGTCTCCACTTCCAATCCCCAAAGTGGAAGAGCATTACAAAGCTGGACAATCCTCTCAGAGAAAAAAATATCCGTTACATCTTAAATTGATGACCCCCTATTTGTAAACAGTGACCCCTAAATCTAGATTTTCTACAAGATGAAAGATCCTCTTCACACCGACCCTATCAGGACACCTTGGGATCTCATATATTTCAATCATGATGCCTCCCATTTTTCGAAATCCCAGCGGATAAGACCCTTACACGTCCAGTCTTTCCTCACTAAACAGTTTAATCCAGTATACTTGTGAATTGATTCCAATTTATTAACATCCTTTCTCAAATAAGGAGACTAAAACAATACTGTAGAAATAGTTGTATAATTGAAGCATAACCTCCCCTCATTTATATTCAATACACCTAGCAATATACTTCTTCTTGCGTATGGCATGCACAGCCTAAGGTTGTAGGACAACTTGTTCTATTTGATCTTATTTGATTGTGCACGCCAGGTTGATTGCATTCGTTGAAACAGGACGAACCACGTGAAGGTTGCAATCTCCCATCCCAGCAATGTACAATACCACTCAATTTGTTTTCCTAATTACTTGTTGTGCCTGCATCCTAGTCTATTGTGAATCAGGCACTCAGACAATCAAGCTCTTAAGTTGGATAACATTTCCTGTTAAAATGGACAAATTCATACTTTCCCACATTATACTCCACCAGATAGATGTTTTCCCATTCACCTAACCTATGTTCATGTTCTTCTCTTATGTTCTCTTGGCAATTTACTTTTTTAATCTATCCTTGTGTCATCAGCAAATGTAACAACTTAGTGCCTTTACCCATGTCATTTATTCCAATTAAAAAATGTTGAGCCCTAGGATTGATCCTTGCAGCACACTGCTCATTATATATGAACAACTAGAAAAAAACATATTTGTTTAATTTTTGCCAGTCAGTGCTCACTTCATACCAGTATATTTTACTTCGGAGTCACGTGAGTGATTCCGTGAAGAAGACCCGCCAGGCCACATGCGCACCAGTACGTCAGCTGCATTGAAGCACGGAGGCTGCGAGGAACGGAGCTCCTCCAGAGGTAAGTATGCAGACTCCAGGTAAGTTAAAAACTTTTGACTGGAGTTTGAATCCGTGCTGGCCAGTACGCTATACCGAGTGCTAGCATGGAAAAAACAGGGAAGGGAAAGCGGCCGTTTTAAACCGGCTGCGGCAGCTCAGGCTTGGAAGCCCTGCCTCATACCCCTGTTCAGTCGCTAAGTACAGAAGCAGCGACTGCAAACTTAGTGCTACACAGCACAGAGCCGTTGCCATTAGGGCAGAAGGCAACCGATAAGTCTGCTAGGCCCACGGAGTCGGGGGATGATTCCTCACCGGGGCTGGATAGAGTGTGTACACGCCTATCCCAAGTGGAGGAACTGTTGCACACAGTCCTCCAAATAACTTCACTCCAAGAGAAGGAGTGTCAGTGCTTAGAAAAAGAAGCGCCAGCGGCAACAATGCTGCCAGAGAACCCTTTTCAATTTGAAGAGAGTGCAATGGGCCAGATTAGTCCTGAGCCCGATTCCGATGGGGAAGTACAGCCAGGAGAAACAGAACTACCAAATGTTCCACCACTGGCACTTCCATTTGCTGTCCCATCAGGAGCAGGTGAGCCGCTAGGTGAAGAGCTGGCTACCACAATTAATTACATGGTGTCTCATCAGCTTCAGGAGCTTACTATGGATGAGACAGCCAAAAAGCACGAGCCTTCAAGCAACTGTGAACTATTAAGAGTTCCAACGGTGAATCAAGTCAATTGGGGTCAGATGGGACCCGACATGCGAAGCCAAGAGATAAAAATGCAAAGAATTTTAAAGTTATTGGCTGCTGGTATTACAGCATTTGCAAGAACAATGGATGGTGGTTTTGTGACCAGAACACACCAAGAGGCTCTAGGGCTGTTATGCAACACCCATTTTGATGGTCTCAGGAAAAGGGCTATAAGGCCCATCATTAATCCTAGATATGCTGCGCATTGTAAGCCAGCAAGTATTCAACCACCTGATCTGCTGTTTGGCGCAGATCTAACCAAGCAGGTCAAAGAAATAAATGAAGACGCTAAAGCAATGAGTCTGATGAGACCAATGATGCCCGGCAGACAGCTGAAGAGAAAGTATCCCTACAGCACCACCTCAGCGTCCGGGGCTACTCCAGGGACAAGCCGGTCCTCAGCACAGGGAGGTGGATGGTATCCCTCGGCGGGAGCACGAGCAACTATGGGGGCCACTGCCAGAGGCTGGAGTCAGCAGGGTGTACCAGTCACCAGGGAGGTAAGTGGACCTGGTTCTCATAAAAACATATTAAATATAACTCAAGGAAAAATTGGTGGTAGATTACGGCTTTTTTATAACGAATGGAAGCAGCTTACTTCAGATCTATTTATCAGGAGTGAAATTCGAGGGTTTTGGATTGAATTTATTACAAATGGTACTTTACCTTTCCAACATGTTTCTGTTAGAACACTTTATTTTTCACAAACAGAGGTAATAGAGGTTCAAGCTGAACTCACAAAATTATATAACAAAAATGTAATTGAAAAGACGGATCATCAAGTCCATCAATTTGTGTCAAATATTTTTCCCCGTCCCAAAAAGGACGGAGGATGTAGAATCATTTTGGATCTAACAAAATTAAATCCATTTGTACTCTATAGACACTTTAAAATGGAAACATTGGTTACGGCCAAGAAACTCATTTCCAAAGATTGTTATATGGCTACAATAGCTCTGAAGGATGCTTATTATTCAGTGCCTGTTCATTGCGAGCATAGAAGGCATTTTAAATTCATTTGGATGAATCAATTATGGCAGTATAAGGCACTTCCGAATGGATTGACCTCAGCCCCTAGAGTATTCACTAAATTGTTAAAACCAATTTTGGGGTTGCTTAGAGGTCAGAGCCATGTAATTATGGCCTATCTGGATGATATTTTAATAATTGGACAAACAAAAGCTTTAGCCGAAATATCAGTGGCAATTGTCAAATCCACATTTGAAAAGCTGGGGTTTGTCATTCATTTGGAAAAATCCAAACTTACGCAAATTACCACAATTGATTATTTGGGGTTTTCAATTAACTCTATCAAAATGGTAATTACTTTGCCAAGTGAAAAAAGTACAGAGCTAATTGAGGATTGTGTAACGCTTTTAAACTCGTGTAAACCTTCAATTTGGCAAGTGGCAAGGCTTCTTGGGAAAATGGTAGCAGCCTTTCCAGCAGTCCAATTTGGGCCTTTGCATTATCAGCAGTTACAAAGAGCAAAAGAACAGGCACTTAAGGTACAATTTGGGCATTATGATAGGCCCATGCAATTATCAGCAGAAGCCATTACTGATATTTTATGGTGGATTCAACATGTCTCCAGTAGTTTTAGCATGATAGAGCTGGAACAACCTTCCATGGTCTTGCAGACTGATGTAAGTGCACTTGGATGAGGTGCCACAGACACAAATTCAAGTTGTGGAGGAAGATGGAGTTTGGAAGAAGCTTTGCTTCTGCAGACATGGGGAATTAACCATTTAGAGCTTTTAGGAGCATTTTATGGGCTCAAAGCTTATTGTTCTAACAAGAGAAGTCCGCATGTTCAGCTCCAAATTGATAACACCAGGGCAGTCGCATATGTCAATCACATGGGTGGTATCAAGTCGGTATCTTGTGACAGACTGGTAAATCAAATCTGGATCTGGTGCATTGATAAACACATTTGGCTCTCAGCTATTTATCTGCCAGGAAAATTTAATACAATGGCAGACACCAGGTCACGGAAATTCCATGACAACATAGAATGGATGTTGAACACGATGTGTTCAAATACATCATTGCCAAATATGGAACACCAGATGTTGACTTGTTTGCATCTAGACTAAACCACCAGCTTCCCAAATATGTATCATGGGAACCAGATCCTGGGGCAGTAGCGATTGACGCTTTCTCGCTGAATTGGGGTGGTATGTATATTTATGCATTTCCACCTTTCTGTCTCATAAATCGATGTCTGCTTAAAATCAAGCAGGACAATGCTTCAGGGGTACTGGTGATACCCGACTGGCCTACTCAGCCATGGTATCCTTTGATCTGACAGCTGATGACACAACCTTTGATGGCTGTTCCTAAACTAAGGAATTTATTGGTGCATCCAGCAACTGGCGAATGCCATCCGTTGTATGACCGTATTGATTTGTTAATTTGCAGATTCTAAGAAGGCCATATCTGGGGCATGGATTGTCGGGTCGAACTGTCGACAAGCTTATTGCATCTTGGAGATCGAGTACTCAAAAGCAGTATTTTTGTTATGTAAAGAAATGGGAAGTTTACTGTGTATAAAATGATATTGATTATTGTACAGCACGTATTTCACATGTTTTGGAATTTTTGTCAACCCTCTACTATGATGAAGGACTAAGTTATAATGCAATCAATACAGCAAAAAGTGCTTTGTCGTCATGTTTAGTGATGAAGTCAGACAATCATTCAATTGGATCTCACCCTCTTGTGGTTCGATTTATGAAGGGCATTTTTAATTCTAGATCTCCCAAACCTAGATATATGGTTATTTGGGATGTGAGTATAGTCCTTAGGAAACTACGTGAGTGGTTTTCTATCTCATCTTTGTCTTTGACCAAAATTACCATGAAGGTGGCCATGCTTATGGCGTTGGTTTCAGCACAAAGGGTACAGACGTTACAAAAATTACAGTTAGATAGAATGGAAACTGCTGCGGACAATGTTACGTTTAACAATTATGACCTCCTCAAACAGAGCAGGCCAGGTGTCACAGGGTTTAAAATAGTATTTGCAGCATATCCCACGGATCCATCTTTATGCGTAAAAACACATTTGATGCATTGAATACATTGCAGTTACAGAGAGTTTATGTAACATGGAGACAGGATTGTTTATCAGTTATAAAAAAACACATAAAAGAGTGTCAGTTAAGGGCCTGTCCCAGCAGCATGCAACTCCATGTGATGAGCGCGACCTAACGTCGTCGCTTGAGCCGTCCGGCGTCGCGGTGCCAGTCCCACTTCGATCGCCGGAGCCGTGCGGAATTGTGCGGAGTTCGTCCCGACATCGCGCGGGGCTCCGAAAAACTGACCATGTCCAAAAATTCCGCGCAGAAACGGCTTGTCGGCTCCGTGACCCTCTCTGTAGGTGCCTCCGTGACCCTCTCTGTGTGTGCCTCTGTGCCCCTCTCTGTGTGTGCCTCTGTGCCCCTCTCTCTGTCCTGGCGAACTTACCTTTAAGACTTCGCTCCAAGTTCGCCTCACTTTGCGCCGCGTTGCGCCACTCACCCCACCTCCGCGCGGCCCCCGCTGCCGGTTTGGTTGCGCTCTTCGCATGCAGGCGCATGCTGTTGGGAACGGCCCTGTACAGGGATCACCCGACCTCCGCGCGGCCCCCACCGCCGGTTTGATCGCGCTCATCGCATGGAGTCGGATGCTGGTAGGACAGGCCCTTTAACACTATTTCCAGATGGCTGAAACAAGTTTTGATTGATGCAGGTATTAACACAGATGTGTTTACATCTCATTCCACTAGGGCAGCAGCTACTTCGGCGGCCAAAGCGAAGGACATGCCCATCGACCATATTATGGCGGCCGCCGGATGGGCAAATGAGCTGATGTTTCAGAATTTTTATCATCGCCCGATTGTTGATCTAGGGCTGTTTGCTAATGTCATTTTAAGTTCTGTTTAAATGCCCTGGTATTAAAGACTACTGTTTGTTTATGTTATTAAATAAACCCTAATACTACATTGAATGCAATGTTACTATTAATGCATTATTTCTCATTCGAGTCAATCAATGCAGTGGGATGCTGAGTTTGTAATCTGCGGCATGAAATCACAAAGCTTTGAACTCTTCACGGAATCACTCACGTGACTCCGAAGTAAAATAGTAAGATTAAACGAGAACTTACCAGTTTGATCTTGATTTTATGAGGACTTACGTTGGTGATTACGTGCCCGCCACATCCAACCCTCTCTCATAAAAGATCAAACTTCAAACTGGTAAGTTCTCATTTAATCTTACTATTTCTTCCTGTACCATGTGTTTTTATTTTCTAATATAAACGTCTTGAAATTTAAGTGGTATATCTAGCAGTTCCCCTTCATTTACAACACATGTTAATTCATCAAAGAACTCCAGTAAGTTGCCCGAACATGATTTCCCTTTCACAAAACCATGCTGATTGCCTGATTACTTTGAAATAGTTTCTAACACTTCCCCATCAATGTTAAGATAACTGGTGTGTAGTTTCCTGTTTTTTTCTCTCCCTCCCTTTGTTGAATAAAGAAGTTATATTTACTATTTTCCAACCTAATGGAACTTTTCTTGAATTTAGAGAAGTTTGGGAAATTAAAATCAATGTTTCAACAATTTCACCCGCGATTTATTTTATGACTTTAGGATGAACTTCATAAAGCACAGAGACTTGCTGGACAAGAGTGCCAACAATGTATTCAGTATCACTTCCCTGGTGATTGTACTTTTCCTGAGTTATTTCCCCTCCTTCCAATTCGTGATTTACATTTAACATCTCAGAAATAGCTGTATCCTCTATATGAAGATTGATGCAAAATACTGTTTAATTCATCTCCATTATTAATTTCCCAGACTCCTCTCTATAGGACGAACACTCACTTTGTTAACTCTTTTTAAAGCATTTATTGAAACTCGCTTTTAACATTTCTGGCCAGTTTTATCATGTACTCTGAATGTTGTGAACTGTGAAGAGGATATTAACAGATGTTAAATTAGAGGATAGAGTGCAAAAATAATTTACGGAAGTTACATTTAATGCAAAATAGAATGAAGTGTAACTTTTTGGTCAGAAGATGAAGTGATGTATAAAGGTATAAGGACTTGGGTGCATGTTGACAAAACTTAAAAATGGCAGACCAAGTGATAAAAATTCAGATACAAATTCATATTGAATCCTCAGCTTTGTTAAGAGGAAAAAAAGTCTTAAAGCAAGGACACTGCACTAAACCTTTATAAAAAAATTGATAGAGGCTTCAGTTGGAGTATTGTGTTAATTTCTATGCAATATATTGCAGACAGGATGTCAAGGTCTTTGGGAGGGTGGAGACTAGAATGGTAGCATGCATGAAGCATTCCAGTTTCATAGAGGGATGAATGAAGCAGGTGTTTGCGTAGAAAAGGTTAAAAGGAGATATTATTGTTTTCAAAATACTTTTCCAACGAAGAGGAAATTATTTCCAGTAACTGAGAGGCCAATAACTAGAGGATTTAGGAGCTTGGCAAAAAGCTGGAGATGACAGGAGGAAGCAGTTTATTGCATCACATGGTGTGAGGTTCAGTGAACTATCTGAAAGGTGATGAAAGCAGATTTAATTGAGGTTCAAAATGGACTTGGATAAATATGTGAGCAAAAAATAAATTTTGGAATATTAGAGAAGGAAAATTGTAATTGAGCTTATTGAAGAACTAACAAAGAACTGTCACGTACATGTTGGACTGGATTACACTTTATTAATTTTTGGGTGACATGGCCAAAATACTGGATTAAATGATTCCTCCAATGTCCAAAAACATCCTGTGATAAATCATGTAGTCACTGTGATTAACATTGAACTTTGATGGAATTCTAAAAAAATATATACCGTAACTGGTAGCATGCCAGGCTATTGTATATGGTGAATCATTAAAATACACTATGGTAAGAGGCAGTGGAATGACACCCACACAGAGACAGGATTTGTTAGAGGTGGTCCAGATGTACATTTTGATGCTTCAGGGAAAGTGAATCAATAAATATAGCCCTGGAAATTCTCTAACTTCAGCAGGAGACTGACGGTGGTCTGAACATTAACAGTGTAAATTGTTTTCAGTGCTGTTTCTCCAGATTGTTCTGCTCACGTCCTGCTGTAAGGTTAACAAGCGATCGGGTAATGCCACGCCTAATTTCAGAATCTGTATTCTTAACCATTGCATCTGGTAATGTTAAAAGATTAAATAAATTAATGTATTAAATAAATACATGTATTCACTGTTATGTTTCCTCCAAATTAGCCTTTTTTGCCAAATGAAATAGAAAAAGAAAAAAAAGGAATGTCTTCCAACCATGCTCACATGCCATGTATATTTGCTGAAGTACCCAGTGTAATGAAAACATTCTGCTTTATTCAGAAGCTCTGTTCCAATTTATGAAATCACTGCTGTTTTTTGTGTACAGAATGGGATAAAAATGAATTACATCTGGTGCAGGTACTCAACATTACAAAACACAAAGGCTTATACAAGCCTTTGTGTCCAAGATCACCTCCCCAGATAGTTTATGATTTGTTTCCTGGCGTGCCTGGCAGCAGTAAGACATTGGTTAGTGTATGGCTGACTAACCTTCAGTTCCTAAACCAACAGGCCTTCCAATTTCAAATGTCTTAAGAAAAGAGGGATGATTGTACTGAACTTTTGTGTTGTATGTTTCGGGGGGGGGGGTGTGTAGGGGAGAGATGATGGGCACCATATTTGTCGAGGGCTTGTTGCATGCACACACCTAACAATAGCTGACAGGCAGTCATGATGTATGCTGGCATATGGGACTGATTTCATGCTTCCCCTTTTTTAGCTCAGACAACGCCCCTTTATTCTCATCAAACTGCTGGTAAAAAGCCTTCCAAGCCATCTTCATCCCACATTTGTGTTAAGTGTTCCTACTTGTTTTCTGGCTGCTGCAATAATTCTTCGCAATTGTATATTTTTCATTTATGTCAAAGTTTAAGCAGTCATTAGGGAGTGGTCTTGTTAATACTTTTTACGATGATATAAATGGTAGTACATTCTCCCAGAAGTATGCGGACTATTAGGACTCCTTCTGGTCATTGTGCTTGGCTGTTAGAGTGAAGCACAGGACAAGCTGACAGCAGTGGAAGCCTTTCTGCCTGCCTTCCAGTAAATTAATACTAGAGTTATCCATCAAACTCACAGGGTCAGTTTCTGAGCTGGATGTTACTCGTGCTTTTCTTGTAGACAGAAATGTGCCAGTACATGTATAATTAAAAATTAAGCTTCATTTATCAACATTTTTTTCATCAATAGATCCCCTTCTGTTTTGAATTGTGATACATCAACTTCTAATTTAATAAAATAATAACAAAAAAGTATAAAACCAACAGATACTTAGAAAAATAATCATAATTAAGACACACTAAAAGTTTTTAAATTTTTAGAGGTACCATCATTGAAAAAGCACTGGATGTTGCTACAATTTATTCTGAATATTCATCCTCACCACAACTCTGCCTCTATTATTCTGTGCCGGTGTGGTTCTTGAGTATCTGTAATGAGAAAAGAGGCGGTGTTGGATTGCGCTGAGTAAGGTTGAGAAAGCGCATTTTTGGACGATTAACCCTTTGCACATTAGAATTCGACAAGGGGGGATAGGAATCGGGATGAGAGATGAAAGATTATGTGAACAGATATGCTCAAACTCAATTGCATCCACTTGCCAGAAGCTGCACACTCAGAGGTGGCCAACGTTGTCTCCTTCGCAAGGATTAATACAAATTATATGTTTCTCCTTTGTAGTGTGCCACCATGTTCTGCAGGAAAGATGGCAGCAAGTCAATAAATATTTATCATATGATAGAATTATATATGATAGAATATATATGATAGAAATAGGCTATTCAACCCATTAGGTTAATGTCAGCCCTCATGGCAGTTCCATTGTTTTAACAGGACAGTGCTGGTTGTTGTCAATTGGGGTTTTCTGGAAGCCATTTTGAGGGTGAGTTTCTTGTATTCGCCTTGTTATGATGTATGTGCCATTTTTTATTTAATAAGATCAAAGATCAGACCAGTGCCTGGTTCATTCTTGCATCATCCTGGCAATTCTCATTGTATCAGCTACCCCTTTATCTCAAACTTTCCCCCATCCTGCTGACCAAACACACAGCCTACTGCTACGAAACAGTAGTTTATTGGTATTCCAGTTTAGGACACTGTTTGTAGTTCACACTCTGGACTAGTTCATAACAGAACATCTCCACCTAGAGATGCAAGGGTGACTCTGACTTACTGTAACGTGCATTTATTTCCTTGTTCATGTCCTGCCTGCACTCTGTCCTCAGCCTCTTACATTGTTCAAATGAAATTCAATACCTCAGCCTGGAAACTTTGTTACATAGCATAATATTTATGTGCAATAAATATGATCAACTTTGCGAGGGGTGGAGGTGTGGGAAAGTGGGTGCAACACTATCCATATTATTTCTCAGTCCTCTGTGTTCTTGGAGCATTGTTCCACACTATTCAATGAATGGTCACCATTACGTAAAACTATTTGGTGTTCCTGAACAGTGTTGTCCCCTCAGGCAGAAGTATGCCTATGCACCATCTATGATTCAGCTATCCCTCAGGCCTATGGAGTTCCGCACTTGGATTCATTCACTGGAAGGTCCCCTTTAAGTTACCATATTCTCACTTGCATATAGTCCTTCCGGTCAGCATTTTAAAAGCTGGTCTTTGTAGAGTAACCCATAACCTGGTATTGATCCTATAATGTTGAAATAAGGTACTGCAGATGCTGGTTTACATAATAAACCACAAACGGCTGGAGTAACTCAATGGGACAGGCACATCTCTGGAGAAATGACTCAGAGTCTGAAGAAGGGTCCCGACCTGAAACGTCACCTATCCATGTTCTCCGGAGATGCTGCCTGACCTGCTGAGTTACTCCAGTACTTTGGATCTATACAATAATGCTTGGCCCACCTGTAGCCACTGCTTATGACCCCCTCCCGATGTCTCAAATCGACCCTCAACCACCGCTATTGAAACACTGACTCCCCTCTAACCCAAGGCAATTCTGTGTTGAAGCCTCACACACACAATCTACTGACTCACAGCCTCTGATCTGACACTGTCCTGAATTACTCTGCCACCTAGTGGAGTAAAAACTTTTGGGTGCACCAAAGGTGCAAGGCCTATTCTGAAGCACAAAGTGCCCTGGGCTTTGAGCAGGGACTCTTTGCAAAAACAAGCCCCTCCCTCAACAACAATTTGATTTGCCTTTCTGTTAAGTATAGTTTAGTTTAGTTTACTTCTGAGATACAGCACGGACAAAGGCCCTTTGGCCCACTGAGTCTGTGCAGGCCAGCGATCCCCACTCACTAACACTATCCTGCATACGAGGGACAATTTACAATTTACAGAAGCCAGTTAACCTATAAACCTATATGTCTTTGGAGTGTGGGAGGAAACAGGAGCACCCGAAGAAAACCCACGTGGTCACAGGGAGAATGTACAAACACTGTTCTGAAGGAATTTCTAAACCTTCATCTTTTGACCAGACAGATTGCAGCAGTTAAGACTCAACGCTTAAGTTCAGTTAGATAATGATTTGCTTTTCTATTTTGCATTTCTCCCAGAATGCTTTTTTTAATTTACCAACGCTTTTATTATTTACCAACCTTTTGTTTTGCATTTTCTTCACTGTCAGTTGATCTACCCATCTGGCAATTCTCTCTCTTCTCCAACTCTTAAAACTTGAGACATTAACTTTGCTTTTCTCTCTGCACCTGCTGCCTGATATGCTGCATATGTCCAGCTTTTTCTGCTTTTATTTCTTAGCTTTGTATTTAAATCCTTGGAGGACAGTAATGTATCATGTATCGATTGATTTCCTAATTGTCTGCACGGTTATGCAAGTGGAGTTATCCATGCTACAGAAAAACAGACTATGCTCCCTGAAGCCAACCCCACCTAGGTTCCAATTCCTCACTCTCCAAATGAAACTCTGGATTGTCCTCACTCTCAAGGTATGAACTACATCCTTATCCCCTGTCCAATGACCCACAACCTGTGATCAGACACCAGACTAGTGGTACCTAGAAGAGTAAATTGAAATGGAGCGGTGTACCACAAGAAATCTAAGAGCTCCCATCCATTTAGTTGCCCAGGCACAATAGCCTATTGAGCATTATCTTTTCACTCACTGATCCACATTAACTCTGAATCCAGCAACACCCCACATTTTATATGCTCATCCTGGGGCTCATGACCCTCCATAGCTCTCTATTCTCCGCTGGCTGTGCAAGCTGATTTTCTCCACTTATCATCTCTCGATTCCCCTCATCTTTCTATTAACAGCTGCTCTTTCATCTGGCAGGACACACACGTGAATATCCTCCTTAACTCTTTTTGCCTCCCTACTGTTTTCCTCCGTCAAAACTTAAAAACCTCGTTTTTTTTAAATTAAATCTTTTTATTTGAATTTCACAGCAATTTGCATACATACAATGATAACAGACAGTGATAGTCAGGACATAATTGTGCAACAGTATGTAAGCGACCCTCAAAGCCCTTACCCTTACCCCCCCCTCAATCCACCCGAATCAGATCGGAACCAAACGGGGACAAACAACACTCACATACGTACACATCCACACAAGTACGATAAGATAAACGAAACAAAATGTACAAAAAAAAACAAAAAAAAAGTGTGGGGGAGGGGGGGGTTGAGGGGAGAGCGGCTGCAATAAGACAGAGCAGTGATAGAAGGCACTCAGTCCTCTTCCGAGTCCGGAAACAAGTTGAGAGAGTTAACAAGTTCCAGGAAAGGGTTCCATGTATCTAGGAATGTCTTGGTAGAGCCTTTGAGAAAAAAACTAAGTTTTTCAAGCTTTAAATTGTAGAGCACCTCCTTGATCCAGTGGGCGTGTGTCGGGGGACAGGTAAGCCTCCAATTAAGCAAGATCAGTCTCCGGGCTAACAAGGTTGTAAAAGCCAGGACCCGCTTCAACGCAACAGAGAGGTTGGTGTTGGGAGGAGTACCAAAAATAGCTGACAGTGGGTTTGGAGGAATGGTCTGGCCATTGGCTCTGCTTATCACGTCGAAAGCACTCCTCCAAAAGGCTGCCAGCTTATGGCAAGACCAAAACATATGGCTATGGTTGGCAGGGGATTGATTACATCTGTTGCAGGTGTCATTGACAGCGGGGTATATTCTAGATAATCTTGCATTTGCGTAGTAGATTTTGTGGAGGACTTTGCATTGGATTAGGCCATGACGGGCACATATGGAGGAAGAATGGATCAAATCCAAGGCAGAGTCCCATTGCTGGTCTGTTAGTTTCATATTCAGCTCGCCCTCCCATGCAGCTTTTAATGAGGTATGAGGATTCAATATTACCGACCCTAACAAGTTATACAAAAAAGAGATGCATTTCTTCCGGTTGGGATCCAGAGCTAGGATGGAATCGGTCAGGGTTTCAGGGGGGCGATTTGGGAAGTGAGGGAATGTCTTCTTCACAAAATCCCTAATCTGGAAAAAACTGAACAGATTTGCGAAAGCTTCGAAAAGGACGAAAAAATGCCATCCTTGTATAGGTTTTTGATACTACTGATACCATTACTATGCCAGGCTTTGAATGCGGAGTCTGTACTTGAAGGTTTAAAGATGTGATTTTTAAGCAGTGGGGTCAAGATGGAAGGGCCTTGTAAACCAAAGTTTTTCCTGAGTTGACTCCATATCTTGAGCGAGAGGGAAGCAATTGGGCCTGCACCCACAGATGTTGTAGAAATGGGGAGTTTGGAGCATAGAACAGACCGCAACGGGAGACGTGAACTCGCCTTTTCCATGTGTACCCAGGTCAGTAGGTGGTCGCAATCATCATTCATCCAATACAGGATTTTTTGCAAGTTAGCTGCCCAATAGTATCGCCTAAAGTCAGGAAGTGCCAAACCGCCATCACTCTTAGGAGACTGTAGTATCGTCTTTCGAATTCTAGCCGGTTTGCTACCCCATAAAAATTTAGATATTCTCCTTTCTAATTTATCAAAAAAAGATTTAGTGATAAGTATAGGGACGTGCTGGAAAAGATACAGGAATTTGGGTAGGACGACCATCTTGACCAGATTTATCCGGGCCGCGAGGGATAATGGTAAAACTGACCAGCGGTCAAAGCCTCTTTCAGCTTTCTCAACCAGAGGCAGGAAGTTTGTGCGGAACATATCAGATATAGGTGTTGTGATAAAAACGCCGAGGTAGCGAAACCCGTTCTCCGCCCATTTAAACGAGGTTAAAGAGCAAGGGAGCTGCTTAGCCAATGAGTTAATCGGTAATAGCTCACTTTTTTGGTAGTTAAGTTTATAACCAGAGTACGCACCGAACCGTTCTAAAATATTCGTAATCACAGGGAGAGAGCTGACTGGATTCGAGATGTACAGAAGCAGGTCATCCGCATACAATGAGACTTTATGAGTTGTGTCAAACCGTGTAATACCTTTAAAGCCGTTCTCTGAGCGTATCCAAACCGCCAAGGGTTCTATCGCAACAGCAAACAGGAGTGGTGATAATGGGCAACCCTGCCTGGTACCTCTCCGAAGAGGGACGTGCGGCGACAGTGTGTCGTTTGTTTGTACTGAGGCCACCGGGGACGAGTATAACAAACTGACCCAAAGAATGAAACTATTGCCGAGGCCAAACCTGTCCATCGCCTCATATAGGTACCTCCACTCGACCCTGTCGAAAGCTTTTTCGGCGTCGAGGGAGACCACTATCTTTATTTGGCCTTAAAACTGAAAGTGCTGGAAACACCCGTCAGGCCAGGCAGCATCTGTGGAAAGAGAAATAGTTTATGTTTCGAGCCATAGACCCTTTCCTCCAGTTCTCATGAAAGATTTTGGATCTGAAGCCCTCTCCAAACATGTTGCCTGGCCGTCTGAGTGTTTCCAGCATTTTTCTGTGTTCATTTCAGATTTCCAGCATTCGCAGTGTTTTTTATTTTCTATTTATGTATCCGACTGGCCTAAATTCACTTTAGGGAGCTTGGTTTCCCAGTTTAGCTGAAAATGCTCATGTGAAATAACCTGGGATATTTTACTGGTTGAAATGCATCAATAAATCCAAGATGTTGTTGCAGCTTTCGGCATGGACACAAATCACAAGTGGGAGTTATTTGATTTCATTGAATTTCCTTCCTTTTTCATTTGCCCAGGTTGGTTCTTCTTTTGTAAATCTGGAGTAGGAGGTTTATCGACCTGCCTCTATTTACCTTCCACAGATGCACCATGGAAAGCATACTATCGGGTTGCAACACAGCTTGTTTTGAGAACAGCTTTCCGCAAGATCGTGAGAAATTACAGAGAGTTGTAGATGTAGCCCAGTCCATCACACAGACCAGACTTTCCACTACTAACTTCATCTACACTTCAAGCTGACTCGGAAAAGCAGCCAACATGATGAAAGACTTGTCCCGTTCCTCACTGCTGCCGTCTGGCAGAAGATCCAGAAGCTTGAAAGTACACGCCACAAGACTCAGGAACAGCTTCTTACCTTCTGCCATCAGGCTTCGTAACGGTCCTTCCGAAAGCTAGGGTACTGTCCGGTTTACCTCTACCCCATTGCAGACATTGAACTTTGTCTCTGGAACTGATGTGAAAACCATGCTGAGAACTATATTCTGCACTCTGTATCCTCTCCTTTGCTCTATCTATTGTACATGGGTTTGACTTAATTGTATTTATGTACAGTATTATCCGAACTGAATGGACAGCATGCAAAATAAGGCATTTCACTGAACCTTGTTATACACAACAATAATAAACCTAAATCTAAACCTAAGACCTGTCTCGTAAAACAAGTATGTTATGGAAACAGCAACTGAAGGAATCAACACTATTGGGCGTGATGGACTTCCAGGGCTATCGACAGATGTTAGGATGAATGTAAGAAAACCAAATAGCATCCCAAGAATAGCCCTGCACTGGACACCAGAAGGGAAAAGGAAAAGAGGGAGACCCAAAACCACCTGGCGTCGAACTGTAGAGGTGGAAATGAAAACAATGGACCTGACCTGGGGTACTGTCCAGAAGCTAGCCCAGAACAGACAGGGGTGAAGGACCTTCGTTGCTGCCCAACATGCCAGGAGGCATAATAGGCAGTAAGTAAGTAAGTAAACCTAAGACGGTAACTGATTGCAGTGGGGGGACCGAGGAGGTTTATATTCAATGCAGAAAGCCTTGAGATGTGGCAATTCTTGTTGGGAATAGTGTTCAGCAACATATGATGTGATTGTGGGTTCAATATAATGAAAGGTCATGATGTATTGGGTGGGGTTGACAGTTCTACTGTGGAGCAGCTTAGAATAGAAATACATCAGGAATGCACTGCTGAAATAGTGGTGGAGGCAGGTAGAGTCACAACATTTATAAAGTAATCTTATGAGCTCTCGAATTCCCAAAGCACAGAAGGCTACGTTGGAAAATGGGATTAATATTGTTCTCTTTGGTTGAAATAGACATATGAGCTGAGGTTACTCCAACATTTTGTGTCTAATACAGTATGAGCAGAAGAGCCTGTTTCTATGCTGTAAGACTTTACGATTCTCTATGACACCAGAATTCAGCAGTATTTTAGTGAAAGGTTGAGTGATTAGGTTCTTGCAAAATAAACAAAGTTGTGATTGCAGTCACTGCCTGCAAATTAATTAAAGCGACTTTGATGGATAATGGGTGATTTTATACATACTAATAGGCAATACCATATTTGTATTACAAATTATGATTTTTGGTTTTCTGCTGAGTCTGGGTGGCTGGTGTTGGAGGAGTATCCATGTTATTTTCCTGTTTTATATTGAGTGCTGCAGCTTGGAAACTGGCCCTTCTGGTCTGTGTTGAAACACAAACACACATTGACACTGATTTGTAGTTTCCCCACACATTCTACCACTCACATACACTGGGGGAAATCAGTAATGTCCAATTTGCCAACAAGTCCGCACACCTTTGGGACATGGAGGGAAATTGGAGCACCCAGGAGAAGCACGTGCAATCACACAGGGAACGTGCAAACTCCATAAAGACAGAACCAGAGCTCAAGATTGAACTTGGGGCTGATGGAACAGTCCAACTGCACTTTGTTCCACAACAGCACTGCAATGCCTTGCTGTCCACTAATTGTATGCACCTCCAAAAATCTGTGTATCCACTGTAAACAGAATCAGTGGAGTGCATTCACCTGAATGGTAAGATGCTTTCTGCCCTTGGGGATTTTCAGTTCCTTTGCAGGAATGTTTTAAACAAATCCACTGACAACCTTGTAAGTTAAACTGCAACTGTGAATTATCTTGATGCCGGAATCAAGCATACTTTTAGCAACAAAATATTTCAGAAATAATTGTAATTTCTTATCATTCACCTCCTGTGGGAGAATCATTTGCCAAGGTAGCTTTGTCTACACACTGACAGTTCCATTCAGCTCTGGTTTCTGAAGCTACAGTTAGTATCTTTTGAAACTCAGTGAAAGTAACCTGCTGGCTACCTCTATATTCAATGCTCTTTTTTGCTTGGGAATAATTGTCTATATTAAGTTATCTACTGAATAAGAAGCAGCTATTGGAAATTACTTTAATTGCAGTAAGAATGGAGGCAGCACGTTGTTTGTAAGATTACAGCTTAATACACTCGGTTTAAGTGAGAGCTGCTGTTTTGCAGGTTGGGTTGGTGCACCTCAGCTTGTATAACTACTTGCTTTTGGCCTCAGAGCCCACTCAGCATGCCAGCAGCTGCTCTCTTGCATATAGGTTCTGACCTGTGCCAAGCATGCGGGGCTCAAGACATTCGGGTTCTTCTGGAGGTGAACAATGACTAGACCTAACAGTGCCCGATGTAAGGGCATCTCTGTGAGGGTGGTAGTGTGGAACACAAGTCCCAATGTTTTAATTGTCTCTGTACCGTGAGGGCGGAGTGATTTCACACACTTCAAACAAAATTATTCAACAATAACAAACTAAATTTAACTCAGAGTAGTTATGGAAAATATTAAAATGAGAGAACAAAATCCTGAAGAGATAAATGTTGAGAACATTTTAAACAAGGAGAGGTGGTGAGCAGGAGAGATTTGGTGCAGTGATTAAAATTTGGGTTGTGCACAGGACAGTGGTGAGATGGAAGACATTACAGACAGATTAGTTGACCAAATTTCATAACAGGCTAGTGAGCAGTACGACAATGGGCGTCTTAGATGTGGTTCAAATTGGAAGATAGTAAGCAGACAATGCAAAGTTCACTTAAAGTGAACTGCAGAGTATAACTGTAGCTACATTTATCTATCTAATCTGGTTAGGTTTCTGGTCAATAGAAACTCCAAAATATTGTTTCTGGTGAACTGCAAGGGCCAGGAAGCAAGCGGGCAAGATCATCTCTGACCCCTCGCACCCTGGTCACAAACTCTTTGAATCACTTCCCTCTGGAAGGCGACTCAGACTGTCAAAGCTGCCACAGCCAGACATAAAAACAGTTTTTATCCACGAGTAGTTGCTCTACTCAACAGCCAAAAATCTGTAGCCTCCCTTTCATTTGGTATTTTGTTGGTTCACATGCTTGATCAATGGTGTTTTATCATTAATGTTTTATTATTATTAATGTTTAGTGTTTTCTGAGTCATTCGTAACTGTCATTGTATGTCATGTTGCTACTTGTGGGCGGAGCACCAAGGCAAATTCCTTGTATGTGAATACTTGGCCAATAAACTTACTTACTTACTTACTTACCTTTGAAGGTAATATATATCAAGAATACGCGATTCAACTCTATTGTTGAAGATAGTCATTACCTGGTGCTTGTGTGGTGTCCATATTTACATGTTCCATCAGCCCAAGCCTGAACATTCTCTGAATATGCTGCAGGTGCAAAGATATTTAATGTTGTGATGATCTGCAAATTAAATGCAGAATTTTATAATTATCAGTAAAATATCCAGACTTCTGATCTGACAGTAAAGACTATTGTCTCTCCCTACTTTCTCCGCCTTCAACTTTGGTCCCATTTTCCACTTGCGCTGATCTCTGTGCAGGTGTCATTAGTAAAGATTGCATGAGCGCAAACTACTGCCTATCAGGCCTTGACCAAGTGAAATTTGGAGGCCTCTGCATTTAGCTGAGCATGTGCAGATTCAAAGAGTTTTTCATCTTGTAACAATGAAGCTTGCTGCAGTCTCGGCTTCATTGGCACAGCAGATTCTGCACTGGGGACTTTTATCCAAAGCCTTACACAGTTGCTTATGTGGAACCTCTGATGGGCAATAGTTATAATTTGGGCTGCTGGGGGAGTAGAATTAAACTCTATGTAATAATTCATTGATGCAAAATAGGAACCGTATTATTTACTTCTGTATGAAAATAATAAGTTACAACAACTAAGAAAATGCTAAATTTTAGATATATCATTGCTTATTTGCTGTTCATGAGTTTGTTGGCCATTTAAACCTTAAATGAGGTCTAGCCTGGTGTTATTCTGGTTTTTAAGATAAGACGGATGCTGCAGATATATGGCATAAACTCAAGAAGCCTCTGTAATCAAAGGAAGTGATTTCCATTCATCATTCTGGGTAAACTATCAAATATAACCTAGAAAACAGGGCAAGTATTAACAATAACTGTGATGTAGGGAGTATGGGCATATCCACAAGACTAATCAGAACCCAGAGCCAAAATTAACTATGATATGGTAAAGCCATATCTGTACCACAACTGAGCAAAATGTGTGAAGTGACTAACATTTTCTTTAGTATAATTTTCTGCAACTCTTCTTATAGTTTTTATATAAACAGTGTGAAAAGAGCTTTAAGCATGTTTGAAGATTTAGAAGTGGGGTGGAGGTGGGGGTTCCTCTCGATAAGTTATGCCACCAATGACTGATTGGAGTGGGATTTATATTCAGCAGGTTCCACCACTCTCTTCTTGTCTTGTCCAGTGCTGGTGACACAAGGATATCAAAATATCACCATTCCCCAACAATGACTCTTTCTCCTGCTGCCATTTTTAAGTAGAGCTGCCAAAATCTATTGACAAGCCTCCATTTCCCCCAACATGCTGCAGTGCTGCCAATAATCAGTGTAATAAACTAAAACCAAGTCTACAATTCAACACCCTTGTATGCCTCTGTTAAATTATCAAGCTAAAATGAAAAATGGGGCGGTAATAGTTTTTACATGGAAGATAATTGCAAGGACCTTTCAGTTTAGATTTTCAGCCAATGAAGCACTTTTTTATTGGGTGAAGTAAACATGATGGCAAGATGACTGCTGGGGAAATCAGATTCATTGATGTTTCTGAGGAAAGACTTCCTTTCATCCAGACTCGGTCTGGGCTAGTTGTGACTTCCCATCCACCATAAATGAATGGCTAATAACATGTTATAAAGAGGCCTGTAAAGCTACTTAAATTTGAAATAATTCCTGCAAGTTACCCACCATTTTCTCGATGAAACTATGAACTGAAATACCTTCTTGCCATTTCCATTACTGTCCTGAAAATATTTTTGTTAAAAACATGCTGAGATTTATCTGATTTTCACACCGTTTAGCAATCTTAATATAAAGTAATTATAATGTGTGGGATTGCACTATTTGATATTTGTGGTACAATATATAAATTCATTTTTAACGTGCTGTCAGGCATTCGTGTGGGAAAAATCAATAGATTCTTGCTTTTCTTTTGCAGCTAAATAGCGAGAGGCTTGCAAGTAGCAGACACTGGCACAGAGGAAGTCTCTGTGAAGTAAAAATTAAGGAGTTTATTATTTGAATGTGAGGATTTGCCACAGAACAACGGAAGTTTACAATTGGAAGGAGGCCATTTGGCTTATTGCATCTGCGCCATCTCTTTGCTGATCTAATTCCCACCTTAAAACTCTGCTTCCTACCCTTTCCAAATCCGCAATATTTATTTATTTATTTATTACTTGATAATGCACTGTTGTCTTTGCCTCAACCACTTAGTACTGGAAAGCACTCATTGCTCCCCATCATTTGCGCTGTGGAAATAATTTGAACCCCAATGGGACTGCAGTGGCACATTATGTCGTCAGTCTGTAAGGGAATGACTAGCTCAAGATGTAGAAACAAGGAACAGCAGTCTGAAGATGGATCCCGACACAAAACATAACCTATCGTTGTTATCCAGACATGTTGCCTGACTTGTGGGCCTGATGATCAAGTTGTCTATCACAATGGGTGGTCAATACACAATAAGTATATTAAAATCAACCTTCCGTTGTGGGTTTGCCATCTCCTTTAAGGTACATTTAAACAAGCTTTGCAGGCGGTGTGAATGCTGCTATCCTCTGGAGTGGCCTCCAGGCATTGGCAGCAATGTAGGTACCAATGAAAATCATGGGAAATGGGGTCCAGGTGTGTGTTGCAGCTATTAGAATCCCTCGCATTGTCCAGAGTCCTTGGATAGTGAGTAATACTCATTGGGGATCCAGAATAAAATTAAACCCACGTTCAACTTGCACAAAGTCTGCAAATTGAATTACATTTGATTTTCCATTGAAATTATAACATATGGTGCGGTGCAACCCAATTTCAGTGCATTAAGTTCTTGGTGGCAACTAATCAGCTACTCTGCAAGTAAAGGAAATAGTTCCAAGAAAAACCTTGATGTTCTCTGCAGGGGATGATAGAATTGACACTTTTACCAAGGCAGGGAAAAAAAATTCACACCACAATCTTTTTAGATAAAATGCTTGCTGTTTCAACAAAAGGACCATGTAGACATGGTACTGCATACATATTGCAATTAGTGCTGTCATTAATTGCAATTAATTGTAATCAAGCAACAGAAGTTAGATAGTCATATTGTAGCCATGACAGACTACATTAATTAAAGGATGTTACAAATCCTTCTAGATTGGATGTGTGGCTATTCTGTTGTGGGAGGAGGGACAGAAATAGGGGCAGATGCTGACGTGCAAGAGCAGTCCAACAAAATGAATGGCACACGAAAGAAAAGCCATACTGGGGTCTGGCTAACTTTCTAGCCTGCACTGAACAATGTGCACAGATTTTTAAATTTGCTGGTGTAATTATGTAGTCTTGGAGAGAGCTTTACTGACTCCAACAGTCTGCTGGTGTCTGTTAAAATCACTGTGATCATCATTTATTTTGACGTTCTTTTCAAACTCTGGTGATTAACGTGGTATTGGTAAAGGCTCCATGTCTACCTGTGTCCGACAAGTGACTGATGTGGTGTTCCAGATTGATGGCAGGTTCATCCATTTGTGCAGAAAATTGAAACAGTAGACCAAGCAGCAAAAACAAAGTGTGTCCTTCCTGCCTTCCCTGGATGAACATACAGGAAGCGGAAGTCTCACAGAGATATAGTCAACAGCAGTCAACAAAATAGGTAATGTAACCAAATATTGGCTGATATGGTTTCCATTGACTTGTTTCGCAGGTCCTCCAAAAAATAATCCATTTGATGACAACCTAATACCGGAATGACCTTGTGGGTGTTTCTTTATCAGTCATCTAAATATGCTTTGCTTGTAAGAGATCATGAATATGCCAATCCGGTTTTGGTTAACAATGGAGTTGGTGAACCACTGAATTCACTGTCCTAGAAGGTTATGGATGCAAAATCATTGAGGGCATTTAAAGAATAGTTAGATTGTTTTTTAAAGGTCAGGAATTGAAGGTCATGGAGAACCGGCACAGAAGAGCAGATGAGACCAGTGGTGGATTATTGAATTGGGTTTGGGGGGAGCAGTGTTGAGCAGCCAGTGGTCTATTCCTGCAGCTATTTTCTTCTGCTCTCAAGTTATGTTCTTCTGGTTTGAAGCTATGAACATTTAACCATCTGACAGTTTGCAGGCTGTTAATACATACATTGAGGTGGATCTGCTGCCTCTGAGCCCACTTGACTCTTCTCCATGGTCTCCATTGTTTCTCTCAGGATGGGCCAGCCACAGAATTCTACTGAGGAGCAGCTCCCAGCTCAGTAGTGTGGCCTGGCACAGCACGCTGTTGCTCTCACAACGTAGAAGGCTGGGTATTCTCCCAGAATGGCTAAAACACTGACCTCAGTCTCACCAGCACTCAAATCTCCCACCCCACTGAAATGTTGTGAAAAGCTTTGGTGACGCGGGACCTTTGGACAATCAATGAGATATTATTGAAAATGTTCAATGTTCCAGCTAGCGAATTGTGGGTAAATATTCTGATCCAGAGATTTGACACAATCCATCCACTAATGGCGCATTGTGATAAAGAAAATGCCATTGAGCCCATCAAGTTTAGCCATTCTCCCTGCAACTTACACTCACTCATATGCCCATCACATCCTCTTTGATTTTGATTTTCACCACTTACCTGTACTAAGGGTTTATTTAGTGGCCTGTTTTTCTTCTTGTTGTGTTGCTACACTTTTCCAAGCCACTGCGTAACGCAGGCTCTGGCACATGGGTTGAAGACCTTGAGATCTTCTGGTTTTCAGGGCTCTGTGGGGGAGGGGGCAGGTAAGTAAGTGCTCCATAGTTTGGGTTGCCTCCCCGCAGTCACATTCGGCTGGTCCATCATTGTTGCACCCCCACTTCTGCATGAGGGCTTTGCACCGTCTGACCTGTGTTCTGAGGTGATTGAGGCAGAGCCAGACTGGCCATGTCTCTTTCACTCCCAATGGAAGGACTCCTCAGGGTATAGTGTCAGTGTGTGGGGTTTTAATTGCAGGTGCGTCACCCAAGCATCTATCCTACAGGTGCGTGGGTTATCATTCAGGGGTTGAACTGCATGTAGGAAGCTGTTTCTGGATTTTGAGGATACTGCTCTTCTGATTGGAGGGGGTGCAATATCACACAGTAGCTGCAGGTCGTCAACTCGTGTGGGTTTGAGGCAACCAGAGATGGCCTGTTAACCTACCTTCTTTGTGGTGTGGGAGGAAATCAGAGTTACAGAAAGCACATGCAAACTCTGCACTCTAGGTCAGGTTCAAACCTGAGTCACTGGAGCGCCACTAACTGCTGCACCATTTTATTGGAGTGACAAGGGATCGCGGTCATTTGAAAGACATAATAACTGAAGTGTTCTTTGGCCCTCAGGATGGACAATAGAGTTCCATGGTGCTAAATAATGACGAACATACATACATTTTTGGAAATTAAAATTGTGAAACTATTTAATATAAAAAATTGACAAGATCAAGACCATGGACCCACGAAAATCCGAAAAAAGGTTTGACCCCTTAAGGAGGCTGTTCTGAGTGTGAAGATGGCGAGGAGGTGAATTTGAGTATGACTTTACAAGGTACAAGTGATTTCAATTACACAGAGAATGCCAAGTGAAAACTTAATGAAGATTTAAATAATCTTGAACGAGTTTCAAAATCTTGAAGGATTTTGATAAAGATATACTGTGCCAATTGTCAGAAAACTCAATTAGCTAGAGAATACAGATCTAAGGTAATTGACCAAAGAGCTATGATGAGTGGTGGTGAATGAATTTTGTACTGCAGGTTATCATATGTAATGTAATACCTGAAAAGGTGGTGGAAGCAGATTCAGCCATTCTCCAGAAGGAAACTAAATAAATATTTGTTTAAACATTTCTGGCCTGTGGGGAAAGAGCAAGGAATGGGACTAATGAGATAGGTCAAGGGCTGAGTAGCCTCTTGCTCTGTATCTTTGATTTTAGAATTCTCGTGATTACTGTTGGGATATTTAGCCTAGGTTGACTATTTTGTAATGTGAGTAATGTACTTGGCCTGAGCTAACTAGAAACCTTGCCAGTTTTGTTCCCAGTGTTAGACAGCGGTATTCTGCAGCAGTGTCATTAAATGTCTCCATCTCGTTCCGGCTGGAAGACATCAGTCTGAGCCCTGCAAAAATGTAAACTTTTAAGCAAAAGCTGATTGTTTGGGGTTAAGATTCTTGGGAATGCTTGAAAAGGGCCCTTTCTTTCCAGCTTGTCTCTCTTATTCACACACGAGCACTAAGGTGGTTACACAGAGCATAGAATGGTTCAGCAGGAATGGGCCCTTCAGCTCACAATGTTTGTGCAGAACCTTATGCCAAGTTAAATGATCTCATCTACCTGTACATGATCTAAAGAAGTATTGAAGTATTGAAGTGATAGGAGCAGAATTAGACCATTTGTCCCATCATGTCTACTCCGCCATTCAATTATGCCTCATCTATCTCTCCCTCAACCCCATTCTCCTGCCTTTTACCCATAACCCCGACACTCGTACTAATCAGGAATCTATCTATCTCTACCTTAAAAATATCCATTTACTTGGCCTCCACAGCTTTCACTGGCAATGAATTCCACAGATTCACCAACCTCTGACTAAAGAAATTCCTCCTCACCTCCTTACTAAAGGAAAGTCTGTTAATTCTGAAGCTATGATCTCTGGTCCTAGACTTTCCCACTAGTGGAAACATCCTCTCCACATCCTCTCTGTCCAGGCCTTTCACTATTCGGTGAGTTTCAATAATTTTCCCCTTCATCCTTCTAAACTCCAGCGAGTTACAGGCCCAGAGCCGTCCAATGCTCATCATATGTTCACCCACTCATTCCTGGGATCATGCTCGTAAATCTCATCTGGACCCTCTCCAGTGCCAGCACAAACTTCCTCAGATATGGAGCCCAAAACTGCTCATAATATTCCAAATGTGGTCTGACCATACCTTGTAGAGAGAACCCCAGCATTACACCTTGTAGGGAATCCTACATCAGTACTCCCAAGTCCCTTTGCATCTCCGATTTCTGAATTATCTCTCCATTTAGAAAATAGTCTATGTCTTTATTACTACTACCAAAATGCATGACTTTATATCCCTCTAAGCTCTGCATGTGCCTAGTGCAAAACTTCTTACATGCCACCACTCCCCCTGGTAATGCATTCCAGGCCCCCACTACTCGCTGTAAAAAAGCTTGCCCTGCACATCGCCATTAAACCTTCCTCCTCTCACCTCATAACTATGCCCTCCAGTGTTGGGCATTTCCACCCTGGGAAAAAGGTTCTGCGCAGTCCGGATGTGTGAGGAAACTGGAGCACCCATGAGAAACAAACACAGTCTTAGGGGGAATGTGGAAACTCTACACAGACAGCACCTGGGGTCAGGATCAACCTGGGTCTCTAGCAGTGGGGGACAGCATCTCTTCCAGCTAATTGTGCCACGCTAAATAAAGTAGTTTTCAATTTTCCTCTATGCTTTTTTTCGTGTCACACATCAGTATTTCACTTTACTTCTGCAGGCCTTGCCACTTATTGCTTATTGAGTGGACAAGAGCTGGACATAAAACAAATTGCAGTTATTTGAGATCTGAAATAAAACAGAAAATGTGAGTAACATTCAATAGATCAGGAAGCATATGTGGAAAAGGAGGGGCGGTGGGGAGATGGCTGCCCTGCCGGCAGTCTGTTAGGTTTTTTCTTTATTTTTGTTATTTTTTAGTGCGTTAAAAGTTTGTTTTAATGTTTTTCATTTTGTTTTATATGGGGAGAGGGGGGAGGGGATCGGGAGAAACTTTTTTTCAAGCTCTTAGCTTCCCGGAGATGTGATCAATTTTCGGATCACATTCTCCGGGCTCTGCGGCCTTCCATCGATGGAGCTGGAAGCCTCCTCGGACTGTCGTGTGCCCCACCGCAGGGCGCGGATTTAACATCGGAGCTGATCCCTTGCCTGGGATCGCTCCCACCGTGACCACTGCGGAATCACCATCAAGGGCTCGCAGTCTCGGGTGAGGCTAGTCGGGAGCTCCAACGTCGCGGAAGGCTCGACCAGCCCCGACTCGAGGCTCGATCGCCCGGCACGGGGGAGCTGACATCCCACCGGCTACAGGAGTCAAGATCATCCCGTCAACGGGGGCTCGAGGCTCATGACCGAGGAAGAACAGAAGGAAGAGACTTGGACTTTATTTCGCCTTCCATCACAGTGAGGAATGTGTAGGAGTCACTGTGGTGGATGTTCATGTTAAAATGTGTTTTTTTTTTAGTGATCTGTTGCGTTTAATTGTATGACTGACCCGGCCAATGAAATTCCTCGTATGTTGCAAAACGTACTTGGCGAATGTTTTTGTCAGTTCCAGGATCCATCATCAGATCTGGGAAGCAAATGAAGTAAATTAATTTTAGGTAGCAAAGCAGGTGTAGGAGAAGACTGGGTGGAACAAAGGGAATTTCCTTGGTAGGATGAGAACAGACAGGCTTATGTCTGTGCAATACGTTGCTGATGGCACGGCTGTGGGACTTGTGCAGTGGACAAAACTATGTAGAAAAATGGGGGTGAAAAAAGAAAAGAACCAAAGTGACGACCGACAGAAATGGCCGACTCCGAGACAAAAAGAAAGAAAGTTATCTAAAGTTGGAGAATTCATTATTGAGTCCAGCAAGCTGCAATGTTGCCCCGAATGAAGATAATAAAACTGGTCCATGATACTCACGAGTGTTATTACCAACTGTAAGGTTTATGTTAGAGTGCGATGCAAGCTCGTTTTCATCATTTCTAATTTTCCTTTGCAGGAGAATTGTGTCCGTCTAAAATGTGCCCATCCACTCCTCCTACATAGAACAGACTGGGATTTGGAATGTAACTGCTGGCGTAGCCATGTGTTTGCAATGTTGTGCCATTCAAGGTTCCTGCACATTGTAGCATCAAATAGAATAGACACTTTTTTTCTGTCTACCCCAATGTATTTTCATACTCTTTTTGCCCCTAATAAAATAAATTTAATGCTATGCTATTTATGTTCTTTATGGTGGTGAATGGAAAGAAATTAAGGCCCCTGGTTACATCTGTAGCTGGAATGAGTCAATGTGCAGTCAGAAGTATTCCCTGCAATGTCATTTTGGTGTTATGTTGTATTACAATGTTTTCTTTGAAAATGTTCAATATAAATGGAAGCAATGGCACTCCCCAGTGAATGCAATGAAGCAGAACTTGATATCATTGCTGTTCAAATTGAGTGACATATTGGTTTTTCAGTTTAAATTGCACATCTTAATTGTGGGAGGTTGATGGCTGCGACTGTCCACCATGAAATCCATCAGTGACAACAAGTGCAATGCTGAAAATTGAATAATATTTGTCTCGCTCTGCAATATATCACTCTGCAATGGTTAGAATTATACATGTTGGCACATATTTCAAGGAAGGAGGGCCTCAACACTTGGAATGCTTTAAGAAACTGGCCAACTTTGTTCTTTTTAATTTATCAGCTACCCCAGCCTCTGTGGCCAGTAACATACTGCAGCCTGGGTAGCAGATGAAATTTCATGAATTATTTTTTACCAAGTACCTGTTAAGGATCTGAGCTTTGAAAATCCAGATGTTGAATCATATTGGCTGCAGCTGATAAACTATAAGAGGCAAAAACGACTACAGGAGGTAGGTAATAAGATCCCAAAAAGTAATTTTTGCAAATTAGTAAGGGATCCAAGGCTGATACATAATCACTAGGAACAATTTTTTAGTATGCATTGACCAAAGCAAATTTGCAGTAACACTGTGCAAGTCAGATTCATGTAATACATTTGGGCAGCAGAATGGCAGAACTCAAAGAACTGCCATCTCATAGCTTCAGCAACCCAGGTTCAACCCTGGCCTCTGGTGATGTCTGTGTGGAGTTTGCAATTCTTCCTGGAAGTGCATGAGTTTATTCTGAGTGCCCTGGTTTCCTCCCACATACTGAAAATGTGTTCGATGGGAGGCTAATTGGCCACTTTAAATTGCCCCGAGTGCAGACCTGAGTGAGACTTGGGGAGAATGGAGGGGAATGTAAGAACAAAATGGATGATTGATAGTTAACACAAACTCAGTGAGCCTATATTTACTCATGACACTATCACTCTTTTTAGAGTTTTAAATCACTTTGTCAATCCTGTACTTAGATTTAATAATGCATAATGATATACAGTTATTAAAATCATGTTATTAAGGGACTTTTTGGAGAACAGTGATAATAACATGATGCAATCTTTATATTGAGTTTCATAGTCATTTAGTGGAGCAGCTGGGCTTGTACACGCTGGAGTTTAGAAGGATGAGAGGGGATCCCATTGAAACATATAAGATTGTTAAGGGCTTGGACACACTAGAGGGATATGTTCCTGATGTTGGGGGAGTCCAGAACCAGGGGCCACAGTTTAAGAATAAGGAGTAAGCCATTTAGAACGGAGGCAAGGAAACACTTTTTCTCACAGAGAGTGGTGAGTCTGTGGAATTCTCTGCCTCAGAGGGCAGTGGAGACAGGTTCTCTGGATGCTTTCAAGAGAGAGCTAGATAGGGCTCTTAAAAATAGCGGAGTCGGGGGATATGGGGAGAAGGCAGGAATGGGGTACTGATTTGTGATGATCAGCCATGGTCACATTGAATGGCGTTGCTGGCTCGAAGGGCCAAATGGCCTACTCCTGTCTATTGTCTATTGTCTATTTAATTAAGTCAAACTCTCGTGTCTCAAACTTAAACAAAGAAAATTACACATGTACAAAGAGCAAATTAGCTTTGATTGGTTTGGAAGTTAAATTTACAGATAATTGTGGCAGAGGAGCCCTGGCCAACATTTAGATAAATAGATCACAATTTGCAATGAATATGCATTTCCTTAAGTAAAACCTCCACAGAGGAAGTGGTTCATCCGTGGCTGGCAAGAGAATTAAAAGCCATTAAATTCTGGGAACAGTGTAGAATATTGCCAATAAGAGTCAGAAACCTGCACCTGATTTTAGAATTTAGCTGAACTTGAGGGGTATAAAATAATCCAGTAATCCAGCAAGAGAAATAAAAAGTGATTTAGGAGCTTTATGTATACAAAAAAAAAAACAGGTTGCAAAAATTAGATGCACATTTCCTATATTTCTGAATGAAGGGGCTCCCACAGTGGGGCAGCGGTAGAGTTGCTGCCTTACAGCGATTGAGACCTGAGTTTGATCCTGACTACGGGTGCTGTCTGCACAGAGTTTGTTTGTTCTCCCTGTGACCTCCCGGGTTTTTTTCCGGTTGTTTTGGTTTCCTCCCACATTTCCAAAGACGTGCAGGTTTGCAGGTTAAATGGCATAGAAACATAGACATCGAAAATAGGTGCAGGAATAGGCCCTTCGGCCCTTCGAACCTGCACCGCCTTTCAATATGATCATGGCTGATCATCCAACTCAGTATCCTGTACCTGCCTTCTCTCCATACCCCCTGATCCCTTTAGCCACAAGGGCCACATCTAACTCCCTCTTAAATATAGCCAACGAACTGGCCTCAACTACCTTCTGTGGCAGAGAATTCCACAGATTCACCATTCTCTGTGTGAAAAATGATTTTCTCATCTCGGTCCTAAAAGACTTCCCCCTTATCCTTAAACTGTGACCCCTTGTCCTGCCTTCTCTCCATACCCCCTGATCCCTTTAGCCACAAGGGCCACATCTAACTCCCTCTTAAATATAGCCAACGAACTGGCCTCAACTACCTTCTGTGGCAGAGAATTCCACAGATTCACCATTCTCTGTGTGAAAAATGATTTTCTCATCTCGGTCCTAAAAGACTTCCCCCTTATCCTTAAACTGTGACCCCTTGTCCTGGACTTCCCCAACATGTAAGTTATCCCTTGTGTGTAGGATAGAACTTGTGTATGGGTCATCGCTGGTAGGCGTGGACACTGTGGCCAAAGGCCCTTTTTCCACGCCGTATATCTAAACTAAACCAAACCAAACTAAACTAAACACACTGGCAGAAATTGGAGACATTGTAATTAAGAATAAAAAAATGGCAGACACATTAACCATATATCTTTCCTCATGCTAGGTCATGAAAAATACTTTGCAAGGTGCAGGATACCAAAGATCCAGTGAGAGTGAGGAGTTGAGTAGCTGATAATGGCACTGTCCCACTATACGAGCGCATTCAAGAGTACTCCCGATTTAAAAAAAATCAAACTCGTGGTAAGTGCGTAGAATGTACGTAGCGGGTACGTCGGAGCTCGGGACGTCTCTTAGCGGCTCGTAACGCTAACGGCGGGTACTCGGGAAATGCGGTAAGCTCGAGAAGACTCGTGAAGATTTTTCAACATGTTGAAAAATGTCCACGAGAGCCCCTTGCGGCCATTACCGTAAATCTCCGAGTTCGAATTAGGGCAAACTCGGGAAAACTCTTGAATGAACTCGTACAGTGGGGCAATGGTCCAAATGATGGTGAGGGTTCCAAAAGAGTGGCTCAAAAATAGTGGGTGATTTAAATTTGATGCCCATGACATGGAAGACAACAATTATAATATTGTCACTTAAGAAAGGCAGGAAAGAGAAAACATGGAACTATAGGCTAGGTTCACTCCATGTGATACTGGATACTGGAAACTGGTGATATGGTGACTTAGAAGAAAGTGAAAAAGGATTTGACTTTATACTGTGCCTTTCATGGCACATTCTAAAATATTACTTTTTGAAATGTTACCATGGCTGAAATGTTGAAATGCGTATCTAGTTTGTGCATAACAAAGTGAATTTTGTAAGAGATTATCTGTTCTACTGATGTTGATCAAGGTGCTGTGTAATTTTAGGTATTTTACCTAAAGGAGGAATTTTCTTGCTTCCGAGAGAAGACATCCCTAGTTTCCTGGTCAAATTCCTGCACTGGGAGATGGTTCAGGAGGACAGATTGACTGGGCCTATATTCCATGGAGTTTGGATGGCCTAATTAAAACATATAAAATACTTCAAAAGCTTGATAGGATACATAAAACCATGATACTCTGACATTCAATTATAGAAAAATCCTGATGGTTTGGTATCTGGCTCAGCAGGTGCTGTTTTCCATGTTTCACCAGGTCCCTGTTCCCTACATTCCTTTTAAACTCACTAGGTTCACTGCAAAACATATTCTGCTACTATGCAACGCCTTCAAAGAGAAGTGAATTATAAGAGTGTTGCAGTATTGATTTGTTAGTTCCAAAACGCACCAAAGTCCTGAAAATACTGGATTAGCCAGAGCATTACTGGAAATGGTGGGAACTTGTTGACCTGGCTTGAGGAATCTAGAATCAGATATCGGCTCACTTTCCTATTCATATTTTTGTAATGCTGTTTGCTACTTCTCTACTGATTTTAGATTATTTATGTACTGTGTCATCCAATTATTTTTCTCTACTGTCAAGTTGTACATTTAGATTTTTTTTTTAACCTAAAGTGTATTATGTCAAATTGTTGCATTAGAATTCTTGTCTTGAACAGATCCTTTTGCAACATTCTGCTCCTAATTGCAATACCTACTCCCAGTATAATATCATCTACAAACTTGGATGCATACCAGGGAATAGAAAATCTAATTAGAGTAAAAATCCGATAATCCGGCATGCATGGGTTCTTCATAGTGCCAGACTGGCAGATTTTCCTAGACTCTCGGATTCATTCTTACAATGCCTCAACATGCTTTTAATTCACCTTTTATAGATATTACATAGTATCATAGTCCATTTTTAATTGAACCCGCTAAGTTTAAAGGGAGCACATGAAATGGGGAATTGAAAGGGAACACCTTGGATCGATCCAGTGAATTGAAATGTGCTTAGAAACCAGCAACATGGTGAGCTGAAAGTGAGCACGGCAAGCATGTCAAATGTCAAATGATTGGGATTTCCAAATGGTCGGATACCAGATTATCTGAGTTTTTCTATAATGTTCTCTTCTTAATTAAATGATGTTAAGCATAGCTGAAGTACCTTCAACCCAATTTTGGTTGAATGTGGTTAACTCGGTATAAAGCAGAGACCGATTCTGGGATTTGCCAGGTTGGCATGGTGATGCACCTTGCCTTGAATGTAGACAGCCCCTTTGTATTCACTGCAGCAATTTTGCATGCATATTTTGATTTAAACAAATGGTTAACTATTTCACTGCACCGGTATAGAGGAAGAGATCAAACACCTTCTATTTGAAAAATACAGATTACTATTAGATTATTAATTTTGCAGCCTTAATGACCTTAGATGACCTGAGATAATGGCCTGAGTTAACTCATTGATTAGCTCTACCTTTATATTTCAAGTAACCCATGTATCAATGAATATGTTTGTGTAATGTCAAAGATTTATGAGATAAATTGGGATACAAAGCAGAAAAACAGACCTTTGGCCCAACCAGTCCACACTTGCATCCTATCACTATGATCTTATATCCCCTTCTCACTCATACATCCAGCCTTCCCCCCATCTTCCTGCAATTGTTTTATGCTATTCATTTCAATCACTCCCTGAGGTAGTAAGGGCCACATTCTCGCCATATTTTAAGTAAAGAGATGTCTAAATGTTTTGTGGGATGATTTGGTGACTGTCTTATGTTGATGTGGCCCTCTGTCCCACATGTGGAAATATTCTTTCTGCAAAGACTTTCATAATTTTTAAGACCAATGATAAGCCATGCCTTGCTCTGCTATCCTCAGCATTAAAGATCCAAGATCCCCTTTGTACCTCTACCACATTTAGACTTGTAACTACCTAATAAATGTCCACCAACCTCTCCCTGACCTTCCTTGCAAATTGTGCTGCTTCTCATTTATCTAAGCTGTACTTTATTTGCCAATTATTTGCTCATTCAGCAAACTTCTTACAGCCTTTTGCGATTTATTCTAGTCTTCATTGTATTCCATACTTAGAAATGACACATGGCCCAGATTTTGTTAGCACTGGTAAAAGGATATAGCATTTGCTGTTAACTTCAAACATAACCCCTATCACATGGAGTTGGAGGGTTAGGATACAAGCTACCCAATCAAGAATTCTGAAGGAGGAAATAGGAAACACAAAGCAGGAAGTAATTCATATTTTAATGATTGTATCAGAAGTGAAAACGATTAATATGTTGGATTTAGGGTAAATCTTGCATTAGTTTCATGATAAGACCATTTGTGAGTGTCATTCTAATGAGAGTCTAGATTTTAAATTGGTTTTCATAATCAGAGCAGTTGTTTAGCAGCAATTTTTGATATACATTATATAACTCAGTTATCACTGACCAACAAGGCTTCAGACAGGAGGTATAAAAGCCTGAATTTCCACACTGCCAGTTTCAGGAACAGTTATTTTCCTACAATTAATGGGTTCTTGAACAGACTCACATCCCTAATCTTACCTGGACAACAGAACACTATGGATACCTTTACACTACCATGGACATGGTGTTTTTTACTAATTATGTTTTCACATGAAATTGTTTTTTTGCACAGCTTTCTTTTAGACATTTTATGTGTCATTTTATATGATTTGTTTCTCAATTCAATCTTTAATTGTCATTGTGCAGTGTACAATACAGAGACAACGAAATGCAGTTGGTATCTCCGAAGGGCGAACTTATGAATAAACAATTAAACAAGTGATTTGTTTTGTGTATTTGTTTATGAGTCTGTGATGTTGCTGCAAGCAAGATTTGTCATTGTAAATGTACCTCAATGTTATTGTACATATGACAATAAACTCAACTAGACTCACATTTTCATTAGTTTCTATATGGCAAGTACAGATGTAAGAAGTTGACGTTCCTCTCAGATCACTCGTTCTTATGTTGATTGCATCTGTGAAAATGCTACAGCATAGAGCATTTAGTCCATGTATAGACGCGAGATGTTGCTTTCAGTTTTATACATTAATGACACCTGGTGCTGATAGCTTTGCCAGCATAAAATTCTGGGCCATTAAATCAAAAAACATCATTGATTCTTAGTCCTTGACATTAATAATTTAATTGACTTTGTTGTGGACAGTGTTCATTTTATGTGGCTAACATGCTGCCAACTACAGAGAATACTGTACGTACCTTCTGTCATACAGGGTAAAATGACAGCACATACATTGTGTGGCTCGGATTATAGGAAACCTCAAGGAATTGATAACCCCAATGCAATTAACAGACCTTGGGTGTGTAGTCAGTTTAATCTTTGCAACTCTACCCAATGTTGAGGGAAGGAAGGAGAAAAATAAGGGGAAGTACATACTGTACATAATGCTTCTGCATTTTGAGCAGATGTAGACCACACTTCAATCAATAGAACCATTTGCCTTTTGAAAATGAAGGCTATATTCTTCAAAAAAATAATCCTCATTAGGCTGCACTGGAAAAGATCCAAATAGGTACATAGATTGCAGGCAGCTGCAGGTTGAACAGGCTAGGACACTATTCCTTGGGGAGCAGGAGGATGAGGGGTGATCTTATAGAGGTGTACAAAATCATGAGAGGAATAGATCAGGTAGATGCACAGTCTTTTGCCCAGAGTAGGGGAATCAAGAACCAGAGGACATAGGTTTAAGATGAGGGGGGAAGGATTTAATAGGAAACTGAGGGGTAACCTTTTCACGCAAAAAGTGGTAGGTGTATGGAACGAGCTGCCGGAGGAGATAGTTGAGGCAGGTACTATCGCAACGTTTAAGAAACATTTAGACGGGTACATGGAAAGGACAGATTTAGAGGGATATGGGCCAAACACAGGCAGGTGGGACGAGTGTAGATGGGACATGTTAGCCAGTGTGGGCAATTTGCGCTGATGGGCTTGTTTCCATGCTGTAAGACTCTATGACTCTATAACTCAATGACATAGTACATAATTAAATCTATACATATATCTCTTATTTGCTAAACATTGTTTAAAGTTTACCAGTGTCACTGTGAATATTATTTACACAGAATACTTGACAGGTCTCTTTTGTAGAGGATGCAGGTATGTGGGATTTCCAGGTTATTGAAGACCTATACATTGCAGGAGCTTAGAGACCCTTGAGTTAATATTCTCTGGTGCTACCATGCATCTTCTGCTAAAACTGCATATGTATTGTCAGAAGAGAGGGAAATAACAGGATGAGAGTACTTGTCTTCCATGTTATTGTGACTACACAAATATGTGCACATTTTTGAAATATAAGATTATTATTTCCCCATAGCAAAGGCTATCCTAGATTGCAGTTTAATATTAATTTTGCTTGTGTTAGTGCTTCCTATCTATTGCTCACCTGTTAGATTCTAGGAAAATTTGCCTTTTGACCCTTTTGACCCTTGTTGTTTTCAAGGCCTTGTTCGTAACTTCAAAGCCAACGTTAAAGCTAAATCAAGAGAAAAGTGATTGATTATATATCTGGAAACTAGCAAAGTCGACTATACTGACAAACCCAAGGGGAAGTGAAAAGTAAGAATACTATCAGAGCATAATTGGGTAAAGCAATTCAAACTTATTGTCTGTAAAGTTTTAATGTATTAGCTTTAGCGTACATTTGAATAAAATTATAATTATGGCCAATGAGGGATCAATGAATAATAATTGCGTTCAAATGCAGTAGAATAATTGACATCATTCTAGAGGGCCTTTGCTGTGGACATAATCAGTGTAAGAACAGAAAATGTCTTCCTCCTTCGCCTCACCACAACCCTCCCGTTTTGTTCTTCAATAATATCAAGACATACAATAGTAAAACATTTCTCCATGTAAATGTTCTCTGAGACAGGTGACTTACTTTAGAAGAAAGAACATGTAGCATATATAACAAAACACAAGGAATGTGGTCTTGAATACAATAACTGTCTAGTTTACCTCTTGAATCAGTTGATATTGGGGTTGAAAGTTTCATTTTTGCACAGCAACCTGCAAGCAAGGATTTCCTTGGAGCAGCTTTTGAGATTGCTTAAGCAAAAATTAAGTACAGACCCAGTCTATGAACACACTTTGAAAGGATGAACTACCATAAACTATTTTCAAATAAAGCTTTAAAACCAGTTCTGCAAATTGCAGGTTTGATTAAAAAAAAACAATGAAATACATTTAAAAGGGTAAGCATTGATCATTTTACGTTTCCTAAGGATTGTAGATGAACTGCATACCAAGCTTGTTGGAATGTTCAATATGAAGGTCATTGCCAAAGAGTTGGAGGAAGTGGGTTGCTGTGTATATTTGCCAGCAGTGCAGAGTAATAACACCATCACAACCATGGCCATGGCTGACTTGTCCATTACCTTGAGTCCATGTTGACTTTTATCAGAAGAAAGGCACTTTGCATGATTGTGCCCATTGTCTGCACACAAAATGATTGAAGTCAGACATGCAGTGTTTAAGAAAGAACTGCAGATACTGGAAAAATCGAAGGTAGACAAAAATGCTGGAGAAACTCAAGCGGGTGAGGCAGCATCTATGGAGAGAAGGAATGTGGAGAGAAGGAGAGAATTTCTTCTTTCCATAGATGCTGCCTCTCCCGAAGTCAGTCATGCAGGTACCTGCACAACTGTGGAATGCAGGTTTAATGATCTGGCATGATTTACTGTGCATATATATGAGAGAGTTATCTGACATCAGGGCATAAAAAATCTATCGATTCCTCAGTATCATCCTGCTTCCAGTGGGCAGCAGGCACATCTGAACATGTGTTAAAGGAGACTTTAAAGAAGCAAGTGCTCCAAGGTAACTGGAGATGAACGATAAATCATTGTTTGACCAACCTCGTGATCAAATACCATACCACCCCGCGTGGCGTTGTATTATTCTAGCAGTTAATGAATGCATCACTGTCTTCCCATATGAGTGAATTGAAAAACTGGGAGGAGAAGCAGCTAAGCAGCGATTGAAGCAGAAGGCAATGTCTCGAGATAAAGAGAAGCAATTATGACTGAGTGAGGGAATCCTCCAACAGGACTTAGCATTATTTTCAATGAATGGAATAAAACTGTAGCCTGAAATTAAATTTAGTTCCATTAGAAATCATATTGGTAGTGTCCACATAGATCATGGACCCAGAGTGCAGTGGAGGTGAACCAGGATGTTGCCTGCGGTGGTAGACGTTTACAAATACACAGGACTAGATGTTAAAATCCAAGGTGCCAAATATCAATTTACTCCCGATGGTGATGGGAGCCTTCTGCACTCACCTATGCTCCTCCGATGTTGAGAAAGGCTAGGCAGACACGTCATTGGGGTTATCAAGTGGGCACCTACAAAAATGCTGGAGAAACTCAGCGGGTGAGGCAGCATCTATAGAGTGAAGGAAATAGGCAACGTTTCGGGTTGAAACCTTCTTCAGACTGAATCTTATCATTATCTTTAAACAGACTGACTTTATCTGAACTAGTCTGAAGAAGGGTTTTGACATTTTTGTCTACCTTCGATTTTCCAGCATCTGCAGTTCCTTCTTAAACATGTTGCCTGCAGTGGAGTGTTTAAGTGATGAGAAACTAGAGAGGCTGGGTTTGTTTTCTTGAACTGAGGAGGCTGAGGGAGGATCTATTAGAAGTAGGCAAAATTATGTGAGGTATAGATAGGATGGAAAGAAAATAACATTTTTCCTTCACAGGGGTGTCCAAAACTAGAGGGCATAGGGTAAGGGGTAAGAGATTTAGAGGGAATCTGAGGAAGAAATTATTTTTAACTAAGAAGATGGATGGAATTTGGAATGCACTGCCTAATGGAGGTGGCAGGTACTTGTACAACATTCAGGAAATATTTAGGCAAGCATATACAGTACTTCACCAAGCATAGAAATCTAAGGGCCAATTAAACACCTCTGTCCAGCTGACCAAACTTTTTATCTGAACTGGTGCCATTTGTCTGCCCTCTAGACTTTTTCTATCCATGTACCTATCTTAATGTCTTTTAAACATTGTAATTGTACCTGCTACTGCAGCATCCTCTGTCTAGGTATGTTATAAAACTTACCTTTAGTGGCGCTGCAGTTCTGCCACTGCCCGTGTGCGCGACTTTGGCGCCTTTGAGAGGGGAGCAGGGTTTAAAATGCGATTTTTCTTCAGACAATTCAAATCAATTTTGAACAGGCTTTTTAGTTGCTGAAGAAAAATCGCTTCAACTGCCGTTTTATTAAGTTTATTAAAATTAGCGCTGGAAAAATTAAAAGCATGAGTAAATTAAAAATCATCTTTTAATGACGTTAACGCCGACAGCGGGACGGATCTTACGTAGGGGACAAAAGAAGGTACACAGTTTATTTTTACATAAAAACGTGCTTCTTAGGAAGCCATTAATCAAAATTTCATGTTGCAAAAAGGTGACTAAAAAAATATACGAACTGGCAGTATTTATCCTGCCGACTGGGGGCTTAAATTCACCGCAAACCGCAACGTTTCAATCCATCGCGTTCCACAAAAACCCACTTGCAAGTTGATTTAAATGGCCATTAATTTACGGGACTTAAACTCTAAATTCCTTCAATTTGGCCCATAAATTCATGACAATAAGATTTAAAAATCATGTTATATTGTGAATTTTTGTGTGAATGTTATTTGGACACTTGGGTTTTTTTTTAATGTTAACCTTTTCTTAAGAAATGGATAGATGTTTAGATCTAGTAATTGAATTTTGTAATTAGCTACAATTAGGTAACTAATTATATGCTTTAATTTCAGGTCATTCCAAGTAAGATTGTTTCATATTTGTTTCAGAATGCTTCAATCTATAATAACTGAAAATATCATTCAGTTCTCTTAATTTTTAAGAAAGTTATGGGCTTTTGACTGTCCTTGATCACAGCTTTTGTGTAAAGTCAATGGAAAAGCAATAGGGAACAAGATGCTAATTTCTGAGTATGAAAATGGAAATAACTTTTTTTAATACTGAAGATATGAGAGTGAATTAGGTGTCAAATTAAACTTCTTTTTATGCTTTATCTGATGGGATAAATTGCAGACTTGATTTTTTAAATCTCAATATTTTGTAACATTGCTACTCTGTCAGTTCCAAATTCCCATCACTCCGGTTATATCCACTCTTTCCATAAATCTATGCCCTTTAATTTTAGGCTCCACTATCCTGTGACCATCCACCTTATTTATAAAATTTTATCTTATCGTTTAACTTCCCTGACTGATAAAGGCCAATGTAACAAATGCCTTCTTTACCACCCTATCTATCTGTGATGCCACTTTCTGGGAACTCTGCAACTGTCTTCCTAGATCCCTGTTCTCTACAACACTCCCCAGGGCCCTACCATTCACCTTGAAGGTCCTGTCCTGGTTTGGCTTCCCCAAATGCAACACCTCAAACTTATCTGCATTAAACTCCATTAGCCTTTCCTCATCTGTGAGTAAAGATGATGCAACTCTCTACCAGGACTCCTGCAATTTCTTTCCGAAGCTTCCCACAATGTCTTTGGATACATTTGATTAGGGGATTTATCCACCTTAATATCTGTGGATAAGTGTGAAAATGTGTTTACACAGCTCTTCCTCAAAGAGAGAACACAGTGGGGTATATTTGCACACATAAGAGACACCAAATGTATAAAGCCACATGTAAGCGCCCTGGTAGAGAATGCCTTGTGTCAAAGTTAGATTAGACATGCTCACCCGTAACTGTTACCAGAACTCCCAAAGTGTCCAAGTGAATAGTTTCCCCACATATCTCTGTCAGCACCACAAACTATTAATAAATCAGAAATAATAAACAATAATATTGATTTAATTTGTCAAGAGGAAGAGATATATCTTGCAGTGGAAATGAAACAAAGTCGGACTGACATTCTCAATCGGTGATCTTAAGTTTTTTTGTTTAACGACAACTGTTGTAAACACCATCCAATACAGAAAGAACTCATGAGAAGAAAACACACAATTAGAAATGACAAATAAATAGTCCTTAATACATTGTTAAGAAAAATTAAATGGATAAAATGTCAGGAGCCAAGGATATCAATGGAACTATATACAGATTTAATCAACACTTTTTTAGAGTAAGCAGCAGAATTAGAGAATGGTTAACATGAAGCCTTTGATAGAGAAACTTAATAAAAATGTATCTTGGAATTATTTCCAAATAGCAATGTTGGTTGAAAGGATGACAGATGAGATTGGAACCACCATAAATAATCAATGTATGTAACCCTTACAGCAGTGGATTGGTGCTGCATCACAGGAGTGAAAATAAACAGTTGCTAAATGACCTTTTATACAAAAACACATTGGATAATTAACATTAGGTCCAGCAATCCAGCTTATAGACAACCCCTTTAATTTCACTCTAAGGGAAACAAGGATGCACAATACAGTGAGACTTTTAAATGGTCAATTGACAAGAAGTACAACTGTATAAAACTACTATATGCATTGTTTTGCAACTTGATTCTTTCTGGAATTAAATACAATAATGGATATTTCTCGTGGTCTTTCTTCCTGACATCAGGGGCATACAGATTGGCATCATTCCCCAGACATTGATATTTTTGATTAATGCAGGGAACTTGGACCACATTGCCACCTTTGGACATTCCCAGGGCAACCTGGTCTTCCCTGCACAACCGTGGATTGGGACACCTGCTGATCAGAGAATAACTTACCTTCATCCCTAGTCATTGCTACACTGCTTATTCCCTAATTCCTCTGTACCCACACAATCTCCTGTCTAACCTATGAGCCCCTTCCCCAAACCTTTCCCCTTTCCCTCCGAATCTCCTGCTGGACCCTCATCCCATTTTCCCCATCAACACACTGCTGGTGTCTGATCTCCCTAGAATTTTGCCATTCTCAATATCATTTGGCATTATTGTAGTACCCATTTCATTCAGTTTCTCGATCACTTTCCAACTGCTACCCCTTCAGCCACCTTGATGTACCGTGGGTCCCCATCCTCTCTAAAACCACAAGCATACATTATCAGACCTGATCTCAATATCCCTTCGATAACGTGCCAGTCCCTGGAGCCCCATCATGCCAAAATCCGTAGCATTAATGTCTTGATTCCACCACCAGTTCCAACACTACCCTCACCCTCTCTAAAGACCACATACTACTTGTCTCCAAATTCTGATGTAAGTTCATTGGCCTGAAATGTTAACTCTGCTTTGTACCCTAAAAATGCTGCATTTTTAAAATTCCAGACGTTCTGACATCCTCTCATTCAACTGTTCAAGAAAATTATCAGTTTAAAATTACAGTTGATTTACCATTATATTTTGTTGGAGGATAAATTACTAAATATCTATCAGTGGTGTATAAAGAAGTTTCCTAGCTTTATCCTTGGAATGTCTAGCAACTTTTAGTATATGGAGAAAATGGTTTGTTTTTATGTGCTCCATCTATTTCCATTCTCTTCTTGAAAACTTGAAATTGTGCTTGAACATTCTAAATTTCAGGAACGGTAACCTCAATTTCTGTAATCTGAGCAAATAATTTAATCCTTAAGGCATCATTGCATTCCTATTAAAGCCAACACGTGTTCAGATGTTTCAGATAAGAACTGAGTGAAAAGGTTGACCCTGAGTTTCCTCTAAAATCGCTCCCCTCTCACCTTGGCAAAAAGATTGTGACTGCTCACCTCAATCTTGTACACTTCAATAAGGCCATCCCTCAGCCTCCTTCGCTCCAACGGAAATAGTCCCAAAGGACAACTTCTTGCAAGCCTAAGTAACATCCTGGTGAATCTCTTCTGCACCCTTTCTAACTTAATGACATCTATAGTATTAGTAAAACTCTCATCTTGACCACTTCCAGTCTGCATTGTAATAAAATCTGCACAAAAACACTACCCAATATCACTAGGATTGTTTTGCCACCTTACTCACCATTCTCCTCTGCTCGAAGCCACTTCCAATCGGTGAAATATGAGAAAAGTTATGAAGTTTAAAAAATTGTGAGATCAGCAGATTCGCCTACTCGCCTATCTGTCACCATGAAGGTAACGCCCCTTCCGGCACCCGCTGGAGAATAAAGCCCCGGAGGCGGGGCTGAGTAAACAAGCCTTGCTGATTGAGTCCGCAAGCCACTGCGTGGAGTCGGGAAAGCCACTGTGTGGAGTCGGGAAAGCCGCTGTGTGGAGTCGGGAGGTACAGCGGCTGGTGGCCGCTGAGTGGTCCCTCCCCCCCCACACACACACCCCCCACACACCACCCCCCCACACAACCCCCCCTCCCCACATGCCCTGCCTTCCCTCTCCCCCTTCCCCCTCCCCCTCCCCCTCCTTCCCACACACCCCCCCACACATCCACACCCCCCTTTACCCCTCCCCGTTCCTCCCCCCCCTCCATTGCCCACCCCACCATCCCCACAACACCCCACCCCACCCCCCACACCACCCCCTCCCCCCCACACTACCCCCCCCCCACCCCCATACCACCCCCCACACCACCCCCACCCCCCACACCACCCCCTCCCCCCACACAACCTCCTCCCTCCCACACCTCCCCCTCCCCCCACACCACCCCCCCACACCATTCCCTCCCCCACCACCACCCCCTCGCCCTACACCACCCATCTCCCCACACCATCCCCCCCGCACCACCCCCTCCCCCTACACCACCCCCCTCCCCCACACCACCCCCCTCCCCCACATCACCCCCTCTCCCCCCACACCACCCCCCACACCACCCCTCCCCCCCACACCACCCCCTCACCCCCACACCACCCCCTCACCACCCATCTCCACACACCATCCACCCCACACTACCCCCTCCCCCACACCACCTCCCTCCCCCACATCACCCCCCGTACCCCGCACCAATCGCCCAACCCCACACCAGAACTGCACACAGTGCTCCGTGCGGTCGCATACTTCTGCTCTATCCTTCTTAGATCTAAAATAGATGACCTCCCATTTGCGTAAATTTAAATCCATTTGCCCCAGTTCTGCCAATTCTTTCAATCAGTTAATATCTCTTTGTTTAATGGTGAATGCCCATAAATTAACCTATCATTCTGAAACATAACTGGTATCCATTAGATAGGGACAATGAAACGAATAAGAGGAATGAGGATATGAATCTCAGTCGGTCATGTAGCTGATAATGGAAGAGATATTGGGTAACATCATCAGTCATCTTAATTTAAAATGAGAAATTAACATCAATAATTAAAAACAATGCGAGCTCATTACATATTTATGCCGTATTATTGTGCATCATTTAATTTCTTTGATGTATTAGTCATTTTATAATAAAACAAAATAATATTTTCTATTTCCTATCTACACCACTCATTCATTTGTATTTATTGTTAACCGTGGCTACTGCAATTTGCACTGTTATATGTTTATAAATACTGTAGCATATTCTACACTTTACCCAAAACTTACATTGTAGAAAAGCCATCGAACTGGACCATCTTAGAATATTTATATAAATCCCATGTAAATCTGCTTGTAATAAAAATGGGCAATAGAACAATTAAACCTTCAAGGTAACATGACAGGACAGATTCACTGAAAACACGGAAAATTAAATAAAATTGTTTGATTGGTAAAGTGTTCATTTCTCCCACCCAAGATTCTCAAGTAGGACTGCCCTGATGGGGCCTCAGATTTTGCCTGCTGTTGTCCCACTGCGGTCATCTGCTCATATCTTCACTACATCTTGCTTCCCGGTGTCCAGCCCTTTGCACCGACATCCTCGGCACCTTACATGCTCGCCACCTTTTCAACTTTCAATTCCCCCTGATCTCCTGCTCTTTAAGTCCTTAACAGGAAAGTCTTCGGGGTGTCCACTTATTTCTAGAACATAGGTCCAACCAGTTCACATTTACTAATAATCTCCTCCGCTTGTTTCAATTTGTGCCTACCCTTTAATAACATTTGATACCTCATACTTTTTTCAGTCCATGCGCATTTACATGGTACCTAGTCACGCAAGCCTCTTTATTGGCTATATGGAGCGTTCTTTGTTCCAAACCTCTTCTGGCACCATCCCCAACTTTTTCTCTGCTCCATCCATGACACCATTGGTGTCTCCTCCTGCACTTGTGCGGAACTCATCAATTTAACCAACCTCGCCACTAACCTCCACCCTGCCCTCAAGTTCACAGCCTATTTACCCACCATGGTTGGTGGGTATATGCAACGAGCTGCCAGAGGAGGTAGCTGAGGCAGGTACTAACACAACATTTAAAAGACACGTGGACAGATACATGGATAGGACAGGTTTAGAAGGATGAAGGTCAAACGCAGGCAGGTGGGATTAGTGTCGACGGCACATGTTGGACGGCGTGGTCAAGTTGCCGTTTCCAAGCTATATAACTCTATAACCTCTCTCCCCATTCTCTGTCTCTCTTTCTCCATTACTATAAATAAACTGTCCACTAACATTTATTGCAAATCCACTGACTCTCATAACTACCAAGACTACATTTCTTCCCATCTTGTCTCTTGGAAGGACATCATCCCTTTCTCTTAGTTTCTCCGCTTCCACCATATCTGTTCTCAAGGATGTATCCTCCATTTCCCCTGCATCTGTTCTCACTCCATCTCCTCTCAGACATAATATATCACGTTCACTCTGCCAGCCTTTGCATCCAGCACACCATTCTTTAATCTTTCGGTCGGCTACAACACGATCCCAACACTTGTCACATTTTCCCTTCCCCACCCCTTTCTGCTTCCCATAGAGACCACTCTCTCCATGGCTCACTAGTTTGCTAATCTTTGCCCATCCCTCCCCCATGCCAGACACTTCTCCCTGCAGCCATAGGAGGTCCATCACCTGTCCCTACACCTGCTCCCTCACCTCAAAAGAGCCCTTCTAGGCGAAATAAAGATTCACATGCAGCTCTCTAACTTTGTCTATTAGTACATAATAGGCGATCCCTTTGCCAAACATCTGTTCTGTTCTCCAAGGCCACCAGGAGCTCCCACTGGCAAGCCATTTCAATTCCTCTCTCCATTCTCCCTTGTCTATCCTGGGCCTCCTCCATTGCAGGGTGAGGCTAAATGCAAACTTGGGGAATATTCTGGATTGGTAGTCTACACCCGATGGCATGAAACATTGCACCACTCGACCTCTGCCAGTCCCTCTATCCATCCCCAGATCTTCCCCCCCCCCCAATGATTTGGACGAGGGAATTGAATGCAACATCTCCAAGTTTGTGGATGACACGAAGCTGGGGGGCAGTGTTAGGTGTGAGGATGATGCTAGGAGGCTGCAAGGTGACTTGTATAGGCTGGGTGAGTGGGCAAATGCTTGGCAGATGCAGTATAATGTGGATAAATGTGAGATAAATTATCCACTTTGGTGGCAAAAACAGGAGGGTAGACTATTATCTGAATGGTGGCCGATTAGGAAAAGGGGAGATGCAACGAGATCTGGGTGTCATGGTACACCAGTCATTGAAAGTAGGCATGCAGGTGCAGCAAGCAGTGAAGAAAGCGAATGGTATGTTCGCATTCAAAGGAAAAGGATTTGAGTATAGGAGCAGGGAGGTTCTACTGCAGTTGTACAGGGGCTTTGGTGAGACTACACCTGGAGTATTGCGTACAGTTTTGGTCTCCAAATCTGAGGAAAGACATTCTTGCCATAAAGGGGGTACAGAGAAGGTTCACCAGACTGATTCCTGGGATGTCAGGACTTTCAAATGAGGAAAGACTGGATAGACTCGGCTTGTACTCGCTAGAATTTAGAAGATTGAGGGGGGATCTTATAGAAACTTACAAAATTCTTAAGGGGTTGGACAGGCTAGATGCAGGAAGATTGTTCCCGATGTTGGGGAGGTCCAGAACACGGGGTCACAGTTTAAGGATAAGGGGGAATTCCTTTAGGACCGAGATGAGGAAAACATTTTTCACACTGAGAGTGGTTAGTCTCTGTAATTCTATGCCACAGAAGGTAGTTGAGGTCAGTTCATTGGCTATATTTAAGAGGGAGTTAGATGTGGCCCTTGTGGCTAAAGGGATCAGGGGGTATGGAGAGAAGGCAGGTACAGGATACTGAGTTGAATGATCAGCCATGATCATATTGAATGGCGGTGCAGGCTCGAAGGGCCGAATGGCCTACTCCTGTACCTATTTCCTATGTTTCTATGTTTCCCATTCATCGCCCCCATCCCTCAATACTGCCCCCTCCTACCCAGCTTCTTTCCCACTAAGCCATCTGCCCATCACCCACACATCTCGCAGCAAGACCCTTTCCCCCACTGTTCCCACGCACCCATCCCACCTCACTGATTTGATCCCATACTCCACTTTCTTTCCCATCAGATTCCACCATCTGAAGCCCCTGATTACCCACACCAATCACGTCCAGCTCTGTGTTATCTCAACCCTTTCTCCCCCCACCTAACTCCATCCATCAATCTACCCCTTCCCACTTGGATCCACCTATTGTCCACCAGTGCTTGTCTCACCCACTCAACTCTTTAGGCAGTCTATCTCCCCTTCGGAGGAAGGGTCTCGACTTGAAATATCGACCGTCCATTTCCCTTCATCGATGCTGCCTAAATGTTCCTACGGCAGTATGATTTTTTTCACTCAACTTTAGCACTATATATAAAAAATAGAACATGATTTTGAATATACTGAAGTAAAATCTGAGTGTAATTAGTAACACGTACGTTTGAGATTACATACATACATAATCACCATATTTTATAGGCCAAATTAAGGTCTAATTTATCACATTCCTCTAATTCTTCATTTCTTACTTAAGGTGTAGTTTTTTTTGCAGTGTAAACTAAATGCCAGGCTATCTCTTAAAGTAGTAAATAGGCATGGGGCCAGGATGGAGAACCATATTATGGGAACTCCAGCCAGATCCAAACTGCAGTGCCCTTGGTAGGTACAAAGCAGGATGTGCTCATCTCGCTTCAGGGGTGGAGAGGGAATATGTGGGCAGCTGTACCCAGCCACGCTCAAACATCCACAATACTTGCAGCAGCATCGACAGCATGTCTCACTAGTTTCAGGATATATGTAGCACTTGAAGGACGTGGGGTATAAATTATAAAAAATAAAATAAGAGAGTTAACAAAATCATTGCACAACAGAGCAACAAACACCCCAATATTTAGAAGCACCATAAATAATCTGGAAAGTCGATTTCAATGTAGTGAATATTAGAATATTAGGATTCCGTTATCTGTGTGAAGATTGTGGGTTGTAAATTCATCCTGCACCAAGTTGTGAGCAGTTTGCGGTGAAGGGCAGCACAACTTAAGTTGATTAAAGGCTGCTGGATAACAATGGCATTCTACCTGCATATTGTGCAACATAATCAATTCATTCTAATGGATATGGAAACAATGAGCTGACAACAGTAGCGGTTAAAAACTTGGGTTAAATTCCCCATCTGGTGTTTAGTGAGCATTGGTTTAACTGTCACGGCACAGAAACAAAACATAAATGTTTCTCTTAGCAATTTAAGGAAATGTTAAAAAAAGATATTTAGGCCTTGAGATTACAGACTTGATACTAAAGGTTGAACATTTGGCACGGTTCTCTGTTACTCCCTCTACTATTTTGTTGCCGCTGACTCATCTATTTGAACTTACTTCATGCCTTGGTTACAATAGCAGGGAGTGGAATTTTAGACAAAGGACTTAGTACACCCATCACTGGTATTTACTGTAACTGCATATAATAAAGGGTTTATTAGTCATCATTTTGGAGTGGGAATAATTTCTCTTACCCAAGCCCACTTACTGCGAGAAAGCAGTCTTCTCTCTGGCCTTTCACAGCCTTTTAAATCCATTCCCAAAAGGACTGCGGGCACAATTTTCTCCAATTGCTTTAGATGGGTAATATGGGTATTCATTTGAAATGCCAGTTTAGAATAGTCTACCTAATGAAGGAAGTTGAATCTGGAAGCAGCCATCCATAGGATCATTAATTACTAGTTACCGTTTACATTTTAATCTTGTGCTCATTAAGGAAATTAGGTTGGTATTTTGGTGGCGCGCTTGAACCACATCGTCTTCGTATAACAATAATGGGTGGCACAATGTGCAGCTGGTAGACCAGCTGCCTCACAACTCCAGTGACCTCCAGTTCAATCCTGACCTCTGGTGTTGTCTGTGTAGTTTTCATTTACTCCCTATCACTCCAATGATTCTAGTAGTTCTATTCTACACTATAGGGCCATTTTACATAAGCCAATTAACCTACACACCTGCATGTGTCTGGAATGTGGGAGGAAAACAGCACCCAGAGAAAACCTACACAGGGAGAATGTACAGACTCCATACTGACAGCACTCAAAGTCAGAATCAAACCTGGGTCTCCGGCGTTTTAAGACGGCAACTCTACCACTGCGCCACTGTGCAAAGTGTGTGATGGGAATATAGGGAGAATAAAATGGGATTTATGCAGAATTAGTTTGAATGGGACGATGAACAAAAGGGTCTGACTCCTCTCTTTTGCTATTTAAATTGCAAATAAACATTGTTGCAAAAAATTTCAGACATGGAGCATCCATCCTCCATTTGATATCCAATTCTAGTCCAGAAAATCCATGTAGATTGTCAGTAGGTTCCCTTGCCATACTGAAGTATAATGTTGTGCATATTCCACAGTTTCAGTGGAAGTCATAGAGTCATACAGCGTGGAAACAAGCCCTCCGGCCCAACTTGTCCACACCGACCAGCATGTCCCATCTAAACTAGTCCCGCCATCCTGCGTTTGGCCCCTATCCCTCTAAACATGTCCTAACCATGTACCTGTCTAAATGTTTCTTAAACATTGCGATAGTACCTGCCTCAACTATTTCTTCCTGCAGCTCGTCCCTCATGCCTACTGCCCTTTATGTGAAAAAGTGGCCCCTCGGATTCCTATTAAATCTTTCCCTCCTCACCTTAAACCTATGTGTTCTGGTTCTCCATTCTCCCACTATGGGAAAGATGGCCTGTACATCTACCCGATCTATTCCTCCATGTGAAAACATTCCTGTAGCTGGGACCATGACTGTACAATGCAAATTAACTGCGATTGTTGTAGATCGACCACATCACTAGGACATCACTGTAGTAGTTCAGACAATCATCTTCAGCTGCTTCATCATCTATGACCTGCCTTCAGAAGTGGGATCACTTGTTGTTGATTGCTTAATGCTCAATTCCAAATGCAACGCCATAGCAAATGAAACATCCCACGCCTACATACAACAAAATCTAGATAACACACAAGTTGTGGTTGATAAGTGATAAGTCTCATTTGATCCTCAAATGTGGCAGACAATTATTATCTTCAACATAAAAGAGTCTATCCCCACTTAGCCCTGACAGTGACTGCCATTAAATTATCTGAGTTTTTCACTGTTAGCATTCTGCGATCATTACTGATCAGAGCGAAACATGTGGTTACAGGAGTAGGATATAAGATAGGCCCCCTCCACTGGGTAACTCACTTCCCGACACGCCAAAGTCTTACCATCATCTACATGGCACACGCAAGTCATGGGATGGAGCCCACTCCGTGTAAATTGTCCTATCTGCACTAAGAGTCGTGACACAGGGAAGGAAGATTTCTCAATTACTTTTTGTAAAATCTATTGCTATAATTGTTGCAGTCAGTGACACAAATAACAGAAAAAAATGCCACATCCAATATCCGTAATACCTGGATGTTTGTTAGTTGTGACTCAGTTTATTTCAGCTATGGTTCAGTGAGTAACATTAATATTCTGATTCCAATGTTCATAGGTTGAACTCCAGTGACTTGTGCATAACAATCTAGACTGACACTACTATGCAGTATTGGGGGAATGCTATTTAGTGGGGGATGCTATCTTTTACATTAGACTCTAACCCAAGCCCTTGTTTGCTCTCCAAGTGGATGTTAGACATTCCATGGTACTGTTCTGAACTAATATACAGTTGTTGAAACATTCATATTTGTCATAGTCACAGACGTCTGTAAACAGACGCTTCAGTCCCCTACATTTACAATGACCAAAGGACATCCATCTGTATTAATCACATCTTTCTGCATTCATGGCCTTCTATGCCTAGGCAAGTGCTCATTTAGACACTTCTTAAATGCTGTCAGCAACAATTCTTCCACCACTCTCTCAGGTAGTGTATTCCAGGTACTCACTATATTCTCTGGATGTGAAAGGTCCCCCTCAGATATCCTCTAAGTCTCTTATACTTTAAATCTATGTCCTCTAGTTAAATATATTTCTGATATGGGGTAAAGTGTCCTGTTGTTTACTTGATCTATACCCCTCATAATTTTATTTTCATCAGTCATGTCACCTCTTAACCTCTTCTGCTTCAGGAAAAACAGAACTAATCTCTCCAATCAGTCTGAAGAAGGGTCTCAACCCGAAACATCGCCTATTCCTTTGCTCTATAGATGCTGCCTCACCCGCTGAGTTTCACCAGCTTTTTGGTCTACCTTTAATCTCTCCAAGTGATGCTCATACCTGAAACAGTCCATCCCAGGCAACATCCAGGTGAATCTTCTCTGCTACCTCTCCAGCACTGTCACATTCTTTCAAAAGTATAGTGACAGAACTGCATGCAGTACTCCAGCTGTGGTCTGACCAATGTGTTGTAGAGGTGGACCATAACCTACCTGCTCTTTCATTAAATGTCAATTGTGAGACCTTGGTGTATTTCAATTAATGGCTTTATTTCTATATTACAATAGTAGCAACACTTCAAAATAAGTTTGGTAAAGGGCTGAATCATCTCCAGGGCTGGATCACCCCCTAACCACCAGTTATGCAGGGAACCAAATGTTAACCTCCCCTCATTGCCCAACATATTTGATTGACGCACCTGCATGTTGAAATGCCAGGCGCAAGTTGGAATTCAGATATCTATGCATCAGACCATCATTGCATTAACCATATAACAATTACAGCACGGAAACAGGCCCTCTCGGCCCTTCCAGTCCGTGCCGACCATTTGTTTTCCCCATATAACCATTGCTGAACATTACTCAGGCTAATAATAGAGAATTGCCATGCTGAGCTGAGGAGTTGGATGCACTTCGCACGTGGCTCCTCAGCTTTACACTGGCCAAAGGTGCAGGCAAGTGATTTACTTACTTAACTTTTAAGTTGTGCTTATGTTTTCAAGTGTTTTTTAATAAAATTGACTTTTTAAATAATTTTAAATAAATCAGATTAACGTATGTGAACCGTATTTACATGTATAATAATGTGTTACATTACAGTTAATTTTGTTAGCAGTTAACTATCAATAGCCATTGGGGCATTTTTAGGGTCTCAAGATCCACCACCTGAGGCCACATTAGCACTGATGGAACATTTCAGGGCTACATCTGGCCAGTTTGACTGGCCCTCCAGTCAGGTTGACATTGCAAGATTGAAGGCAGTGATTCCAGCATAGGGCCGGATCCAGCCCTATAGTAAAATGCTTTATGATATCATAACGGGGTGTAAAAAGCTCTATCGCCAGTGCAAATATTCATTTAATTCTCTTTTTTTTGGCAAATGTAATTATGTGCATGTCTGCTGATTGCTTATTCTTTGGGAAGACCAGCTCCTTCTCTGCACACTCTCTACTAATCTTGCTTAAGCTAGTAATTAATGATCCTATGGATGGCTGCTTCCAGATTCAACTTCCTTCATTAGGTAGACTATTCTAAACTGGCATTTCAAATGAATACCCATATTACCCATCTAAAGCAATTGGAGAAAATTGTGCCCGCAGTCCTTTTGGGAATGGATTTAAAAGGCTGTGAAAGGCCAGAGAGAAAACATAAAAGGATCTTAGAAGTCTCTCTTCCTTACTGTACTTCCTGCTGGAAGTTGGAAACAATGTTCGATTTTCTCTCAGAGTCTGAGGGTTGTTCTCAAATTTCAAGAGTATTTATTTATCATGTGCACCAGCTATGAACCAGACAATTACATTCTTAATAAGAATGAAATAATGCTGCAGCTTTAGATTTCCTCCTGGAGTTTCAGAAGTTGCATCTTTCTTCTAGATTTCAGATATTTTGCTCAGATATCCTCTCAGGATTTGGGGATTTCCTCCCAAATTACACCTGAAGGAATTGGGGAGGTGCACTTGGATTTCTTTCTGGGTACTGAGTGGATTTCCCCATGAGGTTTTGGATTTGCATTTCGTATTTCACATTCAGGAGGGGCACAATTTGCGCTTTTCCCAATCCAATCGATCCCTAAAGGCTCCACAGCCTGTAAAGTAATTTAGTAGTGCAGTCTCTGTTGTAATGCAAAGATCAACAGCAGCTGAATTACACACAGCAAGGCTCCACAAACAGCAATGAGATAAATGACCATCCTGCACAAAATCTTAGTATTACAGTACGATGCAGCGCTGAAGAAACCATTTGTCTCATCACATCTGTACCACCTCAGCTGATCTACATTCACTGAAGCTCTCCCCCAGTTAAATCATTCCACATATCTCAGGAATATTTCCTCCTCTTTTCCTGCACACTGTCACCCTCTCAGTACATATTAGAATAATTGGAAGCTCCCCATTGTCAGAATCCAAATTATTTTGCATATTTGTATAATTTTATTCCTTTCACCTAAATAAAGACCAATTATATACATCCAAAAGCAAATTGCATAAAAGTATTCTTTGATTATGTGGATTGTGTCTTTTTCCCTTTAACTGTATGTCACCGTCCAGTATAATAATTTGTTCTAAGAGGTTCATTGCTACCAGCTCCCTTTCTGCCCTTCAGAGAACAAGGAGTTTGTCATTTTACTAGCTAATAGACAAATGCTGCCTGGGCCTCTGGAGGGAACATACACTCTACCAAAAAGCCCAAAGAACAGCTGGGAGTTTCTGAAAAAGGTATTTCTGTGTTTTTATGGCTCAGGTGTTGGGCTTGTACCCACAATCTCCAAATCAAAGGCAAAGTCGATGTTATTCGTCACATACACCCGAAGGAGCAGTGAAATGAATTTGCCAGCAGAGATACACTTAAAAAGAACACACAATCCACAATAAGATTTAACACAAACATCCACCACGGCAGTCTTCACTGTGGTGGAAGGCAACAAAGTTCGGCCAGTCCTCCTCATTTGTTCACCCGTGGTCGGTGCCCTGAACCCTCCATAGTCGCCGCTACAGATGGCACGATGTACAGTTCCTCTCGTCGGGATGATCCAAACTCAGACGTCGGGACGGTCCTGGTGCAGAGCATTACCACTGAGTCTCAGCTGGCAACTAAGTCATAAAGGAGGATGAGCCAAGGGAAAGAGAGTTGATTCAGCTTGGTCAAGACCCCAGTGACTGTATGCAAGACCCCAGTGACCCCAGTACCCAGTATGTTGGTGTGAGATAACAACTTGCATCATTGAATTGTTAACACCCTCCACCTCATATCAGCACCGGCAATGACTAAAGTTACTGTTTAACTTTAAAGAATTGTGAAGCCGACAGTTAGACTAAGACTGCCAGTGAGTGGATTGCTGCTCATCCATTTAAAGTGTCAGTGAATGCTGAGCAACACGTCATTCAGTGCTGGATTTGCCGTTCCTTTTATTAGAATAGCATAGCTGTGCATTAGGAAGGGGAGACTGAGCACTTGTTTCATGTGCCATTGGGTGTTGCTATATATAATGGGTAATCATTACTTTTTAATATATTGAAGTTAGTTATGGTGATCATTTGGGCTACTTACATAATCAATCACAATAAATGGAATCTCTTGTAAGTACAATAAATAACATTGCCATTTTATAAAGCAATTATAATGAGCAGTCATTGACCTGAAATGTTAATTCCTTTTCCTTCCACACATGTAGCTCTGGTTTGTTTATATAGATTCATACTATCATATCATTTTAAATCTAAAATCCATGGTCATTTCTGTTTCAAACAAGTGTTATATAAGCTTTAATGCTGTGATTTAAAAATGAAGCTGTTAACTAAACTCTCAAATATTGTTTACATATTATGAGACAACTATAAACTAATACTTTCTAGATATAGTTGTTAATGTTCACAATTAGGAGATTAGGTTGGCACAATATGCCATGTTTTGAAGGTAATTGAAAATGTATGTCCTTTTGGTTAATTTAGAATCAAAGTTTGGCTATAATGTGGCTATAGAAAAAAACCTCCCTGATATTTGGAGGTGATAATACTAATGCTATGCCAACGTGTTCAATTATCCATTAAAACTACCAAACTATGGAGAAGTAGTAGGTTTTCCAACAGTCTGGTGGTTTCATGTAATTGTGACTAAGGTCAGATATTGCACTGGGAAAACTGAACAAAGTGATGGATTGATGACATGACCTTGCTTGACACTAATCACTACTGGTATGTGATAGACCCACTCCTGAGAAGCACATCTTGCATATCAATGTTGGGGAAAGGAAAGGTCCCTCTGTCCTTGTTCTCCAAATTGGATATAAGTGAAGTTATACGTTGACTAAATTTAATCCTGGTTTTCAAACACCTGTATGGTCAGGCCCTTCAGTATCTGAATTGACTGGGCTATTTCCATTCTTATTCCTGTGCATCTTTGAACGTGATCTTACTACCGGTTGTAGGTTATCTTTAGCTGCCAAGGCACTAAACTGTGTCCTTTAAGACGCTCCTTCATGCCCGTTGTCGGAAATTTGGAAAGATTAGTAGGTTTTAGAATGTTTAACCCTAGAGCTCACTTACTGGGGAAGCATGATGGGAAAAATGGCCAACATAGGATGTTAGGAGGGTAAAAACTAGATGTGTCAATGTATTTAGCTTTCACTGCACAGCTAGCTTAGGTAAAGTAAACATTGTGGGTTGTAAATAGCTAAAGATAATAAAATGAATACACTCTGCTGAATAGCAGGCTTCCGTATCTATTGAGGAGGAATAGTTAGACAATAGACAATAGACAATAGGTGCAGGAGCAGGCCATTTGGCCCTTCGAGCCAGCACCTCCATTCAATGTGATTCAATAGTTGTTTGCAGTTCTGTTTAGGTTCTTATCCATTGCAACCCCAGCTGCTCTTTGTCACTGTTTTTGATAAGTAAACCCCACCAATTCTCTCTACAGGGAAATTGACATCTCTGTTATCTATGGAGAGTGATTTTCAAGATAACAGGAAACATAGCGTTAAAGATAATTCTGGAGAAAGACAAAGATGAAAGGGTACAGCGACATTGATTAATGATGATTTATTTCAAATCCACAAGTAACCATTGTGTCATGAGATTATAAAATGCTGTAGGTACTCTGAATCTATGAAACACTATGGGTTATCTCAGAGTGTTTCTGGTGCACACTGTTATGGCCTTCAATAAACAAATTTGTTTGATGTTGAAGACCATACATGATTACAGTCAAGCAGTCCACAGTCCACAGATGTGCAGTGTACAACATTTAATTCTATCTGCTATTTCTCGGCACATCTTACCAACTTATCAAGAAGTAGTCATAGAGTCATACATGATGAAAACAGGCCCTTCGGCTCAACTTGTCCACATCGACTGAGGTGCCCTTCTAAGCTAGTTGCATTTTCCAGCACTTGACCTTTCCCATCCATGTAACTGTTTAGTCCAATATGCCATTTAAAGGTTGTTATAGTAACTGCCTCAACCACTTCATCTGCCAGCTTATTCCACATATGTACTACTGTTAGTGTATAGAAAATGTTCCTCAGCTTCCTATTAAATGTATGCACTTTCATCTTAAACGATGCCCCCTAGTTCTCAATTCTTGGGAAATGTATGTATTCACCCTCTCTATGCCTCTCGTGATTTAATACAAAATATGATGACCCTCAGTCTTGCATCCACCAAGGAATAAAGTCCCAGCCTGCCCAATCTCTTCCTATAACTTGAATCCTGGCAACATCCTTTTAAATCTCTTCTGCACACTTTCATACTTAATGGCATCTTTCCAATAGCAGAATGCGCAAAACTGAATATAATACTCTATGTGTAGCTTCACCAACATCTTGTACAACTGCAACATAACATCCCAATGTCTATACCCAATGTCCTGACTGATGAAGCTAGCCTCTCGAAAGCCTTTTTCACTACCCTGTATCCCTGTGATGCCACTTTCAGGGAATGATGTACTTGTATTCCTACGTCCCTCTATACTACAACACTCCCCAGGGCCCTACCATTCAATGTGAATGGCCTACCCAATTTTGGCTTCCAAAATGTATCACCTCACACTTACCTGACTTAAATCACTCTTGCCGTTCCTGATCAAGATCTCAGGTTAAATCTTGATAACTTTCTTCATTGTTTATGATAACACCTATTATAGTGTTATCTGCAAAGCTACCATGCCTTGCAAAGCTCCAAGGCAAACCATGCCTTGGAACAATTTCATCCAAATTGTTGATACAGATGACAAATAACAATGAGCCCAGCACCGACCCGTGAGGTAACTAGTCACAGGCCTCCACACTGAGAAACAACCTTCCATCATCACAGCAAAATGCTGGAGTAACTCAGTGGGTCAGGCAGCATCTCTGGAGAAAATGGATAGGTGACATTTTGGGCCAGGACCCTTCCTCAGACTCATCATCATCACCCATGGTTTCCGATCATCAATCCAGTTATATATCCAATTGGTTAGTATACCCTGGATCCCACCCGATCTAACCATCAGTGAAGCCTACCACGCAAAATGTTTTCAAAAGTCTTGCTGAAATCCATATTGAGCACCTCCATTGCTCTCTTTGACCTTATTAGTTGCTTCTTCAAAAACTCAATCAAATTCATAAGACATGATCTTCCACGCACAAAGCCATGCTGACTATCCCAAATCAACCAATGTTTCCAAAAGCATGTATATCTTATCCCTCAGAATCCCCTCCCGTAACTTAACTACCACAGATACTAGGGTTACTGGTCTATAGATCCCAAGTTTTTCTTTGTGGCACAGAAAATGTCTAAATTGGGGCAAGTCAAATTTGAATAAAGGCACAACGTTAGGGGACCCTCACACCCGCACCTCATTTATGGCTAAAGAGGATGTATATCTCTTCCGCCAAGGTTCTGCAATTTCTCCTACAGTGATCTTGGATATACATGATCAGGCCCACGAATGTTATCTACCTTCATACATTTTTGATACCCATCACCTCTCCAACTGTAACTTGGACTATCCCCAGACATGCCCATTAATTTTCCCAACTCCCCTCGTTTTTCTCTGCAGTGAAAACAGAGGTGAAATATTAACTGAAGAGCTCACCCAACTCTTCACAGGAAATATCCAACACTAGAGGGCTTTCCAAGAAGGTGTGGGGAAAAAGTTTGAATGGAGATGTGCAGGGCATGTGTTTCATACAGTCTGGTGGAACATATTGTCATGGGTAGACACAAAATGCTGGAATAATTCAGCAGGACAGGCAGCATCTCTGGATAGAAGGAATGGGTGACGTTTCTGTTTGAGACCCTTCTTCAAACTGAGCATCAGGGGAGAGGGAGTTACAGAGTTAAGGAAGTGAAAGAGATCTAAAGAGAACAAGATAAATAAAAATGTAGAATAGATCATTGTTAGCTAGGGGAAGGTGACAACAAAGCGTACAGAGATACAATGTAATTAGGAGGACAGTCAGACAGGTTGGAGAACTGGCAAAGGAAAGGATGGAGAGTGAGGGAAAGCAAGGGTTACTTGAAGTTAGAGAAGTCAAAATGTTTCCTACCGCTGGGGTGTAAGCTGCCCAAGCAAAATATGAGGTGCTGTTCTTCCAATTTGCGCTGGACCTCGCTCTGACAGTGGAGGAGGCCCGGCACAGAAAAGTCAGTGTGGGAATGGTAGAGGGAGTTAAAGCGTTTAGTAACCGGGAGATCAGGTAGGTTCAGGCAGACTGAGCGGAGGTGTTCAGCGAAATGATCATCAAGCTTCTGCTTGGTCTTGCAGATATATAGGAGTCCACACCTGGAACAGCGGATACTGTGGATGAGGTTGGAGGAGGTGCAAGTGAACCTCTGCCTCACCTGAAAAAACTGTCGGAGTCCTTTGAATGGAGTCGATAGAGGAGGTATGGTGACAGGTGTTGGATCTCCTGCGGATGCAGGGGTAAGTATCAGGGGAGGGGATGGTTTGGGTGGGAAGGGATAAGTTAACCAGCAAGTTGCAGAGAGAACTTCGGATCTCTACGGATAGCGGAAAGGGGTGGAGATGAGAAGATGTGCTTGGTGGTGGGATCCCGTTGGAGGTGGCAATAAAGTTGGAGAATTACGTGCTGTATGTGATGGCTGATGGGGTGAAAGGTGAGTACAAGGGGGACTCACTGTGCAAATGGGGGGAGGGGGAGTAAGAACGGAGCTGCGGGCTATCGAGGAGGCCCTAGAGAGGGCCTCATCTATGATGGAAGAGGGGAATCACCGTTCCCTAAATATCATGGGTGTTGGTGGAAACAGATGCGGTAGTGATCCTTCAGAGGCTTCTGCATAGGCACATGGAAGACCAGGGAATAGAGGGATGTGGATCATGTGCAGGCAGATGAGATCATTGCAGCTTGGCATCATGCTCGGCACAAACATGGTAGGGAGAAGGACCCATCGCTGTGCTGTAATGTCCCTTTGCCCGCAAATAACCTACTCCAACAACTTTTGCAAGCTCTTGTCCAATACCCCTTTAAAATTTGCCTTGCCCCAATTTAGAAATTTAACAGATAGAACTGTAGTCACTGGTCCCCAAGTGCTCCCCCACTAGCATCTCAGGAAAGCTTTGCCCTCTCTCTAGTAAGGCCCCTCGGAAACTTTCTTGAACACGCTCACCAAATTCCACCCATCTAAGCCATTAACACTATGGTAGTCCTAGTCCTAGTCTAATTGAAAAAGTTAAAATTTCCTACTGTGACCACTGCATCAATGTCTGCAATCTCCCAACATACTTGTTCCTCTAATTCCCAATTACTATTTGGGGGTCAATCCCAACAATGGTCCTCACTGCATTTTGAAACTTTATTTTCACTTTGACCATATTCACTATTTTAATCCTGCTGTGGGATAATTAAAATCACCAGTTAATATTGCTCTCTTTTCTTTGGTGTTACCTGCAGATTCCACACCTGAACACTTAGATGATGACAGTGGTTGATATGGTTGCCTGGTGACTCAAAACTGAATTAGCTTTAATCCAGTGCTCTGGCATTTTTTTCTCCACTGTAATAAAATATGTAAATAAAAGAGAAACGTAAGTTCAACGGTTGCAAAAAAAATCCTGTATGATGTTGCAAAGTACCTAAAAATGAATTCAAGTAACATTTGCAGATACTTACGCATATTTTCTGAAAAGCCTTCACAGCTACATTCACAGCTGTTCCCATGGCAACATTAATTGATCATTCCAAGGTCATCTCGATTTATTTAGAAGCAAACATATGCCTACTTTCCTACTGAAGGAGATAGCAAAATAAATTAGAAAAAGAGCCAGAGAGAAACAGAGAGAGACAGCAAGAATACAAGTGTAAACGCCATTCACACCTCAATAAATAGGGAGATTGAAAGAGCCTCAACCCTAACAAAAAACAGAGGATGGCAATTACAAAGAATTTCTAAGGGGACAAACTGTTTGGTGTTGAAGAGCAGGAATGGGGCTCACAGACACAGACATTCAGTCACAGAGCTCTTTTCAGAGTAATTTGTCTGAAAACTGGCTTTATCCAGAATCAATATGATTTGATGTGTGTCCAGAAAAACTGACTGGGATTTGACTGCAATTTGCCCATCAGTTATGTTTTAATTAACATAATTTCCTACATATGGCCATATTTGATACTGATCCTTCATGGGTCTCTGTGAATTTGGGCTACAGAGGTTTGGGTGGCAGGCACATGACCAAAGCTGACGTGGTTGAAGTGTTGGGTAAAACATTATACAATATGTAACAGAGCTCACAGCATTACCCCCAGTTTCTCTTGACTCCTATCACCCACTGCAAATTCAAATCACTAAACTCAGTGCCCCATTCACATCAGGCTTTTCAATCCTCGTTCAATTTCAAGTAGGCTTCATAATGAACAGCAACAACCAATCTGCTGGAGGAGCTCAGCAGGCTGAGCAGCATCTGCAGGGTGAAAGGAACTGTCGACAATTCCGATTTTGATCCGAATCGTCAGCAATTATTTTCTCTCCCACGGATGCTGCTCGGTCGGCTATATACTTCCAGCAGATTGGTTCTTGCTTCAGATTTCCACAGCTCCAGTCTTTTGTTTCGCACGGTGAACAGAATGTGAGAGGGAGGGGAAGACGAGTGCCTGATGAAAATGTTACAAAGAAGAGGAAGAGAGGCAATACAACAGTGTGGGAACGTAGAAAAATGCCAACAAGTAGCAAATTGGATGAGAAAAGTATGATACAATTGGTTTGGGTAAGTGTATATTTTGACAGCCTGGGCACACGATAGCATCAGTGAGAGAAATTAAATCCATCTCTTCAACAACTCAGCAGGTGAAGGAGGGAAGAATTAAGCATGTTATTAAAAAAATAAAAGAAGCATGTATTTAATGAAACAGAGAACAAGAACTATTGCGATGTTTCCTGCCATGACAACTGGTGACAATTATGCTTCATTAAAATATCACACATGATTGGAAACATAGCGTTTAAACAAACTCTTTAGATAAATAATAAAAGTTAGCTAATTAAAAATCACAATATTAATCTCTAATGCAAATTACCTGAAATTATTTCCTGTAATTTAGTGAAGCACTTCTGCTGAGTAAACTTAAATTGAATCCATTAAGAGCAGAATTAGTTTTGACTCTCCCAAACTTTCATCAACACTATCGTATAAAATAATGTACAGTACGTTATTTTCTATACTCTAGCATATGAAAAGCAAGTGTTTTCTACTTTGAATCCCTTCTCCATTCCATCCTTGCATACAACACTTTCCCATGGAAAGTGCCCCCTCCCTCCTTAACGCTAAAGGGGTTTCACAAGGTGAGGAGCCACAATCTTCACTATCCCTGTCAAAAATAGAGAGCTCGTTGGACAAGTACTACTCTTGTTGATAATTATGGAGTAACACTGGCAGACAGGCATTCTCCTGTTCAGGAAGCAGGGGGACTTTACAACAGCACAACAATAATAATTGCACCGCGCATCATCCTTGATGATTTCAGTCTTTGCCGTACTACCACTCATGTAAGATCGACGTCTCTACAGGTTGCCTGGGTAACTAACTGCCGAGCACGCTCATCAAACGGCCAAGTACTGTGAGAATTATGGTCCAAGCTGCTTCTGTATAAATTATCAGATGGATCACTTAACAAGAATTCAGGCAGGAAATAAAAAAGGATTAGAGTCGTTTTTGAAGTTACAGGACCAAAGAACACTGTTAGCTTGTTGGAGCATATTAGATTTTTTTTCCCTGCCATGTATCTGTGGTCCCTACGTGTGGGGCTGGTTACAGATAGCGGAGGAGGGAATTCTGGAGAAAACTGTTGTCTTTTAAATACCATTAGATATTCACTGTCCACTGTTTTCCACTCAGACTCACAGGGCAAAGTAAAATTTTATGCTGGTGCCTCTTAACAATTTTAACAGCTGAACATTTGACTGGTATTTGGCTTTCTGATTTTACTGTAGCAAAGGAGAAATGGCTCCAATATAAAATTAGTTTATTTCCACTCCATTCCCAGATCTTCAGCGTGGTGGATTTTGACATGAAAATTGCTTCCGAGAAACACGGTGGCTCAGGGGTAGAGTTGCTGCCTTACAGTTCGATCCTGACCACAGGTGCTGTCCGTGCGGAATTTGCACCCCAAGATCTGCGTGGGTTTTCCCGGGTGCTCCGGTTTCCTCCCACACTCCAAAGACATACAAGTTTGTAGGCTAATTGGCTTGGTAAAACTGTAAATTCACCCTAATGTGTAGACTCGGCGGGCTGAAGGGCCTTTTTTCCGCACTGTATCTCTGAACTAAACTAAATAACAGGACCAGGAACAAATGTTTTGTTTGAAAAGCAAAAGATTGCATACCTGAAAACCAACTTTTGCAGTTTGTAGTATTAATTTATTGTTCCAATCTCCTATGCTGCCTAACCTGCTGAGTATTTCCAGCATTTTCCTTTATTTCAAATTACCAGCATCTAATGTGTTCTATATGTGTAGAAACTACAGGTGCTGGTTTAAACTAGCCTGAAGAAAGGTTCCGACCCAAAACGCCACCTATGCCTTTTCTCCAGAGATGCTGCCAGACCCGCTGAGTTACTCCAGCATTTTGCGTTTGGCTACTGTGTTCTATATCTGTTTCTGTAACATTTCTTTCTTTTTCTGTTGCCTCTGTCATCAATGATCTGCTTATATTTACTCCCTCACACTTATCATTTGTAATTAACAAGCCTTCAGCAGCTTCTCTCAGATGGCAGCAGCATCATTTGAATACAGTCTCGCTTTGTCTCCACGCTGTCACAGACATTCCCCTTATTCTCTCCTCTTTGCCTGTCACATAAGATACACTTTTTCTAACTGTTCCTTGTTCTGATGAAAGATGACTTACCCCAAAATGTTAATTTTGTACCTCCCACCACGCAAACTGCCCGACTTGCTTTCTGGACTTTAGTTCTACTCATGACACTTTTCTTAAGTTTTGGATTCCTTCACTTACAACTTAATTATGTTTCACTAATACTCAGCAAACCCCACTGTTTGCAAAGCTCATCTTCTTGGGAATTCATTTTCCTCTCACAGAACAATTAGACAGGGAGAGTTCTCCAGGACAACACTGAATGATAGGAAGGTCAGCAATACACCTTTCAGGCCACTTTGTTTATGTTGGCTCTCTGCAAGAGCTATCCATTTAGTCCCACTCTCCTTTCTTTTCCCCACAGCACTGGAAGATTCTTGAATTTGCCTCTTCCAATGTTTCAGCTCATCCAGTGCATGACACAACAAGTTATCCTCAAGCTTCCTTCATGATCCATTTCCCAACTATTATAAACTATTATGTAACTGCCTCATTAAAGCTTCATAATTTGAATCATTTCTATTCTGCTCCAAGGTCCAATCCCATCTTTTCCTATCTCTCTGCATGCTTAAACCATACATTTCTAGTTCCATTTCAGTGTATCTATTCTGCAATCTGTCCAAATCATTTTTCCTTTTTTTTAAAAATAATATTTTTATTAGAAGCATATGCATATTATAAAACAAACATTTCTTATATATCACTCCTACGTTGCTGATAGGTTCAGAGTCCAGTTGTAAAAATAATAGTGGTTACACAAAAGGCTGGAGAAACTCAGCGGGTGCAGCAGCATCTAAGGAGCGAAGGAGATAGGCAATGTTTCGGGTCGAGACCCTTCTTCAGACTGGTCAGGGATCAGGGAAACGAGAGATATAGACGGTGATGTGGAGAGAGAGAGATATAGACGGTGATGTGGAGAGAGAGATATAGACGGTGATGTGGAGAGTGGTCGGTGATGTGGAGACGGAGATGTGAAAATAATAGTGGTCCTCCTTAATCAGTTGTATATTAACTCTGCTTCTATTTAATTTTTTTAATATATAGATAAAAAAGAAACTGGTTTTTGTGGCGGCTCCCAAATCCTAATAAGCACGGGAATGGTGCAGTTTAACCAATTTAAAGGCAAGGGTTTGGGGACATCTTGCTCTCTTTTGGACTTCCTGACTTGAGAGGCACCTGAATAAAAAGGTACTTTCCCTACCTGGCTCCTCGCTTAATTTTCGGGAAGTACCCCACCAATGGAGTAATTTATCAATAATACAACTTTGGAGATAGGTCCAAATAGTTATAAAACATAACTATTCATCTAATCCTGAGCTCAAGGTTTCAGTCCCGTACTGAACCAATTTACCCCTTCAAAAAATCAATAAATGGAGACCATATTCTATCAAATAATTCTTGTTTGTCAAATAAGACAAGTCTAGTTCTTTCCAAGTGTAAGGTCTCCGACATTTCCATAATCCACATTTAATTGTGGGGGTTATAGGACCTTTCCAAAATTTTAATATTATTTTTTTCCCAGTTATTATATTATAATCAAGAAAGTTTCTTTGGTTTGTTGTAAGTCTTGGGCTTTGTTCTGATATTCCTAATATTACTAGTTTTGAGTCAGGAATCCAAAAAAAAAAAATTTTCCCTAGACTACAACAGGCCAGAACTACAGGCCAGAAATGAATACAATACTTCAGCTAATTAGTGATGTGCACCATCAATTCACGCTGGATCCATTTCTTGAGATGAAGTGTAGAGACAACGCTAACGTCACTTGGCCATGTGCTAAGTTATTTGGTTTTGTTACCCCGAACCTTCATCCACAACAGGGCCAATCCTATAAAACTATAATATAGTCGTTAGATTCAAATCTGCTTTACATATTAAATCGAAGATAGACACAAAATGCTGGAGTAACTCAGCGGGACAGGCAACATCTTTGGAGAGAAGGAATGGGTGATGTTTTGGGTCGAGACCCTTCTTCAGACTGGTTAGGGATAAGGGACACAAGAGATATAGATGGTGATGTGGAGAGATAAAGAACAATGAATGAAAGATATGAAAAAAAGTAACGATGATAAAGGAAACAGGCCATTGTAAGCTGTTTGTAGGGTGAAAATGAGAAGCTAGTGCAACTTGGGTTCTTGGTTCTTGGTCCTCCAAAATATTCCAACTGGAATTTAAACTGGATGTGGTGAAGGGAGGGGTTTAGCCAGAGAGGTTATTGGAAAGAAAGTGCCACTTTAAATTTAGTTGCATCTGGCTGGGCAACCGTGGTTTGGTGGAGATTATTCCATGCTTTAATAGTGCGTGGGAAGAACGAATTGCTGTACACATCTGTCTTTGTGGCTGGGACCACAAATTGGATCGAATGCCCTCGTCTGCTCCTAATTGGTTTGGGGTTGGTGTCGGTCTTGTGATCTATGTCTAGCTGACCATTTAACATTTTGTAAAAACAGGTCAAACGGTGAGCTTCACGTCTGTCTTGGAGAGGGTTCCACCCCAGAGAATTCAGAAGCTTGGTGACACTCGCTTCTCTCTCGTAGGTGTTAGTAACAAATCGAGTGGCCTGTCTTTGGACACGTTCGAAGGATGAAATGTTTTTATCTGTGTATGGGTCCCAAGCTGCAACTGCATAGTCCAGATGAGGTCTAACGAGGGTGAAATACAGCTTCTCCTTGAACAATGATGGAAGTTGTGCCTCAGGAAGTTTAGGACACCTGTTGCTTTCACTGTTGCATGATGAATCTGACCGTTCCAACGTAGGTCATTCTGCAATTTGATGCCAAGATACTTGGTTTGTTTGGATTCTTCAAGGATGACACCAAGTATGTTGTAAGATGTGACGCCTGGATTCCTCTTTCTGGTGCCATGCATGGTTTCACATTTGGAAGGGTTGAACTGCATGCCCCATTGTTGTGACCACGACCATAGTATCGAAATCTTTTTGGAGAGCATCTTCATCATCAGCTGACTTAATTGGAGGGTACAGCAAATAATCATCAGCGAATAGTCTGGTCGTACTTGCGACTTTTTCATGGATGTCATTGATGTAAAGCAAAATTAGGTGTGGGCCAAGTACTGTGCCCTGGGGTGTCCCACTCAACACTGGGTGCCAGTTGGAGCTCTTTCCGTTCACACACACGCGCTGAAGACTTTTTGTCAGGAAACTGGAAATTCATCGTTTCGTGTTGGAACGAATACCGTAGAAGTCAAGCTTCCGAAGCAGTCTCTGGTGTGGGATGACATCAAATGCTTTAGAAAAGTCCAGTACAACTAACTCCATGATGACGTTACTGTCAAGGTGCTTGGCCAGGTCATTTGTTGTCAGGATAAGCTGAGACTCGCATGATCTCTGCCTCCTAAATGCATGTTGGTTGTCAGCAAGAATATTATGTTTGCTCACGTGACGCATCAGATTACTATCAATGATATGCTCCAGCAATTTGCAGCAAGTACTTGTTGGTGAAACAGGACGATAATTCGCTGGGTTGGTGGTTGAACTCTTCTTAAAGAGAGGAGTGATGTTGACCTTCCTCCAATCCAGCGGTACATCGCCCGAGTCAAGCGATTGTTGAAAAATGAACTGTAAAACTGGAGCCAGTTCTTTGACTGCGATCTTGAGGGCTTGATTTTGTATCTGATCTGGTCCAATTGCTTTTGTGGTATTAATGTTGAGCAATAACTTCTTGACACCTTCAACCTCAATTTTAATAGCAGGCATATCAGCATATGGGCTTGGCAGAAGGACTGGAAATGATGAAGGCTCCACATCTTCCCGGGTGAAAACATGTTGGAATTGGTTCGCAAGAGCTTCTGCTTTCGCCTGGTCCTCAGTGATCAGGCAGTTGTTCACTTTTAGCATCTGGACACCAGTGTTGTCTGTCCGTCTGGATTTCACATATCTCCAAAAAGCCTTGGGTTGTTCTCCCCCAAAAATAGAGGAAACATGGTGTCTATGAGCACTCCTAATTGCACGATCGACTGGCTTTCGCACACTAGTAAAATTGTCCCAGTCCAATTTTGTACCCCCTTTTTTGGCACGGATATAAAACTTCTCTTTCTTACTGCAGAGACGTTTCAGTTTTGCCGAAAACCAAGGAGGAAGCATACGGCCCTTGATTAGTTTTTGAGGAACATGATTTGTGACTCTATTTAAAGAGTTTTTCAGCCACACCCAGTTGTCTTCTATGGATCTTTTATCTGGTTGCAGGTTGAAGAAATCTTTTGCCAGTTTTTTAGCTAAGCTTTTAAATTCCTCGCTGTTCACTTTTTTCCAGAGGGAATTTTTTTGCGGTGGTTTTGAAGGGACTTTAAGCTTTAAGCGCAATTTTGCTTGGATAATATAATGATCACTAATTCCTGCACACGATGAAACTTCCGAGATTAAATCTGGGTGTGAAGTGAACAGTAAATCTAAAGTATTTTCGGTGCCACTTATCTCATCACGCCTGGTAGGGAAAGAGACTTTTTGGGACAGGTGATTTTCCAGAGTAAAGTCAGCTAGGGCTTCCCGGAAAGCCCCTTTTGGTTCGCTTTGTATACCATCTGACCAATCTACACCCGGGACATTGAAATCGCCCCCCAGGATGATAAGTGGTGAGCGTGAAGAGGCATTAATTTTGGGGATGTTCGATCCAAGATCTAAAAGAGGCTCCGTTTTCGTGTCACCTTCAACCTCAATTTTAATAGCAGGCATATCAGCATATGGGCTGGGAGGAAGGTGGGGGAGGGATAGAGAGAGAGGGAATGCCGGGGCTACCTAAAGTGAGAGAAATCAATATTCATACCCATATTCACTGCCAAAGCGAAATATGAGATGCTGTTCCTCCAATTTGCATTTAGCCTCAGTCTGACAATGGAGGAGACTGAGGACAGAAGGTCTGCGTGGGAATGGGAAGGAGAATTAAAGTGTCCAGCAACCAGGAGATCAGGTTGGTTCACGTGATTAGGCAGAGGTGCAAGTGAACCGCTGCCTAACCTGAAAGGACTGTCGGGATCCCTGGACAGAGTCGAGGGAGGAGGTCTAGCGCCAGGTGTTGCATCTTCTGCGGTTGCAGGGGAAGGTACCTGGTGAGGGGGTGGTTTGGGCGGGAAGGGATGGGTTAACCAGGGAGTTGTGAAGGGAACGGTCTCTGCGGAAGGTGAAAAGAGGTGGAGATGGGAAAATGTGTCTAGTGGTGGGAACCCCTTGTAGAAATTTCAGAGGATTATGTGTTGTATGCAACGGCTGATAGGGTGGAAGGTAAGGACAAGGAGTAGGGGGAGCAAGGGCGGAGGTGCAGGGTACCGAGGAGACACGAGTGAGGGCCTCATTCATGATGGGAGAGGGGATCCCCCATTCCCTAAAGATTGAGGACATCTTGATTGTTCTAGTATGGAACACCTCATCTTGGGCGCAGATGTGGCATAGGTGGTGGAATTGGGAGTAAGGGATAGAGTCTTTGCGGGAATCAGGGTGGGAAGGAGTGTAGTCGAGATAGTTGTGGGAATCAGTGGGTTTGTAATAGACGTCGGGCAATAGTCAATTTCTTGTGATGGAGACTGTGAGATCAAGAAAGGGGAGGGAGGTGTCGGACATGGTCCAAGTAAATTTGAGTGCAGGATGAAAATTGGTGGTGAAGTTGATGAAGTCCATGAGTTCTGTATGGGTGCAGGAGGTAGCACCGATGCAGTCATCAATGTAACAGAGGTAGAGTTCAGGAATAGGGCCAGTATACGCCTGGAACAGGGATTGTTCAACGTACCCTGCAACAAGGCAGGCATAGGTGGGGCCTATGCGGGTGCCCATAGCTACGCCTTGGACAGAGGAAGTGGGAGGAGTCAAAGGAGAAATTGTTGAGGATGAGGACCAGCTACGCTAGGCGGAGTAGAGTGCTAGTAGAGGAAAATTGGATGGTTCTGCGTCGAGGAAGAAACTGAGGGCTTTAAGGCCTTCCTGGTGGGGGATGGAGGTGTAGAGTGACTGAACGTCCATAGTAAAGATGAGGGAGTGGGGGCTCGGAAAGCGGAAGTCATTAAAGAGACGAAGGGCAAGTGAGGTACCTTGGACATAGGTCGGGAGAGATTGGACCAGGGGAGATAGGATGGAGTGGAAATCATTTCCATGGGACAGGAGCAGGCAGAAGCAATGGGTCTGCCAGGGCTGTTGTGTTTGTGGATTTTGGGGAGAAGGTAAAAACGGGTTGTGCGGGTGGGGGAAGGGGGGATGGGGAAGGGCGGTGCGGGGAAGGGCGGTGCGGGGAAGGGGGGTGTGGGGAAGTGGGGGTGGTGAAGGGGGGTGTGGGGAAGGGGTATGTGTGGGGAAGGGGTATGTGTGGGGGATGGGGGGGTGTGGGCGAGGGGGGATGTGTGGGGGAGGGGGGTTGTGTGTGGGGGAGTGTGGCTGTGGGGGTATGGGAAGGGGATATGTGGGAGGGTAGTGTGTGGGCTCAGCGGCTCCGGCTCCGACCGCACTCACTGACTGCAGGTCCCGGCTCCAGACGCATTCATCGGCTCCAAGTCCCGGCGCCTGTTGCACTCAGTGGCTCCAAATTGTAGTGCTTGTTAGTAGTTGCTCCGCCTAATATGCGATTTATATTACCAAGAGCTTGCTTACGTAAGTCTGTTTGAGTAGCTGCTAGTTACTGTAATCTCCTGCAGACCGATGCTGTAAGTGGACTTTAATAAACATGTGTTGTATCTTGATGTGTGTCCGATTCGACTCATTATATGGTGTCAGAAGTGAGATCAACAGCAATGTGGTACTTGAGGAGCAGCTTGCCAAGCTCGTCGTTAAATAATTCTCAGAATTGAGAAAGTATTTGCTGAGTGGGGCCCTCAGCGAAAAAGAGTTGATGGACAGCGAGGCCAAAATATACTAGGCCTAGATCGTGGCATGCATTGATACCGAGCAGAGTCTCAGAATCCCCCTTGACGATATAAAACTTTAGGGTATGAGACTGCGAGTCTATGGTGCAGTTTAAATCAGTCTGTCCAAGGAGGTGTAGAACATCTCCCCATAGGCCTGAAGTGTGACCGAGGCCTTGCCAACATGTTCAGCATTTCAATTTTATTTTAATCATCGCATACTTCCTGGATCGCGATGAACTGGTGTTACAGGACAGGATCATAGTCAAGGGCCACAGTTGTCTCAGCTGTCCTCCGGGACAAATACTTCAACACTGTTCATAGGGGCCACCCCGGCATGGAGGCCATCTTACAACAGGCACAGAGCATGTTTTATTGGCCTGGTATGACCAAGTACATACGTGACAAAACTGAAGTCTGCGCCATCTGCAAAAGCCTGATGCCACATCAGCAGAAGCAGCCCTTACTGCCACACCCAGTTCCTCCTCTACCATGGTTCACGGTTGCCACCAACATATTCCATTGGCATGGGAAATACTATCTGGTTCTTTCGGCCTCAAGCATAGCTCCCGGTCACACTACGACATCACTCAGAGGCTTCTGGTTTAACTTTCTCTCTGCCCGCACGCAGCTCACACTCAGCCCCGCCTCCAGGACTTTATTCTCCGTGGGTGCCAGAAGGGGCGTTACCTTTATGGTGACTGACAGGCGAGAAGACCAATCTACTGATCTCACGATTTTTTAAACATACATAACTTTTTTATTATTTCACCAATTGGAAACAACCTTGAGGCGGTTGGAGGAGAGGAAGACGGTGAGTAAGATGGCGAAAAAATCATAGCGATATAGAGTAGCGTTTTTTCTAAAATTTATTTACAACGTAGACAGGAAGTGGTCAAGATGAGACTTTTAGTAATAGTATAGATAGATATCACAAATATTATATCATTGACTCATTCCAAGTAATCCCAAATGACATGTCAACCTGTAACATTTTCCCATAGGATCACCATAGTAAGAGAATCTCAAAGAAGAGATGGGTTATGGTGTGTGCAGAATCTGATGAATGCAGTGTTCATATGAAACCCTTACACATTGGAATGGAGACCTTTCAGTTGATATGATGTTGTAGGTAACCATGAGCAACTCATCACAGAGAGCATGAGAAATGATAGTGGCATGTTGCATGCCGCATTGCAAAGTTTTCAGAAGCAAAATCACCATGAATCAGATGAGCGAATGATGATAATGACCCTGAGGCTGAAGAACTGCCAACTCCAATAAGAACAGCAAAACCAACATCTGGTAGACCGATTCTCAATGTGTCCAGATAATATATAGAATTTTACTGTAGATTGCTAGTTAGTTACATTCTTCTGTAGTCCAAGGTTTTTTTCTGCCTTTATCGGTGGCCTTGAATTGAAGGAATGTAAGATATTCCATACCCAATATTTTGATACATCAATACATTTTAAAAGGGTTAATGACACCTCTACATAAGAGAGTATGAAATTTTACATGAGCACATGAAGTGTTTGTGTGCTGCTACATTACAGCATAATTGCATGGCTATTTCCACTGCAGGCCTACAATATGAAAAGCAAATGCATGCAGCAATTTTTGTTTTATTGACAATAGTAGGACGTTCATATAATTTAATATATTATGCCCAAGGCCATTTACTACCACTGTGGTTGAGATGTTGATCAAATGTAAGCTGCACAAATGTTGATTCTTGATACCATGATTGTAAGAAAGAAAACAGCAGTGTGCAGAATCCACGTATGGAGAGCAGAGCTTTGCAGCGGTACAGTTTTGTGGCCACGATAATGAACAAACCTAAATTGGAAAGTATCCAACATGCTTTTGCTTCAGTATAATGTGAATGTCGGGGGAAGGAACAATTTATGACAAAGTGACCTTGAAGTAATAGAGTCAGATCTGCTGTAAATATATGGAAATTCTCAGAGTCAAGGAGCCCTCAAGACAATGTTGCCACTCAATATCACAATTGATCTATGACCTAACTCCATAAACCAAATCCCTTTACAGCAAATCTTTGATTGATAAAGATCTATCAGCCTCGGATTTTAAAGTACCTGTCAACCTAAATAGCAATGTCAGTTATGCAAAAGTTTACAGAATCCTAACCCCTTCTAGAGACAAATGTTTTCTCACTTTACTGCTGATAGGGTTAACTTTTAAACAAAATCACAATATGAATGCAAATGAATCTAGCCATCAAATCCATTAGTAGAGCATATAAAGTAGTATTGTTCTCATTCACCCATACTGTTTTATCCTGAAATAGTGGAAGTCTGGGTTAGAAAGTTGGATGGAAATATTTTGCTGCCATTTTCCATCCAATGCATCTTTTCACACATGGTAACAAAAGTCAGCCATCATTCCTCTCAAACACAATCCACTCTGATGGAGCTGTAGCTCACTGTTGAGAATGAGAAACATTACATATTGCTTTCCTTGTGGAACAAACACAACTAATTCAATCTGTTAAGGCATCATGACATTTTGATTCCACAACATTGATGTAAGGACCATATTTTGTAACAGGTATGATGCCATGGATTAATCGGGGACAACTGGCATGATAAGATGTAGAGATGTTGGGCTAGAAATTTGTTTGCACAACTTTTTAAAAAAGACACAAAATGGTGGAGTAACTCAGCGGGACAGGCAGCATTTATGGCGAGAAGGAATGGGTGATATTTTGGGTCGAAACCCTTCCTCAGACTGAGAGTCTGAAGAGAGGGAGACACAGAGATAAGGAAGTGTAAGGTGTGAAAATGAGACATCACAGGGGATGAGGTCTAGGAAAATGTAGAATTAATATTGACTTCCCTAACTCCAAGTAACCCTTGCTTTCCCTCTCTCTCCATCTCTCCCCCTTTCTAGTTCTCCGAAAAGTCTGACTGATCCCCTGATCATTATCTCTGTATGCATTGTTGTCACCTTCTCCTAGCTAACAATGATCTATTCTACATTTTCCTTGAACTTCATCCCCTATGATGTGTCGTTTTCGCACCGTACCTCTGTGTCTCCCTCTCCCATAATTCTCAGCACGAAGACGAGTCTCGACCTGAAATGTCACCCATTCCTTCAATACTGAGATGCTGCCTGTTCAACTGAGTTACTCCAGCATTTTGTGTCTATCATTGGTGTGAACCAACATCTGCAGTTCCTTCCTATTTAAATGAAGCTACCGTATTACATGGATATTTCTGTGCATCTTAGCAGATGTTGCTAACACTAGCAGATGTTGATACCTTACGGGCCACGATCATGCCCGACAACAGGCCTCGCTCACTGCCGAGGTACTGAGAACCAGCCCAGAAAGGTTGCCGCTGAGACTGGACTCAGCTCGCCCTGTGGACCAGAGAGAAGGAAGTTGGACTGACGGCCAGTAAGCAGACTGGCAGCGGGAGGCAGTGCGAGACCCCCTGGAGGCCCTGCAGCATTTTACAGATACTAGTTCACCCACAAAACTGCACGTCTTAGGGATCTGGGACGAATCCGGAGCACCTGGAGGAAACCCACCAGGTTGCAGGAAGAATATGCAAACTCCACACAGACAGCATCCAAGATCACGATCGGACCCGGGTCTCTGGCGCTGTGAGGCAGTTGCTCTACCAGTTAGTGCCATTGTACTGCCGACAGTATTAATTCACAGGAAAAATGGCTTTCAGTAACGCTAAAGGCTCGGAAACAAGGGCCTGTCATACTCAGCCTGTATTTATCACCAGACAGTTGCATGGCATTCACCAGGTGATAGTTTATTCTGGGCACTGACCCCAATGTAAACATAATCTACAGAACCGTTCTGCGCTGGGGGTTTATTTTGTCCTAACAGTCCTCTTCACTGATGGAGATGCTGCCTGTCCCGCTGAGCTTTTGTGTCTCTCTTCACTGATGACGTGGGCTGCAGTAGATGTTGACATCATCACGGACATTGAATCTAGGGAGGACCTTATCCACCCATAGAGTACAGGCACCCTGCCCTTACCTAGACTTATAAATCCGTTTTTCAAGATATGGGGAGGATAATGAAGCGAGGGAGCAAGTGTCTTGCTGAGAGAGTGTGAGTGAGTGAGCTCACACAGTGCCCGAGTCATTTTCATTGTGCATGTTAGAGATAGAGTCATAGAGGGTGTAGGGAGTAAGCAGAACGTGGGATAAATTGGGATATGAAAGAGTATTGATAGAATTTGCATTACTGAAAGTCACCCCTTGCCCCCATGAGAATCTCCTCCCTGCCAAAGTTCTTCACAATCCTGCCTCATGGATCCCAGATCCAATCTCGTGGCATCCCCACAACAGTCCAGTGAAACCAACAAGGACCCTCCCCTATCTCCACCCCCATGCAGCAGCTGACTTGCAACTCTCGGCTGCAAATTCTGCGACGGACATCTTACTCCTGGTCCAAGCGCTGCCACTTCAATTGGAAATAACAGCGCCGTGCGCAATGCACAGGTCCTGAGAACTCCCAGAGAGCAGCAAGAAGAGAAAAGAAGAAATCACAGTCCAGGCTGAGAAATGGCAGAGAATAAATATATTACAGGGAAGGGTATTAACAGATTGTGAATATAAGTAAAACCCAAGAACTGCGGAGATTATGATGAAGCTTAATGTTGAAATGAGTCAACTTAACCACTTTGCTCATTATATATTTTTCCTCACTGGTTAGAGAGGAATGTTGCTGATCACAACATTCCTAAGAGCGTCGCCTGCATGTTGTTTTGGACGGGTTTGCATGACCCCTTACGCTCGATATAAACTTGAGAAATGAGCATCGTAATCAACAAGTCTGAAACAGTGCAGCCCAGTGCCTTCCTCATCATCAACTGGGGACTTCAACCAGGAACTTTTGGTGAAACTACTATCAACATATCACCTTCAACACCAGATCCAACACACTTGATCACTCTTATACCACAATTAGAAATACCTATCGCTCCATCCCTAGCCTGCACTTTTTTAAATCTGATGACCTGGCTATGCTGCACACAGACGGACACTGTTGAGAGTGACATCAGTGAAGTGGACTATGGTCAGGGTAGGCAAAGGAATGGTTACAGGACTGCTGCAAATCTGTTGATTGGACCATGTTTAAGGACTCGTAAGTTGACCTGAATGAATAGGCCACAATCAACATCGACTTCATTAAGAAATGTGTAGATGAGTGAGTATACTCAAAAATATTCTGAGTCTTCAATCAGCGGCCCTGGGTGAACCAGAAGATTTGTGATCTGCTGAGGGGTGCATCTATGGAATTTAGGACTGGCAATCTAGAGTCATACTAAAACAGCAGATATGACCTCCTGAAGGTCACTGCGAGTAAGCTAGAGTCACACACTGTTGTTTGATGGCTGCGACAGTGCTTGCACACTCAGCTTGTACTAGGCAAAACCAAATAACATATGGGTCAGCTATGCATCACTTCCCAATGTCTTTAATGCATGATTTGGAAGGGAGAACAGTGACACAGCTACACAAGCCTACAGAGCCCCCAAAATCCCCATCACCTCAATCTTTGAGGTTGACATCAAAGCATCCTTCAAGAGGCAGAAAGCATACAAAGTATTTTCTATGATAGGGGGATTTAAGAGGCTTCTTGATAGGCACATGAATGGAGGGATATGGATCAAGTGTAGACAGTGGAGATTAGTTTAACTCTGCATCATGTTCACCACAGACATTCTGGGCTGAGGGGCCAATTCCTGACCTATACTGTCGTACATTCTATGTCCATCCAGCCCAGAAAGTATACTTGGCCGAATGCTAAAGACCTGCGCAGACAAACTGGCTGGAGTATTCAAAGACATCTTGAACTTCTCGTTTCTGTGGTCTGAGATTCCCATCTGTTTCAAAAGGGCATAAACCCAAAGTGAAATGCTTGGAGATGTAGTTATGCAATGAATTAACTCCTGCCTCAGAAATGACCTGGGTCTGCTTCAATTTATCCTTTACCACAGCAAACAGAAGATACTATCTCATTAATTGCTCAGCAGTGGAGAGCTTTATCAGCTTCAAATTCCTGGCCATTAACTTCTCAGATAAGTCCGTCTTGGGCCCTGCAAGAAGGTGTGCCATCGATTTAACTTTCCTAGAAGCATAAGGAGATTTGGCATGTACAAGAATACTCAATAACAAAAATCTGCAGATACACTATAGGGAGTATCCTGACTGGTTGCATTATGGCTTGGTACGTCAATTCCAATGGTCAGAAATGCAAGAGGATGCAAAGAGTGGTGGACTCAACTCAGTTTATCACTGCTCAACCCGGATGATCGATGATCAGCTTGGAGTTGGTGGGCTGAAGGGCCTGTTTCCATGCTGTATCTTTCCATCATCTAAGAAAACCTTTACCCTCCCCTCCCTCCCACCCTCACATCAGTCTGAAGAAGGGTTTCGGCCCGAAACGCTGCCTATTTCCTTCGCTCCATAGATGCTGCTGCACCCACTGAGTTTCTCCAGCATTTGTGTCTACCTAAGCAAACCTTAATCCTATCTTGGCAGAAGAACACAGACCACCTCTTACACTCCCCAAAGACTTGTTTTCTAATTGAGTTTTGCATTGATGTCTTGGTTCATTTTCCAGTCGTTTTCTTTGTCGTTGAATTTATGTGTGATTTATGTATAATTAATGTTTTTGTGTGTTGTCTGCATTTCTTTGCCCGAGGTGATTTTCATTGTAGCTGGACCTCACTACACTTGTGTATATAACAATAAACTCGACAATATTTATCACATGGAAGTTCAGTATTATGGTTCACTGGTCTCCCATGGAGCCTCTGGGAATATACTCTCTGCCGAATGATTCACTCATGCAGCCATATTTAAACACTCTTGGGTAGCAAGAAGAATCCAGTTGGTGTTGGTGCATGTGCCTTTAAGGGCTGGTTGATGTGGTCTCAGTGGCAGAGTTGTGAGAAATTCAATTGGAGCTTTCGAGGATTATTCACTCTGTCTAAAACAACATAGATTGCACCAAAACAGTGCTGTTTGTTAAACATATCTGTGGAAGCTTTACAGAGTTTTTCAAGACAGCACCAGAACATGCAACACTTTAAACTGTTGCATACATTTTGCAAGTATCAAATTTAATAGAAATTTTAGAGAGGTGATTGACCAGATAAATACAGAGAATGCAGAAGATGCAATGTTTCGGATTTTAAATAAGGATCCTCTCAAAAGACTTGTTGGAAGTGTTCAGATGCGGATGTCTCTTTTTCAGAAGATTGTATATTACACTTGTGCATCACATGGCAATTAAAGAAAGATGCTTCATTCAGCAACAGGCTCTGCGTTACACCTCACTCCAAAACGAACACTTGCAGTCGGAAAAAAGATCTCCAAATGTTTTATGCAAAGGCGATGAGTTCCATAAGCATGAACATAGTTACTACCTTGGATGAGTAGAAGATGGGGGGGGGGGGGGGGGGATAATCATGTTATCTTTTCCTCATATACACAGCTGGAAACATCAGTGAAAGGAGCATATTTAATGCTTATTTCTTTTCATTTACTGCATCATTCACAGCTTGTGAATATTACTGGGAAGACCATAATTTATTGTCCATTTCTGAGGTAGTTAACTATCAAGCAGGTTGGTGGATCTATAACTCACACATAAGCTTGACCATGTCAGGACAGCAGATTACGTTTGCAGCAACCAGTAGTTTTTTGTCACCACTATTGAAACTATTTTTCATTTCCAGATTTCTTTAATAACCCGAAAGTTTATTCTACAGCTGCCATGGTGAGATTTAAAATATCTCCAGGACAATGCTCCAAGTCTTCGGATACTAATTCAGTAATTTAATTTTCTGCTGCTATAAACCTCATCTATGCCCTTTTGTCTATCTGGACAGCTGGTTCCATTCTCCCATGCTCCATGGACTGCAGCTTTTCCAGAGTATACGGTCTGCATCAGTATCTTCCCATTTAACCAAACTATCACCTTCGTTCTTGTCATGTCTTGACCTGGATCCTCCTATCCTCTCCATTTCTCTGATACCTCATGCAAGGTATCACTCTTTTGCTGCCAGAAATGTTCACCCAACAGCCATTTTTCTCTGTGAAGAGAACAGATTTGGATCCGTCTTCACTTGAACAGGTACCTTGGATCCATCTTCAATAATGAAGACAAAAACAATCTTCCTGATATACTAGAGGCCAGAGGATCTAGGGTGACGGAGGAACTGAAGGTAATTCACATTAGGATGGAAATGGTGTTGGGTAGACTGATGGGACTGAAGGCTGATAAATCCCCAGGGCCTGGTGGTCTGCATCCCAGGGTACTTAAGGAAGTGGCTCTAGAAATCGTGGATGCATTGGTGATCATTTTCAAATGTTCTATAGATTCAGGATCAGTTCCTGTGGATTGGAGGGTAGCTAATATTATCCCACCTTTTAAGAAAGGCGGGAGAAAGAAAACAGGGAATAGTAGACCAGTTAGCCTGACATCGGTGGTGGGGAAGATGATGGAGTCAATTATAAAAGATGAAATAGCATCACATTTGGATAGCAGTAACAGGATCGGTCCGAGTCTGCATGGATTTACGAAGGGGAAATCATGCTTGACTAACCTTCTGGAATTTTTTGAGGGTGCAACTAGGAAAATGGACAAGGGAGAGCCAGTGGATGTAGTGTACCTGGACTTTCAGAGAGCATTTGATAAGGTCCCACATATCAGGTTAGTGGGCAAATTAGAGCACATGTTATTGGGGGTAGGGTACTGACATGGATAGAAAATTGGTTGGTGAACAGGAAACAAAGAGTGTCGATTATTGGGGCCATTTCAGAATGGCAGGCAGTGACATAGTAGGAGACCTCAAGGCTCGGTGCTGGGACTGCAGCTATTTACAATATACATTAATGATTTAGACGAAGGGATTAAAAGTAACATTAGTAAATTTACAGATGACAGCTGGGTGGCAGTGTGAACTGTGAGGAGGATGCTATGAGGTTGCAGGGTGACTTGGACAGGTTGGGTGAGTGGGAAGATGCATGGCAGATGCAGTTTAATGTGGATAAATGTGAGGTTATCCACTTTGGCGACAAAAACAGGAAGGCAGATTATTATCTAAATGGTGTCAAGTTGGGAAAAGGGGAAGTACAACGGGATCTGGGATCCTTGTTCATCTTCATCAGTCACTGAAAGTAAGCATGCAGATACAGCAGGCAGTGAAGAAAGCGAATGGCACAGTGGCCTTCCTAACAAGAGGAGTTGAGTTTTGGAGCAAAGATGTCCTTCTGCACTTGTACATGGCCCTAGTGAGATCACACCTGGAATATTGTGTGCAGTCTTGGTCTTAAATCTGAGGAAGGACATTCTTGCTATTTAGGGAGTGCAGCGTAGGTTCACAAGGTTAATTGCCGGGATGGCGGGATATGTTGATAGAATTGAGCGGCTGGGCTTGTATACTCTGGAATTTAGGAGGATGAGAGGGGATCTTATTGAAACATTTAAGGTTATTAAGGGTTTGGATACGTTAGAGGTAGGAAAGCTGTTCCCGATGTGTTAAAGAAGGAACTGCAGATGCTGGAGAATCGAGGGTTATACAAATGGCTGGAAAAACTCAGCGGGTGCAGCAGCATCTAAGGAGCGAAGGAGATAGGCGACGTTTTGGGTCGAGACATTTCGGGTCGAGACCCTTCTTCAGACCCTTCTTCAGGTCTGAAGAAGGGTCTCGACCCGAAACGTCACCTATCTCCTTCGCTCCTTAGATGCTGCTGCACCCGCTGAGTTTCTCCAGCCTAAGATGTTCCCGATGTTGGGGGAGTCCAGAACCAGGGGCCACAGCTTAAGAATAATGGGTAAGCCGTTTAGAACGGAGATGAGGAAAAACATTTTCACACAGAGGGTTGTGAATCTGTGGAATTATCTGCCTCATAAGGCAGTGAAGGCCATTTCTCTGGATGCTTTCAAAGGAGAGTTCGATGGAGCTCTTAAAGATAGCGGAATTGGGATGGATATGGGAGAAGGCAGGAACGGGGTATTGATTGTGGATGATCAGCCATGATCACTATGAATGACGGTGCTGGCTCGAATGGCCTGATCCTGCACCTATTGTCTATTGTCTATTGATGAGGTTTGAAATATTCTTCTAGCTCAATACCACTTGCTATTGCTGTTGCATCTTTCCCAACGCATCACTGTATCACGTTCCGGAAGTGTGGTAACTGTTGTAAGCATGTGTAGAGCTATAATGAAAAAGCATTGTCCCGTATTGCATCAAAATGTCTTTCACCTTGGTTATAGGTTGACCACCTCCATTTGAAAACCAGTACACAACATTTCCCGTGTTTAAAAAATAGAATATTTATTCCTTTACTGTTAATTGTGGCACAATAGTCAGAGTTGCTGATGCACAGCTCCATTGGCCCGGGTTCAATTCTGACCTTGGGTGCTAGCTTTGTGGAGATTGCATGTTTTCCCTGTGACCCCAAGTGTTTCTAGCAGGCACTACAGTTTCCTATTGCATCTATGTGCTGGGAGATTAATTGGGCACTGTATGTTACTATAATATACGTTGGTGAGGAGAATCAGGGGGAATTGATGGGTTTGAGAGAGGAAATAGGTTGCAGGGAAATAACCAGAGAAAATGATGGAAGGAATTACTCTGAGAGCCGGCATGGACTCGATGGACTGAATGGCACAGACTCGATGGATGAAGAAATTATAAAGAATTTTCTGTTTTGCTGAGATCTAGGTGAGGATTTATGTTGACATATTGTGCAAAACTTTGACAGGTTTTGAAGCATCACAACCAAGTATGTAATGAACACAGGAGCTAAATTGGATCAAGTCGCGCCAGTTTCTTTAAAGTTTAAGCAACCGACATCCCAATTTTAAGCAACCAAATGCCAATTCAAAAATTAAAAGAGGTTGTTTTATGGCACCAGTGCAGATTGGACAGCACAATAGGATATAGACAGCACAACATGGCCAAGAAAGCACGTCCACACCTCTACTTCCTCATGACACTAAGGACATTTGGTTTGTCCCCAATGATTAACCAATTCCTACAGATGCATCACTGAGAGCATTCTACCTTGATGCATCACAGCTTGGTATGCCAACTGCTCCACCCAAGATTGCAAGAAACTGCAGAGTCGATCAAGCAACCCAGTCCATCAAGTAAATCAGCCTCTCCCATCGATTCCATTTACATTTTAAGCTGCCTCAGGAAAGAAGTCAGCATTATGAAGGACTGTTTAAGAAGGAACTGCAGATGCTGGAAAATCGAAGGTGCACGAAAATGCTGGAGAAACTCAGCGGGTGTAGCAGCATCTATGGAGGGAAGGAAATAGGCAATGTTTCGGCCAGAAACGTTGCCTATTTCCTTCGCTCCATAGATGCTGCTGCACCCGCTGAGTTTCTCCAGCATTTTGGTGTACCTATTATGAAGGACTGCTCAGACCAGTCATTCTCTTTCTCCCCTTTCCCAACAGGTAGTAAATATACAAGCTTGAAAGCATGTGTCAAGAACTGTGTCTTCCCTGCTGTTATCAAACTCAAGAAAGGACTTCTCATATGCTAAGGATCTATAGCCAATTTTACAATCTGCCTTGTTGTGGCCATTTCATTATTTTTTAATCTGCATTTTCTCTGTGACTGTAACTCTATATTCTGCGTGATATTTATGTTCTCTGATGTACTCATGTATTGTACAATCTGCCAGGATAGTGTGCAATGAAAAGTGTTTCACTGTATCTCGGTACATGTGATACTAATAAACTAATGACAATAGCATACTAACTGGAAGTCAGGCCTGCCACTCAGCCCTTGGCACTGCCGCTAATGTAATGTGCTAAACACACGCAAGAGGCCCGGGGTTTTACAATTATTTGATGTTTGCAATAAATGGAGGAGATAACATTTGAAACAGGATTCAATAGAAAATAAGCGGAAGGCTACAAGCAAGCAACTTCTTGCATTATGTACGAGTGCAAGGAACAACTTCCATTGGAGACGGGCCAAATATTTATCAAGATGAAGCTAATTGGAGCTCTGAGAATATGAACTGTCACCGGCCCATGTCTGGTGTCCCAGGAATAAAGTCTCATAGCATCAGTTATTATCATTCTGAGGGCAGACCGCAAGTGCATATGGTGTATTTTATTTATTCCAGATCTTGCTGAAACTGATCAAGGCTGAAACTACTTGGGACTAATCTGCAGACAGTATTAGAAAGGGAGCTATTTAATCTGGTCATCTGGTCTTTATTTCAGACTAGACCAGATGCGGGCCCGTTGGTCAGGTGCGGACCCGTCCCCAAGGCAATATTCCACCACTGACCCATAGCCCCCAACTATGCAGGCGCGGCTGAGGGTTCCCGTTGTGATGCCAGAGATTTCCGTTGAGACGCGATTCACGGCAACCCACCATCAACTGCGCCTCGCCATCCCTTATCCTCCTTCATTCCCCCTCATCCCCAAGCACTGCCTCCCCCTCCTCTTCACCCTCCCTCTTCTTTCCCCTCCTCCATCCCTCACCCACTCCCTCCCTCACCTCTCCCTCCCTCTCATTTCCACTACTCACAGTCGCTCCCTCCCTCCACAACCTCTCTCCCCTCCCTAGCCTCCTCGATCTCCCTGCTCCCCCACTCCTCACCTCCCCCTTATCCCACTCCCCCACTCTCCCTTCTCACCTCCACCACTGTTCTCCTCTTGCTCTACCCCCCACTCCCTGCCTCCCCCACTCCCCCCTCCTCTCCCTCTATCCCCCCTTCTTCCCCACTCTCCCTTCTCACCCCTAAGTTCTCCTCCCTCTCCACTCCCTACCCTCTTCCTCTCCCCGTACTCCCCCAGTCCTCACCTGCCACCTATCTCACCACCCCACAATGAAAATCACGATGTTTTTATTTAAAATAACCTAAACACAATGTTAGCTGTTAATGAAAACGGGAAGAATTTGATTAAAAGGGAGTTTTTTTGAAATACATGATTTTTTATGTAAATGAGATTTGGGATCCCATTGTGAGTTCATTGTGATGACGTAGAACGTGGCTGATGGGCAGGGCAACTGGAAAAGTGGTTAGAAAAGTGTTCTTTGTAAAGTTTAAAATGTCAATAACTTCTAAAATATACCATCAATCTGAACGAAACGTGTTTCTTTTCCATCCCAGGACAATGGTGAGTAATGTAGACCAAAGATTGTAGCGCTATCATGAGTACCGTTTTGGCGGAATTTTGGAATATCACTCACACGCAAGCATGCAAACAAACAAGATGAGAGTTTTAGTAATATATATTAGACCAGGTGCGGACCCATTGGGCCCCTAAGGCAATATTCCAACACTGACCCATAGCCCCCCACTGTGCAGTCACGGCTGACGGGTTCCCGTTGTGATGCCAGAGATCCTCGTTGTGATGCGAGTGACGGCAACCTTCCTCCAACTGCGCAGGCGCGGGCGGCAAGTGGGAGCGCGACTGCGACATTTTTAAACTTCAAAATGGCAATAACTTGTAAATTATAACATCAATGTTTACGCATCTCACTCTCCCTCTTCAGTCCCCTATTCCCCTCCTCCGTTATCCTCCCTCTCCTCGCCCTCCACCAGGCACGTGCTGTCAGGGTAGGCAAGGTAGGCAGTGCCTACCCTGACTAAAATTATAAAATGGTCATTATTTTATATATATATATATAATATATATAAAATATACATAAAATATATATAAAATATATAAAATTGTCATAAGTAATAAAGGCACGGGAGAATTATGCTTATTTCTCCCATGCCTTTCATCCACAGTACATTTAAAACGCGTGAGTATGTGCTACTCATCTGCCATCGACGATGCTTCAAGCCATCAGTGGCAACGGTCCATAAAAGCAGCTGAAATTCTGCCTTTACACCGTGGACTGCGTGCATGTGCTGTGCTGCGCACTGCGCATGCGCACCAGCCTTCTGCGCATGCTCATTAGCCAACTGCGCATGCGCAAGTTTCTTGGCGGGATTTTCAAAGATGGATAGTGATTACCTGAAGAGTTTCTCCAAGCAAACTTACAAGGAAAATACCAAAATATTTAAAAATGGTAGACCAACGCCGGAACGTGAAGAACTTCAACAGCGCAAAGGAACAAAAATAATTAGAACACTTAAAACAGCTTGGTACAATAGGAAATAGAGAGATAAGAATGGATTTTGTGTACAAATAATATGGTAAGTAAATTTCTTTGAGCTATATGTTTTTAAATACCTTATTAAGAGATAGGGAACCATTTGAAGACAAATTACTTGATAAAAGTCGAGAGAACAATCTGCGCATGCGCGGTTTTCAAGATTATTTAAAGCCACTGCCTACCCTAATTACTCACGGCACGTGCCTGCCCTCCACCAACCCTCCTCTGCTTCCTCCCCTCACCCCATCTGTCCCCTCCTCCCTCTTCCCCCTCCCCTTCTCCATTACCTTGCCAACCCCCTTCCTACCCCTATCCTCCATTCCCCCTCATTTTTTGAGGATGTAACTCGGAAAATGGACAAGGGAGAGCCAGTGGATGTAGTGTACCTGGACTTCCAGAAAGCATTTGATAAGGTCCCACATCGGAGATTAGTGGGCGAAATTAGGGCGCATGGTATTGGGGGTAGAGTGCTGACATGGATAGAAAATTGGTTGGCAGACAGGAAACAAAGAGTAGAGATTAACGGGTCCCTTTCAGAATGGCAGGCAGTAACTAGTGGGGTACCGCAAGGCTCGGTGCTGGGACCGCAGCTATTTACAATATGCATCAATGATTTAGATGAAGGGATCCAAAGTAACATTAGCAAATTTACAGATGACACAAAGCTGGATGGCAGTGTGAACTGTGAGGAGGATGCTATGAGAATGCAGGGTGACTTGGACAGGAGTGGGCAGATGCATGGCAGATGCAGTTTAATGTCGATAAAAGTGAGGTTATCCACTTTGGTAGCAAAAACAGGAAGGCAGATTACTATCTAAATGGTGGCAATTTGGGAAAAGGGGAAGTACAACGGGATCTGGGGGTCCTTGTTCATCAGTCAATGAAAGTAAGCATGCAGGTACAGCAGACAGTGAAGAAAGCGAATGGCATGTTGGCCTTTATAACAAGAGGAGTTGAGTATTGGAGCAAAGAGGTCCTTCTGCAGTTGTATAGGGCCCTAGTGAGACCACACCTGGAGTATTGTGTGCCATTTTGGTCCTCTAATTTGAGAAAGGACATTCTTGCTATTGAGGGAGTGCAGCGTAGGTTTACAAGGCTAATTCCCGGAATGGCGGGACTGTCATATGCTGAGAGAATGGAATGGCTGAGCTTGTATGCTCTGGAGTTTAGAAGGATGAGAGGGGATCTTATTGAAACATATAAGATTATTAAGGGTTTGGACATGCTAGAGGCAGGAAACATGTTCCCGATGTTGAGGGAGTCCAGAACCAGGAGCCACAGTTCAAGAATAAGGGGTAAGCCATTTAGAACAGAGACGAGGAAACATTTTTTCTCACAGAGAGTTGTGAGTCTGTGGAATTCTCTGCCTCAGAGGGTGGTGGAGGCCGGTTCTCTGGATACTTTCAAGAGAGAGCTAGATAGGGCTCTTAAAGATAGCGGAGTCAGGGGATATGGGGAGAAGGCAGGAATGGGGTACTGATTGGGAATGATCAGCCATGATCACATTGAATGGCGGTGATGGCTCGAAGGGCGGAATGGCCTACTCCTGCACCTATTGTCTATCCCCCAGCACTTCTTTCCCCTCTCCTCCTCCCATCTCCTCCCCACTCCCTCAATCACCTCTCCCTCCCTCCCTCCATAACCCCTCTCCCCTACCTACCACCTCTCCCACTATCCCCCTCCTCCCCCACTCCTCACCTCGCCCCTATTCTTCTTGTGTATGGTGTGCACAGCCTAAAATTGTAGGACAACTTATTTGATCTTATTTGATTGTGCACTCCGGGTTGATTGCATTCATCGAAACAAGGCGGACCACGTGAAGGTTGCAATCTTCCACCCCCCCCCTATCTAAACTAAACCTCTCCCTCCTCATCTCCCCCACTTTCCCCTCCTCTCCCTCGATGTTTTTATTTAAACTGAGTTTTTATTTTATGTAAATGAAATTCAGGATCCCATTGTGACATCATCTTGAGGTGGAACACTGCTGATGGGCAAGGAAAGTGGAAAAGAGGTTTTTTAAAATGTTTTTTGTAAAGTTTAAAATGTCAATAACTTGTCATAAAATGTGTTTCTTTTACATCACATGGTGAGTAAGCTGGGCCAAAATTTGTAGTGCTATCGTGTACCGTTTTTTGCACAAATATAGGTGCATATATAGAAACAAATATAGAAACGAACAAAATGAGTTTTAGTAATATATAGATAGAAGATAGATAGATAGATACTGTGTATAATGTATTTCTTCAAGATGCCTGCCTAGCACAGATCGAGCAGCAGGCCATAATCTCACGGACCATTTCTGATTTCATCACTTCTTGCTGTCTGCCTTCCTTTTTGTTTCCCAGCCCTGTTTTATCTTCTCCCTAATTTCCATAAACACAACTCCCCTGCCAGACCCATTGTTTCTGCCTACTCCTGTCCCACTGAAATGATTTTCACGTCCCTCAACTTCATCCTATCCCTCTCGTCCAATCTCTTTTTCGATCTACTGTATGTCTAAGATATCTCACATGCCCTTTGTCTCTCCTTAATGACTTGCGCTTTCCGAGCTCCCACTCCATCATCTTTACTATGGATGTTCAGTCATTCTACACCTCCATCCCCCACCAGAAATCCTTAAAGCCCTCCTTTTCTTCCTCGACTGCAGAACTATCCAATTTCCCTCTACTAACACTACTCTGCATAGCGGACCTGAGCCTCACCCTTTACAACTTCTCCTTCGACTCCTCCCAATTCCTCCAAGGCATATCTATGGGCTCCCACATGGGCCCCAGCTATGCCTGCACTTTGTAGGGTACGTTGAACAATCCCTGTTCCAGCCGTACAGTGCCCTTATCTCCAAACTCTATCTCCGTTACATTGATAACCGCATCGGTGCTACCTCATGCACCCATGCAGAACTCATGGACTTCATCAACTTCACCACCAATTTACATCCTGCACTCAAATTTACTTGGACCATCCCGACACCTCCCTCCCCTCTCATGATCTCACGGTCTCCATCACAGAAATTTGACCATTGACTGACGTCTATTACAAACCCACTGACTCCCACAACTACACTTCTTCCCACCCTGATTCCTTCAAAGACTATCCCCTACTCACAATTCCTCTGTCTATGCTGCATCTGCCCAAGATGAGGTGTTCCATACTAGAACATTCGAGATGTCCTAATTCATTAGGGCATAGGGGTTCCCCTCTCCCCTCATAGATGAGGCCCACTCATGTCTCCACGGTGCCCTGCAGCTCCGCCCTTGCTCCCCCTCCCCCTACTCATAACAGACAGAGTCCCCCTAGTCCTTACCTTTCAACCGATCAGCCGTCGTATACATACATAATCCTCCAAAATTTTCGCCACCTCCAGCGGGATTCCACCACTAGCCATTTTCCCATCTCCAAACCTTTCCACCTTCCGCAGAGACCGCTCCCTCCGTAGCTCCCTGGTTAACTCATCCCTTCCCAACCAAACCACCACCTCCGCAGGTACCTTCCCCTGCAACCTGAAAAGGTGGAACACCTGTCCCTATACCTCCTCCCTCCACTCTGTCCAGGGACCCCAACAGTCCTTTCAGGTTAGGCAGAGGTTCACGTATCTCTTCTAACCTCATCTACTGTATCCGTTGTTCATGATGTGGACTCTTATACATCGGTGAGTCCAAACGTAGACAGGTGATCATTTCGCTGAACACCTTCGCTCAGCCCGCGTGAACCTACCTGATCTCTCAGTTGCTAAACACTTTAATTCTCCTTCCCATTCCCATGCAGACCTTTCTGTCCTAGGTCTCCTCCATTGTCAGAGTGAGGCTAAATGCAAATTGGAGGAACATCATCTGATAGTTCGCCTGGGCAGCTTACAGCCCAGTGGTATGAAAATTGATTTCTCTAACGTCTGGTTGCATCGGTATTCCCTCTTTCTCTATTCCTCCCCCACCAGTCACACTAGCTTCTAGTTTTCACCCAACAAAAGCCAACAATGGCCTGTTTCCTTTATCATCGTTACTTTTTGGCATATCTTTCATTCATTGTTCTTTAACTCTCCACATCACCTTCAATATCTTTCATTTCCCTTATTCCTAACCAGTCTGAAGAAGGGTCTTGACGTGAAATGTCTCCCATTCCTTTGCTCCAGAGATGCTGCCTGTCCTCCTGACTTACTCCAGCTTTTTGTGTCTATTCTCAGCTATCGGGTCCCATATTTCAGTAAAACCCCAATAATCTGAGTTCCAGTTGTTCAGAAATCCTGTTGAGGCATTTGATGGAATCCTGTGTTTCCCATTATCCTCACCAACTTTGGTTTCTCCCTCTTCCTTTAAACTTATCTGAACCTGGTTCCCTTTAAACCCACTGGGTTCTGCTTCTTATCCTCCCTTCAAACCAAGTGGATTCTGTTTTCTCTGTTCCTTTTAAATGACGGTTGTCAGTTTCACATTTTCCTTTAAACTCACTGGTTGCACACTAAAATTTATTGTAATACTGTAACGTGTGTAAAAAAAAAGAAATATAACTGTGTTGGTGCATGTAGGTGTAACATCCAACAGTCTGGAAAATGTGCTTCGGAAAATTGTAATACGGACAGTATGCGTTTACTCGGAACGCAAACGTCCCTCATTGCAGGAATCACATGAACAACTCTAGGTTCCACTCTGTCAACTCTCCCGATCACATCCTCTAACAATTCCAGCAAATGTATTAAATATGATTTACCTTTCATAAAGCTATGTTGACTTAATTACACTGTACACCCCAGCTTCACAGAAGGATTGCGTACCTAGTAAACGTTCTGTGTTGTGATTATCTGTAATGTGAACCGCTGACAAATTTGACTAAACTTGTTTCTATTACATATTGTGTTTAGTTATTTTTTTCTCACATAAATCCCACAAAAGCATTTTTTTTCCATATATGAAATCTTTTGGGTGGTGAATTGTGAATTCCATAACAATGAATTTCCATTACCTGAATTGCCATAACAGATAATTGAGGGCTTGGGGAAAGGAGAAATAACGAATCAAGGAACATAAGTTTCCCTAAACTGGTGAATGAAGATCATTCTATTTATTACTCTCATCTGAGCCTCAAATGTTACTTCAGCTGTGAAGACCGTGTTTATTATTTGAATAACGCATATTGTAAAGTTCAGTTTGGGGTCTTTTTTAGCAAGCAACAGCTGTTATGGTTGCCATTGGCAACCAGTGCTCTCTATTTTCATGTGATTAGCTTCACACTGAAGGATTTACAGTTGAAATCCAAGAACCTTTCCTGGAGTGAACGTTAACAGTTGATTACTGGGAAATACAGTCTATACGTGATGAAATATTACTATTTAATTTCTTATGTCATTGTTCATTGACAAGCATTTAATGAATGTGAAATCTAAACTGGATCACAAGGAACCAGCTTTCTCAGTGTTTTTGTTGCCAATATATACCAATTTCATTCAAGAATTAAGCTTTTGTGTTTTTATCATTATATCACTACTTGACAGGATAGGCAGCATAATAGGGTGTGGTCGAGATACTACCTAGGTTTAAGGCGTGGTAAATGATGCCATGTTCTAAACGCACACAGGTGGTCTGGGCTCAGTAGCAGGAAGTCTGGGCTTTAGAGGCAGGAATCTCCAAAATCTGGGCTATTTAAAGGTTTTGGTGGCACAATTGGAAGAAGAATTGGTTGGTGATGGATGACATATCTTGATCTATGAGAAGGCAGGAACATCTTCCAAAGGTATTGTAAGAGTCTGCGTCACTGGCAGCATGAAGATAATTCAGATTCCTGCAATGTTCAGTCACTTGACTGGAGGTATCAGCCACTGTGACATGGAACCTTTGAAGTTAGTGACATTGAGAATAAAGGGAGTCCATGTTTGATTGAGTTATTACACCGCTATAGGTGGTGTCCTGGCATTCCTTATATAGAGTCATTGAGTCATATAGCGTGGAAAGAGGTCCTTCGACCCTTTAGCTACACTAATCCCACCTGCCTGCATCTCTCTGAACCTGTCCTATTTGTGTACCTGTCTAATTGTTTCTTAAGCGTTGTGATAGTCCCTGCCTCAACTATCTCCTCTGGCAGATCGTTCCATACACCCACTACCCTTTGTGTGAAAATGTTACCCCTCAGATTCGTATTAAATCTTTCCCCTTCACATTAAACCTATGTCCTCTGCTCCACAATTCCCCCACTCTGGGCACGTGACTCTGTGCATCAACCCGATCTATTTCTCTTATAATTTTATATGCCTCTATAAGATCACCCCTCATCCTCCTGCACTCCAAGGAATAGAGTCCCAGCCTTCTCAACCTCTCCCTATAGCTCAGACCCTCGAGTCTTGGCAAAGTCCTCGTAAACCTTCTCTGTAACCTTTCCAGCTTGACAACGTCTTTCCCATAACATGGTGCCCAGAATTGAACACAATACTATTAATGCAGCTTCACCAACATCTTATATAACTGCAACATGACCCCCCAACTTCTATACTCAATACTCTGAATGACACTGGCCAATATGCCAAAAGCATTTTTGACCACCTTATCTACCTGCAATTCCACGTTCAAGGAACTATGCACCTGCACTCCTAGATCCCTTCGCTCTATAACACTGCGCAGAGCCCTACCATTCACTGTGTAGGTCCTGCCCATTTAGACTTCCCAAAATGCAACACCTCACATTTCTCTGTATTAAATTCCATCAACCATTCCTCAGCCCACCTGGCCCACCAATCAAGATCCTGCTGCAATTTTTCACAACCATCTTCACTATCTGCAATACCACCCACTTTTGTATCATCTGCAAAATTGCTAACGTACGATTTCATCTAAATCATTAATATAGATGACAAACAGAAAACAGGCCCAGCACCTAACCCCGAACCTTCCAGAGCACCCCACTATGTGGAACCTTGTAGAATGCTTTGCTGAATTCCATGTGTCCAACATCTACAGCTCTGCCCTCATCAACCTTCTTGGTCACAAACTTCAAAATGTGCAAAATCATGCAGACAATTCCTATTCAGCTCTTGTCCATCTAAATGCATGTATATCCTATCCCTCAGAATACTCTCTAGTAACTTTCCAACTATAGTTATGAAGTTCACTGGCCTATAATTCCCAATCTAACTAATGGTATTCAAGGTTGATAAGTTCCCTGGACCAGATAACTTGCATTCTAATATCCTAAAAGAGATGATTATGCTGATAGTGGATGCAATAGTTAAAACCATCAAAAATCTGCAGATCCAGGGAAGTGCCAGATTACAAAACCGCCAGTGAAGCAATCCCTTTCAAAAGCAGAGATGCATTAAAACGTAAATACAGCCCAATTAACCTAACCTGTACTGTTGGAAAAAGGTTTTCGATAATTATAGAAGATTCGTAGGGGGTTAGATGGAGAAAATACTGAGAGGATGTTTCCTCTCATGGAAGAGTGCAGGAGCAGAAGAAATGGTCTCTGAATAAAAGGATGACCAGTTAAGACTGACCAGAGGATGAACTTCGTTGTAACTCTGTGCCATTGAAGGCTGTGGTGGCAGAGTCTTCATGTATGCTTAAGACTGAGATATATGGAGGGGCCAAATGGCCTACTCCTCTGGCTGTTTCTTGTGTTCTCGCAGATTGACTACCTGCACCCTAATCCTGGCCTGCTCCATCCTCGTTAAATGACCCCCAAATCCGCACCTCCAGCCGATCCTCACCTGATTTCTGTGATAGCAGAAATATCATAATCCCATCAATACTCTCATATGTTCTGCACTCGGAGCAATTTTAGAGAATCCCCACATCCTGAACCTGAAGAAGGATAAGCATGTTTGGACCATTGGCCATTGAGAAGCTCCTGAAGAACAGGGGGCTCGTGGACAGGTAGCTATCTAGGTTCAGATCAGAATATTTGTCCACTAAGAATCTGCAGGGACTTGATTTACATGTGCAGACCTTGGACAACTTCCTTGGAATATAAGTTGTACACCACAGCTTATGTCCTGTGGGTTGAGGCAGGTGCCTGAGACACAACCTTAATGTCATAATCATCCATCAATCGATCAGCCTGAAGAAGGGTCTCGACCCAAAACATCGCTCATTCCCTCTCCAGAGATGCTGCTTGTCCCCGCTGAGTTACTCCAGCATTTTGTGTCTCCCATCCATCAACCCATGTATATCGGTTATGTTCTTTCCCACCCTCCCCCCCCCCCCCCCCCCCCCCCCCCCCCCCACTCTATGGCAGGGTCAGCATTGGAGAGACGAGGAGGGCACAACTCTGAACTTTAGTTTAGTTTAGTTTAGATATACAGCACGGAAACAGGCTCTTCAGCCCACTGGGTCCGTGCTGACCAGCGAACCCCGCACATTAACACTAACATACACACACTAGGGGCAATTTACATTTTCCAAGCCAATTAACAGACAAACTTGTACGTCAATGAAGTGTGGGAGGAAACCGAATATATCGGAGAAAACCCATATGGTCACAGAGAGAACATGCAAACTCCGTGCAGACAGCATCTGTAGTCGGGATCAAACCCGGGTCTCTGGCACTGCAAGCGCTGTAAGGCAGCAACTCGACCACTGCGCCAGCTTCCAATGCTCCAGAGAAAACAATCCAACCTCTCCATATAACATATTTATTCCAGGCAGCAGGCTGGTAAACCTCTTTGGCACCCTCTCCAAAGCCTGCTCATCCTTCCAGTAATGGGGCATCTAGATCTGCACGCACCACTCCAAATACAGCCTAAAGTTTTATAAAGTTGCAACATGACTTCCTGTCTCTTATACTAAACACTCCTAGTCCTACTTTGTCTTATCCATAACTATCTTAAATTGCTCTGAATTATGATCGCTACCACAAATGCACTCTCCCTCCACCTGCCGAACTTCAATCCGAAACTGAATCGGAATCGCCCCCTCTCCCTCCCCCTTACAATTTTCCCCTCCCCCATATATATTGTTGAAGTTGCTTTCAGGAATTCTGTGCCCTCTATACATTTTACACTGAATATCTCCATCATTATTATTAGTATCATTTAAACCATCACTTACATTGCCCTTTGGTTTTGCACTTCTCAGAAATGTGCTTGCTGTTTGGAGTCCCAACAATATAACTGTACTTTTTCAATCTTTAATTTAACTCAAAGTCTTATTTGATTAACCTTCCAATATATCCTTCTCAAGACTGCAATTATTTATTTAACTACTATTGTTTTTTTATTCCTCTTCATCTCATCTGCAAATTTTCTCACTAACAAAGATGAGCACTCGCTCCTGTTTCAGTAACAGTTAAAATATTACACTTCTGCATGTGTACCTGTGCCACCAGACCATCTACTTTGAGCGTATTCCTCGCATTCAGTTATTAAGAACAGCCAGCTTCCTTTTTTTTCCTCTGTTTTCCAACCTTTGTTTGAAACTTCAAATATCTCATGCTGGCCAGACCAGCAAATTGTAGTTTTGTGCGCCACACAGTGGTTGGATTGGATAATTGCAGGCTCACAAGCTGCAAGTCAGGGATGTGCTCAAAGCCTCCTTGCAGAAATGCCACATCCCCCACTGACTCCTAGGAATTTCTATCCCTTGGGATTAATATTACCAACAATTGTCATGGATCAACCACATTGAAGCCCTGTCCAAAAAGACACACCAATGCCTCAGTTTCCTCAGGAAACTAAGGAAGTTTGGCACGTTTCCAACGACTCTTACCAACTTCTACAGATGCAATGGATTGTATAATAATTTGGTTGGGAACAGCTCTACCCAAGACCACAAGAGATTGCAGAGTTGTGGAGGTAGCCCAGTCTATCACGCAGATCAGCTCCCCATCATCGACTCCATGTGCACTTCATGCTGCCCCACCAAAGCAGCCAACATAACCAAGGATCTTTTTCACCCTGGGCATTCCCCCTCTCCTATTGCGCAAAAGATAAAAAAGCTTGGAAGCACATACCATCAGAGTCAGGAACAGTTACTTCTCTACTGTTATCAGACTTCTGAAATCTCCACTTATAAATGATGATATAGTCCCAATCTTCCAACCAATCTTACTGTAGACTTTGGATTGTTTTCTCTGTCACTGTAATGCTACAATGCTGTAAAACTATATTTTACACTTTGATATTTTACTCTTTGCACTAACTGTTGTACTTGTGTAAGGCGTGATTGTACTCATGCATAGTATGATTTGATTTGACAGGATAGCATGCAGATAAAGCTTTTTGCAGTATCTCTGAACACATGACAATCATAGATCAATACCCATCACTACTCAAAGTGGGGAAGGAGAATTTGGGAAGGTATTGAGAATATTCAGTCCATGCATCAGGAACTTTCAGGAGCCTGTAAAGTTGGCAGAAGGAGTGGGCATCTCACAGATTATCTGCCCATCCACTCTGTCAATGACTGCTTGTGAATAGGTAAAGAAAAGTCTGTGTTTTCTGCATTGATCTCATCAGAACCTCAGAAACCACAAAACTAGAGTGGAAGCAAGTCACTCTCGATCCTGAAGGAGTGCTCAGGAAGAAGAAGAAAACAAAATCTGTGAATGCTGCAAATCTGTAATTATTCAAAAAAAGTTTCCTTCCTGAAATTCATAACTAAAATTACTCCAGTAAACTGTTAAACTGAGGGAACCAAAAAGAAAATCAAAAGATATCACCATTCTTATACTAAAACTAGACTAAGTGGGACCCGTTGGGTCCCAGCATCACACGGGAGGACTGGTCCCCCAACGCAATATTCCACCTCTCCACCAATTCCAATATTGGTGGCCAGTGGGGGTGGGGGGGGGGGGGGGGGTTCTGGAGCGCTAGTATGGGTGTTGTGGGCTGAAGGGACTGGTTTCCAGATGGCTAGTATGGACATTGTGGGCCGAATGGATTCTTGGGCTGGCAGCTCAGTCACTCAAGCCTGTTGTGCTGGCAGCTCACTCACTGACAGCTGGTGGACTGGCAGTTGACTCATGACTATTCCTTGAAATTCCATTTCAAGCAGGGTACAAGACCACCAAATTCAAGTGCAGTTTCTAACCACTTCAAGCAGGGTGCAAGGCCACCAAATTCAAGTGCAGTTTCATACCATTTCAAGCAGGGTGCAAGGCCACTAAAGACAGCAAGTTGTGACCTCTCCCTCCTCCATCTTGCAGAGACTGAGCCACGCCCACACTTCTGGGGTTTATAGTTCCTCCCCCCTCCCACAAAAGGGGCGTGACCTTCATGGCGTGATTAACAGGAGAGAGAATCTCAATGTTTTTTAAACACTAATAACTCTTTTATTTTTCATCGATGGGAAAAATCCTCGGCACCTGATGAGCGGAGGGGGACTCTGAGTAAGATGGCCAAAAATCACAGCCGTACGAGGTAGCGTTTCTTCTAAAATCAATATAAAGCACAAACAGGAAGTGGTCAAGATTAGACTTTAAAATTATATAGAAGGCAAGGCAACTTTAATTAGGCAAGGCAACTTTAATTAGGCAAGGCAACTTTAATTAGGCAACTTTAATTAGGCAACACAGCTTTAGCATTTCCAAACCAAAGGCAACACAGCTTTAGCATTTCCAAACCAAAGGCAACACAGCTTTAACATTTCCAAACCAAAGGCAACACAGCTTTAGCATTTCCAAACTATATTTTCAAACCACATTAAGGGCACTGACAGGTCAGTAAAACCACTCTCAGTTTAGTAGACGCGTTCAGCGTTATTCACAGCTCAGACTGAGAGACGTGACGCTCTCGCTCCCCCATCTTGCAGAGACTGACTGAGGCACTCTACACGTCCGGGTTTTATAGTCCCTCCGGATGGGGCGTGGCCTTCAGGAGAGAGAGTCTCAACATTTATTAAACACAAATAACTCTTTTATTTTTCATCGATGGGAAAAATCCACTTGTCCTGCGCAGCGGAGGGGGACTCTGAGTAAGATGGCCAAAAATCACAGCCGTAAGTGGCAGTGTTTTGTTAAAATCAATATACAGAACAACAGGAAGTGGTCAAGATCAGACTTTTAGTAATATAGATAATCCTAATGATCACATTTATGGTAATTATTTTCCAATTCTGATCTCAGACTCCTAAATATCCAATGAAGAAAATAAATGTTCAAGGACTGCACAACTTACATTTTGATCACAGTATTTCAGATCAACATTAAGTTCTAAGGTTTCAGAAAAATATCCTATTTCCACATCCTTTAGATTCTGTTTCTTCTTGTTCCTTGACCATCAGCTTTGACTTTGCACAATCATCCTTGTAACCTCTCCTGCCTTTTATTCTGTGATGTGTAGGAAAGAACTGCAGATGCTGGTTTAAATTGAAAGTAGACACAAAATGCTGGAGTATCTCAGCGAGACAGGCAGCATCTCTGGAGAGAAGGAAGGAATCTTATATTCTGTGATATTTAAGAAGGAACTGCAAATGCTGGAAAATCGAAGTTAGACAAAAATGCTGGAGAAACTCAGCGGGTGAGACAGCATCTATGGAGCGAAGGAAATAGGCGACCTTTCGGGTCGAGACTCTTCTTCAGGGTCTCGACCCGAAACGTCGCCTATTTCCTTCACCCCATAGATGCTGCCTCACCCGCTGAGTTCCTCCAGCATTTTTGTCTACCTTATATTCTGTGATTGTTGGCTTTTACTCCCACCACGCCACCCTCCATACTCTCCAGGTTTTTAAACTTACTGCAACTGTCATTTGTTCTGTTCTGATTCAATATTATTAATCTGTAACATTTGCTCCTTCTCTCTCCACTGATGCTGCCTCATCTGCTGGGTATTTGCTGCATCCTTTAACTCCATCACGCTGTAGCCAGGACGGGTGACTGCAGCGCCACCACCTGGCCAGGAAAAGTGACTGCAGCACTGTACACTCGCAAGCATATCGCACTCATTGCAGTGGCATATTACTAGCCAGGAAAAGAGAACTGCATCTCCACACACTGATTAGGCTGCATATCTACAGCACTGCAAAACGATAAGGGACGATAATGGTAAATTAATGGCAGAACAGGCTCAGAGACTCTCTGAGCCTGCTCTGCCATTCATGAGCGCTCAATGGCCCATTTCTTACTTTGTTACATCTATCTGTCTGTTTGTCTGTCTGTCTGTCTGTCTATCTATCTCTAAAACTCTGATCTTGTTATCTTCCGGTTTGGCGGTCTTTCTATTTGCGCAAAAACGGTTCACGATAGCACTACGATTTTTTGGCCAGTTGACTCACCGTTCTCCAGTGCTGCGAGTGCACCAAGTTTCGTTCTGATCGGCTGAATGTCGTAAAAGTTAGCGAGGTTTAAAAATCTTTAAAATTACATGTGCGCAGATCGATCTCTTCTCCTGCCAGTCAGCGCCACGCGGATTAGTCTCTTCCCCTGTCACTCCCCGGGACGGTCTGCCCCTTCCTGCACCATCGCGTCTTTAATGGAGCTGCTGGGTGGCAGGCGGAGAATTCCAACTGGACTTTCGGAGAGACCAGAAGCAGCCCAGCCCCAAGCAGCAGCCCCGCTCCAAGCAGCAGCCCAATGTCGGAGACCTGACCCAGCCCAGCCCATCGTGGGAGACCCAGCCCAGAGTCGGAGACCCAGCCCAGACCGGAGTTAGAAATGTCGCTGATGTCGCCAAACGGAAAGCGGAGACTCTGATCACGGCAGAGGAGAACGACCAGCGCTCGCTGTGGGTTCCCATCACACCGCCAATTCCAGCCACTAACCCTCTGGTCCCCCTCGCTGGCTCCTCCCCCTCTCCCCTCTGATGCCCCCCTCTCCCCCGTGGCTCTTTCCCCGTCTTTTTCCCGAACTCACTCCCCCCCGCCCACACATCCTTCTGCCCCCACTATTTCCCCCACACACCCCGCCACCCACACACCCGGCCGCCCACACACCCCCCTGCCCACACATCTCCACCCCTACAACCCCCCCTGCCACCACAACCCCTCCAATTCCCCCTCCCCACAATCCCTCCTCTCCCACATCCCCCCCTCCCCCACAACCCCCCTCTCCCCTGCCCCACAACCCACCCTGCCCCACTGCCCCCACCCCCCACAACCCCCCCCTGCCCGCCCCCACAACACCGCTCCCACAACCCTCCCCATAAAACAACCCCCCCACACCCTCCTGCCACACACCCCACCTCCGTCCCCCTCTCCCCTCCCACACATGAAGAGGAGGGGCAGGGACTGCTCGGGGATGAGGGGAATGAGCCGCGCCTGTGCAGTTAGGGGCTATGGGTGTGTGGTGGAATATTGCGTCGGGGAATGGGTTGCATTGGCGGAACAGGCCCCCCGTGTGACTGGGACCCAACGGGTCCCACTTAGTCGAGTTCACTCTAAATATAAGTAAATGTCGTTCATATACATATATAAGATTCTTAAAGTATCCATTGATAACCACTTTTTTAGACACCAAAGGAAGTCATACCGCCAGAAGTCCATGTCAGCACCAAATGGAGCAGTCCCATTGGCCCCTTTGACACTCTCCCTCACATATCTATCAATTCTCCTTTGATCCTTTTGCAGTTACGTACTATAAGGGACAATTTACAGTAGCCAATTAATCTACCAGCACAATTTTGGGATGTGGAAGGAAACCAGAGCAACCAACATAAACCTACGTGGTCATGTAGAAACAATGTAAATGCCACACAGCAGCATGGGGAGCTGTGAGGCAGCAGCTACAGTTTGTGGTAGCTTTGTGGTAGTTCAGCACATAACTAGTTCAGCCCATCGTGTCAGCCACATTGGCATTTGTAGAATGTTCCTTTGTTATCTAAATTCCCCATTCACCACCAGTCTCAACCCTCCTTTTCCTTTGAAACCAACATGCACTTCTTCCTCCATCCAATGGTATAAACAATGGTGAAGATGTTTATACCATCTGAAAGGATATTGCAATGTAAAATTAAAGGGAACAAATCAGTAGGATGAGTGGGTAAGAAAAACAGTAATCTGTGGTGGTTTTTACCCACCATAGCCTCAGCAATGAACAAGTCAATAACACGGAGCATATAGATAGATACAGTATGTCTTTCCCTCTGGATTTAGTTTGGTCTGCTTCTGATTTTGCACCATCAAACTGAATGGCCTGTGTTTATTATCTATTAATCCTACCCCTTTAAAAAAAAAATAATTGTAAAATATTGGAAATTTAGTCAGAGCCTCTGCTTAGAGTTATAGAGCACAAAAACATGCTCTTCAGTCCATCAATTCAATGCCAACCATCAAGAACCTATTAATACTATTGTATTAATATTAATACTATTGTATTAATAGTAAATTTACTTTTGAAGCATAAAAGAACAATACAATACAATATCACCAGGGCCGCACGATTGGCAGCCCCGCCAACAATCTGTCTGATTTTTCATCTTTTTTTGTTATTTTTAGTGCGTTTAAAAAGTTTGTGTAAATGGTCTCCAGTTTGTTTTATGTAGGGGAAGGGGGAGGAGGTCAGGGAACTTTTTTTTTCAGTCTCTTACCTTGCCAGAGATGTGATTGTTTTCCAGATCGCATCTCCGATCGCTCTGCGGCCTAACATCATGGAGCTGGAGGCCTCCTCGGACTAATTTTGAGCCCTTCCGTGGGGCATGGACTTAACATCGGAGCTGATCCCTTGCTTGGGATCACTCCAACCACGGCCTGCAGACTTTACATCGAGAGCTCGCTGTCTCAGGAGAGGCCGAGTCGGGAGCTCCAACGACGCAGGGGTCCGATCGCCCGGCGCGGGGGAGCTGACATTCCCCCGGTGTGGGAGCTGATTGCCCAAATGCCACCGGCTATGGGAGTCAAGATCGTCCCGTCAACGGAAGGCTCGAGGCCCACGACCGTGGGAGAACAAAGAAGGGAAGAGATTGAACTTTTCTTTTGCCTTCCATCACAGTGAGGAATGTAAAGGGATCACTGTGGTGGATGTTTATGTTAAAATGTATTTTTGTGTTTGTTGCTTTTAATCTGTATGACTGACTTGGCAAATGAAATTCCTCGTATGTTGCAAAACATACTTGGCTAATAAAATATTATTGTATTGTATTGTATTATTGTATACTAATCCCATTTTATCATTCCAACATTTCTGACCTCTGGTACCTCTTTCAATCAACATCATTCAATTCTACATTGTTTTATGCTCAATCGCAATTACCCAATTTCCCTCATTCTCAATCCCTCAATTTATCTACCTCATTATAGTCCTCAAAACCTCACATGTTTCTCCCATATCCATCAATGCTATTCACCAACGTTCTCATCAAATCCCTCGATTCCATTTACCTTGTAACTAGATCCCTTGATCTATTTGCTCACCTTCTCTTCTCATGCCTCAAATCTAAAATGTATTTTCCCCAAGGACTGATAATCACCTCACCTTTGCCCCACATTAATTATATTTATAAACCCTCTCACTATTTCCTTCATTCTACTGACCACCTCATCAACATATGCCTCAATCCCACTCCATCTGTTTTAGTGTATCCTTCAATTTTTATAATATCGCTCAATTACCATCAACCTTGCATTCACCTTTTCACCATAATGCATAATCCATTTTAACCAATTTCTCACCTTATCTCTCAATCATATTTATGCACCATGATCTGTAATTCCATGTACCCAACATTTAGCCATAGTTCCTAATCCTATTTATCCACTTTTTAAAACATCTCTCACTCCTCATATCGTTGCATTTTGTTTATCCCCCTTCTCTCCATATTTAAGTTTTCACCTTCAACTCCACATCTGAATTCTCATCATATCCTTCTAACAAATCTACCACTTCTTAACCATATCCTTCAATTTTGTTGTTCTACTTTGCCACCATATCTCTCAGTCCCACAACCACCTTTTCACTATTCACCACATACCTATTTAGCCACCTCATCCCAGAGCCCTCAATCCTGCATCTCTAAAACTATTACAAGTGTAATCTCTATTACTCGTGTAATTCCTCAAACCTATTTGTGGACTCTCTCTATCATACAATCCTATTTGTGTTTCTTTACATCATATTACTTCATGTTAAGGGATGCAGAATATAAGAGTTAGGACATTATATTCCAACTTCACAAAACATTGGTTAGGCCACACCTGGGGTAGTATGTACATTTCTGATTGCCACACTACAGGAAGCATATGGTCACGCTAGAGAGTGCAGAGGAGATTTGCCCGGAAGTTGCCTAGATTGAAGGACATTAGTTATGTGGAGATTGAATAGATTGGGTCTGTTTACCCTGGGATGAAGAAGGCTGAGGGGTGACACTTCACTGTCTACAATACCTCCAATATTAATGTCTGCTAACTTACCAACCATGCCTTGTACATTCTTATCCAAATTCTTTAAATAAATGATGAACAACAGCGAGTCCTGCACTGATCCCTATGGCATCCAATTAATCATGAATGTCCAGTCCAAAAAACAACCTTCCACCATTGCTCTCCAATTCCTACCATTAAGCCAATTAAGTATCCAATCCGCTATATCTCCCTCAATCTCATGCTATCTAACCTTTCAGATTAGACTACCATGCAGGATCTTGCCAAAGGTCTTGCTAAAGTCCCTATAGACATTGCCCAGTGCTCTGCCCTCATCAATCCTCTTGGTTATCTCTTCAAAAAACAAACAGATTTGTGAGACATGACTTCCCATGCACAAATGTGCACAGACTATCCTTATTTAGCCCTTGTTTACCCCAAAATGGATATTCTAGTTCTTGTTTCCTTTTAAAATAACAATATATTATTAATCTTCCAGTTTTCCAAACCACCTGTTAAAGATGATGCAAATATCTCTGCAATACCTTCCCTGTATTCATTAAGATCCACGTGATCAGGCTCTAGGGATTTATCCATCTTAATGTGTTTTAAGATCACCAATACATTCTCTTTGACGTCGCTATTCATTTGCCTCAATTCCTTAGCTTCCAAAGTAAAAACTGATGATAAATATTCATTAGAAATCTCACCTTTAACTGCATTCCATTTGGCAGACGTCTCCTTGCTTACAAACAGTTTTATTCAGTCAACCTCTGAAAGTTCCCACTTAATGCCTACAATATTGGCCTTGCCACAATTTAGTACCTAAACTTGTGGACTAATCCTATCTTTCTCCATAACTATGTTAAAACTAAGTGCTCAGTGACACTTCAGTCACTTGCCCAACCACATCCCTGAGAGTTCAAGTATTCCACACTCTTTGTTAGGGCCTGCTTTTGTTCATTTAATTCTGTCTGGTCTTTTAATCGAGGGTCACAACCATCTAAGTAATGCTGCTTGCAAATGATGAAATGTCTGACAATACAACACAAACTCACCACTGCACTGAAGTGTTCGCCTGGGTTATATCTCTGGAAAATGCTCAGAAGGGCTGAATGTAAATGTATATTTGTACACATGCCTTTGATTAATCTAAATGTTTGAAGATAAATATGGGAGATTACATTATTATGGAGCCTTCGAACATTCATGTGGTGTCATAAGCATTTTACAGTAATTGAATTATTTCAGAGGTAGTGTCCCAGTTGTTATCTAGATAAATGTAGCACATAATTTATACTTAATTGCGCCAACCACCACCCACCCACTTACAATAATCCTACATTAATCTAATTTATTATTCTGCCCAAATTCTAATAAATTTCCTAGCAATGTTACAAAATTTTGAGATTTTAAAATTCAAGTCTGCAATTTATCTCATCAGATAAAGCATAAAAAGAAGTTTAATTTTACACCTAATTCACTTTCATATCTTCAGTATTTAAAAGGTTATGGCCATTTTCATACTCGGAAATTAGCATCTTGTTCCCTATTGCTTTTCCGTTGACTTAACACAAAAGTTGTGATCGAGGACAGTCAAAAGCCCATAACTTTCTTAAAAATTAAGAGATATGAAATAAATTATTAGTTATTATAGATTGAAGCATTCTGAAAAAAAATGAAACAATCTTACTTGGATGACCTGAAATTAAAGCATATAATTAGTTAGTTACCCAATTGTAGCTAATTACAAAATTCAATTACTAGATCTAAACATCTATCCATTTCTTCAGAAACTATTAACATTTTTTAAAAAGCCTAAGTGTCCAAATAACATTCACACAAGAATTCACAATATAACATGATTTTTAAATCTCAATGTTATGAATTTATAGGCCAAATTGAAGGAATTTAGTGTTTAATGCCCGTAAATTAATGGCCATTTAAATCAGCTTGCGAGTGGGATTTTACGGAACGTGATGGATTGGAACGTCGCGGTTGCGGTGAATTTAAACCCCATATCAGCATGAAAAATACTGCCAGTTCGTATGGGGAATAAATCACCGTTTCGCAACTTGAAATGTTGATTAAGGTCATCTAAACAAGCAAGTTTATATGAAAAAATAAACAGCTTTCCTTTACCCGTCCCCTACGTAAAATCCGTCCCCGTTGTCGGCGTTCACGGCATTAGAAGCTAATTTTTATTTCACTCCAGCGCTGAAATTGTCGGGCGATTTAAAAACAAAAATTCACATACCGGTAGTCAGAACGAATCTTTAGCAAAAGCTCACACTCCAAGAAAATATAACTCCGGAAGGCATTGGAAAACTGCATTTTAACCCCCCCTCAAAGGCGCCAAAGTCACGCATACGGCCAGTGGCAGAACTGCAGCGCCGCTGAAGGTACATTTTGTAATATACCTAAATTTCCCCATGGTTCTTCCACAGAGAGAAAATGAATGAAAGCTTCCAACAGAGTTGCAAATGTTGGCCAAAAAGCTTGGAAAAAATATGGACAGCGATGGTTGATGTAATGTGATCTCTTATCTCCATCTGAGTTTAGTTTCAATTACTGGCTCATCTTACAAAAGACAGTGTTGTATCTGTCCACCAATGGGATTTCTTTATATTCATGTTTTGGTAAGTGGGGAAAGCCAACACATTTTGTGCCCATTCTCCCCTTGAGAATATGATGGTGAGCCACCTACAAGATACAAGATACAAGATACATTTATTTGTCACGTGCCAGTTGGCACCGTGAAATGTGATCACCATACAGCCATACAATAAAAATAAAGAACACAACACATGATAGAGTTCAACATAAAACATCCCCACACAGCAGAATCCACCTTCACGGGCTATTGCACTTTGCTATAAAACAGTAGAAAATACAGGAGAGTTATGATTGCTAAGAATCACATTATTCATAGCCTCAGGAAGATACGACTTTGTACTACATTGTATCTCATCCGAAACTCTAAATATGCTGGAGTAAATTTCCGAAAATAATTTCCCATTCAAATTAGGCGTTCAGTTCTAAGCCACATGTCCTGTTCTGAAAGTGTTCGCAGGTACCTTCTGTAAAATTTTAACCTGATTCCAACAAGTTTGTGTTAATTTGTCCACACAAAGTTAATACACATCACTTTTTGGTCAAATCCATCCAGGACTCCCTTATCTTCTATGGGAAGATAGAGAGGATAGACTCCACCTACATTAATCTCTCATGAAGGCACTATTTATTGTTTGCTTCTTAACTTCCAAGAAACTATAATTTTACTGACAAGTATAGGCGAAATAATCATGTTGAAATAGCTAAATAATGAGACTTCTCTCATCTTTGTTAAGAATGTCATTCTCCCTACTGCTGTAAGATGTCGCTTATGCAGCTACAGATCCTGTCCATGGCTTTATCTTTTGGTTGCTAAGCAGCATATTCCCACAACCCATTGTTTTAAAAATGTCAAACTTATCTTTCCAAACTGCCTTTGCCTTTAGTGCGTTCAATATTTCACATACTTCCAATTTCTGGCTTCTCTATTGATATTTCACAATTCATTTTATCTAACTCGTAATTTAAGATACTCTGCCTGTTTACTATTTCTTACTAATTTAACGACTAAACATATCACTATTGTTAATGTTTCTGGCTGCATTATTAATAATATACGTGTATTTAAGGTAATGTTAGTGGAAATTATAAGGATACATATGTTTCACCTTTTGTTCCGCCTTTGATTATCCACTCCCACTCAGAATTAGACATAGTCCGGTTACATTCGGCAGTCCACATATTTTGCATACTACATTTATTCTGAAGATAGACACAAAAAGCTGGAGTAACTCAGCAGGCAGCATCTCTGGAGGGAAAGAATGGGTGACGTTTCAGGTCGAGACCCTTTTTCAGAGATCTCCAGAAATGCTGCCTGTCCCGCTGAGTTACTCCAGCCTTTTGTTCAAGAAGGAACTGCAGACGAGGGAAAATCGAAGGTCGACAACAGTGCTGGAGAAACTCAGGGGGTGCGGCAGCATCTATGGAGCGAAGGAAATGGGTAATGTTTCAGTCTGAAGAAGGGTTTTGGCCCGAAACGTTGCCTATTTCTTTCGCTCCATAGATGCTGCCACACCCGCTGAGTTTCTCCAGCACTTTTGTCCACCTCCAGCTTTTTGTGATGCTGCTTTAGTTTAAACCAGCATCTGCAGTTCCTTCTTACACATGTATTCTGAGCTGTGTTATGGAAAGAAATTACCTGGTGGAGAGAGGAAAGGATTTCAAGACTGAAGAAGAAAAATGAGACCTGGTATCCAACCGACCTGGGCCATTTTCAGTCTTCAGTAGCTCTTTTGAAAAAAATAACGAGGATTGGGAGAACTTTGGTTGTTTCTCCATTTTCCAATATCAGATTGTGACCAGGCTTTCAAGGTATAGTTTCTTCAAAATGTTTATCAGCGAGGATACAAACAAGTTCCATGAAGATGTAAGTGATTAACGATTTTTAATATATTTATGTGAATTATATCCAGATAACCTAATCAATTCAAAAGCAATACCAGATAAGTTTCTTTTTTGAGTAGGGATTAATGAATTACGCTCTGGCTTTAAAATGCCATTTCCACAGCTATGTTTAATATTTATGGTTCCACAAGTCAAATGCCCTCCTCCAACTCACTTCTGACTTCCAATGTGAGTATCATGATCAGGATCGTCATTTCATCTTTCTTTGCATTTTGGGGGAAAAAAACAATCTAAAGCACATTTGCATAACACGTTAAAAACAATGATTGGGTGTTCCTATCTAGTCTAAGTTGTTAAAATGTTGTTTGATTATTTTAGAGGAACTTTTATGTCCCATAAATACATATATTGCCACCCTTCCCCCACCCGTCTTTCATTCTCACCTAGCAACAGCTAACAATGACCTGTTTCCTTTATCAGTGTTACATTTTTGCATATCATTCATTCATTTGTTCTATATCTCTCGTTCCCCTTTCCCGTGTCTTTCAGTCTGAAGAAGTTTCTCGACCGAAACGTCACCCATTCCTTCTCTCCAGAGGTGCTTCCTGTCCCGGTGAGTTACTCCAGCTTTTTGTGTCTACCATATTACACATTTGGATATTCTTAGGCACCATTTGTATTATTAGTAAGATGGGATCAGTGAGGGGATGGGCTCATTTTATATACGTCATTCATCTCATCAGGGAACAGTAAATGATTTGCATCCCTGAAGTGAAAAGGAAGGCAGGTTTTCCTTGTTAACATTGACAATGTGGTCATAAATGTTGAACTGGAGGTTAAAGTAATACTACAAAATGACAACGGCCTGAGCTAAATAATCCATGGTTTGTGCTACAGAATGTTGATATAATTACACAATGTCAATTGACATTGTATTGTCACTGGGGTACACAAAAAGCTGGAGAAACTCAGCGGGTGCAGCAGCATCTAAGGAGCGAAGGAGATAGGCGACGTTTCGGGTCGAGACCCTTCTTCAGACTGGTCAGGGATCAGGGAAACGAGAGATATAGACGGTGATGTGGAGAGATAAGGAACAATGAATGAAAGATATGCAAAAAAGTATCGATGATAAAGGGAACAAGCCATTGTAAGCTGTTTGTGGTGTGAAAATGAGAAGCTGGTGCGACTGGGGTGGGGGGAGGGAGATAGAGATAGAGGGAATGCCAGGGCCCGAGGGCTGAGGGAGAGGTGGGAAGGGGAGGAGACAGCAAGGGTTAACAGAATTGAGAAAATTCAATGTTCAAGCCCAAAGGATGCAGACTCCCCAAGCGGAATATGAGGTGCTTGTTCCTCCAACTTGCGGTGTTGCTCACTCTGGCCGTGGAGGAGGCCCAGGACCGAGAGGTCGGATGCGGAATGGGAGGGGGAGTTGAAGTGCTGAGCCACCGGGAGGTCGGGTTGGTTATTGCGGACTGAGCGGAGGTGTTCGGCGAAGCGATCTCCAAGCCTCCGCTTGGTCTCACCGATATAGATCATCTGGCATCTGGAGCAGCGGATGCAGTAGATGAGGTTGGAGGAGGTGCAGGTGAACCTCTGTCGGACCTGGAAGGACTGCTTGGGTCCCTGAAAGGAGTGGAGGGGGGAGGTGAAGGGACAAGTGTTGCATTTCTTGCGGTTGCAAGGGAAAGTGCCCGGGGAAGGGGTAAGCGGGAGGGAGGGAAGAATTGACAAGGGAGTTGCGGGGGGAGCGTCTTTGCGGAAGGCAGACAGGGGGGGAAATGGGAAGATGTGGCGGGTGGAGGGGTCACGTTGGAGGTGGCGAAACTGGCGAGGACTATATGTTGTATTTTGCCGCTGGTGGGGTGAAAGGTGAGGACCTGGGGGACTCTGCCCTGTTTGCGAGTGGGGAATGGGGAGCGAGGCAGTGTTTGCGGGTATGGAGAGACCCTGGTGCGAGCCTCATCAATAGTGGGGAGGGAATCCCCGTTCTCTGAGAATGAGGCCATTTGTGATGACCTGGTGTGGAACACCTCATCCTGGGAGCAGATGCGGCGTAGAACGGAGGAATTGGGAATAGGGATGGAGTCCTTACAGGAAGCAGGGTGGGAGGAAGAGTAGTCCAGGTAGCTGTGGGAGTCAGTTGGTTTGTAGTGGATGTCGGTCAGGAGCGTATCACCTGCAATAGAGATGGTGAGGTCAAGGAATGGTAGGGAAATGTCGGAAATGGTCCAAGTGTATTTGAGTGCCGGATGGAAGTTGGTGGTGGAAGTTGTATTGTCACTGTATTGTTTCCCATGGCTTATCTATTGAATGCTCTTGCTCAAGAAACCACTGTGAACCAGCTATGAGGTTTCACTGGTATGTCCTGTATGAATATTAATCTAATTAATGTCTATTATTTATATTACATGTTATTGAGCTGTATTTTATCAATTTCCCTCAAGATATTCATTAGAACGTTATTGTTTTGCTACTTATCCAGGAAAATATATTTGATTTAGTAAATATGCTTTTAAAAGTCTGTGTTTGCTACATATATATTAGCATTGTAATTGCACGTAATATTCTATGTGGGCTGATCAATTCTTGAACAAATGATTATTATTCATTCAATCGTAGACAAAGCACTCCATTTATAAAACTTAGTAAAATGTCGACCTGTTAGACAACTAGTACATTTGGGATTTTAGGGATCAGAACTCTAACATTTCTCTATTTATGCACTCACTCACTCCAGAATGTACTTCCTATTTTAGTGTGTACCATGATTATTGGTATCCTTACAGAGTTATTTTAACCTATCCTGTCTTTACATTAAGCTATATACTATGCACGTGGAGGTTTAAGATATGCTTGGACATCTGTGGGCAAAGGAATAGCAGATGGAATTTAGACTGTAAAGTGGTGCATTTTGGGACGTTAAGCAAGGAAGGATGTACGCAAGGAATGGAGGGAGAGGGAGAGGGAGAGGGAGAGGGAGAGGGAGAGGAGAGAGGGAGAGGGAGAGGGGAGGGAAGGGAGAGGGAGAGGGAGAGGGAGAGGGAGAGGGAGAGGGAGAGGGAGAGGGAGAGGGAGAGGGAAGGGAGAGGGAAGGGAGAGGGAGAGGGAGAGGGAGAGGGAGAGGGAGAGGGAGAGGGAGAGGGAGAGGAGAGGGAGAGGGAGAGGGAGAGGGAGAGGGAGAGGGAGAGGGAGAGGGAGAGGGAGAGGAGAGGGAGAGGGAGAGGGGGAGGGAGAGGTGAGGGAGGGAGAGGGGGAGGGGAGGGGGAGGGGGAGGGAGAGGGGGAGGGAGAGGGAGAGGGGAGAGAGAGAACGAACTAACACGTGCCTTCATGGATCGGGCAGGGGTTGGTGTCTTTTGTGGTATGATATACTGGTGAGACCACACCTCGAATATTGTGTGTATTTCTAGTTGCCATACTATAGGAAGGATGTGATTAACCTGTTCAGTGCCACCCCCGAGTATACTCGGGTCATGGCCCATAGTGAATAGTGAAAACAAAACCTTGGCAGTAAACATGTTAAACTGCAGAGGGTCCAAAGAGATTCACAAAGATGTTGCCAGGACTAGAAGGCTTGAGTTACAAGGTGAGGCTGGCTAGACTGGGACTGTTTTTACTGGAGTTAAGGAGGTTGAGGGGACTAAATCCTATGGACATTATAAAATCACGAGGGCTCAAATAAGATGAATGGTCAAAAGGGATCTGTGCGGCAAGCTTATACACACACACACAAAGGTCCATGTTTGGGCAAGTGAAGAGGTACTGGTGATCTTGGGCCTCTTCTGGCACCCTGGGCTTCTCCTGCTGGCCTAGTCTTGGCCTCGAAGAGGAGGCTATGGTGGTCATTCCCCGGCTCAGTCTTGAACCTCGACAAGAGGCCGCTGTGTGTCTCAGGCTTGTCTTGGCTGCTCAAGCTTGCCCTTGTAGCTCAGTATTGGCTTCTATTACAAGGTAATGGCGATCTCAGGCTTGTCCTGGTAGCTCAATCTTGGCTTTGAGTAGGAGGAGCTGGTTATCTTGAGCTTGTCCTGGTCACTTACTCTTGCCTTGAGAGGGGGTGCTCACAATCTCAGGCTTGTCCTGACGGCTCAGTCTTGTTCTCGAAATGGAGGTGCTGGCAATGTCAGTCTTGACCGCAAAGGAGAGGAGCTGACAATCTTGGGCTTTGCACTCATCATCTAAGGGCAGATAAGGAGTTGTTGGTAATCTCGGGGCTTGTCCTAACTGCTCAGTCTTGGCTTTGAAGAGGAGGCACTGGCAGTCTCAAGCTTGTCCCAACAGCTCAGTCTTCCTCCAAGCCTGCAAAAGGGAAACACAGCAAATATGGAGCCCGCCCACTTTCTCTCTCTTTTTTTTTCTCCTGGCTGGAACTGCCTTGGTTTTAAGGAGTAGGGTGGATGAGGTGCAGGTGAGTTAGTCTAATAACAGCTAAGTGGATGCAGCTGTTGCTTCTACAGCTGTTTCTTCAACTCAGTCCAGAACACTTTCCAGGGCTGTCCATGGTGCTGGTCTTCAGCTCCTCCTGGCCTGTTATCAGGGATCAGAGAGGCATTTAGGGAGGAGGTGTTGTCACAATACTTTTGGTGGGTCTCAAGGAAACACAAGTAAATGGAATTGAGGAATATAGTGTGAGGTTGTCTAAATGAGGGATATTGGGGAAAAAATGGTCAATTAATTGTGAAATAAGGTGTGTAAATGGATGGGCAATTGAGGATAATGGATGGGAAGCACGTAAGTATACAGTACTTGATGAAAAAGGACACAAAGTGCGGGAGTAATTTAGTGGGTCAGGTGGCATCTCTGGAGAACATGGATAGGTGACATTTTGGATTATGACCTTTCTTCAGACAGATTTTGCTGGGGGTGTTGCTGGAGGTTCCCTGTTGGAAGGAGAGAGCATTAGGTCCCAGGTGAGTAAGTCCACATGATGCAGTTGGGGCCGTCGGCTTGGAGACCTACTGGCCTGGAACTGGGCCTGGAACCCAGTTGAGTCAATGGCCCTCGTGTGCCGGCAGCCGGTGGAGGGGGGGTGGGGTGGGGGGAGGAATGGTGGAGTCAGTGGTCCCGGCCCACAAGCGGACAATCACTCAGTCAGCCAAGGTCTACTGGATGGCTAATTGTTTTAATTCCTCTACCCATTCCCATACTGACCTCTCTGTCTTGGGCCTCTTCCATTGCCAGAATGAGGCCACTCGCAAACTGGAGGAACAACACCTCATATTCTGCTTGGATAGCTTACAAACCAAAGTTATGACCCACTAAATCCACCAACATGTCTCCTGCTGCACCAGAGGACCTAACACCCTCGACCACTGCTACACCACCATCAAGAATGCCTATCGCTCCATTCCTCGCCCTCACTTCGGTAAATCCGACCATACCGCGGTGCTGGTTCTTCCTGGACTGAACAACCCCAGGACTGTTTGGAATCTGTAGACTGGGCAATGTTCAGGGACTCGGCAACTGACCTGAACGAATATGCCACAGTTGTTGCAGACTTCATAAAGAAATGTATGGAGGACTGCATCCCGACAAAATCCTTCCGAGTGTTTCCCAATCAGAAGCCTTGGATGAACTTTGAGATCCACACTCTCCTGAAGACCAGACACCGGGCATTCATGTCTGATGATAGAGTGGTCTACAAGAAGTCCAGATACGACCTTGGTAAAGCCATCAAAAGAGACTTCTGCTCCAAGCTGGAGGATGAGACGGATGTTCGGCAGCTGTGGCGGGGACTGAATGCAATCACCTCCTACAAGGCAAAACCAGGAGGTAGCTCGAATGTCGGCTTAGCATCACTCCCTGACTAGCTCAATGCGTTTTACGCTCACTTTGATAGGGAGAACACTGATGTGCCTTCTCGAGCCCCCATTCGCTGTGATGGTATTTCAGTCACAGTCAAAGAGGCCGACGTCAGAAAATCCTTCAGAGGGGTTGCATCGTGGCTTGGTTCGGCAACTTGAGTGCCCAGGATCGAAAAAGACTACAAAAGTAGTAAACACTGCCCAGTCCATCATCGGCTCTGACCTCCCTACATGCCGATGATGGACTGGCTTTGAGGGGCGGAAAACCCGGAAGGGGGGGGCAGAGGGGACTTGTCCCCCCCCATGTTGTGAGAGGTGAGGGACATCCCCCCCAAGTTTTTGTAATCCGGATTTTAAAATCTCCGCTTTCCGCGAGACAGTGGAGGTGGGACTGCTGATTGAGGGCGCCTATTGGACGAGAGAGACGTCGGTCAGCAGGCAATGGGGCAGGACATGATGATTCAGCGCGATGATTGGAGGAGGGAGGAGGGGGGGTGGGACTGAGGATAGAGTGCGGTGATTGGAGGAGGGAGCCATGGCCGCAGCCAGGATCGATCCGCAGCCAGGATCGATCCCGGCCAGCTCTCCAGCGCTGTCCCGTCCCCACCCGAGTGCCCCCCCCCCCCACGGGTGGCCAGAGAGGTCGGCAGTCGGACTGGCATGGCACCCCCAGGCCCATAGCCAGCGCAGAGAAGCAGTGCTGCCTGTCCCGCCAGGTGAATCTGCCTGGGCTTGCGGGAAATATGGCCAGCGCGGAGAAGCAGCGCTGGTGTCCCGTCAGTCCAGTGAGGGCTGTGGGTTAACCCGGTGAGACATGCAGAGTAGAGCTGCATTTAGCGCTGGATTGAGCCTCCGAAGACTCACGCACGTGTGTGTGAGTGTGCGCATGCGCACGCGGCCGCCAAAAAATTATGTCCCCCCTGTCCCCTGCTCCCCTCCATATTTTGATAGCGAGTTCCGTGCCTGCCTACCATCGAGGGGATCTATCGCAGTCGCTGCCTCAAAAAGGCTGGCAGTATCATCAAGGACCCATATCATCCTGGCCACACACTCATCTCCCCGCTACCTTCAGGTAGAAGGTACAGGAGCCTGAAGACTGCAACATCCAGGTTCAGAAGCAGCTTCTTCCCCACTGCCATCAGGCTATTGAACTCATCTCAAACAAAACTCTGAACATTAATTGCCCATTATGTGTTTATTTGCACTTTATCTGTTTTATTTATTCATGTGTGTATATATTTATACAATGGTATATGGACACACTGATCTGTTCCGTATTCATGCCTACTATATTCTGTTGTGCTGAAGCAAAGCAAGAATTTCATTGTCCTATCTGGGACACATGAGCATAAACTCTCTTGAATCTTGAATCTTATGAACACAAAATTCTCCAATTTTAGATAATTTTCAACCACCCCCACCCCCCCCCCCCTTCCTCTTCCCCTTTCTTCCCCCCCATCCCCCCCGTGTCCCACCTGGACTCGCATCTAATTCTCCCCCCTCCCCTTCCAGATACATTTCCTCACAATTAGTAACTCCTCATTCATACCTTGCTCCTCTTTTGCCATTTAATCTCTGGCCTTTATCCAACTATCTGCCTATCTAAACCCCCCACACGTTCATACACCTATTATTTACCAGGCTTTTTCCTGCCCCTCCTCCCTTCTAGCTTTCTTCCCCATCCCACGCTCACCACAATCAGTATGAAGAAGGATCCCCATCCAAAGCGCCCCCTATCCATGTTCTCCAGAGATGCTGCCTGAGCCGGGTTGAGAAATATGATGAGAAGGCTGATAAGAGCATTTGAGGAATATGATGAAAATGCTGATAAAAGCGTTTGAGGGATTTGATGAAAAAGTGATGTGGGATTTATAGATATGGTGGGATAAAGGATAAATGGGAATAAGGGCTATGGACAACTCAAACTTCCAAAAATTATTAGATATCTACTAGTACTTTTTTTACAATATTCCTAAAATGTTTTTGAAAATGGACAAGCAAATTATGGAATCATAGAGTCCAGCTTGTCTACCTCGCCCGCCAACTAAAATGGCTACCTGACCTAGACTAATTTGCCTGTGTTTGGTCGATATCCCTTTAAACCTTTACGATCCATGCATGTGTCTAAATGTCTTTTGAACAATTCAATTATATCCACCATGAGCTTCCTCTGGCAACTCATTTATATACTCAATACCTTTTGTGTGAAAAAATACAATTCAATTCAATTCAACTTTAATGTCATTGCACAGATACAAGTATGGGTACAACGAAATGCAGTTTAGCGTCAGTTCGTAGTAATAGCAATACTTAAATAGATACAGAATGCAGACAATGTGGACGGAGACTGAAGAAATCTATTGGCGGGACTCCGAGTTCAGCTGTGTGATGGTGTTGTTATAGAAGCTGTTCCTCATTCTACTAGTGTGGGACCTGAGGCTCCTGTACCGCCTCCCTGCTGGTAGGAGGGCAAACAGTCCATGGTTAGGGTGGGAGGGGTCTTTGATGATCTTCCCGGCCCGTCTCAGACACCGTTTTCAGTGGAGGGCATCCATGGCAGGATGATGTACTGGGCGGTTTTCACCACCCATTGTAGTGCCTTCCTATCTGCTACGGTGCAATTGCTGTACCGTACCGTAAAGCAGGTGGTCAGGATGCTTTCGATGGTAGCCCCTCGGGTCTCCTTTAAATAGCCCCTCGGGTCTCCTTTAAATCTATATACTTTCACCTTAAATCGATGCACTCGGGTTTGTCTCCCCTTAGCTGAGAAAAAGACTGTGACCATTCACATTACCTATGCCCCATGTGATTTTATATATCTCTACAAAGTCATCTGCAACCTCCTATGCTCCAGGCTATTCCTTTTTTTCCAGTTCAGTTACAACTTCTGAATCTTTGCCAGCCTAAGGACATCTTTCCTATGGCTAGGCAAACAGAGGACATCGTTCCTATGGCTAGGCAACCAGAACGGCATACACATGCGATCTCACCATTGACTTGTACAGTTGTAACGTGAAGTTGTAACATTTCTTGAAAATTATTCTAAACATGTTGTGACACATTAAAACAAATAATAGCATGTAATTTAACTCCCCTCTTCCCCTCCCCCCCCCCCCCCCCCCCCCCCCCCCCCCCACATCAGTCTAAAGAAGGGTTTCGGCCCGAAACGTTGCCTATTTCCTTCGCTCCATAAATGCTGCCTTACCCGCTGAGTTTCTCCAGCATTTTTGTCTACATGTAATTTAGCTCAATTAGTTCATATATTATGGTTTGAACATGTAAGGGCACATTAATTGTTAGTTAGCTGTTAGATATAGCCCTTGGGGATAATGGAATCAAGCGATATGAGGAGAAAGCAGGAACGAGGTACTGATTTTGGATAATCAGCCATGATCATATTGAATGGCAGTGCTGGCTCAAAGAGCCAAAAGGCCTACTCCTGCATCTATTTTCTATGTTTCTATGTTAGTCACCAACTTTCACTTTGTTGCTGATTCCATGGCTGTACAACATCAGTGCATTGACCATAAATCATAATCAACAAAGAACCAGCATGGTCAGGGGCAATTAAATGTAGAGGGGTGACAGTACTGAAACGGTTGCTGGGCATTTTTTATGACAGTTGATAGTCAAACACATTGTTATGTGCATGGAGCCACATAATACGAGACCATGTAAGGATAAAGATTTATTTCCAAGACGCACTTTAGTCGTAACTGAAACAAAGTTGTCAGTAATATTTCTGGGATATTATTCCAACTTCACTATAATCAGTTGTATTCTTCATTTATTTACTGTTGAAGCAAGACATTATCATAGTCAGTGACCATTTGGTCGTCTACTTCCTTAAATCTTTAAACTACTTTTACATAGATAAAGAATATTTAGCACAGAAAGAGGAAATTTCCTATAATCAGGTCTGCGAATGCTCACTTCAACCTTGTACTTTATCTAACAAGCGGTGTTATTCTTAATTTCTCTTTCCAAATGTGCCGATCTAATTTACCCCCAAATGCATTGGTACGATTTATATTAATTGCTTCCTGTGGTAATGAGTTTCAAGATATCATAACTCTCTCGATAAAAAGCTTTCTCCTGAATTTTATCTGATTCCTTGGTGATTTCCTTATAGTGACCATCTTATAATGTTCTTCATCACAAATGGAAGTGCTTGTATGTCTTAATGCAATTAAAATTATTCATTATTTTGAAGACTTCTAATACACTATGCTTCAGTATTTCTGGTCCTAATACACTATCCATCAGCATTTTAATGTCAATTATTTCATACTAATGTTTGACCTCCACAATTTTATCATCAAAATGTAAAGTCTTACATTTAACTGTACTGAAAATTATTGCCTAATTATATGCTCATTTTGTCATTTTACTGATACTTCTTGTAATTTGTTCTTGTCAGAATCAACTACTGATCTCAACAACCACCACACAACTATCCCAAATTTGTTGAAAATTTGCTTTTTTAATTCCAATTGCTTTTAGAGGCTTTATTCCCATCCAAACTATATTGATTTTGCATCTGTAGAATATTCGATTTAGTTTTATGATCTATGATAATTCTTACATTTTCTTCACTTTTCTATATTTAAATTTGGAATGACTGTGATTGAATCATTCTAATTTTATTTTTCTGATGCCATACCTGTATGAATTGCCTCCCTGATAAATATGAAGATAAATATTTATTTAATATATCACTTTCCAATTGTTTTCTATAAAATTGGGGTGGAAGGATGAGGCACAGACTCTGGGTGACAGGTGGGAGGCAGAGCTGCCAAATCTCACGCATTGAGCGTGAGACTCACGCATTTCGCCCAATTCTCACGCTCTCACGCTGATCACAGAATTTCAAAACTAATATGAACTGCATGGGCCACGGGTGTTGGAGAGCCGGGGCGGAGGGAGGGATGGAAGAAGAAGCAGCGGCGGGGGCAGATGCGGATGAGAGGCTGAGGCTGGCGAGTGTTTGCCGTGCTGGCAAGTCGCTCGCTGCAGCTCCGGCCATGGAGCAGTCTGGGCCGTCGGAGGCGTCGGAAGCGTTGAGCCGCTGCCGTGAGAGCCGAATTCGCCCTGGTGGCCGGCATGGAACAGGCTGCGGCTCAGTACATCCTGGAGGACAACCAGTGGCTGCTGGAAGTAGATACCAAGCACTGGGTAGAAGCATTGGAATTAGTGGCCTTCAAATGGGGGTGGTTGGAGAACGCATCCTGCTTGCCTGCTAGATTTTCACTTACTGTAACTGCACGAAAAATGTTCCCCATGTTGGGGGAGTTCAGAACCAGGGGTCACAGTTTAAGAATAAGGGGTAGGCCAGTTAGGACTGAGATGAGGACAAACTTTCTTCACCCAGAGAGTTGTCAAACTGTGGAATTCTCTGTCACAGAAGGCAGTGGAGGCCAATTCACTGGATGTTTTCAAGAGAGAGTTACATTTAGCTCATGGGGCTAGCAAAATCAAGGGATATGGGGAAAAACAGGAAAGAGGTATTTTAGATGATTTTAGATTAACAACCATAATCATATTGAATGGCAGTGCTGGTTCGAAGGGCCGAATAGCCTATTACTGCACCTATTTTCTATGTTTCTATACTTGAGTATATGGCAATAAAACTCAACCACTTGATTTTGAAGCATTCATGCATGGTGGAGGTATAATGTGGTCATAGAGTGATACAGTGTGAAAACCGTCCCTTTGGCCCAACTTGCCCACACCCGCCAACATGTCCCAGCTACACTACCTGCTTTTGGTCCATATCCCTCCAAACCTGTCCTATCCATGTATCAGTCTAACTGTTTCTTAAATGTTGGGGTAGTCCCTGCTTCAACTCCTCTGGCAGCTTGTTCCATACACCCACCACCCACCCTTTGTGTGGAAAAAGTTACCCCTTAAAGTTACCTCTTAAAAATACTTCAAACAAAAAACATTGAAATCATACTTCTACAATGCACTAAAACATGTCCCCAATCTCATTGTTTTATTAATTAAACACGTAGATGAACATCCTCAAGGAGTGTAATCAGATGGAAACTGATTCAGATGCAACGTTTAAGAGCTTGTTCAAAGAAGCTCTTAAACCATGCTTCAGTATTTCTGGTCCTAATACACTATCCATCAGCATTTTAATGTCAATTATTTCATACTAATGTTTGACCTCCACAATTTTATCATCAAAGAGGCATATTTTAAAGGAGTGACAGAGATACTTGCAGGGGAATGTATGAGGAGGTTATTATTTGTCTTTAGTTTTAGCTTGACCCAGGACATCTGAAGATTCAAAGTTTAATATAGTAATTGTGCTGATACTGGCTCCAAGTAACCACATAATGAATATCATCCATTCCGGAGGTTTTATTTTTCTGATACCATTTAAACTTCACTTGGATTTCAATCACTTCAATGTAAAAGTAATTGGGAATGGGGAGCATGGGAACAAAAATTTGCCCTCAGTACATATTAACTGTAATATAATAATGTATGCATGTTGGTAGGTGCAATCAAAACAAAGATCTTGTTATCATTGTTGTCTTATGAACACCACAGAAAATATTATGTACTCTCAAGATCATATTAAATAGGATATTATTGCTTAGATATAAAGTTATTTGAGTTTGCATTTGGGAAAAGTCCCAGCTGTGTGGAATACAACAAAATACTGAAAATATTGGGGGTGAAAATGACTTCAGGATAGTTTGTTAGGAAAATGAAGGAAATGGTAACAGAATACTTATACAGCTGAGTGAGTATAATTTTATTGATGAGAAATTGACTTCAACCAATTGATGACTTATTTGACAAAGTAACTAGCATGTTAGATAACAAGGAAGTCAATGGAGTAGCATATTTTGTTATACAAAATTTTGTTATACAAAATTTGGTCCATGAAGTGCCCCATATGCAAGATGACTTGGATAGGCTGGGTGAGTGGGCAAATGCATGGCAGATGCTGTATAATGTGGATAAATGTGAGGTTATCCACTTTGGTGGCAAAAACAGGAGGGTAGATTATTATCTTAATGGTGGCAAATTAGGAAAAGGGGAGATGCAACGAGACCTGGGTGTCATGGTACACCAATCATTGAAAGTAGGCATGCAGGTGCAGCAGGCAGTGAAGAAAGCAAATGGTATGTTAGCATTCATAGTTAAAGGATTTGAGTATAGGAGCAGGGAGGTTCTACTGCAGTTGTACAGGGTTTTGGTGAGACCACACCTGGAGTATTGCGTACAGTTTTGGTCTCCAAATCTGAGGAAAGACATCCTTGCCATAGAGGGGGTACAAAGAAGGTTCACCAGACTGATTCCTGGGATGTCAGGACTTTCATATGAGGAAAGACTGGATAGACTTGGCTTGTACTCGCTAGAATTTAGAAGACTGAGGGGGGATCTTATAGAAACTTACAAAATTCTTAAGGGGTTGGATAGGCTAGATGCAGGAATATCGTTCCCGATGTTGGGGAGGTCCAGAACAAGGGGTCACAGTCTAAGGATAAGGGGGAATTCCTTTTGGACCTAGATGAGGAAAACATTTTCACACAGAGAGTGGTGAGTCTCTTGAATTATCTGCCACAGACAGTAGTTGAGGCCAGTTAATTGGCTATATTTAAGAGGGAGTTAGATGTGGCCCTTGTGGCTAAAGGGGGTATGGAGAGAAGGCAGGTACAGGATACTGAGTTGGATGATCAGCCATGATCACATTGAATGGCGGTTCAGGCTTGAAGGGCCGAATGGCCTACTCCTGCACCTATTTTCTATGTTTCTATAAAAGATTACCACATTAGATAAGCACCTGTGGACTTGAACGTTATAGGTTAAGTCCAGAGGGTCAGATATGGAGCTTTATGTGTGGGCCAGATATATTGTCAGTGCAGAGGGGCTAGGAGCAAGGCCAAGTGTGCATCCGGAGTCAAGGTCTGGAATAGTACTAGCAGTCAAATCTGGGACAATGGCAGTGTTCAGCAGGTAAGCAGAACCTAAGCAGGTAAGCACCTATGATCAGGGTAGAATAGGGGGCCAGGTGTAAGGCTGGTCTCGGGGTCAGGAATGAGAGAAGGTATGCAACTGGAGTCAGGGTCAGGAGTAGTATCAGGTGTGCAGTGAGACCCAGGTTCGTCAACATGGGCCAAGTGCTTGATTATAATCTGATTTCCATACATGAATAAACTAAGATCATTCATGTGCTGCACCTGTTGATCAGAGCCTGGCTCTACTGTGGAATGTAATTAGGAATGTAATTTAGCCTAACCTTATTCATAGCTAATCCAATTTAAAGCATAAATATTGCATTCAAGTGTAAGTTAAAAGACTCGCTACAGTATGCACCAGATTGCACAATTTCAAGCTGAAAAGTGCAAAAGCTCCAGACCAATGGGAGGGGGGACACCTCCCTCCCAAACCCTCTCCCCCCACTCGGTTGCTACGCTCCCTCGGTTGCAATTTCCCTCAGTTGCAATTTCTTACTCCCAACTTTCACCCAATGTTGGCAGCCCTGGGGAGGTGCTGGGGGGAAAGGGGAAGTTGGGATGGGATTGGTTGGTGATTGAAGATCACAGGAATGATCTTTACGCAGTAAAGATTAGGATAGGAAAGGTGTGCGTGCAAAAATCATGGCTAGTCAAGAAGAATTTAGGATTGAGAAAGTCAAAGGATTGAGGCCCAGGATATAAAAACTGCCTAGGAAATCAATGAACACGTTTAGGGGCTATGATTAGGGAATTTGGAAAGGTGGTGAGCAGTTGAAGATCAGGCCCTCCATCAGACATCTTGGCCCAGGAGACAAAGATTCATATACAGCATGGAAATAGGAATTGGGAAGATTGGAGAAGCCTTAGATCGGTTGACAGTCTGCAGGACCAAATGGACCTTTTGCACATACAGTGTGTCATATAAGGTGCACATTTGCACATAAGTAGCACATAAGGACGACACATTATCGAGCATCAGGTTGACATCCTGGAGTGACACAAAATAACCTGGACATGGACTTTCACTCCAAACAAATTGATTTTCAATTGCATAATGCTGTAAAAAAGTGTTATGTGCAAATTTGGCAATTTCTTTGCAAAAAAAAAACCAAATAGGATGGTAAATCGTGCGGAGATTATAAAATTAAAAGCCAAAAAGAAATACTACATTGAGATGTAAAAGAAGCATAAAAACTGTATTTTTTTAATTATTTGATTTATCTAAACTTTAGATTTTAATTAATCTCATATCTTTAGATTAATTAAAATCTAAAGATATGAGATCCCATGGTTGTCAATTTTCAAAATCAGAAAGTTTCTGTTTATAACTTTAATTCTGTTAAAAAAGTAGTTTTGGGCACATATATTAGATTATGCAGCAGCTTCTCGCTATTCCATATATCATAGAAAAATATATTTATTGCACAACGTTTGGAAGAGGAGGGAATTTTGGACATAATCACACTTGTTTTAAATTTATTTTTCACACTTGTTTTTACTGTGCCATTCCACTCCAAAAGACTATTTCTGATCGGCTGAAAACTGATTGCAAAGGTACATACTAATCTGTGTAGGAAAGAACTGCAGATGCTGGTTTAAATCAAAGGTAGACACAAAATGCTGGAGTAACTCAGCGGGACAGGCAGCATCTCTGGAGAGAAGGATTGGATGACGTTTCGGGTCGAGACCGTTCTTCAGCCTGAAGAATCTGTTCTGCGATAAATAATGAGTTTTGCCCTGGTGGCTAGAAGGACAAATCATTGCCAATCATGATGCATTTTGCCAGTTGACTCTGGACAATTATTTTATGTAGAATGTGTCAGCAAAGGTAAGTGAGAATATAGGCCTATATAGTCATCTTACTGAGGATGACCCATTACTCACCACCCATTCTAGGCTGCAGTCTGGTGAACAATCATTGCACTCCCTCTATTGCAAGTAATGGTAGGGCGATAGACCTGTACATAATCTTACAGGTGAAGTCTAACAAACTTCCATATCATTTTAGTAAGACATTTCACCTTTGTACTTAAATGCTTGCGACAGCTGCATTTTTAACTTTCAACGATTCACTAAGTTTCCACACAGGTCCCTCAGAATCACCAACACATTTCAATCTCTCACCACCAATTAAAAACTCTATTTTTTATTTTTTTTCCATCAAGGTAATTGATCTCAACATTTTCCACATTATATTCCATCTGCTGTGTCCTTGCATGCTTACTTAGCCCTTGAAGTCTCCCTGAATCCTCCTTACAATCATTTCCCACCAATCTTAATATCACCAGCAAACTTGGATATATGACATGATCACTTCATCTAAATCATTGATATAGATAGAGAATGTCTGGGGTTCCCAGCACTCATCCTTGTGGCAACCAGCTAATCCTCAAATCATGCAAATTAATTACATTAATCTGTCCCCTCAATTTTTTTAAAGAACTTTTTGCATGGCATCTTATCAAGGGCATTTAGAAAGTACAATGGCACCATATTGACTGGTCCCCCCCCCCTTATCTTTCATTCATCGGGTGGCGCCAGTGTAGTGGCTGCCTAGCCAGTCTTTTTGCCTTTTTTGTTATTTTTAGTGCGTCTAAATGTCTGTTTTAATGTTTCTCAGTATGTCTTATGTGTGGGGTGGTGGGGGGGGGGGGGGGAAAGGGGTAAAGCGTTTTTTCAGTCACTTACCTGGACTGAGATACGTTTTTTTCTCCGTGTCGCATCTTTGCCCCCCCCCCCCCTCGCAGCCCACCAACTGCATTGGCGTGGCCATTCCTATTGGAGACGGCCCAGAGCTTCACAGAGTTTTGGAGCTCCAGAGTGTTGGGCCTGCTGACTCTAACACCATGGAACTGCAGTCTGCAAAGCTTCTAGCCACGGGCACGACGCTGACTTTATCATCGCGGAGGCCTGGGATCTTTTGAAGAGGATTGCCTGTGTTGGAGCTCTGCACAGCTCGGCCTGTGAACTTCAGAAGCCGCGATTCGGAAACTCCAAGCCGCCAAGTGTGTTCTGCTCTATTCCAACGCTGGAGTTTCGATCATCCCGGCGAGAGGGCCTGTACATCGGGCCATCCATAGCGGCGACTACAGAGCGTTCAAAGGCCCCGACCACGGGTGAACAAAGAGGAAGATGACTGAACTTTATTGCCTTCCATCACAGTGAGAAACGTTGATTCCACTGTGGTAGATGCTTATGTTAAATTCAATTGTGTATTGTGTTATTTTTATTCGTATGGTTGTATGGCAACTCAAATTTTACTGTACCAATTGGTGCATGTGACAATAAATGTGAGCTGGAACTTGAACTGTTTTCATTAGGTCCAACTTCAAGAAGTGCTGATATGTCAAACATGATTTCCCTTTCTGTTGATGTATGTTGATGCTGCTGAACCCTGTTAATATTTTATGAATGTTAATTTCCTATTTTCCTAATACAGCAAAACTATGATAAGCCAGTGGACTGAGGAATTTGGAGGTGCTGGACAAGCAGATTTTCTGGATGTTTCATTCAAATATCCGACCAATTTTTAATTATCTTCTTTTAATTGGTAGAGAGCATTACAACAAATTTTCCAGTAAATCTTTCAGGTTTAAAGGGAACATGGGAAGAGGAACACGGATCAATTGAAGGAGAGCATGGTGAATGGGTTCCCATTGAGTCAGAAGGGAGTGCAGGAACTGGAGCCTCTGTGACTGGGAAGGAAGCATGGCAACAAGAGCCCTGTTGTATTAGAGGGAATGTGGGGACAGGATCAAGGTGACCAGATTTCAGATCAGAATGACCTACTCATTATTTTGAGATGGGGAACCCCCTCAGTTCTAAACTCAACATATAATGTGGAAACACTGTGAGGCCTCCATGTTGGTAATAAAAGTAGAAAAAAGTGAGAGATTTTGAACAATCTAAGATCACCTCACATTTGGATTTGTATTAGATGTCACCAATTGAGGATTTGCAGCAAGTAGTAAATTAATATATTGTTCATTTTAATCACTTTATTACTAATAATTTGTCATTGGCCCTTCGAATATTTAATTGACCTGTTTAGTGTTCCATCAGTTAGTGCCGTATAGTTTGAGCAAGAGACTTGTTACTTCTCCTTATTTAGTATTCTGGAGAGATGCAGCCTACACTAGTTAAACTTGAAGTGTATTTATTCTCTCGGTCAATGAATTTGTTTGGATTTGTTTTTAAAGCTTGTGAAAGAAGAGCATAAATATTGGTCTTTGATCAGCAGACATTAGTGATCAAGGTTTGAATACTGGATATCTTCCAACGTGTTGACAAAGTCCAAATTGAAAGAGCACTAGTGAAAGCAATTTAGTACGCAAACCATAAAGATAATTCCAAGTAACAATGCACACATTTTGAAGTGTAGTTTTAAATACCACCTTTGGGACAGTTGAAGTGGACTGAGGAAGCATTGTGTTTTTAAGAGAAAAAGTTGAATAAAAGGTAATATTCAACATTCACCACAGGCTTTTGACCTCTCAATGGCTTTGGGCCACAAAGATATGACACGTCAAGTTTAATAGCAATGGTTAAGAGAATGGTGGAGTTGCTGTGGAGAAAATACAACAGTTTGGGTTGTAATGATTAAGTCTCAGTTATATTTTTGCAAAGAAGACCTGTTTTGAATTGATAATATTGTAAAGTTTTCTCCATTGTACAGACTTATTTCCATGTCTTTCCAGGCTCTTCTGTAGTCAACAAGTTGGAGCTAGTCTTAAAGAATGAACCATTATTCGAGCAAGATCATGATAGAGAGGGTAATTCTAATATCTTTACAAGAGCATATTTTGGATCAGATTTAATAGGTGACCAAAAATGGAGTGTGGGACCTGGAGACTCAGTAAGTGAAAGAACACTCTGGAACCAGGATATTGGTGAGTTGTAAGGCAACACGGAAACCAGGATCTCGGCGGAACAGAGCATGGCATACATTATTTGATGAGCTACATATCAAACCATCCAGATTTCCATACGGTAAGAGAGTAGATTATTGGAGTTGTATTGCAATAGATATTTTATTATACCGAGCACTGATGTTTGACGACACATGAAACTGCGGATGCTGGAACCTTGAGCAAAACATAAAGTGCTGGTGGAACTCAATGGGTCAGGCAGCAATTGAGGAGGGAATGGACTGATGACATTTTGGAACAGGCTTCAGGCTGATTGTACTGTGGGGGGGGGGGGGGGGGGGCGAGGGAAGAGAAAGCTAAAAAAGAGAGGTGGGGCAAGACAGAGCCTGACATGTGATAGGTGGATATAGGTGAAGGGGATTTGATTGGTAGATGAGTAAAGTTGCAATGGTAGAGGTGAAAACGAGATGAAATGGGGGTCAGATAAGGAGAAAAGAGAAGTGAAATGTAAAGCCAGAGGGAGGGATCTGTGTGGGAGGGAATAGGGGAGACAAAGGGGGTATAAAGGAGAAATGAGGGACTTTTTTCTAGGTAGGTAATTCCCAGTATCACTGAGGTCAACTTTATATGTACTTGCACGGTTGTGTTCGTTAATCAAAATATCGCTTCTATAGGTATCTCTATTCATAAAACTTTGCTCTTGGATGTATTTGTGTGTGTGTGCATGTGATGTTCATGTGCGTTTCACATCTCCTCGAAAACACGACGCGCTAACGGAGACATTTTTACATATTCCGATAGAGATTTATGCCATGATGTCAAAAGTCGCCTTATCTGAAAATTCCATGCATTATTTCTCGAGTTAATTATGAAAATTTTCAAAAATTTCAAGTAACTTGGAAAATAAACGAGATGGTCTTGCTGATGACGTCACAATGGCTCTGCTCCTCGCGGCTATGTTCCCCCCTCCCCCGGTTCTTCAAAAGACGCAGATAGAACGAGTAAGTGGGCTCTGTACGGCAGCTCCCAAGCACTCACAAGCATCTCGGCTTGCTTTTCCAGTACCTTTTCAACGGTCATTATATCACTTTGATGAACGAGGCTTAATGCTGACTTCCACATCTCTGAAGATAAGAGTCCGATTAAACTTCATTGTTTTGATTTAACTTCGAAAACGTTGCATTTTTTGTTCTTTAAACACTTTCTCACTTATCTGTACTAATTCTTAAAGATAACATTTAATTTCAAAGACAGCGCTTTATTAATTTTAAAATATATTTCTAACGTTAAACTTCCCCGTTTGTTATTTCCCCTTTTTTCTCCGTTGCTAATTACTTTACAATTTTAAAAGTTTGCAGTTATGTACTCTGCAAATTTTGACAGATTTTCAATCGCTTTCAAAAAAATGTGCTGTTGATTTGCTCAGATAACCCCCCTCTTTCCCTCCTCCTCTTTTCCCCCTTCTCCTCTTCCTCCCCTTCTCTTTCTCTCTCTCTCTCTCTCTCTCTCTCTGTGTCTCTGCCCCTCTCTCTGTGTCTCTGCCCCTCTCTCTGTGTCTCTGCCCCTCTCTCTGTGTCTCTGCCCCTCTCTCTGTGTCTCTGCCCCCTCTATCTCTACCCCCTCCCTCTCCCTCTCTAGACGCATCTGTGCGTTGGGAGCTATGCATGAGTGGATAGGGCGTGGATGGGGTAAAAGGAGCGAATGAATAATATTAATATAATATCAAGGGGGGTGGTTAGTGTGTGTGGGGGGGGGGAGTGGTTAGTGTGTGTATGTTTGTGAGGGATGGTTAGTGTGTGTGTGTGTGAGACGATGCAGGCCGTCTCACCCCCTCCATCCGCAACCGCTCATTGAGGGGACAGGACCCAATGGGTCCCACTTGGTCCAGTCTTTACATTAAAATTAAATTAATCCATATAATTCTAGACTCAGACATTTTAGGATATATACAAATCTTTGAATGGAGATATTTCTCCTTTTATTTCATATCAGAATGACCTACCCCTTATTTTGAGATGGGGAACCAGTTCTGGACTCAACATATAATGTGGAAACAATGTGAGGCCTCCATGTTGGTAATAGAAGTATAAAAAGTAGTGAGGGATTGAAAAGCATTGGTTTTCAGCAGGAGCTGGGTGTCCCATCTCACTAATCTCAGTAATTTAGCCAGTATGTACAGCAAGCAATTAGGAAGGGAAATGGTATGTTGGCATTTATTATAGAATGATTTGAGCTCCAGAGTGAAGATGTCTCACTGCAATTATATAGGACGCTGGAGAGATTGCACGTGAAATATTGTACACAGGTCTGGTAGCCTTGCCTAAGGCAGGATATACCAGATTCACCAGATTGTTTACTGGAATGGGTTGATTCCATAAAAGAGAAAGATTAAGCTGAAAACACAAAGTGCTCGAGGACAGTTAGTCAGGCATCAATGGTGGTAAGAACTGGGAGCAGGTGTGGGCCATTCAAACTTGCAAGCATGCTCTACCATTCAACAAATTCATAGCTGAAGGTCTATTTTAACACTATCAATGTTATATGACCCTATCCCTATAAATTCCCTATATCCAAAAATCTAGTCAGTTTTGAATAAAATCAATGACTGAGCTTTCACAGTCCTCCCATGGTAGAGAATTTTAATGATTCACAAATCTTTGAAAGAAGATATAAATAAAGTTTATTGGCCAAGTATTCACATACAAGGAATTTGCCTTGGTGCTCTGCAAGTAACAACATGCCATATAGTGACAGTTACGAATGACTCAGAAAACATTAAAGTCTAGATAGAAACATAAGTAATTTAAGTCACATCCCCCATTAACCCCATATATTGATTCTCTTAATATCCCCAAACTTTCTGTCTTTTTTCAAGAGGTAGTGCCATAAGGAAAAAGGTATAGGAACATGAAAATTGTAACGTCCGGGTTCAGAGGCAGCTCCTTACCAATAATCACCAGGCTATTAAATACTACAACCTCCAAAAGGCTCTGAACTACATGGACTTGAAGGCATTGTTTTTGTCCTTGCACTATTATTGTTTGTTTATATATATATATATACAGTCCTCCCATGGTAGAGAATTTTAATGATTCACAAATACACACACATATATACACGCACACACACACACACACACACACAGGAGACCAAGTGGGACCCATTGGTCCCCTCAACACTCTGTTGTGGGAGGGGCTGCCTTTGGCGTCACACACACACTAACAACCCCCCCCCCACATACATACACAGTAAACCCCCCACCTTGATATTGTGTTAATATTATGAATTCGCTCATTTTACCCTATTCCCCGCCCTATTCACTTGCGCATAACTCCCAACTGCGCAGGCGCGGCTAGGGGGAGGGGGGTAGAGAGGGAGAGGGGGTAGAGAGGGAGGGGTGGAGAGAGAGAGAGAGAGAGAGAGAGAGGGGTAGAAATTGAGGGGGGGGGGGGGGGGGCATGGCGTCACAGGGGAGGCTTGTTCCCGAACGCAATACTCCACCGGGGGGGGGGGGAGAGAGGGAGGGGGGTGAGCGGGGGGGGGGGGGGGGGGGGGGGGGGAGGGGGGGGGCTGAGTGGGGGGGGGGGCAGAGAGGGAGGGGAGACAATTACAAAATTGACCGTTGTGACGGAAATAGTAACAAACACCCAGACTGCCTTGAAAATTCAAAAATGTGATATTCTCAAGATCTGACCTTTAATATTATTGTATTATATGTTGTAAGTCCATTACAGATAGGTAAATAAACTACAATTTCTAGCAAAAGACCAAGTCTTTATGGAGAAGATCAGTTGCTAGCTGGTACATTGGCATATCATAATCAGTAGCATCATCATCATACTTCTCAGATTGTAACCAATAAGCAACTCTGTACACCTTGTTTTTCCTCAATTTTTCAATTTTGGCATTGTAAACTACAAGTCTTTGCTCTTCAAACCATGCATGACATGCCTTTCTGCCCACTACTTTCCCATTAAGAATGTTCTGTAGATCATCACATTTGGAGTAGTCCAAATTTGGATATTCTCTGGGAATGCTGTCTAAATCAATCTCTTTTGCTGGGAATGCTGTCTAAATAAGTCTCTTTTGCTGGGCATTTGGATCGACAATTTTGCATTTCTTCTTCGGAGACATCTGTTTAAAATGTAAAGAACAAAAAAACACTGAACAGCATTAACAGAAACAAGTTATTATTTGTAGTTTTAGAAAAAAACATTGAAATGGGAAAGATAAACACTAAAACAAATAGTAAATGCCCAACAAAAAATCCATATTCATAAGTTTCATCAAATCAATTAAATTAATCTAATCAATTACTCTAGATCTAAAATCTGCATTTCCTAAGTACCCAAATAACAAACTAATCCCATTCACACAAGAATTCACAATATAACATGATTTTTAAATCTCACTGTCATGAATTTATATGCCAAATGGAAGGAATTTAATGTTTAATTCCCATAATTTCATCAAGAAACATCCACTCTCAATATAATCAAATGTATTATTTTTTGCACAATACATGTGACTAAAACTGTTGTGGATATTTAGTATACAAATATTGATTACGGATAGACAATTACACAAAATATTGATGGGAACAAGCCTCCCCTGTGATGCCACGCCCCCCTTAATTTCTACCCCTCTCTCTCTCCACCCCTCCCTCTCTACCCCCTCACCCTCTCCCTCTCTACCCCCCTCCCCCTAGCCGCGCCTGCACAGTTGGGAGTTATGCGCGAGTGGATAGGGCGGGGAATGGGGTAAAATGAGCAAGTGTTAGATGCTCTTATGACATGATTGCCCCAAAAAAAAAGAGAATTTTAATCATCTTGCGAGTGGGTGTTTCTGGAATGCGATTGATTGGAACGTTGCCAATGCCGTGAATTTTAACCCCATAACGGCAGGCAAGACATGGCCGAATCGTTTGGAGACTAAATAACACTTTCGCAATGTAAAATTAGACTAAAGCCACCCCAAGAAGCAAGATTATATGTAAAATAAACAGCTTACCCGTTGTTTTGTCCTGATATTACGATCCGTCACGTTGAAGGAGTTGAGGGCGTTCAAAGTCGCTTTTTACTTTAATCCAGCGATTAAATTCTCCAGCAATTTTTTTAAAAATGGAAAGGAAGTCCGATCGATTTTTCTTCATCGACTAGCAGCCCGAGGAAATCGCTCTCCGCAAAGCGAACATGCATTTTAATCGCTCAAAAGCGCCTGAGTCGCACACAGCCAGTGGCAGATCTGCAGCGCCGCTGAAGGTAGCTTTTGTAACATCGCTAATATGTATGTGTATGTGTATACCAAACTATTTTGTTCTTTTTCATCGTTACTTTTTTGCATATCTTTCATTCATTGTTCTTTATCTCTCCACATCACCATCTGTATCTCGTTTCCCATCCCGAACCAGTCTGAAGAAGGGTCTCGACCTGAAACGTCACCCATTCCTTCTCTTCAGATGCTGCCTGTCCCACTGTTACTCCAGCTTTTTGTCTATTTTGTTCTTTAGTATGGTGTTTAGAGTATGAAATTTACTTATCTGTTGTATTGCTGTAAGAATGTCATTGTTCCTGTTCCATTTCGGGACAATCAATCACTATTGACTCTCTTGAATGGGAATTAAAGATGAATAAAAGTAAAAAAATACTGGAAATACTCAGAAGGTCAGAGTATGTTGGAAGAGAAATCCGTGGGACGAGAAACAGAATTATCTCAGATCGCAAGCCCCTTTTTCCAACCACTTAGCCCAATTTCACTCTCCACGGATGCTGCCTGACCTGCTGAGTCAATCAGTTAAGTGTTTCCAGTATTTTCTGTTTTAGATTTTCAGCATCTGCAGTTTAAAATACTTACTTATTGAAGTGAGGTGTTTACTAGCATTTTCTATTCAGCTTTAGATTATCAGCACCTGCAGTTTAAACAAAAAAAAAAATCACTTACTTATTAAAGTGGATTTTGAGGTGTTTGGGTCCGAATGTCCTAACGTTGTTGTTGTTTTTGTTTGTTGAGGCCAAATGTCCGGGTGCAACTTGTGCGGAGAGGGGATGATGTGTGGGAACTGCAGATGGTGGTGTAAACTGAAGATGGACACCAAATGCTGGAGTAACTCTGCGGAGCAGAGGCGGGGGGGTGGACGTCTCTGGATAGAAGGAATGGGCGTGACGCTTCGGGTTGAACCCCGTCTTCAGCTCCGGGCGGGGAGGGGCGACCAACGGTCGAGGGCGGGAGCCCGCTTTGAGCGCCTCCAATGGGAGTGGCGCGAGCTGGGCGGGCGGGGCCGCCGGCGCCATATGGGGCATAAGGGGCGACGCGCACTCACTCACTCAGTCGACCGTTGACGGGTGTCGAGGCGAAATGGCGGGGGCTCGGGATGAAGCCGGCGAACAGTTGCAGACCTGGAAGAACAACCGGGCTGACCTGGTGAGTGCGGCCGGAGCCTTCAACGTGTAGAAGGAGCCCGCGGACAGCCGAGGTTGCGACGGGGACGAGGGAAGAAAGGGACCGTGCGATTTAAATCACTTTCGGTTCTCCATAAGATTTTTTTTTTGGTTTTGTTTCGGATGGTAATCATATTTACTTCAGCGTAGCAGAGATGGCATGTGAGGAGGAGCCGCAGTTGAAGGCGTTTGTTTTTTCGGAGAAAACTGAGGAGAACATGCGAAATGGGTTAAGCGGCCGAGCAGCCCTCTTGAGCCAGCCAACAAAACCCTAGTTAATAATGTAGTACTCCGTTATCTTTCGACACTGTCCGGCATAGTCCTTTATTCCATTTTAACCTCTCAAAAAATAATGTTTTCAATGTTTGATCCCTTTGGGAGAATTTCAAAAAAATCACTGGCAATTTGCCTTGCTCAGTCCTAAAAGGCCTATCTCTTTGAAAATGTCTGGGGGGAAACATTCTCCCTGCCCCCTTAAGCCATCTAATTACTTTGTATATTTCAATGCAGTCCATCACAAGCATGCCATTTCCTTCCAGTCAGTCCATCTTCAGGAAGGCTTAATGTATTGTCAAGATTGCCTGGCACCCAGGCTATACCCTTCTACTTTTTTGGAGCAGGAGCTTGAAAGTTTTGACTTCCAGACTTGAGAACAGCTGCTTCCACACTGCTACCAGGCTCCTGAACCAACCACCACGTTCACAACCCATTTGTGGAGGTATTGATGTATACGCTAACGCTCCCTGATTTGATTACACTTTGTTGTGCTTTTTTTTGCACTACAATCTTTACACCATTCTGTTTTGTACTGGTGCTGTTGTTGTATCTATCATCTTCTGTTTACTCTGAGCTTTGTGTGAAAAAATAATTTATTTGCATCATGATTTAAATAGCAATAGGTCTATCTGAATAAGGCCATCATTAGAAATGGGGTAATTCAGACCATCAAGCCTACTCCGCCATTCAATAGAACCATGGCTTGCTGTGAACTATTTTAAGTCACTTTTTCTGTCCCTTCCCTGTGTCTGTTGCCCTTGTTGATTAGAAATCTATCTAAGCCATGCATATACAAAATTATACCCCTGTTGCAAGAGTCTCAAAGACATTTAACCCCTGATAGACAAGCCTTCTCTCAAACCATGATCCAGGTGTGGTTTCACCAAGTCCAAATATTTTAATGCAACAGATTTGAAATTTAATGGCTGGTGATTGCTTCATATGAGTGACTTTCAGAATCATTGTCTTAAGCTTTGAAAACTTCCTCTTGAATCATCTAAGATCACCTCACATTTGGATTTGTCACCAGGTGAGGATTTGCAGCAAGTAGTAAATTAATATGTTGTTCATTTTAATCACTTTTTTACTAATAATTTGTCATTGGCCCTTCAAATAGTTAACTGACCTGTTTAGTGTTCCATCAGTTAGTGCTGTATAGTTGGATCAAGACTTGTTATTTCTCCTTATTTAGTATTCTGGAAAGATGCAGCCTAGAAATGGACCCTTTGCACTAATTCAGCATTAGTCCCATTTTATTTTATTCTGTGTGTGTGTGCATGTGGACCATTCATTTGTCATTTCACGTTAAAATTGCAGTGTATTCTCTAGGATCAATAAATTTGTTTGGATTTATTTTTAAAGCTTGTGGAAGAAGAGCATAAATATTGGTCTTTGATTGGTCATTAGTGATCAAGGTTTGAATATTGGATATCTTCCAACATGTTGACAAAGTCCAAATTGGAAGGGCACTAGTGAAAGCAATTCCGTATGCAAACTATAAAGATAATTCCAAGTAACTGTGCACACATCTTGAAGTGTAGTTTTAAGTACCGCCTTTGGGACAGTTGAAGTGGACTGAGGAAATATTGTGGTTTTTAAGAGGAAAAGTTGCTAAAGGTAATATTTAATATTCACCGCAGGCTTTTGACCTCTCAATGGATTTGGGCCACAAAGTTGCGACGCGTATAGTTGAAGAGCAAAAGTTAAGGGAATGGTGGAGTTGATGTGGAGAAAATAATTTAGGTTGTAAAGATTAAGTCTCAGTTGTATTTTTACAAAGAAGGCCTGTTTTGAATTAATAGTATTGTAAAGTTTTCTCCTTTATACAAACCTACTTTCATGTCTTTTCAGGCTCTTCTGTAGTCAACAAGTTAAGATCATGATAGAGAGGGTAATTCTAATATCTTAATAAGAGCATATTTTGGATCAGATTTCATATATGGAAGAAAGTGAGTTCATTAATTTGAAAACTGACACGATGATTTCAAGCGTTGCCAAATAGAACTGCTTGTAAATGGTAAAGACACAAAAGCTGGAGCCCTGAAATACATGGGCTACTAAAGAGATATGGGTAAAGAAACATTAATGGAAATGCACCATTGTGTTTGTGAACGGTGGAAAGGATGAAAGAACAAGGCAAAAGATGTAGCCTATAGAGACTGGTCTCTGAGGAAGATACTATGCATGTGTGCTGAAAGCATTGGGAGATTGAATGTATTTTAGGAAGGGCAATTAATTACAATCTGGTACTGTTTGACAAATTGAAATGAAATTGCAGGAGCTGTAGTATGTTCTCATATGGAAGGAAGATTACTGCACTGATATTAAAATAACAGGAAAAGCAAAACACACAATAGTACAAATGCATCAAAGGATGCATGATCAAAAGATTTTGAAATCCTGTTTGTATTAATTGACTGCATATTCCAAGTGCTTGTTTTGGGCCAAATAAGAACCTGAAACTAGCAAGGTAAGCTGGTGTAGATTTCCATTTACATATAGCTGAAGTAAGATCCCAAATGTTCTAAATTTATGTAGATATTGACTCTGCAAGTTGAGATAGTGACCTGAACGGGTATGCTTTTCTCCATTAAACACCATTGATGATTGAATTTCCGGTGAGTCGTGTTTCATCAAGATTTGCAATGCTCATTTTTTTTCTAGAATGTAGATACTTTGACCACTGGAGCAGGCCATCCTGTTGGAGACAAGTTAAACGTCCTTACTGCAGGACCGAGAGGGCCACAACTTATACAAGATTCAGTGTTTATTGATGAAATGGCACACTTTGATCGAGAGAGGATCCCTGAGCGTGTTGTACATGCAAAGGGAGCAGGTGAGTTGATACTTGAGGTAAGAATATTTTGTAAATTTGTAAAATGAAACTGGGTAATTAATAAATGCTATTCCCAACCAAATTCCCCAAAATGTTGTTATTCCCTTGTAAACGCATACTGTTTGGTTATTTGGGGCTTGATCATGAATGGTGGCATTAACCTGCTTGGAATTTAGTTTGTCATTTTTAAAAATGTGCTTATCTTGGCTTAATTAAAGCACTATTCTACAAGAGCTCATGCAGTGGGTCATAACCATTCACGTCGCATGCTATTACTTTCTCTTAAATATCCTCTTCACCAAGGTGGTTAATTGTCACGGCATCTTAAATAATAGATCTAGAATCATAAAATGTTGGTTTACAATCTCTTTTCCCTCAATATTGTCTAGCTTCATTACATTGAGGAACATGACTGACAAGGACCAACTACATCTACAAAACTTGGATGACTATTACTGTTTTTGTAGACATCTGCCACCACACCATCACAATTCTTCAGGAAATGAGTTTTGTCACTAGCATGGTTGTCGACGACATAATTCTGTTGTAATTGCACTTTGGCAAAATGAATGTTCATAACAAAAGTATTAAGGGCTGGTGACTAAGTGTTCCCATTGAAGAAAAAGCAACTGGTTCCACCTCTTGTACATGTTGGGAGAAGCTAACTATGGATCAACTCCTGAGATCTCTGCATCACCATAATATACTCCAGAATTTGATCCTAACTTGGTTAAGAAAGCAAATTTCTTTATTGCCTATTTAAATGAGAATTTTGGTTTTCTCTTTAACTACATTCCTTAGAAAGGTTCAAGTTAAACTATATGCAGAATATTGGGAATAGACCACATCAGAAGTTGGACTGGAGAGGCAATGAAGATGTACACTTTGAAGATAGCGTTACAACGTAAAGCTAAACTAGTTGTGTGTTTTATGTCTTTTTGTGTACTTGGTAATGTAGCTGATCTATATTTGGGTTCAGCTTACTCAATTTAACTTTCCTGAATTAATTTTCAATTTTAAAATAAATAGGTGCCAAATAACTTTGATTCTGTAGTATATTTGGCTTTGAGTTCCATTTCCACTGTGGCAAGAGTGAGTTGGATGTGGCCCTTGTGGCTAAGGGGATCAGAGGGTATGGAGAGAAGGCAGGTACGGGATACTGAGTTGGATGATCAGCCATGATCATATTGAATGGCGGTGCAGGCTCGAAGGGCTGAATGGCCTACTCCTGCACCTAATTTCTATGTTTCTATGTTTGTGAAAAGTAAATTAACTGAGGGGAGGCACTGGTAGTAGAACCACAATATATTGATTGCTAAAGCAAGCACATTGTGTAAAAATGTGTGTTGCTTTTTGAAGAATGTAATCCTGCAGTACAATTCAGTTGATAGCAAAAGAACAATCCATTTTTATCATTGCAATTTTTGGTGAGCAGTATAGGTAACTTTGTCAAAGCTGTTAATATCTTGGTATAGGGTTAGGGATGGGTAAAATAAAAGGGAATAATGAATCTAGTTCACATCCAGTTGCCATCCACATTATTTTATCCAAATGAGTTAAAAAATTATAACTAATTCCCCCCTGATGGTACTCTAATTTATCCATGCATACTAAGGGAAAACCACTTGTATGTGCACTAGCATCATAGTATAATTCTGATCAATTTATCTCCCCAAGTATAATGACCATTCATTGTTGCTAGGAAGTATACATTGAAGTGGTTTTCAGATTTGTAAGATGTCAAAGCTGTCCATCCCACTCCTTGCTTGAGGTACAATCCCAGGGCCAGTAAATCCGTCCTATTTCCTCCATCTTGTAATTCTCCTGATCTCAAGAATGCATCATTTCCATCATCCTGATTTATAAATCTCTTAATTGAAATGTTCCAAGCCTGTAATTGATATCATTTCGTGAGTCGTCAGACTTGATAAATGCTAAAACCAGAATTTTCAATTCTCAATTACTGTTTGCCAACAATTTGTAGCAATTTCTTTCCAAAAATACATTTTATTCAAAATAAATATATGCAAAACATAAACTGGTCAAAAAAAAAGTCATTCTGTGTCTATACTGAAATGGGCCAGTCAGCAACATATCCTGAAGGACATCTTGTTGTGTTGGGGAAGTTTTAGCGAGACCAAAGGGTTCACCGAGTTGCTGGTCTTTCAGAAGCACTTGATGTCTGTCTCAGAATGTGTATCTGGGAACAGCCTTGTGAATCAGTGTCCTTGGTTATGGAGCTGTCGAGGATGAACTGTGACGAGGGCCTTTGCATCATCACCAGACCGTCTAAGGAAATCCGCACTGAAGAAGTGGATGCTGTCCCAAGGGCCACGTGCATCGGTAGTAAGAATCCGACAGAATTACCATATTTTTCACAGTCATTGAGAGGGAGCACTGCTTCACAGACCCAATGTTGCTTTACCTTGGCTATACACTCCAGCGAATTCCTGTGTTCCTCGGTGCCTCCGAATCTGGTTACCAGCACCTTGAAGTGGTAAGATGTGATGGGGATGGAAGATTAGTCAGGCCAGTTGTAGAAGAACTTGGCCTTGCTCTTCCTCTGGCTCCTGATGCCATCTCAAAAGATGATCAGTCTACGGACCAACTGTGGATCTGAGCAAAAGGGGGTGATGTCCATATACATGGAGATTTTGAACTGAGTGCCTCACTGCCTGGCAATGTCACTGCTCTTAAGCTCTCGCCCTTCCTGATGGATACAGCAAAGGGTTCTATGCAGCAGTCAAACAAGATGGGAGAGCAGGCAACCCTGCCTGACTCCAGACATGATGGGGAAGGTATTCATTATCATTGATTTGGGCTACGCTACAGATATCAGTATAGAGTAGTTGAATTCAGTTCCCGGTTCTCCTAAGCCCATTTTAAGGGCCTGTCCCACCTTCACGACCTAATCCACGACCTTTTTTACTCGTGGACATTTTTAATCGGGCTAGCAAAACGCCCCGACCTACTTGATGCCACATGTACCTACGAGTAGCATCACAACCTCCTATGATCTTGTGACTGCCATGCTACGAGTGCAAGTCAAGGGCAAACTCGGCAGAGGTCGTGAAAATGGGCAGGCCCTTTAGAGAACATGTCCATCCTGTACATATGCACTATATGTCAAAGGCTTTCTTCTGGTCTAAGATGACCAGGCATGTATCCACCCCTCTGTCCTGCATGTAAGCAATGGTATCCCAAAGCAGCACCAGAGCTCCTGGAGAATTTCCTACCAGGTATGGTTGGTTGCTTCCCACCTGTATATAGGAGAGTCCAACCTATATAATCCCTCTTTAGCTCCTCGATGGTCGATGCCAGACCTGCAGTTTGATGCAACTTCCACATCTCTCTGACTGCCTTCTGGTCCTCCTACTGTATGTTGCAGGAAGCTCGTAGGATGCAGTGGTCAGAGAAAAACACTGGCGCAATGTCTGTGTCTGACCAGATCGAGGATGCAGTTGATTTCACCAGCCACAAAAACTCGCTGGGATTATGCCAGCAGCAGGGAGAGCTGCTGGATGACACCCATTTGCACACTTCACAGAGGCAAGGTGCACATGTTGATCAGCTGGAGTGGAGAGTTAAGATGCATTACATCCATCACAAAGGGTTGCCCACAACCCCCACCGCCTGCCTCCCTGACCAGTGATCGAGAAGCTCCCTCCCTGCAGCAGATCCGCAGGCTGGAAGTGTGACAGTAATTGCTCCCCAACCATACCAACAATGTGGGGCCACCATTGCAGGGCTCTCACTTAACTTTGTTTCCCTGTTGCCAGCCGGGCAACCTCTGCAGCTTTTTAGGTTGCCAAATGACAGTTTAGGTGGTCATTAAAGACTGCTTGCATGACGCGTGCGATAATGTGCTCGGAAGAAGTGCATAGTTACCAGTTGGAATTATGGTCAATGAAGCATTCACATATTATTTCTGCTTCAAATAAAGTCACCAACTAAACATATTCACCAATCAAGACATGATATATACTACAATGACAAGCAGCAAAATTACAATACAGTATCTCATTTCTTTTTGCATGTTGCAATGAATGCAATTTCTATTATTTCTTTCCACTTCCAAACAAAAATCTGGTTGGATTGTTCAGCATATGATCAACCTCAGTGAGACCCAGTGCAGGCCTGGCGATCGCTTCGCCCAACACCTCCACTCAGTTCGCAATAACCAACCTGATCTCCCGGTGGCTCAGCACTTCAACTCTCCCTCCTATTCCGAATCTGAACTTTCTGTCCTGGGCCTCCTCCATGACCAGAGTGAGGCCCACCGTAAATTGGAGAAACAGTACCTTATATTTTGCTTGGGCAGTTTACACCCCAGCGGTATGAACATTGAATTCTCTAATTTCAGATAGTCCCTGCTTTCTCCTCCGCTTCCCAGTTCTCCCTCAGCCCACTGTCTCCGCTTCTTCCTTTCTTCTTCCTGCCCCCCCAACCCTCACATCAGTCTGAAGGAGGGTGTATCTGAAATGTTACCCATTTCCTTCGCTCCATAGATGCTGCCTCGTCCACTAAGTTTCTCCAGCATTTTTGGCTACCCATTCACACAAGTTCTGGTATCCCACTTTCCTCACTCATTCTCTACACATTAGGAGCAATTTTACAGAGGCAAGTTAACCTACAAAGCCAATGCGTCTTTGGGATATGGGAGGAAACCCACGCGCTTGCAGGGAGAATATACAAATTCAACACACGGTGCCCGAGGACAGGATCAAACACAAATCTCTGGAATGTGAGGCAGCAAGGCAACCGGCTGGGCCACTATATTTTATTTTCCAACACACAAAAAATTAAACATTGGTAACTTTGGTTACTAAACAAAAATAAACTATCCATTTTCAGTCTTAAATCTCTAAGTGACGCTATGTCCCCCTTTACAGCTACTGTATGTTTTAATTAGGTTAAAGACTAAGGGGCAGTACATTGGCCATAAAGTTGCTGCCTAAAATTGCCAGAGACCCGGAATTGATCCTGAATATAGGTGCTGTCCTTATGGAGTTTGCTCCCTTTCCCTTTGATCGCATGGGTTTTCTCCGGATGCTCTTGTTTCCTTCCACGTTCCAAAGGTGTGCAAGAACTTTTTTCTGACCCAAGCCAAAACGTAATATTTCCCTTTCGTCCATAGATTCTGTGACCTGTTGAGTTACTCCAGCTTTTTGTGTCTATCTTCAGTTTAAACCAGCATCTGCAGTTCCTTCCTGCACACATTATACTATACAATAGAACTTTATTAATCCCAGGAGGGAAATTGTGTGTGTAGCGCTCTCTCTCGCTCTATCGTCGTTTATAACATTGTTAGTTTGCCCAGCGGTATTTTAGGTCGCCACTGGCAACCGTTAATTTCGAGCCCAGCATGGCAATAAACACTGATAGTTGTGAAGGTGTGTCAGTCCGCACTCTTGTATAATAGTGATACCTGACTTGACCTGGCAGGGAACTGCAAGCTATTAATAAATCACACAGTGCTCTTTACACTATGCATGTTTAGTGATGCCAGTTTTGCCTCCATTGTATTCTTGGAGTTCATAGTCCTTTATCCTGAGCCCTTATGCCCATGTATTTGGTGAATGGTAGCACAGTTTCTTGGTTTGGGTACTGGGTGCCATCTTTTTCGGGGAGAGGGGTCTCTCCTGGCAATGTTGCTGGGCGGGGAACCCCCCCCTTGATCTTCTTTCCTCGGGGAGCTCTGTGCCCTCTGTCTCCCGGAGCTGAGTGCGTTGGGAAGTCCACTGCTTCCGCTCTCCTGGAGATGGGGGCATTGGTCTCTGTGCTGCTCCCGGTCTCCTGGAGTTGGGGTGTGCTGGATTTTCATATTTTCCAGTCTCCCAGAGTTGGGGTGCGACAGGCAAATGTATCTTCACACATATGAAAAGGGGTTAAATTGGTCCACCAATCAGCATGGTTCCACCTTTGCTAACTGGCAGGAGCAGACCTTTTGAACTGAGCCAAAAGGGTGACTGTGGTTGATTGATATTTTAGTATCTAGTGGAAAATGGGTCGAGTGAATGGAAGAGAAGCAAACTTAAATAATTGATATTGTTTGAGTTATGATAAGTTATCACTGATTCTTCTGAGCATTCTTCTGATTTCTCATTTTTCAGTAAGGAGTTCATCTTTTTGACTGAGATGAGGAAAAACTTTTTCACCCGAGAGTTGTGAATCAGTGGAATTCTCTGCCACAGAAGGCAGTGGAGGCCAATTCATGTGATGTTTTCGAGATTTTTCGATTTGGCTCTTGTGGCTAAAGGGATATGGGGGGAAAAAGCAAGAATGGTGTACTGATTTGCCATGATCATGTTGAATGCTGGTGCTAGCTCGAAGGGCTGAATAGCCTACTCCTGTACCTATTTTCTATGTTCCATGACTTATGAAATGTAACCTGGGCAATGGGATTATTGAGTGATATGGATTTGTCGCTTTGTTAATAAAGTACTCGTGAATGCAAAACACCATTGTCAATTCCAATGATGATCTTTCTTATCAGTTTTAAATTTGAATGCTACTCATCTTGAGTGGATTTGATGAGGTATAATTTGACTTGAGGTTACTACAATTCAAAATGCATCTCATTTTAAAATGTCTCAAACTGGAGATAATTATACTTTGCAAATCTTTTAATTTCTGCCAGGTGCTTTTGGTTATTTTGAGGTGACCCATGACATTACAAAATACTGCAAGGCCAAAATATTTCAGCATGTGGGAAAAAGAACATCTGCATCTGTCCGCTTTTCATCTGTAGGTAAGAGTTACTCTTTAGTTCATATGATGTTTGCAACCCACCTGCTGATCTGGTCTTGTACATGGTGAAACAATTTTTTTTTTAAATACCTTTTAATAAAATCTGACAATGTGCACATGTGATTTTTTTTTTCTATTACAAATCTCAAATTGTGGAGTACAGAGGCAAATAAATAAATGATGGGTCTTTGTCCCAAACATTATGGAGGGCACTGTATGTGAACCTGGTCTCCAGTTGTCTTTGATCACCTTGGAATCTGGCCAAGACCGCGCTCTATCAAGGTTGTTCCACAGCTGGTGCGCAAACCCATGACAAAAGGTGTCTTCTGCTCCTCTGGATTAGAATGGAAGGCAACATGGGAGAGAGAAAAAAGTTTACTTCATCTAGTTACTGTAGAATTTTTACAACTATTGCTCAGACTGCATGCTCTTCTACGTATGGTTAAATTTTATCACATTAATATACTCCAAAAATTTGAGTATACTCCAAATATACTCCAAGCACTTGCAGTGAAACCAATATTCAATAGGTTGGAATCTAGAATCAAAACACAGAAATTGATACAAATAATTTCTCCAAACACTTGTGTAACTTGAGGGTTTGGTAATAATGCTGGAGCCCCACACATCTTATAAACGTCTTTATGAGACAATATGTTTTGCTGTTCAGTCACCTATTAAAAGTCTCTCAAGATTGTAATAATTTGATTATACTTAATATAGTGTATGTGTCTTTTCAAAAATCAATGGTTGATACTTGATTTTTCAATAAGTATGTAGGGTCAGCATAATATTTTGAATGAACTGAATGCCTAAAATTTTTATTTAAATAGTTGCTAACAATCCTGAAGAATGCTAATGCATAAAGCTCTGCCGACTGAATGTATGCTTATTTTCTACAAAATACTGAGGTTTTTTTCATTTTAACCTTTTTCGCTGAGGGAGTGAAAATTGATGCTGTAGCACATTGGTAAATGCTGTGCAGTATTAGGAGTTTAGTAATTATCAGGTCTTGCATACTTGCTTAGGTAACAGTTGAAGCATTAGGAGACTATCTATTTCCAAGTAATATATTTTAAATTGTAAATCCTATTCAAATTGATTTTCCTATTAGCAGAATCAGTTGAGCCACTAACTAATTAGTTTGGGCCCTTGGGTAAATACTATTAGTGTAAGGATGAACGTCTTATCTGCTCGTGTGTTTTTTCTTTTCTTTTCATTATCCTTGCAGCTGAAATTTACTAAATCCAATTACTTTCCTATACCAGTTCCCACTAAAAAAGAACTGCAGATGCTGGAAAAATCAAAGGTAGACAAAAATGTTGGAGAAACTCAGCGGGTGATGCAACATCTATGGAAAGAAGGAATAGGCACGTTTCAGGTCGACGCCCTTCTTCGGACGCGGGGGCGGGGGGGGAGAAAGGAAGAGGTGGAGACCGGTTTGTGGGAGAGCTGGGTAGGAGGGAGAAAGCAAGGACTATCTGAAATTAGAGAAGTCGACGTTCATTCCGCTGGGGTGTAAACTACCTAAGTGAAAATTGATGTTTAAGAAAGAACTGCAGATGCTGGATAGATGCTACCTCACCTGCTGAGTTTCTCCAGCATTTGTGTCTGCCTTTACATGAAATATGAGGTGCTGTTCCTCCAATTTGCGCTGGGCTTCACTCTGGCAATGGAGGAGGCCCAGGACAGAAAGATCCGATTCCGAGTGGGAGTTGAAGTGCTGAGCCACTGGGAGATCAGGTTGGTTAGTGCGAACTGAGCGGAGGTTTTGGGCGAAGCGATCGAGAGCCTGCTTTTGGTCTCGCCAATGTAGAGAAGTCGACACCTAGAACAGCGGGTGCAGTAGATGAGGTTGAACAGCCCAGCTCACCCACAAGCCTAGTGTCCACCTCTTCCTTTCTTTCCCCCCCCCCCCACATCAGTCTGAAGAAGTGTCCAGTTTCAACTATGCTCTAAGAGGCCCTACTGGCTTCAAAATATAATTGACAGAGGTCTTAATCGGGTGTTATTTATCTGAATCTAATCATCTTCAGAAACTGGAAATTGTTTCCAATTTTCTATGCAAAATAAAACCATGAAGGAACTTCTCAGGTCAGTAGTAACTTTGTTTCTCTGCAGATCCTGCCTGGCCTGAGAATTTTCTGCATTTGTGGATGATCAGCTTCTGCAGTTTTGTTGCTTATCCACTTTCATCTGCCACATGAAGTTCACACATTTTGGGCCACGGTTCATTCCTTTCAATCAGCATTTTAGTTTGATGAAACTGGAAATTTAACCTAATGATGACTGGTACATATTAGTTGCTTTGTGGATGAGGGCGCTATTGCTTATCTAGCATATCTGGTAACCTGTCACTGCTGCATTTTTTTAAACTGAATGAACCGATTTAAATTCTAGGGGGTGAATCCGGTTCTGCGGACACTGTTCGTGACCCTCGTGGATTTGCTTGCAAATTTTACACTGAGGATGGAATTTGGGATCTGACTGGTAACAACACGCCTATATTCTTCATTCGGGATCCTTTCTTGGTTAGTAGCAACTGCTGATGAAAGTAAAATATCAAGAATTTTTGGCAGTATGAAAACTAAACTTATTATATTCACTAAATTCACTATATTTAGCTTTTCTGTGAAGTTGTCAAGATGTCTAATTTTCCAAGAGTTTGGTGGCTGTCTGTTGCATATATTTTTAGTTCTACAGCTATTGTACACGGTACATAATTCTTGAATTGGGAATGCTACAAGATATGATTCACTTGTCTGAAGCAAGGCATTCAACAATGTTCTGTATGGTAAGGTTTGATCCCATGGGATCCAAGAGATATATGAATGGATAGAAAATTGGCTTAATGGAAGGAAGCAGAGGGTGATGATGGAAGGTTGCTTTTTGGACTGGAGGCCTGTGCCTCGGGGTTTGATGTTGAGCCTATTGCTGTTTGTCATCTATCAATGATTTAGATGCGAACATACATAGGGGCTCAATTCCTGATCTTCCAATCTACCTCCTTTTGGCCTTTGTATAACTTTCTCTGTTGCTATAACAGTATATTCTGCTTGTTTATTTTCTTTTTTGCATCTCCTGATGTATTAATCTGGAATGATTAAGCTGCACATGTGAACAATAAACCAATTATCCTGAAGCTTTTGGTATTAACTTTGCATTGAAGCTATGGAAAACTAATGAAAGTGTGATGTGTGATGCCTTGAACACTTTGTTGCGAATTAGTTTATTGGAGCGTTCTGAAATATTGACTGCATCTCTACATTTTGGGTGACATAGTTTCATATTCTTTTACAAAATTACAGCAACATCTACAAAACAATGTAGCTTTTCTTGGGTTAATACTTTAACTTTCTAAAGTCCTAAATGTGGCTGGTGGAAGAAATTGGTCAACTTAAAGTGTTTTCAGAGAATTGACTTTCATTTCATTGAATTTTATTCAAGACCAGACTTCGAAATCTGTAATTGGGAAGTTACAAAAATATGGTAAAATCTTGTATAAATGTTTTTTTTAATATAACTGTCTGTTGTTGCATCTTTCCTGTCAGTTTCCATCATTCATTCATACCCAGAAGAGGAATCCCCAAACTCATCTCAAGGATGCAGATATGACCTGGGACTTTTTCTCACTTCGTCCAGAGACGCTCCATCAGGTGAGTAACAATGTTCTATTTCACACGTTTAGTGTTTTATTGTCATGTGTCCCGAAATGGAACAATGAAATTGTGACTTGCCGCATCACAACAGATATAGAAACGTAGTACTTTGTAACCACCATAACAAAAAAGTTCAGGATGTATTGCAGGGCTCTCATTTAACTTTTTTTCTCTGATGCCAGCCGGGCAACCTAGGCAGCTTTTTAGGTTGCCAAATGACTGTTTAGGTGGTCATTTAAGACTGCTTGCATGACGCGTGCAATAATGTGCTCGGACGAAGTGCATAGTTACCCGTCGGAATTATGCTCAATGAAGCATTCACATATTATTTCTGCTTCAAATAAAGTCACCAACTAAACATATTCACCAATCATAACATGATATATACCACAATAACATGCAGAAAAATTACAATACCGTATCTCAACTCTTTTTACACGTTGCAATGAATGCAATTTTTATTATTTCTTTCCACTTCCAAACAAATCTGGTTGGATTATGCAGCGTATGATCAACCTTGGTGAGACCAACGCAGGCTTGGCAATCGCTTCGCACAACACCTCCACTCAGTTCGCAATAACCAACCTTATCTCCCGGTGGCTCAGCACTTCAACTCCCCCTCCCATTCTGAATCTGATCTTTCTGTCCTGGGCCTCCTCCATGGCCAGAGTGAGGCCCACCGCAAATTGGAGGAACAGCACCTCATATTTCGCTTGGGTAGTTTACACCCCAGCAGTATGAACATTGGCTTCTCCAATTTCAGGTAGTCCTTGCTTTCTCCCTCCTTCCCCTCCCATTCCCAGCTCTCCCACAGCCTACTGTCTCCGCCTCTTCCTTTCTTCTTCCCGCCCCCCCCCCCCCCCCCCCCCCCCCCCACACCCGCATCAGTCTGAAGAAGGGTCTCAACACGAAACATCACCTATTTTCCCACCCCCGACATCAGTCTGAAGATGGGTCTCGACACGAAACGTCGTCTATTCCTTCGCTCCATAGATGCTGCCTCACCCGTTGATTTTCTCCAGCTTTTTTGTCTACCAACCATTCACACACATGTGTTATCCCACTTTCTTCACCCACTTCCTACACATTAGGGGCAATGTTACAGAAACAAGTTAACCTACAAAGCCAATGTGTCTTTGGGATGTGGGAGGAAACCCACACGCTTGCAGGGAGAATGTGTAAATTCAACACAGACTGTCCAAGGACAGGATCGAACACGGGTCTCTGGCGTGTGAGGCAGTAAGTCTACCAGCATTTTGTTTTCCAACACAAAAAATTATAGGTTGATAGCTTTGGTTATTAAAACAAAAAACTATCCATTTTCAGTCTTAAATCTCAAGTCACGCTATGTCCCCCTTTACAGCCACTGTATGTGTTAATTCAGTTCAAGACTATGGGGCAGTACATTGGCCATAAAGTTGCTGCTTAAAAGTGCCAGAGACTCGAAATTGATCCTGAATATGCATGCTGTCTGTATGGAGTTTGCTCCTTTTCCCTTTGATTGCATGGGTTTTCTCTGGGTGCTCTTGTTTCCTTCCACATTCCAAAGGTGTGCAGGAACCTTTTTCAGACCCAACCCAAAACGTAATATTTTCCTTTTGTCTAGAGATTCCGTCTGACCGGTTGAGTTACTCCAACTTTTTGTGTCTATCTTTGGTTTAAACCAGCATCTGCAGTTCTTTCCTACACACACGATACTATATGATAGAACTTTATTAATCCCAGGAGGGAAATTGTGTGTGTGTGGTTATATATTGCACACGCACGCATGAGCGTACACAGTTATATATTCATATATAAATATACAGTTTTGTGTTCTCATTTCTAACATTGTTTACAGAGTACTGTTTTCATATTCTGTTGTGCTGCAGCAAGTAAGGATTTCATTGTTCTAACTGGGACGTGAGAGAATAAAACACTCTTGACTTGCGTAGCTAATGTGTGGGATAGAGCTAGTGTACGGTGATCAGTGGTCGGCGTGGACTCGGTGGGCCGAAGGTCCTGTTTCCATGCTGTATCTTTAAATTAAACTAAAAACACTAAAACCAGAGGGAGTCTAAAGAAGGGTCTCTACCCGAAACGTCAACCAATTTCTTCTATCCAGAGATGCTGGCTGCTCCATGGAGTGCCCCCGCACAATTAAAGCATGGACTAGTCTTCACCCTATCATAGTTACTCAACCAGATGCAACTAAATTTAAGGTAGACAATGCAGGAGAAACTCAGCGGGTGAGGCAGCATCTATGGAGCGAAGAAAATAGGTGATGTTTCGGGTCGAGACCCTTCTTCAGACTGATGTAGGGGTGGGGGGGTGAGGGAAGAAGAAAGGAAGAGGCGGAGACAGTGGGCTGTGGGAGAGCTGGGGAGGGGAAAGGAGACAGCAGGGACCACCTGAAATTGGAGGTCAATGTCCGGGCAAAATGATACTACTTTTAGGTTGGACAGCGGGACTTTTGGTGGCCATTGGCACCCGGGCAACTGTTAATTTCGAGCCCTGCATTGAATAAAAACAAACCATGATATTGCACAAGTGTGAGTTGGCTAAGATGTGCTAACATATAAATTACTGGGTGGGCTTGGATACAAACTTGATCTATGATAATTGATGTTATTAATTTTTATCCAAAAGATAAATTATCAGTTGAAAGACTTTAAATACATTTTTCCTGTTTAATTATCTCAGTCGCCTGTTTTATTTTAGAATTGCACTTTGAAGACAATGTTCTCCTGAGGCCATGTCACTAATTTCTATTTGATGTAGCAATGACCATTAAGTGATTCATTAAAGTCATTATTATTTATAATCTAAAAAGTAAATTCCATCAGTTTATGAATGTTTTGAGCACCAGTAAAATTAAATGGAAAGCTTAAAATAGAAAATCAGTATGCTGCACAATTAGGAATGATGTGATTCATTCATAAAAGATTGTTAGTAATTCAAGGGATTAGAAGATTGTAAGGATATATTTTGAAACGCTTTGAGCAAAGCTGTAAATGAGGGACTTTTTTTTAAGCTGCCAAATAAGAATTAATGAATAGGAATCTTGTCAAGGGACTTGGAACCAAAATGTTGCATCTGAAGGAGCTGGATTTACATGAAAATGTAATATTTTGTGCAGAAATATATGGAATAAAGCGGAGATTGGATCTGTATTCTAACTCGCCTTGCAGTTCATTTTAACATATTTCAGATAAAAATGGCACTTAATAGTAGCTAACAGGTGGTTAACAAGTTGTAGTTGGCTTAAACAAATTTCTTGGATTATAGTTCAATGTTGTCAAGATAATAATTGATCTGATTTTACTTGTATTTGTAATGGGTATGTTGGTCCTTTGCAATGTCCCCACTGGTGCTCATTGCAGAATCCTTTGTGTATATCAACTTGCTATTGAACTGCTTGCATAATATACTGTGGCATGTTGTGATTACCATTTTTTTAGATACACAACTTTTATTGTCGTAGCTCAGTTTTCTGTTTAGTGACCGTGGACTTCCTGATGGGCATCGTCATATGAATGGATATGGATCACATACATTCAAGCTGGTCAATGACAAGCAAGAAGCTGTATATTGCAAGTTCCATTTGAAGGTACAATGATATTTGTTATTGACATGTACATTTAATTTCAAATGAAGAGCAAAGGCCTAATGGCTTATTTTCTTGAAAGTAATCCAATTTAAATCTAAACATCAATCATGATAATATTTTGTGAAATTTTGAATTGCATTTCTGTCTCTAGAGGGCACAAAATGGGACTATTACTAACCTTTACGTAACAAATCAGTAAATTAGAATTGGAAGCAGGGCTAGAGTCATGGAGTGATAGTGTGGAAACAGGCCCTTCGACCCAACTTGTCCATACCAGTCATCATATCCCAGCTACACTAGTCCCACCTGTCTACGTTCGATCCATATCCCTCCAAACCTGTCTGATCCATGTACCTGTCTAACTTTCTTATATGTTGGGATAGTCCCTGCCTCCACTACCTCCTCTGGCGGCTTGTCCATGCACCCACCACCCTTTGTGTAAACAAAAAAAAGTTACCCTTAAGATTCCTATTAAACCTTTTCCCCTGCACCTTAAACCATTTTCTCTGGTCCTTGATTCACTTATTCTGAACAAGAGACTCTGCATCTACCCGATCTATGACTCTCATGATTTTATACACCTCAATAAGATCACCCCTCATCCTCTTGTGCTCCAAGTAAGCGCGTCCCAACAACCTCTCCCTATAGTTCAGACACTCTAGCCCTTGCAACATCCTTGTAAGTCTTATCTGTACCCTTTCCAGCTTGACAACATCTTTCCTATAACTTGGAGCCCAGAACTGAACACAAAACTCTAAATGCGGCCTCACCAACATTGTGTACAACTGCAGCACGAACTCCCAACTTCTATACTCCATACTCTTTGACTGATGGCCAATATGCCAAATTACTTTTTGACCACCCTATCTACCTCCAACTCCACCTTCAAGGAACTATGCGCCTGCACGCCAAAATCCCTCTGCTCTGCAACACTCCCTAGAGCCCTACTGTGTAGGTCCTGCCCATGTTAGACTTCCCACAATGCAACATCTTGCATTTCTCTGTATTAAATTCCATCAACCATTCCTTAGTCCACCTGACCAATCGATCAAGATCCTGCTACAATTTTTCACAACTATCTTCACTATCTGCAAAACCACCCACTTTTGTATCATCTGCAAGCTTTCTTATCCTGCTATATATGCTCTCATTCGAATCATTGATTATAGATTACAAACCGTAACGGGTCCAGCATCGAACCCTGAGGCACATCACTAGTCGCAGGCCTCCAGTCTGAGAAGCAACATTCCGCCATCGCCCGCTGCTTCCTTCCATGAAGCCAATATTCGATCTGTCCTGCTCTCTCTCCTTGGATCCCATGCTATCTAACCTTCCAGAGCAGTCTACTATTTGGAACTTTGTCGAATGCTTTGCTGAAGTCCATTTATACAACATCTACAACTTTGCCTTCATCAAACTTTTGGGTCACGTCTTCAAAAACCTCTATCAGATTTGTGAGACACAACCTCCCACGAGCAAACCTATGCTGACTATCCCTAATTGGCCCTTGTCTGTCTAAATGCCTGTATATCCTATCCCTCAGAAAACTCTAACTCTCCAACTACAGATGGTAAGATCACTGGCCTATAGTTCCCAGCATTTTCCCTGCAGCCCATCTTGAATAGAGGCACAACATTTGCTGCCTTTCTGGCACCTCTCCTGTAACTAAAGACTACTCTTAAATTTCATCCATGGCTCCTGCAATTTCCTCTCTGGTTACCCACAACGTGAGTAATCTCCTTGGCAGTGATATTTCTGATCAGTCCCTGATCAGATGTTATAGCCCACGTTCTGCTGGCCATTGTGTTTCTTCCATTGGTACATGACAAAATTAAAGTTTTTCTGCAGGAATAGTTTAACATGCAAACCCTGGATGTATTGTCAGTGATTTTAGTAGTCCTTTGCCATTGTGAATTAGCAATCAATAACTAAATTGCAAATGGACTATTGGCAAAATCAATAACTTGACAAATTTCAGAATTATTTTAAAAATGTGGTTTTTTTTTTAAATCTCGTGTCTTCCTATTTGCACTTTTGTAACATCAGCTGACTCTGCCACTGCCTTGACTTGTCTGTTACTGAAACTCTTGTTTTGCTCTTGTTACCCATACTTCTCTGTTCCAATGTACTCGACCTCTACTGAATATACCTATCCTGTATGATTGCACAGCTGCCAATGGCAGATCTAGTAAAGTAGAGGATAATTTGGTGGCCAAGATTAAAGCTCATGTATTAGAGTAATGGAGGGAGGAAGAATTTTATAAAAATATTTTTGTTTTACAGACAAAGGATAGTGAAATAATGAGCTGTATTGCAGCAAGAGTCAGAATTTAAAAATAAATGTGTTGCTTGACCTTGAGCCAGCATAGGCAAGCAGCAGCAGTAAACACTTTGTACATGTTAAGTCATTAGGTATATTCCTCCGACAAGGCGAAACCAGGAGGTAGTTGAAATGACAGTGAAGCATCACTCCCTGACGAGCTCAACGTGTTCCACGCATGCTTTGATATGAGAACGCTGATGTGCCTTCCCGAGCCCCGTACGACCTGATGGTATTAGTCATAGAGGGGTGGGAGATTGCAACCTTGCTGTGGTCCACCCTAATGCAATCAACCCGATGTGTATACACAAAAGATGAAATAGAACAAGTTGACCTACAACTTTAGGCTGCGCATGCCATACGCAAGAATGACGGTCACAGAGGCCGATTTCAGAAGATCCTTTGGCGGGGATGAACCCTCGGAAAGCATCTGGACCTACTGGTATACCTGGTGGAGTTTATTTTAGAGATAGAGTTCTCAAAACCTGTGCAGACCAACTGGCTGGGGTTTTTGTGGACATTTTCAACCTCTCACTATTGAGGTCTGAGGTTCCCACCTGCTTTAAGGGGGCATCAATAATACCGGTGCCCAAGATGGGGGCATCAATAATACTGGTGATGTGCCTCAATGACTATCGACCAGTGGTGATGAAGTGGTTGGTTATGGTGGATAGCAACTCCTACCTCAACAAGAACCTTGACCCACTACAGTTTGCCTACCGTCCCAAAAGGTCAACGGAGGATGTGATCTCACTGGCTCTCCAATCCGCACTGGACCACTTGAACAATAAAAACACTGGCGTCAAGCTGTTGTTTATAGACTACAGCTCGCCGTTCAATACCATCGTCCCCTCCAAGCTGGATACCATCATCCCTCCATTTCCGGGGTTACTTCCGTGCCGGGGTGATTTTGGAGAGTGACTATGCACAGTCCATGGGCACCCAGGGAGATTTCCGGGACTGCTGGTCACCACGTGGGGGTTGAATAAATCCTTGACGAGGATTGTAACATAGTTGCATAGTTGTGTATTTAGTATATTTGTTTGTCTTGTATTATGGTGGTGGGTCCTGTTGTTTTGCTGTATTGTAAATATTATTTTTAATAATTGAATACATTTTGATTTTTTTTTAAAAAAAGCTGGTTAGCATGCTCACAGAACTGGGTCTCTGCGCATCCCTCTGCGATTGGATCCTCGACTTCCTCATCCACAGTCTGTTTGAATTGGCAGAAATACTACTTCATCATTAACAATCAGTAGTGGAGCACCTCGAGGCTGCGTGCTCAGCCCCCTGTTCTACTCATTCTATGCTCATGACTGTGTAGCCTGACATAGTGCGAACTCCATATTCAAGTTTGCTGATGACACCACTGTTGTTGGACGAATTAAAGATGGTGATGACTGAGTCATCAGATGAGTATAGATGTGAGATTGACCAGATGGTGTCAGCACAACAACCTGGCTCTCAATATCAGTAATACCATGAACTGATTGTGGACTTTGGAAGAGGAAGGATGAGGATATCAAAAGGACGATGGTGGAGAGTGTCAAAAACCTTAAATTCCTGGGTGTGCATGTTTCCGAAGATCTTTCCTGGACACAGCACATCGATGCAATTATAAATAAACCACATCAACACCTATTCCCTGAGGAGATTAAGGAGATTTGGTATGTCAAAGAGGATTCTCTTGAACTTCTACAGGTTGTACAGTAGAGAGCATATTGATTGGTTGCATCATGGCTTGGTTCGGCAAGTTGAACGTCCAGGAGCGGAAAAGACTGCAAAAATTTGTGAACATTACCCAGTCCATCACTGGCTCTGACCTCTCCACCATCGAAGGGATTTATCATAATCGCTGCCTCAAAAAGGCAGCCAACATCATCAGAGGCCCACACCATCCTGGACATACTCATTTCACCACTGCCATTGGAAGAAGGTACAGGAGCCTGAAAACTAACACCCAAGTTCAGGAACAGCTTCTTCCCTGCAGCCATCAGGCTTTAAAACGTTACAATCTCAAATAAGCTCTGAATAGACTTATCATCATTATTGCACGACTATTGTTTTTTTACAGTATTTACATTCTGTGTACTGCAGCAAGTAAGAATTTCATTGTTCTATCTAGGACATACGACAATAAAACTCTTGACTTGTTTGTTGGGGTTGAGAATTGCATTGTTTGCATGCTTGGGCTTGGAATTAATAAATTCCAAATTTAATACTGTTTCCACCTTGCCAGCAAAGGCAAGCAGACGGAAGAAAACACCGTAGACATGAAAGCAGAATGTTAGTTAACTTCAAACGGTATTTTTGGTGTAGAGGCCAGAAGTGCATTGAGACAGTCAAGTATGGGTAACAAGTGCTTGTTTAAATGCAGATATAGTTTAAGATTTAGATGGATGGAGTGGTGCTGTCACTCGATATTCTCTTTTCTGAAATAGCTGTTTAATTAGTTTGTGAAACCTTTGATAGTGGAATCTGAACGATGACACTAAATGTTTGACTGGGTCCATCTGGACAGGTTTATTGGCACAAAGGGCATGAAAGGGAGCCAAGTTAGCAATGGAGCCCTGATGTTTGTGAAGTACCAGCACAGGTCCTCCATTGTTTGTGTCCTGCAAATCAAAGTTTGGCATGTGACTTTGCTGTAGTACTGAGTTCCTGAATAATTAAGCTGGTAGGTGGAGGCATCGTGAACCTGCATGTTGATGTTGATTTTGGACAACTGCAATTCTGAAATGGGAATGCCAAAGCAGCATAACTTTTTTTCTCTTTCTGTTTTGGGCCAGGCACTTGCTATTTTGATCAAATGAATGTTTTGATGTTTCAAAATCCACTGCAAATAACATGCAGTTATTTGAATCCATTAATTTGTTTTTTCCACAGACAAATCAAGGCATCAAAAATCTTTCTGTGGAAGCAGCTAATTGTCTGGCTTCTGATGATCCTGACTATTCTATTCGAGACCTTTACAATGCCATAGCTACTGGAAATCCCCCATCTTGGTCCATGTATATCCAAGTCATGAGCTTTCAAGAAGCAAGAGTACATCGGTGGAATCCCTTTGATGTGACAAAGGTCAGTCTTGGATTTTGCAGATAAAAACAGCATGTTTTTGTCTTAAACTCCTGTCTAGATTAATGGGCATTTAAGAAGAGCACGTAATATTGTGCAAACTTTGCAATGTAAATACTGTGGATTCATTTGCAGGACAGTGCTGAGCAATCATGATTGGACAATTGGAAATTTGAGTCAACTTTGAAGTCCATAGGACAGTCATTTTTATATGATATAAGGGCTCAGTGGTCAATGGACATGCATTGTTTGTGACTTGTAGCTCTTACGCAGTCTCTACATTTAAAATCTTCCTCCATTGGTTTCCTTTTGCTTCCTCATTAAAAGTTTAAGAATGGATCATAGTGCTTTGGCTATGTGGATGACAGTGGCTAGGTTGGTCTTGTGGCTACTCAGGTTCATAAGAGCAAAAATTAGGCCATTTGACCAATGAGGGATGCTCTACTATTTAATAATAACTGATCTATCTTTCCCTCTCAACCTGCATTCTCCTAACATCCCCCATCTCAATTGGTACCCATTGCTAGTTAAGGACCTATATATTTCTGATTTTCAATTACCCAAAGACTTGACCTCTACAGCCATCAGTGGCAATGAATTCCACAGATTCACAACCTGGCCAAATAAATTCCTCCATCTCTTTTTTTAAAGGTTTGTCCTATGCTGAGGTTGTGCACTCTGGTCCTAGACTCTCCCACTAGTCAGTCAACCATCTATCCATACTAGTATTTTCCCTGTAATTTCATGGGTTCCCATCTTGTTTAACACTTCATTTGCAGAACCATATCAAAGGCCTTCTGAAAATCCAAGTAAACAGCATCTACTGACTCTCCACTTGTCCAGCCTGCTATTTACTTCCTTGAAGAATTCAAACAGATTTGTCAGGCAAGATCTCCCCTTCACAAACCTTACTGACTTCAGCTTATTTTATCATGTTTCTAAATATTCTGAAACCTCATCCTGCATGAGCTCTTAATCTTACCAACCACTGAAATAAGGCTGGTCCAGGTGACTTATCCACCTTCAGCCTTTCAGCTTCCCGATATTGAAATATGATTGGAATCTAAATATGACGGAACGGTTTAGTAAATTAACAAAATGTTCTTGATGTAGCTTCTTGATCTTTGAGGAATCCACAGGAAACATCTGCTTCAAAAGTAGAACTTAAATGTTTAAGTTGGAGTACAATGTTTTTGCTCAGTCACACAGGAACCTAATGGAAGGTTTGGACGACGATTAAAGGCTTACTTTAGAAGAAGTGGTCTTCTGCACAGAAATTACTGTTCGGTTTTCTTTCTATTAAATGCATCTTCTGATTTGTTGCAGATTTGGCCTCACAGGGAGTTCCCACTAATCCCTGTGGGGCAGCTTGTCCTCAACAAGAACCCTGTCAACTATTTTGCTGATGTGGAACAAATAGCCTTTGATCCCAGTAACATGCCCCCAGGCATTGAACCTAGTCCTGACAAGATGCTTCAGGTATGCTGAAAAATACTCTCTGTGGTTCTTGTTGCCACAGTACTTGAAGTGTGTGTAGTGTTTTGAGATGGTGCAGAAGGGATTTACAAAGGCACTGCCTTAATTAGAGGATATTACCTATAGGGAAAGAATGAACAAACTTGGATTGTTTTCTTTTGAGCATCAGAAACTAAGGGGAGACCTGATAGAAGTTGATAAAAAGGAAATCATACATATGGTAGGCAATTGGCACTTTTTTTTCTTGGGGTAGAAATATCGATGGGGCAGCAGTATAGTTGCTGCCTTACAGTGAATGCAGCACAGGAGACCCGGGTTCGATCCCGACTACGGGTTCTGTCTGTACGGAGTTTGTATGTTCTCCCCGTGACCTGCGTGGGTTTTCTCTGATCTTCGGTTTCCTCCCACACTCGAAAGACGTACAGGTTTGTAGGTTTATTGGCTTTGTGGATGTAAAAAATTTCCCTAGTGGGTGTAGGTTTGTGTTAATGTACAGGGATCGCTGGTCGGCACAGTCCCGGTGGGCCAAAGGGCCTGTTTCCGCGCCGTATCTCTAAACTGAACTGGAGGGCATCGCTTTGAGGTAAGAGGAGCAAAGATTAAGAGATGTGTGGCTCCATTTTGTTTGGTGTTGGGTACCTGGAATGTGCTGCCAGGATAGGACTTAGAAACGGGTAAAATACTGAAGTTTGAGTCTTATGTAGATGCAAAAAGTATAGAAGGATAGAGCATGTGCAGGCAAAAGGGATTCGTTTAAGGAGACAATATGTTCGACACGGAGATCGTGGGCTGAAGGGCCTGTATAATGTTCTGTTTTGTGAGATATCCAGCAACGGTGAAACTTTATTTACCCTCAATTAATCCTGCAAAAGAGAAAACCTGAGTCCCAAAGGCCAGGCCACTGGAAAAGTTGGTGAGAATACCTAACACTTGGCTTCCAATAATTTCTTTGCCTTTGTTTCATGTGTACAGTTCAGCTGTTGATGCACTGTTAATTGACCGTAGACAACCTAAATTGTAAGATTGCCATCATGACAAGTAGTGAAATGGAATTCAATGTATAGAAACATTATTTGCAGAAAAATGTTTCTGGACCTGAGGAACGTGAAACCTTTACTGTTTGGTCTACATCTCACTACTAGCCTATCATGTGGATGATGTCTAACGATCAGGAAATATCTGGGAATGGGAAGTGAATGCTCTTCCAGATTTCAGATTCCTATAAATTGTCCAGTGCTGCATCAATATTTTGCACAATGTAGTGAAGATTTTGTATTTTACTTGCTCTCTGCCCAATGCACGTAGTGGATATCAGGAAGTCTGGATGAAAGGACTGATTTTAGTGGCCTGCTTTCTTGATAGCATAGTGGGTAAATAAATGTTGTGCCTTGTGAAGTGCTATTGAACAAATGGGAATTTGGCATTGATATGGTATGAGGGAAACTATTTAGCTCAACTTGACTCACTGATCCTAATTTAAATGTTTGTTTTTAATCCTTTGATCTTAGTACCTTTTCATTTTTCAGAACGCCTTCGTGAATTCTAACTGCCTGCATGTTAAGTATCCTTGTGACTGACTGATAGCTTTTTAAACCAGATCTTTATTTTATCACTTGGCCTTGTAAAATCACTGATTGAAATGCTACGTAGCTCTCCTAGATTTAGGTTTGGTGTTTTTGCAAAACCAGCATTTAAACAATAATAGAACAAGCATAATGTGGGAAATGCAGATAATTATATGTAATTACATTTTGCGGTTCCAAAGTTTAATTTTAAAACATTCTGCTCACTTGTGTTCTTAGTTTTTTTTTTCCCCCAGTGGTGATAAAGTCTAAGAACTCTGGGGGAAATGCCCTGAATTGAAAGTTGCTGATATATACCAAAAGTTTTGTGAACCAGTGATTTAAAAAATATAAGTACTATTGAATTTTTGAGGGATCTTGGGACTTTCCTGATGCAGGTAATTTGACTGGGCAAGCTTCATTCGAAAGATTTCGAACTTCATTCCTTTGACAACCCTCTCAGACAACTATTCTGAGCTTAAAAATTTCAAACTTAACGTACAATTCTCATTCAGCTTTATTTTCTGAAACCACTTTCAAAGTTAAGGTTGGTGGTAAGAATAAAAGCTAATTTTGGGGCTCCTCCTTAATTCTATCTCCTGCATTGTTTATTGCTGTCCATATAATTTTGGTATTAAATACTCTATTACTGGCTGTATCCTTACCCTTTCTGCTTCATCTTTTCAGTAAGTTCAACGTCCTTTTAGGAGATGCCAATACCAGGCACCACCCATAGCAATTCATCAGATGTTTAACTTTAGTATTATTGCCACAACCGTTCCATGTGACGTCTTGAAACAGTTCTGAATAAAATGAAATCGTCAATACACTTAGTTTAATGCTTTTAATCACACTTTTTTTAAATGGTCAATGATTCAGTTATTCATCCCATTCCACCCCTCTTCCAGAGCCAGCTGTGAAAGCTACGTCTAGAAGCAACAAAAGTGTGGAACATTTCCGCACTTGGGTAGTGTTTCTCCATTGACTTGCTGGCCAGACATCACGCATTGCAGATGCTTGCTTCTAAAAATGCATTGTATCAGAATGGATTTTTTTGACCATTGAAACTGCAAACCACAAAATAACAGTATTTGTGGCAAAGTTCCAGGGTGATTGTCTTTTCCCAAACAAAGTTAGAGATGTAGAATTAAAGTGCAGGTGGCCAAATAGAGGGAGAACCAAGATCTGCGTGATGGAAGGCTGGAGTGGTTAAATGGCAAAAAAGATGAGTGCAACATTACTCGGGATGTTACTCAGTAGCATTACTCAGATGGTTACTCAGGAAATAAATGGCAAAGATATCTGACCTCATAAATGTATGAGTGACCTCATTGGGATGAGGAAAGTGGGCAAATGGAATAGTACTTTGGTGGTCCCATGCAGAGGGTAAAAAATGAAACTAATGTAGTTTTGTAACTATGTAGATACATTAGGTAGCAACAAGCCCGCTGCTCTGGGACATTTTTATGAAGTAGTTTGTGTATATTTATTATTTCAGGCCTATCCTTATGTCAGCAGCGAAACAGTTCAAGTCACACAGGAAGCAGATTGTGTTATTTGTCCAAAACATCCCGTCAATACTTGTCACTTTCTCTCATGTACAGCATATCCTAAATCAGATGGCATAGGAGAATGAAATTAATTTGGATCCAAAAGGTACAGGTAATTTGAGATTGTGCAATCTCGACTATGTAAAGACAGTTTGTTGGCAGGAAGGATCTTTGTGGAACAGAGTGGAAAGAAAGGCATAGATAGTGCTCACTGCCTGCTGGTCTCATGTTTATAGTTGTGGTGCATCCTTTCTGGTTAATGTGATAACTTGGTGAATAGTCACGCTGAGCTGGCTAGATCTCGCTTCCCCTTTTCAATGTGCTTTTTGATTATAGTTTAATGATAAGGATTTAACTTAATGCAGCAACTTTCTGTGATCTTTTCCTAATCTTGTATAGGGTCGCTTGTTTTCTTACCCTGATACCCATAGACACCGCCTGGGTGCCAATTATCTTCAGCTGCCTGTGAACTGCCCATTTAAGTGTCGTGTGGCTAACTATCAAAGGGATGGACCAATGTGCTCAACTGATAACCAGGGTAAGCACTTGTATCGTCCTCTTGCTGCTAAAATGTTGTTTTGTAAAGTAGTCCAAAGGGTGATATTAGGCTGGGCACAGTGGTGTAGCAATGGAATTGCTGTCTTGCAGCTCCAGAGACCCGGGTTCAATCATGACTACGGGAGCTGTCTGTATGGAGTTTGTATGTTCTCCCTGTGACTGCGTGAGTTTTCTCCGGGTGCTATGGTTTCCTCCCACACTCCAAAGACATCCAAGTTTGTAGGTTAATTGACTTCAGTAAAATTGTAAACTGTCCCTAATGTGCAGGATATTGCTATTGTCGACATGGATTCAATGGGCCGAAGGGCATGTTTCCACACTATCTCAAGTCTAAAGTGACAACACCAATAGTAAAGCATGTCATTAACCAACTGTTATATTGTAGTAGAGAACATTTCTACCATAATTAGCACCAGTAAAATGGAGCCATGGTTCCACCAAGGGGATAAAACCTCTTGGTTTGTTGTTTTTCTTTTTTTTATCTCAATTTGGCATGTTGGATGTTTGCTAAAAATTGAATGCTGTTGTATTGATGATCAGTATTGAAATTATGATTGTGGTGGTATTGGAAGAATATAAGAGCAGGATTCTCACATGCGCTTGGATAAAATTGTGCTCCCTTGAAGAGATTACAGTGGGGTTATGCAGTGAGGATTTTTAATGAAATTAAGCAGATTTGTTTCATTGTTACGAGAACTGGGCTGTAGGAAGAGTGGTCTATGGTTCGAATCTAGGTTTCTGATTTGCTGAACCAAAGTTCAAATTCTATCAGATTTAAATGTAGAATTATAAAAAATTACCACAAACCATTTAGATTACTGCATAGGAGTGTGTTGGAAGGAACTGCAGATGCAGGTTTAAACCGAAGGTAGATACACAATGCTGGAGTAACTCAGCGGGCCAGGCAGCATCTCTGGAGAGAAGGAAAGAAAAATAGGTGCAGGAAGGAGTAGGCCCTTTGAACCACCTTTCCATATGATCCTGGCTGATTATCCAAAGTTAGTACCCCGTTCCTGCTTTTTCCCCCATATCCCTTGATTCTATTAGCCCTAAGAGCTAAATCTAACTCTTGAAAACATCCAGTGAATTGGCCTCCACTGCCTTATGTTGCAGAGAATTCTACAGATTCACACTCTCTGGGTGAAAAAGCTTTTCCTCATCTCAGTCCTAAATGGCCTACCCCTTATTTTTAAACTGAGACCCCTGGTTCTGGACTCCCCCAACATGGGGAACATTTTTCCTGCATTTAGCCTGTCCAATCCCTTAAGAATTTTATGTTTCTATAAGATCCCCTCTCATCCTTCTAAATTCCAGTGAATACAAGCACAGCTGACCCATTCTTTCATTATATGTGTGTCCCGTCATCCTGAAAATTATCATGGTGAACCTACGCTGCACTCCCTAATATCCTTCCTCAAATTAGGAGACCAAAATTGCACACAATACTCCAGGTGTGATCTCACCAGAGTCCTGTACAATTGCAGTAGAACCTCCTTGCTCCGAAACTCAAATTGACCAACATGCCATTAGCTTTCTTCACTGCCTGCTGTACCTGCATACTTAATTTCAGTGACTGATGACACCATTCAGATAGTAATCTGCCTTCCTGTTCTTGCTACCAAAGTGGATAGCCTCACATTTATCCACATTATACAGCAACTGCCTACTCGCCCAACCAATCTGAGTCGCCCTGTAGCATCATAACATCCTGCACCTATTCAACCCCCAACCTGTTCACTTGACAAAGTGAACAGCTATGTTTTGATTTTAAATTGCAAGAAGTGGTGCTTTGGATAGTGAATGGCTTTCTCAACACATGAACCAACAAGTGGCTTTGATACATTCCTATTGATGACCATGTTTACAGCAGATCTTTTGGATTGTGTCAAAATGAGAATACAGATTTTTTTTCTGTTTTCGTCCCTGTCAGCATCTCTGCCAGAGACATGGGGGAATGTTTTTGCTCTCCCACAACAACTGTTTGAGCCAGGGCTGGTCTTCTGCTTCAAACAGTGACTCGTTTGGAATTGGCACCTTGTTTTCCTGGGTTGGTGTGATGATGAACTTTTCTTGTTCATGAGCAAAGCAATGAAATACGTGCTTTCTAGAAGAAAATTGGAATGATGCGCGTGTGTGTATATATAAATAAAAATGTATTCTGCTCTCCTTTGCAGGTGGAGCTCCAAATTATTACCCAAATAGTTTCAGTGCCCCTGAAACTCAGCCTCAGGCCATTGAGCACTCTCTGGCTGTAACAAATGATGTTGCTCGGTACTGCTCAAATGAGGATGATTTTTGCCAAGTGAGTTCAATTATACTTTTGTGGTCAGTGCTTTTTCTTAGTGCCACTTTTCACACAGCAGAAATAAACCTCTTGAGCCAACTGGGCGTTATGCATTGTGTTGACCATAACTTGGTGAAACATAGTTTCAGGTCACAGATTCACACGCTTGCTATATTAAGTAGTCATACAGCGCAGTAACGGGCCCTTTGGCCAAAATCATCCATGCTAACCAAGATGTCCCATTTGACTGTATTTCGCCAATATCCTTCTGAACCTTTCCTTTCCATGTACTTCAAATGTCTTTTAAATGCTGTTGTATGGGCCCCAACTGCATCCTGTGGCAGCTTGTTCCATATACCCACCAGCACCTAGGAAAATATACCCCCTCAGGTTGCATTTAAATCTTTCCCCTGTCAAAGTCAAACCCTGCAATAAGACTCGTGGATGACTTGATTAACCATCAGCAGTGAGTTTGTTTTACTTGCACAAGGGGAGAGTGTCACAGTCAAAGGCTGTGATCAGAACTCTAAAATTAAGTCGGTTCAGCAGAGCAATTATACACCAAAAAGATAATTACCAAGGAAGTACAAGAGTGAGGTAGATTGATATGTTAATTTCTGGATCTATACTTTTACATTTATACAAAGTGTTGCGGACTTCTTGGCTCCATACACAAGAGTACAAAGGTAAGATACTTAATGAGAACAACTGATACTAGATTGTGACCTCTGTTCCGAATGCAACAAGATACAAAGGTAATGTCAATGAAGGTGTTAATGGCGAATCTGCAAGAACCAGGGCCTGGTGGGTGTAGGCATTCGATCTGGAGTCTTCGGGACTTTGCGCGCAACAGAACAAGAAGGTGAGGGAAAGATGTGGTAATGGTGTACGCGCCAAGGCCAGGGCGTAGTGGAGATGGCGATGGGTATTGGAACTCGCAGCAGAGCCCAAGAGACACGGCAAAGGACATAGCACTGTTGGAAATGGTCTGTGATGTGGAAGGTGCTCACTGGTGACTTTATTAAGCTTTATTTAATAAATAAAGCACCTTCAACAGTTTTGGGACTTCCACACCTCCATTGCCTTTAAACTTCTGCCTGTTGTTCCCCTGAAAAGACTGTGCATTCTGTTAGTATCCCACTTTCTCATTCACTCCCTACACACATGGGGCAATTTTGGAGGCCAATTAGCTGACAAACCAGCATGTTTTTGAGATGTGGAAGGAAACCAGTGGGCTAGGAGGAAACCCAATCAATCACAGGGAGAATGTACAAACTGGGAGAAGAGACAGCATTTGAGATCAGGATTGATCCAAGGTCTGTGGTGCTGTGATGCATTAATTGCCCATACACCTTATCTATTCCTACTCAAGATTTTATAGAGCTCTAAGATCACACCTCCGCCTCCTGCACTCCAAAGAATACATCCCAATAACTTTCCTACCAGGTTTTGCTTTCTGGCCTTTCTTAAATAAAGGCACAGCATCAGCCACCATCCAGTCTTCTGACACATCGTCAGTGTCCAATGATGGTCGTATATCTCAGCCAGGACTCCGGTAATTATTTCTCCAGCTTCCCAGTGTTCTTGGAAATATTTGATCAAGCCTGGGAGAGATATCTTCATGCATCTTGGGACATTCAGCACCTCAAATGTAATAGTTTCCTAAGTTCCTTAGCCTTCATATTCTCCAAAGTAAAAACAGGAGAAATCATTTGAGGACCTCGCACATCTCCTGCGGCTCTACGCATAGACGACCAACTTTGTTTTGGAGTTCCCCATTTTCTCTCTCGTTATCCTTTTCCCATTAATATACATAACTCTTCTGATTCAACAGAATCTAATCTGCCAGAGCTATCCCACGGTTGTTTGTAATTTTTTTCGTTTCTGATTTCCTCCTTAAGCATGATCCTCAATTTCTTGTACTCCTCCAGGGATACATTTGATATCTGCTATCTATACCTGACCCATGCCTTCTCTTTCCTGACCAGAGCCACCATTTCTCTTCACATCCAAGGTTCCTTTCTCCTACCCGTCTTGCCCCTCACTCAAAGAGGACCATGTATATCCTGCACTTTCAATATGAATGTCGAGCCATTGTGGGTAGAACTGAGAAATTGTAAGGGTAAAAACTCCCTAATGGGAGTTATCTACAGGCCCCCAAACAATAGCCTGGAGATGGGGTGCAGGCTGCATCATGAGTTAAAATTGGCATGTAACAAAGGTAATGCTACGGTGGTTTTGGGAGATTCCAACATGCAGGTAGACTAGGAAAATCAGGTTGGTACTGGACCCCAAGAAAGGGATTTTTCAGAGTTCCTCCGAGATGGATTCTTATAGCAGCTTGTTTGAAAGCTTTCTAGGGAGAACGCAATTCGGGATTTAGTGTTGTGTAATGAACCGGATTTGATAAGGAAACTCGAGATAAAGGAACCATTAGGAGGTAGTCACAATAATAGATACATTTTAATCTGCAGTTTGAGAGGGAGAAGGTAAAATTGGAACTGTCAGTATTACAGTTGAACAAAGGGGGCTATGGAGGCATGAGAAAGAAGCTGGCCAAAGTTGACTGGAAAGATACCCTAGCAGGGATGTCCTTGGAACAGCAATGGCAGCTATTTCTGGGAATAATCCAGAAGATGCAGGATCATTTCATTCCAAAGAGGAAGTAAGATTCTCGGGAGTAAGAGGCGACCGGGGCTGACAAGGGATAAGTCAAGGACATATAAAAATTAACGGAACACGTAGTAAAGTTTTTCACATAGAGTGGAGTGGGAAACCAGAGGATTGGGTAACTTTTAAAGATCAACGGAAGCTAACTAAAGGCAATACTGGGACAAAAATGAAGTGCGAAGGTTAGCTGGCCAAGAATATAAAGGAAGATAGTAAAAGCTTCTTTAAGTATGTGAAGAGGAAAAAATTAGTTAAGACAAATGTGGGTCCCTTGAAGACAAACAGGTGAATGTATTATGGGGTTCAAGGAAATTGCAGACGAGTTGAACAGGTACTTTGATTCTGTCTTCCCTTGTGAAGACAGAACTAATCTCCCAGATGTAGGGGACAGAGGACCTAGGGTGATGGAGGAACTGAAGGAAATTCGCATTAATCAGGAAATTGTGTTGGGTAGTCTGATGGGACTGCAGGCTGATAAATCCCCAGGGCCTGATGGTCTGCATCCTAGGGTACTTGAGGAGATAGCCCTGAAAATTGTGGAAGCATTGATAATTTACCAATGTTCTTTAGATTCAGGATCAGTTCCTGTGGATTGAAGGGTAGCTAGTATTATCCCACTTCTTAAGAAAGGAGGGAGAGAGAAAACAGGGAATTATAGACCAGTTAGCCTGACATCAGTGGCAGGGAAGATGCTGGAATCGATTATTAAAGATGTAATAGCAACACATTTGGATAACAGTAGCAGGATCGGTCCCAGTCAGCATGGATTTACGAAGGGGAAATCAAGCTTGACTAATCGTCTGGAATTTTGGGGATGTAACTGGGAAAATGGACAAGGGAGAGCCAGTGGATGCAGTGTACCTGGACTTTCGGAAAGCATTTGATAAGGTCCACCTAGGAGATTAGTGGGCACAATTGGAGCAAATAGTTTTGGTGCTATGTTATTGACATGGATAGAAAATTGGTTGGCAGACAGGAAACAAAGAGTAGGGATTAACGGGTCCCTTTCAGAATGGCAGGCAGTGACAAGTGGGGTGCCGCAAGGCTCAGTGCTGGGGCCACAGCTGTTACAATATACATTAATGATTTAGATGAAGGGATTAAAAGCAAAGTTTCGCAGATGACACCAACCTAGGTGACAGTGAACTGCGAAGAGGATGCTATGAGGATGCAGGGTGACTTGGACAGGTTGGGTGAGTGGGCAGTTGCATGGCAGATGCAGTATAATGTGGATAAATGTGAGGTTATCCACTTTGGTGGCAAGAACAGAAAGCTGATTATCTGAATGGGTGCCGGGTTAGGAAAAGGGGAAGTACAACGAGACCTGTGTCTCCTTGTACATCAGTCACTGTTAGTAAACAAGCAGGCACAGCAGGCAGTGAAGCAAGCTAATGGCATGTTGGCCTTTATAACGAGAGGAGTTGAGTATTGGAGCAAAGAGGTCCTTCTGCAGTTGTGCAGGGCCCTGGAGAGACCATGCCTGGAGTATTGTGTGCAGTTTTGGTCTCCTAATTTAAGGATGGACATTCTTGCTATTGAGGGAGTTCAGAATAAGGGGTAGGCCATTTAGAACTGAAACAAGGGAAAACTTTTTCACACAGCGTTGTGAATTTGTGGGATTCTCTGCCTCAGAAGGCGGTGGAGGCCGATTCACTGGATGCATTCAAAAGAGTTAGATAGAGCTCTTAGGGCTAGCGGAATCAAGGGATATGGGGAGAAGGCAGGAACGGGATACTGATTCAATATTATTTATTTCAAATCCTGAAATAGAATGGATGAACTCAGGACATGAATAGGTTGTATGACTGGAATATTGTGTGATGATCAGCCATAATCACATTGAATGGTGGTGCTGGCTCGAAGGGCCGAATGCACCTATTGTATATATTTTTTAAAAGACTAAAGCATCCCATTCTCTGGATTTCCCTTTGCTTGCAAACTAGCTACTCCAATCAAGTTTTGCAAATTCCTGTTATCCATAATCCATAATCCCAAAGCCCTGTTCTTGCCCATAATTATTTTTGAGCTAATAGAACTGTGGTCCCAAAAGGCTTGCTCACTGCAATTTCATTCATTTGCTCTGCCCAATTCCATAAGCATAGGCTAAGCTTTGTCTTCTCCCTACTAGAGCCCTCTACATATTACCTGAGGAAACTTTCCTGAACACATTTAACAAATTCCAGCCAACTATGCCATTGGCATATGGCAATCCCTGTCTGTACAGGGAAAGTATAACCCCGTTGGTGACAACCTTATTTGTCTTTCAGCTGACTGCCATCTCTTGGCATATTTGTTCCTCAAATTCCCATTGACATTTGTAAAAAGTGATTAACCTCTTTATTTCTCAGCTCTACCAAAGTAGTATCAATGGATGTTCTTTCTGTAATGCCGTCTCCGACTACTGCCATGATGTTCTCCTTCATAAAGCAACTTCCTGTTGCACACACACTTCTTGCCTGTAGCACCTCTACACTGGAACATTAAGCTGCCAGTCCTGTCCCTCCCTTAGCGAGAGTTTTCTTAATGACTATAATGTCCCAGTCATACAACCTATACATGTCCTGAGTTCATCCATTCTATTTCAGGATTTGAAATAAATACTATTTAATCCAAACTATTTTTTCCTTGTTCCCTGTCTACTGAACTTGCTGTCATTAACTTCTTCACAAACATTCCAGACTCCAGTCTGCCTCACTACTCCCTCGCATCAGATTCTATCCTACTGCTAATCGAGCTTAAACCCTACCAAACAGCACTAGCAAACTTGCCTGCCAAGATATTGGTTCTGGTGCAACCCATTCTCCTTGTATTGGTCATCTTTTCCCCAGAAGAGATTGCTTGATCTGAATCTCTGCACTAATCCCTCAGACATCTTATTCATCTGTCCTATCTTTTGCTACCCTCACTAGCACGTGGGAATAATTGGGAGTATGATGTAAATGCCAATGTGCTAAGCCAGTACCTCAAGTTTGGTGTGGAGAGAGTACTGCTTTATTTTGATTTGTCTTTAGCTTAATCTCACTTTTTGGTAATTTGTTGCTGGTAAATAACCTTGAGCGTGAAGAGGAATTTGTATGAAAACACTTAATTGTAACTTGAAGCATGGGACGTGACCAATGTGGGCTGATGGGTTTACAGTTGAATCCACTAAATGACAGTGCAAGCTAATTGTAGACATTGCTGGGTATAATATCATTATCAGTCTATTAGCTGTTTACCCTTTGGGAAAAGTCTATCACCTATTAATGGGATAATAGATCATTAATTTAGTGCCGAAACTAACTGTTATAATCAATCAATTTTGTGTCCAGTGGAGATGTCGTTACGAGCATCTGGTGCATTTGACCGTAGACGTTTTAGCATTTCTGATGCTGCATTACAGTGTAGACTCCCATCTGCAGTACAGACTCCCACTCCCAATGGGTTTTTTTAAATCTGGGCCCATTGCTGGTTGCATGTACAGCTTAAAGTACTTCGCAAGTCCTTGAGACTGTCAAACCTGCCAGGCGATTCACTTACTATGTAAACAATGGAAAAGCACAAGATTATGCCTGTAATCTTAAATGTTCCATGTGTGTTCAGTAGCCGTTTGCCACTGGGTATTGCTCTGAATAAAGGTTATAATTTAATAGCTGACAGGACTGACCCAGCCAACGGTACATAAATTCATCGTCAGTTAAGTGCTATCAAACTTTAAGTACATTTCAGTTTAAAATAAATGGTGATCATACATATTTAAGTTCAGGACCTTGGGCTCACATTAAGTCTTTTCTAATTAAGCCATGATTTTCCAACAGAACTGGAAGCCGTTTGTTTGAGCACCTTTTTGATTTAGTTTTTATTTGTCTGGATTAGGTAACGTCATTTTATGTGAATGTACTAAATGCAGACGAGCGCCGGAGGCTGTGTGAGAATGTTGCAGGGAGTCTCAAGGATGCTCAGCTTTTCATTCAGAGAAGAATGGTGAGTTGAAGACTGGACAAGATGTTTTCTCAAGCTTTTATTTTGCTTATGTTAGTTGTCGGAGAAATCCATACTTTAAATTCCTTAAGCATTGTGAAAGTCTTGTTGGGCAATTGGTATATTCTGGGTTTCTTGCTACATTGGTAATTTACCTAGGTCAGAAATCCTGGGTTAAGTTTTTCTATGGGGAAATTTAAATTAAAGGTAAATACAAAATATATTTTCTTCTGGCCTCTTCAAGGATAATTTACTTTTCTCTCATACCTCTGCTAAAGGAGCTAAAGTGTGATTTTGTACATTGATAGGCTGCCTTCACACTAAGAAAAATTGAACGGTAGATATTCAGGCAAAATGCTAGGACTAATGTACTTTCACCATTGAAAGAACTTCATGTCACAACTAACATCTTGCAGTACTGCCACCATTGGGAGATGACGTGTGGAACAAAGTATTGATGGACTCAACCTAAAATGGCCTGATGCTAATATTGTAGAAGCAAGAAAGGTTTATAATTTTGCAGTACACTAATACAGTTATCAAAATATGCTGTTATCATATCTGTTATGCTGCTATCATAAGATGCTACACTAATGGTGTTCTCATGGACATCAACCCGTGTTCTAATAATTTGCATCCCTAGTCTTCATTGATAGAACCAGTAATCACCTATAGGAAACTTGTTTTTAAAATAACTTGTAGTTGAGTTCTTACATCTAATGTCTTTTTGTGGACAGCCATAATCAATGAAGAGACCGAGTAGAAATAGTTTCAAAAATAAAAGCAAGGCTGGAAAATCCCAAGTATGGCAACATCTGCGGGAAGAGAAACAATTACAGTGCCCTCCATAATGTTTGGGACAGCCATCATTTTTTTTATTTGCCTCTATACTCCATGATTTCAAATTTGTAATAGTAAAATGGCCTGATGCTAATATTGTAGAAGCAAAAAATGTAAATTTGTAAAAAAATCAGGTAGCTAAAGTGCACATTGTCAGATTTTAATAAAGGGTATTTTTTATACATATTGGTTTCATTATGCTACCACCATCAGCAGTTGTATCATCAACGAAGATATGTGAGCCAGTACCTTCTGCAGCCATACATGCCCAGGCCGCAACACCCCCACCACTGTGTTTTACTGATGGGGTGGTATGCTTTGGTTCTTGGGCAGTTCCTTCTCCCTTCCATACTTTGTTCTTGCCATCACTCTGATATGTTAATCTTTGTCTCATCTGTCCATAAGACCTTTTTCCAGAACTGTGGGTGCTCTTTCGCGTACTTATCGGCCAACTGTAACCTGGCCATCCTATTTTTGCAGCTAACCAGTGGTTTGCATCTTACATCATACAGTACCCTCTGTATTTCTGTTCATGAAGTCTTCTGCATACAGTGGTCATTGACAAAACCACACCTGACTCCTGAAGAGTGTTTCTGATCTGTCGGACAGGTTTTTGGAGATTTTTCTCTATTATAGAGAATTCTTATGTCATCAGCTGTGGAGGTCTTCCTTGGCCTGCTAACCCCTTTGCGATTAGTAAACTCACTAGTGCTCCCTTTCTTCTTAATGGTGTTCCAAATGGTTGATTTTGGTAAGCCTGTTTGGCTGATGTCTCAAACAGTTTTATTCTTGTTTCTCAGTCTCATAATGGCTTCTTTGATTTTCATTGGCACAACTTTGGTCCTCATGTTGATAAACAGCAATAAAAGTTTCCAAAGGTGATGGAAAGACTGAAGGAACGACTAAGTGCTGAGGGCTCTCTCAAGGGGCTGTCCCACTGCGGCGACCTAATCCGCGAGTTCAGAAGAGTTTGCCCTCGACTTGTACTCGCAGCATGGTCGGCACGAGGTCCTAGGAGTTCTTTAACTCTCCTTCATGCTCGAGAGTAGTCCTCAGCTAGGTTGCGGCGTATTTTTCAACATGCTGAAAAAATGTCGCCATTGAAAAAAAATCGTTTTTTTGGGGGGGGGTTCAGGTTTTTATTTGTTTTGAATTTTCTCCTCGTGGGTTTAGTAGAGGTAGGTCGTGGTAGGTTGGCATGTTAGGTAATCGAGGGTAGTCGTAGATTGTCTTCAACATAGTCGAAGGAGGTCGTCTTTATTCTCCACTATTCGGTGTCCAATTTTCCTGAAGCTGGTCTTCAACATCGTCTAAGGAGGTCTTCAACATGACATTTTCAAACTCTCCTGAACTTGCCAATTAGGTCGCTGCTGTGGGACAGCCCCTTTATACCTGCATTGAGGAGGCAATTAAACACACCTGAGCAATTACAAACGCCTGTGAAGCCATGTGTCCCAAACATTTTGGTGCCCTGAAATGGGGGGGGAGTATGTATAAACACAGCTGTAATTTCTACATGGTGAAACCAAAATGTATAAAAATAGCCATTAATAAAATCTGACAATTTGCACTTGAACCATGTCTTTTTTTTTCTCTCTCTATTACAAATTTTGAATTGTGGAATGCAGAGGCAGATAAATCATGGATCTTTGTGCAAAACATTATGGAGGGCATTATACAGGTTTCAGGCCCTTCACGTTATTAAAGTTGGTGTTTAAAATGGCATTTCAGTTTAAATGTTAAAATAAATGAAAGATGAACATGGCTGTTAAAATAATTGCAAGAACTCTGCCTTTTCACTGAAAACCTAGCTCTGTCCTTACCCAACAATGTTTTTATTTTTATGTCAATTCCATCTGACAGGCTTCTAGCCTTACAGTTGACAAATATTATTTCTGGTCCAATTTCCAGAAGTGATGCTCTAATATGCAGATGAATCAAGTGGAAATCTATCAGATCTGATTATCATATTTCTTTTTGTTAAAGTATGCCGTCTATGTGAGTAGAAGCCTGAAGTCCAACACCACCATGTTCAGGACTCTACTTTCCTACAACCATCAGGTTTTTGAACTGACTTGTTCAGCCCTAATCCTACCCCTGCAACAATACTGCAGACCACCTCTTGCACCACCATGGACTTGATTCTAATTATTTTTGCACTAATATCTTATTTTGCAGATTGTTTCTTTACACTGTCTAGTATAATTTATAGTGTATGTATTTTTGTCTGTTTACTTGCCTTGATGCCACTGCAATCCAATTTTATTATACCTCTACCTCCCTTTACCTGTGCATATGACAAACGTTCCTCAACTTGATCTCGTGCAAAGTCTTTAGCATAAAGAACTTTGAAGAGAAATTTAGTACAATTGGATGACATTGTTTATGTAATGTGACAGTATTTATGATTATAGATGTTATCTTTGTAGGTGGATCTGTTAACCAAAGTGCATGTTGAATTTGGTGCACAAGTTTCCTCATTGCTGGAGAAACACAATGCTGCAAATCCTCATAAGGTACTTGATGTATTCTAATCTTTATATTTTTCTTGATGTTAACTGTTAGTTTAGAGATACAGTGTGGAAACGGGCCCTTCAGCCCATTGAGTCAGCATCGGCTAATGATCCCCGCACACTAACACTATCCTATACATACTAGGGACAATTTGCAATTATACCAAGTGTAGGTGGAAACTGGACCACCCTGAGAAAACCCACGCAGGTAATGGGGAGAACATACAGACAGCACCCGTAGTCAGGATTGAACCCAGGTCTCTGGTGCTGTAAGGCAGCAACTCTACGACTGTGCTGCCGTGTTCTCTCTTGAAACTTGTTCATGATCAATTACAATGACCTATTCTGAGCATTAGCACAAAATTGGTACTAGTTTATCAAGGAAAATATTAAGGACATTTCTCTATTAAAACAAGCAGAGCAGCACAAGAACAGGCTCATTGGCCCATAATGTGTGTGCCAAATATGCCAAGACAAACTCTTATCTGCCTGCACATATCCATATCCCCCCCCCCCCAAAATTCCCTGCATATGCTTATCAAAGAGTCTCTTAAATGCCACTATCATATCTGCCTTAGCCACCATTCCTGGCACTCACCACTCTGTTTTTACAAAAAAAACGTGCCCCTCTTCTCTTAAACGTTGACCCTCCCATCCTAAAACTATTCCCTCTATTATTTGATTTCGCCCTTGCTGAGAAAAAGGTTTTCTCTCCAGTATCAATGTCCCTCATAACTTTGTACTAATATTGGGTCTCACCGCAACCACCTGCGTTCCAGATAAAACAATTTGTCTCTGTCCAGCCTCTCCCTGGACCTAATACCTCATAATCCAGGCAACATTGAATACCCCCGATTTAGGTAATCTGGCCAATGTGTGACTCGAGACTTAGCAATATTGTTAACTCTCATCTTGCCTCGGAAATATCCTCTGAAGCCACTCAATTTGAGAGAAATTGATATTGAGTATGCTTTTCCAGTGCCCATATTCTAGGAATGAACAAGTTAAAAGTGGTGCCATGAAATGATTTGTTTGTACTTATAAATGATTCCTAACATTAGATATATTCTTTTGCAGGCGATCAAAACCTATACTCGTCATACTTCTGATTATGCTGCAACTTCTGAGAAGTCTAATCTGTGATAAGTTGAATTGAATGTGCATTGCCACTTTTTCTGCATTCTTCCTGATGCAAAAACGTCCAGACCCAAATTAGCTGCAACTGTTAACTGATTATACTGATTAGCTAAAGTTCAAATCTCTTTATAACTGAAGAATTTTCCTGAATTGTTTGTTTGAGAAAAAAATCTGATGGCTGCTTGTATTTGAAACCAATCATATGTTCACTTCTTTCCTGCTCTACAGTTTTCTCCATTTGCATTTGCAAGAGCAGTTCCTTACCGGCCTCCTATTTAAGTTGTACGGTTCTAAAGATGAAACTTGGCATACTCAAAATTTAGTTAAATGCTGCCTTATTGATTTGGGGTATGATGATGTTAAAGTTTCATAACAAGCAGTTGTCCTTGAACCATCTCTTCTATAATTCTGCTGAATGCCTACAGTGATTATTGAAGATTGTTCTCCTTTAATGTTAACATTTATACTTTGCACATGTGTTAAGATTTCTACGTCTAACTTCAATTCATAGCTTCTGTGCCTTTGTTCTTGCATTGACATATTGCAAGTAATCATGCTGCACAAATGCAGCACTAAGTCATTGGACTATAATGATTTTAATAACATGGAAAGTGGGCTGTTTGAGAAAGGAAGTTCAAATTGAGCACTTAATCTGTTTTGCTAATATTATCATAAATACTTCCAACTCAATCTGTCAGTGAGTTGAGTTTTCAAGTCTTGTCTGAATGACTTTTAAGTACAACAACCATTCATTCCACTTGCACTAATTTTTTTTTGATGTAACATCTTTACTGGCTTTAATTTTCCTTTAGCTTCACAATACTCATTAGATTTCAATTTGATCATTTGTGTTACATGTTCTTGACTAATTTGAATTGGATTCCTTTTGACTTGTTGATGTTTAATTTCCAATTAAAGTGATCAATGCTGAATTTGTTTTCTTTGAATGTTTTGCACATGGCTTTCCACAGATGCCTCCACATCTGTATTCCATTACATTATTGTTTTTCAAAAACAGCATTTTAATGTTACCTCGTGCTGATATAATGCCATATCTGATAGCAGTCACGACACTTCCCATACATAGTGTTAAATATGTTTAAACAAATTTAAGCTGTTTTCTAAGCATGGTCATCAAATTGCTCTTCCACAAAAGTTGATGACTAGCTAAATGTGAAAATCGTTCCATCTTAGCCCATCTAAAATGTAAATTGACTGACAAGTAGTAATCAGTTTCCAGCAAAAACTACAATTGATGGAATGCTTCTTCATGAATTTGCCAACTTAAAGCAGCTTCTTCAATGAGAAACTTAGTGTTTTTGATAAATCAGATGAGGCACATGGTGAAATAATCCTATTTTATTGACATGAAAAATATTGGCCTGTTAGAGTAACTTTGTAATGTGGCTGAGACTTTGGAAAGTTAATCATTGAAGTTCATTACATGATGAAATATGGAATTCCATCCATTCCCACAGAAATGCTTCAACTGGCATCACAGTGGCACAGCAATAGGTTTGCTGTCTCTTGGTGTCAGAGACATGGGTTTGATCCAGATCTCAGGTGTTGTCTATGTGGAGATAGCACATTCCCCCTGTGGCTGTGTTTTCTCTCCCAGAGCTCCAGTTTTCTCACACATAAAAAGATATGGGGACTTGTAGGGTATTTGGCCTTTGTAAATTTCCTCGACTGTTGGGAGGAGATGAGTAAGTGGGATGATATAGAAGTAATGTGAGTGGATGAATAATGATCAGTGCAGATGGGCTGAAGGGTGTGGTCCTATGTTGTATTTGAACTAATTCTATTAAACACTAGACCAAGGGTGACCCATTGGGTCCTGTCCCCTCAACATGCGGTTGGGGGGGGGGGGGGGGGGGGAGAGAGAGAGAGAGAGAGAGAGAGAGAGCAGCCTTCGGCATCACACACACTTACCACCCACCCCTGATATTAAATTTATATTCACACAACCTGGCAGCTGGGGGGGGGGGCAGGTGCAAAGGCATTGTGGGAAGGAGGGGGAAGAGATCTCCCACCACTGTCCCATTGTGATTAGACATCTGTGAGATAGCACTCATGCAGAAGTTTGATTTTAGTGGGACCATGTGAAGGTTCCAATCTCCCACACCTGTCCCATTGTGATGTCACATATGTAAATGAGAGGTGGCAGCAGTTTGATTTTTTTTTTATGTTTTGTGAACAATTTTATTCAAAATCTGGCACAAAAATGACAGGAACAGTGCCGACACCATACGTGTGGGTTGAACTGCCATTCGCAGCAGTTAATGGGGGGGGGGGGCCTCTTACCAGCACGAAGGTCGAGTCCAGATGGGGGCAATACACTGACCTCCGCCCTGGTGTCCACCCAGAACCTGAGCCCCATGCGCCGGTGCCAGACATACAGTCGATGGATCCTGCCGGCCACCAGGGTGACTATCGGCGACCGGCGCTGCTGTTTCCCGGAAACGAACATGGCTGGCAGCATTGGCAAGCTGGTGAACCCCCAGCGCTGGTGGTTAAAGGCGCTTACCACAGAGTGATAGCGAATCTCGTTGGCTGTAACGCCCTGGATGTAAAATTGGGATTTGGCCTGTCGAAACCAAACCCCCGGTAGCTTTAGACATTGAGGTCGGCCTCATAGGCGGCAGCGGCAGAATGCATTGTTTCCTTAAATTTCCCTTCCAGGATTACACTCCTGGGTGTCGGGGGTCACCAGTGTAGCGGGTACTCGCAGGAGTCCAGAAAAAACTAGTCTGACACGAGTTGTGTGAACTAGACGTGTTTAATCTATCTAATACAGCTCCCTACTCCTCAAAGGACATGGGCGTTGCCCGGCCTTAAATACCAAATCGGGTACCGACCCCGTGACTAGCGCCTCCCACACCAAGACGCCGCCCTCTAGAGCCGATGGTGTGTTGTGACCTTGGGTTGTCACCAGGTGCCGCCACAATAATCATCAATTCATCAGCATTTGCTTCATGGACGGAGTTCCATGTTTGTGTGTGGTTATATAAGTGTCTTGAATGTCCTAATAAGAGGGAAGTACTGGCAATTCTATATGGAAATCCCAAATTGCTTTGCATTGAGAATGGAAAACCAAAGTGTGCCAAATGGTCCATCTGAGATTCCGTTATTTCAGCTTTAATGGTGCAGGTAGTCGAAGACAGAAAGACTTGCCTTTACTTAGTGCCTTTCATAGTCCATGGATGTCGCATGTGCACAAATCAGATGCTTTTGAAATGTGGTTTTCCTAGAACATTGTTTATGGCAAACTCATAATTGGCAAAGTGGCAAAAATTGCTGATTAGTAATTATCACAATGGTGATTAAAAGATATTGAAAAGTACATCTTCAGAGGAATGACACGAAGCTGGGTGGCAGTGTGAACTGTGAGGAGGATGCTATGAGGATGCAGGGTGACTTGGACAAGTTGGGTGAGTGGGCGGATGCGTGGCAGATGCAGTATAATGTGGATAAGTGTGACGTTATCGACTTTGTGGCAAATACAGGAAGGCAGATTATTATCTGAATGGTGTCAAGTTGGGAAAAGGGGAAGTACAAGGGGAGCAAAGAGGTCCTGAAGTTGTACAAGACCCTTGTGAGACCACACCTGGAGTATTGTGTTCAGTTTTGGTCTCCAAATTTGAGGAAGGACATTCTTACTATTGAGGGAGTGCAGCGAAGGTTCACAAGATTAATTCCCACAATGGCGGGACTGTCATATATTGATAAAATGGAGTGACTGGGCTTGTATACACTAGAATTTAGAAGGATGAGAGGGAATCTTATTGAAACGTATAATATTATTAAGGGATTGGACATGCTAGAGGCAGGAAACATGTTCCCAATGTTGAGGGAGTCCAGAACCAGGGGCCACCGTTTAAGAATAATGGGTAAACCATTTAGAACAGAGATGAGGGAAAAACATTTTTACCCAGAGAGTTGTGAATTTGTGGAATTCTCTGCCTCAGAAGGCAGTGGAGGCCAATTCTCTGGATGCTTTCAAGAACAAGTTAGATAGAGCTCTTAAAGATAGTGGAGTCAAGGGATATGGGGAGAAGGCAGGAACTGGGTACTGAATGTACTGATCAGTGAATGGCAGTGCTGGCTCGAATGGCCTACTCCTGCACCTATTGTCTATACCACAGATCTTTTATTTGCTGAAGGAAAGCTTACCTAAAGGTGTTTAATAGGCTTGATGTGGCCTGCAAATCCTGCCCCACCTCCTCCTCCCCACCCTAGTACTGTTCTTGTGTAGGTATTTGGCTTTAATATTATTATATTGTATTGTCACTGTCTGAAATACCTCAATTTTTTCTCATAGGTGTCATTTGACCATTAAGTCAATGCAGTTTCTAAGTCTGTTTCCTTGTAATTTATATTTTTGTTCTCTTTTATCATCCACTCTTGTGATTGGCAATTTACATTGCACATCTTTGAGATGTAGGAGAACACGGGAAACCCAGTTGGAGAACATGCAAATTCTGCACAGCATCTTTGGGTAAAGACTGAATCCAGGTCCCTAGTTGTGCAGTAACAGCAATATCCACTGTTTTGTTCATTATCCAAGGTACAGTGAAAAACCTTTGTTGCATGTTAACCAGTCCGAGGGTCACCAATGAGGTAGGTAGTAGCTCAGGACTGCTTTCTAGTTAGTGTTAGGATAGTTCCATTGCCTGATAACAGCTGGGAAGAAACTGGTGCGTGCCTTTCAAAATATTCATAGGGAGCATTTCATTTTTAATTTACTGTAACTAAAGCAAATATGAGCTGCATTCACCTCATTGAGGTAGCACAAACTGAAGGCTGTGAAAAATGCAACTGGCACTGGCATGATATTCCTCTGTCATACAAGTCCTTTGAGGAGTGTCTTCTATGGAGCTCTGAGGTGAGTACACTATAATTCAGTGCCATCTGAAAGATGGCTTCAATGACCACAGTATCTAGTACTGCCCTGAAATGCATATATTTTCATGCTTGAATCTTAGCCATTGAATCCACAGACAATTGCATTCAACAAAACTTCAAACACAGGCAAACAAAAGCTCATGGTTACATTTGTAAGCTAAACAGAAATATTTAACTAAGCCACCACCAGTCAAGACTCATTCTCCAGTGTAAATGTAATTGTAGTATGAGTGAGTTGTGAGTAAATCTTCATGTGTAAGGAATACTTAGATCTCTGGATGGAGGGATGAGGTAAAACGATGTGTTGTAGTTTTTGCTCTTTCAAGAATGCAGAGGGAAGCAGTAAGGTTATCAGACTTCATTGAGTATCAAGGTTCCTAGATTGAAAAGGATGGGCTAAAATGTCAAAAACCCAATGTTCCAAGCAAACCTAAAACGAGAGTCATGAGTATAGAAGTTAGGAGGTCATGTTGGAGTTGTATAAGACGTTGGTGAGGCCACATTTAGAGTATTGTGTTCAGTTCTGGTCACCATTTCTAGAAAAGATGCTGTCAAGCTGGAAAGGGTGCAGAGAAGATTTAAGATGATGCCAGGACTTGAGGGCCTGGGCTATAGGGAGAGGTTGATCAGGTTAGGACTCTATTTGATGGCGGGCAGGAGGATGAGAGGTGATCTTATAAAGGTGACCAAAAACATGAGAGGAATAGATCGGGTAGATGCACAGAATCTCTTGCCTGGGAGGAAGGAAATTGAGAACCAGAGGACATGGGTTTAAGGTATTGGGGGGAAGATTTAATAGGAAAGGCTGGTGGGCGTATCGAGCTGCCAGAGGACGTAGTTGAGGCAGGTACTATCGCAACATTTGTGAAACATTTGGACAGGTATATGGATAAGATGCGGATATGGGTCAAATGCAGGCAGGTGGGACTAGAGTAAGTGGGACATGTTGGTCCGTGTGGGCATGTTAGGCCGAAGGACCTGTTTCCATGCTCTCTGACTGACTGACTAAATAGAATGGAGATGATCAAGGACCTTATCAATGACAGTGGAGACACTGAGGATGAAGCTCTAATATCAAAGCAAGAAATAAAAGCCAGAAATTTATTTCAAATTCAGACTTTACTCCTTGGAGTGCAGGAAGCTGCGGAGTGATCTTATAGATTTGGGAAATCTTCATGAGGGGAACAGTTAACTAATAGCATAGGTTTAAGATGAGCAGGGCATCTTTTTCAGGGCGATACATGTATGGTATTCCCAGCTGTTATCAGGCGACTTAACCATCATATCGCAACTAGAGAGCAATCCTGAGCTACTCTACCTCACTCGGGACCCTAAGACCACCTTTAATCGGACTTTACTGGACTTTATCTTACACTAAATGTTATTCCCTTTATTGTGTCTTTTGTACACTGTGGATGGCTTGATTGTAAACATGTATAGGAAAGAACTAGATGCTGGTTTAAATTGAAGATAGACACACAATGCTGGAGTAACTCAGCGGGACAGGCAGTAACTCTGGAGAGAAGGAATGGGTGATGTTTCGGGTCGAGACCCTTCAGAATGATGTCGGGAGTGGGTGGTACAGAGATAAAATGTAGTTGGAGATACATGTAAACATGTATAGTCTTTCAGCTGACTGGTTTGCATGCAACATTCACTACCTTGGCACACGTAGCACTAAACTAAACAAAACAAAGTCAGAGTAGGAGAAGAACTTTAATGGTAAGAATGGAATTAGTCAGGGAAGCGGATGTCAGTGAGAATAAGAGCAGCATAGATGTGTCCGTGGTAAACATCCAAGGCTATGAAAAAGGGAAGAGAGGTGGAACTGAAATAATGTTCCACATAAACACTCAATTAGATAAACATAGATCTATTTGTGTTCTTGCACCAACACTTTGTGGAGGAATGGTGCTGGGTATTTGTTCAATGCAAGAACATGTTCAGTCCGATGGGAGAAGAGAGAGCTGGGAGACCCAAGAAGTGAAGTGGAATCTACATGTCCATGGTAAAATGCTGATTTTTAGAAGCAGGAAGCAGTCACTGTTAAAATGTTGAGTGTTGGACCATATACTCTCTCCTAAATTCCCGTTATCCAGCGGCAATAGACAGGGATGTGCATTATCACCCCTGTTATTTGCCCTTGCAATTGAACCTCTAGCGGAAAGTATACGAACATTCACGGCTATAATTCTAAATACTCCAATAATAAAATATCATTATATGCAGATGATGTATTATTATATATCACCAATTCTCAAGTTAGTATTCCAAATATATTAAATCTTATAGAGGAATTCGGCTCCTTTTCAGGATATAGAATAAACTGGAACAAAAGTGAAATTATGGCAACAAAACCTGAAGAACCGACACGCCTTCTAAAATTCCCTTTCAGAATTGCTACGGAAAAATTCAAATATCTGCGTGTTCAGGTAACCAGAAAATATACCTCTCTACTCAACGCAAACTTCCTGCCTTTAGTTACTAAATTAAACGCTCTTATTCAATTCTGGAAAACACTCCCGTTGTCTCCAATAGGCAGAATAAATGCTATAAAGATGATCTTCCCCCCACAAATTCTGTATTTATTTCAACCAATATCAATATATCTTCCTAAAAAATGTTTCAAAATTTTTGATTCTCTGATTACAAACTTTATTTGGGATTATAAAACACATAGAATTCATAAACGGCATCTATGTAAACCCAAAGAAATGGGCGGAATGGCTCTCCCCAACTTCTTAATCTATTACTGGACAATAAGTATTAAAAATGTAATTTATTTGCTGGACAATTTATACCAACAGGTAGACTGGTTAATAATGGAGAGAGGATTGCTCGCCTTTTAATATTTATCTCTTCATTCACCAATAGCCATTAACCCTTTGTTTAAGCCATCTATTATAGATAAAACGTTTACATATTGGGAAAGACTAGGAATCAAAAAATTTGGAGCTCTTTACAAGATGGGAACTCTTCTCTCATTTCAGGAATTACAGTCGAAATATCACCTGAAAGGTAATCAATATTTTAGATATCCTTAAATTCGAGACTATCTGAAAACATATACCCAAGACTACCAAACTTTGCTGCCAGATATACTAGACGAATGTATGAATAGAAATTCAGTCAAACATCATATTTATATAATACCCTTTCAAATATAGAAATCCCAACGTCAGAAGCAATTAGAAGAGACTGGGAAGAGGAACTAGGCCTAAAAATTCTAAAAGACAGATGGGAAGGAAACCTATATATACACAATTGTTCGAGCAACGTTAGACATGCGTTAATTCAATTAAAAATACTGCATAGACTCTACTATTCAAAGTCTGAACTGAATAAGATCTTTCCAAATGTATCTCCTATTTGCGACCAATGTCTCCTTCAAGAAGCAACTATAACACATTCCTTCGCCTCTTGCATAAAATTACATAACTTTTGGAGAGAAATTTTTGAAATTCTCTCAAAAACATTAAAAACAAAATTGGACCCCGACACAGAACTGATTATTCTAGGAACGTCAGAAGCCTGCTCTGAGCTATCAATATTTCAAAGACGTTTCCTCAATTATGGTCTGATAATGGCAAAAAAAGTATACTCAAATTTTGGAAACATACATCTGTCCCTACTCTTAAAATGGATTATAAACATGTCTGAGACGCTACATCTTGAAAATATTAGACTTGTCTTAGCAGAAAAAACAGAATTTTTCGAAGACATGAACACCATTCATTGATTTATTACAAGGATAGTATGGTGCAACACAATTTTGGAGTTAAATCTAATTACGGGTTGGGTGATGGGTGGGGAGGGATGCGAGGCAGGTATATCATCACCTTTTGTTTTTCTTTCTGTTTTTGTCTTTTTATTTCTCTACGTCTTATTTCTTTTACTTACTCACTTCTGTGGCTACACCAATTTGGTAGTCTAGGGGTTCTATCCTTGCACATCCTCTCTTGCTTTTTCTCTCTTTTCTCTTAACTATAGCTAAAAATTAAAATTGAAGCTGTACAATAACTGTATTATGTCATATGCCGCTGGTTACATTTTTGTACACTGCTTCTAATAAATAAAAAATATTTAAAATAAATAAAATAATAAAAGAAATGTTGCGTGTTGGAAGAATCGTAGATGTAGGAAAGAGTAGACTGGATAACAAGCGGTATATGTTGGGGTCAAACAAAAACCAGCCAGGAAGGAACCAAGGTAGTTATTTGTCTATCTTGGAAATGCGACAGATGGATATCTTGGAGAATGGTCAGATTGGTGGCTGGGAATGGAAAATCATCCAGATGAGGATATCTATGGATGTGAATCTTTGGAATCCTCCACTAAATTGCTTCAGTTTTTTAAATTATTCAATTTTGTGTACCTTTAAGGCCTGGACCAATGTATTTTAGGGGATAAGGTGGGCGAGTAAATGTGGAAGATCAGCCATTTTCTTCTTATATTTTGGGGAAATATCAATTACAAATTATTTCTGCTGCAAATTATTTTGAAGACATCACTTCCAAAGATAGATCATTCCAAAGATACATCTGGTGAAGTTGTATAATAATGCCACTGTAGTTTGAGAAACTTGGGGCTATTTGTGTTGTATATTTCTTATAAACCTGCATATCTACTCTAAATGAGAATTTCTAATGCACTGTGTACAATCTATATTTTACTGGATGAAACCCTTGGTTTTATTCACACTTAAGAATGACAATAAATTTGAAGCAATTAAGTGATGTAAATAATGGATTTTAATGGCAAGAATCTTGGAATAAGTGAGAGGGGTAGAAAATGACATTACGAACAGAAGGAAAATAAAAGGGGAAAGGGAAGAAGACAAACAATGTTATTTGTTATTAATTAGTTTTATTTCATACACATCCAAAACTAATTCCACTGACAGATTGATGGATTCATTAAAAAAAAATTGTCTTGATTTTCCAGAGAAAATCAAAAAAAATCATCAGAGTAGAACATTTGCAATCTTTAAAGGGAAGCGCTATAGTTCATCAGAGTCTTCTTCATCCACTGCTTTAATCTGAATACATGAGTGTAAAATCCATATTTCCCTGATCTATCACATCCTTCTCCCCAAGAAACTATTCCCATCAGGTACCACCGATTATCTTCGGGATTCTGTATCATGGACAAAAAAAAAAATCTTTTTTTAATAATCTTTAAAATATACATCGGAGAGATGGGAACTATTGATGCATAATCTAGATACATATGAAGAGGAGAACAATATTTCGCTGGTAGTTTTTGTGGACTCCAGATGCCTGGAGGAGCTTTATAGCCATTGAAGCACCTTCATGGTTTAGTTACCGTTGCACTGAAGCAAACATGGTTGTCATTTAACGCTTGGTTGACAAAGGCAATTACAGAAGAGTTGAGAACTTGCTTTTAAGGGAAGGTCACTTCATTTCATTGGTCATTTTGAAAGTTTCATGAGACACTCTATTTTCATGTGAGAGGGGAAATCTTCTACAACCAGTTGAACATTAAAATAAAAGATTGAACATGTGATAATACTGCATTCCTTGATGAGATCACCTCTCATCCTCCTGCCCGCCATCAAATAGAGTCCTAACCTGATCAACCTCTCCCTATAGCTCAGGACCTCAAGTCCTGGCATCATCTTAAATCTTCTCTGCACCCTTTCCAGCTTGACAGCATCTTTTCTAGAAATGGTGACCAGAACTGAACACAATACTCTTGAACTCTTAATTAGTTTAAAGAATGACCACAGAGTGGCAAGCAGTGCAGCTGGTAGAACTGCTTCTCACATTTCCATTGATCAAGTTCAATCCAGATCTTCGATGGTGCAGTTTGCACGTTCTCCCAGACTCCAAAGAGATTGTAATTATCTTGTTGTGGTAGAATCTGGGTGAGTTGATGGAAATAGGGAAGAGGTAGGGGGAGAATAAAATGGGATCAAAACAGAATTAAGGCTTGATGGTCAGCACTGATTCAATGGGCTGAATGGCTTGCTTCCAGGTTGTGAGATTCCATGAACTGGGCAACCCATATGATCTAGCACAATGTTCATCTATGAGATCAGCCAAACCGGTCAAGTTCCCATGCTAATGGGTAAGTTAATGGACTGTATCTACAACTTCACTCTGTTTCTCTTGGGTGTCTTTCTCATTGCAGCTGTTTGAATAGAATGAACTATGGAGGGAGAGCATAAGCTCTTGGTCCACTTACATTTGATGCCACCGGACAGTACAGCTTCTCCACATTCTAGTATTTGACTTTACCCGTACCTTCTTTAGGAATGTTACCACCTCCTTATTCTCCAAGGATGATGTTATCCTTCCATTATTATCTTTACTCTTTTGGGTTTATGTTGCACTTAAGGTTATGTTATCCTTTTCCCTTTGCTCTATAATTACTGCTCATGTTCCTTTACTTGGGGTTGATATTACCTGTTCACTTGTTAAGATCAACAATCAGATAAGAGATTATTGACATGGAAAGAACATGAGCAGTGTACTGCTGTTGGAAAGTTCATCTTTCTGAGTTGTGTGTTCACTTATCTTGCGCTTAAAACAATGTTTCTATTGGGAAACAGTAACTGGCAAGGTTGGTGTCCATCTCCTTTCATCAGTGCTATTCTGCAACTGGCCAGTTGCGTTGCTCAATGGGCTGCAAATATGCCTACCCTTCCAGACATTGCAATGGTTCTTTGCTGTCATTCTGAGTGAAGCTCTAATTGAAAGCTCAAATGGATCAAGTTCCTGAAAACTACTGCAAATATATTGAATTTAAATAATCAAACCGTGGATCTAATTTTAAAGCTTTAGGAAAACCATTTGCAACAGATTTGGGCAATGTTTTAAGCAGGGTGGGATGGGACTGAAAAAAAAAAGTTAACAGCAAGAGACCTAGATGTAGGATGGGCCACAGGAATGGAATGGTGAAAGAAAGATAAAGTCAATGAAAGAAAATAAAGAATAATGAAGGACTGGATAATATTAGATATGTAAAAAAGGGAAGATTAGTGAAGACAAATGCAGGTCCCTTAAAATCAGAGACGGGTGGATTCATAATGGGAAACGGAAATGGCAGAACAGTTAAACAAGTACTTTGGTTCACTAAGGAAGACACAATCTCCCAGAAATACTACGGACAGAAGATCTAGTGGGAGGGAGGAACTGAAGGAAATCCACATTATCCACAGTCAGGAAATGGTGTTAGGTAAACTGTTGGAACTAAAGCAGATAAATCCCCAGGGCCTGATGCTCTGCATTCCAGAGCACTCAAGGAGGTGGCCCTATAAATCGTGGATGCATTGGTGATCATTTTCCAATGTTCTATTGACTAGAGTGTAGCAAATGTTACTCCACTTTTTAAGAAAGAAGGGTGAGAGAAAAAGGGGAATTATAGACCAGTTAGCCTTACATTGGTAGAGGGGAAGATGCTTGAGTCGATTGTTAAATATGTAGTAGCAGCATATTTGGAAAGCAGTGACAGGATCGGTCAAAGTCAGCATGGATTTATGAAGGGGAAATCATGCTTGACTAATCTTCTGGAATTTTTTGAGGATGTATGAAGTAGAATGGATAAGGGAGAGCCAGTGGGTGTGGTGTATCTGGACTTTCAAAAAGCCTTTGACACGGTCCCACACGAGATTAGTGTGCAAAATTAGGGCACATGGTATTAGGGGTAGCATATTGATGTGGATAGCGAACTGGTTGGCAGTCAGGAAGCAAAGAGTGGGAACTAACGGGTCCTTTCCAGAATGGCAGGCAGTGACGTGTGGGATGCCGCAAGGCTTGGTGCTCGGACACCAATTATTTACAATATATATTAACGATTTAGACGAGGGAAATAAATGTAACATCTCCAGGTTTGCAGATGACACAAAGCTGGGTGGCAGTGTGAGCTATGAGGAGGATGCTATGAGGCTGCATGGTGACTTGGATAGGTTGGGTGAGGTGGCAGATGCTTGGCAGGTGCAGCATAATGTAGATAAATGTGAGGCCACTTTGGTAGCAAGAACAGCAATGCAGTTTATTGTCTGAATGATGTTAGATTAGGAAAAAGGGAGGTGCAACGAGACCTGGGTGTGCTTGTACATCAGTCACTGAAAGTAAGCATGCAGGTGCAGCTGGCAGTGAAGAAAGCTAATGGCATGTTGGCCTTCATTGAGTGAGGATTTGAGTTTAGGAGCAAGGAGGTCCTACTGCAGTTGTACAGGGTGCTGGTGAGACCGTACCTGGAGTATTGTGTGCAATTTTGGTCTCCTAATTTGAGGAAGGACACTCTTGCTATTGAGGGAGTGCAGCGTAGGTTTATGAGGTTAATTCCCGGGATGGTGGGACTGACATATGATGAAAGAACGGATTGGCTGGGCTTGTATTCAGTGGGATTTAGGATGAGAGGGGGTCTTATAGAAACATAAAATTCCTAAAGGATTGGACAGGCTACATGCAGGAAAAATGTTACCGATGTTGGGGGAGTCCAGAACCAGTAGTCACAGTTTAAGAATATGGAGAAAGCCATTTAGGACTGAGATAAGGAAAAAACATTTGACTTAGCCTTATCATCTTGCTCACACCCTACATTGGCAAGGGACTTTCAACTTAAAAGTGCACATGTAATACAGGGAAAAATGGGAAAAGGTGAAATATTATTTTGGGTAAATATGAATTGATTGAGAGAGAATAAGAGAATACAGATGGGTGCAAAAGGTTTTGGCCAAGATACATTTCCCATACTTCCAATAGCACTATAAAGCAAAGAATGATAAAAAATAGTATACAGTTACCTTCATTACAAAAGGACCACCACTGTCTCCCTCACAAGCATCTCCATGCTCCTGATCCTCTGGATTAAAACCTACAGAGAACAAAAGAGATTATTTGATATTTTCAAAAGGTGATGTTGTGGTGTTGAACAGCCCTTGGGTGTTGTGTACTCTGTTCGTCATTCTACCATAGCTCAGTGTTTCTGCCTCACTCACCCATCTCAACCATTATGCTCAACACATCATTTTCTAAACTTTTATTAATAAAGTGAATGTAAAGGACACATTCCAATCTGTCATATTGCCTCCATGGGAACATTTTAATTGTCTTCTTTGTACACTTATTCCAACCTTCGCTTTCCCTTCATATTTTTGTCCACACATCCAATTTCTTTGCTTCCCCCTTTTCAGTCCATCCATTTTTCATTTTCACCATAGTTTTCTTCACCCTCTTGCTGCTTCCCAGTACCCTTCTTGTTGAATAATTTATTCAACCACCTCCATCCACTCCATTTCCATTTTCACTTTTCATCTTCACTCTACCTTATCACCATCCTTCTCCCATCTTCTACAGTGGCTTGCAAAAGTTTTCATACCCCTTGAACTTTTCCACATTTTGTCATGTTACAACCACAAATGTAAATGTATTTTATTGGGATTTTATGTGATAGATCAACACAAAGTGGCGCATAATTGTGAAGTGGAAGGAAAATGATACATGGTTTCCAAATTTTTTTACAAATAAAAAACTGAAAAGTGTGGCGTAAAAAAGTATTCAGCTCCCTTTACTCTGATACCCCTAAATAAAATCCAGTGCAACCAATTGCCTTCAGAAGTCACCTAATTAGTAAATAGAGTCCACTTGTGTGTAATCTAATCACAGTATAAATACAGCTGTTCTGTGAAGGCCTCAGAGGTTTGTTAAAGAACATTAGAGAACAAACAGCATCAGAAGGACAAGGAACACACCAGACAGGTCAGGGATAAAGTTGTGGAGAAGTTTAAAGCAGGGTTAGGTTATAAAAAAAATATCCCAAGCTTTGAACATCTCACGGAGCACTGTTCAATCCATCATCCAAAAATGGAAAGAGTATGGCACAACTGCAAACCTACCACAACATGGCCGTCCACCTAAACTGACAGGCCGGGCAAGGAGAGCATTGATCAGAGAAGCAGCCAAGAGGCCCATGGTAACTCTGGAGGAGCTGCAGAGATCCACAGCTCAGGTGGGAGAATCTGTCCACAGGACAACTATTAGTCGTCCACAAATCGGGCCTTTATGGAAGAGTGGCAAGAAGAAAGGCATTGTTGAAACAAAGCCATAAGAAGTCCCGTTTGCAGTTTGCCACAAGCCATGTGGGGGACACAGCAAACATGTGGAGCAAGGTGCTCTGGTCTGATGAGACCAAAATTGAAGATTTTGGCCTAAATGCAAAACGCTATGTATGGCGGAAAACTAATACTGCACATCACCCTGAACACACCATCCCCACTGTGAAACATGGTGGTGGCAGCATCATGCTGGGATGCTTTTCTTCAGCAGGGACAGGGAAGCTGGTCAGAGTTGATGGGAAGATGGATGAAGCCAAATACAGGGTAATCTTGGAAGAAAACCTGTTAAGAGTCTGCAATAGACCTGAGACTGGGGCGGAGGTTCACCTTCCAGCAGGACAACGACCCTAAACATACAGCCAGAGCCACAATGGAATGGTTTAGATCAAAGCATAGACCAATTCATGTGTTAGAATGGCCCAGTCAAAGTCCAGACCTAAATCCAATTGAGAATCTCTGGCAAGACTTGAACATTGCTGTTCACAGACGCTCTCCATCCAATCTGACTGAGCTTGAGCTATTTTGCAAAGAATGGGCAAAAATGTCAGTCTCTAGATGTGCAAAGCTGGTAGAGACATACCCCAAACTTGCAGCTGTAATTGCAGCGAAAGGCAGTTCTACAAAGTATTGACTCGGGGGCTGAATACTTTTGCACACCACACTTTTCAGTTTTTTATTTGTAATAAAATTTGGAAACCATGTATCGTTTTCCTTCCACTTCACAATTATGCACCACTTTGTGCTGGTCTATCACATAAAATCCCAATAAAATATATTTACGTTTGTGGTTGTAACATGACAAAATGTGGAAAAGTTCAAGGGGTATGAAAACTTTTGCAAGCCACTGTATATCATCTTCCATCTTCATTCTTAATCATATATCCTCATTCACTACTAATAATAATTTATAATGTACATTTTAGAGATACCGTGTACAGTTTGAGGTAGGAAAGAAATGTTTTAAAGGAAGGAATAATTATGGGAATGGAAATCTTTTTGTTAATTTTTTTCTTGCTTTCTATTAAAAACAAGAAAAAATGTTAGCTTGTTTTTTTTTAAAAAAAAAGTCCCCAAAAAGTTACTCATTAACTGCTCCAGATTAGGAGTAAGGGACTGGAGGTAGATGTGATCCTTTGGGTAATAGTTTCATCAAATGACCTCGGGGGTTATACTGAGATTGGGTCAACTCTTGCCTGACTGCTCTTTAAAGTCAATCGATGAAAAAAATTCCATCCCTGTTAATTTTCTTCCCAATATAGAGGGGCTTAGTCCCTTTGTCCTGCCTCCACTTAGCTTTGTTTTCTCGCTCCAACAGACAACACACCTTACACCTATAATGGTGGTTGTGGGTTGCCGCAATGTTGAGATACAAATTCAGCTATTGACTTGTGGTTCAGGAGTGCCTCTGTGACTTTGCTTTTGATTTAACAGTTAGGATTTTGTTGGCCTTTCAAGATAGATGGAATGAACATGAAACCTAGCTTATGAAATAGAGAGATAATGCAGGGAGTGCTTGAAATTAGAGAAATCAAGTTCATACTGCTGGGTTGTAAGCTGCCCAAGTTTATTATTACTCACCAGCGCAGAACATGTTGAGAGTCACTTTAATGTTGGTAGATTGCTTGCAGATTTCATGTTCAACGACAGGAAGCTGGATCTGCTGTAGCACGAGAGGTTTAATGGAACCAGTATTCACAAAGGATTCAGCCAGATTTCCCCAACCTGTGACCCGACCTTTGTGCTGAGTGCGTAGCAAACTGGAAACAATGGAGAAAAAAAAAAGAGCACTCCTTGTGATTGAAAATAACCCAGGAATTACATTTATATTCTCTGCCTTGACCAGCCGTCCATTTGCTTTGCTTTCTCTTTGGGAAGCATTACATGTAGACTAAGCTGACAATCTGATCCATTCCCAAAAAAAACAAACATTTTTCGGTTCGATCCCCTCTCGCCATTACATTTGCCAAATTGAGCTGGCATCTCACTGGAATTTCTGAAGATTTCTGGGATGAACAAGCAAAGCCTTGTGAAGATTGATGTGGGATAACCTACAATGCAGACCTTCCAACTGCTTGTCCCATTAAATCTCCATTTCACTTCCATTCTAACTCCTCAGTCTTCATCTCCAATGATGCCCAACAAAGATTTGAGGAACAGCAGTCCATCTTCCTTCCAAGTACCTGCTATATCCTTGCTGGTGAATTCAACAATTTCAGATAACCAGTTTTTTTCTGTTTGTGTACTGTCCAGTTCTGATGGATATTCATTATTCACATCCTTTCTCTTTCTACAGATACTACAAGAATTGACGAGTATTGATTAGTATGATTGTCAGAGATTATGGGGAGAAGGCAGGAGAATGGGATTTGGAGAGATAGATCAGGCATGATTGATTGGCGGAGTAGACTTGATGGGCCGAATGGCCTAATTCTACTTCTATTCCTTATGACCATTTGAGTATTCCTTGCATTCTCTTTTATTTAAGATTCCAAGTAACTGTTCTGCATCTCACCGTTCCAGCTTGTTTTAGATTACTCTCTCTCTGACATGGATAGAGAAGTGGTTGGCTGACATAGATAGAAAAGTGGATGGCAGACAAGAAACAAAGAGTAGGGAAACACCTGTCCCTTTCAGAATGGCAGCCAGTGACAAGTGGAGTACCGCAAGGCTCGGTGCTGGGACCGCAGCTAATTACAATATACATCAATGATTTGGATGAAGGGATTCAAAGTAACATTAGGAAATTTGCTGATGACACAAAGCTGGGTGGCAGTGTGAACTGTGAGGAGGATGCTATGAGAATGCAGGGTGAACTTGGGACAGGTTGGGGAAGTGGGCAGATGCAATGGCAGATGAAGTTTAAGCGGATAATGAAAATGTGAGGTTAGAGCCCACTTTTGGTAGCAAAAACAGGCAAGCAGAATACTATACTATTAAATGCTGCGTCAAAAGTTGGGAAAAAGGGGATGTACAACGGGTATCTGGGGTCGTTGTACATTCAGTCTATGAAAAGTAACATGCAGATACGGCAAAGCGAATGGATTGCAGCCCTTTATAAAAAGAGGAAGGAAGGTCCTTATGCAAAAACTTGGAGTAGGAGTTCCAAAGAGATAATTCCCGGGATGGAGACCTGTCGTTATGCTTGTGCTTGGAGTTTAGAGAGGATGAGGAGGATCTCTCATTGCGAATGGCGATGTTGAGTGGATAAGAATTAAGCATTTAGAAACGGAGACATTTATTAACAAATAGGAATAGCTACTCTCATCCTCTGATCCTTTAGCAAAAGAAGGTCCTTCTGCCTAACTACCCCTCAGTGTTGATACATCTCTGTGTGAGCCTGGTCTTCTGGTCTTAAGCTGTGACCTTGTCTGGACTACAACTGGAGATTAGTGTGTCCAACTCCAGGTTTTAAGGATCCCCTCTCAATCCTAAATTCCAGAGAGAGTATAAACGAGTCTATCCATCATTGAATCCAGAATTGAGGACTTAGGCACTCCTCTATGGAATCTTTCTTGCTCATTGCTAGGTGTGGTTCCCAAGAGGGGGCACATGAAATGCGCATGATGCTACCTGGCTTTACAAATGGTGTTATCGCTGCATCTCCTTTTTAATCGTGATGGCGGCCACCTGGTGGTATGCTGCCACTCACCAGAGATGTCAATTGCATGTAAACAGCCCCTGCAACCTTGGGCTTGCCTTACACATTAATATATATTATAATAGCTGGGGTCCTGCACTGAGCCCTGCGGTTAGTCAGTTTGGTTACTCTAGTTTGCCAGCCAGATGAGCTTTAAGGGGAGCCTTCTCCATACCAAATCCACGTATAACAGCTCATTATTCGTACATGATTTAAAATCCAAATGTACACTTTCAATGATGGCATATCCCATCTTGCAGACACGACTAACTGGTCTATTCCCGTTTTCTCTCTCCCTTCTTAAAAGAGGGGTTACATTTGCTAGGAAAAACTCCAGGAAAGATTATCACTATGCACCGATGAGCTACTTCCTTAAGTATCTGGGATAGCAGGGTGGAGTCCAGTCCAGACACTTCCCGATCTGACCTGGGACCCCACAGGCTATTTACGGCCATGTCTTCCAGTTGTTAAAGATAAACTGCAAGAGTAAGCCATATATTAAAGAACGGTTTTTAGTTACAGTTTTTCTTTCATATCTATTTTTCCTTTCCTAATTAAGCCCTTTGTCTTCTTCTGCTGGGATTTTCTTCCCAGTCCTCTGGAACATGCTGTTTTTCTGTTACTTTGTACATAGAAACATAGAAACATAGAAATTAGTTGTTGCAATCATTCATTTTAGAAGATCATGTGGTATGCTTTCTCCATAGATCTTGCCACATCCAACTCACTTTAAATGCCCAATGAATCAACTCATCTGCCGTGCAGAGTTCCAGAGTCGGTGAAAAAAGAGCTTAAGGGCTTGACCATTGTTGGGATCAGAGATGAGTATGGATGCTCGTAAAGTTCAATGTCGGTCTTCCATTGCACCGTCAACCTTTTAGAATTAATGGGATTTTATTGTCTCATACCTCAAAGGTTCAGAGTTGTTTCTGACATGCTACTGAAAACTGATCTTGGCATCGTACAACACAGACGGGCTGTTACTCAAAACCTCATCTAAATGCTCTGCTCTCTCGTTGGATGCATTGATGTCACCCTATTTGAATGGCTCGAACGCCTTTGGCACCAAATGGATACTACTTCTCTGCCTGTTAGGTGGTGCACGATACTAAATACCCATGATTCACTCCTCCAAGCTAATGTCCTTCTTTCCATTGTCGTTATGGAGCAGAAAACAACTTTTTCTCGTTGTATTCTCTCCTATGGAGGCATATAGATAGCTAAAAAACTAGCCGGAGTCAGGGATCGGATACAGGGGATAAGGGGAGAAGGCAGAAACAGAGAATCAGCCATGATCATGATATTGGAAATTACGAAGGGCAAACACTCCTGCACTATTGCACCTATATTGGTTGCCTCGTTTATCCTTTATTACTCTATAATCAACTCAGCCTAAAATTGAGAACATTCAATATCCTTATCTCAAAAATGTAAAAGCAATTATGAAAATGACAAAACTTAATCTCCAAGCGCATCACCTACACCCTTGCTTGGGTTCTCCCAATCCTTCGCCCACTTTGTTAACTTCTGAGGCATGTGTTCTGAATAGCAATCTAACACTAATACTGTATGTACTGTCTTCTTCCATTATGATATAGTGTGGTATTTGAGTAGAAAGGGAGGCAGGTTAGTTATATTTTCTTCAATACCCTGACATATTTGCACTTTGTGGCATTAATTAATAATCTGTCTCCAAATAAATAATGGTATGCATTTAAATAAAAGTAAATACAAGTTCTTTAATCATGTGGGATTTATCCAAAATCCTTTGGATTTCCTGAAAACATACTAACTACAGTAACATCCAGTTCTCAATGCTAAGATTATTGATCTCACTAATAATTAGTCTGTGACTATCGTAAAAATGGGAGCCACAATTCAGAAACCACAAATGGTCAAATATGCTAACAGATTTAAGCAGTTAAATCCTATTCTTACAGTCTTCGCTGAGATCCCACACAGTCAATAATTTCACTCATTTTAACAAGAAACTGTGCAATATTCCCATCATTACCTGAATCTTTGAAACCATGCCATGGCATTTTTTTACCTCTTGCTTTAAAGCTGTATTTAGCCACCAAAAAGCTTTTATATCCGTGCATGCATATAAAAAGGTAACTAAATCAATTTACACTGAATACAAACCTTGAGGCAACTTCCTTGGATGGCACACAGATGGGTGCAATATAATCAGTGAAAGGAATAGGTTTTGCCAAATGTAACAAAGCAATGTCACGATTAAGGTTCGTCTTCCAGTCATATCTTGAATGCACAAGGATTTTGTCAATCTTCATGATTTTCTCTCTGTCTTGCTCATACCTGCAGGATGGAGGGGTCAGCAACAACAAATGTTAATGACAGAGTGCAAGAAAAAGTGAAAAATAAGTAAGCAAAATTAAGAAATAATGAGCAGTGTTTAAAAAAAGGTAGCCCTTTGGCAGTGACATACCTGGTCCAAACAGTGTTGCATTCACATCCCATTGTACACAAAGAGGCATAATGTGCTGATAATTGCCCACATTAACCCATCTGGACTCACACACTAACAAATATTCCTTTTGTTCTTCCTCCTCCCCTCTCTACTGAAAATAGCTGTTGTGCTTTTTACTCCAGTTCCGACAAATGGCACCAGATTTAAAACATTGACTCATCTGTAAATGCTGCCTGAACCGCTGAGTATTTCCAGCATTTTCTGTTTTTATTTCAGATTTCCAGCATTTGCAGTTTCTTTTTTTAATTTTCTTTCTTGGTTCACTTTTACAGCTCATTGCCAATTCCTTAAGTTGCCCACGTAGAGTCACACAACGGTGAACTAAACCAGGGAAAGGATCAGACCAAATCTGAGGAAACAGCATCACTTTTAAATATGTAGTGTATGTCCAAGTTCTGGTGGTACATGTAAGGTGATTAGGAGATTAGATGAATTGCTGGCTAAAGGTGAAATGTGATCATGGGGTGGGAAGATTGCAGCCCTTCACGTGGTCCGCACTGTTTCGACTAATGCAATCAGACTCGACGAGCACAAAACGGAAGATCAAAATAGAACAAGTCTGTCCTAAAACTTTAGGCCTGTGCACGCCACATGAAAGAAGAAGATGTGATCATAATTTGTTAAAGTTTCAGTAGAGCTGTGGAGGGATATAATGGGAAAAGGGTTGGTTAGTTGGGTATATTTTGGACTGGGTTAAAAATATCAAAGTTATTTCTCTTAAAGGTCCCATGGGCCGGATTAGATGAAAGGGCGGCCCATAAGCTGTTCCACGTGTGAAAGCCCCTCGAAATTCCCCCCACCCCCACGACTAGAGGAAGATGTCCACAGATTGACACCGATTTGCAGCTGCTGAGCGTGGCAAAGGACATACAGGGCTTGGAAAGCTGCATTATTTATTTTATTTTATTTATTTTATTGGCCAGTGCTAGTGTCGGAGTTATCGGATTAAAAACACTATTATGTGACATGGAGGGCAGGGTAAAATTAGCTGAAGGGTTGTTTTAGAGACAACAGTGCATTGTGACAGCATATGTAAGAAAGGCTGAGACAGTGTCAAAAATATTATTACAACTTGCGAGGGCTCTCACTTAATTTTTTTTACCTTCTGTTATCAGCACGGGCAAACCCTTGGCAGCTTTTTACGTTGCCAAATGACAAGTTTAGGATAGGTAACATTTAAAGGACGGCTCTGCATGGACGCGTGCAAAAATTTGCGTCGGACAGACAGTGGTAGTTACCAGTCGGAATCTTGCTCAATGAAGCATATTCACAACATTATTTTCTTGCTTTAATAAAGTCACAATAAACTAAACATATTCACCAATCAAAACATGTTATATGTACCACAAGTGACATAGCAGCAAAATTATCATACAGTATCTCTATTCATTACACGTTGCAATGGAATGCAAATTTTTCCCTATTATTTCTTTTCTACTTCCAAACAAAAATTGTGGGTTGGGATTATTCAGCATTGATCAACCTCGGTGAGTTGGGACCAAGCGCAGAGGCTTCCCACAGCTAACTGTCCACATCCTTACTGTCTCGCTCTCTATTCTTCTTTCTTTTCGTGTCCCTCTCCTCCCCTCAACATCAATCTGAAAGAAGGGTCTCGACCCAAAACGATGTTGCCTATTTCCTTTGCTCCCATAGATGCAGCCATTACCCGCTGATTTTCTCCAGCTTCTTTTGGTCTACAAATTGGGATCCCAACACTGGCCACATTCTTTTCCTATCTCCCCCCCTCGTCTGCTTTTCCGCAGAGACCGCTCCTCCGTAGGGGGTCCCTTGTGGTCAATTTGTCCCTTACGCACCCCAAACGGGGCACCGGCCGGCTTGCTCTAACTAGGCACTCTTCCCTTGCAGCACATGATCAGGAAATGCTACACTTGTCGCTTTAGCCTCCCCCCTTGACTCCATCCCAATGGGACCCCAAGCAGTCTTTCAGGTGAGCAGAAGTTACTGCACCTCTCCAACGACTCTCAATCCATCTATTGCATCCGCTGCTCTAGGTGCAGTTGCGCTACATTTGGTGGAGACCAAGCGTAGGCTTGGCGATCGTGTCGCCCAAACACCTCCGCTCGAGTACGCAATAAACCAAACCTGATCATCAACAGGTGTTGGCGCTCAGCACTTCTCACCTTCCCCGCTCCATCCCGAATCTGACCTTTCTGTCCTGGACCTTTCAGGTGTTTTAGAGTTGGAGGCCCACGTAAATATTGGAGGAGCAGCACCTCATATTTTTCGCTTGGGCAGTTTACACCCCCAGAGGTATATGAACATTGATTTCTTCAATTTCAGGTAATCCCTGCTTTATCCTCCTGCCAGCTCTCACTCATCCCACTGTTCTCCACCTTTTCCTTTCTTCTTCCCGTTCCCCCCCAGCATCTACAAGTCTGAAGAAAGGTCTCGACCCGAAACGTCGCACTGTGTCCTTCGTCTCCCATAGATGCTGCCTCACGCAGCCCCCCCCCCCCCCCCCTGAGTTTCTCCAGCATTTTTGGTCTACCCATTCACACAAGTCCTGTTTAATCCCACTTTCTCACCCCTCCATACACTTAGGGGCAATTTTTACAGAGTCAAGTAAACTACAATGGAATGGCGTTCTTTGAGATGTGAGAGGAAAACCCCTCACACGTCTGGCAGGGAGAATTGCAGAATTCAATACAGAGGAGTGCCCGAGAGACGGAGAATCGAACACCAGATCTCTGGCGTGTGAGGCAGCAAAGGTGTACCAGCGTGTGTGCCACTATTATTTTGGTATTAACCAACACAAAAAATGTTATACGTTGCTTAACTTTGGTTACTAAAAAATGATGAAAATAATCATTTTCAGTATTTTTATAATCTACAAGTGTAAGCCATGTCCCCGGTTACAGTAACTGTATGTTTTAATTCCCCAGTTCCAAGACTATTTGGGCAGGAGTTACACGTTTGGCCCATTAAGGTTGCTGCTAAAAGTGTCAGAGTCCCGGAATTGATCTGAATATGAGTGTTGTCTGTATAGAGTTTGCTCCTTTTCCCCTTTACTGTTCGGCACGTTTTTTCTCCGGGTGCGCTTGTTTCCCTTCCATATTCCCATAAAGTTGTGCAGGAACGCTATATAAGACCCAACCCAAAACGTAAAAAATTGTTCCGGTTTGTCCCAGAGATTCTGGTACTGACCTGTTGAGATTACTCCAGTTTTTTAGTGCCTATCCAGGCAGTCTGCAGTTCCTTCGCTTTACACATGGGATACTATCACAATAGAACTTTAGTAATCCCAGGAGGAAAATCGTGTGTGAGGTATCTTAAACACACACACCACCACATATTAGTTTACAAGACAAAGTGCCAGACCCTTGGGCCCTGTTCCCTTAAAAAAAAAAAAAAATAATAAATATGGAAGTAGCGCGTTGGGGAGGGTGGCCACGGTCATACACAACTAACTACCCCCCACACAGAACTACCCCTTGATAATTATATTAATGTTTATTATTTAGTTTCCATTTACCCCAATAAAACGCCCTGCCACTGATGCATAGCCCCCAACTGAGTGTGTCTAGGAGGGAGAGGGGGGTAGAGGTATAGAGGTGTTGACAGAGATGATAAAGGGGAGAGTACAGTGAGAGAGGCAGAGAAAGAAAGAAGGGAAATAGACAGGGGGGTGGGGAGGTGAGGAGAGAGAGGAAGGGAGGGTGGGGAGCGGAAGCTGAGACTGCGGGGGAAGGGAAAGGGGAGATGTGGTAGAAGGGATGGGGGAAATAGGTGGGGGGGGGAGGGGGAGAGATGGGGGTGGAGGGAGAGGAGGAGTGATGGGGGGAAGGGAGGGGGTGGTGGGGGGAGGGGAGTGGAGAGGAGAAGTGGAAGAGGAGGGGGGAAGGGAAGGGGGCGAAGGGTTGGTGTAGGGGAGGGGATGTGAGGAGGGGAGCGAAAGGGGAGAGACAGGAGACAGGGTGGAGTTAAGAGAGTAGTGAGAGGAGGCAGGGGGGGGGAGAGTGAGGGGGCAGCAGGGGAGAGTAGACAGAGAAGAGAGGGGGAGTGAGACAGAGAGAAGAGAGAGGGGTGAGGGGAAGAGAGGGGGGGGAGAGGTGAGAAGAAAAAAAAAGGGGGGGGGAGAGGGAGGATGGTGGGGAGGGAGGAGGTGAGCGAGGGGGGAGGGAGAGAGAGCTAAGGGGGGAGGGAGAGAGATGTGGGGAGGGAGGGGGCGAGGTGGGAGAGAGTAAGAGCAGAGAGAATGGGGTGAGACAAGTGAAAGGGGCAGAGGACAGAAGGAGAGGGGGTGGAGAGCAGAGGGGGAAGGAGGGGTGAGCGAGATGGTGAGGAGAGCGAGAGGGAGGAGCGAGAGTGGAGGATGGAGAGGTGGTGATGGGAGTGAGGAAGGGCGAGAGGCGAAAGAGGAGAGAGAGGAGAGAGGGAGGGGGAAGAAAGGGGGAGAGGGAGGGGGAAGAGAGGGGGGGGGAGGCGGGGGGAGGGATGGAGGGTGAGGGCGGAAGGGAGGAATGGATAGGTGATGGGGTAGGACGAGAGGGTGGAGAGGGGAAGAAATGGGGAGGGGGGGAGTAAGGGGTGGGCCCCAGTCCATCTTTACCCACTCCCTATACCCACTCCTCTGCCTCTATTCCCACGCACTCCTCCTCTTCTCCTTCCCATTCCCTCATTCCGCCTCCCTACTTCCCTCCTCTCCCTCAATCCCCGACTCCCACTCTATTCACTTCCCAGGATCGGGCCTTACCCCGCCCGTCAATATCTGTGCTCCCGATTCTGCCAGAGCGCATGCCGGCATGGAGAGTGTGGAGCTGTAGGCTTTGCAAAGATCTTTGCTTGTAACCACATTCTTTGTGTGACTCTCTGGAGCGCGCAGGGAGGGAGGGGCTTCGCGAGCTGCGCCATCTTCGCAGAATCTGGGCGCCTTATGAGAGATAAGCAGATCGGCAGTTGCATTTGAGGACCGGGGGTGGGGTGAGCGAGCTGCGGCTATGTTGAGTGGGGATTCGAGCTGCGGGAGGCCGCGGAGAGTTGGAGGGGGTAGGGAGATAGTGGAGACGGCATGCCAAATGAAGAGAAGAGAAAGCGGTCTTGGGATTTGGTCGCAATGTGTGATTGGTGACGTAAGCAGCTCGTGAGGTGCGTTTCGATTTTAAAATGAGTGTCTGTGGGGGGGCGGGCTGATTATTATTAAAAAAAAGTGTTACAAAAAATGTAGTAAACATAAAAGACGGATGTGCAGAACACAAGTTGGGTCTGTTCCCCCAAACGTGCGGTTGCGGTGGGTGGGGTGGGATGGGGGGGGGGGGGGACAGCATTAATTAATATAATTTAATATCTTAATAATTTATTATTGTTCTTTTTACCCCATAAATCTACTGACGCGTAGCTCACATCTCGCAAGCTGCATTGTCTAGGGGGGAGCGTGGCTTTGAGGGCAGCAGATGAGAGAGCAGAGAGAGAGAGGGGGAGAATGGCAGAGCCAACGACAGGCCAACAAGAGAGACCCAGAGAGAGTGGACCCCCAAGAGAAACCACCAAAACCAAGCAAGACAACAAAACAAGGGAGGAGTGGTGAGGGTGAGAGAGGGGGTTGGAGGGGGAGGAGGGAGATAGTCGGGGGTGAGGGTAGGGTGGGGAGGGGAGAGGATCGGACAGGGGGGTGGTAGGCGAGGGAGGTGAGGGGGAGGGGGGGCGAGGGGGGCGGGGGTGAGAGTAGTAGTGATGTACTCCACCGGTGGTAGAGGTGAGGGGGCGGAAAGAGGGTAGAGGAGTGAGTGTGGAGGGTTGGGGGAAAGACAGGAGGAGAAAGGGAGGAGGAAGGAGGGATGAGAGGTGGGGGAGGTTAGTAGAGAGAGGTGGAGGTAGAGAGAGAGAGAGGGAAGGTGCGAGGTGGAGGGGGAAGAGAGAGAGGTGGAGGTGAAGGAGGAATGGGAGGAAGGATGAATGAGTGGGGAGAGTGAGGGGGAAGGGGTCCAGAGAGGGTGCGAGAGTGAGAGCAGTGGGTGTGTAAGAGGGGTGTCGTAGGGGGCGAGGAGGGGGCGGGAAGGGAGATGGGAAAGGGTGGAGGAAGGGGAGATGTGGGAGTGGGGGAAGGGGGAGGAGAGGAGGGGGGTGAGAGGTGAGGGTGGTGAGTGGTTGCATGAGAGAGCAAAGGGAGTAGAGAGTGGAAGGAGTGGTGAGAGGGTTGAAGGCGAGAGGTGGGGAAGAGGGGTGGCGGGAGGGAATGGGAAGATGGTGTAGAGGAGAGGGGTGATGGGGAGGGAGATGGAGAGGAAAGGGGAAGGGGGAGGAGGGGGTGAGAGGAGTGAGGTGGAGGAGGGGTGAGAGGAGTGAGTGGAGCAAGAGACGGGGTTGCAGGGAAGTGTGCAAGGCAAGGGAGGAGGTGGGGAAGAGTGAAGGGCGAAGGGAGAGAGGGGGCAGAGTGTGGAGAGGGTAAGGAGGAGGGGGGAGTGGGGAATGAGTGGGGATGAGGGGTGAGTGAGTAGGTGGGGGGAGATAGGGGGAGAAGGTGGGGGTGAGGGGGAAGAGAAGAGTGATGAGGGCTAGGAGGGAGATATAGGGTGGAGGGGGGGGGGGAGAGAGGGGAGAGAGGAGAGAGGTGGGGTAGGGTGGAGTGGAATAGTGGGGAGGGTGGGAAAGTGCGGGGTATTGGGGGGGAAGAGGTGGTCGGGGGGGGGAAGACGGGGTGAGAGGAGGGAAGGGGGGGTGTTGGGGGGAGGGGAAGGGCGTGGTTGGTGGAGAGGGATGGGGAGGGATGAGATATAGAGGGGGGTGAGGATCGGCGGTGGGGAAGAGCGGGGAGGGGGGTGGGAGGGTGTGGAGATGGGAGAGGGGTAGGGGGGGGGGGGGGGTCGGGGGGCCGGGGGGGGGGGGGGGGTGGGGAGGAGTTAGTGGGGGTTGGTGGAGGGCGTGGGGGGGGGGGCGCGCGGGGGCGGGGGGGTGTTTGGGGGGGGGGGGGGATAAGGGGCGGAGGGGTTTAGGGGGGTGGGGGGGTCGGGGGGTGGGGGGGGGGGGGGAGGGGTATAGAGGCGGTGGGGGGTTGGGGGGGGGGGGGCTAGGGGAGGGGACAAGACAGTGGGGGAGGTGGGGGGGGGGAGGGGGGGGGGGGGGGGTTGTGGGGGGGGGGGGTGTTGGGGGGGGGGGGTGGGGGTGGGTGGTGGGGGGGGGGGTTGTAAGAGGGTTGGGGGGTTTTTGGGGGGGGGGGGGGGGGGCGGTGGGGGGGGAAGGAGAGGGGGGGGAGGGGGGGGGGGGGTGGGTTTTGTTGTGTGTGGGGTGGGGGGTTGTGGGGAGATTGGAGGGGGGGGGGGGGGGGGGGGGGTTATGGGGGGGGGGGGGGGGGGGGTGGGGGGTGGGGGGGGAGGGGGGGGAATAAGGGGGATGGAGTTAGGGGGGGTGGGTGGAGTGAGATGTTGGGGGTGGGGGGAGTGGGGTTGGGAGGGGAGGTAGAGGAGCGGAGAGTTGGATGGGGGGGATATGGGGGAGGAGGCGGGGGGAGGGATGGGGGAGTGGGGAGGGTAGAGGGTGGAGGGGGGAGGGAGGGATGGGGGTGGGGGGTGAGTGTGGAAGAGTGACAGGGGTAGGGGAAGGGGAGGGAGTGAAGGGGGGTGGAGGAGGGAAGGTGGATAGGGGGGCGGGGGGGGGTGGGTGGGGTTATAGAGGGGAGGAAGGAATAGATGGTAGAGGGGGAAGGGGATGAGAGGGGTAGGTGAGAAGGGGGAGAGGAGAGAGGGGGAGGTGTATTGGGGGAAGGGAGAAGAGAGGGGTGGGAGAGGTGGAGAGAGAGTGGGAATGAAAAGAGGAAGAGGGGTGGGGAGGTGGGGGAGAGAAGAGGAGAGGGAGGTGGGGGGGAGAGAGGAAGAAAGTGTGGATGGGGGAGGGAGGAGGGAGAGAGATGAGAAAAGGGGTAGGGAGAGAGTGGGGGAAGGGAGAGGGGGAGAGGTGCGGGGCACAGGTGGGAGGGAGGGGGGAGGGGGTGGGGGGAGGAAAGGAAAGAAGGGGGGGGGTGGGAGAGAGAAGGGAAGGGAGTGAGAGAGGTAGGTGGGGGAGGAGAGCGAGAGAGAGGGGTGAGAGATGGTGAGGGGGCAGAAAAAGAGGGTGGTGGGGTGGGAGGAGGGAGGGGTGATAGGCAGAGAGGGTGAGGGGTGGGAGGAGGGGAGATGGGTGGGGGTAGGGGGTAAGGTGGGGGAGGGAGAGAGTGTGAGAGGAGAGGGGGGACGGGCGGGGATGAGCGAGGTGGTAGAGTGGTGTAAGCGGGGGAGGGGAGCGGCAGCCATCTATTCCCCATTCCTATCACCGCCAATCCTCTGTTTTCTTATTACCATCCCACACCGTTTCACAGCGCTCTTCGACACAGGCTGGCTGCCGGGGGGGGGGGGGGGGGGCGGGGCTGGGGCTGGTGCAAAGGGTACAGATGTAAATTAGGTTCTATTCCGATTGGGACACTTCTGTGAAGCATTGGGTTATTTGTGATTATCTACCGATTGGAAGTTTCACCCAAACTTCTATGGGTGAGGAGCAGTTGATATTTATAAACATTTTTGAAATTCTTGGGGGGGGGGAGGAGGATTTTATTAAAAATGTGTGACGTAAAATGTCTCTATGTACTGAGGAGTGTATTTAGTTGAATGTTAAAAAAGCGTAATGTCAGCAAAATGGAAAAAACTAACGGATATTTGATTCATGGTGGTTTTAGGCCGGGAACCATGGAATCAAAGGCCCTAAAATTTATCAGAAAAAAAAAATGAATGTGACATCGCCCACTAAACACACAACACTGCCGGAATACACACAGAGTTTTAAAGTTACTTAGACCAAGTGCCAGCAGGACCTTGTTGGGTCTGTTCCCCAAGGGATGTGTGTGCGAGAGGGGGGGCATGGGCGTCACTCACACTAACCACACCAACACTAACTACCCCCTTGATATCATTATTTATTTAATTTATAATTGATCCTTTTACCCCATAACCGCCCTGCCAAGAGCATGCCCCCAACTCGCAGGCTGTGTTGGCTAGAGAGGGAGAGGGGGGAAGGGGGAGGAGGGATGGAGGGTGGTGGAAGGTGGGTGCGGTGGGGTGATCGGTGGTGGAGAGGAGGAGATTAGAGAGAGATGGGAGGGGAGGGGGAGAGAGAAGGAGAGCGAGGGGATGAGAGTGGAAGGGAGGGGGAATGGGAAGGGAGTGGGAGGATGAGGTTAGAGGGAGGTTGGCGGGGAGTTGAGGGAGGGTGTGGGCGAGGGCGATGGGGTGGGGTAGGGAAGTGAAAGGGGGAAGAGTGGGGGAGGCAAGGAGGAGATGAGGTAGGAGGGGAAGGGTGGGTGAGAGGCCCCGGTGGGGGAGAGTGGGGGAGAGAGAGGGGGTTAGAGTGTGGGTGAGCAAGGAGGGGGGGAGGTGGTAGGGGCAGTCCATCTTATTACCCCATCCCTATCACCCCCCACTCCTCTCCTCTCTATTCCCACCACTCTCTCCCTCCTCACCTCCCCCATTCCCCTCTCCCTCCCAGCCTGCTCCCCCACCTCTCCCTCCCTACTCCCTCCTCTCTCTCCCTCAATCCCCCTGACCACCCCCTCTTCACGTCCCAGGATCGGGCCTTTACCCCCCCCGCCCTCGTCACTTATCATCATCTCCCGGTCCTACAGGCATGCCGGGTGTTGTGAGAGCGGAAACTGAGCCTTATCCTCTCTCCCGGATCGCCAGAGCAATTTTGAGACGGCGCAGCGCTTGGGCGATTCCTGGAAATGGAATCTATGATATCCAGTGCGGGAGGGTGAAGCGTTAGTTGGAGAGGGGGGGTGGGGAAGGGAGAGGGGAACCGGCTGCCTCAAATGAAGAGAGAAAGTGGTTGGGATTGGTTGGCATTGTGATTGTGACGTAAAGCAGCTCGTGAGGGTTGCCGTTTTGATTTTTTTTTTTTTAATGAGTGAGTGTCTGTTGGGGGCGGGGATGATTTTATTTAAAAATTTGTTACAATGGTCTAAATATTATTATGTGGAAGTAAATCTGTGTATGAAGTACAAAATGGAAAAAAACAAACGGCGGTTTTTGTCTACCCTTGATCATAGAAACAAAGCCAAAGATCATATAAAAAAAATGGAATGGATGTGACATTTCACCCTCACACACAGTTTTAAAAAGTAATTACTACCAAAGTGCAACGTTGGGTCTGATAGCATTGCGGGGGGGGGGGGGTGCATCATGTGGCGTCACACACACACTAACTACCACCCCGGCACGACACTTTAACTTCTCCCATATTCTAATTAAGATTATATTTGCTCCTTTGAGAGAAAACAGGGGTAGGGAAAAACAGGGGTAGGGAAAAAGAGGGTGGGGGGGTCTAGGAGGTGGATGGGGGAGGGAGGGCTGCTGGTGTGGAAGGGGGGGTGAGAGGTGGAAGAGCGTTGAGGGAGGGGGAGGAGGGTTAGGGGGTAGAGGTGAGGGACAACAGTAGGGTGAAGGGGAGAGGGAATGGGAAGGTGGAGGTTGGTGAGAGAGAAGGGGGTGATGGGGTGGGAGGTGAGCGTGGGAGGGGGGGGGAGGTGAGGAGAGCGTGGGAGGGGGGGGAGGAGAGAGAGGGAGGGGTGGGGGGAGTGGAAAGGAGAGAGGAGGGGGAGGAGAGATTTGTGGGGGAGGGGGGAGGGGCGCGAGGAAGGAAGGAGATGAGAGGGTAGGGGAAGGTGTGGAGGGAGGGGGAAGTAGTTGGAGGATGAAGGAGAGAGAAGGGATGAGGAGGGGAGGAAGGGGGGAGGGCGAGATTGGAGGGAGAGATGAGAATGCGGGGAGGGGAGAGGGGGGGGGGAGGGGGGATTGGGGGGGAGAGGGATGGAAGGGGATGGGAGATGTGGAGGAGAGGCGGGGGGGGGGAGGAGGAAGGGGAGGGGAGATGGAGATGCGGGGGGAGGGGGAGGGGAGAGGAGGAGGATTGGAGGGGATTGAGGGAGATTGGAAAGGGGGTGGGGGAGAGGGAAGGGGGGGGTGGGGGAGCGGGATGGGGGTGGGGGAAGGAAGAGGGGAGGGAGAGGAGAGGGGGAGGAAGGGAAATGAAATGGGAGGTGGGGGGAGGGGCGGAGGGGAGGAGGGGAATGAGAGGGGGAGAGAGAGGTGGGGAGGGAGAGAGGGTGGGGGAGGATGGGGAGGAAGGGAGAGGGGGAGAGTGGTGTGGGGTGAAGAGAGGGAGGGAGGTGGGTAGGGAAGAGGGGAAGAGTGTGGGAGGGAGGGAAAGGGGTGGGGGAGAGGGAAGGGGTGGGGTGGGAGGGGGAGGGGGTGGGGGGAAGAGAGGGATATGTGGAGAGGGGAGGGAGAGAAGGGGGGGAGGGAGAGGGAGGGGTGAGTGGAGAGGGAGGGAGGGGGGGAGGAGAGAGAGGGGGTGGGGGAGGAGGAGAGGGATGGGGAAGGGAAAAAGGGGTGGGGGAGAGGAGGGGTCGTGAGGGAGAGGGGTGAGGGTGAGGGGTGTAACGGAGTGAGAAGTGCAAGAGTGGGGGAGTTGGGTTGGGAAGGGGGGGGAGGGAGAGAGAGGGAAGGGGGGTGGGGAGAGAGGGAAGGGGGGTGGTGGAGGAGAGAGGGATGGTGGTGGAGCGCGAGGAGTGGGAGGAGAGGGAGAGAGGGTGAGGAGATGGGAGAGATGTGGGGGAGAGGAGAGGGGTGGGGAGGATAGAGGGGGTGGGGGAGGAGAGAGGGATGGGGAAGGGGGGGGGAGGATGGGGGGGGGATTGTTGAGTGAGGGGTGGAGTGGGAGGTGAGATAGGGGTATGGTGAGGGAGGGGAAGAGTGTGAGAGAGAGGTAAGCAATGTAAATGAGATCCTATTCCGATTTGGACATTCTGATAGATTGGCATTGTGACATCTTAATCAAACATGGAAGTTTCTACCCAAATTCTATGGGTGTGAGCAGTTTTTGATTTTTTTAAACATTTTGAAATATTGGGGGGGGGGAGGATTTTATTAAATAATGTGTCGTAAAACTGTCTAAATGTTACATGAGGAGTGCATGTTTGACAAGTGAATGAAAGTTGTAATGTCTGCCAAAATTGGAAAAAAAACGCGGGAGTTTGAAGCTTCTGGTTTTGGGGACCATGGAATCCCCCCCCCCCCCCCCCCCCAAAGGCAAAAAAAATCTTATCTGACAAAAAAAATGGATGTGTGACATACACCACAAAAACAAAACAACGCCCGCACAATACCCACTCAGAGTAAAGATTGAATAGATAGATTAAGATAGATAGAGAGAGATAGAGGGAGAGATAGTGAGAAGGATAGAGAAAGGAGATAGATAGAGAGATTAGAGATAGAGAGGAGATAGAAAATGAAGAGGGAGAAAGCAAAGAGGAAGAAAAGTAGGAAGGCGAGAGAAGAAAGAGGGAGGAGAGAGAGAAGAAGAGAGAAGAGGATAGAGAGAAGAGATAGAGAAAAGATAGTAGAGAAGATAGAGAATAGAGAGAGGAAAGAAATGAGAAGAAAAGATGATAGAGAGAAGAGGAGAGAAGAGAGAGGAGTAGAGATAGGAAGAAAGGAGATAAGAGGAAAGTGAGAAGGAAAGAGAGAAGATGAGGAGGAGAGAGAGAGAGAGGTGAGAGAGAGGAGTTGATAGATAGATAGGATAGATAGATAGATAGATTATTATTCATATAAATATACACCATTTTGTTTTCTCATTTTATAACATTGTTTACAGAGTACTATGTCACATATTGTGTTGCTGTGCTGCAAGTTAAGGATTTCACTGTTCTAACTGCGGAAGTGAGTTATATAAAAATAAACACTCTTGGACATACTTGCTAATGTGTGTGATAGACCTAGTGTACGTGTGATCGTGTGTCGGCCGTGGGACTGTGGGGTGATGGGTCTGTTTCCAGCGAGTATATCTTAAAATATTAAACTACAACCACTGAAAAAACCAGAGGTAGCTAAAGAAGGGTCTTACCCAAACGTTCACCCAATTTCTTTATAGTCACAGAAGTTGCGGGTGCTCCTGGAGTTGCCCGACACAATTTTAAAAGCATGGACAAAGTCTTACACCTCCATACCATAGTTACTCAACCAGAGCAAACCTAGCATCAAGGTAGCACAATGCTGGGGGACGCTGTCTGGTGAAACTCAGCGGCGTGAGCGGATTTATGGAGCGAAGAATAGGTGAGTTCGAGTCGAAGAACCCTTTCTTTATGATGCTGGGTGTTGGGGGTGCGGGAAGAAGAAGAGGAAGAGGAAGGGATGAGGAGCCAGAGGGCTGAGGGGCTTAGCTGAGAATTGGGGGGGGAGAGGAGAGTACGCAAGGGCTTAGGAAATTATAGAAGTCAATGTTCAGGCCATGGGGTGCAGACTGCCAGGGGGGCAGGAATATGAGGTGCAAGGTGTCCTCCTGCTCCTCCTGTTTTCCGGTGGTGCGCACTCTGACAAGGAAAGGGCCCCAGGACAGAGAGAGGTTCGATTCTGGAATGGGAGTGGGGAGTTGAATTACTCAGCCACAGGGGATCAGGTTGGTTTAATGCCGGACGAGTGGAGGTTTGGGCCGAAACGATCAGCCAAGCTTGCGCCTTGGTTCACGGATGTTAGGATGCGCTGACATCTAGAGCAGCGGATGCAATAGATGAGGGTGGAGGGTGGTTAAATAAATGTAAGGTACCTCTTTGTTCCCCCAATGATTCCCTTTTTTTGCTTAAGTCCAAGTCAAGAGAGGGTATTTGTTTGTCATGTGTCCCAGATAGGACATGAAATTCTTGCTTGCTGCAGCCACAAACAGAATTATTGTAAAATAATACAGAACAGGAGATAAAAGTTCAGTGTGTTTTTATACCAATAGACATATATATACACATAAATAAAACAGATAAAATGCATTAGGCTGTTGTTGTTCAGCCCTCTCACCACCGTCCGTATATATAATTCCATTTAGAATATTTTGAGAGGAACAGGAAACCAGAAGGCAAGATTTAACTCCAGTGTTACTCAGATTCCCAGGGACAGGGAGGTGATTCTGCGTGGGTTTTGGAGGCAGGGGTGCTGGCGAGGCGATGGACAGTCAGCAGCAATGGCGGCCAGATCTCCCACCAATTCAAAGCGAAGGAGAGGTGAGCTGGACCATTTGGCCATGGCAGTGCGCATGCGGCAGGCACCGGCTCGATGATGTTGTGTGCTGGCGTACAGGGGGGAAGTGCGCATGTGCAGGAGGGAAAGAGGGGAAAGATGTGCTGGCCGTTAGCAGGCGGAATGGCAAGGCGGCCTTGCGGTGCGGCGGCAGGAGGACGCGAGCGGAGACCCCGGCGGCCACGGATAAGGATGGATGGCGGATAGGAAGTCAGATAGTGGATTGTGACATGAGAGATCGAGAGAGGTGGCCCGCTCAGGTTGTGAAAACGGCAGGTGTCCTGCTGGCCGGCGGAGGCCGACCTAGATTTTCAAGTAGGGGCCCTAGTGGGTAAAATGTGCATAGAGGACCCTAAGATTAAAGCTTTAGTCCCCCTGGTGCACCCCCACCAGCCGCAAGACAAATACAACTATGCGCCAGTTTCGGCACCTCCATGTGACCCCTCCACCCACCGCCAACATTCTCACCCCAAATCCCCCCCTGTTGCCTTCCGCATGACTGCTCCTGCTCCCTCGCAACTTCATTGTCAATTCTTCCATTCTTCCCGCCCCTCCCCTCCCATCTACCAGCTTCCCGGGACTTTCACTTGCAAACCGCGGCAATGGCCCAACTCTTGTCCCTTCACTCCTTCCCCCATCCACTCCTTACTCTTTTCAGGGACCCCAAGCAGTCCTTCCAGGTCGGACGTGATGAGGTTCACCTGCCATCCAACCTATCTACTGCAATCGCTGCCTTCCAGATGCCAGGATGATCTATATCGGTTGGAGACCAAGCGGAGTGATCGCTTCGATGAGCCCGAACACACTCCTTAGCTCGCTCGGTCCGCATAACCAACGACCCGCGACCTCCCGGTGCTCAGCTCAGCACTTCAACTCCCACCATTCCACATGTCCGAACTCTCGGTTCTGGGGCAGCATCACGCACGGTAGTGAGCAAAAACACCGCAGCAGGCTGGACGGAACTACACCTACTATTATTCCGCTTGGGGCGGCATCTTTGGGGGTGAATTTTCATCAATTACTGTTAACCCTTGCGTCTAATAACTTCCCTTGCTGTCTACCTCCCTCTATCCTCACCGTCTCGCCCGCTGGGGCCCTGGCATTCCCTCTATCTCTATCTCGATGCCCCCCAAGTGTCGCACCAGCTTCTCATTTCACACCACAAAAAAAAAAACCCAGCTTTACAATTCGGCTTGTTCCTTTATCCACTACTTTTTGCATTATCTTTCATCATTGTTCCCTATCACATCATCACCGTCGTATATCTCTCGTTTTCACTAGAGAGATCCCTGACCACTGATACCAGTCGGAAGAAGGGTTCTCGACCCTAAACGTCGCCTATATCCTTTCGCTCTTGTGCTGCTTTGCACCCGCTTGAGTTTTCTCAGCTTTTTTGGTGTTACCCTAACGATTCTCTGGTCTGCAGTTACTTCTTTAAACTAAGCTTAAGCCTTGTCTAGTTTAATACGTAAAATCCGGCCCTGCTTAAGGTGGATGATATGGGTTACCTATTTTGGAGCTGCTAATCGCTTAGGGAAGGCAACTATGTTATTGCAGAAATAAATGGGTATAGACACATATTGTTGGAGCAACTCGTGGTGAAGGCAGCATCTCTGGAGATAAAGATGGGTATTCATTTATGGGGTGGAACCACTTCATCCTGTCCGTGACCCGGGTGCACCGAATATCCCTTTTCTCCAGAGATGCTGCCTGATCTGAGTTACACCAGGGCTAAGTTGATAAATTATAGGAACAAATTAGTAAGGCCATTCAGCCCATCAAACTCTCCTGCTCCATTGGCAGGTTGGTTTCTATTTCTGATCTGTTTTTCCCGCTCAACCCCATTCTCCTTACATTCTCCCCCATAACCTTCGACACCTTTACTACTCAAGAATCTGTCAATCTCTGCCTTAAAAATATCTATTGACTTGGCCTCCACAGCCATCTGTGTCTATCTTTGGTACAAACCAGCATAAATCTGCAGTTCTTTGTTTCTACTATATGTAATGGAGACATCCTGGCAGAAAGGACTGTAGCTATTTTAATAATCAATGGTAAAAGTTAACTGTACTATATATGTGCTTTCCTAGTAACTAGATTTTGTCTTGTTTCCGTGAGAGCCAGGAAGGACGAGGAGCAGCAGAGACTATTTTAAAAGTGTTTATCAGGTTAAGGAGCTATTTGTTTTGTTACTGAATAAAAGAGGCAAGATCTAGTGGAGCAACCATTTTGAGTATTACTGCGGTTGAAGGCAGAGCGTGGGCTGTGGTGAAACTTGTGCTTTGGGGGGAGAGACTAATTAGCATGGCCCAGGGGACTATTGTCTAAGTGAGAGACCATTTGGGGTAAACTGATCATATCTTTTTGGTAGACAAAAATGCTGGGCGTGAATAAAAGAGAGGCAAGTTTTCAGATGGTAATGGACTTTAGGGAGGAAAGTGCAAAAGTTGGGAAAGGCTAATTACAACAGAGCTGCCGGGGTTTTGGAGGATTTCTTTATTGTGTAAAGAAACATATACCGCATATTGGTTGTAGTTTAAAGGCTACTGGTCAGAAATTTAGGACCAGCGATGTCTCCTGCAAGTAAAGGAAAGGATAGCAAGGTTTAGGGAATCCTGGGTGACCTTGTGGATTTTGCAAAAACTCAGTACACAATGAGAATGGTAAGTGCTGAAAAGCTGAATCTGTAAGTTTCAGGATGTGAGGATGGTCGGACAGCGGCGTTTTGAAGAATACACAGGTAATCGCGCGGCAGAAACTTCTAAAATGGAAGGCTATACCTGAACAGAATCTGCTAAACAGATTGATTATTTTAATATGCAAAACATGATACTCTCATTCAATATTTCTGACCAAAAAAAAAATATCAGGGAGTAATTTAAACCATTACAAAAAGGCCTCATTTTGTGTGGTGGCCCCCCCCCCCCCCCCCCCCCCCCCCCCCCCCCCCCCCCCGGGTTTGTGGTCTTAGGGCTGAGATGGATTGTCGACGGGTTTTGATAAATGTGCCTGCATGACTCACTGGGTTTAGAGATTGGTACAATCTTGATAATGTTTTCAGGTACCAAAATGGGTTCAAGCAAATTGTTATTGCTGCAAGACGACCTGCACTCAATCAGTCAAAGCATTGGCCTCGTGATTAGGTTCCTCTGCTTAGGTGTTTCTGCTGGGGTTTGGATCATCAATACATCCAGGGGCCAAAGCGCACTGTAGAACCCTTCAAAACATTTGGTATTTTAAGGTAGAGGTTGATACATTCTTGATTAGTAAAGGCCTCGGGGTGGAAGATTGCAACCTTCACGTGGTCCGCCCTGTTTCGACGACTGCAATCATCCTGGCACAATCAAATAAGATCAAATAGAACGAGTTGTCCTACAACTTTAGGCTGTGCATGCCACACGCAAGAAGAAGAAGAAGTAAAGGCCTCAAAGGTTACGAGGGTGCTGCAATGTTCCGGTTACCCAGATCAACTTGTGCCTTGACCAGCAGTCAATGAGAATGCTGGAAGGTGGAGAGCAAGGAGGGGAAAAGGCTGGGAGTTTCATGGCTGTTTTCCCATCTTCCTTATCCCTTCCAATCAGCTTCCCACTTGCAATTCCTCAGCTGCCACCTTCCACATCACCAGGAAACCTTACTTCCACTACTATCATCTGACAATATTTCAGTGATCCATTTTACTGCCAATCCATTCAGAGTAATGAGAAAGAAAGAGTTGCCTTTATGTTGTAATTGTCATAATGTCAGGTCAATAGGTGGAGTCAGTGGAAAACTACAGTAAAAACCTCTCTCTATCTTTAGACAGATGGTGGTGAATCTGTGGAGTTCATTGCTACAGATAACTGTGGAGGTGAAAAAAATGAGTATTTTTAAGTGGAGATTGATAGATTCTTGATTAGTAAAGGTGACAAAGGTTATGGGGAGAAGGTAGGATAATGGGATTAAAAGGGACAAATAGATCAGCCAAGATTGAATGACGGAGTAGACTCAATGGGCAGAATTGCCTAATTCTGCTCCTATGTTTTATGTCTTAACTCCAAAAATGGGACTTCAGTGGAGTTGGAAATAATAGATTTTTTTTGTATTATTGGGCCTTACTCCGACTAACGATCAAACATTCCTTTACTTCACTTAGTTTGCACATTAGATGGTACAGACATGGTACGACTTACATAAGGGTTACGTTCCGTGAACCCTTACATACGACAGATTTTACGCAAGTCAGAATTACCTTAAAACTAAATAAAAAACTGCAGATGTTGGTTAATACACAAAGTAACACAAAGTATTGGAGTAACTCAGCAGGTTAGATAGCATCCTAAAGAACATTGGTAGGTGATGTTTCATGTCGGGACTCTTCTTCACTGATGTCTGCTGAGTTACTCCAGCACTGTGTCATTTCACCTTAAAACTAGGCGCCGATGACACTGGTCTACACCAGTGAGCTATACCTCACCTGCTGCTGCACGGTTGATGCAGCTGTCGCTGCGACTCGCATTGTAGCCCCTGGTCGACAGCATTTTCTTCAGGCTGACACCACAGACAGGACGCGTTCGGTCACTGGGGTCCCTCCTCCCTCTCTCTCTCACCAGATGCAGCTTCTTCCTGTCGGCATTCACTGTCCACTTCCCCCTCCACCGCCGCCACCTGTACTCCTTCCTTCTCCCTCGCAGTCATGAAATATAAAGGTAAATGCAGGGGGGAAGGAGGAGGAATCGGTGGTGGGAGGGGGAGAGCGAACAATGTGATGATCAACAGGAATAGCAGAAGATAGCGAGAGAAGGAGCCCCAGTGACTGCCTGCGTCCTGTCGGTGGTGGCGACTTGAAGAGAGCGCTGTTGACCAGGTGCTACAGTGTGAGCCGCAACAACAGCCTAGTCAACCGGACGGTGCGGCGGCTGGTGAAGAAGGGCTCGCTGATGGACCTTGTGGAAGACTTAGCCGGGAGTTGCTCTCCACCACCTCCCTTGTTCCTGCTTGCCTTCCCAGTGTTGCACAGGCTGTGGCCGAAACTAGAAAAGCAGTGAGCCCGGGCGAGGCTATTATAACTATGAAGTGGATGGTAAGCCCTCGCATTCTTCCCATTGCAATAACACAAATTATTCAGGAAACGGGATCAGCTATTGTGAATTGTTCACGCAAGTGTGAGTTTACGTAACTCAAGTATAATGTAAGTTGGGGAATTCCGGTAGTATGATAATATATCCAATGAACCTTGTGAGTTTGAAGAGAGAGGGATACTTACATGCATTGCAGACCCTGGATCCAGCTGCAAACCTGGATGCTGTTCAAGACTAAATGTGAGCCAGAGACTGGAATATCAGGATTTCTGAACAATCGGATGCTAGTTTATCAAATTCTACTGTAAACTGTAACTAATGTTTTTACACAGCAAGGTTCTGTAAACATCAAACTGATCACGACCAGATCATCTATGCTTGTACTATTGATAGGTGTATTACTATCAACTAGGACAATAAGAAGAACTGATCTCCTCATAGCATGGACCCTTGTTTGTTCACATAATTAAAGACCAGTTTGAACTTGGTTATTTTGAAACTTACTTAGCTCGAACATGCTTTCCAAGACGAACAACTAAATCACTGGCTGAGAAGTTCTTATTCCATGGTGGATAGAGAACGCAATGTGCAGCAGTAATAACCCATCGGTCACTCAATAGACTTCCTCCACAAAGCAGTTGTTGGGGACTTCTTTGGAAGAGCATCACTTGCCTGTGAAAGCATTAAAAAAAAATCTGAGCTGAAAAACGGCCACACGATTATTACTTCAAATTGTCTGAGAGCAAATCCTTTAATTTTGTGCAGAAATGCAGCGGATGGCTTGATGTTAAAATTTGGATCAAAATAGTTAGCATGAGTTAGATTATTCATTGGGTCTTTGTTATTGTCGGGTCAGATCTGATGAAAAATGGAAAGAGGAAGAACTTGTATTGCCGTAGCATGTAATTATACTGATCATATTCTCAGGATTCTGAAAATAACCTGACCAATGTTGGAAAGTCATACAGCAAGATCCTGTGTTTGATCCCTGTGTGTGTACTAAGTCACCCTCTTAATATTTAGTCTCAGCCTCTTAAAGGAGTGAGGAGAAATATCTGTTGTTCCACTTCTGGAGGGAGTGGATAAGACAATGCGAGGTCTGGCCAGGGCTAAGTTTTCTCTGCCAGCCCTCACTCCTGGGTTGACTCACGCAGAATGGCCAGGGGAATAGCTAGAGAGCCCACTGCCCTTTTCCGAGCAGTACTCCGGGGTTTGAAATACTATTCAATAACAATCAGCACGGGAGCACCTCAAGGCTGCATGCTCAGCCCTCTGCTGTACTCACTCTATACTCATGACTGCGTAGCTGGTCATAGTGCAAACTCCATCAAGTTCGCCGACGACACCACTGTTGTGGGACGTATCACTGATGGAGACGAGTCAGAGTATAGAAGTTGAGATCGACCGACTGACCAAATGGTGCCAGCACAATAACCTGGCTCTGATTGTGGACTTTAGAAGGGGTAGGATGGGGACCCACAGTCCCGTTTATATCTGAACATTAATAGCTATTGCACGTTGTGTGTGTGTGTGTGTGTGTGTGTGTGTGTGTGTGTGTGTGTGTGTGTGTGTGTGTGTGTGTGTGTGTGTGTGTGTGTGTGTGTATGTATGAGTATGTATGTGTGTGTGTGTATGTATGAGTATGTATGAGTATGTGTGTGTGTGTGTGTGTGTGTATGTATGAGTATGTATGAGTATGTGTGTGTGTATGTATGAGTATGTATGAGTATGTATGTGTGTATGTATGAGTATGTATGAGTATGTGTGTGTGTGTGTGTATGTATGAGTATGTGTGTGTATGTATGTGTGTGTGTGTGTGTGTGTATGAGTATGTATGAGTATGTGTGTGTGTATGTATGTGTGTGTGTGTGTGTGTGTGTATACATATATATATATATATATATATATATGTGTGTGTGTGTGTATATATATGTATATATATATGTGTTATATATATATATATATATATATATATATATATATATATTCAATGGTATATGGACACACTGATCTGTTCTGTATTTCTTTATGCCTTCAATATTCTGTTGTGCTGAAGCAAAGCAAGTATTTCACAGTCCTATCTGGGACACATGACAATAAACTTGCTTGAATCTTGGTGACCTTAACAAATTCGGCCATTTCATTCTATACAGAAGCAGCTGTGAAATAACATAAACACTGTTCTAGGTAGCATCGACACTGGCCTTTCAGCCCCACACCCATGCCGACCATCAATCATCCATTTAATTGAATTCCATTTTATTTTCCCAACATTCCCAACAACTCCACTGAATTTTCCCACTGAGCTGCTTTACTCTAGACGCAGCGTACAATGTTAAATTAACTCACCAACACCACTTTTTTTGATATGTGAGTGGAAAATGGAGCATTCAGAGAAAAAATGATAACATGTAAACTCCACATAGACAGCACCCGAGGTCAGGATTGAATACAGACCTATGCAGCTGTGAAGGAATCCACAAGGTGACAAAACCACAGTATTCACCCATCCAATGTCTCACTCTTTCTCATTCCCCACTAATATTCCCGTAACCTCCCCACATCTCCATCAATTCAACCACCACCTCCAATAGGGGCAATTTAAAGAGGCCAATTGACCTACTAACCTGATCTGGAAGGAAAGCAGATCACCTGTGGGAAACCTACCTTGTCACAGACGGAACCTGCATACTCTGCCAAGATTGAACCCAGGCTACTGGGGTTGTGAGGCAGAAGCTCTACCATTTGCAGCACCATGCTTCTGAAGATTATGCTCCCTCACCCCCCCCCCCCGTAAAGAAAGTGTATAATTGACCAGGTGTAAATGGTAGCATTAGTGGGATGCTTCACTCACCAAGGTGCACTTCCCTCTTCAGCATCCTCTCCATTCACAATCCGGCTTTTTATGGATTCCAGCAATGACCTTTCCTCCATATCCTCTTTGTTGCTGCGTTCAAACAATGGCCTCAGTCCACACTCTGTGGTCAATGAAAATAGTTGAGTTTGACTGCATTTACAGGTCCAAACTGTCACTAGCCTTTGTACCAGATGTTAGAACATGCTAGGGACACAGCACGTTCTGCTTGTATAATGCTAAATCCTTCATTGCCAGTTTCTCAACAAGGTATCTTGATCTCTCTTTGAGCTAAGTCCTTGTGTAGAGAAGTGAGTTAATCCACTAGTCTAAGATAAAATTAGATAGTAGAGGTTTAGGTGGATTGAACAACAGATGGGAGCTATCTCATCATCCCCAGTGTGTAGCAGGTCTAAGTGTTAATTAATTAGAGAGTCAACATACTCTGGGTATATTAAACAGAGAGTAGGTTACACAGAGGGAGAATGTTAACCTATCTGTTGTATAGTTTATTTAGAGTGCAAGTTGACTCATCATCACCCTTAGTGGATATTAGCCAGTGGAGTGGCATTAAACCACCAGTTTAAGGATAGATTAGGCACTGTGGTTGCAGCTAAATCATTCCTCTGAATGTAGATTAAACTGAGAGTGGGTGTTCGCCTGCCAGTCCAAAGGTAGATTAACCAATTTCAGCAATGGATTAAGATAGTCTAAAGATAGATTAAGCAGTGTTGTATTTAATTCACCAGTTTAAAGACAGTGAAGCAGAGACTGGGAGTTAATCCAAAAGTATAAGGAGGTGAAGAGTAAATTAAAAAGGGATTGGAGTTAACCCGTAGGTCTAAGAGTAGATAAACAAAAGGTGGATGTTAACCCAGCTAGGTGAGGGTGGATGGAGTGAACTCAGCACTCAAGACCTAGTTGCATAATGGTAGAGGTTAAACTGTGCAATAAGGGTAGATTAGATGGCGAGTGGGTGGGTCAGGTGGAGTGTATCTAGCAAATAGACAAAGGCGAGACTAAGTAGTCAGTTTTGACCCAAAACGTCATCTATTCATTTCCCTCCAAAGCTGCTGCCTAACCTGCTGATTTCCTCCAGCGCTTTGTTTTTTGCCAGATTAACTATCTGACTGAATGCAGTGCATATTCTAATATCCAAATAAATCTGCAATGAATTAGTTTCTTTAACTCACTGATCGTGACCTGTAGATGAGGTGCCAGGGATCATAGGAGACAGTGGCCTTTCCAGTTTGTGACCAATTCCACAATTATATTTCTTTTTTTTTTTATGTCTGAAAAATGTAGGCCCTCCATTCTATGGCAGTCACAGAGATGCCAAGGGTGATTCCAAGGCTTATTACACCATTCTTTCAGCACTTAGTCAACACAAGAGTAACCCAGGCAAATCTAATTAGAATAATTTTACTGATTCTAATCAAAACTAGATTAATTCTTCATTCAAACAACAATATTAAAAATTCATCTGAACTTACCACTCTCTCCTTTACCAAAATATCTTGGATTGAATGAGGGCACATACTCAGTCTTAATTGTTCGACCAGCAAATGTTTCCTCATCCTCTATTTGATCCAGTGTTGGTCGTTCAAATGGATTCCAGAGATCATCTAATGGATGGAAAGAAACATTATTCAATAAGCACTATCTGCCTGAAACAGAAAGTGTCAATGGATCAGAACCGTGTCAATGGATCAGAACCAAGAAGGGAGAGCTCCTTATGGGCGGCACAATGGCGCAGTGGTAGAGTTGCTGCCTTACAGCACTTACTGCGCCAAAGACCCGGATTCGATTCCGATTACAGGTGCTGTCTGTACAAAGTTCATACGTTCTCCCCATAACCACGTGGGATTTCTCCGAGAACTTCGGTTTCCTCCATACTCCAAAGACGTGCAGGTTTAATTGGCTTGGTAGAAATGTAAATTGTCCCTTGTGTGTAGGATAGTGTTAACGTGCAGGGACTCGGTGGGCCGAAGGGCCTGTTTCTGCGCTGTATCTCTAAACTCTTGTAGTATAATTCTAGCTAAGAGCTTTGGTCAAGAGAAAGACCTGAAAGTTAGCAAAGAAAAATAATCCAAATTATGTGGATGCATGGGGCAAAGCAACTGGGAGAGGGGTGTGAATCTTTGTAATTCTTCATGTGTATGATCAAACAAAAACTGAATGGTAAGTATTTTAGTTGGGAAAGGAAGGAGCAATCAACTTATTCTGATCGTAGGAGGAAGCTATTGACACAGGTAAGGTGCCTTGGATAGGCTGGGTGAGTGGGCAAATGTTTGGCAGATGCAGTATAATGTGGATAAATGTGAGGTTATCCACTTTGGTCCACCAGTCATTGAAAGTAGGCATGCAGGTGCAGCAGGCAGTCGAATGGTATGTTAGCTTTCATAGCAAAAGGATTTGAGTACAGGAGCAGGGAGGTTCTACTTCGTTGTACAAGACCACACCTGGAGTATTGCGTGCAGTTTTGGTCTCCAATCTGAGGAAGGACATTATTGCCATAGAGGGAGTGCAGAGAAGGTTCACCAGACTGATTCCTGGGATGTCAGGACTGTCTTATGAAGAAAGACTGGATAGACTCGGTTTATACTCTCTGGAATTTAGGAGATTGAGAGGGGATCTTATAGAAACTTACAAAATTCTTAAGGGGTTGGACAGGCTAGATGCAGGAAGATTGGACAAGGGGTCACAGCTTAAGGATAAGGGGGAAATCCTTTAAGACCGAGATGAGAAAGACTTTCTTCACACAGAGAGTGGTGAGTCTCTGGAACTCTCTGCCACAGAGGGTAGTTGAGGCCAGTTCATTGGCTATATTTAAGATGGTAGAGTTGGATGTGGCCCTTGTGGCTAAGGGGATCAGAGGGTATGGAGAGAAGGCAGGTACGGGATACTGAGTTGGATGATCAGCCATGATCATATTGAATGGCGGTGCAGGCTCGAAGGGCTGAATGGCCTACTCCTGCACCTAATTTCTATGTTTCTATGTTTCTAGGTAACCAGTGTGGGAGTTAAAATGAGTTCCCAGTGTCAAGTACACTTCTCTCTCGCTTTATTACCAAACTCTTTGCTCTGGGAATACCATTGTTCATTGTTCCATAAGAAATAGCAGCAGAAACAGTCACAGAGCTGTGCAGCATGGAAACACGCCCTTTGATCCAACTCGACCTTGCCGAGCTAGTCGTCTAACTGAGCTAATCTTACTTGCCTGTGCCTGGTCACTATCCCTCTAAACCTTTCTTATCAATGTACCATTCATATGGACTTTTGAATGTTGTAATTGTACCCACCTTTACCAGTTCCCCAGGCAACTCGTTCTGTAAACACATCAATCTCCAGGTGGAAAAAGTTGCCTCTCAGGTCCCTTTTAAATTTTTCCCTTCTCACCTTATACCTATGTACTCTAGTTTTAGACTACCCCAGCCTGAGGAAAAGACTGGATATTTACATAATCTATGCCCACCTAATCCATTATTTGTAGATATGTTGGACCATCCTCTGGTATAGACAATTCCAAATAATTATTTGGAATTCCCCAGGGGAACAGGTAGAATGGTTGCCTAGGAGTAGAGAATCAGCTGTATGATCAATGACAGAGATGGCTCAAGGATAACTTAGATAGCTGGATTATTTGCAGAGATTCACCATTATCTCCACGATTTCCAAGAATTCCTGATCCTTTGATAAAATATAGAATACAGCACAGGAGCGGAGAGTTCGGCCACAATATCTGTACCGAACATGATGTCTGTATATGATCCATATCCCTGTACTTCCACGTGCTTATCTAAAATCCTCTTAATTGCCACTATCGTATCTGTCCCCACCACCACCCCGGCAGTGCATTCCAGGTTCCACCACTCTCTCTGTAAAAAAAACTTGCCCCACACATCTGCAATAAACCTTCCACCTCTCACCTGATAGCTATTCCCTCTGGTGTTGGATAGTTCCATCCTGCGAAAAAGGTTCCGACAGTCTACCCTATCTATGCCTCTCATAATTTTATATACTTCTATCAAGTCTTCCCTTGACCTGATAAAACAATCCAAGTCTATCCAACCTCTCCCTGTAGCTGAAATACTCTAATCCACCTCCTCTGCACTGTCTCCAAAATCTGCACATCTTTCCTGTAACGTGTGGACCAGACTGCACGCATTACTCCAAATGCAGCCTAACCAAAACCCTATAGAGTTACATCATGACTTTGTGACTCTTATATTCAAAGCCCCTAACAATGAAGGCTAGCTGAACACATGCCGCCTTTACCACCCTATCTACTTGTGCTGCCATCTTCAGTAATCTGTGAACTTGAACTCCAAGATGCCAATGCACATACATGCGATTAAGGGTTTTGCCATGAATCTCCTTACATTCAATCTCCCGAGGTGCAACATCTCACATTTGCTCGGGTTAAACTCCATCTGCCATTTCTCCGCCCATGTCTGCAGCTGATCTAAATCCCACTGTTTCTTCTGATGGTATTCCTCACTGTCTGTAACTGCTCCAATTTTGGTTTCATCAACAAACTTACTCACCAACCCATCTGCATTTAAGTTTAAGTTTAAACTTAAGTTTAAGTTAAACATTTAAGTTGAAGTCATTTATATGTAGTTCCTTGTATTCTCTCTACTTCCTTTCTTAAATGAAGGAACAACATTGGCCACACCACAGTCCTCTGGGACCTTGTCTGCGGCTAGAGAAGAAACTAAGATCCTCGTCAAGGTTCCTTCATCAATAAGATCCTCTTCAAAGCTCCCTTGTCCTCATCAATAACCTGGGATAGATCCCATCAGGCCCTGGGGATTTATCCACCTTAATGTTCTTCATTCAGCTCTACCTCCTTCTCGATCTCAAACTGCCCTAGCATCTTTGTATTCACTATGATCTCGCTATCCTCCATCGTGCCAGTGCCAAAACACTCCACTGCGGCGAGCCTCAATGACTTCCGCCCAGTTGCACTCACCCCTATCATTGCCAAATGCTTTGAAAGGCTGGTCATGGCACACCTCAAATGCTGCCTACCTCCCACTCTGGACCCCTACCAGTTTGCATACCGCAAGAACAGGAGCACGGAGGATGCATCTCAACGGCAACTCCACTCTGCCCTCTCCCAGCTCGACAACAGAAACACTTATGTGAGAATGCTGTTCATTGACTACAGCTCAGCATTCAACACCATTATCCTCTCTAAATTGATCGCCAAACTCAATGACCTGGGCATCAACCCCTCCCTCTGCAATTGGTTACTGGACTTTCAAACCAACAGACCACAGTCTGTTAGGTTGGATAACGACTCCTCTTCTACTCTCACCCTGCACACTGGCATACCCCAGGGCTGCGTGCTGAGCCCCCTCCTCTACTCCCTCTTCACCTACGACTGCATACCTGTACATGGTACCAACACCATCATCAAGTATGCAGATGACACGATGGTGATTGGCCTCATCAGCGACAACGATGAGTTGGCCTACAGGGAGGAGGTTCAGCTCCTAACAGCATGGTGTGCCGACAATAACCTGGCCCTTAACTCCAAGAAGACCAAGGTGTTCATTGTGGACTTCAAGAGATCGAGAGGCTGTACGCACAACCCTATCCATATCAACAGGACGGAGGTGGAACATGTCTCCAGCTTCAGGTTCCTGGGGGTCAACATCTCCGATGACCTCTCCTGGACTCACAACACATTCTCGCTGATCAAGAAGGCTCACCAGCATCTCTTCTTCCTGAGGAGACTTAAGAAGGTCCACCTGTCTCCCCAGATGCTGGTGAACTTGTGCTGATGCACAATCAAGAGCATCTTTACCAACTGCATCACAGTATGGTACGGTAACTGCTCTGTCGCCGCCCGGAAAGCTCTGCAGAGGGTGGTGAAGATCGCCCAACGCATCACAGGCTCCTCACTCCCCTCCATTGAGTCTGTCCATAGTAAACGATGCCTGCGCAGGGCGCACAGCATCGCCAGGGGCAGCTCACACCCCAACCATAGACTGTTTACCCTCCTCCCATCCGGGAGACGCTACTGGTCCCTCCGCTGCCGGACCAGCAGCCTCAAGAACAGCTTCTTCCCTGCGGCTGTCACACTTGTCAACGCTGCACCTCAATGACTGCCTGTCTCCACCCCTCCCCCCCCCCCCCCCCCCCCCCCCCCGGACTATCCAATCACCAGCAAATTGCACGGATACCACTGTATTTGTATAGATGTATATACTCATACTACTGTGCAATTACTTGTTTATTCGTAAGTTCGCCCTTCGGAGATACCAACTGCATTTCGTTGACTCTGTATTGTACACTGCACAATGACAATTAAAGATTGAATTGAATTGAATCCTCCAAGTGTTTCTCCTTGGTGAATATAGATGCAAAGTACTTGTTTAGTACTTCACAAACAAACATCCTCCAACTCCAACGATAGACTCCCTCCTTGATCTTTGAATAGTTCTACCTTCTTCCTGGTCACTCCCTTATTTTAAATCGTACATGTTAAAATTATGCCCCCCTTTTGGCCCTTCTAAACGCCTGTTTGAGGTCTTTCCTGTTCACTTTATATTGCTTATAAGCTCCATCTAGTGCCAACTTCTTAAACCTAATGATTGATTCCAAACCCCAATTACATTTATGTCACTCACATATAAAGAAGCCCAATGAAACTGATCTTATGCTCCCTTTCGTCAACAATTCCTATGATCTCAAAAGCCTAGTGTGGCATTCCCTGCGGCATTGACTCTTCATGGATGGACATCAACTGCTCACACATAGCTCCATGAGTGGTGTGCATGATTACACAAAAGGGACTGTTCTTTTTTCTGTTATAGAAAAGATGTTGTTAAGCTGGAAAGGGTGCAGAGAAGATTTACGAGGATGTTCTATTTCTTGGAGCGCAAGAGGATGAGGGGTGATCTTATAGAGGTGTACAAAATCATGAGAGGAATAGATCGGGTAGGCGCAAAGAGTTTCTTGCCCGCAGTAGGAGGATCAAGAACCAGAGGACATAGGTTTATGGTGAGGGGGGGGGGGGAGATTTAATGGGAACCTGAGGGGTAACTTTGTTAGAAAGGATGGTGGGTGTATGGAACGAGCTGCCGGAGGAGGTAGGTGAGGCAGGTACTATCGCAACTTATCGTATCTTAAGAAACATTTAGACAGGTACATGGATAGGACAGGTTTAGAGAGATATGGGCCAAACACAGTCAGGTGGGACTAGTGTAGATGGAACCTGTTGGCCAGTGTGGGAAAGTTGGGCCGAAGGGCCTGTTTCCACGCTGTAAGACTCTATGACTCATTTGTGCTCAATACTAGCTACCTAGGCAGGATTATTAGCCAATTTACCGCAATAGTTGAGTTCACAGTAGTCTGTTTCTGCCATTAGGTCATTAGTATGACACCAGACACCATCTTCATCATTGTCTGGATTCCTGCAGTAGTTTTCTTCCAAGTTTGCTGTGGGAAAATTCTGTGTGGTAAAATTGTGCCTGTGAGGATATTGTGAGCTCCAAGCTTGGCAAACCTTTCCACTTCTAGTTACATTCAATGTTCCGTGGTAGTAAAATCCTTGATTTGGAACACAAGGAGCAGATGGCTTTTGTACTGGTGGTTGAACCGGCAATGGTGGCAACGTTTCACCTGAAATTAACAAAAAATATGTTAGATCCAACAGAACATTCCTAGTCTTGAGTTGGGTGCATCTAGTGGAAATGCAAGCTCAGGGTTCAATCCTGACCTATGGTGCTGTCTGTGTGGAGTTTGCACATTCGCTCTGTGACTACCCGGGTTTACCTGGATTCCTCCCACATCCCAAATATGTGCTGTTTGGGAGATTAATTGTCTGCTGTAAATTGTCTCGTGTGTGTAGATAGGTGGCAAAATGGAGAAGGGAAGGGTGGTGGTGGGGATGTTGGGCTGGATTGATGGGAACGTGTGGACAATTAAGTCGGTTTGCATCGGGTTAGTGTGAAAGCGGGAGGTTGATTGTCAGCATGGACTCGGTGAGCCAAAGGACAATTTAGACTTTAGAGATACAGAGCGGAAACAGGCCCTTCGGCCCACCGAATGTGTGCCGATCAGCGATCACCCGTACCCTTTATCATGTATCTGTATACTGTGGTTGGCTCAATTGTAATCATGTACAGTCTTTGCACTGACTGGTTAACACGCAACCAAAGATTTTCGCTGTATCTCGGTGCACGTGACAATAAACTAAACTAGACACTAACCCTATCCAACACACGAGGGACAATTTTAAAATGTTACCAAAGCCAGTTAACCTGCAGACCTGTATGTCTCTGGAGTGTGGGAGGAAACCCCCTCGCGGTCACAGGGAGAACGTACAAACTCCATACAGACAAGCACTGATAGTCAGGATTGAACCCGGGTCTCTGGTGTTGTTTGGCAGCAACTCTACTGCTTCGCCACTGTGCGGTTCAAGAGGAAATTGAACGTTACTCTAAACCAAATCTTCTCTACACTAGGGCTTTGATGTGTCTAAATGGCTTGTGCCTAAAAATCTTCAGTGTGCTGATTCAATCTTAAAAATAGGCCGGTGATGCCGAGTCAACAAGGAGCTTAATGGGATGTAACACAGACAGACCAGATAACTTCACTACCTGCCCTCTCACATGCAGTATAAAGATACTCCATGGGGATTCAACGCAGAGTAATTTGCTGATTAAATCAACAGCATTGTCAATCAAGGAATTAGGGAGACTGGGGAGGTCCCAGGTGTGTTCTCTGCTCCCCGATCTCAGTCGTGGCAGCAAAAGACAGAACTCAGTATCTTTGGGATAGGACACGGATGAGCAAGGAATAAGTCCAGGATCCCCACACTTAATTACCCTTTAGACGCCCTTTTCAAACCACTTACATCAGAATGTTTCGGTGGGGACAGGATTAATTCTGTCTGTGACCAAATGCCACCATCCCAATATTTTATAATCCAATAGCTTAATGTCTCTACACAAATAATTTGGACAAGGTACAGGATGACTCCTTGCGATGGGACGTCTAGCCTCTTTAGTAAAGAATGGGTATGGGGAATAAGAGAGACGATTGTCCAAATTAAATGAAATAAATATATTGAAATGACCAGCAGAAATACTAATGGTTATATGCTCTTATATAGGGCGATGTTGGTTGGAAATTGAATTAACTGGTCTCTTTCATATGATGCTATTTCTGTTAATCCCTCTAGTCATGTTCCAGCCCTCCTGAAGAATTGGGACATGACATTGTTTCCCATTGCAAATATGATAGAGTAAATCTCCTTCTCCGCTTCATACTTTTATAAACCTGTGTGAAAGTCTCTCTGTTATAAAATAAGTTATACAGATAAGCCACAAAATAAGCACCTCTTAAAAACCCTTGTAAATCTAGGATAACAGCTAAACAATATAAAGTGGAACACACCGCATCGAGGAATGTAACAGGCTTCTATTTTAACTGTTGGATCTTTAGTGTAGCACCACGGTCCTCTCAGGCTGTCATTTGGATTCCGGCAGTAGTTATTAACGAGGTCAGATTCGTTGTGTGTCACTGGATTGTATCTGAATGTACAGACATAAGTGATTGATTAGTGGTGAGAGAAAAAAAAAAAGGTCATTGGTTGCTTGCAATGCAGCCATAATTCCTGAACAGGAGACACACCCAGTACAATGCCACATGCATTTACCGCTGCTGCTCTCATCTGTCCAGCATCCCCTTCTTGAACACCACAAGATCTCTATAATCTCACTCGAGGATATGTAGGTTCTGAGAAGACGGTGGCATCGTAGTTCAGGATTTGATCCACTCACCTTATTTGAATACTTCCAACATTAACTTGTACAGATTTTTCTTAAATGTATTTTTTATTATCTTTCAGGGCTTTCTTTCCCTGTCCAACTTCTCCATTCACAAAGCTCAGTCATGCGCACAGTTCTCTCGTGCGCTCCATTTGTTCTCGACACAATATTCAATCTACTTCTGCATTGTGAGTCCGGTGTATTGCACAGAGTGATCTTGAAACTACATCCTGAAACAACGTTACATCTCACAAAATTCCTGTGTATGAAAGATATACTTCCCTTTCCCAAGTCATTACTTCCCATGCCAATGAGAACAACAGCTCCCCTTCAAATAATATGGATTTTCACCCTCACATTATTTCTTTTAACGATATGTGGGCAGGAACATTGTTTGGGCTGGTCTGTCCATTTACAAAGGAGTGGCTTATGCCTTGCAAATAATGCTAGTTTTTGCACATCATGCAGCTTTCTTCGAGGATGATAATTCTTTGTTCCACAGCGTTACAGTCAAGATTTTCCCCCAACTTTTCTCTCACCTTCTCCTCATTGTGGCGGCCCAGATCCCATGCCTTTTGTCCTGAATCTGGGCCGACTGTCAGAGAGATGACTGGGGCTACACACAATATTGCTGATGTTATTCAGCTTAGTTACATATGCTGCCTCCCAAGAGATTCCCAGAGAGACTAGACAAAAGAGAGCCTGACCAGGGCTCGATTGTCATGAAACAAAATTCCAACCCAGCAGACTTTTATACTAAATCCACAGCCAACAACCTGTCGTGGTGCCAAGCTCATTAAGAGGAAGCAGTAAGCTGGAGATACCAGCCTGACCACCCAGATGGCAAATGATGATTAGAAGAGAAAGGCAAAATAGAAAGGAAGGTGGGAGTAGGGTGAGGAAAGCAGGGAGAAAGGATCTAACAGTTATGTGTTCGATTGAGATCGCTGGTGCAATCTGTGTGGGGTTTTCACTTTCTCCCTGTGACTAAGCAGCATCCCACAGGTCTGATTCTTCCTATAACCCCAAAGTGTGCTGGTCCCATAACCCCCTAGTGTAACAAAATGGGAAAATAATCAAAGGGAGTTGACAAGAATGTGAGAGAAAATAAATTGCAGGTATACAGGGAAATAAAGAGAGGGGTAAGGGGATGGATGGGTTGCAATGTTGGGAGTGAACTTGATGGGCTGAATAGCTTCCTCCTGTGCTCTAATACGTAGCTAGTAGAATAATAATAAATGAAAGGCTGCATTCTGAATTGATATCCCATACTTCTTTAGTTAATTCACGTCAATCTGGGTGTCCTGCAATATAACCGTTAGAATATAGAGTACAGCATGAGAACAGACCCAAGGGCCAGCAATATCTGTACTGAACATGATGCCAAGACCATCTTTATCTGCCGGCACATATCCCTCCATTCCCTGCATATCAATATGCCTATCCAAAGGTGTCTTAAATGCCACTATCGTATCTGTCTCAAACACCAACCCAGGCAGTGTGTTCCAGGTACTCACCACCCTCTGTGTGAAAAGGTTGCCCTGTACATCTATATAATTAAAAGTCTAAACCTGACCACTTCCTGTTTGCACTCTATATTGATTTTAGAAAAAACGCGACCACTTATGGCTGTGAATTTTGTCCACCTGACTCAGACTCCCCCTCCTGCTGTCCGGGCCAGAGGATTTTTCCCATCGATGAAAAATAAAAGACTTATTAACGTTTAAAAACTGTTGAGATTCTCCTGTCAATCATGCCATGAAGGCCATGCCCCTTCAGGTGGGAGGAGGAGGAGCTATGAAACCCAGAAGTGTGGGCGTGACTCAGTCTCTGCAAGATGGGGGAGGGAGAGGGTCACGACTCTCAGTCTAAGCTGGAAATCTACAGAACACTGAGAATACTGACCTGTGAGTGCCCTTGATGTGTTTTTAAACTGTGCCTTTTGCAACTGTGTGGCTATTGAAATGTGTGCCTTTTGCAACTGTGCGCCTTTTGCAACTGTGTGCCTTTTGCAACTGTAAAAAAATATGAAAATGCCTAAAATTGATTGTCCACCCTCTCCCCCTTCTCTCTCACAGTCTCTCACCTGTTGTCGGCAGAATTTCTGGCAGGCTTGAGTTACTGAGCTGCCAGCCCAAGAATCCATTCGGCCCACAATGTCCATACTAGCCCTCTGGAAACCAGTCCCTTCAGCCCACAGCACCCATGCTAGCACTCCAGAACCCGCCCCCCACACTGACCAGAATCTTGGAATTGGTGGAGAGGTGGAATATTGTGTTGGGGGACCAGCCCTCCCGAGTGAAGCTGGGACTTAGTCTAGTTTCCCTTAAACTTTGCCACTCTCACATTAAAGTTACACCTGGGAAAAAGGTTTTGACTATCCTATGTATGCCTCTCGTAATTTTATATATTTCTATCAGGTCGCACACAACCTTGGGCGTTCCCGAGAAAGCAATCCAAAGCTATCTAACCACTCCGTGTAGCTAATAACCCCCCTGATCCAGGCATAATTCTAGTAAACCTTCTCTGCATCCTATCCAAAGCCTTTACATCCTTCCTGTAACGGAGCGACCAGAACTGCATTCAATCATGCAAATGTGGCTGAAACAGAGCACTATAAAGCTGCATCATGACTTGCTGACTTTTATACTCAATGCTCTGACCTATGAAAGCAAGCTTGCCATATGCCTTCTTTACCATTCCATTTATTTGTGTGGCCACCTTCAGGGTGTACATCAATGCTGTCGAAGGTCATGCCATTAATTGTATATTTTCCCCTTACACTTGATCACCCAAAGTGCAAAACCCTCACACTAGAAAATTGGATAGAGAACTGGCTTTGTGGAAAGAAGCAGTGGATGTTGGTGGAAGGTTGTTTTTCAGACTAGAGGCCTGTGACTTGTCGGGTGACTCAGGGATTATGCTGGGGCCCATTGCTGTTTGTATTTCATATCAATGATTTGGATGAGAATATAAAATACATGATTTTAAATCCAGGATTATCTCATGAGAAAGGATAAATTGATAATCTTTGGAGGAAAAAATTGCAGATGCCAAAAATCTGAAATAAAAACAGAAAATGGCAGTGCCAATCAGCTGATGAGAAAGCTCCGGTCCAGAAAGAATCAACTATTTTATCAAAATAGGACGTACATGGTAAATGGTAGGGAATTGAGGAATGCTGTGGAACAGAGGGATCTAGGAATAACTGTGCATAGTTCCCTGAAGGTGGAATCGCATGTAGATAGGGTGGTAAAGAAAGCCTTTGGTGTGCTGGCCTTTATAAATCAGAGCATTGAATATAGGAGTAGGGAAGTAATGTTAAAATTGTACAAGGCATTGGTGAGACCAATTCTGGAATATGGTGTACAATTATAGGAAGGATGTCAACAAAATAGAGAGAGTACAGAGGAGATTTACTAGAATGTTGCCTGGGTTCCAGCAACTAAGTTACAGAGAAAGGTTGAACAAGTTAGGTCTTTATTCTTTGGAGCGCAGAAGGTTAAGGGGGGACTTGATTGAGGTCTTTAAAATCATGGAATCATGGAATCATGGAAAACTTTATTGTCATTCAGACCTTGCGGTCTGAATGAAATTTCGTTGCCTGCAGTCATACATATAGTAAATAACAAAACACACAATAAACACAAATTTAACATCCACCACAGTGAGTTCACCAGACACCTCCTCACTGTGATGGAAGGCAAAAAAATGATGAAAGGGATAGACAGAGTTGACGTGGATAAGCTTTTCCCATTGAGGGTCGGGAAGATTCAAACAAGAGGGCATGACATGAGAATTAAGGGACAGAAGTTTAGGGGTAACATGAGGGGGAACTTCTTTACTCAGAGAGTGGTGGCTGAGTGGAATGAGCTTCCAGCAGAAGTGGTGGAGGCAGGATCGATTTTAACATTTAAAAGTAAAGTGGATAGGTATATGGACGGGAAGGGAATGGAGGGGTATGGTCTGAGTGCAGGTAGATGGGACTAGGGGAAAATAAATGTTCGGCACAGACTGGAAGGGCCGAGAGGGCCTGTTTCCATGCTGTAATTGTTATATGGTTATATGGTTAACTGCTTATTGTTATATCTGTGGGGAAAAAAATCAATGAACACCATCAGGCTGAAACAAAGCATCCGAGAACTTGCAATTACTTTGCAACCAGTGGAAGCTGTCTCAGTCACTTACTCTGGTTTATGTGGATAATTTCTTGACCAGCTCTGACACTCCCGTCCAGATATCGTTATTGAAATATTGCCCTTATAATTAGAGCCGATTTCTTGATAACAATTTTCTGAAAAGGAAGCAAAAAAAAAATCTATGTTATCAAATTTTGTTTCTTTTTAACAGCCAATTTGGATGAATAGCTTTAGTTCTGGGGACCAGAAGATCCAAGCGTTTAGGTTGGCCGGCCAGGGATATCGGTGCCTTAACCAGGACTGCACCTTAAGCAGCTTTGTGAGCTACTCAATGATGTGTCTTTAGTTTAGTTTCGAGATACAGCGCGGAAACAGGCCCTTCAGCCTACCAAGACCAGGGTTTCCCATACACTAGCACTATCATACACACCAGGGGCGATTTACAATCTTTACTGAAGCCAATTAACCTACAAACGTATATGTCTTTGGAGTGTGGGAGGAAACTGGAGCACCTGGGAAAAACCCACACGGTTAAGGGAAGAATGTACAAACTCCGTGCAGACAGCGCCCGTAGTCAGGATCAAACCCGGGTCTCTGGCGTTGTAAGGCAGCAACTCTACCGCCCGTCACCGTGTCGCTCCAATGAATTATTGCCAATGACTTTAAGGATAAGGGGGAAGTCTTTTAGGACCGAGATGAGAAGATTATTTTTCACACAAAGAGTGGTGAGTGTGGAATTCTCTGCCACAAAAGGTAGTTGAGGCCAGTTCATTGGCTATATTTAAGAGGGAGTTAGATGTGGCCCTTGTGGCTAAAGGGATCAGGGGGTATGGAGAGAAGGCAGGTACAGGATACTGAGTTGGATGATCAGCCATGATCATATTGAATGGCGGTGCAGGCTCGAAGGGCCGAATGGCCTACTCCTGCACCTATTTTCTATGATTCTATGACTTATTTTCAGAAATCCTTTGACCCTCTTCATTTTTATCTGTGACCTGTGAGAGTTTGTTGCTCTGCATAATCTTGGGATGTGGGCTATCTTTTCAGAGCTGAATCTCCTGTCCTTCCCCTCGGTAACAGAAGCAAAAAAGGCTTCTATTAATAAGTGGGTTTCCAGAATTTATCTTATTAAAAAAAAAATAGATTAAAAAAAAAGTAATCATTCATTCATGATTTTAGGATTGCTTTCAATGAGGATGAACATAAAGAAGAGTATTGAAAATATGGTACATCATTTGGAAAATTATATTTGTGGTGAAGATGTTGGAGATGAACAACATACTGGAAAGCCTTCATATTATTTTGCAGATGTCACCAGAATTGTGGCATTGTGAACAGTGGGAACGTCTACAGAGACTATGTTTATAAAAGGAAATGGATGAACTTGGGAAGTGAGCCAAGGAATAGCAGATGGAATTTAACAAATGAGACAAGTTTGGGGTGGCACGTGTTGCCATCTCACAGCACCAGAGACCAGGGTTCGATCCTGACTACAGGTGCTGTCTGTATGGAGTGTAAAGGTGCGTATTTTGGTTTGTCAAACCAGGGCAGGACTTACACAGTACACAGTGGGACATTTCTGGAGAGCAAGATGTTGAGGGATGACCTTTTAGAGGTCAAACTCAAGGCGCATAGAGGAAAGTAGGGGGTGGCGCAAGTGACAGCGAGGCATCACTGCCAGATGAGCTCAATGCATTCTACGCATGCTTCGATAGGGAGAACATTAATGTGCTTTCTTGGGTCCCCATAGACTCGGTGTGCCGAAGGGCTTGTTTCCGCGCTGTATCTCTAAACTAAACTAAACTGTTGAATTAAGACAGTGGAGAGAATTATAACAGCAGTATTAAGATTGTTGTTTTCCCAATCATAATTTGAGTAATCCCAAGTCTTGTGTTAAACAAGTAAATGGGCAGAGGGTAGAGGTAAATATTTACCAGCCAAGCATTCTTTCAGGTATGCTGGAGGGGAACTGCCTGTTTTACCTCCAATGCAATCTGAAAATAAAGTATACCATAATGTTACAATGCAATTATCGGATATGTAGCAGCAAATATCAGCAAAGGTATACTAGAAATGGGGGAATTTGACTCAATTCATCTGGAGAAGAATGTGAATTCAAATGCATTGTGATTGTACAGTAGAAAAAGACACGAGGCCATTGGGTTCATTTGTTCATCTGTCCTGAGCCACCTCCATTGCCATTGTGAGGTCACATGCAAACTGTAGAGACGGCACCTCACATTCACTCAGATATCTTGCAAACTAATGGCACCAACATTGAATTATGTAATACCCTCCTCATCCCCCCCTCTTTCCTCTGCTCTGCCACTACAGCTCTCACCCATTGCAACCCCCCCCCACCCCTGTCCCTTTTCACCTATATTCCTCCCTCTGACTTCACTCTTCTTCCCTTCTTATCTTTTTGTTTCCTTCTCATTTTTATCAACTCATCTGTCAATCAAACCCCATTCACTCTGCCAACCTACCTTTTTGCCACGATCAGTCTGATGAAGATGCCCGACCTATCCAGTCCCTCCACAGATGCTGATTGACTCACTGAGTCTTCCAGCACTTAGTGTTTTGGTTCATTTGTATTCATTAGTGATATCTGTCTCACATGAGTCACACTTACAGTTTTAATCTTTCCAGAAGTTTCTAGTAAATTACTTGCTTGTCTTCAATTGTTAACGGATAAAAATGCCCAATCACTTAGTCTGCAACTAGGAAGGCCAATTCTTTTGAACATTAAACATTCTCTTTGACACCAATGTCTGCATTTGAGAATAATAATTTTTAAAGTTCTATCTGAATCCATGATGTCATTGTTCAAGGATTTTCCAAAGCCAAAACTGCTGGATCTGTTATTTTCAAACACAGCAATTGAGAGGAACAGAGAGGGAAAGGTGACACCTAATATCAGCCAACTGATCAATGGGTTGGGAGGGAGAGGACAATCTGTTTTAGAACATAGACATAGAACAGTACAGCACAGGAACAGGCCCTTCAGCCCACGATGTCTGTGCTGAACATAATGCCAACTCTTATCCGCCTGCACATAATCCATGTCCCTCCATTCCCTGAACAGACAAATGCCTATCCAAAAGTCTCTGAAATGTCACAATCACATCTGTTTCCACCACTACCCCAGGCAGTGCATTCCAGCCACTCACCCTCTGTGCAAAACATGTGCCCCGCAGATCTTCTTTAAACTTGTCCCTCTTACCTTAAATTTATGCTGACTAGTATTTGATTCTACCGCCCTGGGGGGGGAAAGGTATGTAAGAGGTAGAAACTAGTTTCTTACCATTATAATTTTTCCAAAATTTTTCCTGAGAAAGAGGAAGAAAACTGTTAGAACACTGATTGCTGTGAAAGAGAAAGGCATAAGGTAATTAAACATATATATATATTTATGTTTGAGCTAACTTTTCTTCTGCTTCTTGAAATCCCCTGGTACAACAAGCATTCCTTGAGTGGAGGGAAGGACTCCTGTTCTCCCCAAACTTGGCTCCTAATAGGAATTTATCAGCCAAAATGTTCATACATGAATCTATGCCTTTCTGCAGAAGGCATTCAATGTTCCCTGTATCCATGCACGATGTGACAGGTCCCTTTACCATTCAAAATGCCAAAGGTGCGAATGATAACCAGAGATTAGTTTAGTTTAATTTAGAGATAGAACGTGGAAACAGGTCCTTCGGCGCACCGTGCCTACACTAACCAGCGATCCCTGTACACAAGTATTATCCTGCACACAATGGACAATCTACAATTTTTACCAAAGCCAATTAACCTACAAATGTGCACATCTTTGGAGTGTGGGAGGAAACCGGAGCACCTGGGGAAAACCCTCGTGGTCATGGGGAGAATGTACAATGGCCGTACAGATAGCACCCGTCGCCAGGGTTGAACCCGGATCTCCGCTGCTGTAAGGATCTCAGCAACTCTACCGCTGTGCCACCGTGCTACCCAAAGCTGTCGAGGGCCTGTTTCACCATGAATCGGGATAAGATGAGACACCATCATGAAGAATGAGCCCTCACAAAGTGAGCTCCTGGCCTCAATTCTCTAGCCCACAGAGCAGGCATGTGTTTTTTCTTTCAGAAGGGAATCACTCTGAGCCTTATCTTCACTATTCCTGACAGCCTGGCTGGCACTCAGGGAGGCCAAATGTCCTTACTTTCCATTTAAGTTCGTTTCATGTCAAGACACTTCTTCAAACTCTCGGTGTGGGACTGGACCTGGAATCCATATGAGTTAATGGCCCCGTCCGGGGAGAGGCAAGGATCGGCACAGTTACTGGTGGCCTGCGGGTGGGCGGATCAGCAGTGGTGGCAGTGGTAGTGGTGGCGGTGGTAGCGGTGGCGGTGGTGATGATGGGGTGGGGGTGGCGGTGGCGGTGGGAATGACCAGAGGGGTGGCACGAGTCGAGGTGGTGTCAACAGCCCAGGCAGACGGTGAAGATTGGCAGGTCAGTCCGCTAAAACCGAAATCCGTTATAAGGTGGTCCGTAAAAATGAGGGCTCACTGTATTACCATGTTGGTGTACTGGATAAGAATCAAATCAGACAGACATTAAATTCTCTCAGACATCTAGTCAGGTGAACTGACCAGAATCATATTTTACAAGCAATGTGCCAAATGTCTCCATCACAAATCCTGGGAAAAAACTGACACAAATCCTGGGGGAAAAGACTGAAAAGAACTGGGAGAGAGCAGGGTGTAAGTGGCCTATAGGTTCTCAATAATGATTCCAGATTGTATGAAGTATCATGGCGTCAGGTTAAACATGGACATGGAACCTCCACCTGTTCACAACCTACAATCCTCCCTCCGCTGGTGAATCAGTAGTCTTCTATGTTAAAGAAGAAGCATCCAGAGTAGTGAGGATACAGGTTGTAATCTGGGTGGGGACTTGTATGTCCATCACCAAAAGTAGCACGGTAGCACGATTGCCATTGAATCTGAAGGACATGGTTGGCAAATTGGGTCAACATTAGGTGGAGAGTGAACCAAGAAGAGGCATATACTATTTGACTCTGTCTATCATTGATAGAACTGACCACTGTATGGTCTTTAGGGAAAGAAGGTTCATCTGCACACTATGTTGTTTGGCGCTACAAATATGCTGAATGGATATTTGTGTTTGCTGTCACATAAAGGCCGGATTTGCTAAGGGAGGCAGGTTTTCTCCTCTGATTGGTATTTATGAACCAGATGATTTTTTACAATAATCTAGTAGTTTTGACAATCACTAGCTTTGCTTTATTTCTGGATTCCAGATTTATTTAGTTACTTGAATTCTCCAGTTAGCGGTTGAATTTGTACTATTGTGCCTCAATCAATGTCCCAGAATTCTGTCTACTCGTCCAATAACCTACATAATTTACTAGCATGCCCATGGGATGAAAATAAAGTTGTTTAGGCAGAGTGTTGCAAGTCTTTGGATTTCCCTGCTTCAGAGCTGTGATACTGAGCATAATCAAAGTTGAGATCAATAGATTTTTTGAACAAGAACAGAATTAAAAGGTTTTGAAGAATTGGCAGGAGAGTGAATGACGCAAAGATTCAGCTAGGATCTCATCAAATGGTTGAGGGCCAATATGACCTACACCTGCTTTAATTCCTTCAATTATTAACTGCGTGGTTTATTAATCTCAGGGCCAATATCATCGCTGGGCCAATATTTTGAGCATCTGGCAATGCACAAAGCTGGCCTGTGCTGGTTAAAAACAGCCATCTTAAAGCCTGCCTGCACCTCAAATGGGGGATGTATAAATTTGGGAGACATTGAAGAGTGGCCCATCAAGGGAGATCTAGGGCTCCAAGGTTTTGTGATGCAACACTGGAGGTTCTCATGAAGGAGCTGCAAGTTAAAAGAATTGTTTATTGCTATTTATCCAGCGGGGAGACTGAAGCACATTCATAAGGGGTGGGCTGTGGAGTTCACAGCCAGCAGTCAAACCCAGAGACATGGAGACATAGCACAAAAAAACTGCACAGTCATAGGTTGTTGCTTTCAAATACCACTTTCAAATCTTAATCCTAATCTTCACCCTCACCCTAACTGATCCCAGCCTCCCAAGCCAGTCTCTCCAAATTACTAACCGTGACTACTCCTTCAACTACATAGTTTAATCAAACTGTCAGGGATTATTGGGAGAAGGCAGGAGAGTGAGGGTGAGAGGGAAAGATAGATCAGCCATGATTGAATGGTAGACTTGATGGGCCAAATGGCCTAATTCTGCTTCTATAATTTATGAATTTATAAATGTATATATAACCTGAGCACATTGTTATAACCATACCCTGGGTGCATAAACAGAAATATAGGATTAAAGAAATGAGGTTGTATGCCAGGTCAACGTGCCAGTTAGCAGTGAGGCTAATACTCTCAGTTGAATAGAAGAACAAACACAAGAAGGGACAACCGTCCTGCTACCTACAAACTGATACCCTGACCCAGCTGCAGCAATAGCCTCGTACTTTATTGATTCACCACACCATCATTCACCCACCACAATCTCCATTAACGGTGAATATTAATCATGAGGTGAGATGCGTTGCAAGGTGGACAAAAACAATATAATCACGCAACAATATAGACACAGGTCCTGTTTAACATGTGCACCCTGTAACATGTCTCACCTCATGGCTAATACACACTGTTAATGGACCACAAATGCATTCAAACACACGAATGATAGCCGCAACCAAACTCTAATCCCTCTTGCAGGTTAAGATGACACAGCATTACAGGCAGCGGGTGCTAAACATTGTGGGGGGGGGGGGGGGGGGGGGGGGAGCAGGGCTGCACAATACCCACATGGAGGAGAATGCACAATGTTTGGAGTGGCCTTTGCTACATCTAGAATACAAGGAAGTAGACACAGCAGTAGGCCACCAGGCTCCCCAAGCCTGTCCTACCATTCAATATGATCAGGCTGATCTATCTGGCCTCATCTCCTCCTGTGCCAGTTCCCCATAATGCTCTGAAGGTCTGAAGAAGGGTTTTGGCCCGAAACGTTACCGATCTCCTTCGCTCCATAGATGCTGCTGCACCCGCTGAGTTTCTCCAGCATTTTGTGTACACTCCCCATAATGCTCATTTCTTCAAAATGTCATCTAGAATGTTATCTATCTCCACATTAAATATATCTAATAATCTGGCCTCCACCACCCTCAGAAAACTTCTGAGATTCACTACCCTTTGAAAGAAGAAGTTTCTATTCACCTCAATGTTAAATGATTGGCCCTTTATTTGGTAGTTCCAGTATGTCCTCTTGTTTATGACTACAGGTAGTCCTTACTTTCTCCCCATTCTCAGCTCTCCCTCAGCCCTCTGGCTCCACCTCTTCCTTTCTTCCTCCTCTCCCCTCCCCCCCCCCCCCCCCCACTCGCACATCAGTCTGAAGAAGGGTTTCGACCCAAAACGTTGCCTATTTCCTTCGCTCCATAGATGTTGCTTCACCCGCTGAGTTTCTCCAGCGTTTTTGTCTACCACTGAAAATATCTCAACATCTTCTTAGGATCTCATATGTTTGAATAAAGTCACCCTCATTCTTCGAAACTCTATTGAATACAGACCCAAACTTTCCAGCCTCTCGTGATAGGACAAACCTCCCACACCAGGAATTAGCCTGATGAAACTCCTTAGGACTGCCTCCACTTTTAATATTCTTTTGTAGGCCACCGAAACTGTGCACAATATTCCAGGCGTGGCCTGGAACAAAACCTTTCTATTCTCAAATTCCAATTTCTTTGCATTAAATGCCAAATGTCATTTGCCCTTTTAACTGCTCATTGGACCTATCTGCAAACATTTAGTAATTTGTGCACTAGAACATCCAGTTCACTCTAAACCGCAGTGACATTGCCAAGCCACAGATGATGACTGTATCCTCATATCTAACATTCACTATCCCTGTATTTAGAGACCACCCAAAAGGCAGCAAGAATTAGACGATCAGTTTCTATTAGAGCTCTAGGGGCTAGCGGAATCAAGGGATATGGGGAGAAGGCAGGCACGGGTTATTGATTGGGGACGATCAGCCATGATCACAATGAATGGCAGTGCTGGCTTGAAGGGCCAAAGGGCCTCCACCTGCACCTATTTTCTATGTTTCTATGTTTTTATGTTTCTATGTACAGGGTGATTGAAGATAGCTGTAAGGATAATGCAGTTGTATTTGTGGTAGATTTCAACTTCCCAAATATTGACTGGATCTTACATGGTGTGAAGGGCTTGGATGGAATGGAAGGTGTTCAATATGTCCAGGATAACCCTTAATCAATATGTAGAGGGGCCTCCAGAGAGGATGCAATGCTGGACCGCATCATAGAGAATGAGGTAGGGGAGCATTTTGGGAGTGGGGAGCGTGATTCTATTAGTTTTAAAGTTGTTATGGGGAAGGACAGGGGAGGGACAAGTTAAGGTCCTAAATTGGGGAAGGTTGGTTTTGGAAGCATTAAGAGGGATCATGCAGAGGTCGAATGGTTGAGTCTACTTGGGAGTCAGGGAATGGCTGGCAAGTGGGAGTCTTTCAAAAGTGAGATAGCAAGAGTACAGGGACAGCATGTTCAAGTTAAGGTGAAGGGCAAGGCTGGAACATTTAGGGAACCCCGATACTTGAGTGATGTTGGAAATCATGGCAGGATTATACAGTAAATGGTAGAGTCCTGGAGAGTGTTGTGGAACAGAGAGATCTAGGAGTACAGATGCATGGTTCCCTGAAAGTGGTAGTTCAAGTGAACAGAATGGCGAAGAAGGGGCTTGCATGCTTGCCTTCGTTTGGAAGGGTGTTGAGTATAAACGTTTGGACATCATGCAAAAATCATTGGTGAGACCACACTTGGATTACTGTGCGCAGTTCTGGCAATTGACTATAGGAAGGGTGTAATTAAGTTGGAAAGGGTGCAGAAAAGATTCACCAGGCTATTACCTGGACTTGTGGGCTTGAGTTAAATGGAGAGGCTGGATGGGCTGGGACTATTTTCTTTGGAGCATAGAAGGCTGAGGGATGATCTGATTGAAGTATAGAAAATCATGAGGGGCATGGATAAAGTAAACATTCAGAATCCTTTTCTCAGGTATTCTAAAACTAGAGGGAGTTCATAAGAACGAGAGGGGATCTCATTGAAACATATAAAATTCTTCTGGGCTGCGACATGGTAGATGTCAAGATATTTCTACTCATTGTAAAATCTTGAACAAGGTGACATAGTTATGAGGTTAGGGGCTGTTCACTTAAAACTCAGGTGTGGAAGAACAACTTCTCGCAGATGGTGTTGAATCTTTGGGATTATCTGTCCTGGGCGGTAGTGGGGGCTAGATCGTCAGAGGTATTGAAAGAGGAGATAGATACATTTTTGAAACATCCAGCAATTGAATACAATGAAAAACTGGTGCAGATGAATAAGGTGCTGCACGCAGCTAGAAGGCACCCACAGGTGCCGGGCGCGGCTAGAAGTCGGCCTACAGGGAAGCCGGCGCGGACCGAGGTCAGAGACCCTGGAGGTCAGAATCCAGTCAGCCAGGCAGAGGACGAAGTCCCTGGAGGTTGGGCCGAGGTGGACGGGCTATGTCGCCGAGAACAAAGGGGGACCAGGTGTGGGGGGGGCGCTGAGAACTAAGGGGGGGGGGCTTGGCATCGGGGCCACTAAGAACAAAGGGGAGCCCGGGGTGGTGGGGCCGCCAAGAACAAAGGGGGACCAGTGTGGGGGGGGAGAGGGGGGGCGCTGAAATCAAAGAGGGACCCGGCGGGGGGGACACGGACGAAGTAGGGACCAACATTACTTAGAGTACTTTTTGTAACCTTGTTGGCACCTTTGCGGTGACTCTTTTGTGTATGCGGTGACTTTATTTGTATGCAAAAACAAAGAATTTCACATGTGACAATAAAGTGTCATCATCATGATGAGGCCTGGGATACAGCAGCCATGATCATATTGGATGGTGAGCAGGCCTGAGGTGCCAAGTGGTCTGTTTCCAAATCTATTTTCTCATATTCTTAACCAGACCAAGCAATGGTGCAAGAGCCAAAAGATAGAGAAGACAAATCGTTCCATAACTCAATTTTACACTCAGTCAGAAACATAATGGACAACATGATTTGAATTTTAGCTTGAAGACCAGACTTGCTTATGATAATTTACCCAGAACAGGAATCCTCATTAATCTCTCACCTGCCATGACTGCTCCACAGCTACAGTCATCAAGTCAGAGCTGGTAACCTCACAAAGTCACAATGTTTCAGTTGGAAAGCTGGGGTTCACAACATGTGCAGGCTGAGTTGTATTTTCTTCCTTTACTATGATATTCCATTTTGATTCAGGTTGTAGTGTTTAAACTGCATAGCAGTGTCTTGCGTTAGTTCTGATGAAGGGCAATCTATTTTATTTCCAGTGCATAGAGAATTGGCTTCTTGGAAGGAAGCAGAGAATGGTGGTGGAGGTGTGTGTTTTGCACTGGAGGCCTGTGACTACTGGTGTACCTCAGAGATTGGTGCTGGGCCCATTGCTGTTTGTACTGCAGGCTCTTGATCAGCTGGGTAAGTGGACTGGGCAGGAGCTTCACAGTAAATTTGCGTGTCCTTGGCACGCAAATTACGCCGCGACGGTCCCGCGAAGGTCGCGCGTGATTTCAGGCGCCCGCACAGCCGTCTGGAGCACGTGACGTAATTTGAAGATGGACATAAAATGCTGGAATAACTCAGCGGGACCGGCAGCATCTCTGGAGAGAAGGAATGGGTGACGTTTCGTGTCGAGACTCTTCTTCAGATGAGTTACTCCTGCATTTTGTGTCCATCTTCAATTTTCTTGGCCCTGCTCTGGGAGTAGAAGCGGGGGCGGATCCGGACTGCAACGGCCGTGAGCCCCAGGCCGAGTTCGGCGATCGTTTGCCTGCTTCTTCTGCTGTTGGAGGTGAGATGTTGCGTCGCACCAGGGTCTTGGGCCTGTCCCACTTTGGCTGTCAGTTACGCGACGGGCCGTTGGCGCTCAAAGATTTAGTTCACTACAAAAATTTCGGAGTCCCGCGCGATGTCGCGCACAACTACATACCCCTCCGCGCTTCTCAGTCGGACCAGCCCCGCGCAGTCATACGATGCCCGTGCGCCTCAACACGACCATGAGGTAGCGTAATTTACGTGCCAAGGACACGTAAGTGGCACAAACATTGAGTTTAATGCAGATAGTTGTGAGCTGTTGTATTTTGGAAAGTCAAACCTGGGCAGGACCCTTCACAGTAAATAGTAGGGGCCCTGGGGTGTGTTGTAGAGCAGAGGGGTCCAGGAGTGCAGGTACATAGGGTACACAAAAAGCTGGAGAAACTCAGCGGGTGCAGCAGCATCTAAGGAGCGAAGGAGATAGGCGACGTTTCGGGTCGAGACCCTTCTTCAGACTGGTCCCGACCCGAAACGTCGCCTATCTCCTTCGCTCCTTAGATGCTGCTGCACCCGCTGAGTTTCTCCAGCTTTTTGTGTACCCTCGATTCTCCAGCATCTGCAGTTCCTTCTTTAACACAGTGCAGGTACATAGTTCCCTTAAAGTGGCATCACAGAGAGTTAGGGTGGTCAGGAAGGCCTTTGGTACATTGGCCTTCATCAGTCAGTGTATTGAGTAGAGAAGTTAGATGTTGTTATAGTTGTACAAGATGTTGGCGAGGCCACACTTGGAGTATTGTGTTCAGTTTTGGTCACCCTGCTTTTGGAAGGATGTCATTAAGCTGGAAAGTGTGCAGAGAAGAGTTACAAGGATGTTTCCAGCATTTGAGGGGCTGAGCTATAGGGAGAGAATGGGCAAGCTTGGACTTTATTCCATGGAGCACAGGAGGCTGAAGTGTGATCTTCAATGTTTAAGTAATTACTTAAGTGTGATTAATGTTTAATGTTTTCGGAGTCATTCGTAACTGTCACTGTATGTCATCTTGTTACTTGTGGGCGGAGCACCAAGGCAAATTCCTTGTATGTGAATACTTGGCCAATAAACTTACTTACTTACTTAGAGGTATATAAAATCATGAAAGGAATAGATCGGGTAGATGAACAGAGTATCTTACACAAGATTTAGTACAAACCTGGTGGGGCTACATTTTCATTCAGAGGGTAATGGGTACATGGACAACCTGCCAGAGGAGGTAACAAAGGCAGATACTATAACAGCATTTAAAAGACACTTGGACAGGTGTATGGATAGGAAAGGTTTAGAGGGATATGGGCCAAACACAGGACTAGCTTCGTCATCTTAGTTGACATGGATGAGTTAGGCCACAGGGCCTGTTTCCATTCTGTATGACTCTATGCATCGTCTCAGGACCAATACTTAACTGTTTTCCCTGTATGTCCACCTAGCAAGCCATCAATGCACCTTTAACATAGAACTTCCTATTAGAGGTAATATTGCATCGAACTCTTAAAATCACTACTTTGACAAGGCGTAAATTTAACCAATTCACATCTATGATTATGAAAGCAAATATAAATAGATAAGGCAGGGTTCTTAATCTGTTGATTCTGCAGTAGCTCTCATCCACACATACACAAGAGATGTTCTGAACGCTTATGAACATTTGCTCTCAGAATTCTTAGCAAATTGCTTTCCTCGGTCAATATTTGCACTATTTCCAACTTCAACAATCAGCGAGCAACTTGAATAATATTTAATTAATATTAGCATTTAAAAAGTTATTCAAAAATGCCATTGTTAGTGTCCTCACAGCACACTTAATAAACATTCTAAATAAACGTCCTTTTTGGTTTTGTTACTTACTGTTTCTTCGTCATTCTCAAACACTTCACGAGCCTCCTCAAAGTCACAATATTCTGAAATACATTCTCTTTCCAAATTTCCTGACTTTGTCTCTTCCAAGAAACTATTGGATCGCCGGGTTCGTTTCAGCATGGAGAATGCATCCCGTGCGTTGAGGAACACTGGAGAGAGGAAGATTAATAATACACCAGGAGACAAGTGAAGAATGTGTCAAATACAATAGGTAACAGGCTGTTGCTCAAACAAATATCAGAATTTGTTCTCACTGCCCACACCATCAAGCTTACCGAGAACTGGAAAACTGGATGGGTGACCTCCCTTTAGTGTTTTAGACTATAGAGATACAGCATTGAAACAGGCCCTTCGGCCCACTGAGTCCATGACGACCAGCGATCGCCCCATACACTAGCACTATCCTAAACACTATGGATAATTTACAATTTACAGAAGCCAATTAACCTACTAACATGTACGTCTTTGGAATGTGGGAGGAAACCAGAGCACCCGGAGAAAACCCACGCAGTCACAGGAAGAAAGTACAAATGCCGTACAGACAGCATCCGCAGTCAGGATCAAAGGCAGGCCTCTGGCACTGTAAGGCAACAACTACTGCTGCGCCACCGTGCCTCTTAATTCACATGGTTTTCAGGTGAGTGATTAGGAGACAATCCCAAAATGTTGAAAATTTGTCTCTTTCCTGCTAACTGCCCCACTACCCCCCCCCCCCCCTCCACCCCACCCCACCATCCCCACCAAAAGATGCTGCTTAACCCTTTGAGCTCCTCCAAATGTTTATTTATTCCCATTATTTAGGTATGTTACAAAACTTACCTTTAGCGGTGCTGTCACTGGCCGTGTGCGCGACTTTGGCGCCTTTGAGGGGGGGGGACGGGGTTAAAATGCGGTTTTCCCTTGCCATCCGGAGCTATATTTTCTCGGAGTGCGAGATTTTTCTAAAGATTCATTCCGACTGCCGGTAAGTTAATTTTTTTTTTAAATCGCCCGACTATTTCAGCGCTGCAGTAAAATAAAAATTAGCTTCTAATTCCGTGAACGCCGACAACGGGGACGGATTTTACGTAGGGGACAGGTAAGTGAACTCTGTTTATTTTTTCATATAAACTTGTTTGTTTAGATGACCTTAATCAACATTTCATGTTGCGAAACGGTGATTTATTCCCCATACGAACCGGCAGAATTTTTCCTGCCGAAATGGGGTTTAAATTCACCGCAACCGCAACATTCCAATCCATCGTGTTCCAGAAAATCCCACTCGCAAGCTGATTTAAATGGCCATTAATTTACAGGCATTAAACACTAAATTCCTTCAATCTGGCCTATAAATGAATGACAATTAGATTTAAAAATCATGTTATATTGTGAATTCTTGTGTGAATGTTATTTGGACACTTAGGCTTTAAAAAAAATGTTAATTTATTCTTAAGAAATGGATAGATGTTTAGATCTAGTAATTGAATTTTGTAATTAGCTACAATTGGGTAACTAACTAATTATATGCTTTAATTTCAGGTCATCCAAGTAAGATTATTTCATATTTGTTTCAGAATGCTTCAATCTATAATAACTGAAAATGTCTTTCAGTTCTCTTAATTTTTAAGAAAGTTATGGGCTTTTGACTGTCCTCGATCACAACGTCATGTCAATAGAAAAGCAATAGGAAACAAGTTGCTAATTTCCGAGTATGAAAATGGCCATAACATTTTTAATACTGAAGATATGAAAGTGAATTAGGTGTCAAATTAAACTTCTTTTTATGCTTTATCTGATGGGATAAATTGCAGACTTGATTTTTTAAATCTCAAAATTTTGTAACATTGCTACAATATCCAATCATTAAGATATAAAAGCATGTTCAGAAAAAAAAAACTATAAAGCCATCAACCATAGACTATCCAAAATGGACGCCTGGCTATTAAAATATTCCGATGTACTTATGGAATACTCCTCTTAACCTTTGTCCAGCCGAATCTGCTGGTAAGCATGTAGCATGTCAAGGGTTGCAAAGGTCTTTCTTCTGGCTGTATGAGCGAACAAATCATCTACAATGTATCAGTCTTTGTTAATTGTTAACAAATAATCTCCATAGCTCCTAATGGTGCTATCTATCCACACAACAAGAACAGCTGGAATAGCACATTTAGAAAACTCGACCAATTCTTGCTTCCTGTTGTTTATGCAGTTTTTCTACAGTATTTTTCTTCACACGTCCAGTTTTAATCACCCTGCTATAAGAAGGATGCCATTAAACTGGAAAGAGTTCAGAGAATATTTACGAGGATGTTGCCACTACTCAAGGGCCTGAGATAAACGGAGTGGTTGGGCAGGCTAGGACTTTATTTCTTGGAGTGCAGGAGGCTGTGCGTGTATAAAACCATAAGGGGAATAGATAGGATGAATGCACAGAATCTTTTCCAAGGTAGGGACAGCAAAAACTAGACGACATAGGTTTAAGGTGAGGGAGGAAAGAGCGACATATTCACACAGAGGGTGGTTGATATATGGAATGAGCTGCCAGAGGAAGTAGCTGAGGCATGTACAATAACAACACACAAGATATTTTGTCAGATGCAGGGATAGGGTAGATTTTGAAGGGGTATTGGACAAATGCAGGGAAATAGAACTAGGTAAGATGGGATATCTTGGTCGGCATGAACACGTTCAGCCAAAGGGCCTATTTCTGCGTTGTCTGACTCTTTAACTCTAAGTATGAAAAGAGGTGAAGGACTCCCTCAGCTTCAAAGCACCGTCGGGCTAAATTCCTATTCACACATCACCAATAATGCATCAGCAGCGTCAGTTTCCATTGGCATTCCCTTTCCTTCAATATGTGCTGCCACGTGGAAAGATTCACACTATCAACGTGAATAGTCCAAACAGAAGGTGGCCACCTCCCTCATACATGAGATACTCTTTACTCTCTTCCCAGTGGGCTTCACACTGCTTGATGACTGCAATTTTCCATGGGCTTGCTTTGTATTTCAGGTAAACAATTGAGAATGTCCAATTACCTCAATTATGGCATCAGAATCTATGCGCCTGCACTCTTTAGCCCAAGGGTAAATGTTGTCACAAGGGTAACATCTCTCTTTTAGGTCAGCTGCCTATTCCCGAAGGTTCATTCCAGACAGGCCCCAGCTTGTAAACATACTGAGTCTTCACAGGGTCATGTGGCAAACTCTGCACTTTCTCCACTGCCTGTCTGAAATGCAATTTCTTTACACCATATAAACCATATAACCATATAACAATTACAGCACGGAAACAGGCCCTCTCGGCCCTTCCAGTCCGTGCCGACCATTTGTTTTCCCCAAGCAGACTATTTTGAATACCAAAATCATGGATTCTTCAACATGACGGCAGCACACTGGTGCAGTTGGTGGAGCTGCTTCCTCGTAGCTCCTGCTAGTTTCAATTCAGACCGGATCTAGACTATGGCGGCATGGTGGTGCAGTTAGGATGGTACAGTGGCATTGAGGTGGAGTTGGTACCAGAGATTTGAGTTCGATCCTGACTCTAGGTATTGTCAGTACGTTCTCCCTGTGACCGCATGGGTTTTCTCCGTGTGCTCCAGTTCCCTCCCACACTCCAAAAACATGCAAGTTTGTAGGTTAATTGGCTTCTGTAAATTGTCCTTAGTGTGTAGGATGGAACTAGTGCATAGGTGGTTGCTGGTCGGCGCAGACCCGGTGGGTAAAAGGGCCAGTTTCCACGCTAAATCTCTAAACTGAAAACCGCCAGAGCTGTCCATGTACAGTTTGTGCGCTGTCCTTGCGACAGCATGGTTTGTGTTCAGGTTTCCTCCCAAATGCAAAACATAGAGCAGGCGGGTTAATTGCTCATAATGTGTAAGTGGGTGGTGGGAATCAGGATGTGGGGATGAGTTGAGGTGAACCCAAGGAGAATAACAGAGATAATGATGTAAATGGGTGCTTAAATAGTTGGTGCGCACTCAGTGGGGTGAAGGGCTGTTTCTGTGCTGCATGATACCATGAATCTATCCCCTCCAAATCTGTACCATAGTCACTGTGCAACAACGAATCACATAACTGCAACAAGGTAAGCAACATTTTCATTAGGTCAGTTAAATTTGAAGAATGAGGCTCGGGGCAGGCCCTTGTGCTTTCCAATCTATAAATGTCTCATATCTCCTGAAATAAAAAAAGAACATTCTAGAAATGTTCAGCTAGTCAGGCAGCATTTGTGGAGAGAGAAACAAAGCCAATAATTTGGACCGAAAACCTTTCATCCCATTCTGGGTTGGCAGGAGCCAGCAATAATTAATAATTGATTAATTAAAATGTATGTGTCGTCCTTAAATACAGGAGAGGTACCAGATGATTGGAGGGTGGCAGTGCTGTGCCTCTTTTTAAGAAGGACTGCTGGGAAAATGCTGGGAACTATAGGCCAGTGAGCTTAACATCTGTAGTTGGCAAGTTACTGGAGATTCTGAGGGATAGGATATACAGGCATTTGGATGGGCAAGGGCTGATTAGGAACAGTCAGCATGGTTTTGTATGTGGGAGGTCGTGTCTCATGAATCTGATTTTTTTTGGAGACATGAGCAAAAAGGTTGATGAAGGCAGAGCTGTAGATGTTTTGTACATGGACTTTAGTAAGGAGCTCAACAAGGTGCCGCATGGTAGGCTGCTCTGGAAGGTTGGATCTTATGGGATCCAAGGAGAGATAGCTGAATGGATAGGAAATTGGCTCCATGGAAGGAAGCAGAGGGTGATGGTGGAAGGTTGCATCTCAGAATGACCAGTGGTGTGCCACAGGATTCGGTGCTGGGCCCGTTACTGTTTGTCATCTACATCAATGATTTGGATGAGAACATACAGGGCAAGATTAGCAAGTTTGCTGATGATACAAAAGTTAGTGGTTTTGCAGATAATGAAGATGGTTGTGAATGATTGCAGCAGGATCTAGATCGATTGGCCAGGTGGGCGGAGAAATGGTTGATGGAATTTAATACAGAGAAGCGTGAGGTGTTGCATTTTGGGACGTCAAACAAGGGCAGGACCCACACAGTAAGTGGTCGGCCTCTGGGTAGTGTTGTAGAGCAGAGGGATCTAGGCGTGCAGGTGCATGGTTCCACAGAAGGTCGAGTTGCAAGTAGATAAGGTGGTCAAAAAGGCTTTTGGCACTTTGGCCTTCATCTGTCAGAGTATTGAGTATAAAAGTTGGGAAGACATGTTGCAGTTGTATAAGACATTGGTGAGTCCGCATTTAGAATATTGTGTTCAGTTCTGGGCACCATGTTATGGGAAAGATATTGTCAAGTTTGAAAGCGTTCAGAAAAGATTTAGGAGGACATTGCCAGGACTAGAGGGTGTGAGCTCTAGGGAGAGGTTGAGTTGGCTGGGTCTCTATTCCATGGAGCGTAGGAGGATGAGGGGAGATCTCACAGAGGTATACAAAATTATGAGAGGAATAGATCGGGTAGCTGCACGGATCTTTTACCCAAAGTAGGGGAATCGAGGACCAGAGGACATAGGTTTAAGATGAAGGGGGAAAGATTTAAGATGAATCCGAGCGGGTAACTTTTTCACACAGAGGGTGGTGAGTGTATGGAACAAGCTGCCAGAGGAGGGAGATGAGGCTGGGACTATCCCATTGTTTAGAAAACAGTTGGACAGGTACATAGATAGGACAGGTTTAGAGGGTTATAGACCAAGCACAGGCAAGTGAGGCAAGTGGGACTAGGGTAGCTGGGACATTGTTGACCGGTGTGGGCGAGTTGGGCCGAAGGGCCTGTTTCCACACTATGAATCTAATTCATCCATTGCTAGAAAAGTGTTCCGAATGACTTTGTACACATCAATTAGCAAGAGTTCCAATGTTCTGACATCATCCACATGTTTTCAGACTTCACTCCTGAAAAGCTCAGCCTTAATATTTTGATTATGCATTAGATTCCATTATCTGTGGAAATAGATCTCCTTTTACCTTTTTAAATTCCTGGGAAAATAATCCTAATTTCCCTCATCATCTTCATAGCTTGACCCTGGTGTTTCAGACATTATCCTGGTAAATCTACTCGGTGTTCCCTCCAAAACCTGGACTCTGTATAGTTGTGGAAAAGCTTCAAACTATTTATTAAAATTCTCTGAGGTCAACATTCCATGAGCTATTTTGATTGTTTTCATGAACCAGCCCGCATCATTTTAATAAATATGTGGACTTTAAGTATAAAGTCTGTTTGGATTGCCACGGCAGCTGTTTTTCACTCTTTAGAACGTACTAGACCAAGTGGGACCCGTTGGGCCCTGTTCCCCCCAATGCAATATTCCACCGCTCACCCATAGCCCCCAACTGCGCAGGCGCGGCTGACGGGTTTGTGTTGTGATGCCAGAGATCCCCGTTGTGACAGGAATCACGGCAACCCTCCCCAACTGTGCCTCGCCATCCCTCTTCCTACCCCTATCCTGCTCCTCCATTCCCCCTCATCCCCCACCATTTCCCCACCTCTTCATCCTCCCTCTTCTTTCCTCTCTCCTCCTCCCCTCCCATACTCCGCCTCCTCCCTCTCCTTTCCCCTACCCTCAGCCACTCCCTCCCTCCATAACCCCTCTCCCCTCTCTACCCCCTCCTCTCCCTCTATCCTCCTGCTCCCTCACTCCTCACCTCCCCCCACCCTCCACATTGAAAATCGCAAATGTTTTTAACTGATATTTTTTATGTAAATGAAATTTGGGATCCCATTGTGATGTCATTGTGGGGTGGAACACTGCTGATGGGCAGGGCAAGTGGGAAACAAGTTTTTTTAAGTGTTTTTTGTAAAGTTTAAAATGTCAGTAACTTGTAAAATATACCATAAATCTGAACAGAGAGAGAGCGAGATTCTGTTCTAACTTTTGAGGTAAAATGTGACTAAGCTCTAGACAGCAAATGGCAGCATCTATTTGACACTGTATTGTCAGTTTGTAAATCAATTAATGTTACTTTGTAAATTAATGCTACATTGCCACCTGTCCTGATATGATCAACAATCTTAGATGCACGGCTTTTTATTATATAATCTACAAATTGGTCCATTTAAGATGTGTATTAGGTAATGATAATAATGAATATGAAGCTGAGATAGTGGAATGTCGGATGTAAGAATAAGTCTCTCGAGCTGAATGTCCTCCTTTTGTTTTAGGATTAACTGTGATTCTATTTGTGCCCAATTCTGTGAACTCTTAACACTGCACTGTTCATAAATGAAGCCTCTAGGCAGTGTTGTTGGGGGCAAACTAGCATCCAACAGAGACACAAGAGACTGCAAATGCTGAAATCTTGAGCAAAAGCACAAACTTCTGGTGGAACTCAGCTGCCTGGCCCACTGAGTTCCTCCAGCAGTTTACTTTTTGCTTGCACCCATGGAACAGCCAGCCTGACCTGCAGCCAATCCGCACAGAAACAGGCCCTTCAGCCCACAGAGTCCATGCTGACTGTCAACCACCCACTTTCACTGATCCCAACTGAATCTTTCTTTTTCTCCGCACATTCCCAATAACACTCCCAGATTCTACACTAGGGTGGTCCAGTAACCAATCAACCTGCATGTGTTTGTGATGTGGAAGGAACAAATGTCCCAAGCTCATTCCACCATTCAGGGATGGCCTACTCCTGCACCTATTTTTCTATGTTTCTATGTTTCCATACCATTTGATATCCTAATCGCATAAATATATATTGATCTCAATATTAAAAATGTCAAGTGACCCTACGGCTGTCTTTTGGGGAACACCATGCAAAGTTATTGCTGGATTCCTCTCCTAAAAGGCAAGTATAATCCTCTTAATCTGGAGTCCCTCTCTAGTTTATTTTATCAAAATCCTTAACCATTGTGATGAACTTAATTACATCACCATTCAACCTTACAGACTTATTGGAATACAATCAATATCATCCGATTGCTCTGCATAATTTAACTCTAACTCTTTAAGCCTTGGTACATTTTGGTAGATTAGCACTGTGGCCTTCCAATCACAACATTTCCTTTCTGATGTACAATGGTTTAGCAGAAAGCTATATTCCTGATGGCTATTCCATGAAAACTCCGTCCAATTCAAGTAGAACTTTCCCCCTTTATTATTCCATATTTTCTCTGGATATCTATCTATCTCTTCCTTCACTTCCCTCCCCTAACTTAACTCCATTGCAATTACATTCTGCATTTGGACATGACAATTTGAGTTAGTGACACGAGTACCATTGAACATCTCATGGAAATGCTAACTAGCGTGAATAAACATCGACATACATACCTTTCTCAGACCAGCAAAACTGAACAACCGCAAGGATCAAAACCTGCAAAATTAGAGAATCTCTGATCAGCCGCATGGTTAGCAACTTGCTCGTAGAAGTCTGTAACTAGCAGAGAGGCTAGAAAAATATCCTGGTTAATAGTACACAAGATCAACAGAGGGCAGCTTGCAAAACAGAGGGGTCACATTACAAAAGCAAAGAAGATGCTCTGTAATTCTGTAGTCCAGTCAAGGCCGCAGAATGTTCTGTATGGCATTAAAGAAATTAGGGGGAGGAGGCAAGAAAGATTTGAATTTGTGTGGACATACTTTAGCTGTGACAGGACAGACTTTTATACCATCATGAATACTGCATTCAGTTTCATGCATTTTACATCAGGAAGGAAATGCTGAGTTTGGAAGGGTACAGTTGGCGCAGCTTGTAGAGCAGCTGCTTTGCATTGCAACAGAACCGAGTTCAATCCTGACCTCAGGTGCTGTCTGTACAGAGTTAGCACATTCTCCCTATGACTGCATGGGTTTCCTCTGGGTGCTCCTGTTTACGTTAATTGACCTCTGTAAATTGCCCCAAGTAGGAAGGTCAATGATAAAATCTGAAGTAAGTTGTTTAGAATGTGGGGAGAATAAAAAATGGGATTAATGTAAGATGGGTAAATGGATGTTTAAAGGTTGGTGGAAACTCAGCAGGGCTGTAGGGTCCGATTCCATTTTGTATCTTTATATGACTTCAGAATACCGCTAAACAATTGACCATAAGAGTATATAGAGTACTTCCAAAGTGTAGTCAGTGCTGTATTTTCGCATTAATTGCGGATAGCATACAGGAAGTTCCACAATTAGCAGTGAATTAGTAACAGTATGATCTGTTTTATTGAGCGATAATGTCAATTGAGAGAGAAATTTCAGCTAAAGTGCCAGGAAGAACTGTCTTCCTCATTTTTTAATGACACCACCGAATCTTTTATTTTTATCTGAAAGGGCAGAGGGGGCATTAGTGTCATCTCGAAAAGGCATTGGCTCACATGGCACTGAAATCACAAGTTATGATTGCTGCAAATTAAGACACAGTGAGGACACAAAGAACTCCAGGGAGGTTACGAGCAAATCAAATGGGGGTAAAAATATCAATGTGTGTCACCATTAACAAGAGACTGCAAGGAAAAACTGAGAAAAGAAGAGATTGAACCAAGGACTAACCAAGCACAATAACTGTTTCCAATGGCAGAACTGAGTGCACAGTTGTTTACCGTAGTGTGATACTAGTTCCTACAAAATAAAAAAAGTCTCATTAAGAGTATTACCACGGAGATAAACGAGCACCCCCTCAAATAAGTGAAAGAATAGACAAGGCTTTGACAAATACCAAGAGCTCGACACTGCAGAAACCTATCGGAACATAAAAGGTGCAGGAATTAAATTAAAAAGAAAATCAGGAAGGACAAGGGGATGCATGAAAGCATACTATGCAAATAAATAAAATCCCTTACATTAGCATCACAATCACCCTGGAATTCCTCATACTTTAGCTATGAATATAGTTTCACCTCATGGGTTTAAGTTTCACCCAGTGGTTCTATGTTACTTTATTGTCACGTGTACCGAGGTACAGTGAAATTCTTTATTTTTGTATTGTTCAGTAAAATCTTACTATACATAAACACAATCATACTCGAGTGCAAGAGTAGTAGATCACACCGAGTTAGTACACAAGAGTCTCCACGGTTCCGGTGTCCCATTTGCAAACAAGTGAACGGAAATATAATTACAAAGGAAAGGATAGATTCTGTTAGAGATCAAAATGGTAGCCTGTGAATGGAAACAGAAGACCCGTGAAGTTTTAAATGTGTGTCTGAACCACCAGGGGTGCTTTTTTGGACCACCAGGGGTGCCGTATGATGGCGGCCTCTGCCTACAGTCTGTCTGTTTTTTCATCTTTTTGTTATTTTTAGTCTGTTTAAAAAGTATGTTTTGGCGGTTTCTTAGTCTTTTTATGTGGGGGAGGTGGGGAGGGTACGGGGGAAACCGTTTCTCAGTCGCTTCCTGGCGAAGATGCGACTATTCTCCAAGTTGCGTCTTCGCCCCCCCTCCTCCCCTCGCGGCCTACCATCTGGATTGGCACGGCCTTTCCAGCCAGAAACCGACCAGCACTGATTTTTCCATCGTGGAGCGGGTGATGCCTTACCGGGGATCGCTGTTTGAAGCTCCGGAGTTCAACATCGTGGAGCTGTGGTTGCGGAGCTTCTAGCCACGGGCGGCGCTGGCTTTAACATCGCGGAGTCCCTTTGCCGAGGGCCGCCAGTGATGAATCTCCGCCCAACTTGACCTGTGGACTTTGGGAGCCGCGGTCTCCGGTAAGAAGTGGCCTATTCGGAACGCCAAGCTGCTGAGAATGTTCTTCCGTTCCAACGTCGGAGTTCTGATCATCCCGGCGAGAGGGCCTGAACATCAGTTCGCCGTAGTGGCAAATGCGGAGGGCTCGGGAGGCCCCGACCACGGGTGAACAACAAAGAGGAGGATGGCTGAACTTTGTTGCCTTTTCTCACAGTGGGAAACATTGATTCCACTATGTGGGGATGTTTATGTTCAATTCTATCGTGTGTTGTGTTCTTCTTTTATTCGTATGGCCGTATGGTAACCCAGATTTCACTGTACCAATTGGTGCATGTGACAATAAACTAATACTTGAATCAGCCTTTAATAGGATGAGCAGGACAGATACATTAGGAGGGAAGATAGACACAAAGTGCTGGAGTAACTCAGCGGATTGGGCAGCATCTCTGGAGATAAAGGACGGGTGATGCTTCAGGTCGGGACCCTTCTTCACGCTATCTGAAGAAGGGTCTCGACCCGCAGCGTCATGCAGCCTTTTTCACGAGAGATGCGGGCCTGACCCGCTGAGTTACTTCTGCACTTTGTGCCTATCTTCAGTATATACCAGCATCTGCAGTTCCTTTCTATACATTAAGAGGAAAGTATGTGAAGTACTAGAAATGATAAAATGATAGAGGGAGACGATGCATTAAGACATCTAGCTTATTAAAAAATGGTTGCATTGCCAAGTCAGGATAAAATGTATCCCTGGTTCTTACAAAAAGTAGCAAAAGGTCTGTCATTTATATATCCTCATTGGCTACTGACATGGTGATGGGAGAAATGGAAGATGACAAAAATATGGACCATTTTGTTTTTAAAGGATAAAGCTATGGACAAGCTAACATCGGCCTAATATCTTTACTGGACAGGTTATTTGAAACAAAAATTGCAGGAACACCAACATTTGGTGAGGCATTGGTGCATCAAACAATTTGCATGGATTTATTAAGGGAAGGATATATCTAAAAATCTGAACTGAATTGTTTGCGGTAGTCACAAGAAAAATCTATTTGGCCAGTGCATTTAGTGTGCTCCATGTGGATTTTACAATGTTTGACGATGTTTCACAAGCCTGGTGTTTGGGAATATAAAAGCTTATAGAATCCAAGGGAGTACAACATTGTATTAAAAACTGAATCAGTGAGAAAAAGCAGAGGCTAATGATCAGCAGGCATTTCATGACAAGATAGATGTCTGGGGACTTGTTGGGTTCCGCACGTATTTTACATGGTCTCTTGCTTTTCAGTATGTATGTTTACATTAATGATCACGATTTAAATCAAGTGGCCACGATGAAGAACTTTGCTGATGTTTCTAATATTTGCAGTGCGGCTAATCTCAAGGAAGAAAGTTCCAGACTGCAGGAAGATGCCGTACTTATTTATGACAGCGCAGAAGGTGGCCATTTGGTCCATTAGTTCCATTCACTGCAATCCTTTAAATACCATTCCTCTTCTGTATATTTCCCTAAACTCTGCAACTTATTCTTTTTCACATGTCGATCAACTCCACTTTAATTCTTTTTGCTACGTATCTACATCTACGGGCAATTTACACCAACCAATTAACCAAAAGCCAATTTCCCTTTCCAATTTTCTTCCATTTTAGATTGGATTTCAATTTGCAGTTGTTATTCTTAAGTGTATGTATGTTTTCAAACAGCGCTGATCCCTGGTAGGCACCTCGTGCACTAAGAACTCCATGTAAAAGTGAAAGGACAAACTTGGATCCTATCTTTCAATGCCTCAGGATATTCCAAAGCTCATTAGGCCAGTGGAAGAGTGTAGTCAGCAATGCAGTTATATAAAATTATAGCAGTTACTTTGTGCTCGGCGAGATTCCACAAGCATCAGTGGAATAATGGGCAAAATAATTTGGGGTGGGGGGGTAGCATATAGTTCACCTTGGTTGAGGGTATATATTCAGCACTATGGTGGCCTCTGTTGCTCTTCTTTAGCTATAACCGTAGGATCTTTTACATCATTCCAAAGACAGATGAAACGGAGGTTAATGCCCGAGTTCAACACTCTCCCATTACTCTCCCAAAATGTTAATTTGCAAGTCGAATTGTTTGCAAGGAAGGCAAATTCAATGCTAGCATTTATATCAAGAGGCCTGGAATACAAAAACAGAGATGTAATGCTAAAGGGGCTGTCCCACTGCGGCGACCCAATCTGTGAGTTTAGAAGAGTTTGCCCTCGACTCAAACTCGCAGCATGGTCGACACGTGGTCCTAGGAGGTCCTATGAGGTCACTGGAACTCTCCTTCATGCTTGAGGGAAGTTCCCGCATACTCACGGCCTCAGTTTGGTTGGGGAAACATTTTCAGCATGTTGAAAACTTTTCCGCGAGAAAAGCATGGCTCTTTTGAACTTGTAGTGCAGTGGAGTGGGGTCGCTATGTAGTTATAGGCAATCTCCTTTGCTGTCCGGGCATTTTAATTGGCTCATTGGAGTTTGCAAGACCAAGGAAAAACGACGGGTAATGTAAAATGCCCGTTAAACTTTATTATAAGTTGTCTGGTTTCTTAAAAGTGTCTCCACTCCTTCTCCCCGCCTTCTCTCCCCTTCTCTCTCATTCTCTCCCGCCCCACGCCCCTCTCCACACACTAAAGAACTTACCGTACACTGTGCAACCGTCTTTTACCTTCCTCTTTATCGCGGGTGTGAATTTCAGTCAGCGCTCCCCCGTTTTCCCTGGCCCCTGCCTTTGTGATGTGTTTGTGTGTGCAGATGGTCGATCTAACTCATGGTTTCAACGCTGACGGTCGATCCAGCTCGAGGTTTTCCAGGCGAGTACCCTCGAGCTTGAAGGTCGAAGACAATCGCTGAAAGGTTGCGTCAGGCCCTTAATGGGCCTGTCCCACTTAAGCAATTTTTAGGCGATTGCCGGCGACTGTCATAGTCATAGCAGGTCGCCAAAAACCTGGCGACTGGACTAATGGGCCTGTCCCACTGCGGCGAATTTCTAGACGACTGCCGGTGAATACGACAATGGAATTCACCGGTCAGCACTGGCAACAACCTACGTCACTTGTCCACAACTTACGACATGCTGGCGACAACCTACGTTAACCTGGCGATAACTTACACCAGCGGCGACCAGAAAGACGCTACGACTCTTTGGGCGACACTCACGAACATACAGGCGACACCCCGACGACCATGTGGTCGCCTGCAGTCGCCAACAAAATCAACTAAGTGGGCAGTCTATGAAAGTAAGCATGCAGGGACAGCAGGCAGTGAAGAAAGCGAATGGCCTTTATAACAAGAGTCGTCGGGTACAGGAGCAAAGAGGTCCTTCTGCAGTTGTACAGAGCCCTAGTGAGACCACACCTGGAGTATTGTGTGCAGTTTTGGTCCCCTGATTTGTGGAAGGACATTCTTGCTATTGAGAGAGTGCAGCGTAGGTTTACAAGGTTAATTCCCAGGATGGCGGGACTGTCATATACTGAGAGAATGGAGTGGTTGGGTTTGTACACTCCCAGAGTTTAGAAGGATGAGAGGGGATCTTATTGAAACATATAAGGATTGTTAAGGGTTTGGACACGCTAGAGGCAGGAAACATATTCCCGATGTTGGGGGAGTCCAGAACCAGGGGCACAGTTTAACAATAAGGGGTAAGCCATTTAGAACGGAGACGAGGAAATACTTTTTTTCACAGAGAGTTGTGAGCCTGTGGAATTCTCTGCCTCAGAGGGCAGTGGAGGCAGGTTCTCTGGATGCTTTCAAGTGAGAGCTAGATAGGGCTCTTAAAGATAGTGGAGTCAGGGGATATGGGGAGAAGGCAGGAACGAGGTACTGATTGGGGATGATCAGCCATAATCACGTTGAATGGCGGTGCTGGCTAGAAGGGCCGAATGGCCTACTCCTGCACCTATTGTCTATGTCTATTGACAGGCCCATAAGGCTCTATGGTGCTGGTTAGGCTGCATTTAGAGTACTGTGAGCAGATTTGGGCCCCATATCTGAGGAAGGATGTGCTGGCTCTGGAGAGGGTCCAAAGGAGGTTTACAAGAATGATCCCAGGAATGATTGGGTTAGCATATGATGAGCGTCTGACTTACTGGACCTCTACTCACAGGAGTTTAGAAGGTTGAGGGGAGACATTGAAACTTACAGAATAATGAAAGGCATAGAGTAGATGTAGAAATTATGTTTCCACTGGTGGGAGAGTCTAGGACCAGAGTTAAATGGCGCTCTTTTAAAAAGGAGGTGAGGAGGAACTTCTTTAGTCAGGGGGTAGTTAATCTGTGGAACTCAGTGCCACAGAGGGCTGTGGAGGGCGTGTCAGTGGATATTTTTAAGGCAGAGATAGGCAAACTCTTGATTGGAACAAATGTCAATGATTATGGGGAGAAGGCAGGAAAATGGGATTAGGGAGGAAGAAATCAGCCATGATTGAATGGCGGAGTAGACCCGAACGGCCTAATTCTACTCCTATAACGTGAACTTGGGAACTAAAGCAGTAGCCAGGGTCATCCAAATGGTACTTATATTTTGGCCAACACTGCTACCAACAGAGCCCACAAAAATACAAGGTAGACACTTCCCCACAAAAATACACATTGACTGTTGTTCATACTTCAAAGCGAATTCAGTGACCATCACGGGCTTTGTGAGATCCTGAAATAGTTTGAAGACCCTTTGGGAACGCAAATTATTTTTTATCTCTACACAGAAAGTAACTTGGTGCTGTTTAAATATTTGTACCAGGAACAAACAGTGAATGACACACTGAACAGTGGGGCAATGGAAAAGAGTGTCATTGACTCAGCAGTTCAAGGCACCATGGGGTCATTCAGCTGTTGGCCTGTCCTGGGCTTGAGGACTATGGAGTTTAGTAACAAAATCCCTTAAAAGACAGCAAAGTATAGTGATTCAAAATTCAAAATCTGCATATATGTCACAAAACAAAATGTTTATGTGTTTATTTGTTAATCATTTCAAACATGAATATCTACAAAGTCATGGATTTTTTATTTAAAGTGGGGAAGGAAAATGCTTGACATTTAACAGGTCCCAATGCACAATAATTTTTCATAGCCCCCTAGCATTGCCATCAATACAACATGAATGTTGCATCATTCTTTACATCCTCTTACATACTAAAAGATGAAGGCAGAAGTTGTTTAAGACTATCGTTATGGGATCCTATTGAAAGAATTGAACTTCTGCAGATGAATGCTTGATGCTTAGCTGTGAAAGATGACTGTAACCTGCCACTGAGAACAACCCAGTCAGGAACTGCATTGAATACCATCACCTATACGTTCCTCTCCAAGTTGCACATTATTCTGACTAGGAGATATACTGCTGCCTCGTTAATGCCTGCTCAGCAGGAAGGTGGAAGCATTGTCACCACAAAGATTCAAAGGGTATCAGATTGCCACTTTTTCACGCATTAAAGATTGGACAATAACTTATGGATTCCCAGCAAAATCTATTCTTCAGAATGAATGTAAAAAATAAAGGTGGTGCAGCGACAGAGTTGCTGCATTACAGCGCTTGCAGCACTGGAGACCCGGGTTCGATCCCGACTATGGGTGCTGACAGTACAGAGTTTGCACGTTCTCCTCGTGACCGCGTGGGTTTTCTCTGAGATCTTCGGTTTCCTCCCACACTCCAAAGACATACAAGTTTGTAGGTTAATTGGCTTGGCGTATGTGTAAATTGTCTCTAGGTGTGTGTGTAGGGCTGTGTTAGTGTGCGGGGATCGCTGGTCGGTGTGGACTCGGTAGGCCGAAGGGCCTGTTTCCACCCTGCATCTCGAAACTAAACTAAATAAGCAAGCCACTTGTCAAGGAAATGATGTCACTCTCCCAGGGACCACTCTGGTCTCTTGCCATGAAAACCATAGAAACAATCTATTTTCAAGATGCCACAAAGAAATAAAGAAATTTAAACAGATTTAAAATCATCAAGGTGGCACGCACAGACAAGAGTCTGAGAGTAAAGTGAAAATATGTATTGTTAAGGAAGAAAAAAGGAAGATTGTGAGGAAAGACTACCAAAAGATTTGAAGATCTGTTATAATGTCACTGTTTTAATGTGAGGTGGGAGCTTTGAGAAAAAAAATATGGTTTGTAACTAAGGAAAATAGTATTATTGTGTAGTAGATAAACACTGAACTGGTTAAAGTGACATGAGAGCATGTAATACATAAAAAGGCAAGTATTGGTTGTTTGTTAAATTAAATAAGGACTGGAAGAATATGTTAATGGACATAGGAAAATATATTTCCAAGTTCTGATTTGATAGGTATGGGCAAGTTGGATCGAAGGGCCTGTTTCCACACTGAACAACTCTATGACTCTAACAGTTGTGTGTTACAGATGGGCAATGTAATACCTATTTTCATTATGGCATTCAGAGCTCACCTGTGTTAATAGCTGTGGTGGGAATAATGCAGCAACTTTAATTAATGACAATAGCACTCCCTTGTATGAAGAGAAAATAACTAGAAGTGGCCAGCACATATTTCAGAAAGAAAGAGAGTTCAGGGGAGATTGTCAGAATCTTTTTGGGGATATGCAGCAAATGTGGTAAACTTGTATATTTATTGGGATGACACGGTGGCGCAGGGGTAGAGTTGCTGCCTTACAGCGCCAGAGATTTTGATCCTGACTATGGGTGTTGTCTGTGCAGTTTACTGCGTTCTCCCCATGACTGCATGGGTTTCCCCGGGTGCTCCAGTTTCCTCCCACAATCCAAAGATATACTGGTTTGTTTGTAGGTTAATTGGCTTTGGTAAAAATTATATATTGTCCGTAGTGTGTTGGATAATGCTACTGTATGGGGATCGCAGGTCGACGTGGACTTGGTGAACCGAATGGCCTGTTTCCGTGCTCTACCTCTAAACTAAACTGAATTAAATGTATTTTTTTAAGCCTTTGACAAGGCACTACGGAGAAAATGTGAAGGGATTGGGAAAGACAGAGCTGTAGATGCATGAAATTTGATTAAAAACTGAATCAATGTGAAGCACCGTTTCTCTGAATCGTGGGGGATAATGTGTTAAGGAGTTCAAAGACCTCTGCTGTTCAATTTGTACTTTAGTAGTTTGGATATGGAACTACAGGAAGTGATGTCCAAACATTTACAGGTGATAGAAAATCTGGTGGCACGGTGAAACAATCCTGGGAATTAGACAACCTTAATTAAGATTTTGAAAATGAGAAGAAATGGGAATAGACAGTTCTAATGTCATTAGTGCGGATGGAAACATTTAATTACAGAGACACTAACAGCGGCAAATGGTTAAGAATTGTGGCAAATAGATCTTAACAGAATATGAGGTGATGTGTTTTGGATCTCAAAAAGTACAGAATAAAATGCATTTTATGTGAAATGACAAAAGTAGTGGAGGTCCAAAAAGACTGGAATCCATGTAAATTTATAAGTAAGGTATCATGGACAATCACAGGCTAAAGGTATTCAGGCCTTTGTATTGGAGTACGAGAGGATTAAAAAAAAAAGCTGCAACTATAAAAAATCCTGGCGAGCCTACACCCAGAGAAGTGTATGGACTCTAATGGCAGGCAGTGCTGCATTACATGAGCAGTGGCCTGTAAGTAAAGTTGGCAGATCTCAGCCCAGATAGATAAGGAATATTTATTGCAAACGTTCAAACAAGGTTAGATTATGTTAATTATTGATTAACTTTGATGATTAACTCAACAACTAATCTTACGTGCTTCAATTTCATTTTAATAACCTTCCTGACATTTGTCAAAAAAGTGATAATTGTTCCTGTTTAGACTGGTGTAGAAAACCCAGGTGTAACTGCTAAATCGAAAGAGTGGTGAGAATATGGAATATGCTCCTTTGGCTAGAAATTGAATTGAATAGCACTGATGCACTTAAGATGAGGCTTGACGTGGGCATCAAAAGGAAGAGAATGGGGAATAATGCTGATAGATTTAGATGATGAAAGATATATCTTTTTCCTTATATGACAAAGGAAATTTGGCATGTCTCCAGCAACTTTTCCCAACTTCTGCAGATGCACCACAGAAACCAAACAATAAGGGTGCATCACAACTTGTTCCGGAAACGGCTCTGTCCAAGACTGCAAGAAATTACAGAGAGTTGTGGATGCTTCCAAGTCATTCACACAAAGCAGTCTCCTTCCATCAAATCCATCCACACTCTGCATTGCCTTGGGAAATTAGCCAACATAATCAAGGACCATGCATAATCTAGTCATTCCTTCTTCTCCCATCTATCATCAAGAAAAGACACAATAGCTTGAACGTACATACCACCAGATTTAGCAACCCTGCTGTTATCAGACTATTGAATAGACCTCTCATAAGGATATGGTCCTGATCCCCCAACCTACCTTATTCTGTCCTTTACATTTTTTTAAATCTGTGCTTTCTCTATAACTATAACACTATGTTCTGCACTCTTTGCATTACCTGTTGAAATTGTATATGACTTCATTGTACTCATGTTGAGTATGATTTGACTGGATTGCACGCAAACAATTTTTTTCATTATCTCAGTACATGTACCAATAATAAATTAATAGCAACATTAATAGAGTAGAGCATAACTGCTGGTAAGTACAGATGGGCCAAATGGCTTCTTTCTGTGGTGTATATCGGACTTTTTACGGAAAATATTCAGGTGATTGCAAAACAAAGTTTACTTTTCAGTTGAGCCACATTAACCAACAAAACAACGTCAAACAGATAGTCAGCAATCTCATGAGAGAAAAATCAACAACAGGTGATCAAATATTAGCATAGTACAAGAACAGCAAACCAAAGCACGAGACTAAATATAACATGTTCTATGGAGAGGGAGAAGGGAGTAGGCAAAATAAAACACTGCATAGCTCATCCAGTACAGAAAACAAGACAGGACACAGTGAGATCTACATTAGAACCAGATTTGTTTATGGTCAAATAGACCGGGGTACAATGAAATTCCTTGATGGCATAATGCACTGAATAAGCAATATACATGGTAATAATGTACATTACAATAAAATAATACATGATAATAATAATACATTTGCAATATGGTTCAAAAATCATAGTGCATTCTGAAGTAGTGCTCAAGTGCAATAACAGAATAACTGATTGAGGTAGAAACTACAAGTACATGGCAGCACCACCGGGAAGAGGGCGTGAAAGAGTTGATTGTTTCAAGAGTCTGATAGCAGTGGAGTTGTCCTTAGGTCTAGATGACTGAGCTTTCAAGTTCCGGTATCTTCATCCAGAAGGTAGAGGAGAGATAAAGGGGATGGTCAGGACAGCAAACGTACTTGATGATACTTCCAGCTCTCCTGATGCAAGGAACCACAAGGATGGACTGGGTGGAAGGAGGTGACGAGCCTCTGACAAACTGGACTGTGTACACCATTTTCTGTAGGTTCAGGTGGTCAAGAGCAGAACAGTAGTCATACCAGGATGAGATACATCTATCAGAATACTTTCTATGGTGCATCTGTAATGCATACTTTCTATAGCGCATCTTTCTATAATGCATCGCTTCGAGCGAATGCTTATTGAATTGCCGAATCATCTCAGACTCCTATGTAAGTACGTTGAAGCATTTTCTTGATCGCTGCATCAGCATGAAGGGACCAGGTTAGGTTACTGGTGATATGAATGTCAAAGAACTTGAAGCTGCCAACCATCTCTACAACTACTTTATTGATGAGGACAGGGTTGGGTTTACAACACTGTTACATTAGCTCAACTATTAATTATTTGTCTTGCTTACCTTAAGGACTTGGTTGTTCATCTAGCACCATGACTCAAGGCTCCCAAATATTTTCCTTTACTCCGTCTCATCATTGTTGTTGAGTTCTAACATCCGCATAGGTCAGAGGTCACGCAGATAGTGCTTGGGCAGTATGCCCTGGATGTAGTTTGATTGAAGTTGCCAATGATGATAGATTGAAACTTTATTAGCACGTGTGACATTACACAATTAAATTCTTTGTTCTGCCCACCATACACAAAGTATGCAAAGAGTCAACACGTATAGGGTGCTGAAAAAATGTCAACGTTCGATGTAGTCCCCAATGGTACCTCCTATAGCCTGGGACTAGATGTCAAGTATCCCGACAGGCTTTGGGAGGATGCTACTAGCTAGAGACAGACTGAGCGAAATGCTGGAGCCAGGAGAACAAAGGAGCGCAGTGAAAATGGTCACGTCATTGACATCTGGTGGGAGCAGAGCTGAAGGTAACTTCACGGCTAAGGCAGTACGGCCTTGAGAAGATAAGGAGACTGAAACGGGCATGCTACTAAATAACTATAATGAGAAGGAGATATGAACAAGCAAGGTACTGTAATTAAGAACTCCCTAGTCTGATAAGGAATGAAGATGTATTTTGTTTATTCAGCATTTGGAGAAGTGACAGCTTGAAATGATTGAGTGTAAAGCCATGAGATCCTTGGGTTCGAACAAAGGCTTCCTTTCGAAGGGAAGGAAAAGTAGTATAAAGAAGAGCGGTTCAAGACATCGGGAGCGACAACCCAGGAAGAACCATCGCAAGAAGGAGGGACCTGAGTTCAAAGCTCAGAGAAGACAACACACTACCAACAGAGTGAATCTGGCCAATTCATTCATACGGGTAATATCTGACTCCAAATCAAGAGTTTTGTGATTTAGTTTAAGAAGTGATGTTGAAATAGTAAAGTAAATGAGAAGGTGTTAGAAGTCAATTGTTTGCATGCATGTTTAAAGTTACTCAAGTGTTAATAAAGATTAAGTTGTACTAAACTAAACAAAACGTTGGTTTAGAGTCTTTTGTTCGACACATTAGTTGATACCTTATAAAGGTAATAGGGTCAACACCTCCCAGCACCCACTGCCGGCACAGCCGACCAGCACTTACATGGGCCTGTCCTCAGCTGCCCACTGCCGGGTCCTCTTGTCCTCTGTTGAACTGCTCGACGGCACTCGCCGGGAGCTTCCGACAGCCCACCTCTCCCTCCGACAGCTTTCCTCGCTCCTCGATGGCCCACTTTGCTCTCAGCGGTTGCTCGCCGGTCCCTCCTTGCTCTCGCAGCGTGGGTTAATTTCTATCCACTCTTCTCCTGAAGAACATCCCCCACTATGAACAAAACAAACATTTGTGAAATCGTTTTTTCTAATCCTATGATAGAAGGAAGATGGCAAGAAGGATGAAGAAGCTAAGATATTTAGGGCTAGGACATTCCTGTGGTGATGTCTTGAACTGCTGCTTCTAAGGAATGCAAAGGAAAATGTTTGATGTAATTGTGACTTCAACCATCTAGCAGTTTCTCCGTGGTGTCCATAGATTTACCAATGCTCCTTGATGCCACATTTGGCCAAATGCTGCTCCAATGCCAAGGATAGTTATTTTTCTCTCTTTTAGAATTCAAGTCCTTTTGTCCACTATTGGAAAATGGTTGTGATGAAATCATGAGCCAAATGGACAGGGCAAAATCCAAACAGGGCAGTGATGAAAAATAAATGCTGGATAGCACTGTTAATGATGTGGTATATCATGTTGCTAATTGAGAACAAGCTGTGTAATAATTAGCCAAATTGGACTTATCTTACTTACTGCGAACATAATTGGGCTATTTTTGGTGGATCCCTGTATGATAACTGCTTGGAACAGCTTGACTGGAGCCAAGCTATTCTGCAGTACCTGCCATCATTGTTACAACCAGGAAAGTATAGGGTCTCGAAGTCTTTGCTGTATCCAATGCTCTCAGTTTTTTTCTTGACAGCTTGTGGAATGATTTGAATTACCTCGTTACAGACTTATTTGCTATTGGAGATCTTGGATGGAAGTCAAGCAAGATTACCCACTCGGCACTTCTGAACGAGTACGGTTGCAAACAATGGCGATGATCTTGGAGTAGACTTCTCATTTTAATTGTTTAATTGCAAGCAGAAGCCTCCACGTGGTGCATCCCGGGCAATGCTGACGACAGGAACTGTACCACAGTGACTGACTGAAGTAGCCAATTCTGCAACCACCGACCATCAACCGTCACTGACTGACCGGAAAGACGTGATATAGACGATGGCTGGACACGAGGAAGAAGAATTGCCCAGTTGTATCTGCATTTGTTGGTTATCAGGTCACCTACAGTGCATTCAGAAAGTATTCAGACCCCTTCACTTTTTCCACTTTTTTGTTACGTTACAGCCTTCTTCTAAAAAGGATTAAATTCATTTTTTTTTATCATCAATCTATACACAATACCCCGTAATAAAAAAGCAAAAACAGGTGTTCAGAAATTTTTGCAAAATAATTAAAAATAAATAACTGGAATATCACATTTACATAAGTATTCAGACCCTTTACTCAGTACTTTGTTGAGGCACCTTTGGCAGTGATTACAGCCTCAAGTCTTCTTGGGTATAACGCTACAAGCTTGGCACACCTGTATTTGGGTAATTTCTCCCATTCTACTCTGCAGATCCTCTCAAGCTCTGCCAGTTGGATGGGGAGCGTCAATGCACAGCTATTTTCAGGTCCCTCCAGAGATGTTCGATCGGGTTCAAGTCTGGGCTCTGGCTGGGCCACCCGAGGACATTCACAGACTTGTCACAAAGCCACTCCTGCATTGTCTTGGCTGTGTGCTTAGGATCGTAGTCCTGTTGGAAGGTGAACCTCTGCCCCAGTCTGAGGTCCTGAACGCTCTGAAGCAGGTTTTCATCAAGGATCTCTTTGTACTTTGCTCCGTTCATCTTTCCCTCAATCCTGACTAATCTCCCAGTTCCTGCCACTGAAAAACATCCCCACAGAATGATGCTGCCACCACCATGCTTCACTGTAGGTATGGTATTGGCCAGGTGATGAGCGGTGCCTGGTTTCCTCCAGACGTGACGCTGGCATTCAGACCAAAAAGTTAAATCTTGTTTTAATCAGACCAGAGAATCTTGTTTCTCATGCTTGGCAAACACCAAGTGGGCTGTCATATGCCTTTTACTGAGGAGTGGCTTCCATCTGGCCACTCTACCACAAAGGCCTGATTGGTGGAGTGCTGCAGATATAGTTGTCCTTCTGGAAGTTTCTCCCATCTCCACAGAGGAACGCGGGAGCTCTGTCAGAGTGACCACCGGGATATTGGTCACCTCCCTGGCCAAGGCCCTTCTCCCCCGATTGCACAGTTTGGCCGGGCAGCCAGCTCTATGAAGCAGGCACGTGCCGTGTGTAATCAGCCAGGGTAGGCAGTGGCTATTAAAAATCTTGAAAACCGCGCACGCACACATTGTTCCCTCCCTGGTGAACTGTCATTCGGCTTTTTTTTTTAAAATCGTGGAAACCGCGCATGCGCAGATTGTTCTCTCGACTTTTATCAATTTGTCTTCAATAGGTCCTATCTCTTAATAAAGAATTTTTTTTAAAAAGCTCAAATAAATTTACTTACCATATTATTTGTGCACAAAATCCATTCTTCTCTCTTTGTTTGCAGCAAAAATACCCGTAAGTTTGCTTCGAGAAACTCTTCAGGTAATCACTATCCATCTTTGAAAATCCCGCTAAGAAACTTGCGCATGCGCATGTGCAGTAGGCTGGAGCGCACACGCAGTGCACAACGCAGCACATGCACGCAGTTCACAGTGTATAGGCAGAGTTTCAGCTGCCTTTACGGACCGTTCCCACTGATGGCTTGAAGCAGCGTCGACGGCACGTGAGTAGCACATACCTCCGCGTTTAAAACATACTGCGGATGAAAGGCATGGGAGAATTATGCCTCCCTAAGAGATCGATCTCTTAGGGAAGCATAATTCTCCCGTGCCTTTACTATTTATGACCATTTTATATATGTTTTATATATATTTTATATATATTACACATATATAAAATAATTACTATTTTATAATTTTAGCCAGGGTAGGCACGGCCTACCTTGCCTACCCTGACGGCACGTGCCTGCTATGAAGAGTCCTGGTAGTTCCAAAGTTCTTCCATTTAAGAATGACGGAGGCCACTGTGCTCTTCGGAACCTGCAATGCTGCAGAAATTGTTTAATACCCTTCCCCAGGTCTGTGTCTCAACACAATCCTGTCTCGGAGGTCTACAGACAATCCCTTTGTCTTCATGGCTTGTTTTTGCACTGTCATCTGTGGGACCTTGTATAGACAGGTGTGTGCCTTTCCAAATCATGTACAATCAATTTAATTTACCACTGGTGGACTCCAGTCAAGTTGTAGAAACATCCCAATGATAATCAATTGAAACAGGATACACCCAAGCTAAATTCTGAGTGCCATAGCAAAGGGTCTGAATACTTATGTGTTATATTCCGGATGGCAGAATGAAGAACTAGACTTACACATTGGTTGCCTGCAACACATGTGTTTTATTACCCAGCATCCCCTGCTTATATTGAACACCAACTCATTAGCATACAACATGAATATGAATACATTACACTGCTCTCCTTTTTTAAAGTCTTAAATCTAAGTACTCGGTTACAATTTTGTTATTGTGATACTTGATTTAAACCAGTATTGCTTATTCTGTATTTATGACATTTTAAATGATAAACATGATATATTTGTTTAAGAAGGAACTGCAGATGCTGGAAAATCAAAGGTGGACAAAAATGCCTGAGAAACTCAGCGGGTGAGGCAGCATCTATGGAGCGAAGGAAATAGACAACGTTTTGGGCCACTGAAGAAGGGCTTCGGCCCAAAACGTTGCCTATTTCCTTCGCTTCACCACCCACTGAGTTTCTCCAGCATTTTTATCTAACATGATATATTTATTTTGCATATCTACACATTTTTGATTTACTTGTGCAGTGAGTTATTTACCTTACAAATCTAACCTGACCACTGGTTTACGGATCCTGCCAGTAACAGGTGTAACAAGTTTAAGTGTTGATTCAACTGTAGGCTTGTTTGGCTCTGTTTTAGTATGCTGACTTTGACCGGAGTAACCTGTTTCTTTGTCTGCACTAACTGAACTTTGTGTTCCAATCACAGTGATCTTTTCCAACTCACTTTCAGATAGAAAATTAGGGATTAGGACTTCATGCTCAGTTTTTGGTTCATCTTTGGCTGGAATCATTTGATCAACATGAACACTTTTGATCCTATCTCTAACTTCAACTAAATATCTTTTCGTTCCACACACTTCCACTATTTTCCCAACATCCCACTTGTCTCGACTGGAGGATTGGGAGGACTGACAACATGAACTTGCTCATCTGTCTTGAAGTACCTCAAAATGGTGTTTTTTACTTAACTGCTTTTGCTCAACTCTCAAGGCCAAATTGGGTTGAACTAGACTTAGGCGTATTGTTAGCCTTCTCTTTATCAACAGTTCTGCAGGTGAGTAACCCGTTGTTGTGGTTCTGTACTTCAGCAAGATATGGTTCTGTACTTCAGCAAGAAACTAGCCAAACGTTGTTTCTTGCTGAGCTTTGAACTACCCTGCAAAACCTGTTTCTTGAGAGCATTTTTGACAACTCTAACAGACCTTTCTGCTGTCCCATTGGAGGCTGGATGGTACGGGGGAACAAGTGTGTGTTTTACACCATTCCGCTACATGAACTCTTTGAACCGTTCTAAACGAAACTGAGGCCCGTTATCAGGTGAACAAATGTAGTGACTGCCAAAATTGCCGGGGTAAACCACCAAAAACACCACTGCAACCCAGGTCATGGCCAAGTAGACCTTTTCAGAGAGTTCATGTAGATTTTTGTGACAAGGGTGATGATCACTTTCGGGTACTAGTAGGTAATCATTCCAAATGGATTGAGGTTAAGCATATGAGGTCAAGCACTACTACTGAGCGTACCATAGATGAGTTGAGATCAATTTTTGCATGCCACGGTTTACCGGAAGTACTTGTTTCCGATTCCTCTGGTCAAAGTCGGGGTACTAAAACAGAGCCAAACAAGCCTACAGTTGAGTCAACACCTCCAAATGGACATAACGCCGAAAAGCCAAATAATGGAACGGACACGCCTAAAAGCCAAATAACCAAAAGGACACAACACCTAAAAGCCAAATAACCGAAGGGACACACGCTGAAAAGCCAAATAACCGAACGGACACGATGCCTAAAAGCTGGAGTAAACCACCAAAAAAACCACTGCAACCCTGGTCATGGCAAAGTAGACCTTTTCAGAGAGTTCATGTATTTGGCTTTTCGGCATTGTGTCCGTTCGGTTATTTGGCTTTTCGGCCTCGTTTCCGTTCGGTATCTTGGCTTCCACTTCTTCGCTTTGGCTTCTCGTCCTTCACCGTCCCGTCCGCACACGTGCGCAAACGGTCTTATTTGTTTCAGTCACCACCTCTCCTTCACCGCTAATCTCCATTGTGCTCTTTGCCATGAAGAACATTTCGCTCTCTCCATAAATGAGCTGAACAACTCTCTACTCTTGCCGAAAGTGCCAAGGTTTCCAATGTAGCCCGTGGACGCCGCCATCGTGCCCCTCTTTTTTAAAAACAAAAAGAGAACGAGGAGAATCCGCTCAAAAAACCCCGATTTCCTGCCTGTTCTAGTGTAGCAATTCACCTAAAACTTAGCTGTACAAAGGCTATACCATCTGGAGGAACTCGACAAAATAAAAGTCTAAAATCCTGTACAATCCTATCCCGTCACCAATTTTGTTATATTCCGGACGGCAGAATGAAGAACTAGACTTACACATTGGTTGCCTGTATCACGTGTGTTTTATTACCCAGCATCCCCTGCTTACATTGAACACCAACTCATTAACATACAACATGAATATGTATGAATACGTTGCATTATGTAAATGTGATATTTCAGTTATTTCTTTTTAATTACTTTGCAAAAAAACCTAAACACCTGTTTTCGCTTTTTTATTATAGGGTATAGTATGTAGATTGATGATAAAAAACATGAATTTAATCAATTTTAGAATAAGGCTGTAACGTAGCAAAATGTGGAAAAAGTGAAGGGGTCTGAATGCTTTCTGAATGCACTGTACAGTAGCTCGGGCTGTTGCATGCTGTTCTAGCACAGGTGCAGCTTCATCAAGTTGATATCATTTTTTTACTTCTCGTAGTGCCTCTGGTATGCACTTCTGCTCTCCACATTGAACCAGGGTTGTTCACTGGCTTCATTGTAATGGTAGCCTTAGGAATATACAGGATCAGCAGCTTGTGGCTGTGCACATTTCTGCTGCTGTTGATGGTCCACACTTCCATGCCCAAGGTAGACGTTGCTTATTTTAGGTTACGTTTGAATAATAAATGTTAAATGGGTTTGGTAACTATGTGGGTCTTGAGCTTATTCAAGTAGAGTGTTACCATGCTCTTCTTGTTGCAGGCTTGCGAGTATGTGACCTTTCTTTTCAGTTGCCATTACTACATGGGGTAGGAGAAAATGAACAAATTTTATATCTTTCTCTTCAACATTGCAGATAATTACAATAAACAATGATAATTTATCCAAATAGCAGATTGCCTGTATATCACTGATTATGAGGAGTGTTTCCAGACTGGCTTGCTGCTAATACCTCTCTTACCAGGACAATGCTGAAGGCTGTCTGCTTATAGACAATTAAAGACTGGCTCTGTATTGATTTTTTTTACATACGAGCTCCAGTAAAATCAGGGATCCACCACACTCATCTGCTCTTAAATGAATATGTAGCCTCGTAATCCAGTGATATATAACGTTCAATTACCATTGTTTAAAAGCACTGATATTCCAAATGTATCTCCTATCTGCGACAAATGTCTATCTCAAAAAGCAACTATAACACACTCCTTTGCCTCTTGCATAAAACTTCATACATTTTGGAAAGGAATCTTTGAAATCTTCTCAAAATTATTAAAGACAAAACTGGACCGCCATACAGAATTGATTATTTTTGGAATAACAGGAGTCTGCTCTGAGCTTCAATATTTCAGACGTTTCCTCAATTATGACCTGATAATGGCAAAAAAACATACTTAAATTTTGGAAAAATGCTTCTACCCCAACTCTTAAAATGTGGATTACAAGCATGTCCGTGACTCTACATCTTGAAGATATGAGACTCGTCTTAGCAGGAAAATCAGAGCAATTTTTAAAGATATGGTCTCCTTTCATTGATTCATTACCAGTATAGTATGGTGCATCAGTGCATCACCCAGTATAGTATGGACAGGGTGATGAGGGTGGTGAGAAATGAAGCAGGTATATCAACACGTTATGGTCCTTTTTTCTTTTTTTTTTAATTATTATTTTTCGTTTTTGTCTTCTTATTCTTTTTTAGGTTTTTACTTATTCACTCTTTGACTACACTATTTGGTAGTTTAGGGGTTTACACATTCACTATTTCTTTCACTTTCTCTCTTTCTTGTTCTCTCTTTTTCTATTTTTTCTTTGTTAAATTAAAAATGGAAGATGTACAATAAATGTATTTTGTCATATGCCGTGGTTTATACTACTGTACACTGCTTCTAATAAAAAATATTAAAAAAATAAATAAAAATAAAAATAAAAGCACTGATATTTCAGTGGCTGCAGCATATATTTAATATGATGTGTTGATGCAACGTCGACACTTAAATTAAATAAAGACATGCAGGAACAAATTAGCAGGGGTTTCTGACCTGAAATTATGACTGTTTCTCTATCCACAGATTCTGCCAATATGTGCATTTTTTTCAATTTTATATTTAAACGAATGTATTGGATAAGTCTTAAATCCAAGCCATCTAGTGGCAAGCAATGAAGCTGGCCCTACATGTAGGTAGAGTACAGAAAGGAAAGATTTATATCAGAAATTATGCACAGTTGAATTCTAACAACGCCCAGTGGATTATCAAGTTAAGTTGTAATTGTCTGGTTAAAAGAGCAATTGCCCTCCTTTGTAAGAACAGATTGCCATTGCATTTGGGATTTATTTCAGGAAATTATGTAATGTTTCTTGCAAACAGTTGGTAACTTTGTCTAGTGTTAATATGAATGGTGTTGGCACCTAATGATTTTATCTCATGGTTGTCTGTTTACAAAAATAGCGCATTAGTTTTGCTTTTTGTCAATTCTAAATGGTTTGGTTGACCAATATAACAACTTCAATTTATATAGTGCCTTTCAATGCAGAAAATCGCCTTAGTGATTCATAAATAGCAAGGCAGAATAAAATTACTGTTTTCAGTGGTAGTAAACATAATTGGTAAGCCATTTTAAGATAAAGTTAAAGACAAGTCTTGACTGATAGTCTGCTGTCCACAAAACATTGCACAATTCTAACATTCCTAAAGTCCATTACTTCTCACTGGGAGAGGTTAAGTGCGGCCTAACAGCATGGATTGGAGTGGCCTTTCCCGGAGTCGGGCCCAGAGCCCAGCAGCGGGCGCAGCGTGGACTTTTCCATCGTGGAGCGGGCTAACCCTTGCTGGGGGTCGCCAGTGAGGAGTGCTCCGATCGCTGGCCTGGTGACTTTGAAATCATGGGGCTGTGGTCTAGCCGTGGGCGTAGCGTGGACTTACTGTCCGGAGCCTGGGATCCCTTGCTGGGGATCGCCGGAGAAGAGCTCCGACCACCGGCCTGTGGCCTATAACATCCTAAAGCCGCGGTCTCCGGTAGGAAAGTGCCGATTCGGGACCTCTAAGCCGCAGAGTATGTTCGACCGTCCCGACGTCGGAGTTTCAATCATCCCGACGAGAGGGCCTGTACATCAGGCCATCCGTAGCGGCGACTATGGAGGGGTTATGGCCCCGACCACGGGTGAACAAGGAGGAGGACTGGCTGAACTTTGTTGCCTTCCACCACACGGAAGAATGCTGTGGTGGATGTTTGTGCTCAATTTTATTGTGTATTGGGTGTTATTTTTAAGTGTATCGCTGCTGGCAAATTAATTTCACTGCACCTTAGGGTGTATGTGACGAATAAAATTGACTTGACTTTGACTTTAAATAAAACTTTAAAACACAATTCAAAGATCGGGCAAACCAATCAAGACTGTATTCAAGAGCGCCAAATACAGTGATAGAAACATAGAAAATTGGTGCAGGAGGAGGCCATTCAGCCCTTCGAGCCAGCACCGCCATTCAATATGATCATGGCTGATCGTCCGCTATCAATAACCCATGCCTGCCTTCTCCCCATATCCCTTGACTCCACTAGCCCCTAGAGCTCTATCCAACTCTCTCTTAAATCCATCCAGTGATTTGGCCTCCACTGCCCTCTGTGGCAGGGAATTCCATAAATTCACAACTCTCTGGGTAAAAAAAGTTTTTTTCTCACCTCAGTCTTAAATGACCTCCCCTTTATTCTAAGACTGTGGCCCCTGGTTCTGGACTCACCCAACATTGGGAACATTTTTCCTGCATCTAGCTTGTCCAGTCCTTTTATAATTTTATATGTTTCTATAAGGTTCCCCCTCATCTTTCTAAACTCCAGTGAATACAAGCCTAGTCTTTTCAATCTTTCCTCACATGACAGTCCCGCCATCCCAGGGATCAATCTCGTGAACCTACGCTGCACTGCCTCAATCACAAAGATGTCCTTCCTCAAATTAGGAGACCAAAACTGTACACAATACTCCAGATGTGGTCTCACCAGAGCCCTATACAACTGCAGAAGAACCTCTTTACTCCTGTATTGAAATCCTCTTGTTATGAAGGCCAACATTCCATTAGCTTTCTTCATTGCCTGCTGTACCTGCACGCCAACTTTCAGTGACTGGTGTACAAGGACACCTAGGTCTCGCTGTACCTCCCCCTTACCTAACCTAACCCCATTGAGATAATAATCTGCCCCCGTTTTTGCCGCCAAAGTGGATAACCTCGCATTTATCTATATTATACTGCATCTGCCACGCATCTGCCCACTCACTCAACCTGTCCAGGTCCCCCTGCAACCTCCTAACATCCTCTTCACAGTTCAGACTGCCACCCAGCTTTGTGTCATCCGCAAACTTGCTAGTGTTGCTCTTAATTCCCTCTTCCAAATCATGTATACATATGGTAAACATTTGCAGCCCCAACACTGAGCCTTGCGGCACTCCACTCGCCACTGCCTGCCATTCTGAAAAGGACCCGTTCACTCCTACTCTTTGCTTCCGGTCTGCCAACCAATTTTCTATCCGTGTCAACACCCTACCTCCAATACCATGTGCTCTAATTTTCGTCACCAGTCTCCCGTGCGGGACCTTATCAAAGGCTTTCTGAAAGTCTAGATACACTACATCCACTGGCACCCCTTCATCCATTTTACTTGTCACAACCTCAAATCACTGGGAGATTACTGAGAGCAATCTAGGAGATTGCTCAATGAACAAAGATTAATCTGCTCCTTAGATATAGACTTTTCCTTTGATGTTCTGTTTACCAAAGCAAGCACCTTAGGAATTTTCCTTCTTCCCAAATGGTTTTAGAACCCTCACAGACCATTCACCTCCGGAAAACACAGAACAGTAAATACAGTCAAATGTCACCCCATTACAAATAAGCAAATATCCTGTTACCCTTTCAACCTTATTTTATTGTTTTACGATTATCATTTGACCTTTGGCAATAGAGAACGGAATCTGACTAAAGTAGACTGCAGTGAATGTCATTTACACATGCTCAGTTTCAACCTTCTTTAAAGCACAGAATTACTATAACACATGAAGAGGACTTTAAACAATCTAAGCACACGACTTATCCCTATCCCTTGTTGTCTTCTTGAAGCTTTACAATTTATCTTTGACAGATCACAAATAAATGTGAAATATTGGCATGTTCAAATAGTTTCCATTGTATATCTACTGCACCTACACACACTATTGTACCATAAAATGATGATTTGTTTCAGGATACAAACTCTGAGCAGAAATGACTTGATGATTGTTGTAAATTTAGTTTAGTTTTAGTTTAGAGATACAACATGGTTTCATGGTGGGCCTTTTAACCCACTGAGTCCACGTCAACCATCGATCATTAGTTCTATGCTATCCCACTTTTACATCCACTCCCTGCACACTAGGGGCAATTTACAGAAGCCCATTAACCAACACAACCGTACGTCTCTCGGATGTGGGAAGAAACCGGAGCACTCGGAGGAAAGCCACGTGGTACTCTACCTGCTGCCCCACCGTACCACCGATATTTCTGTTTCATTTTTTACATAACATACTTACATATGCTGATAATGTACGTGGTTTTCCTTCCTTACTGGTCGGTGCTTCTGTCATCCTTGAACATTATTTCATAACGATGATGATGGTGATGATGAAACTTTATCATCGCTTGTACCGAGGTGGGAACCATGAAATTCTTTGTTTTTGCAGACAAAGTACACAAAAGAGTCGCCACAAAGGTGCCGATAAAGTTACAAAAAGTACTCATCCCTTCTTCGTCCCCCTCAGTTCTCAGCAGCCGATCCACACCGAGTCCCTCTGAGTTCTCGGCGGCTCCTACACGCTGGCTCCCACTTGGTTCCCAGCAGTTTCCCCACGCCGGGTTCCCTTTGTCTCTCCTTCACCTTTCACTTTCCCCTTCGTTCTGAAATGTGTGAAACAACAGAAATTTTTTTCTGTCGGACTGAAAAAAAAGGTAAACTTTGTGATTAGCATTTGTTCATTTTGATGACAGTGAAAAATGTATCAAATAACTATACATTTGATGGTTTGATACATTTTCAAATGTTGCATATGGTGATGGATTATTGATTCTGATGGAGGGTGATGCAGTTTATGATGCAGGCTTGAGTAAAAATGAAATCCAATGTCATATGATTCAATTTCATTTGAACATGTGGGCAAATTGTAACCGTATATGAAAAATATTTTGTTAGATTGGTGGCACCATTTACAAGTGGATCTTTGGCATAGACCAATTATTTAATGGGCATCATTTGCAAGACTCCGTAACACGTATACTGAATTAACCAGCCTCTTATCTTCTTATTCTTGCGTATGGCGTGCACAGCCTAAAGTTGTAGATCAAGGGTAGACATCCAGGCCAGGACAGCATCAGTTACTGGGTGGATGGCTTTGATGCCACCAGGGAAAAGCCTCAGTGAGCAGTCATTCACAATATGTGGGATGGTCTGGTCTGGATGTCCGCAGTCGCAAGCAGGGCTGTCTGTCATCCCCACTTATACAGGTGATGGGCTGTTCTTGCATGGAGGGTGCGGATTCTGTTCAGGGTTAGCCATTGCTTGCGATGGAGGTCATATCCCAGTGGTTTCACTGTGGGGTCTGTGATGACCTCTCCGTTGTTGGAGTTGGCATCTTTCCAGGCTCTGCGCCACTCAGTCTTGGAGTCAAAGTCTTCCAGGGATTTAACAAAAGACCAGAAGGGTTTGCGGGACTTCAGGCGCATGTTGGGCAGATTGTTCAAGTCAGCGTGGATGGGAAGGTCAGGGTTAGCCTCGATGGTGCACCAATCTTTCAACATCCTCTCCCTTCTGCATATGTTGGGAGGGGCGATATGAGAGAGGACAGGGAGCCACTGCAAAGGTGTTGACTTAAGCGTCCCTGTGCTGACCCACATTGCAGAGTTAAGGACAGTGTCAACTCGTTTGATGCGGCAGCTATTAGCCCAAGCTGTTGAGCAAAACTCGGCTGTTGAGTAGACCACGGAGCTTGCGGTACGGAGGGTGTGTGCATTGGATCCCCAGTTGTTACCTGCAAGTTTCCTGCTGATGTTGACCCTTGCTTTCAGTTCACGATAGGTGATGGTGCGATCCAGGGTAACTCTGAGGTTTTTGGGGAATTCTTCATTCTTCACCGGCTTACCACAAAAGGACACTCGGAGTTTTGCATTGGCGAGCCGATTGCTGAGGTGAAAGGCAGTGACAGTTGTCTTAGATAGGTTAGGGCAGAGTCGCCAGAAGGTGTACTCCTCCATCCCCTTCAAGTCTTGGGTTAACACTGCTGATATCCTCTAGGGCAGCTCCCTGGTAGGCATGGGTAAGGTCATCTGCATATGCAAACTTCCTGGACGAGGTAGTTGGCATGTCACTCACATAAGTTCAAGTTTATTGTCATGTGTCCCTGATAGGACAATGAAATTCTTGCTTTGTTTCAGCAAAACAGAACATAGAAGGGCCGAGAGGGCCTGTTTCCGTGCTGTAATTGTTGTTATATGGTTAGTAGGCATTGACTACAAAACAGATCAGTGTGTCCATATACCATTATATAAATATATACACACATGAATAAATAAACTGATAAAGTGCAAATAACAGATAATGGGTTATTAATGTTCAGAACTTTGTCCGAGCCAGGTTTAATAGCCTGATGGCTGTGGGGAAGTAGCTATTCCTGAACCTGGTCGTCGCAGTCTTCAGGCTCCTGTACCTTCTACCTGAAGGTTGCATGGAGATGAGTGTGTGGCCAGGATGGTGTGGGTCTTTGATGATACTGCCAGCCTTTTTGAGGCAGCAACTGCGGTAAATCCCCTCGTTGGAAGGAAGATCAGAGCCGATGATGGACTGGGCAGTGCTTACTACTTTTTGTAGTCTTTTCCTCTCCAGGGCGCTCAAGTTGTCGAACCAAGCCCCGATGCAACCGGTCAGCATGCTCTCTACTGTGCACCTGTAGAAGTTAGAGAGAGTCCTCCTTGACAAACCGACTCTCCGTAATCTTCTCAGGAAGTAGAGGCGCTGATGTTGAAGAGCAGTGGAGCTAGGACAGAGTCCTGGGGGAGACCATCATTCAGGGTCATTCAGGGTCCTGACAAGCGAGACCCTAAATCTACGGTTGCTGAGGATGGATGAGAGGGCACGCATGGTGGTTTGGCACTTCATGATTCTGGAAGCTTTCAGCAACAGACCATGTCTCCACACGTTGTCATAAGCTGATGACTGATCGATGAGAGCAACAAGAGTTTTCAGGGAACATTAGAAGCCAGCCTCTATATTGATAGTGAGGGCAAGGATCTGTGCAGCTTCTACCATGTCTAAAATTTGCTTGCTCTCTGGGCAGAACAGATTCTACCAATGGAGAAATCCTGGCAAGCAGGAGGCACTCTAACAGCTTGTAGGATGTACACAAGAGCAAGATGGGTCGGTAACTAGCTGGATCATCAGCAGATTTCCCAGGCTTGAGGATGGCGATGACATTAGACTCTCTCAGGCCTTAGGGGTAATTCCACTACAATGGACATGGGTGAAAAAAGGGGTCAGCCAGTTGCGTCCATGGGGGCCAAGGTTCTTCAGAAATTCCAGGTAGATCCCCTCAACTACTGCTGCTTTCCCAGCTTTAGTAGAGGACAGGCCTTTGTCTACATCAACTGGAGTGTATAGGTTAGAAAGGGGGCTTGAGGATGGTGATGAAACGATGGACTTTGTCAGGCTCCGTCTCACTTCTTGTCGGGCTTTTTTGGAAGTGGCGACCTTCGAGTTTGCCAGCAGGCGAGAGGCTGCAGCATTTGTTGACACCTTGGGGGTGTTGTACCGGGCAGGAACAGCTGAACCAAGATGACTGTAGTAGCAGCCATTTAGCTTAACCCAGTATATTATAATTAAAACCAGTTACCTTTATCTGCCTGTAATTATGTGGGTGGGATATACACGTATTCTGAGGCGTGTTTTTGGCTAGAGGATTCTGGCGCAGACGCCCAGATATTTTAGTTTAGTTCGGCGAAGACAATGGGACGATATATTTTTCGACCACCAGCATGAACACCAGCATGATCACGAGTATGATTGAAATGTATATATGCTGGAAGATTATGTACTTATACTAGAAGAAGTTTTCAGAGTGATTTTACTGTTTGTACTACTATAATGAAGAAACTATCAATCAAGAGGCTATTTCTGGAATAGTTATCTTTCAACAGCTTTGAATGCCTTGTGGAGAGCTCGTGGAATGTGTAAGATTACCTTCTGACCCATAGCCAGCACATTAGTGACTATTGGGGATTAAATCCTTGAGACGTTGTAAACACTGTCACTATAGTGACGAAGGAGAGTCCAAGCCTTCCTGCTGGAGTACGAAAAGTTCAAGTCATCTACAGTCTCTTTCCAGCGCTGACATCTTGCTGCAATGATCTGAATGGAAATATAGGACTTGTGATTTAAGTTTGCAGATGGTGAATGAATGAATGAATGATACTTTATTATCACACGTGACATGTCAAAGTGATAATAAAATGGTGCCGTAAATAAAATCCACACCATTGTTAAGGCTATTTATGCAATTTCTTCAGGATCTTTGCCTCTTTTACCTTGAAATTAAAATTGGCTGAGCTCTTGCAAAATTCAAGGTGCATGTATTCTGCACAGGACCTTTGCTCTTTTGCCAACCTCTCTATCTGGGTCTTGAATTATTTACAGATTTTGATCCCAGGCTAGGAATTCCACTCTCAATGGAGCTACATCTCAATCCACTCCCATCCTGACCCAGCTTTAACCCCTTTTAAGTTAATTCTGATTCTAGGCTGTAATCTCTCTTAACACCTTCCCTATATGTGCATTCTTGTGTATCCAAAACAAAGAATCTCAGTGTGACATGTCACATGTGATAATAAAGTATCAATCATTCATTCATCATCTGCAAACTTAAATCACAAGTCCTATATTTCCATTCAGATCATTGATATATACTACTAAAGCAACTCTGAGTCATGTACAACCCCACTGCATAAAACATCTGTTGATAATTTTACTTCGGAGTCACGTGAGTGACTACGTGAAAAACCCCGCCTGGCGCTGGAAACGGCATTACGTCGACGCTGACGGCAGAAGCAGGAGCTGCACAGACAGCTCCTCGACAGCGGTAGGTTCGGATGTTGAAAAAATTTTTTAGGACTGGAAAACTCCGTGCCTGGTGGAAACCAGGATTTTAAAGGTTTTTAAAAACAAACTAAAAAGTTTAAATTGAACAGATATACTCTGTTAAAATAACGGAGTTTTAAAAAGAACGTCACAGGGGAATACCCAGCGATCGGGACGAGAGATTAATTACGGGGCCGGTTCCGATACTGGTACCGTTAAAAATACGGTAGAGGTAAAAATGCTCCACAATCTTTTGGCAGGGAATTTTAAAAGACAGAAAGGCTGTACTTTAAAAAAGTTAATAAAAATCGCGATATGGAGAAAGTACTCCAAAATATAAAAAGAGACAAGGGTCACAGTACCCAAACAGCCCAAAAAAGACCCTGAGGGGCTTGAATATACAAAATATGGCTATGTGCCAAATTGAGAATTGAACCCTGGTTTAAGGGTGGAGGAAGTCTCTTTGGATATAATTCCAAGTGGATCAGGGCTGCAAAAGACAGACCCTGCAAGTGGTGATGTGAATTATGAATGCACACCACAAATAAAAAAGTGAGGCCAGATGTGCCTGAGATAGCAAAAGATTTTGCTATATCTAAAGGAAGTGGTGAGGTTATGGAAGAAAACCTAGCTGCCAACATTAATTATATGGTATCTCACCAACTTCAAGAATACGATAAAACTTTTATGTTTTATTAAAATATCAACGATAAATACGTTTATAAATATCCATGTCTCAGATAATATGAGATATAAGAAATACAATTTCAAAGTATTTCAAAATGGTGCAAATAAGTAATACTTTCAAAATAAAATAAATTGCCATCAGTTGTGGAGCTCAATAGGAAGAAATATATAATTTACCGAATCTGCACTATAGGTTTGCAGATCAATACAAATCAGGATATTAAACTCCTCATTATTATAGAATAAACCTGCCTTATGATAAATCAAAGATATTAATTACAAAAGAACAGACTACTGATCTTTAAACTTTGGGGAGAAAAACTATGATCCAATGAAAAATTTTGATAATGGATCAAAACAAAGGCAAAGATCTTTTAACTTGCGGTGAAAAAAAAACTATGATCCAATGAAAGATTTGATAATGGATCAAAACAAAGGCAGAAGTGGTATAACCAAACATAGCCTTATCTAAACCTATATAATTGGGGGAAGAAGGCTTGAAGTACGTTGAAAAGGTGCAAACATCTGGTTACAAAATAAGTTCATGAAATCTCCAATTATGGGGAATTACAGGTGTATTATGATTGTTAACCAATATAACTAAGGAAGGATTGGTTCACCTGTATAAGAAAACTTTAAAAATTGATTTCAGGTTTGCACTCAAAAGTAATTTTAATAAGAAGGGGTACGTACATGTATATTATAAAATTACCTCAGTGTAAAGATTTCATGGTATAAACCATCATTATATTTACACTTTCACAGTGTAAGAAAATGGAAACATCTAGAACATGGAAAAACTGTTGTGATTAACAAAGTGTTAATCAATATTACAGGTGCTTGAAATTAATTAAAGTGGGTCAAGCTGTGCAAGTTAAAACATTGTCCAAACAATCAATCAGTTCAAGGCTGTTAAACCGAATACTGAAGGAACAATTATACTGATAAAAGATCAGCACTTGCACTAATGAGGTCATGGTCATGGGTTATCTCGATTACATTTAAATTGGAAGAGATAAGAGCAGCTGCAAATTAGTGCCTGCCATTACAAACCTGGTGGTAGGTAAGGACCTGACCCATTACATAAAGCATATGCTCAGGCATTAATAAAATATTTATAAATTACTATTCTGAATTTAGAAGTAATTCAAACACCATAAGAGAGGGGGAAAATTGTTCCATGATAAAAATATGTCTAATTGTTGTTGACATACTTTGTTCCTCCATTAGGATTAGGTAAAAAAATAAATAAAGTTCCAAAAGAAGGAATACAGAAGCTTACAAGAATATGTAAGCTTTGTGAAGAGGCTTATGCAAAATATCAAATGATACGTTATCATTATTAAAGTGATGTAAAAAAGGTTCATAAGCTACTTCAACTATAAGATTAACAGCTGTTGCAAACTGAAGCAAGTGTTACAGATGATGTACAGCTTCTGTGAATGTTTGGGTAAAGATAAGAATATTATCTATTCTTATAACAATAATTGATATGTCTCTTGTTCGGACTGCAGACAATTACCAGGCGAACATAAATGGTTTGTCCTAAGAAATTTTTCCAAACATTCGTATTAATTGTTGAAGTATAAGGAGTTATGGATTAAAAGATCAATTGTTTTATTATGGAACTGTCCATGTCGTATCAAGATGAACAATACCACGGCTGTGGCATATGTTAACAATGGTCAAATTTGGGAGGAAAACATATTGTCATTATTTTGCATTACTTACGATTAATCTGGTTGTATACAGATTAAATCACTGATCTTTCAAATGTTTCTTGTGGTTCACAAGATAAGTCAAATAACAATCATGGATTATCTAAGTAAACAGATGTGGCATATTTTTAAAGTTTAGTCCACCTGTTTTATCTCTAAGGAAGAGACAATGGTATCGGAAGATAACAAATTTGGGAGAAAAAACATATTGTCATTAATATGGATTACTTACGATTAATCTGATTACATACAGATTAAATCACCGATCTTTTGAATATTTCTTGTGGGTAAACCAAGAGCAGTGAAGGTGGATGCTTTTCTCCCAATTACATGAGGAAAAGATTTCTTTGTGTTCCTCATTTTTTGTTAATAGGGCAGTGTCTGATGGAAATGTAGCGGGACACTGCCAGAGGCATTTTTGGTGGCCTAATACGGGTCCTTTATGGTTTCATAAATATTGTGTGATTTTGAACTGCTAGTGATGATTCATAGTGGCAGCAATTTATTGAAGTCAAAAAAGGGGTCTCGACCTAGGTCGTTGCCTGTCTCCCTTCGCTCTTTGGATACTGCTGCACCCACTGGGATCTCCAGGTTTGAGAAACCCTGCAGTAATTTATTGTTGTACAAAAAACCTCCATGACATGAAAATATGAATTTGACTATCTACAGGTTGACCAGACCATCACAATAGCTGATGGTCAAAGAAGTCTATGAATGTTAACCAATATAACAATATATCAATAAAATAATTATGTATAAAGAAGTGTTATTTCTGCAATTTGCAGAAATAAGTCTAAAAAAACAATATTTTGTTATAAGAAATTGGAGGTCTGTATATACAGTAAAGTTATTTATCATATTAGATATATGTGAATTCCTTGTGGATTGCATTTTCTAAGTATCTAATTGATAGAGCCAATAATAGGGCTCAGAGTGTTACCGTCTTATAAACGGACAATATATTAACCAAGAAGTTATCAGATGCATTCATAATATCCCAATATGGAAAGGGATATATATGTAAATGTTAATAAATATATATATATATATATAATATATATATATATATATATAATATATATATATATATATATGTGTGTGTGTGTGTGTGTGTGTGTGTGTGTGTGTGTGTGTGTGTGTGTGTGTGTGTGTGTGTATATATATATATATATATATATATATATATAATATATATATGTGTAATATGTATATATAATCTGTCCAAAATTGTAAAAAAATATAAAGGCAGGAGATAAATAATCTTGAAATGCCTTAAGAAATGGACTCTAACTCTATCTATGATTCAAAAAACTTAAACATTGAAAATAATAATTTTGATAACTTTAGTATCAATATAAGAGTGCAAACATTGCAAATGTTACGTTATAATTGCATGTGGATACAAATTGCATTATCATATATGTTTTATGAATCTACCAAACAAAGCACACCAAGAAGACCTGAAACGAAGGTAAACCTATAAGCATATCCTGCCGGCTTTAAGTTGTGTGTGTGTGTGTGTGAACATTGATTGAAAAATGTTGCAGTAGGTAAGAGTCTCTGTGTCAATGAGACTGCTTATTACACACAAAAACCACATTGGGTTCAGTAAAAACTGATGGTTATAGAGGAATGTATTTCTAGATGGTTAAAAATTGGATACATTCAGTAGGAACTAGACACTGAAAGGTGGAAAATCACTCTGTTAATGAGGAAAATACATTCACAGGAATGGCACAGGATGAGCCACTCGAGCAAAGATGCAAGGCCGCAGGAGGCTGTAGATTACTGTTAAATAAAAAGGAACCAGTCATGGTGTCAGATTTAGACACGCAATGTTCGGTTCTCTATAATTGTTGCTTTGTCATGCCATAAAAATATATATATCAATTGGTATTTGTGATAAACTTGCCTTTCAATGGAAAGGGCATTATTTTCATTTTTATAATGTAAAATAATTTATCACATAATTTGAGGCAATGTTTGGGGAAAATGTGTTATTCGCTCGTTATTGTGTTAAATGAGCCATACTGTCGTATGGAATAAATTCCACGACACGAAAAACACAGAAAGCTTCAAACTCTTCACGTAGTCAATCACGTGACTCCGAAGTAAAAATAGTAAGATTAAACGAGAACTTACCAGTTCGAAGTTTGATCATTATTTTATGAGGAGTAACGATGAGGGATTACGTGCCCTCCACTCCCCACCCTCATAAAATAAATGATCATCTGGTAGTTCTAAATCTATGATGAGCCTTACTATCTTACTCCGGCTATTTGTGTTCTGTGTTTTTCATGCCGCTGCTTTGAAGTATGCCGTTCCAGCGCCAGGCGGGGTTCTTCACGTAATCCCTCATCGTTACTCCTCATAAAATAACGATCAAACTTCGAACTGGTAAGTTCTCGTTTAATCTTACTATTTTAATTTGCTTTACACCATTGGGACAATTAGGACAAGTAGGCAGTGATTGGTGATATCTTCCCATTTGCTCGAGTGGTTTTGCTACACATTCAGCAAACTGAGACATTTTGTACAAATCCATTTCAATTCAAAATACAATCACTTCAACATAATCTCCAAATCCTATCCATGAAAGCAATAACATATATTGGTAGAGTAATCGATACAAATCCAGGAGAATGTAATTCAGAAAAGGTTTGGTGGATGCATGCAAATTGACGAGATGGACAGTAGCTAAAGGGATGTAATATAAAAATGTTGAAAAAATAAAAGCGTGGAGTTTTTTAAAAACAGGGTTTGAAATGAGATGGTGTTCTGAAGAGGGACCTAATAGAAGTTCATAAAATTATGAGAAGCACAGATGGAGTAGACAGTCAGAACCTTTTCCCCAGGGTGGAAATGTCAAGAACTTTAAGGTGAGAGGAACAAAGTTTAAAGCAGATGTGCAGGGCAAGCTTTTGTACTCAGAGAGTGGTGGGTGACTGGAACTTGCTGCCAGGGGTGATGGTGGAGGCAGATAAAACAGTGACATTGAAGAGGTTTTTAGATAGGCACATGGATAAGCAGGGAATGGAGGGATACAGATCACATGCAGGCAGATGAGACTTGTTTAAATTGAGGCAGTAGACACCAACGGCTATGCTTAGCCAGACCGACCCTGCAACGCTGCCAGAACAAGAAAAGGTCATGGTCAGATTAAGAACCCTGCACTTACAACAACTGGGACTGGAAAATGGCACCAAACTGACGACTGTGTACAGTCTCAATGTACTGCTACTATACACTTGTACTGTATCTGAAATGTGTATCTAAGATGTATCTAAGTGCCTATGTATAGTGATACTTGTACTGAACAGTATATAAAACTGAATTTCACTGTACCTCAGTACATGTGACAAATAAAGTACCATATCATAATGTTTGACATAGATATTGTGGGCTACCGAACCTGACCCTGAGCTGAACTGTTCTATGTCTAAGGCCAGATGTCCTTGCATAAGAATTGCTCAAAATTAACATTCAGGTGCAATGCATGTTTATGAAGGTAATCAACACTGCTAGTGGTATTATTCCAATTATATGGGGTCTGCTAAGATTGCATATGAAATATTTTATGCAGGTTTGGCCTTCCTCTCTGGGAAAGGATATACTTGCAGTGGAGGAAGTACAACAAAGTACAACAAATAGATCGATCCTGGGATGCCAGTTTGTGTCTTCCAATGAGAGATTGACCAGAATTGGTCTGCATTCCTTAAATTACAAGAATGCGAGGCAAACTTATTTTTCTTTCAAATATCTTGCACATCTCTGGAGTAAATTCCATAAGCCAGTTTTACATAGGTGAAATAGTGGTGCTGCAGATTTACTGCCTTACAGCGCCAGAGACCCAGGTTCGATCCTGACCATGGTTGCTAGCTGCACAGAGTTTGTACATTCTCCCTGTGACCACGTGGGTTTCCTCCCACACTCCTAAGACACACAGGATTGTAGGCTAATTGGCATGGACGGTGGGCCGAAGGGCCGGTTTTGTGCTGTATCGCTAAAGTCTAAACTCGTTGATATGTACAAAATTCTTACAGAAACTGACAATGCAAATGTGGGGATGAAATTTCCCTGGCTGGGATATTTAAAGACAAGGATTATTGTCTCAGAATGTAGGGCTGGTCTTTCAGGATAAACATAAGAGATAGTTTCACCTTAGAAGGAGAAGAGTTTTTATCATTTTGTATTTGAAAAGGCTGTGGAACCTCAGTCACAGGAACTATTCAAGATTGAATTCAATGCCTTTTCATTATTAAGGGAATCCAGGGATATCAGGTTAGTGCAGGAAGTAAAATATGAGCCATGATCTTATTGAACGGTAGAGTGGCCACAATGTGCTGAATTACCAGTTTCCATTACATGCAATAACATACGCTTTTTATTACCAGATTTACATGCATTTCTAACACTTTTATTGTACATAAATCTTGTTGTTGACAATTAGACATGTTGGATCTGTTGGTTTTAAGGTCAGCAGTTTGGCAGAAATCCAGATAATGGCACTTAGCAGGTTTGAAACTAATATAAATTCTACGCCATTAAATCCACTGCAGTCCAATGGGTAGACCATGTACTTAACATAATTAGGCTGAACAAGTAAGTGGATACTTTCACCAACATTGACCTCCACAGCACTGTGTTTAAATAAATGGTTTTGAAAGTATTTCAAACAAAAATAACAAGATTAGCTGGCAAATGCACAAAACAATACAGTGTGCAAGGTGAGGCCATAGAAAGAGAAGGATACAATAGTACTTTTACCCATTATTTAATTCCAACAAAACCTAGTTGATTACAAAAACAAGGAACTACAGATGCTGCTGTCACAAAAAAAGACACAGAGAGCTGAAGTAACACAGCAGTCTCTCTGGAGAACATGGATAGGTAACGTTTTGGGCCAGGCAGGTCCGGAACCCTTCCGGGGGTGGGGGTCGAGGCTGGAAGGGAGTTGGTGCAGGGCAAAGTCTGACACGTAACATGTGGAGCTTACAACCAGCTGAGGGGTTTTTTTGTGATGGGCAGATGGTTGGACAAAGGCCACAGATAGGAAAACAAAAAGTGTGAGACAAACGGACTGAAAAATAATTGTGCAACTAGAGGAAGGAATGTAGATGGAAGGAGAGAAATACAGTGCCCTCCATAATGTTTGAGACAAAGACCCATCATTTATTTATCTGTACTCCACAATTTGAGAAGTGTAATAGAAAATAAATCACAGCGGTTAAAGTGCATATTGTCAGATTTTAATAAAGGCCATTTTAATACATTTTGGTTTCACCTTGTACAAATTACAGCAGTGTTTACACATAGTCCCCCCATTTCAGGGCACCATATTGATTGGGACACATCAATGTCATGTAAATGAAAGTAGTCATGTTTTGTATTTTGTTGCATATCCTTTGCACACAATGACTGCTTGAAGTCTGCGATTCATGGACATCACCAGTTGGTGGGTCTCTTCCCTTGTGATGCTCTGCCAGGCCTGTATTGCAGCCATCTTTAGCTTACGCTTGTTTTAGGGACTAGTCCTCATCAGTTCTCGTCAGCATATAAAATCATGCTCAGTTGGGTTCAGATCGGGTGATTGACATGGCCACTCAAGAATTGACCATTTTTTAGCTTTGAAAAATTCCTTTGTTGCTTTAGCAGTATGTTTGGTATCATTGTCTTGCTGTAGAATGAACCGTTGGCCAATGAGTTTTGAGGCATTGGTTTGACCTTGAGCAGATAGGATGTGTCTACACACTTCAGAATTCATTATGCTCCTACTATCAGCAATTGCATCATCAATGAAAATAAGTGAGCCAGTACCTTCAGCAGTTATACATACCCAGGCCATAACACCCCCACCACGCATGCTTCACAGACAGGGCCGGCCTTAAGCCGATTGGACCGATTGCTCCCAATTGGGCCCCACGCCTAAGGGGGGCCCTGCGCTAGAGTAATCCAAAGCTCCACTCTAGGATCTTTGGAGTAATCTACTCTTGGCTCGGGTAGATCTACTTCGAAAATCCTCAAACTTCCTTCAAGATCGGGTGGAGGGGGAAGAAAGGGGAGGGGGGTGTGAGGGGAATGGAGAAGGAGGAGAGGGGGGAGGTCCCTCACGGTCCCAGGGAAGCGCGCCCGCCTCCCCAGTCGCCGTGCTTCACGCACACAGCCCCGGCTCCACCCCTCTCTCTCCCTGGGGAGACACGGTGAACAATACAGGGAGGGTCGGGCCGGGGTTTGGAGCAACAATTACAAACCTCGGCCTCAGCTCACAAGCGTTCACCTGGCCCCTGGCATCCGCTCCCACCGCCGGCCCTCTCCCTCCCTTCCCTCTCCCTTCCCTCCCTCCCCTTCTCCCCTCCCTCCCCTCCTTCCCTCCCACCTCTCTCTTTTCCCTTCTCTCCCTCCCTTCGTTCTCTTCCCATTTTTCCCTTCTCTCCCTCCCTCCCTTCTCTCCCTCCCTCCCTTCTCTCCTTCCCTCCCTCCCTTCTTTCTCTACTTCCCTCACTCCCTTCTCTCCTTCCCTCCCACACATAACGCGCAGACAACTAACACACACACAACTAAGTTAGGATGGGGTAGAAGCCCAAAGGGTAGGTTGGGGCTGAAGCCCAAAATTTAATGCCTGGACTGTTTTTTTGCCAATAGTTATTGGTTTGCCAGGATCTAGTTAATTAAATTACTTTTTTTTCATTTAGTCACTAAAACAATGTACTTTTCAGAGGTGAGCTACACATTTTGTTTGTTACTTGTAGGCTTACATATATGCAATTTTATATTAAAATGTAGCTTAGATCTGTTTGGTTCATTAACTTGCAGGCACTTTTAAGCGCACATTTTGATTACTTTCCATTCTACCATAACAATATTAAGTCTATAATAGACTTTATTTGTATTTCTATGATTCTACAGACCTTGGCTGGGAACCCGGGGCTCACCAAAATTGTTCCCAATTGGGCCCCGCACCTCCTAAGGCCGGCCCTGTTCACAGATGAGGTGGTATGCTTTGGATCTTGGGCAGTTCCTTCTCTCTTTCATACTTTGCTCTTGCCATCACTCTGATATAAGTTCATCTTCATCTCATCTGTCCACAAGACTTTTTTCCAGAACTGTGGTTGGCAAACTGTAACCTGGCCATCCAATTTTTGCGGCTAACCAGCAGTTTGCATCTTGCAGTGTAGCTCTGTATTTCTGTTCATGAAGTCTTCTGCGGACAATGGTCATTGACAAATCCACACCCGACTCCTGAAGTGTGTTTCTGATCTGTCGGACAGGTGTTTGGGGATTTTTCTTTATTATAGAGAGAATTCTTCCGTTATCAGCTGTGGAGGATTTCCTTGGTCTGCCATTCCCTTTGCGATTAGTAAATTCACCAGTGCTCTCTTTCTCTTTAATGCTGTTCCAAACAGTTGATTTTGGTCAGCCTAAGGTTTGGCTGATGTTTTATTCGTGTTTTTCAGTCTCATAATCGCTTTTTGACTTTCATTGGCACAGCTTTGGTCCTCGTGTTGATAAACAGCAATAAAAGTTTCCAAAGATGATGGAAAGACTGGAGAAAAGACAAGGTGCTGAGAGCTCTCTTATACCTGCATTAAGGAGGCAATTAAACACACCTGAGCAATTACAAACATCTGTGAAACCATGTGTCCCAAACATCATGGTGCCCTGAAGAGTGGAGGACTACGTATAAACACTGCTGTAATTTCTTCATGGTGAAACCAAAATGTATAAAAAATACCCTTTAATAAAATCTGACAATGTGCACTTTAACCACATGTGATTTTTTTTCTCAAATCTCAAATTGTGGAGTACAGAGGCAAATAAATAAATGATTGGTCTTTGTCCCAAACATTATGGAGGGCACTGTAGAAGCTAGTCCAGGTGGGGAACACGGGAGGGGGGGGGGGTAGTTACGTAAAAATTGGAGAATTCTATGTTCATGACACTTTGTTGTAAGCTACCCATGCGGAATACAATGGAGGTGCTGTTCCTCCATTGGCTTGTAGCCTCAGTCTAGCAAGTGAAGAGGCCCAGGACAGAAAGGTCAGTGTGCGAAAGCCTAGTTGATCACAAAACTGAGTTGCAATTGTTAAAAAACAGCTTCCCCTTCCTGTTTAAGCAGATTTGTTTTTGGGGATTTGCTCTGGGGGATGATACATCAGCTATTACTAACAGTTGTTGACTATGATTCAAGTGTAATAGAAGTTCTGCCATTTTAAGCTGCCCAGCTGGCTGTATGGTTCAGTCTTAATAAATTAAAGAGCTGACTCGTTGGTTACCAATTAGATGATTGTATGGCAGACAACAAAATCACATTTGTAAGGCATCTGTCTGTAAAGTGGAACCATTCTATTCCAAAAAATAGCTGCCTTCTCTCCAATACCCCCTGATCCCTTTAGCCACAAAGGCCACATCTAACTCCCTCTAAATATAGCCAATGAAACTGGCCTCAACTACCTTCTGTGGCAGAGAATTCCACAACTTATCACTCTCTGTGTGAAAAAAGATCTTCTCATCTCGTCCTAAAGAGACTTCCCCCTTATCCTTAAACGTGACCCCTGTGTTCTGGAGTTCCCCAACATCGGAACAATCTTCCTGCAGCTTGCCTGTCCCAAACGCCTTAAAATTTTGTAAGTCTCATTAAGATCCCCCCTCAATCTCCCTAAATTCCAGCAAGTACAAGCCGAGTCCTATCCAGTCTCTCGTCAATATAGGAAGTCCTGCCAATCCCAGAATCATTCTGTAACCTTACCTCTATACTCCGCCTCTATGGCAAGAATAATGTCTTTCCTCAGATTAGGATACCAAAACTAGCACGCAATACTCCAGGTGTGACCTCACCAAGACCCTGTAACAACTGCCAGTAAACTCTCCCTGCTCTTGTACTCAAATCCTTTTGCTAATGAATGTCAACAATACCATTTCATTCGCTTTCTTCCACAGCCTGCTCGCACCTGCATGCCTACATTCAATGACTGGTGGTACCATATCACCCCAGGTCTCGTTGCATCTAAATCGGCCACCATTTAGAGATAAAATCTACCTCCTGTTTTTTGCCGCCAAAGTGGATAACCTCACATTTAATCCGCATTATCCTGCATCTGCCATGCATGTTGCCCACTCGTTGCCAACCTGTCCAAGTCACCTTTGCAGCCTTCCTACAATCCGCCTCACAGATAACACTGCCCCCCAGCTTCGGTGGTCATCTCCGCAAATCTGGAGATGTTGCATTCAATTTCCCACTTCCCAATCATTAATATATATATTGTCAATAGCTGGGTCCCAACTGAGCCTTGGGTGGTACCCACACTAGTCCACTGCCTACCATTCTGAAAAGGACCCATTTACTCCTACTCTGTGCTTCCTGTCTGCCAGCCAGATTCTTTATCTATCCGCCATCAATACTGAACCGCCAATGCCCCCGTGTGTCTTTAAGTTTTGTATACTAATCCTCTTATGTGGGAACTTGTCGAAAGCCCTTCCTGAAAGTCCAATATAACACATCCCAACAGTCTTCTCCCTTATTCCACTCTACTAGTTAGCATCCTCAAAAATGCTATAAGATTCGCAACATATAATTTTACGCTTTCATGAAATCGCGATGCTGACTTTGCCCAATGGATTTTTCATTCACCGCTTTCCAAATTGCTGCTATTTCCCATCTTTAATAAACCTGACTCTCTTAGCATTTTCCCTTTTCCCCCACACCGATGTTAGACTAACTACCTGGTCTGTAAATTCCCAGTTTTTTCCTCCTCCTCGCCCTACCTTTTTATAAAGTGGGTTACATTAGCTACCCTCCAATCCTCAGGAACTACTCAAAGAATCTAAAGAGTATTTGAAAAATTATCACTAATGCATCCATTATTTCTGGGCTACTACTTCCTTAAGTACCTGGATGCAGCCCTATCTGCCCTGGGGATTTTCTATCGCCCTAATATCCATTCCAATTTACCTAACACCAACTTCCTGGCTAACCTGGATTTCACTCAGTGATCCGCCAATCTCATACCCCTTGACCCCTGGCTGGTCCCCGGTGCCTATTTCCGGCAGATTATTTATGTCTCTTGTCTCCTTTGTGAAACAGAACCAAAGTAAGTTATTCAAGTTGGGTCTGCCCATGTCCTTTTCCCCAATGAATCAATTCACCAGTGTTTCTGACTGCAAGGACCTAGCATTTATGTTTTAAAACTAACCTTTTTCTCATCACATATCTATAAAAACCTTTGCAGTCGTTTTTATGTTCCTAGCCAGTTTTCTATCATAATCTATTTATCCCTTTCCTAATTAAGCACTTTGTCCATCTCTCTTCTGCTGACTGAATTTCTCCCATCCTCTGGTAGGCTGCATTTTTCTGGCTTAATTTGTATGCTTCATCTTTAGTTTTGGATACTGGTCCCTGATTCCCTTGTTATTCCACGGATGCATTACCTTCCCTGATTTAATTCTTCTTTGGCCAAACTGGGATGAACAATATTGTTGTAGTCATCATCCATGCATTCTTAAATGCCTTCCCAATTGCATATCCACCGTCAACCCATTAAGAATTACTTGCCAGTCTATCTGGCCCCAAATTACAATCAACTCCTCATCCCCTCAAAGTTTACCTTTCTTTAAGTTGAGAACCCTTGTTTTCTGAGATTAACAATGTCACTCTCCATCCTAATGAAGAACTCAACCAATATAATTATGGTCACACTTGCCCAAGGGCCACGCACCAACAAGACTGCTAACTAACCCTTCCTCATAACTCAGTACTCCCAGTCTAGAAAATACCTGCCTCTCTTCGTTGGTTCCTCTACATGTTGGTTTAACAAAAATCCCTATCCCGCAATACATTCCAAGAAAAGTCCTCTTGCCAATTTGATTCAGACACCAATCTTGGCTGTTTTAAATTTTAATATAATAATAATATAAAAAAAAAAAACAATAAATTAAGATTCTATATGTAGATTGAAGTCAAACATTAAAAAAAAAACATAAATAAAATTAACTCGCTGTCGTAAAAATCTCATATAAATAAAAAAAAAAAATTTAAAACATAAAAAAAAAAATATGAAAATAATTAAAATTAAATGATTAATAACCATAAAAAAAATAAAATACTTGACTAAAACTGTTTTATAAAACAAAATTAAAAAAAAAAAAAAAAATAAAAAAAAAAAAAAAAAATCAAAAAAAAACCAATTTACCTAAAAAAAAAAAATAATATAAAATAATAAAAAAAAAATAAAACTTTAAATAACAGTTAAAAAAACTTAAAAACAAACCCTTGGCACGCATTTCTAATTTTCATGTTTGATGCCATCTCTCCAACTCCACTATACAGTTAGGTGCCTGTACAACAACTCCCACTACGCGTTTTTCTCCCTTATGTTTCGCACTCACCCATATCGATTCCACATCACCAAGCTAAAGTCCCTTTCGTTCTATTGCTACTCCCCTCCACGTCCTTTGCATTTCTGCTATCCCTCTCCTAATATTGAATACCCTGATGTTCAAGCTCCCAGCCTTGGTCACCCTGGAGCCATGTCCTCCGTGATCCCCAACAATATCAATTCATTAATAACTATCACACATTTCAACTCTCAAAGGGTGATTTAGTTCGTCCTAACAAGTACCTTTAAGAGGCGGGAACACATAAATATTCATGGAAGGGAGGGATATTTGAATCATGTGCATGCAGAGATTAGTTGAACTTTGGTATCCTTTTCAGCATAACTGTGGTATGTTCCTATACAGACTATACGTCTGTGGCGTTCTTTAAGGAGAAGTTAATAACTTCAAAACAAAGAAATAGCAGCAGATATATTAAAAACATTCATGGGGGGATGTGGACATCACAGATTTATCCAAGGATGAATAACAACACCAACCCAATTTCTCACCTAGGAAGTGGTTTGCAACAATCTGTATTGTGAGAGACAAAAGTATTGAAAACACAAAAAATTCATTGTTTTAAAACTGATATGAGAAAACCCATAATTAATGCTCTTTTTTTTATTGTAGTGAGAAAAAAAGCAAGAAACTAACCATTAATATTAATACCTGTTTTGTGTGAAAGAATGCTGGAGGGCCTGAATTATAATCGAGCTATTCAGTTAAAAGAGTCTACGAATTGCAATCATACCAAGTCGATGTGTTTTAATTTTTAGGGGCGAAAGGAGGAATACATGCATTGACAGGAGTTCCTCAAGGATATAAAAGCATGAATCAGATAAGGGGAAATCCCGATTTGATTTTTCAGAAGGCTTTTGATAAAGTCTCCAAATATGGCTGATGTACTAAATATATACTCATGGTGGAGGGGGCATTTGTCATATACTGTATGTCCGATATGAAAGACTGGTTACATCATATAGAAATGCACAGATTTGAATACAATGGCCGTTCTCAGGCATTGGTAGATGTCATCCACTGATCATTTCTATGCGGTCAAATATTTAGCTAACCTATTTTAATGAGGGGTTAGTAGTAAAACGATGTTTCTAGTTAGGCAAAACCTAGAACTGAACATACATAATCCTAGAATGGGTCTTCCAAGTCAACAGCTCGAGTCAACATTCAAATCCCAAGGCGCTGTAGTACTCAATATCATCATTGAATAAGACTAACGTGTGCCAATGCCTCACCACCTATCTTCTTTGACATCTTCAGGGAACTATGTACATGTACGCCCTCGGTGTCTCTGCTCCTCAATAACCACTGACTGCTGCCCTGCCATTTACTGTCCCAGTCCTGCCCCGGTTTTAACTTTCAAACAAAATGCACACCACCTCGTACCTTGCAATAAGTTAAATTCCATCTGCCTTTCCTTTTGGGCCAATTCCCCAGTTCATTTCATATCCTGTAAATCTTAGATAACCTGCTTCACTTGTCCCAATAGCTTAACAAACACATTGAAACCTGATCTTCTGGCAGGCACTCCTTAATAGTCGCAGGCATCCAATCTGAATAACTAATCCTTCACTCAACTCCACATCTCCAGACTCGCTACCACTAAGCTAATTGTATCCCATATAGCTAAGCTATTTCACCCTTGGAATCCCATGTGATCTGAACCCTTTCCAGGCCAGCCTAGCATGCAACCCCTGTGTCAAAGGCCTCGATTGAAGTTCATATAGACAACTCAACTAACTAACCCGTGTCCTCATCAATCCTCTTGGTCAGCCATCATAAATGCACAATCGAGTTCGTGAGTTGTGAGATTTGATTCATCATCCTGCACGAGTGCAATGCTGACTATATCTTGGTGCTTAAGATAAAAAAACAAAGAGGGGAAAAGATTACAATCAGCCTCCCGACCCTAGGCATGCCTAATTTCCGAAACACTTTGAGCTCTGTTATGGGAAGAGATTAGGAGGGCGAGAGAGAAATAGATTCAAAGATGTTCTGTAAGGCCACTTTGAATAAATCAACACATCTCACTGACCTTTGGCAATTTCTGGCCCAAGATCACTCAAAGAAAAAGACCCTATGAAATGGCATTGAGAACCAAGTCCATGCAGTGGAAGTGCGCTGAGACCATGCATAGGTGACAGGAGTGTGTTGCCTCATATATTACGAGTTTGCACCGACTGCCAATCCATTCATCCTGCATTAATCCCCTTTCTTATTCTTCTCATGGACACACCCAAAAATGGTACCCACTCACAAACACACCCTGGCTACTTTACAATGATTGTAGCAACCCATGTCTTTGGGACGTGGGAATAAACTGGAGCACCCAGGGCAACTCATATGGTCACAGGTGGATCGTACATACTCCATACCAGGATTGAACCTGGGCCTCTGGTACTGGGAGACAGCAGCTCCACTGGTAGAACCACTGTGTAGAATTTGTAAAAGTTGGCAAAAGACCTTTGCTCAAACGTCCAGAAGAAATGTTCATAAATAGTAAGGGAAATCTAAGGAACCTGACAAGAAGCAAGCAGGAAGAGTGTAATTAAGTTAGGTAAGGTCAACTGAATGACACATTAATAGATACTTTGATGACCTATGATGATACATCCAATCTTAGCCTCTTTTGTTTGGTACCCCCCCCCCCCCCCCCCCCCCATAGCAATCGGTGCAGCAATACTGTGTTTGTTTATCAGATGTCAGGACATTCCAAAATAAGCTATCATTTAAGCTGAAGTTTTTCACCACTCAAACTGCGAGCAAAACCTCTTTTTCAACAAGTATCATTCAGCATTCAACAGTAAAAAATTGACAAAAACATTCTAATAGCTCAACAGCCGTTAAAAAACTTCCATTCTGGGAAACAGGATAACTTATTTTAAAAATAGGTTTGAATAATGCATGCTAACATATAGGTAATCTTATCTTGTTTTCGATTGGAGGATCTGGGAGACATGTCAGTGAGTCTCCTGCATTTGTCAATTGTATAGCGTACCTTGGAGAATAGGACAATCTGCTACGTTCCATTCATCGGGCCCTGGAAGTGTGGTTTGTACGACCAGTTTCTCTTGAGCTGCTGAAATAGAAGTCTTGCCCACAAGCTCTGAGTTGTAAATACTGTCCAGCCGCTATAAGAGATATTTAGGAGTCAACCCAAAATGTATGCAAGCCTCGATCACAAGTGCGCCAGGCGTTTATATGAAATTTTTTACTATACCAGGTGCGGCTCCGTGGCTGCAACCCCCAACGCAATATTCCACCAAACAGCAAGCGCATGAGCGACCTGACCCGGGTATGCACTAATGGCAGAAATTCAGTAGTAATAACTTTACGTTTAATATTTCCCTGACCTCGCCTATCCCCCTCTTCCTACACCGATCCACACCCACCATTACCCCCTCATCCCCCCAGCACTCCTCCTCTTCATTTCCACTTTGCCTCTTTTCTTCCCCTCCCCCACTCCACTTCGCTTACCCTCACCCTTCCCTTACCCTCAGTCACTCCCCCCTCCCCCTACCCCGGCCTCCCTCCATAACACCACACCCTATACCCCCCCCCCCTTCCTCTCCCTCTATTCCCCACTCCTCCCCATCTCCCCATCTCACTCACCTCCCCATGATGCCAACCCCCACTCCTTCCTCCACCTCCCCCACTTGCCCTCACTTCTTACCCCCCCCCCATTCTTCTTTCGCTCCCTCCTTCAACCTCCCCCCAGCCCTTCTCTTCCCTCTCACCCCCACTCCCCCCCCGCCCCTCCCGCTCCACTCCCCTTCTTCCTAACCCCCACCCACCACACCCCTCCTCCTCCCTCCCTCTACTAACCTTACCATACCACTACCCCAAACTCATATCCCCCACTGCCCTTCCACCACTCTCCCTCCTCACTTCCCCCACCCCCCCGCTCCCTCTAACTGCCCCCATCCTCGCTCCTTAATAATTTCCCTCCGCCCTTACCAATCCCCCTACCCATCCGATTTCCCCTGCTCCCCATAATTAAAATTGCCGTCAGTTTTGAACAAATTACTTAAAGAAATTCAATGATCATTGCGGTTTTTTTTTCTTTAAAATCCTAACGACATATTTAGCTAGTTAATGAAAAATGGGAATTTGATATTTTTTTTTTTGAATTAAAACCAGTGGTTGGAGGTTTTTTAGAATAAAATTCATTGTAAATGAGAAATCACAAGATTTTTAATGATTGAAATTTGGGCCATTTGTGATGTCCAAACGCAAAAACACTATCGGGCAGGAAAGGTGGAAATGTTGTTGTAAAAGTTTTTAAAATTGTCAGAACTGTAAAAATGACATCATATCTGAAAATCGAAAACTTGGGCAAATGCACAACCCCCTAGGACAATGGTGAGTAAGGTGGGTGGGCGAAACAATTGAGCGCCACGTGTGTAACCATTTGCGAGGAGTGGTATACCCCAGAACACACACATATAACACAAACAATCACACAAGCGAGGAGTTTTAAGTAAATGATACTAACCAAGTGCACATCGTTGGGTCTGCTACCCGCATCGCACGCACCAAACCCGTGCCACCCTGCCCGTTGCGCCGCTACGGAGGCGTGGTCCCAACTAAGGAAGGAGGAAAAAAGAAAAGAAAGCCGATCCCTGAACTTTAGATTCTGCATCTCCCGCTTGTTTCCTCAGCAGATGATCTTTAAAAAAAAAAACATTTCAATTGCACTTGCTCCTTGCATGTTTTCAATAGCAATTCAGCCGACGTCCCCTATTGCTAAGTCGATGCCATTGTGACTAATCCATTCAGTTGAAATTGTTCGGGTTTGAAAAAAAAATTAAAAGGTATGATTGAGTTTTTTCTCAAACTGACCCTAAACTCAGTAACAAACGTGTCGATAAAGAAAACATAAAGTTTTCCAGAGTGAAATGTGATATCTGGCCTTCGAGGGGAAAAATTGTGAATCAGAAAATAATGTAAAATACTTCTTGTGAAAGTTGGCATTTTTTTATACAAAACGCTTTATTAAAAATAATCTCGCCTAAGTATTAAATTGTCCATAATTATAGAATAGAAATTCCTTCATTGAGGCTGGGTCTCTGCTAGCTGAGGCCATTGTATGACGGTCAATCATCATCTGAAGCTGTGGTTCTGAATTTCCAGTCCTACCTAACACGACTTTGATTTGTTATGACTTTTTTAATCAGTCAAACGTGAGAGTCGAGAAAATAGCAAGGGAAAAAAGCAATGAAATGTTTAGATGAATGAAATATATAAGACTAACAATTCATTTTGATTCTTGTGATGAGTTTTATTGATAACTACGTTTTCTTTAAATTTGCAAGAATGTTGTAAATGAAATTTCAAAATTTGGTAACCCAGAAAATTTGAAACCCATATTTCTCTGAACATTATTGCAGCCTCTGGAATACAATTCTCATTGTCTGGATACATCCAAAGGCTTAATATTTACCCAATCCTGAATAATTTTTTTCAGATTTTCAATTAAACAAATACTGTTGTACTACTAGAGATTTAGTAAGGATTACTAATTAATCATCATGTTACACTCACCCCATGTACATAATTTCCTTACTCTTGATCAATTGATGCCATGCCCACCAATTTGTTCTCTACACTCAAAGATTAATAACGGTTAGATGTTAGCCCTGGTATGTTTGAGACTGAATAATTCTAATGCCCTACACTCAGGGAAAATATTAGCTTTGCAACAAATTGCTAAACATTATTAACAAAATTGGAGACGAGGAGGACTTGGGGTTCTGCAGCTTTTTTACTTATAGTTGTAAAACTGGTTTTGTATTGAAATCTTTGACAGCCATAGCTGACAATTTTGCCAAGCTACGTTCTCACACCCTTTCCTGGACTGCAACCTTGAGGTGGAGGAGAGGCTTGTATACTCTGGTGATCCTGAGAGCTGTGCCGGATGGGGTATCATATCCCTGGCAGGTTCAACCTACAAAACAACTTGGGTGTCAGCAGATCATGTCACAGAAAATCAAATTAACCACATTTGTATCTGTAAAACGTTCAGAAGGTCCATGGAAGATGTCACAACAAGAAGAGGAGCAGCGCAGCTTCAACTACCATCTCCTGGTAGAGAAATTCAAGCTAAGGCTGAAGAGCACCACCAGACTAAAATCCAAAGTGCTAAATACAATATTGAATACCTCAGTAGTGCTCAAGTGGTGAAGAAGTTCAAGGATACCCTCTCAAGGGAAAACACAGAGCTACAGCGGAGGAGGAAGGAAGGATGGGCAATAAATGAGGAGTTGGAACACCTAAAAGCTGCTTGGAGCTCAACCTGTGAGGAGGCCTAAAGGAGGACCCAAAAGCACTAAGAGTGGATAACAGCACAAACCCTCAACACAATCCAAAAGAGGAGAAAGTTAAAGGAGAAAGTGAACAACTCAAGAACAAGAGCTGAAAAGACTTTGGCCCAAAATTAGTACAACGGATGCCACAAAGAAGTGCAAAAGAACACAGGAGGGACAAGAGAACACAGGTGGAGAGGCAAGCCAAAGAGGCAGAAATTGTGACGACTCAAAGGAACATGAGAGAGTTATATACCATCACAAGGAAATTATCCAGGACATATCTGCATAGTAATAATCTGAAGATCTTTCCTGGTCCGAGAACACTGATGCAATTATAACAGCAGAGCACATTCACAATCAGCAAAAGCAAAGCAGAGAGAAAAAATCAATGTCCAGCATATCAGCGGCCTGCTAACTAATCCTAGAGGAAGATACGGAGAGGTTTCGTGTAATGGTCAAGGAGGGACTCTCTCTCTCTCTATCTCTAAACTTCTACAGTGTGCACAGGTAGAGAGATGCAGCATGACCTGGGATCGGCTTTTTTTTTGTCATCGGGGCTTAGTATTCGGCTCGGCCAACTTGAGCGCCCCCTGCAAGTCGGAAAAAAGACAACACTACAAAGTTAAAAGAAAACACTGCTTTCCCCCCTCGTCCCAGTCCCATCACATCCCCGGCTCTGGACCTACCACTTACCTTCCGATCGAGGATTCCACTCTATAAATCGCAGGGAGGTCGCTGCAGCGCCTAGGGAGGGCAGTGCTACGTATCTGCCTCAAAAAAAAAGGCTAGCAGATCATCGATCAAGGGACGCTCCCTCCTGGCCAACTAAACAACTAAACAAACACAACCAAACGCATACCATTTTTTCTTTTTCCCTGGGGCAACTCAGAAGGGTGCCTCGACTGTCACTCATTATCTTTCCTCAGTTTGGGGGGGGGCAGGATCCCCACAACACTCAGCTCCTTCCCATCACGCCAACATTTTTCTATTCCCCCGCTAAAAAAACCCTCCAGGCAGAAATGTAACACAGGAGCCTGAAGACTCGGCTAAACGACCACCAGGTTCTAAGGGAGCGGTTCGTGAGCGAGCTCTAAATAGACTACTTCTCCCCTTAAGCACTTCCTCTTTATCTGGGCTATATAACTTACACTGGAACTTCCCCACAGGCCATCAGGCTATTCGGTATCGGACAAAATCTCAGTCGACACAGGCTTTAAGGGGGGGTACGGACCATTTATCTGTTGTATTTGACACTTTATATTCATTTGTACTTGTTTTATTAACGTTGTGATTATATAAATTTAGTTATAGTAATGGTATATGGTACAAGTCGCCGATCTGATCTATGTGGTATTTTCCATTGTCCGACGATGTTCTGGTGGTGCTGAAGCAGCAAAGCAAGAATTCGCTTTGTCCTATCAGTGGGACACATGGCAAATAAACTCTCACAAACGCTGAACTCGTGAATGGAGCTACCAGACAGACAAACAGGTTCAACTATCTTTTCAACCCATAAAGCGGCGCAGCGAGTTGACAGATGGGTTTTAGACACTTTCGAAAAAGAATCCTAAACAGGCGCATCCACTCGTTTGTTGTACAGACACACATTCCAAAAGCCAGGGTGTTTTGGCCACTGTACAAATTAAGTGTGGCCAGAACCAAGAAAAATCAGAAAAAAAAAAAAGGCTGCACTATGAGCAACAGAAACACTGGGCCAGGCTGCTGGCCCTGCCAATAATCCACCTGAGAGCCCTGAACGTAAGAATATAGACTCATCAACCAGACATGCTCTATATAGGCCTTATTTTGGGAGATTTTTTTGGGGAAGAGGAAAAAGAACACCCCAACAGAATGGGCGAGGATATACATTTTCATGAAAGACTGCCATCCTGGACCATCCGGTGGCGTCTGTTGCTAGCTGCTTTCCGCTCACGGTCTCCTGGCTGTCTTTTTTTTCATTTTGTTATGTTGGGTAGTCGGTCTGTGTTTTTTATTTTATTTCTGTCTTTTTTTTAAAACATGTATTTTATAGTGGGAGGGAAGTGGGTAGGGTAGCTGGTAAGGGGAAACCGTCCTTCAGCCCGCTTCCTGGCGAGGATGCAGCCTATTAATCCGAGTCGCGCGCGGTCTCCCTCCCCCCCACCCCACCCCCCCCCTACCACACCCACGTTCACGCGCCTACCAGCTGGATCGGGCGGCGGGCCTTCCTTGCCGGGACCGGACCAGAGCTTCAGCTAAGCGTGGCTGGCGTCTGAGATAACATCGACGGAGTGGGTGAGGCCTTCCTGGAATCACCACTTGGAGCTCCGAGAGGTGCTTGGGCCCGCTGCATGCTCCAAATCCTCCAAACATCGCTCATTGTTGTTGTTACATTCGCTTTATAGTTAATTTTTTTTGTTTTGGTTTATATTGGTTTGTTCTGGTGGGTGCGGAGCTCCCAACGCGGCCGGCGCTGACTTTAACATCGCAGAGTCCTGGGACCCTTTGCCGGGGGTCGCCAGTACAAATCTCCGCCCAGCGCGGCCTGTGGACATCGGGAGCCGCGGACTCTGATCGAAGGTAGCAGACGAGAGGGTCCCGACGAGAGGGCCTGAACATCGGGCCGCCCGTAGCGGCGACTACGGGGTGCTCGGGAGGCCCCGACCATGGGTGAACATTGGGGAACATTGGCGAGGAAGTTGACTGGACTTTGGTTCCTTCCCTCACAGTGGGGAACTTTGGTGCTGCTGTGGGGATGTTTGTGTTGTGGACTACTGTGTTCTGTGTTTTTTTTTAATTTTATTTTTTTTGTATGACTGTAAGGGAAAAATAATTTTGTTGTCTCTTCATTGAAGACAATGACAATAAATTAAATCAAATCAAAAAAACGTGACCTAAGAAAATGTGACAACTACAGAGGGATTACTGTACTTTCTGTACCCAGTAAAATTCTCAACTGTATCATCCTCAACCGTCTTCAGGAAGATGTAGACAAGAGGCTTCGGGACAAGCAAGCAGGATTCAGGAAGGGTCGCTCATGCACAGACCACATAGCAACATTACACATTGAATGGAACACGTCCCTGTACACCAACTTCATCAACTTTGAGAAAGCGTTTGACAGCTCAGACAGGACAACACTATGCCACCTAATGGACCACTATGGAATTCTCACCAACATCATAAACGTAATCAAGAACTCGTATGATGGAATCTCATGCAAAGTTATGCATGCCGGCCAGCTCTCTCAGAGCTTTAGTGTCAGGACAGGCGTCAAGCAGGGATGTCTATTGTCACCATTCCTGTTCCTCCTGGCAATTGACTGGATCATGATGGAAACAACTGAAGGGAAAATAAATGGAATTCAGTGGACAATGTGGGAGCAGCTAGATGATCTTTACTTTGGTGACGACATAGCTCTCCTTTCTCACACACAGATACAAATGCAGATGATGGACAGACTCTCACAAGCTGCAACAAAACTTGCACCCAATCCAGCAAAGACACAGATGATGAGGATCCACTCCAAAACCAGCAATCCTATCCTAATGCACAGCACTGCTCTAGAGGAGGTAGAAACATTCACATACCTAGGCAGTGTTGTGGACATCACCAGAGGGGCAGAGGCAGACATAAAAAGTAGAATCAATAAGGCTAGGGTGGTGTTTAACATGCTCAGGAAGATCTGGAGCTCAAAACACATCTCAATCAACACCAAAATATGCATCTTTATCTCAAATGTGAAACAGGTGATGCTGTATAGATCAGAGACATGGAAAACAACAAAACACATTACAAACAGGCTGTAAACATTCATTAACACCTGCCTTAGGTGAATACTCCACATCTGGTGGAGAGAAAAAGTAAGCGATGTGGACCTGCGGAAAAGAACAAGCCAGGAGCCCATTGACTGACAAATTCGAAGGAGAAAATAAAGTTAGATTGGACACACCCTCAGGAAACCTGCCACAAACATCACCCGGCAAGCCCTCAAATGGAACCCCCAAAGAAAAAGGAAAAGAGGTCGCCCCAAGGAACAGGTGAAAGGATGGATGTCCCAGACGAGAAAATGTCTGAGAGTGGGCTCAACTGGGGAGATCTCAAAAGAACTGCCAACAACTGAGTGAGGTGGAGGACATTTGTCAATGGCTTATGCTCCCTAGTGGAGCAAAGAGCTTAAAAATAAGTACATTCTCACACATGCTCTATGTTAAGTACCACGTTAATTCTGGTACTGGAATATAAATAAATCTACCATATTAAAAAATATAATGATTTACAAAATTACACCTGCAAAGAAATCTGTGTGGTTGAGTGCAAGGATTCTGCGTGCAGCGTTTGTACAATTAATGGCAGTCAATTCAGTAATATTGCAGAAAGATCCACTACTATCGGGCAAGATCTAAAAATGTAACTGCTCCAGGTTTTCAAATGCAAGAAACACTTTTAATACAAAGTTGGGCACACTAATAAAGACATTGTTATTGCAAGTTCAATTTCCAGTTGATATCTCTACTATCTCAGCCACGGCATTAAACCCAATGTCCTCCTCAATAACAACATCATTATTGGCAATTTTTTCCAGCGCTATCATAGCACAACTTTGGGTAGTAACGCCATCTGTGGGATTTTCGGCGTCTGAAATAATTATTTCTATCATTTCTTCATTCCCAGGTAGTTGATTTTCCGCTAAGGCCTGAGTGACTACATCTTGTGAATTGTCTTTGACCATTCCTTCTGTCTCCATGGCTACATTGCGCTCCACCTGCCTGGGAATGTAATGCTCTCTTCACTTGTACCTCTGGCTATCAGTATCTAACACATCATTCATTGGCCATTGTGGCTGACTCCGCCTTGGGCTTGGGATTTCTACTATATCAATGGTATGCACATAAACATTTAACAGAACACCTCTCATTGCTCAGGGAAGCTATTTGCTCACGTTGACACCAGCAGTCTTTACACCACTTTCTTGCTTAACTCGTTCTTTGTTGTGCAAACCCTGCAAAGAGATTTGCTGTTCGGAGCTTTCATTTTCCCAAAAGAGGGCGATGATGTGCTTGCTGCGGACCTCCCCTGTGAACTCCGTGTTTCCGCTTTTCTTTTGGGGACATCCTGTGTCTCTTTAGGTCTCTGGGGTCATGGTGTATCCTTTGCCACAGATTCACATTTAAACGGCTTTTCAGTCAAATTGGATTCTCTGGTTGCCCTGCGGAGCGTTGAGAAGGGGTATAGGGTCTTGCCACACTGATAGATCGCATTTTTAAAGGCCGCTCTCCTGTATGTCAGGCTGGTTCGTGGCAGCTCTGGGAAAGATATGTGGGTTCTCTCAATGTTTTTACTCATATTGGACAGAGATAAAACCTGTCCTGGTGAGCGAAATGTGGTGCCTGCACGCAAGTCAGGCTGTCAACTGTGAGAAGAACTCACCACAGTCCTCACATTTGTATGGTTTCTCCCCAGTGTGGATTCGGGTATGATTGCCCTCGGAGGGTTGCCATTATCCTGCCTGAAGGTTTTGCCACAGAACGTGCAAATGAATGGTTTTTCACCTGTGTGCAGCCTCATGTGGTTCTTGAGCGAGCCGGGGTTGGCAAGCTCTTTGTCACACACACTGCAGCGACAGGCCCGTGTGTGCCAATGGTGTTGGGGGGCCAAATGTCCACCCCCCCCCCCCGTCCCCCCCTCACCCTCCCCCCCCCCCCCCCCCCTCCCTCCCCTCCCGCCTCCCCCCCCTTTCCCCCCCCCCCCCCCCCCTTCCCCCCCCCCCCTTCATGCGATGTGAGCTTCTTGTGAATCCGGAGTGATGGTGGCCTGGCAAATGCCTTTCCGCACTCATTGCACACGAATGGGCGTAGCCCTGAATGAACACGCTCATGCTCTCGAAGATCCCGCTTCAACGCATAGGCCTTGTCACACTGTTGGCATTTAAATGGACGTTCACCTCTGTGTAGCATCTGGTGAGCTATGGAAAACATATGGTTAGAAAACTGTTTGAAACAACCAGACTGCAAGCAAAGGATGGTGAATCTCTTCACTGAGAAGAGCAAATTGTTTTCTGTCTATTTAAGTCCTCAGTTTCTCACAAAGTATTTGCTGCAATCCTGCGAGGCAATGTCATAGTGCTGCATGTGGTATCATCAGTTTCCTGCATTGTTGGCTTCAGTGTAATGAGATCGGTCATGTTTCTTTCTGTTTGTATCAGAACTGGTCAATTCTGCTGCAGGCCAACCACCTACCACATTGACTCAATTTGTCTCTCTCCATCAGCATTGCCTGATCTGCTTGCCAGGTTCTAAGATCTGTAACAAATGGGACTAGCTTAGATGGAACATCATCGTTGACAAGGACGTGTTGGGCCAAAGGACCTGTTTCAATGCTATAATTCTGTGTTTCATTGTGTCCTCTCTAATTTCCTCAGAATACCTCAGCAGCATCCTACCACCAAGACATTGCTGGCCTCATCCTATCAGATATTTGTCTTATACTGATTCAAGCAGAACAGACAGTAACATCTGCATGGCCTAAAACTCAGAATTGTCAACCAGTGCCCCAGTTAACATGGTGAGTATTTTCACTGCACGTCAAACAGAGACATTTATCTGTGTAGATTTCAGAGACCTTTTTGAACACTTAACATGGTGATATTTCTGCAGGTATCGGACTCTTTGTGGTTCAAAACAAGATGTCAAAGACACCAAACCCTCTCTGATAGAGTTTGAGAATGGCTGCAATACTCAAACTTTAATGGACAACCAGGACATGTAGTTGAGTGGAACTAACTGTCATGGGCATACCTGCATCACTGGTGGACTCAATGTTGCCCAGATTGTACAGTATTACCAGACTTGCCTTTGATATTTTCAAAATCCTGATGAACAATGTGAAAGTTTAACTTTTAAACTTTAAAAGTTAAAGATCTTTCAAAAGAAGAACATTTGCAAAGATCAATCTCAGCCAGAGAAGTACATGGAGAGCTCTGTTGATCTAAGGAAGGTGGAAACAAATACATACAGGGAATATTGGTTATTCATTACTTCACAATGAGCCACTCACTCAGCTAGGAGAGTTAGTTAAAAAAAAAATCTGAGTTTCAAATGGCCACATGAAGAGGTTAAAAAAAAAGACATTATAAACTTAACATCTGTAGTTGGAAAGTTACTAGAGAGTATTCTGAGGGATAGGTTGTACAGGCGTTTGGATAGGCGAGGGCTCATTAGGGATAGTCAACATGGTTTTGTACGTGGGAGATCGTGTCTCACAAACCAGATTGAGGTTTTTGAAGACGTGACCAAGATCGATGAGGACAGAGGTGTAGAATTTGGGTGTTTCTGTAAATACAGCACCGTAGTGAAACGGAAGGTCTCCAAACTTCCAGGTTATTTTCCTGTTTTTTATGTAATATTCCATTGTTTCATATCCTGCATTTTAAGTAGTATAGATCATGGTATATAGCCAAAATAATGAGAAAATATAGCAAAAATAAATAAAGCTGTTTTTACAAAGAAAATTATCAGATATGTCCCTGTGTTTTCTTGCCTTTTTTGGTGACATTTTTCAAGCAGGATTTCATCAAATCCATAGGCTAATTCATACCAGAAATATTACACTACTTTGGCAATTAAATAACCCTATATAAGCCTAATTCTGACTATGCTTATGATTTTTATCATTTATCAGATAAGATGGTTTTCTGATGCCCAAATTTTTTGCAGCAGAACGTGCTCCTTTGATCACATTGTGAAATGTATGATTTAAAAGCAGAGTAACTATCTTTATATTTATTGTTTCTTTTTTATTGTTTATATTTTGTGTTTAAGCTTTCCATTGAAATAATGAATAATGAATAGAACTTAAAATCATGAAATAAAACTCTAGTTTGCTCACCTGTTTTAGCGATGTCTCATTCTGTAGTCTCTCCGGTGTCTAAGGTTGTCAGTGCTATTTATAGCGCTATAACAGGTTTTTTTGCATTTCAAATTAAAACAACGTGATTATAATGACCATGGCATGAACTACGGGCCTCGTGGTGGGTTAGGTGCCGATATTTTGTAAGGGAGCTTAGAAATCAGTAAGTCTCCCAGATGTCGTAAATAATCTTATAGAGGTATATAAAACCGTGAGAGGAATAAATTGGGCAGATGCACAGCATCTCTTGCCCAGAGTAGGGGAATCGAGGACCAGAGGACATAGGTTCAAGGTGAAGGGGAAAAGATTTAATAGGAATCTGAGGGGTACCTTTTTCACACAAAGGATGGTGCGTGTATGGAACAAGCTACCAGAGGAGGTAGTTGAGGCTGGGACCATCCCATTGTTTAAGAAACAGTTAGACAGGTACATGGATAGGACAAGTTTGGAGGGATATGGACCAAACGCAGGCAGGTGGGACAAGTGCAGATGGGACAAGTTGGCCGGTATGGGCAAGTCGGGCTGAAGGGCCTGTTTCCACACTGTATCACTCTATGACTCTATAACTCTAAAAATTACAGACCCTGTCCCGCTGAGTTACTCCAGCTTTTTGTGTCTATCTTCACTCCTTGGGAAAGCTGTTCCTCTTTGTTCAAATATAACAGCCCACACTCTTCTCACGCATCAGAAAAATCCTGCGATTTCAAGCTGAAAGGAGCACACTGAATAGTTTGCTTTGACAATTTGATTTGTTGTATAGCCATCATTCTGTACTTGAGATCAGAGTAACGGATTCACACTAGATTATGGAATGAGAACGTCATGGTTATTTTGCTTAAATCTTCTTCCACGATCATCACCTTTATGAATTTTAGGAAAGTTGAAAGCACAATTCAAGTTACTGATTAGTTATAGTTATTTTTAAGAGAAATATACAAAGACTGGGATTTAACAGCTATCATCACATGAACACTGGAGGCTGATGAATATTTCTGATTATAATTTTAAAATATAATTTTCTTCTTTAAACTGTCTTCGTAAACTGCACTGCATTTATTATGAATACATACAATATGGTGTCTGTCTTAGAAAATTGTATGCTAAATTATATGAAATTATCACCAACCAAAATACTTTGCTTGGTCATCACTGGAATAGTCACAACAGGTTTTAATGAAATGTGTGCTGATACTTTCATCTTGGGACTAATTTATGAAAACTGGCAGTTAGAAAAAGTATTCACCGGTTAGCTCTTTCTTGGGAATAGCACTTTTTGCCTTTGATATTGTGGCTTCAAGGTTTCCTACACAGTCATTTAAATACAATCTAGGCTGACATGTCAGAAGCATACTGTGACAAATCTGCAGTTGGGAGTGTATTCTTTCAGGTAGAATGTTAACGTGAAGTACTCTCTGTTCCATCAGGTTGATGTGAAAGACCTCCAGGCAATATTTGAAGAGGAATAAGGGAATTCACCTCAGTCATACCTTCAACATTTATCCCTGCACCTACATCGTTAAGATACATCATTTAGATATCAACAAGCTTCCTCTAAGATCTTGCTGAATGCAAGTGGCCTGTTGTATTTTTTTGTCACAGTATCAACTACACCCTTCCTCCTCCCCTCCCTCTTCTCATCTTCACCTAGCTACACAATTCGCTCTTAACAATCCACTGGCTACACAATTCGCAACCTTTGAATCATTTTGTCTCACACCTTGTAAGTGCTCATATCTGACCATCTGCCTATCATAACACCTCCCCTCGTATGTGTTCACCATGCTTTGTAGCTTTCTTTCCCTCACCCCTGTAATCAGTTTGAATAAAGGGTCCTGACCCAAAACATCATCCATCCATGTTCTCCAGTTTCTGCCTGACACGCTGAATTACTCCAGCATTTTGTGTTTTTCCTTGGTGAACCAGCATGTGCAGTTCCTCATTTCCACTGACTACACTTCCAAAGTTGTGAAGGAGTGCAGGAAGACCTGAGATTATGAAAGGATTGTGAAAGTAAATGCTAAGCTGTATCTACTGATTCCCCATTAGGTACCTTCAGCAGGAGATATCTGGAAAGCCACGTCCAGAGTTCCAATGAATTTGGAAGACAGCAAATCCATCAAGCTGCTAAAACAGCAATTACTTGGAGAGGACTATAAGCCATGCTACCATTAGAAACAGGAAGCAAAGTCAAGGGGATGAGGAAGTATTTTTTAAATAGTTTAAGTCAGGATAATGACCTATTTTGCAGAAAAATAGAAGTGTTCTCTTGCTTTTCCCCACTAAAGTAAAATAGTTTAGTATAGATAATGAAAAATCAACAAAATATATGAACATGTTGACTGAACTTCAACTTAATACTTGTGAAAATGGGTAAGAAAATGAAGCATAATTTCTTCAATTTTACCTTTAAAACTCTCCTCGGAGCTATAGCGTTTCCCGCACTCGTTGCACATGTATGGTTTGTACCCTGTGTGGGTGAACCGATGCTTCTTCAGGTGGCACATCTGGATGAATCCTTTCCCACATTCCTCACACCGGTACCTCCTCTCACTGGGGTCAATCTGGGAACTGTCACGCCGGCAAAGCCTCTTACTTACCCCCGATTTGGTTTTATTTGTGGGCTTATCCTTCGTTTGGGCAGGCTCTCCATTTTCTACTGGAGGTTTATGTCCCACCCCTTTCTTGTGACACGTGGGAAAATCTCCAGCAGATTTTACTTCCCCACAAACCTCAGTTGACTTGGTCTCTGTGTTTTGTTCACTGCATTCTTCTTTATCCTCATTGTTCCTCTTCCGATTGTGTTTCAACTTTATTTTCCTCCTTCTGTTCTTTTTCAGTATATCCGCGTGCATTATTTGCACTTTCAGTGTGTTTGAATTGAGTCTGGAGTGTATCCATTGAGCCTTGCTGCCTATAGATGATCGCAAAAACCGCTCACCAAGTCCAAACCGATTGCTTTTTGCCTCAATGTCACCAGCCTTTTGCGGCAGTTTGCCTATCTCCGGCTCATTCTGTTTCTCGCTGTCATCCTGTTTCGAGGAAAGAACAGGGAGCATCACTTGGTCAGTTTTTTTTGTCCTCCCTAACTTGGGTTTGCATGCTAAGGCAAGCCAGTTCACTTTCTTCACTGACTCATTGTTCTGAATTTCACGTTTGTTTTGAAGTCGCTGTGACCTTTTAACAGGCCGATCTATTTTCACCATGACCTTGCGTTCTGGCGCCTTCTTGGATGCAGCTGGCTTGGGGCACGGCTGCACAGATCGAAGTGCCTCAGCTAACTTTTCAGCAGCATCCCTTGGTATCGTCTCCTCAGGTTCTCTATCCAATTCACCTGTTTATAAGGGAGAAGCACTTTTAATATTAAAAACTTAATTGTGTATTTAAGGTGCTCATATATCAGATCTAAGTACCAAACCATCTACGCAGCAACTTTATTGGACTGGGATTATGATCTAAGCTTAAAGGAGAATTAAATAAATAAACCTTAAAAGTATTGATACATATATACAAGTTGCGGAAAAGAATGACAAACATGTTGGCCACTTAGTTTTAACAACCTCATGGTGTTAACTTATTCTCCTCAGGGAATTCAGAGCTGTCTGGTGGAATGTGCACATTTTCCCTGTATTGGATTGTTTTCTCCAGGTGCTCCAGTTTCCTCCCACATCTGGGGTGGGTAGATGAAGCAACTACTGTAAAATGTGAAGATGAATGGTGGAACCTGTGGGAAATTGATGAAAATAGGAGTAGAATAAAGTGGGTATGGTTGGACAAAGTTGGCTGAAAGACATGGTTCATTATGGAAACAAGGAACCGCAGATGCTTTTTTACACAGGACACAAAGTATCTTAGTAACTCAGCGGGTCAGGCAGCATCTCTGGAGAACATGAATATGTGACGTTTTGGGTCAGGAACCTTCTTCAGACTTTGTAAAACTTGTAAAGACTATGTAATACAACCCAGGTTTATGAAACCTGCTCTCACTATTTAACACTCAGAATGGTGGAATAAGAGTTTGCTCACTTTGACTACATGAAATAGAAACATATTCCGTCCTATTTTCACTGAAAGGGCAAAGTCAGAGACTGCAACATTACCATGGGCAGCAATGTTGTAAACTAGAGGTTGAGTATTCGCATCTATATCAAGGTATGGACACAAAAAACAGTACTGTATCTATAGCTGCGTACAGGATTAGGATGTCCATCTTAGGCTCTAGAAACAGTTGGTTTCTTCAACCTTGTTTTGCCCCATGCACCCCCTTTCACGCATATGTCCAGAATGTCATTTTCCCCCCTCCTTTCCAAGATTGTCATGCCTCAATAAAAGTGCACATTTCCAAATAATATGGCAAAGGCCCAATAAAAAGATCAAACATTCTAACAGTTTGGGAGTTTTTGGCTACATCTGTGGTCCTAAAAAAAAACCACTGCAAATCCCAATTCCCCCCACTGGGAGAAAACATGGAAATCCCCCCCGGGGGGAATCCCCCCCCTGGTTGAGAACCCTGCTCTAGAAACCTGCACAACTACACTCATATCTATAGATCAAATGTTTATGGTGGACACAGAATGCTGGGAGAGTAACTCCGCCGGACAGGCAGCATCTCTGGAGAGAAGGAATGGGTTTGATGTTTCGGGTCAGAGACCCTTTCTTCAGTCTTGATCAAATGTACTGTGTATTTAGAAGATTCGATTGCAAATCTATGTTGCGGGAATGAACATTTGTACAATAGCAGTGCCATTACTTTAGTATACACTACAAGTACAATTAGAACTGTCACTACATTTTAATTTTGCAACTGGAACCATGGATAAATAAGTGCACTGGAATCTATGCTGTATTATTAGAGATATAAAAAAAGGTTGCATTGTATCTGTGGGGAACTGTGGATTCTGCAACCTGATACCATATCTAATGTTGAAACAAAGGACAGTGAACCCGACTCCTGTATCATCTGAGGAGATAAGTACAGTGAAACTGGATTGGCAATGAGCAAACCATGGACAGTGAGGACTACACGGTCTTTCTCGATGTGTGCGCTCAGTGAAAACTTCACCACAAATTAGACACATGGAAGTATGTTGAGACCGTATAGTACATCCATAAGGAGGTACATTCACGAGATCCGCCTCACATCTACATAGAATAATATAGTCCGTGTGACTGTATCAAAAAAAAAAAAACATTTATCAGTCGGTACAGTCAGCGAGGGGACTACAGCCAGATCAATTTGGAACACATGGGACAGGCAAGACTGTAGCAGGATCTATTTAGTAACAAAAAGACAAGCGTAAAAGGCACAGTGCATTTACAGTGAGGCGTGGACACTGAGTATTGCATTGCATCTCCAAAAGGACCTTTAGACATTTCAGAATCAAAGAACTAGGAATAAGGTATAAGCAATATGTGGCCCCTTGCACGAAACTTTGCCATTTAAAAAGATCACGACTGGTAATTTACCTTGGAGCCCACTGCATATTAACTTCATATCCTTTCTGTTTGTTTCCCTGTGACTTCACTGTCCTGAAATATATCTATGAGATTGAGTCCTCCACCAATCTTTCGCAGGAAGAGAAATTTCCACAGAGTTCACGATCCTCTGGATGGAATACATTTATTTGCATCTTTTCCTGGAATGACCAAACTTCTTTGGTTATTTTTTAGACTGATTGGAAATTAGCCAAGGGATTACCCCATATCTACATGGCACTACAGATAGTGAGAAATTGCTCTGCAAGTGTCCTATGGGTGTGTTACAAACATGAGCCACCAGGCACACAGCATTGTGAATCCAGTGCTGAAGGGCTCCGCTGGTGCAGGCCAGTGGCATCAGTCAGTGCCTAATTTTTAAGTGAAACGACCACAACGTGCTGAGTAACTCGAGCCATGACTGAATCAGTTCCGAGGAATAATTCCCGTTGTCCACATATCCTTGTTTCTCAGGAGATCCCTGACCCACAGAATTACTTCCAGCACTTTGTGTTTCTGTTCTCTATTGAATATTCATCCCCCAGCGTCATCGGCAATTTAACGGGACCACTTCACCCTCTATCTCGTTGTGGTGGCCCCATTTACAGTAAAGTCTTGTGGAACGTTGCTTTCTTCAAGGCCCACTGACACCGACAGGACACGTTTTTCAGTCAACTCCTTGGGGCTCCTCCCCTCTCATCTGCTGTCGGTTTCAAGGACGGGAGTATGTCGGCATCTGTGGTATGAAGTGGGTGGCGCCAAGCAGTCGGGGGAGGGTTTGAAGAGGCCGACTGGACAGAGGTAACTGGACAGTGACAGGCAGCAGTGGTCGCTGTGGGAGCGGACCAAAGCTACCGTCCGACTGCGATGGAGAGGAGTGAGAGGCAGCAGGTGACCGGATGGTGCTCCCCTTGTGGGTGTTGAGAGTGGGGTTGGAAGCCGGGGAATGGGGTAAGCAGATCATTCCCAATTCACAATGTAGGTTTACAATGCCGTTCTCTTGTGGCCCCCCCCGCTCAGGAGAAATTTCAAACTTGAGCTCTTGTAATTTGTCCAGGTTATGGGGGGGTGCGGGTCAGATCATCAGCTGCTCAAAAACGTATATTATAGTTAAAATTAAAAGGAAAGGCCACCAAAGTTATAACATGCGTTAAAACCAAGCTATTCAATGTAATGATATTGCCAGAGAAAAACAGGTTTCCGCTCAGCATAGAAGAGGGGGGGTTGCCGGCAGGCCCAGAGAAGGCAAATCCACCCCTCAGGTCTCCCAATCATCATTCGTAATGTACAGACTGTCAATAAGTCAGGCCATTGATACCTGGGGGGAGAGGACCTGAGTGTTGACTTCCAGATCCACCATCGTAGTTGACCTATTTATACTGTCGCGGTCTCCTCAGTTCTGGGATGTTGTAGCGGATGGGACTATTAAATGCCAGCAGTTTCCAGTGATGTCACTTCCCATGAAACAGATTTAGAATTAAAAACAAAATATAGGAAGCTTATCAACATGGTGGGCATATAAGGATTTGCAACAGTACTTTTACCTGAGAGCAAACACTGGTACTCCTCATCCTCCTCCTGTGCGCGATTTCGTTTTTCGTGCTGTCCTCGAACCACGATTTTTCTCTCAGGGCCATAAAGGTACGAAAAGCTCTTGGCCCAACTCAATGTTTTTACAAACCCGAAAGTAGAATCCACTTCCCAGAATACCGGGGAAAAATGGCCACATTGCTCTCTTCTTTTGTTTCTTTCCCTTTTGTTTGCATATCTGGTAAAAAGAGCTTCCGTTTTATTAGCCATCTTTAGCTGCGGCTGGGCTTCGCAAGCTTTTTGTAACAACTAATCCGCTGCTTTGGGCAAAAATCTAGGGCTCATTTTAGAGTCATAGATGTGAAGATCATGCCCTTTCAGCCCCAAACAGGCCCACACAGCCAATAAGACTCCAGCTACACTAGTCCCACTTGCCTGCGCTGTCCGTAGTCCCTCCAAACCTTTATATTTTAAACTACATCAGTATTGTATTGAGGTATGTAAAAGCGCCAGGTTATCCTCAGCCTATCTCCATGTGCTCTATAGTATAAAGTGCTTACTGGAGCAGACACTGAGGCTTCTTCTCCGTTTTGTGATATTTAAGAAGGGCTGTTAGTAGCGAGATATGAAGGGGGGAAAAAAAAAAAAAAAAAAACGAAATGTTACATCAAAATACCACAGAATACAGGTGATCCCCAACAACCTGTTATTTAATGCATTCCGTTTATGAGTAATTCACCTGTCAATTTGGATTGCAAATTTATGATTCAAATGAACATTCTACAATTTAGATTCTTGCCTAGCCGTATTCCTTCAGGGATATCATATTCATGATAGTTTAATCATGGAACACACACTACGATCTTTTGGGGATTAGTGAGGATTAAATATTTACATATTTAGCTTTTTTTGAGAGCAAATCAGCACAACATTTTGAGTTTAAGCATCATTTAACAATAGCAATCATCAGGCTATTTAAACAGCATCCAGATATCAGCAGCAAAGACGTGGTGAAGATGGTTGGCTAAATGAAACACCAACCTATTTATCTTCAGAGAAGAATGATTCATTTACCAGGCGACTTCCCATGGTAATAAGGACAGATATGGGTTGAATTAATAAAAGCCAATTTGATCATTGCAGGTATTCCTTCAAACCATTTTCATGATCTCAAGTGCAGAGATGCTGCAACCATGCACGAATCACCCCTTTCCAAAGTGTTGTATGCATGGCAGTAAAACCACCTCAAGATACTGAGCAAGCAAAGTCCATCACAGGAACCGACCTCCCCACCATCGAAGGGATCTATAGGAGGCAGTGCCTCAAAAACGCAGCAGCCAGAAGCAATCATCAGCATATCTGTAACATCCGAGCACTCAAGACCATAATGATAATATTTATTATTTTCAAAAGTTCATGTCGTGATTCAATATGCTAATCAAGGTGGCAGGAAAAGCCACGTGCTTTATTGGAAAGATTGCGTATTGGAACGTACTGCATTTCTTGTTATCAACCCTCCCAAAAAAGCAAAAGGGGTTTTTGCGAGGGAACAGATGGTACGAGCCAAGGCCAAAAAATTTGAATTTGAAAAAAGAATAAATCCATAAGGTCATAAGCATTATTCTCTGGTAAATTGATTTATGGTAGGACTATGAATGTACTTTAAAGAGAGCATTACCCTCATCCAGTTTGACGGAGGGGACGGGGCCTGGGACTGAAGCTTTCTCCTGTGGGTTTTCTCACCACCATCTGCACCCCACGCTTGTAGTAATGAAGTGACAATTAGCAAAATTATTAACAATGGATAGGCACTAAGAATGGAAAAGCATCCCAAAAACTGAGCTAGATTTGTGCTGGCCATAGGTCCACCGCAAAATCGCCACGCCCCCCATATACCCCACCGCCACCTACATTCAACTCATGCTCGAATTTGTCTAATCCTGAGACAGAGGGCCAACCTTAACCCACACCTAAAAGCTTCCTGGGGATTTCATCAGGCAGGGCATGAGCTCCTGGCAGACGTCCCTGCCCCCAAAGTGCTCTATAAGGCCCCTGTTCCCACTTTAGGAAACCTGAACGGAAAACCTCTGGAGGATCCTTGCCCCCACGCAAGAAGTTTACGTAGAGGTTCACGGAGGGTTTTTCCAGTCACTCTCCATGAGTCACCAGAGGTTTTGGTCACTTGCTACCGACCGCACACACACACTAACAACATCGCGACAGGTGGGGGGCCCAGGGACCAGAGAGAAAAGGAGCGCTGTCTGCGCGGTTGAAGGGGAAGGTAAACGGCTGCCACAGAGCACGGTAAAGGTCCTTTAGAGAAAGCGGGGGGAGGGAGGGGAAGAGCGAAGGGGAAAGAAGGATAGAGAAAGAGGAGATTGCCTTTGGACTGTATGTAAGTAATTAGCCAACCCCCTCCACTGGGCATCGACCAAACTGCAACCTAGTTTTAGTCTAGGCCGTTTTCTTAGTTTTTTTTAATAATCACAGGAACATAGAAGAACTCGATACGCAGGAAACCACTTTCCCAACCATTAGGGAAAGTGACCGGAAAATCCTCCGGGGAAACCTCACGGAAACCTTGGGTGGGGCGCAAGGTCTCCAGAGGTTTCCTTCAGTTTCTCCTAAAGTGGGACATGATTTTTTCGACAATAGCTTGGCTACCAGAACAGAACAGATCAATAAAAAATCTATACCATATCTCTATCTCCATTGGTTAAAATGTAGTATATATACTTTGCTCCCAAACGATACAGTGAAAAACTATTTATACTGTCCCAATGAAAAAGTACAGTGAAATATACTACAGACACTCCCCAAAAACTTACGCATATAGGTGACTTTCATAGAACTATTCTGTGCTCAGTCCCCCTAGTGGCAATCAAGGCAGATTGTAATTTCCAGAACACTATTTAAATTACAAAAAAATCATTTGGGACTTCTTCTCCCCTCAATCGGGGATATTGCGACCAAACATTGCTTGTCCAAGGCCAGGCAGTATTATAAAGGACACACATCAGACACATGGGTCATATATTTACATAATTGTTAAAAGTACCATGAGAATATCAAACATGGGTCTGAAAAAACAGACCGACTTTTCCAGTTGATTTACTGTTTATAAAAAGTGCAAAGCATTAAAATTTAGTGTGATTTAAAGATTCCATGAGCTTACTTATTTGACAGTTTTAATTACTAATTTACACGAGCGATTTTACAACCCATTTTCCAAAATTCCTTGCGGATGCAGGCATTAAATGACTTCCATTATAGATAAACTAACATACTCTGTACCTTCTTGGAAATGATGGATGCGCTTCCAACTACATTGTCACATTCCAGTTTTCCTTCCAGAGGTCCAAAGAATGTTCCTCTGGGAAGTGCCGTAGAAACGCACCATATGCCAAGCCGGTCTTTGTGAGCATGGGAGGGTCCAGCTGCCAGACCAGCAGGGAGCGTGTAGAACGCTCGGCACGGCAATCCAAGCTTCACCGGAGTATCTTTTATAAAAGGTGGAAGACCATGCACTGGGCAGTTCTTCACAAAGTAGTCCTGGCAATCCTCACAAACTGGAGGAAGTAAAAGATGAAATGAGACCATTTTTATTAGGCTTAAAAAATTCAAATAAATATACCAGTGTACAAAGCTTTTACTCATTATTCCATCCTGGCAATACAAAATTAGCTGGGGATCTACAATTATTTTCAACCCAACTTTTTATCTAGTAAGACCAGCTACTCTTTCACTTGTATTGTTAGTGAGTTTGTTCCACAAAGAATAGGTTCAAAGGTATCTTAAAAATGAATTTAAAGTATTTGAGTAAGACATCATTATAACTTAAATTGATGAAGCATCTTTAAAATCATAAAACCTGGCTCTTTGAAAGAGTGTTAGGGAACAGACATGCATTTTGCCTGCCTGCCCTCATATTAGGACAGATTAACAAAACACTAATCAAAAATATGATAATAGATTCCCCCTACCCCCAATTGTCTTTAAAAAAGCACTTTTGGATCTGATGTTATTGGATTTCTTGAAGGAAAAAGAGATTCCATATAAATGTACACTCTTCCTAAGAGATAAAGCTAGAAGGGCAAAATGCAGGTGATGCACAGTGCAGATCTTGCCGCTAATCTCATCACCAGTAAAGAAAAGGTCTCTTTACTACTTTCCCCAAACTCGTCAAACTGAGCCAGTTGATTTCAGCAAAGGCAATGGGTACAACATTTCCAACTATTATCTCTGCTGAAGTCAACTGGCTATTATTGCTCACTTTGCAAGTCATCCTTAGATGCAAAACATACATATGAGAATTTACTTACACAGCTGCTGTTTGCGGTTTGAGGGAATAAAGCCCTCTATGGTTGGGCCTAACCGCTCACTTGCTTCATTTGCTTGTGGCATTTTTTAGAAACACACCTGCAGGGAAAAAAACGTTGCTAAATACAGCAGGCAAACCAAATGAGACAAATGAAATCTGTTATGCCAGTCCTAATTTTCACTCGAACCTATATGAAAAAAATGTATAATTTGAACTAATATGTGGTTATATTCACATGACAAGGGGATAATACACTATTCACGATATGCATGACTTCACATGAAGAAAACAAAATACATGCTGCGGTTACCCATAAAATACAGTTCATTCAAATAGTTGGTAAAAGGCTGCAACCTTTCATACATTTTCTTAAAATGGTATGACAAACTTAGGTTTAATAAGACCTTCACTTAGATTTCATTTAAATACTTCCAAGGAGAAGTTTTTGCTCTGATGGAGAAAACGTGGCTTTGTGTTTGCAAAAAAGTTGATTTCCTTAGGGAACTTAAGGTCTGGGTCACCAGCCTATACCAGTGCAATGGAGGAAGATATATGAGCGGCAAGTACGCACAACATGCATGTACGTGGCAGATGGAACATGAAAAAGACACAGAAAGATTGAAGTTTATTAACTTCAGAAACAAAACTGTATGTACTTAATACAGCAAAGGGAGGAGATGGAACCCACCAGGGAGAAGGGAAACAGGCCGCTTGGTCAGCTTACAACCCAGCGGTATGAAAATTGATTTCTTTAACTTCAAGTAACCTATGCTTTTGCTTTCCCTCTCTCTCAGTCCCTCCCACACCCTAGTTCTCCGTCTAGTTTCACAGTCCTCCTGATTAATTTTACTCGTTGACACCTTCCCCTCAGCTCACATTGAACCATTCGACATTTTCTTTATCAACGTCTACTTTGATCTGACGTGTTCACACCTCACCCTTTTTTCTATCTGTGTCTCCCTCTCCACTGACTCTCAAGTCTGAAGCAGGCTCTCCTGCTTCCAAACGTCGCCTATTCTTCTTTCTTTACAGAAATGCTGCCTGTCCCGCTGTGACTCCAGCATTCCGTCTGCAAGTTAGGTACACGGGGGAGGGGGCGGGGGGGATGTTTGTTGGTGGATAACCCATTGTGAGAATATAGTACATGTTTCCACCGGGGTGACCATGCATGATGTTCCGGGCGCTGGGGACCGGCGAGGTCGCGGCCATTCTGGGCCTAGCTGCTGCTGCTGCTGCTGCTGCTGCCCCGCCGGGCTCAGCGGCCCGAGGTCGCCCCCGCCCCCGCCCCCCCCGCCGCCCCCCCGCCGCCCCCGCCGCTTCCCTCTCCCACCTGCCGGCCGCCGAGTGGCCCAGTCACGGGTGGCGAGAGCACATCTCCGGGCTGCGAGCGCCACAGGCCCAGGCCCTGCCCCTGCCCCAGCGGACTCCACTCCAGGGCGGACTGCAAAACCCCGCCCGCTGGTTTTTTGCTTCCCCGGCACCGCGACAAACGTTCCCCCTCCTTCCTCAGCCAGACGCCAAGGTCACGCTGCATGGGCCCGGCGACCGTGAAGAAAGACTTATCATCCGCTGGGCAACACCGTGTATGAGTGAAAATTCACCGATCCTGACATCTGTCTACATTTAAACCAAAAATAGGATTCAAGAGTGTTTCATGGTCATATCCACTGGGACTGGAACAATGATAGTCTTACTTGCTGCAGCTTCACAGGCACATTAAACACAGCATATAAAACCAATAATATAAAAAAAATGATCAGTAATACGAGGTAACCAGACCATAATAGTGCAAGCCAAATTATTTAATGCAACCCCATTACAAAGTCCACAGTAGTTTGGTGCTGAGGTTGAGTTGTGCTTTAGGATTGTGCAAAGTAGTTCAAGAATCTGATGTGTTAAAGAAGGAACTGCAGATGCTGGAGAATCGAGGGTACACAAAAAGCTGGAGAAATTCAGCGGGTGCAGCAGCATCTAAGGAGCGAAGGAGATAGGCGACGTTTCGGGTCGAGACCCTTCTTCAGACTGGTCAGGGATCAGGGAAACGAGAGATATAGACGGTGATGTGGAGAGATAAAGAACAATGAATGAAAGATATGCAAAAAAGTTCAAGAATCTGATGTTTAGTTTAGTTTAGAGATGCAGCGCGGAAACAGGCCCTTCGGCCAGCGATCCCAACACATAAACACTATCCTACACCCACTAGGGACAATTTTTATATTTACCAAGCCAATTAACCTACAAGCCTGTACGTCTTCGGAGTGTGGGAGGAAACCGAAGATCTCGGAGAAAACCTACACAGGTCACGGGCAGAACGTACAAACCCCGTACAAACAACACTCGTAGTCGGGATCGAACCCGGGTCTCCGGCGCTGCATTCGCCGTAAGGCAGCAACTCTACCTCTGCGCCACCGTGACTTCAAATGGTTGAATAAATCACGGTATCACAACCGCAGATATGTAACTTTAATGCAGTGTAATCATAATTTTATATTCACAATTCTTATGTAATCATAAAATTATTACATTAAAGAATTTAGCTCATCAGGCCAACTCCTTAGAGAGCAATCCCATCAGTACAACTCTCATTCTTTCCCTGTTTCTATCCAGTTCTCTTCGAGTCAGAGTCATGCAACCTCATGCAGCTCTCAAGTCTGCCATATCTAGGGCAATCATCAATTACCCACCTACACTAATTCCATGTCAGCACTTGGTCTGTAGTCCTCTATGCCTTGGTAATTCAAGTGCTCATATAGGCACTGCTGATTGATTCTGCCCCCCCTCCATTTTATTTACAGGCAATATGTTCCAGAGCATCATTACTACCTGCATGAAAATGATTTTCCTCATCTGCTGTCTCTTGTAATTTTTGGCCAAAGTTTTGAATCAGTGTACTCTGAACCTTGCATCATCTACTGCAAGAGACAACTTTCCCCCATCTAAATCACAATCACAATAATACTTTATTAACCAAGTATGTTTTGCAACATACGAGGAATTTCATTTGCCAAATCAGTCATACAAATAAAAAGCAACGGAACACACAAAATACATTTCAGGGCTGCCAAAATTGGGTGAGAGATGGGAGTGAGAAATTGCGAGACCAAGCCCGAGGGAGCGTAGCGACGGGGGGGGGGGGGGGGGGGGGGGGGGGGGGGAGGGTGTCCCATTGGTATGGAACTTTTGCATTTTTCAGCTTGAAATTGTGTAATATGGTGCATACTGTAGCGAGTCTTTTAACTTACACTTGAATTCAATATATATGCTTTAAATTGGATTAGCTATGAATAAGGTTAGAGTAAATTGCATTCCTAATTACATTCCACAGTAGAGCCCAGGCTCTGATCCATACATGCAGCACATGAATGATCTTAGTGTATTCATGTATGGAAATCAGATTATAATCAAACACTTGCCCATTTTGCCCAACCTGGGTCTCACTGCACACCTGGTACTAATCCTGGCCCTGACTCCAGTTGCATACCTTCTCTCATTCCTGTCCCTGAGTCCAGCCCGACACCTGCCCCCCTATTCTACCCTGATCATAGCTGCTTACCTGCTTAGGTTCCCAATGCTGAACACACCCCTGGTCCCAGCTTTGACTGCACACCTAGTACTATTCCAGACCTTGACTCTGGATGCACACTTGGCCTTGCTCCTAGCCCCTTTGCACTGACAATATATCTGGCCCACACATAAAGCCCCATATCTGACCCCCTGGACTTAACCTATAACGTTCAAGTCCACAGGTGCTTAGCTAATGCAGTAATCCTTTATGGGGCACTTCACAGACCAAATTATGGATAACAAAATGTGCTACATTCATTGGCTTCCTTGTTATCTAACATGCTAGTCACTTTGTCAAAGAAGTCATCAATTGGTTGAACACAATTCCCATCCATAAAATTATACTCACTCAGCTGTATAAGTATTCTGATACCATTTCTTTCATTTTCGTAACAAACTGTCCTGAAGTCATCAGGCCAATAACAAATGAATAACATTAGCCAACTCCAAAACATGAAGCGCTGAGCATTGGGATCCAAACATCATGGACAACTGGCCTCAGTTCCCCGCTCACATCTGGCAGTGTTCTTCATCTGAACCAGGGGCCGGGGAGTGTTTTTGAAAGTGGGGAGGCTGAGCAATCACTGATCACAGGCCTTGGGGGTACCCGGTGAGGGAGTGGAGCAACCGAGTGGGGAGAGGGTGTGGAAGAAGGGTGTCCCCCCTCCCAGGGTAGGAACTTTTTGAAATTTGATGTATTAAAATCATGTTTCAGTGCATTGTAGAAGTATGATTTAAATGTTTTTTGTATGAAGTATTTTTAAGAGGTAACTTTTTAAGGGGTAACTTTATCCACACAAAGGGTGGTTGGTGTTTGGAACAAGCTGCCAGAGGAGGTAGTTGAGGCAGGGACCATCCCAACATTTAAGAAACAGTTAGACTGATACATGGATAGGGCAGGTGTGGAGGTATGGACCAAAAGCAGGTAGCGTAGCTAGGACATGTTGGCGGGTGTAGGCAGGTTGCGCTGAAGGGCCTGTTTTCACACAGTATCACTCTATGACCACATTATACCTCCACCATGCATGAATGCTTCAAAATCAAATGATCGAGTTTTATTGCCATATACTCAAGCATAGAAACGTAGAAAATAGGTGCAGGAATAGGCCATCGGCCCTTTGAACCAGCACTGCTATTCAATATGATCATGGCTATTCATCTAGAAACAGTACCTCTTTCCTGTTTTTTCCCCATATCCCTTGATTTTGAGAGCTAAATGTAACTCTCTCTTGAAAACATCCAGTGAATTGACCTGCACTGCCTTCTGTGGCAGGGAATTCCACAGATTCACAACTCTGTGTGACAAAAGTTTGTCCTCATCTCAGTCCTAACTGCCCCCCCCTTTATTCTTAAACTGTGACCCCTGGTTCTGAACTCCCCCGACATCGGGAACATTTTTCCTGCAGTTACAGTAAGTGAAAATCTAGCAGGCAAGCAGGATGCTTTCTCCAACCACCCCCATTTGAAGTCCACTATCTTCCACCGTTTCTACCCAGTGCCTGGTACTTACTTCCAGCAGCCACTGGTTGTCCTCCAGGATGCACTGAGCCGCAGCCTGATCCATGCCGGTCACCTGGGCGAATTTGGCACAGACACTCAGAGGCGCAACGCTTCCGACGCCTTGCACTGAGGCTGCTCCATGACCGGAGCTGCAGTGAGTGAGTCGCCAGCCCAGCAAGCACGCGTTAGCCCCGCTCCCCATCTGCATCTGTCCCTGTCGCTACTTCTGCTTCCAACTCCCATGGCCCATGCAGTGATATGAGTATTGACATTTTCGTTGATCGCAGAATTTCTCACGACAGAGCATGAGAAATGTGAGATATGCAATGTGCTCACAATCACTGCTCAAAGACTAACTCGTGGAAGCAAGATATTCTTTATTTTCGAGTCTGCAGAACCGGGTGCCTCTCCAAGTTGAGACACACTAAAGTCAGAAGAGTCATCCCCCTTTATACACACAATTCTACATCCAACCTTCACTCCTTGGACCCGCTCCAATCAGACACTGAGGTGGACAACCTGTAGGTACTTCCCCCAGTACCTCCCACATCATACATCGCATGTTCATGGTAATGAGCAGTTTCTTGACCAGGGGTGTGTTGTAATATTCATTTATTTTATTAAGCATGCTCAGTTGTTCATGACCTATCCTAGTTTATACTCACCTCCAAGTGAACTCTCTCAGTCCTCCTATATCAGCACTAAAGCTAAGCTATAGTGACAAGGGTCCCATCTATCACTCCCTTCTACTGATAGGGATCTATCTACATCACTCCCTTCTACCGCTATACAATGCTATCACTTCTTACTCAAGGATGGGTCTGGTAACTTTTATACACAGCTGTGTCAGAACCCTCTCCCTGGCCCCTATCGGTTTGAATCCTCTTTAAAGCCCCTTACAATAGTGGGGTTTAATCACTTTATCCCTCACAATCCTCCCTTTTTCTTTTGCTACGCATCTATTGATTAAACCTCAATTTCAAGCTCCTTCAGTTCGAATTGAAGTAACATTGTCCTAATCTCCTTTTCCTGTGGATCCTGGACCTTCCCTGGCCGCATTATCATTATTTTCTGTATTACCCCTTTCTCTCCCATAGGCATGACTACAGCCTGCATCTGACTTATACTCCTTGTAATAAGTTCCCTAAAACAAGGGATGCAACAGGGGATAAAGATCAGTCCAGCCACTGCACATAGAAACACAAGTCCCACCGTTCTCCACCATGTTCCTCCGAGGATGGAATCCCACCATCGGGTTCCCATAATCAAATTCCACTTCTGTATTGGAACATGTGCCAACTTACGGATTCCTTCTGATATGTCCATCACTGCCTGTCCATTGTCATCGATGTTTAAACAGCAATTAGAGAGGTTGAATTTCCCGCATACCCCTCCTTCTTCTGCCAGGAGGTAATCTAGGGTCAACCGGTTCTGGTATATTGCTGCTCTCATCTGTGTCTGCTGCTTTGCCAGCATCTTCAGTGCCCCTGCAGTTTGGTTGGTAATTACCTCCAGTACTGCCTGAAGTCTTATGATCCGGTTTAACATGTATACCGGGGTTCGGTAGCCCCAGGATCCATCCTGTGCCCAAGTGGCTGGTCCATAGTATGAGATGATTCTTGTGGGTGGCCATTCATCATCTTCCCATTCTCCAATGTCTATTTTCCTCTTCTTCCGATATAGGTCGTCAAATACAGGTGTTCCTAGCGACCGCCCTTCTTCGGTGTTTAACAGGAAAAATCCGGTTGTACCAGTCTAATAAAGCAAGTCCCGCTCCAATTTGTCGGTAACACCGAGTATGCCTTGTATCCGCATATCCATAACAGTCCTTCAGGGGCCGGTCCACCAGAGGTAACCTTGTTCCATATGTCTCGCAACACCAGGATTCCTTGATAAGGGTTGTTCCCGGTTTAGTTCCATAGTCCAGTCGATTCCATTCCATTTGGTCTTCATCCAGATAGTGCAGTTTCTCCCGTCTTTCTTAGTTGGATACTATTTAGGCTCCTCTGGCCACCACACTCGGGACTGATTTGGCCACTGGGTGATGATGCGCTGGCAGGGGCTGCTGCCTACTAGGACGGCATCCTTTGCCCAGGGCCTAGCGATACATTCAGTCCCAACCAGAGCGTCTGTCAGGACCCATGCCTGGGGATCTCGGTCTTGTCCAACTGTCAGGTTCCACTCCATCAGGTCCCATACTTCAACAATGGATCCTCTTCATGGCCAACGTGAGCTCATCCGTGGTCCGCCACAGACCCAACAGTTAGTCACATTCAGGATTCCAGCTATCCGGAGGGCCAAGTCCACAAACAGGTTTTTTTTTCCTCCTTCAGGGATCTCAATCTGCTTCTTTATTTCTTCGTACAGTGTCTGGTGCAATTGGGGCTGAGTAGGTGGGGGAGGGGGAGGCTTGGTAACCAATACTTTTGTTAACCTTGTTATTATTTCCTCCTTCATTTTGTCTAATGTCCATCTTAAGGCATGGAAAGGGAGACCTAACTGCCCTGTCCTAGTCATACAAACCCATCTCTCCCCCTTTGGGCAGGTAACGTACCCAAACCTCCCTGCATATCCTCTATTCTCTACCCTATAATACTTCTTTCCCCCGTCCTCACAAATAGTTCTAGTCCTCAGGTTATAGCAAGCATCGTTCACATGGGAATGATAGGTAAATGATCTGGTTGTCCGCCCTCCGTATCTGATAGGATGATAACATTTATCACAATTATTAATAAAAAGCTTTTTATCATAATTACATGCAGAGCAAACAATACCACAAATGCCCCTTACATACTGCTAGTTATACATTTATTTTTTTTTTCTAAAAGTTAATGTTAGGGGCTTATTTCCTGGCTTCACCATCCACTGTTCCTCTTTATCAGGAGCGGGTGGATCAACGAGTCCTTTAACCCGGATTGCGTAGGTTCACCCTTTTTCTTTTCGTTCGTACTGCTGTCTCGGTTGTCAGTAATACTAGGTATGGGCCGGTCCACCTGGGCTGGAGTTTCTCCTCCTTCCAATTCTTGACCAGTACCCAGTCGCCGGCCTTTACAGCATGTATTGGAGTCGAGTGGTGGGCTTTGAGCCAATAATCCTTTAGCTTTTAATTCTGTAAGGGAACGAGATACTGCCAGTAAATAGTTTCTTAAGAATACATCACTGCCCTCTATGGTGGGTATTCCTTCTATCTTTCCCAAATAAGGTAACCCATACAACATTTCATAGGGGGACACTGCTAACTTTGCATGGGGTCTCCATTGGCTTTCTCAAAGCCTTTCTGTTTCCTACTGCTCCAAACATGTGCCAGACTCCATGTACATATGCTGCTCTTAAAGCCTTAATTTATCTGCCAATTGAGCTAAGCAAGATTGCAGGCAAGCTTCCAATTTGATCCTGCGCTATAGCTTTTACTTCTTTAGATATTACTCGTCCAAAATATTCTACCTTGCTGCTGACAAAACAACAACTTCTTCCTTGATACATTATGACCTCCTGTGCCATCTTTTCCAAGATAATTACAATGTCTCTCTCTCAACCCACATTGCTTCTCACTTGTGGAACAAACCAACAAATCATCCACATACTATATCAACACCTTCCAATTCTGCCTACAACATCTGATTAAAAACACGGCGCTAGTATTTAAAACGCTGCCGCATCCTAGCCTAGGTGTATTTAATAACCTCTTCTTAATGTTCTTACCATAGCTATGTTCACCATTATCTTAATATTATTATTATTATTATTTCCTGATTATCGTATCTGTTCACATCCCCAACACACCTTATCCATTACCTATCTCCTTACTAGCCTTGTCTGGGCTTATATCCAGATTTATTTCACTCCTGATAGGGCATTTGAGGAAACACTCTCCCAAATACATTTATTATTGGCATGGAACCTCTGGCCCCTGTTTGGCTCTGTCATAGGACTCATTGTCTTTCCTTTTTCACGCTCTTTCTTTTTGAGCTCTTCAAGTTACATTTGCATCATTTTTCTCTGCGCCTCTTCCTGCTGGTCTGCAAGTCTTTTTCCTATCTTTGCGATATTTCTCAACCTCATTGACCAAATGATAACTGAATCAGAGGTGGGAAATAGATTACAATCCCACCACCTCCTCCAATCTAGACTTGACTTTAGGAGGAATGACATCCACCACAGTGGTTCAAAATATAGTGTTCATTAACTGGTTGTCTTCTATTTTTGTTCAGTTTCCAGTCTCCACCTTTTCAGCTTGTTCTCCAGATAGGCTGCTGGATTATTGTCTGAGAGCCTGCCATACCCCCTGCCTGACTGTGTCAAACAGCATGCCATTGTTTATTGCATTGTTCACAGCATTTTTATACCAGCCATCTTCAGGAGTTCTGTCAGTTTAGTGGTTCCTATCACTTTCACCAACAGTGCCTTCAAATCTCCCATAGCCAATAATCGTCCCCCAAAGCCATAATCCATTTCCTGTCCCATCAGGAATATTGGGTAAGGTATTTCTTAGCCCTCTCAGTTTATGGGTGCCCCAAAGGATAATCTGTGTCTGGCCTGCTCTTATCTTTTTTTTTTTTTGAAGCAGTCTCATCAATTTATCCCTCTGCTTCCCACTTTAATCCTTTCTGATCTGCCTTCTTTCTCATTCTAAACTCAATGTCTTACTTCTCAGATAGTTTATCCTCCTTTGCAAATTTATTCACCTTCCTTTTAAAATCTTCCACTGACTTCTCGATTCTCATATTTTACCACCACCCCTCGGGGGCAGTCATCACTTTCCCCCCTACCCCCGAGATTCTGACTTGTTTTTCACCTAATCCAATTTCTTCTGGTACCTTAGTTCCACTTGATCTCTCCACTCCCGAATTACCATAAATACCATATCCTCTCCCTCCATTCACATCTTCCTCGTCCTCTGTCTCTGCCTCTTCCCCTTCCCCGGTCTCCATGAGCACCCGGCCTTCTATCACCTTCATCTCCCTTCTTCTTTACCCCTTGCTGTACTGCCTGCAACATCATTTTTGCCTTTCCCTTCTGTTTTTTTCTCATCCCATCATACACATACTTTCTGAGCCGCTGCTAACAATTGAGTTAATGGTTTGTCATTCCAATCCTCCAATTTTTCCAGTTTCTTTCTAATATCTGGCCATGACTTGGTTACGAAATTAACCTTTAGTAACTGCTGACCTGCGTCTGCTGCTACCCCCGGAGCCTGCAACCCCTTTTCCCAGATCTTTATTCCTGCTTGTCTGACCATCTGTCTTTCTTCTGAAGTAAATAAACTTCCCATTATTGACATCATTGTCTGCCAACTCCTTTTTTTTCCCCTGGGCCCCATTAATTTATTACCCTTCTCCAACCAGAATGTTTATCTAAACAAACCATAAAAGCTGCTTGTTGTTCAGCAATTAACTTATTTCTAATTGTGTTCAAACCATTCTCCCTACAATTCCCAAATTCCAATTCCTAGTTTAAATACATACGACTAACAATTTTCCAAATTAACTTTACTGAAAAGAAATCAACAAAGCCAAGCAACCTACATTTTCCAACTTTCCCCTTTTAAGTTGCGATGATACAAAACGTCGTCCGTTACCTTACAGCTGTTCGTAACCTCCCCCATTGCTTACAATTTCTTAAAGGAACACACACACCTACCCTTACAGCATTTGGCCTACAGCAAACAAACCTATCACATATACAAACTTCCTCATTCATACAAAACCGGTTTTTACACACACATCACATTAGTTCCATTCTTATTTCAATGAGATTGTGTGAAACAACTCAATATTTATTTCATAGAAACATAGAAACATAGAAATTAGGTGCAGGAGCAGGCCATTCGGCCCTTCGAGCCTGCACCGCCATTCAATATGATCATGGCTGATCATCCAACTCAGTATCCTGTACCTGCCTTCTCTCCATACCCCCTGATCCCTTCAGCCACAAGGGCCACATCCAACTCCCTCTTAAATATGGCCAACAAACTGGCCTCAACTACTTTCTGTGGCAGAGAATTCCACAGATTCACCACTGTGTGAATATTTCCTCATCTCTGTCCTAAAAGACTTCCCCCTTATCCTTAAACTGTGACCCCCTTGTTCTGGATTTCCCCAACATTGGGAACAATATTCCTGCATTTAGCCTGTCCAACCCCTTAAGAATTTTGTAAGTCTCTATGAGATCACCCTCAATCTTCTAAATTCCAGCGAGTACAAGCCGAGTCTATCCAGTCTTTCTTCATATGGAAGTCGTGCCATCCCAGGAATCAGTCTGGTAAACCTTCTCTGTACTCCCTCTATGGCAAGAATGTCTTTCCTCAGATTAGGAGACCAAAACTGTACGCAATACTCCAGGTGTGGCCTCACCAAGACCCTGTACAACTGCAGTAGAACCTCCCTGCTCTTGTACTCAAATCCTTTTGCTATGAATGTCAACATACCATTCGCTTTCTTCACAGCCTGCTGCACCTGCATGCCTACTTTCAATGACCGGTGTACCATGACACCCAGGTCATTCATGTGCTTCTCCTTTCTTTTACCCCCGGGGCTTCCTTCTCCCCAAGATTGCCACATTTGCCCCAATGGACTAACAGGCAGAATGTGCGGCTCTTCACCCGTGTGAGCCTTGTCCTGTTTCCCCCCGGACTCTTACTTCTCCTCTTCCGGTTTCCCATTGTCTTGTCGTACTATTCCCGTCCGACAGACCCCGGTCGCCCAGGCAATACTTAATAGTCAGTTTTCTTACCTGGGTCTTGTGCACAAGAATCGCTCGACCGTTCCTTATTTATTTACCTTACACTCCCTCTTGCTTCCTGAGTCTGTTGCCCGAATTTCACTCGCTCAAACCGCTGATGGCAAGCAAGGAGATCAGAGACTGCTGAAATCAGCAGGGTGCACCTTCCCTTCCTTCTTTGCCTCCACCAAGCAGCCGGAGTGGCGATCCCGGACGAGCCCCCAGTTTGTGAGATATGCAATGTGCTCACAATCACAACTCAAAGACTAAATCTTGGAAGCAAGAGATTCTTTATTTTTTTACGAGTCTGCAGAATCGGGTGCCTCTCCAAGTTGAGACACACCGAAGTCAGAAAAGTCATCCCCCTTTATACACACAATTTTACTTCGGAGTCACGTGAGTGACTACGTGAAGAGCCCGCCTGGCGCTGGCAAACGGCATTACGTCGACGCTGACGGGCAGAAGCAGGAGCTGCACAGACAGCTCCTCGACAGCGGTAGGTTCGGAACCGGCAGGTAAGTGCTGTTTGAAAAAATTTTTTTAGGACTAGAAAACTCCGTGCCTGGTGGAAACCAGGATTTTAAAGGTTTTAAAAACTAACTAAAAGTTTAAATTGAACAGATATACTCTGTTAAAATAACGGAGTTTTAAAAAGAACGTCCCAGGGGAATACCCAGCGATCGGGACGAGAGATTAATTACGGGGCCGGTTCCGATACTGGTACCGTTTAAAATACGGTAGAAAGGTTTAAATGCTCCACAATTTTGGCAGGATATTTTAAAAGTCAGAAAGACTGTATTTTTAAAAAAGTTAATAAAATTCGCGATATGGAGAAAGTACTCCATATATAAAAAGAGACTAGGGTCACAGTACCCAAACAGTTCCCCCCAAAAAGACCCTGAGGGGCTTGAATGTACTAAAGACCAGGGTCACAGTACCCAAAACAGTTCCCCAAAAAAGACCCTGAGGGGCTTGAATATACAAAATATGGCTATGTGCCAAATTGAAAAATAAAAAACTCTGACCCTGGATAGGGTGGAGGAAGTCTCTTTGGATATAATTCCAAGTGGATCAGGGCTGCAAAAGACAGACCCTGCAAGTGGTGATGTGAATTATGAATGCACACCACAAATAAAATTAAAAAAAAAGTGAGGCCAGGTGTGCCTGAGATAGCAAAAGTTTTGCTATATCTAAAGGAAGTGGTGAGGCTATGGAAAAAACCTAGCTACCTACATTAATTATATGGTATCTCACCAACTTCAAGAATACGATAAAACTTTATGTTTTATTTAAATATCAATGGTTTAATCCATTTATAAATAATCCATGTCTCAAATATATGAGATATAAGAAATACAATTTCAAAGTTTCAAAATGGTGCAAATATGTAATACTTGCAATATAAAATAAATTGCCATTAGTTGTGGAGTTAATAGGAAGAAATATATATAATTTACCGAATCTGCATCATAGGGTTGCAGATTAATACAAATCAGGATATATTAAACTCCTGATTATTATAGAATACCTGCCTTATGATAAATCAAAGATATTAATTACAAAAGAACAGACCACTGATCTTTAAACTTTGGGAAGGAAAACTATGATCCAATAAAAATTTTGATTATGGATCAAAAACAAAGACAAAGATCTTTTATCTTACGGTGAAAAAACTATGATCCAATGAAAAATTTGATGATGGATCAAAATAAAGGCAGAAGTGGTATTATCCAAACATAGCCTTATCTTAACCTATATAATTGGGGAAAAGAAGGCTTGATGTACGTTGAAGAGGTGCAAACATCTGGTTACAAAATAAGTCATGAAATCTCCAATTATGGGGGATTACAGGTGTATTATGATGGTTAAAACTTAATATAACTAAGGAGGATTGGTTTCACCTGTATAAGGGGAAAACTGATTTCAGGTTTGCACTCAAAAGTAAATTTTTAAAAAGAAGGGGAACGTACATGTATATTATAAAATTACCTTAGTGTAAAGATTCATGGTATAAACCATACAATAATATCATTATTTACACTTTCACAGTGTAAGAAAATAGAAACATCTAGAACATGGAAAACTGTTGTGATTAACAAAGTGTTAATCAATATTACAGGTGCTTGAAATTAATTAAAGTGGGTCAAGCTGTGCAAGTTAAAACTTGTCCAAACAATCAATCAGTTCAAGTTGTTAAACTGAACACTGAAGGAACAATATACTGATAAAAGATCAGCACTTGCACTAATGAGGTACATGGTATGGGTTTATCTCGATTACATTTAAATTAGAAGAGATAAAGAGCAGCTGCAAATTAGTGCCTGCCATTACAAACCTGGTGGAGGTAGGACTTGACCCATTACATAAAGCATATGCTCAGGCATTAATAAAATATTTTTAAATTACTATTCTGAATTCAGAAGTAATTTAAGCACCATAAGAGTGGGGAAAATTGTTCCATGATACAAATATGTATTATTGTTGTTGACATACTTTGTTCCTCCATTAGGTTAGGGGAAAATATAAATAAAGTTCCAAAAGAAGGAATACAGAAGCTTATAGAATATGTATGCCTTGTGAAGAGGCTTATGCAAAATATCAAATGATACATTATCATTATTAGTAATGTAAAAAAGGTTCATAAGCTGCTTCAACTATAAAATTACAACTGAAGCAAGTGTTACAGATGATGTACAGCTTCTGTGAATGTTTGGGTAAAGATAAGAATATTATCTATTCTGTATAACAATAATTGTACCAGGCAAACATAAATGGTTTGTCCTAAGAATTTTCCAAACATTCGTATTAATTGTTGAAGTATAAGGAGTTATGGATAAAAAGATCGATTGTTTTATTATGGAACTGTCCATGTCGTATCAAGATGAACAATACCACGGCTGTGGCATATGTTAACTATGGTCAAAATTTGGGAGGAAAATATATTGTCATTATTTTGCATACTTACGATTAATCTGGTTGTATACAGATTAAATCACTGATTTTAAATATTTCTTGTGGGTCACAAGATAAGTCAAACAACAATTATGGGATTATCTAAGTAAACAGATGTGGTATGTTTTAAAGTTAGTCCCACCTGTTTATCTCTAAGGAAGAGACAATGGTATCGGAAGAGAACAAATTTGGGAAGAAAAACATATTGTCATTAATATGGATTACTTACGATTAATCTGATACATACAGATTAAATCACTGATCTTTCGAATATTCTTGTGGGTCATCTAAGAACAGTGAAGGTGGATGTTATTTCTCCAAATTACATGAGGGAAAGATTCTTTGTGTTCCTCATTTTTGTTTAATAGGGCAGTGTCTGATGAATATGTAGCAGGACACTACCAGAGGCATTTTGGTGGCCCAATATGGGTCCTTTATGGTTCATTTATATTGTGTGATTTTGAACTGCTAGTGATGATTCATAATGGCAGTAATTTATTGAAGTCAAAAAAGGGGTCTCGACCTAGGTCGTTGCCTGTCTCCCTTTGTTTCTTTGGATGCTGCTGCACCACTGGGATCTCCAGGTTGAGAAAACCCTGCAGTAATTTATTGTTGTAACAAAAACCTCCAAAGGGTGAAAATATGAATTTGACTATCTACAGGTTGACTAGACCCATCTCAACAGCTGATGGTCAAAGAAGTCTATGAATGTAAACCAATATTACGATACATCAATAAAAAATTATGTATAAAGTGTTATACCTGCAATTTGCGGAAATAAGTATAAATAACTATATTTTGTTATAAGAAATTGGAGGTCTGTATATACAGTAAAGTTATTTTTTCATTTAGATATATCTGAATTCCTTGTGGATTACATTTTCTAAGTATCTAATTGATAGAAGCCAATTATAGGGCTCAGAGTGTTACCGTCTTATAAACGGATAATATATTAACCAAGAAGTTATCAGATGCATTCATAATATCCCAATATGGAAAGGGATATATATGTAAAAGTTAATAAATATATATATGTGTGTGTGTATATAGATATACATAGATAGAGTTAAAGTCCATTTCTATAAGGACATTTCAAGATTTTTTATCTCCTGCCTTTATATTTTTTACAATTTTGGACAGATTAATATATACATATACCCATATCGATATCTATATCTATACCCATATCGATATCTATAATCGATACCCATATCGATACCCATATCGATACCCATATCGATATCTATATCGATATCTATATCGATATCTATATCGATATCTATATCGATATCTATATCGATATCTATACGATATCTATATCGATATCTATATCGATATCTATATCGATATAGATATATGTATATATAATCTGTCCAAAATTGTAAAAAATATAAAGGCAGGAGATAAAAAATCTTGAAATGCCTTAAGAAATGGACTTTAACTCTATCTATGATTCAAAAAAACTTAAACATTGAAAAATAATAATTCTGATAACTTTAGTATCAATATAAGAGTGCAAACATTGCAAATGTTACGTTATAATGGCATGTGGATACAAATTGCATTATCATATATGTTTATGAATCTACCAAACAAAGCACGCCAAGAAGACCTGAAAACAAAACCAAGGTAAACCCTATAAGCACATCCTGCTGGCTTTAAGTTTGTGGTGTGTGTGTGTGTGTGTGTGTGAACATTGATGAAAATGTTGCAGTAGGTAAGAGTCTGTGGCAATGAGACTGCTTATTACACACAAAACCACATTGGGTTCAGTAAAACTGATGGTTATAGAGGAATATATTTCTAGATGTTAATAATTGGATACATTCAGTAGGAACTAGACACTGAAAAGGTGGAAAATCACTCTGTTAATGAGGAAAATACATTCACAGGAATGACACAGGATGAGCCACTCGAGCAAAGATGCAAGGCCGCAGGAGGCTGTAGATTACTGTTAAAATAAAGGAACCAGTCATGGTGTCAGATTTCGACACGCAATGTTCGGTTCGCTATAATTGTTGCTTTGTCATGCCATAAAAAATATATATCAATTGGTATTTGTGATAAATTTGCTTTTCAATAGAAAGGGCATTATTTTCATTTTTTATAATGTGAAAATTATTTTATCACATAACTTGAGGCAATGTTTGGGGAAAATGTGTTATTTCGCTCGATATTGTGTTAATGAGCCGTACTGTCGTATGGAATAAATTCTACGACACGAAAAACACAGAAAGCTTTAAACTCTTCACGTAGTCACTCACGTGACTCCGAAGTAAATAGTAAGATTAAACGAGAACTTACCAGTTCGAAGTTTGATCGTTATTTTATGAGGAGTTACGATGAGGGATTACGTGCCCTCCACTCCCCACCCTCATAAAATAAATGATCATCTGGTAGTTCGAAGTCTATTATGAGCCTTACTATGTTACTTCGGCTATTTTTGTGTTCTGTGTTTTTTCATGCCGCTGCTTTGAAGTATGCCGTTTGCCAGCGCCAGGCGGGTTCTTCACGTTAATCCCTCATCGTAACTCCTCATAAATAAACGATCAGACTTCAAACTGGTAAGTTCTCGTTTAATCTTACTATTCTACATCCAACCTCCACTCCTTGGACCCGCTCCAATCAGACACTGAGGTGGACAACCTGTAGGTACTTCCCCCAGTACCTCCCACATCATACATCGCATGTTCATGGTAATGAGCAGTTTCTTGACCAGGGGTGTGTTGTAATATTCATTTATTTTATTAAGCATGCTCAGTTGTTCATGACCTATCCTAGTTTTACTCACCTCCAAGTGAACTCTCTCAGTCCTCCTATATCAGCACTAAAGCTAAGCTATAGTGACAAGGGTCCCATCTATCACTCCCTTCTACTGATAGGGATCTATCTACATCACTCCCTTCTACCGCTATACAATGCTATCACTTCTTACTCAAGGATGGGTCTGGTAACTTTTATACACAGCTGTGTCAGAACCCTCTCCCTGGCCCCTATCGGTTTGAATCCTCTTTAAAGGCCCTTACAATAGTGGGGTTTAATCACTTTATCCCTCACAGAAATTTGTGATCAGTGTGAGAATTTGGCGAAATGTGTGATTCTCACAGTGCATGGGAGTTGACAGCCCTGCCTCTCTTTCCCCCTCTCTCTCTCTCCCTCTCTCTCCCCCACTCTCTCCTCTGTCCCCCTCTCTCTCTCCCCCCTCTCTTCCGCTATCTCTCCACTCACCCTCTCTCTCCCCCTCTATCTCTCCCCTCCCCCTCTCTGTCTCTCCCTCTCCCCACCCCTCTCTCTTGCCCTCTCACTCTCTCCCCTTCCTCTCTCCTCTCTCCCCCTCTCTCCTCTCTCCCTCCCCTCTCCCCCCTCTCCCCCCCCCCCCCCTCTCTCGACCCTCTCTCTCTCTCTTCCCTCTCCCACCTCACTCTCCCCCTCTCTCTTGTCCCCTCTCTCCTCTCCCTCTCTCTCCCGTCTCTTTCCCCTAACTCTCTCTCCCCCTCACCTCTCCTTCTCTCTCTCCACCCTCACACTCTCTCTCTTTCTTTTTTTCTCTCTCTCTCCCCTTCTTCTCTCTCTCCCCCTCTTTCCTCTCTCTCCCCCCTCGCTTCCCCTCTCCCTCTCTCTCCCCCTCTCTCTATCTCTTTCTCCCTCCCTCTCTATCTCCCCCCTCTCTCTCCGTCTCCCCCCCCCTCTCCACACACTATCTCCCCTCTCTCTCTCTCTAATCTCTCTCCTCCTCTCTCATCCTCTCTCTCCCCCATTTCTCCCTCCCACCTCACCCCCCCCCCCCCTTGCCTCTCTCTCTCCCTCTCTTTCTCCTCTATCTCCTATTTCTCTTTGCCCCCCCATCTCCCTCTCTTTCCCCCGTTTTTTCTCTTTCCCCCTTTCCCTCTCTCTCTTTCCCCCCTCTCTCTCATTCTCTAACCCCCTCCCCCCTCTCTCTTCTCTCTCCCCATTCACTCCCTCTCTGTCTCCCCCCTCTCCTTCCCCTCTCTCTCCACCTCCCTTTGAGAGTCTCTGACCCATCGGCACAGAGACTCTCGCGGCAGCGGCGCAACGCTCCCGACGCCTCCGATCGGCCCGGGACTCTCGCACTGGGGCTGCTCCATGGACGGAGATGCAGTGGGCGACTCGCAGGCCCCACAAACACTCGCCAGCCCCGTTCGCGGCATCTGTCCCCGGCAAACACTCACCAGCCCCGGCTTTCCGTCCGCATCTGTTCCCGCCGCTACATCTGCCTCCATCCCTCCCTCAGCCCCGACTCTCCAACACCCGCGGAGCATGCAGTTTATCTAAGTTTTGACATTTTCGTTGATCACAGAATTTCTCACCACAGAGCGTGAGAAATTTCTGATCAGCCTGAGGGCGAGAGAGTTTCTTCAAATACGTGAGTCTCATGCTCAAAGCGTGAGAGTTGGCAGCCCTGCATTTTACCATAAACATCCACCACATTCCTCACTGTGATGGAAGGCGAAAAAAAGTTAAATCTCTTCCCTTCTTCGCTCTCCCGCGGTCGGGGGCCTCGAGCCCTCTGTTGACGGGGCGATCTTGACCTGTAGCCGGCGGCTTTTGTGCTTCCGCATCGGGGTGATCAGCTCCTGCATCAGGGGGAACGAGAGCTCATTCTCGCCAATGTTCGGACCCCCGGGTCGGGGCTTGTCGAGCCTCTGCATCATTGGAGCTCCTGACTAGCCTTTCCCGACACAGCGAGCTCTCGATGGTAAAGTCCGCAGGCTGCGTGGGATCGACTCCGATGTTAAGTCCACGCCCCGTGGTGGGGCTCAAAGTCAGACCAAGGAGGCCTCCAGCTCCATTGATGTTAGGCCGCAGAGTGACCGGAGATGCGATCTGGAAAACAATCGCATCTCCGGCAAGGTAAGAGCCCCCCTCCCCCTCCCCCCACAAAACAAACTGGAGAGCATTTACACAAACTTTTTAAACATACCAAAAATTAAAAAAAAACAGACAGACATTTGGCGGGGCTGCCAATCCAGCGGCGTCCCTGGTGGTAATCAAAGATGTCTTCTCCATCTGTTTTGAAGAATGACGTATCTCCAGTATAATCATTTTTGCAGAATTTTCTCATTCTTGGAACTATTCTAATAAGTTACTGTCCAGGCTTTTTACTTTGCTTAATCAAACTTTGGATCAAGAGAGTCAAGAATGTTTTATTGTCACATGTACTGGAACAGAACAATGAAATTCTTATTTGCAGTAGCACACATTTGTAATTGCAGTACTCAGTAGAAAATATAATAAACAAACATAAAAGGTTTAATAAATAAAAAAAACATTAGAGTGTAAAAACAAAACAAAGCTCAAAGTTCCTAGTGCAACGCAGGTAGTTCATAGTTTAGTTGGAGTTCGCAGTGTTCAATTGCCTGACCGTTGTTGGAAAGAAGTTTTTCCTGAACCTGGACACTGCAGTTTTCAGACCCTTTATACCAGGGGTCGGCAACCTACGGCCCCCGGGCTGAATGCGGCCCGTAACCCAAATTCATCCGGCCCGCAGGTGTTTTTTTTCCAGTGATTATCCGGCCCGCAGACTCCAGTCATCTCTGGTACTTCCCGGGTCCGAGGCTGCGGCGCCTGGGTGCGAGGACGCAAGGCGGCCTGCGGCTGGCGGCCACAATGGCGGAGCCGGCGAACAGTGGCGAGCGCCGCCAAGCTCTGGCTGTACCGCATCCTGCGCAAAGCCGCCGGCATGGCCGCACACCTTCTGTGTCTGGGCTTCACTGTCGGGATCGGGGTTGTCAATAGGCCGGGGACAAGTGAGTGTGAGTATTTGAGCCATCGCCTTCAGGACAGAGCCAAGGCAAAGGTCCGTAGGCACGCCATGTTTGTGAGCGCCCGTAACTAGGGGCCAGTGCTCCGGGTGGTGTCCTCAAAGGGGCAGGATCCATGTGAACACGTGATTTGATGCCTGACATCTGTGGCTAGATCCATGTGTACATGTAATAGATGTGGCCCGCCATCCGCTCACAGACATGCGTCCTGGTCCCTATGTGGAACAAGGTTGCCGACCCCTGCTTTATACCTTTTCCAAATGGCAGTAGTGAAATGAACGCATGGCCAGGGTGATGTGTCCTTGATGTTGCTTGCTACCTTTTAGTGATAGTGTGTCTTATAGATCCCTTCAATGGTGGGGAGGACAGTACCCGTGATGGACTGGGTTCACCACATTTTGTAATCTCCTTCATTCCTGGGCATTCAAAATGCAAAACTAGGCCGTGATGCAACCAGTCAATATGCTTTTGACTGTACGCTGTAGAAGTTCAAGAAAGTATTCGTCAACATACCTAGTGGGGTGGGAGATTGCAACCTTCACGTGGTCCGCCCTGTTTCGACTAATGCAATCAACTCGACGTGCACAAACAGAAGATCAAATAGAACAAGTTGTCCAACAACTTTAGGCTGTGCATGCCACACGAAAGAAGAAGAAGAACATACTTAGTCTTATCAATCTTCCAAGGACGTAGGGGCATTGGTGGATTTTCTTTATGACAGAGATATGCAGGTTTGTGGATAGTCTATTCCAAAGACAAAAAACAATTTATTTTTAATTTAACTTTGGAGTAATGTAATCTATGTAAAACTTTAAATTGTATTAGAGCATGTCTGGAGTTTAGCGAGCATTGATGTATATATTGTAAACTTTTGTCCCCTATATCTTTCGTTATGGATTGATTTATTTCATTTTCCCATGTATGTCTATATGATTCCGTCGATGGTATCTCGCTATCTAAAAGGGTATTGTAAATATAAGATGTTCATTTTTCTGTATTAGGATGCTTATTCAGACATTCATCAAGGATTTCTGGTTCCCTATTCCTATAATCTTGTGTATTTGACCTAACATAATCTCTGAGTTGTAGATATCGAAAAAAATTATTTGAGTGTAATCCATAAATCTGTTGCAGTTCCTGAAATGAGAGATAAGTGCCTTTCTTATAAAGGTGTTACATCCTTTTGATTCCATAGTTTTTCCATTGTATAAAGCCTTTATCCAGCATGGAAGGTTTGAATAAAGGATTGTTTACAATAGGGAGACAGAGTGGTATATTATCCAGTTTTAAAGCCTTTTTAAGTTGTTTCCAGATTTGTGTACCACTATATATTATAGGGTTTTCCCCATAACTTTCTTTGTGCAATTTTGTCGGTGCAAATATAATTGATTCGATTTCAAAAGGTAGACAATCCTCCTTTTCCATCCTTAACCACTCTGGTTGTTGATCCATTTCTTCCAGCCAAAAATTCATGTTTTTAATATAAACTGCCCAAAAATAAAACAAAATATTTGGTAGAGCTAAACCTCCATTAATCTTTGATTTACATAAATGTTTTTTATTTATTCTATGATTCTTGTAGTCCCAGATGAAACTTGTAACAGTAGAGTCTACTTTAAAAAAAAAAAGATTTTGGAATATATATCGGGATTGACTGAAATAGGTACAATAATTGCGGCAGAAAAATCATTTTTATAGCATTAATTCTACCGAACATTGAAATAGGAAGTGGTTTCCAGTATTGAATATTCTTATTTAGTTTATTCAGTAAAGGTGGGAAATTTGATTTAAGTAAAGAACTATACCCCTTAGTTACATAAATACCCAGATATTTAAATTTTTCTTCAACTATTTTAAAAGGTGATTGTTGTAGTATATGTAAATTGTGATCCGTTATTGACATGATTTTGCTTTTATTCCAATTAATTCTATATCCTGAGAACTGACCGAATTGAGTTATTAGATTTAATAAATTTGGAATACTAATTTCCGGCTTTGTAATATATATTAGTACATCATCTGCATATAGAGAAATTTTATTCATTGTATCTTTAGTATTGTACCCATGTATTTCTGGATTAGATCTGACATTTTCTGCGAGTGGTTCAATTGCTAAAGCGAATAATAATGGAGATAACGAACATCCTTGTCTACAACCTCTGGAAAGATTAAATTTAGTTGATAACATTTGATTTGTTAGTATTCTAGCTGTTGGGTTAGAAAATAATAATTTAACCCATGCACAGTACTTCTCTCCCAATTGAAAATTTTCCATCACTGAAAATAAATATGGCCATTCTACTTGATCGAAGGCTTTTTCAGCATCTAGCGATATAATTGCTAGGTCTGCATTAGCAATTCTGTTTGAGTATATAATATTAAACAATCGTCTAAGATTATAAAATGAATGACGTTTTGGGATAAAACGTGTTTGATCAGAGTGTATTAATTTGTTAATTACTAAGCTCAATCTATTAAATAGGATTTTAGTTAATATTTTCTGATCAGTATTTAATAGAGCTATTGCTCTATATGAGGCCGGGTCTTCTAAATCCTTATCAGTTTTAGGTATAAGTATTATTGTAGATTCATTTAAAGTTTCCGGGAGTTGCTATTGAGTATAAACTTGTTTATACAGTGTTTGTAAGCGTGGAGAAATCAGATCCTAAAATTTTTTATAGAATTCAGAACTTAGGCCATCAGGGCCGGCGGCCTTTCCATTTTTTAAAGATCTAATTGACTCTTCAATATCTTTGGTCGTTATTTCAGCTCCTAATAATTCTTGTTCTTGCAGATCTAAGCCTTTAAGGTTGCATTTCTGTAAAAATGCTTCCATTCCTATTGATTGTTGTGTCACTTTAGTTGAGTAAAGATCTTGATAGTATTGTAAAAACCTGTCATTAATATCTTTGGGGAGTGTTAGTATTTTTCCCTTTTCTGATCTAATCTTATGAATCATTTTTCCCCATCCAGTTTACGAAGCTGGCGTGCCAATAATTTATGTGGTTTATCACCAAATTCAAAATTTTATTGTTTTGTATGTTGATAAAGTTTTATTATTTGGTCAGAGTATATTTTATTTAATTTATATTTCAGTGCAGCTATTTTAGTATGTTTTGCCAATGAAGGTGCTCTTGCATTTTCTATGTCTAATTGCCTTATTTCCATTTCCAATGTCTGTTGTTTAGCTCTATTCTCTTTATTAAGAAATGCCCGAGAGGCAATTAATACCCCTCGTGTAAATGCTTTGAATGTTTCCCAGAGAAGGGAAGCAGAGATTTTGGGTTGGTCATTGACCTCGAAGAACATATTAATCTGTTTTACAAGATATTCACAACATACCTGTTCTTTTAAGATTTGAGGATTAAGTCTCCATTGTGTCTGTTTCTTGTCCATTCCGTTTAGTTTAATCATAAACGTTAATGGGGCATGATCTGAAATTATAATATTATGATATTGTGATTTATAAGTAAATGGAATTAGTTTAGAGTCTACTAAGAAATAATCTATCCTTGAATTGGTTTATGCACAGATGAGTAAAATGAGTATTCTCATCCGGATGGGTTTTCAATTCTCCAGATATCCTTAATATTGGTATTGTTTATATATGAGTTTAAAAATTCACTTGACAGAGATTTTGACTTTCTTTGAGTTGATGATCTATCTAAATATGAATCCAGTGTACAATTTAAATCTCCACCAATTATTAAATTATTTTGTGTGCATTCCGGAATAATATTCAGTATTCTCTTGAAAAACCGTGGACTATCAAAAGTGGGTCCATATATATTGAGAGTCACTTTTTTTTAGTATAATTCGCCTACTACTATGATATATCTACCATCAGTATCTTCTGTAGTTGATATATGTTTAAAAGGTATACCTTTACGGATTAGAATTGCAACCCCTCTAGATTTATTGTGAATGAGGAATGATACGTTTGGGCAATCCATTTTGTTTTTCAATCTGTATTGGCGCTTCCTTTTTAGGTGAGTCTCTTGGAGGAAAATTATTCTGTTTTGAGCGATTTTTGGTGAGTTAATACTTTGCCTCCCTTAATGGGGTCATTGATTCCCTTAACATTCCAACTGCAAAATGTAATTCCTTCACCCCCAGTGTTCACTTTTACGTCTTGCATCATGATTAGGGTGGTCTATAATGGAGTAGATGATTCAGCACGTTAAACCATACCTTACACCTGGATCGCAGATAGATGAATTTTAGATCTTGTAGGTTTTCTTCTCGGTCATATCTCCTTAAATAACAATTATAATTCCATTCTAAATAAAGATTATACTGATTATAACATACTACAAAATAGAATCTTTCCACAGATATCCTCTACCTGCGACAAATGTCAACATCCAGAGGCTAATTTAACACATACTTTTGCAAATTGTATAAAAATTAAGAATTTCTGCACTGAGATTTTTAGAATAACTTCTGAAGTTATTAATACTAAACTGGATTCGGACCCAAAATTAATAATACTTGGAACATCAGAACAAAGTTTAACTCTTACAAGAAGTCAAAGAAATTTCCTAGATTACAGTATAATAATTGGGAAGAAACTAATATTAAAATTTTGGAAGGGCCCTACATCCCCCACAACTAAAATGTGGATTAAGGAAAGTCGGAGACACTACACTGGAAAGAATCAGATTTGCCTTAAATGGACAAACAAGAAGTTTCCGTTAGAATATGGTCTTCTTTCATTGATTACTTAAAAGGGTAGATCGGTTCGGCAGGGAACCCTAACTGAAACTTGGACTTAGGAATAGATGAAAAGTTATATTTTATATTCCTTGATCTTATCTCCTATGATGTATTAATAGTAAATTATTCCATTCTTTATGATTTTCTTTTTTGATGTTGATTTTTATTTTATTTTTCTTACTGTTCTCCTCTCTTTATATAAAAAAAATATTAGAGTCAAAATGATACACTTGACAATATTAATAATGTATGTCCGTTGAACATGAAATATTGCTATCATAACATATGTTTGCTAAATCACTGTCTACATACTCTAATAAAAATATATATTTTAAAAAAAAAACAATTTCTTGGTTTTATTGATATTTTGAGCTAGGTTGTTTTTCTGCCACCATTCAATCAGATGATCGATTTCCCTCCTATACTCTGAATCATCATTATCCCTAATACAGCCAACAATGATGGGTATACGTCCAACATTGGCAAACTTAAAGATGGGGTTGGAACTGTGTGCGGTTACAGTCATGGGTATAGAGCGAGTAAAGTAGGGGGGCGAGCACAGTCTTGTGGTGCCCCTATGCTGATGGTTCTCAAGGATGAAGTTTTGTTACCAATTCGCACTGATGAGGAAATTGAGGATTCAGTAGCAAATGGATGTGCAGAAACACAATTCCCTTAGCTTGGTAACAAGTTTGAGGGGGGATGATGATCTCGAACGATAAGCTGTAGTCTATGAACAACAGGCTGACGTATATGTTTTTATTGCCAAAGTGGTCCATTGCAGAATAGAGCCAGCGATCATAATAGAGATACCATCCCTCCTTGATCTACTGTGGCGATAGGCAAATTGTAGTGGATCCAGGTTCTTGCTGAGGCGGGAGTTGATGCCATTGATGGCAGTGTCAGCATTTATTGCCCTATGAGAAAGTTGCCAAACAGGCAGGTTTGGGGTCACATGCACTTCTGCTTGGCTAAGGATGGCAGGATTCCTTCTCAGATGATTTTTAATGACAATTTGGCGTTTTTTAAACTGCCACGGTAGCTGTCATACTCATTCATCTCTGGATTGATATTCTAGAAATCTGGACATTTCATCTAGTAACTTAACAACAACACTGTTCCCCTGCCTTTGCATGCTTCTTAAAGTTCTGTTCAGTTGAATTTTTAATATCCGCACAGTATGGTACTTTCTGAATGAATAACACTGAGGCAGATATCATTCTGTGAATAACTTTGCCATTTCATCTTTGCCCCCTCACCCATGTCATCCCTCAGTCCCAAAACTCCCTCCCCCCACCCCCACCCCCCCCACCTCCCACCCTCAGCTTTGTTGCTTTATCAATGGCACCCACGTTGATTTTCAAAATAGGGGCTGTCTGCCACATTATCCTCAATTTATTTTGCAATGCCAGATTTTATTCTGCACAGTTCCAGATCTATCTTCGTTTGCCGTGAATGCCAATTTTGTTTTAATTTAAAAAGCTCCTCTATCAAATCTATCTCTTTGGAATAAGTGCTTGGAGCTAAACACAGATTTGGGTTAGTTTTGATGTCAGGACATTGACATGATTTTCTCACTCTGCTTCACAAAAATAGGAGCAAGAATAGCCAACTGGCTCCTCAACCCAGCCCCACCATTCAATATCTTCCATGCCAGTAGCTCTCAATTCCTTTATCTTTCAACTTGTTTCTAGTAAGACATCTGACGTATGTATTTTCAGAATGTTCTTTTTTCATATTTAACAGCTTTAGTCTGTTGTTCTATACAAATTAGTGACAAAGGAACAGGCAGAAAATGCAAAAGTGACACAACTTGCCAAATATAAAAGTGTGAATATGTCCCTTGTGAATATGAAGCTTTTGCAGTTTACAATATGTCATGTTAACATGAAGAGGACAATGAATTCTGTTTAGTGGGAATTATTAATGCTTGTATACCATGGTATTTTATCAATGAAGAATCCCTTGATAGAAATAGTTCTGGGAATAATTTTCCCGGTTTTCCTTCTTTTCAACTATCCAAAAGCTGTAGCCAGCTTCCCCACTGCACATGTTCTCCCCCAGCCTCTGTGGCTGTGTTAACCATGACTACCATGTTCATTTAAACAATACATGGAAGGAATGGGTGACGTTTCGGGTCAAGACACTTCTTCAGACTGTCTCAGTCGGAAGAAGGGTCTCGACCCGAAACGTTACCTTTCCTTCTATCCAGAGATGCTGCCTATCCCGCTGATTTACTCCAGCATTTTGTGTCGATCTTCAGTGTAAGCCAACAAATGCAGTTCCTTCCCGAACAAAAGTAACTGCATGTCACATAATCCAATACATATATTCTGCAACATAAGTTTTTATTCTGCACAATTCAACTTCTATCTTAATGTTGCTGTGCACATATTCACATGGTCAATAAATACTTTGCCAAGAAATTCTAAGCTATTGTGGCAGCACCCCACTCTCTCAGATGCCGCTTTGATCCTTATCACTGGCTGACAGGCCAGGAGAGATCAATCCTCAGCATCATTGTGAGCCTGTGGCAGGGCACATGCACATAAAGCAGGAGTAGTGTTTGACAGAGAATACTGTTAGATGAGTATTTACTTTAGTTTAGTTTAGTGTTTAGTGTGGAAGTGTGGTTTACATGACCATGTGTGGTTGCCGGATTCTGGGAAACAACAATCACTTTCCATATTTCAGGAGTACTTCATGGATGCAGAGATGCTGAAATTCAGTGCACCAGCACAGCCCTCAGTCCACTGAGGAAATATGTTTGAAGGCCAACATTCAAACTTGGCATCAAGCTCTTGGTTTACCCTCCTGTTTGCTTCAAAGAGAGGGAAACAATATGGCAGGCATCTCAAATCACTGGAGAAGTACACCAATGTTTACTCCACAAAATCCTCCAAGTCTATTGGTAAGACAGACATCTCAATGTCTATGTCCTCTATCCAATCCATTCCTAGCATTAAGGCTCTGATCATGCTCAACCAGCTTTGGTGGGTGGGACAACACCATCTGTAACTCCAGACTCCAGTTTTTTCCCCCAAGTTGTCACGGCAATAACATTTCAGCAGAAACCACTTCAAGGATGTACTCAAAGAGTTCTTGAAAAACATAACATCCTCACAGACTGTGGAAAAGACTAAACCTCTCACATTTCAATGATAGGAGCACGTGGAAGCCAAACACAAACAGGAGTGCCTAATATCCCGATAACTTACCCACCAGTTCCATGTGTGGTAGAGTTTGTAGATCCCACACGTGTATCGTCAGATTTCTCAGAACCCACACAACTGTAGTGGAAGCAAGTTGCCCTCCACTCAAGATGCAGTATAATATAATAGATAAATGTGAGATTATCCACTTTGGCGGCAAAAACAAGGGGGCAGATTATTATCTCAATGGGGTTAACTTAGGTAAGGGGGAGGTACAGCAAGACCTGGGTGTCCTTGTACGCCGGTCACTGAAAGTTGGCGTGCAGGTACAGCAGGCAGTGAAGAAAGCTAATGGAATGTTGGCCTTCATAACAAGAGGATTTCAGTACAGGAGTAAAGTGGTTCTTCTGCAGTTGTATAGGGCTCTGGTGAGACCACATCTGGAGTATTGTGTACAGTTTTGGTCTCCTATTTTGAGGAAGGACATCCTTGTGATTGAGGCAGTGCAGCGTAGGTTCCCAAGATTGATCTTTGGGATGGCGGGACTGTCATATGAGGAAAGATTGAAAGGACTAGGCTTGTATTCACTGGAATTTAGAAGGATGAGGGAGGATCTTATAGAAACATATAAAATTATAAAAGGACTGAACAAGCTAGATGCAGGAAAAATGTTCCCAATGTTGGGCGAGTCCAGAACCAGGGGCCACAGTCTTAGAATAAAGGGAAGGTAATTTAAGACTGAGGTGAGAAAAAACGTTTTCACCCAGAGAGTTGTGAATTTATGGAATTCCCTGCCACAGAGGGCAGTGGAGGCCAAATCACTGGATAGATTTAAGAGAGAGTTGGATAGAGCTCTAGGGGCTAGTGGAATCAAGGGATATGGGGAGAAGGCTGGCACGGGTTATTGATAGCGGACGATCAGCCATGATCACAATGAATGGCGGTGCTGGCTGTAAGGGCCGAATGGCCTCCTCCTGCACCTATTTTCTATGTTTCTATGTTTCTATAACTCCAATGGACTGCGAAGAAGAAAAAATGAAATAAGGTTTACACAACAACATCAGACACTGGCTGGGTACCCGTGGTTTAGGTCATATTTTCTTCTCGTGCATCATTTTTTTTTTTTTGGCCCACTATTTTTTTAGGTTACAGTTTAGTTTAGTTTAGAGTTAAAGCGCAGAAACAGGCCCTTCGGCTCACCAGGTCTGCATCGACCAGCGATTATCGCACATTAACACAAGGGACAATTTAACTTAATACCAATCCAATTAACCTACAAACCTGTACGTCTTTGGAGTGTGGGAAGAAACCAAAGATCTCAGAGAAAATTCACGCGGTCACGGAGAGAACGTACAAACACTGTACAGAGAGCACCCGTAGTCGGAATTGAACTGGGGTCTCCGGCGCTATAGGGCAGCAATTCTACCGCTACGCCACCGTGCTGCCCATACAGACTTTAATAGTTTTATTTTCTGCAAAAGAACAGGTAGTCTAAATGTTAGTTTTATTTCATAACAAAGATAATTTGGAAAGAAGCGACACCATATATAAAATTAAAGCATCTGACTATCACAAACATGAATCCACACAATTCATTAAAATGTACAGCAAAGAAAAGGGTCCTTGCGACCCACCTCATCCATTCTGACCATGATGTTTAGCCTATTTGCCTGCATTAGGCTCAAATCCCTCCACAGCCTTCTTATCCAAGTACCTGTCCAAATGCTTTCAACCGCAGTAATTATATCTGTCTCCACCAGCTCCTCTAGCAGCTTGTTCGAGATATCACCACCCTCTGTGTGGAAAAAAACCTACTGCTCAGATGTCCTTTAAATTCATCCCTTCAAATTAAACCATTACCCTCTAGTTGAAGAACCCCATTTGAGTAAGAAAAGATTCTGACCATCTATCTTACCCATGTCCCTCATAATTTAATAAACCTCTGTAAGGTCGTCTTTCAGCGTCGTATGATCCAGTGCAAATTCTGTCAGCCCATCTTATATCTCCATACAAGTTCATATGTTATAGGAGCACAATTAGGCCATTCGGCCCATCCAGTCTACTCCACCATTAAATCATGGCTGATCTAGCTTTGCCTCTCAACCTCATTCTCCTGCCTTCTCACCTAACCCGTCACCCTTACTAATCAAGAATCCTTATAATCACTGAATTGCAAGGAATTCTGGTCAGAGAAAAGCGTGTTGAGAGGGAGTTAAGTCAGGAGTTTTAGTCATGTCTGTACGTTGAGTCATTGTGCCACAGCTATATGACCTTTTTTACTGCGCAGAAATAAAAGCAGGAATAACAACTGTGAATCTTATAAACCTCAGAATTCCACTTGGAATTTTTGAGTGTAGGTCTGTGGAGAAAATAGTATATAGGAGGCTCATGGATGATGTCGGTGGGCAGCTATTATTCATTTGTGATTGCAACTGAAATTGGGTCATGTTTTTGTGCTTTGGGAACATTGAGGGGTATCACAGGGACAAGGTTTTCATCGGACACCATTGACAGTGGCTGTGCTATTTAAATGTATACTCAGCCACTTTAACCTCTGTTCTGCATTGTACTGCATTGAACCTGTGAATCTGCCTTGGGCATGGAAGGTACCATAGGGAGACACATTCATTTCTCCAGCTCCCCAAGGAGCAATATATCTGGAAGTGAAGATTTGCTAAATTAGTGGTGACAAAAGTCCAAGGTCTCTGAGGAGGTTTATTTATAGCAATCTGAGGCACATACCAATGCAGCATCACGCAGAAAGGCAGACTGTAGAGAGACACTTCCTCTTTTCAGCTCATTATCCTTGACCAGGTTCCAGCTACTGTAGCTGAGTGCTGTTACAATAATAACCACTGAGACACCAGGATCTTTTAGGTCAGGCTCCATTGTCCGCATCATTCCTGGAGCACCCTGCAGTATTCCCGCAGGAAGGTGGATATTTTGTCATTAGGAAGGTCTGCTCGAAACCCTCCAGAAGGAGAACAAGGAAGATATCAAACAACAGAGGAGGAATATATGACAATGCAAGACTCTAGGCATGTTGACAGGGAACACAAGATTGTCTGGAGATTGTATTTACGATTCCACTCCAGTAGCTTTGGGATCAGAAGATAATAACTGGGGCAATGATCACATTGTTTATCAATCTCCTACTTTCAACTTCATTTACAAGGGCACCACGTTGGAGAACCTGTGGTAGGAGCAAACATCATGAGAAAGATGAAGGTTTTCCTACCTTGAAAAGGATTTTCAATGAGTCCACGTTAATGAAAATCTAGTAAGACTCAAATGTACCAACAGCTTCTGACTGAAGGATACCACTGAATGATTAGTGAAACCATACTTTCTTTATTAAGGATTTTAGACATCAAGGTGATTATTTAAGCTGAGGAAGCAGTCATCTACGCAACTGGCTCTGCTGGTGGTGGTGATGGCAGGAAAACTGCCAACGATCCCTTCAATTCAATCCAGACACATTCAGCCCCTGCCCTGGCTTACTATGTACTATATTATAATGGTTTGGTAACGGGAATCCTTTTTGAATTGAATAGCAGAGTTTGAGAGAATAGAATTTTGGCCTCAAAATAATGTTCAGGATACTGAGTGATCTTAGCCATCACTCCTCACTTGTGCAGGGAACGGAATACATGGATACCGCAAAACATTTTTTTCTTTGGGATTATTTTCATATCCTTTCAGTCTTGATGAAATGCATGATGTCAATATTAAAAGTGGTAGTTGTGAAGAGCCCTAATTCTAAGAAAACATATTATCTTCCATTGGTGATATACGTTAAAATAATTTTACAGCGGTTCTGAAAAAATCCCTTAGTTGTGTGAAGGATGTGCAATCATGATGAGTGAAACAACCTCAACATCTCTCGTCAATCTTTGCAAGTGGCAGGATCAGAGTTAATTGGTTTGATATGCTTAGCTGCTATAGACATCTATGGGTTCACATCGGAAAAGGTAGCATTGAATAAGCCAAAAGCTACCTGCCTAGACATACATTGGTTGCATAGTTTAAGACGTAGCCTAGAGCAAATCACATCTTTAGCTAAGATGTTTGAGTGCTGCTCTGTGCTTTTTTCCTTAGATCAAAGTCAAAAGTCAAAAAGTCAAAGGAGTGAAAAGTCAAAAGAGTTTATTGTCATGTGTCCCTGACAAGACAATGAAATTCTTGCTTTGCTCAGCACAACAGAACATAGTAGGCATTGACTACAAAACAGATCAGTGTGTCCATATACCATTATATACTAAATACACACACAAGAATAAATAAATTGATAAAGTGCAAATAACAGATAAAGGGGTATTAATGTTCAGAGTTTTGACCGAGCCAAGTTTAATAGCCTGATGGCTGTGGGGAAGTAGCTATTCCTGAACCTGGTTATTGCAGTCCTTCAGGTTTCCTGTATCTTCTACCTGAAGGTGGCAGGGAGATGAATGTATGGCCAGGATGGTGTGGGTCCTTGATGATGCTGCCAGCCTTTTTGAGGCAGCGACTGCGATAGATGCCCTTGATGGAAGGGAGGTCAGAGCCGATGATGGGACTGGCAGTGTTTACTACTTATAACCATATAACCATATAACAATTACAGCACGGAAACAGGCCCTTCTCGGCCCTTCCAGTCCGTGCCGACCATTTGTTTTCCCCTAGTCCCATCTACCTGCAAAAGACTACTTTTTGTGTCTTTTCCTCTCCAGGGCGCTCAAATTGCCGAACCAAACCATGATGCAATGGTCAGCAGGCTCTCTACTGTGTACTGTAGAAGATAGAGAGACAGACCTTGATAGACCGACTCTCCGTATTCTTCTCAGGAAGTAGTGGTGCTGATGAGCTTTCTTAATAATTGCATCTGTGTTCTCGACTAGGAAAGATGTGCACGCCCAGGAATTTGAAGCTCTTGACCCTTTCAACCATCGACCCGTTGATATAAACAGGACTGTGGGTCCTCATACTACTCCTTCCAAAGTCCACAATCAGTTCCTTGGTTTTGCTGGTGTTGAGGGCCAGGTTATTGTGCTGCCACTATATGGGCATTTGCTCAATCTCTCTTCTATACTCTGACTCATCCCCATCAGTGATACGTCCCACAACAGTGGTGTCGTCAGCGAACTTGATGATGGAGTTCGCACTATGACCGGCTACGCAGTCATGAGTATAGAGTGAGTACAGCAGAGGGCTGAGCACGCAGCCTTGAGGTGCTCCCGTGCTGATTGTTATCGAGTCTGACACATTACCACCAATACGAACAGACTGTGGTCTGTGAATGAGGAAGTCGAGGATCCACAGTTCTATCTATGTCAGTAATTAGAACATCATCTTAAAGCCTACGTAATAATCATTTACTATAGTCAGTGAATGAATATAGTTCCAAAAGTTCCATTATAACTACAAGTACCAGTGATACGAGGAATTAATTGCAACCCAAGAAAAGTAGTGGGATGTGAGTCCCTCTGGGCTTAATTATGGTATTTTCATTTATTAAGGACTGTGATGAATACAGACTAGTGTGTTAGCTCCAGTGCACAGTTGGCAAATGGTTGCCCAAAGCAAGCCAAGTTATGTAGACTTTTAAAGACAAAGCACCTTGACTACAAAGACAAGCCTCTTGACTTTCTTTAAATGAAAGCAGCAGAAATTTGGATATGTCACAAAAATGACTTTAATATATGGATGCTGTCCATGGACAATGCACTGTGTGTCTCTAAACTCACTGCACAGCACATTTCATAGTGTTAAAATACTCGCCTTCTGACAGGAGAGATAATTTTATTTTCTTTAATAGACATATGCACTGAATTATTAGGAGATTCAGCGTGCATACACAGAAGACATACAATTGCAAAAATTCAATCATTTTTAAGTAAGAGGCAATTGCTTTACCATTAGCTGAATCTACAAACGCATCAAAATGCACAGTATTCTGGATTTCAAGAATAATCTCAAAATAAAAATTGCAAGATAGATCAAATCACTCAGGTAAAATAAATTCTGTGGAAAGGGGGTAACATGTTAATGTTTCAGGTCCAGGGACCAGCTACATCAAGAGAATGGAAAAGAGCAAAAACAAGTCAGTCATAAATTGCTGAAGTAACTTAGCGGGACAGGCAACATTCTGGAAAACATGAATAGGTAATGTATTGGGTCAGAACCCTTCTGCAGACTGGAGAGTCTGAAAGAACGGCCCAAAACCGAAAACGTCACCTATCCATGTTCTCCAGAGAGGAGTTACCCTCACTCTACTTTGTATCTATCTTTACTTATACACAGCATCGCGTAGTTTTCTCTTGTTTCTACAGCAGGGAAATCTGTGACTGGTTCTGGAGGTTTTTGTTTAGGAGCTGGCAGTAATTGTGAAGCGAGGTGTACATTGAATGCAAAAGGTTTGGGGGCAGGATAGTTAGGTGATGATCATGGAATTCCATTCTCATTCAGTCCAGGACGAGAATCCGTTGTTGAGGAGCAAGAGGTTGCAGGAAATAATATGATCATGTGTCATAGAAACATAGTAAATAGGTGCAGGAGTAGGCCATTCACGCGAGCCTCCTGCACCCACCATTCAATATGATTGAATAATGGCTTTGATCATCCATACTCAGTATCCTATACCTGCCTTCTCTCCATACCCCTGATCCCCTTTAGGGCCACAAGGGCCACATATCTAAACTCCCTCTTAAATTAGCCAATGAACTGGCCTCAGCTACCTTCTGTGGCAGAGAATTCCCCAACAGATTCCACCACTCTTCTGTGTGAAAAAAAAAATGTTTCTTCTTATCTCGGTCCTATAAAAGACTTTCCCCTTTTTCGGCCCGAAACGTTGCCCATCTCCTTCGCTCCTTAGATTGCTGCTGCAGTAAAACACCGCTGAGTTTTCTCCAGCCTTTTGTTTGTACCCTCGGAATTTACATAAAGTTGGTTTTTTTCGTAATAATACGGCTTCATTAATGACCCAGGGAAGCCCATGGGAAGCTTCGGATGTTTGCAAACCTTGGCAGACAAATGCAATGAATTGCACAATTCAATTTATTGCAACTACCAAGTGTAACATTTCTATTGAAGTGAACCCTTGTATGTTTATTTGAGATAAGGGCAGTGATGCAAAAGATGAAAAAATACTTGCTTGAATATGCCAGGGATTGAGTTCAAGGATTTATGACTGAGCTGTATTTCCAGCTAATATTAAAGTGGGATTTAGATGTAAACAAACAGTTAACTAGTTTTTTACCTGTCCCACTGCAGGCCTAATAGTCCAGTAGGAATGCAGTTAATCAGCTCTACACGATCGAGGCCTCAGGGTTTAAACTGTTTCTGCCCAATAAAGACTAAACATTTTAATACAATTGTTAAAACTTCTTCTTGGTTATACAGACATACAGTACAATCCCACGATAAAATACTGTTTCACCAACAGTTAACTACTGCTCGTTATGTAGTCAACAAATATCCCTAAGATAGCCACAAAGTGCTGGAATAACCCAGCAGGTCAGGCAGCAGGTCAGGACCCTTGTTCAGACCCAAAACGTCAAACATTGTTTTTCTCTTGAGATGTTGCCTGACCCACTGAGTTACTCTGGCCCTTTGTGTATATCTTTGGTATATACCAGCATCTTGCAGTTCCTTTCTACACAATTATCCAAATGGGTCTGGTCATCCAACCAATTTTTAAAATAATCGTAAAAGAAGAAATATTGAAAACGACAGATTACACACAAGATTCGATAATAATTTTACAGACAAGAAACTCAAGGCTACACAATGGAAAGGGTCCCATTTTGAGTTGTATTGGAAAAGCCAAATCTACAAATCGAGCAGAATCTCAACTGATGAATATCGCCGTATGTAGAATATTGAGTCTAGCAGAGTTTTGGTGCAGTGTGGCTGGACAATATGCTGCCCTTGCTTGCCACGTAAATCAGAACCTGGTACATTGCACTTTACAGCACAGTGGGAATTTCATCCACATGATGTCTTATACAAGAAGGCAATTTACTTCCACCTTTTTCATGAAAATAAGTATCCATTGTTGTGGAAGAGAGTCTTCCAAAGAAGTGCACAAGCTTTGCTTTTAGAGGTGAGAGCGGAGACAGAAAAAATGGATTCAAGAAACTGCAGTGATATCTGGGGTTAGGTCTCTACTTGAAACGTCACCCTTTCATTCTCTCCAGAGATGTTGCCTGTCCCGCGGAGTTACTCCAGCATTTTGTGTCTACCTTTGATTTAAAAACCACCATCTGCAGTTCTTTCCAACAAGTTATCCTTACATTCCTGGTGATCCAGGAAATGTGAACAATGCTTTATGAGTACTAGCTAGAAATGACAATGAATGGCTAAACGTGCTGTCTGCAATTATTGAACACAGGTAGGAACCGAGCAGGGCAGTTAATCTCTCAAACCAGTTTTCCCATAAATTAGATCATGGCTGATATGAGGCTTTAACTTCATATATTATCCCCAACCATGGCTATCAAGAAGCATAATATCAGGTTTAAAACCTGAACCTTGCCTCAATTTCCATCCTTGAAAGTATTTCACATTTCTACCTCCCTCTGGGATGGCGAGGGCTCCAGATGCGGCTGAAATTATGCGAATCCTGGCGCGTGTTCACCTGCATATTCTAGCTAATGATCAATCACGCAAGGACAAGCTTGAAGAGCTTACAGCGGGCTGCTGCTTCACTGGGCAATCAGAGACTGCGCGGTTTACCCCTGACACATCTGAGCCTGCTATACAATCTTAGAGATTCTCTATTTATTATATTGGCCAAGTGGAATCTCCGGTTCAGGTGAAAGGCCATGGGATCCGCTTTTTGGGAGGTCAATGCTTCGTGGTGCTGATGTGATGATTTTTACGCAATTCTACTTTCCTACCTAGAATACCCATTTGAAAAATCCAATCCCTTTTATCTAACATGGGAAGCCACCTCTACCATCTTATGGACATGTCAGATAAGCCAATGCAAGGTGGTACTGGACGAATTAAGCCTGGTCAAGAACTCTCTCGATACAGCAAACCCCGATTCCGTATCCATCATCGCAGGTCACTTCACTCAAGCTAACTTCAGAAACAAACTCCCCAAATACTAGCAGCAAATATTCTTCCCCATGTAAGGAGTTAACACTCTAAACCACAGGTATACCATCATCAAATATACTTCTTCATCCATTCCTCACTGTCATTTCGGCCAGTCTGATTATCTGTCGGTTCTGTTCCTGCCACCTTACAGACAGAGATTAAAGTACGAGGAACCAAGAGAAAGAGTAAGACAGCAATGGTCTGAGGAGGCTGAGGATCTACTTCAGGACAGCCTTGAGTTGTTGATTCGAAACATGTTCAAGACAACTTCATCTAGCCTGAATGGGTACACCTTTTCGACTGCATTCCGACAAAGACAATTATGATCTTTGTTAAGCAGAAATCTTGGATAAAAAGGGAATTTAATTCTCTGCTAAAGGCCAGATCCAAGGCTTTCAAGAAGTGTACACAAAGACAGACACAAAAAGCTGGATTAAATCAGTGAGTCAAGCAGAATCCCTGGAGAAAAGAAACAGGTGACGTTTCGGGTCGAGACGCTTTTTCAGACGAAGAATGCCACCTATTTCTTTTCTCCAGAGATGCTGCCTGAACCGCTGAGTTACTCCAGCTTTTTGTGTCTGTCTTTGGTTTACACCAGCATCTGCGGTTCCTCCCTACACTACAAGAAGGCTGCACTATACAAGAAGGCCAGGTATGTTCTCCGCAAAGCTATCAGGTGCCAAGAGAGAATTCCAAAACATCTAAGGCTCATTTCCCGGACACTCTTGGAAAGTGTCCAGCCCAGATTGTGTCCCTGGATGGGTCATGAAATCAAGTGCCAATCAACTGGCCACAGTCTTCATCGACATCTTCATATCCTCCCACTTCAACAGTTTACTGTCCCCATTTGCCTCAAGTAAACATGTATCATTCCAGTGCCCAAGAAAAGTAAACTGACTTGTCTCAATGACTACCACTCAGTAGCCCGAATATTGACCATAAACCTTTGAAAAATTGATAATGGCCCACATCTACGTAAGTCTTCTGAACAATCTAGACCTATTGCAATTTGTGTACTGGAAAATAAATCTAGTGTGGACACATCTCACCGGTACTACATTTAGCTCTGGATCACCTTGACAAGAACAACACTTGTATCTTAATGCTATTGATGTATCGAGCTCAGCCTCTAACACTATAATGCTGAATAAGCTCATCTCTAAACCATTGGACCATGACCTTGGGTCCTCCGGCTGCAACAACTTCTAGACTTCCCGAATGTCAGATCTCAAGTTGATTAGAATTAGTCATAACAGTTTCTGCACCTTGATTCTCAAAACTGGTGCTCCTCCGGATTATGTGCTCTGTTCCTTGTTCTACAGCTTGTGCAACCACGGTGCTGTGACCAAGTACAATGCCAACTCAATATGTTTACTGAAGATACCGCTTGTTGGCCAGATCAACAGTAACGATGAGACAAAATACAGGAAAGCGATCGAGAAACTTATGTCATGGTGTCAGGACGCCAACCTATCATTTAACGTAAGCAAGGTGAAACAGTAGGTTGTTGACCAAGAGAAATAAGGGAGTGTGTACATAGCCCTATCCTCATTATTGAGCTACTGTAGAGTTGGTTGATAGCTTCATGTTCCTAGGCATCAATATCACCAGCAACCTAACTTGGTCCCTTTGCACTGATGTGCTGATCAAGCATATTTACTTTCTGAGGCATCTGAGAAGATTTCTCACATCCATAAAGATTCTCTTGTACTTCCACAGATGCACTTTAGAAAGTATTCTGATGGGATATATCTCAGGCTGGTATGACCACAGATCTGTTCATGACCACTTGAAACTGTAGAGAGTGTTGCCCAGTACATCAAAGGCTCGTCACTTCCTTCAATCCAGTCCATCTTCATGGTGTGTTGCATTAGGAAGGCTGGAAGTATCGTCAAGGATGCTACCATCCTGGCCTTCCTTTTCCAATCTTCAACATTCCCCAAGAAGGTACAGAAGACCTTAAAAGTCATTAAGTGCAACAAGAATAGTACATTCCCACTTTTTAAAACTTGTGAACCAACCACCTTTTTCACACTCTCTTCCTGGAGGTGTTGATACTCTCAGTTGTTATTCTATAATGGTTTAGTTATATTGCAAAGAAACTTTGTGCTAAAAAAAAATTATAAAGATAATTGTGCCAATTGGGGACAGAAAGTTGGGGGCTATAGAGCTTCAGACTCACAATAGCAAAGTTATTTTTCCCTAGGATTGTCAAAAATACAGATCTTTTCAATAGCAATAGGTTTATTTTTATTACTGCATAAATACTAATGGCTATGTTTAACATTGCTTAATTAAAAATGGAGGAGGCGGAGAGCCTGTTCAGAAGACAGAAAAGCCGGAAATCTCCAGGACCGGACAATTTTCCCCCCTCCACTCTCAAGCTCTGTGCCAAACAACTGCCGTCTACACAGACATTTTCAACCAGTCCCTGCAAACCTGTACTGTCCCTGCCTGCTTCAAAGTCTCCACTACTGTCCCTTTACCCAAAAAGGCAAGGATTACTGGTCTTAATGGCTACAGGCCTGTCGTACTGACCTCTGTAGTCATGAAGACTCTCGAATGGCTTGTGCTGGTCAAGCTGAAAAATATCACAAACCCCCTGCTGGACCCTCTGCAGTTTGCATATCGGGCCAATAGATCTGTGGATGTCGCAGTCAACCTGGGCCTGCACTTCATCCTCCAGTAACTAGACCACCAGGGGGCCTGTGCGAAGATTTTGTTTGTTGATTTTTAGCTCTGCATTCAACACCATTGTGCCAGAGCTACTACACTCCAAACTTTCCGAGTTGACTGTGCCTGAACCCCTCTGTCGGTGGATCACCAGCTTCCTGACAGACAGGAAGCAGCATGTGAGGCTGGGAAAGCACATCTCAGACCAGCATAGGAGCATAATATCCTCCGAGCAGCAAAAAAGTTGGGCATAGTTGAATATGAAGGATGCAAGTTTTGGTTTGTTCCTGATTACAGCCGTGAGCTTATGGGATTGAGAAAGTCTTTCCATAATGTAATGTCTGAGTTGTTTAAGAAACAGTTGCGCCCTGCCTTGCTCAATCCAGCTAGACTGCGTATACGACTTTTTAATGGTAACAACCGATTTTTTTAACAATCCACAAGAAGCTTCCAGCTTTCTGGAGGCTTATGGGGCTGAAGCCGCGACGGGGAGTTACTGATAGTTAATTAAGTTACAATTGGAGATTTATTGTTCCTATTTTGACAATATATCGTTTTGTAAATGATTAAGAATTTAATTGGATGAGTTATTCTTTAATTACCTTTTAGAATTTTAGTATGATGGTATCAAACTATAACTTTTACCTTCTCTAAGATACTGTTAATTTAATGTAATGGTATTATATATTAACTTTTAAGATCTTCTTTGTTAGCTCTTCTACTTTTAAAATGTCCACGAATGATTTTTTTCCCCATCTTTAGACAAACACTAGACCAAGTGGGACACACGGGAGGGCTGGTCCCCCGACGCAATATTTCACCTCTCCACCAATTCCAATATTGGTGGCCAGTGGGGGGGTGGGGGGCTTTCTGGAGCGCCGGTATGGGTGTCGTGGGCTGAAGGGACTGGTCTCCAGAGGGCGAGTATGGACATTGTGGGCCAAACGGATTCTTGGGGTGGCAGCTCAGTCCCTCAAGCCTGATGTGCTGGCAGCACACTCGTGGCTGGTGGGCTGGCAGTTGGGTCACGGCTATTCCTTGAAATTCCATTTCAAGCAGGGTGCAAGGCCACCAAATTCAAATCCATTTTCCCTACCATTTCAAATAGGATGCAAGGCCACCAAATTCAAGTACAGTTTCATACCATTTCAACCAGGGTGCAAGGCCACCAAATTCAAATGCAGTTTCATACCATTTCAACCAGGGTGCAACGCCACACATTCAACTGCGGTTTCATACCATTTCATGCAGGGTGTAAGGCCACCATATTCAAATGCAGTTTCATACCATTTCAAGCAGGGTGAAACCACCAAAAAACACAAAAAAACATCACACGTACAGTTCAATAGACATTCAGTATGTTCAGTTGATTCACAGCTCAGACAGAGTCGTGACCTCTTCCTCCCCTACCATACAGAGACTGAGCCACACCCACACTTCTGGGTTTTATAATCCCCTCCCACTGGAAAAGGTGTGGCCTTCATGGCATGATTGACAGGGGAGAGATTCTCAACATTTTAAAATACTAATAACACTTTTATTTTTCATTGATGGGAAGAATCCTCTGCACCTGATGAGCGGAGGGGGACTGAGTAAGATGGCCAAAAATCACAGCCGTAAGTGGTAGCGTTTTATCTAAAATCAATATGCAGTGCAAACAGGAAGTTGTCAAGTTTAGACCAACAACCATTTGCAGTGGTTTTTACTTCAACCCAAAACCCCCAAACAACCATTTGCAGTGCTTTTAACTTCAACCCAAACCCCCACCAACCATTTGCAGTGCTTTTACTTCAAACCAACCATATTTTCATTTTCAAACCACATTAAGGGCACTCAAGGTCAGTAAAACCACACTCAGTTTAGTAGACATGCGTTCAGTGTTATTCACAGCTCTGACTGAGAGACGTGACCCTCTCACTTCCCCCATCTTGCAGAGACTGACTGAGGCACCAATACTTCCGGATTTTATAGTTCCTCCCCCCCTCCAACGAGCAGGGGGCAGCAGAGAGAATGTCAACATTTTAAAACATTAATAACTCTTTTATGTTTCGTCGATGGGAAAGATCCTCTGGTCCAGCTCAGCAGAGGAGGACTCTGAGCGAGTTGGTCAAAAATGATGGCCGTAAGTGGCAGCGTACTTTCAGAAATCACGAAACAGAAAGTCAGAAAGTGGTCAAGATCTTAGTTTTAATAATATAGAATAGAAAGTGAAGCAGTTCTTGTTTTTCATATTTTGACTTGGATAAATAATATGAAGTAGCTCTTGTTTTTCACAGCTAACATGCACTTTTTAAATCATAACATTAATTCGTTTTTGGCTATTGATGGTAAATATGCCTTATTTTTACGTTGGGTGCTGTCATTAGGAGAGATGGGGGTAGGGGAGGGATTCGGTAGCCTACTGACTGTCTACTTGTCAGTTTCGGGCTTTGCATGGGTGGGGAGGGGGAGACTTTTGCTTTCAGTTTAGTTTTTTCTATCTGGGCAGAATTTGAACTACAAAAATGTCTGAAATGTCATCACTTCTGGCTCCGCCTTAGATTCTTCTTCTTCCAGTATTATGAACTGTTATGCTTTAAGAAATTAACCCTTTACGTTCCACATGATTTTTACAAACAATATGGATAAAGTTATTAACATCCTTTCATGGAATGTGAATGGTCTGAACATTCCATCAAGAGGAAAAATGTGTTTTAAGTTCTTCGTAGACTAAATGCTCAGATTATCTTTGTTCAGGAAACTCATGTAAGGAAAGAGGACAATCAACGATTCTTTAAGTTTTGGAGAGGACAGTAGTTTCATTCAAATTCACAGGCTAAGGTGAAAGGAGTCTCTATTATTATTGATTCCTCAATTTATTTTGTTCATTGTGAAACAATTTCTGATCCGTATGGTAGATTTTTGATGATCACTGGTGTTCTTCATAACCAAAAAGTTGTTATGGTGAATATTTATGCACCTAATATTGATCACCCTGAGTTTTTTAAACAGCTAATCGCATCCTTTCCTAATTTAAATGAACATCTTTTGATAATGGGTGTAGATTTTAACTGCTGTTTGAACCCCTCGATGGACAGATCACGGCATCTGATCACGTGCTTCCAAATAAATCAGCTAGTTTTATCAATTCTTTTTTACTTGACTGGAATGTTAGAAGTCTGGAGATTCCTACACCCAAATGACAAAGAAGTTTCTTTTTTCTCTCATGTATATCATAGTTACTCTAGGATTGACTACTTTATAATAGATTCTCAGCTAGTTCAATCAGTCACTGCGTGTGAGTATGATGCAATTGCTATTTCTGATCATGCACCATTGAAACTATCAATTTAAACTACCTGACCACATTTAGTGCTAAACAATGGCGATTTTAATACTACTCTGCTTCAAGATCTAAATGTTGTTAATTTTATTAAAGATCAGATTGCTTTTTTCTTCTTAACAAACTCTACTGAAGAAATATCCAACGGTGTAGTCTGGGATGCTTTTAAGGCATATATTCGTGGACAAATTATTTCATACTCCGCAGGATTAAAAAAACAAACAAACTCAAAATGAAATATGTATATTGGCTGATGAGATTAAAGAAATTTATAAAAAAATATTCAAAAGCTTCTAGTCTAGAGCTCTATAAGAATAGAGTTGAACTTAAATTGAGACATGATTTGTTATTAGTATCACCAATTGAGAATCAGCTACTTAAAACCAAAAGTCTATTTTATATACATGGCGATAAATCCGTCAAATTCCTCGCCAATCAGTTGAAACTGTGTCAGCCAAACATCAGATTATTAAAGTGAGTAAACGGGATGGTACATTGACTGTAGACCATGATGAAATTATTAAATCCTTTCCCAAATTTTATACCTCCCTATACCAATCAGAATTTCCTACTGATTACAATTTTATGCATGAGTTTTTAAAGAAACTGAACTTGCCAAATTTACCACATCTGTCTCTGTTGTTAGATGAACCCATCACAGAGGAAGAAATACAGAAAGCAATCCGCTTGATCAATTCTGGTAAAGCTCCCGGTTTAGATGGGTTTACAGTGGAATTTTAAAAGTATTTCTCAAGTTTACTGTCTCCCTGGCTATGAGTTTTAAAAGTTTTTTAAAGAAGCCTTTTTAATGAATAGATTACCACAATCCTTTTATGAAGCATCTATTTCTTCAATTCTTAAAAAAGACAAAGATCCTACTGGTGACATCATATAGACCTATATCACTGTCAAATGTCGATTCCAAAATTCTTTCCAAAATATTAGCTTTGAGATTTGAACATATTTTACCGCAAATTATTTCTGAAGATCAGACAGGTTTTATTAAAAATCGTTACTCATACTTTAACATTAGGAGATTAATGAATATCGTATATACAGCGTCAAATAAAACTCCAGAATGTATCATTTCACTTGATGCTGCGACTGCATTTGATATAGTAGAATGGGAATACTTATTCAATATACTTGAAAATTTTAAGATTGGTCCAAAATTTATCTCTTGGATCAAGCTGATATATCACATGCCTCAGACTTCTGTACTTACGAATAATCAGAGATCCCCTTTTTTCAGGCTATTTCGAGGTGCCAGACAGGGCTGTCCTTTAAGACCTTTACTGTTTGATATCACTTTGGAACCTTTGACCACCGCTATTAGGGAAACCCCTAATATTTTTGGTATTGTCCGTGGGAATAAGACACATTAGCTATCTCTCTATGCAGATGATCTGTTATTATTCATCTATTCCGGCAATAGTAGCACTACTTAATCAATTTAGTCATTTTTCTGGTTATAAACTAAATCTTAGTGAGAGTGAGCTTTTTCCATTAAACAATCTAATTTTAATTATGGACAGTTTCCATTTAGATTGACTAAAACAAGTTTACTAAATGGTCACCAATGTCCTTATCTTTAAGCCGAAACAATGCAAATTAAAATGTTTATCCTACCTAATTTTTTGTATTTATTCAGACGATACCAATTTTTATTGCCAAATCTTTCTTTGATATTATTGACTCCAAAATTTCTTCATATTGCAGAATAAAATCCCAGACTAAGTAAAAAATACTTACAGAAATCAAAAAAAGACAGTAGTTTTGGCACTGCGAAGTTAGATTGTACTATTGGGCAGTTAATGCTCATATCTAACGTTTTGGACAAAAGATTTAGAAGATACCCAATGCCAGGATGGATAAATCTTGAATGTGATTCTATGCAAGGGCTATCGTTGGCTTCTATTCTAGGGGCCTCATTACCTTTTACAATCACAAGAGATTGAATAAATATACGACTAACCCAATAATAAGACAAACATTCCGGGATTGAATGATTTTAATCTTATCGAGTCCTATCATATTCTAATTTTTTCTTCCAACCTTCTAGTACTGATCAAGCCATGTCTGTTATGGAAGAATGAGGAAGGGATTCATTATCGCAGCTTTTTGTGATTGTTTTTGGTTTTTGGATGGTTGTTTTAATGTCTTTTGGAACAACACTCCAATAAAATATAATCTAACTCCTACTACTCACATTTTTTAGAATTTATACAAATTAACATTTTTTGAAGGCTACTCTACCCTTTTTTCTGTTAGCACATCAAACTGAAATTTGACCCTTATCAGAAAGGTTTAATAATTTTAACAAAAATAAACACTATTAGGTATGAAAGAGTTGATTTTGAAATTACCAAATAGATACATTTGATAAAATTAAGAATGACTTGGGAAAGGAGAAGAACTCCACAATTTTCTAACCTCTAGGAAATGGGAGAGGATTCTTTCAATTAGTTAATACTTCCTCAATGAGTGGCTAAGACATGCTCTGATGCCATTTCAAGGAAGTAGTTCACAGAGCTCATATCGTCAAAAGATAAGTTAGCTCGTTTGTTATGGTCTTCATATAATCCCTACTGTGTGACAGATTGGTAACTCTAAAGTGGCCTCATATGAACTCATATGTTTTGTGGTCTCTGCCCACTTTTGGAAAAATATGATGGAAAACTACATTTTTGATACTTATTTCTGTAGTTTTAGGTATTGATTTACAACCCTCAATCCTTATTTACTGCATATGTTTGGGCTTACAATAGTTAGATTCTACTCATCTGTCCTGTTCTGCCCTATACGGCTGATTGCTTCTTACAACGTTAATTGCCAGAAAGATCTATGTTAATTTAAATGGCGAAAGACTCTAATCCTCCGACCACACTCCATTGGTACTCTGAAATGAAATCATGTTTTTAATTAAATTTAGAGAAAAAATTAGGTGGTGATCATTGTTGAACCCTTGTATAAATGTGATAGGACTTGGGGAAGCTTCATGCAACATTTTCTACAACAACATTGGTATAAAATTGTCCCCTCTCCAAACTGTTATAATATAATAATTTTAACCTTTATACAGGTTGGAACGGACTTGACACAAACAGGGACTTAAAATTGTTGAAATTCTTTGCAGCCCAAGATTCATGTTTTGCTTTTTTTTTCTAGTTTTTTTAAGGGGTTTTGTTTTTTCTCTTTTTTTCTTTTTTTGATCTTTTTCTTTTGATATATACAAGTTACTCTTTTTATAACACTTAATTATATTACTTAGAGGGGACCCGAGAGGGTCTTTATTCAAGGTGTATTTTTGACACTGGATTCATATTTAAGGTTATACCTTTTAAAATATAATCCTGATCCCTTATATATCAATATCATCTGTTATGTTTATCATTGATTATGTATTTTATGTTTCTGTTGTTGTTTTGTTTTTGAAAAAAAAACTTATAAAAAGATTCTAAAGAAAGAAAGAAAGAGTACACCCAATAAATGTGTTGCCGTACTCATCCCCTCTCTACACCAATGACTGCACCTCCACTGATCCTGTCAAGCTTCTCAAGTTTAGCGGACGACATAACCCTGTGATTGAGACTGATCCAGGATGGGGAGGATATCCTGCCTCCAGACAGGATGTGTCACTAGCTGGCGTCCTGGTGCCATTGCAACAAAACCTGGAGCTCAAATGCTATCTTAAGACAGTGGAATTGATAGTATAGACTTTAGGAGGAATCTCCCCCTCGCCCCTCATCCACTCACTCACTCAACAACACCTAAGTCTCATATCTGTGGATGTCCTTTTTTAAGTTCCTGTGGGAAACCCATCATCTCCAAGGACCTTAACGTAGGGGGGGGGCTACCATTGACTCCACTACAAAAAGGCACAACAGAGGGATCTACTTTCCTTGCGGCAGCTGTGAGGAAGCACAATCTGCCAGCAGGTGCAATGTTGTCCCAAATAAGGCCATCGATGTAGAGTCTGACCTCACCTTCTCCTTCATGGTCTGGGTTTGGCGCAGCCACCATTGCCACGACATCCTGAGCTGCATGCATCGAAACGTTGCCGATCAGCTGAGAGAGGTTATTGGCTGCAACCTACCTTCCCTCCATTTACGAATTATTACACTGCCAGGGCGTCAGGACTAGGGAGCAGGTAAGATCATCTCTGACCCCTTCATCCTGCCACCAAACTCTTTGAATTACTTCCCTCTGGAAGGTGACCCCAGATTGTTAAAGCTGCCGCAGCTAGACATATAGAAACATCTTTTTTTTGTTTTTCCTCCGGCGGAGTAGTAGGCTTTACTCAATAATCCAAAAAACCCTGTACACTCTTTTTGCTCTCGGTATTTTATTTTAATTCACATCTTTAATCAATAATGTTGTTAAATTATTATTAATGTTTAATGTTTTGATGTATCTTCTAACTTTCACTGTATCTCCATGTTGTCACACTTGGGCGTGAGCATCAAGGCATAATTCCTTTAATGTGAATACTTGGGGCCAAATAAAGCATATTAATTCATTCATTTAATTCTATGTCCGACAAGTGTCCATATAGTGATGCGATTGCTTGTCAATTTCAATGGCCAGCCTCGTTAGGACATCGTGTTTGTAAGAAAAAAATTGTGTCGTCCGATTTACTCTGGGAGGTTACAGGGGGGAAACAGTTTTTATTGTTTCCCCACGTATTTCTATTTAAATCCAAGATCTGCTTCTATCAAACTTTCCACAAATTTTGACATGCTTCAAATTTTTCCTAGGCATCCTGTAACCAACTTGGCTTACACTTGTTAAATTATGGTACTCGTAGTTCATTGTCAACAAATCACGCTATAGTCAATTTGTTCCAGGTTAATGCAAATAGTTTTTACCCCCAATTCTCATCGTTGCATATCCAAATTGATATGTTATCGGAAACACTTGTGTACCTCATTTATTTAAGTTATGGTTCTTATTACTAAAATTATGTGTTAGCACTTACATTAGAATTAAATTACACTATGATTGCTATTTTGCATAATCACAATATTTATAATTGTATTTGTAACTTACTATATGTAGACTGTGTTTTATCTCTGTGAAGCTTCATGTGAACAAGGAATGTTCATTTGCAGCAACCTTGGGTAAGGCATAAACCTAATCTGAATTGGTGAACATTTTCTATGATATCTATACAGAATTTTTTTATAAAAGATAGCTCAAGAATATTTATACGGACAGATAAGCCTCCAACATTTTCGCCACCTTGCACACATATCGCACCACAATCCAGGATCTGCCCCTACCATCGGTGATCCGGGGACCAAGGCACAGGCTTGGCGGAGCGCTTCGCCCTACACCTCCGCTCACAGTTTGCATTAACCAACCTGACCTCCAGTGGCTCCAGCACTTAACTCCCCTCCCTATTGCGAATCCGACCTTTCTGTCGCTCGGGCCCTCCCCACATAACCCAGTGTAGTCCCACCGCATAATTGGAGCAGCTGCACCTCATATTCAGGCTTTGGTCAGTTGACAGTTTACACCTGAGCGGTTAACTTGACCTCCAATTTTAGGTGTCCTTGCTTTCTCCCCTCCTTCCCCTCCCCTTCCCAGTTTCTCCACATAGCGGCCACTGTTTATGCCTCTTCCTTTCTTCTCCACCCCCCACACACACCATCAGCTGAAGAGTGTCCTTGACCCAAACTTAACCAATTCTATCGCTCCACACTGACTGCCTCACCACTGAGTCTTCTCCTGCATCATTTTTGTCAACCTTCAAGTATATTTTATAAATATTGTTGTCACGCATATTGTCAATTGCTGATTCATTTTGAAAGTGTTTATGTGAACGATACTTGCAAAATTAGTGTAATCCAACAAACCACCAGATGCCAACGTAACCTTCCTGCCCTCATTGTCCCACTTCCTATTCAAGGCAAGATTGCTGTCTTGTTTCTCATGTGGCAATACAAGGAAGTCCAAAAAGGCACGACTCATATTATATCCTGCAATCCACATCCTGCACATCCACATAAAGTAAACAGTGCAGTCAGCTAAATTTATACCCTGCCGTATTAGAATCAAAGCATCTTGGCACTAGCATCTATAACCAATGTCATTATTTCCAACTGCAGTACAAATCTTCATGCCATACATAAGCTATAATTCACCAAGATTAAACGAACTACATTCACCTACATGTTTTGTGAATGTTATGGTGGGACATTTTACGCATCCAGGTGGCGATGGAAATGCAAGGTCAAATTGGGGAACATACATCAGTTCAAAACTCTATTGGTATGACATCCATGATCCTAAGAAGCACATGGGAAAATACGAATGTGTTTGTAACTCAAGTGTTTGGCACATTTATGGGAAACCACACACGAACAATGGAGTGTAAGGAGGCCCAATAAGAGAGAGTGTAAACATGACGACAAGCGAACGGCCGAGAGTGGAAAACATCAATGCTAGGCCATTCTTCGTGCGACAGGGTAACTGCAATCCGTGATATCTGTAAAGCAACTCGTTCATCTAAGACTTACCCATTATACTATCCAAAAGATTGCAATCTTGATCACTAAAAAGGTCAAGGGCAACAGTGGTGAGGGAACATGCCTTCTATTACGTCTCCTCCAACTCCATATAGCAAACATTCTTTTAACCTAATTAGGCTGAATCCGTGATCCTCTTAACCTTAACAACAATAGTGGACACTGTCATTAGGAACTGCACAGCAGTTCAATAATTGCTCACCAATAAGGGGAAAGGGGACGAATAGGAAATAATGCCAATTGCAAATGGTACTCAGAACCCAAAAGATGAACTTGGTGTGCAATGGGACAATTTCATGGAGACATTGCAATACATGAAACAGAACGGTAGTGAGAGTAGAGTCCATTAGAACTTGAGAAGTAGAGAGTAGAGATAGTGGAACGCAAAAAATAGATTTCTAGGCCACTTTGAATGTGAAAGACAGAGATTGGAGGAGTGTTCCATTGTGGTGCAAGGGTTTGAATTTAAAGTTAGTTATTGTCTCATGGCACCTAGTGGTACAAATTATAAACTTTGTTGATACTAACCAATCAGCGAAAGACAATACATGATTAGAATTGAGCCATTACAGTCATCAGTACAGAATATACATAAATTGCATAATGGTTAGAAAAAGATAAAGAAGAAGCCAATAAAGTCCAATCAAAGAAAGTCAGTGTTTCCCAATGTGGTAGTATAGTTCAGGACTGTTTTTTCTAGTTGTCGTAGGATGGTTCGTTACCATGCTATAGTGGGAAGAAAACTTCCCTGAATACTGAGTGTCATTTTCACACTTCTATTCATTCTTTTGCCCGATGGGAAAGGGGAGTAGAGTAGTTGGCCAGGCGCGACTCCATAATATGCCGCTCTTGTTGTCACCACTGGATGTGAGGGACCAAAATGAGCACAAAAATATAACTTGTTGAATTGTGAGGGCAATTCAAAAATACCATTGGAGTTCATTAGCATCAATAGGAAATCATTTCTGTCAACCATTACAGAGTGTGTGGACAATAAATAGACACCCGTCGGATTAAATTTCACAAAGATCTTAGTAACTAGCACTTTCACCAAGACCACCATGGTTTCTAGGGTACACAAAATGCTGGAGAACTCAGCATTGCAGCAGCATCTAAGGAGCGAAGTAGATAGGCGACGTTTCGGGTCGAGACCCTTCAAAGTAACTACTGCTCAGAGCCACTAATGTTCCTAATCGCTTAGAAAGTACGGGGCAACCGCTTTGTACTGTTAACTATCAATTATTTCTGCACCTGTTTACCCCACATGTTTCCCGATCGGAATCACGCCCCCTTTCTCCCATCCTTACCAGTTCCAAAAGCACAACAAAATAAATCCATAAAATTTGTTAGTGCAAACTTCGTGCACGACGCCTGACAAATTCGACGATTATTTCAAAAATTAAATAAAATCTGTAAAACCATACAGGTACTTTCTCTGGGAGTGGCGACACAAGGCCGTCTCCTCCGCAGGTAGGCAAGCCCCTGATTTGCCGCCAAAGTTTGTGCGCGGAGATGGTGCGATCAAGGTTTCTGGGGGCTCGCTCCTTTCTTTTTCTTTACCGCTTCAACGTTACATGTCATTTCCTGCAATATGTGGTCAAGGCGAAGAGACGAGAGAGCCCCGAAATATTCACCCCCGACACCAGCAGGCCACTTGTCCCAGCCTCTGCCCGTGAGAGTCCGCGGCGCCGCCGGCAGCGGAGCGACCGGACCCCGACCGACGGCCGCCGCCGCCGCCGCCGCCTGTCACAAACAACACACTGAAAATACAACCAACTCGGGCTGGTAATGCGAGAAGAAGGAAAAGAGGAGGAAAAACAAAAGTGTAACGGTTTCCCATCCCCCATCCCACCACCACATATAAATTTCCTGAGGTAAGGAACCGCAACCGTTCATCCACGGTGGCAATAATAACGTTTGGCACCGGCTTGGTCTTGGTGCAAGGAGGCCGGTGCCACCACCAGATGCATGCGCGATTTAATGGACGGGCGGTATGACACACTGGATATTGCGAATGGTTTGCTTTTTGAGAGGAGGGGGACTATTTTCCCGTTGATGTTTTTTTTTCTCGATTTTGTGTTTGTTTTTCTGGAGAAGCGGCTTGATTGAGTCGGCGCGTGGACGCTGCCCCTTTTTTTTTTTTTGCGGATGGGGGTGGGGGGAGGGGGGGGGGGGGAGGGAGGGAGGGGCAGTAGAGCAGGTAAACGCGCTCACATAACAACAATCAACCAAAAAACACCGAAACTTGGAAAGCGGTGCGGCGGTGATTGACAAAAGCCTCGCCAATGGAATTAGGGAACGGGCTTCGCCGCTGGACTCAGGGCTGGCGGCGAGGCGGACCTTATCTCAATCATTTGGGGAGGCGAGGGCAAGCCTCAATGACATCATGGCCTGTGGATTTATGCAGTTTTTAAAATTCCCATTAAATTCCCCAGTTTTGCACCCCCAGATTTTTTCAGTCAAACCGTCTTCATTCTTCTCTAATTATTTCAATTTTATGATTCTGCAATTCGCTGAACTTGACCATTTACACAACATTACCAACTCGCCAATGAATAACTTTGTGTCGTTTAGGTAAACGCAGAGGAGGCCCCTGGCCTGTGACCTCCTGTACTGTAAGAAAGAAAGAACTGCATTGGTATACGTTTATTAATTTCGAATAGGTTTTGCGAGCGTTTTTTCACTCAATACGTGCCAAAAGATTTTCTTTTCCCATCTTTCCTTCCCTTCCAGCCTTTTTTTTTTTTTTTTTCTTTCTTTCGAGCGTTTCCATCTTATCTTTTGTCCCCCAGTCCCCAGCCCGTAAAGGAAGGTGA